>CM077116.1:387401819-390100197 GCA_039619475.1 Icerya purchasi
CACGAATAAAGAAATTTCAAATTTTCCGACTTTTCCGCTTGTAATATTTTATATTTATTTCTATTTATTTTTTTTTTATCCGTTAAATTTATTCTGGTTTTCCTTGTCAACCAGAACTTTCGATAATGCCATGCGCTAAAAGCACGGATGGTTCCGAAACAAGACACGATCGGCAAAAATTAGGGGGTTCGGCCGGCTAAGAATTTATGCAGAAAACCGGAGAGCTGGTTTCGAGCGCACTCTATCGTTCACTGGAAAGAACCAATTCTTGTTTCGTTCAGCAGCCGGCACTAAAAGCCGCATCGGAACTCGACATCGCGTCAATCGGGCTCTCCATACCGCTAAACAAATGCCTGAATAACCGTAGAAGAAAACCGGGTCCTAGAACCGTTTGAACCTGCTGATCGTCTAACATCATATTTGTTACTCAGTGCGTCAAGTGAAAATTTTGTGATCTCTCTCTTATAGTGGTGGTAATTATAATTTTTTTTTTTTTTTCTTTTAAATATTATTATTATCCCGATAAATGTATGTTTATTAAAATGTTCAGTGTTGTAATCCGCAACTTTTTCGCTTTGTAATAAATCCGGGTGTGAGAATTTTGTGCGATTTTTTCTGCTCGTGGAATACAACGTGCTTTTTGTTTTTCGTTGCTTTTTAATTTATTTATTTTTTTTTTAATGTATGGCATTTATAAAATTCGCGGTGATTGTCAGCTCTCATTAATTTACCATTAAAGAAATGGGTTGTTAAAAAAATGTAAGTACATATATACATTTGTCTTTTTTCTTTATTCTTTTTTTCGGTGGAAATTTTTTTATGTTCTACTCTTAATTAAATACAATGAAAAAAACTGATGTACTTTTTTCTTCATTCGCGCGCTAAACATAAGAACGGTAGACGAATATAATTGCGGCACTTTAAATTGTGGAAAAGACCTGACTTTAAAAATAAAAAAAAAAAAAAAACAACTTTTGATAAATACACCGAAATTTGCATACCGTTTTCCGAATAAACTGAACTTGCTTCGCAATAATAATAATACTCAAGTATTTGCCGACATCACGTCGCTATTTTGCCTGTAATACCAAAAATATCGTTAAAAAAAAACTGTCACAATATTTAAAAGACGATTGTGGCATACCAGTCATGCTTTCAAGAAAATTAAAAACAAGCGGCTAAATCGAGTTCAGTATGTACATTACAGTGACAGATCGCAACTACAACGCCTATTCATTCGGTATATTTTTAATCATTTTTATTTCGCGTCTTTAATTATTCAGTACTGAGATTACTCGATCGGAACCAATTTTTGGTACCAAACAATTACGGCTTAATTTTCGAAATCAATTTTTCTGTTTAATTTTCTATAATCAGTAAATTTCCCTTCTTAATTAGCTATTCAATCATTAACAGATTAATTTTACGTACGCACTCTTCTTCTCGCTACGTATTTACGCCATTTATTTTACATATACGATTTTTTTTTTTTTTTTTTTTTTTTTTCAATTGGTCTTTTAGCATTTAATAAATTTTGTTTGGGGATATACAATTCCATCGAGATCCGTCTTCGAAACTAATTATAATATGTTTAAAAATAATTTTGTGTAGATGCTTTAATAATAATACAATATCTCTTCTACAATTTAGCACCGACAAATTGTCTATATACAACATTAATTTGTGTTACAATTTAACGTGACAGCAACGCTAGAACTATTTGTATGCGCGCACTACACCAACAGAAATTTTCATTACGTGTTTAGTTTTAAAATAAGGAATCAGTATTTATGAAATTTTCCATGAATTTCTAGGGGATGACCTTACGGTGCCAGCTTATCGCGAACCATGTTCTTTTTTTAGAAATTTAATCCGTGTTCCAACGATGAGGAAATTTTCAAAGAATATCAGATGTACACGTCAATAAGCATTATATAACGCTTGTGCGAATAATGTTTTCTAAAATTTCAGTTTACTAAAATAAAAGCAACAAACAGTCGAAAAAGCTACCGTTACTTTTAAGTGGGTAAAAAATAAATAACTTTTTTTTTTTTGTTTTTTGTTGTTGGTTTTTTGTAACCGTTTATAATAAATATATATATATATATATATATATATATATATATATATAAAACTGCGAGGTAGGCGACCATTAAAATAATCTGCGTTTGTGCTTTTTGAAATGCTTTTCGTTTTTTTTTTCTTTTTGACCTAGTTTGTTTCTTTCGGCCATTTCCACTCCGATAGCATTATATTTATATTTTTGTCGACTTCAAAAAATGGTATAAGCATTTACATTTGTACGACAACGGGGCAGCCGATCGACTGTTTTCAAAGTACTGTCAAAGGTAAAGTTCGGACGAACATCTTCGTTTAATCTTCATTTTTCACTACCGTATATGCTCAAGATTATTTTCCGCGAGTATCGCATAATTTGCTATTTATCATAACCAAGCGGAACAAATTACTCGGGCTACGACGATGATTCACCCCTATTCTACTGATTCTACTGTTTAATCTTTCCTTACACAATCATCTATGGACTTTGAGTGTATAAATTTACTTTTTCGTTGATAGGTTCACACCATCTTCCGTTTTCGCTACGTCCTTTGTCTTATTTCTGTCACATATTCTTCTCAATCTTAATCTGCCACTTCCTAATCTAGTTAGTTAGCAGCCTTCAATGATCCGGTTATCTGATAAAAATGTACCCTCCTGTTGCAATCTACTAATTCCTAATTTTAAATAGTGTACATCTTCTTGGGATGCAATACTTTCAGTTTGATTACTGCTGTTAATTCAACGCTGTGAAGAAATTTTTTTATTTCCATATTTTCTCACATACACTAGAACCATGCTTATCTGAGTATACATTGTTGTACTATAAATGTTGATTCGACATACGAAAAATAGAAGACCCGACCTATATTTTTCCCGCATAGTGCAAAAAATGCTGACTCACATAAACAACAAAAAATCAAACAAACGATAAACAGAATTTTTCGTTTGAAAAATAGTCTTTTAATGTAACTTTTTTAGTTTTTAGTTTTTAGTTTTTTTTTTTTTTTTAATATTAATCCTAACAACCATTTATGGCCACAACTAACAGAAATTAATATATGAAGTTACATCGAATTCGATACAGCACTCTTTTTCGCTATATTTTATTCAATATTTAAGCGAATTAAAATTTAACAAACTCCTTTCCCTAGTTATGTTTTTGAGCAAAAGCGCCCATGAAAAAAGACTTTAAAAAATAAACAAAACAATAAAAGATAAATCTACATGTAATGATGGCTTGGTTTCCTTCAATCAAGATACTCTGCACGATAAAGGCGAAAATCGTGCATTCCGCAGCACAATTGTTCGAAAAAAGTTAATGGTTTCTTATTTCGATTTACCCCATGGTTGATCATCGCAGTATTTTTTTAATCGCATTTTCGAATCATGGCCTTAATACATAAAAGTCGTTGACTTTTATGCATCATAATTTTAAGCACTGTACATGGGGTGCCATGACCGTGTCTCATTTCTGTTTTGGATATCCATGACGCTTTATCGTTCTAAATGTACCCGTTTATTTAAAAGGGCATTTTTGTTAAAATTACCTTTAGGCAATTCGGTCAATTTACGATAACGTGAAATATTATACGAGAGTAATTTTTAAAAAACGCATAAAAAGCGAACACTAGGTACCAATTACCGCGACAAGGCACTATACGGGAATTCGTCAGAATGAGACGGAGTGAAAGTCATTTAACAGTAAAAGAAGGGAGAAAGTTAGCGGCGAAGAAGATCGGTGAAGTACGAATAGGACGTTAGACGAAGAGGGAAAAGAACGGATTAAAAAGTGAGCAGGAATAATCCCTTAAGATTCGTGTATTTTATAGCCCAGCTCGCTACACACCTCCAGCAAAAAACAGAAAGAAAGAAAATGCGGGAATTTTAAGAGTTGTATTTAATGCAGTTTTTTTCTGAAATGTCTCATTAGAAACGCACTAATAATTAAATATTAATCGATAATAATAATAATAATAATAATAATCCCATATTATAAAAGAATTTGCAAAACCATTAGAAGGTCGTTGCTCTTTTTGGTGGACCGATTTTAACCACTGTTTTTTTTTCTTTCTTAAATTGTTCCTTTCGATAATATGTTTTATCAAGCACATCTCTCTCCGTCCAATCAACGCTGAGTCATAATTCTTTGAATACGGTTTTAATTATACAAGGTGTAAAGGTTCCGTTTTTTTTTTTTTTTCTTTTTTGGTTTATAATATATATTTCGGTAAAGGAATCGTAGAAAACAAACTGGATATTAGCTTTTTTTTTTTTTTTTTTCATTTTTTAAAGGTGTCTCAAAAACGAATTGACGAGGCGGGTGTTGATATCTAATTTTAACGAGCTAAAAAATTTGCGACATTTCCTTCCTTCACACTACTCTAACAACGATTTTAGACGTAAAGTTATCTTCTGATTCGAAAATTTTGTTTAAAAAAGAAATATATTCACAGAGCACGAAAAATTAAATAAAATCGAATTGTATATATATATATATATATATATATATATTAGCTGTGCCCCACGGCTTCGCCCGCCCGTTTAAATCTGTACGTGGAAATTCATTAAAAAAATTTTGTTTTATCTGGAATTGTATTTACGTAAAGATTCTTTCTCTCTCTTTTGGGTGAAACATGTTTATCACCGTCTAACAAAAAATAGTCTTTATGTTTCACGTTTAGCTGAAGATTGTCGATTTTTCTATTACCTGTCCGTCGTAATCTAACAAAAAGTTTTGCTCAACTAAACAACACACACAGCCATCGTTTTGAAGAGGCCGAGTTATTCTCACACGGTGATCTCCCATAATTACACATTTAAGAGAACATCTTAACTCATATCTTTCAACCACTCTGTCTCGAGCGTTTTATTATAATTAATTTTTAATATTTCTAGTAGCAAATTATTAAAAAAAAAGTTAAACGGTTAATTTAAAAAATTTATACGGCGGTTTTGGACTAAAAGTTCGAATATTTGACATATCAGTTAAATACTCTATTTTATTTTTATGTTCCTCATTAAGTCCAATAGTATATTGCTTAAATCTCTTCCAGTTTTTACAAACATATTGTACGATACATTTTCTTCTACTCCTAATAATTCATTATTATATAATAAATAAGATAGAGACGAAAACAAAGATGCACCATCCCTATCTATGTATTTCACATAATGGGGAACTATTGCATCATCAATACATAATTAATTCTACATTCATACATACATATAACACGAACTTTTTTGTAAACGACAGCGAAAAAATTTATTTTATCATTCATCGATAATAACGCCATGCGCCAGCGATAAACATGGTTGCATTTCGATTAACATCGCACGATACACAAAAGTCGCCACGAAAAGTAGTTGGTGCTCAAAAAATAATAAAATTGTCAAATAATTGATTGATTAAATTATTTAACATAATTAATATTTATGTAAATAATTAAAGCAAAAAGTAATAGCCAACAATTAAATTTGTTTTTTTTAATTGATTGATTAAATTATTTAATATAACAAATATTTATGTAAATAATTAAAACAAAAAGTATTCTATCTCTTAAGAGTTGGACCAAATTGCATGTACTTTCAAAATTTTATAAAAATCGGTTAAGTAAATTCCGAGTTTATCCTGCACAAACATAAAGACACGGGATTTTTATATATATAGATATATATATATATATATAGATATATATATATATATATATAGATATATATATATATATATATATATATATACGGGAAGAAACAGTTTCCATCTAATCGTCCTGCAACATTTACTAGACAATAAAGGATAATAAAATATTACCAAAAAAATTTTCTCCGCTTTTTAGAAGGATTATACTGTGTATAATCATTTTATTTTCCATTTATTGAAGAAAAAAAAACAGTGTTACGATTACAAGGTTGTTGTTTTGTTTCGTGTGGCATTACGGTACGGGGATTGCGGTTGAAATTGTAAACGGTGCACCCCATTTTCCTACTCATCGACACTTGTTTTAACAAGGAAATCATAAAAATTCCAAAAAAAAATTCGAGACAATTAAAAATGCAAATTGATTTACTAATTTTTTAAAGATATAATATTTGATTGATGTCCGACTTTAATGAGCATCGAATCCGGATCGTTCTCCACTGACGCTTACATTATACGACGTATATAATAATCTTTGACATATTTTAATTCGAAATTTTAAAAATTTGATCTCAACGACTAAATTAAAAATCCAGGAATAAAAGGTATAATAATACTGTAAGTAACGAAAACATCGAAAATTTAACAGTTCCTATAATGCGTTTATTGAAAAAAGAAAAAAGAAAAATCAAACTAGCGTCGCAAGGTAGATAACATTTAGCTGAACAACAAGCCCTACGAATATACACGTTCAGTGCGCAACACGCTACTACTGTAGCTATGTTTGTTGACGTCGCGTTTAGCAGAGAACCTTTTTATTTTTCATTTTCAGTTAATATGCAAAAAATTCGAACATCGATTATACATTTACAATTGCAAATTTTCACTACCGGCATTAAATACATCGGAAAACGAATATCGGCATATTTTTGATTTTTATCGAAAACAATATACGCAGAAAATACACTCGCACGAATACAGTGTTCTCTGCTACATTGTCGATCGGAGAGTCGGAAAAGTAATCAGCGACACGCGCCAGAAATATATAATAGAAGACGGTTAGACTGAAACGAAAAACAGGAGGGGAGCGAGAGAGAGAGAGAGAGAGAGAGAGAGAGAAATGAAAAGGGACGAACCGAAATTCGAAATTTAGCGAGGAAAAGAAGGAAGACAGAGCCTTCTGGGCGTGATGAAGAGTTAACGGGGGGACGGTAGAAAGATGTGCACGTACGCAGGAGACGTAAGATAAATCTTAGCGCGAAAGAATGAAAACACGGAAAGAATGCGCTTCGGCCACTGACGGACAGAGCTCTTTGACTACGAAAAGTTAATTTATTTTAACGCAACATGTGCGGAATGTTCGCATAAGCGCAGCGCATTCCAGCTACATTCGCAGTAGACATGGCTGAATGTTGAGAAGAGTTGATCTCTCCGCAAGTGAACGCAACCGTATTTACTTTCCCCGTCGTCTAGCCCTTCGTCTCATCTAAGGAGCTTATTAGTATTGCCGGAAAAGGAAAAAAAATAAAACAAAACACCCGAAAAATAGAGGGAGCTTTTAATTTTTTTCCCTCGTGTCGCTACTGCTCGGCAAAAATTTGCAGCAGTCGCTTTTAAGCGTTCGCCTGGAAGAACAGATGCATGGAGAGAAGAACGGCTAAACAGTTGGCGATAGCACATGCGAAAAACAGAGGTGATCGCTGTACGAGCGAAGAACTTGTTCGAAGAAAAGAACGAAAACTTCTGCGAATTACCTTTATATCCACTTTAAAAGATTATACGCGAAAGTTTCTGGCGCCGTTTTTACATTTCTCTGTTCAACTTCGAACATGGCCGAAACGTTGAATTTCTCACGGCAGCCGTTTAAAGCCGGGCATAGTACATAAAAACTTTTACGTTCGCGCATTCTTTTTATGTAGCTTTAGGCGGTCTGTTTGAGCCGCGTCTCCGTTCGCATCTTCCGTCCCGCCATAACCGTGCTGCAGCAGCATCATCTCGGACGTAATTTACTTCCGGAGCCGGAACGATTATAAAAAGTGACGCAACCGATTTGCTCGACTGAGAGCGAACGAATCAAAACAAACAGAGCCTCCGGGCTATTCGGGTGTAATCGTGATTCGTTAGTTATAAAATTATTTCACGAGCAAAGCAGACATGTTATAAACCATTTCCACTGACGCTGTTAATTTATCACCTTACAAAGGCGACCTCCCTACGCTGCCCCGGTGTTTACCAACCAACGTCTACTCCTCCTCCTTTTAGGATATCATTCCGGGGAACATTTCCAGCAAGCACTTGTAATCGTCAAGCGATAAAAGAGATATAATTTGACACGCGTACGACAATGTTTTATACCTGTTAGCGTGCCGCTAGTGTGCAAAAGAAATCTCTGTAAGGTGTGCAAATTGACGAGTTCGTATCGCTTTCGAATGTCATACGTAATTTCAACTGAGACACCGATATTACAACAACGACTTTTCGATACACATTCGAATTCTTTTTCCATTCAAGAAAGGTATTCTTCTCGTCGACTATTCTTTTTTCGTTTCGATACAGATTGCGTAATTTCAGCAGCCTCACCTAATTTCCGCGGTCCAATATGCTTTTTTCCATTCTTTCTCGCACTACGGATAGACGACATTTTAACTTACAGCCCACATTACGACTACTCCACACAGATGTAAGTCGACTTGTTTAGAATCGAGTCAAACACACGTGCTGTTGTGTACGTTGACTCTACAGGTCAAGTCAATGTTTACTCTTATAAGTTCACTTTTAGAATCGCGATATTGAATAATTATTGACTCTGCAATCGGAAATCTTATATGTCGCTCGCTCATTAACCCACGAACATTCTACTACCCAACACGAGCGTGGTTTTCCTTTTTCTTTCAAACGAACATCTGCACATAGACGCGCACATTCAAACGATCATTAACAGAGACACGGTCAACGAAGAGAATACTACACCGAAACACAACGTAAAAAGAATTGTGCAGCATAATTAATTAACACAACCCGAAATGTGACGTTAAGGGACGAGGATTGAGGAAATAAAAAACAGTCGGATAAGTGACAGAAACAGCGAAGGTGGGCTGAAAAGATTTTTACGCTGTTCTGCTTACACTGCAACAATATATACTGCCTCCTAAAGAATAAGCCGATTTTTTTTTAAAGTCCAAGCACCGGTATCTTTTTTTTTTCAAAATTCAACGTAAACTTGTCTCTATATTAAACTCCGAAATTGGAGTCAAATTTTGTTTCGGGTTTTTATTAAAGATCCAAAGATGACTGGCCCTCGTGCAAGTCGATTCTAACAACCTCGGGGTCGACGCTGGAGTTATCCATCTCACAACTCTGCATATTTTGGAGTACTCTTAGAATTCCTTCTTTCCCATTAGTTTCCCTTCACTATGTTACACACTAAAAGTTTCGGTGAACTTCCCGTACCGTCATGCTTTTCAATCAGATTTTGTTAAAATATTCGCATCCCCTCATTGTGTGACACTCGGCGATTCCTTTATTCAAAGAAAATTCATTAGTTATTTTATTCGGGGGGAAAAAACAACTAACTATTTAACTGAATGTGTAGAAATTTTTGATCTTTTCAACTAGAGCTTTAGTTACGGATTTGACTTTCAACCGAGTAATATAAAAAGAAAAAAGAAAAAAAAAAAAAAACTCTCGAATTATTCGCAAACTTTATATATTAAAAAAACTTCTTCATAAGTATTTCGGTATAAAATGAATGAAATATACTCAACGAAAACTTTGCCTAGAGCCGCAAAGATATCGTAAGAGAGAGGCAAAACAGGTTCAGTCTTAATGATATACGGCTATAATTTTAAGAAAGATTTTAATTCATCCTTCGTACAACGAATCTTTCAGGCTCGCAGCGTTTGTATTTATTCGCCCTGGCTGGAAAAGTTACAGGATGTGCGCGAGGAGGAGTTTAGCTGCGAATCAGACGCACAAATAAATTCAAAGGCGCGATGTCGCCCTCGAATAAGTGCAGTAACACAGATTTACAAAAATTCCAACACATTCGCATTTCAAAATGTTTGTTTTCTTTGAAACTATTCGCCATACTAGCAAAACTTGGCAGCGGAAACTGTGCAATGATGTAATTATTTATTCGCTTTTGAGGTAAAATACTAATACATTCGATGGTCACATGTACAAAAGTTTTATTTCGAAGGTGAAAAAAATTATAATAATAGAGGTTCGAATTTTTCTTCCGAGAAAAGAGAATAAAATCGGGTCTTTATGTCGCATTAAATGGGGAAAAAAACAAAAACCAAACGCTTCCCCGATTTCGAAATTCAAATATTTCCTAGAAGGAAGAAAAGACAGAGCTTAAAATACGAATTTCAGGTAAAAAACTTAAAGACAGAAAGAAAGAAAATGTTGCATCTCGGGAAAACTTAAAAATACTCCATATAAATCTAGGAGAAGAAAAAAAAAGTTCACTTCAACCTTAACTCGGGATAAAAGTTAAAAGTTTTTCATTGACGGCCCCTACGGATCTATCGGAAGGATATTTCTTTTCCGCCCGAATGAGAACTACAAAAACTTGTTTTTCACGAACATTCTGATTTCGTAGCATTTCCCAGTTACACAAAACTAGACGGTCGGCATTAACATCACTGTTATAAAAATATCAATAGGGCATCGCGGATGAAAGGCGAGTATTACACAGTAAGAATTCTCAAAAACAAAAGAACCGAAATAAAACAAATTAGCAAAAATGATAATTCTCAAAAAAAAAAAAAAAAAAAATGAAAAATGAAAAATGAAAAATTAACATGTTTCGGAGACCTTATAGTCAAACCATCGGACTGACTCCGAAATACGCCAGTTTTTTATTTATTGAACTGTAATATCTCTGTGTTCTTTTTATTTAATAACGCTTAACGATAACAGAAAATGAACACACTATTTGAATGTTAACTTAAAAACGAGTATATTTATTTTCAACGGTATTTCGAATTGCCAAGTGTAGCATGCATTTAGAAGTAATTAGTGACGTCGTCACGACTGTGCATTATCGAGGGTGGTAGGTGTATGTTGCCGATCATTTGAAAACTCATAAATATCTGCCACCGAAAAATGAAACGAAAAAATATTAAATAAATAGCGAAGAACGATTTGCAAAATTAAAAAGCAAAAAGGGGAAATTATGCGAAACGCAAAAAATACTTTACGCAATACTATCAAAAACCCATTTAAACCGAAAACTACCGATCAAAAACTGGGCGCGGTTATCATCGCCCCGTCGATATAAAAATTACCACTGTTCTCGAAACATTCGTAAAAAGAAAGTATACCGTTATTGCTATTAATTTTCTTCGAGGTATCAATTTGTCGGAATGTAATTTTAATAATTAAAATGGCCGGATACTATTTAATTATAAGGAATGATTTTTACTATGCAGTTTTGATACTGACATATACGTATTATCGTGATTAAAGTAATGAAAAAAAAAAAAAAGAGAGAGAGAGGAAGATGCTCAATCTTAATTCCAACCATTAGCGAAAAAAATTCATCTTTTTTTGTCTTTCCTACGATAGCAGCAACATCGTATTTGTTCACAATCACGATTCCCCGGATGATTATTCGCGCTGAAACATATTTTGCACAATATGCGCACACAATTCTTGGCACGACCCGTAATAACTCGAATAGTTCCGGCTACTACTGTTGCAACGGAAACTTTTAGGACGGGATGCGAAAATGTGTTCGAGATTTTATCGAGCACGTATTATCATCACAGAGTCTGGAAACTCTACGTCGGCTTACTGAATGTGAAAAAGTTCAGCCGTAAAATGGCGATGGTAAATTCAAGAGTGAGATCTACATCGAAGAACACACACCAAAATACGTGCACTAGGTTAGCCATGAAAGATCAAAGAATTTATAAAACGGAGGCCTACATAAATTCTCTTTTCCTGCATCCGCAGTTCAATAGCAGCTTCTCTCGATGACGGTTCGGAAGAACAATTGTGCCGACACGTAAAATCCAAGCGAAATCCTTCCGCGACCGGTTTAAGCTAAAGTTTTTTTTTTACGACCGATAAAAAGACTTTGTGCTTCTCTCATATCAAGCAGTGCTTTTAACGGCTCTGATTTTCAAAAAATCCGTTAGGCGTTATCAACACATGTAAGCTAAGCTGCTCGAAAATTATTAATCTCGACAATTAAAAGAAAAAGGAACAGAGTTTTAGAGCATGTAAATTAACTCCGCTAGAGGAGTTTGGAATATGTATCCTTCCGGAGACTACAGATATACGTGCATCCCTTTATGTAACTCATTCGCAGTCGGTACTCCAACGTACATACGAGAACAGAACGTGCTTGTGGTAAATTCAGATAGTTGCGCCCGCAGGTAACACCTTTCGCATTTAAGACACATTAAATCGCACAGCACCAGACAACAAATCCGCCTGCGACCGGCACGTCGTTCGAAGCGCGATGTTTTTTTTATGGTTAAGATTAAATTAAGATTAAATCAGATTACTGGAGAGGTACGCCTGAACACGAGGGTATTATATTTCGGGGGTGATAACTGTGTCCAGTGTTAGTGCGTATTCGGGTAATGCCTAGTGAAAGGAGTAAGGGCACAAAAACGACACCATCAGCGAAGTTTTATGTAAACCGTATTCAAACGAGAAAGTTCATAACGAATATAAGGAGATTGTAAAGTTGTTCGACTGGCAATCATTGACGTATACATAATAGGCGAAAATATGCAATACAATTCCGGTTTTAGGTAAAACAGAAAAGGAGGGAAATAAACAGGGAAACCGAGGGAAGCGAATAGAGGAAGAACCTCCGCTCATTGGAAAATAGCTCTCGAAATTGCGTTGAAGAATACTGAAAAAATAAATACATACGCGTATTTCTTGAAAAGGTGTAAAAATAAACGCTTCAGGGGAAAAATAAGAATTGTAGTACCGGAAAAAGAAAAAAAAAAAAAAAAAAAAAAAAAAAAAGAGAGGAAACAAGAGGTCCAGGAAAAATCATTGCGCCGGCTGCGGACGACAATGACAGCAGATAAGTCAGAACGAGCGAGTCGTCGACAAGCCTAAATTGTGCAATATTCTGCGAGTTTGCTCTCCAGATTCGGCACCAACAGAATGGGCGTGAAGATTAACTTTGCACGGACTGAGCTGAAAACCCGAGATATTTACACGTCATCACGCGACTGCGTTCGACTACGTAATGCATATAAAATCGAAAACACGGAAAACGTGCCGTGAGCGAGAACGTGCGTGTGTCTAACAAATCCTCCGGCGGGGTGTCGGGCACGCGGGAACAGCCCATCAAGTACCGTCGCAGTTTGTATTAAGGGAGGAAAAAGATGGAAGAAAGTAAAAGAAAAAAATTGGGATATTTTAAAAAATTGAGATAAAAGCGTTGGCCGGTACCGATATGAAATTTTATTTTTTTTTTTGACTAACGTCTTATTTCATTAACCCGCGAAAATTATTTTCCTTATTTTTATCGCGCTAATAAATGAAAGCCTCTTTATATTATTTTATTTTACAGTTTCTAGCTAAATGTGTACCGTGTGAGATATAAAAGAGTTTTCCTTATTTTCGAAGAATTTATTGAAATTCCCCCATAGTACATATATTACAGATTATGTCTTCCTTTATTTATACGCAAAGCGCTATCGAATAAGGAAGTAAAAGAGAATGAAATTTTTCATATAACGATTTTAGTAGTAAATAATGCGATTTGCTCAATAAGCCAGGAATATAACTGGTTGGATTTTGTTATTAGCGGTCTTTCATATCACAGACTTTTCCAATCTAAAACCCCATACACATATCTGCGACAAAATGATCAGAGAAACACCGTATTCCTGAATTATTTTCGCTCTACACCTTCTCTACAGATCTATCCAGGTAGCTTGATAAAAAATTGGTCTCGCCGTTTTTGAGATTCTCTAGCGTTTCACGATTTGCAAGAATACGAGAAAATACAAACGCGAAAGTCAAAAGTGTAAAATAAAAGCTTTTTAAATTAAATAACTCTCCCCATTAATTTTCTGTATTAATTCAAAAGAGATGTATATTATTAGCTTTAGAAGTCGCGCGATCTGTATATCTACCGTTGCAAATATTACTGCCACACCTCCTTTTTTGCATAATTCGCAATTATTTAAAATGAAATAACCCCCCCCCCCAACAATAACACATTTTTACCGCGAAGAGCGAAAATATCTAAAAATGGAAATACTCGGCGGTGAAACTTCTCACGCTTTCTCTAATTTTTGTAATTTAGAGATTATTATTAACCGCCGACAAAATAACAAATATAACAAATTCATTTACAAAAGCACCCCGTGGTGGTTGTCGTAACCGAGCTTTTTCGTTACCGCTTCCGTTTTGTTTTTGTTGTTGTACTTTTTTTAAATTTATTTTCGTATTTTTCCCGCAGCGAGTAGCGCGTCTTTAAACGTGTTTACAAAACAACAGCAAGAGATAATGGCCAGACTATCAAGGGGAGTAATGATAATAAAACGAAAAACGCGGGTAGAGAGTAGTAACTGTCTATAAATTATATTTCGTACAAAGCAAAAAAGGAAGTCGGATGAGCGCGAAAATGGAAGCATAGATGGCGCCCGAGCGATGAATTTAAAATTAATTTGCACGGCGAAATTTCGGATGTTGGCGGCGGCGAACGGGCCCCGAGAGCGCATTTTTCGAAATAAGCGAACGCGGGCAGGAAAAACACTTTGCCAGCTAGGGCGGCGTCGACAACGCGCTGACCAAACCGCCGATTATCATTATTATTATTAATAATAACATCGTTTATTTGTCCGGCTTCCATAAAGAAAAGCTTCACACATCAATTTGGCGCGAAAGCGGCGATTTTTCTTTTAATATCTCCGTCTCTGGCCGGTTATATATTTCATTTCGACGAATTTATCTGCGCTATCGGCCAAGGCGAAAAAGGACGCGCCATAAATCGAGTTCGGTCTATTTCGAAATCTTTCACCAAATAAACTATTAACCGTCGAACACTGCAATCGCAGACGCGACGTCGAAAAATCGAGAACACGTCGCCGATGATTTCCGAATTGCCACGCGTCCAGACACTGTATTCAACATTGCACCGAATGTCCCCAGACACATCCGAATGAATCTGTCTGCACACTTAACAGCAGTAGACGCACGCACACGAAGAAAAACTTTGAACGAAATCATTTTCACTACTCGTACAGGTTGTTACAACGTATTGTTGTTCGGTGATACGAAAGCAACTTCATTCTCCGATAGGTTCCCGGTCGCGGCACTGCTGAAAACCAGACACATATCACTGGTCTGCGATTTTCCGTAATAACACTAGTCCCTAAGATAACATAAGATGTTTTTGGAGTTTACGAGAAAAAGAAAAAAAACAACAACAACTTTGCCGAATAACAAGTGAATTTGTAAAAGGTGCAAAGGTACCCCCCCTACAAGTAAGAATTCGTTGTATTTATAAATGGGTATAAAATATATTTTATTAGAAAGTAACACGTAGCGGCGACGGTACCATATTATAATACAGTAGTGGCTCTTCTTCGAACGCCGTGTTCTAGACATGATAAGCAAACGGCGACAGACTAGTCAGATGGTAGTGTGTTTAAAAGGGAATAAGTAAAAGAAAAATGTTTTTTTTTTTTTTTTTTTTTTTACAATGCATTAAAGATACCGAGAATCCATCATCAGCTCGATAAAAAGCACAAAATTATACTCATGAAAGCTATCGTGAACTAAGTCCTGCTGGGGAAAGCTTTGTCGCTCGATTCCAGTAACGACAAAACAATGAACAAGAGGGCGTAGTATATATAACTTGGTGAACTGATCGAGGAAAATTCCTTGCGGTTATCTTACACGGATGAATTGAGACCGCCGTAATAAGTCTCGTCCAGGTACCTAACTACTACTCTCTGCCACGCGTTTAGGATTTTTACCTAATGCTTCGGCCACTTCGAACAATCTGTTGTTCCCTTTCATTCACCAACGATACGAATCAAAAATCCTCCTCTTTTCCTTACATTGATCTCCGTTTCTCCGTTACGACCGCAATAGTGCGGTAGCCACTGTGCAATCTCTAAATTCGTCTTTACTGTTCGACCGCTCGCGGTACTATGGTTCCATTTTTTTAAGCAATTCATACCGCCTTTCTATTCTAACTTTCCTTTTATCCTGCGACAACAGTAGGCTCGGTAAGCTGGACGCAAAAAAAAAAAAAAAAAAACTCTTGCTCCAACAACATATTTGCATACGACGGACGCGAAAAGGAATGCGCTACTAAAACACAGGACACTGATAAAAGTTGCCTTAAAACACACAAAAATATATTACAACAGCCGATGCCTATTTGGATACCCTAGAACCTCGCCCAGAGACAAGTTCTCTAGACCTCCAGATACTAAGTTCTCCTATAATGTTTATAGCAGAGATGTTTCAATTGATTGCGGTTCTTTGATTAATCCTACGTGACAAGATTTACAGTAATCACCTCCACACGTTGTAAAAATTCAAAATGAAAATCTATTAAATCATCGGTAGATTACAATTTTGAAAAGAATATAAAATAATTCTCGTTGAGAGAAATAAATAAATTAAAACACGAAAATGAAATTTGTTTAATGAATATTACAAGTAGAGAAGAAGAAAAAATAACACGGTACTTGAAAAAAAGAAATATATATATATATATTTTTTTTTTTTAAATTATGTGTGTAATACGGTGTACAAGTTGACCCGTTCGGAAGACGTGAGCGTTATTTTGAACTGTCAAAAGAAAAACGAGAAAAATGTCTATAGATGTACCATAAATTTTTTAAAAAATTACAATTTAACAGAAAATACATAATAATTCGCCGAGTCCTTATGACATTATTAAATTTACGAAAACCAACATGTTCCGCAGTCGCTTACTACATATAATCGTAGTTACGTTAATGAAATTAACGTTAAAATAATACGACATACAAAAAATCGATTAAAACAATGATTCCCGATGTAACAATATAAGTTAAAATTACCGATTTTAAATAACAGATTACTGTGCAAGACTGAACTATTGTTAATTAAATTATTTGTTTAAAAATTATATATTTTACAAAATATTCCGTCTAAAAAAAAAAACTTCTACACATTTGTCTGATGAATATTTCGTTACACACGCTGCTATATTTGATTTCATACATTACTGATTCATAATATATTATCGTTAACTTATTCATATTTATTAAATTAATATGTAAACTGTTTTTTTTTTGTTTTGGCGATATATTATTACTATTTTCCAAAGTAGGTATATAATACTGCCTCTCTCTATTAGTACAAGTAAATATACAGTCCACATTTATTAATTTTTATCACTTGTTTTAAATATAATCGTAACATTTTAATATAGCGTTAATAATTCATTATTTAAAATCGACAATTAACTTTTTCGTTAATATACTCCGTTTTGTATCATGAATGAATTTCATTGATTTTACATTTCTACATCGTATTATTTTAATTTAATTAGTAGCCACGATAATAGAGTACAGCAAAACATGTCGGTTTTCGTAAATGGAATAATTTCATAACGTACATCTGCTGGAATTACTATATATGTATATATATATATTGGGTTAATTTTGTGCTTTTGTATACTCGTCTGTACCGATATACAGAGAAAGTGGACCGTTTTAACATTAATATTAACTTAAAAACGATATCTACAAAATGTAATGTAATAATATTTTTCAACAATAAAACACACGTCGAAAAATTTTAATTTTCATTCGCATTTCCGACAAACGGACTTGATCTTTAAATTAGTTTAACCGTAATATCAATGGACAAAAAAGGCAGGGAGGAGAAAATTTAACTACAGCTGTATAGTTGAATGAAAGCAAAGTCAATGTTACCGCTGCCACGATTTTAGTTAATCTTAGCGAGTCGAGCGATTCGTTGACTGCAGACAGTGACGACGTGATAAGTGATTAATTTACGGGTAGCGGAAGAAAGCAAACTCTGGACGACTCTGGCTCCTCAATGTGTCCCTAATTTACCATGTCATTTGCCCCGAAAACTTGGAAAAATTTTTGCGAGCGGAATGGGAGTTTTAAAAGACGTACCCCCGTGTGCCCCTCTGCTGTACGAAATAAGAAGTGATTGATTAGATGAGTAAAGCCGACGGAATTACGAGCGCATTTGAGTCTCTGTGTTGACACAATTAATATATATATATATATATATACGTGTATAATATGTCTACTGATAATATATATACATATATATATAGTAGTTTCCTCAGCCGCAGGGTATACTATTATTTGTCGTCGTGAGCAATGGTCATTCGAGCGTACGGAGATTTTCGCACAACTAAAAATGTTGACATATTATTCAACGTGTCTGCTCATTTAGTTACTACTTTTTATCTAATGGTTTTCATTATACGAGGTGTGTTCTGCCTCTCCGAAGGGCAGAATATTTTATGACAATGTCACGCATAAGGCTGATATTTTCTTCCCTGACCTATTACTATATCGCCTAACTACAAGAAAACTTTACGTACAAACATTAATTCAGACAAGAAGTATTATTTTAAAAAATACCAGCCAGAAAGAAAAAATCCTCCGGAATGAATAATCGCACAAAAAAACATTTCACTAACTAAAAAAACAACTAAATGTGTGGAAAAAGTTCATTTCTAAGCTAAACGGCACTGACAAAAAACAAAATACTTAGTTTCGAAAAGCGGTTCAAAAATAAATTTAAACGCAACCAATTTTTTAAAGAGAGAAAAAAAAACCGCTACAGTACGGGTATTTGGTGACGCGTATGTAGACTGAGCATCAGTGGTGGATTGCGACGAAACACCAAAGCAAATTGAAAAACGTAAAAAACTGTCAGAACTTTCTTTTTTTTTTTCCTACCCTGGGCGCGCCAGCGGCCTGCCTTGACCCAACAACATGAAAAATTAACAGTTATAACTAAATAACCAGGCGGTCAGAAATGGAGAGGACAAAGGACAGTAGCAATGGGATAACTGAAGGCAATGGGAAGGAAATAATATAGGTAGCGTTAAAGGGAGTAGGAAGACCCAAAACTAGAAGTTGGGTGTAGAGAATAGAGCGTTCGTTAGAGAGTGCTGAACATTCGAATAGGATGTGATTTGAATCACAAATACAAGAAGGCTCAGAAGCGTGAAGAGAGCAGAAAGGAGAAGGGAACAAAGCGAATCGAAAGCGAGAAGAGGGGAGAAGAGAATGATTGATTCTAAGCCTAATTAAGGAAACAACAGTGGAACGACGACAGATAGGAATAGATTGAAACCAAGGCAGGAAACTAGGAACCGGTTGAATAAGACGGTACTGAGAAAAGCGATTTGAGAATATAGATGGATACATGTCAGAACAAAGTCTGGAATGATTAGAGCGTGATAGAGAAAGAATGTCTGAGGAAGGGAAAGAGTCGAGGAAAGGACCAGTGCGGGCGGCTGAGCGAGCTAAAGAGTCAGCTGAGTCATTTCCCTCAATATTGGAATGACTAGGGACCCATAGAAAGTCTATGGAAATGGAGCGGAACGAGAACAAAGAGGAGACAAGAGATCGGATAGAGAGGATGATACCGTCAGAAGTATAAGAAGGAGGAGAGGAGATGGCTTGAAGAACGCCTTTGGAATCAGAGACAATCAGGAATTTGTGAACTCCACTCGTAGAGGATATGAAATGAATTGCACGAAGAATTGAGATCGACTCGGCCGAGAAGATAGAGCAGAAGGAAGGAAGTCTGAAGGACTCAGAGTGTAGGAACGTAGGAGACGTATACGCACCACCCACGCCCCCATCCATCACTCTTGGAGCCATCCGAGAAGATTAAGGCATGGGAAGGAAAAGAAGTTCAGCAGCTGAAAGAATTCGAAGTTGACTACATTGTGAGAGGAACAATTAGCTCGGACTGGAAGAGAGGAGAAATTGATGGGGTGCCATATGCTATTAAAGTCGAAAGAAAAGTAAGGAAGACTGTTATAAGAGGAAACGTAGGGAGAAAAATTGGAAACACGAGCAGCTATATGCGATAAAATCGGAATTCTATGAGGCGCCAAGCGCCAGTGATTTTTGATATAAAGATAGGAAGGGATAATATTGGATGACAAAATGGGGAGGCGTTTTATTAAAAATCAATAACCGAGGAGTGAACAACGAATGGAAAGAGGTTGAGTGGAAGATTCGGATAGAATCGCAGGAATAGGAGAAGATCTTAAAGCGCCAATGCATAGGCGAAGGCAGGAATTCTGAATTGCGTCAAGTTTCGAAAGGAGAGACTTGGAGGCACTGCCATAAATGAAGGAACAATAGTCGAGTTTGGACCGAATAATCGATTTATATAGAATTAATAGAATGCACGGGTCTCCACCCCATCTGAGCGGTGATAAAGATTTGAGGAGATTAAGTCTTTTGATCGAGGAATTATAGATATAATTAATATGTTCATGAAATGTAAGGCGACTATTTAAGAAAATACCTAGATAACATATGGAATTAACAGTGGGAATAGGTGTACCAGATACGCTGATGTTTATAAAAGCACGATTAAAGGGGCGGAGAGCAAAAATTATACAAGAAGACTTGGAAGGGGAAAGAGAGAGGTGGAGTGTAGATTGAGCATTGCTAAGATGGGACAATGAATGGTTTAACTCGTTGGTGGCAGAGGACAGATCATCTGAGGTGGAATAAACTAAAATGTCATCAGCAAAAAGGAGGGAGAAAGAGGGAATAGGAAGCGAAGCAATATCGAAAGAGTAAATATTAAAAAGAGTGGGGCTAAGGCAGGATCCCTGGGGAAGCCCACGATAGACGCATCTAGAGGTGGAAAGAGAAGGAGAAGATAGATAAAGAGTTCTATGTTGAAAGAAGTTGAGTATAAGAGAGATAAAAACCGGTGGGAGATTAAGAGAGAGAAGTTTGGAGCCCAGAGAAGGAAGATGCACATTGTCGAATGCAGAGCAGACATCGACAAAAGAAGCGACAGTAAATTTCTTAGAAAGGAATGATTTATAGATATCTACAAGGAAGGTACTGATGCAATCTACCGGGCCAAGCCCGGGGCGAAAACCGAACATATTAGAAGGAACTAGATTATTATGCTCAAGCCACCAAACAAGACGGTTGTTTATTAAACCTTCAAAGAGTTTGCGCAGACATGAGGCTAGGGAGATAGGACGGAAGGAACACTGATTTTTTTTCGGAATTGGAATGACGATTAAATCATTCCAAGACTCAGGAGTAAATCCAGAGAGTAGGAAAGAGTTGAAGATATTCAGAAGGGAGAGCAGCGAGGAAGGAGAGAGTTGTTTAAGAATAGGGAAAGAAAGACCGTCCAAGCCGGGAGCAGAAGGAGAGGTTTTATTAAGAACGGACAAGAGTTCCTCGTAGCGGAAAGGGGACGATAGGAAATGAGGTTCTGAGGAATTTGGGAGCGAAGGAATGATCGATTCCTCGAAAGTGGGGACATACGGAGGAGCAATAGAGTCCAAGAAAGAGTGAAGTTCAGGCAAAGAAGGATGGGAGAAGTGGGGACGCTCAGAAAGAGGAATTCTGAACGCTTTTGCCATTTTCCATATCTTAGAGAGAGGCGTATCTCTAAAGAAAGATGATCAAAATGATTTCCAAGAGTTCCTCTTGGCAGATTTTGAAATGTACCGAGCTTTTGCGTTGGCTTCTTTGTGAGCTAAAAAGTTGGATATTGAGGAACAAGAACAAAAGGCTTTGAAGGTAGCGGTGCTTCTTTGGAAGGCAACTTTACACTCTTCATTCCACCAAAGAGAGGAGGCACAAGAGGAAGAACGACCGCGCGAAAAGGAAGAAGGAGGGGAGGAAGCGGAAAGAGCAGAATATAGAGATTGAATGAAGAAGTTGTACTGGGATGACGGGTCGGGAAAATCCAGAATAAGGGGGAGTGAGGAATCCACCAAAGATCGGAATTTAGTCCAATCTGTTTTGGAGAGAAGCCAGTGAGGAGCGTGCAAGGGCCTGAAAGGTTTAGAAGGAAGAGCGTTGTTGAGAGTTAGGAGAATGGGGAGATGATCACTACCAAAAGTGCCGTCGAGAGTTCTCCAGGAGCTTACAAGACCAAGATTCGGAGATGAAAACGAGAGGTCGATTGCACTAGAAGAAGATGGATGTTTGAAGAAAGTAGGAGAACGATCGTTGTGGAGAAAAAGATTATGGTTTAGGATGAGATTTTCCAGAGTCACACCGTTAGGATTGCGCCCTGTGCAGCCCCACATAGGAGAGTGCGCATTCCAGTCTCCACCAATAATAAATGAATCAGATAGGGATGAAAGGAATGAAGACAAAGGAAGACTAGAGACGCTGGAGTTGGGAGGGATGTACACGCAAGTAATATGTAAAGGATTCGGGAGAAGATTTTCAAGTGAAATGTGGATCATGTTAGGGTGGTTGGGAAGGGGCGGAGGAAGAAATGGGATATTGTGGGTGTGATAGGATAGATCGTGTCTAATTAAAATCGCAACGCCACCATACCCATCCATACGGTCAGATCGAACTAGAGAATAACCTTTGAAATCAAGAGATGAGGAGGATTTAAGCCAAGTTTCAGATAACAGCGCTACATGGATATTGTAGAAGTCTAATAGACATTCTACACTTAGTTTATTAGCTCGTAAGCTGCGGCAATTCCATTGAAGGATGTTTAAGGCGCAAGACCGCGACATTCTAGTTAAAAGGAGAAGAGGAATTAAAAGAATGAGAAAAAGTAGCGGGAGAAGATAGAGCTGAAATTGAAGTAAAAGAAAGGAGGGCAAGGGTAATAGGAAGGGTATAATAAATGAGAGGAGATCGCTTGTAGACGATCTTCCAACTTAAAGGAGAAGTTGACAATGGAAAAAAGAGTAGAAGAGAGAAGACGTGTCCGAAATTGGATACAGGCAAAATTGAAGATACCTCACCATTAGCGGTACCGTCAGTAATTAAAAATAAACCGGAGAAGTACCTGCACGAACTGGGTTGATGCCCAGTTTGTAGGCTTCCTTCCGACATATTGTTAAACCAGAGACGGGAGAAATACCTGCACGAACTGGGTTGACGACCAGTCTGTAGGCTTCCTTCCATAATGATATAGCTATGTAGCATGAAGGAAAAATGGAATAAAATTCGAACTAAGAAAAGTTTTGAGTTGATGATTCCTGAGCGAACAGTTATCCTTGGCGAAACGGACGCAAAAGAAAAAAGGAGAAATAAGAGTAACAAGTATAGAATGGGATGCTGGAAGATGGTCAAAAAGGAGAAAGAAAGAACAAAGGATGAAAGAGGTGGTTTAGTTGAAATGAACGTGATTGGATAGGAAGGCTGAAAGATTATCAAGGAATGAGGAGGAGGAGGATATGTTAAAGGAGGCAAGGAGTTCCATGATAGCTGCGGAAATATGGGAGACAACAAAGGAAGAATCGTTTAGAGAGGAATTAGGAGAAAGAATAGGAGGAACTGGTAAGGGACTGGAAGATATGGGGGGGTCGGATTGGGGGGAGTCGTTGTAATTCAGTGCACAACCATTTAGTGGTAAATGAGAGTAAAGGGATGGAACGAAAGGAAATTGAGGAGAAGGCTTTGAGTAGGATTTGGGTTTGGAAGTTTTGTGGAAAGTGGGGGATTTGGGACGTGGAAGAAAAGGGAATTTAGAAGTTTTTGGGGAGACGTTTAGAGAGGAAATAGGGGCTGCGGCGCGATTAGCATAGGAGAAGGCTGGAGAGGCGGAACTGGAGGATTTAATTTTAACGGCTTCGTGAAAGGAGATGTTCTCGAAAGCCATGATTCTTTTTATGTCCTTCTGCCGCTGCCATTCGGGGCAGGCTCGATCGGAAGCGCTGTGACTACCTTTGCAGTTGCGACAAAAAGGAGGCTCCTGGAGATTTGTACAATCAGAGAAAGAATGTTTAGAGGAACAATGGGAACATGAGGGAAGAGAGCTGCGGCAATGGCGTGCAATATGCCCGAAAAGGAAACAATTAGAGCACTGAGTGGGAGAACGGATACTTGGGGACACTGTAAAACGAAGTTTGTAAATGGATACAAACTCAGGGAGAGAGGATTTGGCAAATTTTAATTCGACACTTCTGGTGGGAACTTTGGTTCCATCGGAAGAGCGAAGGATGTGACGAATAGATACTATAGGGATAGACGTAACAAGCCCTTCTTTAATTTCCTCAACAGAGAAAGAAGGATGAACTCCAGAAATAACACCAATTCTGTATAGAGTATTGTGGGGAATGAAAGCTTTCAGGTCGTTAGAATTGAAGAAGGAGCGATTGTTTAGAAAGTCGTTGGCGGTGGAAATGGAGGGGAAGATAACAGAGATACGCCCTCTACCCTGAGGGGTAATGTCGGAGAAGGAGGTGGAAATTTTGCTGATGAGCCTGGCCAGCGCAAGCGGGTGGAAATTTCCAATGTTTTTATTGTCAGAGGTGTTCTCAACGAAAACTTTGAATGGTCCTGGGTATTTGGACGGAAAAGTGTTTTCAAAAGTATCGTGAATATGATCGGAGTTAATAGTGTTGCTGTTATTATTAGTGTTACTGTTATTATCGTTATTGTTACTACTATTATAACTGCTGTTATTATTAATATTATTATCATTATTGTTATTGTTATTGTCATTACTATTATTATTATTAATATTAATATTATTATTATTATTATTATTATTTTTACTATTATTATCGATAATATAATTCTCGACAGCTGTATTAGGACTGTTGTTAGGATTATTTAAAGTGGCAAGATTAGGTGAATCGGGTCGAGATAGCCGCAGATCCTTGCTTGGCAAAACCGCGGACGGCGAGAGAGGGCCGGACGGTTTGCGCTTGCCGACAGCGTCAACCTCCATCAAGTTTAGCGAAACATTCGGTATCGCTTTTAAATCTTTGGAGGAGGCCGCTGGGCGGCCCCCACTAGACGAGCTCATCGATCAACTGGCTTAAAAAGAGAGAGGAAAATAAATAATAATAAAAAAAAAAAAAAAAAATAAATAAAAACGAAGTGAATTTAAACGAACTGAATTATTAAAATGTAGAAGCAAAAAAGAAACGTATCATAAAACGATATTGGTTACTAAGTAAAAGTTAAATGCGGCAGCGAAGAAACCGAAATTATTTGTCTAAATAGATAACAATGAAGCGATCTCGCCGGTCTGCCGAAACAACTGATTACCGAGCTGATAACGGGAACGCGAACGCACACGAGATAACGATTCAATTAACAAGAAAGAACTTCTCTAGCAGCCGTGATTAACCCGGGGCTAAAGGAGGAAAACAATAATTTTTAGCTTGCTAATAGCAATTTGAAAAACCGCTATTTGGGCGCGCGAAAAAAAATGATCAACAGTATCCGGTAGTAGCTGAATTCAGATTTGATAATCCGCTGGCTTTTCATGTTCGGCAGACACTGCGAGCACTTTTCCGGCATAAGTTAATCCCTAAGAATGAATCGAGAAGTAGAAATATACAAAAGCATCGTAAAGGGTCAAATGATTAAACATTTATCTAACCAAGTATTCTCTACTTTAACAGGCACGCATTTTTTTTTTTTTTTTTGATCTGAGCATACACGTTCTATACGACTGAATATCTTGTGTATAGTGTTTATACACTATCGATGATGCAAAACTGTTTCTATACACTACTACCATCTCGTCTGAATCAATTTTTCTATCATAATAATGGCTATGAAAATTACAAGAATATAAAAAACCAGCCCATTCAGAAGTGTCGGCTGAGCACGTGAATACCCAAAATAAAAAATATATATTCTCACTTATTTAAAAAATAAAATTTATTATGTCGACCCAATAAATTTATTTTTATACGTTTTAATAAATATTTTAATTGTGGTAATATTTCATTGAAAATTAATATTAAGTGTGAACATGAATTAACACACAGCAGTTATATATATATAAAAAACTCGGCCATTTTGGCCTCGCAACGGGCTGTGTCCCTTCACCCCTCCTGATTTCATTTCTGTCTCTTTCTCGTCTATACTTTGTATGAAATTATCGAAATTTACAACGTAATTCTTACTGGCATCAACACAAAAATAAAAATAACATAACCACAAAAATCCTTTCCTAACATTTAACTTTCGTTATATAAAATTAAGACATTTTTTCGTTACATATTTCATTACATAAAATAGTTACTTATTTCATTACAAAAAATTGTAACATTTTTTTAATAACAATAACAAAAATCCTATAAAATATAACAAACGTTACGTAAAATTGGTGCATTTTTTCTAATGGGGGGTAGCCTAAGAATTACGTTGTAATTAAAATACAATTACATATATATGTATATATATATATATATATATGTGTGTGTGTTTGCATATATGTATATATGTATATATAAATGTGTGTTTTCTAATTGCACATGCGGTTTTCGATACAGACTAGCTCGATGTAACTCTATATTTCTAAGCCGGATATTTATTAATCTTTTTTGCGGTTCACACGTACTAGTAACATTTTGAAACGTTCATTTTAATTGTTTTATTTAATTAATTGCAATACGTGTTGTTGTAATAAAAAAATCCGATACTTTTTTATTTATTTGATGCGCATTCCGTTATTTTTGCTTAATTTAAAATTCTTTCTGTTGCTTTTTAATGTTTAACAAGACTTATTTGAATTAATATGTATAATTTTAATAATAATAATAACTTCGTAAGGTTTTTGTCAAATTTTACGATTGCTGAAAGTATGAAATTTCGTATTTGTTTGGGTAATCTCTGAATATTTTTCGTTGTTATAATCAAAAAATTAAAACAAAATTACATGACCAATGTCTATTTGTTTTTGTTTTTTTGATTTTATTAAGAACCGCCCACTTACATTTGTCACTGGCCGCTACTGCTCCAGCGAAAATCTGTTAACTGTTACGTAAGTGAGGCACTGTGCAATTCGGCAGTTTAGAAAATTTTGTTATTTTGTGAGTAGAGTGATTTCTATTAGTGCGGTTATAATTCTCTTCTAAATGATACATTCCAATGGTTTTTATTATAAGACGAAGACGCCATGTATATTTCGCCTTATCTTTTAATTTATAGTTACTCAATAATCTTTTTTAGCTCATTTCGCATTATTCCTTGTTAAAGTTATTCGTAGAGTAAATCTCTGTTAATTTTCTTCATCTCAATTAAAAAATAAATTTTTTTTAAAATAAATTTATTTTTTTTATTTTTTGAAATTTGTTCAAGCGCTTCTTTATTTGTTTTTGTTCGTGTAGTAGCGCGTGCACGATTGCACGTTAATTCCATTTCAAAATTTTTCTATCTCAAAGAAGAACTAGGAAAAAAATCATGTCCTCCATCATCGGGAATTGTGCTTACACCGACAAAGGCATATAATTTCAATAACACACTACTTCGAACAGCTTATATGTATAGAGCCGATCTTAAATATATCGTGAAGATGCTTGTTTTCGCTGACACCTTTCGTTAATTTCTCAAACTGAAGTGGAAACCAAAAGACCTGATGTACAGCTTTTTAAAAAAGTGAATACCATCTGCGTTGGTGCGTACGAATCGCATGTCGAAAGAATAATATTGATTATATAAAT
This sequence comes from Icerya purchasi, assembly GCA_039619475.1. NCBI lineage: Eukaryota > Metazoa > Arthropoda > Insecta > Hemiptera > Monophlebidae > Icerya > Icerya purchasi. The sequence continues at coordinate 387,429,155 of CM077116.1, forward strand.
TTTTTATGGTAAAGTAAAATTGCACACACAATAAACAGCCGACAACGATTTTTTTTTTTTTTTTTTGCGGAAGCAGTTGGTTCCTTGTCGCCTATATTAATGACCGTGCCATTTTTACGCCGAAGGTAATATGAAAATTTTCTTTCGATTAAAAGTAACGCTTCTGTGAACTTTCGTTAAAAAAAAAAAAATAAATAAATTTCAGCGACGCCATGTTGCAACTATACGCACAGTTTTTACTCAATGTGGAATGTCGCGCCTGTCGGATACCTGATAAAATCTATACTGCAGAGATGTAAAATTAGGAGGGTTCAGTGTATAGGACACATACAGGGGTGTCACGGGCGGCAAAAAGACAAAACAACGCAGACAGTGGAGGTTATGTTAATCTTTAATAATAACCGATTCAGGGCGGGGTAAACAAATTCGAGGATTTTCGAATCGACTACAATGAAAAACTCGAAGAAAAGCGAAAACGGTAACGAACCGTTAAAGAAGCGCTTCTGTTCGAAAACACCGAAATAAATAATAGTACGCGTAGAACACACCGTGTACGCATGTACAAATCCCGCCAGTCGCTGGCCTACCTGCAAATCATTAATCAGTCCTATTGGTATAGAGCCCGGAGTTTAAGTAACGCTGAAACACTACTAACTGCGAGCGGTAAAAGTTTAGTAATACAAATCTGTTCGTAGCAACGCTTCAGCATATTCAGAAACTACCGCAGCATTCGCAGGCTGCATTCGATTTTCAATGTTCCGGGGGGGGGGGGGGGGTCCTTAAAATAATATACTCTTCCAAAGGTACTTACCGCGAAGACGATCAACATCGAAAAAGGAAACAATACGAAATTCACATATAGCTTACCTGAAACAAAAAATAAAAATTCGCGAAATTAATTAACGTGCTCGTGATAAAAATCAAGCGATTTTTTAACGCTTCTGTTGCAATTGCACGGATTTTTACCGCTTTGCGACAGAATTTTCATCACGCCACAGCCAGCTGTGTGAGCCGGGGTGTTGCACAGTTCTTGTCGCGTACATTGAAAAATATAAATTATCGTTTTTTTTATTTTAGCTGGGACAATGGAGATATATTGCAAGCGAACGGCAGGGAAAGTCCTTCGATGCGGATAGTAATCGAATATCAGCCCCACTAACGAATGGTGATTATTCGAATGCATTTTCAAGTTACAATACTGTGTAAAAACCACACACCTCCTAACCTCAAAATAAATAGCGAGTTTAAAACTTTCCATTCAGATAAACTCACTATGCGGCGCCCTAGGGTTTTACGCTATCCCAATCACCGGTCTTTTCACTTTGATTACCTCGGAGGATCCCATTCCGACCCACAATGTGATTCTAACGAAAAATAAATTATCCTTTTTCAATTTTATCGAAGTGTTATTGAATCGCCCGATTTATTTAATTAAAAAATATCAATTATCGTGACGGAAGATGTTTATGTGTCGAAATAAGTACGTCGCGCCCAGTCCGTTGTATAGTGGTTCATTTTATGCATTAACGAGATCATTAATTTAAAAAACAAAAAAACATAATTTCTGTTTCCTCCTGTTTATTTTACCGAATTCTTTCATAGCAAATCCACTTCTAGATTCCAACTAGCGTAGACTAGAAGTTTTTTTTTCATTTATAGTTTTCAAACTTATACGAAAATTTCGATTTTCCGCTAAAATGTAGAGCTATTAATGACTAACGCGCAGGTAATGAGAAAATCCGGCAACGGGTAAATCTGCCCCGTCCTAGAACATTTCATTTTACGAAGAATGTGACAACCGAAACCAACTCTCCTAGAACATATTACAGAAAACTAACGCACCGGGAGGGGAGTCGAATTCTTCAGCTCCATGTTTTTCACAACGGAATGAATACTAGAGCCTACGAATGATCGGAAAGCTCCGGAGAAAACTGTTTGACCGTGTGTAACAACTGCATATTGTTGAAGAAATTTTTTGACCTTCTGAAATCACTTCGAGTAAAAGAACAAACTTCGAAACAGTAGACGACGAAGGTAATATATACATTCGATCGGGATCTCGGATATATTTTCGATCGTAGATGAATATCGTCCGGTAAGAAAGCTGCGATCGAGGAGCTTGGTAGCCGCTAAAACAGTTCTATTAGAAGAACGTGTCACGAACGTGATCGAGAACACGGCTGGAACGATTTTCGCGTTCTACTCGACGACGTTCGGACGTAATATTAATTTATTATCACTAATTTCGCTAAGCTTAGCCGGCTTTGTTTTCGTTTTAGCGTCCATTTAAAAGCGCACTCTGTCCGACCGTTTGCACTAGACGCAGATATACATATACGCGCACACTGAAATACTAATCTGCCACACCTCCGACGAGCAGCGTTCGTTCATAACGGATTATAAAGTAGAACGGTTCATCCTTCCAGAGAGAAGTCGTCTACCGCCTTCATTGTTGTCATTGTAATAATTCATCGATGAAACCGCCATCTATACCGATACAGAATTTACTGCTTCGAATTAAAGCCACTCTATCTGACCCGGTCTTTGGCGAGTAATTAATTACAGGCCGATAATAACGAAATCGGGTCACCGTTCTTTGTCACTCCATCGTCACAATGCCCGTATTATCATCCGGAATCGCCCCGAAAAATGAAAAAACAAAACAAATTCGACCGATACACATCGCGCTCCGTTCACTATTTTCGAAATAGTGTCGAGATTAAATGTAACACTGCAATCTATATCTGACGTTTTCCCGTCCCATTTGGAGCCAATTTTTAAATCGATACGAATCCTCCCCAAAAGTAGAAGGTTTCCTTCTTTTCCATTGTCGCAGGCGCGTCATTCTTTTTATGATACAACCTATATTCGGAAAACAACATTCATCGGAAGATTATAAATACAGCTTCCAGAATTCGAGGAACAGCAATTATATGAAAACAGAAATGTCCAACAAAAACGAAGAACGTTCACCGCGCCTTTTGAGGGGGGAACAAGAAAAATATTCGTTGTCAAACAGTGACTTGTGCGATTTCAGTACCTTTTAAACTCGGTTTTCAGTTCTGTACGAGACTTTAAGTAAAAAGACACGCAAAAGAACAACAACATGTATACACATGCAATGACAAAACAATCGCTCTAATGTCGATGTAGAAAAATAATAGTAGATGCTTTGATAAAATACGTGAGTCTTTATTTCTTTTTTCCCTCCCCCGAAACACCCACTCATCTAGAGGGATGTACATGAAGATGCCGCGCGAAGGTGTATAAACCGTTAAATTTAAACACTCACTCTCATGCGGGATGCTGGCCGAATATTTAATAACGTAAAAAAATTCTCCAGTCCCGAAAGAAAACACGTAATCATAATATTATACGAGAATATAAAACAGAAAACTTCTTCGCCACATCTGTCTTTACGCGCAAATTATAATGAAATAACAACAAAGACTTTTTGCTCGCCATATCGTTTTATTTTATTTATGAATGTTGTAATATTCCACGCCTGGAAATGCTTTTAACCTTCTCGAAGAACGAAACAATGAAAAAATACATGCCTGTATATCTATATATACATATATATACATATATATATATATATACATATACATATACATATACATATACATATATATATATATATATATATATATATATATATATATACACTAGCCGTTCTCCGCGATATTCGCCCGTGCATTTATAATTTTTCTGAATACATTTTCTTTGATCACAGTTATCATCTTTTAATTTGTTCCCCCCATTTAGTGTTTCGTCAGTCTCGTACTATTTATTTATTCAATAAACTCTATCTACTTATCCATCAACAAAAAAAAAAAAAAAAAAAAAAAAAATTAAGCAGATAAAAGTTAAAATTAAATGAACAGTTTTACTATACATAAAAATATAGCACGCAAATTTATTTAAATTAATAGCGTAAATGATTACATTAACTACTGAAAATAAATATGTGGAATAATTCCAAAAAAAAAAAAAAAAAAAAAAAAAAAAAAACGAGAAAGTCAAAAAAGAAAAAATTTTAATAAACAAATTAATTTAAGAATAATTGTGCAGAACAGACAGTTTTGAATGATTAAAAATAGCGGATACAGCAAACAAACCTCTCGCTGAAATCATAATAATTTCTATCTAAACGATATGAATACGCAGATCTGAACTAATTTAAACACGAACGCAAAAAATGCAGAAAAGGAACGGAAATGAGATTTTTTAAAAATTGTCTACTAATTAAGAAAAGATATAAATGCGCCTTTCAGTTCAATACGGAATACTGATTAATATTGTAATCCCGTTTATGCTCTCCGAAAAAGTCTCGCTTGTACAGCGCCGATTAAATTCTTTTTAGCTTAAAAACTGCTCAAACATACATATACATATAACACTTTTCCGCTTCATTACAGGCAGACCAAAATTTTACTTAAAAGGTATTTATTTAATTTATTGTTATAAATTATTCTTTACCCTTATATTTGTTTGTTATTAAAGTTGGTTTTATTATAAAATTATTAACCTTGAAATATATAATAAAAACAGTTTAGTTTTCTAGTCGCTAGCAGCAATATATGCTGTCCCTCTGTTTTTGAAATGTTTTTTCTTTTTAACCCCTCTTTGGCCACGTCAACAAAGGATCTTCGCCCAGAAACGTACGAGGGAGAAGGATCAGTTAAATGCAGATTCGGTCAGCTATTGATAGAAGAACGGAGGATAGGAACAACGGAGATCGACGGAAACGATAAGATATACGAGGCACAATAAGGAGTAGGGAGATTGAGTGATGAACACCGAACAGAAGAACAAAATCTGGTAACCAATTCGGAAAGAGAACACGCATTATTATATCGCTCAAGAGAAAAAGAATGAAAACTATTTCGAGATCAAATGAAAATACCGTTCTTTCTTCTTACATATATAACCACACCGGAACTTAACATACCGACAAAGCTGTATAAGTTTTCTTAGTTTTTTGGGATGCGATATAAACTGGCAGAGCTGTAGTTGTCTCCGTATGTCGATAGTACATTTCACAGAGACATTATTGTCTCTCTCCATCACTCGTAATTTTGGCTATTTGAGTGTATTACTTCCTGAATAATTGTACCGATGCAAAACAAAATTCTGCATAATATTCGTATAATATGTTATAAGCACCATTCGTTCCGGTTGTAGCGTGATATTAAGTTCCGCTAAAAGCAGGGTACTACAATCCTTGTACATCTCAAAATGTCGAAGTTTCCAAAAAAAAAAGAAAAGAAAAGCAGACTTCTAGTACAGAATGTAAACAATCTTTATGTAAAATTATAATACGATAAAGCTACTTTTTACAAAGATATTGTGTACTTTTTGAAAAATAGTTTTTAACCTCTCTTTTCATCCCTTAAGGTTCGAATTTTCAAAAAAATCATATTAGAATCTAGTTTCTTTCGTTCCGGCATACCTTGGGTTGATAACCTCGTCCGACGAGCCCAAATAATGAAAGAAAAAACCTTTAGAATTACAAGTATTACCACCGTTATTGATGTAAACAAAGGACACGGAGCACCTCTTTTCCGGGTAACGTAATAGTCTGGGGTAAAGTAAAAAAAGACCAGACGGATTCGAATCCCTAAACAATACCAGCGACTGTTAGGGGGAAAAATGGGGCCCGTTCGAACGAACAAATAGCTTGCATTAACATTACAAATACGTTACGAAGAAGTTTAATCGAAGCGTAAATGAGAAAGGCGTAAATTAATGACGGCTCATCTGCTGCAGGTGGATACCAGAGTCCGAAAATTCTTTGAAGCAGAGCGTGTAACAATTAAGAGGCTACGATAGCGACCGATTATATCTAAGCCTTCGAATCAGTCTTAAAACTACATGTGCGCTATAATGATGGATTTTTCTTTTCACCGTGTATCGACTCCTGTACTTTCTCATTTTCTAATTTTGCATCCTTTTACCTCGTCATTCAACCATTTCTATTCGTCCTCCGTGGTTTTCTAGTCCTCTTCCTGCATCATTCTCTCGCTTCTCAACCGCACATACTCCATTCTAACCTCTTTACTGTACTCTTTCACTTTCCTTATGGCGCTGCATTTTATTTGACTGTTCCACAACCTTTTCTATAGATCTCCGAATTCTCTCCGGTAAAACTCAGTATTTCCACGTTCGCATATAGTGCTTTTTATATTCTTCCGCTTCCGCTTCTGCTCTTAAGAATATAACTTTTTTCTCCTTCAATTGTTCGGTTAATGCATTCGTTGACAAACCTATTAGAAAAATATAAATGGAAAAAAAAAAATGAAAAAAAAAAAAAAAATCCGCATTAAAAAGCGAACAGTAAATTTTGATTAAAAAGTTTTCGAGCCTGTCAACAAACTCTACAGCTGGCTTTTGACCTACGAAAAAAACTGTGTTCCACGAAGTTTCATTCAATATTAAAATTTTACAAACTCACTTCTAGCGTTAATAACTTTTTCCGTTTTTTCTTCTTTTTTTCTTTTTTTTTTCCCCGCTTTTAATGCTCATCAACGCAACCTTTTCTTCTGTTAATTTAGCTAAACTGAGAATACTTGTAACGCTACTTTTTTTTAAAGCTTATACGAATGTGACGAATTTCCCATTGTTGTGTTGGTGTATTTAAGGCGCTAGACACCGAAATTGGGCATTTTTTAAAAAAGACACTAATCGATATTCTCGAAATCTGCCTCAGCTGGGGCCACCCTTCTTTCAACAATCTAAGGCAGAGACATGGGAAACTATGTGGTCGGCTCACACATCATGGCTGTGATCCATTAAGGTGAGCACTGAGCCTTGGTGTGGCCACCGATATCCATATCCCGTACAGAGTTTGTAGCATTGACTAGAGACGCCGCATAGGGCACACAGCAATATTCCACAACTATTTACTGGAAAGGAACATCTCCTCCCTCTGCCTGTTCCATATGCAATTCCTTAATTTCACCAACTGCTGAACACGTTCTGGAACATTGCCTGCCTGCAGGCACCTCCAACTTACCGTCGGCTGCGTTGTCAAACGAACCAAAACAGGTCCAGGATATGTTACACTATATTAGAGCCCTATTAAAACACTTCTGATCTTACATTGATCCATGTGCTGTAATATTACCGGCAATTACATACAGCCCATGGACCATATAAATTTATATATAAAAAAAAAAAGAAGATAGCTTTAAATTATAGCGCGACAACGAAATAAAACACAGCCAGCCGAAAAAGGCGAGTCCGATAAACATATACGAAATATTCAAAAAAAAAAACGTTAAAAACTTGAATTCCATCACAAACAGAATCGAAAAGGAAAAAAAGAGAAATACTATAAGCGAATGGAAAAATCAAAGTAACTATAAAAGTGGGGAAGAGCTGTAATGGGCTACGGCGAATTCGATAAGAGAAAACACAGGTAACGAGTAACCGACGTATCATCATCCGGATGATAAGAAGAGGAAATGCAAACGGTTGAAAAGAACAACAGAGAAGCGTGTCAAAGTGAAAAAAGCACAAATTAACAACTCTCTTCGATGAGTAAAGAACTGAATCTGGTGCGAGCTGAAGGAGCAACAGGTTAAAATAGATGATTGATTGAGAGTTAAGAAAGAAGGAAATTTAACAACGTTTTTGAGATGACTGAAAATGAATCAAGTCGGCCTTTCCGTATATTAATGCGACGTCAGCAACTAAAGTCAGTTTGGAAACGAATGGAAGAGAGTTTAAGAGAATAAAATTTCTGTTTTTCTTTCACCTTACGTCAAATTCGTTTTCTTTTTTTTTTTTGTTTTTTAATTTGGGCGCGTCGATAAAAAAAACGTCCCCCCGTAAGCGATAAGGAGAAGAATTAGATACTGTTTCGGTCAGAAACTGATGAAATGAAGGAAATAAGAACACCAGCATAATAGACAAGGAAGGAAGTGCTCAGATGTAAGGAGCGCAAAAGGAACTAGTAAGCGCGAAAAATAATAAATCAGGATAAACAACATTACGTTCAATCGAAAGGGATGAGTAAGATACGATTACAGGATGACAAATAGTTTTATAATTAGGATAAACAGTTTTGGGAAAGTGTTTAAAAAAAAAAAAACAAAAAAAAACAAACAAACAAACAAACAAACAAAACGTAAGGAAGGTGGAAAACGATTAAGACGTCAACGAATATCAAAGACGATAGTGGAACGGCCGAGCGCAGGAAATTCATAAAACCGAAGGTAGATACAGGGAGGTTCAGTGAATGAATAGGTAGAAGGAAACTTCTTTGTTAGTAGAAAGAATGAGATATGCGAACCGAATCCAATATGGAAATTTTATCAAGGAAAAACGAATTAGAAGCAGAAATATTAGTGAAGTAGAGACAACTGTCATTTTATTACTCTCTATGTTCAGGTAAATAAATCAGTATACGGAATTATCGGCAACGATTAAACGATGGAGATAATTAAACGCCGACTCAATATTTATCAAAATATTGAGATTATTTCCGGGTAGACAAACAAACATATCTCTTTAAATACTGTGGGATACGCATCCAGAATGGCCCCGATATTAATATTTCAAAGCGATTGTGTTTCAGAGTTAAAATTCAGTTTCATCCTTCGACTATTCTGTTGCGACTACGCCTTTTCCATTTACGATCCATAATTTAGACATCCTAAACGGTTCGCTTACTTTACGCTCTGTCTATTATTATTCTTATTTCTCAATTTTTCCATTTAGTTCCGCTCTCTATACGTGCTTGATTTAAAAACCTAAACATATCGTAGCAGTCAGGATGCTATTTATAGATTTTTTAAAATTCCGCGCAATGAAATTTACGGCGATACCGACGAACAGTAAGTAAGTCGCTGCAGCGACAGTCTTGTAAGAACATTTGGAAGATTTTCACGTCAAACCGACTAGACAATGTTTTCGACGGAAAGGCTTCAAGGAAAAACACAAACGGCTCCCAATCCAACACACACAAATAAACGGTTGTGTTGCCGGTCTGCAAGAAATAAAATCCCTCATAATCCTAGTGCAAAAGGCAGAGTAGATTTGCGGGAGACTGTTTTCTCATCAGCAATATATAAATATATAAATATATATATATATATATATATATATATATATATATATATATATTACCAATACCTATAAAGGTACAGTATATAAGAAAAGTTTATACTCGTACCCGGTGTAACTTCCCCGCTGATTTTCCAGGGAACACATGGGGGTAAGATAAACGTAATCTTTCAGTTCCAAAAGACGCGCAGATAATGAACGACAGAAAAACTAAGCTGCCTAACTGCGAAATTAGTCTTCGACAATCTCATTAAATAACCGTCGTGCCGTGTTAATGCGACGATACGTTTAAAAAAATAAATAAATAAATAAATAAAAACGCGACCATGCATGTTAATAAAATGGCACGATTACAGACACTTCTATGTTTCGGTGTGAATTATTTATTTCCCTCACTCCGTACAATACAAACGGCAGTTTTGCCTGTTAATATTAAAATTGCATCTTGAATTTTAAATAGACCGCGAAGAGTGACAAAACCCGTTTTCCGTAAAAGAATTTATCGTTTGCCGTAATATTATGGTAGAAATATAGGTAATCGAAAGACCCTGCTCATTTTTGAATGCGGCCGACAGGTGCAGATTGAGGTGGGAATGATTTTTCGAAATTTACCGGCAACTACAGACTAATTCGTTTTCAAAGGTAACAGCGCAGTCTAATGGAAATTGGTGCTCTGCGGTTTGGCGAACTCGTAAAAAAATCAGGAAAATCGGGAAAATTAGGAAACAAGATGAACAAGGAAGCCTAGCGCAGATTCAGCGAGAAATACCGCGCACACATTATTAAATCTGCGAATCGCAATATCACGAAGCGGATAGAAAGCGCACACATGGCACAGTATTCGACGTGTATTGTGTGTTTCGAAAATAGGCTCGAAGGAACTGTTGCGTGATAAAGATCGATTGGCGCGAACGTACAAAACGTGAACATTTGAAAAGGAAGGTACGAAAAGGCCGTACACCGCGGTAAAGTTTTGTTTTAGGTTTTAATTAATTTTCTATTTAGCTTCCGCATTAGACGTCGTTGTAAAAGGCAACACACAATGGCGGAACGATTTTAATAAAAGTTGGATAATAAATGGGAAAATTTTCTAAAAAAGAGTTTCAAAGCGGGGCGCAATAATTCATTTTTTGCGCGACTAATTTGTCGAAGGGGAAATCTTTATTTTCGTTAAAACTAATTTTATAAACTTCTTCCAGATACGGAAAAGTTCGGCAATTTAAAAATGTACCATCGTCAAGAAGCTTCAATTCGTAAACAGTAGCTCGGGGCAAGCCGGTTTCGTCTAATGAAAATTCTTTATACAATTGTACGCGTTGTTAACACAGTGACACACGCGAGAACGGTGAGCGTCGCTTTCTCGGAATTGTAGAAATTTAATACATAATTGAGTTTTCGATGAAGAAAGAAACACGTCGCATGCTAGCAAAATTTTATGAAAAATAAATTACACTTTTCTTCTTTTCGGATTTTCATTTAAACTAAACTTAAAAACGCTATATATATATATATATATATGTATATGTATGTATGTATGTATGTATCGATATTAACACTTTTTGCTATGAAACAAAGAATTCGCTGACAAAACTTACTAGTGCAATATATTGTGCACAAAACATACTATCACCTATTATTACTTATGTTAAAGTTTACGCTTTTGCAATTATTGTTATAGCAATTAATTGTAAATTTATAAAGAAAAAATTATATTTTAACTACAAGGGAAACAGTGAAATTAAAAAATTAGCGAAATAAAATCTGCCGCCAATCCGAAAAGAAAATGGTTGGTAAATTGTTAAACAGAAATGAGATACAAAAACGATACGCAGCAGGGGCGATTTGGACGTAAAATAATTGCACAATTTTGAAAAAAAGTATTTAGTGCTAACGACGGACCAGTGAAAGAAAGAAAAAAATAAATGTATTAAAGAGTGACGAAGGTAAAGGGATTGCCGACAGTGCTGCCATGTACTCGGTTGACAAAGCACGGATATCTTAAATTGTTCTTGTATAGCCGAAAAATGATGTGTTAACGACGTGGACGAACGTGGGGAAGCTAACGCGAAGAAGTGCTCTTTATTAATTGGCAACGAATAATTACGAACGCGAAAGGTTACTCCGGAAATACATCATCTGTATGAGACTATACCACTCTTATAGTGGTGGTGATAGGAAAATTTGTTTAATTTTTGCGTTATTTACCATTCCTTTTTCGTTACGTTTAATGTTTTTTTGACATAGTTAATTGAAACCGACTCGTCTGTAAATATTATAAAAAAAACTAGCATCTGGGAATTAAAGAGATTTCCACTTGGCAAATCAAATAATACACACACACACACACACATATATACATATATATATATATATAGATAGATATAGAATGTCTCATTTATTTTGTAATCCGAGGAAATCAAAACGCATTAGGGCTGTCGTACGACGTTTTTCACATAGTTGTTACAAATGTGCTTATCTATTATAGTAAAAAAAAAGAAAGAAAAAAAGAAAGAAAAAAAAAGCAGATTTTGAACGAGCGAAATAGAAAAAAACATGTACAAGCAGTACATGTGGAAGTGTTGGAATTGTGTTGTGTGTCAAATATTGACCATTATTTTTATTCTCAGAGTCGTAAGCGCTGCCATTATCGCACGTTACCGAAACAAATTTCTGAATTGCACGGTGCCTAATAAGAGCACTAGAAAGAGAATCGTTGATATTTACGAACGAACTTTCGTGCGGAATCAGAACGTAAGTCCAAAAACCACGTGTTTCGCATAAAATGTCTATAATAATAATCGTAACTTAACACATCTGTTCAAAAATTAGCCTCAGAAGCTGCGTTTGTTCATCGTTCTAAAGCTCAACTTTTACAAAATTTTACGCGACTCCTTACATTAACAGTGTGTGCCGGGGCATTTTCCGAGTCGCAAAGAAATTCTCGCGTATTTATGTTTTTAGTTTAATTTTTCATTCTGTTTTCACTTGGTGTTAGGCTCCATTTTTTCCCTTTTTTTTTCTTTCGTAAATAATTTGCCATGCTTGTCATTGAATTGGGCAACTTTTGCATCGGTTCTTCATTCGCAGTTCGTAGTCCAACACAATTAAATTAGTTCAACAAACAAGCTACTTTCATTAAAGACAGTGTCACGTACCGCACATTCGATAATATCAACCGACCATTACAAATTTAAAAAAAAAAATTCAAACGTATTACTACTACATCATCTAGTATTAAATTACATTTAATTTAATAGATCTTAACATTTGCGGGTATAACTTCGCGAACAAAACAGCAGTGACCGATTCTGCAAACTGTAAAATTCTGAAAGTACTACACGGGGCACTTGGTCGAAGAACACAATCTGTATTGGAATTCAGCGATGCAAACAAAAAATAGCGCCAAATGAATCGTTCAAAATTCTCAATTTAAACGGAATATAACGGAAAATATTTGACCGAAGTGTCGAAATGTTACGTAACAGCGTCATGAAAAAATGGCGCGCTTCGTCGCACTTTCCGATAGCGAAATGAATGCGATTATTTTAAATTTTATTTTAACGCGTATTTTTCGGTCAACTTGCGTCGTCCTGATTTTATTATAAGAAAATTCGGCGTAATTTAATTTCTTCTAGTCCGCCATTAAAAATTACTTCGAGAAGCTCTTACAAGTCGATTAATTATAAATTGGAAAGAAAGCGATTGTTAAGGGTTTAGCTGTAATTTATTTTTTGTGTATTGTACTTCGAACGATATAAAAACTTCATTATTTGAAAAGCTATCGAAGTTTAAAAATATCTTCAATAGCCGCCCAAATTAGCTCATGTGTCAAACTGAGATTTGCTTTCCCGTGTATTACACGGGAATTTACTAACGAACACCGTTATACAAACGGTCTCACGCTAACGAAATTTTCCGGCCTCTACACTCATATTAAAAATGTGACTTTGATGGCGCTAAAATTGGTTCACTCGTCGCTGCCGAAATCGGACGATACACGGCACGCAACAAATTTAACAACACAACGGTAACACAAATTTGAAAAAATAAAAAGAAATCCCTCCGCCGTCAGGGGAAAAAAACGAAATACGAAGAAAAATTACAACTATTCGCGTGAACGAACTAAAAAGCATGATTGTACCGCGTACGCCTTAGAACGGAGTTTATTGCTTGATATATAAGGGGGGGAGGGGGGACAAGAGAAAAAAAAAAACCCCAGAAAAAACGAAACAAATCCGAAAACACGCATTTATCAGTAAAGCTAAAGTAACAAGAACAACAAAACCAGTAGTACAGCCGGTTGATAAATATTTACAAATTTGTTCAAACAGGAGACGACGTTTAGAAGAACAGACCGATTTTCTTTTACCGTTAGCCTTTAACATCATTTTCGATGCACAGCGTTACATTTTTTAGGGCCCCGATATCCGAGAGTCAAAAGCAAACTAATTTCAAACCACCTCCACTTTATATTCCGCCGAATGAGTCCGATCTACCATTTTTCCGTTGGCTCTCTTCGCCGCGTTTGTCTTTTTCGAAAATCTCATACGCGTATACATGTGCTCGGCGCTCTATGTACTTAACGTAACATTTCACGGCAGACCGACTTACTTTTACTCCTAGCGCAATAATCTCGTTGCAAGACACATAAAAGGAATTTACTTTGAACACTTTTCCCTCTAAACACGGAATCACACTACGAATGAAAGAGCTATAAACGGATAATAAAAATGTGTAGAAAACGAAAAAATTGTCCACGACCAGTAGCAATCGGTCAGCCGTAACATTTATTAATAATCGCAAGTTCGTCGGACACTTGCAATTATTGTTAACCGTCGTCCATTCCGCGCGTGCGCTACAAGTACACATATTATACATCTCTCTATTAAGAAGAAAAAGTTTGGTTATTCGATGTTTTTATTTTCTTCTTCCTTGTGTTTTATTAACCGACTTCAAAAAAGGAGGAGGTATTCAATTCGGCTGTTTTTTAACCGACTTCAAAAAAGGAGGAGGTATTCAATTCGACTGTATTTTTTTTTTTTTTTTTTTTTTTTTTTTTTTATATGTGTGTTACCACAGAACTTTCTTCTAGATGAACCGATTTTGATGATTCTTCTTTTATTTGAAAGGTGGCGTTTGTCATGTGGTCCCATTTAAATTTGATCAAGGTCCGACCGATAGTTTTTGAGTTATCCTTAATAATGCGGGAGATTGAAGCTTTTTGGATGCTTTTCATTCATGATTGTTTTCACCGTCGGATTAGATTTTTGACTTAAAATACTATAAATTTGCCAAATTACCATGGAAATGTAGCTTTTGGTGTTTTTACCGTGGAAATAAATGTTTTAATTTAATTGAATAAAAATGCACTAAAAAGTAAAAAATAAAATGCTTTTTTACAAAAAATAAATACCGACTTCAAGGTTTATTATAAAAATTTAAAAATGCACTAAAAAGTAAAAAATAATTACTCCCGATAAAATATATATATCAGAGTGATATAAGTTAAGGTGATATCGTAATTCTTATACAACATTAATTTTTTGGAGTTGGCATCAAATTCATATTAAAAGAATAATTAAAAACTGCATTAAATGTTGATTAAATTGTTCCTAACATGAATTTAATTCCAACTCCAAAAAATTAATGTTGTATAAGAATTACGATATCACCTTAAGTTATATCACTCTGATATATATATTTTATCGGGAGTAATTATTTTTTACTTTTTAGTGCATTTTTAAATTTTTATAATAAACCTTGAAGTCGGTATTTATTTTTTGTAAAAAAGCATTTTATTTGTTTTTTTTTTTTTTTTTTTTGTGTGTGTGTTACCTAAGAACTTTCTTCTAGATGAACCGATTTTGATGATCCTTCTTTTATTTAAAAGATGATGCTTCTCATATGGTCCCATTTAAATTTGATCAAGATCTGACCGGTAGTTTTTGAGTTATCCTTAATAGTAATGCGGGAGATTGAAGCTTTTTTTGGATGCTTTTCATTCATGATTGTTTCACCGTCGGGTTAGATTTATTAACTTAAAATACTATAAATTTGTCAAATTACCATGGAAATATAGCTTTTGATGTTTTTACCGTGGAAATGCAGTTCAAAATAAAGAAATCGATTTTTTTTAAGTATAAAGTATGTAGAATAAAGTGAAAAAAATTGATTTTTAACAAGAAAAAAATTCAAGTATAACACTAAAAATTGTAAAATAAACTGCTTTTTTTACAAAAAAATAAATACCGACTTCGAGGTTTATTATAAAAATTTAAAAAAAAAAAAAAAGCACTAAAAAGTAAAAAATAATTACTCCCGATAAAAAATATATATATCAGAGTGATATACCTTTAAATGGTGATATTATCGTAATTCTTATACAACATTAAAAGCTTAATTAGAGTCGGCATTAAATGTTACAAATATCTAGGAACAATTTAATGTTTATATTTTTTATCGGGAGTAATTATTTTTTACTTTTTAGTGCTTTTTTTTTTTTAATTTTTATAATAAACCTCGAAGTCGGTATTTATTTTTTTTTTATAAAAAAAGCAGTTTATTTTACAATTTTTAGCTTTATTTTTTTTTTTACAAGAAAATTCGAAAATTATTTCAATACAGTGTCGGAAATAACTAAATGTGAACACGCTCGAATACCTAGCGACGTCGTCAGCTGACAATTGAACATCCGGAATTTCTTTTACAATTGCGTAAAAATATCTGCGTATCATAAATCACAAAATATATTTGAAGAGTATACATCTCTTTCGTTTGTCTTAGCTGCCCGTTTTATTTAAAAGCGCACTCCTCTTAATTGTTAATGTACGTAAAGTAGTATTAAATCCTGCTATCGTCTTCGAACAATGTAAGTTTTAAAAACATGTTCGTACGACGACTGTGGGGTTTTTGTTTGGCCCACCATCCAGACGAAATCAAAAACCGAGAGAAAAAAAAAACAAAAAAAAACGATTTTTGCACAACAATTATACGATGAAATGAGAAGCATTTACTCTATAGAACACCGCTTTTAAAACACTACAATGGCCAAGTATCAACGGCCGTGTATTGCGTTTTCGAAAAATTCGGACGCCTAAATTCTCTATTAATTATTTAATTTTCACGAGCGACTGCTACAGAGCGCGAAATATTTTACATTTTACCGATTTATTGATTGATTTTAATTAGATTTTCGCGGATAAATTGCTGCTCTTAATATTTGCTAATAAATTGCTTGTCGTATACGAAATTATCGTATTCTTTTTTTCTCTTTTTTCTTTGTAGGAGGGGCATCGACTAACAAAGAGCACTCACCCGTGTCTTTATTGATACTGATTCTTTTTTATTTTTTTAAAGATAATTTAAGATACTGTTCGCTATTGAGCAAAGGGGGAGGATGCGATTATTGGAAAAATGAGAACAGTGTATAGAACGATTTATGTAATTATAAAAGGCAAAATTTCTACTTTAATTTTTTTTTGAACAATGCTATACCAAAAGAAGAAGCCGCCTCCTCCTGCTTCTTGGTTTCCTGTCTCTCGATTTAGTTAATCGTGTTTCGTTCGGGTATCCCGCACATTGTAACTTCCAAAAAAATTTAACTTAAGCTGGGCTAATGTGACCTCCCAAAAAAATAATAATAATTGCAAAAAAAAAAAAAAAAAAAAAGGCTACTTAACGCCGGAACCGGTTGGCATTTTTATTTATATAGATTTCATATTAAGAATCGACATATTAGCGTGAAGTATGTAATATAAATATTACGCCATTAGTCGAAAATTCGCAATAATCATGAATTCATGATATACACAATATTTTCGTGCGGTACATCACAAGTTCACTTCTTGCACGTGAAACAGATTTAAAATTGTCTAAAGCTACGGTAAGAATGATAATTGCATCGGCCGCCAATAAGAATTCACCCCGACTCGGTGCATTTCTTCCGTACGACTTTATTTCTTTCGCTTAATTTCGTAATTTTGGTTTAATTTTTAAAAAATTTTCGATTATTACTTACAGACACTACGTATAAAATTAAGAGACGTTTTTCGACAAATTTTAAATTCTTTACACAAAAAACAAAAAGAAAAAAAATTAAACAAGAGGAATTTTATTTTCTATAATTAACAAAAATCGTTCTTTACACAGTCCGATTTGTAAATTTAAGAAATGCGATATTTCGTACGAGCTAGTTTATTATCAAAAATATTAAGAGCCGCAATTTGCCCGAGGAAACACCTAATTAAAGTCAAACAATAAATCGGTAAAATTTAAAATAGATCGTGCTCCGGAGTCGCTCTGATATTCTAGATCAAGCTGTTGCAGGTGGAAATTAAAAATAATTAACGGAGAATTTAGGTGTCCGAATTTCCCCGTAAACGCAGTGCATGACCGTTGATAGTTGGGCATTGTGTAGTGTTTTAAAAATGGCGTTTTAGAGAGTAAATGCTTCTCATTTTAAATCTGATTTTTTTACAAAAATCATTTTCTTTCTTTTCTTTTCTTTCTTTTCTTTTCTTTTCTTTTCTTTTTTTTTTTTTTTTTTTTTTTGTTTTGTTTTCGATTTCGTCTCGGTGGTGGGCCTAACAAAATCCCCACAGCCGTCGTACAGACATGTTAAAACTCTTACATTGTACAAAGACGATAGCAGGATTTAATACAAATTAACAATTATGGGGACTGCGCTTTTAAATAAAACCTTGCAGAGGTAATACAGGTTATTACGCTAAAACGAACGAAATACTGCTTGAGAAGGAGCACTTCACTTTTTGTAACTGACGAAAACCGCCTTTGTTTGAAATACAAATTACATCTTAAAAACACACGATTAGCGTAGGCAATCCGCTGCAAATCCAGTGCGAACGGGTTTTAAACGGTGAGGGGATTAACACTTTTGATAAAGCGAACGAGGGAGCACAGACCAAAGCTCATTCTTAATCGGCGCGGGCGAATAATCAGTTTTCTAGTTTTCCAAAAGCTCGGTACGGAAACTAAAAAAAGCAAATGACAGATCCGAATAGGAACACCATTTGCTGCCATACTTGACGAAATAATTCTTCTCCTTAATAGCTGAATATAACACGAGCATTTAAAAGCACGCTCGTTCGTTATGCGTTGTTAAATTCTTCAGATTATCTAATAATCCCCCTCCACAGATCAGCCAACGAACCATATTTAACTTTCAAAGATTCGTAAACAAAGGATAGCCTGCACACGACGACGTCGTTCCAAAAATCGAGAGCATAACAAAAGGACCGCACGCCTTTATCGGTGACGTGCAGGAGAGTTTACATATCGACGTAAATGATTGACCAACCTTTGCAACGTAATTTCGACCGTATGATGCAACTTCACTGTTCAAAATCGATCCGCCTTAACTTTATTCAAATGATCTCGCGACTGCCGAAGTCGGCGCAAATTCAAACTAAACGCCTCCCGTTCTTGAAACAAAGTTATACGATACGGAAAAAACGAAGTAACGTGCTGAAATCTTTGAAAAGACGAAAGGGTGGAAATTCAAAAGAGGGGGTATACAAAATGACGCCATCAATAAGCGGGTAAATCGCAAATCGGGACATTATTAACCGTTTTTACCGGTAAAATAAAATTTAAATAGGTAAACGCGAAAGAAAAACAAAAAAAAAAAAAAAAAACAAAAAAAGTTTCCAAGTCGCATACCACGGTAGAAGTAAAGATTACAAAAGCCTCCCTAGTGCCGAACGGCGGAGATGGTTAATTTAAGCAAACTGTAATAAATAATATCCGCCGAGATGCATCTCCCCGCGTTTCTGATAGTATTTCAAAGTATACTCTTTGTTTTTTTCAATTACGAGTATTTTGTTTGTTTTCTTTTTATCTTGAAAACCCTTCTAGTATAAGAGTGGGCGAGACTAATTGGACGATTACAAATTCGTATAAAATTCAACAAATCGAAAACGAATAAAACACTAATTTAAATGCGCAATACTAGTGTATCCCCTCTCCTTCGAACGCACATTTCTCTGCTTTAACCAAACGCCTGTTCATGTTATCATTATTATCAGCGTGTATTATTACTAATTTGGAATCAAAAAATCCGGGAGAACTTTGAAAATTATTCATTTCTCGGGGAAAGAAACGTTTTTTAAATTTTAAATACACACTGCGGCGACAAACAAAGTAAGAAAAAAACTTCCTTTAGTGTTAAAGTTCGAAGGAAAATAGTACGGCTAGTTTACCGAGTTAAGTTTAAAATTTTAAATTTTCCTCCTGATTTTTTAGCCTCGAGATTAACAGCAATCTACCGAACGCAGAAGCTTAATTAACTCTGTTACTCTATTCGCTTTGATCCTTTTTTAACTTGTTTTTTCCTTCCGCTTTTTTTTGCTTCTATTTTTTTTTTTATCATTATTCCAATTTTCTTCAGTATCATCCTAGCAGCGTCATCATCGGACTTTGAAACTGTAACTCGATTAGCAGGCTTTTACACGATTTTAACAGAAATTTTTTAAAAATACGCTACGCTTTCCACACCGAGACACCACAGCATTAAGCCCTATGTCGCTTTAATAAATTTTTTGGTTTAAAGTTCAAAAGGCGATAGAAGTGGTGAAAAAGTAAAAGCGGGTCTAACCCCCGCCATTAATACTTGTTCTTTTTATTTTCACGTAAAATCAGATCAATTGCGCATTATTAGGCGTGAGAAAAGAAAAAAAATTACACGGCCACGTTTGCGGAATCAAGTCAACACAAAGAAGCGAAAGAAAGAAACATAAAATAAAAAACAAACCGCAGTATCGGTAACACAGTAAACAGGGTTTCTGTCATTTTCTAAATCACAATTATCACAGCTTGAACATTAACTTTACTCGTGATATTCAAAATTTAGACATTACTTTAAAACGATATGTTAAAAATTGAATATCTTTTAAATAATTTTTAAAAATCGGATGAAATACACCGTTTCAGAGATTACAGATAATTCAATTAATAAAAAAAAAATAGATTATACCGGTAGCATATCAAGCAATGAAAAAAATTAAATTACACTCTCGTATGTGTATCTAAGAGGCATCAGATGCGTTTTCATCACTCCCTTCTGCCCTCTTCACGTTTTCGTTTTTCCCTGTCTTCCTCTCCCGATTGTTCCCTTCATAGTTCCGTCTTTTCGCTCATATGTGATGCAAACCACATCTTCTTTGAATGCCTTGCCCTTGATTCTGAGCGCTCTGTTTTGTAAATCTTGGCACTGGGTCTTCCGGCTTCGTATAATTCTCTTCCTTTGTCCTTTCCTTTCCATCTCCAGATATAATACCTGTACTCCAATCTTTCCTAAGCTCTATTTCTAATCGTCTCTCTATTTAATCGTTTCCATAATTTCTACCGAGAAAAGTTTCAGTAAATGTGTTCATGAAGCATACAATAGAGACAGATGGCGTAAAGTGCTCAATGTCCCTTCTTCTAGCGATACACTATTCAAAGAGATTCGCATACAAGTTTATTAGACGCGGATAGTGAACAGAATTCACGAGAAAATATGCATAATGGTTTTTGTTTATTATTAACTATTATACAATATTTGAATTCAGATATTTTTAATTTCTCATAAGGGTTTCCGTTCGTTGCGTCCAATGCATAGTTAATGTAAAACGCTGCTTCTTATTTACTCGCTTCTATTAAATCCGCTGGTGCTACAATCATTAATGTGTTGTGTCAACGCGATAAAAGATAAACGCGAAATAATTCGAACATTCGTATTATTTTTCTTCAGTTACGCGAACTGTATGAAATGGGCAAAAGATATTACGCGCATTTCACTAACTGCTATAGCAGTATTTTATACAAAAATACAATTCAAGAAATACAGAAAAATTCCCGCCGATAATGCATTTTATTGGATGTCTGTTTAGAATTTTCAATCGAAACACGATATGTTAAAGATATTAAATATCGCATATCGGAAATAAAAACCGGCGGAGAAAAATGAACGCACAAGTTTTAACAAAATTAAAAAAGAATAATAATACGAATAAGACGGGTAAAAATTACAATACTTCGAACATATCGGACATGAAGAAACTTTCTTTCATCGCATTAGAATGTACCAAAAAAATAATAATAAAAAAAAAAAAAAACGTAGCTATAATGGACGCGAGGTTAATGAACAAAAAAAAAAAAATAATAATCGGTTAATAGAATTTATACATCTGCTTTTGGAAGATTTAGGCGATTACTTCGGAAAGCTACAATACATATACTTTAGTATAGTTATTAGAACGTAGCTCCGGCTATATAAGATTTTCAATTTTGAATTCTGTTTTTTTTTTTACTAGAAGGAACGAAAAATTTGGCAAAACTTTAAAGGATACACGATTTGATTATTGCAGTATTTTTTTTGATTTTAAAGTTAGTCGAAATTTATTTTACATAAACTATCAAAACGAAAAAAAGAAGAAGAAAAAGTTTTGTTTTGTTACGTAAACAATCGAAAAAAGGTGTTTAACGTTTAAAAACGGACATGTGCTTTTGCGGCTAATTCGAACACTTGAGTGCATGAGAGAAGTTTCTTTCTATTTCGAATGGTTGAAATACGCAAACTAGGAGAATGGAAAAACCGGCAATTTGGACGGAAAAAGGGTTTCCGCTGTACAATGAAGACAAAATATACACTTTGGAGTAGTTACAGAGTCTGTGCGTCTCTCTGTTTGGCTTCGGAGAGATTGGCAAATTACGTTTATATAGGGCATGATCATATCCCGTATGTTACAATGTTTGTGTCCACAACCTTATAAACAACACTACCGCGCAATCGAAAACGAAAAACGGGAAAGCATTACAATTAGTCTTCTAAACGCGGAAGAAGATTTGTTGTCGAATTCATCGTTCCACCTACGGAAGAGCTTAAAACAGGTTGAATATCCGCACGATGTAGACCTTCTTCTTCACGGTGGAATAGCATATTTGATGCAAACGAATTTAGAAATACCTTGGCCAAATCGTTTAACATGTCAGGCCGGAAAATGTTAAACGCCGACATGCAAACGAACGTGTATACATTTTAACATATCAATTTCTACGAAAGAACGGATTTTATAAATAGCAAATTGCTATGATGAGTGATTTTTGACTAGAGGAATAAAATTGGAGACTGCAGGATCATTTATTCTAGAAGGGACAAAGTTCTTTTCTTCTTCTTCTTCTTCTTCTTCTTCTTCTTCCAATGAGTAAAGTCAAATAGAAAGCTAGGAAAAAACAACAAATTATATCTCGTCAATATTATATATGCGCATATACACATGCGTTCCGCCGGTGGTGGTGTGTGTGTGGGGGGGGGGTACCATTTTTATAATCACCGTTATTATAATTCATATTTTACTTTGATGTTCATTGCATTTCTGTTCTTTTTTTCCCCACCCCCTAATGACATACTGCTCATTCGTCCTTGCCCTCTTCTCTTCCTCACCCGATTGTACCGGCCAATGAAGCACTTAATTCCGCTCTAAATATTCTAGAACATTCGCTCCGTTCAATTTTAGCTTCTCCTTTCACTCCCCCGCTAACGTGCGTTGTCTTTATCGTCCTTATAACCCGGGGCTTCGGTTAACCCCTACCGTTCAACAGTATGCCTTTTCTTCGTGCTAATTGCGTCTGCTATATATTAGTGTGTTCTTCAATAGCCGTTTGATTTCCGTTGAACACGTTAATTACTTTTCATCCCCTTTTCACCGCTCCGGTTAGAAGGTCTAAACCACGTGAACAGACAATCCCTATTTCTTAGTCCCCCTCGTATAAGTCTGTTATGCGCTCGGAATCTGATTACTGCGCGTTGTTCCGTCCGCGATTTTGTTGCAAATTTTTTACGCTTAAATTTTATACAACCCAAAATATTCCCGCCTTCAGCTCTCTTAGCGTCCTTTAATCACTTTCAAATTCAGCACGTCTTACTGAATCCCCGATAGGCCTTCGATCCGCAAATCCTATTTTTGAACGATTTCTTTTCTAACTGTCTAACAAATTCTT
Source organism: Icerya purchasi (assembly GCA_039619475.1). Lineage (NCBI taxonomy): Eukaryota > Metazoa > Arthropoda > Insecta > Hemiptera > Monophlebidae > Icerya > Icerya purchasi. The sequence goes on from CM077116.1 coordinate 387,452,225, forward strand.
CTTGTCAGTTCTCTGTCCGTTATCCGTGCTATTAATTTCGTTACATTACCGATATCAAATTAAAATCTGACTCTGTACCGGTCCAATACTGGATGTAAAGTGCTCCGTTTCTTAGATCTGATGAAGAGCAAAAAAGGTAACGGAATTTTGAATATTAAAACGAATATACATGACGTTCACCGAGAAAAGTGACTGTGCGGTGCGAAAATATAGGTTTTGAGTTAAACATATGCAGAATAAAATGCAATATGTTGTTTTTTTGCAAATGTTTGCTTAATGTCTTAAAACGTACAAAATTGACTGAAGAAAATTGGAAAAAGGTGGAAAAAAGTGGAAAACCGTTAAAAATTTTTTTAAAAAATCGTAAAACTATTTGTTTTTCTAATTGTTAGTTTTTTGTTGTTTTTTGTTTTGCATTTTTTAATGATTTTTTTCTTATTTTTCGGAACTTTGGTTTTTTTCTTCGTCGGAAGCTCCATCTGTTTTTTTGATTCTAATTTCAGTTTTCTTCTTTCTCTTTCGTGTCAACTTTGCTGCAGATTCCTTTACAATGCGCTACATCTGACTGTGTTTTCGGCTTTGGTTAGTCGGGTTTAGGAGCTAAAAATTTGCGTTTTTTTAATCGGTACATAAAGAAGCAATATTCTCGTCTTCCTTTCTAATGATAAACCACTAGACGAGATCAGCGGGAGGGGTAATCGCTTACTGATGATACGTTGCGCTGTACACTAAAAAAAATTTCCTTTTCTGGGTCGACAAATTTTTTGCAGATGATTTTATTTCTCCTAAGGACATTATAATAATGGCGGTTACTTTGTAAAACCTATAGTGATGAAAGCAATACCGAATTAATTAATAATGCGACAAAATTAAAATTTAAGAAATAAAAATACGGAATCACGACAATGCGACTGCGGTAACTATTAATAAAAATCTTGAAATTTTGTGTCCCACATTCGCGTCATTCGACTTTGCTTGAATTCGCAGCAACACTGATTTTTTTATGGCCGGGTTGATTAACAACGTTTTCAAAATCTTCGTAACAATCAACGTTTAAGCGACCAAATTCTAATTTAACTAGGCCAAAATTTGGCAACAATGCTCTATTGAGTTGACGGCACGTTACGTACATTATGGTGGTATTAATTCGCGCAAACTTAAAACGCGTTTTTCTTAAAAACTAGTTTCCGCGCCATAATAGGTGGTCCCTTTTCTCAGCGAACGTCACATCTACACAGGTAATCGAAAATACTTATAAATTAAATTATGAAGTGTCTCGTTTTATTACGCATTCAATTTTTATTAGAGTCGCGTTGGAATCAAGCAAGCAAAATCGACGAAAACCTGAAAGCAACTCCAAAAAATATGTCTCGCGCTTATTCGAGAACAAAAATTTCTTACCAGCAACTTCTTGCTTGCAAATTAATCAGAAACTCGATAAAACCAAAATGGTTTCGAAAATTGATCGTCTAATCCGAAATATTTTTAAACGAGGCGGATACACGGAGATGGCATGATTCAAACGGGGACATAAGTGCGGAAAAAACAACAAGACAAGAGAAAAAGAAAAGGTAAAACTAAACAGCAGGAAAGCAGTAGGGTCAGAAATTCGAATAAATGAAGAAAATCACGCAAAACATATGTGGACAATTACGGCGCTTCGCCGTCCATAGTTGACAAATATCAAATGGCTCAAATTTAAATTGGTTCAGAGTGAAAAACGACTGAGATTTCGGTCATTATGTAATGCCAGTTATTTTTAATGAACTCTCGAATGCATAGCTAGCAACGGGGTGCTCGCACAGAATAATCGTCTACTCGAAGGTGACACCAGCACCCCTCTCTCGAAAAACCGTACTAACGAAGTTAATTGCCATCACAAGAGGGACTAACAAATGCTGCCGAACGATTAAAATAATTCTCTACAAATACGGACGAGTGGTTGCTGGAAGCGGTAATCGACTTGTAGCCAAGTCGCTTAATTCCTCATTAATTAAATATTACAAATTCTTCGCAATACATAAACTTTTTCAATTATTTCGTCGCGTCTTTACCGTCTTCTAAAGCTTGCCGTGGCCCTCTGTTTGCACGATGACACGTGCCGGTAGCACCCCAACTTATCTTCAGTGAGTTTGTTGTTGAACGTCAACAATTTTTCGCAGGCTCGAATATAAAATGATGAAAGCGCGCCTTCCACTTAGATTGTAGGCGCTCTTTATAACGATGATACCGGAAGAACCCTCTTTTTTCGCGCACATATCCAATTGCCGCGTTGTAATTTCAAACGTCTACTGGCGCCCGAGTAATTTTCGAAGTCGAAAGTAATTTTATTAGACCCCAGGACCTCAACAACATCGCCGGAATTAGAAAAATTAGAAAGTATACAACAAAATGTAGAATTATCGATATACAATACCCCTTACAAAATAAAGTTCAACATAAATTTCATTTCAGTATTCGAATAAAAAACAAAAAAAATCATCATTATAAAACGCTTGACAACATAATACTTTATGAACGTTTCTGGGAATATTCTCCATGGTTATAGAAAAATTATTAATATACTATCAGGAATGAATATATGGAGCTTTAATTTAATTATTATACTTATTATACTCTGTGATTAATATTTCCATGTTTTGTTTAACGAAATAAATAAGTATACTAATTAATTACCGAAAAAGCTATAAATGCAGTAATAAGATGATCTGAAACAATTAACTTATGCTGGACATACTTGGACTGATGATCGAATATTAAAACGGAATTCGAAATATTTATTATATATTTTAAAATATTTTATTAGTTTTTTTTTTTTTTTTTAATATGTATATATATATATATATATATATATATATATATATATATATATAAATTAAAAAATATTAAATATAATTACAAAAACAGCAGACAGAAACAGTAAATGTAACAATATACTTATCAGCTAACGTTTCCGTTATTTTCGTAATCATATTTATAATTACAAGTTAATAGAATTCTACATAAATTTTTGATTAATTCGTAAAGAAGCAGGTAGAAACATTTGAATTTTAAAAATATTCGAAAAAATTATTTAGGCATCGCATTATATTCCTCAGCGTCAACCGTAGCCCGTATTTGCATAGCTCACAACTGGAAACTAGACACTGCTAAATAAAGAACTAACAATGAGAAGATGAATCGGGAATTTTTGTTTGTTCAAATTTCGATTACTTCTCTACGATACCGAAGACAAATATTGTTTTTCCTACTAATTCTTTTTTCTTTTTCTTCTTCTTCTTCCGCCGTGCACAGCCTTTTGGCTTGAGGCACGGGGAACTATTTAGTTGAAATTTTTAGGTAAAGTTGAATAGCTTTTAGAAAGGAAAGGATCTTGAAATTTTTAGTGTAGCTATCTGAAAATAAGGATTCTGGAATTTCGTTGGGGATGTATAGAGGTTTCTTTGGGTAAAGAAGTACGAACAATCGAATAGTATGTGTTGAACAGAATACACGAGCAGTCACATAGCGGTCGAGGTTGTTTGTTTAGAATGTAGCCGTGGGTTAGTGCGGAGTGACCAATTCTTAATCTGAGCAGGACGACTTCGCCTTTTCTGGATATCTAAACGTATACACACACACACACACACACATATACATATTATATAAGTATTTCGATAAAAAAATTCGTAATGCGATAAGGAAATTACGCATTTTGTAAAAACTTGAAATTACTTTTACAGAAAATACAGTTTGCACTGAAACAGTGAATTTTAAATAATTCATCATTACATCAAGCAAACACTTAAGAAATATATATATCAACGAGAAATAATTATATATATATGAAGAAAAAAAAAATGTATATTTAAAAATTACAACGCTGGACAATTTAAAAATTGCACAACTGCAATATCAAAACATTTCATTGTTGAATTAAGATAATTCAAACGTACTCGAAACACGTTAGATCAATCCGGACCGGAATAAAGAAAAAATCAGCGTGGTCTATTATTAGGATGGAGACCGTAAGAAAGTAAAAATGAACGGACTGCTTTTTAAGTATTTTTAATAAAGGAAAATTAGCGAAAGTAATACAACAATCGGGCAAGGTTTAACGCGCTGCAAGAAGAGAACACTTTTTAAAAAGCGCAGCAAAGGTCGCGAGGCGCCTTTGAACACAATGCGTGCCCCGTCAATCGAAAAGATCTAATTAGAAGACGGTTAATTTTTTTTTCTTTACCAATTTTATTTCTACTCGCGTCGAAATGTTTCCACCCTTGCCCGCAAAACATGTACAACCATGAATTGCGATAGAGAGGAGTAACGTTTCAAGGGGGAAAAGACAAAGTATATAATACAATCATCTAAAATGTACCCCACTACATGAGGAGCCGTTTTATTTGGGAAGTATCATTAGATTTTATTAGATTCGATCAGACAGCAGCACATTCTGTCCGTTCCGAAATATTCGTAAATTTGTAGGGTTTTATTTTAAATTACTCTTTTGCAATTAAAATAATTCTATACATTTTTCATATACTATATATATATATATATATATATATATATATATATATATATATTTCTTAAAATAGTTTACGTAAAAAATAATTTTTTCTGCAAATATTTCTCTCGAATCATAATTATGCTACAGGCTAATAATTATTTTACAATACAGTTAAAAACCGAAGTTTGTAAAAATACCATTTCTTAACTATTATTGTTATAACTTTCAAAAATTCAATACTGCTTCATTTCGCTACAAGAACTCGACACAAATTTAATAATACAATAAAACGCCTCCTCATCTGTTACATTTTAGATGTTTCACACGTAACATAGACACTATGGATGATGTACATACACCGAACCGCCCTGCAGTGCAGTTGCACTACTAAAGAGCACACTTCAAACAAACAACGGTTTACCCTGTGTGTACGTAAAAACATCCTAATGCAGTCGTCACCAGTTATCGACCGAGATTTTCGATTAAGCGACCGGAAGAGAATGAAACGTTTTTTATCAGGCCGTATATTAAAACTATTTCCGTTTCCGTGTATGAAATCAGAAACTAGCAGCGCAACAACATGAGACACGACGAGAAACCTTAACGAATATACGTTCTAAACGTGCGCCAGACACATGCAAGTGCCCGTCTAAACACGATCGATACGATTAATCGATCGCTTTTTTTAATTCGCGTTCGAACCGCTGGCGTAATGCAATCACGAAAATCGAAATAAACAACAACGAAAGAACAATTCGAACATTCTTCATCGAGGACGATCATCATACTCGCGTAGGGAGAGGCAGCCAAAATGGTTTTCTCTAGGGGTTGTTACGTGCAAATGCCGAATAGAGTTCTGAAATTAGCACAGGTGTCGCCGGCAGTGAGACCCGTAACAGCGACAGCGGAACTAGTACCGGTCGAAACACCGTTTAAAGTACTTGCACAAATTAGCATGGCGCGCGACACGGTGCATTCGGAACAAAATTTCATTCGTAGCACAGAAACATTAATAATGAAACATAGGTTAAAGAGTTATAATTAAATTCCGGTTCGCGAGCGACTAGTACTTCGGGCGAGTATGTTATTAAAATCGGCCGGTGAAAATTAACGAGGAGCCGGTTGCAAAAATAAACGAACAAATTGTTACCTCGCTCGGCTATAACTAATATCAAAAACAAACATTCTTAATAACGTCGTGATGTTCTTACGTGTGCGCGCGTGTTTTTTAGCGGCGTTTAATTAGACATGCGCAAACGACAATAAGCCAACTGAGCAATTACCCCGCGCGCTTCCGTCGAACGGGCCAATTTCGGCCGCGGGTGCTCTATAATAAAAAATGCAATTAAAACATCTCGCCAGACGATAGAAAAACCCCGTTCATGCGCCCCCTTCGCCCCGAAAACTAAATTTAATTAAAACACCGTGCAAAAGATTTCATCTTGAAATGGTTATCCGACCCAATTAACCTGCGCCGCTCTCATCCCGCCCGCGCCCGCCAATCTTGACAACTACTTTGAATGATAGCAAATATTAATAATACTCGCTGTAAATAAACTGCATGAGACGAAAATGAAACAGAAGCCGGCAGGACATTATCAGATATTATTCACGCGTATACCCACTCCTCCGCCCGGCATTTTCGTTCACACATGTTCGACCGAACTGTCCCCTCGGGGACACGATAAGTACAGCACATACATTTCAGCGTTAACTTCGTTTTCATTGCTCGCAACACGTTTACAACCTCGGTAGCCTCCCTTTTTTTTTATCAACACTTTGATAAACTTTTTTCCGTGTTCTTATCGTGTATTTTCCTCTTTTTAAACGTTCGTGCTTTATTTTTCCAATCGATTACCGTAATTAAATATTCTCTTCCGCATTTAACACGTGTTGCAGATACCCAACACCAGATTCGAAGTTGGCACCCTCTTACAACATCATCGCAATATGACTATTTTATTTGCCAATTCTTGGAAATTTTCAGAGCCTCCCGCTGGGGCTGTAAGGAAAATTAGATATCAAACCGCGCGGCAATTTAGGTTAGAGAGATAAAATGCGTTTACAAAAAAAAAGTGAAAAGGAAAACCACTATTGACAAAACCTATATACTTGTATATATAAAAACCAGGCCCTTCGTTCCCCTTAAGTGTTTTCCGCCCCATGACCAAGCCCGGGGACACCCTCAGCTCTATCACTTGTACACTTCGTATAGAATGAGGAAAATTGACAACGTCATTTATTCTGATTGCACGACGAAAAAAATTAATCTTCATTTAATGCTACATTATGGAGCAAATTTTTGTGACAGAAAAAAAAGAATTACGTTGTCAGTATAAAAAGTTGATCTATGAGAATACTTCGTGGACTTCTAGTTGAACAGCTACATAACACTTATAGAACTGTATCAAGTACGTTATTGTTAATAATAATTGACGATTTAGCAATTTTTATTCCGTTACAATTTCCTTAGCGTAACGCAAAATAATTTTCATATTACCCCCGATTTAACATCGCACAATTTGTAAAATGTGAAACGTTGTAATTTCACGAACGCTAACAGTTCGTAAAATCTGCAGATTGCAAACAGTCCGTGAAATACGTGTAATGGGACATCCATTCATTACGTAACCTCAAAATGGATGGGAGGGGGCGTCCCAAGAATATGCATTAGTACAGCGATAATAGACAAAAAAATTATTAGGTTTTTCTTTTACTTTTTTTTTGGAGTGTCCAATTTTACCCGCTTAAAAATCGCATGGCTATTAAGAATTTATTATTTCGAGAATAAATAAAAAGTAAAAAAAAAAAAAAAAAAATCGTTCAGAGTTTTTAAAGGAAACAAAACCCCCGGTATGGTAAATGAATGCCTATGGAGTGAGTGAAAAATGTCTATTTTTACTTTTAAAATTTTACTAAATTTAAATAAATTCATTGTAGCACACTTTAACGTTGTATTATTTATCCGCTATATAAAAATAAATTTAGTCTTTTAACAACGATGGTGCAGTAAATCTCACGTGAGAGGGAGAGGGTTCCACCAAATATCACAAAGTCTCACCAAAAGTTGGGAGGGGTCCAAATTGAATGAAAAACAGCTCACGCAATTAATGGATGACCTCTAACGGGTTTTGCGTTTAACGGTTCACGCGCAGAAGGTTCAAAATTACTTCTCGCATTCACCTTTTATTACTTAAAATACCGTGCAGTGGTTATAATCAACGGAATTAAACGAGAAATCACGAGTGTTACACGAAAACTGTACAGAGTACAACGAAAGAAGCATCTAAAATGTTACCAATAAGGAGCGCCGTTCCGTTTCGAAATTTTCCTGAAATCTATCGAGGTTTATGATAATATGATCGGGCAGCATAACATTTTCTTCGCTTTTACGATAGCGAAGTTGTCATCTTTTTAACTTAAATTCATCAAAAAGAAATGCGACAAAAGCTAAAATTAGTTCCCTTCATATTTATTTTAAAATACCGTTTGAAAAAAGAATATCATTTTCATAAAATATTTCTTTTTAATTATAGTCGCTATTTACACCTTTTATAATATTGTTTTCGAATGTATATAACCATAAATTTATAAAAATATTACAATATTATTTTTAACATCGTCGCAAATTCAGTACTGATTTATTTCGCTAGCCAAGAACCCGACAATTTCGGAAATTTTTCGAAATCAAATGACTCCTCTCATTGGAAACATTTTAGACTGCACACGGAATAAACAAACACCGTTACGCACGTTTCACGAATAATCCGGGTAAAAATATTTTTCTATTATAAAAATTTCTGCACAACAAATTATCACCTTATACAAATTGGAAAATAAAATAGACCGAGTGAAAAACTGGTTGAGCCACATTCGACGCAAGACTCGCGTACTAGCATAACTTTTTTACTCACAACCGTATAGAGGAATATATCGAACGAACTATATCGGGGAACTGAACGAATCGTAGAATTTTAAATTACGCCGCATACTGTTCTCCATAAAACGCAAACTTCTATAATTAGAAAAGACGCTAAAAGGTTAAGAACACATAAATACTTTAAGGGAAGTTTATTCTGAAAACATTCGTTTAAATATGCGAGACATCATATGTGCTGGGTATTACGGCAACGAAATAAATAAAAAACAAAAAGTACCCGCGCGATGATAAACTTCAAGACGTATTTTATTCCATTACGAATGCCATAGCTAAGATTGAGTATACTCCCGACATACTATAATCTAAGGTATTCAGGTGCAGTACTTGTGCACTTATTTTAAACTAGGCGGGTTAAACACGTTATTTACATCGCTGTTTTTTTTTCTTCTTATTATTTTTATTCGCTAAATTCTTCAAATGTAACCCTACTATACTGATTAAACCCCACCTTAGCCAACTATCGTAGTGTAGTTGGTTAGACAACGGTGTGTGGTTCAAGTGGTACCTGATAGCCGCTGTAGCGCAAGAAGACTTACGAAAACTTCGCACGCACGCTAAGTTATTGTCCATAATTTAAAAAAACGCCTTATTTTTGGTTAGCATAAGAAATAGTTCGTTCTTCCTTAGGACACCACACTGCAGAAGAAACCAAAATGGCTTAAAAATTTTATCGGCCGTTTCATACCGTCCTGTTATGTTTTGTAGAAGGAAAAATTAAATATTCATAAAAATAATGTAACGAAATCGGCAATATTGCAGGAAAACATTTTTAGTGTGTACGAAAACCTTAGGCGAAAACAGCAACCGAAAATTGCAGTAAATATCAAAATTTAAAGATATATCTGGGTCACTGTGCAAATAATTCTTTTCTTTTTTTAATATATACATAGCAATACAGTATTTGGCAAATAAGTAGGCGAAGATATACTTAAAACCGCAATGAGTGCATAACGCGTTCAACAATGAAGACAATCTCTCCTTGCCATCAGGAATTAAAAACCAAAAAATATAAAAAAAGTTGATAGAAAGCCCCGATATATATATATATATATATATATATGTTTTGTAATTTATCAGTAATGAAATCGTCATTTATCTGGATGTAGAAATAAGTAACAAATGCGACAGCGATTCAATAACTAACACAGAACGAGAAAATTATGAAGAAATTCATACATACAAAGGATTATACGAAGCGCTCAGTTTTGCCTCTTTTTCGTTTGTCGACCGTGCAAAAGGGGAGGAACTGACCTAATGTACCTGCCGCATATGATAAAGCGCTAAATGTAAAAAAAAATCCCCATTCGTAATACCGTTTCATCGAATTGCGCGATGTCGTTGCAAAACTTACAACGTAATAATTATAAAAGGAATATTCGGTAATCCAAATAGGCAATGTTGAAGACTAATTAAGATATCCCGAAACGAATTGATCAAAGGCGGGAAAGAAACCAGCTGATTAATTTTTTTGCAAAGAGTATTGCCCTAAATCAGGTGCTAAATCGGCAGATGGACTGATTTAGAAAGGAAAACAAACAATGTGAGATGTCGTGGAAAAAGAAAAATATATAAAAACCGTCTGTAAACCATACACCACGTAAAATGCATCAGCGGACACGGAAAAAACCGCACGATTTAACAATACAAATGTCAATAATGGGGGGGATACTAGATAGCTACAACGAATAGAGATTCAGGTAATTTAAGAGGTCCTCTAGATTAGAATAATTAGTATATAAAAGGTGCGCGAAAGGCTCGCTGCCTTACAGCGAATAGGAAGTAAAATTAAAAAGCGTTCATGCAAAATTGTTATACCAAATCTGCAGAGACGAGCTGGTAGCGAATCCTCAAAACGAAATAGCTCAAATGTTACCCCCTCCCCCAAACACACACACACACACACACACATATATATATATATATATATATATATATATATATATATATATATTAAGGACGCAAAAAATTAAAATATAACACAATTCCTAACTATAAACAAAAAAACTGGCTCAAAAATCTTGAAGCTGATGATAAAAAGCTCCGCAATTACGGTGATAAAATTTTGTCCGATAAGGCAGATAAAAAAAATCGTAACAATCGATAGTTCAATTTATTTCTACCAATTTTTATATTGAATTTTTATTTAGAAGATATTCGTTCTTGGTCGTGAACCGGATGCATGTGATATATTTTTTACTCCTTAACGAGGTAATTTGTATGTTTCAGATGTGGTCGCGGCGTTGGCTTCCCGCGGAAATTTAAACCGATGCAAAGTGGACAGGTAACGCGAGAGGATCGGGGAACCTCAAAGGAATCATCTGGTCGACATGTGCCGCATTCTTTTTCTACGAGGAAAACACGAAAGCGATTATAAGCGCGCGTTAATTGTTTCATAATTATCATCGGACGAGGTTTGTCGTCGGAGGAAAGCTCGTAAAATAGCAGCTGTGTAATTAGAAATCAAGCACGACATAACGTCTGGTCTGGAAGAAGAAGCATTATGCATCTGTTAATCACGTCCGTTTCGAGGACTTATGCGAACGTCAGTCGCGCGAACGCGTCTCACAAACGGGAATTCGGCTAAAATCGCGACCGGCGCCCGGTTTCGCATGCGACAAAACGCTATCCAGCGGCATCGGAAGGCGCTCCGTATAAACTTTTTGGCCAAGGACGACGCGGGCGGTGATGAGCGTCCCACGGAATATTTCCTATCGGCAGCAACAAGAATCTTCTTCAAGCACCGACGACAAACCGTACGGGATCGACGGTAAAACCGACGAGGAAGACGACGACGACAACGAGAAAACAAAAACCGCAGCGGGAGAACATTATGAAAATCAACCTGCCCGGAATCGAACAGACGAATGGTCGAAGAATCGAACAATCGTTTCCGGAAATCGTCGACGATCTGATCGCAGAGCGTCCCAGTATCCTCTTGAACGTAAGCTCGAGCGGTGGCCTATTCGACAACGACACTCTTCCGCAGTCGGACGTTGCTGTAAACGACGTACATTGGTGGGCTTTAATCGCGTTCGTACTCGTACTGGCCACAGCGGCCGGTAACATACTAGTCTGTTTAGCGATAATTTGGGAAAGACGTCTACAAAACGTCACCAATTATTTCCTAATGTCGTTAGCGATAACCGACCTAATGGTAGCCATACTGGTCATGCCGATGGGAATCCTTAATCTAGTCAAAGGTAAGTCCCGCTATCGCACCTTTCTTTTTCTTCCTTTTCGTTTTTTCACTATTTTTTCTAATTGCAAAGACTATGACATTATTATCGGAAATCATCTGAGTATCATTTGGCGTAGCGTCTTAATTCAAAAATGTATCCTCCTATAAACAGTATAAGAGAAAAAGAAGAATAAAAGACAATAACGACATTAATGAAGAATTATCCCGAGTTCGCTGTTGCGGTGAAACGCAGAAATTACTTTCTGAACGATATCGAAGGTACCAAAAAAACTTGCTTATTTTTAGAGGGGGAGAGTTAGGGATGGAACGCGTTCTTGCCAACTTCGATTTTCATCCTTTTCTCCTCGTTGTTTCGTGATATCATTATACATATATTTTTTTTTTTTTTTTTTACTATTATCATGTGTAGACGACGGTTTATTTGTTGCATATCTACTTCGAATAGTTTTAAAATACCGAAATTTAATTAAAGAAGAAAGTACAGTATAAAAAGAAAGAAAAATAAGACAAAGTAAAATTTTTTTATTTACCCGTATCGCGTAATGTTCATTGTAACGACAGGGGGATGCAGTACGGTGTTTTCGCATTCTTTTTATAACACGCGTATTTAACAGTTTTTGTTGATTTTTTTTTCAATTACAAAGAAATAATAAAATGCGTAAAATTAAAAATTCCTCTCGTGGCACCAATAATTACTTGCATCAGATGAAACAACAGCAAAATACAGACTACACATTTGTTTAAGCTTTCCCTTGTATGTATGTTTATAGTATATTATATATATAGGAAATCGCGAAAAAAGCTAGCGATAGCGTTATAATTCTTTTTCCAAATTACCGCTCTGTTTGGTTTAGTTAAAAAAAAAAAAAAAAGAAAAAAAGAAAGTAAATCAAAAAAAAATATAGACCCCGCTAGGAGCACATAGAGAAATAATTGAGATACAATATCACATATATTGTAAAATGAAATTTAGAATTATGTAAAAATATATAAAACACATATATCGCAAAAATTGATTTCACTATTGAAGGCGTTTTTTGTTTTTCTATTAATTTTATTACGGCTTTACGTTGATTTTTTTTTTTTTTTTTGTTTTTTTTTCTGAAGAAAACAACGCCACATGGGAGGTTAATGAAGCGAATAAACCTAACCGAAACTGACAAAGATTACACGCTTAGACACATCGAATCGACGCTAATGTTAGGCAAATGTAAAAAAAAACTCTCAAAAAAAAAACCAGTTACGGAAGGTTATTATTAAAATATAAACTTCTTTCGGGGACGACAGGCACAGTTCAAAAAAGTTCTCAGCTTTCCCTAACGTAATTACTTCTCCGCTGTCTTCATTTACAGCGCTTAGTATTAAAATGAATCTGGAAGTAGCACCCCTCTCGTCATTAGCACACTTTGGCCGATTTCAGTTTATTAAGTTCTTCCTCGTGCGACTTGGTCTGTGCTGCTAGAGACACGGGGAAAAAAAGTTTCCGCTCCCCCGCCACTCCGGCAATAAGCATAATGATGTCGGCGCGGCGCATATTAAGGGCAATCGGCGCGAATGTTAATGGCCACTCTTTCGTCGAAACTTCACCCATTGCAAATATACCGCAGCCTCGCAATTCTAAACAGCAGCGAACGGATACAAAAACTTCATCGTGCCCGGATCCGCTCTCAGACAATTAACAGACTACATCAATGAGCAATTTTCCCATATTAAAACTAAGCCCGGTGACAATTTATCAACACTAAAAGATAACGACGATTGACGAAAAATTATTCCCCTATTTCTTTCTTTCTTCTTCTTCTTCTTCTTCTTCTTCTTCTTATTATTATTATTATTATTATTATTATTATTATTATTATTATTCAACACGCGCCGGCTGGATTAATTGTAAACCGATACGAAAAATTCAAAGAACGCAACTGCGAGCTAATCCAAAGTGTAACTTTAAAGAGTTCTCTGACTGTAGAGGGAAGAAACACATTCTCGTCGATGATGCATAGACTTTGAAAGGTACGATTGAAAGCTTATGAGCTACCATTTATTTAAGTTTCCAGCGATATTTAAAATGCGCCCACGGCCTACCATAATCGCCAGCGAGAAACAGATGACCAAAGCTCCAGAACTTATGCTGACTAAACCAAGCGAGGGACACATAAAGCTCCCATGTATCCTGCTCTCGTTTGTTTTCTTTGCACTCTCTCATCGACTAGCCGTTATTTATTTATATTTCCAATTCCGCCGCACTGCCACCACTCCAAGTCTGTGAATGAGCAACGGCGGGTCCTATACCTGTGTACTTTCAACCCGCCAACCATCCGAGCTGTTCTTTCCGCCGTCACATCGCTCTCGTTCTCTCTCTCTCTCTCTCTCTCTCTCTCTCGGTTCATTAAACTCAACGCGCTGGACGCATGGACGTAGGAGAAATTAAGAAGGGTAATGGAAAACCTATATTAGTATACAGATGTCAACGGAATTTTCTAATGAATCCAATAAAACGTGCATATAGAGAGGGAGCTCCTTCCGTTTAAACGGTAGGTAAAATATTCGACGAATCGGCGCAACTAACGAAAACTTCTCGACTAAATGAAACGCGAATTTCGAAAAGTTTAAATGGCATCCACGACGTCATGTCTGTATAAAAAAGTTTCGGTTCCTTGTTGCCGAGGCGATACAGTTCGGCACAAAGAACGCGAAAAACAACCTCAAACGCGGACGACCGGAGCGGTAATGTGACGTTGTGTAAGCATTTCTCGGTTTAACGATACTTTGATCCGGATTTAAGTTGTGAACTTTCGCGAACGAAAAAGGTCGAGCCGGCGAAATTGTAGAAATCAAAGAGCGCGACTACCCGAGTGAAAAAAGCGCCAGAATGACGATGACACGCTAATAAAAATATCAGACGAGGACGTTTCGACGAAGCAATATCAGCAGAAAGAAAAGTAGTGCTATAACATGTACGAGGGAGAAGTGTGTTGTTAAACGCGTTATTTCTGCGGTACAAGGAGACCGAGAGAGATGGAAACTAAAGACGGACCTCGACGCAAAAGTTTAAGGACGAACTGGTTTATTAACAATAACAAAGGAAAAACAGCTTTTCCAAAACTACCTGACGCGACATATTACGCTTATCAGTGTGTGTGTCTATTCATGATACACATAATATATGGGATAGGTGCGTGCATGTGGTAATTTAAAATGTCCGCCTATACGCATAATATATTCCGTAGATAGAGATTACACAGGGCTCGGCAGCGCAGTGATTACTAGTACTATCGTTAAAGTCCGATTTAACTGTCAACAATTCCTTCTCGGGTAATTCCCGCTGAACTCATCCCTCTCGTGTATACGATATTTCTGTCGATAAAGATAATACGATCGTTTTATTTCCCCCCCGGCAAATCTGTTTTTTTTTTTTTTAATTATTATTATTATTATTTTTTTTCTTTAAAGCGAAGCGAGTTCAAAAGATTAGAAAAGTATGAGATAGTAAATATTTCATTTCGTAATTAAATCTCCGCGCAACCGTTTAATTGAATAAAATAAATAACAAACATTTAAAATGAATATTAAATAAAACACGTTAAAAATGTAAAATCGCATCTTCCGATAGGAATTATAAATACTATTAGTAAATACAACGCATCTGAATCATAAATTGACCCGGTCAGACGTTTAACAATTAAAAACCTATTTTCAACCATTTGACGTCCGTTCACTAGTGATACTGTTCTCCAATGTAATAACTTCAAATGTTTTTAAATGTTTCTTTATGAAAATCTGGAATAGTTCGATTATACGAGTACTTAAAAAGGTTCACTGCGGAAACGTAATTATTTTCGGTTTCTTAAAAATACATCTCCACATTCGATGCAATCAATAAATGGGAAATTAAAATGAAACCAAGTTTCAACATCGGAAAAAAATAATTGTGAAAGCTATTCTAAGCGAGACAAAAGAAAAGAAAAAAATGGAAACTTTTTTCTTCTTTTCAATGCCGCCTCTGACGAAAGAATACTCTCTTTATTTTCGCTAAAGAGACGAAATTTTTCAATAGGACACATTATTTAAAAAAATAAACAAATAAATTCCACCGTCCGGCACAAAAGAACGTGTTTAACAAAAAATTACGTCATTAGATATAGGAAGGAGGGTTTCCCGACTGCGACAGAAAATGTCGGAACAAAAAAAAACCAGAGAGAGAGAAATCGAAAACATTAAACACAGTTGTACATGACAGTTAAAAGTTAGTAAAAATTAAGATTAAACGAAGGGGAAAATTAAAGCGTATAAAAAGAAAAAGAAAAAAAAGAAAAAATGGAAAACAAAAATCGAAGAAAATAAAAAACGACCGCATCCTTCAATATTGAACAATTAATACAAATTAACCGACGAAAAAAATGAAATATAAATGGTGGTTGCGGTTCCACTTTTTCCATTTACTTTTGTTTCCATTCTGACTTCTCCAACCGCCTTTGCATCTTTGCATCACTGCGCCGTTTTTTTTCTTATTTCTCTATTTACAAAAACTAAAGACAATCTAATTATAAAAACTAGCCGCTGTAAAAAAGATTTTTACAAAAAAAAAAGAAAATCAGGCAGTAAATAATGAGAAAAACATTTAAATCGATATTTTTTCGAATAAACGTACGTTTAACTTTTAACGACAATAACGCCCCCAACATTCCCAACTGCTGGTAATAGCAGATTTATTTTCCACACCTCTCCCGGTGGTTCGCGAAAAATTTACAAGGACATTTTTGTTAAAACCATGACAAGGCAGCGAATGGGGGACTGCCTCCGAAAAAATTTAAATAACATAGTTATTTTTCAGAGTGTTATTATACACGTGTAAGTGCGAATAGTAGATCTATTGAGTAGAATACACACACCCACACCCACACATACACATACATCTATATTCATATCAGTGTCAGATGATTAACGATAAAACTGGTGGACTGCGATCAAAGAACCGACCTCGGAAGTAGTGTTGTATTAATTTTTAAAAATTATTAATATTAATAGATATGTATCAAATTATTTTGACCGAAATTCCCGTTAGTCAACTTCAAATTCGCTATTTTCGACAAATATTTTTGTCCTTCTGTAACTCATTATTGCTCTGAACGTTCATTATTAGTGCATCAACTTGAATATTACACGCTCCTAGTGTATCCTTATCATTCACAACGATGGAAACTATCATTTCGCGCCTACGAGCAATAAAGAAAAAGTGTGGGACGTTACACAATAATCTCGAACGGAAAATTTTCAACCGAAATACATCATCGTGGAAAATACACCCCGATTCTGTATATCAAAATTGTCGAAAAAAAAAAAGATGCACGAAGGTGCGTAAGCCGCCCCCCAGAAAAAACTTGGCCTATTCCAGATTATTTAAAATGAAAATACAAATGGAAAATTAATTTTTCGAATAATTTTTAATCGTATCTCGTACGCTAAACTATAATTTCTATCCAATCGGCTACAATTTGCGTCGGGACACGATCGCACCACAATTTTGACATATGCCTCTAGTGCAAGCTATAACACGTGTCTGGAACAATTCGAACTAGTGCTTTCCCGATTATCGCCGGTAATGTTGAGAGACTTCCCGTTAGGACCATTTTATCGGTAATTCCATACAAAACGATATTTAATAATTATTCGTGGGTACCGCCAAACTGTTAAAATTTCAAAACAAGATTAAGCCTTTTTTGACGAATTTTATGAAAAGCACTTTAAAATTTAAAATTATTTACAATGATTATTCGCAGAATACTTGTAGAGACGCTACTTGCGATTCACCAACACAACTGCAAGCGCGTTATTTGTTAACATGGAAAATGTTCGTGGTAATCATCATTCGTTTTGGTCGCAGGTTAAAAAAAAAAAAAAACTACCTGGACTATTTACAGTATAATAATAATTGAGAGAACGAGACAAGAAATGCCGAATGAATTAATAAACTACAAATAGAAATCGGATGTTTTTACAGGATTATAGTAAAGTTGTTGGCAAAAAATATAGGTGTCATCAACTGATAATAACAATACTATGATACTGAAAAATATATTCAATAAAAGCCAGTCCATTATAAACATTAAATGTAAAAAAATAGACGCAACAATAGATATGTAATCATTCACGGAATAAATAAAATTAAAGATTAAGCAGTAAAGTTTGTCGTCGTATACTGACCACAAGTGTCTGGGAGAAGTGTGCACGAAAGTTTGAAAAAATTTGGGACAGTTCAGAAGAAGAAGAAAAAAGACTCCAAAAAACAGGTATGCAAATAACAGCTTAACTCACCGCCACTATTATAAATACATTTTATGTTAGTCAAATAGCACGATCCGAGGGTTGCGTTGGCAGCATGGGCAAACGGCACGTAACTAGCATAAAATATAGGGGGGGGGGGGGGTAGCCCTAATAAAATTAATTTAGGTGATGATAGACACTAAAACATTAGTAAACATTAAACCTAACACGCGGCCTAAAAAAAAGTTTCCGCCTCCCACCCGACTGCATAGACGTAAAAAAAAATTCAAAGAAAGGGCATTAAGTATATTCTCTGAGTATTTAACATTTCAAATAGCTCTAAAGATGGAGAAATCCCAAAAACATTTTATCAGATTTTATAAATGATTAATCGAAGTTAGTACTTTACGATTATAGTACCGGGATGACGTTTGTGTGTGAATGTTTGAGGCCAAACCTATTCGTTTTTTTTCCCCCCCCTAATTCCCAAAACAAACTTCACTTATACAAACTCAGGCCATAAAAAAAGGAGAAAAAAAAACTCTTAACATCAAGGGGCGGGTAAGGGCACATAGTGGCGCAGAGCTGATCGTTACTTTCGGAGGATTTAAATCGAAAAGAGAAAAAAAAAAAAAAAAAAAAGAAAGAATGTATATATGTTTGAAAAGCTGATTAGATAGTCGTTTCATTTTTTCGCTAAACGAATTTTATTTATCAGATAATAAAATAAACTCTTCTTTTTTTAAATGAGTGAGGGAAAAGCTCCCGGACTTTATCTACGAGGGAGGATCAATAAGTAAGTTACACTCGCGCGTAGTTTCTACCTAAATTAACGTACAACCCCCACTCCGGTTTAAACGAAACCGGTTTTCATTCTCTGTCCCCTCGTGAAAGGATGAAACTCCGATATCTTGTTTGGTTCGTTTACAGTGTCTGCTTGAAATGGAGCGTCCTATGAATTCGTCGCCCAACATTGAGAGGCGAGGTGCAGTGCGGTTTTTGTGGGCAAAAAATCATAATCCCACTAAAATTCATCGACAAACATGTGAAGCGTACGGCGATAAAGAAATGTCGGGACTCATGTGGTGTGCCGTATGTTCAAGGAAGGACGAGATTATGATGAAGAGCGCAGCGGAGTCGGCCGTCTACTTCGCACACAAATGTAAACATTAAAAGCGCGTCGAAACTTTCATTCTTTCGGATGATCGCTCATGTGTGTTCGATCACTTAAAAACAGCCCTGGGAGGACGACGAAGAAGTGAAGAATTTCGTCATGAATTGATTAGCCGAAGTTAGACGGGGACATCTTTCAAACAAGGCATCGACGAAAAATATTGATACCACGTTAAGACAAGTGCTTGAATACTTTCGGTGTATAAGTCGAAAAACAGAGAAAAGATTGTAGGTTTCAAAAATATATTTCAGTATTTTTTACGATTTTTTTTTTTTTTTTTTTTTTTTTAATCGCGAAGTGTAACTTATTTTTATTGATCGCGTTCCTCGTATATTGTTAACTTTCAGAATCAAGAACCGAACCAAGTCCTACCGAACGAAACACTGCTGTCTAACCAACTACGGTAGCATCATTTGATTTCAACTGACTTACGTATCATCGTCGGTACCAACTCTGAGGATACGCAAATCAGCTCTGCTAAAGGAGTTGGAGTTGAGAAGCGAATAGATATCTGCAGTCGGAAAGGACACGTATATATCCAACTCCAAACTGAGTTACGTATCTCATACCACGTTGTTATCTGTTAGGCCACATATTTAACTCGAACTTCGCGCGCTACTCCGAAAATACAGAGCAACAGAATTAAATTCCGATAGTTGCTTGCGCAGCTAAACGCCTTTCGGAGTTGAAACACATCAAATCACACCGACCCGGAGAAAAATCATTACGATTAAATCACATATCATCGGGGCGATCCGAACACGGATACATTTCCGAAGATATAACCATGGTCGGAGTTACCCAGTTCAAACCGACTCCTACGAGCGGGATACTACTATTAAAGGAGAATATTACTCGACGATTTCTTTTTCCGCAAAATCAGCATTCCGACTATTCACGTTAAATCTTAATTTCCCCTTTAGCAATACTGAAAAAGTAGGTCAAGAGACGTCACATTTTAAAAAATTCAACAATGCCATTAATTTTCCCCCTTTTTTTATTGAGCTTCGAAAAACAAACCGTTTTTTAGTAGCTGCCAAAGGGAGTACTCGGAAACAATCGCGCTAAAGTTGGACAATTTTTAAGAGGTTTGCTAAATATTTCTCGCAACTTCCAGACTTATCGTTCCCGTTGTTTTATTTATTCTAATATTACGTACATGCTGCTGGAAGAAACATCGGACGATATTATTACGATGCTTGAAGTATCATTATTAACGAGCGTAAACTTTGTCAAGCACACACCGCTACAAGGTCGACTATTGTATCGACGAACCGACTAAAGAAAATTTAAACAACAAAAAGGAGGAACTATCTTCTTCTAAATCGGGCCGACTACACCGTTCGCGAATGCAACTGAAATAGATCTAAGGAAAATACACTCGAATTCGGATTATTTACTACGTAGCGCGAAAAATTAACATTCGAATAGGCCGGCCTTTTGTTCTCCCGGCTTTCGCAGCCACCCAAATAGCCATTACCATCGCAATTGCGGCAGCAATCGAGCTAAATAAAAACGCAAAGTCGGCCGTAGTACACATTCTAGAGCAAAGTTATTTAAATTTTTTTTGAAAAATGAACGATTCTCTTCATCTGTCGAAAAAATAATAAGACGACGACGAAAAGCCGAATGCGAAATAGAATAATATATACATATGTATGTGTGTGTGTGTGTGTGTGTGTGTGTACATAATCTGTAGGAAAGGTGCGAGGAAGGACACAAAAATAAATACGAATAAATAGAGGAACGAATATACATTTTGTATATCGGGATCCGTTCGTTCAAGCAGCGGCAACAGCGGTATATTTGTTTGGAAACAGGCGCAACCTATCAAAGCAGAGCAAGTGTCATGCAGTCGCATTTTCTGTGATATATTACCGGGCCGTTTCGGAAACGATCGGCCAATTCGTTGGACATCACGCGCTCTCTGGTTCCTTGTTCGGCATCGCGTGACTTGCCAACACGTTGCCTCCCCAGGGCCCTCACTATTATTATCTCGGACTTTTTTCATTTAATTTTCCTGCTGCCCGTCATATGCACAATGAAACATAATAAATTGACTTCGACTAGGGGCCTACTTTAGCGAGGCCGCGATATGGCCGCGACGACGCATTTTTTCGTTATTTTTTTAGGCGAATCAAGATTCCGAAAATGACCCGAGCGCTATATATATTAAAAACAACGTGATATTCCGATAAATCTGACCTCGACAACGACCCCCTTCAATTATACACTGACAATAGAGTTCGAGAGCTTTTTATTTTTTCTTTTTTTTTTCTTTTTTTTTTTTTTTTCTTTTCGATTCTACATAATTACTACGAAAAGCAACTCCGGGAAACTCTATCCACATCCTGAACGACAATTGTATTCGCATTCAACACCGGTGAACCTGTTGAACAAAAATTTTCCACTAGCGCAATTGCATGACGTTTTTTCCCCACTTTTAGACCTTTCTCCGAATAAGAAAAAATGAGGACAGGGATAATACTCGTCTAAAACGCTAATCTTACATAAGAAGACGGAAAATCAGAAATCAGAAATTTTGTTATTACTATTGTACAATTCCATCTATGCGCAAAATTGCGCGAGCGATAAATTATTGAAATATTTTAAAAATAAATAAAAGAAAATACATGAAAAACAATAAATGAATAAATAACCAGAGCAATCAGCACAATTTGAACAAGTCAACAGAGTATCTAATGATAATAATTATAATAATTATGCAATCTGGCACTTAATTATCCTGTACATTTTAGTATAATTATTGTAAACAAAACTAAACTGGTAAAATAGATGATGTTCTGGGAACATTAACTAGAACAATAAAAATTTCTGAAAAGAAATATAAAACTTAAAATTTAACTTTAAACTACATGTTCAATACATTAAATTATAACACATGAATCGATGGAGACATACGTGGCGCAAGGAACATTTGCATAGGTAGTAGAAAGCCTTGAAAAAATAAAAACATATAGTTACTGAATGACCTCTACATGTAATATATGGAATATTAATTTATTATCCCTTCGCATACCGAAAAGTAATGTAACAAACTCTTACGCCTTTTTTTACACTTTATTAGATCATTTTTAAAAATGCTTTTATTATATTTTACTTTTGGAAAAAAAATTTGCAGTTAAACAATATATAGTGCAGGTAATTCAATTTGCAAAAACTGTAAATATTATAAAGTTGAAGAGAAAGAAAAAAAAAAAAGGAAAGAAAAAAATAGAAATATATTACAGACGCAATCGGAAATGCGGTTAGACGAAATCAGTTCGCAAAGGGCGAAGAAAAAAATCCTACGTAAGCAATTGTGACGACCCACTCCACCGATAGTAAGAAAAAATAAAACGTTAGACCCTTTGATATCTCTTACGTAATAAATGTACGGTATGTCTAAGCGAAAACTTGAAAATTGCATCGCTAACGAGTGTCCTAATTATTATCGGAGGAATTTTCAAGAATACGAAAAGATTTCGAAAAAAAAAATGAGAACAACTTCCTCAATAATACGTCACGCGATATAATGCTTATAAGTTGTTTCAAATGGATCTTTTGTAATCTGGGTTTCCAAAAAAAATAAATAAAAATGAAGCTTTCAGTTTCATTTTTTTTTTTTTTAATGCATTTATTTCAAAGCGCAACAAAAAAAACGTCACATATTTCATAACGGTAAATTACTTCTGGCGTAAAAACGGCGTTTCCATTAATATACGCAATATATATATATATATGTGCGTGTGCGTACACCAAAATAAAAACTTGGTCTCCCCTGTGTCTCTTGTAATTCTTTTAGAAGAGTCTGTGTTTTAATAACCCGTCATTTTTCGCGGAATGAAATAAAAATGTCTTATAGCATGAGAGAAAGAGTACACAGATTTCGTTCCATTTCATATTATTCCCGACGTAAGATATAGTCACTAATATTATACATGTATTTTAAAACACCTTGTTCAATTCCCGAAGCAGGCGTACTCGGCTTTTTTTGGGAACATTTCTAATCATCAAGAATTTCCGACTTTTCATTTTTCCTGACAACTGGTACTTGAAAAAAAATTTCGGCGAATTTTTTCAAAGTACCGTATGCGCTTAAAACGACTTTGCTCATCAAGTATGTCCAAAGTCTTTCTTGATCGTATTCACTGGAAGGAAGAATGGCTCTTCCAAAATCATCAAGCATGCAATCTCCCGTCAATTTTCCGTTCTTTCATTACAATTACAGACTCTAGGCCGAGCGTACCTGCTCGACTCACGACTACACTATACACATTAAACAACATCCTGTTACCACGGTGTTCCTTCAGTTCGTTCTGTTTCCGCGAATTTTGTCACTTGACTACTCCGTTTTCCGCAGTCGTCGTACTCGCTTGTATACTTTATCACTCTGCGATTAGCTCTGTTTACTTTAAACACTTCAAATGCGACAAAACTCAGCTGCAGCCTTTCTCGCTGCCGTACACAATCTTCATCGCCAACGCTAAAATGTCTTCAACAGTTACGCACGCCGTTGCGAGTAGGAAAAGAAATATCCATTTTCATTTGCATAAGTGTACACTTATAGGAATGGGAGAGGAGCTCGAGCAGACATCGGGACAAACAGTTGTTAAAATGTGTGAACGACTAGAGAAACCTATCCATCAAACGCAAATTCCGAGGTACAACTCACGCACTTTTCGAATTATTTGTTCGAAAACACTGGTTAAACTTAAAGTCAGTTTTGTTTTCTCGTGCAATACACCTTTCGGGCGGTACACGTTTATAGGCCATGATACACATCGTTCTCGCATCAACTGCAAAAACCGTATAGGAGACACACTATTAACACTCACGGATAGACACATTGCGTCGCCGGGTGAAATCATTTAAAACCCGTTCTATAAAATTCTTGTAAAAATCGTTTTTAAGAAATTTACACATCATAAAGCGTTGAAATTTTCACAGCTGCTCTGTATTTCAGTATAATTAATATTTGCTTAAAAATGATTTTTAAAACGATTTACAATGCGACACGATCAAAGTGGTAACGAAAAATATTAGTGTAAAGATTTGACCCGTGGCTTTCGCGAAATTAAATAGACTCGGAACAAGGCACGGAAGAAACGGAAAAATAATGAAAATATAGGCCCCACGAAGGAAGTTAGTAGTTGCGACTATGGAGCGACAGAACAGTCTGTGAACCATATATTATAATATACGAGGTCAGCAGTAGAAAATTCGGGAAAAATGCGAGACCTTCAGAGATGTCCGAGGCAACTTATGTGTCGAATTTTCTTTGATAAACAAGGTTGGAACGGCGCGAACATTTACGTGGATCCACATAATAAATCGTCGCTACAACGAATGTTACTCGTTGAAAAGAAAACCAAGCAGCATCCAAGATGATGTTAATAAGAGAAAGAATGGTCAAAATTGATTCAACAAATATTTCTTTTACAGGTGCCCTACTGTGTTATACATCTTTAATGAATTACGCGTACGACCTAAGCACGAACGAATCAATCAATTGTTACTTATTCATTTCAGTCGGGAAAAAAGACTATTTCAATATTAGTACACAATTTAGTTCTGAAACGCAGAATTTTAAAGCGTTTGTGCTCCTTTTTCTAAATAACGCATGAGGTGAGATACACGACTAAAAAATATATAAATACATATATGTGTGTGTATTTTAGCGCGCTCATTTGTGTGTATGTATGTATATAAGAAAACACCGTATCTTTGGACTGAACAATTTTAAGAACTACTTCGGAAAATGCGTCCAAGATGTGTGATGGAAACAATTTGAAAAATTTTCACGCCGACGGACTAATCCATCCTCCACCGAGATGCATTGGAAAAATGGATCAACAATAAAACACGGCCATAGGCGGAACCAAGCCTAACGACCATATCGTCAATATCGAAGATTTTACCGATGACGTGAAAATCATGTTATCAAGGAAATGAGGTCACAGCGGAAGTGTTCCGAACCAATAAAAATCAATTCGAGGTTTCGACGGTAGAAATAACAACAAAAAATGGATTAGAGATCATCGCAATGAAACTGTAAACGGTCATATCGGTGTAACAATTTCGAACACAGAATCAAATGGGACGAAATTGTTCAAATAAAGGTGCAGAACACACAACGTCAAATACCAGCGACTTTCCGTAAGGGACATACGTGAAGACAGAAAATGGATTTGAACAGCTGTAAAATCGTCATCAGATGCATGAGACTAACGGAAGTCGAGATAGTAAATGCAGTTTAGAGGATCGGTTGTAAGTAAAAGAGCAACGTTGCAGACTAAAAGAAAAAAAGAGAGAACATAAAATCGGAACCATTCACGGGAAAGTTTTTCTAGTAGCTCGCATAAACAGAAACCGAAAAAATTACGAGAAACAAATACGCTTCTGAAAAAGAAAATAACAGCCGAAGGTAGATTAAGACGGTCATGGTGGAGAACGCTGAACCGGCAAAGTTACTCAGGACGTAGCAGCAGAGCGGTGAATTTAAAGAACTGAAGGTGGTAAACTTGTGGCAAAACAGAAAAATACAGAATCATAAACATCGTCTTAACGTTAAGGAAACGACCGAAAAAACTCTACGGTCAGATGACGACACCGTTCGACTAAAATTGGAGTAACAAGATTTAATGCGCAACATCCGGCACGCGAGGAGAATAAAATGAAAATGTAGAACATATATATTATTATTGTATATATATAAATATATATTAATTTCAAAAAAAACTCGCACACAACAATTTTGTGTCCCCAAAAATTTTCTTCATGAATTTTAAACGTATAAACAACAATCAAACACATCCTAACATTTCCTCTTTAATAATCTAAGGCGACGATCTTATTGGGATCTTTCTTGCAAAAGTAGCTTTACCTGTCTACTATTTAATTTTATTCTCTTTCCATATAATTCCTTAACGAAATCTATCTTGAAACCTGCCAACTTATCAAACTCTGTAATTAAGGAACATATTAACAATTTTCAAATCTCCGTAAATCATCGTTGCCACCAACGAGGAAACATCGAATTTAATTTTTTGTACAAGAATTCATGCTTTCCGATAATCACGATATGCATAATTAACGGACTGAAAATTCTCATTTTTAAAACTGAATTTATTTTATTCAACTAATGAACAGGGGAAAAACAATATACGCGGATCACCTCGACGGAATTAACATTTTTAGTTAAAAGCTAACAAAAACTTTTTTTTAAAATAATAGTAAGCGGAAATTTAGATACCGTGAAAGAAAACGCCAAGGCGTTCTTTATAAAACGGAACAAAATAAAATGTGTTTTTTTTTTAATGATATATATACTCTGAATATCTACAAAAGCCAAACGCGCAAGAAGCACTTTTAATTTTAACAAAGGCACTTTTTCTTTTAATAATAACGACAAAAATAAGTAAATAAATAAAACAAGAAAAAAATGGAATATACGTACATACATATATATATATATATATATCAGCCGAGCTCAATTTTTTGTAAACTGGTCCTTTGTTTAATACAACACGAATTCGCAGAGCTCAGTTTTTCCTTTTACCAAGCTCACCGCGATACTCCACATACGAGGATTACCATAGACCTTTTTTATCCATCTATTAACACTTTTTGTTTTGTTTCCCTTGCTGTTTTATGTTCAATATATTTTTTCACGATCAGAACACATTTCCCAAGATACTTCAACAGAAGTGAGAAATGTAAAGCAATAAGTAATAAACATAAAGGCCCAAAAAGATAAATAAAAAAGCACGAAAAATTTGTTTTTATACAGTTTTAGAGCGCACATCAGTTACCACCGTACGTTTATTGCGATTTTGGTAATTTTTTTTTTCTGAGAGGTTTTTTAATTTTAAAATATCTACATATTTTTCTAAGCTTTCCTCCGCTTATAATTAATCGTTCCTTACTAATCATTACAAGCTGTACGAATTATTCGGCACGTTACTTTAAAATTGAAAAATAAAGAGAGCAGGTACGCAAGGTTATTGAAATTTTCATTATTCGATACGTTTGCAATTTTTCCTTCTTGACTCGTGTAATATTTTGTTTAGTTTTTGTTATGACCGATTCTAATCTTATTTCTAATTTTTTTATATCTAATCTTCTCTGTTTTCCTTGCTTCCAACATTACCAAGCTATTCTATATATTTTTTTTCACGTCGGTCCCATTTTAATCATAGTCTGCTTTCTTCCTATACTGCTCGTTCTTCTTCTTGTAGATTCTTCATTTGCAAGAACCAAATGCGCATTTTCAATCATATGCACTTTAAATGTTCCGTTATGTATTCGAAATGTTCTTTGCTTTAGTCACAACTAACCTTAATATTTCTAATTCCCGCGATGCTGCTTTTATCCTCTCATTTCTGAAAACTCTATCGTTCTGGCTCCTGATTCGATCATTATCTCAATTTCCGAACGTGTCAAAATATAAATAAATAATCCTTCTCGCAGAATAGTGGTTCTTTGCAGGCGAGTTCAAAAAATAAATAAAGAAATAATAATCTCCGCTCCTGTTATTTTTATTATATATTTCAAATAAATCGTTTGACATTCGTGTAAGTGAACGTAGGCAAAACCCTACATTTTTTGATCTGTTACTAAATGGATTCCTTCTAAAAACGTATTCCGGCTATTGAAACTTTTAACGCGTTTAAGTAATTTTAGGTTTTTAATTTTGACCCATTTTTTTTTTTTTAATTCCATCTAATGCTCTGTAGTCGTACCGTTAAAGTATGTGTAATTAGAATTTTTGTCAAAAAATTCTTAATCCTATATAAATCTAAGTAAAACTGACACACACACACACACACACACACACACACACACACACACACACACACACACACACATATATATATATATATATATATATATATATATATATATATGTGTGTGTGTGTATATAAATATACATGTACATATATACAAGTATATCCTTACTATTATAAATGCGAAAGTAACTCTGTCTGTCTCTCTGTCTATCTGTCTATCTGTCTGTTACCTTTTCACGCTTAAACCGCTGAACCGATTTAGATGAAATTTTGTATGGAGATAGTTTGAGGTCAAGGAAAGAACATAGGATAGTTTTTATTCTGGAAATATTATATTAATTTTATTATTTCTTACGTATTCGTTCGTTAGTCGATGTTATTTTATTCAGCCAGATGTTTTTGTTCGGAAATTCTAAGAAACATCAGAACGCCAGAAATCGGTTTCGTTATGTAAACAAAATTACTAGCTAGCTTTTATTAACGTGTTGTTCATCTTCGATAGTCGCCATTCGTTCGTCCGTTCCTAGCTTAAAACGTGTTGTTCATCTTCGATAGTCGCCATTCGTTCGTCCGTTCATAGCTTTTAACCGCGACGTTGTCCGCAGAAAATTATTATTTCAAGTAAGCTGTTTCGACGTCAATATATAAATATAAATGAAAGAGGTTTTATTATTAAATCATAACGATAGTTATATAGGTACTTAGTGAGTAGGCCGGAGATTTCCTTAAAACATTTACATAAACGTATTATATTTTAATTTTAAAAAAAAATTCTTATTATTTTTACTGTCAATATGCCTCGCAGGCGTAAATCTGATCTAGCGCATAACTCTAACAGAGCTCGAGCTGCGAAAGTAGCTAGAACTGAGGAATCTCAAGAGCAGACACAGACCAGACAGATTTTAGATGCCGAGCGTCACTCCTCTCAAAAGGTTTCAGAGACCTTAGAACAGACTCAGGCACGGCAAGCTTTAGACGCTGAGTGTCACGCCTCTCAAAGGGCTGCCGAGACCTTAGAACAGACTCAGGCACGGCAAGCTTTAGACGCTGAGTGTCACGCCTCTCAAAGGGCTGCCGAAACCTTAGAACAGACTCAGGCACGGCAAGCTTCAGACGCTGAGTGTCACGCCTCTCAAAGGGCTGCCGAGATTATAAATGCGAAAGTAACTCTGTGCGTTTGTTTGTCTGTCTATCTGTTACCTTTTCACGCTTAAACCGCTTAACTGATTTTTTTACGACAAAGCTTTTCATTGTAATATAAAGGCTATCCATTTGAGATATATATATATATTTAATAGTAAATGAATATACACTGGCAGGACAACGTCTGAAAAACGTTGTTTACAAAAATGTGTTGAATTAAAATTTTACTACTGTAATTGTAAATAAACAAAAATAATTACATAAAAGTAAATAATAAAAAAAATATATAGAAGTAAATACCTAATAAAAAAAAAAAAACCTATAGTTATAATTTAATAATAAAATCTCTTTCATTTATATTTGTTTTCACGTCGAAACAGCTTACTTGAAGTAATAATTCTCCGCGGACAACGTCACGGGTTAAAAGCTAGTATATATATATATACATATTTTAGAATGATGTAGCAACTGGAATTTATTCTGTTTCGTATAAAAAATAGGTATCGTAAAACCCCGAGAGTGTCCCAGAGGCGAGGTTCGACGAATCGATTTATGTGATGTATAAATATATGTATATTAATTTTGTCATTCCTTTGAAGTGCGTAACTAAAGTTGTAATAGGATAAACTGCCGCGTAAACCGTGGATTAATCAATATATTTTTTATACAAATGAGGCGGTCAACTGAAATTTATCCTTCTGCAAACATCGCAGAAGAATTATATTATTTGAGGATTCAAGAAAGTGTCCTCCGACGAGACCGAAGGATCCCAGTTACACGCACACAAGTTATGAAATTTACTGAAGGTTACTTTCGATTTTATACGCGAAACAGTGATTCCGGAAAAATAATAATATTCCTTTCGCTGCACGTTCCAGAAAAATAACCACGCGCGTGCACGCACACATACACAAAAGAAAAAAAGATTTGTATAATCATCGTTACCTCTTTCGCTGAATGTAATGGTGGAGAAAACCCCCATTTGCGGCGGCTTCTATCACAACAAAGCGCCACCGGGGGCTATCGAGATTTAATTAAGCCGTCAGAGCCAAGCCAACTTTACTTTTTTTTTTTTTTTTTAATTATTCTTCACTTTTCCATTCTAAGAAAAAATAATAAAATTACAAAATCTTCTTTGCCGGTCAGAAAGTTCCTCGGGAAAGAGATAACGTGGCCACCGACTACCGTAATAAAGATGGCAGAGTAAAAATTACACAAAAAACAAAAAACAAAAAAAAAAAAAACAAAACAAAAAAAAACACCGAGGAAATTAAACAGAAAAAATCTGTAAAAGCAGTGCAAAGGGATAATGTGAAGGGTGATAAAACAAGCGAACGATATTGGACAATACACCGCTATAATAATAGAAAGAGAACCAGCGTACGAAGAGCAACGAAACAAAACGGAAATTATTATTAACGGTAAGCTGGATTTAAAATTAATGTGGCAACATCTGGACAGTAGCTCGATGTGGCGGTTTTATTATTATTTCTACCATTATTATTATTATTATTATTATTATTGTTATCGTTCTTATTATTATTATTATTATTATTATTATTATTATTATTATTATTATCATTATCATTATTATTATCATTATTATTATATCTTTTTGTTTTTTCATTCGTCGCGAAGTCAATTCTAAAAGGAGAACCTAATAACAACAATAATTATAATAAGTAATAATACGGCATTGTACGGGAAAACGGAGAAGCAGGAAAATAGGAAAGTGCTGAACAATTTCGAAAGGCGAATTAAAGTCGGGCATAGAATTGAAATTTCGAACTGAATAGCGGCCCCCCTCCTCTATATAGACAGTAGCGCAATTTTTACCATTTATCTGCAAGAATAAAACAAAAAACTAAATAACCCGAGAAGAAACGAGAGTTTTGTTATTCGCGATGTCTTTTAATTGAAAGTACACACGACGCCCCTCATCGTCGGAGACCTTTGCATCAGCTCAAACCGCACTTTACTCCGTTTCCGAAAAGTTGCTTATCATCGACATTTCGGAGACGTTTTCAGGTCTAACTTTTTTTCCGCCTCCCGGTTTTCGCTCCCTTTTTTGTCAACAAACTCCGACGAAGCGGCTGCAGAGCCAGATCGGCTTAGTAATTTTAATCTATTTTATTCTAGAAGCTTAGCATAGCAAACTCTGCCGGCGGCGCTTTTAAATCTGTTAAAAACAATTCGGATTAATCCAGTGCAGCACGTGTTTCCACCACCCATTTCACAGCGAAGTAAAACAATTTAACCGTAATAACTCCACCGCGAACTGCTAGAAAATCCAAAACGGTCCAAATTCGTATCGGAAACATTAAAAGACGACAGGCTGCAGCCGGAAACTGCTACAGTCGGCATCTGATTTGAAAACTTTTCGAATCAAGCTTTACTTTCCATTGCAGCTCATCGGCTAAATGCAAACATTGGTCCCGCGAAATGAAATTAATTCATAGCCGAACTAACTCCGGTCGCCGAGCACACCGCCCGATTTTAGCCGATCACACACCTCAGAGAACTAAACGCAATCTGTTGCAGAAAGTCTTCTTACGGTATTGTGTCGCGGGTAGTTGCACCGGTACGCACTCACCGCCGTCGCTTCGACAATCATTTTATAAACGGAAACTAGAATTAACCGTGCACTTCGTTACGCGACAGATTAAGAAACATTCACACTATCAGGGGCGTTCTCGACCTCATCTGACGGTATTTCTCGTATTTTCGGTATTCGCTATTTCGATACTTCTGGAGATAATTTTCAAGAATAACACTGCGCGCGCAATGAAAAAGACGTGTTTTTAGAAATTAGATTTGATATTGAAGGGAATACCGAAATCGTTACCAAAGAAAAAGGTTTTTTTACATTTTCCCGATTAATAAGGTGTATTTTTGTGATTAGGTATGGTCTTTAGATTTGTTACAATTCAGAGGCTGTAATTTTTGTTTTTAAATTTTTCATTTCATTTTTTTTTTTAACAAGTTCGCCAAAAGAAGCAAGCAAATTTTTTTTTTTTTTTTTTTTTTTGCTAACCGGCTTTAAGTACCCTTTGACCACTAACTAATCGTTAAATTAACCCTTTCAGTAAATCAGTATAATATAGTTTTTTAGCCGTCCCTAGAAATCGAACTCATGACCACTATCTTAATAATCGAGAGTTCACGCCACAAGGCTATCGCGACGGCCCTTTTTCATCTTCCACAATATTATCGAAGCACGATGAATGCGCGGTAGAGGTCGTCATTCAATGACAAGTTCCGCCCCTTCTGACATAATCAATCGGGTGATAAACGTGATTATTTGGTAAAACACCTGAAGTATTCTTGTGTGGGTGCGCTAACTCGCATTAAATAAAATTTAAAAGTACATGCCATTTTTTTTCTCCTATATAAATCTGTCGTTTGTGCGAAATAATTATAAAAAACGAAGTTGTTTAGAAGGTAAAACATAAAAAAAACTTGATGTTCTCGCGAAAAACGAATAAAATAAAACAAAACAAAATAAAATACTACTCGAATACGACACAGTAAGCGTGTTACAATAGGTAGTAATAATGCCTTAATTTTGACGTCACGCTGGAAAAAAGGGATCTTCGCAAGGTGTACTTGAACGGCTTCGACTTTTCAGATTTTTAGGTATGTTTAAACTACATCATAACTCTCTGGGAGCAAATTGAACATATCATTATTATCTTCGACATTACAGACAGTAGTAAAATCCTTTTAATTAATTCCACGAAATAATATCGAGCATCGCAATGATGATGTTTCTGTTAAATCATACATTGTAATAATAAGAGCTAGATGCCGAAGATTCTGGCTCTTTGACATAATGTACAACTATTGTTCACAGTCGTTTGCGCAATAACACTGCTCATCGCAACCTCTACTTCAATGCGCCATGTATTAACTAACTCCAGCGACTTTTGTTTCGGTTGTTTTTCACTGCCATGGTTCGAGTTTGATCGCTCAGTAGTGTTGTTACATCGTGTCTGTCCATCGTCTCGGTGGGCTTCCTCGGGATCTTGTTCCTTCTATTGGTCCGATTAAAGTACAATTTTCTAGACTGTATCCCTCCTCCCATCTGCTTATGATATATCCGTAATATTTTAAGATTTTCTCTTGACCATTATCGTAGAGTCGTTGCTCAGTGTTTTATTAGTCTAAAATCGAAATATCCGTGTACTAACGTACAATTAAGTATATAAAAATAAAGCAATATTTTTACAACAAATACTTTTACAATCGCACTACTGGAGGAAATCGTTAACCATCGCTTACATATTATAAACTTTTGGTCTATCTGTTTCAGCGTTCCAATTTACCTGACACCGTTTCGGTCGTACCTCCGGTGCCTTAGGTATGTCGTCGATCATTTACTTCCAGAATGAATATTTTTCTGCACTCGAAATTATTTTTCTGAATTACGAATCAATTTCCCGCGGAACTGTAGAGGTAGTTTTATAATACCTTTTTCCTTAAGGACTTTTAATTGAAGCAGAAATATCTCTCTTCAACTTATCTGCAAACCAATTTATATCCAACATCACAAATGAACGAAGATCCTACTACCCCTACCGTCAAAAAAAAAAAAAAAAAAAAAAACCCAGTCTCGAATTTTGAAGAAGACTTTACCGCGAAAGAGTTTTAAACCATTCTACTCTCTACATTTCGTTACAACGGCAGATTTCAAATGCTACCAAGTACCTTTTATTACACCAGTGTAAGCCTTGAAAATACTTTGCACTAAGTAAAAAATTATTAAATAAATAAATTATTAAATAAATAAATTATTAAATAAATAAATAAATAAATAAAT
This sequence comes from Icerya purchasi, assembly GCA_039619475.1. Taxonomy (NCBI): domain Eukaryota; kingdom Metazoa; phylum Arthropoda; class Insecta; order Hemiptera; family Monophlebidae; genus Icerya; species Icerya purchasi. Next base: position 387,486,042 of record CM077116.1, read on the forward strand.
AAATAAATAAATATATAAAAAATAAGAAAAAGCCGGATGATCGAAAATGTCTGAAAGGTGATTTAATAACAATACGAGCCGTGTATATTTAATTAAAAGCAACGAGGCAGCTGAATCGGATTTTCGACGGCACCAAACAATGAAGGAAACACCGCTACTGCCGGCAACGAAAAGAAAAAGCTGCTGAACGCTATCGCGGCATTTCTCAGATATCATTAGGAGACTGAGCCGGCTAATAATAAATAAAAAAACATCGTTACGTATTACTCTAAATGACATCGAGGTGATAAAAAATGATGACGCGCAGTCTGGCAGAATTTCGGCTTATAAATGGAACGGCCATGTCCCATCGCGCCATCGAATTTCCAACTTGCTCAAATTATCGCCGCTAAATGCCGTCAACCGCACCATTCAGCCACAGTTTAAATAATAACGCTAGTCGTCGACGGGAAGATGAACGAAGAAAGTGCGAACTTGGAAGTAAGTTTCCGCCGTAAGCGCGTGTGAGTCGACTACTGCAGAAAGCCTTTATCTCTCCTCGGCCGAGTTCGCATCATCGTTAATAATATTCCCGCGTCTTTTACCCCCCGACTGATCTAACAAACACTATCGCTCTTCCTCTTTCTTATCCGGTCGCTCGTCTCGCTCGCACCAGATAGGAGACTCGTCGCGCAACAAGTAGCAGCTTCATTAACCGCGTCACCGTCACCGCTGCTACAGCCTTATATACATACAAATGCACGTTGTTAAACAGGTGATACTTCAGGTCCGCCGGCTTCTTCCGTTTCATTTTTCCTCCTAGCTGAACGATGTCATCGGCGTGGAGGCACGTGCCGGCTGCTCCACGCCTCTTCATTCCGCGAAAACAGTCCCAAACGGAATTGGACCAAATCTGATTCTCCTTCTTCGCTGAAACGACTTTGGTTTAGACTGCCATCCGCAATGGTCTAATCGCCAACGAATGGCACCTGTCTCAACTTCAAATGTTGATGATATGGGAAAACGAAAATGCAGTTTCCGAAATTCGGTGGAGTCGGCATTTAGCGAGACAGTCATTTATTTTCCTACATCACTTAAAAGTATATCGAAAAATCCCTAGGCAACTAAACTCTATCTCGCTTTTCCGTCATTATATACTCCCCCCTAAAATGGCTTATTGTCAGGCCGGAAGAAAAAAGGAACGAAAAGAAAGAAGAAAAAAACTAGCCTCAAAATCTGATTTGCAACGGTCAAATATTTAACGGCACTGAGTGACGCTCGCAATTAAAATAACCGTCAATAATCGAAAGTTTTTTGTTTCGCCTTTTTTTTTTCAAAATGTTAATGTGCGGCACATCGGATACCCGAGCGAAATGCCGTTGCCTAACCAACTACGCTACGGCAGCTGGTTCAATAATCCAAGTTGAATTCGAATTGCCCTTAAATGCGAACTGTGAAAAATGAGCTTAACCGAATGTATCCCGATTTTGAGTATAAGTTTACAATATTGATAATCAAACAAAAGTGAGATTACAGCCGACTATCCGTTGATAATTTAATGATTTCTTTTTTTTTTTTAAATTTGTTGGACTTGTCTGCAACGGACGATGATTACCCATCAAGAAAGAAGAACGTAAGACGAAAGAAAAATGAGGTCGCTAGAAGAACTATTTAGGGAAGAAGGAGACGTACTATGAGGAATAATTTCTTCTTTATTATGGTGATAAAAAATCATATTAATTTTTTATTAATCTTTCGAAAATATAATAAATATCTATAAGAAAAAAACCGGCATATACATGCAATTACATTAATGGAATTATAACTTATATTATAGTCCGATTTAAGCAAACAATACTTAGCATTATTTAACTTTTGTAAGTTTTGCGAATTTATAAAAAAAATTGATTTACACATCTCTTAATGCAAAATTCGAAATATATTTTGTTTTTAGTGATAATTAGTATACATTATTACTACTAATTTCTACTTATAGAGCGTAATGTAAACATAAATAATTTTCATCGTGGCCAGCTGATGACATTATATAGGTGTATATATTCATGTCTGTAGTCAAATTTACTAGCCCTGTAAACTTATAAATCGGACTACATTCGGTTAAGCGAAAAATAATTTTGATTCATTCACAACATACGAGTTGTGCACCGATGACTCATTTCCGCAGGTTGCTGTAATCAAGAGTTATACTTGATGTTCGCATTTTATAGCGTAATTTTTCTTTCAAATTTGACAGAGCGTGCAAAAAATAAACTCGTCTGCCTTCGACGTTTAATTGTTTCTTTTTTTTCAAATTTCTAACGAGTTTTCCTCCTTACATTGTTTTCTCCTTTCTTCTGCGAGATATTTCAAACGTTTCAGACGTTCTAGGTGTTCTACGTGAGTTTCCCGCAACCATTCGTGCTCATATATTTTCTGTTATTATAAACTTTACCATTTGCACTATCCGCGTTCTTTTTTTATAAAAAACTTTTTTTCTGACAACTCTTTTTTTTTCTATTATTATTTTTTTTTTTTTTAAAGGTATAGAGACGTTTGACCATTTACTAAGTCTAATGTCCATTCTCGTTTTCATCTTTTACTAAATCTGACACTACCTTCAGCTTTCCTTTGTTTCCTTACAAAAAGATCTTTTCTATCCTGAAATTCTTCGTTCTAACTAGTCCAATGTTTTTCCATCAAAATCACTAGAGATGTGTAAAAGTACTTCGTGCCATTTTCAAAATTTCGCAAAAGCATTTTTCATAATTTAGCAGATAATTAAGCACAATAATATATCAATGTCGTCGGTAAATGTTTACGCCGAGACTAAGTATTTTTTGAAGAAATTTTTAGTTCATTTATTTATATTGAAAGAATTTGGTTGATGATTTTACATTTAGAAAAAATTTGTAAAGATACGCCTAGTTACATCGTTTTCCCTTATAAGCCGTGGGTCCGAATAATAAAATGCATTGACGCTAACGGTACACTGATGATGACTACTATTACATTTTTATTTTATTTTTAATTCAAGTTGGGTTCCCCTCTAACGCACATCATTATTATTAACATTTTGTACAAATGTGCTTACATCTATTATTTCTCCACTACTATTATTAAGGTAGCGCCGAATAGCTAAAGTGCTTAGCAATCACACCAGAGGTCTCGAGACTTCTCTCAAGCCGGGTCCAAAACGCTATCAAGTACGTATACCTAATATTTGAAACTGAATTGTCCACCAGTAAAATCTGGGAAAGTAAAGGCGGCCGAGAGAAAGGAACTAACCCCTCCTTAATCCCATCATTGCAATTGGGCTTAGTACATCGTGAACATTCACAATCTCCGACATCATGTCAAGGGTATGGGACTTTCTTTACTTACTATTATCATTATTATTGTTACTGTTATCGTGTATAACTGTGTCCACATTTATGACCAAAAAATAATCGAGAAGCTACGCTCCAAAACATGAGATCATACGTCGTAGAATAACAATCGAGACTATTTCAAAAATAAATAAGTTCGACAAAATGTTCGAAAACTTCGTAAAGCAAATCGATGCGTGTATATTTCAAAGAACTCGTATATTATTTGGCGGAGACGGTGATAACAAAAGAAGAAGTTTATTCCGGAGAAGGAAAAACTAAAAAAAAAAAATGGAAATAACAACTCGAAGTTATTAATCTTAGTTTATCGTAAAAAATTGCGCCTCGCGTTCGTCAAACAATTACGTCGTATATTATTAAATATCCGCGCATTCCATCAAGTAAAGCTCGACTTGATAGGAGAAGGCAGGAAGTGTCACATCATCATTTACGAAGCAGAGCCAGTAGTTACGAAGTTTGAAATTTCTCTTTGCAAGTCTCGTCGCTGTAATACAAGCATTATTAACGCCAACTTTATTATCAACAAAAGCAAAGTTTAACTCGAACTGAGAAGGCTAGACATAGACCGTAATTTGACATCAGTGTTGCCGTAGTTTCAGAAAATTAATTACCGAAATACCTTTTACACGATAATATATCTCCAGTAGTAAAGGTACATTCCAGACCTCCGAACTATCGTCGTGGCAATATTATTTTACGACGCACTCACACATCTACGGTCGCGCACACTAAACTTTATAGCAGTAGCGTTCGAGTCTATATATTGGTGGACAATAATCTTCCCTCAGCTAATTACACGAGGTAAATATTACTCCGTTCGCAATAATTATATTTACCGCAACAACATATATCATACGGGATACGTACACTGTGAAATGAACGATTAAATACAAACAAAAAATTAATTACGATTTTCAAAAATAATATATTAAAAACGGTCCAACATTCGATAATCTACGTAATATTCGAACTGAAAAATCGAAAACTAAAAAAGAAAATAAAAAAAAAAGTATGCTCGTTCGAAAATCGGTAAACTCCCAATAAAACAATCAACATATTAACATTAGTAATGCGTTCAACGACTATATTTCGAATAAAACGATAAAATGTACCACCGTCTATTTATTCTGATGATAAAACGTAAATAAACCTACAGGCTATGTTTTTGTTGCACGATTAACGCGGGCTGATATATTCGCTTCCGTAATTTATACACGGCCGCGTACTATTCGCGTTGCGCGTTACTTCGATATAAAATTAGCATAATACCGCAGAAATTCGTGTTGCCATACATCACTATCACGGTTTCTAAAAAATAGAACGCCGCATCATTCGTTTAATCCATCGCATTTCATCGCATTAAGTAAAACATTCTGTCTTACCAACTAAATCCATCGACCTAGGTTAAATTTTATTAACAATGACCACGACTACCGTTGTATGCAATTATCGTAGTCTTCACGGATGAACTTCAAACCTAAAACTTACAACTGCAATTTCTAGATTGTGCAAAATCAACTGTGCAATTCTCACAGAAATACCTGAAAAGTCTGCTTGTAAATAACAGAAAATAGTGATGATGGTAACAATACGAAACCTCTGTTTAGAACATTCCACGACCGCTGAAACTGTTGTTACTTTTTCAAATTCCGCTTTGCAGCCTACTACAACATTGACAGTGTATAGAACACGGTAACGTATTTTCAGAATTGCATTAACCTCATTAATAAATAAAATGTCCCGAGCATCGATGGTTAAATGATATATATATATATATATATGTATATAAACTCGGCCAGTTTGGGCTTGCAAGGGGCTACGCCCCTTGACTCCTCTTGCTTACATTTCTGTCTCTTTCTCTTCTATACTTTGTATAAAATGATCAAAATTTACAACGTAATTCTAAATCGGTCCGTATGAATATAATAACATAATCACAAAAATCCTATAAAATATAACAAACGTTACAAAAAATTGGGAAATTTTTTTGGGGCATTTTTTCTACGGGGGGGGGGGGGGGGGTAAGAATTACGGTGTATTTAATATACATATATGTCAGCTGACCCTTTTAAAAATAGGGGAGGGGGGATGTGCTTATTCTGTCTAAATAATATTTAAAATTCAGACTCCCGAAAGAGATTCGGCCTATTCCAATTTAGCCGTTCGAGATTTTTAAGTCGAAAAATATTTCCTTCGAATTACCGATCGAAGTCTTCTAAAAACTCTTATTTTCTCCTCCGTAGATAATCCAGGAGGAACTGACGAGAAACTTCTATAAATACGGCGGATTAGTGCAACCTCGGTTGACTTGTCAACACCTTCAAGGATAAACAAGAATATAACCGTAGATGACTTTTACTTAGTGAGCTTCTTAGTGTGAACTTTACCCTTGCAATATAACGGGTATTCCACTAATTAATAAGGTGGCGGTAAAAAAATTATTTCATTCGGTGGAGAGACAAAAGTGAAACGTAGAACGAGAAAAATAGAAAATTTAATCAAATACACGCAACTTCAACTGACCAGTCCGTTATTTAGCCAAATCTCTGTGGATATATAAAGGGCGCAAAGCAAAAACCTAATGAAACACTAGTACTATATATTCAACAAAATCCTAGGTATATTAAACTCTTGTAGAATTCATATCAAAAGTAAGAAATAAAAAGTAAAAACATACATACATACATACACACACGTATATATACATATATATAATATATATATACTGCGCGACCAAAGTCCTGCCGCACTGTAAAAACTTGAAGTGAAAGACAGAAAAATGCAACAGAAACGTTCCAAAAATGTATTTAATATGCTGAAAATGTATTTAAAATTCTGAAAATGTAGGAAAAATGTAGGAAAAATGTTATACCAACACAGCCCGAACGGTACGGAAAACAAAACGTGAATTGCGTAAAAAAATTAAAATAATTGAATATAGAGAACACATCTCAAAACACGAAAAAAAATTATAAATAAGTCAAAAAACAATAAACACTGTTTGATTTATTATCTCATATTACCGTCTTGAGCTTCAATCACCGCATCGTATCGTGCTGGCTTCAATTAAATAAAAGTCTGCGGTGATTGAAGCTTAAGGCGGCAATACGAGATAATAAATCCAACGGTGTTTATTGTTTTTTGACTTCTTTATAATTTTTTTTCGTGTTTTGAGATGTGTTCTCTATAATCAATTATTTTCATTATTTTACACAATTCATGTTTTGCTTCTTGTACCGCTTGGACTGTGCTGGTATAACATTTTTCCTACATTTCCAGCAAATTAAATATATTTTTAGAACTTTTTGGAACGTTTCTGCTGCGTTTTTCTGTCTTTTACTTAAATTTTTACGGTGCGGCAAGACTTTTGTCATGCAGTATGTATATATATATATATATACCTGAGAATTATAATGTATATGAAAGAAAACAATAAATAACTTTTTATAAAAATCGTAACTTTACGAAAATAGCGTTTTCTCAAATGTCATCCGAGAAAGAAATTAAAACAACAAAAGAGTAAAACTGACTTTAACAAAGTTCTAAAGTTTGCAAAAGATTTCTTCGCATATGACAAAAATTTCGCAAAGTCCACTTTACATGTGCACATTTTGAAAAATAAGTATGTGTGCGCCCATGTGTGTACATACATTGATTACACACGGATGTAGTAGTAATTCTCCTAGTGCAAACAACTCGTTAGTAAATTAGAACAGCAAAACTTAAGCATGGTATGAAGCACTAACGAATACAATAAACTTTAATAAATAAAACAGAAAAGTTTCACTCGAAATTTACAGACAGAACTTTAGCAAACAATAAAGTGAATTTGTACATTTATACATATATGTATAAGTAAGGTAAAAGAGATGGTTTTGGCACAGTCGACGGGGTAATAACTGCGGGGAAGGGGTTTAGTGATAACAAGCATCATACCGCTAAGCCATAGTATAACGTCACCCACACCCACGCCCATATGTGGACAACATTATTATTCTTTACCTTGCCTACAGCCAAGGTGTGTTCCAGTCACCACCATCCACCCCCCGCACTTCTGCACAGCCCGACCATACCGCTCAGGGACCGGATAGCCTAGAACCCCTTATAAGCAGTAAACTATATATGTTTTATTACGCAATGACTCATTTACCACTCGTCACAGCCAGATGACGCATTCTTTGCAGTTGCTTACCTTCATCCCACATGCAAGTGCACCACCCATTTCATCTACATTTTTACATGTATAATTGAAAAATAAAGAGTAAACTAATCAGTACTGTAAACGTCACTACATTTAAATGTTTGTAATAGACTTGGGTAAGAATATTAACAGAGGAGATACATCCACGCCTAAAACTGGAACACTTATAGGCATATTCGTTCTAGCTGCAGCAGTTGCATGCAACTTATCTGGCAGTTTTCCATTAATATGTATCAGTATTTGTGTGTGTTATATTGTACAATGGTAGATCCACAGGAAAGGAAATAGCCCCCCCCCCTCCGAACCAAAACCTTGATGGAAAAATTTTTACAACAGAGAAACTTAATTTATACTATAAAAGATTTGTGTAAGTGTTATCTATGGATTTATAACTAATATTTAATACAGTTTTTTCGTAAAACTATTAATGTTACGTTTTTATTCTATTTTAAAGGCAACTTTCATCGATCTTTTGCTTTTTTTATTTATTTTTAATTTTTATTTTGTAATGTAAATAAAAATAGTTCACTGAAAAATATATATATATTTTTTTATTTGCTCACAAATAAAGAATTCGGATCGGATTACTAACAAAAATATAAAAGAATTTAAGTCTAATAAAAATACTATCTTTCTATTCTTTCTAGTAATTTACCACTGAAATTCTAAACTACCATTTTGTCTATAATTTTATAATTTTTTTATTTTTCACCTAAAAATAAAACAAAATTTAAATTAAATTGTAATAATTATGTATTTTTAAAACATTTTTAAATTTCTAAAAAGGTCGCTTTTTGGTTTTCTTTATGAAACAAGGTATTTTTCAAATCTATTGTATACTGTATAAAATATTAGGTAATTATATAATTTCTCTTCCCAAAATGGCCTTCTGGATTTGCCCCCGATATATATATATATATATATATATATATATATATATATATATATAGATATAGATATATATATATATATAGATATATATATATATATATAAACTTCGGTCATTTTGGCCTCGCAAGGGGCTGTGCCCCTTGACCCCTGTTGCTTACATTTCTGTCTCTTTCTCTTCTATACTTTGTATAAAATGATCAAAATTTATCAACATAAAAAAAATAACATGATCAAAAAAATCCTATCCAACATTTAACTTTCATTTCATAGAATTGGGACATTTTTTCTAAAGGGGGTAGCCTAAGAATTACGTTATAATATATATATATATATATATATATATATATATATATATATATATATATAAAAAGATAGATATAAAAACAGATAAGTACAAATACGTTTTGCATTAGGCAAAAATAAATGTGAGCGACTTATGTCAGTCGTTAGGTCTGCACATATATGCGTGCGTCTCAAATCAAATCTTTTCCAGTCTGATTGAACTTTAGTCGGCCGCCTTTCTCAAAATTTCCTCCGGAATTCTGGAGGAATGCAATACGATAATGGGGAAAAACAGCCGACAATAACAAGAGTTCAAAGTCTGAATTCACCTCTTTGATGCTCCATTTCCTGTCGAGAAGAAGCGAATAAATCTGTCAGCAAAGTGCCCGAAGGTAGAGAACTATACATATTACGCAGTTATTGCTGCCTATTAGTTTGCTCACTTCGTATTATTTCTTAATTTAATGCGACAAGAGCCCGAAACGCCTTGATTTTATTTCGAAATGAAAATACTCTGTAACTTTCTCATAAAAGAGAAACTGAACTATTCACGTAATTCTTGTAATAGTTCGCTTATAATAGCTAAAACGCCAAATGTTCCAGCACACAGCTTTAATACACGCATCTCTTTAATCAGATAAAAATTTAGCGCCAAACGATCGTAGCCGGTAATCCATCCTGGGAGGAAAACACCAACCTCCACCATGAATATGTTGGTCTTACAGACCCGTTCGTCGGCTTTGCCTACAATTTCGAAAATTAACGTCGTTCCTACACACACACACACACAAAAAAAAAAAAAACAAAAAAAAACTAGACTGGCATTTTTGAAAACCTCTAATAAAAGTTAACTAAAAAATTTGTATACTCTTTTTTTTGTTCGGATTGGTGCCAAACAATTCGGTCCTCGATCAAAAATTTGTATTTATAATTTGATGCCGATAAAGAAAAAACACTAAAAACGAAATATATCCAGCGAAAGCCCGAGTGAAATAAATATGAGAAGGAACCTGGCCGCGTCAAGGTTCAGGGGAGCTCCAAAAATTTAGCAGCAGAAACTGAAAAATAGATAATCTACTGTGTATGTTATCGCACGGTTCTTGTCCAAACTGAATCGCTGAATGAAACTGATCGCTGTCGGTGAGAAAAGAACCGAAATGTTGTTATTGTTAAGAAATTAAAAGTTGTTAAAGTGTCGTCGCGACAGTCTAATTGCTAAAGCAATCGACTTCCGTTACAAAAGTCTTGAGTTCGAACCTAAGCGACGATAGATATTACAAAAATAAATAATTAAATGAACTGCTAATAGTCACAAGTGGAAGGCAACAGCGAACATGCATACCACCATATTTTTTGCTTACTTTTCTAATTTTTTTCACACCTTGATATTAGATTATTAGCCGACAAGAGCAGCCGAATTAATGAGGAAAAATAAAATAAAAAACCAAGGGGTAGAAGGTAAGGTTGCGCGCGATAGTACGACTTGCCGTAATGAATATTTGCACGGATATATGTATGTAGTTACATATCTAGGTATTCCGCCTTTCGACTAGGTTAGTTGAAGGTAAAAAAGAAAACTCCATTAAACGCAGCATCCTTAACCGCAATATCAACAGTAAAGGAGACCACCACAGTGTCCTACAATCCAACCATGCCACCCTGTCTTGGGATGTTTAAGTACTTTTCCTTGATTAAATCTGCTGGAATCGAAGTACTCGATCGTTCCCACAATCACGTGTTTCAAGTCGCTCTTCCAACTCTAAGGTAGTTGGTCTCGCTGCATAAATATTTTCTTTCCGTTCTTACTGAAAAGCTTCCCGTCAAATTGCACGGATCCAAAAGACTTGATCGAAATAGTATCTGAAAGCGAAATACGGAGCAATTTTGAAAGGTATTTTTTTTTGTTTTTTTTAATACTTCTTCTCCCTCCCTAAACTCATCACCCGTGCCTATTTTCCGAAAAACATTCAAAAAACTTAGTATTTGTCGCTTTTTTTTCCCGCTTAATGACACCGAACGGTCGCTTCGCATACATTAATGAAAAGCTCATTTGACGGTTTAACATAATTTCCATTTATTATGTTAGTAGCGAACACTGGAGGTGACTTTACCAGGTGCACACCACATCCCCGGAAAATATCGTATCGAAAGATTATGGACCTTTCTTCGCAATAAGTACGTGAAATAAATGATGATTTGAAAATTTACATTAAAAAACGGAAACATTAGCCGCATTAGTTACGAAATATTTTATGAAAAAATTGCGGTAACTGATAAAAAAATTATCGTATTGAAAAGATATATACGCTTAAAAGAGTTCCTCCATTAACGTCTACGGGGAGTCGGAAATAAGTCTTTCGGAAAGCATAAAACCGTACATTTATATATGCTCCCTTTCATATATATATATATATATATGTAAATTCGCTTCTGCGTGTATATGCAGATATAATAAATTTATAAAAATAGAAACCATTGCTTGGAGGGAAATTTTGGAAAAAATAAATAATAATAAAAAGGCGGTGTAGCAGTGTAACTTGACAAGATTACAAATGACAGGAAAAACTTCTTCTCTCCTGAGACTCCTAACTAGACCGTTTTTAGTTAAGCTGCATGAGCAGATGCTCGAACTGCGTTTGGCTTTGTCTACCAGTAAAGGCCGGCGCATGCAAAGGTCTCCTCTCGTTTCAATTCGTCCGGAAAATAAAACGCCGAGAAGATAAAGCCGAAATTCAGAAACGACCTCACCATCATATTGTCATTTTTCACCGCAATAAGATGCCATTTTGAATTACGCTCTAAACTGCAAAGCGACCCGAACAGAGCTGCTCACGCCTATGTATACACATCCTCTTCGCCGTCTTCAACGGATGATCTACCTTTATACAAAGCGCCGGTCACGGAAAAACATGTCCGGGCCATATTTATTACGAGTCTACGATAACACGATGGAAAGGTTGCAGGGCAAAGAAGTAAAAGGCTATTTTCTCAGATTAAACTTTAAAGGCGAACTGAGCGCGCCTAATTCAGGTGAAAGCGACGAACTGTTGATTTTCCGTCGATATTACCTGCTGTCGTTTTTCTTCCGGCTATATATTGAAAAGTCTCTCTCTCTCTCTCAATCTCTCTCCCTATCATGCCGGCTCCCGCTCAACAGTTTCGTTTTAAATTGAAAAAGAAAAGCGCAGAGGAGAAAGGAAAAATCGCTTCAATCGAGCTTTTCCGGTAGCCCGTCTTTTTTAGCATTTCAATTTCGGATCAGTAGAAAATAATAAAGGTCGGAATTTCGTTCTCTTCAAGAATGTTGTCAGACATTCGGGAGAGAGAGGAAAAAAGTAACATTATGTTTTCTTCGACCTAATTTTAATTAGGATAGCGATTTTTTTTTTTTTTTCGAATTTTTATCCCCTTAATATGCGACGCTTTAAAAGAACCGAGGAATATTATAACATCCACTTTTGTTCAAAAAAAGAAACTCTGAATCGACGGCGAAACAGTACAAAAATTAACCAAAAGTTTTCGTTATGTGTCGCTGGAAAACTACAATACAAAAACTTACGAGTCTCGCAACGAATCAACGACTTCAGTTCTCAGATTAAACTTCAAAATATTTATCCGAGATTTTTTTTGTCCAAACCTGGAAATGTGAAAATTCCTCCTGTTTTATTCCGTTTCAACATAATCAAATTCCATCATTGACGATCGATCCAGTATACCTTCGACACAATATACAGCCGCCCGCGCTGATATAAAACTGCCGAGTTACAACATTGCGCTTGTACTCGCCTTAGTACAAAAACTTTAAACACTTTTCATATGCGGAATAAAAGTACTTCTATATTTGTTTTTCTACACCGGTCTCAAAAATCTATTTTAAGAAGCGTCTTCGGTCATCCATAGAAAACTAAAGAGGACACGACAGAGTTTAAGAATTACCTCTAAGAACTTTACCGGAAATCTAGAAAGAAAAAAAAACTACAATTTGGATTCTCATCAAAAATCATTTTAATATCGTGAAGATTGTTTACTACTCGTAATTTACATACTTCAATCCAGAGATCGCAACAGTCAAACGGTGTTCTGTACTGTTCCTAAGAGCCCGCCGCTTTGCATTGTGAACATCAAAAAATACTCTAGCCTATCCGACGTACGAACGACGACGATTGTGTCAACTAAAGACGCATGTGTATACGCGCTAGAAAAAAAAGAGAGAAAGCTAATAAAAGTAGCGTGCATTTATTTATTGAAAGTTTAAACGAATTTCTTTCAAAAATATAATACGAAATCTCTCTTTGCTCGCAAATAATACAAGTAAAATTAAACAAGAAAAAACTTTTACGACAGCGCTCCCTTTTCGCTTCCGGAAACTTTTAATTCTGACTAGAATAAAAAAATTTATTTTCTTCTGCCGGAAAGTTTCGATGATGAAAGTTAAACATAATCGACTTTTAAGCTTTTTTCTTGTTAATTAAAATGTTCGCAGAGGAAAAATCCTTCGCCCGCTATTATTATTATTATTATTTGTTATTATTTGTTATTATTATGCTTATTTCGATTATTTGTTCGAATGCGGATTTTGCTAAAAATTTCTACCAATATGCAAAAAGGGAACACATACAACAAGTATCCTAGACGGTGGTGATGAAAGGGCAAAGCAGATTCGGCAAATGAAATGGCGAAAGAACATATTGAATCGTCGTAATCTGCGTTCGTGAACTCGTGAACCGCGAGAATCGGCGACGACACACAACCGACAATTTTCCGCTGCTTCCTTAATACGTCCAGATATTCCTTCTTTTTCCTAACACCGAAAATCGAATACATTAACCCGGCAGTTCATCACTTCCGCCACTGCAAAAACTCTTTTCGATATTAGATGTTTAACGGTTTTTCATGTGACCACCTCTCAACGGCGCTACAACTTGTTGTTAACGTGTTCAGCGTCTGTCGCGTGTATGTGTGTATATATATATATGTGTGTGTGTGTGTGTGTGTGTGTGTGCGTGCGTGTGTGTGCGTGTGTGTGTGTGTGTTGTGACTGACAAAGTCATAATTTTCGTCTTCTTCGGGGCAAACAGCAATATCATCGATTACGTATTTTTTTGCGACAAATTTCGATTTTCGTTTCGCCACTACCGGAGGGGGTTCTGAGATAACATATACTCTCTTAAAAGAAACCAATTTTTCAATTTCTTAAACCCGTCAAACCGTATGAAATTATCCGCCGCCCGAAACCACGTTCACATGAAATCTTGATCAAATATTATCGCCGCACCGCACAAATAATACATTTCGCTACTTATTATTAGGTTAGCGAGCGTTCCGAAAAAAATACTTGTTTCCGCGCGCAAATATTCAACGTTATTATTAATTTTGGTGCGATTTCAATTTTTTTCGTCGTTCTACTGTTTGTCTCCCCCGAAACCTTGATGCGTCCGAAAAATTACTGAAGCCGTTACAATTTCGATGTTCACACTTCTCCGAACAAACACAATTACTTATTTCTCAAATTCAACGAGAGCGTATTTCTGCCCACAATCTACACGAGCCGAAAATCACTCCTCGTTTTTTTTGTTTTGTTTCGTTTTGTTTTTTTTTGATGGGGGGGGCGGAGATATTAGAACCTGGAGAAAGGAAGAAAGTAGAATCAAATGACAGCAATCATCGAAATCGTTGTATTATTAAACCCGAGTCACGCATCCATTCGACTCGCATATTTCGGAAGTAATGTCAAACCACTGAAACAGTTAAGCAGCACACAAACACACATATGCAGACATATATCCAGATGAATTTGTCGACCGGGAGGGAGGGTATTTTCGATTTTTTCCGGAATGGAAATATTTCAACTTCTGCCATAAAGTTGCGTCACTTGTAACACATTTTTTTCTCTTTTCCGAATTTCCTAAATCCCATACACCAATTCAACTCTCATCACCGGTGAATCGGAGTTACACCAGCAGCTTCTGTGCGACATGGGTTATTGTATATAGCCTTATATTCACTACTAACTCTTAGCAATTAAACTGCAAACGACTCGGTTGCCGATACTGAGGAGGCTCAATCGGCTGCCCCCCCCCCCCCTCGGTGCAATTATTTAATTTTATTTGCTCCACTGCTGCTCACATTCACGTTTTGAAGCGTGAAAATTATAATTTTAAACGGCGAAATCCACCGCGCCGCAAGTATCCGAAGGCGTTCACTACAAAAAAACAAAGTTTTTAACCTATCGCATACAACCCTAATCCCTTTCGTTGCTCTCCAACCTATTCTGGTTTAGCTGGCGTTTTACAGTTACTAATTTCTTCTGCAACCTATTGTTAAGACGAGAATAAAGTGGAAAATTAACACACTCCCAGCTCACCTGTAGCAGCACCGTGTCCGCTGCATATCTTGTAATAAAATCTTATGCGTAATGTGTATTTATGATATAATCACGGGGCGTTCGTACGCAACCTTTTAGCAAAAAAACAATAGCCCAGGTGCGACGGCGTTTTTAAGCGGTCGTAAGAAATTATTCTGACCGAGAAAACACCTCGTTCCCTGTAAACTTTACCCAGTTGATCGTTTAAACGCGTTTATTAACCTCGCGCCTAAAGGTTAAACCAAATCTCGGCGTGGTCGTTTAAACTCTCACTTACCATAGCCTAAAACCACGTCGGTCGTTTGAACGCGTTTTTCAACCCTCACCCCCACTACCAAAGTTAAATCAAGTTGATCGTTCCAAAGTATTTATTAACCTCCGTACCACCGAGTTCGGGTAACAAAAGTAATAATCAAAAAAAAAAAAACAAAAAAAAACAAAAAAAAACAACAAACAAACCAAAATTTGTTGTTTTTTCTCCTTTTATCACTACTACCAGAGCCTATTTGCAGATAAAATTCATATTCCTCAACCAAAATTGGGCAATTTCTTTTTTTCTTCTTTTTTTCTTCCGAATAGCCGAATAATGAATTATTTATTCGAATAAAGCGTGAATGAATAACGATTAAAATTTATTCGTTTATTAATCATTTTTCGTCATTCATTTTATTAATTATTCGAATAATCTGAAGTGATACGGTGCTCAAAAAACGTTACGCAAAAACTCGAGTTCAAGATCAATGTTGGAAAATTTATTTCGCCGACTTTTTTTATTTTTTATGTTACACATTTCGTTTCCCGGTTAATATTTAATAATGATTACACACATTTTTGTTGCTCTATATTAATTAAATTTAAACCGTCGAAACAAAACAATGTTTGTTAAGCTTTCAGTGTTGTTCATATAATTAGTATAAAATTACGATCGGCGAAGTTAATAAATTATAAATATGCGGCTGTCAATTATTAAGCGTTAAAATTTACTCTAGTGCTACGATTACAGTTATTTTTGTAATCGAAATTAGTCGGCATATTTATAATTTATTAAATGCGTATATAGTAGTTTTGTGATTTTATTATTTATACGAATAATACCGAAAAAAAAAACATACTTTAAAATTTATAAATTCACAATATGATTTTTAACGCTGTTTTCATATGAAAAACAAATTCAATGCGAACAGAAAAATCCAAAAGTATTTTAAATATTTATCCGTGTTTACATAATAAGCTTAGTATTATGAATTAATCGTTTAGTTTTAAACAAATGGTTGTTAAATTAAAACAAATGCATCGGGTTAAATAGTAACCAACCCTTTGTCAAATAATTAAAAGAAAAAAACGTACTTAATTTACATAATAATTTATATAATATTTCGATATATGATGATAATTTTAAAATAATAAACTTGACACGTTTTATTTGTTCATGGGCAAGAAGCAACGGATTCATCTTCTCGAGCACCAAAACAGTAGCTATGCACTTCTGCAGAATAAGAAATTGTGGTCAAGCTCTCTCCATCTTCGTAAATGATGTCAACATCCCCACCGTGGAAACAGTGAAATACCTAGGATTAACATTTGACCGAAGGCTGTCTTGGTCTCCACAAATTGACAAACTCAAATCTTCCTGTTTTAGAAAACTCAACCTTTTAAAAAAACTCTCTCATATCTCTTATGGTGCTGACAGATCGTCACTTCTGCACATCTACCGCGCACTTATACGTTCAAGACTCGAATACGGGGCCGCAGTCTACGCCCTAGCCTCCAATACTGTACTAAAAAGACTAGATGGCATACAGCATGCAGCACTCAGATTAGTGACCGGAGCATTTCGCACCTCGCCGTCTATCAGCCTACTATGCGAAAGCGGAGAGTGGCCGCTTCATCTTCGCCGTGAACTGCTTTCTATTAATCTGTTAACCCACGTGATATCTTCTCCACGGAGTCCAGCCTTTCAATCCATCATGTATTTTTTGTTACGTAAAAAACTCGAGATACAGGACTTTATTCGCACACAAAGTGCTACCGTAAAGTAATCGGACAGACAGGCGGTGTTCACTGCCATATGCATTGAAAATGCGGTACACTCTTAAGGCGTTAGGCTTTAAGAGATAAATAAATGTCATTCGTACAGGGGTTAATGTATCCCCAGTTACAGTTGACAAACCCAAATAAATAATAATAAAAAATAAATAAAAATAAAAAAAAAAAAAAAAACAAAAAAATAAACGCTTCGAATCATACAGCTAGAGAAAATCGCTTAACGAAGTGATGATGATAGAAGACCGTTCATTTATTACGTAAGAAGTTTCATGAGGAGGCTAACGTGCCGATTTATTACGCGAGATTTTTTTTTTGGGGGGGGGGGGGGGGTCTTGCAAACTGATTATGTGTAATTTCTTCAAAAAAATCACGCCTTACAATTAGATAGATAGACAAAAAACTACGAAACTCTCTATGCTCGCAAACAGTAAAAACACTTATCGTGTTACTGTTTACGATGGAAAATTATCGAATAGAAAGATTGATGTTGACAAAATGATAGTACCAGTAGGGTAGTGCGAATAAACAAGGTAGAGATATCCCACAGTACTGCATTACTCCTGTTTTTTTTTTTTTGCAATTCAGTACTTGTAAGTTTATATAATATTTATACAATTGATTCAAATTGAAGTACCTATTATCATATTATTTAAAAATAATTCTTTTTTCTGAACTTTAATTGTGTATTTTCATTAACTTCACCTAATATTAAGGCATCGAAAATATTCCGATCTTACCTTAAGATTAGCAAGAGAACAGGTCTTATACATCTTCTTGGAGAGGAGGAGACTGAGAAAAAACTTCTTACGTGATAAATGGGCGACCCGTCCATACTAACGTCGCTCTTTTGCTATAATTTCGCGCTCAGACAAACCATTCACCGCGATTTTTTTTTTTAAATAACCTATAAACCAATCGGTAGTAATCTGGTCATGCGTGATGATAAAATTAATGTAACGAAAACGACGAAAATCGAGAAGGAAAATTCAACCAAGTAATCCGACACTATTTTTGTTTCAGGCTATTTCCCGTTGGCGCCAATTTACTGTTTGGCCTGGATTTCGTTGGATGTCCTGTTTTGCACAGCGTCCATCATGCACCTATGCACCATCAGCGTTGATCGATACTTAAGCCTGCGATATCCGATGAGCTTCGGACGTAACAAAACCAGACGAAGAGTCACGCTGAAGATCGTTTTCGTCTGGTTGCTTTCGATCGCCCTCAGTCTTCCGCTCTTTCTGATGTACTTTAGGGTAATTACGGTTAATTAATTTATCGCGTTAGTAGAATGTATTATCTTCGCGTGAAATTAAAAAAGAAACGAACCGAAATATTAATAAACACGTTGTTCCCGGAAGAGAATGAATGAGAAGCGAAAAGGCGCAAACAGGAAAAACGGCGTAAAAATTGTTAGCCAACTTTTCAAACGACGGAAAAGCCATTTATCAAAAAGTTCTCTGTAAAAACTCCTAGTAAACTATTAGTTTCAAAATGCAGTTTTTTGCCTCTTTTTTTTTTTTTGAGCGGGGAGGGGGAGGTCGACCGTAATGCCGTCGGCAGAACGTAAATAGAGGAATTATAAAAACTCCGCCCGCTATTGTTCTAACACACTATCGAGGGAGATCGATATTTTTAAACCGGCACACACTACCACAGCGATACTATTTCGAATTTATATTAAACTCGCTACTCTAATTACCTGCGTTTTCATAATAAAGTCATTTTCACGTCGATGCAGTTGCGTAGCCAATAACACATTTGCCGGAAGACATCACCGGTAGCTACCAGCCGCACGATAAGTACGACCGCAAAATCCAGCTGCTGACTATAACAAATCCGCACAAGTTAACAGAAGCAATGTCCGCAGTACACTTTGCAAAAGCTAAGGACTGTTAACGCAGTTGCGAAAAATTACAAATAGACAAAACAAAAGTGGATACTATACTTCCGTACACCGAAACATTACGAAAAGGGTAAAAAATAATGAAAAAATATTTAACTTTATCTTTCAGCCGTAGTTCACGGACGGAATTTCTGTTTTCACAATTTTCGATTTCGGTGACAAAAACTGTCCCTATTTTCGAGTTCTCATCACATACCCACTTTGTGTGTGTCGCAAAGGAATACCTCAAACATTATTAATTATCCGGCTCATTCGTTCGATTCTACCCTCCACCTATTATTTTGGACAAACTACGGACAATGGGTAAAAAAAGTATTCGATCATCGCTAAAAAGGGCCAAAAGACTGGAGGAGGTCAACGCACAGAGCTAAAGCACACTATATATAGTGGAAAAAGAATAGAAACGAGAAAGAAACATGTATTCGAACCAAAGAAGTTAAACACAGCTACAGGATATACAAAAAATAAAAAATGTGGCACCAAAAAGTATTCGATCACAAATGACTACAATTAAAAAAAAAAAAACAAAAAAAAAACGCTTACCACGATACTAGTACTTTGTATGCATTCCATTGATATCAATGACGGCTTGCAGGCGTCGGGACATGGATTCCACCAAGTGACGCGTCGTCTCGGGGGAAATTTCCACCCATGCCGCTTGTGAAGCTTGATCTAAATCCTTAACGCTAGAAATCTTGCATTTACGGACTCGGGCACCAAAGTAACTCCACAGATTCTCAATGACGTTCATATTAGGAGACTGGGGAGGTGTCATTAACCTACGTGGGCCATTATACAAAAGCCATTCGCGTGCAGACATGGCGGTATGTTTTGAGTCATTGTCTTGCTGAAAGACAAATGACTCCGCCAGACCGAATTTGCCAGCAGCGCTATCTTTTAGATTGCCACGCAATAGGTTGATGTAACTAGTCGCTTTCATTCGCCCTTTAATAAAGGCCAGATTTCCGACCCCACTTACAACTTTTGACTTTGGATTTTCCTAGAGGGAAGTGATTTTAGAATAGCGATTTAAATCTACCAAAAATCTATTCCATTTTATCCATCACTTTTGTAATTCAAATTACTGTTAATTCGGTGCAACAAAGAAAACCGAAAAATAATCTGCATAAAATCGTTAAAAATACACAGTGTTATGTACGTACTGCGATGCATTAGATTAAAAATAATAATAAAATAAAAATACGAATTATTAAAAAAAATTAGTACGCGGAGAGAGGAAAAATCTCGATTAAGGTCAATAAATTTTACTAGGCTGCTGCACAGTTTACACCAATTATCATCAGAACTAAAACGATATAAATGACGGCCTGTATAGATAAAAAGTCGACATCAAAACAGTAAAATAAAAACGAACAAAAAAAAAATATCGAAATAGCGAAAGAACAGTAAGAAGAACAATGAACACATTAAAAGACCGAAATCAAATACAAATCTATAGCAAAGCGGAAAATTGTATAATAAAAAAAAAAAAAAAAAAAAAAAAAAGTATAACAAAAAGTTACTTGTGCAGAGGAACACTCTCGTTCTTTTCAGTGTTTCCTTCTTAAATGACGAGATTACAGTTTTCCAAAACGGGAAATCAATTAAAGAAGAAGGCAGAGATTACTTCATTCAAAACTAGTCGGAGTCTTTTAAACTTTTTAATTTTTAAATTTATTAAAGCTTCCTCCCGTGTGCCGTCAGTGTTCATTCCCATTACTTTATAAATATAAAAAGGAAACTTAACGGCCGATTCCGAAACATTCTCCCTGCCTAAGTGAATTTTTTTTTTTAATAATTTTTATTTCATTTCGGCCTTTTAATGTTTTCGTATTTTCGGTGTTTCGTTTATTTTTCTTTCGTTGTATTTTCTATTTTTTTCGTAGTTTCGACTACTTTTTTTTTTCTTTACTTTTTCGTATGTCGACTGGATCCTGATTATTATCTAGTAATTTAGTCAACATAGGGCAAATAAAGATCACTTAAAAACTTAATATTTTTGCTTAATCAAATGGTTTCTTGCCGGGCCAAAAAAAGGGAAAGGGAAAGAGAAAGAGAAAGAGAAAGAGAAAAAAATATATATATTTTTGTCGTTCGCGATGAAAAAAAAAACAAAGAAACCAAAAACGGAAAGCGTTTTCTCGAGCACGAACTAAACTAATATTCGAACGAACATCTCGTGCAAAAATTAATAACTTGCAGTGTATTTTCTTCCTTCTATAAAAAAATATTACGCAAAGTGCATATGAAACACGTTGACAACTCGAACACACCGCGCCACTAGTGATAGACGCAGCGCTTACGGATAAGATAAGAGATCAATAAGCGGGAAAAATGTTTACTCCTCTTAGCGCGATAGTAGCTAGTGAAAGGAGCCGCACACGATTCCAGCTAGGAAAAAGAAAAAAGAAAAAAAAAAGCCATCAGAGCAAAGACTCCTTTACAATTTATATGGGTGCGGTGTATCGCAAAACGCTTATCATTACGAAAATGAAAACCGTTTTAGATTCCCTTTGATCTTCTTCGAATTGCTTCCGCCGCCCGCAGCGCCGTGATCTGGCTCGGCTGTTCACGCAACACTTTACCGTTGTTATTAGAGGTCTCTCTGAATCTCCGCATTCCGTTCCCTTATCCATTTAGAACCGGCCAAAAAGCCCGACCGCCGCTGTGCCCGGCTCGCGACAAAACGAGGACAACGCACGCTATCCGAGCGGCGTACGACTGAACCGCATCTCTAAACAAGTACAAATTACCGGTAGCAGTGCGTGACCGTTCACATTGTCGTGGCGCGGCTGCAGCGCCACCGCCGCACCGTGTCGCCGTGTGGTCTTAATTATCTCGGGAATCGGATTTGGAAATTCGGGCAAATGACGAGTAACGGCTCAACCGCACTCTCATCTAAAGTGGCCGTCGAACAAGAGCCGAGTGCGAACGCTCGGGCCGCCGCACAGTCTGCGAAATTACATCGGCGGACATGTCGCGCTCGATTCCAATTAAATCCGAAAAAGCGCCCGAAATCTTCTCAGTCCCGGCACCGTCGAATTCTCCTGCTCGGCAAGACTCGGCTTCGCCAGAAATAAATCACGCGCGCCAGCAACGGCAGCTCGATAGAGTACACTTTTAATCAAAAGCAATTAACACGAGTGCCGACGGAATGTAATCAAGTTTACCGGCGAGCGAAATACTAGAACAGCGCCATCTAAGCACCTCTCGTTCCGTTTTAATTAATCACTTAACAACCTATTTACCGACCTCGTTCAGAGGGGTCCCTTTGCAGAGAGACCTAGTAGCCCTTCCATTTAGGTGAAAAGTGAAACCTTCCCTCAGCGAAGGTCCCGTCGCTTTCGGGGGTGGGGAGAAAAAACAATTATAGACAATGTCGAAAAATGGAAAACAAAGTAATCAAACTGAAACGGAACAGCGAAAACGAAACGGGAAGCGGGCGTGAAACTGTGATGTTTATATTTCGCGCGGTCCAGTACTAGAACTCGAAAATAAATTGAAATATCGTCGTTCGAAGATGTCGACGTCTATACGAAAAAGAGCAAAAATCGGGAACTACGCTGATAATTTGTATGCGTATCATAATAACAGCGAAATAATTACTAGATAATTGTTGTCCCCGGAGACAAAGAAAAAAAATCGTCACATACACACTTATATAATATGTGTGTGTAAGCGCTCGCGTACGGGTGGTTGTTTAAATTCTTAATCATGAAATCTCGTATACTTTATCAAAAAAAGCAAAAATCTCAAACGAGGAATCCGATTCAAAAAAAATTGTACTTTCTGCTTTTTTTTTCTTTTTTTTTTTTTTTTTTTTTTTTTTTGAGGTTTTAACCCGACAACTAGAAAAGTTAAAATAAGGGGTTAATCATATTACCTTCTATAGCCATATGGCCGGAGACCCGAAGGAAACCGACATGGATCGAAAAGGAAAATATGACGGATAAGAGAACGTATGAGAAGGATGATAAAATCGCAGCAGTGGGTGGGAATATAGGAGAGGAAATATGTAGCTCGGACGGCTTTCAAAGAGACAATGCAATAGTGTTGGAAGAGAAACGAAGATAGGAGATATATGTAACAGAACGCAGAACATCAGTTCAACAGTAAAGATAGACGGGAAAATTAAGAGAAATTAATGTCGGTGAGAATGAGAAAAGTTCCAACTCCGTTAGGCCTCTTCGAACCGTTATAAAAATAGACCGACCGACGGGAGGGTAATAGGGACCTAATGGTATATGCGGGAATCATGCAGGACTACGGTAGTAGGAAAAGAATAGGAAGAGGAGAAGGTAAATGGGAAAGACCGACAAAGCTAAAAAAAAAAAATATCGAGGAAAATTATAAGAAGCAATAATATAAAGTGAAAAAGAACTCGGATGCAAAAAAGTATGTGAAAGAATAGGAATCTTTTTAAGGGAAAAACGGCAGCTTTGTAAAACAGGGGTAATTACAAAATCCGGGACAAACAACTGCGCGCGTACCTTTAGAACGGAAACGATAGTACAGATAAGATCTGGACGAGGTGTATTTGACTTGGCAAGAACTGTCGATACTGGGAAAGATTTAAGAGTAGCGAGGCAGCAACGAAGACAGGAATTTTGGATAATATATCGTTTGGAAAGAAACGATGTAGAAACACGACTATACGTAAAGGAACAGTAATGAAAATTAGACCAAATTGTGGAGTTATATAGGGGGAATAAGAAGGAGAGGTGGGTAGCCTTTCCACTTTGTAGAAAATATTTCCGCCTCAAATTTATAGTCTTTTAAGAGCAGACGTCAAGATAAAATTAGTACGATCGTAAAAGGACAAATTAAGGCATGCACCGAGAGATAGTAGAAACAATATTTAGGGTGTAGAGTTTAAGCGTATATACATGCTACTGTCGGATTATATAGACGAAGGGAAAAACGACAAAAAAGATTTTAAACGGGAAATAGAAAGGTGTAATGAGGGAAGAGACTGCTGTTCTAATAGAGTAAAGATAAATTGACTTTCTGAATCGCGTCTACAATATTATGGGAGATAACGAAAACGATTATCACACAGTTCAGCGGCAGAGATAGTATAAATATTGATTCTTTTTTAGCCATTTTAGCCCGGTTAAGTGTTTGCCGTATCTGGCGATTCATTTAATTCTACTTGCTCGTTCAACAAATATATATATATATATATATTAAAAAAAAAAAAAAAAAAAAAGTTTTCTCTTCAACAAAACTTGCTTAGACCAGACCAATCTTCTACACGTGTGATTCTATAAATATTAACCTCGATAGAGTTATTTTAGATTACTCCTGCTGCACCCAGAATTAAGAAAAAAAGGAAGAAAGTCTTTTGTTAATTTCAATTTGGTCACATACTGATAATATAAAGGATTTCACGTAATCACCAGGTGGAGACAAATGGGAAAAAAGGGGATAGGATTACAAAAGACGCGTTGTAAATTGTATACTAAGAGCCTTAACACTTTAAAATGCGCTTGTTTTTTTCTTTTTTTTTTTTTTATTTATCAATAATGTACAAATGAAAATGGTAATAATAATAATAACGAGGAGTATTTATTTTACATATAAAAAAATAGCAAATCCCGTTTTTTGGAATTACTGTAGAGCGCATTATAGAAAGAAAAGAAGAAGAAAAAAAAGAAGCATTCGAAAAATTCTGTCCGAAAATAAGCCATTCACATTTATTGAAGGGGACACAGAGTGTCGATATTAATATAGCGGGAGAAAACGTCGTCAAAAATCAATTAAGCCATCGCGACCGCTGTCGTTCCGTTTGAAAACAATTAGCAGCCGGCGATTATGAAAGCCTCGTCTGCCTTTTTTATCGGCTCATCCAGCGGTCAATTTAGTGGGATAAAAGCTTTCGAGAGAAAAACGAATTACAATACCGAGAAAAAGAATTCATTAACGAACTAGCGGGTGAAAACTCATCAACAATAATGGCGCTGATGCTCTACAGTAGTCCGATACGAGGAAATGAAAAACGATTCTAGCTCATAATCGCTTCTGGCACAGTAGTCAACATTTTCGAGAAAAGATCGAACGAAAAGTGCTACTTTTACACTTTTTTAATAAGGGGAAAAAGGCGACTAACATACGCGGAATTTAAAGAGAAGAAATTCTCGTATTTGCCACAGTAAATTTCAAATATCCTTTTCTCCGCGTTTTCTACCGACTGTCAGACAATATTCCGAAATTTTTAATAGCGTGAACAAAAAATATCTCTATTCAACAATGCAATATCTACACGCGTTTAGCACACTAATGGTATAGAGCGGCGGGCAGCGACTTGCTTCGATTTTCGCAACAATAACTCTTAGCCGGTTCACTGGCGACGGCATTAACGAACAAAGTGACTAAATGAACAGAAAAAAAAATGTAACAACCGAAGTAAGTCGTTTATATTATATATACAAGCGCGCGCTGAATCGAATTTTTACATTTAATCGAAATGGGCTCATTTTACAAAATATAACTTTAGCAATAAATTTTCATGGAAAATTCGAAGGAATGAATAAAATTTAGCAGGCTGTTTTTTTTTTGGTTTTTTTTTTTTTTTGTTTTCTTTGTCAGTTTTTAATAAAGAATCCTAATTGGATAGGACAAGTGGTCGACAAAATTGCCCGCCAATCAAAGGCCTACACTGTAACAGCGTTAACAAATTTACATCAAAAACACAGGCGTGTATCGCTATAGAATCATCCTCATTAAAAATTTTCTATTTCTTATTTAATTTCATTCGTTCATATTCAACGCACACTGGTTACACAGTCTTAGATGTATTTTAATTAATAGGATTTTTTATTTATTTATTTTTTTTTTTTTTTGGCTTTTTTTGCTGCGGACTTGTGCGCAGGTTTAATCAACGAAGTCAGTAAAGCTTTTATCACTTTTAGTATGAAACTGTTAAACTGTTAGGGGACACCCATTAATTACGTGAGCTCAAAATAAGGAAGGGAGGCGAATTGAAAATCTTACGTCAACTTTCAAGGAATATACATTATTATACAGTTAATAAAAAACAAAATAGTAAATTTTTCTTTTACTTTTTTCAGAGTGAACCATTATTTTGTCCGCCGAAAAAATTAACTTTTATTTCGAGAATAAAAAAAAAAAAAAAAAAAAACGTTTAGTTAAAAAATAATTCTGGTATAGGACATGAAAATGTCCATGGAGTGAGTGAAAAATTAGGCAATGTTGTTATCTGTTTTTACTTTCAACAATTTTACTAAATTTAAATAAATTTGTTATAGGACACCTTAACGTTTTATTTATTTTTCTCCTTTATGGAAATATTAAAAGAAAAAATAAAGAGTAACAGGTGGCGTCTGGGGATACCCGGTAGGAAGAACAATGTTGTTTTCGCTTTTTGGTAGATACAAAACTTGTGTACTCTTCGAAAGCATGTAGATCTCGCAATGTAGGAAGGTAAAGGGAAAATTTAAGAGGAAATTCCTTTTTATAAAATATGATTCTGGTCTGGGTTTCGCTACAACATGTCGTGTTGATTTTCATTCACGAAGAAATGTACGACCTTTGAAATACCGTACAGATGATCGTCGCATGATGGAAAATTCCGCCATCACACGGCATCCTAGCCGGTAGTTAATCTTCATGGAGAGAACAGAAGCTAAAGAGCTGAGTCGACATTAACGGAGCGAAGTTCAAAGAAAGATTTCTGGCACGTTTCACGTAAACCAGAATTCGCTATGCTCTTTCTTTTTTTTTTTTTTTATTATCTTTCAACAGTTTATGTACGAGTATAATATAATGAAAGAAAAATCGCGACTACTTTATCCGACGTTCACAAAAGCGGGCACGCGAGCACTCTGATCAACAGTGAACATGGCAAACGGAAACTCATCGCGCACCGCAAACAACAGAAAACTTGAAGCACATTATGAATGCAGCTTTCGAAGTGTAACTTGTCGATCATCAATGATGTCTACACCACAAGAAGAGCACTCGCACGAAAAAGTCCGAGATCACGTTCTTGCTCGCTCTGTTGGCATGAACATTCAGGCATATTAACCTCAGAAAAAGAAAAAAAAAATGAAATAAAACAAAACCAAAAAATACAAAAAAAAAAAAAAAAAAAACACGCATATTTGTATTGGAAAAAATAATAGTTACGGAGACATCACATCGCGGGTGATGGCGCGCTCCACGAAAATACGCGATGCTATTAACGACGCAGTAATAACTCCGATATTTTCGAAAAGATAATTAATAACACAGGGATGATGATGATAACGGTGAAATTCGGGTTTTACTTTTTTTAACCGTACCGCGCTGGTCCGGTTTAATTTTAGAAAAATACGATCAATAATTTCCGCATTAAAAGCGCAATTTCGAGCTTTGGTTAGATTAAGCGGACAGGCGTATAAACGGACGGGCCAGCATTAGCGACGGACATGAAGCAGCACGGCGGTATTTTTGTAGGAGATTACGAATCTGTTGCCAACAGAAAATCTCTCTCGCGGCTGGCCAAGTTTTACGTGCGATATTCGAATTAATTTTAAATTAAGGGGAAGAATAAGTGCGTAGCCCCGGCTCTAACGTCTACTCCGGACTAGAGACCGAAAACGATTGCAACAAAGAAAATTATTTTATAAAATTTTCAACTTTTTCCGGTGAAATACACTCAACCGCCCCCTTAAAAACAGGTTGACCGCGCGCATAATTAGGTAAAATATTCCCCGCGACACCCGGCCAAGCCCTTTTTTTTTCTTTTCGCTGGCACGGATGTTTTTTTCGGATTTCGCGGGAAGCGTTTTAAATATCACATCGGATCGGGGAATGTTTTTATGTAAAAATTTTTGTTTATTAACCGATAATTCCCCGGCATTTCTGAATGGAAAAAAAGCCAGCCGGAAAAAAAGAAGAAAAAAAAAAAGAAAAGATACGCGCATTTATATAATGCGGAAGCGTGCTCTATTGAGACTGATAACACGTTCCACTGAATAAAATAAAAATTCTTTTTTGAAACTTCCAAAACAATTATGTTTCTGAAACAAATACCAGCTCCAGCCCTTCACAGATCTGGCGGAAAATCGACATCTTAAATGGGACTAGAGGATCTCTCCCAGTTATAACATTACAGGGGCCAACAGGTCTTACTCAAGATCTAGAGGAAGTAGCTAATATCTTTGGTAATTACTATGCTGAAACATCGTCTAATCAATGGTATAGCAAACGATTCCTGTCGTATAAAATAAAAGAAGAGCAGAAATTACTACTAGTCGACTCGAACAATCAGGAGGATTACAACACGCTGTTCACAGAAAACGAACTAGATGAAGCGATTACTAGAATAGGTAAAAACTCGGCACCGGGCCCGGATGGAATTCCCCCCCTATTCCTCAGAAAGCTGGCCCCGGAAATGAAGAAGTACTTACTGAGTATGTTTAATAGAATCTGGACGGAAAACTGTTATCCTCAACTATGGAGCA
Organism: Icerya purchasi; assembly: GCA_039619475.1. Classification (NCBI taxonomy): domain Eukaryota; kingdom Metazoa; phylum Arthropoda; class Insecta; order Hemiptera; family Monophlebidae; genus Icerya; species Icerya purchasi. The sequence goes on from CM077116.1 coordinate 387,514,561, forward strand.
GGGCAGTAATAATTCCTATACTAAAGTCTAATAAAGACCGCACCAGTCCAGCGTCCTATAGACCGATATCTCTAACTTGTGCCACAGGCAAGTTGATGGAAAAACTTGTGGCACACCGATTACTATGGTACCTGGAACAAAACGGACTCATACCAGAAAATCAGACGGGGTTCCGGAAATACAGGAGCGCTCTGGATTCCCTGTATAACTTACACCAGGAAATATTGAAGGCTTTTCAGGATAAACAATACTTAATATCGGTTTTCTGTGACATACAGAAAGCATATGACACAGCGTGGAGACACAAAATTATTCAACTACTCTTAGGGATGGGATTGAAGGGTAGACTAGTACATTTCGTTAGAAACTTCCTGTCAAACCGCACAATCAAAGTTCGAGTAGGAAACAAATATTCACAAGACTTTTCAATCGAAAATGGGGTGCCACAAGGCAGCGTATTGAGTGTCTACTGTTTTCTGATCCTGATAAACACTGTTACGAATTCAATCCCATCACCCATCTCAACCAGACTATTTGCCGATGATATAAATATTACGTTACGAACAGCTGACCTGGTTTACGCCCAAGCACTATTGCAAAAATGCATGGATAACTTACAGGACTGGAGCAGGACTACTGGCCTTCATTTCTCTCCCCAAAAAACTAAATATATGGTATTTACAAGAAAACGAAGTCAATCCTCACTAAATTTAACAATTAATAAAACCACCATACAACATTCGATGGACTATAAATTTCTTGGTGTACATTTTGACCCTAAATTGACGTGGCGTAATCACATATTTTCACTTAACCAAACGTGTCAGCCATTACTCAACATCATGAAGATGATGAGCAATAGGACCTTTGGACCAAGGAGCTCAACATTGCTTCGGGTATACAATGCCCTCATCCGCTCAAGAATCGACTACGGATCGGTGATATACTCGTCGGCTAGTAAACGTCTGCTGAACATACTGGATGTGGTACAAAATACAGGACTAAGGATTGCGTTGAAAGCTTTCCCAACCACTCCAACAGCGAGCCTCCAATACCTTAGTAGCATCCCTCCACTTTGCTACCGGAGGAAAATACTATCCATAAAATACGTCATGAAGGTTGCTAGTCATCAACAACACCTAAACCGCATACATATACAAAAAGAGCTACAAAAAATGGGACTTCAAAGACCACTAGGGACGATACGCAGTGTCCTGAATAAAATTCCTACAGTTGTACCACCTTGGAACCAGTTTAAACCCGCAGTTCGTTGGGACCTATTCTCAGCAGATGTTAAAACGCAACCGAACATGGAGATCCGTAGAAGACTTCAGGACGTTCTTCAACAGCAGCCCAACGCAGTCATTAGTTTCACAGATGCATCTAAAACTCCGAATCATGTAGGAGGTGCTTTTTCCATCGGAAATAGGTCCTACTCTTTCAGTCTACCGAGTATGCTGTCGGTCCTTGCAGCTGAGATGATAACTTTGCTCCAATGTCTGATACAGATCGCGGGCCGGCCTCCTGACCAGTACATGATAATGACCGACTCAGCTCTGGCGTTGCAGTACATCGAAACAAGAAACTCTGCTATTACGATAGTAGACCACATATGGTACTGCATCTTGGAGTTAATCAAACATAATACTGCAGTTACCTTTGTCTGGATACCGAGCCACCGAGGGATAGAAAGCCATGATGATGTCCACCATGCGGCGCGAGGACAGAACCAAGCCTCCCTGCCGGTAATGCTTGGAGAGGACATAGCTCAACATTATATCCAGCGCATTTTAAACTCGTGGAACCAGTCCTTCCAAGCTCGCCCAAGTATGCTTGGAAATATAAAGAAGAACCTGGATGCCTGGCCAGCAAGTATTGGCAATACCTGCTCTCCGAGGCTGGAAACAACAGTCAATAGAATATTCCTGGGCCACACTGTCATCACTCACTCGTACCTGCTGAACGATCAGCCGCCGCCTATATGCGAGGTGTGCCGCGAGCCGCTAACAGTTCATCATATTGTGGTATCCTGCCAAAAATACACCCAACATCGCAGAAATCAGCTGAATACACAGATTCCGGATGTAAACTGCCTGCAAGAACTTACTGACTTTATAATTAATACAAAAATTTCTAAGTATATTTAGATAATTCAAAAATCGAGTAATAGCCTAAAAGGCATTAGCAACTCGTAAAAAAAAAAAAAAAAAAAAAATTATAACCTTAAATATTTACGAAAGTTTTATATTGAAAGTTTTATTAAAATTTTTAACAACGCGCGTATCTTCCGGAAATAACAATCACAAAACGATATAAACATACTTTTAATTATATCACACTTGCGTCCGTATTATTTCGAAATATTTAACTTTATAGTACTTTTCCTTTTGTTTATAATTTTAGCTTTGCAATTTATTTATTTATTTTTCCTCGAGTTGGATTCGCGTTATTTCACGCATAATTGAAAAGGCGTTTTTTGTTCGATTATCGCATTTTAATCGCGCTAATTAAAACACATATTCTCGATTTTAATTAGTAGGTTCGTGTAGTTAGCCTGTTGCGAAGCGGCTTCATCTGTGATTGATAAAGTTCGTTAATGATGGTTATTGCAGGCTTATCGAAAGAAGTATGTCCGTTCGTGTAAAACAACTAAAACCTACACTGATATCACGAACTCGAGGGTCCTCACAACATTACGCTATATTACTGGTATTATATCATTCAATGCGCTACATCATCGAAGGGGATATTATAATTATGGGAACAATTCAAATGAAAAGATGAAACATCAAAATACATCGAAATTTACAACTTATTACATTATTTCATACAAATTATGTCCATGTTTTGTTTTTTTCCAACTAAATAACAGTCATAGAGCTACATCGACGAATTCTGAACTACGTTATAATACGATGTATCGCTGAAGAAAATGTCAAAATTACCGTCATCAGTCCGGTCGAAATGTTTATTATCATACCATCTCTAGATTAATCTCCATTAAGTTTTATAACACGTTCTAAGTACTTTTTTTTATACGCGAGAATGAAGCGATCGATTTATTGGGATTGGTTGATACTTGCTCTCGTGTAGCTTTTAATTTTATAAAACTGAAATCTCTGCTGACAAAATTTAACTCCCGTCATGCGCGATCCGTTTTTTTTTTTTTTTTTTTTGTTTTTTTTTACTAACCTTTAGTCCATCATGCATCAGACATACATAAACCTCGTTGTAGCAGATGGACCCCTCCTCCTTCTCGACGGATAAACAGGACGGAAAAAAAGAACGCCCGAAGAACAAACAGACGTGAAACAAAACCGAGGTTGCTGCTACTGCGAAAGGCCGAAATAGCGGGAAGGGATGGTGACCAGATTATTTTTGTCAGTAATATTAAAATACGCGTCAAGTACGCAACTCGAACGGGTCCTCCTTCTTTTGTTGGACAGACGCTATATCTATATACGTCGCTCGTTGAGTAATTTTCTAGATCGCAATTTCGCGTTTTTTTTTTATCTTTGTTTTTTTCTTTCGTAATTTTTCCTCGCGATTTCCTTCGCAGCAATTTTTTCTTTCCGGTTAACTTTTTCCTCCGTTGGTTTTTTCTATTTCCTAACTTGCATTTCGATTGGCTAGTTGTTTTCGTTATCATTTTTTGGCGGTTTAACCCGTGTAACACATTTTTACTTTTTCTCCTTGCTTTTATAAAAAAAAATTAGAGCTGACACGATTTCCTTTTTAATCTCCAAACATGATTTACATTAAAAATTCTCACAACAAATATATCTAGTCGATACAGAACACTACTCGCCTAAAACTTCACGTACCACACATTTCGTGCTGATTATTAATCTGTCTTGTTATTTCGAACCACCCCTTATTAAGTTAGTTGAACTTTTGTTCCGTAACGTTCAGGGGGGAAAAAAAGTGAAAAAAAAAAAAATGAAAACAACAAAATATTTTACTAGTTAAATACAATTTTAAAGAAGCCATTGATTAATAAAAATTTAGCGTGAAATTGACTTTTATGATCCGCTAATAAAGTTATTAGGCAAGCAAATACTTTTTACATAAAACAGCTTGATCAGAGAGGCGTAATTGAGATCCATCAAGTCAAACACGATTCTTATTAATGCGGCTTCGCACATCCTCATAATTAAGATGTCAGCTCACTTTCACGTCCGTTCTTTGAACTGTCCGCGGCGAAAACTATGGTATTATATTCCAGCGCGGGGCCTGGCTATGACCATTTTTTTCCAATTCTCGCTAACTATAATATAGTTCCGAGGTCGGGATCGAAAATAAAATTTCTAAAAATAACCTGCTCTAATTATTGTTAAGTGATTTGGAAAAATAGAGTTTTTAAATATTAAAGAATTCCGATTTAATAACACGCGCTGAGACGCCAGTATCAACGGAATAGCTGTAAAAGCGTAATGAGTAGAGTAAAAAGATACGAAGAAAAGCTGAAGTAGAAGTATGGCGCGCGGTTTATCATGAATGAAGGTACGCGGTGTAAACTGAGTTGAGAGATAAGTTTCTTCGTTTAATAATCGCGTAGAAATATATTCATCGGGAAAATGAAAAAAGTTATAAATCTCCTCCGGAATTTGTCAATACTTAATCGCTTCTTTACACATTCTTAAAATGAACAGGCCATACTATTACTATATTTTCTCCCTTCAGCTACATTAGAGAATTATACCGGCGCAGAGGAAAACTAAAAATTATATTTTTAAAAAAAAAAGGGCCACAATCGATAATACGATAAAACACGTTAAAAGTCTCTCGGCTACTCGAGATATTATTTAAACCGGAATAGCAGAATGGATTTTTAAACTGTATTTCTCCAGTACATTAAATGGTACCCCGGTTGGAGTTACCGAATTAAAATTAGATTTCTGCTACATAGTTGTCGTTCGTATTTTACACAAATTACGACGTGGTGTACGCAAAAACGGTTGTCCGGTTATTATATAAAAACACTGATCTCAATGCAGTAGGTTCAATAGTTCGGGAGACTAAATTAGAAAAATAAATAAATAAAATAACCGCAAACCACTCCTATAAACTTTATATTTGGCGTCCGATTCTTTTGGCCGCGCGAACACTGCGCCGCCAAAAACCTTCATCACGCGGCACTCGCTTACAGCAGCATCGTTCGAAACGATGGCAGGAAAATGAAGATAAAGGAAGTGACACAGAAAAACGACAAACAACGCCGTCGTTCGGCTATTCCAGCTGCAGCGAAGAGAAATTCAATAGACGTCACGAAACAAGCCGTGTGCGCACTGAAATATTTAATCGAACGCATTCGGCGGTTATAGAATGAAAGTATTTTCTTCGAAATTTAAATCGCATCCGGTTCCTATTTTGATGAAAGTTCATTTCTGTTCTCAAGAATTTACATACATAAAAAACCTAATTTTACGGGGCTTACTTAACGAAACTCGAATGCGTGAGAAAACAGAAATACGGCAAACGCGCAAATATCTTGAAAGTAAACATCGCATCGACGCGAACGTAATATACAGTTTCCAGAGTAAGAAGAATAAGATATTATAAACTGGAAAAAATGGAAATATTAGCGAAAAAGTATCGGAACTGGAAAAGAATCGGGGAGGGGGGGGGGGGGGGGGGGGGGCATAAGTATATTCTCTCATTCGGACTGCTAGCGAAATGGGGAAGTAAACCAGCCGAACGAATCCGCAGAACATTACCATACACAGGCGAATGAAATGGGGACAGACTGCGGCTCCGCCAATTTGATTTGCAAATTACTCAACAGCGAAGTCTGAATTTCTTTTCCATTCCAGACGCTGCCGCCTACGCGACAAAAAGATTTCTTTATTCAAAATTTTCATAATAAGACTAAAAACAGTGACGACGCGAATTTTTCTTCTTCCAGTTTATGTCCGAGACGACGACATTGTGACGACAACGTTACAAATTTTTCGCATTTTCTTTCTTTCATTCTGCCGCTTTTCAAGGGTCCTCCGCGCTGTTTTCCCCCGGTCTCCGTTTTATTCTAGGCGGACGTTTTTCCACCGTCATTGTAACGTTTCCACGCTGTCCCGCCGCTCCTTCTCGGAGGCGAGCGTACTCTTAAATTTCAATTATGTTCTCTATACGGAAAAGGAAAATTAATAATACAGATAAAACAAATTTCATTTTAACTGCACAATAAATAGAATAGTTATCATCTCGCTTTTCCGATTCAAACGACAATAAACGCTGTTCCTGACGAAAAATCGTACGTAACGCGTATTCTATCAAATTTTCTAATATTAAAATAGTAGTAGCGGGTCACAAGATCTCTGTGCAAGCGCGTGTTCTCCCCGTTACCGATCAATGTGGTCTTCGTATCATTTGTCAACCGATTTTAATTAACTCGGCCGTTTTTTTTTTTTTTCAAATACTTTTTCCATTCTCCGCTCTTGTATACACGTTTACTCTCACACTTCTCCTCTTCAGGAAAAATAATGCTTGTTTTTAAATGTTTTTAAATGTTTTTTTTTTGTTTTTTTTTTTTTTTTTGATTTTATTGTTCCGAGAATATTACCATAAAAAACAGTAACTTAAATTTAATATTAAATTAGTGTTTCCAATGAGACACTAAACTAAGATACAAGAACTCTGTAAATACGATAATAACAAACTATATGCATGCAATAACTGAAAATAAAGAATTGATATGTTGGAAAAGAGATACATCGTGTGTGAACTTTTTCAGCTGATAGGTAATCCGGAGAGCGTCCCGGGACCACTTCCTTCTCAGTCGTCTAGGCGGATTATCTGAAAGTCCAGAAGAATACATTCTGTTGATGTTGGGATTACCGCTATGTTGAAATTTATCGAACAATTTTTGATACTGGTGAGAATATAAGTCTGTCGGACAACAAATGGAACGTTTAAATCATTACGTAATGTTGCGCTGAAAACGTAAAACGGCGCAGACGTAAAATTGTACGAAGTACCCTCGACTGCCGCTGCTGAATTAAGATTGCTTCTACAAGTGGAACAACCATGTATAATTCTAAACCATAACTTGTCAAATCGCTCCAAATCGTGGTTAAATAAATACGTCTTTTTTAAGTTCAATGCCGACCTGTGTCCCAATAATGGATGCAGTAGCGTAGCGCGGACAGCGACGGCCTGTCTAGTGTGTGCCACATGAGGACGCCATATAAGCCGTCGGTGCAAGTACATTCTCCGAGGTACCTTACGAGATGAACTTGTACAATTACTTTATTATTAATGTTTATCGTTGGACAGCCTGTTACACAATGTTTTAAGCTGCCAGCACGCCTCGTTACTCACTCTTTCGCGGTCGTTGACCAGCATTCGTAACATTCGATTCTGAAAAATTCTACCACCGTATTTTTGGCGGCACCAAGTGCGTAGTTCCGCGCATGGGGGAGAAATATCTAAAATCGTTATATTTTTACAGCACCGACAAACATCGTTTCATTAGTTAAGAAGCCATATTTTAAAACCGACTAAAAATTCAGATATGAGATTGGGAGACCTGAGATGATTCTTACCTTTAATAGAAAATAAGCCGAGCCGACGGGAATCGTTCGTAGGAAATACAGAAAAAGCCGTAAAAGATTACAATTACGGTCGAAGCGCCTACTATATAGATGATTAACGATTTACGACCACGGAAAAAGTTTCGAAAATTTTTTATACTTTATCCAGCCTCAATGGTGATTAATTATCGTTAATCTCTGAATTTTTAAGTGAAATATAACATAATTCGATCGCTTTTCTTTTCTCTAAAACAAATCACTTCTGCCTACCGAATAGACGTGATAATAATGGTAAGCGTATTTCCCCCCCCCCCCCCTCCTCCTCCAAAAAACAACAAAAAAGTCGATTCGATAATTCAATTTAACGTTTTATTAATTGCATTAAGGTAGATAATAATCAGAACGTAAAATATGAAAAATTAAATTTCGCATTATCAAAGAAAAGAAAAAAAACAACTTTTTCCTCAATCGTACATATAGGAGCGGTGTCATTGTAAATTATGAGACTTTTTACACTAACAACATCTTAAACATACTAAGTGACTGTAATTTACTTCGTGTTTCAGAACTACGATTCGTTGTTAATAAACGGAATATGCCAAATACCGAACCCTACTTTCAGAGTAATCGGTTCGATAATCAGTTTCTACATTCCGCTGGTGATAATGTTGATTACCTACGCGCTGACCGTACGTCTACTGGACGAACAGCGACGCAATCTGAGCATCAACCGGCAGAAAGTCATTCAAAGCAGCGCCACCACTGCACCTGGATCAAACAGTAACGGCTCGAAACGGTCTTCCTTCAGTAAGTTAACGATGGTACATTATTTTAGAATCTTTCCCGCGGAATGTGATGATAGTTCAAAGCCGACAGAGTGCACGCGTTCATTTATTAATAATAGCAGTTTAGCGGCAAATTTTACCGCAGGCCGCTGCTTGTCTCGAATAAATTTTAGTATAGTCCCGTTTACGACTATTATCAAAGTAGAATTCGATTACCATCCAACAATTCAGTATCTTCCGAATTAACATCATCACAATTATTGCAAGAGACAACCTAGTCGCGAGTTTTCAAATCCAATAAAAATGGGCCACCTCCGTATTACGAAGTACAGCCTGATAATAAGGGAGTTCAGTATTATTTCAAGAAGAGGAATCTTTTCAATCTGGTTTTCCAACTGCAAAAAAAAACACACACACTTTGGAACGTAATTTTTTATTTGATTTTTTAACCGTAGCTTACTTATTTTGTTAACAATTAAAGATTACAAACAAATACGCAGAAAAAAATGATTGAAAACATTCGCCCGAAGCAAAAGCCAACATTTTCACCACAGAAACAAACTCATATTGATTACACACACTCGTTTCATTTTCCACAGCCGTACACAATTTTGCGACCAAGCAAAAGAGAAATAAACTAAACACAACTCGATAGAACACATAACGACAAGAAGTTTGGACAGTAAAAAATAGGCGTCAATTTTTTTTTTTTTTTTTCAATAGTACTGCACGCGCCTTGGAATAATAACTAGCAAACGAAAAATTTAACCTACTTATGTAGGACACAACACCGTGTTTCACATAAAACGCTCTTAACGATTTGTAAAGATGTATGACGTAAATAAACGATACACACAGATGGCTGAATGTGCTTAGAGACAACTGTACAAGTCGCCACAGAGGTTCGGATCGATGTGCACGCGATCAATAAACTGTTAAAAACAATAAACGATCAACACTATCTCCTTTTCCTCGCACTCGTTATTCTACTTGAATCGATAAATCCACTTTTAGCTGTACAAACTTAATCGCCACCCGGTAAATCACAAACCCGATACAGATTTTACTTGGAGCTAACATGCGGCTCTCACTCTTAAAAAATTTAAATCGGTGAAACAGTGATCAACGACCGATTGTTAAAAAGACGATTTTAAATAATTTTTGGAACAAGAAAAGTTGATCTTTAAATAAACGGACATTACAACCCTTTTGAACTTTGTAAACATTGATGGTTCATCTACAATAGGCTTCTGTCTAAAAAAAAAAAAAAACCAAAATCTAAAATTGTCGAAAGAAAGCAACTTCGCTTTTAAAATAAATTTGGAAAAAAATTTTTGATCTTTAAATAAACCGACATTACAACCCTTTTGAACTTGTTAAACATTGATATCTACAAGTTATATATATATAGGGTTCTGCAAAAAAAAAAAAAAAATGAAATTGGTCATCAAATAAGGTTTACTAGACGATTGTAGAAAAGAACAAATTTATTTTTCATGAGTGTATGGATTTTACTTCTTTTTTTTTAAATTTTGTAAAGTTATGTCGACACATCTTGAGGATTTTTCCTTCCATTCAAAAAAAAAAAAAAAATTGTCAAAATCAACCAATTACAGACGGTTAGCCGATTGTCGAAATTTTAATGCGTTTTATTTATATAGGTTTACACCATTTTTTTAAAGTCATAAATCACATATCTATTAGTTGTAAGCTTTTATATAAAACAAAAATTAACTTAGTAGGTGAAATAGTGAGCGATTGCACTTGAAATATATATATATATATATATACATTAATACGTTTGTTTAAACTTTTTTCATTATCGATAGCTCATCTAGAAGTTTTATAAACTTTCATTAAAAAAAAAAAGTCACGCGGTTCGCTGGCCGATTGTCAAAAGAAATGGGAAAAAAGAAAACACTTTGCGTTTTAAATATATAGATGATGGGTAATCATATCCCGACTGCACAGTCATTTACTGGCAAATTATGTAATAGATCCGCTAACGCAATAGAGCTGCGAAGGACTTGCAAATATAGCGACGGCATGGGTGAAAGAAGAAAATGCTATAACACGTACGAATATGAGAATACTATAACCATAAATACAGGCAGTCGAAAAGTTAGCGTCATCTCAAAAAGCCGCAAACTCTAAGCTTAAAATTGACACTCATTGTCAGTGTCCGTAAACCTCTTCTCACATGTACCGTTCGTCGGCACTATGTATTCAAATCGACATAATTCAAAAAACCGACGCTATAAATTCCGATGCGTGTCCGTCATGTTTTACTGTTCGTTGCTGAATTTTTCGTTTACTACTCGGCCGCGTCGCATAAACTGGAAAACAAAATACACGACGTGTAGTTGAATTTTATTTCAGCGAAATTTCTCGAAACGGCGGCTGCACTTATTAGATCGAGGTACAGAAGCCACAACTCCATCGTCATCAAAACAGTACAGGGGGGAGGGGGGTGTCTGATGTACGAAAAACGCGGGACACTAAAATGAGAACAGTGTAGTAACGGGGACGACATATTTAAACTTTATTAATCAGAAAGAAAGAAAAAAATGCCTCACGCTCGAACGAAAAATTTGTTTTCGGTAAATTAAACTGGGAATTTGTTTTCAAACTTGGCGCATCTGCTATGTTGCAAAGGTAAAGCGAGTGAAAAGTTGATTGCGAAATTAAACTTTTCGTAGCGTACTTAAAGGTCTTTTAATAGACCTGAAGAGAATAATGAGAGAGGAACGCCTTTACATTCCCTACGCTTTTTTGTGACTTTTTCGATGAAATATACGTATCACCTGAGAGCAACTTGAGTTACAAGCGTCTCGAAAACCTAGATCACCTCCGATTTGATGGCCGCAGACACACCTTAATTAACTACCAAAGTATTCAGACGCCAGGTGTACTTATAACAACTCGCATCAATTATTAAATATTTCTTCCCGCTTGGAACACTTCTCCACCCGGTAAGATGCACTGTACCACCATGCGTCCGCGATTATATTTCAAACGCGTCAATTAATAAATATTTCCTTCGATAGGAAAAATTTACAACAGAATCGATCGAAGAATGCTACAATACAACGACCAGCAGCAGCAACAACACGGAGCACCGCAAGAACAGGATGAAGACGATTTGGAACAGCGGTGGCGAAGATCCGGATCAACGCGAGTGTCTTCAACGGACCATATTCCGCTGATGGCGACTAGATCATTACCGGCGCCGTCCACAGATTCGACTCCGTCCTCGCGTCTGCAGCGATCATCAAAGCAGCAGCCTTTCCATTCGTCACTGACTACATCTACAGACACCGACTTCACGACAATCGACATGCAGGACCTGTGGTTACCGGATTACGAGCCAGCTCCGTCCACTCTATCAGCTCTGCACCAGTTCGGCAAAGAAATGCTCAGATTATCCAGCGGCTTACAAAATGTTAACATTTCGCTGACAGATATCTCGCCGATCGACACGTAAGTACAAAACGTACATACGCGCGTGCGCAAATTAACGCTTAATAAAAAATTCACGTCGCTAAAGAACTAGTCTGAGTAAAAGAGAGCGCGCGCTCGACTGAAATCCACAAGTAAGACCCAAAACCGGAGAAATTTTATCAAAGGCCACATGCTGACGGTGATTGTCTATAAAAAAAAAAAAAAAAAAAAAAAAAAAAGCCCGGCTACTGATTGAAATGGCTCATGTCATCAAATAACACGTATGAAACAGCAAGTACTAAAAGGAGAAAATATATTAGACGCCGAAGGTATGTATCGTAAAAATATGGCAACAGATAAGGCAAAATTGACTAAAGTTGAAGGTGTTTTTATATAGGGATTGGCATTCAAAAATTACATTATTGGAATCATTCAGTTATTATAATACGCGCGTAATTTCCTTGCGATGACATTACTACATATTAGTCGATTTCATTTTCCATTTTCGGCCGCTACCTTTCTAAGTAGCAAAGGTAACCGATGACGTTACATTCGATTTCTGCTCTATTATTGGCGAAAGCGGAAACGTGGACAAGCGCACCAGTGCAACACGTCAAATTCGTCAAATTTCCGTTTAAAAGATAATCTCACTCGAGGCCGATCATTTTGAAAAACGCTACGCGCAATTACATTTTAAATTAGCAGCGTTTCGATCACATTCGAAAAGGCGCAATTTAAATTCAGAATTTATCGCACTGAAAAAGACCATGACCGTCCACACCTAGCTATGCGTGCGTGTTAACGAATAATTACTTTCAACAAAATGACTAAAACCACGTCGTGTACACTTAACACGACTTGCACTTTAAACACAGACACAAATGTTGCCATCATTTTCCGGACAATTATCTGATTTAGGCGCGTGCTATGCGACTTAAGACGGCAGCGAGCTCAATCGACGACACTGCCTCCTTATTAGTCGCAAATACGTAGAATATTTGCACGGTTCTTCTTATCCGACATCTTTTCTTTCTACTAGTTTAAAAACTGGAATCAAACTTGACTAAATCACAAACACTCCCTTCTCGTATGGTAATTTATTTCTCGTCTTGTAACGATCTATACGCTGCGTACCGCCACCTCTACTCGTACTCACTCTCGTTGTCCGGTAATTCTAAATCATGGTGGCCGCTGAAATATAATTTTTAAATTCCCGGCTTATTCCCGGTCCACCCCCCCCCCCATTTCATGATTACTAGAATTGTACAAAAAGAAAAACAGAATTTTTTCGTTACTGTTGGTAATATTCGACCGCCGTAGCATACTTGTTATATGAATAAAAACAGAACTCTTCGTAATTTATTTTGAGTAAATTGAAAAATGCAATTATTTTTCGCTTCATATGTTTTATCGTTTTTGGTTGTTTTTACCTATTTTTTTTTCTCGGCTTTACGACAAAATTCCCGGGCAATACGGTATATTTTTATTCGGATAAAAACGAATGTGTAGTATTATAAGCGTGGTCAATTAATAACTTGCGCGCGTTTTATTATGTTTTTCAATACAGCAACAAGTTCGAAGATCAATACTGTAAAGCGACCATTCTAGAAACGAGGCCTCCGCCGTCCGAAACGGATGATGACGCCTGGTGCTCTTCGGCGCTGGCCGAAGTGGCCGTCATCGGAACGATGATAATTAAAAAAGAACGACGATCGTCTTCGCTGCAAGAGTCCTCTCTGCAAGAGACGCTTCGAACTAAAGGCGGACATCGCTCCACAGTGACCCTGGTTAAACGGTGGTTTTCGCACGGCGACAAGCTGGACCGGAGCCACAGTTCCGAATACGAACGAGCCATCTTGCTGAACGTGAAGTTGAACAACGGCGGTGATAAGGACGCGCTGAAAAAGGCCTTCGACAAACGGCGCAGCAGCAGCAGCGGTGGCAGTAGCAGTCCGCAGACGATGCGAAGTACACCGTTCGTACGATTAAGCCGAACCGCTAGCGACCGCACCGGTTATAACCAGCGCGTTCCGTCGCCGGCAAATCAAGATCTCTTGTACGAACCGTCAACATCCCGGTACGCGCCCGAGGACGAACTGAATTCGTCTCCGAGCTCGACCGAAAGCCGCAAGACTTCGGTCGCCTACAAGCGACTGATCGTCCGACTGAACGAGCGTAAATCGTCGCACTTGCTGGATCTGCGACGAATGGTCGCGCCGACGGCAACCGCTTCCGTCTGCACCACGACAGCGATTTGCGACACCGGGCGACCAGCCGTCGCCGGACCGGCCAGCACCATCGGCGCCCGAGCGGCGAAATCGCACGACGGGAAGTCGGTTCGGAAATCGTTCAAAAGGGTCACCGTGAAAAGCGACAAGTCGGATTCCACCGTGAAAATCGCGTCATCTTCGTCCAGATCGAAGGAGGATCAAGATCGACGCAATTCCAGCTTCATGATACGGAACACGACTAAACACGGACGCATCATTAAGCTGGAGCAAAAAGCGACCAAAGTTCTCGGAATAGTTTTCTTCACGTTTGTCATTCTGTGGACTCCGTTTTTCGTGCTTAACCTGATTCCGGCCGTATGCCTGGAATGCGAACAGCAAATTCACAAAGGCGTATTCGATTTCGTAACGTGGCTCGGCTACGCCAGTTCAATGGTGAACCCGATCTTCTACACCATATTCAACAAAGTCTTCAGACAAGCTTTCATAAACGTGCTGTTTTGTAAGTACCGGTCGTCGAATAGCAGACGTCAGTTCAAAAGATGATTCCACTTTCGCAAGCTCGCGCAAACATCCTCTCTTTTCCGGGCCCGTTTAATTTTTCATCCGCACTGCCCGGCTCTCCACTCTCCGGACTGTCTCTTTACTTCTACCAAACATACTTCGCGCGTTATGTACCGCCCCGTATACGTACACTTTGTTGTTCTACGTTAAATTTAAATGTATATTTCAACGTCGTTTTTTCCTTCGTATTAGTATTACAACGGGTCGAGAGGGGTGGGGGCGAAAAAAAGAAAGAAAGAAAGAAAAACATATTTTTACATTTTTAAAAGAAACATAAAAATTATTCCTGAACCTACTAGAGTGCGGAATACGAATATGTTTTATTTTTTATTTCCTCGCAAAGGAAACGGATTCTCTCCTACGTTTTAAATTATAATATCCATTTTTACTACTTACCACGACTATTCGAATAATAATAAATTTCTTTAAAATATATTTTTCGATTTTCATTAATTATTTACTAGATCTATTTACTCTCAAATCCATATAATAGAACATTTCAAAAAACGGCGGAAAAATCCGTCCGCAGATGAAGCTGCTGATAGATAAACCGAGTAAAGGACAGATTGAAAATTCCGAAATATTCAACAACCTAAACTTGAATTTCTCATTTGCACCGACCCTGTCTCTTGTCCCATACTTGCATATTACAGAGCCACGACAAATCACAACATTCTATTGCTAAATAGTTTCGCCTATATTTTTCGCTAGTCAGCTTTGCATAAATGCCGGCGTATAATTTTGCAGGAAACCAATCTCAGTCGGCCTCACGGCGAAGGAAACCGCCCACGATGCTTCTCTATTTCAAACATACTCTGATTTCCCCATCGAAATCTTTTCGATATTGACCGTGAATTATTGCTAAAAAACAAATGGTCAAGAAATTTACGAGCTCCCCCTTACTTGGAATTACGTTTAATCTAATCAGATACCGAATCTTGGAGGAGATTACCTATCATTAAGTTCCGTCCATTACAAGAAAGTCAATTTCGCCGCCAGCGCGTGGGCGATGCAAAAATATCATATATATATATATATAAAACAAAATAGCGTGACTGCTTTACCTTCATGTACATAACCTTCTGACGGATTTTCCAAAATTCAAACGGATCCAGTTATGGCTCTTTCGAGTTTCTTTCCTGAAATTCCTGGATATAATGAACAAAAAGTTCAATTGCTCTTTAGATTCTTAAAACCTACGGACTTCCTTAACAATATCTAACTTCCATTTACCCGTGTCGCTAATCAATGCACATTAATAGATAAAAGCCAGTAAGTAAAACACCGCTAAAGATTTCACATTTCCTTTTTATTACACTATCCTAATCCTATCCCTCTTTTAATTAAAATCTCCTTAAACAGTATGGGCACAGTTGATTTTTAGGTTATAATAACGCAGCAATTTACGCGCGCGTGTGTATACAAAAAAGAATCGCAATTTTATTACACATTTTCAAATTTACCAATAAAACAGTTGTACAATTAACTAATATTAAACAAGATTTTATTTATATATATATATATATATATATATATATATATATATATATATATTAAAATAATACAATTACTTTCGTAAGCTGTTATAAAACACTTAAATTCTTCATATCTCTACTCCTCGGTTTTGAGGAAATATCTTTAAGACTTTACGTACAACGGCACACTCTCCTCTTCCAATTACCACTCAAAACCAACTTCCGTGACTGCCTACTCGTATACTCCTGTTGTATAAATAAAGCGTCCATGACAATTCTAGGTGCAACACAAATGCGTAAAAGATTATTTTCCAAATTAATTACAATTGTCTTATCTAGTTAAGAAAAAATTCGAATTAAAATCTTCGCATAATCCGATTACTGAAATAACTAAGTGAATATGATTATTCGAATAATCACGTTGTAACAAACAGATAAGATTATTGTAAAATTCTACTGACGTAGTTAATAGAACCAACATACATTTATATTTTTCATTCATTATATAAATCGTTCGAATCGTTTAAAACAAACTAAGGGTTGGCCAGGCAGAATACAGAATTTTGTCTCACACAATTAACTAACAAATCGCTGACGGTATATAGTTGACTTAGCAGAAATTAATTATATCAGGTAAATGTAAATTTGCGTACATACTGTTGGAATTGGAAATGTTGATTTCCAACATATTATTTATACAAAATATTCTGTATTTTTATTTTTTAATTAATGCGATTTGGGTCTCTTCCGGAGATTCAAGTCGTATATTTCGCCTTTACCTTTACTAATGTTTTTTCAGTTCTATTTTCTATCCAAAAATACAGGAATAATTCGGATCTTTTTTAGATATTCAAATAATATATACTACCTTTATATGAGATACTATATTGCCTTGAAAACAAATTCGTAGAGCGCATTTAATGTTCAAGATCTTAAGATGTTTTTGTTATCGCGCTTATTAATTATTCATTATTTTTATTAACTAATTAAGAACCAGAACGTACAGGGAAATAAACACTAAGTTTGACTCTTGTACAATTGCTCAAATTTTCCCTTTTACCCTTTCTTATACATACGCCGATTATTATCGATTTTCACTCCCTGAAGGCTAATGAGTGTGAAGCGGACTTTCTCCAGTCGTTTCATGAAAGTATAAATAATATAATGGTTTTTAAAAAATTTTCAGGATATTTCATCGCTATAAATACCAAAAAAAGAAAGAAAAGACGAAAAAAATTCCGAAACTTTTTGAAAATTCCGCAATTTTTACAATAGATGGTTCAAATCTCGAAAATATATACAGTGGAAACCGTTTAACACGAAACTGAAGGGACCGAAATATTTCTTCGTGTTAAAAGGATTTCGTGTTAACCGAAACATGCAAAAAAAAAAAAACGAAAATAAAAAATTAAAAATTCACCAATATTTTTAATGTCGGTAAAATGTACCAATTCGATTTTCCGCTAACATTAGCACTTGTAGGTAGTACGTATATACACTTCAAATAATTACATTATAAAAAAAACATAAAAAATTATTGTTTTTTGGGAAACTTGTCGACCGAAATTAAGTAGTATTGCATTCCCAGGGGGTAAATAATAGTAACCATTGTTAATTTTATTTATCTGTTAAGGGATGCGACTGGAAAAGCAGGTATATTTGTCCTTTTGAGAAGCGAAATCTTTTCGTGTTAAGCGATTTTTGTTTCGTGTTGTTTCGTGATAAAAGAAAAAAAATGTATGTAATTATATGGCATTTTGTTGGGACCGTAGTGTTATTTCGTATTAAGCGATTTTTCAGGTTAACCGGTTTCGTGTTAAACAATTTCCACTGTACTTGTAATTTAATCACTAAAAGTATATATATATATATATATATATATATATATATATATACACAGTGAGTCACAAAAATGTTTGCATTTTCATCAATTTTGCGTAGAATAGACTGAAAAGTCATTAAAAGTTGTAATGCGTACATTACATAATTATATATATATAAAAAAAAGGCGAACAAAAAATTTAAAAATTGTTAAATAAAAAAGAAATAAAATAAAGAAATAAAAAATGAATTATAACGTGTAGAGAGAGTGATTCCGCCTTTAACGGATGAGCACGATTATCGATGAGCAAAGGAATGGGTCTTTTTTAGCGGCGTGAGGGGGATCGTTCCAAGAAAAAACGAAAAAAACAGAAAAATCCGGAAGGAAGGTATGAGCATTGATTCAGTCTTCGTCAAATGTTGGTCGAGTCCTCATCCATCAACTATTCGTTAATTCACGGAACAGACCAACCTTTCTTACAAAAGAATCAGTCCATTCGTTAACCGAAACAATTTTGACCGAATAAGGTCTTAGAAAACCGATCGTTCTGAAATTCGCTTTTTCGTTGTAATTAATAACATTTTAGTCAGACTTAAAGGATTTCACTGTAGATAATCGCGTCCCATACCTGCATTTATCAAGAATCCAAGCCGAACCATCAACGTACGCTCGTCTGCCAACAAAGGATCAACGACCATCCAGCAACCGCAGCAGAGTGATACGTACAATTTTTATCTATTTTCGTTAATCATCCTCGCTATTTTCGTGTATATATATATATATGATATGTATATTTATAATTGTGTTTTCAGCGGTCAGCCGTTTAAGAAAGATGGGTGTAGTATTTAACCAAAATATATTATTTAAAATAAAGCATCAAAATGAATTTAATAATAATAAATTAAAATTCAAAATAAAATAAATTCATGAGTGCTAAGTGATCTCGTGGTTGGTATCCCTGAGGCCTATTAAAACAAATAAATCACTACAAAGTAACGTTTGAAGCAAAATAAAAAATTTTATTCGAATGAGTACTATGTACAGAGAAAATAAACGTAAACTTCGACACTGGAAAAAGAAATACACAAAAAAAAAAAAAAAAAAGAAGTTCCAACGAAAAAAAGAACAAATTACAGTTCACAAAAATGTTTGCACTGTCACGAAAATAAGTAAAAACAGAATGAACAAACAGGAATAAATACCGTTCAACAGTTCGCAAGGTATCCCTTCTGGTCGAGAACGGATTGCAACCTCCGTGGCAAATTCAGGATGGCCTTTTCTAAATATTCACGTTCAAGGTGCGACCATTCAAATAGGGCCGGTCACGAAGTTCAGATTTGGACGTGATGGGCCTGCGACGGATGCGGCGATCGAGCTCTTCCCATGCATGCTCAATCTAAGGTCGCGTTGTTTTGATATAATTGGAACGTCCGTGAAATGCCCATATTGGCGGCGCTTTTTTTAAAATGCTTTTGTAAAATATCCAAGTATACATACTGATTAATTTTCACATCAATGAATTCCAATTTACCGACTTCAGCAGTCGATATGCATCCCCAGACCGTTACATTACCACTTCCGTGTTTTATAGTTGGTTTCAGGATGTACGGATTTAATTCTGCGTTCTTTTTTCTCCACACTGTGCATCGTCCATCGGACCCAAATATATTAAATTTACTTTCGTCAAGAAAGATCAGGTTCCTCCAGAAAAAGCTTAATCCTTCCCAATATACTCCTGGGCGTATTGTAACCGCATTTACGATTCTTTTCAGAGATGCGTGGTATTATTCTGCAAGCTACACGTCCGTGAAATTCATTCTTCTTCAATATTCTGCATTCGCTTTCTTCCCGCATTCACTTGTTATTTCAGTCGTCAGTTTGGGAGCGCTTAGGTGCAGATTTTTCTTCACATTCCTCAGAATTCGACGTTCTTCATGCGCATTGAAAATCCGTGGACGACCGAGACTATTACGGAAATCAATTCGATTTTCCCTTTTGAATTGTTCAACGATGTATTTTACCGTCCTCTCATTCATTTGAAGCATCTCGCCGTATTTCCTTGTATGATTTGTTATTCTCCCGGTGACAAATCACGAGTTGTATCCCCTTCGCGGACGTTCGTTTACCGGGTACCTTTCCAATTTCAATCACACTTTCCTCCAAAGTTGCACGTCCGACTTGTCCATGCGTACGATGCACACACGTAAGCAGATTCATACATGCAGTTATCTCAGAACGCATTACTCACTACCTCGCATTCAGAGTCATTCTATATGATTACAAAACGTATCAATCCCGCTATAGATGAAAGTGCAAACATTTTTGTGAGCTGTAAATTTAGGTTTTTCCTACGTTAACTTTTTTTGGAACGAAGTTCTTTTACGCGGCTTGGCGGTAGGAGTAAACTGGCAGAAATCGTCACGACACGAAAAAGCGTTATGTGTCCTCCGAGCGACCTTCACTCCGATTCTCTTTCTCTCTATCTTTCTATTATATACGCGTGTGTGTGTGCGGGTGAGTATCGAGATTCAAATAGCAAACATTGTGCGCGGTTAGCTGCATAACCTTAATTCTAAATACGTGTAAATTTTATTTAAACTTATTTTTTATTTTTTATGTCTTTGTTTTAATATTGTGTCATTTTTTATCGTATACTTTATAAATGACTTTATACTTGTATATCTACCAAAAAATGAAAGGAACTTCGTTCCTACCGGGTGTCCCCCTCTAGAAACCACTTCTCTTTTTTATTTTCCTCTTTTTCTCATTACATCCCACTTTATCAAATACTCTTCGAAATTTTCTTACTACTTCTTTTTACGTTGTTTTCAGGTCCATTATAATGTGAAATTGGCAAGAGTGCAAACATTTTTGTGACTCACTGTATACGTATACATACATATGTATATATATATATATATATATATATATATATATATATATATATATATAGATGAAGAAGGGATAATAAAAAGAGTGACCAAGAGTGACTAATCTATTTCGTATAGCATACAAAAACCGCGACCATATTATTAAATTTTCTGAAAAAAATTTCATTATTCAACTTAAAAAAAAAAAATTGAAAACAAATAAAAATAAACCAAGTACGATATATACGTTTTTGAAAGAGGAGACCGTGTAATGGTCTTAACAGTACATTAAACCAACAAAGTTGGAGAAAACGGAGAAAACAGATACAATTTTTTTCTAGCCAGACTTTACCCGTCACAATTCCCTTTTGGTATGTTTTCATTTGCTCGCGCTACCCCTAGTTCTAGTTCGAACAGACTACTGGCACATCCGGAGTATCGAATTTTCAATTCCTAATAGGACCAACCGAACTGTTGAACTGTTACGCGCCCACAAAGCCGCGTCACACGTTCCGTATCTCAATTTCCTTAAAATCATTTTCATTCGGCCACTTTTTAACAACTGCAGAAGAATCTTCATTTTTCGTTCTTAATTACGAGTCGAACGAATTTCTTAGACCGGTATCAGAGGTGCGAGATTTTCGTTGCAAAAAACAAAAACCTTAAAATCATCTCTTGTCTTCTAACGCATTAACACGTCTCCTTTCAGCTGAATGGCGAATGACAGTATAATAACCGATTGGAAACTTGCTCGAAGACCGCTGAAAAGCTGGGTGAAATGAGACCGAAAAAACGATCGAGCCGTTTCGCGTAGTCGCTTACTTCCTAAGCGAACCCAATCGAGATCAGGAGCGTAGGAAGCGTATTAAAAAAGAACGCCCCTTTCACGCGCACTAAATCACCACGAAGCCCTTAAAGAGAAACAATTGCGAATGTCCTCAAAAACGTTTTTTACAACTGCCGAAACGATCAAATTTAAATTCCGCAACTTTTAAGCAGTGGTTTAGAAGCGTCGAAAACGGCAATCCCCCTCTCCGTGTCCTATCCGATTCTGGAGCCGCTAACGGGCATCATTCCGAATTACGATAATTTCGACTACACGGACTCGGTCGAATACTATAATTTACAAAAGCACCGAAAGAGGAATAAACAAATTGGCGCCTGTGCGTTTTGTTCACAGTTTTTCAGATGGGCCGACGCTATCGCGTATTTTTATTTTGACGCTAATAGAAATCGAAATGGCACAATAAACAGATGCCGCCCCCTCCCCCTATTTAAGCCGTGAAATCAAAACATTTTAAGCGGCTCCGGCGTACGGTTGACAACGAAAAAGGAAATTCGAAGAAAAAAAATAATCAAAAAGGAAAAGTATAAACTAAAAGCTCTTTTTCGGACGCCGGTCACGCCAAGTCGAATTACCTCCCCTATCAGTCGCGCTTGTTCTACCTCAGTTTCGTTTCGCAACTTCGGGATGACGCTAATTTTTCGGGCAGACACTACCAAGGCCAATATTATTATCTAGCGAGTTTGAAAGTAAAGTAAAATAAAATAAAATGGTGGAAATCTGACGGGAAGAAAGACTTCACGTTTTTCGCGACAACGGAATCTGCGTGCGTGATAAAAGTAATCCCTTTACGCTGGAGACATAAGCGAGAGCGATCGCTTGTTCAAAATTGATACTGTAATTCAGGGCAAAAAAGTAAATAAATGTGAATAAAAAGGAAATGGGAAAGAAAAGTAAAAACAAACAAAAAGTAATCCTTTTTGGAAACTTAACACAATTAGTCCGAGTACAATTTTAATCCTGGAAAATTTATTTTCGGCACAATGACGAGCACAATGAATGAAATTTGTGTAAGATAATACAAAAAAACACCCGGAAAAATTCGCCACCGACATTATTGGTCGATTTTTTCTCGTTGTTTATTTGAAAGCGATACGGCACGAACACAAGGGGGAAAAAGTTTAAAATCTTCAAAAGGATTGAACGCGGTAAATTAAGACGCCATCGCTAGAAACAACCGAGAGCGATATTCGTTGCACTGAACATATAGAGAATAATTTAGTAAAACGAAAACAAGTTTGTTTTTTTTATTTTTAATAATAAATTTCGGGTTCCACAAGGGGCATACTGCCCGTCTATGAGTGCCCAACACAGTTATCATTTATTCATAAATATAATTACAAAGCTACCTTAATGCCTACTTAACATTATACACAAAACACGTATCGTACGATTACACTTGACGAACATCCGTTTTAATTGCATACATATGATCGATTCTCCACCATTTGACCGTGTACACTCAAAAACTAACTTATTGTCCCTCATTTATGTTTTCAACCAGGCACCGCTTAATTATTAGTTTCCAAAGTCCTATATCTCTGTGTTCATTAAATCTTCTGGAATTCGTACCGGCAATTTAATTAATACTGCCTCATCCGTGTTGTCTATCTGGCTATTTATACCTTTGATCGGGTACAATACATTTCCCTATGATTCCTAGTTGTTCTACCTCTTTTCGTCGAACATAATGGAGTATTATTAGTCTTATACTCTAGCAGTCGGCGATAATAATATAACATTTTTGGGGACATTTCTTTTTCTCTCTCCACCAGCTAATGTTACTACTAACCGGATCTTTATTAGGGCTTATTATCTTTAAGCATCACTTTTGCCGATTATTAATCCTTTTGATTGTTGTCCTCTTTGCTCCTTATACATCTACGGAGAGTATTGTTTTTAATCAATCGGGAAAAGGAAAATGACTTTTCTCGTAGTGGCGTATCCGTCGATTTCTTTATTTCCATACTTTTCTTTTTTTTTAACCGGAACCGTGGCAGCCGTACTAATTAATAAAAATCTCGCGACGCCCGCCCGTATCTGTCCGTTTGTGTCTCTGTTAATAAAAGTTTCCACGAACGTAGGTTTGATCCTTTTCTTCTTTAAATACTTCAAAGAATATAGCCATTTCCAGACGGTGACCATTTTTATTGGATTGTGGTGACACCTAAATTACGTTTCTTGCCGACAGTTTACTCTTGGAATAAAGGGTGAGGCTAATTCAGAGCTGAAATTTTTTAAACAGTGGTTTTCGGTTAAATTATCAGTGCTGTTATCTACAGTTTCTGTACGAGAAAAAAAAAAGCGAAATTATTTAACCGATTGAGCTGCGACAATTCTATAGGTAACGCTGAAAACTCTGAAAAATACTTTTTATCGGAGTAATAAACATTAGCCGAACACCTAAAACGCATAGCTTTCAAACTGGAAATAGCCACTCTAGTCGCTTCGAAGTATACACACACCTAATCTGAAATTGAAACGGATAATAGATAGAAAAGTTAAATATTTTGGCCACGTCATAAGAGGACAAAAGTTTGAGATCCTACAGCTTATTATCCAGGGGAAAATAAAGGGAAAAAGAAATGCAGGAAGACGCAGAACAGACTGGATACAAAACATTAAGAACTGGACTGGCATCATGATCTCATCCAACGAACAAGAGAACGCAAGTTTTAGCTGCCATCTGATCGCCAACGCTCTGGGAAGAGTACGGCACATCAAGACGAAGAAGAATCTGAAATCGAATTATACACACCTAATCTGAAATCGAATTATACCTAATCTAAAATCGAATTATAGATACCTACTCTGAAATCGGATTATACACACCTAATCTCAATACTCAGTAACGTAAAAGAGTCATCTCAGAAACTAAAGATGGATCATCCAAAAGGAAAAAGAATCTATCCCACATCTTCTATTTTCGGACCCCCATTAGTTACGCCTCACACTGTAAAACATTTAATTTCACAATTCACGACACGTGGGGGTGTGTGGGTGGGTGTATGTATGTGTGTGTGGGTGGGTGTATGTATGTGTGTGTACATATGTATATAAATGTGTATATATATTACATATTTATATGTATAATGTATATGTAGCGCGGGAACCTAGTAATTAGGATGCTTGGCTATCAAATCAGAGTCAAGTGTTCGAGACTTGTCTTGTTTTAGATCCAAGCCGCTCTCAGGTTTACCCAGCCTGAAATAAATGGGTACCAGAGAAATCTGGGAAAGTAAAAACGGCCAAGAGACAGGAAATGGCCCTCCTACTCTCATTAGTGCCGTTAAGCTTTATACATTGTGAACCACAACTTCACAATAGAGATGCGCAAATCAACTCCACCAGAGGAGTAGGATATACAGGATGATTATAATTAAAGTTCAAGTTTCACAACACTATAAAAAAAGAACCACTGATCTAAATGACTTCAAATACGAACGGAATATTATTGAGGGGAAAAGCGGATGGTATAAGAAAAAAAAATAGCTTCTTTTTTCTTTTTTTTTTGGTCCGGCATCTAATTTCAACAACAGATTGCACTACCAGTACCGCTTCATTCTGCAAAGGTTAAGGGTGGTGCGGGTTTACGGCATCATTTATCATAGAGCCATATTTTTTCGCGGAGACGGGTGCTTTCGGTCCTGTTACCTGTACCGTCACTGGTAATCAACAGCGTAGATACACGTGAATGGGATCATTTTTATGCAGGATGGCGCTCCTCCGCACATTGCAAACCCAGTGAAACAGCTGCTGAAGCGGCATTTCAAAAATGCTAGAATTATCAGCCGGCATTTCCCTACAGCCCGGCCGTCCCGATCACCTGATCTTAATCCGTGTGACTTCTGGCTATGGAGCTATCTGAAAGATGTGTTCAGTGCTCCGATTGCAAACTTAGCTGAACTGCAGGCACGCATTGCGCATCACATTCTGAACATGACCCCGGAGACACTTCGATCAGCTGTGGAAAATGCTGTTTCTCGGTTTCAACTAGTTGCAGAAAACGGCGGACAGCATATTGAACATGTTTTTCACCAATCTCGCGAAATTTATTGATGCTTTTTATGCGGTTTTTGGCCTCAGGACAATTAAAAACCGATTTTTCCCATCCGATGTGATATGACCTTGCCGTGGTAGATGGACTTACATAACTAACAACATCACACCTGTACAGCCATGCACACGGAATAGTACAGTTAATTTAATGTTTAACTTACAGCTTAGCCGTTGTTTTACGATTCATTTGTCATTTGTAGCCGAACCCTTTTAAATTATGATGCTCACAGCGAAATCTGTTGCTAAAACTAAATGCCGGGCCGAAAAAGAAAAAAAAAATTGGAACAATTTTTTTTCTTATGCTATTCGCTTCCCCCCTTCTTCAATAATATTCCGTTCAAAATTGGCGTCATTCTGATCAGTGGTTCTTTTTTTATAGCGTTTTGAAACTTGAACTTTAATTATAATCACCCTGTATATGTGTCTTTTCCGACTGCGGATATATAACCGCTTCTCAACTCTCAGAGTTACGTATTTCATACCTGGTGTATAATAGCAATATTCGCTGCATATTCAACTCCAACTCCGCGTAGCCCAGCTAATGCTTTTCAGAGTTAAAATGTATTAAACCACTCCGCTAGAATTAAGTATCCGGAATGACATTTGTTCGTTCTGTGACGTCAGTCGGAGTTGAGATATATTGAATCACATCGTCGGAGATATATCCCGTTGTGTCCGAAGTTAATTTTTTTATGTTATAGCAGTCAAGTTGTTAAAGTAACATCTGTCAAATTCGTCGAATTGTTCAGTAGCGCATGGCAAATCAGCAAAGAAAACTGTTGAACAACTTGTGAAAATCATCAAATTTTATTTTCAAAATCAGTACTGCGTTCGAAAAACGTTCCGCGCATTACGTGATTTTTATCATCGCCACAACTGTCTTGCCGAGTGGACTATTCGATGTTTGGTGGCCAAATACAAATTAACCGGTTCGATTCCAAAACGGAACAGACACTGCCGTAAACGGCGAGTGCTACAGGTCAATAATAAGCAACTTCTTACGACCTAAACTAGACGATATGGATACCAACGACATGTGTTCCAACAGGACAGTATTAAGTGCCATACAGCGCATACCAGATGAACATTCTGCACGAGCGATCTGAGGGCATGATTATCTCGCGCGACGTCAGCGGCCGTGGCCGCGGTGACGTGAACTAACCACCAAAATCGTGAAATTTAACGTCTTCAGACTTCTTCCTTTTCGGGCTGTCTTACTGCGCGCATAGACCGTAAACAATTAATGTCCTCAAAGTCAACATAACGTTTACGCGATAAAGTTATCGAAAAAAGATTGGACTTCCAAAAAAGCACCAAGCAAAGCCGCGGCGAACATTTGAACGACGTTATATTCCATATATGTACAACACCATAAAATTCTTCAAAATAGAAAAAACATTGAAATTCCACACACAGCTACGTGTGTACCCAATACGTGCTCACGTTAATGCAATATAATGATTCTAATAGCCCTGCGTATGTTTCTACGTTTAAATAAATGTATTAAACAAGAAATAAAAAAAAAAATATTCAAAAAAGGAAAAGGGTGAATTTCAATAATTAACGTAGAAAAAGTAAACGTTTTTAGTGTCTCCAATCAAGCATTTAGCGGAAAACTGTAAACGAGGAAAAACGAAAAATGTTCTTCTTAAGTAATTAGAAAAACCAAAAATAAAAGGAAAATGGTACATGAAAGAAGACTAATATAATAAGGTTTTCTTTCAAGGCTTTAGATAAATCTGGGCTTACGAGCTACAAACAGATTTTTCAAAAAGGTACACTAAAAGCAAAATATACGTGGGCTTCTGTTCGAAAATAACGCTCGAAATAACAAGAACGACATAAAATTAAATTTAATCTTACAATTTTCAGCAGTTGTTCAAAAGAATACAATAATCGTATCTATCGGTAGTGCAAGAACTAGAGCCAGTAATATTACTTAGTGAAGTGCAAAATGCAATGAAACATCTTAAAAATAATAAATCCCTAGGATCAGATGATATAGCTGCAGAGATATTGAAACTAGCAAGGGATGAAGCAATACGGTATCATGCACATGATTTGTAATACTATATGACAAACTAGAGAGTGGCCAACAGATTGGTGCCAGTCAATTTATGTAACAATTCACAAAAAAGGATCATCAGCGACCGAATATGAGAAATATCGAACTATATAACTGATATCACATGCGAGCAAAATGCTCAGGATAATTTATAACCGATTATATGCTCTAATGGAAAATCAAATTTCGCTAGAACAGTCTGGATCCATGAAGGACAAAGGTACAAGACAGCAGATACTCAACGTGCGAAAATCATTTGAAAAAGCAAGAGAATATAACACGGAAGTAATTCTATGTTTTATAGATTATCATAAAGCGTTCGACTGTGTCCAGTGAAGTACACTGTGGTTAATTCTTACGGAAATGGGAGCGCCAAAGCATTTAGTCTCATTAATTGCAAAGCTTATATAATCAGAACACAGCTAGAGTTGAAACGAGAAAAACGATATACTTTGATTACTTCAAAGTGGAGAAAGGCGTTAGACAAGGATGTCTACTTTCGCCACTCCTTTCCAATCTATATACAGAATATATTATGAGGAGGATAGTACATTATAATGATGGAAATGATGCGATAGAATGAAACGATGGTTTCCCAATTGGTGGGCAGAAAGTATCAAACCTCTGATACGCTGATGATACCACGTTGATAACTACAATTACCGAAAATATGATTTGCCTTATTCAAAGATTGGAACAAATTAGTAAAGAATATAGATTGATAATTAACAGGAAAAAAACTAAAACGATGATAATCAACCGATCTAAAGATAACTGTCCTAACATAAAAAACAAACAGCGACATAGAAGTGGTTAATAAGTTTACATACTTAGGATCGATCGTTGAGAATACCGGAGATTGCAGAGCAGAAATACAACGTCGCTCGCAAATAACTAAAAGCGCGATGGGCCGATTAGTAAAAATTTTGCGTGATCAAACAGTAAACAGGAAGATGAAAATTAGACTAGTAAAAACATTAGTATTCTCGATTTTTTTATATGGCGCTGAAACCTGAACGATACACCGGACTGAACACGGGTACATTGAATCTCTCGAGCTATGGTGCTGGAGACGAATGTTACGGGGGTCCCATGGATGGCCAAGAGGACAAACGAATTAATATTAATGGGGATTGGCGAACCAAAACGTCTATTAACGGAAGTACTTACCAGAATTAAGCGGTTTTTCGGCCATGTGGTTTGGACAAATGAACTGGAGGCGCTCTTTGTCGAGGGGAAACCGTATGGAAAACGAGGTTGTGACCGTGCACGTCTAAGATGGTCAGATGGGATTCGGGAATTTACCGAGAAAAGCTTCGGTGAATGTGTTCATGAAGCGTATAATAGAGATAGATGGCGTAAACTGCTTATCCAACGATAACAGAATTTCGGTGTCACAATGTCCCTTCTAGTGATACACGATTCAAAGAGAGTTATACATAACGCGTCTGGATGTATATTTTATACAGTCTACATAGAAAGCGGTTTTTGAAGCGAGTTCGTCGGAAACATTCGAGGGAATAAATTACATTAGTTATTAACAAAAAAGTGAATTATTATTATCACTACTTGTTTTTTCCTTGTAAAAAATTAAGCGAAATTTTAAAAATATAAAAAAAAAACATTCAATTAACGGTAAGTTAAGCGCACTGCTGCCAACAAACAGCCGTCTAAAAGTAGTTATACTTAAACAACAAGACAGTTTGTGAACAGCCCAATATAATAAAATCGGAAAAAATTTTTAAATCATAAACTTATTCGTTAAGACGGGCAAAAAGTTAATATCCGGTCTTAATTATTACGCATCTTATTTTCTAAAGCAAAATTTAAAAAATGCAAAAATATGCAATTCGCGATCAAATAATTTCGATAAGACAATCCACATATTTCCAAAAGGAGAACGTATTTATACCAGAGCACAGTTCTCTATTTCAGGGGGAGAACCGCGCCAATTATACCAACAAAAGTTAGTTGTGGCTCTCTATTTTTAGGAGGGGAACCCATCCATAATAATAAAAGCTGGCATAGTTCAAGTGCACTTCACTTTATTACTCCATTTTTGCTTGTGCGTCTATTGCGTTACCATCATCAGTTATCTCTGGCCATCTTTTCCTTTTCTATTCTATCTACTACCCCTTTCATCCCGGTCTTAAACACATTGTTTCCCGTCAAAAGCAGCCCTATCCACTTTTGCTTTATCGCTAATATCTAGGAGCTCGGAATTTCAACTCTTATCGGTATTCGCAAATCCTTCAAACCTCTGGTCTACACAGCCTAATGTAATGCGTCGCATATTTTCTTCGGATTAAATCTACAACTCATTTGCTCCACTGAATTCTTGCCTATTTATTTCAGTTTCACAATCGTAGTTTCCTATAATTTTCACGCTCACTTGATTAGTAATTTCTAATATTTCCCTTGACTTCAATCTTACACTTTTCTTGTCGTCTTTAACCTGTTCGTTTTAATTTTCCTATATTTACGTCTACTCTAATTTTATTTGTATTTTAATTATTTACTTTCCTTTTTTTCCGGGGGAGGGTTTTTTTTTTTAAGAGAGCCTATTAGATTTTATACTTCATTTATAAAATCCCGAACGTTTTGGAAAGTTAACCTTTTGACATAAACGCATTAAAACTATTAAGTCACCGTCCGCAGACATTTTCATTTGAATTTAGCATTTGATATAGTATCTTTTACTTATTTACTTAAAATAAATAAACAAATAAAAAATACAGCTTACTTAAAACTTTGAATAATTTTGTATTTTATATATTATACTTCCGGTCTTGTAATATTTGATATGTTAGTAAGATGGTGAAAAAAATTGATGAACAAATGAATAACACAGGAACCGACAAAAAAGAATGCACGAAAAAAATTATTTAAATAGTTCCAATTCTAAAAATAAATTTAGGAGTTTGTTCGAATACTAAAAACATCATTTCAAATATATTACAGTGGAAGAACCGTCTTATCGTGAATATAAGAAAAAATAGTAACAGTACGGTGGTACGTAACATATGACAATGTGAGAGTATACGATAAATTCAGAAAAAAGTGTTTTAACACCAACTTCCAAGGAACCTCAGTAAGGAGAACGGCGTGCAAATAAATTTAATCAGAAAAAATTTGGTAAAAAAATAAAAATTGAATAATGCTTGATGCAACTAACCAATATTTCAATGAATATCTGTTTAAATCAAATAAACTCATGAAAACCCGTAAATGCGCTGTACAATTATAATGCGATATTGAAAGACACGAACGATTGAGTGAAAATTCAACGCAGAGAACTGTTAATTTTAAATATTTCGTACGGGGATAAAGGCAACAAGTTTTTGTATCGAATGCGAAAGTTAATTACAAACTAATATCGTAAAAAAAAAAAAAAAAACAAAAAAAAACGAACAATTTACACAATATATGAAATGCATTTGCGATACTTTAGCACTGTTCAACGGATCGCTCTCAGCTATCGATTTATCATTTCGTAGCCATTCTATTGCCCACGTAACAAAGTGGAACCCCTTGCTTCTCTTTTTGGAAACGACCATTTCCCTCCATTACGATAGAATCCTCAGAAAATAACGATAATACTAAAAAATTCACAAGCTGGAGGATGATAAAGACGCTAACTGGGAATTATTCTCCCAGTCGGTAAATCTAAAACTTCCAGAAAACACTAGCGATGTTAATAAGATTAATAAGTATATACTTAAGGAATTAACGGCAGTCGCTTCCGATGAGGTCCTAAAAAATAGTCCGCGAACGACACCTTTGATAAGCGATATTATGGTGGGACTATGATTATAGCAGAGCGATCACTGAAAAGAATAGACTCCTGTCTAGAGCAAAGCGTCGCCCGACGCAAAAAAAAAAAAAAAAAATCTGAAAAACTTCAAAACTGCTCGGGCAAAGTAAAAAAGACTCCTCAGAGAATCGAAAAGACAGTCCTGGATACGATTTATATCAACATTCAATTCCAGGACTCCAGTCAGGAAGGTGTGGGACAAGGTCAAAATGTTATCGAACAAAAAAACATTCACAACGATCTCGCCGATAATATCAAATTCCGGTCCAACTTGCAGCAAGTTAGATATCGCGGAAAGCCTGGCTGATCACTTCCATAAATCATCAGCCACTGAATCGTATGCAGAATCTTTCAAAATTATTAAAAGAAACTACGAACACCAAAAAGCTCGTCCCTTCACCTCATCTATACAAGAGTTTAATCTTCCTTTTTCCAATGATGAATTAATCGATGCCTTGAATTCAGATCCTCAACTCCCGGGCCGGATGGCATACATATCGACATGATCAAAAAGCTCCCTGCGGAATCCCTTAGCACGATTCTCCAATGCTACAATTTAATTTGGACATCGGGGAAAATTCCGAATGCTCCGAAAATGGCTCATGTAATTCCAGTTTTAAAGCCCGGAAAAACCGACCTCCCTGGCAGTTACCGCCCCGTTTCCCTGGCCAATTCTTTATGCAAATGTTTGGAGAAAATGATAAACGCTCGTCTTATACAGATTCTGGAACAAAAGCAACTTCTTGATCCAATGCAGTTCGGATTCAGATCGCAGAGATACACGATGGCCCTTCTAATAAAACTCCACCAGCAAATTTATGCCGGCCTTATTTCGAATCAGTTTACAATGTTCATAAGCTTTGACAAGGCTTTTGATCGTATTTGGCGACATAAAATCATTCAATCCCTGGTAAACTGGGACGTCACAGGGAACATGATTAATTTCGTGAAGGCATTCTTGGCAGATCGCACGTTTCAGGTTCGAATAGAAGATATATTGTCGTCCCCTAGAAATCATAGAAAACGGCACGCCTTAAGGCTCGATAATTAATAACCTTTTCGCTGACGACCTCACAATATACACAACATCTGCAAATCTGGAAAGTTTAAGAGTTCGGCTTCAAAACACGACCGATTCTCAGCGGAAAAAAAAGCTAGCATTATTTTCAGCGATAAACGGAGATCCGCTTCCGACTGCAAAATAACTCTGGGCAACGGTCCAATTAGATCAGCCCAAACGGTCAAAATCCTTGGATTGGTATTCGACAGGAAGCTATCTTGGTCCAGGCACATCGATGAACTTCAAACGAAATGTCAAAAATCACTCAACGTCCTCAAAATGTCGGCTCATACGAAATGGGGCGGAGATAGAAAATGCCTGCAGAACCTCTACTCCGCTCTTACACTATCTAAAATGGATTACGGTTCGATCATATATAGATCTACTAAACCTAATGTGCTGAACAGGTTAAACACTGTTCAAAATTCCACCTTAAGACTAATCTCAGGCGCATTGCACTGCAGTCCAATTGATAGCCTTCATGCAGAAACTAATGTCTTGCTACTCAAACACAGAAAGTTATTTCTGTCTCCGAAATATTACCTTAATCTGGGCTCAAATCCATCTAAAAAGACGTTTGCCGCAAATTATACACAGTTATACGAAAAAAAATCCAAAAAGTCCAAAGTCCCTAGAAATCGAGTGCCGGAATGCCCTTAGCAGTCTTCAATGGACAGCGACGGTCCATCTACGTACGATTGAAGCCCCTCCGTGGAACGCCGGTATACAGCAGTTATCAAAATTTTTAGAGTCCAGATTAGGAAAAACAGACAAAATCTGAAGACCTAACTAAAAAAACATGTATACTCCGTCTGCCAGCACGAATGGGAACAAAACTGTAGCTCTCAGAAACTGTTCAAAGTCAAGGGAAACCTTCGGCGATGGAGCACTTCATACAGACAGGACCGATATGAGGAAACAATATTAGCTCGCCTGCACATAGGCAACTGCCTTTACACGGCTACCTGTTTCAAAAACAACCTCCTAAACCTATATGTGAAATTTGTGGAGTGCCGGTTGCGATGGGGCATCTCCTCACCTCGTGCCGCAAATTTCGACAAGAGCCGCGTTTTTCGAGGAGGTTACACTGGTTTGGCCGAAATACTGGCGGACAATGAAACGGCGTGTAGAAACATTTTAAAATTTTTGAAGCTTATCAGACTTTTCCCTTTTATATAGTTCTGATGTATTTCTTTTCCTTTCTTTTCTTTTTTCTCTTTTTTTTTTTTTTTTATTAAAGCGCCAAGGAAATAGACGAAAAATCGGAAAAAAATAACCAAAAAATGAAAAAAAAGTCCTGAGACCGTTCTATGGCACTTAGAAAGGTATTTTTTTTTTTTTTAATCGACAGCTCCAGGCCAGTGGCTTTTAGGAAAATTATAAGATGTCCAAAATTTTCATACCTTGGGGCTCAAAACAAAAAGGGAATAGATCAGCGCTAATTTAATAATATCATTACCAATCACATGAAAAGTACAGTACTACTATATTTACCTACGTCGTACCGCGCTTCCACCCCACGATCAATCAGTACTGGCTTTTCGTTCATCGTGTATTACTCATAGTGGACGAAGACAAAACATCTTTTATTAACGATCCTTCTTTTGTTTCCTCTATGGTGTATTATTGGTGTATTTTTAAATTTGAAAAACGACGTTGTAATTTTGAAAGGGTTCGAGGAGTATGTGTTTCTCGAAAGTGGTCCGAGTTACTCAAAATTTTTATTAGAAATTGGTGAAGGGAACATGCCAGAGACTTTGTATGGGGAAGAAAACGGAATCCTATTAAATTTCCCCGATTTAAAAATGTTTACTTCACTTGAAATGATTGATCACATTTATCTCGATGATGTTCTTTCAAATTTTACTAAAATGTTCAAAAGATGTATTTTATCACCAACGAATAAATATATAAATCAAATAAACAAATTGATAATAGGGAAAAAAATTTCTGGAGATGAAATAAATTTATACAGTGCAGATACAACTCTGATTGATGAAAAAGAAATAAATGGAGATTCCACACATTTATGTACTGAAATTTTAAACAAAATGTCAGACCCAGAAGTTCCAGATCACAAAATTACTATAAAAATTGGAACGATTTTTATCCTCATCAGAAATTTGAATTTCGAAGAAGGTCTGGTGAATGGAAGAAAAGTCGTCATTAAATCTGTTAAAGGTTTCATAATTGAAGTATTTCGTCCGGAAAATGAATGTAAGACGTTTCTGATTCCTAGGATCAGTTTCAAATTTACAGCTGGCGACACTGGCATTCAGATTTTAAGAAGGCAGTTTCCTATCAAGTTAGCCTATGCCATGACCATTAACAAAGCTCCAGGTGAAACATTAGATTTCGCCGCTGTTGATTTGAGGGATAATGTTTTCACTCGCGGGCAATTGAATGTTGCTTTGAGTCAAGTGAGAACATCGAAAAATATATGCATTTTGAGCCTTGGTCACGACGAAACTCTCACAAAACGGGGGTTTGGGGGCGGATCCGCGGGGGGTTGGGCCGCGAAGCGGCCAGGGAGCAACGCCCCCTAGTATATATATATATATATATATATATATATATAGAGAGAGAGAGAGAGAGAGAGAGAGATACACACACACGCGCACACAAATTAAGTAACTAAAAAAATGAAAATACTACCACGTTTAGGCAGACAATATGACGACCCAAAAAAAAAACAAAAAACGACAACTAAACCAAAATCAAAATATGAGGTATTATCTCCAAATAAGAACTGTCCATAGTTTCTACCTGCAGACAAATGCGTATCACACTTATACACACTGACACACATATACACGTCTACATACTTTAGAATAAAGATACTCAACCCTTCAAATGCGGAAAACAGAAACTCAGGAACGTTTTAGAGAGACACCGCTGAAAACCCCACACGCTGACAAAATCAAAATGTGTAACCTCCAATTCAAAATTCCAATTACCATAAATATACTTCTAGAAGCGGTACGAAAAGCGCGCACTCCCCCGGACAACAAAAAATTTCAGATACCGAATTATGTCCTCGAAAAGAACAAGAAAGCACTTTTACTGGCGGTCGTACAGGACTGGAAATTTCTAATTATAACAGAGAAGCTAAAAGCGAAACGAACCCAGTTGTAATATAGCTGTACTGGAGGCCTATTCACGGTGATTTAGTCGCTGATTAATAGAAACACTTAAACACTCTGCGAGAATAAGAACCGTGGCAAAGGAAACACTGCAATCGTAAAATTGCTTAGAGCATATAAATCGTACTTTTTAATTAACTTCAAATAACGCGTCATCAATTTTATTCGTACGATTAACTTTTTTTTGCCTTTCCTGCACGCACGTCAGGGTGGCCACTTTTTTTTAAAATAACTTTTCCCGGTTTTCCAGATATTTTAGCTTTCTTCTCAATTGGACAACAATGGCCGTACAGAAAAATCGTATGTAATTTCAAAAAATATTTCGCAATATACTTTCCATCGTACCACAATACAGTTTATTTCAAATCACTTAATTTCAATTTTTACTTCTGGTCAATATTAAAAATTCCTTACCACATCCTAATCTCTCTAGTTTCAATCCTTCTGATTACTATTTAAATGAAATAATTTATTATCTATTTTTTTTTGTATATATATATAAAACCCGGCCACTTTAGCCTCGCAAGGGACTCTGTAACTTGACCCCTCTGGCTTACGTTTCTATCTCTTTCTCTCCTTTACTTTGTATAAAATTATCAAAATTTACAACGTCATTCTTACCGGCATCGACACACAAAAAAAAAAATAGCATAATCACAAAAGTCATATTCTAACATTTACCTTTCATTACATAAAATTGGGACAGGTTACATTTGGTCTTTGATTATAAAATTTCAGTTAAAAATTTGATAATTTGTAATAAGATAATGTATAATGTAAAATGTGAACAGTGCTTTCGTAGGAGACGAGGGTTTAATGAAGTCGTAAAAATAAATATAATATATCGTTGAAAAGATCTGGAAAAAATTTTTGGAGTTAAAAAAATAAAATAAGCCTAAGCTCTTAAGCTAATTCTATAATACTTAGACTCGGAAAAAATTATTATGAATGATAGGGAAACTAGCGGTAGCGAATCTGAGTGCGAGAATAGATGTGCGCTTTCGCAGAAGCCGAGGGTGAGTGTACTTATGAAAAAAAAAAAAACAAAAGATTGCTTATTTGCTCAAGGCGAGTAGGGGAGGGAAGACGGAATTTTTGAAGCTAAGTAAAATAAAAAAAATACTCGAATTAATTTTTCGAATCCTTACGCTCAGAAAAACATTTTTGGGAGCGAAAAAATATACTTAGGCTTGAAAAAAAAAAAAAAAAAATTACGAACGAAGGTGAAATAACCGATGGTAGCGGTGTGCGTGGGAACGGACGCTATATATTTGCTAAGGTCGAGGCTCTGTCGGATTAAATTTTAGAATTGGAGAAAAAATAAAAAAAACAGAACACGAAAGATCAGTAAACAAATTTTTGGATGTGAAAAAAATATACATAGGCTAACTCTGGAACACTTAGGCTTGAAAAAAATTATTATGTAAGAAAGGAACATTAGCGATAGAAGATGTGTGTGTTGGATCGCTCCGTGCGGTTTTGCGATGAGCGAGATGGACATAGCTCTGCATAATGTATCGGACAAAGAAAAGTTTTAAGCGAACTGACCGAATAAAAATTACATATTTTTCTATACGCCTTCAAAAGTAAACAGAACGTGCCATGACAAATATTATTCGATGTTGGTTTCCACGACGTGACAAAAACAATATATATAAAACCATCCCCTCCCATCCGTGATTGATGAAAAAGTTCGCGATTCCTAGAAATAACAGAGTGCACGTGTGTATGTGTGTGACGGTGATATAAGACAATTAAACTGCAGCAGCATCCGGTTGAGGCAACCGTTGCAAAGATAATGCAGTCATCTGCACAGTGAATGAAATTACGTATTTTCCTACAGGTCTTCTAAAGTAAAAATTAAATTAAAAAAAAAAAAAAAAAATGTGAGAACGGAACAGGACTCGGAAAGGTCCTTTATAATTTGAATTCTAAATGTCGAGATTCGAGCGTTTTTAGCATTCTGCGAAAATTTCAGCTCTCCTATCGTCTACAATTTAAAATTTAAAATTACGCCATAGTTATTAAATGCAGAGACTCGTATAGTACGCCTGCGTGACGAAAGTATGCAGCGTGCGCGAGAACGGAAGTGCGTATGGCTGCACAACCGAAATTTTTCGAACCCTGCTAGAACACCTACGCACCAAATTTTGAAAATTCGAGGTAGCAAACGATGGGCGCGCCGCAAAAATAGTAGCTGCTTGGTAGACGAATAGATCTTATTTTCTATACGTCTTGTAAAGTGAAAATTTTAATTTAAAAAAAAAAATGCGGAACGGATCGCGACTCGGAAAATTCCTTTAAATTTTAGATTTTAAGTGTCGAGTTTCGAACGTTTTTAGCACTCTGCCAAAAATTCGCACCTCCCATCCTCAGCAAATTAATATTGAAAATTACGCTACATATATTACATACGGTGATATGCATAATAAGCCTGTATATCAGGAAAGTATGCGGCGTGTGTGGGAGCGTGTCTGCGTATGTGCGTGTAGCTGCGCGATGGAATTTTTTAAAACATTGATATACTTAGGTCCGGAATTTTAAAAAATAGCGGTAGCGAACGGTAGGTGTGCGGGGAAAAGAATGGCTGCTTAGTGGAAGAATATATCTTATTTTCTATGCATCTGCTAAAGTAAAAATTCAAGGACTTGTATAATAAGCCTGTATGACGTTGAGACGCAGCGTGTGTGGGGTTGCGCGATGGAATTTTTTGAAACCCAGCTAGAATACTTAGGCCCGGAATTATGAAAAAACGCGGTAGCGACCAGAGCGCGCCTGGGAACGTAGAGTGTACATTCGCGGCGATAGTGGTGGGAGCTCCATGCGATGGACAAAAATCACTCTAGTTTTACCTGTTATTAGGACCAATTACCTGTGCCGGCACCTTTGTGTCCTAGCTGTAACCTAAAAGCCCTACTTACCGATTAATAATCTGAAATGCGCGTACAATCATTTAGCGCGCCTCCGATGTAGTATGTTTCTAGATTTTCCGATCTATTACTTTTAATTATCGCGAGTTTTTCGTTTTCTTTGGTTAACTAGTATTGTTTTGTTTGATTTCTTCTCTGTTGTGCGTAAATGTTTTTGCAATTTTACGCCTTACCCGCATTTCCGCGGCTAGTGGTTTATTCCGTTCTTCATGCCCACTTGCGATGCGATAATATTCCTTTCTCCTACCTATATTTATACATGTACATTATATTACTTCGAAATGCATTGCCCTAATCACACCGGCTAGACAGCAAAGTTCTTCAACCTGTTGTAAAGGAATACCGTTGGGTTTTATTTGTATTTTTTTATCCAGGGTTTTCTTATTGGCTTTATTTTTAGTTTTATTTATAACTCGTGTTATAATCAGTATCTTTCTTTTTTTTAAAAAAATCCAGAATAATGCTCCCAGCTCTAGTTGTAGTTTTGTTAAAATCGTTCACTACATAACTCTAGCCTCATAATAATATTCCATTTTCATTGAACAATTTTGAGTTTTACAATAGAACGTCGCACCTTATTACTAAGGTAAAAGTCAAAACGATGAGCGCAAAATTTTCAAAATTTACTTTTCTGCGCTTTCAAAACTTTCTACGATAAAAATTAATATTACGCTCCTCGAGATGTAACATTCGTATAATAAATATATATCAGAAATAATGCCCAAAAGAAAAAAATCACACACCCCTTGAAATTTATTTTTGAAAAAAAAAATTAAATAAAATATAATCGCGGAAATAATAATAACAGAACTAACTTAAATCGATGATAATTATAATTAAAATTTTAATAAAAATAAATCCGTTCTTGACACA
Organism: Icerya purchasi; assembly: GCA_039619475.1. NCBI lineage: Eukaryota > Metazoa > Arthropoda > Insecta > Hemiptera > Monophlebidae > Icerya > Icerya purchasi. The sequence goes on from CM077116.1 coordinate 387,554,063, forward strand.
CACAGTAGGCGTACAATAAAACGCGCAACAATCATCAAAAAACTACAGAACGCGGAAAAAAATTTTCTTAGTTAAAAAATTACGATGAACAGATTTCCACTGCTCTAAATACGTGAAGAGTATGGCGGTAGTAACTGGGATAAGAATTTATCGCTCCGTTAATTCCGAAGAATGCAGCCGTTTTTGAGCGAACATCTCGACACGGCTGCCTACCAAACCACATACAGAACTCATCCTCTTTTCCTATCAGCTCGCCCATTACATGTCTACACTACTGTCCAACTTCCAGCGCTCCAGCCACATCGCAGGCATTCTCGACGTTTTCATTCAAATAGCGAATGGCTAGGAAAATTCCTCCAGAAATCGTAACAACCTTTTCACGCAATTATCGTAATATCGAACATGCGCGTGAAAATGGAGTTTAAAAGGGTAGTTGGTTACAACTTTCCAGCGTGTGGTGCGACACGGAATTATTAGAATGGTCATCGGCTTTTTAAAGAAACATTTAAAACGTATTCACCGGTAAAACGGAAAACGCGGAATTAACGACAGAAAATCGTTCTACAATTTAATAAATCTAAGTGGACAGACACAGTTAAATAGTACTAGTCGAAAAATCAAAGATAAAATTAGATTATTCGAAACCTCTTCATTGGTACGTAAAATAAAATACGAACATTATAACAGCTTTTTTAGTGTACCTGTGTATAATAAGACAGGTAGTCGAACAATATTTCTTTTTTTCTTTTTTGTGTTTGTGATAAGAATGTTGTAAATGTTTTTATTGTACAGATGTAGGAGTAAAGTTCAGCAGTATTGCGCATACAGCGTAGTATGTGACAAGATCATATAGAACCCGATTTCAATTGCTCGTTAATCCGCCATTTTCAACGCGACTTTTAAAAGTACATATATTTTCAATAATTTTCAAATCATTCAAGACGCTAGGTTGACAGTCAGAAGGTTCCAGCTGCTCTAGTACCGCCACATATTTTTAACCGACACGCAGTTTCATCTATAAGAAGATCGTTTTCTCCCGGCATCCCTTTCACCAAAAGATACGAAACGAATGTTTTCTTGTTTTTAAAGTCGAAAAAAAATTGTTTGCATTTCGCTAATTCGTTAGGCGAGATTATATTCGTCTTATTCGTTCGCGTGATTAACCTGCTAAATGGAATCTGACAAAACTTAAATATGTTATAAGAAAATTTCGTAATTAAATTATTTTTGAAAGCCAGATTTTTTTTTTTTTTTTTTTTTTTTATATATATAATGTAGGCGATATTATTAATGCACAAAACGGCTATGTGTCTTATCGAGAAATTTAAAAAAGTCTTAACTTGGAATGTTTTTGAACCAGGGATCGAGTAAATATCATATTTTTTCAACATCGAGGAGTTTTACTTAGCAGTGTCATTAAATTGATGAAAATCGATCGTTATATTTTGCCTATTATTGAAATAGAAAAAACTGTATACAAACAGTATTTAAATTTTTTTTATTCATATTTTAAAATTATGGCACACCCAAAATCCTACCACTCAACACTGGGTCTGGCAAATCGAATCTGTTCGCATCAATTTCGGAATTACTTTATATTAAGATTATTTCACGAAAAAAAAGAAAATTAAAAAAAATGGATATCATTTTCTTCCACAAAAAAAAAAAAAAAAAACTTTTCTTAGGTTTCTCGAAAAAGATATGGAAATTTCGATTCCAAAAACATTATTAAATGATTCGATGTTTTTCAGCGAAGCGAAGTAATAATGTAAAATTCTTTCGAACCAACTTTTTCTACACAAGCTTATCGACAATCGTATAATTTTAAAAAAGGAAGAAGAAAAAATGAAGCATATAATAAAGATAGGCTCTTTAATACAACGTTGTCCTAGATTACATTTCATTATTTTCGATGCAACGATCGTAAATAAAATTCAAAGAATGCTCATTTACGTCATGCCATCAATTAACCCCGACGGCGAAACGTGGTAGGCCCGTATATTCGGACAGGATTCCTAGCCGAGATAATGTAACAATTTCTATATCACTTCCGAAATTTACCTTCCCGCATTAATTCGTTCGTGTAAATCATGATCAAACACAACGCATTTTCGATTATCCTTTAAATTTTTAAGTATTTTTTTGACTTGAAGTATAGTTAAAATTTTAAATGAACGGAGGGGCGAAGTGACTTTCATCAAGGGGTACTGAAAGAGTCCTAGGATTACCACCCGTCATAGGTAATTTGGGGCAGTAACTGTGAAAGGGAAACAAAACGAAAACGAACAAGAAGTAATACCGACACTGAACTTTTTACGAAAATAAAAAGTTATTTTTACAATTCTTTTTCCTTCCACATACCATATTATATATATATAGTGGCGTGATTATACATCTATGAAATATTAAAATACGTAGTTGCGCCAATTTTTATGCGAAAGACGAAAATACAAAAAAAGAAACCATCTTTTTTATTACCTTTGTAAAAAGTTTCGCGTCGCGGTACAACACCTGTTAGTTTTTGTTTTATTTTAAAAAAATGATTTCCAATTAAAACGATTTCTAACCCTTCCTCCATCAGAAAAAACAAAACCAAACGGCAGAGTACATGTTTTTCTTTTTCTTTAATTCAATTTCTTAAAAAAAAAACTCTTGTGTTCTGAAGATGAACAGTACTTATTTGTTCGAAACGTTAACACGTAATATGTCTGACGTGGATTTTACCAAAAACATTGACACGGTTGTATCGATGAACCAGGATCATAAACTCTAAACGGTATAAATTTGTTTAGAAATTTATTATGAATTTATAGGTTTTTCTTTCTTGCGATCCCTTAAAGACGAGTGCGCGCGAGAAAAGAACCCTCCATATATTTTATATATTTTTTTTCTTTTCATTTTTTCTTCTAAAAAGTAGTAAACTGTGAAATTACACATTATTTTAAATAAAGGCCACTAGAAAAAAAAATACATTCAAAAAATAAGTATTCAACATTCAACTGCGGCTTTTAATATGTTCAAAAAATACATTTTATTCCTTTTTTTTTATTTATAAACTTATAAATAAGCGCAATATCAAAGCAGTGTACGTGAGAAAATTTGTGGTCTTCGGTATGTCTATCTAGCACGAATGAATAATCGAGTATGAGAAAAATAACCGGTAAAAAAATGAAAATGAGGATATATAAATTTGCCCCCCCCCCCAAATGGCTTAATATAGTATAAAGTTTAATTCCGCAATCGCCGCAAAATCCCTAGTCGAGGGTACAGAACTCACTTTGCTTACTCTCACGAGGATTACTCGCTTTCGTAAATTAAAACAAAAAAAAATAATAATAATAATAACGAAAGTATATAATATTTTAACCCGATTTAATTTAACGCATCGGTAAAAACAAATGACATTTTTCAACTAAAACGAAAAAAAAAACGAAAAAAGTGAAAACAGGAACAAGTAAAAACGAAACTGATGTGAATTTAACGCGTGTTCATAAGTCTCGGCTTCTATGTCGCCCCCCTTGTCGAAGCGCGCGAGAATTATACAATAATTGTGATATACGTAATTTTCCGCTTTATTACGCTCGAGAATTTCCATCTAATAAAGAGTACTATGCTAGGCGGCGTTTTTTGAGCATGTTAGCCGACCTCGCCGCTGTTTTTCTTCTACGGCAACCGATAGGATAAATTAGATTAACATGTCGTTTCCATTTGCTCGCCAAGTTTCCAGAAACGGCCAAAAAAACTGCGCTACGCACAAAACAATTTCTCGTACAATAAATTCAAATAAGCTGCATTATACAAGTTTGCTCTGACTTCTTAACTAGAATACTCTACGGTACGGAGTGAAAACCGGTATCATCAACGAAAATATTCCCACGTCACCACCAGAGGGGGACGACACAGGATCGTCCAATAAAACGAGAATGTGTCCGCTTTTCAGTTAGTTGTGAATAAATCGGAAGAACTTAATAATACAGTTAATATGGGAAAAAAAAAAAGAGCGAGTTAAATAAATTCTTAGCAGGGTATCGTGAATAAATAGGAGTATACAATGCGATCAGCAATCGAACATCGCCATAATGAATGAGGGGGACACGGACTTTTTAGTTTTCCGTACTCTACTCTGGTAACACCGGATTATTTCGAACCGAACAGATCTGGTCGCGTCTAAAGTGCCGGGGGCGAATCCAGCGCACACAGAAAGAGACAATGAATTATTTGCCGGATACTATCGGCCTAAAACGTTGACAGGATTATTGCATTTCCCTTCATTGCTATCTTTTCTAGACATCTTTATCTGGCTTCCACTTCATTTTCTCACTGGCGAAACACGTGTCTCCCGGCGGAACACGCAGATAGGTACACAATCGAATAGTAAAAATTCGAAAAAAATTTCAAACACTTTGGTAGAACATTAAAAGAATACTTTTTTTTTTTTTTTTTTTTTTTTTTTTTGTAAATAGAGCGGTCTAATTAATAAAAAGCGCTTCTTCTGTTCTTTTTTGTTTTTTAAATTAAAATTCTGGAGTGTTCCGGAGGCCTATTCTAATTTAAAAACGAAACGATTAACCGGAAAAAGAAAAAGAAAAAAAGAAAGAGCGCTTTGATACTAAAATAGTATTAAAAACGATTTTAAGATCGCGTAAATGATAATTACAGGTCGCTTTGCAAAATATACAATTAGTATAGCATTACACGCGTCACGAAAATTAAATATTTACTCGCGGTCTAAAAACACGTTTTACATTTAAAAATAGTTCATTACCGAAACTTAGAGGAGTTAACTTTGATCTTTTTTCGCACAGAGCTTCTCTCGAAAAAAAATTTATCTCGCTTCCCCTCCTTTCGTGTTGAATAAAACGTAATGTTATTCGAAAGATCAGTGGAAAAAAATTGTGACGTAGTTGTTACCGAAAAGAAGCAAAAAAGCCACGAAAGTTTAAAATCTTTTTTAGATAAAAGTCTATTTATTGCGACCGTGAATACGAAAATTGCGAAATAATCGATTAATGCGAGAAGGCGAATTAAAACGAAAACTACATGCAGATCCTCATTAAATTTGTCGGACACACCTCCTCTCTCTGTTTAAATCGTAGGCAAGAGTGGCGCGAATTCGACCCCATCAGTAATGAAGTTCGACAGGGATGTGCGTAAAAACCCATTTCAACGAAAAACAAATTCACCTTAAAAGCCCAACACGAAATAATAAGGACTTATAGTGCAGCAAAATTTTAGCCTGCGATCACAAACAAATGTAGACGCCACGTCGTGCCTCTTGCGTTTAATTAAAGGTGGTGAATTTATTATTATTATTATACTTACAGCGAAAATCACGAATTTTACGATGTATTTCTTTATTTTACTCGTAGCATAAAAGATGTTTTTCCCTTGAACCAACTGCCAGAAAATGAGTCAAGCGACACCAAAATGGCGCACCTACTCTATAAGAGACCTCTCTAGAAGTCGGCATCATCGCGTCCCCTAGTAAAATTGTGCAATAATCTCTGCGAGATCTCATACCCCCTTATTTGCATATTCATTCTGTCGTGTTCAGACCGCACTCCGGTGATTCGATTTTGTACGAGATTTGTTGAGCTCTCTAGTTCATTCAGCAACGGTGCACTTCGGCGAATGTGTGCAAGAGCATTTGCTATAAAAGCATTATGTCTTTTATACAGGTACTCCAGTTCCAAGTGTAGTCCCCCCTACACCAATGCTTCAACAGTATCTAAGAAACGAAGAACAATAAATAAACGCTCCTTGAACGTTCTTCAACGTTTCTCAAACGTTATTTAGCATTATATAAACGTTCTTCGGCGACTTGCGCCCCCCCCCCTGGCCAGGCGCAAAGCGTCGAGTCGTTTTTTTAAATATTTTTATCGAGTACCATGCACCGCTACTAGAATAGGCTAAAAGTGTTACCGAGAAAAAATATTTTTTTTTTTTTTTTAATTTAAAATTCAGGAGAGTTAGGCGAATATCTACTTGCATAGGTATCGAAATATTTCACGGCTAGGAAATTGTAAGGATGAGACGTTATCGTTATGTACATAGGAGACAGTAGAAAATATGAGTTACGGTAACCTGAACGTTACGTTACGCGCGGAACAAACGAATAAGAAATATGACCGTGAATGAACCGAGTATAACCAGCGCGTGCGCGGAACAATACAACCGCATTTCTTCGTGTACATCGAAAGACACCGTTGAACTCGAGCAAAATCGGATTATTGCTTGTATTGTTTCTTGAATTTTAACTGGTGCGATGCATTTGAAAAGAATAGAAATCTTTGTATAAGCAAATTTCGTGACACGACTACGCAAAAACAAGTGCTGTAATTTACTTTCGGTTCGTGTCGTTCGATATTCGTGTGAAATTGAGTCTGAAGAAGAAACTTGGGCCGAGGAAGTTTTGAGAAATTTAAGAAAAAGTGCAAAGCAATTTCGTAAAAACTAATAGTAATGCGAAGTTGAGTACGGCTGTAATCGACGCGTTTTGACTCGCAGAAAACTCAATTATTAGAGAAAAAGATATAAAAAAACGAAAAAATTGTTTATGCCGGTGTCTCTGTGCAGATCTACGAGATACGTGCATAAAAAAATGTTGTAACATACACACACATTACACGTGGTAGCCATTCAAATGTAATTTTTAAATTCCCGGTTTTCCTGGTTCAAATCCGCTCGGTTTTCCCTGATTACTAGAATTGTACAGAATGAGGAATGGAATTTTTTGTGTCACTATTGGTAATATTTGACCGCCGAAGCATATTTCATATGAATAAAAAAAAAATCAAAAAAAAAACCGTGATTTAGTAAATTAAAAAATACATTCATTTTTCGTTTCAAATGATTTTTTTTTTATTGAAAATATCGTTTTTCCCGGTTTTACAACAAAATTCCTGGCTTATTCCCGGTTTGGTGGCCACACCCTGTTAAATATATTATTGACGCTTTACCAGGGTCGTCGCAGTATTTCGACTGTTCTTGTAGTTTCGTATTATTGTGTACTAGTTATTTTTAGGGGGGTAGAAAAATACTCAAATTATAATATAAAACCAAATACAAACTGGAAAAGAATTCTTTGAAAAACCGTAATAATAACACTGATTATTAGACATTTCAAATATTAAAATAACTGCGTTAAAATCGCAAAAACGATAAAAACACTTGCAGCAAGATGGAAATGCCCCATCTCGTCGAAAAAGTTCCAAAATTCTCTTAATTAAAATGGCGAGTTTCGGCGGGTACGAAGCCAAGACACAACGACAATGATAATGTTTTTTCGAAAAATTACGAAAGACATTTTCAAGCGTCTGAAAAGGAAATAACTATCGTGAAAAAACCTGTACGAAGTATTAGTTCACGGGAAAAACAGGTTGAAAATAGTTGTAATGAACGGTGTGACGTTTTTTTCTGCCATTTTCAAAGCTTACAGGAGCAGGCTGCGCGGATGATGTAACACTAAGAACAGAAAACTGATGAGTTCGAGAAAAGAACGGGAAGAAGACAACAGCGCCAAGTGTGAGGTTCGCGCGGCACTATTAGGTAGAAAATAAGTCGGCATAAATAATAACACGGCAACGGAAAAAACAGCAGTAGAGTACAAATCGCGGCTCTAACGAGGAAATGCACCGTCGTTTTACGATTTTAAACTTGATACCGGAACGGAAAATTTATTCGAAGCAAACGTAAAATTTAGTTCTGGTCTAACAGCTCTCGTTGAAAATGCGAAAAAGAAAAGCTATATCAAATGAAACAAGATCTCTCCCCCTCCGAGAACACAAACTTGCCGAACAGAATCACCCTCTTTTCTTTTCAATCTTTCTTCGCATATTATTTACACACTCTGCTCTATCATTAAACCATTCGGAATTAGTAAATTTTTAATTTTCAAGTCCTCCTTAAGCTCCTTCGTTTTTTTTTTTTCTTTTTTTCGAAATACAATTCAAATTTGCGCCGACGATAGAGAACTGAACAAAGAAAACGGAACAACGCAAGAGTACAAAAGAACGTACATACAATCAGCTTTGATCTTTTTTTCGAAAGCTCGCGTGTAAAAAAAAAAAAGAAAAAAAATCCGAAAACAGAAAAACAAAACAATATTTAAAAAGAAAAAGATCTCAACCGAAGTGTAAGATACCGATCAACGCGATAAAACAACTATTTTTAACTTCAAAAACAATTTAATTTAATCGACACCACTTTGTTTGTCCCTCTAAACATTTTATAAATTCCGATTTCTCTTATTTCCTAATCGTGTAAATATGTTAAAATAGCTTCCTGCAGGAAATATCTCTGGCAATGCGATGATTAATGTCGACAATAATTCGATTGTGCAAATACAATTTGGTCTAAAAACAGGTTCCCAAAATTCTATATTTTCCTGCGCCATTCACGGCTGTAACAATTTTAAAAAATTCCTAACTTCAAAACTACTTTGTTCACGTTACAATTTCCTCGGTGTTCTGTCTGATAATAATTAACCTATAGCGTTTATACCTCAATCTATACCTTCTGCTGTTTCGCTTAAGCAAACTGGCAGCCTGTAACAACCTTATAAACTCGGTTTTGTCTGTTGCACGCACTCAATTTTTTTTTTTTTGTTTTTCATTTATTCCATTACAAAACTCCTATAAAATTATGTAATCAATATTTAGAAAACATTACTTCTTTACGTGAATTTTTCTTTAATATGAAAAATATGTTTGATCCTACAGTTTCGTCTTAACTTCGACCGTGCACTAATTGTATAACTTCCCCGATTTAACAACTTAAAATTTATAGCAGCACACGCGTCAAAGTGAAATCCAATGTGACAAACGTACCTACACATAATATTACTCGAACATATACAAATAATATGAATTTGTACCGAAGCATATCCTCTGCACATATCTTCTTACGCGTGATCACGGATATGGACCAAAGCTGCGGTAGCAGTATTACGAGAACCGTCCGGAAAATAAAAACCTCCTTTTTCAAGTTGTAAAAAAAATTAACCGCGTGTTTAACTTTAATACATGCGTTGTAATCTACATATTTAAGCTATTTTTCCGCAAAAAATCAGGTCTCGAGTTTAAGCATTTGTCAGATCGCGGTACGAGTTTTTGTATGCGGTCGTTGTTAAAGAAATCTGCAGTCAGTCCACTAATAAGCCATTATTAAAAACTAAATTCAAAATATTAAGTCTAAATAGGCCTCTGGACTACTGTAGCTGTTACTCCTCATCCGGCCGCAATACTATTTCGTTCGCCGCTAATTAGTGTCACTTGTAAACCGATCGAAGCAGAAGCCCCATTCGACTTTGAACAATATATTACATATGCGTTTTATGTTCCATATTTGGCTTTTCGCCTGATTCAGTAAAACGAGTTTCAACACTGGTTCGTTGTTTGCATTAAATCAGTACTGTCATTCTCCGTGATAATATGCAAAAACTCCTTTGAATTTTTTTTTTTTTTTTTTTGGCTTTATTTTGCACTGCAATAATACCTGTCAACTGCGCAATATAATACATTTTTCTCTTTTATTGCCGGCCTCAATATTCTATTTTAGGCGTTTATTTCCCCCCGATTACACTTTCTCATTGAGTATAGAACAAAAAAATTTTCGGCCGGTTGATCAATGTCAGCAGCCCCATATGTAATCTTATAAATTCCGACTATAACTGTTGTTTTTGTTTTTATTTATTTATTTAACTTCGCTGATTTAAATTTAAAGTTTATTATTAATTATCGGCCACCGACTACGTAAATTTATTTAATTGTAAAAATTTTTAGGTAATAAACCGAAACTATTTTTACTTACATTTCATATCGTATAATTTACATTATTCGTAATTTGCCATAACGAAAAATTTTCATTTAAAATATAATCTACCTTCTCAATCCCATAATACAGAAGTTAAGTGAAACAAAAATACTACCATAATGTTAAATTGTCTTAAAATAAAAAAAAATAAAAAAAAAAAAAACACTAGCTTAACCTTTATTGTAACTGACGAAAAGTAAAATCAATAAAATTTCTTTAGGCAAATATCCGAATCGACGGGAAAATGTTTAAATTCGAATTCAAGAAAAAGAAGAAAACGGAAAAAAAAAAACAAAAAACAAAGTTACAAAACGAATAAAAAAAGTATTAAACTAAGAAAACCGGAATATCTTAAAACGGATGTGGTAAAATCAATTTCCGAATTTCCGACCTTATCATCCATAAAGACACAATCAATTTCCCCCAAAGTCACCGAACAGTTTACTCAGATTTTCCTTTTAACTTTATTATATCGGACGTACGAGAATATCTTCTCTCAGATCCAGTGTACTTAACTAAATTTCGACTTTGTCGTTTTATTTCTCGCAACGTTAACTTTCTCCTCGGAAGCTCGGTTAAAAGACAACATCTAGCAACAGACCCTTTTCAAAGGTAATCTTCAGAGGCCCGCGCAACGTTGGCCTAGCTCCCTTCAGTAAGTCTTTCTTCCGTTTCCGCTCGCATTAATTACGATATTATCAGATGTGTTCAACATGTTTCCTTCTTCCTGAAGGGTGTTAAATGAACCGTAGCTGCAAAGGCTCAACAATGCAAAGCGTAATTTTTGACAAAAATTGTTTACGCACTTAACGGATAATTTAGAAATTTACACCGCTACAAACTCATTCATCGTTTAAAAATTACACGCACCACTTTGGCATTAAAAAAAATTTCGGAGAAATAACAATTTTCTAATCGTACGAATTCGCGTCTAAAAAAAAAAAAAAAATGTATCGAATGAATTTAACATTTACGAAAACTATTCCTATCAAATATATAGCCTGAAAACTTTTTTTTGGAATCCGTCTTATCGCCGAATATTAAAATTTCAAACAATTCTATTACCCGGTATGAAACATTGACAATTCGTAAAGCAAACAGCATTTCCGCTGAAAAAATAGCCTGTATCACGTTTATTATTATTGAACTGCTAAGAAGACATTACGATAATTATTCGTGCTATTGATAGCGCCAAAATTAATTTTTCACTATTAAGTTTCAAACCGTTTTTATGAGTCACGATACGTCGACAAATCTATTAATACGTATATTGACATCACAATAATGTTGCAAAATGAATATGTAAATATAACAAAAAAAATTTTAATTCGATTGAAAATTTCAAGGAACTATAACGGATTAATAACGGTGAAATTAAAACATTGCTGGAAAGTTGCTGAATTAAAAAATTGGCAACTAACTACGAAAAACCGGTCACCAATAACTTCCCCATTGTATACATAGTTATCACAAAATTCAGCATGAGCCGGTGATTCACCTACACAAAACACTTACATAAACTATAAACCGTTTCTTTGTCTGTATTTATTTATTTTTTTTAAAGAAAAACTTATTGGTGTTCTTTTTTTAATTACATTCCGCTCCGGAACACATCAACTGATATACATGCACATACACGTATACAGAGATTTAGGGAGAAAGAGGCAACTGTTTAAAAAATACTTTGCGCATTCCTTGTACCCGAAAACATAAATTTATCATAATTTTATTATAATAACCGCTCAATATTGGAAAAATTAATATAAGAAAAAACGCACATTAAATGATCCGTTTAATATTCCCCCGGACGCATTCTTTTAACTGATTCTTTGTTTAATTTCGATCGTTTTATAGCCACTTTCTTTCATAAAACCACCATAGAAGGCAATGAAAAACCATGCAACTTAAGTTTTATTACAGACTGTAGAAACTATTTAACGGTGACAGAAATAATTGCGAGCAAAAAAATACGAACGTTTTCCTTCTGTAATATCAGTTACTACATAAGTACGACATTAGTGTAACAAATACGTTTATGTTAAGGATCCTGTAACTACCAAGTTTACGTAATTATGAAAAACTGACGAAAACTTTGAAGAAAGGGGATTGAACAACATCATTGTGTATTGTTTCATAAAAGCCAATAATTATCATTTTGACCGATGTGGTGTAGGGAAAAAAAAAAGCCAACAGAGTCTGCCAAACAACTGGGACCCCAAACCCCCCCCCAAAAAAAACAAAAAAAAAACGATCATTTCCAGATATACAGAATTTTATTAGTACATTTTAATCAAAGCGACTGTAACATTGCAATTACGTGTTAGCAAGCAAAATAATCGTTCTGTCACAAAACTCAGCACTAAGAACAGTTACATACCATGTAAGCAACAATCTTAACTCTCACCTATAACATAATCAACGCCTAATTCATAACTAATTATTTAGTTTTTTCTTCTTTTTTAACAAAATTAAAATTACAGAAAGAATTTCACAGTATTTCATATAGTCATAAACAATTGCCATCTACACGAAACACCTATTTATAAACAAGATAAAAAAATTCGAATGGATTCATATAGTTCACTGTGAAAACAAATTTTTATCAGAACAATACGGTCTTGGCGTAATTTTAAAGAAAGAATACGAACTTTTTCCTCAAAAGGGAAGAAAAATGAAAAAAAACAAAAAACGCAAAAAATATTAATATAAACTTACCTGAACAAAAGGAATCCCAAAGAAATAACCGCGGCGCGTCGAACATCATCATTCACATCTGATACCTAGATGGAATAAAAACCGGCACACATGAACAAGCACTATTATCAATTCGAAAAATAATTAATATATAATTATTTCCATAACACAAAAAAATAATTTACTTTAAAAATTGGATAAGCTATTTTCAGTTCGCACAGTCGGTTTTTTAGACCTCGCCGAGGAAAACTACGGGGCGTCCAAATGCTAGTTTTTCAATAATACTTATTGAAGAATCAATTCCAATTGACTACATGTCATTATCGACAAAAAATCTTTTTAATATTTTCCAAATGTATTTCTTTATTTTTTTAAATTAATCAAAAAAGTGTTCAGGGACGAAAAAACTAACGGAAAAAAAGTCGTATAAACATAAAGTAAAACATAATAGGACCAAATATAATACAAAACAGGATTTTCTCACTGATCCCAGCATAAGGATGACAGAGTCGAATATAACGGGGGTTACTGCATCACAATTATAAAATTTTATTTTCCAAGGAACAACATAACTAAAAGCGATTCCTTTAAAAAAAAATTATAAAGGTCTAGCATCTAAGGATTAGGAGTTATCAGACGAGATCAGAAGGTCGAGTTTTTATATATATGTATTATGATGATACTTTCAGGCGGTCAACTTCTTCTTCTTCTTCTTCTTCTTCTTCAGGTGCCTTCTCCTTGAAGGAGGTTGGCAACTGAAATTCTAAATTACTTGTTGATATTTTATGTAAACAATTTTGATGCGAAATTTTAGCTGTTTTTAAAGTAAAACAACTATGCTATGTATCTCGCTTATTTAAGATACCGAATCATACATATGAATATATATATATATATACATATATGTGTGTGTGTTTTTATGTTCGCACATCGCCGTTTATATATTCATATATATATATATATATATACTTAGCACGTTTCATTGTCTTGGACAATAGTTACCACTTGCTAGTTCGACTACTGATATAATTACAATAAATTTGAAGCATGATCCGAGAACGAAATTTATGTATATAATGTGTAGTAGTCTACTTTATATTATAGCGGCAGTATATGCACAACTAGTCTGATACACCCGAATCCACTCGCATATATAAACTTAATACAATTCCATTGCGAACGCCAAACTGATAGGTGTGGAAATGTTTAGTTTCCCTTCAAACTCGCCATTTATTTTAATTCAGGCAACTTTGGTAGAATTAATGTTCGGTCGTTTTAATCGTTGTATTGTAGCCATTTCATTACTTCTGTTGTTGCCTATCTCTCGGATCGTTGTAACATTGTATAACTTTGCCATTAAATTGGTATTATATCGCTTATAAAATTTATTAGGTCTGATTTTTTTTTAAAATATATATACACCCTGTCAAGAAAGTATCGGGAATTGTCAATTTAAATCTCCCGGGTAATAGCTAGGCAGATAATTTTTTTTTTCCAGGTTGGTACAACTGTTTTGTATTATGATGCCTATTTTTAGCGCGATCTGTCAACCAGTGTGTTTACAGCAGCTGTTAAAATCAGTCGACCTTGAAGTGTTTTGTCGAAGTTTTACAATGAGTGAAAATATTGAACAACGTACTTGTGTTAAATTCTGTGTTTCGAACGAAATTTCTTGTGCCGATACACTGAAAATGTTACAGAAGGCTTTTGGTGAATCTGCTTTATCAAAAACGCGGGTTTACGAGTGGTACAGAGCGTTCAAGGATGGTCGGGAGACGGTCGAAGACATGCCTCGCTCTGGACGGCCTTCAACGAGTGTGACCGATGATAACGTCGATAAAATCAAGGAAATCGTTGCTGAAAATTGTCATGTGAGCTTGAGAGAGATGGCTCATGGATTGGGCATGTCACACGAGAGCGTACGTACGATTGTGCACGAAAAATTGGGTATGCAACGCGTTGCGGCTCGGCTTGTTCCGAAAGACCTGAATTTCTTTCAAAAAAAGTACCGAGAACAGGTAGCTGCAGACATGCTGGATCGAGCCAATTTGGATCCTACCTTCTTGGAAAAGATAATTACTGGTGACGAGACATGGGTGTACGAGTACGACACGCTTACGAACCAGCAATCGTCCGAATGGCGGCCAATTGGCGCGCCAAAGCCGAAAAAACCTCGCCAAAGCCGATCGAAAGTGAAGATCATGTTGATTGTTTTCTTCGATATTCGAGGCGTGGTACACTATGAATATGTGCCAGCCGGACAGACAGTCACCAAAGAGTTTTACTTAAGTGTTTTGAGACGTTTGAGAGAGGCTATCCGTCGTAAACGTAACGATTTGTGGGTCGACAATTCTTGGATTCTCCATCACGATAATGCGCCGTCTCACAAAGCCATAATTGTGAATGAGTTTTTGGCCAAACACTCGGTAAATATCATCGAACAACCGCCGTATTCACCAGATTTAGCACCCTGCGACTTCTTCCTATTCTCAAAACTCAAATTTCCGCTATGGGGAATGCGCTTCGAATCGATTGATGACATCAAGACGAATGCGACGCGAGAGCTAAAGGCCATCCCGGAAACCGCCTATCAGAAGTGCTTTGCCGAGTGGAAAAAGCGTTGGCATATGTGCATCGCTTCGAATGGATGTTATTTTGAAGGTGACAAAATAAATTTGGATGAAAATTAAAAATTGTTCGTTTTATTTAACAATTCCCGATACTTTCTTGACAGGGTGTATATGTACATATATTTGTAGAGAACCTTGATTTCTTCCCTAGTACTTCTCTAAAACAGAAACATGTTGAACAATCGCAGCGCTATTATAGAAACAAGAACAAATTAAGAAGCCACTTTTTTTTTAAATTTCAAAAAATAAAAAATTATATTTATTCAAGAGAAAATTTATATTTAAAATTGGTTAAAGAAAATTAATAAATATATTTAAAATTATTTCGCAACAAAAAAAAAATTAACCAAAATATAATGCTTTGAAATTTTAACTTGACCATTTGTAAATACTTTTAAGCGTTATATGTATTGAAATTGTTTTTCATAAAATTATATTATACAAGACAGAATGAAACACAATTAGAAAAGAAATAGAAAAATACGACGCCGGAAATCGACAAAATTCTTTTTATCGCTCAACGGAACCGGTGTTAAATCTTAGACTAGTCAGATTTAGTGATCTTCATTTCCACTTGATAGCGCTGTAATAGTGGCAAATCGAGTCTAGCCGTACATAGGATGCTACACTGCCCACATCAAAAAGAATGTGCATTGTGTAACGTGCATGTAGCTTGTTCGAAGTAGAGAAGTATCTGGTACGTAAACACCCAACATTTGATTTGCTGTTTATGTCATTGTTGTATGTGTTTGCTCTTAATGTGATCTTAGTGACTTGCTAATGTTGGAAAAGTACTCATAACGCCTAACAATCCCATACAGATTTAAGCACATCATCAAATCCGAATTCAACTATTACTCAACACGGACAGATCGTTTTACACATTAAGTATTTTTTTTTAATGATCAAATAACAACTTCTCAGATTTCTACTGGCAAACTAAAAACTCTCTCTTCAACAAGTCAATCTCTGCTATGTGTGAAATACCGATAGATTTCTTTTCTTCTCAAATTTGTTTTAATACTGCCCTGCATAACTGGAAGTACTAGAGGATTCAACACTGAATATATATATGCGCGCGTGTGTGTGTGTGTGTGTGTGTGTGTTTATATGTGTATTTATTTATTTCATCTTGCTGCGCTATGTTCACCATATACCCATAGAATATTGTGATTGCAGGTCACATAGCGGAATTTTCTCTGTTAGACACAATGGTGTCTACAATAAATTTAAATTTATTATAAATTTTTTTTATACTAAAGGTTAATACTTAAAAAATAAAAAATAAAAGATATTTTTTACAATTATTTATTATTTATCATCCATAATGTCACGAATAGAAATTACTCAATTTACACTAATCTCCAATATTAAGATCTAGGAAAACAGACTTCAGTAGATAGGAGTTGACCATTTTAGTACACCGACCAATCAAGATTCAGTACTTAGTCCCATAACTACACCTTCATTTCTACAGACCATCCAATAAGCGTTAAGCACCATACCACCATGTTCTACAATAAATGCAATTCCTTATGCGTTGTGTACATATGTCTTTGGTGTTTTGAACCAAAAACTCAGCAACTTTCTCTCACACACAACACACTTATATCTGAAATGCTCTTCTACAAAAACCATTACAGTATAGCCCCTGGAGCATTAACTTGACCAGGAGACCAAGTGTCACATCAATGCAAGAAAGTATCTTATCCTTACATTAACGCTGGAATACTTCTTTATGCAGCACACCCAGTATCATACTAGCATCATATCAGGACAAGGATCTCTCCAATACCCCTACAATTAAGCCCTTAGTATATTAATCACAATCTTAATTATACAATAATATATTTACAGAGACAATGGAATTTATACTGTTTAATGCACAGCTCATTTCCAAATAATTCACATACACTCTCCATATAATGCATGCTTACTTGGTGTAAGAAGAATTATAACTACATAACCCACCAATCTTTATTTTCTTTGTTCACATTTTCCATCAGTAGAGTACCAACACTCAACAATGGGGATTAGAAATTAATTAACACTGCTCCTGTTTTAGCGGTCAAGCAACATAAAAGCTGATAGGGGTGCAGTTAGAAATATTAACAGACTGAAACGTGCTTATGTTATTTGAGGCTGAATAAATGGCGGTAAGTGTCAATGTAAAAAACATTATTGTAAGGTTAATACTTCTATGAATAGCTGTAGTAATAATACTGATATTAATGATATAATAGCACTGATAGTAAAGACTACATTTCTACGGCATATTTAGATACAAATAACCTACAGGGATGGGCTATTAATGAGTAACTTCCTACGAGTGGTTTCAGATGGGTCAGTTAGACGGAGATATTAGAAAGAACTATTGAAAGCTGATGAATAATTGTGTTTTTGGTAAAATAATGGAGGATGTTAAGCATAGAATTAACATACAGCTCACTTCAGATAAAGTAAAATTTATTAGGCCGGTTAGGAAAAATAATTTTAAGGATAGAACAATAATTAATGAGCGGCAATTTTTAGCTGCAAATATATTTAAATCTAACAGTAATTAAACTGGATAAGCCAATTTATAATAGAATGGCTACTTTAGACACAAGAAAATTAAAAATGTTTGATTATCATTATAATGTAATGTGTAAGGTAGGCAAAATCCTTTATATTGTGACTTGAATGCACTGATTTATGAGTTGAAAACAGATGATTTTTATAAAAATGTTAAAGATCAATATTTTGATATAGAATGATTATCCAAGAAGTCATTCAAGTTATTTAAAAAACTTCAATTAGTGAATTTGTTGGATTAAGTCTAAAAATTACTTTAGATAATCGCAAAATTAGAAAATGTAAGGGTGTAAAAATGAGCTTAGTCCGAAGGATTATTATAATTATGTGACTGGTGTGTATGGTAAACTGAATGGTGTATGTTATAACATTCAAGTGTTAAGTATACATTGTACAATCTACAGCAGACTAACATAGTGTTAAGTGACAAAAGTGATAAAAGAATTATATGCAGTCTCATATAGGACACATTAGGATATGGAAACGGTATGTTTACTGAATTCTACAAAAAATTTGATATTGCTTTAGCTGAACTAAGAATATGTATACCAGTTAAAAATATATCTGTTGCATAATTGTGTAGAAGGCTTAGTATTAAGGTTAATGTAATAAAATAATGAATGCATTATTATGTAATAAAATTATGTGAATAATTCTGTTTATTTCTTTAACTCAATAAATTTGGGAGTGTGCAGTCCTAGAATACCATTTTTTTAATTTGTTGGAAGGAGGTATAAGAAGTGTGGCAGCCCTGCAGAAAGTAATTAATTTGGTGTGTATATTGTGATTATAGAAATTATTATAAAAGAAGTAAATAAACGTTAGTTAAATTTTGTTAATTTTGTTCGTTATATATTTCCATTTTCTATTATCTTAATTTGAAAAGCATTAAACGTTTATCATCAGTGTCCAACTAAAAATGTATTGTAGATTTTAATGTATTAAAAACCGAATATACACATTTATGAATATGACTAAACGCTACTTTTTATTCTTCAAAAATGCAAAATGCAGAATTATTTGTAATTTAAATGATCTGGTGTTTTTACATTTCAATTTTTATGTTAATCTTAATGAAATTAGTAATTCCCATATGTATATTTCTATTATATGAAACTGGATTATTAAGTTATGCCGGTTGCTTTGCAGCATCTACTTTTTTAAAAATAAATGTTAGCTCTATAAAATCAAAAAATCTGCATCGCGTATCATTTCTCTTTAACATTTTCACAGTTGCAAAAACAACATTGTATAAGTCTAGACATATAATAGTAGAAAGAGAAAGCTGCAATATACATAAAATAAAGGTAGCACCGATGAAGCAGAACTAAAATACAAATATTGATCAGAAGACAGTGAAAAACAATTATACAGTATTAAGGGCATTTGCAAAAGTACATTTCCATAACATTTATCTGGTAATATAATTTCGTGTGGAGTTAAAAATGTGTATTCAGTTTTATCAACGAGTAAATAAGTGACATGAAAAGAAACAGAAAACGACTTACTGCAGAAATACATAACGATAAACGTGTGTTTCGTTAAATTTCTCTATTAGTCACTAATGAAAGGCACAATATATGTTGCTAAAAATGATACGGTTACATATGTAGCGCAGAAATGAAAATAAATTAAGACGATAAAGAGGCGAATACAAATTAAGTTTGATGTGTATTCAATTAATAAGATAGAGTTATTAACTAAATGGTGAAAAATCTGGCATATCGTTAACAGAATAAAATGAAATGAATGTATAAATTTGATATGATTAACTATTGTGAGACCTGGTTAAAATCTCGTATTCGGTTCAGCATGTTGAAGACTTGGACAGCAAAGAAATGCGCGATAATCTATTTCTTTTAATCATCCGGGCACGATACAAGCGTTAACGATATAAACAGATTATATGTAACCTGGCACAATGGTAAATATTTAATACAAACATAAACACACCGAATTTGCATAAAAAGTTTACGCTTGAAAAATTTTATAAATTATAAAAAAAAAAAAAAGGTTAATGACAAATTGAATTAAAAATGAAACAGAAAAAAACAGAATGGAAGAATAAGTAAAAGAAAAAATTTCGAAAATTTACGTTAAGTAAAAAGTAAAACATGGGTTAAAAAATAAAAATAAAAATGAAGGCATTCGAAAAAACTCTGAACAGACAAAGAAATATAATAGAAATTCAACAACGAATGCTAACACAAAAAGTGCTCAAGGCAAAATTTTGACTGATCCGAAAAAGGTATAA
Organism: Icerya purchasi; assembly: GCA_039619475.1. Taxonomy (NCBI): domain Eukaryota; kingdom Metazoa; phylum Arthropoda; class Insecta; order Hemiptera; family Monophlebidae; genus Icerya; species Icerya purchasi. Next base: position 387,574,028 of record CM077116.1, read on the forward strand.
ATCAGTGTTTTAAATTAAGAATTTCACAACAATCTCCTTAAAGTTACCAAGTTATTATTCAAAGGCAATGATAAACGAGACCGTCCAGGTATAGTAAACAGACTGTAAAGGCGAAAAAGTTGGCAAAAGCTCGAACCTTTTAGGTTAAAAGAGGTAATCTCGAAAACCATTAAAACTAATTGGAAAAGGAGGGTATGTTCAAAATACTCTTTACTGAAAACAGTAAGCTTTGTTAAAAACTTTACCAGTCGCTTAATTGCACAGCAGGCATTTCGATTAAGTTCTTGTTACATTATATTTTGTAATCCAATAGTTTAATATATTTTCAACATGATTTCTTCTAAATATCATTTCCTAACATTTAACAATTATCGTGTTCGGCATTTAATACAACATAAAAGTGAAGTAAAAAAAAAGAATTTCCAGTTAATTTCATAAAGTAAATTAATATATGAAGTATTATCTAGATCACTACCGATTTTTATCAAAATCCATTTTAATGCATATGCTGATTTTTTTTTTTTTTTTTGAATAAGCATAAAGTTCAACTAGTATATCCATTGAAAGCCAAAAGAACACCCTTTTTTTTTTTTCATTGGATTAAAATTACGGAAAGAATAAAAAAGATATACATATGTAAATAAAAAAAGAACAAAAAACTTAAATAAAAAATACTGGTCTCACAACTGTATAAAAAGTTAACGGTTACTTCATCGTGTATAAGAAAAAAAGAAGGGTGCTTTCAAAAACAAAGAATATAAAAGACATTCTGTCATCAATTTGTTTTTAAAATTGCATCATAAAATGCAAATTAAAAATCTCTAACTCTTTACAAAACAGATTAGTTCTCATTACAAAAATAAGAATATTTTTTTTTCTTTAAAACTAAAAATTTACTTTTTTCTTTTTTATCAAAATTCGTTGTTATATACAGTCTCTTGTCCCCAAACAGTTTTAAAAATTTAACACAAAAAAAAAAAATTCAACTTTGTCTCCATGCACAGACAGCCTTAATAAAAAAAAAAAATAAATAAATAAACGAACTGACTTTTTAATTGACCAACAACACGAATCAAACATCAAAAATTATTTTTTTTTAAGTATGCAAGTAGCAATGTTAAAAATTGATCGGTTAACGATCAGTTAAACACTACTGCAATACATTTTGTCGGCACATTTTTCGAATTACTTCTTCAATATGTATCCTAAATTTACTAAATACTGCATTCTAGAAACATAACTACTGCCCCTTAATCGCCATTTCGTTAATTATCGGTGGATTATGATATCACACGATCACGATATGCCTCTATCAATCCCACTGCTGGGTGTAGGCACTCCCAAGCGGGATAAGTTGGCCTAATATCCTATGCTGGCCAGGCAAATTGGGAGATGCATTTTATACCTACAGCCAGATTTTCATGCAACTATTCTATGAGATACTAATGAAGACGATAGTGTAGACGCAAGACTGCACATCAACTAACGCGCACATTGTGGTGTATACGTGGTGGCTTGCCATTGCCTACCACGTGACTATTAGCGGTTATTTCATTTAATTTTTCGTAATAATTTCCATCATCCCCGGGATCGACGCCAAGCGCTCTAGCAACCAGGCTATCGTGACGACGGAGTATGATATACCACTACCATTTTAAACGATGTTTCATAAAGATTATACCATCAACCTATTTAGTCACAAGTAGGTTAGTGTAAAATTAATGTTAAATATGGTAAGAGTAATTTGAAATTCAGTAATAATCCGCTGTTCGTGATAAAAAATGAAATGCACTTACGGCAAAATGAAGCAGTTCCCGAATCGCGTAGTTACTTCCGGTTCCGCAAAATGCCATAGCCAAAGTAAACATTCCAGCACGGCGTAAATTTTGATCTTTGTCCTGCGATAGAGTGCGAAATATGAATTCCGAACGCTCTAGAGATCCGTACATGACCAAAGCTATACCGACTGCTAGACCACGTAGAATCTTTTCATGTTGTGTTTCTTGTGCGTACTAAAAATTTTTTAAATTATTATCACAGAACAACCCAACGTTTTCTTTTTCAAATAATCCAAATGCATACATATGTAATTAAACATATGAAAACGTAAAGAAACGTAAAATAATAATTTGAATCAATCATTAAGCATGGACAAGATACTTATATACCTTTTTTCTCACTAAAATACGTAACTACCACTAAGAGATTATTAAATATATCTTTCCAAAAATATAAAACATCACTGTTAAAGAATAAATTACATACCAAATAACCGTTAAAGGTTTTATACATGTAAAAAAGAATGGGTGCATACAAATAATTTTGTAACGTCCTTATAAATATTGAAAAAATACAATAGAGGGCTGACGAGCAATAGACACACATCCACACACGCATATAATATTTATCTAAGAAATCGAAAATCCATAAAGTTTCATATCAAAGATGATGAATTATATGTATACGCGTAGTAATCAGTAACGAATATGTGAATCTGCAAAGAAAAATCGAAATAGGCCGAATTTTCATGTAGAATACAATCTCATCGCATAAATGTAAACCACATTGTCGAAATCTTGAAATTTACAATAATTTCTTTAATAATTTTATGAATTATACATATATTATTATTCTGTATTTAGTTTAATTGTTCGTCACAGAAGACTCTGTTCACAAGTATAGTTGCAAGCTGCTTTCAGCAACGATAAAATTAAAAGAATGGTATGAAAATGCGAAAATTGTTACAGTACAAAATCTATGAAGGCAAAAATTTGGGAACGTGGCATTTTTTAAATGGTAAAAATCAAAGACAGGTGAAATAAAAAAAACCGCTTCTTCTGCTTTTATCTTTATTTCGATGGACTTGAACCCGTTAAGCTAACTTCGCAAAAAACATTAAACCCACCACCATCTGTGATAATACTACAAAGTTAATTTATTATATTTAACTATACTCGTAGGTTATAATGGAAAAATTTTTATATGCACAAACCGATATCATATCTTCAACGAAGGTATACGATTTTGAACCGAATGTTACTAAACCCATTGCTAACGCTGCGGCTTCGCCTGTTACAGCGTCATCTTGGTACAAATTAAACTTTAACTGTTCATAAATATCAGCACGGTTTGTACCCATAGCCGCTAATCCAAGACCGAGGCAGCCTCCGTGTCTGACAACCTAAAAACATAAAATGCATACGGAATTAATGGCACTAAAAGTACATTTTCCTTATACAATACATATCACAGATTTGCTTATCATATTGCATAGTAATATAAATTATCTCAAATGATTTCCAGTACTTCAAAAATATCTGCTGTTAGTTGACTGATTATTTATTCCTTTTTCCCATCGGGCAAGGTGAGCTCTGCCACACAGCTGCCGGCCAGGTTGCTGGATGGGACTAATTCGGGGGGTGGGGGGGGGCAAAAAAAATTATTTTTGATTGTTGCGTTTTATTGAGAATTGCAAGCACTTGTCTGCAGTTGCGGCCATATTGTAGAATAGAGTTTAACTAGTCAGTTGTTGTTGTAGGCATGTATTTTAGGAAAACAACTTTTGATAGATGTTTAATAAAAACATATTATATCAGTGACTTTAATTCCACTCAGTCTTAGCGTATTGGTAAAATTACACAAAAGAGAGATCGTGTAGTTGTTAGCACGGTTTCCGTAATTTAAAATCATACACGTATTACCAAATTCTAGACATTTCTTCATTAATTGCTCAAATCCCTAAAGCAGAGTTTCCCAACCTTTTTTTCGTCGAGCCTCCCTGAATTATAAATAACATTTTTATGCCCCCCTTAATTTTTTCAAAAAAAAAAAAAAACGCGCATTATTTTAATAACACTTATTTATTTTAATTCTAAGTTGTAGAAAATAAACTTTAACCAAATTTAAAACGCTTTTTTATCGAAATAATTTATTATAATTAAAGTACTAATGAGATACTTGAGCTTGCATGTTCTGCACCAGTTGGTTGATTCTAGGTTCAGTTTCTGCCAGAGCTTTCGTCAGGTCGCTATCAACGGCAAGACGATTTCGCTGCTTAGTTTTAATTAAAACCAGAGCTGAAAACCATGTCTCACATAAAAGTAAGTCGAAGAAAAAGAAACAAGTATACTCAAAGCAAGAGAGGCAACTTTCGAATTAACAAGGAATCGTTTGATCCAAAATTTCTCCAATGTCAAGAGATGGAAGTCATCTTTCTTGGTCGAATCGGCCTTCATATAACGAAATTCTTTCTGAACTTGTTCTGGTAATTATAAGACATCGACAACAAATGGATTTCTGGTCATGTGACATCATATTGGTGACTCTGAATTAATGTCTCGATAGTATCGGTGAATTCGTTTCCCAGCGCTTGCAAATTAGTTTCTATTTCAACTTTCAAATCTTCGTCCAGTTTTTTATTTTTAATTGCTTCGAATAGTCGAGAAAAAGATATTATTACATTTTCAGCAGAAACCTTTTGATTCCAAAGTTGAAGCATTGATATGAACCCTTGAATATGATCATAGTTACACTTATTACAGCGCCATTTCTGTCTTGAAGCTTCAAATTTAGCTGATTGAAGGCATCAAACATATATCAGTCAAATAGATCAACCTCTATTGAAATTGTTCATTATTGAACATTTGCAAAAAATCTTTTTTTTTTCTTTGAACTCAAGAAAGAGGATGACCTCTTCTTTCAATTCATAAAGGCGAGCCAACATGTTACCCTTAGACAACCAGCATACTTCTGTGTGGAATAGAAGGACTCTGTGATCAGAATCAAGATCCTTGCAAAGCAAACTAAATAATCGACTGTTCAAAGCGCTGCTCTTGTTGTAGCTTACGATGAAGTCCAAAGTCTGGCGCAATTTCTGTGACGATGTTTTGGAAGCCAACGCTTATCGATGAATAAAACAATTAGTACATACTATCGCGAGATTCTTTTCCTTGAGTTTTTGAACTAAGTCTGATCGTACACCTATCATTGCAGGGACGCCCACTGTGCAAACTCCAATGATTTTATTCCAATCCAAATCACTTTTTTTCAATGAAATCAGATATTGAATTAAATATATCTTCAGATTTAGTGCCTGCTGTTAAAGATTGGGAGTACAAAATCTCTTCTTCAATGTGATTTCCATTGACGTAACGAACATAAACTATTAACTGTGCACAATTAACGACGTCGGTGGATTCATCGCAACTAATGCAAAAAATTACGATAATTTTACTTTGTAGATTATTTGTGAAAATTTTCAGATGCCTGAAAGGTCATTTTCGAAGACATATCACGTTATTTATTGAACACCACTCGTCCGATGTTTAATTTACGCGGTAAATTAATTTTTCTTTCGCGCCTCCCTGGACATCTCTCTATGCCCCCTAGGGAGGCGTGCCCCCCCGGTTGGGAACTCCTGTCCTAAATCATCATGCAATATGCATCAGTGATCGCACGGGATATCTTATTTTGAAATCACCGCGACATTAACTTTTTTTTTCTCGCAGTCCTAAAGCCGACACACATTTTTCCAAATTGTTCCGAAAATCTGCTTATACAATAAAAGTTCATTCTTTAATAATCAATATAACATCCAGACTTTGATATCCGACTCTTTATATTAAATTTACAAATTCACGAAATTATACAGAATATTTAAAAGGACGTTTTTAATTTACAAATCATATTTATATTTTGCTGTATGTGATTAATTTTCATTTTGCTTCTTTTACATTTCCTTCCGCCGTATTTAATCAACTTTATTGAAATAAAGGAAAAAGAAATGCTTCCTTCTTCCTACTATCAGCGAAAACTAATACGATAAAATCCAGGGAAAGGTTAACAAAAGTTTTAATTATGTGCAAACTTAATTGTGAGACTTATAAGTTTACCAGTATTTGAAATCGCGAGGAAACCCGAAGACCAGAATAAATGGCGAACTACTACTGGTTTCGTTTGGTCACACAAAAAACGAATTGTAATGTTTAAAATCAAACAACAAACAAAAATAGAAAATATACACGTTTCATACAATAACAGTGATATTTCGTTAATAAATGAAAAGAAGCTTAAATATCGAATTTCTTTTAAAATAATTTTGCTCCACAAAAATTATCTCACCTTTTGAAATTATTGAAATACAATCCGTTTCATATCTAATTCAGTGTTATTGTATGAAACCTGTTATATTATCGTAGAAATGAAAACAATTGACTTCAAAATATAATTATTAAGGTTAATGTTTAAAATAAATCCATTTCTATTTTTTCACTTAAAATTAAACGACATAACCAAAAAAAAAAGTCGTCGTGGAAAATACGAAGAATTAAAAACCAATCAAGCTGGTTCTACATATCTTCATTTCATTAAAACTGTAGACATTTTTGAATGAATTGAATTCAAAAAAGCGTCCATTTTCTGATAAAATTTACGGTAGTGTGATAAATACGAACACGTTCCGATCGAAAATTTTTGATATTATAAAATTAAAGTACTCACCTCATTTTGAGCATCTTTCAACTGATTCAATAAATAATCATTAATAGCTGCTCCGTGATTTGCGTGAATTAATCCGAGAGCGTAAAGACCGCCACCTTCTGAATATCCAGATGTAGGTCCAGTTTCACGCGGCAAATAGCTTTGCATCAAACCTAAAGCTTCGTATTCGTGTCCATGATGTATAACACCTAATGATGCAGTTGCTGTTAATTTAGCCCAATTTGTAGCACGTGAAAGCCATTCCAAATTATCTCTAAAATATTCCATAACAAATTTCAATACACGCAAAAGCATCTGATCGATTAAAATCCTAATCTTTATCATAATCCGAGATTCATAACTTTATAAACAAAAACAACCGTCTCCAAATCGTATTAACTAATAAAAGGTTTATTGGGCTCAACATAAAACTTCTCAGACTTCGTACACCAGGATTTAAATTTTTTTCTTTTTTAAGAACTTTTAAAAATTGCACCCATTTAAGGAAAACAAAGATATAAAATGTTTCTCTTATTTCAAAATACATAACTAACAACTTTTAAATTTAACATCATACAAAAAATTAAGGAAATTCACAAAAATGGAAAAACTCTAAACACCACAAAATATGCTATGACTTAAAAAATTAAAAAAAAAAAAAAAGGAAAAAGAAAAAAACGTGTTATTTTTATTTAAAAATCAAATAACGTATAATTTTTAAAAACAATTCTATACAATTACTAAAAGCAAATACAAGCTCTTAAACGTTTTTTATACCTCCCGAAGTTTGAAATAATATAAATTGATTTTCTTTATAAAAGTAGAAGAAATTTCCGTAAAATATTAGTCATAAAAGAATTATGGTTTATTTTAACAGACAAATTGTATTAATATTTAAATATTTAAAACTGTCAAAAGATAAATACACAATTTTATAACTTACAATCAATAAATCTGTTTATTTATGTGTTTTAACAATTTCAAATATTATTTAAATAAAGAAATTTTCACGTAACATTCTTATTATATGAATTCTCTAAATCTGATAATTAGAAAAGGCTAGAATGTATAATTTTTTTATGCGAGATTATAATCTTTCCATTCACCCAAAAATAGATCAAAAATGGAACATTAGCCGTTATCGCAAAATTACTTATAGTCGTAAACTCTGTGCACAATTGTATAATTTCGAGCCTTTTAAAAGCTTATTCTACATTAATTAACAATCAATACAAAATTTGAATGGAAAAATATTCATTAAAAAATAATTTTGCACCCTTTTTCACTAACTGGAAATTCAATTTTTTAATGATACTTTTTATTTTACAATTCAAATAATCTGCACATAATATCTCTATTATTCCAGAGCTTTATGATCATTTACTAATTTGTAATAAAAAAAAAAAGTGTAACACTTCTATTTTGAGCCCTAAATTTTTCGAAATTATCATTTTACTATCTCAAATTCATCATTTAATATTTAAAAATGCCGGAGTTAGCTTATTTTTTTAATAATCACTCTTTACGCAAGTGATCCAAATTTAATGATCATTTCAAAAATACTTTTTTTTTTAAAAATTTACTTTTTACTCCTGCATAGAAAAAAAATTTAACATACGATTTCGAATTAATAATTGTTATTAATCATCCACAGAACATGTAACTATAATAAAAACCTAAAACATTACTTTAATAATTCGTATACTACTTAAAATACATTTACCGATGTCTTTATTCTAGAAAAAGTTATAACTTTTCTTAACTTTTTAAAACATTACTTTCACGGTATTTTTATTTATTTATTTCTTTTTTTGTATATTCATAATATATCATTTTTAAATTAATCAAACTTTCAAGTATTTCAAGATGCTTTTTTTTAACTCGTTTTTCATACCCTCGAAGAAACAAATTAAGAGGAACGATCTAGTACCTCCATAGATACATAGATAATATAATTTAACCTAGTACGAATTAATAATAGACAACTGAAATTAATAAATTATCAACTACTTAACAAATGCCTGCTAATTACTTCTTAAAATATTTTGTTCGGTAACTCGAAACTTTAAAAAATCACTGAATTCTCCCATAATACTTTAACATAAATTTCTTTTGCTCTCCAGAATCTGCCTTACTTCTCTTATCCAGGACATTCCTAATGATACCTTACTTAAATTTCATAGAAGGTACTGATAATTATTTACGAATGTATAAAAATCTTGTAATTTATAGTTGAACATTCACAAAAAAATAAAAAGTCAATAATTTCGCAAGTTATAACCGATTAAATTTTAATATCAAATCAAATTTCAAATTTATCAAATTTATTTTTAATGAAGTAGCAATAAACTTACCTAAGAAACTGATCGCTTGTAGTGCCACTATGCATGAAACCGTTAGCAATGACAGTGCCAGTATGACAAATACTAACTCTTATAGCGTCTTTGGTATTCTTCAGTATTAACATATCAGTTTTATTACTACGAATTAAAAACTGCAACTGTAATTCAATGGAAATTTCTCCGCTTAAGACTGTAATCAACTTTTCGATATGATCCTGATGTTTTTTCTCTTCTTCGTTCTGGAAAAGAACATATTTAATTTATAATCATTCGTGCTAATATCAAAATTCCAAAAAATAAAAAAATAAAAAAACGAAAAAAAAAACGAAACAACTATCAAAACTGTTTTATTTATCGAATTGAGAACATATTTAAACATTGATACGTATTAATAGTTTTCAGTCGTTAGTACTCCAATGAAGGGAAAGATCATGGCTGTATTCCTATTATACAAATAAGTAATTTTCGAAACGGCTTTATGTACATCTGGATACTAATTTTAAATCATTGTTAATATAATCAAGTGCAGTTCGAGTATACACCTAAACCGACCCACTAGTACGCATACGTGACTTCTACGATTATTTCATATTTAATTGATCAGATTTTATTGGTATCGAATTCAAAATATACTACAAAATTGTAAAACTTCTATTAATAACAACCATTAATAAAATGAAAAAAAAAAAGTTTATTAAACAAAACCACGAATGGTTAGTTCTAAAAAGGTTCCATGTACGAAGTAGGAGTTTTTACCAAAGAATATACTTGAAAATGTACAGAATTTCTTATAATACAAGCGGTTAAAGAAATAATCCGAAAAAATTAAATACAAAAAAAAATTAAATGTTTCAGTCTTCTATGTCCCTAATTTTTATATTTACTTTGAATAGTTGTTCAGAAGTCTCTTATGTTCTTAATGAAGAAAAATCTACTGGTTTGATAGTTCTTAAAAAAATTATGGAAATGTTTATTTATAATATTACCAATATCGAAACTATAAACTAAATTTCCAATACTCAATGTAAGAAGGAACATAACATACCACCCAACACAATAACCCCAACTGCAAAGCCGAGCCCCCACTGTCGAAGGGGAGGATGAAAGACTATCCGATATTACAGGCCACCGCAGCAAAAGTGGAGTCTACAATGTCGATAGGAAAGAGAAAAGGAATTTATTATTCAACACTGTAACCACAATTGTGCACGCAGAGACTCACACTGTCGAATGGAAAAAAGAAAGGGAAGAAATTCATTATCCAATACAGTGGTTACAACAGCAAAAACAGAGCCTTCCACTGCGTAGTAAACTATAAAAACTAGAACCTCTCATATAAAAAAAGAAGAAGAAAAAAGAAAAAAGAAACAGATTACGAATAACTGGATGCGACAAAGCAAACGTAATAAGGAAAAGAAAAACTGATGAAAAAAACTAAATATTGATATAATGAAGTATTGAAAACAGGAGCTTATTCGCGATGAATGAAAACAGAGATTAAAGGATACACAGTGTAAAGTAGGGATACTAAATGACATTATAAACGGGATATCGCCCTTTCAGATAATAAAAAACAGCAGTCAAAAAAAATGTGATCTGGTTAGCGTGAGGTTATTGAGGCAGAGAAAACAAAGAAAAAGTATGTAATCGAAAGTCAATAAAAAGAATCTGAAAGTCGACTATGGTCAAAAGGAAATGGCAAAGAGAGGAAATGACGGAGCAACGTAATTGAGGGAAATCAAGAAACCATAGACAGAATGGCGGATGGGGTTATGTGGATAAATAATATGAGCAAAGATTAAAAACGAATTTGTGAAACCATTACTAGCTAGTAAATCGGATCATCCTTTTAGTTATATTAAACGATTCGTAAATAAGGAATCGTCCCACTGAATAGCCAGAAGAACAAATGAACGAGCAAATCCCAACGTGACTAGATACCCAAAAGAAATTATGAGAAATAAGAGAGAGCGGAAAAGGGCAGTAATTAAAGATTGAATTTTTAAAACAATAAAATCGAAAAAAAAAATAAATAAAAAAGCGAAAATGAAATATAATCAAGAACACTTTAACAAATAAATATCAAAAGAAATAATTTGCGACTAGCAAGTAGGGAAATAAATTTAATAGCTCGCAATGTAGCCAACATTTGTGCGTAATAGATGGAGTAAAAAGAAATCAATTAAAATGATTGAGACCGGGATATAAAAAGATGCCTCACTCTATAAGTTGTTTTAGACTCATCGATATAAATAAGAGTGTGCCCACGAAAGAAAAAGTAATTACATGATTAAATTCTTTGATTAATGAAGAAGAAGGAAGGGACTTTATGTAATATAAGGCAGGAAAAAAAGACTCGGAAGTTAAATGATGTTAGAAAAACAAAACTAAAAAAGTGTTTTGTTTTTAAAAAAAATAAAAAAAGGGAGAAAATTTAATAAAACGAACAGCGATCTTACAAAAGGTGAGAAGTTTGTGCAGAAGAAACAGCATCTTGTAATAAAGAAGAGTAAATGTGAATAAAGAGGAACACGTCTGATAGGAAGCAATTTTGAAAGTAACAAAATGAGGGTGCCTGGAGCAGATCTAGAAAAGAGGAAACAGAAAACAGCCCAAGATACTTTTTTGACATTTTTGAGAATGAATTTTGATTTAGCATTAGCCTGTTTGTGAGCTAAAAAATTTGATAAGATGGATTAGCGCGAAAGGTCGAAAGGTAAATAAACTGGCTCTGCATGCTATTGAACAGTCGGCATTCCACATGAGGACCAAATATAAATATGTCTACCACCTCTAGCTGGGTTAGTCTAAGGAGGAGAGAATGAAAATAATACAGAAGATATTAATTTTGAATAAAATATTCATATTAATAATTAAAATCAAGCTAGTACTGAAATTAAAGAAAGTTGAGTCGAGGAAGAATCGAAAGTTGAACCAATTAATCTTAAAGGGCTGCCAATGAAAAGAGTGTGAAATGAGGTCATGAGAAAGGAATTCTGGAAAGGGTTGTGACAATAAAGGCGTGGCCGCTACTGAACGTGTCATAAGGTTATTTCAAGAATGCTCCAAAATTAAATTAGAGGAGGAGAACATTAGATCAACTGCACTTGAAATACTGAAACTTCTAAAGTAAGTAGAAGAACCGTCATTAAGAGTAAACGAGATTACGATCGGAAAATAATGTTTGAAAGAATGAACTATTTTTTTTAAAAGAAGTCTTCGTCTGTAATAAATAAGGGAGGAATTAAGAACCAGAAGTAGGGACCTACCTTTCACGTTACATAAAAGAGGAATGTATACAGATGCAAAAAACTAGAGCAAGACTGAGTGGCAGTGTTTCGTCCAGAAAATGAAATACGGGTTCATTTCCGACAAATAGCGCTCCTTCCAACAATATATATGTCCGGGAAAAAATATTTTTTTACAAAAATTTCGAGCTTTCGACGCTCCGAGAGGCTAATTGTAAAGTTAAAACCCCCGATGTTCCAAACTAGGGAAGTATGTGGGGATGCGTATATTTTCAAACTTGTTCAAAATTTTTAGCTATAACACTCGCGTCGCAAAGGAGGGAAGGCTACATATCACTTTTCGCTCTTTTTTGAACTTTTCCTAAACTTCAAAAGTTTTATTAAGCAAATGAAATTTCCAGGTTGTTCCCGACAAATATCGATCTTTCCATCGATATATCACATAACCGGGGAAAAAATATTTTTTTCGAAACTTTCGAGCTTCCGGCACCCCGAGGGTCGAAATATAAAGTTATAAGCTCGGCTATAGTTTTCCTATAAAATGGTCCTTTTTATGCATATATTTATGATACTTTTTGGTTTTCTCAACTTTTTTACTCGGGTTATTGCTTACGTGATATCCTTTTTTTTTTTGCTGTTTTTGGGGCTAAAGGTGGTCTATGTAATTTTTTGATTTTATGAAAGAGCTTCTAAATTTTGTTTTGTATTTTGAATTTCACTTTTAAAGGGTTATCATCTGTGAAGAGTTACGAATTTTTAAATGATTTCTGAGGTTGTTTTAAATTCCATATTATATATTGTTAACAGGTTTTTTTTTTTTGATTTTTTACCGCCCAGGGTAATCGTTAGTTTGAAGTTATAGATTTTCTTAAAGAGGATTTTAATTGTAATTTATGCTCCATTTTAAAGTTTATAAGCCGTTCGTGAGTTATTGATTTTTTTTGATATTTTTGTTGTTTCTGAACCATCTCATTAGGATTCCGTACCTAAATTACAACCGTAATCGCTAAACTATATAAACGAAGTAAATACCTAAAACAACTATTAATGAAAAACAAAATATTACGCTAAAATAATAAAATGAATTACTAGATAAAATAAAACAATATCACCGAATAAACTGGTAAGATAGAAATTGACACTACAAGTTAACAATAACGCAAAGAAATGACAACATATCACAAACATGACTCACTAACCATGGCTGTTGATAATTAATTATAACAGGCTTTGAACAATCCAGTATTTCTTTTATAAAGGTTTAACTTTTGTTTTATTATCATTAATTGGAATTTTTCATTTTTTAAAATACATTTTTTATTTCCTTGAAACATTCTTTTAATCTTTATATCATAGAATATTGCAGTATTACCTACGCGTAATCCAATATTCAGGATGACCACCCGAATATAATTTTTAAATGCCCAGTTTAATCCCGGTTTTCCCAGTCCGAAAATTGTATATGAACTTATACAGCCTTACTCCCCTCATATACTGAAGAGAGGACAAATACAATATCAACACGAAAAAAACATTGCAAATTAAATTTTTCTAGTTATGTAAAATTTTTTTTTCACATGTCAAATATTACACTATTATAAAGACCACTCACTCAAGCAGTATATGATTACTTTATTACCATAAAAGTTAATAATGGAAATCGTTGATCACATAACTCTTCTCCAATTAAAATAATTCTCAATTATAAAACTTATTTGAAATCGAAAATTTCCATTTGTATCTTCAAGTCCCTCTCAAAAAAAGTTCGCAGTTTTTTAATAAATTTAAATACGTAATACAAAAATTATTTATAGTACGTATTACGTCAATGTTTTAACCATTAGCTGAAATATTCGGAATTAGGAGATTTCATTCAAGTTTGTCATGTGTTTTCTATATCTGTAAAAAACAAGTAACCGTTGTTAGAAACGAACAGCTGCTTGCTAGATATAAAAAAGTATTCATTTTAAAATTTCAATTTTAATAAAAATAATATATAATTAATTTAAAATGTATAATTGGAATTACAAAGTAGAACATAATTCTAAGTTTCAAGACAGAACCTTCAGCTTCTTCCTTAATATTTTTCATAAGATGGTATCATGATTGTAACGTATGACTCCGAAAAATATTACTATTATCTACAACGATAAATAAAAATCAATCTTTTGCTTTTTAACATTACAAAAATTAAATGAATTATAAAAGTTATTTACATATTTCAAAAAGTATATATCACATAATATATTAAAAGACGTTTTTATTTTTAACTTTAAATGATTTTCTTTTATCAAATATATATCTTCTGACCCTTACTTTTTGACCGATTTTACGACGAAATACCCAATTTTCCCGGTTTGGTAGCTACCCTGATAATGAAATTTTTTAAATTTAGAAACGTCATTTGAACGCATAATAAATAAAAATCGATCGATCATGATACCATGTGAAATACCAGCTTGTATATTTCGTGATATGTCTATTATCATTCATTTCGATAGAAATCTTCATTTTTTTTTCAAATGATTATTCGTAATTTTAACATAGAAAGAAAACTTGGATGTTAAAAGTTTTTAAATAAATCCTCAATATCGTATTGTATTAGCAGAAACAAATTACAACATCAAATATGCTAATTTTTAAAACCTTAAGATAAGTTAATGCGTACATGAGCAATTTCCAAAAAACACATAAGTGTTACTAGTTATGAAAATTTTTAAATATGATTTGGTTCGCACAGCAACTAATAAGGAAACTTTTTCTTAATGTGAAATTTTCATCGCTTTTAAATTGAACTCAATAAGTTTAAAATTTACACATTTAAAAATATTACTGCAATTACCAAATCATCGACAGTTTTCGATAAGATCTCTTCCTTTCCGCTATCAACCTTCTCAGCTGCATCAGCAGATGAAGAAGGGGAAAATGCTCCAATTTCATTGTCATCTTTTGCACTATAAAGAGAATCATCAGTTCCAGTTTCTGTTGAAGGTTTTCCAAATTTGCGAGTAGCAAAGGGAATTGGAGCAGTAGCTGACAAAGCATCAATTACACGCCACAAGAATTGCTGAGGTGCAGATTCGTACATATCAAAAGCAATTTGATAGGCCATTAAATTATTTTCCTAGATTATAATGTCAAAAATTTTAGCAATTAAGTAAATTAAATCGAAAACATTTTCCATGCATACTTTACAAACTGTATTATAAAAAGAAAGCCACTAAATATATTTAAGAAATACGTTTAATAACGTACATTCATTATGAATGTTTAACATCCGAAACTATTCGGCATTTTGTAAACTGTAAATAAAATAATTTGTGTTTATTGTAATTTCAAAAAAAAAAAAAAAAAAAAAAACTGTAAAGGATTCATAAATCATATGATTTGAGATCCTAAAACTTGAATTCTGACCGAAATAAATTATTAAAAGTAATTCATCTAAAATATTGAAAGAACGAAAAAATATTCATCGCCATATATCGAAGGATATCATTACAAAAACTTTAAACGAATTTTATGCCAAAAGGTATTATGTAAAACATAAAGACAAAGCTTAATTATCGAAGAGTAGATCCAGAAATGTAAAAACCTATGCACTACGAAAAATTTACACACCATAAAGACGACGGAAAAATAAAAATTCAACGTTCCATTAAGTCCGTAAAAATATTATCGTTTAATCAAGTCAACCTAAACAATTTTAAAATCGAAATATATACCAAAAATTATAAAAAATACAGTCAAATTTATTAATCATAAAAATAACTACTGTACGACATTACCCAATTATTTGCATATTATCCGCTGCCTTAATGTTTTAAATATGAAGTTAATAGCAAATATTTCAACATGAAATATCCAAACCGAAATAACCTCACATTTTACACTCTAATGATAAGCCAGATGCACTTTTATTAGTCCATTCAATTAATATAAAATAATTTAATGTACACATATACTTTTCTGTTAAAAATTACATGAATTTTTCATTCTTTTGATGAAGTTCTTGTATATGAAAATTTGTAAATAGTTTTTGTTCCATAACTATGAATACAGCGTGAAATTTCAAATTTTACAAAGTCAAGTTTACCATTTTTACGATAATCTACTTTTTGAAAATAACAGTGCACGCTTCCTATAAACTTACTACATTTCTGAAACTAATTAAATTTGTTTATGTTAAGTATACAATACTAAACAAATATAGGCTCTTTTACACATTCAAAAAAACGAATTTTTAAACTACAACAAAATACACTACTTCATATATCCGCAGTAAAACTGCTAATTCATTCAAACTGAATTTTACCAAACACAATGCAACGCTACAAATTCAGTGAATATAGTAAACGTGAATTAACTTTAGTAACTGATATTTTCAAATAAAGTTTAGAAATAAACATATTAAAAACAAAATTACGATTTAGAATGAATATCCAAATAAAAAAATTAAAGATCATTTTATTAATCCATTTCGCTCATAAATTAAACCTTTTTTATTAAATTCAAACTGAAATTAAAATCTCAATAAACGCAAAGGAAATCGTTCCTTTAATGACGTCTTCAAAAAGCTATCTTTGAAACTGAAAAATACTACATAGCACTTAATTTTTGAACTTAACTGATCTTCTATATTTGCAAATTGCTTTTTTTTTTTTTTTTTTTTTTTTTTAAAGAAAATAACTTTTACACACTATTTACCAGTATTTGTATTAAGAAATGAACATTTAATAAACATACTTCAATTCCTTTGCTCAATTTCTCCAAAACATGAGCGACTGAATCAGGATCATCTAAAAATATGAAGCACTGGCACATGTTAACGTAATCGGGTATTTCTAAATCTCTGTATAATTTTACCAATTCCCGCAATATACAATCACGAAATTTATAACTTTCAATAGTGCTCAAAGCAACCTCCAGTGAATATGCCAACATTCCAACAACATCATCCTAAATCACAAACAGATACAAAAAATAAAAAAGTACTTTTCCATAAAAAACGTTATATATAATAAAATAAAAAATCATTACTAAATAAACACACATCGTATTAGTTAAATATTTTAAGAAAAAGGGACAAATGTACGATAAATAAAATAAAGGTTTTATCATAATGTTATTTTGAATGTCGTCGTAATATCAAAAAATAAATAATGTCAGTTTGCAGAACATCTCACATATTAAGCAATTGAATAAATCCTCTAAATATTCAAACAAGTAAATTATTTTAAAATTTTTATATATTTTCGCTAAAAAATAAATCTGAACAAATATAATAGTCACCTCATGAAATAAAAAATAAAACTTTATAATTAACTGAGTAATTTTTGTGTATATTTTTCCTTTAAATGTATACACCTATACCTGTGTTGATTTTTGTTTGTTATCGAGATATTTATTTTATTTTTTCTTTATATAATTAATTTTTACGCAATTCAATATCACCCGAAATCACATGAAACAAAATATTTCTTTTATACCGTTAAATATATGCACCACAAGTTTTAACTGAGTGGTCGAATTTGAAAAATTATTTTTCAGCTGCAACAAAAACCATATTTGTACTAATTTTTAAAAATATACCGGCACTTCTTACATACGCTTAATAATCAACAGATGTCTCAACTTTTTTTTTTAACTCGACGTTTTTACTAATTATTTATCATGGAGATACCGTTGAAAAATTTATTAAAATTTAATTTCAACGTTTAAATTACTGGTATTAACACACCGATCGCGAATTTTAAAAATCATAGTTTAATAAACATAAAAGTCAAAGACTAGAGATCGGTAACGTACAGCATTGTTTCCTTAATTTAATCATATACTCTAACTAGATTTATAATTGATCTCATCTATCGCATAAATCTGAAAATGTTAATATTAGGATGGCCCCCAATAACCTCGGTAAAATGTATAATAATCGGGAAATTATCTCCAAACAAGCAAAATCCAATTCGAAATATTACTGTTATAATTTTTTAAGCACGTTCATATTTTAGCTTAATTAGAACAGGTAAATGGTATGTTAATGAAATATCATTTTTCGGTTTAGGCTTTAAGAACATCGAAAACTACTTTCTTTTTCCTTTTTCAAGAAGGACTTCCAAATATAATTGTTAAATTCCTGGGTTTCTTGGTCCAAAAGTTCCTAATTCCCCCGGATTATAAATTAAATTTTTGTACACAATTCAAATATTTTTTACCGTTATAATGACCACTATCTCAAACAATATATGCTTACTTTATCGTAAAGATCAATAATGAGAACTGCCCCGTTAAATTAATTCTGAGTAATAAAATTTATTTTAAATCTAACATTTACATTTGTAATTAGAGGCACTGACACTTCGTGGAACTTATGAAAACAAAAAAAATTTACATGAGAACATACGGAACATAAAAATTATTTGTTTTAAGTCAAAATTTTAAAAATTACATATTTGAAATATCGGAATTAAATTTTATTCAAGTTATATTTATAAAAAATAAGTAATGGTTATTAGAAAGAAATATTTGCTTGTTTTATGTAAAAAAAACTTGATATTTTAAAGTAGTAATTTTAATAACAATAACATGGTGACCACTCAAATATAATTTTTAAATTCCTGGTTTATTCCCGGTATTCCTATAGTCCGCATCCTCCCAGTTTTCCCGGTTCAAATGCTCCCGATTTCCTGATTACTGGAGTACGAAAGGATCTGTTACTAATGATAATATTTGACCGCCGCAGCATATTTTATATAAATAAAACAGAACTTCGAAATTTATTTTGAGTAAAGCACAGTAAAAAATACATTCATTTTTCGCTTCAAATGAATTTTTCTTATTAAAAATATCATTTTTGGTTGTTTTTACTTTTTTTTTTTTCCGGTTTTACAACAAAATTCCCGGCTTATTCCCGGTTTCCCGGTTGGATGGCTACCCTGAATAATACAAATATAATATACAATGTGTAATTGAAATTACAACGTAAAGTACAATTTTAAGTTTCAAGGAAAAATCTTCAGCTCTAGCTCAATATTTCTCATAAGTCCACCCCGTCTTTATAATGTGCAATTTTGAAAAATGATACTATTATTTATGTTGGCCAATAAAATTCACATCTTTTGCATTTTTACACTGTAAATAAATCAATTGTGAAAGGTATTTATTTCCAAGCACTTGTACATACAAAAGAAATACTTTCAAAAATTATAAATAACACATAATACTAACAAACGTCTTTATTTTTCACTTTAAATGTTTTTTTCTTGTCGAAAAAATATTTTGGCTATTTTTTCTTTTTTTCCGATTTTGTAACAAAATTCTGAGATAGGTGGCCTCCTGTTGTTCAATGAAAAAAAAAAAAGGTTAAAGCATTATGGACTAATTTCAAAAATTTCCTAATATACGATATTATTTTTCATATGACAATAAAAAAGAAATCGCGCGTAAAGACAAGCAAAATTTTAGCGATAAATCCGAAGGGAACCCCTCAAAATTTTATTAACTTTTTTTTTTTTTTTATTTAAGGAATTAAAACAAAAACAAAAATTATTAACGACCAAACGGTTAATTATCTTAGGTTAATTTGCTTCAAATTAAAAATAAATGAAGAAAACTATAAAGCGGAAATTCGTCCCTAAATTAACATCTACCGGCGCTATTGATATAAATTCAAACATCTTGAAGCTGCAACAATATCTATGATGGAAATAATTATCAAATATAATAAAAATTGTGGAAAATATACCAACAATAGTCATCGAATTACGGTAAACATGCAATTATAAATTTAACATATAATACCGAATTAGTAATAGATTCTCTGAAAATATCCATTCTTCTCGCTTCTAATCCGAGACCAAGGGCCTGCTTGTGCTGACCGTCCTCTAAGCAATGTTTAACCATCCGATTAACAACGTCTATCAAACGTTGATCTATATCGGCGAAACTGCCCGTAGTGTTCTCAAAATTTTCACACTGTTTTTTTATGTATAGATCGATGCATTTCGCTTTAAAATCAAATAAAATTTTTCGATTGATGAAACAAACGATATAAAATGTCGGTTACATTAAGAGAAATTAATTACCAAAAACGTTTAATACATACCAATGATAGTATCAACGTAATCAGACCGTACGTTGACATTAAATAAGTCACCGGCACATAAAGCATAATGAACAGAATCATTGTAAGAACCAAGATGATAGTAAACTTTGCTGGCAACAAGTGCAGCCAATTTCTGATCATTAAATAACCGATCTTCGTACAGTATTTCACTAAAATTGCATCAATTATTAAAATTAATATTAAATTTGTTTAAGGAATCTAATGCATTTTATAACCCGAAATAATCGTATCAAATATTACGTACATTTTCTGGATTGATTCCGATATTTCTGGCCAAAATTCGTCACTTAGATAATACAGCTTATGCAGTGCATAAGACTTTAATTCATTTTTCGGCTCATCGAGTAACGATATAATTCCAGCTAAATAAACAGTAACACATCGGTCTCATTAATAAATATGAACTAAACTGCGTTTATTAAAAACAAGTACGTCATGTTTAAAAAGTGAATAATCATATACAAATACATTTAGACAACATAGTTCACTTAAAATTATTTATAAAAATATCACTAACGAAAATTGTATTTTTTCTATTAATTTACAAAATTACATTGTTAATTTTTTGAATCTGTGCCGATTATACAAAGTTTTACATATTGATTGCACTTGCATCGAATACCACCTAAATTTTTTCTCAATTAAGAAAATTTATATTATTTTAAAGCACTCAGTGTACAATATACGTGTAAACGCAATATACGAATATCGTGCACATAGAAAAATAATGCTTTTTTTAATTCAAAATCTATGCTCTAATAAAATTATAATCAAGCGTTAACAAATCTAATTCATTATGTCTGAATTTAGCAAAATTATTCGATACAATATATCAACACGCGTTCCTTGAATAGAAAACTCGAAGTTTAAATTGAAATTAAAACTAAAATTTATTTACTATCATTTAAAATTTAAGCCGGGTTCTGAATGACTTGCAAAATTTCAGATTGCAAGGCACATATATGTAGAAATCTAATGTAAAAAGGATTGAACAATAGAAATACGGTACATTTTAATAAACCTTATGTCTTTATGACGTAAATTTTGCATTAATTAAGATATTTACCTGCAGAAGTAACATTCATAATTAAAAGTTTTCCTTCTAATAATGCACTAAATAAAACCAAAACATTAACCACCAAAATTACGCGCACTCTCGTACTTAATTCACAGATTTAACTCGAAACTGAAAGTAGTGTCCGAAAACGAATTTAGCTGAATCACTGATAAAAAAGTCTTCTACAAGAAATGAAACGGCTGAAAGCAAAATCTTTATTTAGATTAATTTATAAGATAACAAAATACATTTTTTTTTGTAAATAAATTTAATGACTAGATATAATCTTTCGTATATTCCAGAAACGTCTAATTTAAACAAAATTTAATTTATTTATTCACACATTATTAAAGATAATATTTAAAATTAAACTTACTAGTTATTTATATATCCTTTTACGAACAAAATTATTAACAAGTTTAGTAGAATAAATTTAGTAAAATTTGTACAAAATTTGTATCAATATACAAAATCAGTATACAAATTTTAAAATCTATGTGTATAATCTTGGAAACGTATTTCGCAAAAGTCATAGTTTTATTTAAATTTATTCTGCTTTCAGCATTTACTTTACTTTTTATTCAGTTCAATGGTAACCAGGCAAAATCATTAAAAGAATCCTTTTATTTTTCCGCAAAATACTTTTTAAAGAAGTCTACCTGAAATTAAGTTAATAAACAAGAGTGTATCAGGGCTTGAAAGCCAGCCGAAAGCCAAAAGCTAAAAGTTGAAAGTCAATCATTTATAGATGTCATAAGCTTAATCTAAAAGCCATATTAGAATTTCCATAAGCTAAAAGCCTAAAGCTTAAGCTATATTCGAAATTTAAACAGTCGAAAGATGAAAGCTTAAGCCGTATTTCTAAAAAAGCTGAATTAAGCTTTATATTCCGCTTAGGTTTTTTTTTTAATTTCTTGATTTTGCATTTATGACATAATTATTCGCGTAAGAAATTGCTTTTAAAAACTTTTATTTTTGTGCGTAAGGAAAAAAGTTGAAGTTTCAGTAGTAATGCTAAATAGTTTGATGCATAGTAATTAATAAATGATTTTAATTAACTACTATTGAAATTCATTTCATAACCCGAAAGCCTAAGCCATATTTTGAATTCAAACAGCCAAAAGCTGAAAGCTTGAGCTGTATTTTTCAAGAACATAAGCCGTATTAAGTTTAAGCCATATTATTATTCAGCTTTCAAGACCTGGTAAGTATATTGTACTTTAATAAAAGTAAGTTGAATGATTGAAAACAATGTATTCACTAACAATTTCAAAATAATAAAAAATAATAAGAAACAAGTAAATTACCAAAATAAATAACATGCAATTTACTTTCTACAAAATTAATCATCTTCACTGTTTGTTAATAAGCAGTATATGTTACAGAAGAATCTATTTTTAAAATATATATTTATATATATATATATATATATATATATATATATATATATATATTTGTGATTAACATATAATTATTAGTTGCTGCGCAATCATAAAAAAAGAATCAGAGTCACATATTGATATGACGACATAAGGGAGTTTATCAAATCAACAATGATTTTTCCAGCTGGCATTTTTAAATAATTTTAAAATACTGATTTCATTCTTTAAGTTTTAAGTCAGCTCAAATTTTAGTTCTAATAACTTTTAATAAAATTTTAGTTTTAGCCAATAAACTAAGCTTCCAGACAGTTTTAATTTTATTTTTAATTTTATCCTTTTAATAAATTATTTAATGAATACTTCCTTTTTTATTTTTTTGTTGGTAATGAGTTTAATTACTACAAGTTATAATACTTAATCGCTAATATTACAAATATCAATATTTGTAATTGGTATTTATAAGTTATACCCTTCCTCCACCCAATACATAAACCTCTTAAAACCATTCTGTGCACACCATGCAAAACATAAACTGAACGTGGTCCAAAAATTAAGATATTATAACTGGTTTGTTGTCAAAGATAGAGTTCTCAATGTTCATTATTTACTCACAGAATTGTTTTTGATCCTATTTAATGAATTACATGCTACTTTCATTGCCACTAAATATTTAATGAACTATAAATTATATCAACTGTCAATAATGAGTTCAAATTTAATGTTAAAACTCTGTCCACATCCTTAGCTATAATTAACATCCAGTAGCAAAAAAGTTGTAAAATTAGTCAGTAAGACTAGACTGCCCAGTAACTTTCTTTTATGTTTCAGTTTATTCTAGTGTTTATGAGAATAAACTAATGGAACAATGTCAAATGATACCGCTGTGATTCTGCCAATGTCAAACTTATAATTCTGTTATCTGACCTGAAAAAATATATAGATTCATAATTGAAGATATTATGATAGAGAAACTGACAGCTAACTTTGTCTACTAAAATTTCTTCAAATTAAGCCCACAATATATAGTCTTGGAAAACTTTGCTTCTAAGCTGAAGAAACCATGTGTATTACTATGTTACAATTGCGTTATACATAGCTCTTACATGTGTACCTCCTCAATAAAACAAAGCTTCTCAACATGCCATGTGTGGCATTATCCTCTTCATTCAGAATGCCTCTTACGTTCCTTGCACAGGGCATTTCTTGAACTTTCTTCTTCCCTTTCACTTCTTTCATAAGTGACTCCTCTCTGTCTAAGATAAATCTGTTCTTTCATAAAATTGGTTCATATTTCTTAATCTAATCTTCAGTAATGAATTCAGGAATCTATTTCTGGGGGGCAATTTATGTTCTTGGGTGGGCAGAAATTTTTTTAATATTTTTACTGGAAAATTTTTTTAGAATATTCCTGAATAAAACCAAATATGTAAAACATGATTTATTACGTAATTTAAAATAACATCAAAGCAAGTGTGAACGATAAATTTCAAGTAAAATAACCAATTATAAACAACAATGTTTTCTTAATTGGTTTTAAAATGATTAATTATAATTGTAGCATTAAAGAATATATTGTAAACACATTCTAACGGGTTCATTATCTACAAGGGTGGTTCAAATATAAACCGAAATTTTTAAATAAACGCGCGAAAAATTTATTGTGGAAAAAGTGGTTGCACTGACAGTTAGACCAGTTTGTTACGAAGCGTGTAGAGCAATTAGAACCGCGTAACCTCACTTTTTAGTGTAATTAGAGCCATGAGTGAAAAAGAAGTACCAGTGTCGTCTGTTGCGCAACGCATCATTATTCGTTTTTTAGTCAAATACGACGTAAAATCCGTGGAAATTTACCGAAAATTACGCCAACAGTTCGGGGATGAGTGTCTCTCCAAAACTCAAGTGTACGAGTGGTGTTCCGCGTTTCGAAAAGGACGTGAAGTGGTGTCAAACATAGCACATGTGCGGCGCCCAAAAACCAGCATTACAGATGAACACGTCAAAGCCATCGAACAACTCATTTTGGCTGACCGACGCGTCCGTGTACGCGATATGACCGACGAATTGGGCATCAGCAGCATAGGTAGTATTGAGACAATAATTCATGATCGGCTAGGTTATCGCAAAATTGCAGCCAGATGGGTGCCAAGACTTCTGAATTTTGAACAGAAATTCACTCGTTGGGAAGTTTGTACGCGTCTCCTGCAGCGCTATGAAGAGGAAGGAGAGAATTTATTGCGGCGAATATTCACCACGGACGAAACTTGGGTACGCTACTATACGCCGGAGAGTAAACGCTCGTCTATGGAGTGGCGGAAGAAAAAAGAGGGAGCGCCAGTCAAAGCGAAGGTTACACAGTCAGCTGGGAAGGTGTTGTTTACCGTGTTTTGGGACATGAAGGGAGTGATCGCAGTCGATTTCCTAACTGAACAACGTACTGTGACGGCGCAGTATTACAGTAACCTCCTAAAAAACACAGTCAAACCGGCCTATCGAACAAAAAGGCGCGAAATTCCGATCCATAGTGCGATACTGCTTCAAGACAATGCCAGGCCACATACCGCTCGGCTCACGATGGAGACATTGGCCGAATTGGGCTGGGAAACACTTCAACATCCTCCTTACAGTCCAGATTTGTCGCCTTGTGATTATTATTTGTTTGGCCCGTTGAAAGAAGCACTTGGTGGACAACGTTTCGACAGCAACGATGAGGTGGAATCGTTCGTGCGCAAATGGCTATGTGACAAGCCGCGAGATTTTTACGAAAAAGGAATAAAAAAATTGCCGGAGAGGTGGAAAAAGTGCGTAGCGTGCGAGGGGGGTTATCTCGAAAAATTGTAAAAAATATGAGCACTGTAAGTATAAAATAAAAATTTTTATGACAAAATTCCGGTTTATATTTGAACCACCCTCGTATTTTTTAATAAACGAATACGCCGTGGGGTTTCAGCGGTTTTAAATGGACTTTTCTTGGAATTAAAAACAAGAAAAATGCAACAAAAACAGAAATAACGTTGTCTATAGATCATGCCGCTTTAAAAAAGAAGAATAAATGAAAACCGAAAAGAAACGTTTAAACAATTTATTGATTTTAATGATAAATGGATCGACGTGAAACATGAGAGTTCCAGTTTACGCTGACAAAAAATACCATCTGCAGCAAATCATTTTTTCAGCTTGCGAGTATTTTACATCTTTCGCTCATCTGCAATGAAAGCATATCAGTTTTTTCATAGAATAGCAAGCAAACGTCAAAGTCAAATTTTAAAAGGTCATTTTTTTTTATTGTTATTTTATGAAGTTTCATTTTTTTGTCTTAAAATAAATCTTGTATTTTTGAAATTTAAAAATATACAACTAATTGAACCATTTCAAAATGTTTTGGCAGCAACTTTTAACATAACTGCGAATAAAAAGAATTTTATTTCCTATGAAATTGCCACATTCTTAAACAGTTTGTATTAAGTTCTGGGGGCACCCCCCCCCCCCAAAAAAAAACCACTGGATTCATCCCTGATTACCAGCAAAATTGGTGCGTTTTAAAAATGATTATAAACAGAAACAATTATATAACTTCATTCAAACAGCATTAATATTTCACACTTAGTCTTGTGCCTACATCCGCAGAGAGAGACTAAATGCACCTAACAGTTTTTCATAAATGTGTCAAAGGTAACGGTTTGTTGTCATCTGTTCTTAAATATGATTCTTTTATCACTGGAGTTCCTGTTTTTTTTTAGACAGCCAGTCTCTTATAAAACACTGAAGTTATGTCCTCATATATAATTACACATGATTGATGAAGCTCAAATAAAAAATTAATTAAAACAAAATGTGAAAAATTAATGTTTTCATATTAAATAATAAAAAGTGTTAAAAAGGCGGACCCTGAGATTCTTCGTCCATGTGATGCGTCGAAAAGGATTGGAAAAAATGATCATACAGGGAATAATAGAAGGTAAAAGGAATAGAGGACGACCTCCGACCAGGTTCATTGATTATATTAGAAACACAGCAGGCCTATCAACACAACAGCTGGTGGAAGCAGCTCAAAATCGAGAGAAATGGAGAAAAATTGTTGAAATACATATATTCATGATTGGTCACGACGTCTGAACACAGACAACGACATAGAAGAAGAAGAATAAAAAGATAATTTAATTAATATAGATTTGCTTACATAATTATTTTCTTATGTTTATAGTACTATATAATTATTTACACATGTTTATAGTACATTAACAAGAGTAAAGTTTACAAGTACAATCGACTCGAGATTATCAGGATCGCGTTTATCTAGACTCCATATTATCCAGATCGATTTTTCAAAAAAAAAAGCTAAAACGCTTTTATAAAATCCACATCTATATGCAGCACGTATCTGAATATTTGTTTACTTTCACTATAAATGAAGATGCTAAAAAATTTTTAAAACTTGCTTTTACAAAGCGTTTGTGTCCACAGTTGTGGAATATTTGTCCGACAAACAGTCACCGAGCAAAGCAATCATTATTCTCGACCAATGCACCTTTCCATACGACAACTGAGGAGTTACAAGGTGGCGATATAAAGACAATATTTCTTCCAGCAAACGTTACATCGGTTTGTCAACTTATGGATCAAAGAATCCTAGAGGCCTTAAAAAAAAATATCGACGCCGCCTTCCCATCAGACTAATATCTAGAGTTGAAAATTATGAGAACTAACAGATTGCTTTAAAATCAGTTGATACACTTAATGTTATCACTTAGTTATCCGAGGTAAACAAGAGATTAATTCTATAGCATTAGTGCGGTCGTGGAAAATATTATTAGATCATAAAGTCAGTGATAAATGGAATGAAATTGACAATGTGATTTGGACAGTTCAAACGAAAACGAGGTGCTTGCTTCTCTAATAAAAAATATTCCAGGACGTGAAACGGGTAATACAAATAACGTTACAGAATGGATGGACGGCGATGAAATCGAAGAAACGGCAGATGAAGATATTATAGCCATGGTACTCAACGAGGATCCAGTTGACGAAAATATGAATAACGAGCCCCTTCAAAGTGTTATACCACACAATGAAGGACTGAAGGCGATCAAAGCAGCGCTGGAGTACATTACTCAACTGGAAGAAGCGTCACCGGGTAATATCATTTGTTTACACAAGTGGCGAAATGTATCGGCAAGGAAGAGAATGCACCCAAAGACACAGACATTAATCACAGACTTCTTTAAAAACTAGTTAATGTAGCGTAGGTTAATTTTCATGTTTACTTTTTTTATTATGGGATAAATTAATTTTCATTTTTTCATTTAATTTGCAGTATTTAACCTTGAACTCCGACGTATCCTGATTTTTTGCTATCCGGACCGGCTGGCCGTACAATTAATCCGGATAATCAGGAGTCCATTGTATTAATAAAATAGTAAGCATGTTAATATAACGATATATTTATTACAGTTATAAACCTATTTGTGCACTATATTAAAACACAAAACCCATATTACTGGGTTATTTGTGCGCTTGTGACACATTTTTTTACTAATTTATTAACTTCTGAACTGATTTTATCATCATCCCAGTAATTTTTATGTCAAACTGCAGAGTTAAAGTAATTGTCTTCTATTAACATATGCTTAAGTTTCTAAGATTTTCCAATATTTGTTGCTCTTCCAAAAATGATTAAACAAATCACTTCCTCAAGTTTATTGATCGAAATATTCTTTCGTGTGTATTTTCTACACAATATAAATGAATTTACCACAGCAATATATGACAGTAGTACCAATGCCATTTTCCAATATTGTTGCACAACTTGATGCAATTTGGTCACTTAAATCAATCCCAGCTTTGTTTAGATTATATTATTTTATAGCAAATTATTTCAGTTTTACAATTCTACGTTTATTTTTTATAGCGATCAAATCAACTTTGTGATAGCTTCATGTTTATCAGTCAGTCTATGTAATATGAGTTCCTCTATTTCATATTACGTTCATTGGTCCGCTCTAATCTTCGTAGATATTAGGTGTACAGGTATACAACAACGATTGTGACGGAAACGAAATTGTGAAATGAAATTGCGCAATGTAACGATTATTATTTTTCACCACATATATTTATGTATATATATATCTATATTTTTAATATAAAATTTTAAAATATGTTACATATTTATTTTTATATTTATATTATTATTTAAATTGATCATTAAATGTCTTAAATATTATATATTATAGTCTATGTACTTTACATCTGTTTTAATAGTTATGACCTTTGACTAACTGTTATTTTAAACCTATATATAAACTATTTTATTCCTTAGTTGACCTCAGTGAGATTTAGAATTTGTCTCTAATCACATATAGTCAATTGTGTTTTAGCTGTTTTAGCTGATGATGGGTTATGCCCAAAAACGTTACTAAGTAAGAAATTTATTTTGTTCTTATATTGTTTGTTATAATTGTTTATTATATCAGTTATTATTAAGTTATTATATTTGAAATTATAATTTTGCTTTACTTACTGAAGTATTTTATATCTGCTTTTGATTTTGAATTTTTATAGGATGACCAATTTTTCATTACTACTGACAGTTTTTTTTTTGTTTTTTTTTTGTTAGATATTAAAAAAGTAGAACAAGGTGGAATCTATTATTAGTATAAACAAGAGTCCCGAGAATGACTATTTCTATAAGAATGAAACAAAAATGTCCGGCAAGAGAAAAAAAAGGATAAAGTAAATTAAGATAAAACTGGAAAAATACAAAAATAAGGAAATCAGAACCAGTGAAAATATTTTGAAAAAAATTAGAAGTTGTACTAACAAACAAGTAAATCAAAACTACAAAAATAAACACAATATCACATATACACTAAGAACAAAAAAAAACGAGAATTATTATTACAAAATTACAAGTATATTCATACCTTTAATAATTGTAATTTATTAACTAAGCAGAATTTGGTTTACGAATCGCATATTTTTGAAAAATGAAATTAGTAATATAGAAACTTTGTGAACATTTATAAATATTGTGGTGGTATTCATTTTTCATGTTTTAATTTATTTCACTATATCAATCACTTATAATTAATCTGAATTTTGTTATTGTAATTTATAACAATTTTAAGCAAAAACTAATCAAATTAAAATAAACGTTAAAGTCATAATTTAATTTTAATTAAGTTTTTTATTAAAATAAATATTAATTAAATGAACTAAAACCACAAAGAAAAAATGAAGCCCGTCATGGGACGCCTGGCAGATGTGAAACATCATAATAGATGGAAGAATCTATAATTAATAAATATGTGTAATAATAAAATGTAAAATAAAAGTATCAATACCTGACTGCTTTGATTTGTCTCAAATTAGATGTATTTTGGTAATTGCGAGTTCCAATTATAATATCACCTATTGCTTGTGTCAGGTCCATATCGGAGGGGGTTCAGGATTCACCCCCCCCCCGCCAAATGTCTGCGAAATAATAACTACTTAAATTAAATGGACCGAAATTCAGAATAAATTTATTTCTTTTCAATTTTTGACAAAAGAAAAGAAAATTTAAATTTTTATGAATTCTATGGAAACGACCATTTTTTATTTGTTTTTATTGTAGTGTTAAAATATTGCATATACAATAGTTGACTACAAGGTTTTAGTATACTATTTATAAATAAATATATTTCATGATAATACACACACGCGCACACATATATATATATATTTATAAAATGGTTATGTGTACATATGTATATATGTATGTATGTATGTATGTATATATATTTGTAAAAATGTTTCCGTACCCCCCCCCCCCCCCCCCGACTTTGGGATTTTGGTCTAGATACGGCCCTGGCTTGTGTTCTTTGTGTACTGCGAAATATGGTAATATATTAATATTAATAAATAATATATTAATTATAGATGATTTACTAACCTTTGGTTTGAATTTGCAAATAGTGTTTTGTCCATCAGTAGATTATGTGTCAGTGTATTTGACATTGTATTTCAGCCTGCTCTTATGCATATATACAAACGGCGACGCACCAATATACTGTATCAAGTATATTGTAGACAACTAGTGGCGCGGCGCATGCAGTACATATTCCTGTGTAAATGCAACAAATGGTATAGTATATGTGCCACACACCCTTAACCGACTAGGGTTGTGGGGCAGAGGTGGGCCTGACGGCATGAAAGCGTCACACCATTTGCTATCCATTTTACCCCCAAGGCACGCCATTAAATGTTTCACATCAAAGAATGAACCTCTTAAGATTTAAATGAACTTAAAATCATAATTACTATTGGCACCACCTCAACATTTTTAATGGGTGTCGGTTAAGTGGATAATAAATATCGATTTATATAGACTTTTTTCCATCGACACATTTTCAATAAATGGACTATAGTCATTGAGATGCTGTATCTTTTTGAATAGCATGTCTATTAGTTTCTCGACTAATTAATTAATTACATCATCGTTTTAAAAAAGTTTTTTAGATCATTTATATAATAATAGAAATGTTCTCATACAAAGAGAAGAAAATCAGCTTCTTAAGACGGGTTTACATCGGGCGAGCGAGCAAGAACAAAACCTCACCTTGACGTTTTATCTCGAATAATCGCGCAGTGTGAACGTATTTTAGAGAGCAAGAGCGAGCATTTGCTTGCGCTTTCTATAATGATCGCTTATTACATCCATGTAGATAAATATTAAGCCACCTGCATTCTTTCAATAAATGTAATATTCCAACTCACTCCTTATATACTTTTTACAATAATAAATTATCTCTTTATTATTCAAGCAAACATGATTGATAAAAATTTAAATATAACAATTGGTAAAATTTTTGTTGTACCCACCCACTCTCGGTCTAATGGATAGTAACATGAGAATTTCCAATTAATTAGTTTTGCATTGTTACAATAAATGTTGGAGTAAGATTGTTATTATTTGATAACTTCAAACTAATTATAAAATCGATATGAGTGCTATATCCGGGGCGGGATACATAATAATTTTATTTGAATCACTATGTAAATTGTTTTTTAAAAATATTGTGTAAAAAAAAAGGAATGAGGGACGGTTATTTTATCGAATTACTTTTACAAAATTACTATAAAAAAGTTGAATTTGACGCTCAAATCTCAGTTATAAGCTAAAACGTTTAAAAAGTTACACATTGTTACTCGTGCTCATGTTTAAAAATCTACTGCTTCTAATTTCGTTATTATTATCGTTCTTTCGCATTATACAAATAAAAGCGAATCAAACATCGATGTTTTTTTTAAGGTAATTTTAAACTGATTAATTGAGTTTAATGTCAACCAGATTTTTTAAATAGGCCTAATGACGAGTGAAAGGGAATAAATGATATAAAAGGATGGTCCAGTTGTAAACTCCATATTTCACATTCTACTTTTGGCTTACACTTTCGGCTGGCCCCATTTGTTTTTACTAATTTGTTCCCTTTTAATGATATTCAATTTGTTTTAAATTTATATGTTAGCCGCTTTATTAGATAAAATTATATTTATTTTGTTTTATTTGATAAATTAAATGGCGCGTAAATTTTGAATGTATTTATATGCAGTGCTGATGAACACTTTTTAATGCTTGGTGGCGTTAAAGTGAGTTACTTTTATGTCTTACTTCCTTTCATTATTTGGTTTTTTAATTGTTCTGTTTAATTATTTGTAAAAATTAATCTTTTAAATTTACAATTCAAGTTCGTTGGTTCGGAAATTTTTTTTTCTTTGTAGGTATCCTATCGAAAACCGTATGCCGATTTGAATTTTGTGCACAATACATTTCATATGAAAACTCGAATCGTAATACGAAATTCGGAGGTCGCCGGCAATCCAATTGCTGCAGATGTCAATGTGTCATTGTGGAGCTGGCGAACCCTGCAGAGAAAAAACATGAAGGACCATAAAGCAATAGAAATTCTTAAAAAAATTTTAGGTCTAAATAAAACCATAAAAGATTAAATGACAAGCAAAATTACTAAAAATGTAACCAGAGAACAAAAGAACACAGTAATCGAATGCACAGAGGAGATGGTCATACTTCTTTCTGCAGTCAACGATGTCCTCACTGAATATAAAAAAGAATTAGTCACTAAACCAAATGAAATTGAATCTATAGTAAAAGACATTCTGCCAAATAATACAAACTTAAAAAATAACATATTAGGATAAAGTTCTAAATAAGCAACCACGTAGTAAGCCTGCAAACAAATTAATAATTAAATCACAGAATATACAGGAATTCGACAAAAAACTAAAAAATGTCCTAACAAACTAAACATTAATGTAGAATTCTATAAGAAAATCAATGACACTCATTACTGCTATAATCACTCTTGAATCTAAGGAAGACCAATTAAAACTTAAAAATGAAATTGAAAAATAGATTGAAGATGCTAACATCTCGGTACCAAAATCCTTCGATCCCTCTATTATCATCTTCAGAACCAATAATATATCCGAGAATGATATTCTGAACTGGTCTCGGTTACCATAGTTACACAGAACAGAGGAAGCCAAATATTTGTGAGGCTTAATCCGCATCAGTACCAATGCTACCTTCCAAAAAAAAAAAAAATCCGGATAAACTAGGAGAGTTTATCATTTGCTGATTCTGTGTCAGTAAAAAGGTGTAGAAAATGCCTTCACTTCGAGCATTTAGAAAAGTACTGCAAATCTGAACCGGAATTTATAGAGTTTACAAACAAAATAATTAATCAGCATTCATGCAGCAATTGCGTATATAATTGTTTAAAAAAATTATTTATTAATAAAAAAATTGATTTTAGTAATAAGGAATTTTTAGACATAGTGTTGGCGAAGGCTGATCACTTAGTTAATGATTGGAACTGCCTGGTCTACAAAAAAAAAAACGTCAGCTATCTCACTTCGCACATTGACTATGATGGTTGAAATAAACTATCTTAATGTAGATAATTGTGCAGCTGCACAACTTCTATTCTTCCAACGACTACATGAAAAAAATTGTGACATCGCAATTGTATGTAAACCATACGTTCATGACAACAAATTACCTATAGACAATAATAAATTTAAGTGACAGAGTAACTTTAATTATAAATAATAACATTTTATACAAACTCCTTCCATACTTTAACAATATAATTGTTATTAGCATAAGTAACTTTGTATTAGTGGGTTGCTATCTTTCTCCCAACAAGGAGAGAGAACCCCATCTTTTTAATATTGATCATATAGTTAAAAATAATCCAAATCTTGATCCAATTATTATAGGTGATTTCAATATCCGCCTTCCCCATCTGAAAAACAAAATCAAAGCAAATAGAAACTGATTTGCTATTGGACTTTATACATAGTAATAACCTAATAATTAAAAATAATAGTACTCCTACCTTCCAAAATTACAATAGAAACAGTGTAATTGACTCTCATAGTTTCTCTCAAACTTCAGAATCTTTTTACTCTTAATCTGGAACATGCAGACCTTACCGCTCACAAATTTTTATATATTCATGTGAAAGTCAACTTGGTTACAGAAAATACAAGTCCCTACAACAAAACAGATGTAAAAAAAATTGGATAACTCTTTAAATAAGAACAATTCTCTTATTAAAGTTATAAGGGAAATTAATTCATCTAACGATACTTTATTTTTTGACGAAAAGATATCTTCTCTCAACAAGTACATCACCAAAACCATTAACAACTGCACATGTCCAACGAGATCGTCGCAAAACGATTGGTGGTCTCCCGAACTTCAGCAGATGAAAGATCTTCTGAATCATATTAAGAAAAAGAAATGTAAGATCAAAAATCATTTCAAACTAGCGACCTGTAACTCAGTGCTTAAGATGCTAAACCAGAAATTTAAAAAATTAATTATAGAGTCAAAAATAAAACAGAGGAAACTGTTTGTAAGTAAATCCTTTGCCTGGGGTAAACCCTATAAATACATAATGGAAAAACATAAAAAGTTTATTATACCCGAAATAAAATCAAAGCATAACAAACTTCTCTCAGATGACCAAGAAAAATGTGATATTAACCTTGAGCATTTCATCCCAAATAAAAATGATGAAAAACTAAAATTAATTTTAACCAACCCATCTGTAAAAACCAAAGTTAATCATGAAACTATCATAAATACCATCAAATTCTTAAACAATAGGAAATCACCAGGAAAAGACAGAATAACAAATAAAATTGTAAAACTACTCAATATTTATTTTTCAGAATTGTTTTACACTATAATTAATAAATGCTTTCAGCTAGAAATTTTTCCCTCAGTCTTGAAGACTGTAGACTTAATCCTTATACAAAAACCAAGAAAGGACACTGCTGCCATAACATCATACAGACCAATGTTGTTACTCAATTCATATGTAAAGGTCTATGAGAAAATTATAAACCAACAACTCACTAAAGAAATAAATGAAAAAGGGAATCTTAATAAAAATCAATATGAATTCAGAGCATCTCACTCAGCAGAGAGTGCTGTATACAAGTTAACAGCTTCTATCAGAAACATAATATCCAAGGGGTCCTCTGCACTTGTCATCTCTTTTGATATCAAAGGAGCCTTTGACAATTGCAGATGGTCCCCCATAATCCCAATTTTTAACTCTAGTTCAGTCAATCCCTCTCTAATTAATATAATTATTTAGTACTTTCAAAACAGACATGTGCGATTACAAATTAACAATGTCTCTGCTTCTAAAAATATAACCTGCGGGGTTCCACAAGGCTCTGTTCTAGGGCTTACATTATGAAACATTCTCTGCTCAAAAGTACATAATGATATGGACTTGACATTTATAGCTCTAGTATCATTATCCTTATTATTCAGACCAGCAGTTTTTTGTGGAGTCATTTTTTTTTTTGCACATCGTCATCAGAATCGGAATATACTTCAGCAACATCAAATTTGGCAGCATCATGTTGAGTATATGTAATGTCGCCTAAGTGAAAGTGACTACAGAAGTCACTACAAAAGCAGCTGAGGCTCTTCATATACAACTTATCATGCATAAATGTATTTACTTGTACTTCATGTACTTTCAGTGAACCAGCAAAAGGTTTGATGTTGGGTCGATTATCTTCAATTATTTTTTTTTTTATAAATCAATTTTCTCTTCAGATATCACAAAAATATAAATGCCAGGTCAGTGTTTTTCTAATTCCTTTACAAAATTATCCATTGTAGTAATGTCTGTTCCTGTTATGACGATATTGTCAGCGGTTCGTTTACATGTCCCTCCGACACCATCTGGAGCGGAGCTCCTTTACCATGCCCAGCTTCATGATAGTTCCAGGTGAAATTAATTATATTTGGATATGCTTGAGTTAGTTTACAAGCTAGGTAAAAAAACATATGTTTGTTCTGGTATTGTTATAGGACCATTGCTAAAAATGTATGTTTTCTACTGAGCATGGAAGGAGTTGCATAATAGGTTTTAGATGAGTCCAGATTACAGATACATTATGGCTTAGATTTTCAGACATTGAAACGAAACATTTTGTCTTCTTTTTCATATATATACGATCACAGTGTGCAAACTTATTTGCGTACGTGAACCACCAAAATGGAATGATCGAACTTCTTCAGAGTATTTTGTATTGTAATTTTCGGAGAAATCCATGTGTATCATCGGAGCTTCTCTTTGAATTGTCTTATCTTTTATACTTTTGATAGTTTGATACTGATATACTATATTTGCTTCATGTCTTAGAAAAGTACTAATATTATGTTCAAGCTTCATTACAATGT
This sequence comes from Icerya purchasi, assembly GCA_039619475.1. Lineage (NCBI taxonomy): Eukaryota > Metazoa > Arthropoda > Insecta > Hemiptera > Monophlebidae > Icerya > Icerya purchasi. Next base: position 387,610,427 of record CM077116.1, read on the forward strand.
CTTTCCGAGCACATTTTAACGTTTTTGACATTTTTATGTTTTTACTTTGGCACATAAATTCGAAAAGCGTTACGAAATAGAATGGCGCGCCATAAATATTGAATCCGAATTGATACATTGTGCCTACGAGGGTCACGCAGAAAGTAAGGTTCCAAAACCCATCACGTTGGCGTAATAATGAACGAAAATTAAATTTAAAACTTACATTTTATTGCTTGAACATTTTACAGAGTTTTTGATATAAGAACCACCAACTTTTCAACACTTACCCTATAACATTTTCCGTCCGGTTCTTTGAAGATTCCAGTAACTCGTAATTTTTAAGCAATTCGTCATCCGCCAGATATATATATTTTTTTTTTTGTTTTAATTTAGAAAATAAAGCGTTATCACTTGGGCAAGGTCCAAAACTGTAGGGTGCATTCAATTGACAACTCGGCGGTAAGTTCTTGGGTAATGTTCGCTGTGAGTGGCCGTGCATTGTCATGAAACAGTTGAATTGCTTTCGAAATTTTTATCTCTTTCCTTAAATTGATGAGTGTTTCCAGTAGTTCAGACCGTTAATGGTCTGTCTACGCTCCATGAATTCCACTAAAATTATGTGATCCCTTTGTTGTCTCAAAAGATCAACATTGGACGGATTTTCTATAAGATTAAAGTAATAGCAGTAACCAAACTAGTCCCGTTTTAAAGATAAAACTATTACATTTAATAAAGATTTATTTTTATTTATTTATTTATTTTTTTGTTGCACAGTCGGAATGAATGACTTTTTTTCATGTCTTTACTTCGGCACATAAACTCGAAAAGCGTCACAGAAAAACGGTGCGAAAATTTCATGTATTTACTTAGATACAACTGATTACTAACAAGAGAGCATTTAATGAGGTTGATTTGCCACATACGCGAGTATGCATTCAACAGAAGTAGATAAAAGTAAGTAATGAAATCCATGTGTATTTTTAGAGTTCTATTCATTAACTTTCGGTTTATAATAGCTGCTGCTTTACTCCTAGTAAAACTCCTATCCTATATTGGCTATTACTTCCCATCGTCTTAGTTCATTTTGGCCTTACACAATCTCTTTTAATAATGCCCCCTATTTTTTCTTCAACTACACTGATTTTTGTCATCTTCCTAAGGTATTTATTCTTCCCTCATTTTCTAAGCACCTCCCCCAAGCCACAATTAAATAGGTATTCTACAGCACTATTAATTTCTTATTTCCTTCTCATGTTACCATTTATACGAATGATTCAAGGGGGTCCGGTGGCGTTGGAGCTGCCTTTATCCTTCCAGATATTAACTTATCAGAATCTTTCCGTCTTCCTTCTTTGTGTTCATTATTCACAACCGAACTGATGGCTATCCTATGTTCTATTATTTTAGTTCTTCTGATCACCTTTCCTCCAATTATTTAATTATCTCTAACTCCTTGAACGCCCTTCAGGCCATATCTTCTCTCCTTCCTAATTATTCTTGTGACTTTGTTATCTTCCATTACATTCACTAATTCATAGTCTTTCCTCCCTTCATTCGATTAACACTGAATTGCTGTGGGTACCCAGCCACTTGGGCATTTTTGGTAATGAAGTGGCTGATTCTTTGGCCAAAGTTGCTGCTTCTTCCCGATTTTTTTTTTTTTAAAATCTAACTTTCTATCCATGTATAAAAGTTTCCATATCAGATATTGGTCGGACATTTACGCTTCCTCTGTTTTCAACAGTCATTTCTTTTATCTGTATGTTCAGCCTACTCTTCCTCGCTATCCATGGCTTCTTTCGTATCCTTCACTTCGCCGTTCTGACGTTGTTTTTGTTGTTCGTCTGCGTTGTGGCCATCCCCCATTGCTTTTCTTCCGATTTCGCTTTCCCCTGATTTTCTTCCCACATTGTCCTCTCCATCTTAATGATGCAGTTATTTGCGACGCCGATCATGTGTTCTTCGAGTGTTCATCTCTTTCGTAGAGCATTCTGCTTTGTATTCCTATCTGTTGAGGCTTGGTTTTACTACTCCTTATTGTGCCTCTAATATCCTGTCTTTCCTTTCCCCATTAATTATTCCTGCTATTTTTTCTTTTTTATCAAAAATTTCTGGTCGGATTAAAATATAACCTACTTCTTTCCTTTCTATTTTTTTTCTGGGTAAAGGTCCTTGTCCAAAAAAAAAAAAAAAAAAAAAAATTATCTGGAGTTTTATAATCTTTACTTAGTGTTGATCTCCATTTCATCCAAATGCTCACAATTAGTGATCTACATTACTCGCTTTTTTTTTAAATGTTTCTAATTTTTCCTTCCGTGTTCGCACCGCTCTTTCAGCCGTCCCATTGCTCATGATGAGATGTTATAAATGTCGGCTTTATTCCATTTTGAGGACAGAACTTCTTTATTTCTTATGAATGAAAGTATGTGGCATTCTCAGACACGATCCTTATTGGTAGACTAAATTTCGTGAATGATTGTTTTAAAAATCCAATAGTGGTATCACCGTTAGGTTGGGATTCTGTTTAAAAAATTACTGCTCACCCTGAGTTTGTATCAACCAAAACAAAATATAGTTATCATTTTTTGGGCCCGTTTAGTTAGTGTGTAAACGATTCTATGGCGTGACTTATTTTTTCCAGAGATTAACTGAATAATAACCTTATTTTTTCTTTTTGTTCGAGTTTTCGTTTACGTTATTATTTCGAAATACATTTCCACAAACCAGCGGTCTTACGTTATTTTTGTGTTCTTTAATTTTTTTTTTTGTTTTTCTATTTCTTTAAGCGGTTTTTTCAGGTTTGCCAACGGAAGTGTTCGGATAACGTTTACGCATGACAACAACAACTAAGATAAGTTACAGCATAGAAAAAAAGAAAGATTTCCTTCAAATTTATATTAGAAGTAATTTCTTATTAATCAAAAGGTCGAAACATGACCCATAGGACTGTTAATAAATTACAGGAATTAACGAAAAATAATCTTTCAAATAACACTGAATTTAAAACATATGTTTGTTTTTCTGTACGGTTAATCATTCCAACAAATAGTTAATTCTACGTAACATATCATACTTAAATATATTAAAACAAAATGTTTTATTAAACCAAATCAACCTAAAATGATTCATAACAACTTTTTAAAATAAATTACTATAACTGGTAAAGGCCGCACTAATGACTTTCTGATTGTATACTGTTACAAATGTCATCAAATACTGGGCATTTTCTAATAAGCTGAGTCTCTGTTCGGTTGTACTATTTTCAAATGAACATCAAATTTTAACTTTCTTAGATATCCTTATTTTAGAACGCGATTTTGATGATACAATTTTTTCTAGTTTTCCTGTTCTTTAGTACTATTTTTATTATTCGAACGCCAAAATAAATGGCTCAAAAGTTTTTTGTACTTTTAAAATTTTACAAAAGTTTTCATTTATTTACGAAATTTAAGAAAAAAAGAATGAGAATGCTCTTGAAACATGAAATGTTTTAACTTGCGTGTTGACTCAAGTCTAAAAAAAATAATAATAATCGAACAAAATAAAGGGAATATTTAACTTGTTTTTATAGAAATATGATCATAGTAGAATAATTTTATTTTTTATTTTTATTTTACGACGCTCGACGTCTTGGTCATTTGCGTCGACTAAACATATTAACAATATCTAGTATGTAACATTTTGATAATAATAAAGGTAAATATTTCTTTTTAACAAGTGTAGATCAACAATAACAGGCGAAAAAAAATCAATAAACGAACAAAAACTATTTTGCAACCTATATAAAGATATAACATTTCGATAAATAACAAAGAAAAAGATTTAACAAATGTAAATGACTAGTAATACGGGAAAAAACTACAAATAATCAATAACTATATTAAACTATAAACTTTGATTTTTTTCAAAAATTTTATTAGTTCCTGGACATTTTCTTCATTGTTACCTAGAATCGTAATATTTAGTGCAAAACCTTTAAACTTTATTAGAATACAACTTAGAGGTTAATCCAATGAATTCTTCTAAAATTCTTCCATCTATCTCGTCTTTGAACTTATTAATGTCTTTTTAATTACTTATAGTGTATGGTACTCCACTACTGTCATTTTTTTCACAATTCATCAGTCATTCCCTTCATTTATTCATAGCCGTCGTCCTAGTGTTAGTTAGCTACTCGTGTGTATACATATGGGTGTTTATGCGAAGAGCGATCGTTCATCTGACGACGACGTATTAAATTTTCCCTGATCTTGTCGCATTTCTTCAGTCATTTTTTTTTTTACCTCGACAGTTTCACGAAAATTCAAGTATTCATGGCGACGACTGTAACGTAAATAAGTAAGTAATTTTTTAATAAAATTAATAATATAAGTAAAGTTAGTTGTTGAGATAATCTGGTTGCTATAGCACTCGACTGCATCAAATCGATGATTTCGGATAACGCAACATGCGTACGCAGGTTGATACAGACATATGACAGAGAGCAATTATATCACGTCGGAGGCGTCTTACAATCAGTTTGTCGTCTGAAGTTCTCTTCCGCGTCATGCATATACACAGTCCAACCATAAATACTGTCCATTAGTTAAATGAAAATATTACAAGAATGAAAATGGTTAAAGAATTCAAAACACATGGTGAAATGAGTAAATCGAGACTTTTCAATTCATATATAATTTATTCAAAATGGCTGATTTGATGTTAACACGTAATTTTAAACGTTTGACAAAATCGTCTATACATGGTCGCAAGGTTTCAAGAGGAACTTCGGATGCAATTTTCAAAGGCCCCAAATTGCGATGAGGTTCGCGCATGCCTTTCCTACCAATACCGGTCACAATCAATAATTTAGGGGATTTAAATCGGGACTTCCGGATGGTCGATCAGAGGCACAAACAAAATTCTGGGACGTTGTTTTCAAGCCAGCTTTGCGTTCCCTTCGCTTTTTGCGCTGGGGCAGAATCTTGCTGGAATATTTTGATAAACTTTTGCTAAGTTTTAACACCTGTTTCACAAAAATGAATGGGGGAAGCGCCCTGATAAAAAACGCCCCACCATGCCTTTATGTAGCCAGGGTGATGACTCCGCTGCAGCCTAGGTACTTTGTCTGTAGCTTCGTATGAACTTTTAGCATACATTCAATCATTTTGTTTGTTGAAACTGTCTTGAACACTGAACATTTTTTCATCTACAAAAAAAATGTTCTTGTAGCGACCAGAGCCGAAAACGAGAATGAGATTTTTTGATTTTTCAAAATGAATTCGCTTTAATTTGCCCATTGAAAAATGTCCAGTGTACCCCTCTTGTATGTTCTCAAATGTAATTTATCACGCAGAATGCGTGAAACAGTGCCTGGTGCAATATTTATTTCACAAGAGAGTATTTCTTGCTTGTGCATCAGGTTTTTTTATATGCCGCTTCGTATAGCTTCTACACCCTTTAGTGTGCGAACGGTGCGGGGACGACCAGTCTTAGGACAATGTAAAACATCACCCATCACATTATAATGCTGTATACATCAGTACACGAATTTCTGACTCACTTTCAGCGATTTGAGGAAAGAGAAAATATATTGACCACTTTTCCCTGCCTCGCAAAGACCGATCACAGTGACACATGTGTGAAAATCGGACCAATCCATCATTGTAATGGGAAACAACTGATTGTGTCGAGTGTACGCTACTACTAGACGATGAAAAAAAACTCTCTCGAACAGTGTGACCTTGTTAAGGAATTCAATTTTTTTTCCATGGTAGACAGTATTTATGGCTAGACTGCGTATAAGCAGAACAAGTTTAAAATGCATCTCCCAATTTGCTTGGCCAGCGCCGGAGATTAGGTTAATTACTACATGCAGCAGTGGATTTAATATAGGCATAACAGATAATAACGTGATAATGAATTATACCGGGGTAGTGAATAAAAAGTAGTAGTCACAAGGCATTAATTGAAAAAAAAAAAAAAAATTATTTAGCTGCATGTTATAATAAGTGAAAAATCAGATTAAAAAAACGATAAAAGAATAGTTTATTTTCGCTGGAATAATTCGTTAAATTAAAAGTACACTATTTCCAATCATCAGTCTCTTCAGGGTTAGTAAAATTTTTAATTAATTCTAATAATTCATCCACATTTCTGTTTATCGGTATATCGTTTACTGTAATGTGTTGAACAATACCTTTAGGATCAATAATATAAGTTGCCCTAAAAATAAACAATTTCATTAGGTAAATATAACATTCATTTTAACTACTTAACTACACTCGAAAAATATAAGTATAACCTTAACATTTTAATAAAACTCATAATCAAAAAAAAAAAAGAAACCCAACTTATCCTTTATAACCTCACTACCAAAATCCCGTATTCTAAATATTACAAGTGTAGAATGTTATCATTTAATCGCAGTATGCATTTGTAAAATATACACTGCAGCGCTTACGTTAATGAAAAATATACTTTCATTAATGAGCACATATTTGGATACCAAAAAAAAAAAAAAAAAAAATTAAAACATTTTATTAATAAGTTAAATTAGACAAATATATTCATAAACAAAACACTAATATGTTTTAAACTAATTAATTATAAAACTGCCGAATGGTTTCGAATTTTAAAATCCATAATCGTGACGTTAATCTATTACATGGATTTTAAAATACGAAACCAGTTGGCAATTTTATAATTAGTTTAATAAACCCGTTTTTGTTTATGTGTCATATCTGTCAATTTCATTTAAGTTATTAAATAACAAAAATTAATAATAACAAAGAATATATTTCAACTTAAAATTGCGCTTAATTAAACGAACCTAGCTGCACATCCAGAATTGAACAAATAACATCCATAGCTTTTGCATATTCTATGCGTAGCATCGGAAAGCAGAGGAATCTTACAATAAGAAACACCACCGTTAGATCTGTTTGCTTGACACCAGGCTTGATGAGTTAGATTCGAGTCGACGGCGCAAGCTACAACTTCGACATTGCACGCATTAAATTCGCTAATTCTATCGTTCAACATTATTATTTCTTCGGTACATACATTAAAACTGAAAGATATTTGTACAATTTTATTAAGTAGCGCGCCGATTTAAACGGAAATAAGTATAATAAAGTTCTGATTTAAATGTGCCGAAATTTTCAAAATAAACAGCGTATATTAAAATAAAACAAAATCACCCCTTTTTTCTCTACTACATTAAAATTGTAAGTTTTCGTCTTTTGAATAAATTTACATTAAAAATATTGCACACCTGGATTGAAAATTATTACATTAATGAATTTTTTCCGAATTTTCTACGCGAAATTTATACCTTGTATTAAAGTGGTTTTTAATTTTAAAAAATGACTACTCCATACCTCATCATGTCGTTCACTACAAAAAACTAATATGCGACATGATGCGTAGGGAATTACAATATTTTTTGAAATTTCCGTAATCAACAAGGGTAAATTCCATCTAGACTATTAAGGACAGAATCTGACTTTTCCCCCACAGTTACACCGACTGAACCAAACAACGTCTGTTTATTTTTACTTGTATCACAATGCAAAGGAGCTATATAATTCTTATAAGCAATTTCTATCCTAATTTCTTCGTTAACACCGAGTTGTAAATAATATTTGATTTTAGTCAACAGCATTCTTTATCAGTCAGTAAAAAATAATAAAAAGTAATATAAAAAATTGCTCGCCCTTTTTTATTTTTTTTAAAAGCAAAAAAAAAAAAATTTTATTTTTAGAAATAGATATTTTTATCTATAAAGGCACAATAACAGTTGCGGGCAATCGTTCGCCCAGCATTTTTAAAATTATTTGTGTATATGTGCTCGGAGATTTGTAAATACAGTTTTTAATATGATTTTCCCTTTATCCATTCACTAATGAATATACCGTAAAAATTTGTTAAAAATTCATCGGTACTTCGTAACTTTTTGCAAACGAAGTTTGTTTTTTCTTTCCTGCTGATGTTGTTTTCTTCATGCATCAAATGTTCAAAAGAAACACGAACTTTTGTCCACAGTACACAAGATCACTTATTTCTTTAAATGAATTTAAAAAAAACAAAAAAACAACTAACTGCATAATTAAAAAAGAAAGTCTCCCGCATTTTAAGATATGTAATACTACATTCTTTTGACAAATGAAACATTATTCAAAGCACTTACGAGAAGCTAATGGAATAAACGTTTGGCGAATATTAACTTCTAAGAAGCGGAACACAACAGACAGAATATTAAATTTTAAGAAAAAGGCTACTTTAACAGATAAAAAAGAAAAATTGGTTACTTCCTGTTGTCATTGAAAGGCAGGCTAATACATAAATACATTATTTACAATTAATACATTTGTAGTTTTATGTAATTCAAGAAACCCATATCATTATATATATATATACACACGCTTGTTTGTATGTGTGTATTTGTTTAATTTAACCCACTGACGTTAAACTTTTTTTATGGAAATATTTTAATAAAACTTAATTTACAAAATTTTAATAAAACATATAAATCTACGAACACGACTAATTACTATATAATACTGCTGCTTAGTTTCGGTTTATAAACACCAATTACGCTATGATTATAGTTTTTATATATAAACCGAATCTAGTCAAGTGTTTGTGATTTTATATGTTTCATTAAAATTTATGACATACATACAATTTGTTTACAATGTGACGAAACCTATATCAATTTACGAACTTAAACAGATTTATTTTATAATACAATACAAAATTTTTGAAAACTTAAAAAAGAAAGTCATTTCTGTTACAAATGTTACGTAGTATAAAGACACTTCCAATTGTCACGTAAATTATAAAAAGACTCCAATGACTCACTGTTCACTTGGCAAAGTATGAAGATCATAAATGTTAAAAATCCTATAAAAATCTTTATCTTTTCCAGAATAAAATGCATTTTTTTTCCTTCTCATTTTCGAGCATATTGTTCACTCCCTGCACAGACTAAACTTAATATATATTATGAAAAAATTTGTTCCGCGACTTTTATGTATTAATGCAATAAAAATAAGGAAAATAATTTTTGCGGGTTTATCAGATTCGGATATTTTAAAAAGTGAGTAAAAGCGTTAATCAATACTGATATGAAGAGTTTTTTTTTAGAGAAGCATCTAAAATGTAACCTTTGGAGGAGCCGTTTCGTTGCCAAAGTATCCCTTTGGGTTTTTATTGTATACGAATAGGCAGCATCATATTCTGTTCGTCTCCAAAGTATCTTAAATTTTTATGGTAAAAGTAAAATGATTTAGTATTTTGATTACTTAATCAAAATTAAAATCATTTCATACAATTTTGTTTTTTACTTTAGTTCTGTTAAATTCAAATTACGATTGCAGCAAGTAAATTTATGTAGAAAAATATGTAACTTTTCATCATCATCATTTCCATTTCCTGTTCAGGAGGTTGGTGCGGCACCTCGTTTTACTACAGTTGTCTCCGCCTGGCCTTTTTTATTCCTTTCAAACGTGAATTTATTCCAGCTATTCCATGTATGTATTCCATCCGTCTCCTTCCTCGTGGTCTTTTACCCTGAATTTTCCCTTGTATTGTAGTCGTTAAAAGATCTTCTTCTCGTATTTTATGTCCAAAGTATTTCTTCTTTTTTGCTTCTTCGATGATATTTATTAGCCGTTTGGCTTACTAATTTTACATTTATTCGATACTACTATATTCGTTACTTTTTCCTTCCATGATATTCTGCGCATCCTTCTGTAGCATCACAACTCGAAGGCATTGATTTTCTTTTTGTGTTAGCCTCCGATATCGTCCAGGTTTCCGAAGCGTATCGCATTGTTGACCATACGAAGCAGCGAAGAATTCTCGTATTTTAATTGTACTCGTATGTTCAATTTTCTATCTTTAAGCACTCGTTCTAAATTATTAAATGCAGTTCGGTCACAGTCTATTCTTCTTCTTATTTCTTCATCGTCTTTCCCATTTTCTGTAATTAAACTCCCCAGGTAGATGTACTTGGTTACTTGTTTAATTTTTTCCCCATCTATATATATTTCTACTGGAGAACTGTTTAATATTTTTGCTATTCTCATAACTTTTGTCTTTTTAACGTTTATTTCCATTCCTAATTTCCTGCCTTCTACTGATATTATACTTTTATGAATTAAAATTAAATACACTTAAATTTAACAAATACAAGATGATATTATTTTAACATTATAAAAGATAAGACCTGAAAAAAATTTAATAAGAATTCACATTTAATTAAATATTCTAATTATCGTATTTGATGAGTATTAGAAGAAAATATCTAATAGAAAAATAATAATTTACTTCAGAAAGTTATATATACCATAAACAGTGTTATGAAAATAAATATATTTATTCTGTTTTTCAAATTTCCTTTATCATAATTTTTAACTAATAAATGAATTTTTTAATTATGCTTATATGGTTTGAAAAAAACAATAATAATTATTTTTAAATATATTTCTTTTAAAATATCCCAACTTGGCGGACCTGCAAAAATTATATTCCTTGTTTTTGTTGCATTAATAAATCGTTTCTTTAAATTTTTTTAAAATTATTTTACAATTTTTAGTCGCATTTTGTGGAGTGAAAGATTTTTCCATATTTTCGTAAAATATTTATTATAATTCTCAAATATCGCAGATTATTTTTTTAGCACTGAAAGTAAAAGAAAATGTAATTTTCCTTAAAACGATTATAGTTTTAAATAACGTTATTTGCTAAATTAATAGCTAGAAAAAATTGGTTGGATTTTTGTTTTTATTTGCCCTTTTTTATTGGACTTTTCTAACCTAAAACCGTACATATGATCAGAAGAAACTTACCCAGAATTTTTTTCCTCGCAAACCTTCTACATATCCAGATCTACCTAGGTACCAAATTTTCATTAAAATTGACCTTCCCGTGTTTGAGCTATAGAGTTTCAATACAAACGCGTTCAAATGACATAGTAAATTTTTTTTTTTTTTTTTTTTTTTTTGTAAACCTTCTATGAATCCAGATCTATTTGGATGACAATTTTTATAAAAATTTTGTCTTTTTCGGCATACCAGCACTCCAAGATTTGCAAGAATACACGAATACAAACACAACGGTCAGGTTAAATAAAGCGCCTTCACAAAAATGACAATTCACAACACGTTTACTTACTATTGAACATAGCAAAAAAGTGTTTATAATTGTAACTTCAATCGAGCGCATACGTAAGTCGTAAATAATAAACGAATGAATTTAATTAAAGAATTTTTTGGAATTACGTAAACCTGAACTGGTCATCAAATAAAAGCTCCAGAAACTACTGACATTTTAATTTTATATTTAAAAACGAAAAACAATAGATTTTTCATTTTCTAGAATACATTGTAAAAATTCAGCATTTACACACTACCGCTTTTACTAAACATCTTTCATCTAGTTTAATGAGAATTAAACATCCAGAAACAATAAAGGAGACATTTAATAGAAAGAAAAACGCGTAATTTTTTCCACTCCACTGGAAAACATTAAATCATGGATATGTTTCTGTAAATTTTTTTTAGAAACATGACGTAAAAGTCTCCAGCTGAATCTCAGCCAAAATAATAAAACAAATTTCAATGCATCAAGGTATGACTTTATTCTACAGAATACGAGAGAAGCCGGGTATTTTATTTTCTAGCAGGGATTCATAACGCGTTTGACAAACTTTGAATTTAGTCGCGTCTTCGTCTGGAAATTCGATGGTAAGAAACGTAATGCCCTTCTGTGGGGTAGGAAATATATTTCGGCCACACCACAAACGATCGCACCCTATAAAAGTAACGCTCAATTGATTTTCATAAAAACGTTTACTGAACTCAGTATCGGCTGCGATACTCTGAGAGGCAAATTTCTTACCCACTGGTTGTACAGGTTCATCCGCTGACTCCAATTCAACTTCAAGAGTTCGCTTCCGTTTCTGATAAAGACGATACTACCTAACACGCTTAGCATTCGACTGTCTTTCCTCTGACTCATTTGTTTCAGTCTTCAATTTCTTGTTTTGGGCGATCCTGCTTACATTTTTCAGAGTTCTTCCTTTTCTTTTCATCTTCTTTATTTTGTTGAAGCGCAAGAAATTTCTTAAACTATGACAGATAAATTACGCACGCATTGCACTATCTTATTTATCATATGATGGAATTCATTAAATCATTTATAGCGTTGCACTTTTTAGTTTCATTACACAAATTTTGAAATGACCCCCAGCCAAAAACATATCCATATTAAAAGAATCTTGAGATGACCGTAGCTATGGATTTTATATACATACACGAGTATATAAACAGCTGCAGTTTTTCGGGATGTTGAAAATTAAGTGGATAATACAGAGGTTTAAAAAGATTTCCTTGAGAAACATACCTTATAGTTTCGCCTTTTATTTTAAAAACCCATGCTTTATTAGTGAATGAACGATGTTTAAAAGTAGACGCAAATCAGTTTCGCGGAGTAAAATTTTATTTTCGAAACAAAACATTTAGGAAGTCGGCCAGATTTTATTAAAAAAATAAAATCATATCGAGAAAACGGATTCGGGTTGTGCACTTTTTAATGATTAATAAAGGTCTGCAGAAACTGAAGTACGAAACTATGTTACAAAATGTTCACCATGACTTGTAAAAGCAGCGTCGATATAGGAGTTATTAACGACACGGTAGAAATGGTGTAGGACTATTATTCAAATCTAATTGAAAACGTCGTTTATTAATCTGATAAACTCCCGATCATGAGTTATTTTCAGGCCAACGTTTAAATTACCTCCGAGAATAGTCGAAATTAAATGACGCTTGTTTTCACAAACGACACCGTTGATTGGAAAAATCTTTCGTTCCTGTTCAAAACTTTCACGGTTTTTATTTTTTCGTTACTTCTGAGCAGTGAATTTAATGTTCGAAGACTTCTTCTTTGATCGATATCGCTATTCATATTTCTGATAGTCAGTGGGGATTAACGGAAATGGAGTGTTGATCTGAGAAACCTTAAAGAACTTTTGTCCTGTTACGTTTTCTGTATTCTTGTAATTTCTAAGAGAAACGGATTTTCATGTTTAAGTTCTTATTCGCGTTATTCAAAAATGGTCGGAGCGAAATAAATAAGAGATCTTCAAATCAAAGTCCGTGAAATAATTTGTAATAAACGGAAAAATTGATGTCAATATTAGAAACAGAGATTACTAGAGGAATTTTAAAATTGGAAGTTCGTAAAATAGTTTTATAAAAAATAATTAAAAAAAATATCAGAAGAATAAAAAAACGCTAATACACCTTAATTATCGAATTTTTTTTGTTTATCGGTATAGCGTTACGTTTTTTTAGTCTTAAAAAATGTGTAACACTTTCCCCGGACTTCTAAATTTGAAACGTTCGCTTTGTTTTAAGAAATTTAGAAAAACCACCAGCTATAAAACCTGTTCACGTTGAAAACAGATAATATATTCAAAAGCGAGGAAGAAGACGAACAATCATTTTCTTAAGCGAACTGCACGTGAAAGAATGATGAAGAGAAGGAATCGAATGGATAATAGAATATCAGCAATCGATGATGCGAAGAAAAATGCGTGTCATAATAAGAGAAAAAGACGTCAGTACAAAAGTAACCGGTCAACATTAAAACATCGGTAATGATAACTCGTTCAAAATCGTATACTTACAAATCGTTACAATAAAAGAACATAATAAGATATTTTCCGATGTAATCGGTAGATTTCAGTTCTGTAAAACAACCATTAAAGTACGCCATTGCTTTCCAAAATGGAGCTTTTCTGGTAACTGTAATATCGACAAAATACGAAATTATATACAGTATATAATTAATAATGCAAATCAATTAAACTGTATTACAAAGGAATAGTGCAGTCTTTATTTCAAACATTGCTTTTACTGAAAACCAGATAATGGATTTAGTAGAATGCTGAATTTTGTTCGTGATATTAAATCGTTTTTGTGAAGCGATTTTCGATTTTTTCTTTTAGAATACACACGTAATGATCCAGGCAAAAAAAAAAAAAAAAAGCAATCAACATTGATAATATATAATTGTGTAACCCATAAATAAATAAGCCATGTAATAACTATTTAATTTACTCATATTAACGTTTTTGGCAGTTAGAACTTGACAGCAAGAATTTTGTGTTTGAATTAAAACTTTTCTTTTACAGTACTGTAGATGATTATTTAAAAGTTGAATGATCAAATCGCAATGCAGCTCCTCGCTAGCATCTGATTTTTTGGCACGCGCATGAAATATATTTAAAAAATAAAGAAAAAATAAATAAACCGTTAAATTTTAAGAAAACAGAAAATCTTGTTTTACTTAATTCATTATTTATGTTTTTGTTATGTGAATTCCCATCTACCTTTCATTTCCCTTTTATTATTTGTAATTTATTTTTCTAACAAAAAAATTACTACTAGATCTCCCTTCTTTAATTTCTGACGTCCTACTTAAATTTAACATAAAATTGGATAAAATAAATATAAGTTAAATTATTTACCAACAGCTCTTTTAAACACTATAATACCACCTTCTGCATTGCATTTATCATTATCTTCGTGCTCATCTATTTTACATAATTGTTCATTTTTAAGTTTTTCTTGCTCATCATTGACATCACTTACATAAACATCTATTTAAAAAATGGATGAAAACCTATATTTCACAACCGTTAAATGCAAAATTATTATTTTAAGCGTAATACTTATTATAAACATTTTGTATAACTAAATTGTTGTTTACTTTTATTAAAGAAAAAATAAAATAGGGTAATTTTCTAACACAAAGTGAAAAATATAACCTTCCATTTGAATGAAATCCTCCGCTGTGACATTATCAATAATTCGATTCCGGTCTTCCGCATTCTGCTTTAAATTGTTGAAAGTAGTTTGTCTCTGTTCTAAAATAAGTTCTTCTTGTTTAACAACAGGCATTTGTTGCAATTCGTGTAAATCCACATCTTCGGCTATTTCTCGATTTCTATCGAGCGGATCACTTTTCGGAATTGACACAATTACGTAATCATCTTTATCTTGCTTAGGATCAGAAGTTAACACATTGGTGCTAGGATTCGTTGGATTAACGTACAGAGTATTCCCAGATGACGGAATATTAGTATCATGTTTATTAACAATACCGATTCCGTAAGTACCTTTTCTATCAGTAATAACATTATATCCTATCGATGAAACAGTTGCCGGAACTTCATTAGGAAATTTACACTGAATCATACGGGCATGCGATTTACCTACCCCGTGTACTCTTAGTGACTTTAAATCAGCCTTAAAAACTTTATCACATGCTCGACACCACGCTTTGGTTTCATCATCTTTTATAGGCCGCAGCCAGCACTGGAATTCGGGAAAACTTTGCCATTCCGGTTTAAATGCGGGAATAAAATTATTTCGTAACGGGCTAGCATTTACTAATTCTCCATAGCTAATGTTAGAAATCTGCGAGTTATTTATAGAGTACACTTCTTCTTCATTAACGATTGATCTATTATCAACCTCCATCTTACTCTGTAAAATTTTACATATAAAAAATTAGTCATCTTTATACACCTATCATAAAATACATTTATATACAAAAATATAACATACATTAATCTCCATTTATAATAAATTAAACGGTGACAACTGACATGTAATTTTTCTTAAATTCAACAAAACATTAAAGGCCGACTCAAAAAAATATCCCGTATTTCAATACTTCTATATATAAAACACAACACATATTAAGCTCTATTTACATTAAATGAATTTATCGATTATACTTTAACATATAATTTCGTACAGTTCAACAGTTCAGAAAACAGGAGTCAAAAAGTTTGTTTACAATTTCAAATTCAATAATTTTATTCGCTTGCACATACATGTTATTTCATCACAAAGAACCGGCGATGATTCAAAAGCAAATTTTTGTCAAATTAATTTTAATAACTTCTATAAATTATTTACGCATCGTATATTAATGATGATAACCTAGAAATTTAATAATATTTTTTAATTTTTATTTTCTTGTATATTAAATTATTTTCTAATTCAATGAAACAAATGTACGCTTTTAATTAAAGTATTAATCTTTCGATGTATATGATAATTATTTAATTTTTATTGTTCGACTTGATTTAAAAAAAAAAATAATAAGAAAAACCAGAAATTTTTTTTTTATCCAAATAACCCCTTTCTTCGATCACGTTAATATTAAAATTTCGTAATAAATAAAATAATTTACCGCGAACATATGTATGAATTTAAAACTTAAAACGCTTGAGAAATAGATTTAGCTTCGCATATTAAATAAAATCTGACATTTTAGGCGCGGACACATTGCTATCACGTCACGTGATAGTACATGTTAACAAAAAATCTGGAACGTTGTTTTAATGCTGTGTGATCACATTGCAGTCACGAAACGTAAATCACGTCAAATTTTTCTTTCCTACTTGATCTCATGCACAGATATTTTGAGACGTGAGCTTGTACGTTTTTAATTTCACCTGAGGTAGTTATTGTTTTGAAATAGTTTATTTGCATTTTTACCTACAATAGTATTTATTTAAAATGGAAGAACGTTTAATAGAAAAAGTTAGAGAATATCCGATTTTATACGATGATCAACAATTAATCGATTATCGTAATACTGTTTTACGGCAAACAGTTTGCCAGAAAATAGGAAATGAATTAGAAATAACAACAATCAAGTGTTTTCTTTTTTGTTATTTGAAATGTTTATTATGCATTTATTTACTGAAATTACAGTATTGGACCTGCTATAATGATATGAAACTTTTTTAGAGTGTAAAATTGTGATCATTATTTAATTTTTGATAATGTTAAAAACTACTAAAATGTAAAACTTATTGATAAAAACTTTTATTTTAGATATATATTTTTTTAAGTGTTCAAAAATCTTATGTTTATTATTTTATCTTTATATTTCTTACTTTTAATAAATAATTATTAGGAAATGAAGCCAAGGAACGATGGGATAAACTAAGAAGGTGTTTTAACAATGCAAGAAGTAGACAGCGTGAAAATACAAGAACTGGAATGGCTGTTCAAAAAAAAAAAACATTTGGAAATATGAAGAGCAAATGGCATTTCTTTTACCATATGTAAAATATAGAAAGTGAGTATTGTAAACAATAATTTAGTTTAACCAATTTTTAAGCAAGTAATTTAATTTTGATTAATTATTGATATATCTATTTTCTTTACAGAACAATCAGTAATTTAAATGAATTAGAGCATTCTACAGTTACAGCAGGAGAATCTGATATGGATGATATTGCACTACATTCAGAACATGAATCAGATGAGGAAAATGAAAAGATGGTGCAAAGCAGACGAAATGAAAAACGTGAAACTAGAAAACGAAAAAGAATGAAAAGCAAAGGAGTTGATGAAATGATTAATATTTTAAAGGATAATTATGTAATTAGGAAGCAGAGGTATGAAAATAAATATAACCATCCACAAAGTTTAGATGAAATGGACATGTTCTTCTTTAGTATGTCTGCAATTACAAAAAAACTTCCAAAACGTGAGCAATCAAGAATTAAACTTGAAATAAGTAAAATGGTGCTATCTGCAGAAATGGAGCAATTTAACAATGATGCATTTCCTTCTACGTTCCAAAATATTTCACAGTGTTCCTTGCCGTCAACCAGTTACAATGATAGTTCTTTATTAATTGAGGTGATGTCTCTGTCACCATCTAATGAAAATTAAATTTAAATATTTTATGTTTATTCACTTTACATTATATAAGAAATAATAAACCAACTTGTTTTATAAGAAAACTGTCATTTTTTAGTTTATATTTATTTATATATATATATATTATTGTACAACTAATATATTTGTAACTTAAATATTATAGACACATGAGAATTCAATTAATATAAAAAATAAACTGTATGTAAACAATTTATTTCCTTTGTTAATTGAATGTGATGTCATGCTTGTGATCACACTGCTGTCACATGCTATCAACAGTTTTTCTATATTTCATTATTGCCGCCTTTCTTATATTATGTTATTACCGCCATTTTTGTTCTGTTATTACCGGCTTTTTCATTAACTTTGCGATACTAGTTTTGTTTGGTGTTTTTTTTTTTAAATTATAATTATGACAGATACAAGTAGTTCCTCAGATTGGGAAGAAGAAATGGTTACAGGTATTTTGGCAGTGACTGAAACAGTAAAAAAGAGGAAATGGGTGCATGACATTAATCGGAAAAGAGAAAAATTTGGGGAATTCCACCGGTTAATTCCACAATTGCGGAAGGACCTGGAACGGTTTAAAATGTATTTCCGAATGGAAATGCACCAATTTGATAGTCTTCATAATAAAATAAAAAACAAATTAAAAAAACAGAATACTCAATTTTGCAGAGTTATATCTACTGAAGAAAGGCTAGCCGTCTGTTTAAGGTTTTTAATACTTTATGTTCATTATTATTTATATTTTTATTCTGGGATTATTATGAATATGGAGAAAATTGAAATAGGGACTTATTGCCTGAAAGTTGGAATAAAAACAAAAATATACGAAATTTGAAATGTTAGAATGTGAAGGGACAAAAAATTTAAAACCAAGGTTTTTCAGCATGAAGCAATCTACATTGATTCATTTCTGAAATATAGCTACTTTTCTATGTAACTTTATTACATTTTTACAATCATGATGTTCTAAAAGAAAACTTATTTTCTAAAAAAAAAAAACTCACGTCATTTTTATCATACACTTAAGAATTTTTCTATTTTATTATATGTCTAAATTAAAAAACGGACCTGTTTACTTAAACAATTTTCAATTTGAGCGTTCTCAAACAAATTATGTAGTTAACAGATAATTTATGTAATTTTTGTGATTTAACCGTGAATTAATCAGATCATCACTTTCTATTTTTCAAATATGGTAAAAGAAATGTTATGTTCTTCATATTTCCAATTTTTTTTTTTTTTTTTTTTTTTTTGACAAACATTCTAGTTATTGCATTATTGAAACATTTTCTTAGTCTATCCCATCGTTCCTTAGCTTCGTGAGTTGTAAATTGTATATAAAATATAATTTATTTTTGCTGTTCTTCATTATTCTTATTAATATTTGAAATGTTAATAAAACAAAATTATTACAATAAGAAGGATTAGATAAATATGATTTTTGTATTATTTCAAATTTTTAGCAACAGGAAATTCTTTCCGGAGTATTGGATTCAATTATAGATTAGGATTCAGTATTGTTAGTAAAATTATAAAAGAAACTTGTGATGTCATATGGAGTACATTGAGAGAGGTTGCAATGCCACCCCCCACAGAGGAAACATGGAAGAACAATGCCGAGCAGTTTAAAAATACATGGAATTTTCCCAATTGTATAGCTGCCATTGATGGGAAACATATAAATCTTCAGAGCCCCAATAATGCTGGATCGTCATTTTTTAATTATAAAGGAAGTCATTCTATTGTACTTCTGGCATTAGTTGATGCCAATTACAAATTTGTTTCTGTCGATGTCGGCTCTTTCCATAGAAACAGTGATAGTGGATTTTTTTTCAAATCTCAGATGGGCAAAAAATTTCAAAATAACAAATTTAATTTACCATCACCAACGCCACTAATAGAAAATGGCGAGCCACAGCCATACATTTTAGTAGGAGATGAAGCATTTTCACTAACCAATTATCTTGTTCGGCCATATCCCAAAAATAAATTACATGATGAGGATAATAAAATATTTAATCACAGATTGTCCAGGGCCAGGCGTGTAGTAGAAAATGTATTTGGAATATTGGTCGCATGCTGGCGATGTTTTAGGAATCGGCTAGAATTGCAGCCAGAATTTATAGAAAAAATTGTTGTTGCGGCATGTTGTTTACACAACATATTATGTACGGACAATATGTTTGAACTAAATAATGAGTCGATTCCTCCTGAATCGGGTTTATTGCGTGTAAATGCAATTAGAAGAAATAGTTCTTGTACAGCTTTTCAGATTCGAGAAAACTTTAAGGACTATTTTACTTCTGATGCTGGTAGTGTAACCTGGCAACTAGATGCTGTTCAAATAGGTCACTTACAAAAGTAGTTTTTTTTTTTTAAATTTTTAACGTATGTAAATAAAATATGTGTATATTAAGTAATATTAAAATGTAAAAGGGTCAAAATCACCAAGGTGGCAAATTCCAAATTCATTTTTATGATGAATATACCTAGAAGCTATAACTTTGATGATTAGCTTAAATGATCACTAAACTTGTGTTTAAACGATATCTACGATGGCAAAGTATAGCATTAATTACTTTTTATGTAATTTTGTTTTTAAAGTGAGCTGTCGCGGAACATTTCCGGGAACGATTTTGTAAGGATTAAAATAATATTAGAATATAAATGATGTCTTTATTTTTTAGCCTTTACATTAGCAGAAGCATGTAGTTAATCATAAAAAATTAAAAAGCTCCATGGTAAAATTATACAAAATCGTTTAGAAGTAAAATATCACCACGACTGAAGCTAAAATTCAATTTCTTTGTACGAAGTTATCTAAATTAGACAATATCGCCGACTTACATGTATATTAATTAGCTGTAGGTATGTGAAGTCTGCCTTTTTTTAATACCACTCTTAAATATCAAAAATAATAGTGTATTATATGTGATTTAAGAGATGTTCTCAGAAATGATGATGTGTTCATAGAATGATTTAGGAGTTCCCTGAATGATATATATATAAAATTTAGGTTTATGAGTTCAATAAGGGAAAATGTTTATATTATACTTATTTATTTATTAGACATTTATTTTTAATAATAATGTGATTAGCTTAAATCACTTCTGAACAGTATTTTTACTGAACAATGGACACAGCCAAGTATGATTATTAATCATATTAAACTTCTTTATATTGATGGTAATAATTAAACCATCCAAACATGTATAAAATAATAAAGCTCTATAACTTTATATTAAACTTTTAACAAAAATAAGCTTAGCAAATTAATTAAACAAAAGAATATTAACAAAAAGAAACAAAAGTTAAATTTTTTTGTAAATATCAATATCAGTATCAAAGTAATAATACTCTCGGTCATTTTATTTTTCCAGCAATAACGTTGGATGAAATTGCAACCTTCTTTGTTATCTTGAATGTCTTATTTTCGCCTTTTACAGTTTTTTCTTCAATAACAGACTTCCATTGAGAAAAGGTCACAGAATCTGTATTATCAGTTGACTGAATATTAAGCGTTGGATTTTTACATTTATTGCACATACTATTCACGGAGTCATAAGAAGTTATGTCACAACTATAATCTTCGATAGTTTTCTCTAAAGTTCCGTGATTAATCTGATGTAACTTTTTTAATTGATTGACTTTAAGTGAAATAGAAGTATATATGTATAAACAAGTACGGTAAACGTATACATAACTGCTACTGTAACTTAATTATGCCACTGAAATTTACTGTAACAAAATATTACTGTCTGCATTATCAACGATCGAAATACTTTTTATTCAGTACACTGTACACTTATTTCGCAAATTCACTATTTGGTTATCATCACACTGTTCTTATAATTAGTAGTGAGTTTAAAAATCTTATGTTTTTATAACGTAAATAATCGCGGAAAAATACAATGAAATGATAAGATACAGAAATATCATTGACACATCAAAAATACAACGTTCTGATCGGGCGCGCTTTTCGGTAATTAATTCGCTCGTCAACAATAATAAAATGCCATCTCACGCCGGAAAAACATGTAGTAGCTCCAGATCTGGCAAAAACGTGTAATCACGGCACTATAAAAACTAACGCGAAGTACATGATGTGACTTCAGTGTGAACACGACAAGTCACAACACATTACAACTCTATGTAAAGTTCGAGTACTACATTTTTCGTTATCATGTGTAAGCGCACACGACTTGACAACAGCCTAACCGTTATCACGTGATATATTCTTTGTTTACTTCTTACATCGCTTCGTTTAGCAACAGTAGAATTGAACACGGATTAGTGAAATATAGATACACCACTGATAACACAGTCTAATGATGCTGAAATATTGATAGAATGTGACAGCAGTGTGAACACCATTATCACGCGTATGAGTTTATTATTTCCTCCAAGACACAAACTCACGTGACGTGATAGCAATGTGTCCGTACCTTTTCACTCTTTAGGAAGTAGATCTTTCAAAGTTTCTTACAAATATCAAAATTATTTGCAAAATGAGACAACAATACAAAATAGCGAAATGCTTTATTTTTATATTTAAATGAAATTTAAGTTCACTATACATTGCAAAAAAATATAAATTTTCAAACTATTAATTTGTAGAATAATTTATTTGTTAAAATATGCGTTTAATTTTTTTTAAATATAATGTATCCTACATAGAAAAATTACTTATTTAATTTTTAATTAATATTTTTTCTTTTAAATTTATCTTTCACGATAATAAATTATATCGATTCATATTTCGTTCCTTTGTGTTTCGATCTAACGCAAAATTTGAAATGTAACGAATAATAATTCTATGTTTTTTGTTTATGTGAATAAAAAGACGGAATATTTATTAAATACCTTAATTAGTTTGAATAATGATGAATAATAATGGTAGTTATGATAAATCTTATATTGATGAAACGGATGAACCGTCATTTGTACCTGCTCCATTATGGGATAATATAAAAAGGAAAAGGTTTGTGTTTTCTTTTTATTTTGGATTACATCTTATTTACATTTAAGTGTGTTTTGGTAGAGTATCGTTACGAACTCAATAGAAATATTCGTTTAAAGAATAATAATAATAAAAAAAAAAAACAAAATGATTAAAACGTATAAATTTCTATTTTTACGCTTGATATTTTATCAATAGTACACACTGTTAATTGAATTGTTTAAGGAGATATTAAGAGTGTATTTAAATTTTGATTTGGGGCTGCGTTTTCCGTTGATATAACGTTTTTACTACTTAAAAAGTAATTTTCATTGGATGTATTTTTATTTCGTCTATTCTCGAAGGTTACGAAATCCAAAGCCTCTATAATTTCGCAAGTTTACTTCGGAAGTATACATCTATTTTTTTTTTTTTATGCGTGATTTAGGTCGTAAGTTGTTTCGTAAACAACTAAAATCGGAACTTATTCAAATTTTTTATATATTTTTCATTTATTCTGACATGTGGTTGTGCATTTTTATTTCTTTACGTTCAGATTTTCACTAATGCACCGTATTAAGGTGCCAAAGATGTGTATGATCTGGTTACCTTCCCCGGACTGAGTTTCTTCGAGCATAGATTATCGTTTAAGCACTACACACGGCATGGTAATTAGTGCGTAAGTATAAATTGGTTTTCGGCATATATCGAATTGATGTGAAAGTACTACTGTTATTTTCTTTGGCATGCATTTTATGATGCATAATTTAAATTTTGACGTGTACCGGTGGTCTAGATGCTTTTTCGTTTACGATGCGTATATAAGGAGAAAGCAATTAACCGATGGTTAAAAATATAATAACGGTAGCAACGGCTACAAATTTAACAGTATTATTATGTATTTACGATTGATAAATTATATCTACCAACCGATAACTAAATTATGAAAGGGGCTTTGATGTGTTTTAAATAATTTTTTTCGTTAATGTAATAATGCTTCCCACTATCTCCTACCATCGTTTAAGGGCTGTTCTTGATTTTTTTTTTTTTTTTTTTGAGACAAAACTAGTGTACAATGCGCATTCTTTAAAATTTCTTATAAAAAATTCGAGTAAATTCGGCTATTATGTATTTTAGTTGTCTGTTATTAAGTTATAATGTTCGTTAATTCACCAATTTTGTTATTTAACAAACGTAGTGTATAAAAATTATTTAATCGTTTAACGTCTATTATTTATAATTAGTGTTCTATCAGTCTGAGTTTTCTGCTCACTAATGAATATATATATCGTAAATTTTAACTAGCTTCCGTAGAAAACACTGCGCCAAAATAGACCGATAGAGATAAACCAAAGGGATAGTTTTAATCAATTTGTTTTTGTTTTTTTTTTTAATTTTTCGGTACATTGCTAATCGGTGAGTTCATGTTAATTCTAGGGGCGGGCTTTAAATGTCATTGTTTTATTTTGCATTTGCAGTAGTTTAACTTTGTATTTCAGTATATTTCAGAACGTTGATAGAAAGTAACTAGGTGCAAAATTGTGACTTATTAAAAATCAGTTTTTCCTAAATCTTGTACGTTTTATTATAACGATGAGTTTGTCATTGTAATCATTTTATTCTACTTTTAAAATATATCAATTTTTTCTTCATTATGTTTCAGCCGTCTTGGTCAGCGCGGAAAATTACATTTTCCCGGTATAACTACTAGTAATAATACCGGAATTAGTACGCATGTCGTTAAGGAACCGAGCGTAAATTTTCAAGAATGGATTAGTCAAGCTCCGATTAAAAAAAGTTTAGATGAAAATAAAGAGAACGTTTTCAGAAATGCCAGTCAGTCGTTAAAGTGTAACGAAATATCATCGAAAAACCAACACGTACCGCTACAGTATTCGAAATTTTGGAACGATCTCGATATCAATAAGATTACCGATCCCAACGGATTCATTAATGTAGCGAAACTTTCAGTACTGCCGCAGTCCGTAAATAGCGATGCTAAAAGTAGCGTTACCAGCACTTCCACGGTAGAAAAGCCGTATTTATCCGATGAATCTAAAACTAACTTTTCATATCCGGTACATAATGCCGAAGTGTCTCCGTTAAATTTGTCAGTTCCGAAAATTCAAAAAACCGATTCGACGCAAACCAGTTCGCATTCTTTTCCGTTTAATAATAAATGTTCTTCAAATGACCATAAATTAGAAATTAGCGGTTCGTCAACAAACTCGTCGTCGTGTTCTTCACCGTTAAGTGTTCATCGAAAAGAGGACACGCCGAAAGAAAAGCTGTCCACCACCGATAACGACGAGTCCAAAGAAAGTAATTCAGTTAAAACGGAAAATGAAGTTGTATCCGAACCAGCCGCTATTTCACCTCCTGCAAACATCGGCGCAGAGCAAAAGTCGAAACAGTCATGTTCAGCCACCGATGATCAACCTAGACCGCAGCGAAACTCAGATTTTCCGTTCGAACGTCCGCAGCCGGTATTGCCAATTCCCAAAAGTTCACACTATATTACGATACAAGGAATTTCGTATCAAGTACTAAACGAGTTAGGAAGAGGAGGTTCCAGCAAAGTTTACCAGGTAATTGCGCCCCCGAATTCCATAAATTTTACGCATTTACATTTCGTTTTATCTTATTTAAGCTTCACAGTGGTGTGAATTTTATTACGCTGCGAAGCATGATGCAGTTCAAATTTTAGATCGCATAAAATATAGAGTGCATAGTTCACCGTATAGAAACACAAAACGTGTATCGTGTACGTTTATATACCATTTAGTTCATAACAATTGCACAAAAAGCAATACAGAGTATATTAGAAAATAATTACTGATTCACATTCAGTGTTATTAGTAATTTATGGAGATTATCTATTTAAAAAACTAGAAAATGAAAATAATAAATACGCAAGTAGCGGGAAAAAAAATAAATTGTGAAAAAGCGCGCACACATACACGTATACAAATGTATATATGTTTAGGAATTTCAAAAATCTCACTGATTGTATTCCGGGAATCTAGTCTAAGAAATTTAATTTGGATCAAATTCCTTGTTCGCGCCAATATCAGAAATTTTGACTAGTTTTTTGACGTTCTCAAGTCTTGAGAAAGGAAGAAACCGAAAGAATCGTCCCATTACAACTACCTAGTGAGCATTTCTTGATAGAGAGAGAGAAAAAAAACAAGTTGATGAAAATATCGCGGAGTTTTCACCATAGTATTCCCTCGCAAAAATCTTCAGCACGGACCGAATAATTACATCGCGAATAGAGATCAAGTAGACCGTTACGCAACAAAATAAATATCACGTAAAATTTCAATTTTCTAATACTCGTAATACGATAAGATTTTAGAAAACTAAATTTAAAGAACTTTATCAATAGCGACCGGACAAAATCTGGTATGTGTGTTGTGTGCATCGGCAAAGTCATCGTGACTAGAAAAATTATAACGCGATAAATTAACATTTGCGATTATTATGAAAAACGGCGAGTAAATGACTACGAAGAACAAATTACAGACGAGCATTAGTTTTAAAAATTACCCGAAACTACATCGATGATCAGTTTTGTGAGAAGTAAAGAAATTCGTTACTAATAGACTGCGGATTCTTGCAAAATATCGAGCTATCAAATCACAGGTGTGAATAATTCCCGTGATAACTGCAAAATCCATATGTGCAGAACAGTCTGATTTATTAGATAAAACGTTATTAATATTTTAGCTATTTTTAATAAAGTAATAATTATGAATGTAGCTGAAAACTATCGTGAAAACAAATATAAATCATAACTAATAAACAAGTAGCAAAACCTGAATAACTCTCATTATGTAATATCCGATTTTAAATTTAAATATTTTTTATTTTCCGCTTTCAATGATATAATATGCGTCCTTTTTAAAAATTGTGATGGCCATTTATAATGTAAACAATATAATGCTAGCCTTTTTAATACACCATCGCTTTTCTTTGATATATATACTATTTCCTTTTGTGCTCCCAAACAAATTGTCAATTTTTCCCTTTTATTATCTACATTTACGGCCTCTCCTGTTGATTTTAAGACAGTTGTGATGGTCGGAAAAATCGATTTTTTCCCCCCCATTACATATTCTTTAAGCACGTTATTTTAAGAATATAATCACCAAATTTCATAATGATCGGAACCTTAGATCCGAAGTTATAGAGCTATTTATAGCGCGTTATCTCGAGTAGTGCGCGTAGCTGCGCTAAGTGATGTTGCCGTAGTTCGGTATAATAAAATGTAAACGGTACGTCGACTTCCGCCGTTCTTTTTTGTATCCTTCGAAATTTATGAGCCTGAAACTCTGTAGCAGCTGTGTATAGACACGCTGGAATGTTCAACATCGAATATACTTCTAGCCGGACGTGTAACATCAAAGCGACAGTTTCTTTAAATTCGCTCGTAGAAACATCAAATTTTTTCTATTATAAATATATCCGATGAGTATCTTCAGGATTTCGCAAAAAGATAGAGCAAAACGAAGAAAACAACATTCGGAAAACCGCAGTTTAGTGCGTCTCAAAAAAAAAGCTAAAGGTTGGCCATGAGGTCCCCGTACTGCCGGTAGATAATTTTGTCGAGTATCGCGTTTTAAATTTTATTTCGTTTTTTACGATAATTTCGCAGTTAGTGAAGTGTAAAGAATGTGATGGTGATATTAAATCTGCACCAATCGATACACGTGAGTATTAAAGTAGCAGTTATGTGCAACAACAGTGAACAGCGCAATATTCCTTCGTGCGAGTATGTCCAGCATATTCATATGAAATAAACAAACTTGAAACACTTTGAACGCGATTATCTCAGAATATCGTGTTTTTTTTCGAAAGTACCTTTGCGGTGGCCACGATTACTAAAAAAATTATCAATTTGATCAGTACCAAATTTATATTACTTATTTACACTGATAATAGCTAGGTCGCCAATTGAAGGATTTTTAATTATTTTTTACAGTTAACACTTTGAAAACATGAATTTTTTGTTAAAACCATCGTCATTTTTTTTAAAAATTAAAATTTTGACAAATCCTTCGTACAGCAACTAGACAAATATACTAACAGAAAATGTTTTTGCCATTCGGATTTCAGATAAACTGTTCTCGAGTTATCATGTCCACCGCAAGTGATGCCCAAAAAAAGGCACTCCTGGAAAAAAGCTCTGGTTCCGCTATTTTCAAATATTTTTCTATGAAAAAAATTGAACAAGTACCCCAAAATATGTACAAATCGATGTTGTTGCAGTTTTTAAATATTTATTATGCTGTCGAAAAAAAGTCTAGAAAATGTCATTTCGCCCGCTACAACTGTATATAATAACCCCTTAATCAAAAACTCGTTTGTTTATTTTAGTAAATACACTTTCATTTATATTTCCCTAGTACTTTTTATTGTTTTATATCAAGCTGAGTTTAAATTTCATTTGGAAACTTTTTCTTTCTATTGTTTATCTTAATGAATTTTTGTTTGTTGTAAGCTTCGTGATATTTTATTTACTTCAACAACAGTATGAATTTTTATACCACATTTAAATCTTTCTCTTTATAAGTAATTAATAAGATCTAAGTTGAATACTTTTATACATCAACTTTTGTAGGTCTTAACTGAACTGGATGATTCTGTAGAAAATTTTGGTTTTACATCGATTACAGGCAATATCCGAAAGACTTCAATTAATTCATATGAAAATTAAAATCCCTCATTTGAACACAGGCACAAATCTGTTATTAAATACTATAATTTACTATAACTTTTAGAAAACTTTTCGTGTTTTCAAATTGCTCGCAAAAGCATTCGGCCATAGATAAAACATTATATAAGTATTTTACGTTATAAATGGTTATACTTTTCCGAATATAAGCTAAACCGTTTAAAGACACTCAGAAAAAGCAATTTTAATTATAAAAATCTTGTCTTTTTATCTACGAAATAAATAAATATTTGCACATTTTAAAACATGGCGCGTTCTTAAATTGTGCTGGATCCGGACCAATGTGTGATATTCTCTTCAACCATGCGGTGATTCTCGTTAAATAGGCGATGGCTTATGAATTCCGATTTCTGTGTATTATTTCCTCTACTAATCTAGTAAGAACGATTAAAAGACGTAAGAAAGACTGGGGTTATCGGGGCGCCTATTCGTTTTAATTTACCAAATCGCAACTCTAACGGAAGACCGATGAATAAATGCGTGAACGGTACAACTACGAATGAATCAAAAAATTGTAATAAATTCCACACATTCACAATTCCAGTTACGCATCGTAATTATATGTCTATTTTTTTCTTTTAGCGATTTTTCTAGTTTTTCACGTACGTCCTCTGCTTACTTGCTCCTCGTCTAAATCATTTTGAAATTGGTGACCGCATTTATCGTGTTCTTTACGTTCGTACTTATTGTCATTTCTGCACCATTAATATCGCTTATTTTTGTTTATCATTCACCACTCCTGTTTCGTCTCATCGACCTTTAGAAATTACAATTACGTTCGTCTTGTTTCTTTTCATCTCTTCAATTCTTTAGTTTCTCTATGTTCTTACATTACATATTCCATTCTTCAATTTATTCTCTTTTGTTTTCGTATTTGTACCTTTGCTAAACATATCGTCGTCTGTTATCGGGGGGTGGCCTCACTATCCATCTCTACCAAACATGCTGAGTATTCTTAGCATTTTTCATTTGAAGTGTTCCGAAAGTTCATGTAATATAATTGATATTTCATTATTTTTCCGAAATTTAATCGGCTAAAATTTTCTTACGCTAATTTTGTGTATTATTATTTTTCTCGCTTGCGTAGGTACTAAATTCGAACTGTAATCAACTTTTAGCCATAAAGAAAGTTGATTTGACTGATTTGGATCCTATGATCGCGAATGGTTATTTAAATGAAGTGAAATTATTAAATAGTCTGCAGCATTGCGATTCGGTTATTAAAATGATCGACAGGTGAGCTTATTTAAATATTAATGGACGGAAACTTGTGCAGCATTGCTGACGAGAATATAGTTATACTTCTTATTGTGCAAGCGCCTACCGCATTTATATCTAATTTTACTTTATTATAATCCGGATGATAGAGGTTTATTTTTAAATCGCGTGCTATTCGAAATTATTTATCGAATTTTTCTTCTTCTCAGTGAAGTGGTGGTTAAAAATCGAAA
The DNA here is from genome assembly GCA_039619475.1 of Icerya purchasi. Classification (NCBI taxonomy): domain Eukaryota; kingdom Metazoa; phylum Arthropoda; class Insecta; order Hemiptera; family Monophlebidae; genus Icerya; species Icerya purchasi. The sequence continues at coordinate 387,640,289 of CM077116.1, forward strand.
AAAACTACTGTTTGTAGTTATGGAAAAGGGTGAAACCGACCTGTCGAAATTAATACGTGATATCAGTAAAACTGAAGGAATATCAATATCGATGATCGCTCACTATTGGTCAGAAATGTTAAAGGCTGTCGAAAGCATTCACAAATCTGGTAAAAATTTTCTATTACTTATAAGTACTTAAATTTTCAGCGGTAAATTTTATTACAAATGTAAATATTAGACGTCAAATAAATTTTATAAATGTCAGGATTATTTAAATGAGGTAAATGAGAATCTGTTATAAACTGTATTATTAATTTTTGTAATAATAAAGTAAGCATATATTGCTCGAGTTAATATGGCCATTATAACGGCAGTAAAATATTTAAAATGTGAATAAAATAATTTCGAGAAATTTAAAAAAATTAATTTGCAATTTTTTCGTTTCTACGAATATTTTATATATGCTTTCGCTTCATTTTGTTGAGTTTGTAATATACAAGCGGGAAAAACTTTCAGTGTAAACTCTTGTACAATTCTAGTAATCAGGAAGTCAGGAGGATTGGGACCGGGAATTTAAAAATTATATTTGAGTGGGGCTACCTTGTAATCGCATCGTCGCTCAGTAAGACTCTTGATACGTCGTGCTGACTTCATTAGGTTCCAGTCTACAGATCTGAAGTAAACCTGCGATTTTACTGCTCGGCGAACTGGAAATAAACGGTTTCACAGTGCATCGCGTTTATGTGAAATGTTACTGTAGAACTTCATCGAATATTCTTTGTTTCAGGACTGTACAGTCCTTCGCAGTTTTATTAAATACATTTGTCAGTGGGCCAGAACATTGATTTAAAATGATGAAATTGAGACGACCTTCTACAGGGGCAATGTGCGAGATTGCTGAAGAAGTCGATGCCGGTATCAGACCGTTGCATGAAATTTTTATCGAAAAACTTGGCACGCATCGCGTCTTTGTAAAACTTGTCACTTCTGTTCATTAATGACTGTAAAGAAACTCAGTCGCACAAAATCAAGCAGAAAAAAAAAAAAGAAAATACGAAAACTGTTAGAAGATTAAATTTGGATTTACACGGCAATGATATGGAAATCAAGGTGGAATCATCGCAATGGGTTAATATAATATTACTCTAGCCGAAAAAAGAACGCACGAATCAATCTAATTTGAAGTCGATGTTGATTGTTTTCTGTAATTATCGAGGACTAGCCAATTATGAAATAAGGTCACACTGTGTCAATAGCGAGTAGAGCTCTGCGTACAAACTTTAATGCGTTTTTTAACGAGAAGATATGTTTATTTTGAAAGAGATCTCTGCTGTGGAAAATAAGAACCGGGTGTTGTTAACAGAGTTTATTTTTATTTGTCAGCCGATTTTTGACTACTAAAGAAATGTCCCCAGTTTTTTTCATGCTTCATATCCTCTAAACACTTAGCTTCCTCGAATATTTTCCTTACTAAAGTTGAAAACTAATTTAAAAGGACATTTAAAATCATAGACATTCAACAGAATTCGTTGGAACAGCTACGCGCTGTATGAGAAAACGAGCTTCGGGAAGTTCCAGCAATGGCAGAAAAATCAGAACGGTGCACTGTAGAAAGGTGTATTTTGAATAGAACAAACCTATACACAATGTTGTTAATATAATAAAGTTTGTGTAATAAAAATTCTTGGTTTATTTTTAAACAGACCACGTAATTATTCAGCATCTGTTCCGTTTATACATTTTTTTCAAAAGATGCCAGTTGATCTGAAGTTGAGACTTTTCTTCGATGTTTTTAAATTTTCAAACTTCTTGTTTTAAAATAAAAAAAAAAACAAAAAAACATGCCGCTAATCTTACCTATAATATATGCACCGTGTAAAATGAAGAAAAGAAAGAAAAAAAAAGAGTTGTTGTTTTTGATGGTAGTCGGTGTAATCCTTCCCAAACGTTAAAATATATATTTTAACACGGCTGATTCAGAAAATTATTTGAGATGAGAAACGGGTTTTAGTTTTATAAATTATGATTTCGTTAATTTCAATTTTTTCCGGCGAAATTTGCCGTTTTATTATTGATCAATTTAACTTTATTATTATATTATTAGGCGAAAATTTTTTACAAGTAACATATGCTGCAGGTATAATACATTCCGATTTGAAGCCAGCTAATTTCTTGTTGGTATCGGGTCGTTTAAAATTGATCGATTTCGGTATAGCTTCCAAAATACAAAGCGATATGACTAGCGTGCATAAAGAATTTGCCACGGGAACTTGGAATTATATGAGTCCGGAGGCTTTGAAAAATACAAATTCCTCTAGCACTGCCTCTATTTATAAGGTATTTTCTTTTCGTTAAACATTTTTATACGCAATTATCGTTTAATATTTTACGCTACAATGTAATTGCAGTATCATAAAAAGTAATTTTTCTCAATTCTCAACGTGTAAATGAATTATATCTAATAATTTCCTTCGTGCTCGTTTAATACGAACGATTTATTAATTCTACTTTTTTCTCCTAATTCCTTAAATTTCTCGTTAAAATTTAGTAAAATCTGAGAGTGATATAGATCTTTAATACGTAATCCTATAAATTTTTATCGCTTTTATTTAGACTAAGTAAAGTAAAGTAAGAATTCCCATATCCTTGACAGGGCGTTGGGGATTGCGAAGTTAAAAGATTCACAATGTACTTAAGAATGGGTTTGAAGAGAATGTCGAAGCCAGTTTTTTATTCCTAGATTTCTCTGCTACCCAATTCAATTTTAGATTAGGTATAAACTCATTAGCAACTTGGATAACGAGACAACTCTTGAAATGCCATGATGTCTCTGATTTGATAGCTGAGCACCTTAACTACTAGGCTACATCACGCTACTACTTTTTATTTAGACTAGGAGTTTTCAATCCTTTCTCTCTATGGAACAATTCCAGCGATTTAAAAATTTGGTAGGCACATGCTGATTGTTTGATAAAATTGTACTTCGCATAAGTTTTCTCACCTACATGCATTATAATTAACATTTAATTAATAATCACTGTACGTGAAAAACCTATAGACGTAAAATATTAGACTAATTCTTCTTTCTTCGATCCACGTAATATTTTATTATTCTAATTGTTATACTGATATATACGAGTATATCTTTTCCATCTGTAACATTTAAAGTTTTACATCTTTTTATTCATTTCGGACCATTTATCACAGCTAATTCTGTCTATATATCCTTAAGTACTTTTTCTTCGACGTGGGCCGATTTTTCTTCCATGCAAAACAGCCATATTCAACAGCGCGGAAAAACATAAAACAAGGACTGTATCATTCCCAGTTTTTTTGTTGAATATACCTCCCTATTTAAACAATAAGACTATGTAGAAATACCGCTGAACACTGAAATGTGGTAAAGCTCTGAATCTTTTCTATCCCGATTAAGTTTTTTTTTGCTTATTGAACTTGATATCTTTAAATTCCTATCCAGTTTAAAAGTTTTATTTAATTAAGTTTCTAGAAATGTGTCGTCTTGTGCCGTTGTTCCTAAATCGTAGCAGAGATAAAGTGATTTGTTATTTGTCCTATTAAATAATTCATTTAATTAATAATGCCACTGACTTTTTTTTTATTTATTTATTTTTTTAATGTTTATGTGAAATACAAAGAAACATTTTTCTCCGAGTGTATTTTAAATAATTTAAATGACATTATGATTTTTTAAAACCCCACGACGGTTGACCATGTCATATGAAACATTTAGATCAAAAAGAGATTGATACTTTTGATTTTTTTCGTATTCATCATCTTTATATAATACCCCGTATAACATGTAACGCACGAGATTTTCCGTTGTTGTTTTTAGATTTATCAATGTCGGAAGTCTGAGTATATAAAAATAAGACGCGTAAAATCAGCGAAATAATCAGTGTTTTTTCTAAAATATCGTTTATAGGAAATCTTATTAAAACGAAATTTAATGGTTTTTTTTAAATGTTATACTTATAATCTGTCAAAACTAATCGAAATAAATTCTTCCTCTTAACGTTCAGCTCAAAAAACCCATGTATCATTTATTAGAAATGGATTATTCCAGTTGTATTGTTGGAAAATTTCAACAATATTCTACAATTTTTATGCAATTATATTAAATGATTATTAACTTCATTTGAAATTTTCTTGTATCAGTTTTTTAAATTCTGAATTGCTTGTTTGTACATTTTTTTACGCAATACGACTTTTTTTAAATCTCATATCATTTTTTTTTAATATTCGAATTATTACCATTAAACGTGTGACAGTGATAAGTGTATTCTGGTGCTTGATATAACGTTCATAATCTATTAGAAAAGTTTCCGGACAAAATCTGCTGAACGAATATTAGTAATGCTAGTTGTATGCAGTACGCGGCACTATTACCCATGCGTTGGATATCTACGGCAATAATTACTGATCGAGTGAATAACATTGTGTAATGATATTTCTTATAAAATGTTTTTTTGTGATCGTACGAAACACCACGTGCTGTTTTAAGTTGTGGTACAGTATTCGAGTGGTATAAACGATTCGAGGAAGAACGTCAATCCTTACAAGATAATTCAACCGAGGGAAGGCGATACGTGCCAACGAACACTAACCGAAAATCGAGCGTGTATGCCTATTATTGACCTCAGATTGTCCGAAGTTTAACCGAAATAATTGGAAGTAACTTATTTACTATTTACGAAATTATATCGAAATAATTAAGAAAAAGGAAGCTATGTGCAAGGTTTGTGTCGCATTTCCTTACCGACAACAACAGAAGCATGCGAGCATTTGTACGAAAATGCTAATTAGCATCGTTCGCACGAAAATCTAACGCACGAGCATTCTTTGTCGCCAAACTGTCGGTTCATGTAGTTATTCCCTCTTCCCCGATTTGTGTACAACTTCGGCAAACTATTTTTTGTTTTTAAAATTAGCCATGAAAGGAACCATTTTCGGAAGTAGAGGAACTTAAAGCGCTTAAATAACGTGACAAGGTGAATCGTTCTCTGAGGCTTTCGGCGACTTGTGCGTCTCTTTTACACGCTGCCTGGATTAAGAAGAGATGTAAGTCAAAAACTAAAAAGTATTTTTTTTATCGATTTGTACATTTTTTATGCGTTTAATATGGGAACTTTTTTAGAAGACTGTATTTCATACATTACCGGCTTTATTCAAAAATATTTTTGTTTGTCGGTTGGAATATATTGAAATGTATAGGAAATAAAGCCCTTGTTTGATGCGTTTTTTTATGCTGCAGTATTTTTTGGAGTATTCATATTTTCGCATTTCCTGCATTTGTTACAAAATCAAATTACGTTTTACTCGAAGTTTTGTCTATTTTATGTGTTCAAATCTATAGTTTATAATTGTTAATAAAAGTTTTAAACCAGAACTCTAAAATAAATGTTCGGTATTTCTCAACGTTTTTTCGAATTATTTTTTTTTGTATGGATTTAAAATTAATTTTCTTAAAGTCCTCAAGGAAATTACCGTCGTAATATATGTTATCAAATAAATTTAATAGGTATGCTCTGAATTTCGTGACAGATGATTAATTAAATTTATTGATATTCCATCATCACTTACGCCTTTCTCAGTTCTCGTTTTTTTTTATTCTTTTGTCTAATTCGTGCTTTTCTTTATACGGTGCATCTTCCAATGTTATAATTTTCACTTTCACCAGTCTGTGTATAGCTTCATAAAGATGAAATATATAGTCTTTTCGTGTTTTTTGAATTTCTTTTTTCTCGATGGAATCCGAATTTTTCTGTTTTTAATCTGTTTTGTTTTTCGTTTTTTCTGTTGCTTCGTCATATATTTTATTTCCACGTGCATTTCTCGTGTACAGTTCTTGTAACTCTTTAATTTCTCTAAATCTTTCATTGTACCAATCAGTTTTTACAATTTTTTATTATTAATTTATGTAGCGTTTTGTATTCAATTATTAATGTATGCAAGGAAAAAATTAAATTCCTAAAATCGAATACAGTGGTATTTAAAATAAACCGGAAAGTAAACAATATTACATATGGACAATAAAGTACTGCAAAGAATGCTGGACATTATAAAGAGAGAAGGAAAAAGTTATTACCTGAAAATGAAAATACAAACAAAATAAATAAACGTGAAATTGGCTTCCCTACAATCATTGGTGCGTTGGGTTTAGTACATTGTGTATCTTAACTTCACACAAAAAAAAAAAAAAAAAAAAAAACAATCCCCGACACCCAATGGGATTTACTCATAAGATACGGATCATATTAGGATATGAAATTCTATTTATACGAAGAAATGTATACATTTGGTACGCATCCATAATCATATAGATATATATATTATATATATATATATATGCATAAAGGGAGAAAGTTTGTTATCCTGACTAATCTCTAAATGTGCGCCGACTTGATTGATATGGCATTTACAATAATACGTTGTGTAGGACTTCATGCGATAAAAAAGGCTACAACTACTTTAATTGTTATCAGTGAATGTGACGATTTCAGAATATGTCATTTGTATTTTTAAAAAATTTCAATAGAAATATTGAAAATTTTTAATATTCGCTCTAATGTGTATGTAAAAAACTACGGACATTATAAGAATGGCATTGTCGGTCCGTAGATGTTAAACGAATAAGGACAAGGAAAAAAAATTCACGTAGATTACTGTAAAAAGAAAAATGAACCGGATTAAATTCACAACAAAACTATATCGATGTGTTTTCTATTTAATCAATTAAATGAAAAATTTATGAATTCAGATTGATTTTCTGATAAAACATCAACCAGTTTGTGATGTAAATGTAGAAATAATTTATAAAAATCAATAATTTGAAATAAATATTCACTATACAATACAAGTTTGTAAAATATATTTTTTTTATTTCTGTTTATTGCGAATTATGAATGGAAATAATTTTACTTCAGGCTGAACTTAAATACAACTATTATTGATACTTATTATAAATTTATATATTTTTTTGAGAAATTCTGCTAAATTCCTCGTTGATAATATTGCGGCGTGTAACCAATGATCGTTTCAAGGGGATTCTCATTTTATCATATTACGCACTTTGGCGTAAGATTAAAAATGGCTTCTACCCACGAGCATAACATGAAAAAGTACAGTGAGTTGCACCATTTTTATATTTTGGTACATTCAATAAGTAAATAACGTGTTTAATAATAAGTAAATAACAAAAGTTAAATTGTTCCGGATATTTTTATTTTTTCTTGTTTTTTTATAAGCTTACATATATTTTAAAAAAAATTAAAACATTTTTATTTCATTTCAGATAACATATAAATCAGACGTTTGGTCGTTGGGTTGCATTTTATATAACTTGGTCTACGGTCGGACGCCATTCCAACATATCACTCAGACCTTAGCAAAGTTACAAGCTATTGTAGATCCTAAACTAGAAATAAATTTTCCAAATAAAGAAGTTCCACCCGGATTAATGATTCCCTTAAAATTGTGTCTTCAGAAAGATCCGAAGATGCGGCCCACTGTGAGCCAACTGTTAAGCGATGTCACGAATGCGTTCAAATATTTTGGATGTGCAAACGATAACGGAAAATGAAAAATACAACGAATTTAGAAATATGAATGTCAAAAGAACTTCTTGTGTATGCGTGTTTTGTGCAATTTTGTAAAGTTCTTGTATTTTACGCCCTCGTCTGCGGTGCTATCCTCGCGATATTCGTAGCACTAACACCATAAACAAAAATCGCTTAATGCCGTCTTATAAATTTTAGTGTTAGCAAATTATAAAATGGCGCGATAAAATAATTATCAATAATTTCGTTAGAAGTTATACGTGCAGTGATGAAAGTACAAACGATGCATCTTAAACTTTAATGCGATTGTTGAACACTTAAAAATAGTATAGTAATATTTTAAGTGACTTTGCATTTTAAATTGTGTAAAGCTTATTTCTGTCCGTGTTGCTAAGTTGGTTTGTAAAACTGTTTAATATTTCTTACCGCTGCGTTATTTTAACTGTTTTCTATGCTCTCACATTAATTATGAATTTTAGTAAAGATGCTATTTTTATTACTTTTAATGTAAAGTACGATAACAAATTTTTATCCACGTCTCTATTTAATAATTTGATTAAAATATATCTTTGGAAATTATTTATGTAATCTGTTTTTTACTGGATAAAGCTTGCTCCCTGCTGTAGCACAAATATACAGCTTATACGATATATAAAGGAAAAAGTACGGTACCCTTCCTGAACATTAATGTCGAGTTATTCTATTCCTGATTTTCACATTTTATTCGAGAAAGTAAACTGAGTTCTGCAGATACGCAGTGGAGCGTCGGAGATGGTTTTAGCTTTTTCCGAAAAAATTTCTTTTTTCTATCCAATTCGATTTCCGATCGCATAAATTACGCCATCTATATACTTACTATGAAAATAATAATCGAGAATTTCTAGGTAATTATCTTCACTGTTGAAAATGTAAAAATAGTTAAGTAGCACCCTCTTATAAATATTTAGAACACGCTGAGACAGAACGTAGAGAGAGTGGTGTTCACAAAACGAGTTTTTGTAACCTTTTTAATGCTACTAAGTTGATTTTACGCACTTTAAGGTTACGTAAAGATAATACGTTAAAAAATAAGTACATAGATCGATTTCAATAGTTTTAGAGTAGCAATGCATATAAGAAAAGTTCAGTTAAACGTGCTTACTTTTTTAATTGCATGAAAGAATTTTTTCCCCTCATTTTGTTTTACTTGTATGGTGAAAATTTTACATTAAAAAATACATTTAGTACACATTTTCAATTTGTTGTAAAATAACGAGAGCCGCATACTCTTGGTCAACGGGTCAAGGTTATTAAGTTTACGGTGTAACATTATATTAAGGATACTGTTTGAAGAACAAAAGTAAAAAAAAAAAAAAAAAATGTTTGATTTGACTTTCCTTATAAATTTGCGCATTTATTACTTTTAAGGCCAAGATTAAATTTCTACACGTGTGCGCATAAATTTTTGGTAATTTTAAGCTCGCCGATAGAAAGTATATAAGATAGAAATAACAGAAGGAGAAGTAATGAAGAAGAAAGATCTATTAGTAAAAGTAAACGTTCAACAGTGATGGAAGAGTATTCAAAAAATATAATAAGAATAGTAGAAGGGCAGAAAGGATAAAATGGAGAATATAAAAGTGAGAAACGGAAAATAAATAAGGGAAGCAAAATGTATCCAAAACGTAGACGACAGATAACAGAGAGAACACTACAAAGAAAGTTGCGAAACCAAGGATAAGGCGCAAGATCCGGTTAAAGAGAATAGGTAAGTGTCAGGATTTGAAAATGAAGAGGAATAGTAGCTACCCCCATAGTTTAGAATGACCAGCTCCACAGAAGGAAGTACGATATGGTATTCAAAAACGCTAAAAATTGATCTGGTAGAAAAAGTTAAACGAACCAGCAAATCTACTGAACATCGTCTTCAACTCCAGCGTGCCTAGGTATCCGTAAAAAATTGATTTAGATAGAGTGACGAAGGAAAAGGTTATAAAGTAAAGAACGCGTGAGAATAATTACATGGAATTAAAGGGAAGAAGAGATGAGATGGCCTGTAGGACACCTTGGAATATGATATATAAGGTCATTCTGGGAGATCAGAGCGGAAGAAATAGAGTGGCCTTTAAAATAACAGTGGACGCGGCATAGAAAATTCCAAGGATTCAAAATAACTTAACGGAGGACAGCTGAACTAATTCCATACGATTCCTTAGAGCCGTTAGAAAAGATCGTAAAGCCGGTTGTAAAAAAGGGCTTATGGTATTTAAGAATTCCGATTTAACAACATGCTGAGAAGTAGGTTTCGATGGAATAATTGTAAAAATTAATAGAGTAAAGAAACAGAGAAAAGTTGAAGAAGTATGGCGGCTTGTCACGAGTAGAAGGAAATGATGAAAACTGAAGGAGACGAACAGAGATGAGAAATGGTATTGGAGTTTTATTAATGGTAAAACGCCACAATTATGGTAGACAGAAGAGTAAAAAAGAAACGGGAATAAACGAGGATATAGGTAAACGTTTAATAAAAAATTGTAGCCTGACAAAACCTTTAAATGAAACAAGGAAGAATGTGAAATATCGCATATAGAGCAAGGAGTAGAATATATTTGGGGTTTCTAGACGGAAGCATAAGTATTTTAAACACGATTGACCTTTGATAAAAGGGACCTAGAAGAATTTCCATAAATAAAATAACAGCAATCGAGAGTAGAACGGATAAAAAATTTGTAAAACACGAGTAAGATCGCTTTATCGTCCATAAAAAAACCAATGCCAAAGCGAGATTTAGTATGACAATGGCTGAAAAAAAGTCGTGGAAAAGTTTCTGTTCTTTCTTCTTAACCCCCACTCCTACTTATCATATTTGGAGGATAGCTAAGGTCTTTAAATTTCTTCCTCCAGTGAAAATGTAATTTTTCTCATACGTTCACATCTTTCCTTCTCATTCTTAATGTGGATGTCCGTCGATAAAAAATAAAAAATTACCGAAATATTTTAATGATAATCATTATTAGTAAAACATTAGGAGCTGGGACTGTTTACGGCACGATTTAAAACGAAGAACGGAATAATAAGTATTAAATTTTGTCTGCACTTTATATCATACTTAACCAAAGTTATTTATTAGTTAAAAATAAAAATAAACTACCATATAATACAAGGATAAACCTAGTGGAAGTTTTGAAGTATTAATCGTTGAAACTTTACTGGTATTTACTTTCTGGAATAGGGTTCGAGCAGTGTATTACAAAAAGAAAAAAAAACTTTCGTAAATATTGTGGAAAAGAAATACTTTTGAAATTTAGTATATTTAAAAACAAAAAAAATTATTCATTTTTAATGCAATATACTTTTGGAGTTTCATTTTTTCCTATTTTAAAATCATAAAAAAACAAAAAACATTAAAAACAGCATTCAAGTCATGGTTACTAATACGATTTCTCTCGCTAAAACTAAATAATCAGTTATAACGGTTCGGCTTCTGCGGTGTTCTACTTTTATAAATTATTAAGGGGCACCACTAGTGTATGATTTTCAAAAAATCGATTTTTTGTTTTTTGCACTTTTCGATAGCTTATACTTTTAAAAATAACATACTAAAATTTTAAGTATATATCTGAGATAGTTTTGGCGTTACGGCCTTTTAATCAGAGCAACTCAGATACGCAGGTATATAGGAATAGGCTTGTTAGCGTAATAAGACGTAACATATTATGTTAGCGGCAGCGCATATTCGTGCCTCTGATATTTTTGATTATCACCTTTTAATCGTTGTTGAATAATAGATTACTAATAATGGGTTTTTATCATTTTTCGTTGACTGATCGCTCGATTTATGTAGATGTATTTGTTGTTGCGCCGGTTGTTATTCTAAATATTCTCAGTCGTTTCGTATTCGTATCGCTGTTTTCGTCTTGTTCGTACACATTGTAATCGACAACTTCTACAAATAACTCGGTTTTTTTGTTTTTTTTTATTTTCCTTTTTTAGCTGCGATTTCGCGCTATTTATTTAGCACTCTTAATGAGTGGAAAAACTCGGTATTCTAACCAAAGAGGTTCACACGAGAATCCCACGCGTAGATCAACTCCGCGAATACCAGTACCTCGGCTGAAAAAACTGTTACATACTAACGACAAAGAAATTATTATTGATCCAACTCATGGGTATTGTATTCTTTAGTTTTTTTCGGTGTTTTCTGCAATTAGTAATATAGCAGTAATATGTAAAACGTGTGAAAAAAAGGTGACTTTTAATCAAGCAAGTCCGCGTGGTTTAGGATTCAAAATAGCTGTGATGTGTGAATGCGGTATTTCTCACATTAATTCTGGGCCAATGATTGGTAATGCATTTGAAATAAATAGACGTATAGTGGCTGTGATGCGACGCCTAGGCATCGGAGTCAACGGAGTGAATCTTTTTTGTGGTTTGATGGATCTAGTGAGTAAATTTTATTGTCAAACTTTCGCCGGATGTTTCGCGAATTTATGGACCGCAGTAGAATCAGTTTATAAATGTAGTATAACAAGAGCTGTGGAAGAATAGAAGTAGTTAACATTAGAAAATGAAAATTCAGATACAAATTTAACGATCTCTGGAGATGGCACGTGGAAAAAACGTGGTCATACTTCACGTTTTGGCGTAACCGCTCTTGCAGGAAAATATTGTAAGAAGATCATCGATTCGTATGTGAAATCTACTTACTGTCAGAGTTGTGAATTTTGTAGGGGAAAAAAAATTAACGATCCTGAAAGTTACGAGGAATGGCTCTCTCGCGTGATGTAAATCACGCTGGATCGGCTTCAAAAATGGAAGTCGATAGCATAAAAGAAATGTTCGGTCGCTCGACTAATAAATATGCAATAAAATACATGCGGTATATTGACGATGGTGATAGTGCTACATATAAAGGATCATTGGATTTGAATCCATATGACGTTTCTGTAGAAAAAATAGAATGCTACTTACACATGAAAAAAAGAATGGGATTACGATGCCGTAATGTGAAGGCAAAAAATAAGAACTTAGGAGGAAGGAGTAAAAATACACTGAAATTAACCGAGAATTTAAATAATAAACTCCAAAAATATTACGGCCTAGCGATCATAAGACTTCAAGATAACGCGGATGAAATGTATAAAGCAATCCGGGCTACATTTTATCATTTGAGTTTGACTGATGATAGTCCAAACCACGTAAACTGTCCAGAAGGCGCTGAGAGTTGGTTGCGCTTTTTGCCGGGCTAAGGCTGAAGGATTAGATTTGACTAAGTTCGAGCACGATTATCGGCCACTTGATCTAAAAGTACAAGAAGCTCTGAAGCCAATATACGAGGACTTGACTAGACGTAAGTTGCTCAACAGATGTAAAGGAAGTAATACGCAAAATAATAACGAAAGTTATAATGGTTTTCTGTGGCATTTTGCTCCAAAACATCTCTATAATGGCCTTAAAATCATCTAATTGTCTAACTACCTACCTGTTGCCACTTTTAATGATGGTTTTTCATAAATTTTGAAAATATTAAGTGTAATGGTAGCAATAATCGGCCACTGCCGCACGAGAATATGCCGCTGAAAGAGACCAAACGAGGCTACGAATAGCTAATCATCGTCACTTGGCTGCTTCGAAAGATGCTCCTTCAGCTCGCAGGAGAGCTTCAACAACCCAGCAGGCACAGCTCAAAAAAAAAGAAGGTTCATTATATGGTCCTGGAATAGCAGATTAGCTCTAGGTATTTTTAACAATGAAATCAATACTTCTATCTTTAAACACGTTTTTCTCAAAACTACATTTTACAAATTTGCTGTAGTTCTAACTCGATAACAAATCATCCGATCAACGTGATGCTTATTTTATCTTATTTAGTACATGTTTCTCTATATAATGATCCTCCAGTTTTTTGATAGCATAAAAATTATAATTTTGGCATGTCAAAAATCATCAAATTTTTAAGCAAAATTTAGAATTTTTTTTCAAAATTTCAATTTTTTTTTTTTATTTATCGTGGGTCATTGTATAGGTAATATCTTCAAGTTTAACGGGTTTTTTTTTTTTCGATTTCAGGCACCGTGAAGGGCGCAATCACTGCAGCTGTGGGGCAACTTTTTTTTTTAGAAGCTGAGGAAATAGCCATTAACTACCTAAAAATTGAAGATTTTTATTCCAAAAGAATTGTAATGTTAACTTTAAATATGTATAAATATGGCCTGAAAACTTCAAAACAATCGATGCAGTAGTTTTCTTTAAAAAAATTCCCGAAAATTAACTTTTCTTTTAGCTGGTCACACTAGTGATGCCCCTTAAAGTGAATATCCTCAACTGCCCATAATTCCAATATCTTCTAGTCATGAAAAAGTAACATGGGCTCTTTTAAATTTTTTCGTTTGTTTTCTTAAACACACAACTAGAAACCTCTGCTTACATGCAATAAAAAAGGGAGAAGTTAGTTAAATTTTGATGCAGTTGCGTCTTGACAATATAAATAAAAATAGCCAGGGTAATGAATAGACAAGAAAAGAAATTAACCAGATATAAGAGGCACAATAATGAGTAAAAAAAACACGTTTCAACAGATGGGGATAATGAATTACACACAACTATATCATTCGGAGAGAGGGGGGGATGTACGGGAGAAAGCTAAAGTAGGGGAAAAATAAGAAGTATCAACGTACGAATGTAAAAGAATTTCAATTTATTTTTGAAGAAAGAACAGAAAGAAAAAAACAATTCTGAAAAGTTAGTTTGGAAGAATGAAAGAATCATAAATATTACCAGGTCCCTTATAACTATTACTGAAAATGGTTACGCGAGAAAAATAGTACTGCAAAATTTCCGTCTCATTATGGTTTGAGGATTTTGAAAGATTAAAAAATATTTTCGGAGTATTAAAGAAGATAATTGCATCAACTGCCGTTAACAAGAACAAAGATGGAGAAGTAAACGGACAAATATATTATAACTCAGATGTTGAATAAAATACCCAAAGAAATAATAAAGAAGGAAAAAATAGGGGAAAGGAAAAGGAAAATAAAGGAATGGCTTCAGGAAGAAGAAAATGTAAAAAAAGTAACAAACATAAAATAAAATGACAAAGCGCAACAAAAAAACTGAAGAAAAAAAAACATCGAATATAAAAGATAGAAATAGACTATGAAGTATTGATAAATAAAAAGATAGATTAAGATTAGTAAATATTACACGATTATGTATATGTATAGGTTAAGTTAAGATGGTAAAGTGTTCAATAGGGGATAATTCGTCGACAAGCGTTTTAGCTTGACGGAAGATTTGTATGTAAAAAATAACAAATACATATTTTTCAAAAAAAAAAAAAAATAAAAAAAAAAAGAGAACAATAATAATATGTAAGCCGTAAAAAAATAAAAAATAAAATGTAATTTCTATTATATTATCGGTAGTGCTTGATTGCGCTTCGAATAAATACTCCAATTGGTCACTGCATGCTGAATATAAAATACAACCATATACTTCTTCAGAGCACTGGTGACTATTTTACTGAATAATTAATCGCATGGCCCGCGAGAGTGTAAGACATTACGTAGTTTATATGCCAACTTATTCAGTGCTCTGATAATAAACTATCGCAGACTAACAAATTTAAAAATGGCACACGAAAAATTTATGTTCTACATCATTTCATTTTATACTGTATAAATCTGGCGTGGTAGCTTTTTTAATGATATATATTTCATAGCGCGTATAGATGCTTTGGTCATTCGCAAAAATGTTTTAGAAATCCTATTTCTGACATTGTCATAATTTTTTCCATATTTTAATAATACAAAATAAAAAGTAACTTTCAAAATTAATTCAAATAAAATTTAATTTCATAGCAAGCAGTATATTTCAAAAATAATTAAGTATATTATACTTTTAAGGATTGAAGTTTTCTGCGTAATTCATCAAATTTATGAATTTTTCTGATAAATACGTCGGCGTGTCTCGTAGCAACTTTTGTGTCCGCTATATGCACCATATCGTTGTCTATATAAAAGTCCAACTGTAACAAATATGTAAAATTCAGAGGATTCCTTTTCTACATTACACATATGAAATAAAAGCTATTAATTATTAAGAAATCTCGTTAAAGTCAGTTTAAACATAAACAATTACTGAAGGCGATGAAAAGACCAGTTAGTTAATCTCTTCTAACAGCGTGAGAAATAAAGACAACTTATTAACGAAATAATTTATAACGCGATACTTCCATGATATGCGCACTGCAATTTTTTCTGCATTAACAACGTATGCAAATATTTATTTAATAATGCATATATGTAATTAACGAGCGAATACCGCAACCTTGTATTAAACTGTTGAGTATTTTAAAATATCGGGACTAAAAATTACACCTACACGGCATTCGAATACGAAAATAACTTATTGAAATATAGAAAATCTAAGAATAAAAAGGAACTTTTCGTCAACTTCAAAAGTTTCGTTAAAGAAATGACTTATGGTTTTTCTCCTGTCAAATAGCGATCTTACCAACAATATATCACATGCCTGGGAAAAAAAATATTTTTTTGAAACTACCGAGTTTTCGATGACCTAAGGGTCCGATTTTAAACCTGGAAACTCGGATGTTCCAAAGTAAAGAAATATACAGGGATGCGCATTTTTTAAACCTTGTATAAAATTTTTAGCTATAATACTCGCGTCACAAAGGGGAGGCTACATATCAGTTCTCGCGCTTTTTTAAACTTTTCGGCAACTTTGAAAGTTTCGTTAGGAAAATGAAATAGTTTCATTCCCGACAAATAGCGCAATCTTTCCACCACATGCCCGGAAATTTTTTTTTCAAAATTGTTGAGATTACGGCGCCCCAAAGTTCTGAATATGTTGTAAGCTTGGCTATATTTTTCCTATGAAGCGGTTCTTTATGCATATATTTGAAATACGTTTTGGTTTCTCTAACGTTTTTATTCGGGCTAATACTTACGTAAACTTCCTTTTTTTTTTGCTGTTTTCGGTTGGGGGGGTGTTAATTTTTTTTTATTTTATGAAATGACTTCTCCATTTCATTTTATAATTTGAATTTCACCTTTGTAGATTTATCCGGCAATGATTTATGATTTTTTAAGTGATTTCTGAGGTCGTTTTAAATACCATATTATATATTCTTGACGGTTTTTTGGGTTTTTTGCCGTCCAGGGTAATTGATCATCTTGAAGTTATAGATCGTTTTAAAGAGAATTTTAATTTTAATTTATGTTCCAAATTTTGAGCTTATAAGTCAAATTGTTCGTTAGTTATTAATGTTTATCTCGGCAACTTACGAAACAACTCGTAATAAAATTATACGAATATCTGATAGGTAATAAGAAATGTATAGTATGTACAATTTTGAGTACGCTCTAAATGCAATTTGAAAAACAGGTGGTCAATATAAATAGTCATCGTAACATTTAATGAAGCTTGATTTAGAATTATTTGCAAAGTTAAATGCATTTTAGTTTTATACAAAATCGATAAGCAGAAAAGTTTGTAACGCAAAGTACACTAACAACTGAAATATCAAGTTACACAAATCAGAAAAAAATTAAAGATACAACATACACGGTAGCGTAATAGATCAGTTTTAGTAAAAATTCTTGATTTGTCTTGTAAAGGTATTTCAAAAAAATTTCAGAAGCTGTCTGGAAAACTGTTTTGAAAATTTTCCCTTATTACTTAAATGTAGTGTTAAAATTTACCTCAGTTCCCGACTGAAAGTTTCCATCAAGTCCAGAGGCTCCTTTATTCCAGACCAAGTTTTTCATCTTATGTTTGAAACATAGTAAATGAGTGATGAGAATACGGATTTCTTTTTCGCGTTCCTTCGGATCTAAATCTTGTCTACTTGAATCCATAAATGCAAGCAGCTTTGACAACGGAAGGGTTTTATACAATTTTAAATAGCTGTGGAAATATTACTTGACATTAACAGATGTTTTTTAAATTTTGTATAATACCGTACTTCCTCAGACACATCGTTATTTTAAAATGTTTAAGTTTTACAACTTTCAATACTCTTCCTTTTGCTTGGACTCAAAGTATCGTTCTTTTTTTATTTTTTAGATACAATTACGATTTGCGCATGCTAAATAAATTTCGTTATTCTGTTAAATTACTTTTATACATTTTCATTTTTTGACTACAACTGAAATAAAATAAAAGTACCAGAGCTACCGTGACCTAACTGACAAAAATACGCTTCAACGATCAAATTATTATCAAAGTACACGTGTACCAAAAACCATACATAATCTCCCGATTAGACACTACAATATATAAGAATGAATTTCGCAGACAGCGTACTAATACGGGAGAAACTTTTAACTATATGATATAAGCACATTTGCCAAGACGTTTCGGTCACATCAGTATTTGTGGTACAAAAACTTCACTTAATGAAATATGATACTACGGGTTTAACGATACATGGAAATTAATAAGAAAAAATCAATTAAAACAGTAAATCATTTTCATTTAAGAATTTTTTTAGGTTTTAGTGAATGATTAAATGCACTTTTAAACAAACCTCTCCCCATTCGGTACTGTTTAATCATCGGAATTTGTTTTAAATTTTATTCAGAGCCCACAACACAGAGCTACTGATTGACTTTGGAATTTTATTTGAACAATGTAAGTTCGATTTCATTGCTACAAGCTGAAATAAAGTTAATAGCAATTATTCTATAATGTGTCCTTATTTATCGGTCATTTTTTTTTTTTTTTTTAAATCAACAATCATAATTAAATAACCACTTTATAAAACATTATCACGCGTTTGTGTTTATTTAAAAAATCGCTTCTAAAAAAGCTAAATATTATCAGTATAACAAAAATTGTAAATAAAGCTTACCTTCGAATAGTCGTAAGTGTTTTTTGCTGACGAACTTCTTCCATAAATATTTGCAATTGATAACGAACCGGTTCCTTTGTATGATCTTCGTTTATTTCATCTGCCGGTGGAGGGGTAGGTGACAAAAATTTTGGGCACGCATACAAAAAACACGATTCAAATTCCTATTTAATAAGAGTAAAGAAATTTAAAACTGCATGAGTATTACATCTAATACTAAGAAATAGAATTTCCACGTAAAGAATAAAAAATATACAAGGGCACTGTTTTTTACCGATTTCAAACAAAAAGGGTTATTTCGTGAAATTTATTTTTTTTCCACGTTTATTCACGCATAACTTTTGCCAACGTAGACTGATTTTAATGATTCCCTTTTTGTTCAAAATTATACTACTAGCAATGGAAGAATCAAGAACAAAAGAAAAGGTTTGGAAATAGAAATGAATTTTGATAGAAGGAATAACAGGAAATTAATAAATGAATTAAAGACAGGATATGTAAGTAAAATCTTATAAAAATGTTGGACTTTTAGTAATTTTAAAATTATTCAGCTGTTATTAATTACACTTATACACAAAAACAAGATACAAATCTGAAAAGCGTTATTTTGGGTTCAACACGGCTTAACATTTATTATTTACCTTTTGTACTCTACACGTCCAATTTTTTAATGTGTTCAGAAAATCCCGTTATAAAATGTAAAATTCACAAGATTTCCAATTGTTCTCTTTTTCAGATCTTCAATGCAACATTTTTCCAGGTTTCTTTTAACGTGAAACGTCTTGAAAATTGT
Source organism: Icerya purchasi (assembly GCA_039619475.1). Taxonomy (NCBI): domain Eukaryota; kingdom Metazoa; phylum Arthropoda; class Insecta; order Hemiptera; family Monophlebidae; genus Icerya; species Icerya purchasi. The sequence goes on from CM077116.1 coordinate 387,659,493, forward strand.
TCGTGAAACGAAATCGCGCAACGCAACGGCTATTATTTTTCACCGCATATATTTATATATATATATACTTAAACCGATATAGGCGTTTCATGTTAAATCAACGGCCCTGTGCCCTAGCCCAGCCGCACCCAAATTTTTAAACGTATTTCTTTTCTACATTCACATCGCAACGGAAATGTGTAATTTGTTTATCCATTTTCTTCACAAAAATTTTTTAACTTTTGGAAATTTCATTAATTACCTTTATTTTCAATTATCATATTTAATTTTAAATTCAAATTTTCAAACTAAAAACTTTTAATAGGAAGTTGGATTATCCGTGTAACTGAATGTAATAACTGGAATGTTAATCGAAATATAAATCGTAAAGAAAAGCTATCACAACACACCGTATTACATGTTAAGCCTAGACTGCTGATTTTCAATAACAAAATACAATTAATCAATAAACTTACAAAACAAAATCGCTAAAGAATAAAATATATTTAGGAAAATAAATAAACTAAAATCCGATATAACTGGAAAAATAGAGAAAAAAATCTATCTCTAATCATATTGGTAGATAAATGGTGTTTTTTTCACCGAATATTCTAGTTAGTTTTAAACATTTTGACTACTATACACAACTCTATTATATATATATATATATATATATATGAAATAGAAAAATCAACATATGCCGAGCATTTGATTAAAAATAAACATAAACTTAATTCATTAGAAAATACTGTAACCGTTTTGACCACTTATGGAAAAGGAAATGTTATGAATATTGCTGAAAATTATTACATTAATAAATATAAAAATAATATTTTAAACGATCAATTACCTAATAATAATAACCCACTTTTTAATATAAAAGTTTAATTTTAGGCTGTTCTATTTTATTTTATATTTTGTTTGAGTATTAGTAATTTCACACTATTGATTTTTATACCTTCTATGTTTGTTCCTCCTATGCATTCACTTGTGTTCCTTGTTTTAAGTTTTGATTAAGTTAGTTTTAGCTGATGATGGGTTATGCTCGAAAACGTTCCTAAATAAAGTATTTATTTAATTTATTGTTATCAAATACTTTTACCCTTATATTTGTCTGTTATTGAAGTTTATTTTTATTTTTTATATATATATATATTAGAATAATTTTAATAAAAAAAGTTTTGCAATGTATTTGAACCCTTAACCTTTCGGATTTTAATAAACCGTGTGATAAAATACGTAATAGACAAAATATGTAAAAATAAGTGTTTACAATGAAATGATTAAACAATATGTAAAAAATGAGTTATTTTAAACGATTCAAATTTTTATAAAGATTTTTTTGAACTTTTTGAAAAATTTAAATAATTTTTTCAGAAAAGAATTTAATTTAAAAAAAAATTATTTCCCGGGCCCAAAAGTTGATGAAAAGTTATTTCTTTTTTATATGCTTATAACAAGATAGTAATCTGGAAAGGAAATTTCCTCACATGTCTTCAGGAAAAAATGTACGTGGGTTTTTTTTTGTCATTTTTTATGGTTTCCTATTTTATAAATAATTTTTTATGCTCTATGTTTTTTTTTAAATTTGAAGATCACTTTTGGAAGTTTTCAGGATGCGCATCCACCAGCAATTGCAATCTTCAGTCTGACGAACACATAAAGTCAAAGTTCCATCTATTATTTCTCGAATCCCATCTGTCCATCTAGTTCACAGACTTCCACGAAGGTGGTCTTCCATTTATTTTCCCTTATATAATCAAGCATTCCGTGGAATTTTCTCGTCGTACGATATGATCAAAGTGTACAAATCAATTTGATTTATTGAAACGTCGTTTAAAAATACATTCGAATTGAAGAAAGAAAGTAAAAGAATAATTTATGTTAATTTTAATGCCGTATTACTTACATTAATATCTCCGTATTGCAGTTTATTCATTTTATCATGGTAGGTTTTTTCCCGTAGAGCTTGCTGAAGAGAATCATCAATATTTTGCGGATGTAGCGCCAAACAAATCATCAATAAGTGATACATCTGATCAGTTTGTTTATTAATCTAAATCAATAACAGTCGAGCATATTTTAAATAGCTAAGTATTAGTAAAAGAATAAAATGTTTAATTACAACGAGTTATTGTTATATTGTTAAAAGTACTAAAAAATTAAAAAACTATATTTGGTCTTTTTGACTTATTAAAAAAAATATATTATATATAATTTAGGTATTGTAGGTATATATCTGTAACAGAATTAAAGTAAAGTTAGATTTCCATAAGGAAAAATAGATGCACCGAGACGGAAAATGAGAAATTATATAACGCAGTCGCGTTGCGTTAGAAAAGTGCCGAACGATCTAATAAAACCGCTAAGATGTAAGCCGCTGTATACATCTAGGTTAGTAATAAAACCGAGGTGAGTTACGTCTCAATGTGTGTCGAGGCTTGCGAATAAATTTTGGTAGCGATGTTTCTTAGTGTAGTATATAAACTTAAATTAAATATTTGTAGTAGGAAATGATTAAATATAGCGAACATCTCGGCAGCTAAGCGTTTTGATGGGAAATTCCGCATAAAGCGCGATATCTTAGACAATTGCACAACGAAGGGGAGAGCTTTTTTCTCGTCGTCCGATCAAAGTCGCGGATGATGCGCTATCAGTTGTCGCGATAACATTTAGGTCGTCTGTAAGAGCGTAAGTTTTTTGTATAGTTTTTTTTTTCCCCGTGGAGTAAAGAGGGCTTGTCCAGGCCAGTCTCTAGCCTGGGTAAATTTTTTTGTGACAATACATTTAATTTCTCATTTGCAACTATTTTTTCGAATTTTTGTACTTGCGTGATGTATGTCTCGTAATCTTTTTGTTCATTTGATATTTCTTATATAGTAATAAAAGAAACTGTTCAATAAAAATTCAATAAAAACAATTTAAACCGTAATTTCGTTTAATTCGTTTTGGTTCTGTTAACTTCTCTACAAGCAGTTTAGAGGTTCCCTTATTAAGTTAAATTAGAGTTTTAGGGTCTGGTCATTTCATTATAGTTGAATCGCTCGAAATTACATCTGCCCAAACAGAGAGGAAATCATAACATTATATAGACAAGTCACGAAGACATAAGCTCCATAGTCATGGTGACCATGATTTAAAATTAACATAAAAGCAATTAACTACAAAATTTAGTAATAAAAATCAATTACATGCCTAATATAATAATAATATAAAAAATACAAAAAAGATAAATTTAACTAATTAATTATTATTGAACTTCCTATTAATAAAAAATGAATTAACTTAAAATGTATAATACACGTTATATAATCATTTTAATAATAGTCCGTCGTACAAAATTAATATACACTATGATCAATAAGTATCTGGAATTATCAATTTAAATGAACCACGTTCGATCGATCCGAGCTTTTTCCCCCCTTAAGTTGACAGCTCCTATACTGATATCTGTGTCAAACTTGAGTGGGATCGAATCATTACTGTCTGTTTGTCAACTGGTTAGAACAAATAAGTTCTTCTGTTTCGTCGCATTTTAACATGAATAATTTTATTGAGCACAGAGTTTGCTTGAAATATTGCGTTTTCAACGAAATTTCTCATGCCAAATCCTTGAAAATGTTGCAAAAAGCCTTTGGGGAGTCTGTTCTATCAAAAACCAGAGCATACGAATAATATAGAGTTCCAAAGTGGTCGTGAAATGGTTGAAAACTTGCCTCGTTCTGGGCGCCCTTCCACATCGAATACCGATAAAAACGTTGAAATTGAAAATAAATCTGTGTTCGAAAATTGTCACGTGAGCCTCAAATGGATGGCTAGTGATCTCAGCATCTCATATGGGAAACCGTTCAGCACACTGTTATGGATATTTTAGGCATGCGACACGTTGCCAGAGGAGTTGAATTTCCTGCAAAAAGGTCATCAAATGAAAGTTGCTGAAGAGATGATTCCCGGGGTCCAAAGTGATCCAAACTTCACGAAGCGGATAATTACCGGTACTTATTGATCATATAGTGTATAATTTATATAATATAAAAGCATTTTAAGTTATTTTCATTCGCTTTTTTATTAATACATTTTATAATATTTAACTAGTTAAATTTATCTTTTATACTTTCGATATTATTGCAGTATTAGAAATGTAATCGACTTTCACGATTAAATTCTTTTTTACCCTTAAATCATAGTCCACCATGAACGTAAAGCTGACATTTCCGAAGCATATTTGCAAACTATTTATATAATTAATTAACTAGTTTCTGTGTTTCGTGCATTTATGATAGCTGAACAATAAAAAAATGAAATCTGAAACATTTCTAATAATTATTTATTATTCTAGAAATGGCAAGGGAAAAAAAACAAACAACCTACTTGATCATTCTGATATGTACGAGTTTGAAAAAGTTGTTTGGTACGCTGCAAATACAATAGAATACCGCTAAACGTACGAATCGCATCTACATAGCGTCTCATCATCATATAACCGAATCCGACATAGTAAGACATCGTAATTTGACAGGCCGGAACAGAAGAATACTGAGTCTAATCGATGAGTAACATGTTAATCAGATAAGTAAAACTAATCAAGATTCCCGGAAATTATAATATACGCGCGCAAACAGTTCTATTGGAAATTAATGCACTAACCTTTTTATGTATGTCGATATTTTCTAACGCTTTAATAGCTTGATAGTAATCGCCAAGTAAAGAATGTAAACGTAACAATCCAACCAATGAAAAATAGCCCAACATTTTGTATAAAGAATGCCGCCCGAAATCACCGGCTACTGAATCAGCGTCACCACCGCTAGCATGAACCTATTTCGTATAAATATCATTTTAACTAAACACGTTCATCCTTACTGTTCATTGCATCGGTAATAATTACGCAGAAAAACAAGAGTAAAAGAAAAATATATGCATCGCATTTAATCGCAAAATTATATAAAGCAGAAACATTTTGTTAAACATTCATTAATCATTATTAAAACGTTCCAGATATATTCCGAACCTGTAAATTAATCAAAAGTATTAATCAGTTTCACAAACATACTAAGATATACCGATAATACACACATATAATAATGTAAAAGTTACTACACTCGCATACATTACTATACAAGAAATAAAACCCTAAATAGATTCATAAGCCAAAAGTGTTATAAATTAGCATCCGAGTTCATACAACAACGAAGCGTGTAGTAACTGGCTTCTCGTGTAAATCGTAAATATTTCAACTGAAATTAAAGATATTACAACTTGATCTTTTTCAATTTACAAATTATTATGGTAAATACGATAGGCATTATTATTTTTTACCATAATAAATGAGCGTATTACTTACTTTTTAATAAATTCTAAGAATACAGTGATCATTTAAATGGTAGCTTCTAGTTTAAACTCGTTCATTTAGTAGTTTTCCTCGAAGATGAGACCTTGACCAACCAATTTCCAGACTCTTAAAAGTCCCTAGCAACCTGCACGGCTGGAGTCACGAGTTATAGTATGAAGACTGTTATTATTCAGCGAAATAAATGTAATCATTTTCTACAGAGTGCCTAGAAACGCGAGGCTGAAGCAACTCGAATGATGGCGACTCGTATCGTACAACTAGAACGGTTACTAGGTCTAGTCGTTGATTATTGTTTTAATTTTCTGTTGTAAAGTTAGTATTTAATATGAATGATTGTAAACTGATTGTACCAGAGCGTGAAGGTCCAGTACATTTATGATTCGAAAATTCGAGAAATTCCCTATATAAGGCTTGAAAATTTTTGGAATGAATATAAGCACACAATTATTCCTTATATTATAAAATTTGATAAATTCTGAACTGCCATAACGCGGAACTATAAAGTGTAAGAGATGTAATTGTCCAAACACATTTTATACCTCAAAAAGCTGTGAATTATCAATTCCGATCTACGAATATTCCAAGTAATGAATAGCCTTCGATTATTAAATAAGAGAAATTAGCGACTACCATATTACAATGGAATACAGAAATTTCCACATATTTAATTATAAAAATATAAATGTTGAAATGTGGTATTTGCACGCATTCATTGAAAATCAAAAAAAAAAAAAAACTCAATTAATGCAAGTTAAAATTAATGTCTACTTTTTCATTCTTTTTAAATTTATTTATACCCGATAAATAATTTAAAAAAAAAAAAATGGTTTTCTTAAATTTTTGTTAAGCAATATTTTTCCTTTTATGTATGGTAATAGCTGAAATATGTAAATAAATACAATTAATAACCGTATTCTAAATTTGAAAATTATTTAATACGTATTTTATCACAAATGTGATTTAGTTTTTTAATAATAATAAATTTTTAATTACCTCTAACTGTTTTTTTATGTTAGATTTGTCAATAAGGGAATGAAATACATTAAGCACACAAAGGACATTCCACATTTTATTATTTTCTTGTAATTTCTTATATTCTTCCAAATTTTTTTTCGGTCTCGCTCTGTACTGAGTAAATGCCTGGAACTGGTAAACAAACTCGTCGATCAATTCCCAAAGCCAAACATCAGGTAATTCCAATGGAAATGGCGTTTCACTAGCTAACATATAAAAATTTAGTTAGTAAAATACGGTATATTCTTTCATATCTTAATAATGCGAGAACAATTCCTGTTCAAAAGGTTCCACCCCCTCATTTTTTTTTTTTTTTTCTAATTTAATTTATATTACATTTGATCAAATATAAAATTAACAAAAAGAAGAAAAAAACAAATATTCAAATTAACCCCGTTGATGACCTTTTTTTTTTTTTTTTTCTATTTATTTTATTTTATTTCTTTCATTTATATCAATACGTTTTAGTTCAATGGTAATTATGTATTTTTTAGAAAATAACTTAATAAAATCTAAAATTTTTAAACGAAAGGTTTTTAGTTGTTCTTTTTTTAGTAAATTATTTAAATTTTAATTAAATCTTAAAACCACGCGAGTTGCCATTCAAATTAAACGACCGCAACTCCGATAGGGTAAAAAATGACAAAAAGAATTGATGCAATCGGTTGTCGGGAAAAACTTTAAACTAGTTTTTATTATGACTAATATATTTAGAAAATCACAATTTATTTAGTAATCAAGGAAGCGCGTGTAATTATTTTAAAAAAGGAAGGAATCGATAAATTATTTTAAACAATAAAATAAATTTAAAATACACAGCCTAGAAATCTTAAGTAGTCATTAATCTGAAATATTTAAAACGTAACTTACTTAATATTAAATTGAAGAAATCGCAATAGTTCAAAAAGGACGCGAAACGTTCTCCTAAAGTTGTTGTTGCTGGAAGTCGGGCGTACAAATGCCGAAAATACAATTCTTTGTACAATATTAGAAAAATCTGCAAAAAATAAAATTAAATTAAACACACAGGAGTAAAAAATCTTTGGATACCAAAGTAGTTATTTATGTGATAATCTCAAAATTTCTTACAACCCTAAATACAATTTTAGGACTAGACGAAACATTTATATCTTCTTACTCATTTTTCAGTAAAAATTGTCAAATAATCTCACCCTTTATAATTATTTTCTGTTTTTTATTAAAATTATATAAAAAAAAAAAAAAAAAGTTTAGACAACACATCATCCACGATGGCTACTCAAATATAATTTTTAAATTGCCGGTTTATTCCCGGTTTTCCTGGTCCAAATCCTCCCGATTTCCTGATTACCAGAATTGTACAAAAAGAAGAATGGAAATTTTTTGTCACTATTGATAATATTGGATCGTCGCAAACATATTTTATATGAATAAAACATAAATTCGTCACTTATTTCGTGCAAAGCATATTAAAAAATGCATTCATTTTTCGCTTCAAATGATGTTTTCTTACTAAAACTATTGTTTTTAGCTATTTTTACTCTTTTTCCCGGTATGCAAAATTCCCGGTTTTCCCAGTTGGCGCAAAAAGTGAAAAATAAGTGTTATTCTTTAACGTGAAATATTTGTTATTACTTTGTTTGGTTTCTGATGTTTCGGTAACTCGGTTTACACGATGATTTCATTTTGATTACGAATCCTTTTTAATCGGAAATTCTCAAACTCCAATCTTAACAATAGCTGCGAGATGCATACTCACCTCTAACACGTTGTTATGGGGAAAGTAATAATAATAATTAGGTTTTTTTTCTTTTTAGTTTTTATCGGGATATAGAAAAATAAATTCATTACGGTGCTGTTCAACAGTGCGAAAATATTTTCACGTTACACTTTTTCTACAACTAAACGCTATTCCTCTTAAAATTATATGCTGCTGTCCGATAAGGCGCTACTGCAGCCGGTATGCCTAATATATTAATTGTTACATTCCGATTAATGTAATTTTGATAATAGTAAAATTTATCTTTATTTTTTTCTTCCTTTCCTACTCGAAAAAATTAATAAACATCAAAAATTAATAAACATCAAAAATTAAACATCAAAAATTAAACATCAAAAATTAAACATCAAAAATTAAGCATCAAAAATTAAACATTTTTTTTTTTTTTATAATTTTAAAATATTATACATTTACACCATTTAGATGAAAGTAAGATTCGCAATAACAAAGATATTAGTTATAAACAACAATGAAACGATCATCAAAAATAGTTCGATTGTTTAAGATCTAAATTCACAATATATGAACATAAATAGAGCTGGTTTTAATTTTCTTTATTCATTTATATATCTATACATGCATATAAAAATCACGTGTCTTTATGTTTGCGCAGGATAAACTCGGAATTTACTTCAGCGATTTTTATAACATTTTCAAAGTACATATGCAATTTAATCCAACTCTTAACAGATAGCATACTTTTTTTTTAAATTATTTACATAAATATTTGTTATATTAAATAATTTAATCAATCAATTTAAAAAAAAAACAAATTTAATTGTTGGCTATTACTTTTTGCTTTAATTATTTACATAAATATTTGTTATATTAAATAATTTAATCAATCAATTAAAAAAAACAAATTTGACAATTTTATTACTTTTTTGAGCACCAACTACTTTTTGTGGCGACTTTTGTGTATCGTGCGATGTTAATCGGAATGCAACCATGTTTATCGCTGGCGCATGGCCTTATTATCGATGAATGATTAAATAAACGTTTTTTCGCTCTGTTGTTTACAAAAAAGTTCGTGTTATTACGGAGTTGTTGTTTATGAAAAAAAAAATATCGTGCAATATTGTGCGGCATTTAATTTATTTATATTTCAGTGTATTTAATAAACGTCCTGCCTTGATAAAAGTTTACACTCCATTATAAACTTTAAAAAAAAAAAAAAACTATTTTAATAATAAATGATTTGCAATTTCAATTTTTACGGGATGACTGTGGTAATGTACATATTCTTAATTGGGTGTTTCTTCTTGGCCATACTTACAGCAAACATATTTCGTCGTTAGTTGTTCGAAAATCGTACTGGAACACTCATTGTTTTCATTTTTATTATTGAACTTTACGCGTGTCCGAATATTAATGTCGATTACTGTTTTTCACCGTAAAATATGTTATTTTTTTTATTGACAATACGTGTTTCTCTCATAGGCAACTCTATATGTTGCCTGCCCACGTGTGGGAACACCATCAAGTCTATTCGTGTTAGCAAAAGACAAGTTGACCAAGAACATTGTGCACAAATTAGTGCTTAGATAATTTTCAATTTTATAAAATATTTATTTAGTATATTGTGTAAATAAGTCATTGATTACAGATTGAAGTTAAAGATTAGATAAATAAAATGTAAATTCAATAAGTGTATATTAGTTGGATAATTTTATTCTCTACATATGATTCAAAATCGGCTAAATAATTTCAGGTTTATTAGTAAAAATTAATTTGGTTGCATCAAAATAATAAGTAAAAAATTAATTTAATCTATTATAACTACTAAGCCACAGCAACGCGTGGCTGGGTCAGCTAGTATATATATATATATATATATATATATATATATATATATATATATATATATATATATATACATATATATATATACATATATAAACTCGGCCATTTTGGCCTCGCAAGGGGTTGTGCCCCTTGACCCCTCTTGCTTTCATTTCTGTCTCTTTCTCTTCTATACTTTGTATAAAATGATCAAAATTTACAACGTAATTCTTACTGGCATCAACACACACAAAAAATAACATAACCACAAAAATCCTATTCTAACATTTAACTTCCGTTATACAAAATTAAGACATTTTTTCGTTACATATTTCATTACATAAAATTGCGACATTTTTTAAATAACAATAACAAAAATCCTATAAAATATAACAAACGTTACATAAAATTGGGACATTTAGCGTTACATAAAATTGGGACATTTTTTCTAACCCTTGTTAGAAAAAATGTCCCAATTTTATGTAACGAAATATGTAACGAAAAATGTAACGGAAAAATGTCTTAATTTTATATAATGAAAGTTAAATGTTAGAATAGGATTTTTATGATTATGTTATTTTTTTTTGTGTTGATGCCAGTAAAAATTATGTTGTAAATTTTGATCATTTTATACAAAGTATAGAAGAGAAAGAGATATAAATAAAAGCAAGAGGTGTCAAGGGGCCCTGCGAGGCCAAAATGGCCGTTTATATATCTTTATATATATAATTTTTCTGTGCATGTGTTTGTGACTGAACTCCTCCTAAACGGCTGGACCGACTTTGATGAAATTTTTTGTGTGTTCAAGTTGATTCAAGAATGGTTTAGATTCACAATTCGGTCCACTACACGAAATATGAGGTTTTAAATAGTTGAGATGAGACCAGCGGCACAGAAATGTAACCGGGACGATAAAAAAAAAATTAATACGAATTTATGAAGAAAATTCATTTTTTTTTTTTGTCGTTTTTGGTCCAAAAGGAGGGTTTAAATAATTTTTTATCTGTAATTTTTGAATTTCATAAAAGGGCTCCTGTGTTTTGTTTTATATTTTGAATTTAGCTTCTAAAGGGTTATCGGTTGATGAGATGAATTTTTAAGTGATTTTTGAGGTCATTCTGAATTCCATATTACATATATATAAAACAAAGTCGGATTAGTTATACCACTTATAACTCAAAGATGACTGGACAGATTTTTATGATCTTTGATTTGTTAAATTTGTCTCTGCTCCGAATAGCAGAGTATGAAGTAAAAAAAATATTTATGAAGAAAATTCATTTTTTTTGCTGTTTTTGGTCCAAAAGGAGGGTTTAAATAATTTTTTAACCGTAATTTTTGAATTTCCATAAAGGGCTCCTGTGTTTTGTTTTATATTTTGAATTTCACCTTTAAAGAGTTATCTGGTGACGAATTACGATTTTTTAAGGGTATTTTTGAGGTCGTTCTAAATTCCATATTTTATATTCTAGTTTTTTTGCCGCCCAGGGTAATAGCTCAGTTTAAAGTTGTAATTGTCACAAATAGAAGTTTAATTGTAATTTATGATTTAATTGCGCTAAGTCAAACTGTTTTCGAACTATTGTAGAAATAAATATTTTTGTCGTTTCTGAACTATCTTATTGGGATTTCGTATTTTATAGTGTGTACGGAATCTTAAAAACTGGTATAAATTTACTTTAAAAAATTAGAGATCATTAGAAACACGTTTTTTCGTGTATAGTCCATCATCAGCTAACTGCACATAAAGTACACACTTTATTAAAAAGTATATAAATTGAGGATTTACTTTAAATTTTTAATACAAATTTATACTGCTTTTTGTTACTAAGGTGAAAATGCTTTGCTGCCACGTGAATTATATTCATTTCAATGTAATTAAAATAGTTGTCTTTTTGGTTTTTACAAATTTATTGAACTGAATTCAGTTTGAGTATTAATAAAAACTAAATTTAATTCAGCTAATAAGTGAACACAAAATTTATTGTTTCTGTGGCGGTACGAAGTTTGCCGGGTCAGCTAGTATATATATAAAAATAAAATTACAACGTAATTCTTAGGCCAGCCCCCATTAGAAAAAATGTCCCAATTTTATGTAACGTTTGTTATATTTTAATTTTTACCGACCCCAAAAAAAAAGGTTACATTCGTCATGTATGTTCTTTTTTTTAACCCATATTTATACAGACCAATTTTACTGATTCTTTGCCCATTAGAAAGAGTACCATTCAACTTTGATGAAAATCGTGAACATAAATTTAGTATTCGTCAAAAAACGTGTAAAAATGTGATCCCTTTGGATAGTTTTTTTTTTTTTTTTTTTATTATTTTTTATTAGTATAACAGAGTCAGTTGACTTAAATGCTATCAAACATTTCAAATATTTTTACATTTGTCGTTTTCGAACCAAAAGACGTATCACGTATTAATGTGGCAAATTTATCACTATTGCACAGCTCGTCGTCCCATTTTCGTCTCCGCAATTCACGTTTGCGTTCGGTAGCGGTTTTCATTTTTGGGAACATAATGAATACACTTATTATTGTGCAGGTTGATGAGTAATAAGTCCCACAATACCATAGAAACGCAAAAAAAATATTATTTATATGTGTTGTAATATGTTAAGTCGTTTCGGTAGTTTAATAAAATTTATGGTATAAATTATTGTTTGTATTTTTTTTTTTTATTATATAAAATTGGGATATTTTTTCGTTATAAAATTTATTTGGGACCAGCCTAAGAATTACGTTGTAAATTTTGATCACTTTATACAAAGTACAGAAGAGAAAGAGGCAGAAATGTAAGGAAGAGGGCTCTGTGCCCCTTGCGAACCCAAAGTGGCCGAGTTTTTAAATATAAACTCAGCTTTTGGAGCCTTGTAAGGAGGCAAGTCCCCTTGACCACCATTCGTTTTTCTTCTGAACTGCTTTTAGAGGAATCGTTTACAATTGACTACGTCATTCTTCGCCACCTTGTACAAAAAAATCTTTATTGTTAAAACACATTTTACATGTGTATACAACATTATTATTTACATTTGTTTTCATCATCACCTGCTAAGACGGACATTGTAATAAAACAGTTTTTGTAGTGCACCCCGGGCTAAGAATGACAGTCATTAATATGTATACAGCTTATATTAGAAAATCCTTGGAATATTTATTCGTGACGAATTTCTATATATTGTAGCGTAAAATAGGATAAAATACATGGTTTAACGTGTAAAAACGTTGTGGATAGACCATAATTATTTTTAATACATTTTTGGATATATATAAAGATGCATTAACTTTTAACTTACCGTAAAATTCAAATAAAAGATTAGTGTGCATATGAAATATTACCTGGTAGAAATTGCAAAATAAATATCGAGTTTATATTAAATAAACATTTAAAAAAATTATTACAGATGTTTTATGCCGCACAAGTACCCATCTACTTCTGTTAATTATTTCTTTAATTATATTCTTCAATTTCAATTGTGTACTAGACTTAACAATTATTAGCTCATTTCATTTTTATATATACTAAATGTAATCATTAAGAACCTAACCGCATATTCCCGGGGAAGTCGCCTTTTAACAGTTTCGATGTACTTTGTAATTTATAAATTTCATTCTAATGATGATAAAGTTTATTCTTTTAGATGCGTAGTACTTACATTTTAAGCAATAAGCAGTTTTAACTATTGTATTCTTTCAATTTTTCTATTTGTGCTAAGATGGAACTATTTTTTTTTAATCAACTTTTTAAAATAATTTATCTATACCATTCATTAGGATTTAAAATTTTTAAATGAATGACGCAGTATATGTTTTTACGAAATTAATAAAAGAAAATAATCTGTAATTACCGGATCTCCATTTACAAGCGGAAAAACAGATTTATCATCTGGCCATGGCGTTCTCTCATAATAATCTTCCGTTAACTTGGGAAATCTAGTAAAAAATAAAAATTAAATTACACACATATATGCGCGCGCGCACACATACAGCATATATATCTGAGTACGCACACAAAAGATTAAATAGATAATTCAACATAAAACATAATGACAAACTCTACAACAAATATTAAAAATCAAAAATAATGTTAATTTTAATTTAATGAATACATTTCCAAAAATTGTGATGACAGCCTCACCAAGGAACATAAACCCGAGACATTTATTTAATTTACTACAATAACATACACAAGGTGAGTTTACTATCTAAATAGCAACATCAGTGTGATTATTCATTTTTAATATATTTGAGACTGTCGTACAGTGAAAAAGCATATATATAAATACTTACAAAAGTTAAGCTATGATGGTATTCGAACGTAATCATTAGATGCATTGAAACAGTGCAATGAGGAAAAAAGGGAAAACAGTAACCGAAATACTTGATCAGTAAAAATATAAGTTATCAGCAAAAAATATGTTTATGAGTGGTTTAAACTCTTTTATGAGAGGAAGTAAATAATCGAGACAATTAAAAACTCAAACATAATCAAACAAAGAGGACAAATGTTGACCCAAGAACAAGTGCAGCTAAGCTCAATAGCGAACAAATAGAAATTGTACATACAGTCGTTCGTGTATAATTTAGATGTATATTAGATCTATGCCTAATTTGTACAGGGCAAACTAAGAAACAACGAAAAAGCAAAACTAGCAGAAATTTCATAGCTATGTGTGATCACAATCTATTTTTTCCGTAAATTATCATCATTAAAAATGAGACCTAGTGTTACCAATTCGACTTTAAACTAAGTGGCAATTAATGGAATAATATTCGAAGAAGTTCCTACTGTGCAAAAAAAAATATCTTCAATAGGCCAAAGCCAATATTGGTCATCTTATTTCTCAAACATGAGATCATTTATTGCGGATTCGTCCCAGGTGATCAAACTATGATCATTGCATTCTATAAGAACGTTTTGACCCTACTATTAGCAAATATCTAACATGTTTGACTAGAATTGTACGGAAACTGATAGAGAACCTTATTGCATGATAAGACACTGCGAGGTTTTGGTTACAGCGATAAGATTTTATAGTTGTGCGTTATCGCGTTCAAAATAGATAAATTGATAAGTAGTTACATATATACGAAAATGAGCAGCAGGGTCGTGGAAAAATTAGGGCGCATTTACAAAGAAATCAAAGAAGTCAAATCGGTATGTAATAATACTAATACTAAAATTGATAATATTCACAAAGAAGTAGCGTTGTCAAAAAAACGAAAACGAAGTATTTAGAAAAAGATAGAGGAGACAAAAAGAGAGAACATGCGACTACACTGTGAAATAAGAAAAGCAAACCAGTATTCGAAAAAAGATAACATTACATTCACAGAGTGGCTTTTGATAAAGGAGAATATAAAAGCAAAGGTAACAAAATTACCGCAGAAACTGGATGTAAAATTAATGGATTACGATGTGAGACGGTACATCGTCCGCCAGTGCAGGGAAATAAGCTACCACTTGCAGTAACCGTTAAACTAAACAATCGACAGAAAAAATCATAATTGATAGTAAATTCGAAGAATAAAAAGATAAACGGCAGTGACCTAGGATTATTATCAGCTACAAAAATATACGTCAACGAAGATCTCACGAACGACGCAAGACAGTTGCTGCTAGCAGCAAAACAGGAAAGTAGAAACGGGAATTTAGCGTTCGTATGGGAAAGAGAAGGAAAGATATACGTGAGGCCTACTGCAGAAGTGTCCACGGTAAAATTAGATATTATGATACAGTTAAATCAGATGATTGGAAATAAAGAATATACGGATGAACAAAAAACGGATGGTCTCGAGACGATTAGCGTGCACATGCCAAATCAGCAACAGCACAAGAAAGCAAAACAAATAGGAATTACTAAGTATACAGTTTCTAAGTCAAATAGTACATTATCAGTTACAACGCGCTCGAATAAAAATAAGTGATGTGAACAACCGAACTCGAACCTTTGCCCAGTCACGCCTGGTCAACAAGGACAAATTAGACCACACCTCTCAGGCTACAAGAATTACAAAAGCTTAAGTAGGAGTAAAAAATGTTTTAATATCTTAAAGAATAATCTAAACGCTCTTAAAAATAAATATATGAATATTTCTAATGATAATTATTTAAGTAAGATAAAGTTAGCGAGTTTTAAAGTAAAAACTTTTAAAAATAAAGAAGGCGTTAGATCGAATGTTTTAAAAGAATCTAAATTTCAAGGAACGTAACAGTATTAGAATGCTCACGTATTTTCATATAAATCCTGAATTTCAAACAGCTGTCGTTCGCTAATTGCGTTATAAAAATATTGCAAAAACTGTTTGACAACATCCGGTATTTCAACGGGGGTGTGATTATAATTATATTGGGTATCTGCTTCAACATCGACTTCTGTCCCGGTTGGTGCACCATACACCTGAAACAATCAGAATTAATCACTTTTTAATAAATTTTTATACAATTAAATTTATATATACAATTTTTATTAATAAACCCATACAAATGTTGTGAACATCCATGTTTTTTTTTTTTAACAAACTGATACAAAGTTTGTCTTTGGTGAAGCATAAGTTAGCACATTTCATAGTTCACCCTGTAAGGCCTTGAAAAACCCTAATAAAAATTAAAAAACAATACATATTTTTTTAGAAAAATGGTGCTGCGTCTAAAAGGTACCCCAATTAAACGTTAAGTTTTACTTGCTAAATAAAATTAATCAATAAGATCACTCTGAGTAAAAAAAAATGATGGTTACTTCACCTCCGAACAGTGCAAACCGATTAATGAAACTTTAGTTTTATAGAAATTCTAACAGTCTGTTATAAAATAAGTATATTGAGAATATTAGAAGATCAGGATATTTTGCCAACTATTCCTTTCGCTCACCAACTTTCAGGGAGAGCTTCTTCCCATACTCACTTCGATTTCGTAAAATGCAACTTACAATAAAAATATGCGGATGATGTTATACAATTATTTCTCTTTAAAACAAATTTTTCCTGATGTTCAATCGTCAGCTGACGCCGCTACGGCACGACGCGAAAGAAACGAACAACGATTTTCAAATTCTATTCGAATGTTTTCAATTTTTAGTTATTTCTGGCTATCTACTTAATTTGAAGTAGTTTTCAAATGTTTAAATAAAAAAGAAAAGAAAAAAATGCAACACCAACTTCTTATTCATTGTCGGATAAATATGTATACGAACTGGACTGGAATTTTATGATTAACAATTTAAATAGGTCTTGCTTTTATTTTACTTTATGTCTTTTTTGTAAAAGAGAAATAATTAAAAGGTAATAAATACAACAAAAAGTAATTGTAACTGTTTTTAAAATTTTTCGTCAAACTTCTCAAGTAACAATTTAATGCTATAGAAAATATTTAAAAATTGATTTGCTAAAAATAAACCAAAAGAACAAAGAATATTGTTTTGAACAAAAAGAACATTCGAAAAGTTGATAAACTTACTTTTTTTGGAGAAATTCGAAAATTAAAAAGGTACTAAACTTACAGACGTCATATAATTAAAAATAATTAACACTTTTCTTACATTAGGTGGACTCTTCATTGTTAAATGAGGTATCTTTTTAAAGTAGCTACGTATATCATTTATGTAAAATTATTTTTAAAAATTTAATAAAATAATAACAATAGACCAAATTTTTTTTTTAAATTATTTTTATAATAGTAAATAAACATTTTCAATTTCATTTTTAAAACCGTAATCAACTTTTACAAAAATAATAACACATTTCAGTTCAAAAAGAGAATAACTTGCTATTAGTAAAACCAACCGTAGTTTTTTTTAATAAAATTATTTACCAAATACTGCAACTTTTTTCTATCAAAGTTAAGTTACATATTAATACGTTTTTATAATCATTTGATAAGTTTCGACAGTTCGTTTGCACAAAATATTAAAATGTAATCTATAAAACGTGTAAGTCCGTATTGATTTATTTAATCTTATAATTTCAAGCATAAATTTGCATTTTCATATTTGCTTCGTTTAATAATTAATTAATTTCTCACAATTTCATAAAGTAAATACAATAAAAGAATAAGAGATTTTAATAGAGGAATAAACAAAACGGAATGGCATAATACAACGCGCAGCAAGAAAAATCGGTCAAAACGGATAAAAAATTATCGGTATAACAATAATAAAAGATTTTCGAATGTCATTATTGTTGAAGGTGCGAAAATCGGATTAATTATATACCCCCCAATGTTCGAATACAAATTTCAACAAAGAAAAAACGAACAAACATTAGACAACGACAACAAACTTCCTTTTCATTAATACATTTCATTTAATTTTAAAACTATTGAATTAAAAATATTTTAACACTGCACTGAACGTCAAACGCACCACTTGCATAATCTTTTTCTTAAACTGTTAACTTTTTAAAACGTTTTAATTTCGGAATCATAGTAAACAACTACACATAATTATTCAAATACATACTTACATCATCATAATAATCGTGCATATTGATAAATATTTATAATTTCAAATGTACATAAACTTCGTTCATTTAGATCCACATTAAACTAAATAATATAACATAACACTTCGGCTCTCACGTTAATCGGGATGTGCATTATTACACAAAAAAATCATATATGTCACGCGATAGTAATATCGATAACTAGATAATCGATAGCTGGAAACAACGAAGACCGGCTTTTCAACAAATGTCTAAAACGCTAGAAGTGTGGAACGAAATGAAGTCAAATTGTCTTATGTAATTGTATGATAACATCATTAAGTTTTATAAATTTTTAACGGGAATGAAATAAATCAGTCGTATTTTTCTTTAAAATTAGTATTAAGCACTAATAAATACCTAGAATTCAAAATAAAATATTATTTTTCCAATTATAAATCTGTTAATATTTTATATTTAGAAATTACTTATACAAATAAAATTTAATTTATTTAATAGTTATTAGGTGTAGTTAAATTAATCAAGTAAATATATTTGCATGTAAAATAATGTTATATTACTTTTGTTTTTAACAAATTATTACACGACATTAAATTGAATATGTTTATCTGACAATAATTACAGTTTTAAAACTTGTATGTATTTATATAACATACTGGAAATATGAAATTTAAAATTTTGATTTTTTAAATAATTCTTTTATACCTACTACATAAATTGTATTCTCTATAAAATGAAATACCTATAACTTCTATTTATAAACAAGTGCTGCATACTATTCGTTTTCTTGACATTTCATGGTGCGTTTGGGAAAGTACTGCGGTGGTTTCCCCTTGCCTGCCGCAGGATTTTTTGTTAGGGTTTACTCCCGGGAACAGATCCTTAATCTTAGATTCCTTATTGGAAAAGCGCGTGAATATAATATCCCAGCTGTACTCTGTTTCATTAATTATAAGAAAGCTTTCGACTATGTGCATTGGTCGAAAATGTGGTCGATTTTAATGGATATGGGCGCGTCAGCACATTTAGTATAGCTGATCAAGCAGCTATCTGAAAAAACTTCAGCAAAAGTCCGAATAAATAATGGAATTTACTGGAAAAAGTTTTATCCTGCGCGGGTTGTACGCCAGGGCTGTACCCTTTCGCCGCTACTTTTTAATTTATATGGTGAATTCATAATGCGCAGAATACTGCAAACCGATACAGCAAATGGTACAGTCAACTGGGATGGAGGTATCTCGGTTGATAGGATGCACATCTCTAATCTCTGATATGCGGATGACACCACATTAGTAGCAAAAAATGGAGAGGAAATACCATATATTCTGGATCGACTGGTAAAAATCAGTACAGAATATGGCCTCCAAGTTAACAAAGCCAAAACCAAAATAATGATCGTCAACCATCTATAGGATAACTGCCCAACAATACTTGAAATTGAGGGTATTGAAGTAGTAAGCCACTTTACATATTTAGGCTCTATAGTGGAAAACAGCGGCGGATGTAAAAGTGAGATACGCCACAGAACACAGATTATACACAACACAATGAGCCGTTTAAAAAGAATTTGGGCTGACTCTGCTGTTAGTAAAAGTGTAAAGATTCGGCTAGTGGACTCCCTCGTCTTCTCAGTGTTTTTATATGGTGCAGAGACCTGGTCGATGACCAGCGTAGGCAAAAAACGTATAGACGCACTCGAAATGTGGTGCTGGAGGCGTATCTGCGTGTCCTATGGACTGCTAGGAGAACCAATGTTTCCATACTAAATGAGATTGGTAACCCAAAGAGGCTATCATCTGTGGTGCTCTGCAGGATACCGCGGTATTTTGGTCATGTGATCAGAGCGGACAATTTGGAAACGCTGCTCATGCAAGGAAAGTTCAACAGAAGAAGAAGTTGAGGTCGTGGCTGACTAAATGGTCGGACGCAGGATGCAAAACTGTTGGTCATACCTTTCAGGATTGTATACACATCGCAAGGGATCGGAATTGTTGGCGCAGTCTGATCAACCGGGTGACAGATCATGGTCACGATACCCCTACATGGGGTGAGACGATTCAATAATATTTACCAGATTTCAATTGTTCTTCTATTTCTTTACATCTATCGTTTATTCATGCTTCTTTTGTTTTCCTTATTTTTCTATTTATCTAACTTCTTAATCTTTCATATTCGACTTGTCTGTTATTGTCAGTTTAATTTTTGAATGTTCTCCTTTTTTTTTAACAATTCGATAATTTCCATAGTTATCCATAATTTTTTCACTTGATAGTTTTCTTCTTTTAGTATTCCATTGGCGGTATTAGTTATGTTATTTTTTATACTATTCCACTGCTCTTCTACAGTAAATTCCTCTCTTCATTTATAATCAGTGTATTCAACTTCCCTTGAAATTTATCCCTAAAAGTATCATTTTTCAGTAGCGTTAGGTTCTACATCAACTTTGACTACTTTTGTATTCTTTTGAATCGCCATTCACCTTTCATCATTACAAGGTTGTGATTTTGTCACTATCTGCTTCGGGGTAGCACAGACTATTTTTTACTTGATTTTTGAACGTTTGTTTCGATATTATATAGTCGATTTGATATATTGGTTTATTACCAGGCATTTTCCACATATATCTTTATTTTGCATGACTAGTAAACAAAGTATTCGTTATAGCAAGGCTATGTTTTTCGCAAAACTCAATTAGTCTTTAGCCTCTGTTATTTCCTGTGCCTAGTCCATAATTTTCCATTATAAATCCATCTTTGCCTTCTCCTACCGCTGGATTTCAGTCACTCAATAAAAACAAATTTTCATTCCCTTTGAATCACTGTAAAGCTTATTCTATTTCTTAATATGTTTCTTCTATTATTTGATCACAATATGTGGACGTTGGCACGTAAACTTGTATTAGCACTGTATCTTTTGGTTTTATTCGTATTTTTCGAATAATTACTCAGCCGTTTATTTGATAAAAGCTTAATATTCTGCATCCTACATCTCTTTTTAAGATTATTTCAACTCTTGCAATCTTTTCTTTATCATTAATATGTATAACTTGAAATGTGTACATTACATGTAAATAAAAAATAAAATAAAAAAAAAAATAAAAATAAAAAAAATAAAATAAAAAATAAATAAATTAGTAATTAACGTAGAGTTTAAGGCGTGAATGAGTTTGAGTGTAAATGTGTGTGTAGTTCGGCGAATGGCTGGAGATGATGTATGGCGTGATGTTACGTCACGTCTGATGTAATAAAAGTAGTGCTGGAGGAAACGCCGCCCAGCAGTGGAGGGAGCTTCGTTTTTGAGAAGTGATCGAGACGACGTTTTCAGAAGTTAGTCGTAGTTTGGATGTCAAGTAAATTTTGGTTTGAAAAAAATCACGGCTAGGCAGAGGTCGTCTCGGCGGTAACGTGGTGTACCTAAAGCCGAAAATCGAAAAGAAATGCGTTACGACCGACTTTCGTTTAAACAAACTGTTTTGAATTTCCGCGATCTATCAGTTAAATTAAAAATATGTTACGAAAAATTTCAATATTACGTACTCAATAAAAGGAAACTAGCGCGACCGCTATTCGATTCAACGATCCTCAAAACCCATCGCCGATAGGACCGTCTCGCCGGACCAATCAGAGATACGTATATTCATATTCATATTATTTTTTTTATATACCCATTATGATTTCCGTCGTCATATTCGTTTATATATGCATATTTTTTAATAAATTGTGTCTTTACGGTCGACCGTTTTAGAATAACAGGTGTAAAGTAAGTAAAGTAGGTCCCATTCCCTTGAGAGGGCGTTGGGATTGTGAAGTTAAGGTTCACAATGTACTGAGCCCAACGGCACTAATGAGAGTAGGGGGGCCAGTTCCTTTCTCTCGGCCGCCTTTACTTTCCCAGATTTCTCTGGTACCCAATTATTTCAGGCTGGGTAAACTTGGGAGCGACTTGGATCCGGGACAAGACAAGTCTCGAACCCGTGACCTCTGACTTGGTAACCAAGCAGCTTAACCACTAGGCTACCACGCACTGATATAAATATATTCTGAATGATAAATCCAGTGAACTTTTAATAACGAATAATAATAGTAATACTAACAAATGAGAATAATAATAATAATCAATAATAATCAAATCAAATCAAATCGAATCAAATAACGTTTATTATTACTATTACCTTACATTTCCCATCTATGTGCATATTTGCGCGAGCGATGGATATTTGAAATAAAAAGCACAATAATGAAAATGAAAAATCTTTACAATTTTTAAACAAAATATGAGGATTAAATACTAAAATAAAGTAAAATACATTAAATTACATTAAAGTAGCGCGTGCATCTGGATTAAATGAAGGGAACTGAAATGGTTTTCCAATCAAAGTTCAAATATACATGCGAAATTAATATAATTGAATAGTTAAATAATTAAATAATATAAATGAAATCTAACCGGAAATATAATATTAAATGCCAATTTAAAGATAATGATCATGTCAAACTCAATTGGAACTTTCTATAAAATAATTCGTTAAGCATTTGCGTCTCTTCTTATAGTTTTTAAGATTTTCTTTGACGTGATCAGGTAGTAAATTGTAAAGTAAAGGAGCCATGTAGACCATTTGTATTTTGGAATGGTATTTATTAAAATTAGGTACCACTGATATTTCCCTACCAGAGCTTCTGGTTTTACCCTCCTTATATAAAAATGTAAATTCCTCTCTGTTTTTAAACATATAAAGTAGTACCTGAATCTTATATAAAATTCTTATATTCAGGAAACTGTATTTGCAACTGATGTTACTGTCTTTGTTTATGAGCTTAAATATTCTCTTTTGCAAAATGTCCAGTTGTCTTCTGTTATATTCACCTACTTTCCCCCAGTCCATTAATCCATAGGTAAGGACCGGTAGGTATAGAGATTGATATAATCGATAGATATGGTTTCCTTTGAAAAATTCTCCCAAGTAATAAAAAATGTAATTTAACTTTCTTAATTTCTTTTCCAAGAAATAAATGTGTTTGTTCCCTGTCAATCTGCAATCGAGTGTTAGGTCCAAGTATTTGATCTCGTATGCTCTGTCTATATATATATACAGTTATTTATTATAATCTGTATGTCGTCCCACTGACTCTGTGGTAGATTACTATAGACCACGAGCTTCGTTTTCTTTACATTTACTGTAAGCCTATTGTTATTGAACCAGTTGAGTATTACATTTACCGCAAACTGTACCTGTTGTTGCAAAATGTAAAAATAATAATAATAATAGCAAGTAATAATAATAAGAAATAATAATAATAATAGCAAGTAATAATAATAAGAAATAATAATAATAATAGCAAGTAATAATAATAAGAAATAATAATAATAATAACGAATAATTATAATACTAATTACGACACAAAATAAAAATCCACAAGCTCTTTAGCAGCTTGTGGTTGGCATCCCTGAAGGCATAGTTAACAACGACTAACGCTTCAAACTCGATATTCTCTGTTCTAGAAGTCTACTTTTTCGTCCCATTTGACTTCACTTATTTCCAATACATTTTTGTACATTATTTCCATTTCCATTTTTAGGTTTTCTAATTTCCCCATTCCAAGTGATCTTATATTCCATGTTCGTTATTTAATTCTTTCATAATCGTTGGGATTTCATGTGTTGACGTCCTGAAAAGCTCTGCATTTTCTTCTGCCAGGCTAGATTCCCCGGATATCTGGGGCTACTTATATTTTTTCTTTGCTTCACTATACTGTTATAATTCGGATTGAAATACCTCAAAAAAAAAATTATTTCTTTTTTGAAATGGTTAGTTTTGAAAATGAAGAATACGCAGATATTTTGTTCTGCTACAGATTTTGTAATGGTGATGCCGCTGCAGTGCAAAGGGAATATCGAAAATGTTTCTCTTACTGCCATTTACCAGACGTGAGTGTGTTTGGCACGACATACCGACGGATTTGGGAAACAGGATGTGTTCAGCGACGACGAAGTGACGCCGGTAGACCTAGGGTTGCCGATCCTGCTGAAAAAAAGAAATTTTAACACAATTTGAAACAGATCCCAATTTCAACGAGAGCTGTAGCTGAGGTATTTCAATTAAACGTTACATCCGCTCTCTGTAGTAATTAGATTGAACCAGCTGAATGAACGAAAGTAACTGACTAAAACAAGCACCGTCCATCACGTTCACGAACTGTCCTGAATGTTTCCCAAGTCTACCGACTTGTACTCCCGTCCCGAGTGCGACAAAAGAAACAAAATCGTGACGGTATTGATAAGGGTATGTTTCTTGGAATTTAGGGATTTCCTCAGTTTAATATGTTTTCTTTGTGCGCAGGTGTACGAACTAATAACATTTATACCTTTTTAGAAAGCTAATGAAACGGGGAACTAATTTCTGTAATTTGTTTTTTTTTCAATTAATAATAGTTTAATTATGAACATAAATTAGAAAATAAATTTATCATTGCTATTTAAATAGTTTTATTTTTGAGATTATGATAATTGTGGGCATGTATTTTTTTCCAATGTAATAAATATCTAATTAGCTTTTAGAAAAATTACAATTGATTGTTCAGAATTAACTCTATTTCTTTTACTACAATTTTTTTTCTATACGAAGTCTGAAATTTTCTAAAAATTCGTAAAATCGCTATAACTCAGTAACCATTCATTTTTGACTCCCAGTTGATATGACTTAATTTAGTGCAAATGATCTCTAGAATAACCCCTTTCAAGGAATGCATTTAATTACCAATCACCCTATATATATATATATATTAAAAGTTTTTGTAAATTGCCTGACCATGCAAAACTGCTGTATAAATCTTTTAAATTAACTTTTAACTTTCTTTTTACTATTTTTGATTTATTTCTGTCACTTCTGTCTCGATAATTACTGGGAAAGGCAACGGTTTACTTTTCTTTTTCTTGTTTTTGAATTATTCCACATGTATTATTTCAAGCGACACAGGTAATAATTTATGTCTAATGTAAATGTATTAATTAGCAAATTTATGTATTATATTTTTGTACGTTATAAATGTTTATTCAATAATTATTATCTCATTAATTTTCACTTTCGTGTGTTTAAGTTAAATTATATATATATGTATGTATATATTAATTACAATGTAGTTTTTAGGATACCCCCCCATTAGAAATAATTTCCCAAAAAATGTCCCAATTATATGTAACGTTTGCTATATTTTATAGGATTTTTGTGATTGTTATTTAAAGTGTCACAATTTGATGTAACGAAAAATGTAACAAAAGAATGTCTTAATTTCATATAATGAAAGTTAAATGTTAGGTTAGGATTTTTGTAATTATGTTATTTTTTTTTGTTGATGCCAGTAAGAATTACGTTGTAAAAAGAAAGAAAGAAAGTGGAGAACTAGTAAAACATCTTTTTCCAGTCATTCCTTATCTACTGTAATGCACAATTAAGACTATCTCAAATCGTATCTGCTTACATTAACGTTGGAAAAATTATATACGTATTCACTTTAAATAGGAAATTAAATATTTTAATATTTTTAAATATTTCATGAAAAATACTTGACTTTTGGTAAATAATTTACCTTGCAATTTGGTCATTTGCATATATAAAATTTTGTATATTAGAAAATAATTTTAGTCACGCCATATTATTTGACAACATTTTGTTAATGAAAACAATAATATATTTGCTTGTTCTAAGCTTTTATAAAAATAATATAACATTAGTATAACAAAATTTAAAAAAACAAATTTAAAACAAAAGGTTTAGATCCATGTAATTAACATGGTACATGTTATATACAGTGCAGCCTTAATTTACAATATTTTAAGTAAAAAAATAATACAAATTTTTCATCACAATAAACATTTATGTAAATATAAATTATCTAAAAGTAAACTGATGAAATACACGAATTCAGATCTATTACTGAATATTACTTCTACTCATTCAACAACTACACTGTACATTTACTGTGTCAATTTTTGTTGCTATCACATGAAACTGGCAGTCTTCATATAAAAATGCACTTTATGGTATATGAAAATTAAATTAAACGTCTGATATGTTAATATAACTAAATAATACTATAGGATATTTATTTAAAACTATAAAACAAAACAAAACAAAAAAAAAAAAAAAAAAAACTGTTGCTCAATAAAACTCGACGATTAAATCATATTATTTATAAAATGCAATTTAACTTCCAAAAATAAAAATATTTAAGAAGAAAAATTAACAAAAAAAAAAAAAAAAATTAAAAATAATCTTCTCGAATCATGAAACATTCAACAAATTAAATATCACAGAAAATTGCTTTAAAAAACAAAAACGGAAGTAACAGTTTGCCATTTAAGGTAGACAAATTTAATGGTATTATTTAACATATTTACAATATGAATCACTTTATAAATAACAATAATGGCATTCATCAATTAAAATACGTTATAATATATAAATTGAATAGTTAAAATTTTGAAAGTGTTTTGCACTTTTATGTCTATGGTATTCAACATCTATGACGTTTTATATTTCCTTTAAATTTATTCTTTAAATTAAGTAAACTTTTTTGTTCTAAACAAGAATATATATATATAAGTAGATTTTTCTCAAGTTGGTATTACACCGCACATAAAAGTAAATCTTTAAACTGAAATTTAATTATTTAAAAAATGAGTTAACTTGTATATACTCTAGAAATCTGTTATATATATATATATATATTTTGAAGAAGGAATTATTTAAAAAAGAAGAAAATTATAAATTTAAAGTTCAAAGTAATATTAAATAAGTAATTATTACGTTTTTAAAAAAATAATAATAACCGGTATTTCTGATAGGGAAAATAGCAAGGATATTTAATTTTATTAATGGAAAAAATATGTTTCAATAGAAACTCAAACGAATGAAATGTATCTTAAAAGCTCAATAATTAGCGGAATGTTTCCGCATTATATTTCACCAGCACAATTTTTAAATAGTTTAAATTTATAATGTTTATGAAAGTTTTCAGTTATTTTATGACATTACTTAAAACTATAAATGGAATGTATGCTTTTAAAAATGAATAAAATCTTTAATGACAATTAAATCTGCGAGAGATCTGTTCATATTCTCTAATTCCATCATTGTTAAAATTCACTAGCAACCTCACTGTTTGTTAATACCTATAAACAAATTGAAATAATTCATACTATTATTTGGTAACAAAATATTGTAAACCAAACTACAATTTTATACGATCCGAATTATTGATATTTAACAAAATGATAATTTGTTTTAAATATATATTTCTAAAAAAAACAACTAAATCCACTGTAACCAGTAAAGACCACACTAGCAACATACCGATTATATAACACGCACACACACACACACACACACACACATATATATATATATATATATATATATATATATATATACACACGTATATATTTGTTAAAAACACCAGGAATCAATTGTTAAAAAAAATTAATACTTTTTTTTTAAAACATAAGACCACGCATATTTTATGTTAGACACATTTATTAAAATTATGTTTAACTCCATATTGTTACTTTTTAAAAAAACATTTAATTACTTCTTTTTATATTTTCTTAAATTATTATGAAATTGACTAGACTAATTTTTGTTCAAAATTTAATGATTATAGTTCTGTCAATACGCACTGAACAACATGAACCGGAAGTAAACACCAGACAGCACCATTTATTCAAAACGCGTCATAAAATTCTGTCTACGGTCTACGTACGTATATATATATGTATTAATTACAACGTAATTTTTAGGCTACCCCCCATTAGAAAAATGTCCCAACTTTATGTAACGTTTTTTATATTTTATAGCATTTTTGTTATTGTTATTTAAAAAATGTCACAATTTTATGTAACGAAAAAATGTTTTAATTTTATGTAATGAAAGTTAAATGTTAGGATAGGATTTTTGTGATTATGTTATTTTGTTTGTGTTGATGCCAGTAAGAATTACGTTGTAAATTTTGATCATTTTATGCAAAGTATAGAAGAGACAGAGACAAATGTAAGCAAGAGGGGTCAAGGAGCGCAGCCCCTTGCGAGACCAAAATAGCCCAGTTCATATATATATGTATACACATTAGATATACATATATACGCGCGCGCGCGCACACAGACATATAGTTTTTAAAAGGCGTATTTTTGGATTCTCCGTACTCAACTTAAATATATTATGAATTTTTAATTTCGATTTTCGAAGTAATTACAATTAACTTTCATCTTCAAAAATTAATAAAGCAGTCAATGAGCATTAATTATACCAACCTGCTGTACCTCACTATTCTAAATAAATTAATACGCGCAGAACATACTTTAAATTAATTGTAAACGCTTATTGATGCAGTACAAATTTAGTTTATACGTGCACTCAGCATCGATTACACAATATTATGGAATGTATTATGGTTTGCCATTTCTTGTTCAACGATTTCTAATATTATTTCAACTTGATTCGTTTTTATTTTACCATCACTAGGTAATTTAATTCGGGATCATATATTGGCAGTCAAGCGGTCTAGTCATTCAATCATTTCGACAGTTGCGTGCGTTCTACTAACCTTACTATTTCATTCCTTACCCATTCTTCAAGTGCGTAATCCTTTTGATAATTTTCGTAATAAAAAAAAAATGATTACAAAAATTAAAATAGTTATTTATGCAAAAGTCAACCTATTTCGTTGGATCTTTATAAAAACTAAAAAATAAAGATTCTATCAAAAATCTTTATCCGCAATGTTTATAAACAACTACATAATTTTTTATTCTGAAGTTACAATGAATTTCACCACACGAAATAATTTATTTTTCAAACAAGATTTATGTTTTATCTGTGAATAATTATTTCCACAATTTTTAAAATTATTAGTATATCACAGTAATGATCAGTTTATACCGCGCATACAACAAACTAAACCGTTTATATTTATTTAAAACCAAAAGCTTACTCCTCAGTTTTAATTACTCCAATCGGGAATAATTTTTTTGAATTTCCAGTGCTGATATATATTTTTCTCATCGCATGGAACTAGGAGTACATGAGAATTTTTCGGATGAACGGCAAGACATTTTTCTCGCTTTTTATTTATCATCAATCTGGTGTTCTATTAATAGAAATTAAATAAAACGTATATTATTACTCGGTAATACATAAAATCAAAATATTCTCTATGCTAATTTTTAAATACTTTATAAATTCTATATCATTAAAACTGTTACCCTACATATATATATAAATATATATATATATTATAGTAGGAATTTAAAAGATTTCGTCTTCCATATTATAATAAAGTTAATTGGTTATTCTTATTAGCACATTTAGTCCAGAATTTCTGTAAAAGACATTGTTATTAAACATTTTATAATCGATTAAATTAACTACTGAATATCTAACCGTGCTATAATATTTTTCAATAGTTCTTCACTTGCGAGTACGGCATTAAAATCGCTGTGTGATTCCAAAATGTATGAGCATTGTGGTTGGCGTAAAAGATAAAATTTGAAAATATTCAAATAATAATGTAAAAAAGTTTCATATTATCTAAAATAGAGGAAAGGGCAGGATAAAAAGCTAAATAATTGCAATTGCTCATTCAGCAATCTGGTTCTACTTAATTGGTGGTTTTTAGTTCGCATTTTCAACTCACTAACGCAAAATATATTCGAATTAATATATACTTTTTAATGCTATTATGTTATTTCATTTTTTTTTCTGCCACTGTCATTTTTAATTAATGTTTTAAATTAAAAATCATTTCAACTTTTTGTTTCGTATTCAACTGTTTCATATGTTCTACTCTATTTTTTAAAATAATAATTTGATTAGTATTTTTTTTTTTTTCATTTTTATTATTTTTCATCTTTAATCCATTTAGGATTTTTAATAATGATCCTTGTATAGGTTACTTGAAGATTCA
This sequence comes from Icerya purchasi, assembly GCA_039619475.1. NCBI lineage: Eukaryota > Metazoa > Arthropoda > Insecta > Hemiptera > Monophlebidae > Icerya > Icerya purchasi. The sequence continues at coordinate 387,689,778 of CM077116.1, forward strand.
TGGAGAAAATTATCTGTTTTTTTCCAGAAAACAAGAAACTGGAATAACCCATGGTTTTTCATTCGTAATTTTTTACTGGTTTAAAGACTTTAATATGAATTTTTCATGAGTTATATTCTTTAGTAACTACACGTCCAACACACAATGCTTGAAAACATGTTAGTACACTTGTCGCTCTCCATACTCACGGCTATTGTTGTTTGACATAGTATCTCCTTCATCATATTGCTGCATTTTATATACATTCTGATTTGATTCCGTTCTATATTATCCTGTTTCAATCAGGATTGGTTTTTATTGGTAACCTGTTCCTTGATTACTATGTATTCTGATTTAAGCAGATAATTTTTCCAATAGATTTTATTTTATTCTCTTTTCTGCATCTTTATCAAGCGTTTTCGAAAGCGACTGAAAATTGTTTCTAGACTAGACATTCTTCTTTGAATTTTTTACTATACAAAATATGTCAAGGATCTGATTCCAGTTTTATATCTTCTTTGTCGGTAGTTACTGTTCTTTTGATCTGTGATAACATCTAATCGATCTATTTTGCTTTAATGTAGACATCTAGATATAAGTCTGCGGTTCTAATTTAAAACTACATTCACCTCTTTTGTACGAGCTGATGTTCTTTTAACAGTGTAACTATATTTATCAGTGAGAAAATTTAATAGTAGTTTTATGATTCGTAGAACCTTTAGTTTTGCACCCCATTCGTATATGCACTAGATTGTTTAAAAGATTGTTCCACGCTTTTAATTTCAGCTTTAAACTTTCACGGCGTTTCTTCTAAGTTAAAGAACGGTATAGATCACGTCCAGATATTTAAAATTTTTACAATGATCAAGTTTAACTTTACACCACTTTAAGTGCAATTTATACCTGATCTCTTAGCTGCTTTCAAACAAAAAACGCCCGGTAAGATTTTATGTGGATTTAGTTTTAGTCCGTTCTCGAAATAATGTTTATTCAGTTTATTTGGCACTTTTTGAATTCAGCCCTTTTTTTTTTCTATAAAGATTTTATGTTTTGGTTACTCGTACATTGTAACAAAGTTGTTTTTAAATTTTCACGACAAAATATTAACGTCATTAGTGCTGAAGGTATTCTTTTTAATTCACCAAAGTTATTTTTACCCACTTTAAAAATAAGGAGGTTCTACGTTCATCATGAGTTTTTATATCTTTTTATGTTTGTTCGCGAATAACTGGTGCCAGCGTAGACTGATTCTGTTGATTCCTTGTTTACTGGAAAGTTTACCAGTCAGCGGTGGTACCATGTGAAGAAGGATGAAATCGTAAACACAAACTGAGTAGCCATCAAAAATGTGAAAAAATAAATCTCTACATAATTTTTTAGTAATACAAAAACCGTGACTCCGACTAGAAATATTATCAATTTACCATTGAAATGTAACTTAAAAAAAAGTTAATTTTTAGCAAGATAAAAAATAATATTATCAGTATTAATTATCACAGATAAATATAAACGAATCTGAAACCGCCATAGTGCCATTTACAAGTTCGTCATCGACGGAAATATAACGAGGACTGCCCGGAAAGTTCATAGAGTGATTTTTTCTCCGAAAGTGGCTGCACTACGGGATTATCAACTAATCAACTGTGTAGAGATATACCCCTTGGCGATGTTCAGTTTGAGTTTTACCTCGATACAGTTCATAGTCTATGTGTAGTGACGTTTTGCGTAAAGTGTTATTTTTTACTTCTGTCAAACTTTTTAAAAATGAATTCCAAGAACAAAGATGTGTGATTAAGTTTTTCGTTAAAGCCGGTAAAAAGATCGCGGAAACTTTGCGTAAAACATTAGCCGAGTCAGCTGTGAAGCCGGCGACGGCACACAAATGGGTAAAGCGGTTCTAGGAGGGTCGAGAGTCGGTAGTAGACGATTAGCGAGAGGGGGAACCCGTTTCAGCGCGCACTGCACAGAACATTCGTCGTGTCGAAGAGTTTTTAACGCGGGACCCTCGGGTACCGACCAGACTGATTGCGGATTCACTTGGAGTGGATAGCGAAGCAGTCTGAGAAATACTTCGCGACGATCTGATGATGCGCAAGGTGTGTGCGCGCATGGTTCCGAAGTTTCTCAGCGCTGATCAAAAAAACACTCGCATTCGCTGCTGCGAAGACTGGACGGAAACGTTAGCCGAGGACGATTCTTTCGTACGACGAGTGATTACGGGTGATGAGTTGTGGTATTTTAAATACGATCTCGAAAATAGGAAATCAAGTATGACCTGGGTGCGTGAAGGGGAGCCGAGAATGAAAAAAGTAATGATGTCAAAGTCAAAAGTGAAGTGTATGCTCATCGTTTTCTTCGATTACCGCAGCATCGTGCACGAGGAATTCATACCCAAGCGCCAGACCGTTAATTTACAGTATTATCTAGGCGTGATGAAACGCCTAAACGCGCGTGTGAAGCGTGTGAGGCCGGATTTGGCGGCGAATTAAAGTTGGCTTCTCGACCAAGACAAAACACCCTCACACAATTGTCACCTCGTCAAGTCGTTCCTCACAAAAAGCGGCATCACGGTTTTGGACCATCCCCCTACTAGCACGATCTGGCCCCCTCGGACTCTACCTGTTCCCCAAGACCAAAAAAGACCTTAAGGGGCACCACTGGGGGGTCCCGAGAAGAGTTCATTTAAGTTACGACGAGGTAAAAAAAAACACTTTACGCAAAAGGTCGCTACACATCGACTATGAACTGTATCGAGGTAAAACTCAAACTGAATATCGACAAGAAGTATATCCACACAGCTGATTAGTTGATAATCCCGCAGTGCAGCCGCTAACGCGAAAAATGTCCCAATTTTATGTAACGAAATATGTAACGAAAAATATAACGAAAAAATTAATTAATTTTATATAATGAAAGTTAAATGTTAGGATAGGATTTTTGTGATTATGTTATTTTTTTTGTGTTGATGCCAGTAAGAATTACGTTGTAAATTTTGATCATTTTATACAAAGTATAGAAGAGAAAGAGACATAAATAAAAGCAAGAGATACATATATATATATATATATATATAAAACACGTAAATGTATAAAAAATTAGATCAGCATTGTAGTAATTCGAGTATAGTATTAATTTAGTAAATAAGTTTAAATAGATTTAAATATTATAGCCACTGATATACTGAAATAAAAAAGATTAATTTTACATTATGTTCAAAAAAGGGGATGATCTTAAAGGGAATGTTAGCAACAAAGACATTTTGTTTTACAGGGATTTAACGATTATTAAATGCAGTTTCGCCTACAAAAGATTCTTTATGTGCTTAAGCATTTTAAACCTTATGGTTTTGCTGTCTTAAAAATTAAAATTAAATATTAAACTAATTCAATATAAATTGAAAAAAAAACAAGATTTAATTCCAAAATTTAATTTTAAAAATTCTACACATCTTGACAATTCACAAACACTAACAATGTGATTTTCTTTTTTTTTTTTTGTTATAAAATGTTAAAATATTTATGGCATACATATCAACGCTGCTAATAATAAATACATATAAAAGTGTATTCACTCTTTAAAAAACTCCAATAACAAATATATCAATTAATTATTTTAACTGATTTATAAAAAAAAGTTAGGAAATAATTAATAAAAGTGTCTACCGATAATTTCATGTAAGATATTACGTAATTCTTGCAAAACACAATTACTACTATATTCAACAAGTAGCAACAAATTTGAAAATAATACTACTACGCAGAAAGTGACAAACTAATTGACTTAATGGAAACATGGGGCACAATGGCAAAATGTTTAACAGTTTCATTGTGATTCCTTTGAATTGTGCCTCATTCTGAACTAATTCAAACTCCAAACCACAAATAAACTTGCAGAGGTTTTATAGTTTACATAATGTTTTTAAAAAAAAAGTATATTTATAATTTCATTCTTTTCCGAAAATATTGAAAGATAATAACAGTATTTAAAATCAAACAAGAATAATCATGGTGTCTGCAACAATTATATACACGGCTTTATTAATCGTCAAATATTACTACGGTGCCTAGAATAGTTCATAAGTATACGTGCCGCGTATTATATATATAAAAAAAAAAGAGTTAAGTAAAATCATTCTATTTTTTTTTTTTTTTACTTAGAAAATTAGATTACTATCTAGAAAATATGTATTGACTATTTCAAGCAGAAATTTAGATCAGCGTACCTACAGAGTGACGTGCTCTGAGCGGTATAAAGTGCAGGTATACGTTTCGAAAACAATACACACAATTTTTCTCAAGGCGAAAAATTTCATGCGCCGTGCAATGTTACTTAGTGAATTCTTAATCAATTATTATGCAATTATACACAAATATTTTTAACATATTCTCTTTTTCATCAATCCTTTTTTTAAAATTAAAATACACAATATTTTGAACCATATTTTCATTTAAAAAACTAAACTTTTTCAAAATAGCGCGGAGTTTTTAATTTTAATTTTTTTTTGATTTTAACATTTAGGTCGATGAAAAGCGATTATTATACGAGTATATTAACGAAAAACTTTTGAATATCCACTTTTAAATAATTAGGGCGACCTATACGTTTCGCAACCAATTTTTGAAGAGCCAAATTTAATTAGTAACTGCTCAGTTATTTATGAATATTTTTACTTAAAATATCTATAGGGATTGTTTACGTGCTACACAATAGTAAGTGATAATTTATATATAAATAAATATTATGCTCTCTTCAAAAAAATATTAAAAACAAAAAAAAAACGTAAAAAAACGTTTGTATGCACAAATCAACTCCGCTAGAGGAGTTGGATATATATGTGTCCGTTCCGACTGCGGATATATATCCGCTTCTCAACTCCAGCTCCGGCGGAGTTATCTCATATCCAGCGTATAATCGCACTCTTCGCTGCGTACTTAACTCCAGCTGCGCGCAGCATTCCGAGCGTACAGAGCAACAAAACGTCCTTGAACACGGTGCGCATTTTCTTTACGCAATTCTGATTTACCAGCACTTTTTTTGATAAAATAGCTAGTTCGCATCGCGTGAAATAACACCAAGCATTAAATTCGTGTATCATATTACTCACTCTGAGTTGAACATTTTAAATCACACCGTCGCTATTGCAGTCTGTGAACACGACGTAATTCCGTGAAACAGTAATGATAAAACAAATTTTGACAGTTGCGCGCGCAGCTATCGCCTTTCGGAGTGGAAATATATCAAATCACTCCGCCAGAGGTGAATTCAACTGTGTCCGGAATGATAATATTCGTTTGTTGTGTGACGTTTTTCGGAGTTGAGATATGTCTTCGGATATATATCCGACTGTGTCCAACGGCGGATATGTTTCCCAGGATATAACTGTGTCCGGGAGTTACCCATGCCTACCTCCTACATTAATAAAATATAAACATATGTTAAAATTAAGAAATAAAATAAAATAAACTTTACTGCATCATATTTCCAATGACCATTCACAGTTCCTAATTGACAAACGACCAGTTTAACACCTTGGCCATCCGCTTGAATACATCTTTCTCCAACGCCTAATTGCCCCTCAGCATTTAATCGCATAAGCTAATCATAAAGCATATACTGAATTACTATTTCATTGTTATTCAAGTAGTGAGTTAAGTTATTAAACAAAAACACATTAAGAATTATAGCGTTATTCATGGAATTAGCTGTTTCAAAGCTAATTGAATACTACGGTATCCCTTCGTTTCAAGTCTGTTGCTTGTTGCAAATCCGCGGCTTTACATCACGCAAATGGCGAAATCGTTTACAATCTGTACATCATGTTTGTTCATTTCTTTCATATTTATTTGTTTACTTCTTTCATTTTATGTTATTATTTTTTTCTATTTCATTTAGTTTCTTCTTTTACTTTTTTTTTCTTTTATTATATTTTTGTCATTTATTATACCTTTATTAATATATTCTGTTACTTTCGTCCTTAATATTTATCTCTTTTTTTGTTTTCTTTTTGTGATTATTGCGTTCAATATCACAACTACTAACATTTCGTTTTTTAAAGCTTAAAACTTTTAAAGCAATAATAATATAATTAAACTAAAATTCATAATAAAATTTAAAAATATTTTTCTACATTTTATTCGTTTAAATTTCTAACCATTTCTTAAAGAATGCAAATTAGCAGACGACATAAAATTATATATATATATATATATATATATATCTTTTTGGAAAATCTAAAAAACTAACTTTTCTGAAATAAGAAAGAGTTCAAACAAAAACTCATTTTTTATTTAACAGGTAAAATTGTTTTATACCGTAAAAGAAATCACGTAAATATCTACAGTAGTCGGACAATCAAACAACGATCAATTAAGCTCTACTAAATAATTGAAACAATGTTGCATAACTTCGAAGCATCTAATTTTTTTGAATATATCTATGATTTTGTTATTAATGTTATTTTACGTATAATCTCTAATATATATAGAATGAACAGTTCACTGATCATAAATGTACAATGTAACAAATTAAGGCACCTTGTGTCTTATTTGCAACTGAACGGTTTGCAAGACATTGCAAATTGTAAAACATCTTTAAAAAAAGATCACAGATTGTCTTTTTAAAAATCCTATAAAACAAAGCCTACTGATTCCATTACGCTCTTTTGAGTTTGTAGTTGATATTACAAAGAGAAACTATTGGATGCATAATTTGTAAAAATACCGAAAAATTCTGAATCCTGTATTAAAACTTCCAAAATAATCGCAAATAACCGATCGGCTCACATCCTGAGCTACAAATTAACGCAAATAATAGAGAAAATATTACTTATAAGTGAATTACTAAAGTATTATCTTTTTAAACATAACTTCAATGTCATTTATGCACTGTTCATATATGCATTTTCCTCAGATTAAAACAGTGTTGTAACCCATTTCAACGTTTTTTTTTGATCACATCTATTGACACAAAATACATTCCTTTCAACTTACTGCAATTTTTCAAAAAAAGAGGCAAAGTCATTTGATATTAAATGTGGCGAATAACTAAGGTAGTAAAAGAATATACCAAACTTCCTTTAAAAAAAAAAAGATAAATCAATAAGATCGAAATATCATTTACATAAAAAATATACTTTTTTTTTTATAGAAGTTATCTGATGAAATTTCTTTATGGTCGATGTTTGCTCGTTCGTTTCTTTAGACTCTAAATGCAAACAATGTTTGTTGTTTTGTCTTTTTTTGTCGGGGTTTTAATTAATACATTTATGAAAAGATTCTTTCTCTCTCGAAGAAACATATTTATCACCATCCAACAAAAATCGGCCTTTACGTTAAGCTAAAGATTCTCAGTATTTCTATAATGTGTGTTTGTTGTGATCTGACAAAAAGATTCGTTCAACTAATGATCACGTTTTAAAAATATATAAAATCAACAGCTGACACATAACTCCCTTTTCGTTCCCTTCGGTTATAAATCGGTTATGAGTTTGTCGCGCAGTAATCTCACATAATTACATATTTAAGAAAATATGTTCTCCACTCACATACCTGTTTTGTTCTGCGTCTTCCAGCTTCTCCGTTGAACATTTCATAAAAATTAATTTCCTACTAAAACTGAACAATAGTTCCTAGGATTCACATATTCTACACACCTTATACTACACGTAGACAGTATTATCACTTTTGTGTGTTCATAATTACTTTTTTAACAGAAATTTGAATTTTACCGACAGTAGATTAATAAAATGTTTTAGTCAATTAATATTTAATAAAAATTCAATGAAAAATTTTTAAATACATAAATTAAGATTTCTTAAATTATATACAGGGTATACAAATAAAATATCAACAAACTTAGTCTCGATATATTTATACATTTTTAAAGAATAAGTGAATATATATATATATAAAAACAAGTATAGTGTTATTTTTTAATTACTGCACTTTACAATTGTTTATAAAAATTTTTATACGTATAAATCAGCTGAAAATCGAGATTAAAATAATTTTGCTCACAATTATCTTCGTTCCGTTTTTCAATATTTGATTTCGCATAACAAAACGAATTATAGTACTTTGTCAAATTTTTCTGTTCTCGGGAAATGTCCACGATTGTTAGTGATTTTATATCATGAAGGACAAAAAATATTTCGTTTCTTCTGTATTCTTATATCATACGAAGTACGTTTTCTAACGCAAGTCGAAAAATTTAGATTTTGTTCTAGTATGGTGTGTAAGAAGTAATATGATTTTTTATAATAATGGTTCAGTAAAAATTATTACTTTAGATACAAGCTTGTAATAAAGAAATTAACTTAAATATACGTTATAATAAACTACCTGGTTATTTCCGTAACCATGACAATGGCCTAGACCCATAATTGTTGGAGCAGCATATCCCAATGTATCCAAACACTTTTGAGTCGCTACATTCATTAGCTAAAACATTTATTTGTATGAATATCAATTTATATATCTATATCTATATCTATCTATCTATCTATCTATATACGTATATATATATATATATATGTATATATATAAAAGTTATTATTCGGAATCATACAAATATTTTAAAAATGAAAAAGTACCTCTCCCCAATATAAATTTTCCGGTAGCTCCGGAAATTTATACAGTACATCGTAGGCTACATTGTCCATATACCACTGAAAATCTTTGCACTGAAGTCTGTTTTTAAGAGCAACTTGCTTACTAATGTCACCCATGTCCAAATACTGAGCTAAAGGTTCTCGCGTATAAAAAAATTTCTTATGCTTTTCGTCAAACCACGTTTCAACAACACGTTTGTAATTCTAAATTAGTAAACAACATTCATATTAACCAACACGTAATATTAAAATTCAAGAACAACAGTGAAAAAATATCGAATAAATGTATAAATTTAAAACTCTTACGTATGTAATTATTGGACCTTTAACTTTCTCAGCTAGTTTTCCGAAATTGTACGGCATAAAACTTCTGTACACGTGTCCCACATGGGAGCATGGAACCCATTCAATACTGCCTCCACATTGCCACAACTAAAATAAGACAGTAAAATTATTAAAAATTAACCTAATATTTTAACATACTTCTTTCCACGTAATGATTTCACGAGTACTCTGTCACCAATTGTAAATGTTTCATTAAATTTATGGCGTAATATTTCTGAATAATATGTCAAGAACTTAATTGAAACGGATAAAAATAATTATTTATTTAATTTTGATTTTATTTTAAAGTATAATCATCTTTTGATTTGTCATTTTTTGTATTATTTATTAATTACGCTAATTATCAAAAGACCGATTTCTAAAGTAATTTAAATTCGAGTAATTATATCACGCATTGCAACAATTATTTTATATATTTCTATTCAATTTATTCTCTACTGAATCAGGAACAGGAATATGATGCGAGAATTAATCCGACTATTATTTTAAAACAAATGTGAATAACGAGTATCTAAACAATTCGATTATTTATATCTCTGATATGTACACCTTTTCATTGTATATACATATTTTTGATTTATCAGAAATGTCAGTTTTCATATTTCCTTTTGAGGAAAATTAATTAAATTAGAAAAGAAATCAATCAAATTTCGGCCCACATAAAACTGTCATGATATTTAGCCATTTAGGTCATAAAAGTATTTTTATTTCCATAATTTTATTGCTAAAATATTTCGAAAATCTTTTAGAAAAACAGTTTTTAATTGACTACGATATTCCTCCCCGTCTTTTACTAAGAAAATCTTATCAGTTGCACAACATAGCATTCAACCTTTGTTATCTTATGTAACGTAACGAGATATAATTATGAGACCAAAAATGTAGTATACCCCAGAATAAGAATGACATTATCATTAATATATATATATATATATATATATATATATATATATATATATATATATATATATATATATATATATATATATATATATATATATATATATATATATATATCATTAAAATGTTTTTTTTTACATTAAGTTCGTGTACAGCAACAAAGGCCAGAAAAACGGAAAGCTATAAGAAAGAAGGAAAGCAGGTGGCTGTTTCTTTAAAGGCTTGATTATTTATTAATGACCTTGTACTCATGCAAAGACTGCATGATTGGTAGCACGAATCAAGGTTGAGACGATCGATTTGGTAATTTGGTAATTGCGAACACGAAAGCTTTTTATGTACTAAGAACTGTTAAAAAATCCGAACAAATAGGAGTGTTTTTGTATGATCCCATTACACAATGTCAACGGCTATTTCAATTGATTTCAATTCGGAGGAAATGATGAGGAAGGACGATAAGAGCGAACATCAGAAAGTGTTTGAGTTGAATTAGAAGTTTGAGGGAAAATAATTCCTGACGAAGTTGAAGAGGCCATTCCTCGCGATCGTGCATTAGGCTAATGTAGATGAAATTTTAAATGCTACAGCACAAAGTTGAATTGTAATGTGATGTATGGCATTCAATTTGTTGAGAACGTGTGGTTTTGCTAAATTGAAGATGACTGCTCCACATTCGTGTTTAGAATCGATTTACATGCAGTAAGAATGGAGAAGCGAAATTATTGACGCCGTACAAAGTGTGGGAGTTTTTTCAGAAGGTTAATTTTATTTAGGTAAATTTTTTTGAGAATATCGATATGCGCGGACCTGATGAATCAATTGTTTAATGTAAGTCCGAAAGATTTCATTTTGTTCTTGGTTGAAATCGAAGGGCTATTAAGCAGAACTTGAAATTGACAATTATTTTTTCTGAACCCGCAGAAAAGTATTGCCCTTGTTTTACATGTTAGAAACTTGCAAACATTTTTTTTGATCAATTCGTTCAATTTTTTACGGTTTTTTACAAGATTTATTGCTCACTTCTAAACCAGAGCATGCGAAGAAAATGCTAAAATCATGTGTAAAAGTGATCATTTCATCGGCGGAGATACTTCTTTAGCTTTTTCGTTCATCGCCAGATTAAATACGGTTCAGCTCAGCAGAACTCAATTCTGTGGGGTGCGAAAATGCTGCAAGTAACGTTGAGCAAAAGAATTTCAGACAAATTCTGGTAAACGACCGTGAAAACCATATTGGTGTAAAGATTTTTGCGTCAAATGCTTCAAAAAGATTGAAGAAAATATCCATGAGACATCGTTTTGCAGCAGAATAATAGTTTACAATGATTTGTAAAAATAGTAACAGGTTCAAGGTTGGTCTACCGAGGCGGAAACCACATTGTTCAAAGTGAAGTACATTTTTAATTTCTAGTTCTCATGAGAATTTGGAATTGACAATTCTTTCCAAGGTTTTACAAAGTACAGACGTCAACAATACAGAGCGATAACCGGGTAGCAATAACGAAGTGGAAAATGATATAGTTTTTCCATAATTCGGGAAAGTTTGAAAAATACTAAATTTGGTTGAATAGACGAAGAAGAATTGTGATTGTACTGCCCGAAGAAAAAGAAGATGTGAAAATTTTCAGGATCCCCTTGCAGCAGATTTTGTATTGTGCATAGCTGTTTTTAAAGATATGGCATACCATCACGTTACGCATGCGCGCTAGTTAGTATACAGATAGACACACACTTGAGGAACTGCATTTCAAACATTTACGATCAGTTCTAAGTGTGGACTAGCATATGCACTCGCGTTTTAAGTATAACAATTGCCGTGAACAAATACGCTTATGTCTGTACAGCTAGAATGTACAAATAGGTAGTCACAATACTAGAAGAGACAGATAGCTGTTTTCAATTCATCTAGAATTATTGGATGATTGTAACCTTCTTGGTCTGATGACAAAAATGCAAGTATGGAAATTGCAGCGAAATCCATGATGGAATAAAAATTCGCATTATGACGGTTGCTGAGGAAAAGGTATTCAAAATCTGAGTTTCACTAGTGGCAGTATCATTTTCTGGCAGAATTCCTAGCGATGTGAGATTTTTCCAAAGATCTGATTTTTACCAAACTGTTTCGATGAGAACGGATATATTTTTATCGAAGAGATATAATTTTTCTATAATTTCTTTTTCGCCTATTCTGTTTTGTTTTGGTCTGTTGTTTGGGGTAGCTTAGATGGTTTTTTATATTTTAGTCAGGTTCGGGAAGTGTTATATTTTCAGCACGAATAGGTTTAACAAGTTACAACTTTGCATTAAGGGGGAATATACTTGTATGGGGGCAAAATCAAAGATCATTTTTGACAATTTTTTTTTTGGGGGAGGTTTGGCCAACTGAGGGCAGCTACCCAGGACAACTGGACTATATTAGGGATTAAATTTTAATCTGGTCAGAGATCGATGAAAGAAAAAAGGCAAGAATAGGAACCACCTATGAAGACGGTAAAGTTAAGATACAGGAAGCATTATAGTGAGTAGGAAAATTCAGCTTTAATAGCTGACCGTATAGGATATTACGTTCGGAGGAAAGATTGGAACATTCAAACAGCACGTGGTCAGGATCACAAACGAAAGTGCAGTAGCCAGAGTGCAAAGGATAATAAGGAGACGGGGATAGAGAAAAACGATACCGTGAGGATGGAAGCAAAGTATGATTGAACGGCAGACGGCAGATAGCAATAATGAAAAAACGTTTAAGGGTAGGAAAATAATAGAACCAAGAACAGAAATGAATAGAAAGGTAAAATGAGTTAGGATTAGAAAAAGAGCGAGGATATACATCCGACCAAAGTCTGACATGCATTCTTTTGGAGAGGGGAAGTATGTTGTGACCAGGAATCTTTTTAACAAAAGGTGAGGAGTGTAACGCTGAACGTGCTAAGGAATCCACCGTCTCGTTACCATGATTACCCGCATGACTTGGAAGTCAAAGAAGGTCGATGGAAATGGAATGGGAAAGGGAAAGACTATAGATGAGAGAAGGTATACGGGAAATAATAAAGTCAATGGAATATGAAGGAAAGGGAGAGGATATAGCTTGAAGGACATTTTTGAGTCCGAAATGATTAGATATCTATCAGAGTATCGAGTTGAGGAAATAAATATAACTGCTCGAAGAGTGGCATAAAATTCCACAGAGAAGATAGAGCAAAAAGCCGGCAGCCTGAAGGATTGAACGGAATTACTGACTGGAGAGAAAAACGAAGCAGCTACTTCCCCCTTAAACTCTTGGAACCATCAGTAAATATTAATGAATGCAGAGGAAATGAGGAGTTAATAAGAAAATTAAACTTTTGATTGGCAGCTGCGGAACCAGAAGTTTTAGGTGATGAAAGGAGAGACGAGAGTTCTGGAGGGTGAAAAACCCCGAAGAAGTTAAAAATAAAATAAGGAAGTTTATTATGGGAAATTAGTATAAGAGGAAAATTTGTCTAAACGATGAGAAACAAGGGCTAAGATAAACGATTTATTAGGAGAAAAACGCCATTTATGTAAGATAGAGAGGTATATATGAGAGACGAATTTTAGAAAACAAGATAGAAAGTCTTTTTACAAGGAAACTGTATGCTAAATGTGATCGACGGATGAACAACGGCTGGACATTAGATTCAGCAAGAATAGCTGGAATAGGAGCGTAATTGAGCGCCCTTAAGCAAAAACGAAAAACTAAATTTTGTGTTGAATCCAATTTGAAGAGGAGAGATTTGGAGGCATTGCCATATATGAAAGAACAGTAATTTAGTTTAGATAATATGATTGATTTGTAAAGCAGGATTAGGATTTGAGGATCTCCGCCCCATCTTGTATATGAAGGAATATCACAGCCAGAAGGAATGCTGCTTGTAGCGAAAAAAATATTATACGAACATTAATATATTCAGCTTTGTTTCTCATTGATGCCGTAAGCAGTTCAAAAACTGCAACAGTTTAAAATTCAAATAGACAATTGTTAACGATAGAGGGAGACAATATCTCTATGAAATTGTACTAGCGACATAAGGAGACAATTGCATCTCTGTCAGTTTATATCGTATCCCAAAAAGTAAGAAAACTTATATAATTGTCAGAGTGCTAAGTTCCGGTGTTGTGTCATTTACGTTAGAAAGAGAAAACGGTATTTTCGTTTGATTATTAAATAGAATTTTTTCTTTTTCCCCTGAGAAATTGTAACAATGTGTTCTTTTTCCGAATTGATTTTCATGTTTCGGAATGTAGAGTTTACTCTGAACAGGAATAATATCTAATAACTTTTCTTATTATATATGTTTGAGAAGCTTTTAAGGAAAAAAGAATTTAACCGGTAATACCAACGATTTTTTCGAAAAACCAATCCGGTATTTCTTATTACACAAAAATGTGCATTTATTATGTTTTATTTTCTTAATTAATAGACAATTTTTAAAAAGTCTCAAGTAGGGTACCTTACTGTCTCATTTTCATTCCTTCTCTACATTTTTCGCGTTTGTGATGAAAGTAGTTCAGGTCTGTACATTCGTTCCATATCGTTTAGAAGCAAATTATTTAGTTTTCGGTAAATTTTGTTTGCTATTTTCACAGTTTTTAATCATTTAAAATTATACGTTTGACATAATTATTGCAAATTTATCGACCGTGTTAAACCGTTGCACTTAAATTTCCGCGTTTATTCAATTTTTTTATTAACTTTTTAATTTTTCGTTAATTTAGTTTTTATTTATTTCTGCTGCCACTGTTTGTGTAATGAGTGACAAAGACAATAGTCTTTTTTCTTTTTCTTGTTTTTAAATTATTCGATATATTTCGTTTCCAGTAATTCAAATAATGTGATTTATGCTTAATTTAAATATATTAATTAATAAATTTATATGCTACATTTTTATATGTTGTAACTGTTCATTTAATAATTTTTATTTACTTAAATTTTCACTTTCGCATGTTTAATTTCATTTTTTTTTCCGTCGGAAATATATATATATATTTCATTATAATTATACATAGATGGAGATGGTGCATGCTTGTATTCGTTATTACCTTATTTTCTTTATAATAATGAATTATTAAGAGTAGAAATACAAAAATATATTGTATAATGTGTTTGTAAGAGCTGAAAAATTTAAGCTACTTACTACGAAATCAAATAGAACTAGAATAGAACATTTAACAACTACGTGAAATACTCGGACTTTTGGCATGCTATATATCTGAATTAATTTTGAAATGTATTTAATTCAAATATTAACGTAACAATGAAAGAAATAATAATAAAATAATGCGCTTACAAATACAAATAAAAATTTTGGAAGAAAAAAAATTTTGGTAATGCATATTAATAATTTTTTTTTTCTATACAGATTTTAATAAAAAACAGAAAAAAAATAATCGTTTACATTTCAAATCCGAGAAAGCGAATGAGTAAACAGATAGGAGTTTATTGAATACATAAATAGCTAAAAATGGCAAATTAAAAAATGACAACAGTGATCAAAGAAAATGTATCCAAAAAATTTATATATACGTGCGCGAAGCCGCGTGTAACAGTTAGTAAAAAAAGAAAGATGTTACAGTAAAGTATGTTTAAATTTACATTCACATGGTACAAGAAGATGTGGAACTTGTAGAACAGTGGAAGAATATATCCCTTGATCAATTTTTTCATTGCTCTACAGCTTTATCCGAAAGATTTTTTTAATACTTATATTGTTATCTTCCAGTTTCTAAGTAAATATTTAATTTTTTTTTAAATTTACGAATTAACAGTTCTTGTGCGTGAACGATTCTCAGTTAAAATCTATAATAAATTTATAAATAAAAAACTTATAAGTAGACAATCTGGTGAAAAAATGAAATAGTCCACGGAAAACACCCACGTCAGAAATAAGATAAATTTTTATTTGGTCACTGAAGAAATTATTGTAATCATCAAAAATTAAATTATGGTGACAGAGCAATGGCCATTACTTTGATTATCGCAGAATGGTGTATACCCACCCAGTTGCGAAAGGTCAGATGGTCACTACGGCATGCTATATCGATGTCTCGAAGCAGCTGATGAAGGATCACATTCCAAAAAAGCGCAGAGATTTCGTCGGTCGTTGAAAGCTTCATTATGATGACAATGCACCAGCGCATGTTGCGAATTTTACCACCAAATTCCTTACTCGTAGAAACATCTAAACAGTACCGCACCCATCATATAACCCCGATTTGGCCCCAAACGATTTTTTCTTATACTCTCTAGCCAAAAACCAGTTGAAAAGGTGTCGTTTTTCAGATTCCTCTGCGGCTATAAGAAGTTTAGAGGCGGTTCTAAAGCAGTTGTCAAAAATGGCCTGGAGAAAGCCTTTAGAGTAGGAATACGCAAATCAACTAAAGGAGTTGGATATATACGTGTGTCCTTCCTAACTGTGGATATATATCCGCTTCTTAACTCCAACTCCGCCAGTGTTATGTATCTCATGTCTGGTGTATAATCGCAATCTTCGGCTGCGTATTCAATTCCAACTCCGCGTAGTACTCAAAACGCACAGAGTAACAGGACGCCCTTGAACACGATGCGCATTTTCTTCGCGCAATTCCGATTTACCAGCACTTGTCTTGATAAAATTGCTGGTTCGCACCGCCACCTAGCATTAAATTCGTGGATCACATTACTCATCCAGATTTGTAAACGTTAAATCATACCATATTACCTCCTATACTGCAATCTATGAATACGACGGCATCCGGTGAAACAGTAGTAACAAAGCAAATTTTGACAGTTGTATGCGCAACTATCACCTTTCGGAATTTAAATATATTAAATCGCCCGACATAGGTAAATCCAACTGTGTCCGGAATGACAACATTTGTTCGTTGTGTAACGTCTTTCGGAGTTGGGATATATTAAATCACATCGTCGGAGTTATATTCGACTGTGTCCGGAATTACCCATGCCTACTTCAGGGAGTGGCAGAAACGCTGATATAAGTGCATTTTACTTGGACAATGTCGATGTAAATTAAAAAATAAATATTTTTTCGAAAGATAGTCTTTATTGAACGTCCCTTGTATACATAAAATGTAATTTTATAAGAATCACTACAAACCTTGAATGACAATTCAAAATTTTCACCGCCCCAAACTAAAAGTCCTGGATCGTAGCCACCTATATCTAAGAAATATTGCCTGTTCATGGCGAATAGTCCGCCTGCGTGCGTTGGCGATCTGGAATTACAACATTAACTCGATGAAAAAAAAAAATGATAATTTAATTTTCCGAGGCAAAAATTCAGATCAAAAAATTCTAATACTTACCAAATTTTAAAATCTTCTTACGGATTTCGGCAAGAACTAACAATTTAAATTAACGAAAAATAAAAATATTAGCATTTTCACTGCAACGTACGCCTACAAGTTTGGTAAATAAAACCTGTATTTACGCACGTATCTTTAATCACTAATAATAAATTTTAAGAATAACTTGTGCATATTTTGGAGAGTTGTATTTCCATCTAAAATATACACGATGCGATATTGTTTCCTTTTATACCATGTACGTAAAAAAAAATAATCGATTAAGCATATAATGAATATCTCGATAAAACTGATTTACTTTACTCACTTGTATGGTTCACTTTTATAAACTCTGTTCTTTGCTTCTCTATCGGGAAGTAAGGTTTCTTTATAAAGCATACCCCATTCGAAAATACCGCGGTAGTGTTGACCTTGTTCATATACTGTTCTATATTCCCAAGTATTATGATCAATACCATCTATTATGGGCACCGTCATCGTGGTTCTAAAAAAATAAACATTTTCTCATGCATCAGTCAATTTACAGAAAATATTTTATCCATAAACTAAAAAAACAATAACTATAATTCTTTACATGTTATTTCTATGGAAAATTAATTTACGGATGATATTTTTAACAAATTATAAACTCTCTTTCAAAAATAGCATAAAATTTTTACATTAGCTCCCGCATAAAACCTAACAATTGACAAATACACGCTCCCACATTAATTTAACATCCACTAACGAAATGCGAATGCTTATTATTAATCAAGCAATTCATTTTTTTCCCGTTTTTATATATTTTTTTTTTCTTAATTTTCTACTATCATATTCTCACCCAAACATATAGAAGAATGGAAAAACAGTTACTAATATACACGTGTTATGTATTTATCAGATTTATTAAACTATATTTCATGATTTATTCTTATTTTTATAAATATTTTATACATAATTTAAGAAAAATCATTTCCTATACACCCTAATAATATTCACAACATACTACAGATTTTTTAGTATACCCGTTATACACGTAAATACTAATCTATTATTTGTAATTTATTTTAACACGTTGAAGTTTGATTAACCGGCTCTATTTTTGTAAAGTAATGCTTACTTTTAAAAAAAAGACGCATGTTGGAACATAACAGTATCATAAAATAAAACGAAAAAAAAAAAAAATCCTTTGAAAACATCGAGTATTAAATTTTTGCTCTATTTGAAACTGCTATGTAATATAAAATGAATTTCCTACGTTAAATACTACATTATATCAGAACTATATAACCGAGATTATACTTTAATCAATTAAAAAATGGTAGAGTTAAAATGATTTTTAACGTGCACTTCGATTATTTGTTATTAGGAATTTTTAAAAAGTATTTTTACTTGTCTCTATAAATAGGTGCTAATAGAGGAGGTAGCCAATTATATCCTACTTCACAATGAGCATCTAGAAATAATATAACTTCGCCTTTCGCTTCATGTGCTCCTCTAGACCGGGTTCGGATTAAACCTTCTCTTTCTGTGTTTCTTAACAGTCTAACCTTTTCTCCAAATTGTACTATATAATCTTCCAATTTTGATTTTAAATGTTCTGCAAAAATAAGAAATATTTTTGTAAACACTTGTATATTACAACATTATTAATAATAGAATATATGTTAAAACATACATTTAATTAGAAATTGTATACATGTATAAAAGAAAAAAATATATTATTGTGGTGAAATGTCCATATTACATTTTAGAATTCGTTACATATTATATACATTATGTTAGTAATACGTTTTTTCTATTAGGCTTTTTTTATTTTTAACGGTATTACATCATTACCAATGAATACATTCGGATTTTCTTACCAAACATCACACTTCGAAATTTTATTGGCTCGTTAAAAGGTGATTAAAACACTATTGGTTTATAACGGCCAACAAAAACACTCGCAGATAGTTTTATTTATACAACTATCCCTTCGTAAGATATTATCTTTCTTTTAGATTAATAGTAATTATATAAATGACGATGTATTCGCTAATAAACTAACAATTAACCTCTAAACTATGACAGCGAATTTTTTTATATTTTTGTGAACTACTAACTGTCACCTACGGCTTCACCTGTATATCAATCAATACTCGCTTAATTATTTATCTAAAGATTAATACTTTTTTTTTTTTTTAATTTTCAGTAGTGTATTTCACTCCTTTTTTTTTTTCGCTTCATTGATAAAAATCATCCTCGTAGGTGGGCAAAATTACAACAAATACCAAAAAATTGTATACTAAAACCTTCCTTAGGAATTAGTCGATTTATTGGTGAAAATCGAAGTAAAATCGATTCGGAAGTTACTGCATTAGCCGCGCACAGACGGACAGATGCAAAAGCAACTTTATTTTTATTGACTTCGAAAGAGAAGGTTATATGTTTATTTCGCATATTTTTTTTTTTATGTTCGCTCATGTTAATTTTTAACTATATGGACCGATTTTAATGATCTTTCTTTATCAGGAAGTATATCGGCCAGCGATGGTACCTTATAAGTGGTGATGATTAAACACAAACTCAATAGTCACCGAATAATGTGAAAAAAGGGAGTCTTCTCTTTAGAGAAGTTTTTAATAATATAAAAAACGCGGTTGACTTCAAATATTATTTATCATGAAAACTAAGAATTGGAAAGAAACCAGATAAAAAACTCAAAATACATAGGCTGGTCCAAAAATTTTGGCAACACCCCTCGCATCACGCAGAAAAAAAAACGAGCGAAAATTAAATTACTTACACTTATAACGTGGAATGTTTTACATTGAGTCTAAAAATTTCAGCTCGATAGCTTCAAATAGACGTCCACACGGGCCATCCGTGCAAAGTCATATCAAAATCCGCTTAAGGATAGTAGGAAAATCGTGGTGACTCGCACGATAACACTGTTACGAATAAATGAACAACGTGGTTGAACAGTAGACACTCTGAGCTGATGGAGAAAAAATAAACAGTACCATTTATACGTCTTCTATGTGCGTACATTTGTTGTGTTAATAAAGCGACTTTTGCGTGCGATTTTTGATGCCGGTGTGTTTTAATGAGAATGAGCACCACGACAATACCAAGCCGCGTACGTCAAAACTTACAACCGAATTATTACAAAAACATAATACTAAGGTGTTGACACATCCTCCGCGCATCCTGACGTCGCATCCTGTGATTTTTGGCTCTTTCCAATAATAGGCCTTATGTGGCGGAAGCAGTCAGCGCTTATGAGGACTTCCTTAAACGCAGTCCTGAGGCTAAGTTTGAGAAAACTTCAACGGTGAATTGGGTAGAAAACAAATATATGAAACATAAAGTACGGTATTTTGAGAAAGATAAAAATGTAAACGACAAATGAAATGTATATTAAAATTTTGTAACAAAATTGCATTTTTTTTTAAACATGAAATCCCATAGATGAAATTCGATACGACTTTGCACAGATTGCCCGCGTGGGCGTTCATTTGAAGTTATCGAGCTGAATTTAATTTAAGAAAATAACAAAAAGTAAAAAATAATTATTTGATATTTTGGAATAAAATATACGTGACGATATTATGATTATTCTTAAACAACATTAATATTTACTATAAGCCTCGACACCAAATTCAAATTGCAACAATTAAACTCTAAAATATTTGAATAAAATTATTTTTTTATAGGATATTACATTATTAAATTATCCAAATGTTACAAAAATATATCATCATTATCTCCTCCTTAACCCGAGGTTTGGTGGGTAACATGGCCATGTGCCAGATCTTCGTGTGCTCTGGCTAATGTTTTAACTTCCGCGTATGACCTCTTTCCTTTTATTTCATCCATAAATGTCCTTCGAGGCCTTTCTCTTTGAGTCTTCCCTGTTGTTTTTCCTTCTAATAAGTTGGTAATCCACATTGAACGGCGTATAACATACCCTATGGCCGAATTTCTTCTTCTTTCTATCGTACTTAGTATTTCTCGTTTTTCCTTAACTCTGGATAATACCATGCGGTTCGAGATTTTATCCGTCCATTTTGCCTTTAGCATGCGTCGTCAACACCGCATTTCAAATGCTTCCAGTTTTCATTTGTCTTTCTTTAGCAGCGTCCAAGTTTCGCATCCATAAAGAGCAACGCTCCAAATAAAGCTCTTTGTGAAATGTTTTCTGATATCTAAGTCTATATTCTTAGAAAAGAGAAGGATTAGCTTTTTGCTAAATGTATTCTTTGCTTGGGCTATTCTCCTCCTTATTTCCCGTTCCGATCAGTCATCCTTTGTTATCAAGCTGCCCAGATATTCAAATTCCTTTACTTGTTGTACCGTTTTCCTATTTATTATTATATTCAGCTTATCATCTTCTTTTTTGTCACATCTTAGTACTTTAGTTTTCTTTTCATTGATTCTCATATTGCATTTGATATTTAATAATCTGTTTAGTTCGTTCAGGGACTTTTACAATTTTGTTTCGTTGTCCGCAACCAGCACTATGTCATCAGCATATCTAATCGTCTTATATCTTATTCTGTTTACTTTTATTCCTCCATTCTCTCTGTCTAAAAGCACCTCATTACCTTTTCCACATAAATGTTAAACAGGAAAGGTGAAAGGCAGCAGCCTTGTCTGACTCCTTTCTTTATTTTCGCGCTGATTTTTTCATTTATCTTTATGAAAAAATCGCATATATACATAGTCTAGCCATAAATACTGATACTGCTTTAAACGAACGTACCGCGAAAAGGAAGCACGATGCAAATTCAGAAAAAATTTATTTCAATAGTACACACAATGCTCGTTAAAATCATGTCTTAGTTATTCAAAATGACCACCTTTACTCGTATTAGCGACACGCGACGAAAAACGCTCCGGCCATTTCGCAATACATGTACGGATCGTCTTGAGAGGAATTCTTGCTGCTGCCTCAACAATGCTTCGCTTGAGCGACTCCAAATTTCGGTGTGATTTTCGACAGGCCATTTCCTCTAACCTATCCCACAGTTCGTAGTCCAGCGGATTTAAATCCGGGCTGCCGGACGGCCAATCACTAGCTGCTATGAAACCGGGCAAATTCTCTGCGAGCCACTTCTGTGTCGTTTGAGCTTTGTGTGCCGGTGCTGAATCTTGTTGAAATACCCAATCGATTCCGGCAAACAAAGTATCGTTCAGAGGCTTAACCACTGGTTCCAGAACTCTGTTTTGGTACCCTCTGGCACCTGTCTTGACCCCTGTTTCGCAAAAATGTATGGGAGTTACCCCATACCACGATACGCCCCACCACACCATCACAGAAGTGGGGTGGTGACCTCGTTGAACGCGTGGAAATTTGGTTTTAGCCTCAGCAGATGAACGGGCATAAATTCTGTCATTTTGCTTGTTATATTTTTCCTCTACAGTAAAAATTTTCTCATCTGTGAAAAGGATCTTTTTGTACCCATTTTTGCCGTACAAGCATTTCAACTTTTTCGCTCTTTCGTATCTTATCGCCTTTAATTTTTCGGTTAAAAGATGACCTGTACTTCTCTTATAGGCTCGCATATGTAAATCATCGGTGAGGATGCGCGAGACCGTTCTCAGCGCGATTTTCATCTCCTGAGCGATGATTTTTTTGTTTCCGAAGAGGGCACCTGTTAATTCGCGACCGAACTGCTTTAACTACCTTTTTTGTTCTCGCAACACGCGGCCGACCGGCTCGCGGGCGATCAACAACGTCTCCTGTGTCCATAGAACGTTGCAGTGTACGATAAACAAAACATTTCGTAACTTTGAGTGGTTTGAGCAGAGCGAGAATTTGAGACGCGCTATGCCCCGTCTTCATCAGTCCAATTATTGTAACGTGTACGTGATCATCTGTCCAATCCATCTTCGTAGCGTGTACTGAACAGACTACAGCGAAGTTATTTGCTCTTCTACTGTGTTATGACGATGCGCTGACAGTGTTATCACTTTGTTCTGCCCAAAATTCCCCTCATGCAGCGGCAGTATCAGTATTTATGGTTAGACTATGTATATATTAAAAATTATTTATAATACAATGCTTTTACGTAATTAATATTTACGATTATTTATAATTTCAATATCATGTTTACGTTATATAGTTGTTTCTTACGACTTCGACTGTAAATTTTTATCCTCTTTGCCAAAATCTTTATAAAATTTAACTCAGCATTATCTCTGAACGTCCCATTGCTTTCCTACTACAATTATTTGTATATGATTCTTTCTTTAACATTTTATGTTGCTTAAATCATTTACTTATTCTTTAAACTATCCATCTACTTATTCGCTTCCTTGGGTTTTAAATGTAAATCTTTTTTTTTTTTTAACAGATATATGTAAAAATTCTTTCTTTCTCTGGAAACACACCTGCTGCAATCTTCACCGTCAGTTGAAAATTCTACATATGTGCAATCTAACGGAAACCAATATATTCGTTCGACTAAAACTTGACTTGTTCTTTGTAAAGAATTGGTCTCTTCGCTAAACGAGCTTCTCTTTTTCTTAATCATTTTTGTTTACTTCTTAATATACGTATTATTTTAATTTTTCAAATTTTACCTATAAATTATTAACGTAATGAATTAATAAAATTTGTTATCAAACTAATATAAAGCATTTTTTTTATCAACGCTAGAAATTAATCGTTTTTTTTACTTTATCTAGAATTTATATTTACTATAATAAACGTTTTATTTTAATTTTAAATTTTACCATTTTTTTTCTTACTTCATTGGAAAAAAACTTTCAAAAGTGGACTAAATTATAACAAAACTTTCTAAATTATTCAGCAAAACCGTTCTCAAAAATCAGTGTATCCATCGGTGAAAATCGGAACAAAATAGGTTCGGTAGGTTTCTGCGATTAGCGCGCACGGTTTATCACGAATATACTACCTCTAAAGGTTTGATTTTATTTAGAATGAATTTTGTGTGATGTGTGAAAAAAAAAAAAAAAAAAGAAGTGAAGTGGACGCTTGAAACTAAGCGAACTAAACGAACAGGAAATTGGAAATGGTGTAAAATATTGCAGCCAGATCGTAGTTATGATATAATTTTTGTGGAGTAAGAAAACTGAAAAATGTAATTTTTTTAAAATGACAAATTAAAATTAATTTTTTATCTTTCCGATCTTTTTATTCTTTTTTTTATTTTAGATTGATTCCTCTTTACAACTTTTTCAATCTTTTCGACGGACATCTTGATAGTATAATCAGTCATATTACTCTATTTGTAATTAGAACAAATATAAATCAATGACAAAAATATGAACCAATAGATATTATTGAAAATAAAGATACTTTATATCAGTAATTTCCATAAGTTTATTTTATCGGATACATTTAGAAAATTATATATAAATAAAACAGCGAAAAAATACAAAATGATTTCATTATAATAGTTATCATTTCACATAAGTTTTTAATGTTCATCAATCAATTCATTGTAACTTGACAAACATAAAATTTTATGGATACAGTTCGTCACAGACACAACTCTTGTAATCCTCTTTAACTAATAACTTCTTCCTTTTACAAATTCTATCTTATCATATAACTTAATATTTATATTTTTTTCCTTTAATTATGGTCTGAATAATTTATTTTGGAATTCTTTCTATTTTAGTTTTCTTCAGTAATTCTCCTTTGTTACTTTTGTGTTTCAAGAAAATTTTAAACCTACACTTTACAAGCCACTGAATAATGCCCAAGTATTTTTAAAGGTCTTTTCTTCTATTGCGTAACATGTACGATAGTCTGCTAAATTATTTTGTAAAATTAATAATGAGACACGCGTTTAACAGATTTCTTATCTCATAGAAACATCTCGTACAAATTTACAACTTCTCTTAGGTTTTGTTGGGGAATGTAGACTTTTGTCTACATATTTCAAATTTTTTATATCCGTGACGCCATTTATACTTATTCCACTGACATTTATCTCTGTATGCTTACTTACACTAATTTCTGATTATCATAATTTTGTTGTAACAACTTTTAATTAAAATTTTTCCTTTGATAAATACCTGAATTCGTTAAATCAGAAAAATTTTATAAAATGCTTTTTTACAAAAAATAAATACCGACTTCAAGGTTTATTATAAAAATTTAAAAATGCACTAAAAAGTAAAAAATAATTACTCCCGATAAAATATATATATCAGAGTGATATAACTTAAGGTGATATCGTAATTCTTATACAACATTAACTTTTTGGAGTTGGAATTAAATTCATGTTAGGAACAATTTAATCAACATTTAATGCAGTTTTTAATTATTCTTTTAATATGAATTTGATGCCAACTCCAAAAAATTAATGTTGTATAAGAATTACGATATCACCTTAAGTTATATCACTCTGATATATATATTTTATCGGGAGTAATTATTTTTTACTTTTTAGTGCATTTTTAAATTTTTATAATAAACCTTGAAGTCGGTATTTATTTTTTGTAAAAAAGCATTTTATTTTTTACTTTTTAGTGCATTTTTATTCAATTAAATTAAAACATTTATTTCCACGGTAAAAACACCAAAAGCTACATTTCCATGGTAATTTGGCAAATTTATAGTATTTTAAGTCAAAAATCTAATCCGACGGTGAAAAAAATCGTGAATGAAAAGCATCCAAAAAGCTTCAATCTCCCGCATTATTAAGGATAACTCAAAAACTATCGGTCGGACCTTGATCAAATTTAAATGGGACCACATGACAAACGCCACCTTTCAAATAAAAGAAGAATCATCAAAATCGGTTCATCTAGAAGAAAGTTCTGTGGTAACACACATAAAAAAAAAAAAAAAAAAAAATACAGTCGAATTGAATACCTCCTCCTTTTTTGAAGTCGGTTAAAATAAAATAAATAATATCCGAAAAAAGTAATTTTTTACTTAAAGTTTGATAAACAATATCGCATTTCGACAAAAAATAACACGACGGCACATAATATGTATATTGTTATCTTTTTAATTTTATTATTTACCTTTATTACTAAAATCATCAACTAAAAGCACTTCTTCTAAAAATTGTGGAGGAGTTCGGTTAATTACGCTGTGCACCGTTCTCAGTAGCGAAGACCAGCCTTCGTTGTGAAAGACAACAATGACACTAGTTTTTGGCAAATCTTGCGGGTATTTCCAGTGTTTACATCTAATGTGAAAATAATAAAGCTAATACAAATAACACATTTACAATAAAGATTTCAAATATTAGTTTTCATTTATCGAAGAGAAAATAAATTCTGTTTCAATCTTTTCTATTTTTTTTTTTTTTTTTTTATTAGACTTTTATAAAAATATATTTCACGTTTCTCAGTGAATAACTTATTCCAAATTTCCACATTTAATAAATTATCTACGTAAAATGTTAACGAAATTTGCGTAATAATCGAAGAATTTTTACCGCACCATATTAAACAGTCGCTTCTGAATAAGACATCTACTAGCAAAAGTACTCAACTGCACAGGTTGATTATATTGAGCAACTACAGTATTAGCTAACTGATCTAGCTAAAAACATGGTGTTCAGTAATTGAAAAGAAATAATAATCGCGACTTAGCATCAAAATTTAGTTTTCTGATCATCAGTATGATTCAAGAAGAGATCTGTAATATCTCCACTTATTATTTACTTACTACTACAACGGGACAGCTTGTTAATAATAATCAGAAAAAAAACCGTACTTAAATTCTGAAGTTTGATATACTATTGTAAATTAAGGCAATTTAAGAAACATATTTGTATCCCAAACACTAGTTACTATATATGTGTATATATAAATAATATATGATATATACATGCAAGGTGTCCTAAACCACCCCGTCTATTCCTTATAAAATGAAAAATGCAAAGCCTTCTTCTTCTTCTTCTTCTTTACGCCATCTCCGGTCGAAGTTTGGCGATCAATGTGGCTAGCTTCACTTTATCGGCCGCTCCTTGAAGTAACTCCGATGATGTGCATTTGCACCATCGCTGCATGTCATCCTCCCACGATAATTTTCTTCTACCTCTGCTTCTTTTTCCAGCAATTTTTCCTCTAAGCACAGTTTGCAGGCTTCTATACTTTTCATTGCGATTAATATGGCCGTAGTATTTGATTTTTCTTTCTTGCACAGTTAATAATAATTCTCTTTTCTTGGCCATTCTATTCAGTACTTCTTTGTTAGTTATCCGTTCTGTCCATAATATCTTTAACATACGTCGGTAAATGTACATTTCAAACGCTTCTAATCTTTTTTCAAGCTGTTTTGACAGCGTCCAACTCTCAGCACCATATAAAAGTACTGAGAAGACATAGCATCGGACTAATCGCATACGTAAATTTAAACTAATATCCTTTCTAGTTATCAGGCTCTTCATAGTATTGAATATATCTCTGGCTTTCTCGATCCTAGTTCTTATTTCAATGCTCCAATCTACTTCCTACAATAGTAAATTGATTGTGTCATATATTTTCGACTTCAACTGCTCAGCCAGATTCCAACTTTACTCTGAAAAATAAGAAACTTTTGTTTGGAATATTTTTCCTAAAACTTTCGTTTCAACTCTAAAATGTCTTTAGAACCTTATTTTTACTTAAAGCGTATACAATTAATCTTATCTAAAGAATAGAAATGTATTTGAACATTTAAAAAAATCGATTTTATTTAACATAACAAATATTCAAATTAAGCTCCACGTTGCCCAGTGCAAGTTCGAACCATTGTCAGAAACAAATCAACGATTTAAACAATTTTTTGAGTTGATAAACACTGAATAGTTTACGTGATTCTATAAACCGTATTCTCTATTGTTGTAAATTTCTCTATCTATAAAATACTTTTTATTGTTCCCCATATAAAACAACTAAGTCTGATAAGCGAGGTGGGACCACATTTACCAATCCACTTTTTAGAAAACATTCCATTTGATTGAGTTCAGACCAATCTTGACATATGAGCTGAACGACCGTTCTGTTGAAACCAAAACCGTATACGTACACATCAAGGAGTATTTTTCAACAAAAGCGGAAAGTCTATTAGTGGTAATTGTAAATATTTGTTACGATTCATATTGCCACCAAAAAAGAGGACTGATGATCTCATTCTTAATAATCTTATACCACACACACACTTTCCAGTTGTGTTGATTATCCACCTTTCTCAACACCAGTGTTTAGATTCATTATTCATTTTAGACCAACAATGAAAATTTCAATTATTAACCTAATAATTACTTTTAAAGGCCCATTCGACCAAGAAAAGAATCTTTCGGTAAAAATAACGAAGATGTTCTCGTGCCCAATTGCAAAATATTAATTCTACGGTCGTTCTGATTTGGCACTTGGTGAAGTTACACCCGAAACTCGATAATACTCGAGGACGCATATCTTGAACAAGTTCATGAATTTTTCTGTCTATGTTATGATGTGACTATACAATATCATCATTCATAAGGCATGACAGTAATCTTGAGAAAACTGCACTGTCGCCATAATGGTTAGCTACGAAAAAAATAAATTTTTACACTCTCCCAGCATTCGAAGTATCTCAACAGCTTCCTTATTAGAATAAAACATGACTGCAAACCGTTAAAATGAAATATGTGAAGTATCATCACTATCGTTGTTACACTGAAATAGACAGTGATAAAAATATACTAGTAATTTACATAAATACTTACTGATTTAATAACCATTTCAACAAAAAAAAAAAAAAAAAAAAAAAACGGAATATATAACACATGTTAAATTCCATAACGCCTTTATTCAAATAAAATGACTGTAAATCGTCGAAATGAAATATGGAATTTTATCAGCAAAGTTATATGAAGATAGATAAAGCGATAACATGAGTATTAATAACATTAAGAATTATCCATTTACAAGAACAACGTGACCACACATTAAATCCTACAATCAGTTAAATACTGCGTTATAGTCAGAAAGATTTGAAAGACATTTTACATTAAGTAAAAATGTTCATCTAAAAATTGTAAAACTGATAATGAGTTTCAAATATTCTTCAACGTAATTCAAAGTTTTTTAATCTATTAAATACAATCTTCTCCTCTACCGTTTTCCAAATGTTTACCCAAGAACATTGTGATGTATTCAAAAGTACTAAATAGCGACTTGGCTGCCTAATTTTCAATTGAGCTATAACAACCCCCAGACAAAACCAGAAGTCAAGATAAGGAAAATATGCTGCAGGAATACAACCTATACACGGAGGAAGCTGAGTCACAATTCTCATTGGAAGATCAAACAAAATAAAGCGGACTAGACTTTAGGGAAATTTTACGATTTTAGCTTTACAAATTTTTACAACGGGTGAAACTTTGTTGATGTATTGAAATTATTTCGATATAATCACGTTTCGTTTCTTCGCGTTACTCGTCAGACAGATAGTTAGACTTCGGAGGATATTTTGGGGTTGAAAACAAGGATTTCAGGAAAAATTTTTCAAACAAGTTTCTTATTTTTCATAATAAAAGTTGGAATCGGTAAAAAATATCACATTCTATTTAGAAAACTGATTTTCAGACCGTATATGCCATTTTCGGTAGAAGGCAAAAGAAGAAAATATTTCCAGTCGATATAGCACAGTCAATTTACTAATATAAAGCTTTGAATTTTTCATTTTACTAGATATTCTAGATTTCAGAAGAGATGGACGGGTGGTTTGAGACATCCTGTACATATATATATATATATATATATATAAATGTACACTATATATGTTTAATCACTTTGTTATGTTAAGATAGAAGATAATAAGAAAAATCATCTAACATTTTATGCAACGTTTTTGTATTAAATATCTTGTAACGTTTAATCTGTAACTTTTTTTTTACCATGCTCATAAAACATTTACTAATTTTATGAAAAATGGCAGCTAATTAAAACGGGCTCTTTTACAAAAATTATAGAAAACTATCATTGTGAGGTTTAAGAGGTTTCCCTATCACAGAGTCTGAACGATGATATATTTACGGGGTATTTCGTATGACTATAAAATAATTCTAAAATCATTGATAAAGAACTTTATTTAGAATCAGTTATCAGAGAACAAATTCTTTTCGATTTTTAGATGACGGTTTTTTTTTTTTGATATTTTTGGTTATTTAAAGTACTACAAGAGCTCTACAATTCAAAGTGTAAACATCTGTTAACTTTTTTTTTTTTTAATCTTTAGGATGATACTGAATTACAAGAATAGAAAACAGATTTTTAAGCGATACTCAAAAAATTTAGAACATTTAAATAAAACAACACTTAAATTATAAAATTTCAAATAACTGGAAAAACTTTTGTACTTTATACTATTTCAGTCGTGTTTAACAATGTAATATTTGTATTGCGAAGTTAAAGAAAAGATGC
This sequence comes from Icerya purchasi, assembly GCA_039619475.1. Taxonomy (NCBI): domain Eukaryota; kingdom Metazoa; phylum Arthropoda; class Insecta; order Hemiptera; family Monophlebidae; genus Icerya; species Icerya purchasi. The sequence continues at coordinate 387,720,276 of CM077116.1, forward strand.
TTAGAAATACAACAGATTAAGATATTCCCTGCTGTTAAAAAATACACAATAAAATATTAAACAAATAAAATTATACTTATAAATTAATATTTATCATTACTATTTGTTGTGTTCAAAGTGTGTACCAGCATTCCGTATACATTCCCTTACTCTTCATCTAATTTCTGCTTATGTGATTATTAATTAAATTTTTTTTTATTTGTTTTTTTATAATTTTAAATCTGTTATCTATTTTGGATCACAAATGATCTGTATAGACAATTTTTTTAGTACAGCTCCATACAAACAAAATAAAGGAATTTAAGTCTGGTAAGTTAGCAGGCCATGTAGAACAATTCCAGCTAATATATGTTTGTATATGTCCCGTTACGAAATTGTTTAATGGCTTTGTAATAATGGACAGGAAATCTGTTTCTGTTATGTTGAAAAGTGATATTCTTTTGTAGATTTAATAATACGGCTACAAATAATGCCAGTTACTATGTTGCTGCGTTAAAACTTATGCTTATATACGAGATCAAGTTGCACTTTAGAGCCCTTTGAGTGGTTTAAATCATCTTATAACCAACAAAATCGAAAAACGCTAATATATCCAAATCGAAAAGACTTTATTCTCGAAAATATATTAAATTAAATTGATTCTAAATTAAGTCCTTTATCTATGGTTATAATTCCTACACTATCATACGAAACACTCTATATATAATAATTATAAGCAAAAAGTAGATATGCCTGCTTTTAATATCGGTGGATGCATCGTACGCGATAACATTGAAAAACATAAAATAATTCTTGCTGAATTATTTCCAAACCGAACACTTAAGCTGCAACCGACTCAGCCAGATAAAACTCTTCAAATATGTGAAAACGAATTAACTACAATAATCAAAAAACTGAACAATAGGAAAGCCAATGGACACGATCAAATTTCTAACAAGATGATTAAACTTCTTCACAAAGTAGACGAAAAAATATTTAAAGCTATTAACCAAAAATGTATCGAACTAAATTATTTCCCTAACGTCTGGAAACAAGGAATAATTAAAATAATAAACAAACCTGGAAAAGATTTAACAAATCCGAAATCATACAGGCCTATAACGCTACTGTCTGGTTTAAGTAAAATATATGAAAAAATCATAAAAAATTTTCTTGATACAGAAATAAAAGAAAAAGCGATTTTAAACGAAAATCAGTTCGGATATCTTAAAAACAAATCAACCAAGCTAGCAATAAAGAAGTTGTGCGACTATATTGAAAAATATAAAAAACGAACAAGACATACGTTACTAATCAGCTTTGACATATCCCCGGAGCATTTGATCAAATAAAAATGGATGAAATCTTAAAAATAATCAAAAGAATGCACTACTAATAAGTAGAAAACAAGACAGGGAAGAAATAATACATTGCATTGAACAGCACTTATGCATAAATAACGACAAAATAAAAATAGTAAAAGAAATAAAATACTTGGGAATAATCATAGACACAAATTTAAATTTTGGAAAACACATCGAATTCATAATAGACAAGATTTAAAAAATTTATTTCAAATTAAGATCACTATATTCAAATATGTTCGGTTTCAAATATAAAGATAGAATAGTACTCTACAAAGCCATTTTTGGATCAATAACAGAATACTGCTCTACAGTATATTTTCCAGTTTTACGAGAAAAAGACAAGAATAAGCTGTTAAAATTACAAAGGAAAATATTAATAGGAACAATCTCTGGTTATCGCACAATATCGTATACTTCAGTCAACATCATAGCAGCAATAATAATAGGTCCTATAGACTTAAAGTTAGAAACTGTAAACCAAATCAAAACATGCAAACAAGAAGAACTAAAATTTTAGACAAAAAAAAGTTACGAAAACAGATCAATAAAATTAATTCAAGTAGTATACGACTTTGGCAACTCAGATGTGATAAATCAAAAACTGGCAATGTAACACGGGAAATAGTTCCAAACTTAGAAGAAAGACTACAAATGAAACATTTTTATACCGATTATAACTTCACTCAATTTTTAACCGGACATGGAAATAATAATGGGGTGTCTATATGAAACGATTTAAAATTGATGAAACAGACATCTGTATAGACTGTAAAGAATTAATTATAACGGACGATTATATTTTAAACATGATTTGCGAACTCTATCTTCTGGAATTTTTAAAATTTTCTCTTACTACAATCATCACAAATGTGTTCAAATAACTCTTATGTTTTTAAAAAAGTACCTTATTTTTATACACAAGTACATATGTAACCTGCATGTACGCAAAAAAGTTACTAAAACATTAGATAAATTTAAAAATTTTGCAAATCCAAATTACACGAACAATAAAAATAAAAAAAACGATATTTAAAACGATTAAATAATTTTTAATAAGAAAACTATTTAAAAAAAATAGTTATAGAAATAAAAAGGTTCAATTTATTTGGTATTGCTATTAACATGATCACTATTTGAAACTATCCAAAGTGCACGTTGTTATATAAAGACTGATCCGATTATAATAAAAATTTTGATAGTTAATCTAAACTTAAGCACCTACTCTTCCATTCGAAGATCAGGAATAGATCTATTTAATGCTATTTCATCCGAACATGCCATGTTCATACCGAATTCTGTTATTGCTTGCGACGCTTTATTTTCCTTAACACCACCAAGTATATGAGCTCTTCCTGCTTCACCAGGTTTATCCAAGATAGGTTCAGGGACTGGTTCAAAATTACCCATTCCAGTTAATAATACAGGGAACTAAAATTCAAAAACCAATATAATAAGCAAATTCAGTGTACAGTGTAATATTATTAAAAATATGTGTCACTAATAGTACAACAATTAATATGTATGAACCGACATTAATATTACAATCTTAATGTCATGGTTTCATAATTATTTAATCTAGTAAAAATAGTTTTAGTACACTAGAAATAATGTTTAAAATAAATTATTTACTAGTTTTTTTTATCATTTACTATAACACTTTATATATATTTTTTTTTCTTTCTATTACTTTTTTTTAGTACATTTTAAAATTCTGCAAAAACTTGAAGTAAAAACTATAAAAAGAAGGTTAAGTATTTTAATAATAAAATGATCGCAATAGTTAAAACCATACATATATAATATTTATTCTAAATACAACGAACATGCAAACAGAAAATTCATGTTAATAAGGTTGATCATCCTACAAAAGTACATACGTAGGTTGCTTTTGATTTTTTGCAAATAGTTTATTTAGTTCATTAAAACTTTATTCGCATTAAATTTGAAGAATCACACATTAATATTTCATTTACGTTTTTAGATACAAAGTCTAGTATGATCTAGTATGTTACATGTATGTGATTGTTAATTTCAGAATAGTATAAATTTTATTCGAAATGTAAAAAAATAAACCGAGATTATTTTTATTATTTTGTACATGAACAGATAAAATATCAAGTTTGATGTGTTTTATAATAATATATCTGTCTGCTATTTTTTTTTTTCATATGAAATACGTAGTTGGTGTCATGCGTATCGTGTCAAGTTGCTTTTCGTTGCGTTCATACAGTTCACATATTTGTCTCGTTATTTCTATAAAAAAAAAGAACTGTTCAGTTGTATTTATGTGTATATTGTGTGTATCGCTCGCCTTCTAAAAGTGCTTACTCCAAAAATAATATTCTCACGGTTTGTAAAAAAATACGAAATTAAGTGAAATCGATTTTTTTCATCAAAATTCTATTCCAGTCGGTGAGAACTTTTTTTTTTTTTTTTTTTCTTATACATCGGTTTATTGTTGTATAGGGAGCACGGCAAAAACATGCAGAATGTCAAATATTAATATATGATCGTTCACTATCATTTTTACACGTGTCATGTTTAATAACAATTAATAAAGAACGATCCATGGAGCGACAAATAAACGTAGCTCCTTCCTCTACATAATCACAAATTGCTGATATCCCTATACAGCAATATCAACAATGACGAGCTGAAGCAAAACAGAGAGCAAAAATAGACATCGAACACCTTATGCAGAATTTCGGTGAACTAGACTGTCCAAATCCAATCATACAGTCACTGAGAAATAGAGATGCCAAAAGCATAGAGTTTCATACATCTCAGATTAAAAATAAAGCCCCTTTCAAAGTTGTAATTAGGCACTTACATCCTACAACAAAATCGAAAAAAAATTATTGAAGCCCTTTGTGAGAAAGGACATCAAGCAGTATACGTTACAAATGTACTACTAAATAAAGTACAGACTGAAACAAAGAAAGACGGAAGTGTCTTGTATAAAACAATTAAAACACCTAGACCACCGTTCTTTATTGAATTAGCGCCTAATTTTAATAATAGACATATATAAAATTGACAACCTGATGGGCGCCAAAATCAAAATAGATGCGCCACGCCAAAAGGCAAACGAAGTGGTTCAGTGTAAAAACTGTCAACAGTACGAACATACCAAAACATATTGTGCAACGCAAGCACGCTCTGTTAAATTTTGTAGAGAACACCATACAACACAGTGTCAGAAGCCTAAAACCCAAGAATGTGAATGTGCTAACTGTGGTGGAACACACACTGCAAACTGGAAAGGTTGCGTAGTACATCAAGAAAAGCTAGCAGGTCAGACTAAGGTCAAGAAAGTGACGGTTCCGGAGAGAATGCATCAGAAACCACAAATTGCAGTTTCTGCTCCCACACCAGCACCTACAACTTTATAATCATTTCCAAAATCAACACAACCAAAACAACAAATTAAGCAATCACAGTCAAAATCGGAAAAACAGCCTCTAAAGGAAAGATCGATAGACGACATCTGGAATCTATTACAAAGTATGAATTCCAGAATAGCCAAATTGGAAGCCAATAGTTGTCGAAACGATGATGTTGGCAAAAATCATAAACGTAACAAGAATAAAAAATGACTATGCTTCGCATAATAACATGAAATGCCAACGGTCTCCTGGAGAGAAAGAAGGAATTCGAGGTATTTCTTAGACAAAAAACATAGATGTCGCTCTCATTTCTGAGGCACATTTCAATGATCGCGCATTCTTTCATATACATGGTTATACAACATATTACACGCCACATCCTAAATGCAGAGCTGATATTCATTATAAACCACACGACGGCACAACTATAATCGTCATAAACAATGTTAAACACTACGTTAATAAAGAGATCTGTAAAGATTATATCCAAATTACAAATATAGTTGTATACCTTAATAACACTGAACTGACAGTTGCGGCAGCATACTGTCCTCCGAGGCATGCAGTGAAACATGAATAATTCAGTGAAATATTTAAGCAGCTGGGTAGAAAATTCATCCTTGGAGGTGAGTACAATGCAAAACACACTGCATGGGGTTCACGGCTGATAATAACTAAAGATAGAGAATTGCTCAAAGCAATCAATGCAGTCATGTGAGTTCTATACATCAAGGAATCCGACATACTGGCCAACAGATCCTGATAAAATACCTGATCTCATTGACTTTTACATAACTTGCAGAGTAGCAATTAACCACAATGACGTTAAGAACTACTGGGAGCTTACTTCTGACCATGTCCCAGTGCTTCTTACACTAAGCGACATAGTAATACAGAAGGAGATACGTCATAGTCTTATTAACAAGTTTACAAACTGAGATCAGTTTCGAGAAGAACTTGATTCTAATATACATTTGAAAGTCCGACTAAAAACAACAGAGGATCTGGAAATGCAAAGCCAGCAATTCACCCAAATAATTTGTAAAGCTGCTAAAACTGCCACGCCAATTGTCAATTCCATAGCAGTTCAAGGAAAGTGTTGCCCATTGCAGGTTAGACTGCTAATCAAGCAACGATGAAAAGCCCGACATATTTGGCACCGAACAAGACAACCAGAAAACAAGAACGTGTTTAATCGGATCAACAGCCAGCTGGGCCGGTTAACTGCAACAATCGATAGGACAAAGTTTGAAGATGTCCTAAAGGACTTGCGTCCTAGTGCTAATAAAGATTATTTATTGTGGCGAGCAACTCGACGCTTCAAACGACCCATAGTCCAGATACCGCCACTTAAAAATGAAGATGGGAAATGGATGCGTCGAAATGAGAAAGTAGAATTGTTTGCAAAATACCCGGTAACAGTATTTCAGCCAAATATTTAGTCATATGTAGATACGACTCCAGTTTATCAACCACAACAATCTATAAAGTCTATGTCTCCTACAGAGGTTACTAAAATGACTGATAGAAACATAAATCTTAAGAAAGCGACAGAAATTGATGAAATTACTCCTGCGATACTTAAGCTGTCACAGAAAGGTGTACTGTTCATAACATACCCGTATTTATTTAACAGTAGCTTACGTCTTCAACATGTTCCTGCAATATTTAAAACGGCACAGATTACCATGCTGAAAAAACCCCACAAGTCACCAGAATTGGTAACGTCTTATAGATCAATTTCATTGACACCATCTCTGGCCAAATTATATGAAAAGCTGCTCTTAAAGCGACTTAAACCATATATATCAGATAAGCTTCAGGATCATCAATTTGGGTTCCGTAGTTACCACTCAACGATTAATCAGGTACATCGTGTAACAAGATACATTATGCAAGCATTTGACAAAAAAAGCTGTACTGTTTCGCTATTTTTGTAGATGTTGCATAGGCATTCGATCGAGTCTGGCATAAAGGCTTAATTTATAAATTAAGCACAATTTTACCCGGGAATTTCTACCAACTTCTTTAGTCATACCTAATAAAACGCACATTCTGTGTTGTGCATGAAGATGTATAGTCTGCAACTCAGTCCATACAAACTAGTGTACCACAGGGTAGTGTTCTTGGACCTGTCTTGTATACTCTCTATACTTCAGATATTCTACTCTCAGACGATATCTTCACAGCCACTTACGCTGATGATACTGCCATCATGGCAACAGGACAAACAAGCCGAAGCGACAATGGTTCTCCAACATCATCTTGACCGAATTGTGCTGTGGATGCAGGATTGGAAGATAAAGCTCAATGAGCAGAAGACAGTCCACGTTACATATAAATTTCGCCTAGTCGACTCACAGCATCAAATTCATATTAATGGCACCCAAATACCACAGTCTAGACCAGCAAAGTATCTTGAAATGAATCTCGATTCACGCCTTACGTGGAAAACACATCATCATCATCATCGTTGGTTGCTCGTTTCGAGCATCGTGACACTATGGATCATTGTAATGTATGTCCAGCCACCATGAGGTCCTGTCTACTGCCCGATCGATCCTCTCACGCAATGATCCGGCGCCAACTATATTTTGACTCCATCTATATATCTTGTTGGGGGTCTCCCTCTTTATTGGCGACCCTCTACCATTCCAGCCATAACCAAGTCCATCTTGTCATATGATGTACGCAAAGAAGGTCGCTCTCCGTCTCTGCACAACATGCTGCAATCTGTACTCCACATTGACTTCTTGTAGTATTGACAAGTTCTTTCTTTTCGCAGTCCATTCGCATACGCCTCCAACAGTGCATTTCAAATGCGTCAATACGCTTAATATCACTCTTCTTTAGGGTCCAGCATTCGGACACGTATAGGAAAACCGAAAACACCAGTATATTAATGAAACGTACATTTGTGCTGATCATTATGTCGTGGCTCTTCCATACTTGTGTTAGCTATGATAATGCCAGCTTTGCTATCGCTATTCGACGTTTAATTTCTTCAGTTAATCCACGATCTTTCGTAATCAGCGTTCCCAAGTATATGAATCTATCGACCACTTGCAGGCCGCCTAGACTTCGTGAACTCTGTGTCTGGCTGTTGCTATCTTTGATCATTATTTTAGTTTTCTTTTTATTTATTAGTAAGCCATGTTATTTACTTGGATTTTCCAGTTCTTCAAGAAAACATATCAGTTTTTGTTCCGATGAAGCAATAATTACAGTATCGTCCGCATATCGCAAGTTATTAATTGGTTTTCCTGCAATTTTTTCTTTCCATTCTTCTAGAGTTCTTCACATTATCCACTCACTATAAATGTTGAACAGTATCGGACTTAATTTGTAGCCCTGTCGTACTCCCTTTCCTGTTTTAAATTCGTCCGTCAGTTTGTTGTCTACCGTAACTCTACCTTCGTTAGACATGTACAGCGATTTCACAAGACTGATTAAATAATGCGAAACTCCCAGAACATTTAGTATTCTCCATAGTTCTTCCCATTGGACACAGTCAAATGCTTTATTATAGTTGATGAAACAGAAGTACGCTATAACATTGAATTCTGTACATTTTCCAACTATTTGTTCTAAATTCATTATTTAAACTCGCGTGCCTCTTTCAGGCATGAAACCCGATTGCTCCGGCGGTATCTGTGGTAATATGTACGGCTTTAGCCTTTCATGTATGACATGCAGCATTATTTTGCTGGCGTGCGATGTCGGTGTTATTGTTCTATAGTTTTCATATAGGTCACGTTCTCCTTTTTTATGAATTGGTATGTAGTCATTTCAGTCACATGCTTTCCATGGGTTGTCTGTACATCACCATGGCTGGTCGCATATTTCACACTCTCAAGCCCAGTATCCGAGCAGTGCCGAGTGCCAATCGGATCACATGGCTTAACATTCTTCATTTTAGAGTGATCCATAGTTTTTTGTGGGACATAAAAAACACAGTGGGGCATCGCTTCCTTCTGTGTATAAAATAGGCCGCCATTAACATAATGAGCAGACGCATTTGGTAGCCACTCCTCTGGAGTACAACCGCTACCTGATTAGGACACGCTTTGTCTGGCTTCTTCGTTAAGACCTGTTTGGCTTGGGTGGCCCGTCTGGTAACAAGGTTACCGTCAACATAGCTCTAAAGCACGCAAGCCCCTCCGCCACGTCAAGGTGGTGTCCCCCGGAGAGAGGGAATCACATATCGAGCGCAAAAAGTTACAACTAAAGCACAAGCTTAGTTAAATGTACTGGCTAATTGGTACAAAATCGCCACTTAGTCTATGTAATAAACGTCTTCTATATCAAGTGATCCTGCGTCCAATTTGGACATATGGAGTCCAGTTATGGGGATGTACTTCTCAATCAAACAGAAGTATTATTCAACACCAACAAAATATTACTCTTCACACAATAACAAACAGTTATTTGTTTCAGCGTAACGAGGATATCCATCGTGATCTTGATGTGAAGCTGGTTGACGATTTCATTCATGACTATGCAATCCAAAACGAAAAGTGGCTGCATGGTCACATAAATATAGAGGCCATTCAACTGCTTAACACCAATAATGATATTAGGCGCCTCAAGCGCACATATCCTCAAGATTTAGTTATGTAATTATTTGTAAATCACCTAATTAATAGTAATATTTTTGTTAAATATTAGTGAGAATTAGTCATTGGACCAGTTCCACAACATGTTATGTATTAGGTCACTCCTTAAGGCAGTGTCTTTCAAAGTGTGGTCGCGACCCCCTGGGGGGTCGCGAACGAAACATAAGAGGGTCGCCGATTACAAATAAATTGAAAAAAAAAAACACGAATAAAATCGAATGATTTATTAAAAATTAAAAACAACACAAAATCAAGTATGGAATGCTCTGATGCAATTATTTTTGTGTTTGTAAATCTCCATTGGTTCCCTGATAAGTCGTTTGGAGGTCTTACTTTCTGCACTTAGAATATTTGCATTTTCCTAATCGATTAATTTCTTGCAAATTTTCTACATTTAAGATCCATTTTTGTTGTGGGTATGCTGGTGAACAGTGATATCACATGAAAACTCACCCATTATCAGTTGTTCAATTGCAGTGATATGAGTTCTTGACAAAAGATGCAGTACCACCTACAAATGGTGCGAGTTTTTTGGCTAACCATTTGGACAGCTTCTAAGTAGGCTAGTCAGTACTGGCAAAGAAGAGAATACTTCCTTTATTTGTTGACAGGCCATAAAAGTTCGGTATTTTTGGATCACTTTGTAGCAACGATTTCTTTGTTAAATCCGTTTCGGTTCATAATAACAAAAATAATAACCGGGTAACCGAAAGACAAAATATAATAATTAATAATACAAGATTCAAAATGAAACTCAATTAACAACGTTGACTACATAACCAAGTTAATTCGGTAAGTTTCTCATTTTGAACCTTGTATTATTAATTATTATATTTTGTCTTTCGGTTACCCGGTTATTATCAACGATTTATTTGTTTGAACATCCAAGTCTGTTTTATTTAATAATTCCTTGACTTTCTTGTACTTTAAAGTTGGCTCAGTTTTTTGTGTTATTGACAAGACATATAACGGTCATCTATTGATAAAACATATTTAGCTCTTATTTTAAAAAAATTGTTGTAAAATGTTTGTAATGTGGGGGCCGCAAGATTTATTTCGATCATAGGGGGTCGTGGCATGAAAAAGTTTGAAAAACACTGCCTTAAGGGATGGTCTATTAAAAAAAAAAAGAAAGTGAAATACATTTATGAGAAAAAAAACCAATTGCTTTTAATTGTAATCAATGTTTTTTTCTTAGTCTGGCTTGCGCCATTTGGTCATTTACTGATTAATATTATTTTTTATAATATTGTTTACAATATTAATCGCAGAGTAGATTAAATATTTATAAGCAAAAGAGAATATACAAGGGGTGTTCAATAAAGACTCGGACTGTCCTTATTAAATCTTTATTAATTAAAATTTACAACTCCGAATTGATTTCGCTTTCAATATACTCCCCTCCCAGTCGTATGCACTTGGCCCACCTTTTTTTCTAATTTTCGGAAACGTGTTGGAATCCCTCTTCTGACATCCCCTTGAAAATCGCCTGTACAGCTCCTACTGCGTCCTCTTTAGAATTAAATCGACGTCGTTGCAACTGCTTTTTGGCCGTAAGGAATAGGTAGAAGTCGTATGGAGAGAGATCCGGTGAATACGGGGGTGGGGGATAACTTCGATGCCGTAATCTCAAAAAAATTTAGCGACTGCATTTGAAACATGAGGCCGAACGTTGTCATGGTGTAGCTTCCATCTTCCACTAGTCATGTGAGGTCGCTTTCTTTGAATGTGAGGCCGGATTAATTTTTTTAATACCTCAAGGTAATATGCTACATTCATCGTCTGACCTTGTGGAACCACATTGGTGTAGATTAATCCGTCTTTATCAAAGAAAGTGATCACCATCACTTTGGTCGTGGACTTGGTTGCTCTCGCGTTTTTCGGTGGAGGGCCTCCTTTTTCGACCCATTTGGTTGACTACTGCTTAGTTTCAGGGTCATACATGTATACCCAGGTTCATTCGCGATTTTTTGAAGCTTAAAACAAAATTGAATGATACACCTCTGCGCTCTTAAATTTTCGTCCATGTTTACTGTACAGTCGATTTTCACATGCACTTTTTTAAACAACTGTAACTAGCGATCTATTCATCCAAACTGTTCCCGTAAAAAACTAGTAGCTTCGTATTGAACCCCCCTTTCCAGCTGTGCCATTGTCAGCTCGATTGCAGTGTTGCCAGCTGACCTACAGAAGCAGTCCGCGTCTTTATTGAACACCCCTAGTATATTCTTTTTATTGAATTTTTCCATATGCCTCTTATGAGTTAAAGTTTACTTTAAAAAAAAAATGAATTTTATTCATAATGAAAATTTGAAAAAAGAAAACTAATGCGTAATAATCAACGGAACACTAGTTGTTGTAACCAGAGTTAGCTTCTGTAGTAAGTAGTCACTCCACCATTACATAATGCTAAGCTCATTGACGGAGAAGGGGAGCAACAACCACGAGTTCTGTACGTTCGCGTCATGCAGGGTGGTAATTTTCTATTTCGACTGGTTCAACGCTGATTAAAAAAGCTAAATTGGAACTCACAACATATCGCCGATAGGAAAATGGGAGAAGGTTCGCTTGCCGTAGGTGTTTTTTTCAATAAATATCGTTAAGCTTCTCACTGTGTTTACAACAGTAAACCACCAGTAGACGAGCATCCGGTACCTTTAAATCAGGTTCTTCCGACTAAAGAAGTAAACCTTGACAGAAAATCCTGGCGGAAGGCAAGATAATACCACCGCCATTATCTTGCCTAGAATTACAGTTATGAATGTCGATAATGCAATGGTTCTAATTCTCCGTCTTTCTGTTTCTCATCCGCCAAGACTGCCAAATAGAATATGAAGAATCTGCGGGGTCAAAACACGGTAGAAATATTACATTAATTTCACAACCTGGAATTTAAATCCTCTATACCAAATTAGAAAGCCCGCAAATATAATATCTAAAGCCAAGGGGTTAAATATAAAATGAGACAAGGACTGAAAACGGAAGAATAAAAGTGGATAAAGATTACGAAGATATATTCGTTGATAAAGACAGACGTGGACATGGAGTAGGTATACTAATACACCCTAAAATAAGCAATAAAATAAGCGTCATAATTCCTAAACCGGAGAGAGTATTATTTGTCAGGCTAGAGATGAAGCCTAAACCAATAGTAATACAAGTGTAAGCAATTTTGATGAAACAAAGCGCTTCTACCATAACATTAAGAGATGCAAAATAGCGCAAAAAAAAAAACAATATGGTGTTTGTGATGGAAGAATTTAATGCAAAAATTAAATCTAAACTGATAGCAAAGTGGCTGGGAAGTGTGCTCTTCGTGAACAGAATAAAAAAAGCGAAATACTCATGGAACTTGCTGAAAGACATGATATGAAGATTAAAAGGTATTTAACACTTGGCTCAGGCAACATAAAAAAGGATAGTATATGTGGATCAATGCTGGAGATCGAGCCAGAAATTAGACTGACTACATTCTCGTAAATAAGCAATTTATAAATGCAGACGAAAATTGTCACAAGTATCCAGGAACAGATTGCATGCAGACAGTCTTCTGGCTGAAAATGTCAAATAGCTTTAAAGAGTCTGAAGAAAAAAAAATAGTTGCAACAGCTAGACATTGATAAAATTAAATCAAAAAACGTACAAAAGGAATTCCAAAACGAACTGGAGAAGCAATACGAGGTCAATACAAGTATGAAAGCATGAAGTCACAACAGTAGAAAAAAATGCATTACGTTGAAAGGAAAGAGAACAAATAAGTCGTGGATAACACAAGAAATACTAGATACGATAACGGAATAGAACTAAAGAAAGTTCTAGTATCAAGTAATATTGTAAATTAAGCAGAGAAATCTGAAAGAAATGCACGGCAATTGAAAGTAATCGATACGATGAAAAGTGTAAGGAAATCGAAGAATCCGAAACCAAGTATGGCGGCAGGGGACTACATACTAGAATAAAACGAATAATGACAGCTCGTGATAAAGCCTATAAGAGAGGAAAAGATGGAAATTATTGCGTAAACTCTCGAAAAATGAAAGAAATCTGGTAAGATTATCTTGAAAAACTAAAGAAAACGACATCTAGTCAAGTTGAAGGAACAACACAGAAAATAGCGCCAAAAACAGAACCGAGGAAATTAAGAAACGCTTTAAAAAAAAAGAAAAGCGCAAAGCGACTGGAGCAGATTTAATACCAACTGACTTTATTAAACATATTACGCCGAGGAGTGAATTGACAAAACATACAACGGAGGTACGCCACCTGAAGACTTCAGAGTTGTGAATTTTTATACCACTACCAAAGAGAAGCTACTCGCAAAATATGCTCCGAGTATAGAACCACTGCACTAATGACCAAATGCTTAAATTAATGCTGACGACAACTAGAATTCAACGGAAGGTGCATGAAAACCTTAGGGAAATGCAAAACGGCTTCTTAAGGGAATAAAGAACCAGAGACACGATTGTCTTATTAAAAATTGTCACACAAAAGCACTAAATGAGAAAGAGATATAATCGCATGCTTTGTCCAGTTGGAAAAATGATCGAGATCCGAAAGAAACACCATGTCGGATAAAAATGTAACAATAATCAAGAACCTATTGCGGTATAGAAAGATGAATGAGGTAAGAATACCCTCTTATCACCGAGATTATTCAAGAGATCGTGAAAGAAAAACGAATTGGAGAGGTGGGGTTTAAGAATAAAAAACTACGCAGAAGACAAAGTGGTAATTACGGAAACAGAGGTAAAAATGCAGAAAATGGTGAACCAAATAAATGGCGCCAGTTTAAAATATGATATGAAAATTAACAACAATAAAATAAAGATGATAAAGTTCGCGATGTGCGACTATAAATATAGACACACAGAAGTTAGAAGTGAATGTATATATTTAGGAACTTTAAGTAAGGTTGGCAGAGACCTAAAAGAAATAGGAGTACAAATTTATATGCAAAGAAACCATTCAATAATTTAAACAAAATAGTAGGAAATAAAAAGATGAGTCTGAATCTCCAGAAAACTATAATGCGATGTTACGTATGGGCAGTGCTGAAATACTGATGCAAAACGTGGACCATGAGCGCAGAACAGCCACATTTGAAATGTCGTGTTATCAAAGATTGTTTAAGACATCATGGACCGATTAAGTAGGCAACGGGGCAAGACTCATCAGACAGGAGAAAAAAACTCCATAGTCGAAAATATTAAGAACAGAAAATTGAAATATACAGCTCATAAAGTACAAGAAAATGGAATTACGTGGTGGTACAGGGCAAAATACGAACAAAATCAATCAGAGGGAGAAACTGGTATTGATAACGACTAATAGACCATAATACACGTCAGAAATTGAATAACATAGATGTACGCAATCTGTTGACTTAAGAGAAGCATCCATCATGATGATGAATGCATAACTGATCGTATAATTTAGAAATGAAGATAATTTATTTTTTAGTAGCTATTTTAAAAATAAGAATGAAAAAGTTTGGAAGGAGCGAGATTAATTGGCAGTTTTTTGTTTTGAATGTATCGAGTGTTAAATAACGATGAAAGACAAACATCAACTACTAACACCTATTCGTATAATGAAGGTGCAAATGGAAATCGAATGTATTTCATTCTCTGTAAATCAGTAAAACATACGAACGCATTAAAATAAAACATCAACTAAATCAATTAACTTACGACATTTATTCTGGGTGCTGATCGGGATTGCGAAGAAGCATCTTTATTTGTTGTTAAACCAGTCGACTTATAAAATAATAAATATAGTACAGAAATTACTATGCTGCATCCAATTGCATTTTTCAAAAGTTTATTTTTTTTATATGCTAAAACCTTCATCCGTAGTCTGTAATTCATATTGTGTTGGTCATCTGAAAAGTAAAATTTTATCATTACAATTTACACACAATTCATTTTTTAGTACAATGATATAATCAATAACAATTTACCTATTTTAATTTTATACGAACTCCTTAAGTAAGAATTTATAAACTTTAAGTTATTTCGCCTCTGCTTGTTCATCATGAAATATAGTGCAACCGGTATTCACAAAAATACTATTTTAATGAAGTGAATAATTCCCAACTGTATTATACGAAGGAAAATATGTACTACGTTTTAAAAACAATAACCAAATTTTATTCCAATGATATTTATCAACAAATTTTTAGTTATTTTCCAAACCAAATGTGATATAAACATAAACTACGCGGCAGCCGGTGCATTAAACTCCTTGTTTATAAATGCACACAACTAGGTCAAATTGAAAATGCGTAATTTAAAAACAAGAATATTTTTATTTTTCTGTCGAGTGGGACAATATACATTTCATATTCTAGAATTAAGTTTAAAAATCCAACCTTAATTCAAAATCGTGAACTACTTTTGAATAAAGTTCCAAATATAATCATTCAATGTTTAAATATATTTTGATTACTAGTCATTTCTTCCTTTTTTATTTTTTTGTATATTCTGTGGCAAATGTTCTTATCAAATGTAGCTAAGCATTTTATACGAATTTTTCGTATCATACAAACTTTAAATTTGAACTTATCATTGGCCAAAAACTAATATTAAAAAGTTAATTTCCAAATTTAGGTTTTACTTGACGTTAGTTGGTGTAGTAAAGAATAATTTCGTGTACACCGTAATTATAATTAAGCTTACACGTCTGAAGAATCTAAATGAATTAAATAAATAAATAAAAATGTACGACAAACCTATGTAAAGCTTTTTATTGATTTCTGGAGAAATATAACCAAATTAATTAAGCTGGAATTATTTACGTCACTACATTTTACTCATGAAATTTAATTTTGTAATATATAAACATTTTCAGTATTCACCGAAATGAAAGTAAAAACTACTTTCATTACATTTTTTTTGGTTTGGAACCATTCCATTGAACATGAATTGTATTTACCGCACAGCATTTTATAGCCTGAAAATAATATTTTATTTTTATTATTTTTTTTATTCAAAAGTTTTGAAAACTTTTAAAAAGAAAGATAAACGAATAAAGAAACTATTTTTGTTTCTTCTGGAAATGACAGATAATTAGCTTTAAATTATGATTGACGTTTTCTGAACTAACATTTTTCATATTAATTTTTACATATTCCATAACATCCATAAGCTTTGTGCTTAATGTTAGTAAAAACATTTCTTTAAAATAATGAACACAGCTTGTAGCCAAAGAAAAAGATATAGATATTCAAGCACATATTTAATCTTTTTTGAAATATCTTACAGAATAAATATAAAAAGATTTATAGAATTAATAACAAAATGTTATAAGAAATTTGAAGATCAATTTCCATGTATTATTTATTCTATGAAAGTAAATGGAATGGTGGATTTGTAATTTTTGGTTTTTATGAAAAATAAATGAATGGAGTTACAGCATATAAAAACTGTAGTCATTCATTTGAATAGTAAACAGATAGATTACCTAATAATAAAATAAGTAATAATAACTGTGGAGTTACCGTCTTCTTAAACTGTTTTTATCACAGAGAACTATTTAAAATATTATAATCATCATGCTTCTTGGTCCACCTGTGTACTGATCTCTGCTGAATGTTAATTTTAACTATGGGTCTTATATAAACCGTTTTTAATATTTGCACATTATTCACAACACCTCCACTTTTTAAAACAAATTTACATTCATCATTGTTACTACTTTACTTACATGCAAAGTTTTGAATATCTAGAATAAAAATTTGATATTTGTAATAATAACAAAAGCAATGAAATACTAATTCTATTTAAAGGTAATCATAAACTGTTATCAATTATACAACACTATATTGTGTTAAAAATGTAGAACATTTATTTTAATTGATAATAGTTTCTGACGGCTCCTTGAACAGGTCTATTAAATTATATTTATGAAATTGGCAAAATTGCCCACAGCAATATACATTAAAAATATACACTTACACCATAGGCGTACCCAGGCCAGTTTTCGGGGGGGGGGGGGGGGGGGGGGGGTCAATCAATTTAAGAAAAAACGCTTGATAAAAATAAGCATATTAGTTAGTAATTATATTTTATTAATAGTCTCTTGTACAATAGTTCTAAATACGTAAGGATTAGGATTACTTCTGTTCGTTTTAATTTAAAGAATAATTTACATTAATACATAGTTAGTTATACTGTCAGAATGCCTGGTACCAAAGCATCTTACAACCGTAAAGCGACAATACAGCAACATAAAAATCTATTTCGGGAGGGAGTAATGAAAATCAAGCTTTACTCCTTGCTTAATGTTTATAACAATCATTCCAATATAAATCACTATGTATCTTATTATCTGGCTTGTTTGATCTTTATGAAAAACATCTGGAGTACTGTTGAATATAATCAAATGATACTTGACCTTTTTTACTTATCTGATAATGTTGGCGAACTTTATTTCCTAAAATTGCAATAAATTTATTTTGAATTTCTGGTGACATATATGAGATTGAAATTTTGCCACACATTTTAGAGCCTGCCAACCATTACCTTTCTGCTGACTATTCTATACTGTTGTATCTGTACAGCCGACACAGATAAATGATATGGTTGCTTTTTTCGAATCAGTGCATATAAATTCTATACTTTGATTTATTGATTTTACAAAACAAATCTTTATTCGTTGATATTGTAGCTTGCTGTCGAACTGAATCAACTTAAATTTCTCAAAGTTTTTAGCTTAAATAAACCAAAATTCATTTTCATTTCAAATTGCTAATTCATAATTTTATTTTTACTAAGCACGAATATTATGAAAACGATTTTCACATTTGTTATCATATATGACCGGCAAATTTGTTTTGCCCACTTCAAATTAGAATTTTCCAAAAATGCTGGCAGCAATTTTTTGTTGTTTTTTTGGAAGGGAGGGGGCAATACTCCACTCGTCCTCTGTTTGATACGAACCCGATCACAACATGTACTGATGAGTACTGAAATCATCAGCTGAAAGGCGTATACATGTATATGATTAAGTCAATGTAAATCAAATGACTGATGATCGAGCAATAAACAAAAGTTTCTTTGATTTGTTAAAGCATCACTCACGGACTTCCTTGAAGGGACTTATCCGTATTGCAACCTAATTTGCAGGTGTTATTATACAATATTTAACACTATTCTTTATATGAAAAAAGTCATTCTCGCTGAATATTAATTGTAAACAATCTGAGCACAAAATAAAACAGGGAGAATCACTGCAAGTCAGTACAAACGGTGTTGCTAGTCACTACAACAAGCAAAATGGTTACATTCATTTAAAAAAAGAGGATTCCCCGGTTCTGTCACAAAATAAATAATAAAAAGTTCCGTGCTCATTTTAATCGGTCTTCTAGGTGCGACAAAAGTATGAAATGAAATGGTACAAATTTTTACAAGATATTATTATTATGTTTTGCCACCCCCTAAAAATGCCGTCTGGAGCGGGCCGCCCCCGCCGCCGCCACTATGCTATGCCTTTGGAAATATCTCTACATCAATTTTTCTAAATCGGCCAGAACCTACAATTTAACAGTAATAAACAAATACAATATACAAATAACCAATGGTTAATTAAATAAATGAAAGCAAAATTATATCACCGTTATCAGTGGTGATGCAATGTACAACGTGGTGTTGATGGTTGATATTCCCAACATAAACAGAAGTTATATTTTTGGATTGACACAAATTGCGAAATTTTTATTTTTTTAGGTTGCATAATTCAACTAACAAAAATAATTATTTAAATATTTTTTTTTTTTTAAACCCACATTTTTAAAATGGACTAAAAAATACAAAATAAATTCCCTAGGCCCATTTAGATTTATAACACCATATAGATTGTCTTGAAAACTGGTGAGTAAAATTTAATAGTTATAAAAAAACCTGTAAGATTTATAAAACAAAAAACATGAAGCGCAAGCAATCAATAATTGATGCATGAATGCCATGAATAGTTCATCTAAGTTACTTGCAAACAGAGCTTGAAAGCCAGCCGAAAGCCAAAAGCTAAAAGCTGAAAGCCAATCATTTTTAGATGTCATAAGCTTAATCCAAAAACCATATTTAAATTTCCATAAGCTGAGAGCCTAAAGCTTAAGCTATATTCAAAATTTAAACAGTCGAAAGATGAATTTCTAAAAAAGCTAAATTAAGCTTTATATTCGGCTTAAGCTTTTTTTTTAAAATTTTTTGATTTTGCATTTTTGACATAATTATTCACGTAATAAATTGTTTTTAAAAACTTTTATTTTCGTGCGGAAAGGAAAAAGTTGAAGTTCCAGTAGTAATGCTTAATAGTTTGATGCATAGTAATCAGTAAATTATTTTAATTTACATCTATTGAAATTCATTTCCTAAGCCGAAAGCTGAAAGCTTAAGCCATATTTCAAATTCAAACAGCCAAAAGCTGAAAGCTTAAGCTGTATTTTTCAAGTACATAAGCCGTATTAAGTTTAAGCTGTATTATTATTCAGCTTTCAAGCCCTGCTTGCAAATGATATGAACTGCTGGGTGATTTTTCTCAATGGCAGAAATTTTTTGTTTTATAATTTTAAAGGATTTTTTATAGCTATTAAATTTTACTCGCTAGTTTTCAAAACAATCTATGTAGGTTATAAATTCGAATGGGTCTGGAAAAAATTATTTTATACTCTTTAGTCCATTTTAAAAGCATGGTTTTTTAAAAAAAAAAAATTATTTAAATTATTTTCTGATTTTAGGTCTTATGCATGTGAAATTTTGCAATCAATTTCGAACATCTTGAGCAGAACATGACAAATTCGATAAAAAATACATTTCAGAGTGATATAACTTACAGTGATATTATCGTAGCCTTCGTTAATAGAAACCCGTGCTGTAGTTAAAATTGGCAACATAGCGAGAAGGCCTACTAGCCGACTAATATTTATAATGTTTACATGTCGTAAAGTGTTGGTATCAAGCAGCTATGGTTTTGGGTTTTGAGTTTTGGTTCAATTTTTTCTCTCGTTATTAAACGGTATTTATAATATTACAAAATAAAATTCGCGTTTTGTTCGTGTTAATAATGTAATAGTGGTTGTTTCTGAAAATTATCCGGTTTTGTTCAGTTTTAGAATTAAGTGTAAATATATAATATAAGAAGATAAATCCCTTTTATAATTTAGTTATTTTAAGTTCTTTTACTGTTTTGCTTAGAAGTTTTTTTCTTTTGTGTGAAAATGTCTAATAAATGTTATGTTCCTGAGTGTAAAAGTAATTATACTTAATTTTTAAAAGATTCGGACAGTAAAGCGGAAGAATTTTACGCCACCAAATTTTAGCGTGGTTTGTAAACTACATTTCACTTCATCCGATATTATTTATGATAAACATTTACAACCTGATGTCACTTATGAACAGCTTGCTTTAAACAGACCACGGTTAAGAAATGATGCGATCTCAAGTATTTTTCTGAACTTACCTTCTTATTTATACAAATAAAAGGTTAAGAAAAAACAAATCCCGAAGTTAGACGAAAATATATTCTTAAGCTGGACAATGATAAAAACGAAAAATTTTTAAATGCTGATTTAATTCGTAATTTTTCAACTCTTTCGAATCAGTTCAAAAGTAAAATTGATCTCAGCTACTGGGAATTTAAAATTCTTGTTGATAAGATGTACTTTTCCGTTTTTAATTATAACGATGCCCCAACAATTAAAATGTCAATATGTATTGAAAAAAATTTAACTGTTAGTGTTTATATTAAAAGTAATAATCTTGCCATTCAATTTAAAGTTAACTAGGTGGTCTCAATTAATAAATATTTTATCACATTATAAGAATTTTACTGTAGTTAATTCACAATTAGTTGAAAATTCTGCGAAGGTATACATTTCAGGATACGCAGCACATTCTCTTTTGAAGAAATTAAAATGTTCGCAATGTCTCACTATTATTAGACACAGAATAAGGGTACTTTCATTCACAACCAATATTTCGATACTTTGCAAAGAAACGGGTTATCAATTGCAACCGATTTAGTAATCTCTATTTTAGTCCATATGTGTTCACTTTTAGAATTTATTTTAAAGATTAGACATGTTAGATAAATTTTTAACCACATTTCGTAACAGAAAACACTTCTTTGTAAATTAACGATGTATAGTATTGAAAATGGAAACATTTATTCCGAGTTTTTAGACATTTGTACTAATTGTGAAACTCCCTATTCATCATTACTTCATAAACTGTATTCTATTTTTGCAAACATTTCTATAAATAATTATTATAAAAAAGCCAATATGACTCAGAAAGAAGCGTCTGCTGGTGATGATGCTACATTGAAAAGTTCAAAAATATGTAAATTGAGTACGTTTAAATAATTAAGTATTCTCCGTTAGAACTGATCAATTCAATCACAGGTATATTTAATATTTCTTAATTTTTAAGCATATTTTATTTGTATATCATGACTATTCTCAATGCAATTTAACTTTTTATGCATAAATAAGTATATATAATATATACAAATAGAGTAAATGTAACTTTATCTAAGAAAGATGTTTTGATTTCAACTGAAGCCGGCCTTCTAAGTAAAAAGAATGCGACGTTGCCTTTTTCTCATCACGGCTTTCTATTAACGACTGCTACGATATTATCATAATTATAACTTTTTGGAGTCGGCATCAAATTTATATTACAATAATAATTAAAAACTGCGTTAAATTGTTAACATTTTATTCGTAAAAATTCCACCCGAAGAGACAGAAACGAAAAGGAGTTTGGTAAAATTAACAATTCTGACGGGCGATTTGACTATGTTGCACTGTAGACTCTTGATATCTACTTAATGAGCAAAAACTTTTTCAATGAATTACCAATTTTTAACTTATGAAAAAAATATGTTATAAAGGTATCATATTTACAATCAATACTAGTATTATTTTCGTTACTACTGGTACTGTTATGACAACTATCACAGCAATTATCATATAAATTTTCAGTCTTGTTATATTATTTTACACACCAATTACCACTTTAGAAAAAAAAAGGTGTAAAGATATAAGCTACAGCACATAAACGATGGTATGAATAATGCCAATCAAAATCATTTTAAAAAAATGCACATTAAATACATTTTTATTTTGTAGTTTTTTTTTTTTTAAACATATTGATGTAAAAATGGTTTCAACTATAGTTTGCATCTATTTTAATTTAATAATTACTTAAATAAACCAAGTGTCTAATGAATTTCGAGAACTGTTAATTTCTATAAAAGTTGCCCTTTTGGTATTGTAACTAGAAAATTCACTATAACCAAAGCATACAACCTAGTGACTAACTGTAGGTATACTAAACACCATAATTACTGGCTTAATAGCTTAATTTGTAATTGAGTAGTGTCCTATTTAGCTGCCATATAAGTACTAAAATACCCAAGTGTTGAAATTAATAATTATAAAATATTTTTACATTATGAATCATTTTTAGTATAATTGTTTTTTACATTAAAAAAAAAAAAAAAATTAAAAATAAAAATTAATTATAAGTTTACGTTACGAGTAAGAAACATTAACGAACACAAATTTAATGAAAATACGCTCGATCTAAATTATAAAATACATACATTAAATTATTTTTATTCCTAAAAAGAATATTCTGGTATAGTTATATCAAATTTGTCAGCATTAATACAAAAGTTATGTGTCACCATAATTTACACAAAGTGCACTGCAATAATTCTCCTTGATGTTTGCTATTGGATAGTAATATTATCGTCTAACCCTTACTCTGACATTATTTTATAATGTCAGTTAAAGTTTTATAGTTGATATCAACATTTTTTGGAAGTCTATCTTTTTGAAGTTCCATAATTCTGTGACCAAATTTTGAGTTCTATGACATGATTTTTTTCCTATTTTAAACAAGTATCGCTGTCTATATTTATACAAGAAATATAATTTTTATTAAAAAGTAAATATCTCTTCATGATAATACAACCACATACATTTTACATAACAACAATCACTGCTTTGGATTTTTAAAAGAACAAAAAATCATCTGAAAAGCAACTGCTATTATGAGCATACACATGTATTTATTATCCAAAGTATGTAAAAAAATAAAAGCCTTTGCCAAACTGTAATTACTGCTAGGACATTGTGGTTGGTTATTGATGGTATCAATTTTTGTTGTTTTGTTTTTTTACAATATTCATGAATCTCTATTGAAATTTGCATGAAAGGTTTCCAATCATTTTTATTGTAAATGAACATTTTTCAGTTCTTATCAGAGGGATTAAAGTAAACTTTTTGTAAAATGTATATATACGCACACATATAAATGAATATATGTAATTCCTTTATAAAATAAAAAAAAACGCATTTAAATAAAATTATTCCCAACTAATTTCACATGAATTATAAATACAATGATTATAATTCTTAATATTTCTATTATAAGCCTGTCCACGGGGAAAGTTTTGAGGGGTTACCCCCCTTCATTAGAGCTGAAATAGACACCTTTTCACTTTTTTCATACGTTGTTCTTTTTTCCAAATTTAAATGCTTATTAATATCAAATCAAAATTGTATTATTGGTAATTTTATATTTCGTAATTAAATTACACATGTAATTGAGGACGCAATAAATATTGACTACATGGGCGCCATATAAATGTATACTAATTATTTACCATATCCAAATGTCTAATATTTTCGTTTCTTCAAGATTCAATGATTTTTCTTTTATGTTATTTACTTTAAAAATGATTAAGCTCTGGTTTATCTTTAACACTACTCTCCGCTTATCGATTGCCACCAGCACAGAATTATAAGTTGAGAATTTGACATGCTGAATATTTAATTTGTAAAAATACTTTAAAGCTATAAAAAAAAAGAAACACGACAATAATACGTGCAACGGACGATCAGTAATGAACACATCTTTGACCGTTCATGAGACTGTTAAATTAACGTGTTATAATAACTGTTTACAACGATTACGCAATATAAAAGTATTAAAATGTTAATTGTAATTTGAACGGTCGCGCTTAAAACATCGATATAGCGTAATAAAATAGCTGCTAAACTAATAATTATTAAGCACAGTATTTCAAACACCCCAATAAATACAAAAATTTTAATCATTGTCGCATTATTTTTAAACGTTCCAACAATTAATGAAACAGAACTAACCAAGAACAACAAGCTTAGTATGACTCCGAAAATAAACCAAACATGTGATCCATACAGGGCAATGAATGCAAGAGAAATAGACGACAAAACTAAAAACATTAATCCGATCAATAAAGAGCCGGATTTTAAATCAGTTAAATCGCAGCAACAACTGTCAACATGTGGAACAATCATTTCGCCTTTATTGATTAATAGACGTGAAACGACATATGTCTGAATTGTTTCGTCAACACTTTAGACGTAAAAAACCTGCAAAATAAAGTCACCACTTCGCGAGGTGTCTGTTACACTGCAGAAACGTAGTGAATAGACAAAGTCACTGGCGAGTAAAACTGTAAATAATATCGATTACGTGATTGAAAATCGATTTTTTGAAGGCTTTCTCTGAAAATATGAATTAGTTGCGTTTTTTAATAAATTATTTTGTTATTAATTTAAAAATATACTAGATATAATTACGTATGATGATTAATAAGTATTTATTCTATTGCAGACAGTAATGTCATGTAGAATAATTGAAAAAAAATAGATATTCACCAAAAATAATAAGTCTGAAGGAAGTAAATGCTGACATTTAATGGAGATACATAATTATAATTAAAGAAAATATGAAACTAGAAGTAATTTTTTTTTTTTTCATCTAAATCGTTTCTTGTTTGTATACTGAAAAAACGCTAGTTGATAGTTTTATTCATTATTATGATTGCTTAAAAATGAAATTATTTACTGGCGCATAAAATATAAAAGTGCCTATTATATTATACTTTTTTGTATAATAACTAGGAAAGTTTATTTTTCCTTTTAATGACTTCCAAAATGAAAGTTATACGTTCGTCACGAATCATTTTTTTGTTTTTTTTTTCATGTTTGTTCATGCATAACTTATATTCATGTAGATCGATTTTACTGATTCAATGTCCATTAGAAAGTATGCCATTCAGCGGTAGTATCATGTGTGTCCTGATGAAAATCGGGAATATAAGCTAAGTACTTCAAAAAACGTGAAAAAATGTGGTCCCTTTAGATAATTTCTTAGTACTATAACAAAGGCAATTGACTTCAAATGCGAGTATTATCAATTTGCCAAATACCATGGAAATTTAGCTTTGAATAAAGATAGAATTATATATTTTGATCTTTTTACCGTAGAAATGCAGCTTAAAATAAAAAAAATCGTCTTTTTTATTTATTTTTTTTAAGCATAAAATATAGAGAATAATTAGCAATAAAAAAATTTAACTATAATGCTATAAACTGCAAAATACGATGTTTTTTTTTAAAAAAAATACGGACTTCAAGATTTATTATAAAAATTGAATAAAAGTGCACTAAAAAGTAAAAAATAATTATTGATGAAAAATATATTTACAGAGTAATATAATTTAAGGAGATATTTTCATAATTTTTATACAACATTAACTTTTTATTCAATAAAACATATATTTTAAAGTGATATACCTTAAGGTGACATTATGATAATTCTTATACAACATTAACTTTTTGGAGTCAGTATTAAATTCATATTACAATGATTATTAAAAACTGCAATAAATATTCATTAAATTGTTTCTAGATATTGTAATTTTTATTTGGTGCCGATTCTAAAACGTTAATGTTGTATAATAATTACGATAATATCATCTTAAATTATATCACTCTGAAATATAGTTTTCATTGAATAGTTATTTTTTAATTTTTAATTAAATTTTTATAATAAATCTTGAAGTCGGCTTTTTTTTAAAAAAACATTTTCTACGATATCTTGAAAGCATTAGTGGATATAACATATCAACTGACCAGGTTAATACTAAAATTAATTTAATCGAATAATAATTATTGTAAAATAGATAAAACCGAGTAGTGTACCGAAATAATTAAGTGCGAGTAATTATTATGTGATATATTCGTAAAAACAAATGCGGAAATAAAATCGTTCAGACTTTCAGAATTTGTAAAAAAAATATACAGTTCTTTTCAAACAGATATTATGCGATGCAACTAACCTTTGTGAATCCTCAAATAAATATAATAACGTCAGACCACTGAAGTCTTATTACAATAATAATTTAAAAGAACAACATTCATATACTTTAATATAAAAATAAAAATATAATGAAAACTGGCATGTTTTTCCATACATCTATGCCACAAAAATATACACAAAAGGCTGATATAATATTAGACACATGCAAGCCTTTTTTCAAAATTAAACGGTTTCCAAGAAAAGCAATCGGTCACAGGAACAATAATCGACGCCACCCCGTATAAAAAAGCGCCGTCATTCCAACTAAATTTCAATTTAAATATCACAAATATTGAAGAAAGAATAAAATAAATAAAATGTAAGCAAACGTCTATGGTCGTTAAAAAAATAAGGAGAATACAATATGAAATTTAATCTTAATAATTTTAAATAAGGGTAAAAGAAAAAAATAGGATATTAAATAAACAAATGTGAATTCGAAAGTGAAAGCGGAAAGCAACAAAATGATAGACTAAGATAGGAAATCAAGGAGAGTTGCAGAAGAAAAAGAAAGATCTAATTTTTTTTTTTTGAAAATATTTATATTTATTAATATTTATACATTTCCTCGTCAAGCTATACGCTTGTCGACGAGTTTTCTTACATTTAAATATGCCACATTATACTACTTATATACTATACAAATCGCCGCGCAAATATTTTATTACAAACTTATCCTATTTTTCCTTATTTCTAACTTAGATATAACTAATCTATTATTTATATTATTTTTATTTTTTATTATTTTATTTATTTATTTTGTTCCGTCTCTTTCCCTTTCCCTTTTTTCACTTTTGTTTATTACTATTTCCGTACCCTCTTCTCTTATTTAATGATTATTATTGTTCCTATATTTCCTTCTTTCTGTAACCATTCCTTTAATTTCTTTTTTTTCACCCCAATTTTTTCCTCCTCTATTATTTCTTTAGGCATTTTATTTAACAACTGCGTTATAATGTATTTGTCTGTTTGCTCCCTCATCTTTGTTTTAGCTAACGGCAGTTTGTACAAATAGTTTTCCCTCAACCCGTATTCTATTTTTATTCTTTCTTCCAATTCTATTTCCTTCTCTGTCATTATGTATTCCCATATCTTTATGAATAAATACATTCCCGTAACGCTCAGTACGTCTTCTTTTTATATTATTTCACTTTCGGTCTCGTATTTGTGATCCAATATTAATTTCAAGAATTTTATTTGTAGTTTACTTATTTTCCCCACGTATGTTTTCCTAGCCATTCCCCATGCTTGAATTCCATATCTGATTCTCGATTCCACTAGCGCATGATACAGCATTTTTAATGTTTTATTTGTTGCATATTTCTTTAAAGTGTATAATGCTGGTAATGTTGCCCTAATTTTCTTTGCAATGTATTCCATATGTCCGTCCCACCTTAAGTGTTGGTCCACCATTACCCCCAAATATTTATATTGGGTCACTACTTCTATCTTCCGGCAATTTATCTTCTCACATTCATTTCATTCTTCCCACTCTTGTACACATTCGTTAGAGTGCATTATTAAATTTGGACAGTATTCATCATACCTATCCCTTTTCATACGTAGTAGTTTTTGATACATTAATTCTTAGATTTTTATCATGTGCCCATCTGCTTATTGCGATTAAATCTTTTTACATTTTCATTTCTGCCTCCTTGATATCTTTATGTGCTGTAACTATTGCTATAGCATCCGAAGATAACAGTAGTAAACTAAAAGGACTTTCAAACATTTATCAATAGTAAAAAATAATTAATAAAAAGAATGTAAGCCGTTTTGTGATTTGAACGTATACTTATTTGTTTTTTTTTAGGTTTGTTGAAGTAGACATTAATTCAAGAAGTGTGAAAAAGAAGAGAATTGATCAGATTTACACCATCACATATAAAATTCCGCTTCTGGGGCAGATTGTCTTCCTTACCTGGTCTTCAAGAATTTCTCGAACCATGCCCTCGATTTTCTTTTTCACCTTTTTAACTCCTTTTTATCATTTGGTTTATTTCCTTCGTCTTGGAAAAAGTTTATTGTTGTTCCTATCCCCCAAAAAACTTCCTCTTCTTTTCGTCCGGTATCGTTGGCTCCATACATAAGGAAATTTTTTGAAAGCTTTCTGAATAGATGACTTTCATGGTGGTTAGAAAACGATGACGTAATTCCTGATAACATGTTTGACTTTCGTTCAGGGGTTGGTCCTTCTGATTGTATTAGTATTTTTATTTCGGATATATATAAAAATTTCATACAAAAAAATTACACGATAGCGGCATTTATTGATATAAATAATGCTTTCAACAATGTACATCTTCCTTTACTGTATGAAAAAATGTTATTATATCTTCTCACTTTGTTTCTGTAATTTTACGTCCCTTCCTAAATCGCTCTTTTCTTCTTTCTGATCCTTCCTATTTCGATAAAAGAAAGGTCTTTCGGGGACTTCCGTAGGGATCTTGCCTTCCTCCCACTTTGTTTAATATTTATACTCTGAATACAGGCTTCATCATCTATAGGTGCTTCTTCTATCTTTTTCGCAGATGACATCGTTATATATGCTTCTTCACATAATATTTCAACCGTTGATGATAGATTAAACAACTCCTTGATCATACTAGAAAATTCTCTCTCTTCTATCCATCTTTCTATTTCATCATTTAAATCGCGTCACATGGTTTTTCTTATCGTCCTTACAACTATTCAGTATATCAGCACAAAATTTTTATCCTCTAAAAGCTTCCGCTATTTGGGAATTATTCTTAATAACCGCCTAATATTTTCAGAACACATCAGCTACTTACACGCGTCTACTTGTAAAAGACTAAACCTACTCAAAGCTTTCTCGCTAATCAACTGGGGTGATGATGCAGCCACGCTTATTATGCTTGACAAAGCAATCATAAGATCTAAACTTGATTACCGCGCTTTTCTATATGGAAGTGTTCCGCAATCTCGACTCATCAGGCTAGACCGTATACGGAACTGTTGCCTAAGACTTTGTCTTGGTGCACTAAAATCCACTCCTATCGCTGCGATCTACGCTGAGTCTAATATCCCATCCCTATCAGTCCGTAGGTTATATCTTGGATATCGATTTATAATAAAACGCCTGTCCATACAGCCTTTCAAACTCATTAATTTTTATACTTCTATACTTCACAATTGGCGATTTTCTTCTAAAAAGATCCCCATCCTATCATATATTTGTTGTAAAATGGAGAAGTTTATCCCCTACGTTATTTTCTACAATAAGCTCCCATATTTTCCTTTAAATTTCTATGACTTTTCTCAGTGAGTCAACTTAACCTCTCTCTCTCCACACATAAAAGGTCTTTCACGAACTCCCGCTAATCACGAATTATCAACATCATTACTCAACACATCCTTATTTACACTGATAGATGTAAGGGACTGCAGGGAGTTGGAGTTGCATTTTTTGTTCCTAGTAGACGTTATGCTGAATCGTTTAAATTGTCTGTCATATCTTTAATCTACTACGCGGAATCAATTGCAATTTTTCAAGCATTGCTATATATATCTTCGATTCAGGATAATAGTAAGTTACTACAATTGAATGTTCCTACACCTTATAATATTTCATCGATACTTACGTTCCCAAACCCTCTCATTTTTCCAATAATCGCATCCTCCCTTTTGCTCAATAGCAAATAGTATCGAAATTTAAATTATCTCAAAAAAAAAAAATAAAAAAAAAAAAAAATATATACATATATATATAGGGAATGACTAGTGCCAGAATACCTGAAGGAGACGGTAAGGAGAAAATAAAAGACAGACAATAAGTAATCAATAAAGGCCTGCTAGATGTATCAGAGTGTCACAGACGTAAAAACCGATCAGAAGAGTGAACGCCCACCATATTTCTTGTACAAAAAATATTTCTGCTGCATGAGTTCAAAATATTAGTATAAGCATTCAAATTACTCAAAGTAAACTATTTTGCTACTGAAATGAATGCATCCTATTCGTTTCTTGTAAGAGTTCAAAATTGATGTTGAACTACCGAAATCTGATCTATGCATACTAATCCGTTTTAAAAAATTGTAATGTTCATACTTACACATGTGCGCCTATTGCTATGCTCACAAGCAGTGTAATCTATTGATTACCACACTGCTAATGAATACAAACTCTAAAGCTAGTGAATCGTGTCACACTTGCATATGCATGTATCATTTCTCTAATAACTAAACAAAATTAATGAGAAATATTTTAGCACCCGCACATTTCCTAATCTACTAAATTAAAGAAATAAATATAATTTTTTACATAAATTTATTGCACAGTAATAAATTTATATTAATGTCTAACATTGGCGCACTCAAGGGGGGTGCCACGGGGCCATTGCTCCCCCAAAAAGTCTTTGAAATCTTAATTTCGTTTTGTAATGTTGCATTACTTCATTTTTTTTTTAAAAACATACATATTTACTTTTTGCTTATATTATAAGTATAATGTTATATACTTTTACCTAATTTTTTAAAAATAAAATTCGTATGCTTACCTAATTTGTGCTTATTACAAACATAATGTTACGTTTCTATTATTATTTTTTTAAAATAAAATTGGTCAGTTTTGTAATTTTTTAAAAAATAATATTCGTTAATTTTGTATTTTTTTATTTTTTTTATTTTAATTTATAGACCACGGAAATAGATAGGTACTTAGTCGAGGTACCGAGTTACCCCACCCCCTAACTCATTTTCTAAATTCTAGCCCTGAACAAAAAAAAGTCCTGAGTGCGCCTTTGATGTCTAATACTACTCTTAATAATATTTATTTCTATATAATCTTTCAATACTCATATTCTTATATAATATACATATGTTCTTAGTTTGACTAAAACAATATCAAAATTTTTATAAAATTCATTATATAGTCCATAAGCTGTTTTATCAATATTATTACTACATTTTATTCTTTTATTATCTTTGTCACGCAATACTATTTTAGTCTGTTCTAGAATGTACAATGTGTGTTTAATGCTTTGTAACATAAAAACTTATAATTACCATATACATAGTCACACAATTATAATAATCTGTAAAATTAAGTTCAATTTTAATTACAGACAACTGTACATCATTTAAATTTTCTAGTTTTGAGAATAGCATAAATTACAACTAAAATTCTCTTTAAGAAAATCTATAACTTCAAACTAACCGATTACTTTAGGTGGCAAAAAACCCCCAAAACCGTCAAGAATATATAATATGGAATTTAAAACCACCTCAGAAATCACTAAAAAATTCATAACTCATCACCAGATAAGCTTTTAAAAGTAAAATTCCAAATATAAAACAAAACGTAGAAGCTCTTCCGTAAAATCAAAAAATTACGATTAAAAAATTATTGTAAGCAATAGCCCAAGTAAAAAAGTTGAGAAAACCAAAATGTATCTCAAATATACGTGCAAAGGACCGCTTTATAGGAAAATTATAGCCGAGCTTACAACTTCATATTTAGACCCTCGGAGCGCCCAAAACTCGAAAGTTTCGAAAAAAATATTTTTTTTCCCGGTTATGTTATATATCGTTGGGAAGGTCGCTATTTATCGGGAACAAAGCCGTATTTAATTTCCTTAACAAAACATTCAAAGTTGATGAAAAGTTCAAAAAAGCGCGAAAAATGGCGTGTTCCCCCTTTTCGGCGCGAGTATAATAGCTAAAAATTTTGAACAAGGTTCAAAATATGCGCCCCTAAGTATATTTCTCAAGTTTTGAACATCCGAGTTTCCGACTTTAAAATAAGCCTTCGAAGCGCCGAAAGCTCAAAAGTTTTGAAATAAATCCTTTTTTTTTTGGACGTATGATACAACGCTACTTATCCATTGAGTCTGCTAATTGATTTTGGTCCTTTCGTTTGGTTTCACACAGTGCTACAATATCAACAGCAGTTCTCCTTTGTGGACGTTCTACAGTTGTGTCTGGTAATATCCAAACGTTCCAAGTAGCTATTTTTAGATCTAGTTTTTGTTTTTTCCTATCATTTTTCTTAATATCTCGTCTGTGGATGGGGTTTCTTCCTGGATGTGGTAATTTAGGGGGAGGGATTTTTATAGGTCACCTTTTCTACACCTATCTCTTGCGTATGGGAAACAGTGTGTCCTGAAAAGGTCGCTTGATCACATGTACTGCTGCCAAACGCTAATTTCGCCACTTTTATCAGCAAGCAACCAAAGTTATGCGCCGCCTGCGTGCAGAGCTCTAGCTAAAAGCTTGCGGCCAACCGACCTGCTTCCGTCTCATTTACTTTATCGCTGTAGGACTATAAATATGTATGTCTTGCAGTGCGTATGCTTATCAGAAGTATAGTTTCACATTTACACCTATGCCCGCTAGAAAGACGTCACTTGATTCAATGACACACCTGAGTGAGACGAATGAAGTGAGCGTTAGTTAATTAAGCAGAAGAAATAGAATTTAATTTGTATGATATGAACTATAATTAATTGTTATGGTATTGTGGTATTGAAATTGAATAACAAATTTGTTTCAGACATTGTTTCCAAGTGATTATTTAAGTTTGTTGTGTATTTTACAAGTGGGATAGCTATCTACTTGACTCCTTCCACATCTGCTGTTGCCCAACAATGTTGTTTGACAACAGGTCCGCCACAAGAAGGCTGTGGATAGGAGTTCGGCAATGCAAATAGTGAGTGGGGCACTGCTTCTGGCACCATGCCCGTGTAAGAGTAGATGTCTATCCATTTCTGTAACACACAACATTTTTATTTTTTTCAATTTGTTTATATCTAAAATAGCTATTCCAATATTAATTGGCTAATTAAATTTAATCGTTGTTGGATTTAAATGTACTGCAGCTAAAAATGACCATTCATTAAATATTGTTATGTTCTTAAAATCACTTTTTCCAAACAGTTCAGTAAACTTTACTTTATTGCTGATTAGCTGCATTTTAATCCTGTATTTGGCTTCCTAGAGCCTCGAAACTTTTTAATTAACTGGCCATGATGATTCATAGGCGCGTAATTATGGACAATTAGGAAGACTTTTATAATAAAGTAGTAGAACAATTTGCCAGAAACTCATGAAAATCATGTTTTAATTACGATTTTATTCTTGTTTAATAAAATATTGAGTCTTTATAAATTATAGATTTTATTTTTCCTATAACTCATATCCTCTTTCTATCACCTTGCCCCCCCCCGGCTTATCGGCTGGCGACGCCCTTGCGTCACATAATCTTAATTTTAATTTTCATTTATTGGCTGTTTTTATTTTAAATTTTTTATATTTTAAATTGATTAATAATTAATCGTTCGCTGTGATTTATTTTTATGTTTCAAATTTTGATAGTTAATGGTGACTACTTATTTTCAATGTTTTTACAGATTTATTATTGTTGTTTTAACTTTAATTGTTTATACACACCATGAAGATGGATTGTAGTATCCAAAATTAGTCGGTGTTTTTATATTTTTAAAATTTTTAAATTATATCATTGTGTTGTTGGTGTTTGTTCTATTTTATTTACTTCATGACCTGTCTCTTTTAATTTGTCCCATGATAATACATTCAAATATGGGAAAACTTCCTTTCTGTGAAATAGAGGAAGCAAATCAGGCGATTTAGTCAGGCAATCGGGTAAGTAACTAGTCCAACATTTCAAAGCCAGATGCCAAGGAATGGAATGTATCAATAAATTGTATTTTCATTTTTTCTGATATTCTTTTTGAAAGTGGTATATAGCATTATTCACAAATTGGTATCACATCAATATCTCGCTTATCACATGCTAGATTTGTAATGAATAAGTTAGCTCATATTTAGGGGATATCCATTAATTATGTAAGCATTTTTTTTAAAATTTGCACCCTCCTTCCCCTGATGAGATTTGGTGGGACCCTCTCACCCTCACGCGAGATTTACACTGGATATGGTAAAGGACTAAATTTATTTTTATAAAGAAGAAAAATAATACAATGTTGTGTGCCATAATAAATTTATTTAAATTTTGTAATATTAAAAGTAAAAACAGACAGTATTACCTTCCCTAATTTGTCACTTACTTCATGAGCATTTATGTACTACACTAGATTTTTTTTCTTTTAAAAATTCTGAACGTTCTTTCTTTTTTTTATTCTCGAAATAAAAGTTTTGAATAGCTATAAGATTTTTTCAGCAGGCTGGGACATTTCAAAAAAAGTGAAAGAAGAGCTTAATAATTTTTTTTTTCATTACCTGTATAATAATGTATATTCTTTAAAAGTTGACGTGAGATTTTCAATTTCCCCCCCTCAGTTTAAACGAGATTTGATGAGATTTTACTGGATCCCTCCTCCCCCTATTTTGAGCTCATGTAATTAATGGGTGTCCTCTTACTCAGATTATGTATAAATACTGGAAAAAATGATGGAAACTGATATTCTACTTATAATGCACCATAAAATATTTTCAGTCAAGTGATTGTGATCTACAGCTTTATCATTATGCAGAGGTTCTTCACAAAAGTTGCAAACTGCTGATGACATATTTTTCCCTCAAATCCATTGCTCACTACAAAATAATATTTTCCTGATAAAACTTTTCTATTTTTCATACTTCACCAACAGTACACAAAATATTAAATAGATAATAACTGGATAAATGCTTTTGAGATGGAAATATATAGAAAAATGCTCCAGATACTATAAATGGCACATCAGACTAACAAATCAGTTTTAGACAAGCTGAAAATCAATAACAGATTATTAATTAGAATAAATGAAAGTATTATAAGATATTTTGTCACATAGCAAGAAAAAAAACTTGATGGAAAGAACTATTATACAGAGCAAGGTACATGGAAAGCGTCCTAGAGGAAGATGTCCCATATGATAAGCTGATCAAGTAAAGGAATTAACTTAGTACAGCGCATTTGAAGCATTCTACTTGGCAGTGGGTCAAGACATTGGCGCACTCAAGGGGGGTGCCACGGGGCCATTGCCCCCCCCAAAAAATCTTCGAAATCTTAATTTCGTTTTGTAATGTTTTGTTTTACTTAATTTTTTTTTAAAAAACATACATATTACTTTTTGCTTATATTACAAGTATAATGTTATATACTTTTAACTAATTTTTTTATAATAAAATTCGTACGCTTACCTAATTTGTGCTTATTACAAACATAATGTTACGTTTCTATTATTATTATTATTTTTTTTTTTTTTAAATAAAATTCGTCAGTTTTGTAATTTGTATTTCTTTTGTATTTTTTTTTTTTTTTTTTTTAATTTACAGACCATGGAAATAGATAGGTACTTAGTGAAGGTACCGAGTTACCACTCCCTAACTCATCTTCTAAATTCTAGCCCCGACCAAAGAAAAATCCTGGGTGCGCCTTTGGGTCAAGATAAAAGGAAACAAATTGTAAAAGGAACATGATGTCACTATGCCGCCTACCATTTTTAATCTATTATTTATAAGATAAGTGTACAGCATTGTCAAAGGAATAAAATTTCTATTTAGCTTTTCAAGCTCTATTGAAAATAAAAGAAAATGTTGTTACACCATCATTTACAATATTTATAAGAAAAATATGATGTTAATGGAAAAATGTTGTCAACTTATTTTGCTTTGAAATAAAAATAAGGATAAAAAAAAAATGAAAAAACTTTTAATTTTGCAATGAATTGTAACATACTGAAGAGTAGTGAAAGATCATTTTTCTTTATTTTCGATCCCCACTTTCAGCATTTTGGGCGATTGTACTCGTATGCAAAGGTGGTAGAATCGATATTTTTACACAGAGGAATTTTTTCCATTCTCGAAAAGTTTGTCTAATTTATGCCGTGCAAATTGCACTGTATGATTTTGCTATAGTACTCCATTGACAATAAGTTCATTGTTAAATCAATAAGCGAAAATTTCTTATAATTTAATTAAAATGGCGAAGGATGGAAAATAAAAAAAAAACTTGTCGTTACATCTATATCTAAAAGTATATTGTATAAAATGAATAATAAAAAAATGATTTTTATTTTTTAAAATATATTTTAAAAAAATAATCCGATTTGTTCAAAATATAATAATAATATGCTTAATCTTAAATTAATATTTGAAAATATTATGTATTCATCATATTTATAAATTTTTAATAGAGATTGTTTGATGCAAAGACGTGTGGATCTTTTTTTGTATCGATAAATTGTTATTCATAAATTTTGTTTATATTTCCCAGAATTATTCAATCATTTGAATTATTAGAGTAGTGTAGAGGGTTATTAAGTTACTTTTTTAATTGTGTAGTTTTGTATTAATTTATATTTTTGTAACATGTTATTTGAGTTAACGTGTTTTGAGTTTATTTGATCTTGGTATGTGCCTTTTTTAAATGGAGAGTAAGGTATGTATTTATTCGTAAAAATGAAACCGATTTTATTTTTCCCATTAATTTATTTGTTACATTGTTATTGTAAATCCGCAAGAAGTGGGATAAAGAAAATTCGTTTGATCCCCTTTGCGTATTACACATATGTATGTTTTGTCATACTTAGAGAGATATCTATTATAGAGGTGAATGATATTTAATAATCGTCTAGTATTTAGTATAGATGTATGTCATAATTACGTTTTTTAAAAAGAGTTGTTGCTTATTTTATGAACCGGCCTTTTATAATAACATTGAAGTAGTAACAGATTTTAAAAAACTCTTAAAAGTTGAATTTATATACGCATAGAGGTGAACCATTATTAGTTTGTATGTATTTTATTTTGCTCGTGCTCAATAAAATTTAAATTTATACAAACATGTCTATAAATTTAAATTATCTTTGGGCATTTTGAATAATTCGATTATTAAATTCGCAAAAAATATTTTAGAGTTTTTTTTTTTGATTAAAGAGAAGTATGTATTATTGCATTTAAGTAGTTAATAATATTGTTCTATTCATTTTATGGAGTTAATTGACATCAATCTTTTCTGTTTTATTGTGTTTCTGCCGTTTATTATCTGAAATTTTGAACAATGAAAAAGTTGAAATCACCAGAAATAAGTTAAGCGACTTTATCATGTTAAAGTGTGGTAATTTCATTGTAATCCATAGTTATCTTTGATTTTAGTTTTTGTTTCTATAAATTAAAAATGATATAAAGCCATTTTTCCTTTCTGAAATGTATGAGGGGTGAATTAGACCGGTGATTGTGAGGTCGTTTCTCCCATCGTTAGTTCGTCGCCATCTAGTAGTTGCCAGACTCCTTTGTATGATGACGCATTTTTTCAGCAGCTGTATAATTATCTGTTAAAGTGCGTTCCCTTGTGTGTTTTTATTTATATATTTCCTCGTTTCGTGTAGGGTGTATAAGGAGTAACTGCGTTTGTTGAATATTATATACTATTTTTAAAACTGTCTAATAATATTCTGCAAACCTTTCGGATTGTACGTCTATGCTGATATTTTAAGTAATTTTGTATCTATATATATCTATATATATATATATATATTTTTTTTTTTACGGTATACTATATATATATGCCTGTGTAAGAAGTTTATGCAAGACAAT
Organism: Icerya purchasi; assembly: GCA_039619475.1. Taxonomy (NCBI): domain Eukaryota; kingdom Metazoa; phylum Arthropoda; class Insecta; order Hemiptera; family Monophlebidae; genus Icerya; species Icerya purchasi. Next base: position 387,758,341 of record CM077116.1, read on the forward strand.
ATTTGCATTTTAAATTCTTACTGATAGTAATGTTACATTTTAAAGTGTTAGTACTTTATTATTAATGATGGAAAAATAATAGAATAAATGTAGAAATTCAAAAAAGAGATTTACACGCGATTGAATATATTTAAACACGACAGCTATTAATTTGAATGCGCCTGAAGCGTGCTACTAATTAAATTTCGTTGATACCATATTTTTGTTAATTTATTTTTCTGGAAAATGTATTTGCGTTTATTAATTACGGCGATCAGAGGTTTGACAGCGAAATTTTATACACACGTACTTTCATCATGAGTTCCAATGAATGAAAAAAAATATTGTTTCCAACTTTATCGAATAAAGTTGCAGAACCGAAAAATTGGTTTCTATCAGTTTTGACGTTATAAAAATTATCTAACGGTAAACAGTTGCAACATATTTGCTATGGGTGCGCATTCTTCGTTTAATATATTTTACTATGTTTTGCCTTCGTCACGTTTATTTTGAATCATTTTTATTCCAATTTATATCGTGGTTACGGTTTGTAATTGTTTGATGGTGAATCTTTTTCCTATTTCCCTTGAGGTTGTAATATCATTTTTCAACAAATCATCAAATCTTACCGGTATATGATAAATGCAAAAAGACTTAATTATCATTGTTTATACGCTATCGCACGTTAATTTCACGTGCCCATCACCTTTATCTGTTAGAGTAAGAAGCAAGTTACGACGCTTGTAATTAACATTTAATGGTAAGTAAATTATAGTTGGGATAAATAAATCTGTTTTCAATCTGTTTGGTAATAATTACACAGTCGAATGGAGTCATGGTGGTATCTTGCAAGTTTTAAATTATCGTGATATTTTCTGTTATTTAATTAGTGTATCTGATTTGTGACCAAAAATTTCCTGCGAAATTTGTGATATTTTAATGCGTTGATGATTGAATCAAGCTTTTTAAAGTATGTTTAAAGTGCAGCATGTAAATTCAGTTCAAAAGTTCTCAGATGGTTTTAATGATATAGATCTGTGATGTAGGAATAATAAACTATTTAAGTGAGTGTTGTACGTGGTCGATTGGTGTAACTCTGATGAAGTTTTTATTACCGATTTCTCAAAAAAAGGTTTATATGTCGCTGCGAACGTTTCTTTTTCTTTCTTTTTTTTTTGTTTTTTTGTTTGCACATAACTATTGACTATGTGGGTTGACAAAGGCGCACTCAGGATTATTTTTTGGTCGGGGCCAGAATTTAGAAGATGAGTTAGGGGGTTGTAACTCGGTACCTCGACTAAGTACCTATCTGTTTCCGTGGTTTGTAAATTAAAATAAAAAAAAAATACAAAATTAACGAATATTATTTTTAAAAAAATTACAAAACTGACGAATTTTATTTAAAGAAAAATAATAATAATAGAAACGTAACATTATGTTTGTAATAAGCACAAATTAGATAAGTATACGAATTTTATTTTAAAAAAATTAGCTAAAAGTATATAACATTATACTTGTAATATAAGTAAAAAGTAAATATGTATGTTTTTAAACAAAAAATTAAGTAAAACAAAACAGTACAAAACGAAATTAAGATTTTGAAGATTTTTTGTCGGGAGCAATGGCCCCGTTGCACCCCCCTTGAGTGCGCCAATGTGGGTTGATTTGAATAATTCTTTATGTTTATTTCGAAAATTTACCGGTGGCTCCCCGTATAACTTTTCATGAGCACAGACTGTGTAGTCTTCAAATAAAGTGAGAAAAGGATTTCAAATGTTTTCAGTGCTATTTATCATAGGACCACCGTAAATTCGAATAAAGAAACCGAATTTGAAATTCCCATAGCTCATTTCACGACCCATCACTGACGGAAATATTTGAACATAATGCTCTTGAACAACTGACATTCTGATTTTACAGCCTACCGGGAGTAGCAGCATTTTTGGTTCTTCTTTTTCTATTATTATTCAAAAATTATTACATTAAAAATTATAAAATAAAATTGTTTTATTTTTTTTTAATATCGGCTTTAAAATTTGCTTTAAAAATTTAAAAAAAAAAATGCACTCAGAAGTAAAAAATAATTACTCGTTAAAAAGGTAACATATTTCAGAATAATATACTTAAGGATATTATGATTATTTTTTAGCAACATTAATAATATTAGAATCGGCACGAAATTCAAATTGCGACAGTAACTAGAATCCATTTAATTGGTATAGTTATGTTACAATTTAATATTTCTGGAATTTTCAGTACTTGAATTGTAGAGAACGTGGTTGTACTCATTTAATGTGGTTTCTCATTATTGTTGTAATTCGAATTTTGGTGTTTACTGTAATAAGTATTAATGTTGTTTTAGAATAATGAAAACATTCTCAGTGTAATACTCAGACATATATAATCTTTTAGCAAATAATTATTTTTTATTTCTTAGTACGTTTTCTTTTAAATTTTCAAAAAAAAATTTAAAGTTAGTATTTTTTTCTATGTTAAAAAAGTGTAAAAAAACATCATCATCATCTTTAGCTATTTTCAATCCACTGTTGGATGTAGCTTTCGAAGTTCTTTCTATTTTTTCTTGTCTGCCGTTTTGCTTGTCCAGTCGTTTTGAAACTTATTTATATCGTCCACCTAATGCGTTAACGGGGTCTGCCTCTATTACCTGTTCTGTTTGGCACCCACATTGTCACTGTATTTGCAAGTAGTTCTGGATGTCTTGCGAGATGACCAGCCCATCTACATTTTGATTGTTTTATCGTTTGTACTACATATTTTATTCCTATAGTTTCCCTGATCTATTTATTTTCTTTTTTATTCTTTAGAGTTATGCCAATTGTTCTTCTTTCAATCTTCCTCTGCGTCACTCTTAGTCTTTCTTCCATTGCTGCTGTGGTGTTCCATGTTTCGCATCCATAAGTTATCACTGGCAGTACACACTGATTAAATATTTTCCTTTTAAGACTTATAGGAATCTTTTTATTTTATAAGATTTTCTTGTAATTTATCACAAGCTAGATTTTTGTATTCTTGTTATTTCTTTTTGTAATTTGTTGTCACCTTTTATAATCTGTCCTAAATAATTAAATGATGACACTTCCTGCACTGTCATCTGGTCTATCGTAATATTACTATTTTGTGAGAACTCGTTCCGTAGTAAGACAGTTTTCGCTATGTCGATTTTCAGACCTATTTTTCCTTGCTTCTTATATTAAGTTCTAGTAGCATTTCTTTTAGTTCATCTATATCTTCGTTAAGAATCACTATGTCATCCGCATATCTAAGGTGGCTGAGATATGTATGTCCAATTTTTAAATGTTCCAGTTTAATTCCTCAAATAATTTGGCTAAAAAAACAAAATTTTTGAACATTGGAATATAATAGTTAATTATAAGTAAATTTTACCTTGTAAATGATTTCGATCGATTTTTGTAACACGATATCATTTTCAGTGATTAGTATACGGAAAATTAAATTATTCTGAAATTTTAATTTCTTAAGTATTTGTTTGTTTACAAAAAATTTTATGGTTTTGATTTATTTTATTTTTTTTTTAGTTAATAATGTTTCGTGTAAAAACATTTAAGCAAATCTGCTTTCAGTTGTCAGATATCTTTAATTCACCATTGATTCATCAGTTAAATTCGCAATCCAACAAAATGTATCATATTTTTTATATGTTTAAATGTCAGTATTTTTTGATCGGTAGTTTATATTGTAATTACGAGCTATTTTACACACAAATGAATTAGCGAATAAAAGTAAAAATCGGCATATATCCGGTTTATATTACTGAAAAAGGAATTATCAAGAATTTTTCGTTTGCATCATGAGAATGTGTCGTTTGATGTTTTCTGTAAAACGTAAAACAAAAAATTAATAAAAAGCAACTGCCATTCTCAAATTAAATTTTCTTGTATATTTTCTCAGTATATCTCTGCATTCATGTACGTGTGAGATATATTAGTAAAGTTTAACTTTCTTGAGTGCTAGAAAAATCAGATGCATAAATTTTAAAAATACGAATAATAATAATAAGGAATATAAAAGAAAAGGAAGCATCGCTATTTTAAAATATTAATATAGATATTTTGAGCGACATCAATTTTTTTGTGGTAATGAAGTACCGAACAAGCTGATCAGATTTTTTAGTATACTGGTTAGTTGATAAAAAGGAAAATTATAAATTATGTACAACATTCGTAAAGAAAGAATTGTGAGTTATATAAGAAAACTAAAATGGAGAAAGAAAAAAAAAAAAAAAAGTTATTAAAACAGGTCGTGTGTATTATTAATTTTGGAATATTTTTTGAAAATTCCGCCGTTTATTAAGAATACAGCGCAGATCCAGCGAAGATATTTATCCGTCAGGTTAACAAAAGGGATTTTATTTATAAAATCGTGAAATGTACCTTTTGAAATTATTATGGGGCACTACAGGTTTTAAGATAGTAAACTCATCAAGCTAACTAAATCTGTTAAACTACCTGTGCTTTTCTTATGTTAGTTCACTAGAACGTAGATCGAGAGAGACAGAAAAAAGTATACGAAAAAATTAAATGTTTACCGGCATAGGTAAAAAAAAATATTAGTTTTATGGTAAATAAGTAAATTTGAATAAAACGTTTACTGTGGTAAATATATAAATTCTAGATAAAAACAACGCGACATAGAACTTTCTGGGATGCTGTTTTTTTTCAAGATACTTAAATTCATTATAGTTATCGTAAGTCAATTATTTCTATTTTCGAATAAAAGTTACAGTGGAGATAAAGATTATGAAATTTGTGGTATTTATTTTTAGGTATTATCAATGAGACCGCAAAAAAAACTGTGTGTCAGTCGAAAATTAACGACGTTAGAAGTGAAACATTTTATGGAATGCAATAAATTTTAAACGAAGAAACAAAAAAAATACATTGCAGTAAAGGAAAATTTACTTAAAACTATAACAGAAATGATTTGTAATATAAATCAATAATAATGTGCAGATAACCTCGAAATTAAAAACACTAAAAAAGTTTCACTATATTTATTGTTACATATACGTATATTAATTATTACATCCAATACTTCTGTAGTGTTCAGTTCGAAATTATCTGCACATTGTTATTAATATTACTAATCATTCCTGTTTTATAGTTTTAAATAAATTTCTTTACTTCAATGTATTTATTTATTTTTTTTTTGTTTCCTCGTTTAAAATTTATTGCGTTTCATAAAAAGTTCACTTCTAACGCCGTTAGTGTTCGATTGACGCACATTTTTTTTTAGTTTTTAGTAATTATTTACTTCATTTTTGGGGCTGAAATTAATTCAGTGAATAAAAATGATCAAGTTCATGATATTACGTGAGTTAAATGGTTCTCAGAAAATGAAGCGAAGCGTGTTTTTTTTTTTTTTAGTTTTAGGAGAACGGAACAAAGAAATTGTACGGTAACTAATTATTGTAATGTGGGAAGCGCATGTGCATTCGCATGGAACGCACGTGTTTTATGACAGATATTACGTAAAGGAATCAGTGCGAAAAATGCTTAGTGTTTGCCAGTGTGTACAGACGATCGCGATAAATTAATTACGTGTGAAAAATGCATTTTACCTTGAAATACCATTGAATACACTAACATAGTGCGTAGGTAACAAAATGTGAATGTTTAAGTAAATTTCTTTTCAGAAATTGTCCACGGATAAAACTAAGATTTAACAGACAAAGCGTCTAAAATATATCTTGAAATCAAATTATTCTGTTTTAATTTAATTATATAAATGTGTGTAGGGGGGGGGTGCTTTGTTTTGAAAATTAATGATATGACGCGGAAGAATTTTAGCCTATTTTCTTGTAATAATTTGACAAATTATATCATTCCCAGCCAAGGCCGTATCCACGGGGTGGGTTTTGGGGGTTAAACCCCTCCCATGAGAACTGAAATAGCTTAGGTACTTCATTAATATTTTATGCAAAATTTTTTGTTACGAGTATAATCAATAACATATGTAATTTTTATTAATGTTTATACAGTAATTCGTTTATGCAAAATTATTAATATATAAATCAAAATGATGGAAATTATTAATAGCATGAATATTAGTGAAAAATGTATTTTTATTTATAAAATAAATATGCAAAGAAAATTTTCACCCCCCCCCCCCCCGCGCCAAAATTCTGGGCACGGGCCTGTTCCCAGCTGAACTTGTTTGTGATCCAAGAAATGAAAGTGGGGTTAATCGTTTTTCTCATGTTTATGCCGTATGCAGTTGTCTGATGAACTGTTTTAATATTTCTGACCTAGAAGTATTGATTGAACCCGTAGTAATATTACTCCGTGGAGTTGTCTTTTTTTTTTTTTTTTTTTTCGGCGCGTTTTAGAAAAGTGGGTCGCGCTACTAATTAATTGCGATAATCAAGGCTAAATTATAACAATTCGCAGTTTTGGAATGCGTTTATTTCGTATCGTTGACAGAACTCGCGCAACGTTCTCACAGTTTTTGGATAATTCGTGAGGTTAATTACTGGCGAATTTATATTTTCTCGCGATCATTAGACATAATTGATTAAATTTTGCAATAATCAAGTTTAGGAAGAAATACAAAACGCAGTGCTTTTTCGTTAGTACGTCAGTATTGAATTTCAGTTTAAAAATTAGAAATATTAATGGCGAGTTTTGGTATGTGACTCTGTAAATAGGCCAAAGTTATTTCCTTAATTTGATTTTAAGCGGCGTTGCATATTCCCTAGCGGCGTAATCATTGTCCGGCTGCAGTCCAGACATTACTTGGTTTTCTATTTACATTTGTTCCGAGATGGGTTTTTGGACACTTCACTATTAATTTTAATCTTTACAGACATTATGCCCGTTATTTATAATGTTTTTTATAAACTTTTCAAATTTTCCGAATATGTGACTGTTACATGTAATTAGATCAGTAGACGGAAGAACTCAGACATAGTCTAGACAGCTCTGTCGCTAGTAGCTAAAATCACGGAGGTGAAAGATCTTTAAAACCCAAAACGATCATTTCGCCAATATTTTCGATAGGCGCAACTAGATCAATTTTCAGATCATAGGATATGTGCGAATCACGATGATGATATACCGTCAATTTACGAACACGGATAAAAGTATCCGGCTGTTAATTGAGCTCTCTTTATACAAAATGAAAAAAAAACTGACCAGGTGTTGTTCAACCAGAAAATTAATAGAGCGAATGGTTTAAAGGATGTCTGTAAGTGTTTGAGTTGGTTTTTTGTGAAAATGTAAAAGACAAAAAATCCGAAGCATTCGAGCCAGGGCGTTTGGGGGTGCATTGTGTGACACATACTCTGTTCAGGTGACGACTCTTGAAGGATTTCTGAAGCATATGCTTTCGCTAGGTAACGCAGACGTTTACGGTAATTTATTCTAGATCTCTGCTATATTTTCTGCGTGTTGTATTTCCGCTGCTGGCTGATTCGTATTTTGGCACAATGCATATTTGTTAATCACATCGTGGCGTTCGGTTAGGAAATACGAAGACTCGGTAGATTGCGCGGTAATTTTACGTTTCGGCGAGATTTGTTTTACAGACGAGCCTGTCTTATTTAACATAAATTAAAGGTACTGAGTGACCGTTGTGGTCGATGCGTCACTCTAGTATCCGGCGCGGTTCTGCATGCGTCCTGCGTACTTTAATTATGCGTTTCGCTGGTTCCGCTGCTGCTGCTAACTTGGGGTAAACGATCGAGAAAAAAGCGACACGTTACAAATAAACAAAGTCGCCACAGTGGATACATTGCGATGTCTTTTAAATTCGTTTTATTTAAATCTATCAACTCGCAAATATAACGTTTATATTGATTCACTTCGTTGTTTATATCGGACTGTAAATATATGTGTTGCGCGTTTTTTTTTTTGTTTTATATTTTGGTCTTATATGTGAAGACATTATAAATGAATATAAAATCCAATATAAGGCGATATTATTTGTAGCCAAGAGCGAACTTGTTTTACATGGGGAAGGTCTACTCTAAGATTAATCAATGAATTGTGTAATATTTTTTGAGCGTTTTTGTATCGGAAATGGTCCGCGTCTGCCAACTTATCTCGATCATCCGGGTGTGGACAAAAAGGGGACTGACTAAGCCCCTGCTAAGACATAGAATATGGTAATCTGTTAACTCCGAATCGTAACCGCACATATCGTCACTATAAATTTCCGAGGATTGTTAACCCCTCTATCCGAAATCAGAATATACCACGGTGATCTAGGGATCATTTTTTAAAAATTAAACCAGCGGCTTCGCCTCGCCGACCCTCCATTGTTTCGGCTAATGTGGTCTTACTTTTATGACAATTGCGTGAAGACCGTTGTCTTCACGCAATTGTCATAAAATTCGTTTGATGGATTGTTTACGTTTTTTTTTTTTTACTTCTGTTCTAGTTTGTGTTTCTTCAGATACATTTTCACATTTTCTATTTTGTTGCATATCGCAGCTTTCTCAGCATTGCATAATATTTCAGACGCGACGTCTGTCTAAAAGTTTTTCATTAGGTTAAATTCTAAACGTTTGCGTCCCCCGCCTTTATTTAAATATTTACTCGTCTCAGGTGATAGTTATCCGAAAAAAAATATAGATAGAAGTAAAATTATAATAATAAGAATGGTTTAAAATAATAATAATAATAATTATAATAAATGAAGTATCGGAAACGTAGGGATATTTAATGCGGTTTTTTAACTGTTCCAATTTGAATTTTTGGTATCGGGGTACTCCAGTAAGTAATTGTGCTTTTTTCTTTTTCGAGAATAATTATAGTATCCTTTTACGTATTACTGTAAAATATATTTATTTTTCATGAAATTATGATTTTTTACATTTTAGCGTATTTTTGTTTTTTTTTGTAGTTGTTTTTTTTTATATTTTTTTTAGCGTAAATATTTTGGAATAATAATGGTCGCACTAATTTAAGATATCGCTACGATTACATAATGTTGGGTATTTGTTTTGTAATGTTCACGTTCTGCCACTGATAAGCCTGAAAATTCCGCGATTAGTTTTTACATATGAATTTTACAGTGTGTAATATACACGACGTTTAGGAAGACTGCAATCGCTGCTAGCACCGATACGTATCGCGGCATTTAAAATTTCGTTCGAAGAGAATTTACTTCTGGTTGTTAGTCGTAAGTCCGGAATAATATGCGGGAAATAGGGAGTGTCGATAAAAATCGGAAATAGTACCGTTTTAAGTTACGAGTGAATTCTTGGAAATGTCTCATCGTGAGTACGGAGCGCAAATATGGTTTTAACGAAGGAGAAATAAACACGAAGGAGGAGGCAGAGCAGCACATGTTGATGCATATTGTAGATAAAAAGGTTTTGCGCGCGACAGAGGCTTGTAAGAAGAAAGCTATTGTTACCGGCGGAAAGGCTAGGACGTCGTGTTCGGAATGGTGTTTAAGGCGCCGCTGAGACCGGTAAGGTGAAGAGCGTATCGCCTATTTCGGAGGAAACGTTATTATCGTTGTTGCCGTTCGCTTCTTATGAAACAAAATAACAATAACCCCGACTGTTTCTTCGAAGATTTTGGTGCGTTAATGCAGCGCACCGAGCCTCACACCGTCTCATCCCTTCTGGCTCTGGCTTTTGGAAATCGAAGGGCGTTTACCTTGTACCTCCAAATTCCGATCTCCGTTCATTAGAGGTCATAGGTCAACGGATCTCGCGCCCTAATATTATTCTGCTCCAGATAGTGTACGAGGCATTTCTTAGACGCTGGCCATGTTCCCTTTACGGGTTTTCATTTGCCGCCGCCCAGCCCCTCCGCTAGGAGCTGCAGACGCAGCCAGCACATCGCTCCCGATGACATCATCCAGCATCCGTTTTCCGACATACGTACGCGCAGTCGCCAGAAGAACGAAAGTACTGCCTCGTAAACCGAGTAAAAGTTCTCTTCTACTTTTATTTTTATATCATATATCGTAGCCGGGTCCCATTTTTGTATTGAAGCTAACACATTTCTAAAATATCTAAGCAGATACCAATGTGTGCGTTGTGCTGTCGAGATCTAGTTCCAATATGAAAACTATATTTCCGTACTGTCGACCGCAATAATATAGGCGTAATTGGTGAAAAAATTTTGCCAACGATTTACAAACGCGACAGAAATTTTAAATCTTTCATATTGACTGTGGTGCCTTATATATGACGTTATTTTGCTATTTCCGAGATGTAATCTTTAAATATTACTATTTCGTAAAAACAAAGTAAAAAAGTTCCCCCACCGCTCAAATATTTTTTTTTATTGACAGATCATTTTCATTTTACGATTTTGCTAGGCAGACTTATTCAGCATGCAGCCTTCGATTTCTATTATTACTTTTTTAACATTATAATATCTGTTTTTGTAGCGATCATCGATTTGCGACGTCCGCGGTGTAGCTTATAGAGTGTAGTAGTTTTGCCCAATTCTTTCGAAACGTCCGTATTTCGGCATCGATAAAAAACTTCAAAATGAAGCTGTGTGTGTCTTTAAATTTCACGTCATTTGCGAGCATTCATTTTTTTTTTTTGTTTTTTAAATAGAATGAACGCGACTAAGATATTTTCGAATTAAAAGTTGCTGTTTGCGTTCATGGAAATTCAAACGTATTTTTGTTTATTTCGAGGAAACGGAGACATTTCTCTACTCGAAGTCAGATGGATAAAGAGAATACTATTGGCGTTTTTTTTGTTTATAATTGCGCCGTACAATACATGTACGTAGAGGCCCGTGCAACATATAATTTTATAGGTATAGCCTACTACTCCTTTTCTTCATCTACCTTTTACCTGCTTTTTTCATCTTTTAATGGGTTCGTCAACATGGATATTAAGTAGAGGAGAAAAGAGGGAATGAAGAGTTTAATGAATGCGTGTTTTCGAAATGGCGCCAAATCAAAAAGATTTAAAAATGCTTATTTTTTAAAATATAAAATTACGGTGACTTGCTCGGAGGGAAAAATAGAGATAATTTTTTTCTACGTTAAATTATAATTATCCTCCGTAAACACCATTACATCTTCAAACATTTTTATGTAAAGCGAAAGAGTATGGTTTTGAAGCAGTCATGTGTCGAATCAGTATGATGCCATACCGTGTTAAAAATGATCTCATTTTGTTATAAATAAAATTCTCTCTACATTTTATATATACAGAATATACACCCTGATGTGAATGTATGTACTCGTTTATATTCGGATAAATACGCGAGGAAGTTGGTCAAAGTTGTCTGTAAACTTTTGATACTAATACGAGACGCTATATTCTTTTGCCAGTGTTTGGATTATTCGATTTTCTGTAGTTATTCAGTAACGGCGGATACATTGACGAATAATCTGAATCACATTGAATTTCAGGGTCGAAATGTCGAGTACCTTGTTATAAAGATCATCACGTTATAGCACCGCTCCTAGCAAAGCAACTGTTAATGATAATAATAAAAAAAAAGCTCGTCATATTGTTCGCTTTAAAACTATTTCGTAATGACAACAAACAGACGAGTATGTAACGTCGAGTTTTGTGTAGTAACAGATATTAAACCGAAATATTGATCTGTTAATATCTGTGATGCGTATGAAAATTATTGCAGAAGTGAGGTTGTAATTTGTTATTTAGTATGTAAGAATTCATGCAGCTTTTATTAATATATTTTAGTATTTCTTTCATTTTTTATAATAGACCTTATATACGATAGAAGTTAAAAATTCATCATTTTAATTGTAAATTATTAAAACATAAAAAACAATTTATTATAATAGCGCCTAAAATCAAAGTTAAATTATTAATCTTTCTGTTCGCGTTAAAATGTGTCAATTAAAATTTTGTACCAAAAAAAAATGTATATTCGAAAATAGTTGTGTATACATATATCTATATATACATATATATAAATGATATATAGTAGTTATTTTATCCGTCACCTTCGGGACTAGGGCCTATGACGGATAATTGAATAGATGGATAACAGAAATTCCATTACAAACATGCATAGTTACATATCTAGTAATGTACTAGATTTTAAATAATTTGGGAAAGAAATGAAAAAAAAAATGGAGAAATACTACCTCAAAGCATTCGCTACTACGCCAGTTTTAATGTGCAATACATATTACCAATAATCCGTCGCGTACAGTTGATGTTGTGAATATTAAAATTTTTCACCCATTTTTGTCTAATCTATTTTTTTGTTCCTTCAAATCGAAGTATACTTGGATTTGGAAATTTAGCAACTTCATTGAGGCAAATATTAGTAGGTTTTTTAAATAGTGCAGAATATTGAATAATTCGATATCCAGGATCATGCACTAATTATGAAGTGGAAAGGAACAGATTAGATTAAAAGTTTCGAAAAACACGCTGAGTACTAGTAAAAGGAATAGGAAAAATTAAACGAAAACATGCTAGGTCACGAAATCTCACGATTTCATAACAAATAACGGCATTTATTGTTCTATTTTATGTTGTTTTTTTTTTCTTTCTGCATAAATAATTTTTTATTGTTTATTTTACGTTTATAATTCCTATTTATTACTTAGTTAAATACTAGAGAGAAAGTTAATTGTAAGAAAGAATTTTATTTTTGAATTTAACGGTATATATATTTTACTTGTATTATTATCGATATAAAGTTACTCGAATTATAAAATAAGAATGAAATGTGTGACGATTTATTTCAGGAAACATTTCACCGTCGATTACAGTTAGTTTAGAATTTTTTTTTTTCTTTTTTTTTGGGTGCGCTTGTGGGTGTGTCTTACCTTATGTACCTATTGTGCAAAAATTACTGTCAATATGTTCCCTGTGCAAATGAACTGTATTACTTATGTACCGAAATGCAAAGTATGTATATGGAGTATAGTTCATTAGCTTACGAACGAAAGGTCATCCACCTCTGTTATATAGTCTGCGAATTAGATGCGGTTTTTTTATATGCTGTTACCCTCCTACAATTCGAAAAAATTGTGCAATTTTTCGGAAATTTTTTTTATCAAAATTGCTTAAATTTCTATAGTTTTTTTTTGTTTTTTTTTTGTTTTTTTTTTTTTTCTTCTTTGCTAATACAAAGATGTATACGCGTTCCATCCATTTCTTCGTGAACGCTTTTTGCGCATTTCGGCGTCCGGAAGTGATTTGAAAATTGTTGGTCAGCGGGGACAACTGCATTTGACTATTAACGAAACTTACATTCTTCAGCGTAGGAGACAACCGGAAGTCGCACGGTGCAAGGTTGAAACTATATGGTGGGTGTTCCATTATTTCAGTGCTCTTCGAGAAAATTTTTATCGAGATTTGCAACATCCGGTAGAGAGTGGTCATGATGTGGATCACCGAGTTGTCTGCAATCTCCTCGACTATTTTCTGTGGATGTGGTAGCGGAGTTATTGGAGTGTTTAGTAAAAAACTGCATTCACAGTCTGATCGGGTGAGAAAATGCGCCGATAAATCAATTTTTTATACTGGAAAAGAATCGGCATACATTTTTCTTGCGTTTTCCACTTGTCAAATTTTCTTCAGAGTGGTCTCGTCGGCGCGTGCCGAAGTCGCGGTATAGTGCACCTAACTTTCGTTGCGTGTGGTTGCTCTTCCCCTAATTTCATAAGCCCCTTTTAGCAGATTTCGTGCCGTGATTTTATGAAAACTGCACAAAGGCGAATACTGTAGAGGTCTGTCCAACTACTCAAAACCGCCCTGGAGTTCGAGAAAATACAGTATCTGGCCGGTTATCGAATTCTAAAATATACATATTAAGTGCTACTTGAAATGTATATAAGTGTTTTGTTTTTCATCCTATAGGGTGGGACTATTTTTAATTTTACCCCATTTCTTAATGGAAAATCGTATGTATTTTACATGTTACAAAGTTGTGAGAAAAACTAGTATATATTCTAGTTTTACAGTAATAATTTTACGTACGATATATATGTACACGGTGGAATTTTTCTTTTCCATCGTGATCTTTATAACGTGTGTAAATTACTCCGAACGATAATAATTTAATTTTCAAATTTTAGAAGCTATTCGAAATGAACGCAACAAATAATACGCTTCACGAGTAACAAATTAATTACAGGTATTGCGCCGCGTTAATGAAGGGAAAAAAGAAAACAACCAATTAGAAATGAATGAAACAAAAGATGAAGTGATTTTCACTGTAATGTTAAATTTTTAAAAAATATATTATATATTTGATGTACATTTTTTTTTTACCATTTTACGTATTTCTCTTCTGCTTTTTTGGTTGGTTGTAGGTAATTTTTTCTATTATTTCTATATGAGGTTGCTTAATTCTGTATCTATCCTGTTGAACTATTAATGAAAGTTGTGATGCCCGGATTTACTCGAGTGGCACTCTTTCCTGCAAAGGAGTGCCTAAGATGAATATCTTAGAATTATTTGATCAAATGAAATAATTTTAATTCTCCGCGACCGACGTAGTTCTGTTGAATTGCTGAGCTGGGTGACTGCCGTCTTGTTTGTATCATAGTATGTTTTATAGTGTTTTCTACTGTTATCTCATCAGCAACATTCGGATCATCCAGATTGCTGTGCGGAGTTTTATTGGAAATGAACCATGGAGTATTTACCGAAATTCTTAATGTTTTGCATTCTGCAACCGTTCACTGCAACCCTCATTTGACTTCTATATTTCCAGTCACATTAATATTTGTTTATACATTATAATTATATTTTTTAAAGACATTTTTGAATGGCGACCAATTAGCCCCAGTACATTTGTCGAATTTTTAAACTCGATTCATTTCTTTTGGTTTGAATATGCTTTTGCCGTATTAGTTCTTTGTCTAGGCATATGTTCAAGTATTTAGCATTGCCACTTGGCGCCCAAAATTTTGCCATTGACATTTACATGCTTCAGTATGATCTTTCAATTTGTAAAAATTACTCGTTTAGATATTTATCTTGATTCATTTTATTTGCCAGCACCATGCGGATATTTCATTTAATGAGTTTTGTAGATTTTTACTAACATTATTAGGACAATGACACTGCGTCATGAAGTATAGTTGTATGATTTGCAAATGTGGTTGCTAAACTTTCGTTAGGCACTGAGAGATGTGTATTAAATAAAATATTGGTCCTAATTTTTTTTTATCACTGCCATCTGGAAAAACTTCAGTTGAATGGAATAGTATGCCATTCTTATCGCTGCCATTAACTCTATATAGGTTAGCATAACCAATCCTTTAGGTGGCAGTTCTTTTAGCATTTTAGCTGTTTTTTTAGGGCTCATGTTTTTACTGGCAGTTTCAATTTCTCGTGGAGAGTTAGTCTCTTTTTAATGGGAAAAACATACGTGTCCATATTGAAGAAATTCAATGGTAAAATTTTTGGCCGAAGACTGTGGAAAAATATTTTCCGAATTCTTTTGTCTTTTCTTTATCATTATCTTTCTTAATGGGTGCAGCACTGGTTCCTTGGATCTTTTGAAATTGCGTTTAGCTTTCCATAATGCATTGCCATGTGCTTGAGGCGATAAGAGGGATGCATATTCGCTAAAATTACCGTTTTTTAATTTAACTAATAGGGTTTTTACGTTTTTTGTTAACTTAATTTTATTTTGGTTAATGGATCTAAATTGCTACTGTTGTTTCCTTAGTTCTTTTTTCTTGACTACCCCTTTTTAGCATTCCAGGTAGCTATTTTTAAGTAATTCGTTTCTTATTTATTAGCCCTGACACGAATGTTTCGATTAAACCATTTTTATCTTTTAATTTTATTAATATATCATTTCCATCGTTGGTTTTTTAATGTCTTTTAAAAATTTTCTCATTTTCAATATTGAGCAAACTGTATTCAAATTGATTATTGAACTTTTGATTAAAACGTGCCGGAAGTGAACTGATTTGAAAATGAATTGTTCCGTACTAACAAACGAACTTATGATAGACACAGACGAAAAAGAAAACAACTTCTATTTTAGACCTTCTGCGTTATTTTTTAATTACAACTGCAGAGGTTCTACGCTGTTGCCTTTGTAGTTATCAGCGGTATATGTATTTTTTTCTAACATCGAAGCCTTCAGTTGGTTAATGTTGCTCAGTAGTTTATTAAACGAACTTAAATCTAAGTTAGCTGCTGAGAAAATAGTCTGGGTGTCTGGAGAACTTTCAAATGCGTCGAGGAGTGTTTTTTCCCCCTGTTAAATGCCTTTATATTTTATTGCAGTTAACGAAGAATATAAGCGGGACATTGGTTTTTAAAGTGACAACTGCGCTTATCCGTGGCGGCCCGGTTTAGTTTACCAGAATATATATTAGAATAGTTACACTTTTTGAAAATGAAAAAAACATTTATGAGATTATTTAACAGCGTCGCGGAATTGTAATAGTTACTGTAGACTAAGATTTTCGGTTCATCGTCGTATTTTTGAATGTTACCATTTATAACACGCGTTCATACATTCGGTATTGTATTGTGAATGAGAATCTGCAGGACCGTATGCGCTCTTTTTATAAGTGGCGTTGGTGCTGTCGGATTACGACGGTAAAGGAAGAGACAACTACTGTTCTCGCAGCATATATAATTACAGCGGAGGTTGCATGCTTTTCGATCAGGCTGCTGACTTCTAATCGGCAGCAGGCGCTGAGGGTCTTTGACAACGATGTTCCCGCTCGCGGAGTTGAACCATAACGCGACCTCAGGACGATGGGGAACTTCGGATCTTGCCCTACGGCAATTGTTTCTGTTGACTTAATCGCTTTTTATATTGTGCGAGCGCTAAACACGTGTTACTGTTCGCCGTCTAGATCAGTGGTTTCTAGTTTTTGCGATCTGGCCGTTGTAGGACCCGCGTTGGCTGATTTTAATTCATGCTTCCGAGTGATATTGTGACTTATTTTCTAGCGCTGTGCATAATTAATATTTGACATTGCGCTTTAAAACGCAGTATGTTATCGTTGATTTTAAAACATTACAAAAAGTATAACGAATTTTAAGGAATGTGGTGAAAGTCGGGAACAGAGGATAAGAGATGTATGTAGTGCATAAAACAAGCAGCCAGTCTTGGCTTTTGCTTTTACTTATTCTCCTATGACTATTTTTCTATTCCGTTTATTTCAAAAGAAGCGGTTTATTTACGGCGCTATATCGTTCTCTCTAGGGTTGTTCTTTTTCTTCCTTATTTTTTCCTTTTATTTTGAAAATTTCATTTTAAACATATTATTATTATTATTATTATTATGTAACGAAATGAAATAGAATAAAACAAAGAAATAATTATTTGAAATATTACATAAAATACGCCGAAAACGTGTTTTGCCCGGAATACTATCTTCGGCTAAGAAAGAAAAGGAAATAAATATATTAGCATTAATTGCTTCCTGTATATATGGAAATCATCTTCCTTCGTGAAAAAAAAAGATGAAAAGAAAGATCAGTAAAGGCGAACGTATTTGAATGCGACGGAGACTTGAAATATTTCTGTTCCTTTTTTTTATTTGCCATAATATATAACGTAGATTAATCTCTTCACTAATGTTTTTCCTCTGTTCTAGCCGAAGATAATAGGGTATTCGTGAAAAATAAAAGGTTCACATAATATATAACTATTTATTCTTGAGATGTTTATTTATTTTCGTAATTATTCATTATTTTATTTTATTAACGAATTAAACAGGATTTATAGATGTACGTCGCTATACATTAACATTTTTATCATGATTACGTGTTATTTTCACAATGATGATTGCTTAAGTAATACGATATATAAATTTCGATCGTTTAAACACTTTGAATTTTATTTCGATACGACCAGATGAAACTAATACTTTGGACCGTAAATTAATGCGTGAATTTGATTGTAATATTACGGTTTATTAACATTCTAAACATAATACTTGCCCGTTAGTCTAATAAGTAATAAATGTGTATTGGTTTAACATTTTTTATCCGGTAATATTTGTTTTTCTGCGATAGGTCGAATTTGATTAACTTTTTTTTTTCATATTAAAACTGTTTCTCATTAAATAGGTATTTAATTTTTCGTTGTGAAAGCTAATCTGTACGATGCATGAATGAACTTTGTAAATCGTAATATAAGGGGAGTATCGATGAATCTAATATATGAATTGCAGAAATTCCAAGTAAAGAAGTTTTAAAACAATGCGGATGATTTTAACTTTCAACTAATGTATTAAATGTGCTGTATATTTGAAAAAAGATAAAAAGGTAAATTGTCTGTTGCTAATTGGAAATTAATGTAAAACGT
This sequence comes from Icerya purchasi, assembly GCA_039619475.1. Classification (NCBI taxonomy): domain Eukaryota; kingdom Metazoa; phylum Arthropoda; class Insecta; order Hemiptera; family Monophlebidae; genus Icerya; species Icerya purchasi. The sequence goes on from CM077116.1 coordinate 387,776,565, forward strand.
TGCTGTAAAAATAGGTTCTTTTTGGAATTAAGAAAAAGCGTATTTTTCTTGTAATCAAAATTTCAGCTCCTTCTAACAAAGCAGGTGTTTTGAAACTTTGCACGCTTTTATAAATGCGATGACAAATTTAGTCTATTATGGTCCTAAATTCAATATTGACCAAAATTATGTGTGTATTTTAAGCGTTAAAGTTTTAGTTTATTCTGTTTATATTTACTATTTCTACGTAAAGGCCTCCGGTAGTAATATATTTTAAATTATACATTTCTTCATGTTAGTTCTAATTTTTCATGATTTTTCTTCGATTCTTCTTTACCTCATCGAATTCCGTCATTTATGGACTATGTGAGAGTAGTTGATTTATTTTTCTTTTTTTCTATTGTTCGATGTTGCCAAATTCGAAATTTCAACTTATTTCTAGCTGCATTTGAAGAAACAAAAATTTCACTTATCTGGGTTAGTGTCCTTAGTTGACTACCCCTCCCCATAAAAAAAACATACATATATGTATGTGCGCGTATGGTAAGTATTTTTATTTATGAAAATGAAAAAGTTAATGTTTGGGAATACAGAACTGAACACGAGCGGGGTCTTGTAACACCGGTCGGTTGCTAAATATAAGGCGCACGTGGTACGACTAAATGTTAGGAGATTTATTAATGAACCAATTGGTATGTGAAAGACCATCTTTAGTTACATTTTTAACGTTTATTCAACAATTGTTTTGAAGTTTTTCGGTTGTTCAAATTTGATTTTTCTTTAATAAAAATCTTTCCGACTCCGAAAATAATTATTTATATATAGAGGGAAATGTTTCAAATTTAATTCCTCGAACACTTTTATGCTACAATAATATTTTTTTACTCTTAATGGGGTTATTCCGTTAAAACTGTTCTCCGAAAAAAATTGATCGTCGTTGGAAAATTTTTCGTTTATTGTAGTTTCCGCGTTTGAATACTGATTTCTTTTGCGACCTCCTATAAGATGCTACTGGAGCTGAAGTTGTTGAGGTCGCGTATTTTTTTGATGTATCACGCGGCAAGTTGAATATTCTGAAAAAGAAGCGTATTGAAGGAGGAGAGAATTTGTGTTATTTTGTAAAAATTTTTAATTTTACGATTTCATCGTTAAAAAATAGTCGCTTTCTTTTTAATTGTGGGTGGAATTATTATTATTATTATTTTGTAATGACTGCTTCTTTCTAAATATTGTGAAGATATATTGACTTTGGAATATTTATTTAGTTTCTGTAATGTTGCGGTTGACTGAATGTGAATGTTTTTTTATTACATTCGCTGAATGCGTTTTTCACATTAAGTATTGCCGATTATCATCTGTAGCCATTTGAAAGTTAAAACATTCACCCAGGTTTTACCGTCATTGCGTAGTTCCTCCGGATATTGAGATAGCAGTTTTCGGCATACACTACAACTGCTTGTTTGAAGTTGTCGCATACGTGACTTCAGATTTTTCAGCGTTAACCGAGAAATGGCTACTGTTCGTGCAACATCCGGAGGATTAAAGTTTGTTCGCAATAATTCTTCGGACATTTTTTAATGTCGTCGTGACTTTTCCTGATCTTAACCGTATCGTTCGCGAATGCCTAGACATTTCAGTCTGTTTTGGGTGTAGTGAATTTGTATAAATGCAGAATGAGAACGTTAGAAGGCTCGTTAAAACTTGGGAAAGCATCTTCATTGGCATTTCTTTCTTTTTTATTTTCCATTTACACATTTTGTTATTTTTATCATGCTATTGTAAATTCCGGATAAATGTATATTTTATATCGACTTTTTTTTTTTTTTTTTGAGTTCTGAAAATATCGGTTTGATATTGAATGATTTTTTTCAGCCGCGGTAAATGTTTTAATTCTATCATGTCGGAAGTTTCACTTCGGTGACGGCGTAGTTTCCTTATGCATTTCTGAGATTTCAGTAAATGTATTTAGAAATTAATAGGTAAAAAATAAGGACGCTATGTGTAGGATAAATTAAAGCCAAGTTTAATTTTCAGTACAGTGTCCGCTGAATTCAGTCGGTTTGAGATCGCGTAGAGTTTATGAAAGTTCAAGTATAATTTCGACATTATTCGTTTTGAAGCTTTTTGTAAATAGAGTTTTTTCATAGAAAACCACCGGGCTTTTCATACAAGTTCGGACCAGTTTTTATAGTTCTCTCAGTAATTCAAACTTGGTTGGTTTGCTAAAGTAGCAGTTTAAAATGTTTTCCGCGGGCCCCCCTTGGCGATTTCCGCAAGTGCGTAAGACGGAGCGAATTCGAATAGGTAAATTCTACGCCTTATATATAGAGATCATTGTACACTGTTTATCGTATAAATTTGTTGACGCCTTGGGTAATTGTAAATTTGCGAATATTATCTTTGCGTAGACATTAACTACGGAAGCCGAAAAACCGAAGTCTCTATTCGGTTCGAATACCTTTTAATGATTACTTATCGACTGCGAGAAATTGCTCTTTCCATCGCCGCTCGCGGTTTCATTTCTTTCGTCATACAGGTACTCAAATTGCGAACGAACTAACACTATAAACCGCTAGTTCTTAATTTGTAATCTAGTTTAAATACGAAAATAAAGTGATAACTTGAACAGAAGTCTACCTATATTTAATGTTTACATCAGGGGTAAACGTTGTGGAACACATTATTAATTAAATGTAAAGAAACACAAACAGAGATTCCCCTTATACACAATTTTCGTGATATACTTATTAGAAAAATAATGTAAATTTCATAATTTCTGGTACTGTATTCCTTTAATTTATGTAATAACGAATGGTTGCATACAATGTATGCAAAAAATCAATATTTTTTTTCATTTGTAATTTATGAAAAATATTCCAGGAACATAAAATCCAATACTTGACCCATTACGTACATCATACTCTCGCAAAGTAAGGGTGGTTCTAAAAAAAAAAAAAAAACCGTTATCTAATTCTGGATTATCTAGAAGACAAGCAGCTTTGTTCCGATGTCCGCGATAATTTAATCCACATTTGCCCCGATACATTATATTACAAACTAAACTATAAACAACACATTCAAGATTGTAAAAATTAAGTGTAATTATTTAGTTCTTTGGATTCTATCGAATTAATTTTAAATTTAGTTCATAAATATACAAATCAATTAGTAGTTGACAGTTTCCGTTTTGCGACGAAGGCGCCGGTTTTTTAGTCACACCCCTACTCCGACGGGGGAGACACTGTTTTTAGATATCGATATATACGGTCTCTGCTCTGATGTTAGGCCGTACAGAGAATCTCGCGACAGAAGTTCAAAATGGGATCGAGAAATAACCAGTTCCCCGTTCTCGAGGTCGGTAAAAAATAAAACTGATTTAAGCCGTTATTTGTTAAATGATTTATAATTCCGAATTCTAAAGGAAAACAATAGTGCTGTAATTTGTTCCAAAATCGTTTAAACTCTTCAGAAAAATGGCTAATAAATGAATGATAAGAGTATGTTCATTTAATAAATTCGCCGACTTTGTTGTATTCTCCAAAAAGACTTATTCCTTGTGTTGCGCTTTATGAACAACCTCGCATTTCATGAAATTTTTAAAGGGGACAGTAAACTTTATTCATTATTAAAAAATTACGCGAAAAGACAGTTTCCGATTATTTATTTTTCTTTCCAATTTCCGTTAATATTATTATTACTTAATTTAAACTCTCTAACGATTGATTTCTATTTCGTTGGAGATACCACAGCACGTATCGAAGAATTGTTTGTGCAGTGTTTGTCAGCTGTTATTTTACGGTAAAAATGAGTCAAGAAAATAAAAATTACAATGACATCCAGCGTGAACTATTTTTTAGGTACATAATCATTTCCCATATAAAAAAGAAAGTCTCTGTATTTATACGAAATTAAATGAAGTAGAGATCTTCAAATTTCCTTCCAGAATTGTATTCGGTTTAGAAATAAAATTTTGTTTGTTTTTCCTTTACTTTTTTTTTTTTTATTTTAACTTCTGAAAACCTTTCCCCCCGTTAGGTTAATAAATCCGGTCTGGAATTATTCTGGTAAATTAAATGTATTATTCATTGAAATAATTAGAGTTTGACTGGTTTATAAATTTATGACAGATTAATCGAATCTATGTTTTGAAACAATTTCAGTGCCCGCTAGTTATTGCTATATATTTTGAACTTTTGAAGCAGTTTTTAATTGAACTTTTTAGAAATGAAACTTTTGGATATTTAGCATTCGATAACTGCCACATTGTTATATTCGGCAACTTCGTTAAAAACGGGCAAATGTAATTTGGATTAGGATACCAAATTTGAAATGCGCAAAGCGCGATTTGCGAAATCATTACTGACGGAAACATTATAATTGCTGAACTAGTGTACTCTAGTGCTATGCATGCAGTTCCGAAAGTAGGATCATTTTAGTCTGATCTGCCCGCATTATCGCTCAAAAATATTTACACTAAAAATTGCAAATTAAAAAAAAAAAATAAATAAGTACCCATATCGAGATTTACTCTAAAAATTTAATTAATGAATGCTAAAAAGTACAAAAAAGAACTATTCGATAGAAGGTAATATACATATATTTTTAGTAATCTTTAAAGTACACAATATTTATGACGCGTACAAAAGTTTCAAAGCATTTTATAGAACTTCCTTTTTTTTTTTTTTCGACTACTTTCATAATTATAGAAAGATAAAATACAATTATTATATCCGATAAAACGTACATTTATAACTGTAAAATATATTAACTTTTTGATCTAGAGTAATTATTTTTTACGTTTTCAATGTATTTCTATTCAATTTTTAGAGTAAATTTTGAAATTGGTATATTTATTTTTAAACGTGTTTTGTAGTTAATTTTATTACGCGAACTAGTTAAAAATTATCAAAAACTGTAAATTATTTTTCCATTTATGTATGGCCAAATATGTTGAAATTTTTTTTAGCAATTGATGTTTGATTACGTCTTTTCTTTTTTTTAAATTAATAACGTTATATAAAACAATTTGAAATTATTTGAAATTTTAAATTGTTTTCTGCGCTTATTCCCTAAAAGAATTAATATTGTTAAAATTATATCTTTTTATTGCGGAAATAATTCGAAAAGAGTAACTATAAAATATTAAAACTTTCATGAGCGTTTCATAAATCTGCCATTTATACAGTGGTATAATATTATAAAGGTAAAAAAAGGCGGTTGTTTTATTACTTTTAATTTATTCATCGTTTTTTACGTGTTATTAAATGTGTGTATTATTTTCTTTTAAATTTGCACATTATTAATTTACACAGGATTTAAGTTTAATGTTAAAAAACACATTGTAATGAAATATCAGCGTCTACTTCATAATAACTACAATTTCTTGTAAATTACGATCTGAACTGTAAAAATAGCGATACGTAGCAATCGCCTTGTAATTCATTAGGTGTAATAACCACGCAGTGGCTTAGCTGAAGATATGTATGCTAAATTTTTTACGCATGTTGCGTTTTTACGTATAAAAACAAAAAAAAACCCTGGTATAAGTAGTAGCGAAGTAGTTTGAGACATGGATATGTTTTTCGAATGGCGCGTGTGAAGTTTAGCATTATATTTCGTTTTATTAAATACACGAACTCCAGCTGTTAATCATATACAAATTGAATAAAATGCTTATCGTGTGTGTAAATATAAATAAGCCTATCACTTTTGTGTAACGGACGAATTTTGCGAAATGGCTCGTATAGTCATAAGACCTCACCATTCAAAACAACACGCGTACTTGTATTTAAATAGATTGTCGTGTTTTTCTTGAAAAAGCTGAAAACGATGCATCGGATTTTATTAGTTACGCTAAAATAATTAAAAATTGTTTTTTTTTTTTTTTTTTTTATATACATACATAGCTAGGCACGCCAGCCATGCACATCTTTTTGATTTCGCTTATTTTTTGAACGAATCTTTTTCGGATTTTTCCGGTAGCGGTATGGTATCGCTTCGAAAAATTTTAAATGCTTAATTAAGCAATTAAAAAATAGAATATTTTCTAACGCCCTCGCGGAACGGATATAGTGGACAGTCGTACCGATTAAAATATAAAGCAACAGTTGCATTATCAAGAAACCGGATGAATAGCATCATGAGACACAACCCGGTAGAGAGTCATTTTGATAGGTGTGTTTGCTGCTAATTTTTTCGGACGGTACCGCAGTTCGCGAGATTATCGGCTCTTAATCGGCGAATTAAAGTTCTTTTATTGCACGAGGAAAGATATAATTAATAGCAATTCGTTGCGAGATTGAAATCGTTTTACATCGCCCCTTGGAGCTCAGTTTATGAACCCCTAACGCGAGCGTCATTGTTAAAACAGTGAGTGTCTTCTAGCTCTCGTGCTATGTAAATGCAGCGCCCACGGCCTCCCCTCTTTGTCTAACGCTAATCATTATTATTATGTACTATTGTACACAATAATACACACAGACGTAATCTCTAACACACAGAAACCCCAGAATCTCGCCTTATTATTGTTATACCAATACTAAGAATTTCTTCGAATCGGATCCCCTTTCATCCTGACGTTTAACCCCACCCTGTCCTCGTTTTTCCTTTTTCTCAGCAGTCTGTCGCGGGCTACTCCACTCCTTCCGGCCCACACTTCCGTCCCCGCCCGACATTCCGGCCGGGTTTGCGGCAGCTGACTTCTTATCAGTGTTTAGTGGATTTCCCCTTACGTTTCGACGACGGTCTTGTCGCTTGATATTGTGTACTACTCGTCTTTCTATTGTGTTCGCTGCGTTCATCGTTATCGTTCACGATTGTTGGCGCGGTCATTGAGACTTGTTCAGGTCGTCGCAGATTTGTTTTTTGTTCTATTCTTTATCAATTGTCCGCGACCGGCTTTGCGCTTTTTACACATTCCGTTATTATTATTTCGGAATTATTTTTGTTTGCGAATCAATATTGAAAATATGCATATAGCGTACGTATATGACAGTTTGGGTTGCGTTTTGGCATTTTGATTTTTCGTTTGCGCGGTTTTTTGTTTCATTTTATTATTAATGTTCGATGCGTTCATTTATAAAATTAGTGGTCTGTTCGGGAAAATTCATTACTTTGTTATCTAGGTACGTACAAAAATTCGCACGCTTTCTTAATTTATATTGATTGTTAATAGAAGTATAGAATCAAAAAAGTTCGTAAATTTGGTTTTGCTCGCGGCTTTTTCTGTGCCTCCTTGTGTACATTTTCACAGGAGCTGAAACGCCTTTCGAATTGGATTTAGATTCCTCCGAGATTAAGAACAATAAGCGAAGTATTAAAATTATATCCTATTTTTGCATATAAATTGTTCACGGGTAATAATTAATAGAGTATATTTATTTTAAATAAATTTTTACATTAGTCTGATAATTATAAAAGTGAGATTTTCGTAAACTTTTATTGATTTGGCTTTTTTTTTTTTTTTTTTTTTTTCGTGTGTGTAACCCTACTATACATAATTAAATAATAAACGCATTGAACACAGAACGGTGTATAATAAATAAATTATAACGTATTAGTTTGTTAACTAGGGCTTCTGGGATATTATTGATGGATGAATAATATTCGAAACTGGTTGGCAAATTAATACGTTAGAATTTTTTATATTATCTTCTTTGTGTGTTTAAAGCGTTGTTTATCATTTAATACGTGTAAGTTTGATTTTACGAATCAGTTACCTCACGGCAGTACATGAAATACGGTAAAAGTATGTCGTATTTGTTTTGTTTTTTTTTTTTTTAAACTTTGTTCTTCGTCTAGTTTGGCGCCATTTTCACTTTTTCTCTTTTTTTCAAACTAATTTTATCGATAAGATAATGAATTTGAATGACTAATTAAATCGGATAGTTAAGTCCGATTGATTTTAGCACATTTTTATTCGATTAAAGTGACCAATTTGTTCAAGTTATTTGATGTTTACTGAGTATGACTGCCGTGGTATCGTCGAAAAAAGTATCATTTAAATTTTATACTCTGCATGAACATAAATTGCGCACGAATAGAAAATAAAAATAGAAAAAAAACATACCGGAGTAACATATAAACTTCATTTTTTAAAATCGGTAAATATTCGCGGTTTTTTTTTTTTTTTTTGTAACCGTTCACGCATAGCTTGTGATCGTGTGGACCGATTTTAAAGATTTTTGTTACAAAGTATTCCGACCATAATAGTAGTAGTTTTTTCTTATTTATAACGAAGGGTTACTTAAAATATTATTTCTGTTAGTTATCATGGATAAATATATAGATTCGAATAAAGAAAATTGAAATCCTCATGGTGTGTCATTTGCAAGCTTATCATCTGTCGAAATATTATGTTTTCATATTATATTCTCGAAACAATCCCTCGCTTTATACCGGTACAGTTATGTTGATTTGTTCTCTCGAATTACCATTCAGAAATATTTATACTACCGATTTTGAGTTTTATTCGAAAATTTTTTATAAATGAGTCGGAAAAATAAAAAAAGAATCGTTTGATAAAAAAGTAATATATTTTCCAGAAAAGTATACTGAAGGATATTACGGGTTTTCTTATACAGCATTAATGCAAGCGTCTTGTCACCAAGTCCAAATTGCAACAATTGAAAGATCGCATTAAATATTCCCCCGATGTTTTCAGTACTTGTGGTTTATAAAAAAGCGAGTGATGTGTTGTTATACTAATTTAGTATATTTTTTTATTGCGGAATTTTACCGAAATTCTAACAAGTCTTGATGCTGTTTGCGAATAATCATAATATATTTTGCTGTAAAAATATTACCTTTTTTTATCGGGAATAATTATTTTTTACTTTCTGGCTTGTTTTTATTAAATTTTTAGAGTCAATTTTATATAGTCGTCTTTTTTTTCTTGTAAATAATTTCATTTCTGTTCCATTTATTTTAAATGTACAGATTATCCCGTCACAGTGACCACTTTGAAATGGAGAACATGTCATGTAAAATAAAAATTAAGTTTTTTCTTAATATATCCTTTAGGAAAATCGTTCCTAGAAGTATTGTAATGTGCAATATGTGTTATAAAAACTTTTTAGTTGTTTCGAGAGGTTGTTTGCAACTGTTAATATTTTTAAAAAAGTCCATTAGGGAAATATTTAAAAAAATCTCCGAGTAAAATTTCGTTTTTCTAGGCTGTTAATACTGGAAATTTTGACTTTGGTCAAAAAGAACTTTGGTATTTCCTTTAATCGTTGAAATATAGTATTTCTATCGATTATTTAAATTATAGCTGCGTCCGATCGTGATGTAAATTAGTACGAACGGCAAGTTCTTATATTAATGGTTTTCCGAATTGAAAAAAAAAAAATAACATTTAGCGCAAAGACATATTGTGAAAATTGACATTTTGAATGTTTGATTATTTCGCTTAGATATTTAATCGTTGCTTGTTGCATATATGTGTACCTATGAATTCTTTAAAGATCCCTGGAACTACTATCCGGGAGTTGTGTATGGTAACTCTTTTCTATATATGTATTTATCTGAAATTTGTCGTATTTCTGGAACCCTTTTTTTTTTTTCTTTCTTTCTATTTCATTGGTTGATCTAAAGGCACATCCTTCCAATACGTGAAATTTAATTTCCCACAGTTATTGTAGCAATTTGAATTTGTCAGGAAAACGTGTAAAATGCCCTTTTCATTGGTAACGTTGGGATTGTTTGAAAAATGTAAAAACGGTATGTTCTGCGTTATTTCGTGAGTAGTATAAAAATGAAGGTTTTTTTTTTCGTGCGAGGGGGGTAATTATCCGAATTTACGTGAATTAAAAGATCTAAAATCTTAGTTTATTACTTTTGATTTTGCATTTTTTTACTGCGTAATATGTGTTTTCAGGTCTATATTAGTGATTAAATTTCAGTCAAAATACTAAGAACAATTATTGAAGTGTGTGAAATAAATTTGAAAATTTGAAAATAAGCGTACATGTCAAATCACTCGAAGGAAGTAATAAATGGGTGGTGCCGGGATGTTTCGGCGGAACTGTTTGCAATTCAATTTGAACCTCATTCTTTCTTCACTCGTTAACTGGGTTCACTGCTGGTCGAAAGCCTGGTTTTCTCGAAGCGGGTTTTTGAACTTTATCCTTTCAGCGCTTTTTCGGTCATTTCCTCAGAGTTCGTTTTTCACAGCAAGTGTTCGTAACGTTAATAAACTTTCCGTTGACCATTTTCGCTTCTAAAAGAACGTTTTATTTGAAAAGTACATAAAAGTATCGGTACCGAAATTAAAAATGTAGTCGTTTTAACGATTTTAGCTGAATGTTCGCAGCTTACAAATTCTATACGGAATAACTCACAGTTCGTTTTAGGCAACTGCGGTAAAATGTGGTTTCGAGGATAAATAATTTTGACTTGCTTATAATTTAAACTTTGTAGCCGCGATTCGAAAAGTGTAGCAGCCAGTGCCGTGAACTTAATTGCAAACGGATTAAAATAGTGTGACACATATGCATCAAAAAAACCGCCTATATTTTCAAAAATAAGTCGACCAGTTTGAGTCGCTCAAATACGTAGTAATAATAATAATACTTGTTTCACGATTATAATTTTAAATATCCAGGGAAACTAGTCTACATAATATTTTAATATTTCATTTTAATAAAATCTTGTTTTTAATGTATATGTGCTATTATTCGAGTCCGGAAGTTGATGGCCGTCAAAACACTGAAAAATTACATAAAAGTGTTATAAAAACTTCAAGTTATATTTATAAACAAAAACATATTGATGATTACAGTTTATTTATTGTAAGATTAATCACTGGTTAAATTATCACAAGTATTTACTATCATATATATATATATACATATATTCAAATGTTCAACAAAATGATTTCCTCCTTAAGGCGCATATTTATGTGGAGCTACCTCGGTCGATTGCATCATTTAAATACAAGTTTATTCTTATGGTCTCAGTGCAGAGATGCACGCACATGAACATATGTAAATACAATGTTTTATTTCAAAGAAATTCACGCCTAAAGGCTCACCATTGGCCGATATTAAAAAGCAACGAACGAATGAACGAACGAAAGTAAAAAATTAAAAAAAAAAAAACTGATTTTATTTATATTTTTTTAGTTTTGGTAATAATTTAACTTTTTTCAGAAATTTCGATACAACTTAAGCGTCATGAAATCTTTCTAAGAATGATCTATGAAAAATGACAAAAAATGCCCATGTATATTTCCTTCCCAGGGCATGTAAAATACTTTTTTTTTTTTTTTTTTTTTTTAAAGCATGACCGTTGTACACTATAAGGGCGCAGAAAAAAAAGTGGCTGGGAACTAATTATTATTATGCCATAATTAAATTAATTATAAGCAAGTAATAACACACAAAAAAATAATATATTTTATCAATTTATCACCGATATATGTTTTGGAACTAAAACGCCATAATTATGGCGTGAAAATTGAATCTCCCCTGTGCGTTTCGCGTGCCAACCTCCGGATTGTAATAAGAGGTTTAGATAAAAAAGTGTTTATTGTAAAACTTTACGATAACGCCATCTAGGGAAAATTATGTACAATTATGAGAAAGAATGTATTTTATTGTAAAAAATTATTTTTTATAATAGAAAAATAATACCACGCGCGCAAGAAAGAAAATAATTTATTTTATTAATTTATCATTGATGACACGTGTTTCGCTATTATAGAATTTTTGCTTCGGAACAAACCGAATATAAATAAGTTTTTTTTTTTTTTTTTTTTTTTATTTTATCACAACTGAATAACTTTAATGGTCATTTAGCGATTAATTTAATGTGATAAAGAATGTTTTGCGGAAGGGTAGTACTCAGTAGTACTCTCCCTGAACTTTATAATGGCTGGGTAAGGTCTAAAGCCTTCGCCACACAATGCGATCTGTCGCGACGGGCCGTTTCTGACCGCCGCGATCCGGCGATATGGTTGTATGATGTAACATTGCATCATCCCTGTCACACACAAGGCGATCTGTCGCAGCGATCCAGTCTTGATCGCGGCGGCAGGCGATACAGTTGTACAAAATTACAAAAATCATCACGCGATCCGGCGATTCAGTTTATTACCAAGATGGACCGAAACGAGAGAGGATGAAGCACAAATTCACAGGCCTGAGCTATCCACACCCGAGTCATTACTGAACTCGGAATCTTCACATTCCTCAACAACGGCATTTGGATCAGGCGATACTTCTACTTACCAGAAGTTGAACTCCATTCCCTCATCTTCAGCCAATCCTTCGTACGTAAATGCTATCATAAATTATATAAAAATTATGGATCCAATTTTTAGTTAAATTAGAAAAAAATAGTTCCTGTGTCTATGTAACGTCCATTACTTGTTATTATATTTTTAAAATTTAACCTGGCGTGTTGAAATAAATAACTTCGTTCAAACGACGTAGATACGAGTAAATATTTTTGCTTAACTTACCTCAAACAAACGGCTAGTCTTTCCCCTATTTCAATAGGTCTTCTCCAATTCGTGATGATCCGCTTAATCCTGGGTCGCATTACTTCACGTAGTTCCTCAAAACTCCGCCTAGAGATTCGGATATATAAAAAAAATCTGTCTTCATGAGACTGTAGTTCTCGACAGAGACGGTGGTATTCACCAAGTTGTCCTCTCTTTTGATTTATCGGGTGCACCCAAAATTGTCTTTTTGTGCTGGTACGCTGTAACGCTAAAAGAATCAAGAGTTCCTCTTCGTTTCAACTATTAATTTTTCGAGAGAAACATGCAAAACACTTCTGTGAACTTGTGCGGAAATCTATCACTATACTGGATCGCTCACATAGATATCGCATTGTGTGTGGAGTAGCCGTATCGCCGATCGCCGAGGAGATCGTGGGATCACTGCTTGTCGCGACAGATTGTGTCCTGTGTGGCGGAGGTTTAAAGGCTTATTTCGCCACAGTCTGCATATTTCACCGGAGGTATCCAGCAAATTGGTAGCAAGTGGATTCATATGAATGCTAAGTCGGGCGACATGTTTATTTTCTTGTTTTTTGATATCATCCTCCACAAACATGACGTTTAAGTCATTATGAAGGGTATAATTTGAGACGTACTAGGGGGCTGTAGTAATGGTTCTTAGTACCTTATTTTGATATCGCTGTATTTTCTGTAAGTTGGATGTTTTTGCGCAGTCCCATAGCTGTATACTGTACAGCCAGATCGAGTTTGGAGCAATTTTATATAATAGTTTTATTTTCTAACGACAACCCCGATCTCTTAGCTAACAGCCACGACATGGTTCCAGTTTTAAACGTCAAATGCTCGATTTTTTTCTGAATGTGACCCCCCCCCCCCACCCCTAGGTGGCCAGCCTGGCGTCCAAATGCATGCCTAAATATTTTACGTTATTGGCATTTGGTATTACGACGTTATTTATTTTGATTGGCAGGCGTTCAATTTTTCGATTTGTGAATGAAATATGCGTCGACTTACTTTCATTGACTACTATGCGCCATCGTTTTAGCCAAGTCTCCACATGCCCAAATGACTCCTGCAGTTTTTCTGTGGCTGTGTTTTCACTCTTATCCACGGCTAAGATGGCTGCGTCATCCGCGTACAAAGCCATTTCTGTGTTATCCAGCATCGGGAAGTCGGACGTGTAGATTAAGTATAATATTGGACCCAGAACGCTCCCCTGCGGTACCCCGGCCCTTACCGGATAAATAAAACATGTTATTTTCTTTATGCGTGTTATTACTAGTTTATTGTTAAGTTAATTTTCTCAATTATTACAAAATGGCACAACGGATAGAGAGGATGTCGATGATATTTTTGCCAATTGAATAACACCGGTTGACTAAAAGAAAATGGATCACTGTATTAAAATATTGTATTTTAGTCGACGGATTCATGGAAAATAAATCGGCCGGTGAAATTTCGATTTTAATTTTTTTTATAATTAAGTTTGCTTCGGGCCTTGCTCAGATCATGCTACCTTTTTGACTCTGATAATAGTTCAGTCCCGAATGGATTTTTAAAATTTCTTTTTATTCATGTTTTCAATATAGGATTATGTTATTGTTGTTTTAAATTTTATATTAAAATTTTTTATTTTTTATGATTTTTGCATTTATTTATTTTTTTTTTCAAATGTTGTATAAAATTTGTTTGATTCTGAGGGAACGCATGTCTTTACATTCTATACCATTCACTATAATGAGATTGCCTTTTGCGTTTTTTTTTTTATAGTGCGTTTGGAATACTTGATAGCATATTCAACTTATCAGATCCTCAACACGAACAGTCACAGCTTGAATAGAAATGAAATGCCTGAAATATTGAACTTAAAGTAAGATTAATACTTGTAATATTTTTTATCGGTTATTAACTTAAATGAAGTTGTACTATCATCAGTAATAACAATGTAGGTTATTACTGTTCGCTCTCGCGTGTAGTGTGTGCGAGTGTAAGAATCAGCAAAAATATGAACTGTTACATTAATGACGCGGTTGTTGTTGTTAGTTTTGGTGGAATATGCTTGTAAGACATTTCTGTAGTTACACTTCTGTAAACAACTACAAATTATAGTATTACGTGGGGGGGGGGGTATTCTACAGTTTGACATGAAATTTTCTTTCTAGACGAACCGAAATTGATCAGTGTATACACAGTTATTACGCTGTAAACGTTGTAAATTTTGATAGGTTGAAGAAGAATTAAAGAATTTGAAAAAAATGAAAGACGACGGAATTTGAATGCTCAGTAAAAGTGAGGACACCGTCTATTTTAATCAGTTTTTTAATATGATTTTATGAGCTCGCGAAGTATATGTTTATGTTTATCTGTTATTGTCATCGAAAATTTGATCACTGGTGTAATTGATTATTGTTTTTTTTCAAGTAACGAATAACGACAATAATCCTTGCACAATTATGACTGTTTAGTAATCGTAATTAATAATAATGCGTAATTACGAAACACTAATCGGGAATTTTTTAAATGAATTGCAAATTAACTCTTTCAATTGTTCAGGTAATTAGTACGATTACATGTATATAATTTTAATATTTAAGCAAATCCGAAGATAATAGTTTTGATCTTCTAAAAACTGTACGCATAATAGCGATAAATACGGTTATCAGGCCTTTTCAAACAGGCTCCGAAATTTTTTCAAAACATTTTACGGAATAAATGAAAAAACAAAGTTATACTGTATAAAAATTTAAATATATCATTAAATTTGAAGATCTGCTGGTGTATATTATTTGTTTTGCGAGGGTAAATGGCATATGGTGGATTTGTAATTTTTGCCTTTATAAAAAATAGATGAATGGATTAGAGCGTACAAAAGCGTTTAAATCATGCTATTGAAAACCTCTGAATTATCTGACTATAAAACAAGTAGTTGTATTTGTCCCGTCGTTTTATTAAACTTTTAACTGTGGAAAATTATTGGAAGAATCATAACTATTGTGTTCTCTGAGCCTTCTCCGGTGCACTGATTTCTTCGGAATACTGACTACGGTTAGGTTTATTTTTTGTTCAGTTAGTTTTTACAAGCATTTTTTTCCAGAAATATATGCGCCCTATTAAAAGGTTGAAACTATTAATCTGGTATTCATTCGCGTAATCGTCAGTAGTGATTACCTGGAATCTTGATAAACAGAGTAATTCGCAATTCCCTTATCAAATATCCGATTACTATTTGGTAATTATACGTTATAATTATTATTGGTTGCGAAAAAAAAATTTGGTGGTGACAATTTTATAACATTGTGTATAATAAAGGTTTTTATTTATTTTTTTCTATTTTTTTCTATTTTTTGATATAATTAAAATTTAAAGTACTTTTGTATTGGGAAAATTACAGGGAAAATAAAGGTAACTATATAGTTGGTTCCTAGTCAATTGCACCTTAATGATAATTCCGCTTTTTCTATTTACACGATAATAGTAAAGTTTGACGGTTTTTTTTTTTTTATAGTAAGCTAGTTTGTTGAATTAACATGGTAACGAAAAGTGTTATACAGTAGAATTTAATAATCGTGCACACAGAGATAACAGGTTTACATTTTGGGAAGGTGAAAAAATTTATAAATGCCAAATAAATATTGTTTTTTTGTTTTTTTTTTGTTTTGATTTTCTGAATTGTTTTACTTAATTTTTGTTTCAACCGAAATTACAAGTGAAATCTTATAATGTTTTGGCCGAAGTCAAAATTTCATCGGGGGTTAATTAAAATTCAAATTTTGATCAAAAATTAAATTTGTACTTGGAAATTACCCACTGAAAGACACCTTTCATACCTCTCTATCGGGATAAGCGATTATTTACGTGCATATACATCACTTTCTTATTCACTATTTCCGTTTAGTATGACGCAAGTTCTCTTTGCACCGTGAATATTTGTAGTTCGCATTATACGGTTAAGTTTGATCAGTTTCCTTTTGCGTGCCAATCCTTTATCTATAGTTGTATTCGATATTGGATATCGAGGATGAAATATGTTGAACGTTATTAACATTCGAAGAATTTCAACAATAGGTTTCTTTAGTATGCTAGTATCAGGATAAGGTTACCGTTAGCAGCGAAAAAAACAAACTTATTCATTCCCATGTCTTTGCCGGTCCGTGTATGGTAGCATTTTTATTGAAAGGTTTCACCGGATAAATTTTTCTTCCGGATTTAGTGTTTGGAATGGTGTCTGTTACTTATTAAGAGAGGCGTTTTACGTTTTTATTTCACATTGTGCCAGTGAATTTTTTTTTTTTTTTTTTTTTTTTTTTTCGTATTTCGTTTTGTATTTCTTTAATACCTGTGCGAATTATCAGTAGGCTGTATAATAAAAGTTAATTGTAAGAGTGACTGATGTTGCCGCCAAAATATATACTTAAGTTAAATTAAATGTTTTGTTTGTTTTTATTATTATTTTTTTTTTTTTTTTAGTTTGCTTTAGTAGTGTCTAACTGTAGTTATTGTCATTTTTTTCACGCGGTTATGTTGATTTATTCGCTTTCTCCAATTGTAGTTTATATCATTTATGGTCAGCAAGCGTGACTAAATGATTTTTGACATGGATATTTCTTACGGCTAGGAGTTATTCGGCAAAATGCGTTCCTCAAGTAAAAGTGTAACTGTGATGACGTCATCCGTAATTAATCCAGTTTTAGTTTATGTTATTACTAAGAAATTTTCTTTAAATTTTTACTTTTATCTATATTTACCGTAATAAATATTTTATTCGTTTTGTGATATCGAAAGTTTGAGTTTATAATTTTACCAAAATGAAATATAACACAGTCTGATCCTACTTTATACGTACCAGCCGAAAGACCTTAGTTAAAATGTAATTCTACGCGGAAGGCACGGAGGTACTAGTTTAAATTCGTTTTTCCCATTTCATGGCTCCGCGTCTGGGAAATCTATAATAGAATTGCGAAAGTGATACCGATGAATATTGCGATCTCTTTGTACCGGATTCTTTAGTTTTTCAGGCCGCAGTTCAACTGAAAGATTGGCATTTCAACTTGTTACAGTATCGGTTCTCTAGTAGTTTTTAGTATAAACAAAATTAATTTTTTCTGGTTTGTCGTCACTTTGAACATTCGCAGCTGCCGGTAATTTTTACTATTTTCAATTTGCAAAACCCAATTTCGCAACGATCGCATATATGTTGCGGTAGCTGATTGATACGGAGTAACGTGTGAAACATTAGTCGAAGTACTTGTATGAATTTCACTTTGAAATTATAGTATAAGACCGTGATTTCTTTCGCGCATTATCTGAACTCTAAGCCTGGTTCAGTTTGTAGAAAATGAATATACCGGCCAGATTGTTGCTCAAATTGCCCCTGTAAAAAAGGGAAGGCCGTATTTACAATGCCATTACTAAGCAAATCGGAGGGCTTGTGGCGTCGAGTTGTTTTAATTAAAAAAAGTCATTTATCAGTAAGATACGGAATTAAACATTTTATGGGTGAATTGTCGGGGCGTCCCGGTTTCGTCAGATCGATCAATTAGAAGAGATTTAAGCAAGTAACGAAGATTTGTTGCTTTTTTATTTTTTTCACAAAAACATACCAAATACTGTTTTTGAACGAGTTGTTCTACTTGATCAGCTGGTTAGACATCGAGAGGCGGTCTATTACTTTTAAAAATGTACGAAATAAATATGTTCTGAAGACGGCAGAATATGTGTTCTTTTGATGTCGATGTTTACATACGAGCCTTGTATAGAAGCTATATTACAGAACGAATATAGAAACGTTATTCCGTTGAAAGGTAAATCACTAATACTGCCGGTCTATTTCTGGCTGTGGATTCGTTTCCATGTTATTAAAAGTGGCATTTAACGTTTCAACAAAACTCGCGCACAGTTTATTTTCAGAGACCGAAATTAAAGTTGCTTAATTAAAACGGTGTGTAAGGGATGTAAATGAACGAATATGCATCATCTTTTCAGGTATCTCTGTTAGTCGGTCTTCATCGTGGCCGTTTTCTGTCGAAGAATGACTCGGCTATTTCAGACACGAATAATAATGGTATAACCTTTTATCATCAACTCTTCAGGTATGTTGAAATGCGCTGCGTACAGACTTATGCTAATGTGGTTCCATTAACGAGGCGGGTTTATAACGGTGATACATAAGAAATTTGGTTATGTAGGAGTTTCTACATTAAAAACTAATTTCCTATTGTTATAAACCAGGAACGGAATAAATCAAATGAATGTATACGAACATTCGACGACGTTTTTACACCGCCTATCATTACGATGATACGCGCTATGGTCAGATTACTTCCTTAATTTCTCTGTTTTTCTTCGATTAGGCTGCACGTTTCAGTCTTGTTCATTTAGCTCTGCACATGAGTGTTTTCTTTTAACAATTTCGTCAGCTTTTTAGCGCGTGCGCGGAACGCTTATACAAATCGAGCCGGATAAAGAAGTTTATCGGGTAAAATTGTATCATGTAAATTGGACTTTGTGTAATTGCGAATAGAAATTGCGTAATTAGAATAGCGAGTCGTTTTATATTGTATGTCTTTGATTTTAATTCAAATTTTATCTTCTAATGTATATTTTATTATTTATTACTAGAAAGATTGTTTTATATTGTGAGATGACGTGAATTCATTCGTTTTTTTTTATGGAGTATTGAGCATTGTGAGGTTAAGATTCAAAAGAAGAGAATGAGGGAACAATTCTTTTCTCGAGTTTTCCTTAGGTTTTCTTTGGGCTTTACTCGTCTTTTCCTCGGTTTTTTTTTTTTTTTTTTTTTGGTATCTAATTTAATTTCAGGTTGAGTAGACACGGAAGCAATTTGATTGATTATGAAAACCACGGGTAGCTTGATAGTCGAGTTTCAGAAGATCGAAAGCTTTTTAAAGAAGTTCTAACAGTTGTGCGAATTGGTTTTAACCTTTAAAGTTTTATCAAATAAACCATATGGAAAATAAACATTTTTTTCGAAATAATGATGATATTTTTAATTTATTAAACTATGACGGTCGAGTTCAAAATTCCTACGATGTAGATAGGAATATTTGAACGTAAACTGTTGGAATTATCTAAAATAACTCAATTGCGGGTAGAGTAATTTTTACTGGCGACGCCGAAGTGTAAGCGGCTCAAAGGTGAATATTACATGTTACAAAAAAGTGTGTGGCGTGATAATAGCATTAACCGTTGCATTGGTGAATATTGTCGGGGTGTAGTCAATTCAGGGCATTTTTTCGCTGTTAAGTAATTTATAACGAATGTTAATTTAACGAAAATTCTATTTAATAGTTTAAGCGGAAAATTTCTAGAGGCGTTTTTTGAGAAGAATTGTTTTTTGAATCTGTCATAACTACCCTCTTCTAGGTGTTGTGAATGCAGTGTCATCGGAATGTTAGATATAATTTATTCTATTTTTTTTTTTTTTTTTTTTATTGTAATTTTTTTCCGGACTTTTTATTGTGGAATATTAACAAAAAAAGTGGAATTTACGAGAAACAAAAAATACGCTAGAGGCGCGAGAAAACCCGATGAAACGCGTTGTATGTGGCTTCGTAATTGCCCTATCAACTTCCGATCTAAATTCGTGAAGCAATATTACGGTGATATACAAGGTTCACCACTATCGGAATTTTAATATTATCTCAACCTTTATACCGTTTTCTTATCGAGATCGTCTCGAAATTTTGTAAAACTTATCATTTAATGTTTAAATATTTCACCGCGGTACGTTTTAAATTATACAAACATTGCCACACATCATATAACGTGATTGCTAATAAGATCACAATATGTGTATGCCGGAGAAAATAAGTCGTAATATCCTGGCTACGCTTGAACATTTTTTAAAACTGGTTTATTCATTATGTCCATTAAAGAAAATGTTTACTAAAAATTCAATTTTTTTTTAAAATTCGTTACTAATTCTGTGTCGAAATTCGTAACGAATCGAAGATTTGTTTGAGAACTTTATTTCTTTTTCGGAAATTTTTTAGATCGAACAGTTGTGTGATCCATTGATTTTAGTTAAACTAACCCTTTTGTTGCGACATTATGTGTTATAACTAGGGTTCGGATTTTTGCATATAATGCATATTTTTTTTGTTTGTAGCTAACGCTTTCATATTTCACATCTAGGCGCTTCAAGGGTTGTAGATTCGAAATGCACTAATTTAATAGTGTATATAAATGAATATTTCGGACGTTTCGTACATATTTTACATATTTTGAGGATTTTTAATATTTTTCATAATTACATATAAAGAAAACACACTCGTAAATGTCACACAATTATGTATTGGAAACGATAAAAAGGTCGGTATGTATGAAATTTTTAACTTTACTAAAAAAACAAGGTGTTGTTATTTTTTTATTTTTTATCAAGTCCATTGTTCGATAGTAGCCTCTTGCCGATTATTTATGGAACTACAAAAAAAAAAAAAAAAAAAAAAATTTTCCTTGTTGGTCTTGTGACTACCATTGTTGTATCTCTTTACAGACAGGATATCTTTCTCCAAATAAAGGTCTTTTTGTCTCCTTTATAAATGAAATGAATTTGAACAGAGCCATTACGTTCCGACCTTTTAGGATTTTATATTTATATTGTCAATTGCCTGTGCTCAGCAATAGTGCAAGCTAACAAAAACAAAAATTTTTGACCGAATTTTTTCACGCTAATATATCCATTGACCGCTGGTTAACAGTGCTACATTATCTTCGACCTTATGGGTAACTGTCCTTTGAACCGTGTACCTAATGTATACATACATATATATATATAAACAGTAGAGTCTCGCTAATCTAGCGCTCCCTAGTCCTGACGCCCGGTTAATCCGAACGAATCGAAAAAAATAAAAAATTAAAAAAAAATCTTAGGAGTCCGTGATGCATGGCAGATGTAAATCACATTCATATGTACAATTATATTGTTTTATATGTAAATAACTTTCTTAATTATATACATACTTTAAAATGAAGAAACGTTGATTTTTACTAATTAAGATTTTTTCTTTTACTTATAGAACTTGTTTTTGACATATTTTAAAGTTGATTTCGTTTAATCCAGATTTTTGGTGATCCGGAAAGATCCGGGTCCCGATAAGCCCGGATTAGTAAGACTCTACTGTATATATATATATACACAATTCACACACACATATATATATATATATATATACAAGGGCGTTGCCAGCCGATGAGCCAGGGAGGGGCAAGATGATAGAAAGAGGATATGAGTTATAGGAAAAATAAAATTTATAAGTTGTAAAGGTTTAATATTTTATTAAGCAAGAATAAAATCTTAATTAAAAAATAATTTTCGTGGGTTTCTGGCAAATTGTTCTACTACTTTATTATAAAAGTCTTCCAAATTGTTCATGGTTACGCGCCTATGAATACTCATCATGGCCAGTTGATTTAAAACTTTCAAGGCTGGGGGGCTGCCCCCTTCCCCCTGGCGACGCCCATGAATGTTTTTAGGATCCGTACATTATAGTGTGGAATCCTAATAAGATGGTTCAGAAACGACAAAAGTATCAAAAAAAAAATCAATAACTGACGAACCGTTTGACTTATAAACTTCAAGTTTGCAACATAAATTACAATTAAAATTCTTTTTGAAACGATCTATAACTTCAAGATGACCGATTACCCTGGACGACAAAAAATCCAAAAAAACCTTCAAGAATAAACTCGTATATGTATATGGTATTTAAAATGACCTCAAAAATCACTTAAAAACTCATAGCTCATCACCAGATAAACCTTTAAAGGTGAAATTCAAAATATAAAACAAAACGCAGAAGCTCTTTCGTAAAATCAAAAAATTACGATTAAAAATTACATAGACCGACCCCCTTTTGGGCCCAAAAACAGCAAAATAGAGGATGTTCACGTAAGCAATAGCCTCATTAAAAAAGGTGAGGAAACCAAAATGTATCTCACATATATGCATAAAGGACCGCTTTATGGGAAAACTATAGCCGAGCTTACAACTTTATATTTAGACGTTCGGGGCGCTGAAAGCTGGAAAGTTTTGAAAAAAATATTGTTTTTCTGAGCTTGCGATATATTATTTCGAAACAGCACTATTTGTCTGGAACGAACCTGTATTTTAATTTCTTAACGAAACTTTTAAAGTTTACGAAAAGTTCAAAAATGCGCGAAAATTAACGTGTAGCCCACGCTTGTGGCACAGGTATTAAGCTAAAGATTTTGAATAAGGTTAAAAATATACGCATACCTATATACTTCTCTGGTTTGAAACATTCAGGTTTCCAACTTTCAAATGAGACCCTCAGATCGCTATTTATCGAGAACAAAACCGCATTTAATTTCCTTAACGAAACTTTCAAAGATGGTAAGAAGTTTAAAAAAAAACGTGAAAAATGACATATAGCCGTCCCTTGTAGCGTGAGTATTATAGTTAAAAATTTCGAACAAAGTTAGAAATGTGCGCGCACCCCCCCCCCCCCCCCATGTATATTTCTCTAGTTTGGAACATTCGGATTTCCGATTATAAAATTCTGCTCTTGGGGCGCCCTAAGTTCGAAATTTATGAAAAAAAACTATTTTTTTTATTTTGAGCGTATGGTATATTGGTGGAAAGATCGCTGTTTGTCCGGCGAAACTGTATTTCATTTCCTTAACGATAATTTCGATGTTAGCGAATAGTTCGAAAAAACGCGGAAAATGACGCATCTCACCTTTTTTATGGTACAAAAAATCAGATTTCTTTGTTTTGAGTTCAGTATTATATAAACTTAAATTATAGTTGTACATACGGAATCCTCAGCGCATGGAACATCATGCTTGACTGAACTTGTTTTTTCTTGTTTCGTTCAGTTTTGATGTATTTCCAGCGTTTTAAACACCGTAATTTTTTTTGTTCCAGTTCGGTTAAAGAGTCGAGAAATTCTGTTCAATTTCGGTTAAAGAGTCGAGAAATTCTGTTCAATTTCGGTTTTTGCTCTGATAATAAAAGTAATGGGGTTTTTCGGTTTTTTCAGTTTTTTTAGTTTAGGGTTCTATTTTCGATTAATAAAATTCTTTTTCTTAGCAAAATTTTATGCCTATTAATTCTGTTCGCCTTTTATTTATAGCGACGACAAAATTTCTTATTTTTCTTTCAGATTTCATCCTATTAAATGTATTTCTTTACCGTTCTGTTCTAAATTTGTACTTAAACATGTCGCCAAAGCTGAATTTTCCAATGCTTTAGGTCTTCTATTTTCTACTCATATCACTATCTATACTGACGGTTCTTAAGGGCCAAGTGGGGTTGGTTCGGCCCTTTTTTGTCCCACCTTGAATTATTCTCAATCTTTCAAGCTATACTACCCTCCTTTTGTTCAATTTTCTATCCGAATCTATTGCTATTCATCGCGCTGTTCTCTTTGTTTCCTCATCACTGTTCTTCCATAAAGTGCTCATTATCTCCGTTTTTAATAGTGTTCGGTAAGCTATCTCATCTTCTCTTTCTGCTCCCTCTTCCGATTATGTAAAACTTCTTATACGCTTTCTCATTCATGATCTCCTCCTTCACTCGATCGAGATCGATTA
Source organism: Icerya purchasi (assembly GCA_039619475.1). Lineage (NCBI taxonomy): Eukaryota > Metazoa > Arthropoda > Insecta > Hemiptera > Monophlebidae > Icerya > Icerya purchasi. Next base: position 387,800,587 of record CM077116.1, read on the forward strand.
TTAATTGTAAGTAAGCTATTAATGTTAACGGCCTAGATTTTTTTCGTATTATGCAAAATGGCGGATCATTTTTTCAAAAATAAATTTCTGCAATAACCCATGTTAAGTGAACACTGATTTCATGTTATTAAAATTAGAGAAACAGATTGCTCAGATTACTTTATATTTGCGGATTTTGAATAAGTCAGTAAAATTATTTTTCCGTCTCACTGAATCCGATTTTCCTCCTGCAATAAGCGTACGGATGGTGCGTCGATGGAATTTTTCTGACGAATCAGTAAACTGCGCAGGAGCGTAATTTAATGCTATCGCAATAGTCTCATGTGTTATCCCTTATATATACGAGAGAAAATAGATACAGAAGAACATTATTTAATTTTCTTCAGCCTAAACTCTAAAATCCGAATTTTGCTAGATGCTGATTGTGGCTGATGAGTTCTCGTGTTCTTCACCATTGTAAATTAGCGCGGATGCGGATTCGAGAGTGACGTGTCAACTCGTTTTTTACAGCAAATAACTTTGACAGAAAAAACTCGCTTGGCTACTAACAATGACTAAAATCGGGTTTCGATTTTAGAAAATTCATTTACTTCGAATTTAATTCCGCATTTTTTTTTTTCTTTCTAATTTTGCGATATTGCCGGATTTGTTATTTGACTCGAGAAACGTTCTATACAAATCTTAATCGTGCGCAGTGTGTCTTATTTTGCTTCTCTCTTAAGTCGTATAAATCGAGCGTCGTGGCTACCCACCGTATACACTCTAGTTGTACTGATATAGTTTACTTTACAGAAATCAATGAGGAATTCCTGTTCTTGCCGCGATTAAAATGAAATGGATTATTCGTTGAATGATTGTTTCTTTTGAAGGTTTCATGTTTGTAATATATATTTTTTTTATTCCAAGAATTTTATTCTAGATAGCGGAATGATATTGTAAATTAGGGGCGGGGTGGGTTACAAATTTTGAGAAACCTCGGTAGCTGCTTAAATAACGGATCTATAAGTCGTTAGAAGAAAGGTATTTAATTATAAAATGGAAATTACTTCGAAGAAATTAAAACTATTGAAAATAATTAACAGAAAATATTGAATAAAAATTTTATAAAAAAATTTAAACGTTCCAGATCTCTTATTGTGTAGATGTAAATCGTGGACGAACAATTGAAAACGGTTAAAATAATTTAATTTCATTCCTCTGCTGGAGATTTTTATCCCTAAGTAAATTGGCATATTCGTTATACACCTTTTACGAGTCCTCTTTAATAATCTGAACAATCTTATAATTTCGGCTGAGCGATGTATCTTAAATGAAAACGCAGATACAAACGCATCGCATTTAACACGATGTTTCTATTTTTATTCACGTAAGCGATGATTTGTCGTTTTACTCGGAATGAATCTGTTTTTTATCTTTCACTCATTTGTGACACGATGTTTGTTTAACAAAAAGTTATTGGTAATAAGATATCAACTTGTAAAGCGTATAAAGTTTCTATCGAGTTTTAAAATCTATCGAAAAACAATAATAACACTTATTACGGACGCCAGAGTGCCAGTTCACGAAGGGTAAACAAACAAATATTATGTCGATTGACTAGACGAAGAAAAGCACGAAAACAAATAGTGCGACTCGTCTGAAAAAATAAGAATCTATTTATTCAACCAATTAATTAGAATTACGTTAGCTATCGCAGCGAATTTGGTTCGACAGTGGTATATCGTTCTGGTAGCACCTGGTTCGAATTTCGAAATGCAAAAAAGCACAAAAGGTTCACTTGCGTTGGGTTAACGTTCACGGTTGACGAGCATCCTTAAATAAAACAAAAAAAAAAAAAGAAAGGTTACTACAGATTCGAAGTGAAATACGGCGTATAGCAATTAAAGAAAACAGGTTGCAGTAGTAAACGATAATATCGATCAGATGGAATAATTTTAATGTTAATTCTAAAGCTGAATATCGGTGGCTGTACAAATTTTTAACATCAAACGAGCCAATAGCATCTTACTACAACTGATTTAGAATAACAAGCCCGAGAACGCTGGATTTGAGTCGTTCGCTGCTCGATCTAGTCGCCACGCATCCATTGCGGTTAAAAGGCGATTTCCGAGAAATCAGCATCGCAAGAACATCATTGAATTCGAATCATTGGAAGGAAAAAACTGTGGCCCCGGATTGATTTCAAAATATGTACGTGAACGCTGGAATTTTTTATCAACGGTTTGAAAACAATCTTTTTCAGCAAACGTTTTTACCGGATCGCGCATTTGTGGCACACTTACAGTTTTTGGACTGTTAGTTCCTTTAGTTCGAAGTTTCCCAACTTTTGCCATATTTTGTGCTCCTAAAAATTTATTAATAAACTCCTCGTCGGGTTCTGAAAGAAAATTATTTGCACGTTTCGTGGTAACGATTAATTATTAGTGTTTCAGGATAAGAATTTAAAAAGCGAGAAGGATTTCAATTGGTTTTTTTTTTTTTGTTTCAATAGACCAGATGGTTTAGTTAGATTTTAAATGTTTCGCTTTTTATTGTTTTTAAAAAATTTAAATGTATCGAATTTTTTTATTGTGCTGCGGTAGATTTTATTATGTATTATCTTAATGGAAGGCGATGTGAGAACAAAATTCGCATTTAGTTAATGTTTTCCGCATCTCCGGTTGAAAACCTCTGCTCTAGTTCTTCGATCAGTTATTGTATGTTTGGTTTGTCACTATGGATGTTCTATCGGTTATTTTGAGATTTTTATCAAGCGAATTCATACATTAAACGCCTTTTTCAAGTAACGCGGAACCCGGTATTATTAGTTCTTGGAACAGGGAGCTTAACTACAGAAACGTGGCAACTCAGCCAATCTTTTATTAGAACTTGGTTGTTTTCTTTAGTCGATATTTACTCTTACTTCTTAGTTTCGAATTTTCTGTCACCCCACAATCACGGTCATTGTTGCCTACGCCTTGACCGCCGGTTCCTTTAACATCCTCCGTCGTTTCCCTCTGATGACTTTTTTATCTTAGTAATTGTTGCATTCTTAAAAAGTTTTTTTATTTATTTTTTCGGAAACGCTTTCCTCCGTTTTATATTCCTTGGTTTTTTTCCCATACATTTACTTTTTTTCTTCTTCATTTCCCTATTATTTCTTCTCTTTTATTCGCTCGGGTTCATTAGATTTTCATCTTCTAATTAATTTTTGGTCGGATTATTATTTTTAGCGTTAGCCAGTCTACAAGGAGAGGGAGGAAGAGTCTCGTCGCATTGGAGAAAAATGGTTTGGGCTGTAGAAAATAAGATGATGAAGCATACAGCAAATGATTATTACTACTTCTGTGATTTTATTCGAGAGAGGTAGGAGGAAATCAGAATGATGCCCCTTACAATGCCCGACAACAAATATGATGTAAATATACGATTAAGGAAATCTTTTTTTCAAATAACATTAAAATGTACGGAGATAATTTTTTTGACATGCGAGAATAATTAAAATTTTACCTAAATTGTTTCCTAATGCGGATCATAGTGGTCGTCAATACTGTATAGTGTATGGTCAATGATGAATTTATCTGACACACACACACAGAAACGTTCTCGTGTTAACAGGTCTACTCCAAAAATTAAATTATGGAGTTTTGTTTGCTGTTATTATAGTTTGTGTTAACGATAGATTGCAACGGACATAGCCGACGGTTTCGTATTTCACAGTAAAAATAGGTTCAGCTTGTCCTTGATTAATGGCGTTATAACGTTTTCTAATATTGTTTAATATCTTAGCTAATTATTATTGGTGATAAAGGTGCGTGTAACCATTGTGTTATGGTACTATTCGATTAGTGTAGCGAAATTTTTGCAAAGGGGAACTAATTGACAAAGATTTTAAAAGGTAGTGAAAAAAATATCGTAAGATTTTCGATATTATCATGTAGGAGAGTGTACCACCGCCGGCTGTGATAAATATTTTTTAAAAGTTAAAACATCAAATTTTCATTTTTATTATTTAGGCGTTCGATGATATCGTTTTAAATCTTCGGCACCAACTTCTATTTTTTAGTGGAGCTTGTTTCGTTCGTCTTTAATTTTTCGAACGTTTCAAAAGCAGAAGAATTTAATAATTCTTGTAATTTTTGCTACATGTTTGCAAATAACATAATCTCCATCCGAAACCAGTGAAACGGTTAAAGAATAAGGTGTTTGTTGAATAATAAATAACGAAAAAACGATCGGTCAACTCTTATAAGCGCCGTAGAAATTAATTTTCATTGTAACCAGCGTCCTAATAAGGATTATTCGCTGTTTTGACTGTTAATAAACATTTGGTCCATTCGATAATACTAACTTTCCCGAATGGAAAAATTGTAAATAATTAAAAAATAAAAAAAGAACTATAAAAAGTAAATATAATATTGGATATTCTTCAAATATTTGACGAGCACTAAAGAATTGGTGTAAGCCCTAGTCTGGTCAAAAATTTACTTATTCCTTTACCTTTGTAAAGTGTTCTATTTACGTTGAAAATTGCATGAACTACAGGAAAATTTTATTATTTTTCGGACAGTTGATACTTTTGTATGCTTGTAATGAATACGATTGTTTTCTTTTTAAAATTATTAATTTAAAAATAGTTTCTCTGTTTTTCGGATTTTCCGACATTTTCTCTCGCACTAGTTTTTACAGTGGCGGCGAAAATCTAATTCGGTTCCCCGTTTATTTTGTCCATTCTACACCTTTGTTAAAATACATTCGTTATTTGTTTACATTTCTCATCATAACGTTCGTATTACGTTACAATTTTAAAATTTGGAAGAGATTTTTGGCCGAACAGTTTACGATGATGAAAATCTGGTATTCGGTAGATTGCTGGTTCACTTTTTTCTTGAAAATGTCCATTACTAGTTATGTCGGATAATTTATTTTTTACATTCTACTTCAGTAAATTTGTTTCGGAAAAAAAGTTGTTCAGCGGCGGGTGAAGGGTATGCAAAAGCTTTCTAACCGTGACCCGTTTGTGTTACAACCTTTTATATCTTGAAACTTTCAACCGCAATTGATCTACACTAGTATGCCTGAATCTCTTCCAAATAAAAGTCAGCAGTCTTCGTTACCTATCCAATTCCGTTAAATTCAGTGAGTTCGATGATAGTTGTACACAAATCAGAAGGATTCTTTTTGTTTTTAGCTAATTGGGAATTTTATTCCCGAATTTAAAGAAACCCGGTTATTAAAATTGACATTATTAATTTATTTTTGACCGAGGTAAAAAAGAGAGCAATTTTTAATTAAAAGTTGCAAATTGGGAATCGAGGAAATTATCAAAAAATCTGAATAGCAAATACAGTAAGATTGTTATAGGTTTGCTCTGGTTTTGGTAGAGATCCATATTATGTAGTGATGCGGTGCCGTTTTTGGTTGTTTCTCTATTAATTTCGATCGGTTTTCAGATTGGGAAAAACTCATGCACGTTTTTAATGTAATAATATCGAGAACTTTTCTTTGAATAAGTAACAGTAGAACTATCTTATGATGTTCCATTTCCCTTGCGAGTTATTATGTGTATTATTCCCGCGTGTTGAATTTTTTGAGAAGCAGACCGATGACATGTTTTGCAATGTACGAAAGTCGACCATATGTGTCTGGTCTGCTATCGCCATATGTTGCACGAGTTATCTTGTGGTTATGGTGTTTCTGTTTTAAGTGTTCTGTAACATATGAGAAGACAGGCTTGGTGGTTTTTGAAATAGCGCGTACTGCAGATTAACAATAAATTTCTAAAAAAATTCTTTCTGTAATAAGGATTAATTTGTTTTTTTTGAAATGAAATATGAAATTTATAAAAAAACTACCGTTTTTTTGTTTCGGATATTAAAAGTTCAAAATAAGAATAAAGAATTTTAGATATATTTCTTTATTTTTTTGTTTTTATTTCGCGTGTTTTTTTGTTTCGTTGTTAATGCATTAGCGTATTCGCATTCGTTAATTTTTTTGGATTGTCCAGTTTTCCGAATGCGATTGTTTTCGTTATTTTGTATAGCTGCGTTCCTTTATAAAAAAAAATTAAAATCTAAATAAAATGTTTACTGCGGTAAATATTCGGATTGAAAAATATTGAAGTAAATCGCTGGCGCATTTTTCGGTTTCTTGTTATAATAATAAAAATTTAAATTTTTTTTTTTTTTTTTGAACAATTGATCGTGCTCAAACAATTTATTTTGTAAATTTTTGTGAAAAATAACTATGATTAATGAGTATAAAATGCAAATGTATCACGCATCGGTTTTATTGAAATAATATTATTAACGATAAAATACATTGTATGTTGTGTAAATTTTCACGTTTTTAACAGCTGTTATTATCGCATACTAGAATTTATAAATAGGTGGATGGTAGAATAAAGTGGAAGAGAAAAGCATAATTATGTGATAATTAACTGTTATTCCGTATAAATATTTGAAGTATTTAAAATGTGCGAATGTTTCTCGTCGGTATGCCCGAATCTTGTATTGATATTGGCGATTTATTTTTTCTTTATGAATCGTATTTTTGTCTTTTAGATTTCACCGTTATTATCGAGAGTTATAAAACAAACTGGGGACAGTCGCGAAATATATCGAGAACTATATATACTTCCAGTTTATAAGGTGTGATAATTGAAAGGCTGCGTTTTATTGTTGGAAATAGCACACGGTTAATCAATGTCTTTTTTTTTATTTTTTTTATTATTTATTTTTTTCAATTTATTTTTTCCTTTGTAGAAAGAGTTTTATCAACGAGGAGTAAGAGTTGGCTTTGAAGAGGATAAATAATAGGTTGGATAGATAAAAATAAAAAGTGACCCGCGTCTCTCAACAAAAAGCATGTAACGATGATGGAATGCGGAGACCAGTGTTTCCGAAATTATAAGTAGCCGTGCAGCTTTACTTAAAATTAATCATCACCTGACACTCTAACGTTGTGTCTATTTCCAGAAATTAGTGGCAACGCAGTTAACGGTTTGCTTGGAGTCGTTATACATTATTGTTAAATTATCAATGAGAATACCATTCGAGATTGTCTCCACGTATTCGGTCGTGATGGTTACATAACTGTTAGCTATTGGTCTAATTGTATTTTTAGATAAACACGCACAATTAGGTTTTTTCACATTTATACACAGTACAGATAAATATCGGCTCTAAGAAATGATTTTTGTGTGCTATTCGTTGTGCACAGGATAATGATTTACGATGAGTATGGAATGTTTTAAATTACTTTTTTTAAATTATCTTCTTTATTATTATTATTATTATTATTAAAGAAAGAAATGTGCCACGTAAATTTATTTTATTTTTGTACCATTTCGCATCGCAAGTAATTTAGCCAGCTTTCACATTGGGTTAGGCAGCGATTTTCGTTGAGATGGAACTTTGTTCAAATGCTACTATTGAAAATATCGAAAACTATCATTTGCGTTGGGTCAGTGTTCACAGTAGACGAAGTCATCTACTTAAAAAAAAAAAATAAAACATTAGAATTATTTTTTCTTTTTTTTAAATACACACGCTCTAAGCACACACGTGTTATTAGAAATAAATAAAAGCATAACTTATACGGAGTAAAATAATTACAGTGATAATAACATCAATCTGATGAAACAAATCTACAGTTATTACAATATTAAATTAAAATTATCGACCTTTTTCAGTTAATTTCAAATATAGTTATCATCTTCAATATTTATATTTACAATTACTCCCGTGAATATGAAGTGTTTGCTTCGAAACGCGTGGGGGATATAAAAATTATATATATATATAATTGTTAATTAAGTTTTAAAAATTTATTTTTGTCATAAGTATATTTAACAATGAGTTTAAATAATACATACAGAACTATACGGAGTAATCCACTGCCTACTTTCCTACTATTGTTTTTTTAAGTGTTGACGGACATTTTCTTTGTAATTTATTTTATGTGTTTATCTTTGTCCATTAATTTTCGTACTAATACGTTTTTATGGCCTATTGATTTTTTAAGAAACTTGCGGTATTGAGTTTTAGTCATTTCGTTAGATAATTAGAGAAACACGAAGTTATGATATACACCTATTCGATGATTTGAGACAAATCATGAAACACTGACCAGTTTCCTGACACTGTGATGCCTGAATACGTTTTAGACGCCTAGTTTTTGCACAGTTCCACGGTGCTGTTCCGTACATGACTGAGATCCTGAAACATTAAAAATTTTTAGTAACATAAATTTCTGATAAAGTTGTGTGTTTGGATGTTTGTACTAGTATATTTTTCTTACAGTTTATTATGACAGTTCTCTGTAATAATGCTTTTAATGAATTTTCTTTTCCTCGCTCATTCCGTAATTGTGTTCGCTACTTTAAATCAAACAAAAAAATTAGAATTACCGGTTCTTGATTCTTCGTTTTTTGCTGTTTTTACCCGTGATTCAGGCTTAACCTAGTAGTACTGCCATTTCATATTGGCCCATTTTAAGTAATTCTTAATTCGATTTTTTACCGTTATATTTATAATAAAACTGCAGCGTCCCCTTAGTTTTTAGTATTCGCTCTCTATTTCATTACGGAATTTATTTTCGTAAAAGATTTTTCGAAAAAAGATTTTCGCTCTTAAAAAACTCAACCGGTGTTATACATAGATGGTTGTTTATTTTTTGTTTTCTGTAATAATTTCCAACTCGGTTTAGACGCTTGTCGTTTTTTTCACACGTTATGATATGTCTTATTTATTCTCAGTTGTGCTTAAGAAAAGCTAAAGAACAAAATAACCGGATGACGAACCGAGCGGAACCGAAAACTCGTAGCCTTTTTTTAAACGAGAACCATTTTCTTCCGAGTCCCGTTCTTAACAACGTGAGATTAGTTTTGTTTCTGCGGAAACTAAAAAAGTATTTTATTTTTGCATAACGTTGTTGTAAATATTATTATCAGTTAATTAGGGGCAACCCGTTTCCTGAAAAAATCGATGCGGGGGGAGGGGGAAAGGTGAGCGTTAAATATCGTTTTCGAGTAACATTGAAAGAGATTGCTTGGTTCATTTATGCTCGGATGTTCGGAATACACTACTTATTTGGGCGCTGCTTATCATTGTTCAGCTATCATCAAAAATTAGCGAGGAGCGCTTTATAAATATTCGAAATAATTAGATAAATATTTTAATTCTAGAAGTTCGAGTAAACTGACAAAAAAACGGAAAAAAGAACCGTAATTTTTTAATAGCTCAACAGTCGTTTAAGATTTGTCGTGTCTGCTGAATTATGAATATATTGGTAATTTTTAATTTTTAAAGATTTTCTAAATATTCTCTAAATATTCTAGCAATGCGACACCAAATTATTAATGCATGCGCGACCTATGCTTTCAATAATGCTACCTTTGTACTGCAGAATATGTCGTGTTCTTTGATTTTCTCGTGAATTATATGTTTTGTTTTCTCATGTGAATTCGAGATTTTATGCGTACCGGTTGTACAACCTCGAGGTATGTTATCACTGTTAATTTTAATAAACGTCGAAATTAAAATCCAAACTGTACACGGAGTCATTTAAGTACTCTTGGACTCGTAGTCAACTGCTTTGCGCTCATTTGTCTCCAATTGGCTTTTTTAAACAAGCCCGATGGAAACGCTGGGTATTGCTTTTAATCATTTGGACTTTGATTTTATTATTTCGCATCGTACAATTTTTGTCGATCAATCGAATATGAATAAACTTGCGAATAGATTTTATTTTGAGGAATACCCTATTGTCCAATGATGGAGATTTCACCTAAACTTTATATCAACTGGTTTAGTTCGCTGTTCAGTCTTTAGACTTCTTGGTTGAACTGTGTGATCGTTTATGTTGTTCAAATGTTTATTAAGTCTGAAACTATGCATATACGTTAGCACATTGTATTTTCTCTTTATTGATTATTGAAAGATAGGAATCTCCATGTCCGGTGTTTGACAGATAACTCAAACTTATTACTTAGAGTTGGTACATTTTTTTTTTTATGTAAAACTTCTTTAGGCGCGCTTTATATATAAATAAATTTATGGGGAGTTAAAACGAAAAACGAACGAGCGAGCGTACATTACGAATAACTAATGTATTACATCTAAAAATTAAGACACGAAAGCCAGTAATATATTGAATTAAAATGTACGTTGCATGTTATCACATTTTATATCATAAAAAATAAGTTTATTAGAACGTAAAATATTAAAAATTAATCAAATATAAAAAATTGATATACAGAATTGGAGAAAGAAAGGCATCGAGCTTATAGAGAGAGAATGTCAATCATCTCAAAGGAACTGTAACTGAAGCAAGCCGCATTTTAATCTTGACAGAAATGTAGATGAGTAATGATAAAATCGACATATCAAATTTCGATTGCATCGTGAAATTTAAACGCTCTCGAACGTTAAAGCCGGAGGGGTTGCAGTTTATCGTAATAGAAACGATAAGTTAAATATTGTTATTTTTAATGTTGTTATGTCAATACACAATGTTACGCAATTAGATTTTGGTGAAACAGATGTTAAGGATTACTGCAATGTAAGACGGAAGATGGAAAAGAAATAATTATTTTATCGCCATTTATATTTTTCTAAATCAAAGGGTCCATGATATAATTAAATTTATACATAGAAGATTACCGCCTCTCACTTCCGGTGGTTCAAGGTTATTAAAAGAAAATTTACATACACTTGCAGTGATATTAGCTGGTGACTTCAACGTCAATTTTTCATCAGACGATTTTTTGCCTTTAATGGAATTTCTTCAAGTCGAACTTCAATTAGATATTAATAATAATCCAAATCAATGAACGACAAAGTACGGAATTACCATTAATACTGTATTTTCTAGATATATATTGATAAAATAACATCAAAAACTTTAATTTCCTATTTTAGTTAGCATAAGTCTATCCAACAATCAATGAAAAACATCAGACGATAGATGAAATTTGAGTTTAAAGCCCTTCTCCTCCAAAGAAATAAAAAACATTAATAAAACAAATGCATTAATTTTTTTTTTGATATTCTTTAAGTGAAACTTTATAGATATGTTTATAAGAATCACAGATCTCCCCATTTGGTTCTTACTCTTGGTAAAGTTGGTACTAATACTATAATCGAAGTTGGGGAAAACGCCTTTGAAGTTTCACTTCTGCTTTGTGCCCCGAGGCACATGCATTTATTTTGGGTGTGTTTTTGGTTGTAATGTTTAATTCATTATGTTTAGTACTTATACGATTTTTCCACAATTAATTATTTGTTTAAGTATGATTTTAGATATTCCACTGGAATTTGTTTGTGGTTAAATTTCGAGTAGTGTAGGTGGCTTCAAAGTAAAGGTAATGTGGTTCGATGTAGTATATTGTTGACTACAGTTTGTTATGATGCTTCATATCACGTTGAAAGTTCATAAATTGTCCTTTCTTGAGGTGTCTATTTACATTCGTTTTATTTGGGTTAATTCGTAAAACAGCTGTATCGTCAGTAAAAGTATGTAACTTCCAATTAACAGGAATAGGATTTTTTTATTAATATGATATTTAAAACTGTACTTTTTAGTACTACTGATCTCAGAAAATAGTCTTTTAATAAGTCAATTTAGGTAACATCTTCAAAAGATTAAAACCTACTACCTTTTGAAGCCTTCTTTGATTTATTTTTATTCGCTCGCTGTGCTAGTCACTATCAATGCTCGCGAGTATTTTTGTTTTACATATCCGTGCACAATTCAATGTAATCCTATTTTAGTTGTATAACTTGTAGCTGCAGATCATATGCTTAATAGAACCAAGCTCTTCGCTAATTCATAAATCTGATTTTATTTACTTCTGGCGACGTATCGTGTTCCTTTTTTAACTTAAACACCAATACGGTCTCTTATCACACTGTTTGTTAATTTCCGTATTCTGAGGATTATCATAGCATTTTCCGGAGCTATTTCTTTTCAATTTACCCTACCATTATATTTGAACATTAATTCGTGTCAGAAACTTTGAAGTTGGAATTGTTTTTTCTGCAATATACTTTCCTACAATTTTTAACCGGTATGGATTTAAATTACACTGTGTATTATCATTATCCTTTAATATCTTTCTATAGATATTCCAAAGCATACTATTCCATTTATCCGTTTTATTATGGATCTTTTTTAGACCGGAAGAGAAGTTCGACAAAATAAAATTTTCGTGTTTCTTAGGTTTATTTGTATATCTAATGGAACTTTATGTATCGTCACCATTTCCTTACCGGTTGAATTTATTAAAACCGTTATTATACAGGCAATTTACGTATTTTCTTTGCGATATTTTCAGGTTATTGTGTACTCATTGTCCTAAGGTATAATTAGTATTTTCTGACCTGATGGTTTACGATGTTTTAGGAACTATTACCTGTATTTCATCAGTTCTACGTTTTGTATCATATTTCGCTTGCAACTTTCGACGTACAGTTTTTAGAGTCGATAGCTCCAATAAGAAATAATTGTTGTCGTAATCTTCTATATACCTTCCATTTCTAATTGGCGATCTCTTAATATTATTCGCTTGAAAAGCAGGTAACTCGTCTTCCGATTTATTTTTTAGCGATAAGCGAGACACTTTCATGCATGGGTGTTGTCAATTACGTCATGATAGTTATGTTTAATTGTTCCATTTCTGTGAGTGACATTGTTCGCCATCGTATTTTTGTACAAAATTGTAGGACGTTTCGAGTATTTATAAATTTCACGAAGAAGAGACGCGGGTCAGCGTCACAAGTGAAGCAATTTCAGCGGGGAAATGAGCTGTTTATTTGTTGTTATTTTCTCAAACGTTAAAAATGAAGAACGTTTAAACGCGTTTTTTTAGATTAGATTTGTACGACGACTTTGTCGAAAATGAAGTCATCGATTATCTCGATTTTTATAAAGTAAAGTGATATTTTTTAACCGATTGTGCGCGAGCAAATGGAAGTAATATTTTTTGAGTACTAGATAGCAATCGTTGGAAATACTTAATTAACTACGTGCAATAACAGGAGGTAAGAGGAGTCGACGATAAAATAACTACTACTAAAGATACTTTAAAAAAGCCACCTTTCCAACAGAAGTCGAAAGCACTCATTGACTGCTTTTTGGAAATCACATTCGCTTCTCTTATTGAAGGAGCTGGAAAAATTACGTGAAGACTAAAAAAAGAAAAAGAAAATCCGATAGATACTGAGAAATATAAAAACAAATTAAACACTGTGTACGAGACTACCGTTTGCCGAGTAATTTATTCTTGATTTTTCGCTGGTGTAAATATTCTCTATAGACAACTTGGCTACAATTTGTCAGCATAAATTAATCTCTTCATCTGTGATTTTAGTTGACAAGTTACCGTAAATTATAGGAATATTTCATGCCTACGTCAAATCTTATTTTCGTGTGTTTTACAATTTTTCCCGCTCGAGTCATATTAATATTTAATATTTTTCATTACGGTCGATTTAAATTCCGGACTTTTATAGTCTAAGTTTAAACAAAAAATGAAATAAACAGTGTATTTCAAGCATGTTCTTTGGGCCATCAATGCGCAGTTACAGGCCCGTTTAAAAATTCTTTTTTACGTTGTTTTTTGTAATTCAATGTGACCAGTGATATTTAGAATTTTGGCTTTTTTTCATGTATATATATTTGGAAAAATTCACAAGGCTGAACAAAAAAATTCGGCAGTGTGCTGGTTTGTTTCTGATGTTGGTAAGTATACGCTTTCCGAAATGTGAAGGTTTTAAGATTAAATTTTAAGCTTTAAGAATAATTTTTTAAACATAGCGTCTATCGTAAATGGAAAAGAACGATCCTTATTTTTGATCTTTGTAGTTCGTAGAGGATTAGATAGAAAAACATTTAAAAAAGGTATCATTTAATAATTAATAGATTATTATATTTTATTTCTGTGGGATGACCGACCGCGATTATTGTTACTTACTTAATGTAGTGTTGTATATGAATTCAGAAATCGTTGTGATTTGCTATTCCATTTTTGAAATTACTAACGGTATGGTTTAACCGATTTAAATTGAAAGAGGAAAATTAAAAACGTTTTTATTTTATTTTTTATTTTCATTCCCTCTACCTCGTGTGTTGTTAATAGTTAATTTTGTGCACTTCTGGCACGATGAAAGTCTGGGACTTTGAAATTGGCGCGATTGTTAAAAATATGAAATATAAAATGATAGCTGAAGTAATAGTTACGGCAAAATACTGCATCGACTATCATATGTTGTAGGTTGACGTAAAATTATAGACTTACATTTTTACATATTGCATTCATTATCATATTATAGAGTGTCACCTTCCGGAAATCGGCGAAAATCGGGGAATTTCATTAATTAGGGAAAATCAACAATACGTGCGCGCCACATAGAACACTTGAAAGTATTAAAATGTAAAACTGTGTACTATACGCACATTGACTCTATGTAGTTAAAACATGTCGTTGGATTAATCAAAAAAAAATAGAAGATTAAAACAAGTGACATTAGGCGCGTCATTTTATTTGCTAACGAGCGATAGAAATTATAGATTTTATTATCGGGATTAAGCTGTACGAGCGTGTGATAACAAACATATTGTAAAATATTTGGAAGTTATGTAGTTTTTCCGGTGTGTCTGTTGTTTTCTGTATTGGGGACAAAATTGTAACATCGGGGATGTCGGGGAAATTTATTCTAAAAAAAACGTTGCTAACCTGCATCGTGAGGTGTTGATAATAAATAATAGGACAAGTTTCAAAGATGGTATGTAGTAGAGTTCCTAGGAAACGCGCGGAAAGAGTTAAACTTTTTTGTTTACTCGATTACGTATCTACGGGCATCATTTAAGACCGGATTAAAAAATACTTGCAATACTGGTTTTGATGGAAAATTTTACTAGAAAATGCGAATTATGCACGGAAAACAGTTAATTGGGGTCATAGGTGTACGGTAGTGGATGCTTTTCTAATCGGTTTTGTCAAAACAAACGCTAGAACTAAATAAGGGCTTATTAGTATAAGGTAAGGAGACAAAATACGTCCGAAGAATGTCACCGTTGTCATCCCTGGTTAACATCGTTTCTAAAGACAGGCACGTTGGCGACGAACCGGGGAAGATATATATAGCGCAGTCGCGGCTAATTCGGTTAGTTTGAATTGTCGCAAGTTGAAGATTTTCCGAATTACTTTGGATGACTACTGAATCTGTGTTGATGGCACGGTATGTTGTTGTTATTGCAGCTTCAATGTTACAGGGATAACTACATGCAGAACAACGTTGATGCAACATTACGTGATTGGGGAAATAAATATTATCGAGAATGATAATATATTCGTGAGATATTTTTGAATAAAAATAAAACATTAGAAAAAATTTGGGAACACACGTATTCTGCTGCATCAACGTGTCCACCTGTTGTAACTCGAGACAAAGTGGTGAAATAAAACAACTTTATTTCTGCCAATATTTCTTATCTTGCAGATAAGATTCCGGTGCCTTCAGCTATAGTTGCGAGGCACGATACAACTTTAAATAATTGGTAATCCAATACCACTTATACGTTTTAACGTAAAATTTTTAGACCAAAGTTTTTTTTCTTCTTTTTCCCGCGCGTAACATTATACAGATATCGCTCGTTTTTTTTCCTCTTTTAATTACTTCTTCTCTTATTTTTTTTCTAAAAGAATTTTAAAATGCTTCTCAAAACAAAGTTGTTTTCTATTTGGACCGTCTTAATTTCATCTATTTTTTTTTCCGCGCTATTTACAGCAGCTAGGCTAGGAGCGCGGACCAGCAAGTTTGTTATATTTTATTAAATAAGTTTATTGATTTGAAATGATCGAGAAGAAATGTGAGGAATGGCGAATCGTGGGACAGGAGTGACAAAGGGCGACATTGTGGAGTGAAGCTAGAGCATAGGTTAAGGATCTTTGGACATTCTGTTAAAAAGTGGGGGACGGTGATAGGAACTTCACATCTCTCACAGGTTGGTGGAGCAAGATTCTGAAATATATATGCATGTGTGAGGATGGAATGGCCAAAACATAGTCGACACAGCGCCTCCTGATCCTTTCGACCTTCTGGTTGAAATTTCCGCGCGATAGATTTTGTTGTTCCGTCCATTTTTTTTTTTTTTGCCACAATTTCCAAAAAAGGTTCTCTTACTAGCTTCCGTAATATCACCAGGTGGAGTCTGAATACGTTGAACCGGAATTACTGTGGATGCCTCTTTTGCGGCATGATCGGCCATGAGGTTTCCTGACATCTTTGCGCATCTAAGAACCCACAAGAAGGTTATCCACGGTGGTGAATTCTGAAGGATTATATTTATGGAGGCAACTATCGGGTGGTTTGATTTTTGTTGGATGCTCTGTGAGGCTGTCAGTGAGTCTGTGGCTACTGTTATATTTAACCGCCCGTTCCAAAGCTAGCAGGATGCCATATGATTTTGCGGACAGAGTGGAGAATAGTGGCGGAGGCGAAAATCTGAGAATAACGTTTTGACCAACAAGTACTAGGCAACCGACAAATTCTGCTGTCCTTGTCAGCTATCTGAGTAATATAATCTATTTCTTTACATGGAAAGTAGTTTATGGACTATGAAAAAGTAAGAGTGCTTGTTTGGCAGCAGCGAATAGTCAAATGAGACTAGTTTCGCTGCCCACAGTGGAAAGATTTTTGCAGGTTTATTGTCTGCATTGAGAAAATCTTGAATCATTGGTAAATCGGTGTGAAGAGATCCTGATGCGTAGGATAAGATCCTTTTTACTCGAGATCCTAAGAGTCTAGTTTCTGATGGGTTCTGGACTGATTGTATAATGCTGTTAAGACTTGGATTTGCAACTGTACGTAGCAGTAGGTTCACTATAAGGTAATCATGTGGAAGCGGTGGGGGCCACTCTGAGACTTCACAATAGAGGCTCATTATTGGGGATATTCTGAGCGCGCTTGTAATTAAGCGAAGAGAAACGTTATGGATGGTATCCAGTTTAGAGAGATCTGTCTTGGCTGCTAAAGAAAATAGAGGGGATTCCGTAGTCGCATTTCAAGCGGATCTGCGACCGTTATTAATGAAGAACGGTGGGCTCCGTATGATGTGTGCAATAGATTTTTTTAGCAGATTCAGTTTTGCTGTACACGATTTAGTTAGTTGAGTTATATGCTTCCTCCAAGTTAATTTATTGTCAAAATGGGTGAAGTGTTTAGTAGGATATGTATGTTATTGTTGCAGGATCTTGTTCGGCCGAAATGCACTACTTTTGTTTTTTCCGGAGAAAACTTAAAGCCGCTGTTTTGAGCTCTCGTGATTTTGTTGATTGTCTCTTCCATGATGTGTTCTCCTTGTTCTATGTTTGAACATGCAAGAAACACTATTAAATCATCTGCGAAAAGATTAGCTTTTACCGGAGATCGAACGTCTTCGATAATGTCATTAATAGCTATATTGAAGAGAGTCGGGCTGCGGATCGAGCCTTGCGGGACTCCATTTTGTAAGCGTTTTGCTTTTGATAATCTGCCTCCCCCTTTGACCTTAAAAAAGCGATCCGACAAGAAGTTTGCCATGAAACGGGTAGTCGACCTCGATAACCGTAGATGGTGGTCATTATTTTTTGTTTTGATGTAGTGTCAAACACCTTGGATAAATCAAAAAAGACGGCCAATAGATGATGTTTGTTGGTTTTTTGATATTTCTGCTTTCAAATAATTCTGGGAATCTCTTTCGATGTATAAAACGTAATTTCTAGTTTTTTCTTAATTTCTATGTTTATATTTACACACATCCCGTTTAGGTGCTTTGTACTTTTTACGGTTAACAGTATGCTAATGAAATGACAGTTGCATTGAATGTGTTACATTACTCATAATATTGATTGTTTACTTTGGTAGTGTTGTGTGCGATTTAAACTGAAAATCTGCTCGATCGCATCCCCAGTTATTTTGTAACGTTAATTTCTCATTTTTTTTTTCAATTGATATTTTTCTTTTAGTTTCTAAGCGTTTTACTGATTAAGTTACTCCGGAAATCTTTAGCGAACATGAAAGGGCCGTTCAAAATTTATATGGATTTGAAGTTTGACGTTGTATTTTACGTTCGTTATTTTCGGTTGCGACGTTGCCGGATTTGTTTTGCCGAAATGGCGTTTTTTTGACCAATTAGTGCAGAGTCAGCTCAAGAAAAATAACGCGTCAACAAAAATTAATTTGAAAATTAACTTGCACTGCCTATTATCGACGTTACGAGAACTACATTATGATAATATTCTTCATTTCCCTTATTTTAACTGCAATATTTTATCTTCCATTTTCATTGTTTACATTATCGTAAGTTTCTAATTACTTTCCACCTGATTTCCTTTCGTTTTCGTTACAACTAATGAAAATTCCAGGCTTTAGCAGTTTTTCCTTATCGCGCGTATCTTACATATTTTCATCTGTTGATTTATTTCGTTTTTTCCCCACTTTTTTTTTTTTTTGCGTCTTCTTTTCTATATCGAAAAGTTACTTTTATCTAGTTTTCATTAATGATTATGCGTTCTGTTTTTATTCAAAACATGTCTCTTTTTGGTACTTATCGGTGCATTTTTTATTTTTAGTCTTTTTCTCTTTAATCTGTTGTCTTGCTCTTATTGAGTACTAATATTCTATATATCACGTTTCGATTGAATTTTTGTATCTTTTATTTACAGAACCTTTTGGGATTTTAAATTCGATTAATGGCCATGACAGTATTTTCATTCGAATGTCACACATCCGGTGCGGTAAAACGACTTTTTCTTCTTTTTTTGTCAATATATACACCTATGTCTATAAATGGTTCACGTTGTAGTAAATTAATGAACTATTCTATTTGGGTAGTTATGAAGGATCTATTTGAATTTTGTGCCTTTTTTTTGTATTACTTTCACTTAGTAACTCTTTTTTAGCTGTAATTTTTATGAATCGTATATATAATATTCATTTATTTACGTAATCCGGATGAGCCATGTTAATAAAAGACCTCTAATTTCGTAATATTTTTCTAGAATATACTAATTACAACATGGGCGCATATATTCACACACACATAAGCGCGTGTGCTTATATATATATATATATATATATATATATATATATATATATATATATGTAATGTATATGTATGTAGAGGTTGGCTTCTTAATCATTATTAAACGCGTTCATGAACTGCTATGTCTTATAAATATTGCCGTGGTATAGCAGCAGTGGCTGGTAAAAAGACAAAGAATTTCGTTTGGTCATTATTATATCTTGACGATTTCAGTTTGATCATTTGCCAGTAATGATATCGTTAACGACGGCGATGTCGAGTATAAATTACAACTAATCCCGGTAATGACTGAAGTTTGGCTTGAAGATGTTTTTTGCTGTCTTCAACGGCGAATTACATCTTTCATCATTAGGTTTTTTGACTTTTAAGATTTTCTTTATAATGAGTGTAGTGCATATGTTTGTTTATTTTTCATCATTCTGTTTAGCAAACGGAACGTCCAGGACAGTATTATAGGATTTAAAAAGACTATAAGCAGATCTTCAACTTTTCAAATCGATTAATGAAATATTCAAACTTAAATGTGCCGTATTTTTCATGATCTCTTCGGTGTAACTTATGTCTGCATTTACATGAAACGGTATTATATAATAATAAGCCGGGTTACAATGTAAATATACAAATTTATGTTTAATATATGTAAGTATGTGTGTTTATATATATATACAATGCATTCCGTAAATTGTGGTACTGACTTTCTAAAATCAATATTACTTGCGCCATTGCGCCATTTTCATGAAATTTTAGGAACTAGTTCCGTACAAGCCTCTTCTCGTACCAAGAATAGTCGGATTATTTGTAGCAGTGCAGTAATAGTTCGTGCAAGCTCTCTTGTTACACGCGGTCATAATTGTCACGGCAGTTTGAATTGCTTCAATTGAAACAAAATGGTCCCTCTTTTAGCTCCGTTTTCAACTTGGGGAATAAAAAAATAGTCTGGAAGATTCAGATCTGTTAAGTGCGGGGTTGAACACTGGAACCATTTTTCTTGGCAAAAATTGTGTGTTAATTGCAGCGGTGTGCGCCGGTTCGTTGTGCAACAAAAAAATGCTCGATCCTTCCAGAATCGTTCTTAATTCTATATATAAATAAATAAATAAATACAATCAACATGAGAAGAAATGAAATGGATGGACATCTGATCAGACATTCGGAATCGATGACAACATTCATCGAAAGAATGATGAACGGATGAAGAAGTAACGACAGACCAATACTTAGATATATGGATCGAGTAAAAAACGGTGAAAAGTTTGTCACCATAAAAGTGCGTGCCTGCTCCCGAAGACGGATCTAACATGGCTATATTAATACCCACCAACCATAAGGTTGAGAAGAGAAAGAAGATATATAAATATATATATTTATATAGATGTATACAGGGTGTTCTGAAACCAATTCAGGAAATTTGTTTTACGCTACAAACCTCGTCAAAATGAACAAAAAAGTCCGGAGGGAAAAATAATTTGGGCGAACAATTAATTAGTAATTAATTGTTCGCTCAAATGATTTTTCTCAGGATATTTTTATTAATTTTGAGGAGCTTTATAGCGTAAAACAAATTTCCTGAATTAGTTTCAGAACACCGTAATTTAATGTATATTAATAATTAATCAGAACAATTAATTTTAAAAAAATTCCATATTTGTAAGTAGACTAATTTTTATAATCTAGTGGACCTCGATTGAAACGGAAATGTTTCGGAAGTTCAGAAAATTCGACATTTTGTAAATCATACATTTTTTGTATTATTGAATTGTCGTGCCCCCCTCTCGCGTTAAATGCAGTTTTGTATTTAGCTATTTTTTTACACATATTCTTGCTGTTGTTTTATTAATAATATTTCGTAGGATTAAAATGCAATTGATTCTTTCCCTTCTATTTGCTTCTGGGCAAACGTTGGTGACCCCAAAAATAAGTAAATAAATATATAATTAACGCGTTCAAATTCTGAAAAACTATTAGATTTTACAAATTATATATAATTCAATATTTAAGTAGTTTACCAAATATTTAGATACTTGACTTTCGAGTTGGAAAACGAATAGTTGGAAAAATATAGAAAGCGAAGAAATTTCAGCATTAAAAATGACAATTTTCGATATTTTCAATATTTTCAATAGTGGGCTTTGAATCAAGTTTCATTCGAACTGAGCTACTTAACGGACTAAGCTGCCGTAGTTAAATAATATTCTAGGTGAAACCGTACTACTGATTTTATGCAAATGTGAGTATACTCATTACTTATTCTTCTATTTCGATCTTTTTTTTTTTTTTTTATTATTTTTTCTTTATTTATTCCTCAAATAAAAATTTATGCTCCGCTTCGAATCATATAATGAGTAAATGTAATTTGATAAATGAAAAAGAAAAGAAAAAAAATTGAACGGAACTACGTTATTAATGTTTTTTTTTTTCTGGTGTATTAATTAATTCAATTAGTAAAACCGATTCAAAAGTACTTTTAGTCGCTGCCCCTGTTAGTCTTAGTGGAAATGTGGTCAACAATTATTCGGTAAAGCAGAAATTCGTTATCTGGAGACCTCGTCTTCTGCGTCAGTATGTTGGGATGATGGTAAATAGTAGAGGTTCAATGGCAAATATCAAGAGTGCTTCTGAGAATCGAAGCGTTTTGAAGTGGAGAATTTGTCGTACGGCCAACAAATATACTCTTTATATATGTATATATTAACATTAGACAGTTTTAATTGGTGCGATGAAATTTGGTGAAAAAAGGTCTATCGTCAAACTTTTTGTCAACGGTAAAAGTTTAAATATTTCAGTAAATTATTTTATTATTTATATATTTTAGTTGTTCCCGTTCTTATATTATGATGGATTTCGCGTAGGATTTCTTGTTAAACTTGTAAATTTTAAGTCGATTTTGGGGAAAACATGTTTTTTTCGATTCATTTATTACTCATTAGGAATGTTTAATAGCCGTTTATAGTGTCATGTTATCTTTTCTTTGCAACTTTTCTTATTTCTCTTAGTTTGTAATTAATATCATTAATGTTTAACATAATTTTGTTTTCTCCGTGGTTGTCTGCTTATTTTGTGCAGTATTATTTTATAACAAAGATTATTCAATTTGTCGAAAATGATCGAAAAATTATTATTTTTTCAATAGGAAATTTTCTTTCTAAAAAAAGCGATTCGTTTTTAGAAATCAGTCAAGCGTAGAAATTAAAGACAGCAGTAAAACACTATCATTTTGGGTTAATGTCCATATTTGATGAACCTAAAAATTAAAAAAAAAAATCAACAGAAAAAAACTTCAATTTGCGATACAAAAAAGAACGGAGTTAAGATGATGATACTTGGTTTTTCTTTTTCTTTTAAAAGGAACCACTCAGTTCCCTATATTATATTAATAAGAAATAGAGAAGTGAAAATGAATAAGACTAGAATTGAATATTTTTATAGACTGAAGAAATGAAAGAGCATATTTTTCATCTTAGGTTTTGGTCGGATATGTACGTTTCCTCTTTTTCTAACAATTGTTCTCTCTATCTGTCTGTTCAACTTAGTCTTCCTGCCAGTTCGTGGTTCGCTCTGCTTCCTTCACTTCGTCATTCTGTTGCTGTCTCCATAATTCGATTGCGCTCTTAAGCCATACTTTATTATCTTCCACCCGTTTTCGTTTTTCGTTGGTTTCTTCTCCACATTGTCCTCTCTATCCAAACGATGAGCGCATGTTTGCGATGCTAATCATGTCTTCTTTAGGTGTTCATCTCTTTCAATCGAGCGTTCTGCTTTCTATTTCCATTTGCTGCAAGTTGGTATTTCTACTCCATCTTCACAATCTGATCTGACTATGTTATAACCTCTGATTTTAAAATCATTTCTGTTTTTGAGCCAAGTCTCTGATAGAAATATAACACTAATTTTATGTTAATCCAATAAATTTTCAAGAATGCTTTGGTTCGCCTTTATATTTCAACTGTTTTTTCTATTGTAGAATTTTATATTTATGTATGTGTGGTGTGTATGTATATGTATGTGTGGTGTGTATGTATATGTATGTATAATCTGTGTATGAAATATCATCATCGTAAAGGTAGCATCTCCCATTCGGGAGGTTGCATATGACGAACACTACATATGTCGGCATCTGGCTGATTCTATTAACTGAAAAAAATCATTAATTTTCATGTTTGTGTTGGTTAGTTCCATTACTTTCCTTCCTCTGAGTGCTTTTCCTTGAATTTTACCCTGCGCTGCCGAATTAAAAAAGACTTTCTTCTCGAATTTCATGCGCGATAAATTTAGTTTTTCTTCTTCTTATGTCGTCCATTAATTGCAATCTGCCGACTTTGCATCTATTCAACACCTCTCGGTTGGTCATATAAGTATATATATATATATATCGCCTCATTTTTATTAATACTATTTTCATTCGCTTATTTATAATTGTGGATCATCAATTTGCTATTTTGTCTTTAAATTTACTCTTATTTATTTATTCATTTATTTAATTTATTTTTTTTCTTCCTTTTTTTTTTTCTTTTAAAATCACAAGTTTTAATTTTTTCGCTCATTTATATTGTTAATTTAGCTTACTTTTTTCAGTACGTACCTGTTCATGTTTATATACCTTTAAAATTGCAGGCTACAAAATATTTTATTTTCCGCTCGTTTATTTTGTTAATTCAATTCAATTCAATTTACTTGTTTAATACATATGTTATGAACTTCGTTAATTAATTTTACTCATTTTACTACGTACTTGTTCATGTGTATTTACATATTTCTTTAATTGTACTACTTTCCACTATTCGAGCTGTATAGCGTGTTAATTCATAGAAAACAAAAGGCAATAATACTGTCGTAATTGGGCTCGTTACGGAAAAATGTGAGTTTTTTCGATAACTGGCAGTGATATTTTAAGTATTGACAACATCGTGAATGAAAGGAAATTGTAAATCGTGAAAAATGGTTCTTCGTGTAAGAAGAGTACATTTTATTAAGGCACGAGCTGAATATTTTGATGTATCGACACTATGGTAAAATCGTAATTCTAATTTTAATGTCGGTTTTATTTTACTAAAAAAGTGTCCGCTAGTAATAATTATTTTGAAAGAAAAAAATAAATGCACAGATCACGAAACTATAATTAATCAGGCGGGGTCGTACATTTTTTTGAGCCATAATGAATCGTAGTTATTTTGATTTATGTTCGTTCGAGAGTGACTTTTTATTTTTACATTCACGGCAATCGGTGTAACGTAATTAATGTTCGCTTACACTGCAGCCGTTGTAAACGCGACGACGTTGCGACCGAAATATTGTGGACAAATCCAAAAGTTCTTCACAACGAGTATTGCGACAGAATTCGAAGGACGCGCGGAACGTTTTAATTGTAGAAATAAATTAACAAAAAATGAAAAAAACAAAATCGAATGACTGAAAGTATCCAGCAAAATCAGTAGTAGGCCGATAAGAACTTTTATTGATATTAATGAGAGAGAAGTGCCTCACTCTAGCCGGCATATTATTTCCTGTCTGCTATCTTAACTTTGATAAATAGCTTATCTGGACAGTGACGTTCGGAAAATAACGGTCAGTGATGTAATGCTCGAATAGTGGAAAGTAGTACAATTAAAGAAATATGTAAATACACATGAACAAGTACGTAGTAAAATGAGTAAAATTAATTAACGAAGTTCATAACATATGTATTAAACAAGTAAATTGAATTGAATTGAATTAACAAAATAAACGAGCGGAAAATAAAATATTTTGTAGCCTGCAATTTTAAAGGTATATAAACATGAACAGGTACGTACTGAAAAAAGTAAGCTAAATTAACAATATAAATGAGCGAAAAAATTAAAACTTGTGATTTTAAAAGAAAAAAAAAAAGGAAGAAAAAAAATAAATTAAATAAATGAATAAATAAATAAGAGTAAATTTAAAGACAAAATAGCAAATTGATGATCCACAATTATAAATAAGCGAATGAAAATAGTATTAATAAAAATGAGGCGATATATATATATATATACTTATATGACCAACCGAGAGGTGTTGAATAGATGCAAAGTCGGCAGATTGCAATTAATGGACGACATAAGAAGAAGAAAAACTAAATTTATCGCGCATGAAATTCGAGAAGAAAGTCTTTTTTAATTCGGCAGCGCAGGGTAAAATTCAAGGAAAAGCACTCAGAGGAAGGAAAGTAATGGAACTAACCAACACAAACATGAAAATTAATGATTTTTTTCAGTTAATAGAATCAGCCAGATGCCGACATATGTAGTGTTCGTCATATGCAACCTCCCGAATGGGAGATGCTACCTTTACGATGATGATATTTCATACACAGATTATACATACATATACATACACACCACACATACATATACATACACACCACACATACATAAATATAAAATTCTACAATAGAAAAAACAGTTGAAATATAAAGGCGAACCAAAGCATTCTTGAAAATTTATTGGATTAACATAAAATTAGTGTTATATTTCTATCAGAGACTTGGCTCAAAAACAGAAATGATTTTAAAATCAGAGGTTATAACATAGTCAGATCAGATTGTGAAGATGGAGTAGAAATACCAACTTGCAGCAAATGGAAATAGAAAGCAGAACGCTCGATTGAAAGAGATGAACACCTAAAGAAGACATGATTAGCATCGCAAACATGCGCTCATCGTTTGGATAGAGAGGACAATGTGGAGAAGAAACCAACGAAAAACGAAAACGGGTGGAAGATAAGGTGCGACTGGAAAA
Source organism: Icerya purchasi (assembly GCA_039619475.1). Taxonomy (NCBI): domain Eukaryota; kingdom Metazoa; phylum Arthropoda; class Insecta; order Hemiptera; family Monophlebidae; genus Icerya; species Icerya purchasi. The sequence goes on from CM077116.1 coordinate 387,826,407, forward strand.
GTTAATGCGAAGGCTAGTAAAAGGGTACACTATCGTCCAGGTAAGACATTGATTCTTTTAAGTCAAGTCTGTCATCAATTATTACCGATAATGAAATTACCGGAGAGAATATGTGTTAAAAGTTTGGGCACGATAAAAAGACAGCATGTTATCTTATTAGTACACGATTTAGGAAACGAAGATTACGTATAAGGAAATTTAAGCATTGCCGCTGTTTTGTTTTCCTCCACCCTCCCCCCCATTTTTTCGACTACTAAGAGAGCACACTTTTAGAAGCTTAAACGGTTTATCGTGTAATTTTTTTCGATTAAACCAAATGAAAAATGATATTTGGTTTAAAATTTCACACAATAAAAATAGCCAAAAACAACAGACAAATGAGTGAACTAATAAATTATAGCTGCATTAAACACGAGCGATACAATAATTAATAAAAAAAGAAGAGCCAGAACTTAGGATGTAATAATAGTATGAATAAATTCTGTCTTGTGATCTGTTAAATTAACTTGAAATGTCGTAAATAACAAACGACTAACTTTGTGAGGAAGATTGAACAGTAAAAGAAAAGTGTTTTCGAAACGTTGAGGTAAATTACGAAAGTTTTAGGAAGAAGACAGAAAATTAATGCGTACGTAAAAAAGAACGGAAAATAGTGGATGCAGTTCAGTGAACTATAACAAATATTAATATTGATTTATTTCGAATCACTTGAATATAATATTCAGATAAAATTTATACTATTACTATTATTATGGATAAATGTTTACTACGACCAATTTTGGGAGGATCAGTGCTAAAGAGCTAATATGCGACACGAGAAGAGACGGTAATTTTAACGTACTTAAGGGGCAAGATGTTTCTAGTAAATGTGCGAAGTTTATACAGACCCGCTCGGGGTTTATACAATTGAGTGTAATATTTACATAGTTTTCGCGACTGTGTGCAATATTGTCATTAGTCACATCATTTAGTGATGTGTACGATTTTTCGATTTCCTTGTTTGCGGCTGTGTTTAATTTACAGTTTGGCGGTGAACTGTAACTGTGGATACGAATAAACAACACGATGCGCTAGCTATGAAGTGCGCGCATAATTAAAAATAAATTAAGATATCGTCACTCTCATAGCAGTGAAAGACGTAGTGGAATGATGATGCAGAAAGCGCTATGATTTGTTGATGAAAATATGATAGTGTTGAAGCGAGTTATTAAATTCGCCGGCCCAGTCTTTATTTCGCAATTACTTGAAAGCTTCCTTTTATTCTTGACGGAAAAATATTTTCGCTTCTTATTGGAAGTAATTGGGTATTGAGAAATAAGGAATGAAATCGTCACACTTCTGACCGAATAACTGCGAAGGTTTCGGATCATAATGACTAGGGGCAACTGATTAGTTTAAAGAAATTAGTCTAAACATACTTTTTCAAAGTGGTTCGTTGCGAATCACTTTTTACCGGACACCACCATGATGGTGTTGATAAGAGAAGAATGATTTCTATAAATACACCCTCGCGAACATGTACGTTGAATACCGTCATCACCGCCTTTTCAGATCAGTTTTAATAGGTGTGATAGATTCGTTTAAAATTTCCGTATTGTTTCGAACAGGTGAAAGTATTATAAAAAAATTAGACCAGTATCCCTCTCCGTGCTTTACAGAATCGTGGCATGGGTGTATTTTATTAAATATCAACGTCATTCTCGATGAAAAGTGCCTGCATGTAAGGTCAAAAAATTATTTCACAAAAGTGTTCGCACGCGCACAGAGTGATTACTCGGTCTGTCAACAGATAATGCAAGTGGGAATCATCGGGAAAAACGTGCATTGTAGGAAGAAAGGATGATGTCGAAGTGTGTCGTAAATGTCAATCATATGCAAGCGCGTACAGTTGCATGATGGCATCGGAAACAAAATACCGTTTAAAACGCGCCTGTGAATTACTGAGATGTGTGGAAGTGGGAAAAATTACCGTGAAATTTCAGACAGGATGTAATTTACGTCTTCGGCAGTGCGATGCGTTATTAAACGGTATCAGGAGACCAGCCAGATTGAAATGACTCCCGAAGCTGACCGTCAGAGAAAAACGGAATCTCATCAAGAAATCGTAGAAATCACCCTTAGCCGCACAAGTTGCAACAAAGTCACAGGGGTAACATTGTTCAATATCTTACGTGCAGCTGATATTCATGGACAAACCGCTCGAAACAAACCGTATGTGTCCGACAGGAATTGTATTAAACGCGCAGGAATTAGCTAAACCGTTTAATATTGTTTCGGAAATCCGTAATAAATGAGTTCAACCTATTTGAGTCGAACGGAAAAAAGTACGCGGGCAGAAAACGAAATACTGAGCTTGTTCCACAAAATGTAAGGCCTGCAGTGAAATATGGCGGAGGCACAGTTTCATGGTATGGTGGGACACTGTATGGTCCACGGGGACGGATTACATATTTTAGTTCTTACACGGAACTCTGCAGCACCTTTCTTTACTCGAGGTTCCTTTCTTTACTCTTGTAATGTGCAAATACTTTTTTTGTCTATAAATTTTGCTTTTCGTTGCTTCCAGAGGATGTATTTTTATGTTTTTCCGTTTGCCTCCAACTTTCATTGTGATTAACCTACAACATTATGTTTCATTGCTCCCTTGAATCTGATGGTATTCATGCCGGCGTTTTTGCTGGCGTGCAAATATTTCTTTTTGATCCACTGTATTAGTGGAGTAAGCGCACATAACAGGATTGAATAAAACTCGATTTCTGTGGTGCAGAAATGTATCGTCTTTTCTGTGTTTTTTGAGCTCCAAATTTATGTAAATAAAGTATGCTCAAGATTTGAATTTTCTGAAATGTATGTCTCACACAGTCGGGGGGGCGGTTCCTGTACGAAATTCGGCAAAATTCTGGTTTGACCGTATGTAATCCGAATTGAACGTTTATTGAAAATTACGGGAAAATGAATAATTTCTCCTGATTTTAATAGTGAAATTAGATATTTTTTTTTAATAACAATAACTATAAAAATAAAAAAAAGATTTTTTTAATAAAAAACCTCGTGCACTTTTTCGATTTTAATTTTCGTAGTTAGAATTTTTAGTTTTTTAAAATTGTACTACTATGTACGTTGTAAATATTTGCTTCGCGATTCGAACGGCACAGCACCTTTAGTTCATTTTTTTTCATTGAACTGAATAATCCACACGGTTGACTTTAATTTAGATGTATCCTTCTGAGAAGTAAAAACCTAATGTATTGAACGACAAAGTTTTACCTTTATAACGAAAGTTTTTCATGAAAATTCGAACATATTTCTTAATATATATTTATATATTAAGACTTAGATGTTTAGCATTGAAAAGTAAGAAACCGTTGACGGGTCCTCTCTTATCCTTGCCAGTAATTGCCAGTGACGTTATTCCATCACGATCACGTTATTAAATAAATAAAACAATATTTAAAAATTGATTCGTTCATTTAATTACAGTTTTGTTTTTTATTAATCAGTATCTTCGATACAGTAATGAATCAACGCGCGTGTACATTTGTACAATTTTATTAACATTACAAGGTCGTTCTGTTTACGTCGTTGGGAGGATCTCTAGGGCAGACTCGTGATAATTTTGCGCTGCAGATTAATGTATTTCGTTTTTTCCTCAGTTGCTTTATGCAAAAATTAATTTATTACAGTTGCAGTTAATTTCCGATTGTCAGTTTTCTTTTTGGGTACATTTAAATTCAAATATTTCAACGGTGTATATCATTATCGACATATTTGCAACATTTCAAATAGTCCGTTTCATCGAAATAGCGCGTGATAAAGATTTATGAGTTAAATTTAGTACAGTGTTAATTCGTATTTCATGGACAGAAAATACGATTGTTATTTGGAAAATAACGGCATATCATAAAATAATACAATAAACCCTCAACATTCGTGAGCGATACGTCCCAAATCTCCTCGCAAATGATTATTTTTTTCCTTACGTTGCAAATAAACCGGTGACGGTGGAAACAATTAGTTCCTTCGCTTAAAATTAACGTCAAAATTTAAAACACACATTACTTCTATTGGTAACGAATAAAATTCACACAAAATACATTTTTTATAAAATAATATTTAATTATTATATGATATCATCGGACGCGTTTCGAGGCCGATAACTCTTCGTGATTGTGGAATGTTTATTCGAAACACGACGGAACATGTAATATTTAAATATTACTTTACAAAAAGTGCTTCGTTAAATTATTTTTAAGAAAGGATATAAGAGGGTATTATTAAATGTTACATTGACCTTTTTATATTATGAATGTCAGTTTAACTAAAGATGTGCTTAAAAGTAAATTTAAAATCCGATATTCACATTATTATTGGGAAATAGACCGAATCATTTTTTTTTATGCCTCTGTTACAAAAAAACTTATTTTTAATTACGTATTAATAGAACATGGAAATTAAAATTTAAAATAATTGTGTTTCGTTTTGTTTTTTGTTTGTTTTTTTTTTTTTTTTGCCTTTCTGCAGTGTATAAATAAAATGCGCTGTGTTTGAACTGAACACAGCTGAAAACGTTTGTATCCGTGTTAGGACGTAATTTTAACAATTGTTGATGGGTAATCGTCGGTTGCTGACAAGACCAGGGAAAAACCGAAACAAGTGGGGGAAAAAACATTTTCAAATGTAGAAATTGTTAATGTGTTCGGTTTACCTTATTAATAGTAGGATAAATTACATTTTGCGGAGTATATAAATTATTTTTTGTTAAAAAGGTAATAAGAATATGGTGTTAATATTTGCACAGACGGCCGTGAATTGACGTAATAGCTGTCGTCAAAGTTCTAAAAGGTGATGATGTCATAGCCTATAAATATACGGTTAAGTACATAGCAAAACGCAGTTGTTTCATTCTTACCGAGTTGATTAACCAAAGTGCAACTGAGGATTCCAAAGTAAACTTCTCTCCTCGCAATTGTTAAACTAAAGAAATTCTCGGTAAATCATTCATCCGTTTTTGCCTTGCTAAATCACATATGCCGTACGGGGAGGAGGACAGTGCTTATCGCTTTCCTAAACTGATAAGAAATTGTAGATTTTCTTATTTTTCTGTTATCAGTTATTTCGTTAATTCACGTCGCGTTATCCTTGTATTGTTTATATTTTTGATAATATATAACCTGCTATAATTTTATCGAATGTACACACACACACACACACAGTTACAGCAATAGCGTTGTTGCAAAATTAGAATATGTGTTCATTAATTTAAATTTAACAGAACGATTCTGGATTTGTTTTTTTTTTTTTTTGTCTCGATAAATTTTTAGTTGGTTTACTTTTTATTTTATACCGATGAAAAAACAAATACGCCAGGAATTTTAGATTAGTTGTGGTAAAATTTAGATTTTACTTCCTATATCCTTGAAAATGATCTTATATTTCGGTACCTCCTCGTGCTCATTTGCGGCTGATCTGTGTACTATACTTTGTTCAGATTTTGACACAGCATTACATTGTTTACCTCCCCCCTCCCCTACATAAAAACTGAATAAGTTGCACAATTAAGATAGACGGACGCAAAAACGGTTATTAATTGCAACGGTTCCACTATCAGATAAGCCAGTTATTAAATCCGACCGGTAAAATACCTCCGGAAATGGTTAGGAAGATATTTTATCTTCGAGCTGCCACATGACATTTAAAATTGAAGTAGTTAAAAAAAAGGAAGATGTTAAAAGGGCTAAATTAAAGTAAATTACAAATACGCGAACAGTCTTATTCATTGCTCGATGTTAAGCGGCCATTAACGAAATGAACGATTTAATATTGTAACACGTCAAGAGTGAAAAATGAACGAGGGCGAAAAACCGACCGCCACAGTCCGACAAAAATAAGCGAGTATTTCCAGATGTCTGGAAACAACGACGACCGAATAGGTACAAAACAGCGCTGACCTAGCCGACACTTTTCAAAAACAAAAAAAAAGAATCTCTCCTGGCCGCCTCAGCCGATCAGCGGGCAGCCTACACAATGCCGGTTCAAACATAGTGTGCTAGGCGTACAATAAAAAATGAATATAACAAAACAAAAAACTATAAACAAACGACGGAAAATATCCTAACAGAGGATACGCGAGCGGTTTGATCGTTGAATAGCTGTTGCAACTGAAGAATAAGAAGATGTTGTATAATAGTCTAATCAGATTTAACGGGGCCTGCAGCGTTGGTCGGCGGATGAAAATTAGTTGGGTTTATGATTTTCCTTCAGATTGCTAACATATGTATTGTGGAGTTTGTTAAATTTCGGGCTTGATTAGTAATCGCTAGAATTGTATAAAATCTCGATATAAAACATTCACTGGTCGGTGTAGGAGTAACACGTCATCTATATACTGAAACCTATAAATATTTATATTACACATGGATTGCTTGTTAAAATTATTAAATTTTCAATTGGAATATCTAAAAAATGCATGTATTTAAATGCAAGAGCCCCCTGGGGGGGGGGTCAACCAGGGATCTCACCCAGAAACAACAGGAAGAAGAAGAGTTAACTAATTAAAACTTAATTCGATCGGAAATGGCAGAAATAAAGGAACCAATGGCAGGAACAACAGACGCTGAGAAGGAAAGAATAGGATATAGGAAGCACAGTAGGGAGCAGGAAGCCTTGACTTCAAAAGGAGTAAATAAAGGGAAGAACATTCCGCGGAAAGAGCAGAACACGCAAAGAAAATGTGATTAGCATCACAAACAACTGCTTCATTAGGATGTACGGAACAATAAGGAGAGGAAACCAAAGAGAGATGAAAACGGAAAGCGGGCAATAGTGTGTGATTGAAGCGTAGGCGAATAATAGGGACAATAACAGAACGTGGAAAAAAAAGGGAATTCTGGAACCCAAGAATTAGTAGGAAGGTTAGGTTGAATTGAGAGGTAGAAGGAACAACTATCATTGCTAAAAGAAGAAGGGTACATATCTGACCAAAATTTACAGTGAAATTTCTTACTTAAGGACAAAAGTACTAGGGACCTTTTTAAAGTAAAAGCGGCAGCGGGCAGCAGCCTGGGCCAAAGTATCCGTCATTTCGTTACCCTCGATGCCTCTATGACCGGGCACCCACAGCAGATCAACGCGGATAGAGTGATGAAAGGAAAGATTATGTATGAGAGATCGTATACGAAGAATGATGAAGTCTGATGAGAAAGAGGAGCCCTCTCTCCAAGAGAAAAAATAAATAATTTACCCGAATTATCAACTTGCTTTTTACGATGTTCACGGCTGATAGCATAATTACTCCGGTGATCATGAAGTGTTTGCTTCGAAACGCGTCGTGGATATAAAAATTATACATTTAATTGTTTAATGAAGTGTTAAAAATTGATTTTACCGTGAATATATTTAACAATGGATAGCTTTTTTTCTTTAGATATCTTGTAATGTAGAGGAGATACGGATAAACCATTGGTCAAACGGTCTCCATCAACAAGAATTTATACCTTGTAATCGTTTTTTTTTTTAATTTATTTATTAAGGTTTTGTAATTTTAAGAATTATTTGAAATTTGAAAAGGAGATAATTCATAAAAAAAAAAGACAAAACAATGTGTCTAAATAATAAATACACTGATCATTATCCTTTAATTTCATTGGATCGGGGTGATCTTAATGAACTATTAGTCTAATTTTAACGACTTTAATTGTGAAATAATAAAATAGTAATGGAGGGAGAAAACAAAAAATTGGTATAATATATTAATAAGTTTAAAGTACAATTTATGTATTAGAATAGTAATCAGAAATAATAAAATGTCGAGCTTAGAGTAAAATTATTGATAATATAGCAATTTTTCTTTATTAAAATATGATCGTAAAAAGAATGTAAGATGTGTTCCGGATTGTAACGGTTCTGGAATTATTATTTATAATTAAATATGTTTTTGATTATACGAAAATTAAAAAATAATACGAATTTAAAAGATGTTTTTTTTTGTTGATTTTTGCGGGTGAATGTGTAAAGATTAAAATATCAAAAAATCATAAATAAACTCGTTCGCAGTTTTGTTTGGATTAAAAAAAAAAAAAAAAAAATGTGAATTAAAAATCCGTATAGTGTATAGATATTGGTCAAAATTAATTTTTCTCGTCATTCTCGAGTTTTTAAAAAATATACATATATATTTTAAATAACGGGTATTGTTTATAGGTGATTTATTTTTAAGTCTTTTCTGTATTTTATGCGGGCTGTTTGCACCAGTTTTCACGGAGAAACGTTTTTAATTAAAATGGTATTAAATAAAACGGTTTAGTGGTATATCACTAGTAACGTGTTCCTCCGTATATGTATAAATAAATGCGTTCATTTATATGCATACTGATACGGGCCAACTGATTAAATTCGTGTTAAGAAACAAAATTCGGTAAATAGGACACGATAATATGAAGGGATGGAAAATTGAAGGAAGCATTTGTTTAATGGAAAAAGAGAGGAGATCTTTCCAGCATAGATAAATCCCCAGTGCCCTTTCCCTGTAATTTCCACCAATTGTTATGAACAAAAATATTATTTTTTTTTCTTTCTTTCTTCGTATGATCAAATATGTTATCATATTTTTACCCGTGCTGGTAAGTGTGATAATAAGTTGGTTCAGATCTTTGTAAATGATAGAATTAATTAACAATTTTGCAAACATTTTTAGCGGTTCATTCATTTGAGATAATTGACCTCGTTTTAATTTTTAGTATTTTCAATATTGAGATTAGAGTTGTAATTTGGGAAATTAAAATGTAACTCGGAGAAAGAAATGGCAAACGTAAAACCGCAAAAGGAAAAATAGCGTAGCGAACAATTTCAGCCATTAATCTGTCAGGTGGTAGTAATGTGAACGTAATATAAATTAGTTACAAAATCGGTCGTTAGCTAATTTGTCTTTAAGTATAATTTATAAATTTATCATTTGTTTTGTTTTTTCTTATAAATTATTTAAATTTCAACTCTGTCGTACTTAACGTTTTTTTATCCTTTGAAGTTCCTAAAGTTTTAGATATTCCATGTTATTATAAATACTAATGATAACACATCCGGTTATAGTAACGATCGCGATTCTGAGCATAACACATATCGTTCTAGTTTATTTCAGTTGCTTTTATATTCAATAAAATTGTTGTATTTCTCTTCTATGTGGTCCATTTATTCAGCGTTAATTTTTTATATGTATATAAATATATCTCGTTGTTTTTAACTTTGTTAGTAGCATTGCGTAAACTGCTAGAAACGTCTCGTTTTATTTTTTTATTTGTTTGCTAAAAAAAAAAAAAGTTCGATAGATTCTGGATTGATATTGAATCGAAAAAAAATGAATTTGTTAATTTAGAATTCTAGATCGTGGTTTTCTTGTTTCTTTTTAAATTCGCTCGCCGACTATTTTTGTTAATTTGCAAGTACTGGATGTATACATCGGTCCATATGTGTGTGTAGACTAATTAGAAATGTAATTTTTATTTTTATACAATGCAGTTTCCGTACTCGAACGAAAAATAAATAAATAAATAAATAAGAAATGTACATGTGAACAGTACGATTATAGTGTTTGTTCAATTCTGTCTGCGTTTCAGTATTAATATATCTCTTTTTAATTCAGCGCAAATTAATTTTTATTTTTTATGTATTTATTTATTTTATTTTTTTGGAAGTTTCAATGTGTGACAGCGGGATTCAAACCAAGTTCTACTCGTAAACAAAACATCGCTCTACCTGACCAACTACATCACGGTAGCTGACTTATTAAAATATCGTTTATTGTTCCGTAACATTTAGCAGTGCTAGAATTCTGGCTGAGGATGTCTTATGGTGCTTATAATGTTTCTTATATTTGGACTGTAAACATTTCAAGTGATAACGATATCTTCTTGGCGGTAAACAGAATTTTTCTTGGAAAATAAACTTATTTACTTCGATGTTGCTGCTACGTACACCGTTTTCGTTCACCCTGCCGGCGTCTATCTCTTTTTTTCTTCAGCTGAATTATTTAAAATAATTAAATTTAATCACGAAGAATGTTTCAGTTTTAGTTTATACTACATGCAAAGTTAAATATGATATAATACTAAGGTGCGTGCATATTTTCTTACTACGTGTGAAAAGGGGAGTAATATAAACGATTGGGGCAATTATCGTGTTCATTGTGTAAAAATGAATGGAATGTTAAGTGCCGTGAAAAATAATGGTAATTTAAAATCGCGCAAAATTTTTTTCAGTCGTTATTCTTAAATTTAATATTTCTGTTTTGGATTTATTTATATAATAATTACGGAAAGTATGAATTTTGTCAGGTAAAACACAGATTAAATGAAGTTTATTTCCGGATGCCTATTTTGTGGTGGTATGTACACGTTTGCTATATGTTACAGACAAGTAAATGCTGATGTTTTTTCTCCATTTCGAACTGGTTTTGTACTTAAAGAAGGGTCCACCACGTTAGTGAAAAAATTGTGAGGGTGTAAAGCGAGAACGACAAAAAGTCAGAAGATATGGCTAAAGATGTAATCTTAACGACTTGTCGAGCTAAAATTTTACAGAGCAGGGTGACTATAGTTGCCTTTTTCAATAGGCTAACTTACATGCAAGTTTATTCCGTCTCGATCATGTGCTAGATAAAGTAAAAAAGAACAACAATCGTCCGTTTGTTAATAGAGCGCTTACACACTGCAACCGACTTAGGCGGGTTGATGTGTAATGCTAGCCCGGTTTACTTCAAATCGTTCGAATTAGTGCCTAAATGAATTAAATACGTTTAGTTTTTCCTCAGCATCTGGTAATTTTATTTGAGAACGTCTTTTATTTTTATTGGCCTAGCAGTTCCGTATTTCTCCTCCGTCTTGCCACTGAATAGATTACTTTCGACGGACTATCGTTAAATGAGTGTAACGAGGGTTTTAACTAAGAGCGATGTTTAAGTCTGTATGAACTTTTGCGTTAGTCTTGGTTACATATGTAATGGTAAGTGCGGCCATATTCGTGAGACTAGCCATAAACGCTTTGTAATGCACTGTTAATAATAATATCTACTAAAAAGAATAGGCGGTGTATTATAATATCACGTTTTTAATGACATCTACGCCGGGAATTGATTCGTTTGTAAAATGTTTATTTACGAGATCTGAAGAATTATTTTTCGTATTATTATTTCTGAAATGCAATATTAAGAAAATGCGTTTAATTCTTCGACTTGAAATATTTAAATATTCATTTGTGAATGATCTAGGCCATAATAACAATTCCTAAATTTAATTTCGATAAAGATATGTTACTGATAGCGCGGAAAGTCGCATTATTATTTAGCTTCGTGGAATGGCGGATTGATTAATTGCCGTTTCCTTATGTTATTCACGTAACTATAGTTATTCACACGAATGTCCCGGTTGATTTTGTGAACTTGTGATTATTTTATGTGTACTTTGGCACGAGTTGTGCTGGTGGTCTGAAGACATCACCAACTGCTTATCACGCGCGACTGAAGAAGATTATAAATGATAATTTTCCAATAAATCATTTTGCTGTCTATGTTGAATTTCACTTTTCACCTGTAGCGTACTTTTCACAACTTGACGAAAATGCTTCAGCCGATTTAAGATGTGAACTTTTTAAAATGTTTGCCGCGAGCGTGAATACATTTTACATTTATTTCATTTGTAAGTTTTTATTTTTGTGTTTGTAATCAAAATGTTGGCGTACGTAAGCAGGCACGGATTTTCGCTTCTTTGTGTGCAAACAGATTATTATTATTATTATTATGACATTCTTTTTCTAGCATCATTTATTTTAGTGATTGATCGGAGCAATTTGACTTCCAATTCTGCTCGTATTAATCTACGAAGGGAATTTTGAGATACGCGTATATAATCTCGTTATTAGTCAGTGTATTTTCGAGACGTGTTTTATTAGTGCGTCTTCGAAATATCTTTCTTCGGAAGACGTACATGCAAGAAGCACCGTGTGTGTGTTGAACTTCTGTAATAAATAACGAGGTACGAAATTTATAGATTTCTTTCTTGTCTTCTTATAGCGTAACCCCGATTGTTTAGTTTTCATGTGTCGTGTTTGAAAGTGTGTGCATATGTATCGCACGTTTCATCCGGACTTGCGAGATACGCTCGATGACGTATCGTAGAGTGCGCAACGGAAGTCACGTACCTTTTGCTTTTCTATTTTCAGACGTCATAGTTGGTACGACGGTACATTGTATCGGCAGCTGCTGGTCCGTTTTTGGTTTACGGTAGGATACTTACATCCGCTCTTTCTAGGTAGATTTCGATGATTATTCCAACTACCTACAAGTCGGCTAAACAGTGAATGAAACGTGCGAGTGTATGCGTATGCCACCACTTGGAACGTTTTAAATAAAATTGCTCGGTATGTTCAGTTTATGAAAGCAGTATGTGTGTTTCTCTAGGGCTTTTCGTTATTTCAGATGCGTACATATTTAAATGCTGTAACGCCGAACTATTGACTGATTTTTTGTTTATCGAAATTTTCGCAGCATTCGGAAATTTACGGCTAATGATGTACAATGCAGTAATGCGTTACGACATAAAAAAAGAGCAGTAATAATAAAAAAAGAACAACGATTCATTCGGTTAATGAGAGATAGGTAGGTGCAACAAATTCTCATTCTCGATTTCGTTTAAATCAAACGGTTCTCTACATGTTTGTGTTAAATGTGATTTCAGTAGCTTTTATCATCGCATGCTACATGAAAAGTGCACTGCTCAGCAGGATCTTTACATGTCTCGTAGAAGAAGAAGGACTATTAAATGTGCCGACGGTTTATTAATTTAAAAACTGCCTTTATCGCTTCAAAAAATAATAGAAATTTGAAAAAAAAAAACAAGCATTTTTATATATTGATCTATTGGAATTATTTCACAATAATTGTTGTACATTTTACTGACGGAAATATTTCCAGCAATACCTATTTCTCCTTTTGTTTGGTGTAACAATAAATCGTATGCTGTAACTTTCAAAAATAAGTAAAGCATTAGAGATATTTTTCGATCGCATCAAACCAGTGTAACGTGATTCTAAAATATAATAAAGTGTACTACTACTATCTATCGAGAAATTCAAAAAATTCAAACTTTTTTTTTCTTTCTTTTTTCCTAAGAGAAAGCAAAATGATCTTACTCTAAATAGGCACTGCAAGGAAAAGAAGACGAAAAAATTTAGGATTTAATAGGGTACCGCTAAAATATGTCGTAGTGGTTATTTCATTTTCGTTTTTTTAATTTACTTTTATGTATACTTTGACAAATTTCGTTATCATGACCCGACCAAAATTTTATTCCTTTTTTCTCTTTTTTTGAGATTTAAATTAACAATTATTCCGTATTAATTTAAACGGAGAAGTTTATAATAAAATACTTGGCAAGTGTTTGTTTTAAGGAAACTTTTCTATGAAATTAAAAATTTACCGTTATTTTGAAGATGGAATTTATATGATTCCATTTTTGATAATGGAGTTTTGTCGTCTAGGGTAAGATTCGATAATTTTAAACGGACTATGTAAAGGTTCGGCTTGCGACAAATTTATCATGGTTATAACTTAAAAAGGCTTGGAAACTTGATAATCAGTATTGCGAATAAAAATTCCGTGCATAATATATAATATTACATTTTATGAAATATCTTTGTATATAAATTTCGCTTTTATAAAATGGTGTATGATTAAGTTAAAAGAAAAGAAAAAAGAAAAAAAAAAACCAAAAACAACTTCCGAGAATATGTTGCTAGTGAATTTGATAAAATCATTTTCTGGTGAGAAAAAAAAAATGCGACATTTCTAAGTGATCAGTTGCGCCTAATGAATTATGTCCCGGACGATTTACATCGTCGAAACTAAATTGTGAGAATTATTAGTAAAAAGTCTGCTACAGAGATTGATTGAGGAAAGTTTATTCATGGGCCATCCTAGTCTGGAATCTTTCTTTTTTTTTCTCTCCCCCCCTTTTTATTATTATTATTATTATTATTATTTTTTTAAAGGAAATTCATGATTTTTGTCTTATATGGAAATGGCCATATACAAAGTAATTGCAAAACAATTTGAGTCGAGTTCTGGCGCCCACATTGGGCTTGGTCTGGGTAGTTTGCTTTTCCTAATAATTCTATACAGGAGGGGCATTCATGGGTTATGTTATACATTTATGTCTATGTTTGCAACATTTATTGATTCATTTTAAACATTGCGCGTTTACCTTTAGTCGACATTATTCTTACATCGACTTGATAATAGCCAATTAGCTTATTACCAGGCCAAAAAAAAAAAAAAAAACAACAGCCCCATATGTTGGATTATCGAAAAGTGAGAAAAAACAAGATTCCTGACTATTTTTGAATTTAAAACTTAATTGTGTACATTCTTTTATATCATTAATCTTATTCTAGTCTTTGTTTTACGCTGTGATATATGTGGAAAAAAAGGAGGTCGATAATCAACTTTATTGGTTGAAATTAATTGTTTTTGTATATATTTACATATATTATAAACAATAAAAAGTTGCAGTATGACAGTGCTAGGGGTAACAACGATGCTTAGCTTATAAGTAGAACTCGGTTGACCGCCCTTTTAAAATGCAGAGAATTATTTCACTCGATTGATATAATCCGTTTTATCGGCGGATTTTGTACAAAACTCAAACGAGAAGACATTTGTGCATTATAAATTTTCGGACGCGGTAAATGAATATTTTAAGCGCATAGTTGTAGTCAAATGTGTTGCATAGATTTAGCGTCGTTTTGTTTTTTATCAAAAATGAATTTATTTGTTAAGGGCGCAATTTATTGGCGTCTTATTTATGACAGACAGACGTGTGTCGTCTAGCTATTTTATCATTATGCTAATGAGCCTACGCCACGGAGACGATTTCAGTTTTAACAATACCTGTTTTCACCTGATCGGAATAACTTAGGCCGAATATGGCCGGTGGAGACGTATACGGTTAACTTCCTTTACATTGTTCCGAGAGGATTTATTAGAATCTTTAATAATATGTTACACGCTTCATCAGTATTGGACCTGTTACCATCTTAAATATATTTTTGGAAAGATTTTTCTTTTTTCTCTTGGCGGATTAATTTTAAGTTGGAGAAATTGCGATAGCGAGGGTTATAATTTGCTAAGCTTCGAAATTAGCACAATTTAAAATAGATTAGAAAAAAAGGTTTTTAAAAAAGCAATTGTTTAAATATTTTTATAAGTTCATTATAGTGGTTTCTATTATTTATGTGACTGTTTTAAAACATGCTTGCAAGGGGAGGGGGGAATTGCACTCTTTCTAATCATTAACACGGTCAGTTGTGTTATTAGCTCTGTACATTAATTTCTTTACAATTACTGCAGATTTGACTTGAAATAGGATGGGACATATTATTAATATCGAATGTTCGAGTTTCGGTTTACTATAAAATATTCTTGTCCACTAGAAAATTCAATCAAGATGCTTTTTTTGTACTCAAAGAACGTTGTAGTCTGTAATCTATTTCTTTTTCTGTGCGGGTTAAAATAGTTTCTCACATTTTCAATGCAGCCATACGGAAATATTTTTTTTTTTTTTTCGGAGGGTTTTCTTTTTAATTTTCGATTCTGGCTCTCATTGTTTTTTTTGTTTTTTTTTTAACTGTCACTATTAGTCTGTTTTGTCAACTTCAGTGAAAAATTTAGATTATATCGATGTATAAATCCGAGACGAACCACACGAAGCCCCTACTTATTTTCGCAATTTGTTTACCTTCTTTCGAATCGGTTTTGGGATCCTGTATAATTTGAGATTTCGTCAGTTGAAATTGTTACTAAAATTTTCAGCAGAAAAGAGCAGTTCTGATTTTTTGACCTAGCAGTGTCCAAGTCTCCTTTGATTTGTATTTTTTTAAACTGATGTGTTCCTGTGTTCGAGCTTTATTCATTTTTCATTGAAGCATAACGGGAGTACGATTGATGATTTTTAAATTCGGTCAAATTTACTCATTATTAGGGTCACTATTACTTTTAGATACTGATTTTATTTTTTATTTTCACTTTCTGAAAATGTCTCTCGACTGATATTTGGAATAATTTAGGAATGAATTAAAATGTTTATGAAAAATCAATTTATATGCGAAAGCTTTACGGAAAATAATTAGAAGAGAGAATATTTAATTGATAGAGGAAGAAGGAAAAGAAGCAGAATAGGGGGGGGGGGGGGGCTATATTTTAATTAAGCGATTTCGTATTTACCGGTTTGTGTTGCTGTGTACACATGTTTACAAGATCTGATCTACAGATGATAAATTCAACACAGCTAGCAGCGTAATGAAATAAAACAACTGATGGAGCAGCTGGAATTTGCTAATGGACGGAAATTAAATTTTGACGTAAATAAAAATATTCCGCGTTATCGAAAAAATCTGTACTAATCAATTCCGTAGTATTATTAAAAACGCGGCTGTTTTAATTTGATTACAGGGGACAGGTGGTGGACTTTTCATCGTTATACACCGTTGCTGAATAGAGGTGGTGACATCAAGGAAACTGTGTGTTTGTCCTGAAGCGGATAACACTGGGAGCAGATTATCGCAGCTTCCAACTATTGCAGAAGAATCATGGCTGCTGTAGCAACTAACAATAATCCTCAGCAGCATCAAGAGTTACCTTCGTCACCGCCGCCGAGCAGTCCGAATTGCACTTCGGATGACCCCGAATTGTTGCTGAATACTTGGCTCGGTGAATTGGATTCTCTCACGACGGTAAGTTCAATATCCAATGTAGTATATGTATGTATTACATACATCTCTATACGTGTACATATGTATCGTTTATGTGAATAGTTTTATTGCTCGTGCAAAGGTTATCCTTTCCTCTAAGAATGGACCGATTTATCTCGTTGTTATTATTTTATTTTGTTTTCCTTTTTCTCTTTTTTTCTATCTTTTTTTTTTTTTTTTACATCTCGCTTTCCCGTTGTGTTCTTATACACCTCCATAATAATACTTGTTTCTGCTTTATGTGTATGTTATTCGTGACCAGCATCTAGTCGAGGCTTCTAATTTAATGTATATATAATTGACTCGTTGCAATATTGATTTTTTATTGCACACCTATCGAGTGCACATATGCATGTGCTATTTTTCACTTAATGTAGGTTTCATTTGAAACACATATTTTTTCTTTGTTTTCCAATGTATGCTCCGCAGATAATTTTGTTTCGTAATTACTTTATTTACAAGGCTATTTAAAAAATTTTCACACTAAACGAAAGGTACCCCCCGGTATATTTGGTGTACTACTTTTGCTTACTTCTTCCACCTGTGCCATTTTTCCGTATGCCAGCGACGCTTTGCGAATGGGTAGCTTGAAAAATACCCTGAAGATAATTTTCTTAATGATCCGGGTAATTAATTTTTAACCTACTTACATTTTAACTTCGGTGTAAAATAAACTAAGACTTTTATATATATACATTAATTAAGCCGAACAAGCAGAAAATGACCTTAAAAAAATATATCGACTAACTTAATTGCATTTAATTAATGCGATGATAAAAGCAAAAATGGATTTTTTTTCCTATTATACTATTCGATCTTTTTCTTCTGCTTTTTCAGTGTTCTGCCTCTTGACGAGTCTATTGTCTCTCTTCTCTTTGTTAAATTTCTTTCTCCGCCTTTTATCATCATTTTTCATTTGTTTTTCTCTTCTTTTAAATCATCTGTTTTATCTTTTCCCGCGATCTTTTTTCCTTATTTCTTCTATATTATTTCTATTTAACTTTCTTTTAGTAAACTAATAGAACACGGTTTTTCAAATTATGCCCTTGTTTGTATATTTAGTTGCGTTACATTAAGACGGGCTGCTGTTCGTGTGAATATTAATTTAAAGTAAAAAATCGTAATTAACGTAATCATTGATTTTTAATGAGCTCAACAAATGTTGATACGGAAATTATTGCGAAATTAAAACATCCGTTCGTATGTTCTTTTTACTTCTTTTACGTGGCCCCTGGAATTTATTTTAAATTATGCCCAAGCAAGTCTACTATTTTTGGTGTTTTTATAAACGGTTTTATTGTTATCGCTGTTTGATCTTTTAAATGAGAATACTTTTCGTACGTTTAAGTCGGAAGATTAAAATCGCGGACGGAAATAGATTTTTTTTTATCAATTACTACGCTATTTCTGCCTTCGCATTAATACGAAAAAAGTCATACAACTTTCTCTTATCGATTAAATATTAAACGTTGTTACATAACGGAAGTTTTTCGGGAAAATTATTAATGAAATGTGCAAGTTATGAAACCGTGGTCAACTGATGATAATTAGATATTGCTACGTAAACCGTAAATTTGAAAATGGTTTCGACTAAAATCGACTTTTCCGAAAGATTTATAGAAAACTATCATCCGAAGATCGGTGAAGTGTTCCCGCGACGAGGAGGTCCGAAAACCAAGTTTATGCTATTAATTCACACGCGAAATATCGTGCGATCTGAATTCTACTTGCGTGTATGAAATCTTTGGCGTTATATCCGAGGCGGGCTAATTTAAATGAAAATACGTTCGAGAAATGGGCTCTAGTGTTAAATTGATATTGGAAACTACTTTGTTTTGCTACTCTAATATCTAAAATAAATTTAAAAAAAAAAGTACGTTTCATTTTTTAAGAATAATTGAACGACAAACAGCGATTTTTAATATATCGCCGGATGCAAAACTATTTTACATATTAAATCACGACGACGGTTTTAGATCTGTGTATGAATCAGACTTGTGGCATATCAGATTTACACGTTTGTGGATACCCTAGTTTATGTAGATATCTCTACTTGTTTCTGTTAATTTCGCATACGAAATTTTGAATGTACTCTATGGACCACCTTGTTACTTACCGGATCAGAACTGGATGACATTTATTTTTATTCTTTGACATTAGGACTTTAAACCGTTATGTTTTTTGTTTCAACCTTGTAATAAAAGTTTCGGTACAATTTCGATTCAATTTCAATACAGTTTCGGTACAATTTTGGTATGGTTTCGGTATAACTTCGCTTCAGTTTTTGCTTTTGCTCCAATAATGGTTGTTTTTTTTTTTGCTTTTTTTCTCGGATTTTTCGTTTTTAGTTTGGTTCTCGATTATTAAAACTAATTCCCCGAGAAAAATTTAGAACGTCTTTCATTAGTATACATTTTAATCAAACGATTTTTCTTTTTTAAAATTAAATATTCACGTTTAAAGTGCATATAAGGGGCATTTCTCATAATGCGCCGGTTATGAATTAGTTGCTACAAACTCGGATTATGCTGCCTCCTAGAGGCTTGGAGTATTATACTAAAAGCATAAAAAAATGTGTATGTGCTTATAATTGAATGTTGAACTTTTGGAGACAGCATCTTGCCACGTTGTAGTAACAAATCTGTAATCTGTGTGGACGCTTTTGTGATGCCTTAAATTCCTTACGATTTCTATGTACTACGTATGTGTTTTTTTATGTTCGGTTTTTACAAAATGTATCCGCATCTAATAGCCGGATACATTCAGTCCACTGTATATAGTCTAGAACTGTCGTGCGACGGCATTGTCGGTTCGAGAGTGATCAAATTAAAACGCTAGGCTGAAAAAGGTATGTATTCCAAACAGTAAATTAACGAAAAGAGCGCGCAGCGTTGTCGAATGGAAAAAAATTGTTTCGCTGTGGTCACCCTCACGATTGCAGCCCTGTTAGCGTGGGTAACTGCTACGAAAGTCAGTTGTGTTTTTGTTTACATAACAGAAATCGTTGTCCAGAAGAGTATTTTCATAGTCTTAAGGGGCAGGAAGTCTCCTGCGCCGAAAAATAAACAAATTGTGTAACAGGTTTTTATTTGTAAATTGTTTTAAACGTATGATGTGTTGCGGGTTATGCGAGTGAAAGGGTAAATGAATAAAACAGCAGATTCGAATTAAAAGAATATCTGAAATTAGAAGGGTGTTTCAGAAAAATGTTGGAGATTAAGAACAATTCTATGAAATTAAATGAACTGAAGTATAGTGAAAAATAATCTAAATATATTTATATATATATATATATATATATATACATACACAAGTATGATGGCATATTTCTAATTGTAGTAAAACGTTACGGCATTAAAAAAATCGCAAACTTAAAATTGAAATTATAGGTTTGATTTTTTATGTACTTTGTTTTAAAACCGCATTTGAATATTTGTTGAACTTTAAGATAATTTTTTTTTTGTCTATTTAACAATGCTTTTTACGTTCGTTTCATGAATGTTCATTCTTCGAGTGCCCTCGTTTTCTCGTCTAGCAGTTAAAACTGTTTCGGTCTTGTATCATTAACTCCGAAATAAATTGTTACCTATTTATATTGAGAACGAATCAGATGCAACTAATACCTCGTCTGCCCTGTCGTCTCGATCGCATGGCGTGGAATGTAGTACCTTTGTCATTCGTTGTGCTTGGTTAATAAGCGCATCGTCAAAGGTCTTATTTTATTTTTGAAAAAAGAAAAATAAGGTTCTAGCAGTTGTGAACTGTTTATGTCATTACCATGTTTCTGCTACTGTCTTTTTATTGTTCAGTTGAAACGCAACGTTTCTGTTGTCTAAAACATAAGATTACCCCACTTAAATAATGGAAAAGTTCTGTGAACAAAGAGGGTACTAGTACTACAATGGGAACGCAGCCGCATTTAATTTTAAACGTAAACGCATCGATTCGGCTACACTAAGCAAATGGTGCGTATCGTGCTCCGTAGCGTCTCGATGGAAAGTATTATGGGGGTGTATTTTTAGTCACAATTTTAGAAAATTCTGAAATACAGATTTATTTCCACGAAATTTCGATTTCGGTGAAAGATTGAAAATATAAAATTTCACTTACGAACAGAAAAGCAATTTTCATAATACGCATTATAATACTCAGTAGTCGTTAAATTAAAAAAACAAAAAAAAAAAAAAAAACAAAAAAACAATCGGTATTCACGCAAATTCCAAACATAAACTTGTTTTAGAACGCCTTTGATAACGGGTGTACGCTTGCAGTTTTAGCATATTTGACCCGGCTCTCTAGCATCGGAAACTGGATGCTAATTTTTCACTGTTTATAGAATGAATACGATTCCGATGAAACTGTAGCAAATCGATAAAATAATGCGTTTCCCTATCATCAAACGATACTCGAATAGTAGAAGCGTCACAGCAAATGATAGAGGGTTCTTTCGATTTTCAGATTATATAATACCGGATAAAACGGGAGATGTTCGACGACGCTCAGTTGCTGCGAGTGATACGAGCTTTCGGAGTGCAATTGCTTTTTGGAAAACAAAAGATATGCCGGAAACTCTGTATATAAACATTTTAAAAGTCGGTTCGAAGTTGTTTAAGTTGCGGTTTATTACATTTTCGTAATATATTACGCTGGCAATAGCGGCGCTGCCATGAAAACCTTTTTCTAAGCAGTTACATTTCGCGTAATTTTTTGCTTTTATTAAAGAGGACAAGAGGAAGTAGCGTAGAAGAGGGGTGCCGAGAAGAAGGGATAGAGAAATAAATAATCATAATTACAGTCTAATTGGTCAAAATAAATTGACTGTAAATAATGTTTTGTTTTTTTCTTTTTTTTTTTTACATTTATTATTATTTTTAATCATAATTACGATGGGTTGTGAATTAAAATTGCTAAAGTCAAATGAAACGTTTTGGATTGTTTCCTTATGAATCGAACAGTAATCCTTTTTAGGATTCCGTACGTACAAATCGAGAAAATGGATTCGACAACAGCTATGTATCTCTTATGTATTTTGGTAGTATTATTTTTCTCTATAGGAGTTGAAGATGTAGTGTTAAAGTTACTAGTTATGTGCATATCATTTATCGCACTCAAACTACTATAAGTAATATTTTAACCAGTGGAAGCGTATCTATGAAAGTTTTTTTTTTTCACTTACAGATAAACCCTGTTAATGCACACACGTAAAGAATGAACTAATAAATTATTGTATTTGTAAATAAAGAAATATATATATATATACAAATCACAATTACTTATAACGAATCGATGTTTTGTTATTCTAAAAAATTTTTTTTAAAACTATATTACGCGTACTGCGTTTTAAATTTGTAATAACAATACGGTTGCTGCATAAGTTTAAAGAACTTGAAAGTATTTTAGTTCGCTCGAAAAATTATCAAATTCAAAAATATTTATCCGAAACGTATATGTATCATTGAGTATTTCATGCGTGTGAAACTGTTGACCGTAATTAATTATCGCTGAGCTGTATGTAAATATTTAACTATTTAGTAAACGCGTGAATGTTTTGTCGTATCATTTTTTTTTTTTTTTTTTTTTTTTCCTGCTGTATATAGCTCCGAAGGACAGCGTTTATTAATTAAATTAATAGCCAAAAATTCTTTTTTTTCTTTTACTGCTGCTGCTAGTAATGCTGTTCATTATATTTGTACGAAGAGTGACGTAATTGATTGGTATGCTAGGAATTCACGGTACATGTACGGTAGTAATTTTTTCATCTTTGAATACGTCAGTCTGCTTCAACGAAAAGTATCGTTCACACTGTCGGAGCAATATTTTATCTTAAAATGATATAAACTTCTTTTTCTTTTTTCTTTTCTTAACATTAAGAAAAAGGACTGGTAAGTAAATTTGTTGAACTTATCTGATGAAATGAAAGAATACTATCAGGAAAAAGTGTGATTCATATTATTCTGAAAAAGAAGGAATTGCTCAATTTTTGTTAACTTTCCAAAATTCGCTTAATAATTTTTGGCATAAAAAGTGCGTTACATTTATTGTTAGTGGTCACAATTTCGTATATAGTTCGTTCGATCATTTTCTGTTTTAAAACCGACGAATATTTTAAGCGTGTAAATTGAGAAATGGACAATTAATTGACGAAACTACGAGGATAGCAAATAGCAGATATGATGAAATTAGGAACTACATATATAATAATAGACCGAGTCAATTCAATGTTGGTGAGGAGATAATTAAAAAACGGAAACGAATAGCTGGTAAACAGATTATTTTTATTATAGTTGTAAATGATATGGTTCCGATAGAAGATGTAGACGTAAAAAATGTCGAAATTTTTAATCGAAATGTGTGTCGAATTGAGGTCAATGTAAAGGAAACGAAAGTTAAGAGATTAAGTAACAAGGTAAAAAGTTAAAGAGTAAAGTAGAAGTAGTTATTGTAGAAAAAAAATAAAATAATTTATTTAATGGAAAAATTAAAGAGACAAAATTAACGCCTGGAAAAGAGCCTTTTTTATAGCTGTTTGGGCCATTGCGCTACGACAAGCGAAGGAATTACTATAGAATGTCTAAAAGATCATTGGTTTTGAGGAAAGTTAGAACCGTCCGAACCTGTTCTGGATATTGACTAAGAGAATGTGTAGAGAGGTTCGTCTTTAATTCTACTAAAACAATTGCATTGTTTTAGGATGTGTTTAACAGAAGGGGTCACTGCTGCATTGCAGAATTAGCAAAAAGTAGGAGGAGCGGTGCCTCAAAAGATATAGTTGTGTGGTACGGATCTGTGTCCCAATCTCAATCTGTTGAGGGCAGAGAATTCTTTTTGTGACATTTGGATCGGTGACCGCCAAACTTCCCTCTCGCGTTTTCGATTCGCTTTCTCGCCTTCTCCTTACTACTCTCTTCATGTTTCTGAGCCTCCTTATATTTGTGATTTTTATCACATCTTTTTCGAATGCTCTGCTCTCCTCAACAAACGCTATTTTCTATACGCCCAATTTTTAGCTTTGGGTCTTCCTACTCCTTATAACGCAACCTATATCCTTTCCATCTCATTGTCTCCAGTTGTTCCGCTACCGCGTGTCCTTTGTGAATTCCATTTCTAACCGTCTGACTATTTAGTTTTCTCTATTGAATTATCGTGTTGTTTGGTCAAGGCCGCTAGCGCGGTCAGGGTAGAAAAAAAAAAAAAATGGTTGTTCAACGTTCGATTTGATGGTCCTTAGCTTTCTTGTTGCTTGTTGGTGGGAATAAGATGAAATCTAATGTTCTTTCATACTCCTAAGTGGGAAGGAAACTAATTCCGGTGGTGGGCCGTCAAATGGCACATGAGCAGATAACGTTGCTTTGGCGACCCGGTTTACACATTCGTTTCCGGGTATTCCGACATGTACCAGCAACCAAAGAAACACTGCCTGCATCCCCTCTTGGGGAAGTCGTTGCTTCGTTGTTCTTATTTTGTATGTTAATGGACCGGTTATGCTAAATAACTTGATAGCCTGGAAAGAAGCCAGAGAATCTCTAATAATTATATATTGTTTTTTACCGGACTCATACCGCTCACATGCTTCCAATCGAGTAAGGATTTTATATAATTCGGCTTCTAGTGCAGAGCAACAATCACGTAGTCACGCAGCCTGAACTTCACCTGAAATTAGGTAAGCACATGCTGTGGAAGAGGACACCGTTCTTGCGCATCTGCTTTACCTCCATCTGTGCAAACATGTGTATTGAGGGTGTAAGTTTTTATTTTTTTAGTGACTTTCTGGCGAATTGAATGTCGATCCTCATTAGATGTACGTGAGTCCAAAGGTGATAAATCTGCCATCAATGGAGAGTATTCCCATGCTTGTTCTTTTGTGAAGAAGTTTTATAAATTGGTTAAAAAGTAAATTGTTTTTTTCGCTGTCTTATTCATATATGTGACCTATAGAGAACTTGATAATCGTGAATGTTAAAGGTTACTGCGTGCATATATGTAACAAGTACGTACATGAACGTATTATGAATTTATAGACATGTATATGTTGTACACATGCGAGACAAAAAATTGGGTAAAAGTCCGCCATCATTTCTACGATAGCTAGCGTTTTTTTAATATATATATATATTTACACACACACATACATACATACATATACACATATATATATATATATAGTGAGAGAGAGAGAGAGGGAGAGGGAGAATTGTCGGTTTTAATCATTATTATATAGAAAAAATACAGAATTTCTAAAATTTTAAAATTTAGGAACTAAAATTTTGAAAAGCAGAGCTGTAAGACGAAAAATTTGAAAAACATCCACAACTTAATTCTATAGTAGTTACAGATCGTTTTTTTTTTTTTTTTTTCTGTTTTAATGGACGTATTCTAATATAAAAGAACTCTGAATTCTCAAAATTTACGATCCAAATTTTTGAATATCAAATTGCTAGACAAAAATATAAAGATTCGTAGCCCGTTCTAAATTAGCTAAAGTAGAATTTTTTTTTTATAATTGACGTATTTTTGTGATTAGAATATGAAGAAAATACTAATTTCCGAGAATTCTAAAATTGAACGGTTAAAATTTCGAATTGAAGGCGAATGAAGGCGAAGGTACTTATTTATTATTAATGTTAATTAAGGTGTAAATTTGAAGAAATAAGTGTAGTAAATGGTTGTATAGTATTTCTCTCGCTTACATCAGGTAGTTAAGTTTTAGTTTTTATGACATTTTAATCCAGACTTTTCTTTCTAATCGACGTCTTCATATCCTTTTTTAAAAAATAAACATCATATGAATTCCGCAGCATCTTTTTATTTTTAAAGTTCATGAAATAAATACAAAATTTGAAAGGTTGGACTGTAAATCGGTCAGTGGACTGAGCCCTCTGGTGTATATATGGCGCACGTGTAATTACTGAACAACAGTGCTGTTACATGGTTTTAAATTAATACTAAAAATAGGTAAATAAGAATGTATCGGGTTTTATTTTTGGTTTCTTCTTATATTTTGCTTTTTGTTTGTATGATATTTGCGCATTTGTGTTATCTGCCGTACTCAGGTATATAATCTGTTCATTAAATGATAGTAGTAAAGTCGATTTATGATATGGTTGTTGATTTTGGAAGTAAATTATAAACTAGCGTTATAAATAATACCTAGCGCGCCTTTTTATTGCAGAAAAGCTCGAATATTTTTAAAAAACGTTCGTCTATATTTTTCAAAATTTTATTATCATTTCCAGCGGTCCTTTGTTCTTTCCTTTCATCTTTATTTTTTTGTTTTTTTTTTTTTATTGGGTAATATAATTTTAAACACACCCATTTAAAAAAAAAAGAAAATATGTTTTATTTGTAAACTCATTCACGCATTTTGAAACCGACTTTTGCGATTAAAAATGCAGATGTTTGTTGTGTAGTACGTATTTTTAACGTATCTCCTCCAGACAGATAACATATGGTATTTCTCAGTGACGGGTGCACATGTGTTCTTGCTCTTTCTCTGCTTGTAAGAAATGCGAATGATGGATATTTACTGCCGATTGTATCTTCTGCATGTTCTTTCGTATTTATGAAATACTGAAAGTTGTTGACGAATGTTTCTGTCTTGTTTTTATTTGTTTTATGTTTTTCTGATGGTCAGTTATTTAAGCATTTATTAACTAAATCAGAAATAAATATTCGGAAACAATTGTTTATTATTTATATATTTTGTTTTTGTTACCTAATTAGTATTAAAAGTTTACAAATACTTTTCTTATAAGAGAAGTTAAAACTTTTCTAATAAGAAAAGTATTTTTAAACAAAAGTCAAAAAACAAAACAAAAGATCCTTAACATTTGCAAAACAAAAAATTAACCCCATCCGATTTAACATATACATACTCAAATGGTAAATATCGAAGTACATAAACTCTAGGAAGGAATTGTTCCAAAGCTGGTATTTATAATTGATTTTTAATGTGCCGATCAGTAATGAAGAAGCGAGTTAAAAAATTGTTTTAAGTGCAATGAATTCTAATGATTTTTATTTTTAACCTTTTTCGTGTTATGTGTGTGGTATATTTTTTGTGACGAGCATGGCTAAATGTAAAACAAATTTAGGTTTTTAAGAATTCATAAGAGATTACATATACATATGTTAAATATTTAAAGCTTTCGCAGTGATTACTCATAATAAATAATTTTCGGAAACAACTATTTATTATATACATATGTTTATAATTTTCATAAAAAAATGGACGTGCATTTCTGAACAAGATTTTTTAATGTGCATTTTCTGTGGATGTTGGAGATTTACTATGTTCGTAAAATTTCGGTTGAAGAATATAACGAGAAACCCATATTATCTGGACAGGTTTTTGTGAGAGATTATTAAGAACCATACAGTGCACAAAACTTAGCGGTTCCGAAGAGAGGTAAATCATTCATCGTTTAAATTAATTATCTTATCTTCGGTGCATTCTTATTTGTACGTAGTGTAATTTCGGCACCGTTCATTTTCTATATAACAAAGTGTATGAAAACGATAAAAATGACTTAATATATTTGAGTGAAATTGGTGTTCTATAAAGCTTTGATGAGAAGTATTATTATTACATGCTTTGTTTCTTTTGTCACTTCGCTTTTCCTAAGTCGATCGGATGAAAAAGTGAAAAATTGCGACTCGTACAAAGAATTTTACTGAACCTTTGGTCTCCGGTTCGTTTGTGTTTTTCGTATCTTTTTTTCTGCCTTTTTCGTTCCATGTTGACAAAAACAAATGAAAAATAAAATTTTAACATTGAAAGGGTCAGTTTTAGATATTTATATTTATTCCATGGCAAAAATGAATTTGAACAAATTAATTATGAAAAAATACGGTACGGTGGTAATCCATTAAAGACGTCATATATTTAAATTTCCCTTCAGAATCCCTAAGGTCATATTACATAATTAGTATTACGATGCCGTATTTTCTCCTCAATATAATCAGCTAGAGAGCAACTAGCATCGGATTACTTGAAAGTTGTAATGCTAAAAATTTTACCATTTTGTATACAACACTAAAGTAGGTATGTTAAACAAGCCTTCTCGAAGAAACTGTAGGTGTGGTTGCGCTGTGTAATAATTAGATGTGCACGCATTGATTTAAAACTCACTGCACATGAGATCTTTAATTTAAAAATTTTTTATACAAAATTATTATTTTACACATCGTAACGTTGTTATCAAAATTGTAAATTCTCAGTTTTAAAATATATTTTACCGATTTAACTAACTTTTAACGCGAGTTTATTGAAATAGATCCGTAAATAAAGTTCATAAAAGTCACTAAAAAACTACCTTAAACGTAAGTGAGGGGGTTATGGTTTAATTAAGACGATGTAACTTTGGTGATAATTTTTTTTTTAAAAAATGTTTCGTACTCCTGGATTGGAAATAAAACAATAGGTTATCTGCACTTCTTTTTTTTTTTCTCATTGTTTTGTAATAAAAATTCATTTAATTTATATAGACCCGAAGTTTTCATTTTTGTATCGGAATTATTAATTTTTACACTGCTATTAAGAAACAAATAAATTATGTTTTACAGAATTAATTGTTTATATTCATGGGTGTGAAATTTGTAATGTATTTGTAAGGATTCTTAAGATTAGAAATGGAACGTTTTTAAACAAATGAAAACATATTCATTTAGCAAATATCGAAAACACATTTTATTTATCGTGAAAATTAAAAATTGTGATGCAGTTTTAACGAAATTACAATTTTACGAGAAAATGGAAATATGTTTGAGAACATTTTTTGCGAAAAAAAAATTACATTTTTTAGAATATTTTATTTTATTAGTTGAGGAATGGATAGGAATTTTTCATTAAAATATATCTTTTACATTTTTCGCTTACTTTTTATTATTTGCTATTAAATTGGGTGTTATTAGAGAAAAAAAAAATCAGTAATATAATTGATTCCGCAGTAATATAACATGACAATTAAAACAACTCTAATAATTGCGGGGTACCAATGGAAAATAAAGACCGGCGAAATCAGTCAACATTGTTTCTGTTACCAGTTCTAATGCCGATTATAGAATTGTATGAAAATTTAAATGTTGTGTCAATAATACACTTCGTGATATAATAAAGTAATGACGATTGCTAAATAATATGTTCGACAAATGTGTAAGAATATAAATTTGCTTCATTTAATAGTTCCGAGTGTTCTTGTACGGCTGATATAATTATTCGTATACAAGAAATTATTTTTTTGCCTGCTCATAAAGCGTATTTTTAATATGTACGTACTTGTCGGGATATTAATTTACTCTTGATGTTTGTTTTCAATTTTGTATGTTAAACACGGCATTTAATTAATACATAGTACGCCATCTAGTGGTTACCATTGGTATTTATTTTATAACATCCAGTAAGGAGCGCTTTCATTAATTAGTAATTTACCATGTTTAATATCTCTAATCATTCATAGATTGCGCATTTGTTTTACAAATAGTAAAATTTACATTTTCTACCTAATATTTTGTTTGGTTCTGAAAACTAATAGAAAAATTTAATTAAACCTCGCCTGTATAATTATGGAGTTTAAAAAGCAAATTAAAATTTTCCATTGCAAAAACGAGTCCTAGATGTTAAGAATATAAGTAAAATAGGAAGAAAGAAATATATCGGAAATATCATTTTAGAATATCTGAAATTCGAAATATATAGCAAACACAACATGTCCTTCTTTTGGAATGTGTATTTGTGTTTGATAAGGGAGTAATGCTCCGAGTTTTCAAATGTAAAAATAAATAAATAAATAAACACCGGAAGTTAATGCAGTTGTTATACTGTTTCTGCATCTAAAACTTGTGTACCGACAAGAATTTGTTTAGAAATTTACTGATTTTTTCGGTTATTTTAAATGAGAAAGAACTGCACAGGAGTTTTGTAAAAAAAAGAAAGAAAGTGTTATTCAAAAATTCAATTTTTCTTTGTTTAAATAAATGAAAGTAAAACGAATTATAAAGGATAATTTGAAAATAAACTCTTGATGTAATTTGAATATTTGTTTTTTTATTTATTATTGTTATTATTATTATTTGCAGCATTTCCCCAGTGCACTATTCTATATGCAAGTGTGTAGGGTGATATAATGCTAGATACAATTGTGTGAGTTGTTTAGCATTAAAAAACTGTTTTAGGTAATAGAATAGATAATTTAATTTTCTTAATTTTCCCGATAGATAAATGGGATGTTTATTCCATAATAATTTTGGGGATCTATCTGGATATGTAGATGGATCTGTCTTAAAAATGTCCTATATTATAACAACGTGAACAGTTATTTTGTTCTTTTTTATTAGTTATTTATCTTTAAGACTAAAATTTTGTTATTTATTCAGGATGTAACATCATTTACTGATATAAATCTGTGTAATAAACTCTTCAGTTTTATTTGATAGCTATGAAGCAACTTGGTATTGCTGTTGATTGTATTTCATCATATAGGATTATAAGAAATATCGATGGTGCATTTTTATTCGGTATATAAATTGTTTAATACGTTTATCGATACCTTTATCGACTTGTTTGGTTAAATTTAATAAATTAAATGTTTATCTGAAAGAATAATAATACAGATTTGACAAATGTATGACGTTTTTTCGAATTTCTTAAAACGCAGCTTATGATAGTTATCTGTCTTTCTAATTTTATAAACTATTTTAATACAGTTCTGATTGTTTAGTAAAATGACGTGTATATTTTATGAATGTATTGCGTTTAGTTGTATAAATTCTAGTGCAACTGTTTCGTTTTCTAGTTTTTCTTCTTCTATTTGATATTGGAAAGATTTAATCTTTTAATTGGTTATCATTAAGTTTATGGTAAAGTCTGACATTATTCTTTAACTTTTTACACTGATAGGATTGCTGCATATTGTTTTAGAGATAATGTCGTAACAAGCCTTATATCTTAAAAATATATAAATAACTACTATTAAGGCTGTTTATTGTTACACCAATTTAATGATCAATACTTTTTGAATTTTGTTGAAATGTAGCTTTTATGCTAGGAACGTAAATAATTGGAAGAAAAAAAATTCACATTATAGACGGTTATCAATATTTTTTTATTTAATTTTAATTTAATTTTGTTTTTTAAAATTTCGTAGATATATACTGATTTGAAAATATAGTTCATATCGTTGTGAAAATAACGAAATTATTTCGATTTTATTCACTTACTAATGAAAATGTTATATATTTCGTCGTAACATGTGTATAAGTAAATTTTTAGAATTCCGTAAGTTCTTTTTCTTTTTTAAATTAAAAAAGTACGTAATTATATATTCATCTATTTAAATAAACTACTTACTTTTTAAAACAAGGGTGTCGGAAATTTTGAGTTGCTGATGAAAATGTGTTTAATTTACCGCGTCAGTTTTGCTTTATTAGTATGCAATGATTAAAAGAGGAGCAATACGCGAAATTTAAAATCTTTAATTGCGAATAACATCGGCAACAAATGAAGAGATTTATTTATAGATATTTCTGTCCCTCCCGGTTTTATTTATTTATTTTATTTTTTTCTCTTGCG
Source organism: Icerya purchasi (assembly GCA_039619475.1). Taxonomy (NCBI): domain Eukaryota; kingdom Metazoa; phylum Arthropoda; class Insecta; order Hemiptera; family Monophlebidae; genus Icerya; species Icerya purchasi. Next base: position 387,857,764 of record CM077116.1, read on the forward strand.
AAAGCAACATCCTGTACCGTATTTAACTGCTGTGGCTATTACAGTACGAAGATGCGAAGTTTGTTTTTATAGATATCTGCTTATTCCGCTAATTCTGATTAATTGTGTTACAGATAAAATTGCATTGGGGGGAATTCTCAAGAATGTTGGTGACTGTTTTGTTATTAATTGAAGGGGGCCGGTGGGGTGATAGTAGTGCTGGACAGTCGCACAGTATGTGAGGAGTTGAGGGAGCAACATCTTGACCACAGAAAGGACAATTCATAGAAGAAGAGGGGGTTCTTTGTAAAATAAAATTATGCGACATGGCCGCGCGTGGCCTGTGCGCAAGCGGCTAAGTGCACAGAAATCTCCGCGGAAAATGCTTTTTTCTGGTCACCATGGCTCCGTTGAGGGTTTAATTAACCCCGAGAAAGACTGACACAAGGACCAACGGGTTTTCCACGAGGATGTGAAATTATTGAAGATTATGTTCGATAGATAAGGTGGAGGAGGGCTGTTACTAGGCAAGGGGCAATATATTTCTGCTCGGGCGGATGTATCGACGCGTTCATTTCCAGGAATCCCAGCATGGCTGGGCGCCCACAGAAAGGATGATACGGAGCATTGTCTCTTAATAAGTTCTTATTAATATGTTTTCAATAGTAAATTTGACACGGATCTAGTATTTATTAGATTAAGAAAATTTAGAAGCTACAGCATTATCGACACGGTAAACAAAAAAAAAAAAAAAAAAAACAAAAAACAAAAAATACAGCGTACATTTTGTCTTCGAATATAATAATAATAAAATAATCGTCAAAAGCGTAAACGAATTTACAAAATGAATGTTTATTCTTTTGATAGCTTTATTTTACAATATTTTTAATGCTGGTTATGTAAAAGATTCATGACCGATATTACGATATTATATCTATATATAATTACGCTAAGTATTTCGGTTACATACCTACAGCGCTCGTTTTAGTTGACGTACCAACCTAATTTTTTTTTTTTTTTATTCTTTTTCTAAATATAAGAGAAAGGGGCGAATCTACGTTTAAAATTCATATGAATATACTTTCTCAGGTAAAATCGGCTTTATTCCATTAGCGTATGTACATGAATATATGTATCTATATTAACAGTGAGTCATTAACTCGATTAATTATACATTTGAAGTACTTAGTAAAACACTTTGTAATAAATTCAATGCGAAAAACAAAGAAGAATGAAATTAAAATTTCACATTTTGCAAACTTTCATTGGTGCGGTGGAAGAGGGATATTTTTTCGTTTCCTGAATTCTTCCATTCCACTTGATGCTGGGGACATAGTTGTAATTTTTAAAATGCGTGCTATATTCCGGAGGGGAAAGCAGCTGTGTTGATAATTACGTTTTCCAACAACTGCATTTTTAAAAAGTATAATAAATATCGGTCACATTGTATACCATTGATTGTAGTATGTGGGGGGGGGGGTGTTACTTTATCAAGATATAATTCGGAATCGGAACCTATAATTTTTTTTTTTCTTCAATTTTACGATTTTAAGCTTGTGTTGGACATGCTCTGCACCAGATTTCAGTTACAGAACGAATGGTATGTTTGCGATAATGGAGAAAAGAGGACTTCTGTATGAACAATTTGAAAATTTGCTTTCAGTTTACATTATTCGTATATGTTTTTTGATGTTTCATCGCGGATGTGTCTGTATTGACCGAAAAAGATGATCTAATTCCAGTTGGTGGTGCGAGCACTATTACGAGCCTCTCGTTCAATTCATTCAGTCGTGTCCCCGCTCTCTTTTTTTTTTTTTTTTTTTTAGTCTCTTTGAAATGTTACGGTTTACTGTGCCAAGTTAGCAATGATGCACGTGTCAAGTTGCGAAGAATAATTGTGGCGCCTACGAACCGCTCAACGTGATGGGGCACGTATACTTGGCTGGAATTTATTTCCGCTTGCGGCTGTTTCACTGAGTTTAACGGCTACCCGTTTAATTGTTTTATGTGTCTATATCGTCATCAAACAAAATAGCCGTCAAATTAACTGTTTTAAATGTGTCGAAAACGATTTATTTTAATATTTTTATATATATATATATATATCATATATATTTATGTGGTTGTCTTATTTGTAGACTATAAAGAAACACATCGCTGTCAATTATAATAATGCGCGATAAAAAAGGCTCGTCCTTCATGGGATATAACAATAATAAAATAATAATTTAATTAGATTGATTTTAGAACCAATATATACGAAACCATGAGTTCAGTTAGGTTTCAGGTTTCTTTTTTAGCAACTTAATAAATTAGAACTTTTACTATTGGAATGCCATTTTTGAGTTTTGTTTATTAGCGGATTAATTGTGAACGAGCAAGAAGGTATTGAATTAGAACGTAAAATTATTTGCAAATTTTCTGATGTTAATAATGAAAATATTTACAAACAAAAAAAAAAGTTGTTACTTTCAATTAAGATTTTTTTTTTTGTGTGTTAATTTAGTAATAATTCTGCTGTTTGATTGGTTTTTCTGATTACTAACGGGTATTTTTTAATTATTGTTCTTATAAGTGAAAAATATTTGTCGAAATATTTGAGACACTTCAAACATAAAGTGCCTGTTCATTTTCGGTAATGTTCAACGGGAAATAAATTTTTTCAGCTGAAATTAAAACCGGAAAACTTCGATTAGGGTACACTCTGCGCAATCCATACTTTAGCTGGTGTTAGGATGTAGTTTTTTTTTTTTCAAATATTTAAATTGCACGTATAACGAAAAAAAAAAAAAAAATCTTAATATTAACGATCTTTATTTCATTCAATTGATAATTTATATATGTGCGTGTACGTATATGAATATGTGTATATGTATAATATATGTATGTAATTGTTACAAAATATAAAGGGTATTCTGCTCGAGTGAAAAAAGTTGAATTTTATTGTGATTTTTGTTATTGTACACATTGCATTTGGACAAATAAAAGAAAAACACGTAGAATATTTTTATAACCGATTTTCATTTCGGTTACACTAAACAAACACAATTGACCTATATATTTTTTGTAAGAATGAAAATTATCACTATCTTATGCTATAGTCCTTTGATTAATTTTAATCGCTTTTCTACCATACACGTAATAATAACAATGATGATACATTTTTACGATATTCATTTTGATTCATTATGAATGACAAAGTCACGTTTTCAGCGTGTCAGTATTTATTTATTTTTTTTTTTTATTATTGTTTTTGGAAGAAAACGAATAAATGTATTAAACATTTTGGAAGAGAATTTCGTTCGTTTTCATTTACGCTAATGTTTTTTAGTGGTGTAATTGTTCCAAATCGATGAAGGACTTCACAAACGTAATATTAATACAAAAAATGTATGGATTGTGGCGTAAGCTAGAAATTTACAAATATAATAGAGCTATTCGTATTTACAAAAAAAAAAAAAAAAAAAAAGTTCGTCAGCAGTATTTTTTTAAAATTCTGATTGTCATCATTATCAGTACTTCTCTGTGACGAGTGGCTAAGGTCGTAGAATTACAAGCCGGTGGAGACACGGCACAGAGGCTCTCTGATAGCAGCGCACTCAATGGCTATAGAAAAACTACATTTTGTTCACTTCTACGTTCCTTCATGCTTTTTATATCTGTATTGTTATCAAATGTATCATTTATGCGTTACGAAGTCATTTTCTTCCGGTTTCTCATAATGTACTTTGCGTATTTATTATTTTCATTATATTCGACTACAAAAATTATATAGTTTTTACCTTAATGGGAACAGTTATTAAATGTTGAAATAAAATCACCAGCCAGGCCGCAATGTAAATTCTTACCACGGGATAAAAAATTATCTATTAAAAAATGTGGGAAATGTTATAAATTTGATCTTCTAACAACATTTTGTGGATTAAACTATGTCAATTTAGCTATTTACCGAATTACAGTAACTGTGTTCACAATTAAATAAGAAATACCAGTAATATAATAATAACATTGATTTAAGTTTTTTTTTTTTTTAACGATTTGATCTGGAGCAATATCTCGCTAAAAAATTTGAACACTCGGAAAACGATCGCTGTTGTCCCATATATTTAAAAACTGATAGCTGTTCTATATCGCAAACAGATTATAGTATATGTCCAATATCTAAATGTGGATAATTGTGCCGTTGCGCAACGTTTGGTTTTAAGGAATATTTATCCACAGGAATCCGACGTAGCGATTACAGAAGACTCTCGTACTTAGTTAATAATAATATTTCAAAGGGTAAAATTTAAAATTAAGGCACACTAATAGCAATAACTAAAAAATCAAAGAACCTTCTTCTTACGTACCTGCATGAAGTAATAAGGAAAATATTGTAGGCCATAAGATCAAATCGAGTTGATCAGAACTCGTTGTAAAATTAATTAAAATAAGTCCTTAAGTGTAAAATAATAAATTGTATCGATCATTAAGTATCGACATCACCATCGTATTACTTTGTACTACAATTAAATATTAATTCTTTGTGTAAGACATGAAGAAGACCGCGACCGGCACGCACAAAATAATATTGATAATGCTAAACTATGTTACGTTAAGGGCACTTTGAGCCATTATAATATATTTAGACAAAGCAAATATATTCGCCCTATTAGGTTTGTACAAATTATACTCCCCCCCCTCCACACACACACGAAAAAAGAAAAAACAACAAAAACAAAAACCCCAAGATTAATTCATTTTATTATAAACATATTAAGGGGGTGAAAACTACCCCCAAAGTTTGCCAAAAAAATCGTTTTTTCTAAATATCTCGACTAATACTTAATATTTTTTGGTAAAACAAAATGGAGATTACTCCTTTTGAAAAAGCAAGTAATTCGTGATGATTTGAACAATAAGGGATGCATCCTCTATTTTATAGGGGCTGAAAATCCATATTTAATTCATTATTTTGGCGATAAAAAATAGTACAAAATCTAAAAATAATTTTTTAATTAATAAAATGAAAAACTGAAGTTGACCTGTTTCGGCTTTTTCGTTAATTTCACCCCTAAAAGGGAGGGTAAACCACCCGTAACAGTACCCCAACCCAATCTCACCGATTTTAATGAAATTGATATATCTTGTAGAACACAAAAAAATAAAAGACCTGTGTTTTTTTATATCTGTTAATAAACATATTAAGAGGGTGAAAACTACCCCAAAAGTTAGCAAAAAAAAAACATTTTTTCTAAATATCTCGACTAATACTTAATATTTTTTGGTAAAACAAAATGGAGATTACTCCTTTTGAAAAAGCAAGTAATTCGTGATGATTTGAACAATAAGGGATGCATCCTCTATTTTATAGGGGCTGAAAATCCATATTTAATTCATTATTTTGGCGATAAAAAATAGTACAAAATCTAAAAATAATTTTTTAATTAATAAAATGAAAAACTGAAGTTGACCTATTTCGGTATTTTCGTTAATTTCACCCCTAAAGTGGTAAACTACCCCTAACACAGACATCTAGTAAGTAACTTTACAAGAATTTTCATATTATTCTGCGAATTACATTAGTTGAAGAGTACATTTTTTCTTTGCAGATCACTTTAAAATTTGGTTGGAGAAAATATTTTTACCAAATTTAGTTCATACCTCCTTACTATTACTTGACTCTTGGGGTGGTCATTGTCAAAAAGTTGTAGAAAAAACAATGTTAGACAATAAAATTGTTAACTTGAAGAAAATTCTTACTTGAACGACGGGAGAAATTCAACCACTTGATGTTTTTAGATTCCGAATTTGGAAAAGTTATGTTCGAAAATTTTCTGATGACGTAATTTTAATGAATTATGATTTAAATTTCCATTTTAGAAATAATATAATAAAACTTCAATCATTGGTGGTTCACAACGAATTGTCTTCACCAAGATATGAAGATCTTTTTAAATATTCCTGGTACAAAAGTGGTTATGTAAATGAAAGGCCGGATAAATTTGAAAATCCTGTAGATTTTAGTTTCGGAGATTCTTGTAATACGCATTGCGAAATAGAAGGATGCACAAATGTCGCTATTGTACGTTGCGGTTGGTGCAAAAAATTAGTGTGTTTTAAACACTTTTATGAAGATTACCATTACTGTCGAAATTTCGTTGAATAATATGATGTATACTTGCAATGAGCTAAAATAAAAATAATTTCTATACTCCTTTATATTTAAATTATATATGTTCGTATTCATTTTCTATTTTGTAACTTTATTAAATATATATACCAAAAAAAAAAAAAAAAAAAAAAAAAAAATTGATATCAGATTCGTAATCAGCGACGTCGAAAACCCTGTATCCGAATTAAATTCAAAATCTGATCGCTTGAAATTCCTCTTTTTGGTTTTTCTGTGTTAGGGGTAGTTTACCACTGTAGGGGTGAAATTAACGAAAATACCGAAATAGGTCAACTTCATTTTATTATTTTATTAGTTAAACATTTTTTTTTAGATTTTTTACTATTTTTTATCATCAAAATAATAAATTAAATATGGGGTTTCAACCCCTATAAAATAGGGGATGCATCAATTATTGTTCAAATCATCATGAATTACTTGCTTTTCCGAAAGGAGTAATCTCAATTTTGTTTTACCAAAAAATATTAACTGTTAGTCGAGATATTTAGAAAAAATGTTTTTTTTTTTTTGCTAACTTTGGGGGTAGTTTTCACCCCCTTAATATGTTTATTAGCAGATATAAAAAAACACGGGTCTTTTATTTTTTTGTGTTCTACAACATATATCGATTTCATCAAAATCGGTGAGTTCGGGTTCGAGTGCTTTCCTTGTTAGTTATCAGTTGATCTGTTCCTAATTTTTCAAATATATATGCATATATGCATGCGTGTACGCGCGCGCGCGCGCATGTAAGGAATGTGCGGAAAACATGAAAAATATCAACGATTTAAATGGGATTTAACAAACTTTTTAAAATTACATTTGCCTGTTCGATTCTCTGCCGATACCGCAATTTATTCTGTTTTTTAGCTGATTTTAAGCGTGTATTTTCAATATACAATTTAAATGTTGCTCAAATTAAGATGCTTGCGACACATTACGCAGTTTACAAGTTTTAATTAGTTATTGAATTTTTGTTTTCTAAAGAAATAATATCTGTAGCTTGTATGTGCAACGGAAGCGTAATTTCTTCTTGAACATTTAACAACGAATGAAACAGTGAAGAGGGTGGTAAATAAGTTTCAACAGGAAGGACAAGGTCGGAAAATGGTGGTATTTTGTTTTGTCGGAACAATGGTTTTTACACAGTATCCGCTTAACGGAAGTTCTAGTCAGCAAATGCCGAAAAATCTGGACCAAGGCTTACTCGACTCGCGAATGGATTACACTACATAAGTAGAACAGTTGCAAACGTCCGTTTCCGATTCTACGGAAAACATCTGCTTTTTACGATTCCTAATACCGATAGCGCTTTTTATAATTTACACGGTTATCGCGACGATCGGATAATTAGGTAATTAAGAGAAAGAGCAGTTCCGTGTCGTGCGGTTCTTCAAGCGGGTTTTCGTCGTCAGCATTTCTCTTATTTTGACAGTGATAAATCTCAGACGGAAGAGGAAGATGACAGTCCCGGTGGTATATTATTTATTGTATGCATCTGCGCTCCACTAGCTCAACCCTAAACTTTGCACAGTACATTGTACGTCCGAGGATTACTTTTCACTTCGAGAGATGAGAGTAGGCGTTTGTATTGAAGTTTACTAGGATTTACTACCGTACGTTTTATAAATGATCTCTGCGCGTGTAAAGCGAATAATGTATATGCGAACGAGAAAGAGAAGATGCTGGAGTCTGGAAGCCAGCTGCACGCGTCCAAAACAGGTGGCACACGTCTCTCATAAATTGGAAAAAAGAAGAGACGGTCTGGCAGGAAAAAAAAAAGGAAAAAGAAAGAAAGAACGAAAAAGAAGTGTAATAATAATAATGGTATAGTAAATGGTAGGAAATGTTATAGCGAAGCGAGAGGGAAAATTTGGGATCGATGTCCAATGAAGAAAAACAGAGACGAACGTCTCTGTCGTAGAGAATTGTGGCGCTAGCCGCCAGGTGTTTTTATAGGCAACGACCAGATCAAATGAACACATCTTTGAAAATCCATCCGAACGGGATGGTTACTCTGAGCGTTCAGTCGAGAAGATTATATACCACTACGGTGTCACGGCACACCCGAACTGCTAATCACTTTGTATTTGTGTATATGTATTAAATTAATATTATACGTGCGTATTTTCTCTCTATCTATCTATGTATATATATATATATATATATATTAAAAAAAATAAAGTTTAATTTTTCAGATCTAAAAGAATTTCTAGTCTTTAGTTTTAATGGAAGGACAACACCCGGTTCTTTGTCCGAACGAATGAATCGTAAACAACAAAATTTCCATCAACAAGCTGCTATTGATTATTATTTGCGTTATATAATAAGGTGGTCTGTTCATAAATTCCGGATTTTACCTTTGTTTGTTTTGCAGAAAAATTACCCTTTTACATCGTTTTTAGAACTATTTTCATCCTTTCTTTCTGCGAGTAGTGGCTTAAATTTGAACGATATTGTAACCATTTTAACGGAACTCTTACCGGGCCATTAGAAGACACAGGTTCTTAAGGCGTGTAAGTACACTCGGAAATTATCGCTTTAGTTAATTTGGATATGTCATACCATTAACGCTATTCTTGAATGTTATAAGTAAGGTTGAGAGAAGCTCGTTGTTTTTCCCGTAATAAAATTAGATTGTACAGATTAGATGACTCCTCCAGTGTTTACATTTTAGTTCGTTCTTTGGGCGTCATAAGGCGACAATGTATTTTGATTGCGATTGTAGCTCAAGAAATAATTTCTTTAATGTTCGCGCTTAAAAATTCTATTTATAACGCATAATAAAATATTATAATGATAAAAAAAAGAATCAAAGCGGGCAAGCAAAAACACGCATGTTTTTTGGAATAATAAACGCGTGTGCTGTCTTCGAATGTCTTCCTTATTATCATATTAGAGGATGAGCGCACAAAATAATTCAGAAAATAATCATTACGATACAATATATTTACTTATTTAATTGGTAAAACGGATAAATGTAATATCTTTGTAGTGCGCGCCTCGAATTATCGCTTTCGATATATATATATATATATATATATATAAATAAACTCGGCCATTTTGGCCTCGCAAGGGGCTGCGCCTCTTGACCGCTCTTTCTTTCATTTCTGTCTCTTTCTCTTCTATACTTTGTATAAAATTATCGAAATTTACAACGTAATTCTTACTGGCATCAAAACAAAAAAAGAATAACATAATCACAAAAATCCTATTCTAACACTTAACTTTCATTATATAAAATTAAAACATTTTTTCGTTACATGTTTCGTTACATATTTCATTACATAAAATTGTGACATTTTTTAAATAACAATAACAAAAATCCTACAAAATATAACAAACGTTAAATAAAATTGGGACATTTTTTTGGGACATTTTTTCGAATGGGGGTAGCCTAAGAATTACGTTGTAATTAATATATATATGTATGTATGTATGTATATCAAGTGTCTATTAAATAACATCGTATTATAAAATGGACATAAATTATTTCTGCGCATGTATTAAGTATCGAATATTATTGTTCTCGTTGTTTATTCCGTTGCAAAGTATATTATGCTGAAATCATTTTTTTAAAAAAGAAATGTCATTTTTTAAAAAAAGAAATGTCATTTTTTAAAAAAAGAAATGTCATTTATTTCGCTTTCATGTATTAATGTGTATACATTTTTAAAATAAAAATTAAAGAAAATAAATCTAGCGTTAGATTTAGGAATGACTGTGTAAGCTTTCGTTATGTACAGGTAATATATTAATTTGTTTTTTTTTTTTGAAAAGTAGTATGGCGAAATGTACAATAGTTAAAAATTTAAAAAATTAATATAAAAAAATTTACAAGTTTATACTGCTTTTCATTTAAACAAGAATACTGAAATAAATGTGTTATAAAGAAATGCATGGAAATTTAATATCGCTAAATTTCGTTAAAACCATTCGCTATGTGAAGTCACATAAGCAAATAAATTTTAATTGCTAGGCTGCCTGGAATACGATTTGATTTCAATAATTTCTTCACAGATTTCATGAACGCCGTTGCTACGAAAATCTTTTCGAAGATTAAACTTCAGCATATACAAAAATGTAATTTCTCTAAACATCTACCTCTTTTTATGTGTTTTCGTAAATACGATTTTTTTTCTTTTTGGTATTAACATTTAATGTGCTTTCCAGTTTTCATTCTGATGTTTAGAGGACTATAAGAAATGCTTCCAGGTAATTGTTTAATTAAAAACAGTTCTTTTTTTATTTGAATAAATAACAATCAGACTTTATCGATATAATACTATAGATATTAAAAACTAATCACCGACATGTTTCTGCAACACCCCTTCCTATATTACAAAATTGAATCTATTTTCTTCAGACATATTATTAATTTGTAATATGATAATTTAGAACATCGAAAAAACTATAAACTGCAAAACAAGCAAACACAGTCGGGATAAACCTTTAATAATTAAATTAAAAACATATTTAATAATATATTACGGTTAAAGCGATGAAATTTAAAATAACACCAACTAGTTGCGAACAAACTTATTTACGTTCATGTAACGAAAACACGTAATAATACTCTTCGAGAAATACTTTCGATAAATTTTTAGTATTCAATCATTGATAAAATCCCCAGTGAAAATGAAGTAGTAATATGGCGCATGCGCAGTACAACGTGTTTCATTTATACCGTTTAATTCAATACATGGGTTTGAAAGGCAATAATGTGACGCGCGCTCAAAGACGTTTGTTCGTTTTACTATTTAGACACACGACGGCGCTTTTACGCTTAATTCATTTTCAGCGCATGATCGTGATATTCCCGATTTTTCTGACGGAAAGAGGTTACTGCTGATAATTGCTTAATGTGCCCGAGGAATTTCTTTAATGATCCGGTTGTTGCGTTTTAAAATATTGTAATAGTTGTACGTTGTCTTGAAAAGTGGAGGAATAAAAATTTCCTTAAAAATTCGAAATTGATTTTTTGTATTTTTCAAAGGGGCGGCTAATTGAAAATCTGAACACAGGTGGTTAACTGTGTTTTTCGGAGGATCTTGCAATGGCGTGCGGTGATGAAGCGCTTGTAAATAATTACAGCCGAGTGTTGTTGACATTCTATTACGACACAGTTCCTGTCTGCTAGCTGGTTCATCGATCTATTCACGACAATGGAGAGCCTCCCCGTCGGGATCTTTCTATAACGCAAAATTTCTATACTTTCTTCAACCACTTCTTCCGTTTAAAAGACCGACCGACCGACAATTCTTCGCGTTTCGTCTGATCTGCTGCCTCTTTTCGACATTCATCCTTTTATCCTGTCGATCTTGATTTTTTTCCTTGCCACACGCCTCATTTATCGGTTCACTCTGGCTTCCTTTTGTTATCGATTACTATTGTTGCTTCTTAAACGCGCGCTGCTTATTTTCCAATGTATAACGTTAAGCGTTTTTCCCCATGCGCTTTAATTAACTTTTTGAGCAATAAGAAGAGATCATCGTGAAATTATTAAAACGTCTTGGAAACGTTAAATAACCGTGTTAATGTTGACGTGGTGTTAACAAAAAATTGTGATTTCGAAATTCCCTTTCTTTATTAAAATTGCTTTGATTATTTAAGAAGAGTTTTTATCGTACACAAAGAGAGAAATCAAAAGGGCTATTGTAAATTCTAGAGGTTGGTAACGAAAAGAAAACTCTTATTGATATACTCATCCTGCAGAATGATCAGTGTTTTAACGAATCATTAAATTGAAAAAAAAAAAGCGAAGTGTAGAATAAGAGTGCAGAAGTGGTAGCAATTAGCCGTAACTTTGCAACTTAAAAAGTGACGAATGAAGCAAGTTAGTTCATTCCGGTCGTTCGGTACACGGATCTTTGAATTTTGTTTCAGTTATAGGAACGAAAAAATTGCAAACAGATGGAGAGTAATTAGTAAAAGATGGTGAAAAACAAGAGATTACGTAAGTGAAAATGACTAAAAAGAATAGGATTAGGGGGGATGTCAGAAATAGAGAAACGTGGAAGAATTTTGAAGAAAAATATAATTAATGGAAATTGAATTGCTGTTTATGTATATCATTTCAATATATATATATATATTTGCTATTAATATTCGTTTTCTTATCTAATCGAGTTTTTTGCTCACCGTTTTATTACGACAATTTTTTAAAGAGATAAAAGAGTTTTTACCGTGTCCTTTTTTAAGTCATGCCAAGCTGCGAAAAATCCGGTTTTTTGATATTTCATCGAAAACACGAAAACAAAAGGTGCATTGTATTTCTTTTTCCTTCTCAATGATTAGCTCTTCGAGTTTTGTTATTTTAGATGTAGGATGTTCTTAATTTTTTTTATCGTTACTAAATATTATTATTTTGTGTTTTCATAAATATTCTTCATTTCGGTTTTGACGTTGATACTTCTTTTGAATTTGACGCTTCTGAATTTCGTCGCTAGACCGCCACTAGAACAGCTTATTAATTTTGATGTTAATTTCTCATTTTCTCTTCGTTCCTTAGTTTTTATTGATGGTTCCAAGAGTTCAGGGGGAGTAGCCGCTTCCCTTTTCTCTCCATCCAGTAATTCTTTTCAGTCTTCCGGACTGCCGGCTTTTTGTTCCATCTTTTTCACGAAACTTTATGCTATTTTACGAGCAGCAGTTATATTTATTTCCACAACTCGATACTCTAATAGATACCTAATCATTTCGGACTTTAAAAGTGCTCTTCAAGCTATATTCTCTCCGTTTCCCTCATATTCCTTTGACTTTATTGTTTTCCGTATGTTCCCTCATCTATGGTCTTTCTCTTACCCGTTCCATTTCCATCGAGCTTCTTTGGTTCCAAGTCATGCGGCTATTAATGGTAACGAGGCGGTGGATTCCTTGGTTCGGCTAGCGTTACACTCTCCTCCCGGACACAACATACTCCCCTTCCCCCCAAAAAATCACGTCAGACTTTATTCGGATTTATATCCTCGCTCCTTTTCTAATCCTAACTCATTTTACCTTTCGATTCAGCCTAGACCTCCTCCCCCCGTTCTTGATTCTATTATTTTCCTACCCTCAAACGTTTTCCCATTATTGCTATCTGCCGTCTGCGGTTCAATCACATTTTTCTCTCATCCTCTCGGTAACGTTTTGCTCTTTCCCTGTTCCCTTATTGTCCATTGCACTCTAGTGATGACCTTTTACTTTCGTTTTTGATCTCGACCACGTGCAGTCTGAATGTTCTAATTTTTTCTCCGAACGTGATATATCCTGTACGTTCACCTATGAAAGCTAAATTTTCCTAATTGCTGTAATGGTTCCTACATCTTAATCTCTTTTCTTTCATCGACCTCTGGCCGGATTAAAATTTAATTTCTAACATAGTCTAATAGTTCTGGGTGCCTGTCCTCGGTTGTTGTCTCCTTTCCCCTAATAAAAGGAAGAAAAAAAAACTATATTTTAGAGAACATTATTGGTCTGACAACACGAAGGCGATGGGTAAAACACAATGGAAGCTTCTAGAATAGAAACGGAGCGTAGTATAACATCACCGTGAAGTTAAATAGACAATATTTATAAAACGAAAAAAAAAAAAAAAAAAAAAAAGGTAATAAGCTTAGGCGGTGAAGAACGAATAAATAAAGATGTGATACTGGACAAATTATTTAATTCTATTTATAAACACATTTACAAACAACCGCGAATGTATTAGAATGGTCACATTTTCATCATTTTACTTCGAATTTTATTAGCGTTTTGAACTCAAAATTTAAAAGCCTATTTTTAATTTTAAACCCGTTAATTAAGACGGTTATTTTAATATTATTATTACCGGTTAATTCGACATTTCATTTAATCACATCTTCTTCCGTATATGTGTACTGAATTTTTTTCCGATTTTTTATAATTGAAAAGGAGTTCAGATATTATTTTCGCAGGATATACGTATTTCACGTTCTCAAGCGGACAGGGTTGTATTCGAGCCGTTTTTTTTTTTTTTCTTCAGAAAAATTAAAATTTGAAAAAAAGCGGGATGGTGTGTGTATTTCAAAATGCGATCTTAATAATAAATTCGTCGTTGTTTGTAAATGTGTTTATGAATACGATATTAATTAATTAATTTTATTTTATTTTCGGTATGTATTACGTAAAGTTCAACATTAAAGTATCTCGTTTTTTTTCACCGCCCTTTAATTTATCGTTAATTTTCAGCAACGGGCTTAATCACTTCTAGTTAATAATCGTGTTTTTTTTCCCTACTGCGCACGCTGCTTTCAAATGTGGATCTTACTGGAATTCCGGGTACCATTAAATACCCGACGTTTGTAAACGGGACTTTTCCCGACAGATGGAGATATAATTTATGACTCGTCGTATGTGAGACTTATCGGAAACGGCTAATACCCCATCGGCGAATTAAAATTACCGGAGCCGTTGAACTGTAGCTTATTAGCAGTTTTTGATCTTCTTATTCAAGTTGAAGGACAACTACCGGTATCGGAAAGTAGGTCGTTTTTTTGATCGTGGTAAAATTTCTTGTTCTAGATGTAAATTTTTCATGACTTGCAACGATCATAAAATTATAATTGTGCCCCCCGCGGGTTTTCTTTATTATTATTTTTTTTTTTTTTTTGCGTTTTTGATTTACTTCCTAGTTTTTTTGCAGTTTTATCATCATCCCTTTCTTTCAACATCTGGAGTCTGTTTTGCTTTTCCAAAAGATAGTTTTTTCCCCCTTTTTTTGTACATGTATAGGAGAAACAAACTGAATTAAAAATTCCGTACGAAACATCTGGGGATTCCATCGAATTTAGATAATTTTTTTGGTCGCAGTCTGTTTGACTGCAAAATAATGATGGGGGCTATATTGTTACGGGAAATATTACCACAACAATCAGACTTCCGGCAAAATTAAAGTCCGGTTGTTTTTAATTTCACGAATCAAAGGGATGGATGCCGATTGCATTGAAAATTACGGTGATGGTGCAGGATTAAATATGGCGAATTAAGAATGTCAGAGTAAATCGTAAATATCGTGTATAGCGCGTATACGTCTCGGCTCGGAAATAAGTGTTATAAAACAACTATCATATTTCGTACATTTTAAAAATCATAATTTCGGAATATTTATTTAACAATTACGTCGCGGCAGTAAATTAAGATTTTTAACTCTGCCAGAATAAGTCGTACTAAAGAAGCCAAAGGAGGAACTTAAGAAGAAGGGAAAGGGTACAGGAAGATGTTGTGAAACATGACTGAGAAGACGACGGAGAAAATTACAGTCAACAAAATTATCGGAACGATAGCGTGGAAAAAGGAGACGTGGGTGGTAGTCGTAGAACGGATCGCGAAGGAAAATCGTAAGAGCAAGGATCGAAATATTGAGTCAGATTAAAAAAGAAAAAGCGAAGAGGTTAGAAGGATTCGGAGTGCGATTTTTTTTCAAGAGGAAATAGTAACAGATACGGATGAGGCAGTCGATTAATTATTGGAACGGCACTTCGAAATTCGGATTTGTTTAATAAGTGCACTCTCATTTTAGGAACATGGCGGTCGGAATTTTATTTTCAAAGAAGAGAGAAGTCTTTGTTAATTCGACGCGTTAAAAATTGTTACCTTTACGAAGACTTCTCGCTTGGGTGGCACGTAGTTTTAGTATGGACAAGCCTAGAGTTGAAATTTTTCATTATGAAATTTAAGATGACACTCCAGACACGTCATCGTTTTCCTTGCACTGCCTATGTCTCGACATATCAGCAATACGCAAAATGCTTGAATTATATTGGGCGCGTTATGTGCATTAAGCGTAGATTACTGGCTGAAATTTCGGTTTCAAGATGAGGAAGGAAAAAAAAAATACGATTTTTTAGTAACAATATTTTTTTTACGGTTATTGAATATGGTGTTTATATTTTTTAAGTCGAATCTCCCCTATAGGGTATTTTAATTAAGCAGCAAACCCGCTATTTCCTATTGCGTCTAAACTATATTCAAATATCGATCCTCCTGTCTTTTTTTGTAAAATTAATTCGTCCATATTTGGCGCCAGTATGAATTTTAATTTTGTTAAAGTATAAGGAAGATAATAAAGAAAGAGTAATCAAAAAGTTCAGTTTTGCAATTTTTTTTTTTTCTTTTCTTTTGCAGAGCTAATCTTTTTGCAATATAAAAATAATGCGTTAGGAATAAAAAAAAGTTAAGTGCCTTTTTTTGTTATACCGTTAGCAATACAGTTGTGTCATGTTCGTTTTTTTTTTTTAAATCGTTAAAAGACTGAAAAAAAATGTGAACTAGCAGTAGTCAAATATTTGTAATTTATGAAGAAGGTTGTTTGATCGTAGTGATAATAGAAAAAAAAAGGAAGGCGGATTTTTAAAATTAGTAGGTCTAATAATTTACGATCGGAAGAAAAAATTCGGGAGAGGCACGTGTTCGTTCGGGGAAAAGGCGAAAATGATTTTTTCTCTCGACGAGATTATTTATTATTATCGAACTGTACAAAACCCGTTTGATTCCCCCGACGATTTGAAAATAAATAGCAAAGTAATCTGGCAGAGAAAACTAGTTATCCTTAAGCGACAGCGATGATGGTCTACTAGCGGTGGTCATTTCGATTTGAATATTAGCGCGTCGTGTAATGTGTATGTGTGTGTTCCGACATTTAGTGCACAGACCTGCAGATTTTGTTTGATATTTAGAGTCTATCGAATGGCTCCTTGTTATTATAGGTGTATATATATGTGTGTATGTGTGTGTGTGTATGTATGTGTATAGAGGTAGGTATGCACGCGTATGGACAAGAGTCGTCGAGTAACAGATGGTATCCGTGTATATAAGTTGTATTT
This sequence comes from Icerya purchasi, assembly GCA_039619475.1. Taxonomy (NCBI): domain Eukaryota; kingdom Metazoa; phylum Arthropoda; class Insecta; order Hemiptera; family Monophlebidae; genus Icerya; species Icerya purchasi. The sequence goes on from CM077116.1 coordinate 387,874,720, forward strand.
TTTTTTTTTTTTTGGAGATAAGCGCGTATATAGGTAATGATATATCGAATGGAAGAGACGACGGCACGTGTTGCTCCTCGGTTCGATTTGCACCTGGCCAGAACGCCACAATGTGCATTGCAGACATCTGCTCTTAATTCCCGTTTGTAAACCTAAACCTAAACCCAAAATCCTCGACATTATTATTCTGCGTTCCAGTACACTCGTTTCCATCTGTGCCGCCACGCGCTCCCTATCTACGGCACACGGTGCGCCGACGGTGGCGGCTTTTATTATCTAGAGCCGAGCAGGCAGAGAGCGGTGGATGCATGCGACTAGATTTTGACTGGATTTCGTGAGGTTCCTTTCACCAGCGTGTTTTAGTGCTCCATCTGCTGCCCCGTTTTGAGAAGGCGTCGTCGCGCGTTGTGATTTTTGGGCAGCATCTTTCCGGTCCGCGTTCGCTCGGCAACGAACGTTTCGAATTGCGTTGCATCGCGTGTCGCGATTTTCCGAAATCTCAGCACTTTCATGTTTCTGCGCGCACGATGAACTACCTGTGCGGCAAGAAGAACAGCAAAAAACCGTTCGGTTCTTCGTCGACTGCGACCGACGTCGACAGCGACGACGACGGAACGTCGTACGGATTTGTTAAAAAATCGCCGGTCTGCCTCGAATCGTCCGCTCCGTCCTCTCCTGCGTTACGACGAAAATCGAGCATTCGAGCGACTCCGGCGAAAACGGATCGCGGCTTCGGCACTGGCAGAAGGTCTTTGAGGCGAGTTTCGTTCCGAGATGAGGATGCGCTAATTCGAAAGGAGAATATACCTTGCCGCGGTACCGGCAGTTGCCGATTACGCCGGTTCATTGAACCGTCCTCGTTAATGGCCGCGAACGTGACAGCACAGCAGCGCGTCCAGCCGTCGCGTTTTTCTTCGTTTCCGCCGTCGAGCACGATGTCGTCGAGGCCGATTACCGGTACCCGATGCTTCGACGGTACCGAAGTGTACGACGTGTTGCCCCGGCGCAATGTCGACAATGCGGCGAACGCCGGTAATTACGCTTTGCGGTCTTTGAACGGCGTTCAAAGATCGATCAGTTTTACGCAGCCGTCTTCTACGTCTCTGGTGTGCGGTCACTATTTACGGAAATCGTCCGTTATTCAGCAGCGCGGCGAACCGTCAACTACTGACCTCGCCTACGGCTCGGAACTCTACTCGGTTCCGCGATACAGTCGAGTGCCCTATCCGTATACCGCGGAATTCGGTCCTCCGCGATTTCTGCGACCTCCGTGCTACAGCGTCGCCGTTAGAAGAGCTGCGAGTTTTTCGGCGTCACCCAATCGTTATCGTCAATCCCGTCCGGAAATCGCACCTTTGCCGTCTGACTCACCGTTTTCTACGCTCCTCAAGAGAACCGCAGCCCGGGAAGATCCGGCCGCTTCCTCATTTGATAACAGCGTGAAGAAGCAGGCTCAGCAGCAAATGCCGTATAATCGCGGGCTGTCCAGTTCCACTTCGGATCTTTACGTAGATTCGTTATCGTTACGCAGGTGCCATTCTCGGGAACTTCTTTCCGCGGCCAGTTCTACATCGTCCGTATCGGAAGCGACCGTATACAGACGTGTCGGCCCGTCAAACTACGTAGGTGTATCGTCGGACAAGTGCAAACGGAAATCTTTAACGCAGTGCGACATCGTTAGTCCCGATCGGTCAAGTGAACAACAGGCTTTACCTGTAAGTTTTCTTTTTATCTACTATAGATAATTTTCCAGCGCATTTTCTTTTCTTTTTTCTTTTTTTTTTTTTTTTTATTTTTTACTTATGTACACCTACCGCCGCTAGCGATTTAAATCGTTTATCCTCGAATGTGGTTTTTTGAAACTTCCGATGATAGCCGAAAATTCATCGTACTGAACCACGAAATACGATGGGACACGGCGTTTCGACGGTTATCAGTAGCAACGTTCGTTTTTTCCTCTTTGCTTTTTTCGAGTCTTCGAATTTGCTAGTTAAGAAATAAAGATTAATTGACTTAAATTGTTACTTTTCTCGCACTCCATTAATTACCGCGTCTTCTCGCAAAAATCCGATTTCTTTAGTATAGTTTAAAAAACTTATTCAGCCCGGCTGTCATATTATAATAAGTTTTAAGGAAGCGATATTAATCGACGTAGTGATCTTAAAACTTCGACAGCGGCTAATCTGTTCTACTCCAAGGAAACATCGCTACCTAATAACAGCTATACGTATGTAGAGAGTATGGTGATGACATTGTATATTTTGGTGTGCGACTTATTTTTCAATCTTCATTTACGTTTTTTAGCTGCCAGTTATTTTATCTGCAAAATTTATATGTCTTTGTTAAAAAATTCTTTCAGTTTATCCGGCTGTAATTAAGTATTAAAGGGCAAAAATCCTGCTCGATAAAAATTTTAACTAATCAAAAGTCAACCAATTAATCTAAAAACAAAAGTTGTATCATGGAAATATAAGAAGTGATAAAATTGTTTTTCAGTTTTATGCTTTTCTTTCTGAATCGGCTTAATTCGATTTTTCCATTTAGTTGTAGACAATATGAGTTAATTTTGGTTACAGTTTTATTATTTATTTATTTTAGTTTGTTTTAGTTTATTTTAGTTTAATTTGTTTTTTGGGGGGTTTTAAAACGACATCAGAGGCGGAGGATGTTACCTAACCAGTTGCAGACGACTACTAAGTGTTTCTTTACAAAGCGGAAAAGTCGAGTTGCATTTTAGAAATATTTCCGATACCTTAAAATGTTTTACTATTAATGGCTCCGTGTTTTGTGAAAAACCGAAAAGCCATTATCTTTATGATCGATCGACGAATCCGAGAACGCACGCCATCAGCTTATTGTTATTCAAATGTCAGTTTTAAAACTGTATTTTTCCCTCCTTTGCCTGACTGTCAAATCATTTCCGAAACGGAATTTTTTAATAGTCGAACGATAAGAGAAAGAAAAACGTATATACTATACATACATATATATATACCTATACCGAAAGGGAAAGAGAAAGAAAAAAAAAGACAATAAATAGAAATAAAAAAAATTAAAAAAAAAAAAAAGGAAACAAACTGCTTAACTTTTTTCAACGGGCTGCTACATATATAATATAATGGCCTGGACGAGGACAAAGATGCGATTATTATTGTGTATTGGTTTGGAAGGATGCGCGCGCTCTGTTGTCTGGAAGAATCGCGGCGATACAGTTCAATTCCAGCGAGCGACTCGGAGGTTAGTTCTAGAGTTCCCCTACTATTAACGAGAACACTATACGATTATCTAATACAGAGACAGTTTACAGTCATAGAGCTTTATAGTTGGTTCGATTTTAAAGCAAAATTGAAGCTGCCGGTGGTGACCGTGTTTTTGTTTCTTCATGCATTATTGAACTTTTACCGCTCTCCAACAATTTAAAGTTCATTCACTCGGTTTTTTTTCTTTCTTATTCGTCCGTGTCTAGTTGGTGTCAAATAGCGGTTTCTGTAGTTCGCTGAATCGCGTATTACCTGGGTAAGTACGATCGTACTCCGCGGTTACTTACGATTTTACGAGGAGATTAATGCCCGAATCAAATTTAAAAATACTCTTCCGATTCGAAAATATCGCGGGAATTTTTTTACGTATATATACGTGATATATAAAAAGAACAAATAGGCAAAACAAAGTAATAAAGCGGTAAAATTGTTCTATATTATTTAAAAAAAAAAAAATACAATTATATTAGAAGGCGTTTTTGTACCCAATATGTTTAACATACCTGTAATGTTTGTAATAAGTTGGTTTTGTGATAAGTGTAATAAAATATTCGATACGAGAAGCGCGTGCGAAATAAATTAACTTCAGCGCGATATTTATCATGCGTCATCCGTGAAAATTTTGAAAAGGTGCAATACACCTCCATTTCTGTTTCAAGCTAACTTATTCCAGGTAAAGCGCATAAGTATTAATTTTGTTTCTTCTTTTTATAGCGGCTCGCTAAATAGAGTTTGTATATGTACAAAAGTAGTTAACGTATTTAAAAAGTAGGGGCCGCCGACTAGTTTTATCCGCTAACACAGTCCGAAATGTATAGTTCTGTCGTATTTTTTGTACGCATCCGAAATCATTCAGTCGGCCGATGTGATATGCGCAAAAATTCTTTCTCTATCTATCTGTTTCCACAGTTCTATTACCGAGGATAATTACATAGCGTCATCATCGAGTGTGTTTGTTCATTGTTTCTGGATAACGGGTGTCACAGTGAAGTAGTATCGGTTTGCGTTTTGTAATCATTATGTCGGTTCGCGTCTGTCGTATTAATAATTTTAATTTTCATCATAATAATATGCGAAATATTTGTAGGAGCGCGCAGGCACTAAATCCAAAATATGTTTTCCTTCTTTGCAAAATTCAGTCGTTTGTTCATAATGTTTTAATATGCATATCTTAAAGATAAGTATTAAAAAGTCAAATTACCGTAAAACTGCACCACTATATTGTATATGTTATACTAAATTTGTAAATAAAAAACCACACTATAAATGTTATCCAATTAAACATTTTTTTTCGCAAATTATTTAAAATCTAGTACACTACTACATATATGTAACTGTGCGCGTTTGTAATGGAATTTCTGTTATCCGTCTATTCAATTATCTGTCATAGGCGGCCTCTGGCCCTGAGGATGTTGGATAAAAGAAGTTCTACTATACCTGATACTAGAGAGAGGATAATACAGTGCCTTCATGCTTTTTAGTGAAATTTTTCTGTGAATTTTGAATATTCAGTTGATATACTATTTTTGTTAACTCCTGTACGGTGGTACATTTATCTTCCAACGGGCTTTACACACCACATATATTAAACTGGGGAATTTAAATTGTAAAGTATTACGCGAAAATTATTTACAGCCTTGGAAAAAAGAAACAAGAAAAATCTGAAACATGCTGAAGATTTTATTACGTTACATTAAAATTGACTATTTTCGTATATTTTCCAAGAGTTCGTTTTTGTTTTGTTTTTTTTAAAGAAAGCCCTATATTATCAGTTTAAAACCGAAGGTAAAAGGTTATATTTTTCTTTTTATAAAAATTATGGGTTTCTGAAATAACTTTTGCAATTGAACTATTTCGCCAGTGACTAGCAAATAGGACTCCACTTAAGACACCGCGCCCGGGTATATTTATGGATGATCGAGAGCAGTCATTTTCAGAAATTAAATTGTAAAATCATATGATTCTTAGACGTCAATTTTTGTTGAGACCGATAAAAAAAAAACAAAAACAGAAAACAGTTCGAATATTTAGAAAGAATAAATGTATATGCATTGCTTGAAAATTGCAATTTTCGAACGTATTTACAAAGGCTAAAAATAAAATATATTACACTTATATTGGAAATAAAAATAAGGGATTACGTGTCAGATCTCGTTCAGAGGTGACTTATGTTACTAAATTTAGTATATACCAAGCTGATGAGCAAAATAAGTTGTCTAATTGGTCTGTTATTTAGGTGTACTGACGATAACTGAACCGAAGGTGATGATCCTACTATTTGACTATGCACCTCTGGCGTACATGTGTCGTTAATTGAAATTCCGTTAGATAAAACTGTAGCAATTGTAACATTGCGACAACATCCAAAGAAAGAGCACACGGTGCTTATGATTGAAAAATTGTATTATTTGAGAAAACGAAGAGATTAATATTCAGTTGTATGCGGTTTATTTGTCGACAGTATTTTTTGTATTTATCGTTACGGGCGCCGATTAGTAATGTTCGAAAGTTGCATCAGTGCAATTGTTGCGGAAGGAAGTTGAGGAGGAATGTGTCACTAGGAATAGCCGACGAGGAACGGCGGATTTATTGTTCTGTCGTATTCCAGGTAATCCAGGTAGTTCCTTCGATCGCGATTAAATTGTTCTCGTTCGCTGCTTCGTCTGGTGCTGCGAATACCGATTTTTGGTCTCTTCCTCCAGTCTATCGGACGAATGTTAAGTGGCGGCAGTGCTGTTCGCTTTGCGCAGTAGTGCGCTCGAAACCGTTTTCGATAGCGGTAACTCTTGTTTGGATGCGGTTCCGACTCTGGTCGGACAGATGGCCGTCTTTCTGTTTGCCGTTCTCCGGATTTTGCCGGTTTCGGATTCACCGAAATTGGCGCTTTCCTACCTCGCCGTTCGACTTGTCGTCGCGAGTTGATCATTTTTTTCAGTTCCGTCGGAACTCTCCGTCCTCCCCGCTGCTCATCGTCTTGGACAGACTTATTATCCTCCGCTTCGATAGTTTGTAAACGCTTTTCCGTATCTTTCCTTTCGTTGTACGGACGTTGCTGGGATTCTATAGTTGGTCGAAGAGTGGTTGGTATGTTCTGAACACCGTCGCTGGAACCGTTCGACGCGTTCGAGGTATACCCGGGGGGATGATGATAGGCGTACTCTGTTGTAGTAGTAACTTCTGTTAACGTTCCCGTCCACTTATTCCTTCTTCGGGTTTCAGTCGGATCTGGATTTTGAACTTTTTTCGGCTTTGCAGTAGGTGTTCGACAGTCTGCCCCGAAAATTCTTCCCGGTGATATCGTGATTTCCGGTTTTGCGCGGATCGTCATATTGCGCGTGGGATAATGGCTATTTTCATCGCGGAACCACTTATCTGCAGCGTTTTTTCTGCCGTTTGCAACTCCATATGGACTGGATTTAACTTTAAATGAAAATTGCATCGCGCCACAGCGGCTCTTCGGGACAGCATTTTTGTCGGTTCCGATCGGGTACCGCTTGCTTCTGTCGGGTGCACTACTTGCTGCAGTACTGTAGTTCCCGATGATGTAGCATTCTGCTGGGTATGGCGAATTGTATGTACTCGGCGTAGGAGTCTGATCTGTTGTGGCCCGCACCGATTCTGTTCGTTTCGATACCAACATTGCTCGTCGAGGCATTTTTTTGTCCTATCTACACAATTGCAAGTCTTTGCTTATTTCTTTATTTTCTTCCATTTTCCTTTTTTTTTTCTTTTTTTTTTTTTTAAACTGGATGTCCCGGAGAAGGTAATAAACCAGTTATTATTACGTTTTCGATCGCGCAGTACCGTGGAAATTTAAATGTGACATTACGAGGTGGTAGAAATTTCATGAAAACTAGCACAAGGCGGTGGGGGCGTTAAAAGAAACACCTAATTTCGATAACTAACTGTAAGGTAGTGTGTTTACCGGTCCCCCTCCCCAATCGGGGGATGAATAAAGTCCCGACTCTTACCTGCGTAAATGTAAAATGGAGTCGTAACATTTTATTAATGATTTCATCGGAATATCTACTACGCATTAGAATAATTTTGTAAAAATTCATATATTTTTTTCAAAGAAAGTACTTGTAAGAGAAGATTTAAGATTAACGCTGAATTGGTTTTTTCACCGTCCTTTACGGTCTTCATGTTTTCCTAGCTGTATTACGAATCGTTTAACCTTTAGGCGTCCCATAATTGTGCGTCGTCGGTGTTAAATTATTACTACGCATTTTATGGTGTATAAATACTGCTACAAGTTTTTCGGTTAATGATTTAACACGGAAATATAAAAAATGACACTGAAATTGATGTACAATGCAATGAAAGTTTTGTAGCCTCTGGAATTTGCAGTTGATTTATATAATAAAAATTTGGCAAATCTTTTTTCGTCTTATTTGATAGGCGTGTTTATGACGAACCGAAATATTATCGTAAAAAATCCGACTTACAGGGGGGTTTCAATTACATTTTATTCATTTAGCGCCAAGTTCTTATCGAGTAAATAAAAAAAAAAAAAAAAAAAAGAAGTCAATCTGTTCACTTACGATTTAACGGTTAATTGTCAGAATAAGAAATATATTTTCGAAGGTCTGTCTCAGTGAAGTTAGTTCTTAACTGCATGCTTTACTCAGGACTTCTGCACGGGCGGGGGTACTACTCTATAGGTGCTGTAACTGTAGCGATGAAATTTTTAAATTGACCGAAAATTTAATTACAGTCGACAGTAAGTGCGCATTAATGGAATGTTAGACGTTTCTCGGAATCGGATGACATATGTATCTCATTTTTAGCATTTTTAAAAGTACACTTATATGGGACGGTTGTAGCACGCGAATTACGTTTTTAGATAAAAAAAAAAAAAAAAACGCGCCAAAGCTACTTTAAAATAGCGAATTTAGGTCAATGAACGTGATGCGATATTTCGGACTATTTAATTAGGAATTGCTACGTCCTCGGTTATCGTTTACATCTTTAAGGAATACAGAGAGTAGTGTTGTAATAGTTCATTGCGCTACCATCTCTGTCGTGCTCATTGAACATTTAATTTTTGCTAAAAGCTTCCCGTAGGAAGTTATCACGCTCGCTATCACATATTTCACCGCTTTTACGTGAAGTTATTCGCGAAAGTTCATTTTCCGTTCGCCACCGGTAGTGTTCGTTCAGCTGAATTTTCTGCATTTTCATCGTGCAGTTATAACTGCGGATTTTGTTTAAATAAAAGGTATATACATTTCAGATATAAATAGATTAATTTCGTTCCAGATTGATTTTTAATTGGCGTCGTGATGGCTTGTAAACGCGTTATTGGACACTTATGATACCGGTTTTAGATGTCAGACATTCTAAGCGACCTTTCAGCTGCCGTCTTTTTGCGAGACAATACATTTGCCATGAATTTCCGATTTTGATGTTTTAAAAAGACTCACATTGTCGTCATTATTTTGCACCCAATTCTTCACTATGTTTGTAATAATGTGCAAGCGACGCCGATAGGGGATTTATTGTCTCTTTATATAATTTCTGTGGTTTTCTGAACGAATTTTAGCTTTGAAATCAACCTTATTCCGTTCGTCGGTCTGTCGGAATAGCAATTCTGCACGACCCAGATCAGCCTGCACAATCTCACTTCTGGAACTTTATTCGTGGTTGTTTTTGACTCGTTGTTCTACTATAACCTCGAGATTGTTGATGAAGCTCTCTTTATATTGTTTAAGATCTGACACTTCCTGAGTATTTTTTTTTTTTTTTTTTACAAGGTTGAAGTAATTTTCAAAATAATAATGATAATACGTATATTATTTTGAAAGATCAATTTTTGGTCTTATACGAGTTACAAGTAAAATAAAAGAATTTGCATGTTTTTTTTTTTTTTTTTTTTTTACAAAATCTGAATTGCAAGCAAAGGTTAGGTATATTTTACTGGAAACTTGAGAGTTCTTGAAAACTTTTAATGGGCTATATGTTAAAAGTTACGTATGGCGTTTTTTTTTTGTTGACTCTTGGCAGTTCGACTTATCAGCTTTTTGCGACTGTTCCGCGTGATCTTAATTTACACTTAAGTAATTGGGAGTTTTCAGTTTTGTTAATTTTTCGTGCACAATTTATTTTTACAGGATTTGGAAAATGCCGATAAATCGAGACCGCTTTCAACCGATTTAAATTCGCCGAGAACGGATTCGTATCGTTTTTCAATGGCCAATTTAGAAGGTAATTTCCGCCAACTTTTGTATTTTATCTTTTTTTATGTGATCACTGGAAAACCCGCTTTAACCGTTGATTATTTCTTGAAACTAGTAAATATTTTTGCGGTTTTTTTTATTTTTTTATTTTTCCCTCTTCGATTTATTCAAAGTTAAGACTAGTTTAAAAAAAGTAAGGATAACATTTTAATTGCGGTTTCTGAATACTATTTTCTTTAAGCCGATTCGTGCTCAAATAATCACGTGATTCATCAAGTTTTTTTTTTTTTTTTTGTATACATAGCGACCACTGAACATGTATATGTTTTTTAGTGCCGGGCAAACCGGCAAACAATTAATTTGCCGGGGAGAGGGAACATGTTCGAACTCTCGATTACGCTTCCGCTGTTTAAAACTGCAACATTTCACCTTGAATAATTTGCGAGGCATTCGGGATTATCCATATTCATCCTGCGGTTAAATTTGGAGCGAGCGGGGTCCGACGCTTTTATAAAACACGTCCAAAAAGTACTTTTGACTATTTCAAGTGGAAGTGAACTCGTAGTTTTGGTGTAGATTGGAGAAATCTCGATTTTTGTCCTTCTTTCATTACCTCCTATTAACTTGATTTCATCTTGAATATGAGTGTTTTTAAAGATGAAACGAGGATGATTCCTGGAAATTTTTCGTATATCATTTTACCGTTTTCGACTGCACCTAGTGTAATTGTAGACATTTATCCCCATTAAGGTATCACACTCCGTGTGTCATGACACCGAGGAGGCGCACGGCTGGTGTATGAAATTTGTTCTAGAGTAATGTGGCCATTGCGCACTTGTGTGATTGTATTGTTTTTTATATATAAAGCCTAACTTTGTTTAATAACGATATTTTTAGCCAGCTACCGTCTAAAAAAAATTTTCGTTTGCGTTGGATTTATAGTAGTTGGCGCCACTCTCTAAAAAAACAAGAAAAGAAAAAAAAACAAATATACTTTTCGTATAAAGTATCAGTATATAATACCGTTCAGTATTTTAAATCGAACTGTCGAAGTATCAACAAATATTTCGTTATATAATTAAAATAAAAAATAAAAAAAAGATCGTTTACAAAAATATATTATAGATATTCGTAAAAGAAAAAAATTGATTAAAAAACAGCTAACCAAAAATGAATAAAAAGGTATTTAAATTCGGTGAAGAGTTTTGTTAGAAATACGAATAATATAATCTTCGAAAGTCTCTCTGATGTTGATATACGAATTTCTATTTCGTATTTTCGTCCGATTACAGTTTGAATTGCTTAGTATGATTTTGGTAAGTCACGATGTGTTCTATGTACTGAATAACAGAGCTGCTTTCTAAAAGTAACAGCGACTACAAGTATTCTAATTCTGACTTATACGATCACTAGCATAGCAGAAGAATGCTCCTCACGGTTTTCTTGTCAATTTTTCTAATGATTTATATTTTATCGAAGATACGCGCATTTATGTTTAGTCTTTATTATTTCACACACACACACACACACACACACACACACACACATATATATATATATATATATACATGTATATATGGTATGCATCTGTTTTGTATATATTTAAAATATGTGGCGAACTTTTCATTTATTTTCCAATCAATAATTGTGTAATTTTCGGATTTTTCAGACAGTCAAGATGTAGATTTAGATGCTATTCTGGGCGAATTATGTGCGTTAGAATCGCAGTACAAGGCAACGACGTCCCCTAGACATTCAGGTATGTTTTGTGATTAAGTGATCATGTAAAATTATTCAATATTTTGATGAAAAAAAAAAACAAATTATAAATAATTCAAGCATGCGCAAACAAAAAGTTTGTTAATATGGTTCATTTTTGATTCGGCCTTGTATCTGTTTAAACATTTCAATATCAATCTAGATGGGTTCTAAAAGAACCCTTGGTTCAGAAACTTTTCGAAATAACTTAAATAAACTTTGCACGAGTTTCCTTAAGGATATTTTTCCCCCCATTAAAATGAAAGAAAAATATTTTTATACATAATTTCGAATCAGCTAATATATAAATAAATCAACCAATATATATATTTTCGTGAAAAGTTTCTGGATATTGAATGATGAAAAAAAAAAAAGGTCCTTTGGATGCGCGTACAAAACGCAAACCAAAATAAACATATAACTTGCATCTTGCAGAAGGTATATTTCACGTACTCATTCCTTGTGTAATGCACTTATACCTATTTTTCAGAAAAATATTAGGAGTGTTTTTTTTAAGAATCATCTATGATTTACTAGGTAAGCATATTTGTAAATAAAGAATTTTTCTGTTTTTTTTTTTTTTTTTTGCCGTTCTAGTAATCGTTTTTAATAGTTAGTTCAGTTTTCTGGGTGAAGTTGTTGCTAAATTGCATTTTGAAATGTATACAGAATTTTTATGTACAAAATAATTTCCATTTAATTGAGGGTTTCACTAATATTTCAGATTTCTTTTTGTTAAAAAGTAATACAAATATATATATATATATATATATATATATATGTACATATGTACATATTTACATATTTACATGTATATATTGAACGATACTAAAGAAGAGACAATTTTTTTTTTAGCTGGTTCAGATATTTCAACGCATCGAAGGACACCGTCGACAACTTTACCGACATCTGGATCAGGTATGTGTAATATAATACGTTGACACAATTTTAATCTGTACTAATTAAGCTAGTCGTCGTAACATTCCGCTCGCTAATAGCTTCTATTTTGACCACAGCATCAGAGCGTAAAAGTGTTTTCACATAGAATTTTTGTAATATTTTATTTTGATTCATTTTTTCATTTGTATTTTACTGCTATTAGATATGGAAGTCCATTTGTGTTTTTTTTTTAAATTAATTTATTTACTTGTATTTTGCAGCTGTTAGAACCGAAAGTCCAGACAATGATTCGGCTTTTTCGGATAGCGTTTCATTGTTTTCGAGTGAAAGTTCCACCTCTAGTAGTACCACACCTTCTACTCATAATGCACAGGTACGTGTTAAATCTCTTCTTTTATGTTCAAAATTAATTTCGGATTTTATTGTTAAATGTAATCATAATTTCTTAAACGGCGTGAGTAATTTTCTTTGTTTGAAAGAACAACCCACGAGTGATTTCTTGGAAGTTAATTTTATTTTGGGAAAAGAAAACCCGCAATGATAATGTTTGTTGCAACTTACAAAAGCAATAGTCAAAATGCATTTTTTGCACCTTTTTCAAAACATCGAGAAAATTTTAAAGTTAAAAAATTTTGAAGAAAAATTTTCCCCAAAGATTAATTTGAGAGTCGCCTTCAGAGTAGATAGTCCTTATCCTTTTTGTTTCAGCATGAAACCATTCAATTTTTTCGCTTGTAAATTAGGTTGCCTGTTACATTTTTATAATAAAGTGTAATCTGAATAATTGTACTCATTAGATGTGATAATGGAAAGTATGTATATCAATTTAAAAGTCTGTAATCTTTAATAAGTGATAATTGTTGCGAGCAGAGCTAGGAAAAGACATTGCATACATGATATATTTGATGTTTTTGTAACCTTTCGCCGCTCGTTAAAGTAGATAGTAAGACAACGTTTAGGTTCTCAAATTTTTTAAATTTTTAATTTTTACTTTTGCGTTATTAATTACATTTTCTTATATTATTATTATTATTATTATTATTACTGTTATTATTGAGGAATGTAATTTTAAAAGCATTAAAAATGTATCCATATGAAATATGTATGTAAATAATGAGAGTAATGTTCCGGTTTCATTGTTTTACAGCAAACTTGTAGTGGAGATAGTAAAGCGGAAAAGATTAGGTTGGCTTTACAAAAGATGAAGGAAGCAAATGTAAAAAAGCTATTCGTTAAGGTATTTAGTAAAGATGGTAGTACTAAGTCACTTCTAGTCGATGAATCCATGAAGTGTGGATATGTAATGAGACTTCTGGCGGATAAACATCATGTCACCATTGGCCCCAGATGGGGTTTAGTAGAGCACCTGCCGGAACTTTATATGGGTAAAATTATTTTATTTAATACATTTTTTTCTGGATTTAATAAGTTCGAATAATAGGTATAATTCAGTGTGGATTAATGAAATATAATTTAAAAAATGTATGGTTTTTAAGAATATACTGTTGTTATTATCATTACTTCAAGAATGAGAATATAAATTTTTATATCCGCGAAAGGAAACACGTTCTTCACATTAGAAATTATTAAAGGTACTTAGATACAAATAATTTCATGTCAGAATACAAGCGCTACACAGAGGTAGCATAATATGTTAATGCATTCTCGATAGTATTAAAACAAAATTTATTGAACTATAAAAAAGTACATAGATAAATTATCATTTATCTATTAAGAAATAGCCCATTAAATCACGGCGTGTTGGAAAATTTGGTAAATATAATGGGCGTGAGTTTAGTAAAAATAATTGATTAATTCAAAAATTCATGTTAATGATTTAAAAAAATTTAATTAACATGTGACTTTAATCATAATACACAAATCACGTTCTTTGGATTGAAAACTGGAACGCAATTCATTACAGTTTCTTTAATTCATATATTCATAGTTCATAAATTTTATATATATATATATTAATGATTATATCATTCTTAGCCTGGGGTACACTATATTTCGTGTTCCATAATTCTGCCCCATTAACAAAGGTTGAATGCTGTGTTGTACAATTGCTAAGATTTTTTTTTAGAATTAAAAGATGGGTAAGAATGACGTGGTTAACTGAAAAATATTTTTCTAAAAGAATATCAGAAGAAAAAAAATTGGGGGCCAAAGAGGCTTGTCCCGTTGCGTAGCTTGAAAGGCAGAGTTTCACACACACCCATATGTATATATATATATATATATATATATATATATATATATATATATATGCTTATAAATAAATAAGTAAAATAAAGCAAAGAATTTTTAAATCGAATAATCCTTTAATAAATTACTCAAATTTTTACAATTGGAATACCGATATTATTCACTCCCTATTAATGCAACTCGCTGTGTTTACGGATTTCAAAATAAATATATTTTATTTGATTATTACTGCTGTTATTATTATTTTGCTCACGTGTTTTATTAATTTTGCAGAAAGAGTGTATGAAGAACACGAATCGTTAGTTGATAATTTAATGTTGTGGACTAGAGATTCTAAGAATAAATTACTGTTCGTTGAGCGTCCAGAAAGACTTCTTCTCTTTCAGAGACCTGAAATATTTCATCCTGATTTCACTCCTGGATCTAGTTTAGACGATGAAATTGCTCAGCAAGCGCTAGTAGAGGTAATTTTTTATTAAAATGAATTATGTATAATTAATTACAAGTAAAAGTTAAAACTTGCTCTAAATGAATTTTAGAATTCTTTCGTTTAATAAAATTAAAAACCGAGTACGCTTGCCTGGTAAACTATCAGTATAAGCTGGTTATTTATTTTTATCCGCTAAGGTTTTATTTTTTCTATTTTTCTCTCCTACTTTCTTTTCATTACTTGGCTAAACAATGTAAAATGCAGTGTTGAATGAGTTATCGTAATGCATTTTCTTAGTCGTGTCAAACTCTTCAGTATCTTTTAGATACTTGATGAAAGTGTGCGTCATGCGTGTATGTGTTTATATGTATAATTTTCTGCTGTAGCTTTTATTGTTAGCCGTAAGGGTTAAACATTTTTAGTTTGATTTTTTTTAAAACAAAATAGAACTACTATTCGACACAATGCTTTATATGCAAACAAGAACAATTTTTATCTTCATGCGAATAATGTGTAAACATACGTGGATTTTTAGCGGAAAACATATTAATGTTTGTTAAAATTAATGCATAGATTTTTTAAACTTTGCCCAATTACATTTTTATGGCGAACAGGTGAATATGATATTACATCTATTTAGTGGTCCATTTAGGATGTTTGATTTATAAATTTGTTTATATGCCCAAACAGCTTTACAATTTTCGATGCCTTGTCAACCTTTCTAGAAATAGAGATTTGCGTTAAACATGAACTTATTCCTTTATCTTGATGTTTCTTTAAAAGTTAAGCAAATATGTTGATTATAGAAAACATGTCTTCTCCAAACATTATCTGTTATGGACATGGTGTGGTTTTTATATTAGTGGCAAAATCACGGCTATTTTAATGAAATTGTAAAAGTGTTGTTTTAACAAAAAAAAAAAAAAAAACAAAAAAAACTATGTTATTTGTATTAATTGGTTTCCTGTACAATACGGCGGTAAAAGAAAATGTCAAATAATTTTAATGTAACGATTTAAATTAATGAGATAAACCGAAGAAAAGTAGCTCATCTAAGTCTTCAATAACTTTTCCACTATAAATCTAAAATAAATAAATTCCATAATAACGCGCAAAAATAAATATAAATGAATTTACTTTAATAAAATAACTACTTTATTTTAGAAACTTTTTCGGACTACCCCATCATTAACTAAGAACATAAATTACCCTCAATTAAATCTAAACACGTACTGCAATGAAATAATGATCCTAAATGTGCGTGTATAGGTAAATAACAGGCTGATGGCGGTGTATTTAAATTGAAAAAGTATTTACAAATAACCCAAACACGGTAAAATATATAAAAAATGAAAGGCCGGTTTTTGTATACAAAATAATAACGAATCCAACGGACAGATTTTCAAAACAAATATTAAGATTATCCGTTAAAAATTCGTCATTATTTTGTAAGCAAAATCCGCCGTCGATTTTTTTTATACATTTTACTGCTTTTGAGTTATTCCTAAATGTTTTTCCGCTTTAGATACACCGTCATCAACCTATTATTTGCCTATATAATATATACAACACATGTAGTCTCGCTGTTTCTCTGCAGTATGTTTTTAATTTTAATTGAATGTATTGTGCATTGTTGGCTGATAATGGGCTACGTCCGAAAACGTATCTAAAATAAGGTATTTATTTTAGTTTATTGAAGTAAATTAATTTGTATTTATTTTTTGTGTGTTAATAAGGGAAATTTTATTTTTTTTACAAACAGGTTATGGATTTATCTACATTTAATAACTTTCCTGTTTTATGTTATTTCTTATTTTGTTGCGAATACATATTTTCCATCACTGTTTACACGAGTCTATTTGCAATCGTCTAAATTCTTCTGAATATTCAAATTATTTAACCGATATTTTTTTACTTTACCACCCGTATTAATTTAAAATATTTCATCATGTATCGATCAATTTTCGAGTTGATGTGCTTTCACGTAATTGAACTGTGTATTTTGCGGCTAAGTAACTGTGAGTTTAGTCATTTTTTCACATAACCTTTTCTATGTGTGTCTATTTTTAATTCTAGGAATATTTAAGTAACGGCGGCTTACCTAATGTAGAAGGTGCGTTGTACATTAAAGTAGATTCTCGGAAAGGATGGAAGAAATATCATAGCGTATTGCGAGCTTCTGGATTATATTATTATAAGGATAAGGCATCAAAATCTTCCAAAGATCTCGCTTGTTTAGCAACATTCGATGTTAACCAGGTACGTATCCGTGCGATAAGCTTTTATTAGATAGTGATTTGAACATTTTTTAAACAAAAATTTTACTTTTTCTAACACGAATAAGTTATAAAAGACGTGCACTTAGCCGCATACCTGTTTGGATTGTTTAGAATTACAAAATCATACTCGTATTAATATTATTCATCTTTTATTGAGACAGTAATAAAAATTTTATATAAGATTCTTAAAAATAAGTGGTAGACGATAGGATTCTTGTTATACCGCATTAACGAAATACAGTGCTATAATGGAAAATGAAACTGATTATACAAGCCAGCAATTTTGCCGCGACCGTAAAGGGGGAATTGTGTTCGAGAGTAGTACAGACACAAACGCGATCTGTGAAGGAAAACTATATTTTTACCGTCTGTTTCGCATGATGAGTCAAGAGATATTATTTACTGTTTAAGAAGATAGTAAACTCTGGTGGAAATGATGGAAAAATTTTCTTGCATTTATGATGTAAGCTCATTGTTGGAAAGAAATAACAGGATTTATCAAAGAGATCAAGAAAAAAAAATACAATACCAATTTTTCATCATTCATTAGCTTCTTAGATCCTCTTATTTTAAATTGGGAAGTGAAAAAATGCCGATTATAAACATCAGTCAATGTTGTTATATATGTTAAATTTGGTGTGTACTTAATAATAAAAAGATAAAATAAAAAACCTAATTTTCATTTTTTTTTTTTTTTTTTTTTAGTTATTATTTATATAAAATCATTTTTTAAATTCTGTTTTTTTTTCTTTAAATTGCATAAATAAGGTTATTAATTAATTATCCAGAAGTAAGTAATAATTAAAAAAAAAAATATGACAGTAAGTTTTTACATTATAAAAGTAGAACACAGTTTTACGAGACTGGTAGCGATGACGTAATTAGAAAAGAATACACGGTCAGTTAGAAATGGTTTACAGATGATCATTTTGCCGAACCTATTACTATCCCCGTGTTGCTTTCGAAGTATTTTGCAATCCTCTTATAAAAAATCCGCCAATATGAATAAAACCGTCGCTTTCCTACCGAACGGCACGACATTTTTAGGTGGTGATACTGCAGTACAGTAAGGGTTTTATCTAAAAATCCGTTTCTCAACAAATTGTGTAAGCAACATGTTACAAAAATTAAATTGTTTACCGGTAGCAATGACCGCTTAAAATATAAGAAATATTTGACTTAATGAATCAAATGCATTTCTGGAAACTCTTCGAGCTTGAGAAAGATGATAGCTGGAAACAGCTTTTTGCCGGTCAGCACTTGCGACTGGTTGAGAAATTGGTTTCATCATATTTGTACGTGAAGCGAAACTTTATTTCGGTTTCTTTAGTCTTTATTTAAACAAGTTTTTAAAAGCATAAGAAAATATTTAAAGCACCATAATGAAGTTTTCGATTTAAAAAAAAACAAAAAAAAACAAACTTGATTTACTAATATATAATATCCCGTATCTATCGTTAAAAAAATAAAAATATGATGTTCACTTTTTGGTACATAGGTATATTATGGTGTTGGATGGAAAAAGAAATTTAAGGCACCAACAGAACACTGTTTCGCTATAAAACATCCGTGCTTGCAGCAGCCGAAATCAACTAAATACATTAAATACTTGTGTGCCGAAGACGCTTTGACGCTTCACAAATGGGTCACTGCTATACGTATGGTGAAGGTAAGAATTCATTGCTTTAAATTTATTTTATTTTTACTACACACACATAAAAAAAAAAAAAAAAAAAAAAAAAGTTATAAAAACAAACCAGGAAATTGAGGCAGCTTACAGTGGTATATATACTGCTGTTACAAAATATATTTAATAACAGTAGTGTTTGTATTCTGTATTGTGCCTCTTATATCCCGTTTTTTCCTTCTCCACGCATTATTCCCACCATCTGTTCCTTACTATTAACAATATCTGATTATATTAGGATATAATTGATTCCTTTTTATTCCAATTGTTTTTGGTTAAAAGTCCCCAGTTTACGATCCTGAAAAAAAAGTTATTTTATTTCATACGTGTTTATTTTGTTTTGAAGTATGGACGATAAATTATTTACATTTATAACTGATTGCTTAATTTAATTTTTTATTTATTTCTTGGTTTTTTAAAATTACGAAGTATGTATTTTATATGTTTTGAAAAAAAAAGTGACCAATAAGAAAAATAATTCTAGAAAGATAGATCATACATAAACAAAAATAGAAATTATCAAATGTGTTCACTAAAATGTAAGTTTCTTGGAGAACGCCGTGAAAAAATACGTTCCTGCGCCCGGTGTTTTAGTGGTTTATTAATATAAAACTGTAATTTAAAAATATTTTACGTTTAATCTTTATGTAACATTTATTTTCTCTGTTAATGGCCGGTGATATAAGAGTATTTTCATCGCTATTGTTCCAGTTGCCTTATCAGAAAGAAAACTCCATTTTTATTATATCTTAACATTTTTTAAATAATAAATTTTATTTTGCTTTTTCATAAGTAATATTACAAGCAAAAATTTAAAATTTTAACGGGATTTGAAATTATAATCTTCCAAATATTCTGCTCTCATTTTATCTCACTCAATGTAAATCTTAGTTCCGCGTGTAACGTAGTCAAATACAAATATATGTAACTGTAAGATGTCGTTTTCGAAAGTGAATTTTTTTGAAACTGAATACATAAATGAAAGACAACTGTTAGAAGGTAATTTTTGTTTAATTATTTCGGCAGTAGTTAAGGCAGGTTGGTTGCTATCTCGTCTTCTTCATGGTGCATTCGTGGAACCATTTAATATTAATTATTGGTTAATAACCTTAAATTATTCAAATAAAGTTTTTTTATTTTTTCTTAAGAAGGCGATTCATATAAAATTACGCAGAAAGAAAACAACGAAAGTGAATAATTTGCAATTGGTTATTCAAAAAAAAAAAAAAAAAAAAAAAACAGAACAATTTTATTATTTTTTTTTACAATAAACTAGTAGAAAAGTGTATTAAGGTTCTCTCCCCTTTTTAATGATAACCCATTGTTTGCGAAGAACAAATGTCTCGATGATGTGCGCCGAAGTCAATGTGTACTTTTTGAAATTAATCAGCTTATTTTGTCATTTTGCAGTACGGTCGTCAGTTGTTGGAAAATTACCAATCAATAATGACTGTAGAAGAGTGCGAATTGTCCGATTCCGGCTCTTCGGGTTGTGACGTGGCGTTTGAGTCAGATTTTCCGTGCGGCACGATCAAACGTAAACCGCCGAAATTACCGCTAACGGCTACGACTAGGCAGTTAGCTCAGCTAGACACTCGTACTAATCAGGTTGTCTTGGAACGCGTTCCGAGTTTTGGATCTCTGCCACCACCGCCGCCAGAATTACTGGCCAGTTCGTTGACGTTAAATGAAGAAGCGGCCGAATTACCACCGCCACCGCCGCCCCCTAGACTATTGCCGCCCCCAAGCGAAACGTTCCTGCAAGATTTGCAACGAGTCATGAGGCGAAAATGGCAGGTGGCGCAAAAGTGCAAGCAAGACCTGTCAACCACACCGCACGAGGTGCTCGGATTTAGAGATCCGCCAGACTATCGTGAAACGAACGTCAGTAATTGGGTGGCCGAACATTATGGCGGTCAGAATTTGTACGAAAACGTTTACAATAGATACGGATCTCAATCTCCACAGGTACCGATAGTACCGAAAACGACAGTTACCAATAGCAGCCTTACCAATACTGGCACTCCGATTAAGAAACGACCTCCACCTCCACCACCGCCACGGGCTGAAACTACACACCTTACAACCACTACTGTTTCGCCGGTAGGTAAATTACAACGTTCTTGATGTTCTAGTGTTGTATCGATACAATTGCCATATTTATAATTTTATACTTCTATTTTTTCTTTTCGGAAAAAAATGGGAAAAGAAATTTCCTTCCCACTTTTAATTTTATTGATATTATTTTTCGTGCGTTCTTTCATTTAATCTTTTAAGAACCCCCCCCCCCCCCCCCCCTCCCTAAAAAACTTCCAGCGCGCCATCTCCGTATATTGTGTAAAAAGGCTATCTGTTTACGAACAAAAGTCGTTTTTATTCTTTAGTTGTTTTCGTTGAATACTTTTTTCTCGCTGCGGTTCTTACACGAGTCCTCCTTTGGTCTATATAGACTATCTTTTTCTTTTTTTTATAGCGAGAAAACTTATTTACGTAGTCAGTGTGTAAAATTGTATAATAGTTAAAAATGCTTTGTAAAAATACGTTTATTTTAGTAATTTTGTTCGTTTGTATACGATTTAATGAATTTACATGTGTATGTTTGTTTATGTACGAAAAATAGTAAATTGCGTTCCGTTTAGGATGTAAGTGTAGTGTATATTTATGTATAAAATAGTGAATAATTTATTGTACAAAAGCTTATCTTTTCGATTTAATTTCTTATATGTGTATTGCAACATAGGAAAAAATATTAATATGTTAATATAAATATAAATATATTATTAAATATATTTCTCGTTTAATTCGTCGCGATGTTAATCGAATCCGGCTTGTACTATTTTCGTTTTTCATTTGTAATATTTTTTCGAGAATTATTTTTTTTTGTATTTTATGAAATAAAGTTGTCAGTTATATACATTTATAATCGGAATTAAATTTTCAATTTTTTTATTGTTGTGAACGTAAATTTATAAATCATTTCATTTACGTTTAGTTACAAAAATGAAGGAGAAAGATGATTTTAAACTTCAAATTTTTAATTAACTTTTCAAAAATTCACGCCAAAATGAGTGATTAAGGAATTTTAAAGTTTTTTATGAACAATTTTTTTTTTATAATGTTACTTATTAAATTAGATTGTAATTGCATATATATTTTTTGAAACAAACAGTTCTCTGGTACGGAAATTACTACTATAGGTATTGTCAGAGAAAATTATGAATTAAGCGCCTTATCTTCAGTCAGCAGACAAAAAAAAAATAAAATATTTTCTTTTACTTTGTTGCTACTGAAGAAAGTAATTGTAATGGTAAGACTGAATAAACCTTTTGTCAGCTATCTGTAAAAATAGTTGTTATTGATACTGCAGTATATCGAAAGAACATTTTTAAATTTTCAATCGATTGCGAAGATGAAGAAATCTATAAAGAGTATAAGAAATGATTTGATATAATATATATATATATATATATATTGATCCCAGTTACCGTATAATTTATAAAGCTTTGAATTTTTTACCATATCTATTTTGGCAGGAATAAAAAAAGTGATTAGGTAAGAAAGTGTTTTAGTCGTGGAAAGAAGCTGAAGTAAAAGCATATATGTATGTCTCTGTTTTAGAAATATTACGAGTTGTGTTGAAAGTGAAAAATATCGTTTCATTGAGCGCAAAATTATCAAGGAACACAAAAAATATTTTTTAAGGGAACTTTTAGAATTTTTCATTGTTAAATGAAACAAAGTAAAATAAATTAATTATAAAAATATATTTTTTGAGAAAATATTTTGTATTACATTAAAAGTAAGTAATTAAATAAACAGAAAACAAATATTAATTCAGTCACAGGAAAAAGATTATTTTAAAAATTGTGCATAAATGATTTCTCTGGAGTGTCTAGAATTTTAAAATTAAATGTTAAAACAACTTGAGATGATCACAATATTACGGTAACATTGTAACGAATTAACCTGAAACTCTAGTTTGTAAATGAAGGAAAGGAAAACATGGAATTAAAAGATGAATTTACTACATTATGGTATAAGTATTTTGAAAAAATTTACTCCACCACTCATGTCGTCTATGTCTACACAGAGGGAATTTGGAATTTATACCGGTTGTTTAGGGATTATTAGAAATATATTGCTGTTATTTCATATAATTTTTTTTTTTAAAAAAAACGATACAGAGCATTTGGTTTTACGGAGAAAAAGAAAATTGTGTACTTATGACTAATTTACATTAAATCATTTTTTGCGTGTTTTTGTTTACCAGTGTATGGCTTAATTTTATTATAGTCCATTTAGCAGCTAATTTAGTTTCCCAGTTTAAGTAGTCGGCTTTGTAGGAAGTTTTACTTCGTGTGGTATTTAAATTATATTTTATTTCGTACGCTGGTTTTCTTAAAAGTGTCGACGATCTGTAAGAAATTTTTGATCGGTGCTATATGATTTGTTTTAGATTGAACACTGGTTTTTGAAATGCGTTTTTTCAAGAATTAAAGTTTTAATTGTACAATTGAAAAAAAAATACGTTGTATTGCTGTCTGCATTATATTTTTAATAAAATTCTTGGGGTACTTTTATAATTTTTTTTTTTTTTTTTTACATTACCTGTCAGTAGAGTATATTTTTGTATATTCTGGTGTTGCATTTTATCATATTTTTAATTATTTTTCGGCATCTCACCGACTTAAAAATTAAAAGCCCAAGTTTTTATCATGAATATTAACTGTTTATGGTTTTACTATTCGTTTTCATTTTTTACTCTTGTCGTCTCTAATGTTACATAGATTAGAAATTTTCAGCATTTTATTTTTTTAAAAGATTTTCTGGTTTTTAACAATTTTACGCCGCTTATAATTTTTCAGCTTATTTTAAAGTTTTTCAACTTTTTTTGGATCATCGAAAAATTGAAAAAATCAAGATTTAAAAACTTAATAATTAAAAGTATTCGCTTTTATTTTTTATCTCTTTAATTTTTAAAATTTTGGAACTCATATTCACTTCCCACTAATTTCTACTTAATTGTCTAGTTTTTTTCAACTTTATCGCACAAATTCTAAATTATCAAAATTATATTCATTGTCAGAATTGTTTTGCGTTAATTTTTTTCAAAAAAAATAATTAGTTGGGGGGGGGGATCATGATTTTTATTGAAATCTTCAAAAAATAATGTAAGCAAATCCTAATACACGTTTATTGCCTTCAATTTCCACTTTTAGAGAAAATCACAAATAATTTCAACCGTAAAAACAAAAAATAGCGGAAATTGCATTTTAGTCCTCGAATTGCTCATATAAAAAATAGAACAAATTTTATTTACTCACCGTTCACTTTTTTCAATATCTTTAGGTACTTTTCTAGCATGAACACAAATCGCTCATGTTATACATTATTTTTTACTTATTTTACGTTAACAAAAGCGCCAAATTACTTAGTAAAAATGAAGTTCTGATAGACTATACATAATAATACTCTTAATGGTGTCGCATTCATGCTAGGAGTGCTGTTGCACTAATAATCTTCAACGTGGATATAGGTAAAGTGAGAAATGTATTACGATTAACATTCTTAGGAAGGGTGTTAATGTAGAATTGTAAGACGAATTTTCTTCACGCAGACGTATTTTCGGAATGATTTTTAGTTAATAAAACTTTTTTCTGCATATAAGTGGAAGTCTATAAAGGTTCTCTTGCTACTAAAAATGAATTTGATTTCAAAAATATAATGCAATATATATTAAAAGACTTTTTTTGAAATAACAATATCACAAAAAAAAAGACAACTAATTATTATTGAATATTAAAGCTTATTCGAATGTTTTGGAATTGCAAAAAATGTAATAAAAAATTTGAATATACCGGAAAGTGATTTAGAATCTGATGTTATAATTTATTTTTTTGAATGACATTTGAATTTTTAATAAAAAAAAATATATATACTCTGATTATTTATTTTCTCAATAAGTTTAGCTGCCAAATCAGGATTTGATATAAAATCGTCAAAATTTTATAATGTACAATATTCGGTTAATTTAAGTAACTTTTTTGTGTCAGGATTATATTCTGAATTATTTTCTATACATTGCTAGGGAGGTTCAATCTCTAATCGAGATAGTCAAATCAGGAAGATCGACATAAAAAGTCTTTTATCATTAAAAAGTGATTTACTGAAGGAGATTTCTAATTAATCTCATAACATCATTATATTCTATAGGATTATCATTAATATTAATTCCGAAATATTTTTCTATGCTTATAAATTGAGTTAATATTTTTAGAATGGATGTTAATTTTTTATTTATTTTTTCTGTTTACTTTTCATTAATTTTTTGTAATTTTTGAAGTACCGGAACACTTCTGGAGGAAATTTTAAATCTACTTCAAAAATATGAATCCAATTTTTTGGTCATCTTTCAGTTTAAGAATCCGTTTCTTTAAAAAAATATTGAATTGTGGGGATTCAAAAAAAAAAAAAAAAAGTTTTTTCATTTCTCATTGTTGTAAAATAATGAATTTGGTAGTTATAATTTAATTAACGCATAGTATTGGAGTCGTTTTGTTTTTCAACTCAGTATTTAAAATATCAGCGCGTAAAATGACGACGCAAAAACACATTTAGACAAATATTAAACATATGGAGTCTAAGAAATCTAATTATTCTGTTAAATGTTCCAGAAACAGCTATTTAAAAAGTACAATAAAATTATAACGGTGAGAGATTATGGGAATGCAACTTGAACGTATTAAGAAAAAGTGGAGCCGCAGTTTTTTTTTTGTATATGCTTTGAAAATAGTGAATCCAAAAGGACACGCGAAGATAGAAAAATTTGTGCGCAAAGGTAGAACTATATTCTGTATTTAAGTATATATATTGAACTAAGTTATATTAGAAGCATTGTATTTTTGTCACTTAGTTGGAGGAAAATGTAAAAAAAAATACTGTGCGAAATTGAAAGAAAAACAATATTTGTAGTCACTGAAGTATAGGTATGAAGGTTATGACGAGTTCAAGAAGACGTTAAGAATTTTTTTAGTTTTAATAAACACTGGTATAATACAAATTTCTTTATCAAAATGATGATAATGGTGTGCAGATAAATGTTAAATCAAAAATTAATCCAATTGTAATATTCTGGAATTATGAAGCCTTAAGTTTCAAAATGCGTCGGTATTATATAATAAATATATTATTTTAAAAGATGTTTATTTCGGTAGTAACTGTATATCACTTTGTATTAACTTGTTTATTTTATTACTTCTTTTTGAATATTTTGCCATGTTTATTAAACGGTACACTGAAGTTGCTAAAACGTTTCCAATATATATATATATATATTTTTTTTTTTTTCGGTCTTCAATTCGTAATATAATATATTTACCCCATCGTGTTACGAATTGGGGACCAAAAAAAAAAAAAAAAAAAAAATCAGTAATATTTTCTCAAGTTTTTACTCATTCTGTGATTTCAAAATTTCTGGGTAATGTTTGTTTTTAACTACCGGAAAAAGTGTAAAATGCTTATGATGTATCACTATTTATTTCGCAGCACTCTAGCATTCATAAGCATTCAAGTGAAATAGTAATTTCGTTTGAGCTTAAGTTACTTTCTTTTTCTGTACTGAATGTATTAGAAATTTTTTCAAAGTTGGAAGTTATATGACCGGAAATGTTAAACGTGCAATTTTTTGTATATGAAACTTGTAGTTAGCCTTAAACCGGTTTAAAATATCGATACAACGTTGTAACTTATGATCTACTGCATTTTATGTGGAGGAAGTCTAGTACTAGGAAGTGAAATATTATTTCCATTTACAACAACACGTTAAAAAATAGGACATTAAATAGTTGCGTGTAAATTGCCCTACTGTACAGTCTATTTGGTGAAAGTTTGAAAAACTGGGCACAATCCTTTGTTTCACATTTTTCTAAATGCCGTGTTTAGACTTTTAACGAATAAGATTTGCTGTCTTCCGATATTCTGGTTTTTGAAGGCTATGAACTAATAAAAAATCAGCGTTAAGAATATAGCAGGAAAAATTTTGATTATTATTGCTCGTTTGAAATTGTGTGTAAAAACCTGACTGACATCTTACGCGTTATGCGAAAAATTATTAGAAACTGCTATGAATCCTGGTGATATTGAGATCAATTTTTATTTTTGGGGTGCTAAGAAATGTTTAAAAAGTTGAATGATTGTTAACTGACATAGAATTTTTGAGAATCGGAAAAATTTTTACAAAGAAATGTTGAAAATAAAGAATTAATTCGCAATTAAAAAACAAGGAAAATCCACGGAAATTAGTGAGAAGTACAAAGAAAGTTTTAGAATTTTAAAACTGGAGGTGATAAAAAAATTTAGGGGAAACAAGTATTTTTTTTTTTTAATTAAAAACATTTTGACTTTTTCCATTTTTGGGAATTTTTCGATATGCCCAAAAATGATTAAAACTGGTAAATTCCGCTAAGACTTCAAAGTTAGTCTCACTCGTGTTTCTTTTCGTTATTTATTTTATTTATTTTTTTTGATTTTTTAAAGTACCGATAGCTATTTTAAGTTAAGACGACTAATTGATAACAATGAAGATAATTCGCCAGTGCGCATATACAAAGGACTATTTTATACTTGAACACTATTTTTTCCTCCGTTTGTAATAACGATTTTGCTCAACTTTTTTTTAATCATCATCCATTTTTGTATGTTTCTTTGTTACTTTTATATTTATCGGATATAATTTCGTATTTATGCTATCAGTGTATGTAACAAGACAAACCTACATTAGAATATAGTTTCGTATTAAACGTAAATCATTAAAACGAAGATTATCTGTAATTTTTTTAAATCTTTAAAATTAGAATTGTCAAATTTATATTGTTCGAAAACCGATTGTATTTAACGAATTCTTTTGTATACGTATTACTTCACGCGTTATATAAATATATTTATACGGGAATTTATTTTGTTATATATTTATTGGATACTGCCTGATTTGTTTTTATAAATTTATGTTCGAAATGCGATATGTGAATTTTTTAAGAAAAAATTTTGTAATTTGAGCAGTAAGACACATATACTGAGAATGTTAAATAATTTCGTTGTTTGCAAATGTGACGTTTAAGTATATTTTTTAGCTCTTAGGGATGTCTCCGCACAATTTAGAGCTCTGCGGAAAATAAAAATTTATAATTACTATTTCTGTTATTATTATTATTGTTACTATAGTTGTTGTTGTATTAAATCGACGGTTACATTTTTAATTATGTATACAGAACTATGATTTACATCAATTCTTTTAAACTCATTGCTCAATGCTATGATGGTGTTAACGTAATGTCTGACAGTACGATTGGAAAATATAAATAAAATTTAAACAAAAGTACAAATTGCTCACTTCGTCCATTGTCGCGCTTACCAATTAAATTTAATATTACAAAAAGCTATAACTTAAAATTCTAGAGTGAAAATTTTATTTTCAAACTTATCTGCAATCCCTTATTTTTTTTTTTCAAGTTCAAATATTAGAAGAAATTGTACCAGAAGTTTGCCAAATATGTTGTAACTATAATATCCGGATTGTAAATACGGTTCATGAGAATCACAAAAAATGAATAGAATATTTTAAATTACTCAAGGAAAAAGTGATAAAACAGTTACATGCAGGGGGAGGCTTTTCAGTTTACAAAATGCATTACAAAATCCTGATTTTTTATTTTGGCTTAATTTATTTTATATTAGTAGTTGCAATGTAAAAGTAAAGACAGTATAATAGCTCTTTTAAAAGATATAGACACTTTTGAGAAAATTTTATCCGAAATTCGAAATTCTACTTTTAAATTTAATTTAAACGAATTTGAAAGTTGCCTAAATAGTAGTAAACGAAGAAAGGTAATCGCTGAAGGGAATACAAATTTTTTTATTGCTAAAGAAGTACGCGGCAAGATAATTTTTCAATTAAAAGATATACAGAGGTCATTTAGACGTCGCTAATTTAGTAAATATTAAAAATTTTGCAATTTATAGAAATCATTTCCCCTATTTCAATGTTTGAATCGGTTTTCCAATTCTGTCTAATGCTAGATAAGTCTAAATGAAAAGCAGAGTTAGAAGTCATTTATTTCAGAGAAGATTTTCAATGCGTTATTGGTCGTTTGAATATGCTTGCTTGATTGTCTGAAAATGGATTAAATGACAACGATTATATATACAGACGATAAGCGAGTTTGATAACTCTCCGTCAACAGTCTATGTCATTCATTAGCCATATTTTTGAGTACTGTAGTTAAGAGCAGGCCCGATAAAAAAAACTCCTTTGCTCCGAAGCTTCTCCATGGAAAATTTATTATTCGTAGCGTCTTCTTAAGCGTACTGCAATCAATCGAGCAGTATAAATTCGTTATCAGGTTCAATCTGTATATTTAGGAAATTAAAAAGCTAATACTAAACTTTAATCAATCAAGTCCAAACGGTGGTAAAATTGCTTTCCGCCCCTCGTATATCACCGCCGTTATTTGATCTTAAAAAATACGTGAAAAGTGCAATTCGTCATCAATGGAACCGCTACTAGGAAAATCGTCCACTTACCATCAAACTGAGGAGCATTCGCGCTACAACGGAACCATGGACCACCTCCATTCGCTCCAACCGCAAGGAAGAAGTCGTACTAACTCGTCTCCGCATAGGCCATTCCTCACTGTCCCATTCTCACCTCCTTACAAAACAACGGTTGTTCCTCAGTGCTCCTTTTGTAACTCACCTACAACAATCTCACACATCCTAACATCATGTCCATTCCTCCACACTGAAAGATCCCAACTCCTCAACCATTCTCCCTCTCTTCCCGAAATACTTTCTGATGATCTATCTAAAATAAATTTTCCCTTTTCCAATTCTTAAAACACTCCAATCTCTGTAGTAAAATTTAACTCCTTCCATGATTCTTCTGGCCTAGCGAGAGTACATGGTACGTGAAAACACCAGGAAACACCAGGAAAAATATATATAAACAAAAATAATAAGAACGATTAATTAAATAGATATAAATTGTACATAACACTCTACTGCGGCTGCTGGGTGGTCGTCGATCCCTTGTTGGCAAACGGGGGGGCGTACGTTAGTGATTTAGTCTGGATTCTTATAAAACGCGAGAAGGGGACGCGACAGTCGAAATTAAAATCCTTTACGAATTAATTAATAAATTTAATCAATAAAAGAAACCCGAGTTTCGGAGCCATCAGGCTACTAAGATCTTCTTGGATCGAGCTTGTTTCGGGAACCGGGCGGACTAATTCTTTAGCTAAAACGGTTGGTATTGTTCCGTGACTGGATAAATAGTTGATGAATACCCGACGAAGATATGACTAATACTGACCTGACTATTTTCTTTTTTGATTTTTGCGTCTCCGTTTTTTCCTTTAAACCATCCCTTCTCACCACTGAAGTGTGGATCTGTTCCTTTGCTGATCCATCACCGCGCGCATCCGTCAAAGGCGAAATCAATCTCGATACGGTAACGCCCAGCCAACAACCGGCTCTCATTTACACGCGCATTCACTCTTTCACTACGTTATAATTAATTTTTTTTTCTTTATTTTATTTTATTCTGTTGTTTTTCCTTTTATTTTATTTCATTCTGTTGTTTTTCCTTTATTTTATTTTATTTTGTTGTTTTTCCTTTTATTTAAACTTACACTCTTGATCGTTTATTGTTGGTACTGCAATACGGTTCTCCCTTATGAGGTTGCGTAAATTTCAATAGCAATGGTTCTGTCCTTCAAAAGCGTATTCTTTCAAATAATGTTTTCCTTCTTAATTATTACACTCCTACCTACTGCAAGAGTCTATCTATTTTTAGCTCCTTGGATCTAATATTTCAGTCTCCTAGTCTTCCCTTATGGATGCCTGCGGTAGTGATCAAATTCCTATCCTTATTACTCCAAAGAATTTTCCTTCTCCTACTTACCGTACAGTTTCTCATTCTGCTCGATGGATTCTTTCTGAAACTAATTAGCGGGCTTTATATATTCTAGTTTTATATCCGAGTCTGATTTTATTTTCCAGTACAGTTCTTTCCTAAATTCAATCAACAATAATGCTCTTACACTAATCCTTTCCTTCGCACATTTCTAAAAGGTCTCCGCACAATGGTCTGATAAAGTATTCTACAAAATTACATAATTAGAATCTAAACCCTATCTACTGTTTTCGAAACCTCTTACAAATACATGATGCAGACAAGAACTGTAATTTTGTGTTGTTCTATAAAAGTGAGTTCCTTAACTAAACTCGTAAATCTTTGAGAATCCAATAAATTTAGATAATCAATACATTTGTCACTACCCAATAAATTAATATTGAAAATCACCAGTTAAAATTGTAAATAAGAATGAGAATTTTTGTGATTTTTTGTAATTTTCCTAGATAATCATTGCAGGAGAAATCGCCAAAACGATAAATTTCGACAGCAGAAAAACGGCGCATCCTAGAAGCTTGTTTTCATAAACATACTCTACTTTATTTGTACACATTCTGATATTTATAATAATTTATTTCAATAGTTTTCTAATATAAGATTTTCTCTCGCTATTTTTCATACTTTGACTCCTAAAAAAGGCCTATCGTCTTCCATGTTCCTACAGACTCTGTGTCACATGAAGATTATTGCAAACAAGGGGATAGGCTAGATTTTCAAAGGCTTCGCTAACCTTATTGAATATGCTGATAATGCTAATATAAAAATAAGAGATTTCATATGGATTATCTAAAGCAAAAAACCAAAAACAAACTCTTAGTGATTCAACGCACTTTTAGCCTACGACTAACAGTAAACATGTAATAACTGCAAATCTATTCACATATAACATACGGGAACTTACTAAACAATCTCGCTCTTCCTCCACGCTTTGTTTAGAAAATAATTTATAAAAGTTTCAAAAATCTTTTCCGGCGTTACAAGCATTCGATCCAGACGTAAAATGTAAAATTTCGAGATTACTTTCGACTAAAACTGAACATTTAAACAACATCGCTGTACGCTACACGCATATTTTTATATAATTCGATAGATTTACTGGTTTTGTAAAAACAACTGTCGTTGTAGCTGGAAATATATTTACTAAAAAAGTCGTACATGTATATAAAAAAGTAAATTTAAAAATATTAACGATTAAATTGAACAAAAAATAAATTTTGAAAGTACAATATAGTTTACTAAGAATTAATATATTACACATGAAACTGACGCTATACCAAAATGCTTTTTTCAGAACGAACTATCTGTTTATAAATCATCTATGAAAATGATTAAACTTTTAAGCTATTATAAATAATATAAATAGAGTTGACTTTGGTTATTATTATTTAAAAAATAAATTGTAAATTAAATCTAAAGCGTAAAAACAAGTACACTATTCAACTAGCAATAATCATCGCGCATTAGATGAACTTCATTCGTTACGATACTGCTGCTGCGCAAAGGTATATTATGCAGCCAGCTACCCTGACGTAGTTGGTTAGGCAGTGGTGTTTCGTTCGGGTAGAACTGGTTTCGATTTATTCTGCCACATATTGACATTTTCAAAAAATTTCACTTGCGTTGGATTAATGTCTGTAGTTGACGCGTTCAAAAAAAAACAACAAAAAAACAACAAAAAATAAATAAAAAATAAACAAAAAAAACAAATTTTGTAAACTCACACATTTATACAAGTTTCGATCGTTTAAGCCCTTTAAGCCATACGCATAATCATTAATTACTTTTTCTGGAGTAAATGATATTTCACTGGAAAAATACTCCGAAAAACATTTTTCAACAGATACGTTAGTAGCAGGTTTATGTACAAAGTATTTTCAAGAAAATTTTAACATTGAGAAACAAATCGGATGTCTCTAAAAACGCATCTGCTGGCATAGTTGGAAATAATTTTTGTTGTTTCCAAAATTTTCTACACAACTGCAGTTCTCCTTTTAATGAAGCAGGCGTCGCGTCGGTTAATCTATATATATATATATAAAAATGAATGTATGCATGTCTGTATGTCTGTATATCCTTGATGGACTCCAAAACTATACATCCGATTTTTATGAAATTTGGACAGTTTATTTATAGGGTCAGGGGGAACAGTGTAGGCTACCTAAAAGTCAAAAACAAAAATAATTAAATAATAAAAATTACGATTACCAACATTTCCGACAGATGGCACCACAGTAAAGACATTATTCCGGTTAGCGTTATTTATGCAACTATGATATAAATAAACGTGGAAAACGCGGTACTCTTTACTGCTCTTCGCCATTCGATTGCAGTCGTGAATTCTGTCGTTTGTCTGGTTTCGACGGGCTCCTTTAATAGTATATGCATACAAAAATCAATTGCGAATGTATAAAAGATCATAACGTGAGAACGGCTCGACCGATTTGGCTGTCTTTTTTTTTTTTTTTGTTGTGTTCGTAATTGTCGGGACAAGGTTTATATGAAAGAAAATTTTGAAAAATCCATCGAAAAAGTCGGAATAATAAAAAAAAATGGCAAAAATGGCGTCACGATGTGACGTTCAAGTTAACAGTTCTGCTTCATAACGACGACAAATTCCGCATTGAATATTGATATTTTTTTGCGAAAAAGAATTTAATTGAAAGCGATAGTTTAGTGTGCTATCGGTGTGGTGATCATATCTTTAGTGCATTCGAAACCGTAAAATTCATCAATTAAAATTTAAATAAAATGATTACTATGGTAAATGATAAACTCTAAATAATATTTTATTAATTTCTGGCGTAAGTGGAATAAATACGTTGCGCTCCGTTACTTCTCTTTTTGCGTTATTGAAATCATCAAAGCTCCATGACATGATCTAAACAAACAAGTCGTACTCCTAGCCTAATTATTGTACTCATTGTAGAAAGTTACAAAAAAATGGCAGCGTTTTCTATTAGCTTTTTACACAGAAATAAAAATTCCTGCAACGGAATTTTTAATATTATTCACACTCAAATTCGAAATCGTTACGCAACTACAGTAATGCGGTGGTGCTACAATTGACGAAAACGGATCTGGTACTAATGAACATAATTAGAAAACGAAAAACAAATGTCTTTGCACATTTTATGAGAAGACCAACATTACAACTTCTGCTAACAATAATGATGGAAGTGGTAGAAGCGAAAAGGGAACGAGGGAGAAGAATTTCTTGGCTCCAAAATATTAAGACATGAACTGGAGTTACACAAGTAGGAGAATTATTGCAGGTCACAAGAAGTCGAGACAAATTTCGTCAAATGGTGGAGTCCATGAAAAGTTTGTTAAGCTATATCCCAATCACGTTGCATGAACCAGAAGACGGAATGTATCTTTCCTTATACCGCCATCGTAAACAGACCGTTTTCTTATTTTAGGAGCCAGGATATTTCATTTTACGATTTTTAATGCCTTAGAATAGTTTTCATTGTTCCTCTATTCTTGCGATCATTGGCGTATTTATTACATGTTCGGTCTATGATATTTAGAGTAGTCTTCGGATAATACCAGAGCTACTCTTCTTTCGTAATCTACACTCATGGTCCACGTTTATTTTTTTTTCCCGCCCGTCCATTACTCGCGTATTATCCGTTCGTATTCGTGGTTTAATGTATGCTCGGTATTTTCGCAACGTTTGGTTATGTTCTCATAAAATATTCGAAAGAGAGAAAAAAGGCGAATCGCATAATTTAATTTCTGAGGGCGGTATAATTTTGTGAGCCGAGCAACTGCTCGGGGCACCGGGTACTTGCAATTAAATAGCATAACGTGTAATTCGGTTAGGCAATGATGGCTCGAATACTGCTGCAATTAACGGAATAGTGTAAACAAAACGATAGTGCGCTCTATAATCATGCTCTGATAGCTGACGAGCCCAAAAATAAATAAACAAATAAGTAAAAACAAAAGGTTAGAGACAGAATTCGTTTGTTGCGATAATTATTATATTCGAGGGAGAAATTATCTCCCGCTAACGATGATCAGTTTATCATATTTAATTTAGGGTTGTAGCGTACCACATTTAACAGTGGAACGTATAAGCGAATATAGAAAACAACAAACTATTGTATTAGGTTTATCCGTAGAAACTCAAAAAACTATCTTATAAAGGTGCAAGAAAAAAAATCGTACAGCCCGTTCTACAATAGCTAAAAAGTTAATTTTTTTCTCGATGGGACGTATTTGCTTCGTGAAATCATAAAAAAAAGAAGTGGTGTCTAGAAGGGGACACTCGGTAGGAACGAAGTTCCTTTCATCACTTTTTGGTTGATATACAAGTATAAAGTCATTCATAAAGTATACTATAAAAAATGACACACAATATATAAATCCCGTATGAATTAAAATCAAAACAAAAAAACACGAATCCCGTATGAATTAATTAAAAGAAAAACAATAAATTAATCATCAGACTCGTTAAAGTGTAGTAACGTAGCTCAAAAAAAACCGCGCCAATTTTCAAATTCAATAAATTGTGCATGTGTTTAGAATTGAGCTTGTACAGCTGACCGCGCACAATGCTTGGTGCTCCAATCTCGATACTCGTACACACACGCACACACGCACATCGGTTATAATAGAAAGGGACAGAGTGAAAGAGAAAGAGGGTGAGGGTCGCTTGGACAACGCATAACGCGATTTTCGTGACCGCGCCTTTTCTGCCAATTTACTTCTATTGACAAGCCGCGTAAAAGAACCTCGTTCCAAAAATTATAAAATCCCTTGAAATTTTAAAATTAGATGGTCCAAATTTAAAAAAATGTAAAAATCGATTTTTTTAAAAAATTCCACAGCCAGTTCTGTATAAATTATGGTATTGATTTAATTTGTAACCGGCACACTAAAGCTTCTCCAGAATACGGGGAAAATATAAAATTCGAAAAATTTTGATATTTAGCTACCGAAATTTGAAAAAATAAACCCGTAAAGCGGGAAGACTGGAAACTAAAAAAAAAGTCCACATGTCTTTCCATGGTAGCTGGAGGGTCACTGTTTTTTTTAAATGGTGCATTTTAATCGCTAGAATATAGGAAAAATTCAAGTCTCCCAAAATTTTAAAATTAAAGAGCCCAAATTTTGAAAAATTTGAAAATTAAGTTTTAAGAAAAATATTCTCAAAAAAATTCCATAACCAGTCTACTGTTTTTCTATTTAAACTGAACACTAAAGTCCGATTATTAATTACTTAGATGCAGTAGCGTGCTAAATGGGGGGGGGGGGAGGCAATAGCCCCCCCAGAAGAAATGCTGCAGAGTAACGCCTCCTCAAAAAAATATATATTACAACAGTACATATAACAGTTATTTAATAAAAATCCAAAAAAAGTAAACGAGAAGCTAAATAAATGTGAAGAGAGATGGTCTGAATTAATAAAATTCAATTTTTTAACCATATTAATATTATATCGTCGTCGCAAAAATAAAACAAGGTGGCCATCGAACTGAGAAAACAAAAACCAGAAATTTCGGATACTCAGAAAAAATGAAAATTCGATAAGAGAAAATCATTTAAAGTAAAAAAGAAAAGCGTTTTTATTTCACTTCATAATTAAAGCTTCTTTTTATATTTACATAAACTACATTCTTTTTTTATTAATCTATATAGGCCTCTCTATGTATAGGGGTGATTTATGTTTTTGCCCTGCCTGGTTGTGAAACAGTGAAACGTTGGCATGTCGCTGCTTAGATGACTTTTTAAATGAGACTCTTTTACGGGCATCCTCTCGAAACAAAAAACATGAAATGAAATATAAAAATATTAGTATTTGGGAGAAATAGATATGCCGTGAAGAAAAATAACTGCGAAATGCTGAGAATATTAAAAACTTATTTTAAAAAATCTGTATCGTCCCATTCGGATGATTTAAAAAAAAAAAAATAGAACAATGAAAAGCGACGAATGTAATACAAAATTGCCAGTTAAGTATCTAATCATAGAACCGAAGATATTGTTTCTTCAGATGTGCACGCAATAGTACCTCTATTCTTCTAATCTTTTGTGTTGAGTGAATGTCCTGTGCTGACGTTCCCATAAAAAAAAAAAAAAAAAAAGTAAAGATAATATGTCTAAAAATTTAACAAAACTGTAAAACAGTGATTCTAGTTAAAAGCTATTATATAATTTCATAATAGCGGGAAAATTCAATTCTGATTCCACAAGAAAAAAAAATTATTAGTAAGAAATAAGTTTCTAGAAATTGGCACATTCTTCATAACCATTTATTATTCTACTTATCCGTTCTCTTATTCACATTCTTTCCTCTTTGTACTCAATTAATATTGTTATATAAGGATAGTAGGCAATGAAATGGCAGATTGAGTTTCTGCTTCATCGCTCATTTACTTTTTGAAAATTCCAGAACCTAATCTTCTTCCTCTTTGCAGAAAATAGCATTTTAGAGTTTGGTCTGACTTTTATGTAATACACGAACTTCTACTCTTCTATACAACCTAATATGTCTTCCTAACTACCCGTGGTTCTGTGATTTTCCTTTGGTTCGTTGTTCTGTTATCATTTCGATTATTCATTTGGGTTTCAATCATTCTCTACTGCCTTCATCTCGCTTTCGCTTTATCCTTGCATCTTCTTCGTGTTGTCCTCTTCATCCGAATGATGAAGCCTTTGTGATTTTAACCGCATCCTTTTTATATGTCCTTCGCTTACAATGGAACAATCTGTTTTTTATGCTCAAATGTTAGCTCTCGGTCTTCCTGTACCTCTATCGTTTTCTTCTTTGCCTGCTGTTATCCCTTCCTCTAGTTGTTTTATTTCCGAAATATCTGATCGTATTACTATTTCTTCCGGATGAACCTTGTTAACGTGCCCAAAAAAAGGAGAAAGTGAGGCAAAATGTATGGTCTTTTACTTTTGTTGTAGGAAGACAGAATAACAAATAGACGGAAAAAGCAGCTAATACGATAATAAAATATTTTAAAAAGGTTAAAATAAACAGCAATAAAACGGAAGTCATTTTATTTACTAGAAGACGACTATGTATACGAAAAGAAATAAATATCCGAGACAGACAGGTGGAATGGAGGGATGAAATCCAATGTACCCAGGTCTAACACTTGATAAAATATCAACTTTCACAAAACTTATCAAAAATACATTTTTTTTTTCATCACCCTGGTCAATTGACCACTGTTGACGTTGCTACCGTTTATTATTAATTTATTTTTACATTGCATAACAAGGCCTTCTAATTTATACCGTCCATCCCCATTGAGGTATGACAGCATTTAGATAGTTGGCCCTTATAAAAATTTATCCATCTATATACTTAAATTATTCTTAAGGCTTATTACTTATTGATACCCCTACCCTATACTACTCACGTGGGTCAGGTGAAGAGAGCTTGCTTATACTATTACTAGTCAACCGCTCTGATATAAACATCATCGATAGCTATAATTTAGTGCACACCACGACACCATGTTCTTCTTAATCTTCCCTGTGGATTTCCTGGAAGATATTCTGCTAGACACGTTGATGTTATCACTGGATGACAAAGAATTTTCTATACTGCATAGCGTTATATTCTTGAGCTATGGAATATGAAGATCGTTGTGCAGCGTGCTATTTGAAACGAAGTAAGGAGCTCCAATCTTAGACTGCAACTGTTGAATTTTATCAGTATCACTTCCGGCTGACGACCCTTAAACTTCTATGCTGTACTTCCATATAGCAGCTATAACCGTTAGGTATATGAGGCGTTTACAGGAAAGCCTCACAGCAGATCGCGTACTAATAATATTTTTTAATATAGCCATTTTTATAAGGATCTTTTTCCTCACCGGTGTTACTTGAGGCTTCCATGTGAGGCGCCGGTACATGATCAATCTCCTAAGTACCTAATGCTTTGAACTTGAAGTAGAGGGTGGTCATTTAGCTTGACCGGTGGGCAGGTGTTCTTATTTAACGTGAAAGTTACTTGGTGGATTTTAGTATGATTAATCTTGATTTTCCATTTTTTTGCCCATATAGAGATTTTATTTAGATATTCTTATATGAGTGCAGACGCGTATACTGGGTTTTCACGTGTAGCCAAAATACAGGTATCATCTGCAAATGTTCCAACAACCATTGAGTTGATAGTAGGAATAAAGTTATAAAAGCTCAGAAAGAGATTTGTTGTCTATACTCATACTTTAATAGAAAATGACATTTAACACTTGAAAACAAACTTTGTCTACGGTTAATTCGAAATACTAAAAATTTCGGATGTAAAAATTATAATATCGAATATAACACTTGGTAATAACTACGTAAGGCAATGTTGACTTTTACGAAAACGACAAACGAGCTCTGAAAAGATTTATTTTCAATAAAATAATTTAAAAATTCGGATTTAAAAATACGAAGTGTACAACACAGTTGACCACGGAAAGAACAAACTATAAACGATAAACAACAACAAAAATCGGACTCACTACAATAACGGACGGACTAATAATAATAACTCAGGTAAAGGACTCGATCAACGATTGACGAGCGACCATTTTTCCCTACTTTTTTGTGTGTGTGCTGCATAGCGGTAAATAAAAATTACTGATCAGATCTAAAAAAAGTAAACTTAAAAACGTCTCTTTGCAAAAAAATACTATTAAAAGCAGAATCGTTAAGTGAATACAGCATTTAAAAAATATTACAAAGAAATTAAATGCAAATCTACCCTTAACAAACTTATCGCCTACAAACAAATCATCCTGCCCAAAATAATATATATTAGTCGTCTAGCAGTTAAATTATTTTTCAAGAACTCGAAAGAATTCAGAATCATTGTCTACGAATATGGTATACTAAATACACCACGATACACTAACATGAACACTATGCACGAATATGTAAAAATACCGTACATTCAGAAAATAATTACAGAGAACACGCTGAAATTTTTTGAAACGTGCAGTGCATCTGACTTAATATTAATAAATAATATCGGTTGTTCCTTCGATTATCAAACCCTAAAGCTTAGATACAAAAGATATAAACATAGCAGGATAATGCACATACTACTGACACTTTAATGAATAATTCTACGAAGCTCTTGTGTATTCTGGCGATTGCATAATGTCTAAATTATATACATTTTGTATCTTGTATTAATGTTAAGCAAGTTGCGGATTTGTAATATTCGATATAGATTAAATTAGTATAAA
Organism: Icerya purchasi; assembly: GCA_039619475.1. Lineage (NCBI taxonomy): Eukaryota > Metazoa > Arthropoda > Insecta > Hemiptera > Monophlebidae > Icerya > Icerya purchasi. The sequence continues at coordinate 387,914,592 of CM077116.1, forward strand.
TCTTCTTTTATTTTCTGGAAACTCATGTATGCAGGTTTTTTTTTTTTTTATTATTTTTCCCACAAACTTTAATTCCGTACGAAAGTAAATTTATAACTGACATGCGCTCCCATCCAGTAAGAAACACTTCCGCTTTCGTTACGGATAAAATAAAATCCAAATGAGTCATTACTACTTAGAAGTGTACAAATATACGACGGTTCTTTATGTTTATGTTATGTAGAATTTTTAATACCTCATCGATACAATCGCCTTATTATTTTCGGTAAAACCCGCGACAGGCAAATTACGTGTTAATGTTTCGAACTGATAAGCACCATCCACCCCGTTCGAACAATTGTTGTTCTAGTTGTTCCGAGGGTGTACGGTGCTTATCTGTTCGAATCGTTAACACGTAAGGTGGACAGTGCTTATCCGTTTTGAAACGTTAACGGTGGGTTTTGCCGATAATAATAACACGGTTATACATATATCGATGAATCGTGAGAGTTTAAAATTGTATTTACCTTTGTATCTAGCTTTTTTTAAAATTGGTTTATTTTGTGCCGCTATACACAGTGGTCATTTGCGACGAAATATTATTACAATATCATTTACAAAATTTTTACAAAAAGCTTAAAAATGTAATGCTTAAATTAAATGATATGCATATATTGGAATTTTTTAAAATTGTAATATATTTTGACAGTTTTCCGTATGGTTTGATAGGATTTTTGTAAGCGGCTTTCCTTCGATGTGACAGACTATTAAACGTCGGAATGTTTGCGTTTTGTTAAAAAATGTTCTACTGTGAGGATCTCTCTGCTAGTGTTGCAAAGTGGCGCTGGTTCCTTGTCAAAAATTTACTTGCGAGTGAAGCTGCCATTGACCTATTCTAAGCCTTGAAAGGATTGTTTCATCTTGTTTGTTTTTCCAGCAGCTTGTTTTCCAGTCTGATATTGTTGATACAGTATAAAATTTGTTTAACCGAGAAAGTTGATGCCATTTGTCAAGTTGAGTGGATCATTTTTTTTAAATTCTTTCGTCAAAGTTCTATCCATGCTTTTGGGCCTGTTTACGTTTGTAATAGCATTCTGAATACTCGTGCGTTATGGAGGTAGTCCTATTGTATGGTTTAAGGTGTCTGATGAATTGTAGTTTAGGTATGATATTTATGTCTCGTATTTCTAACGGTTTTGGTATTTTGGGATTATTTTCTTATACAGATGAGTAAAAATTTGGTGAGATGATTCTTTCGCGCGTAGAATTTGTTGAATTTGAGGATAGTTTTACATAGGATGTTAAGGATAGGAGTGTTCTGCGCTTTAAGGGTAAAACGTTCGTCTCGGTGTGAAGGCTAGAAATCAGGCTTGTATAAAATGCGCTTGAAATAAGTCATAAAGCGGAATATTTTGGACGGTGTTTAATTTTTTGAGAAGGTTACCTTTTCCGCTGTTGTATATTGCGGATCCGTAGTCCAACGCTGATAGTGTCAATGCGGAGTAGAGATTTTTCAGAGATTTTTCAGAGATTTTTCATCTCTTTCTCACTTGGTATGAGCGGTTATTTTTAAAACATTCAGGGATTTTTGGCAGTTTATTGTCAGGTAATCAACGTATTCCTTAAACGATAGTTTGCGATCCAAGTTCGTTCCTAAATTTTTTATGCTTTCGAAGCTTTGGATTGGTGTATTGTTCAGTTGAATATTGCAGTTTGAGGACACTTTCGTCTATTACTGAACGTAACCGCTTTCGTTTTATTCGCTGAAAATAAAAGTCCGTTTGATAAGGCCCAACGGTGCAGTTTGTTCGTCGTTGATTGTAAGGTATTATTTAGAGTGCCTAAATTAGTTAAAGTCGCATAAATTACCAAGTCGTCAACCAATAATTCGTACTTGACGACGGGAAGTTCGATGATTTTAGCTATATCTGAAATAATAACTATGAATAAAATTAGGCTGATAACGGGGTGTACCATTTTTTTGAATTTTCGGGGAGGATAGGATATCTTGAATGCGGACTTGGAATGTTCTATTTGATAGAAAGTCTTTTATAAATTCGAGCATGTTTTCTTTTATGTTCTATTCTATGAGCGTTTTTTTTTTTTTAGGCTTTTTCAAGGTCAAAGCTTATAAGCACGGCGAACTGATTTGTTACGAATCCGTCACTTATTTGCTGTTGCAATCTGACCCAAATGATCAACGGTGTTCCTCCTACAAGAGCGAAATCCATATTGCATTGGATCCAAGAAGTTTTCTGTTCTAATACCGATTTTAGTTTTGTGTTAATTATTTTTTCCGGGACTTTACGTAACGTTTTAGTTAGCGAGATAGGTCGATAATTAACTGGTGATAGTGGGCCTTTCCAGGTTTTAAAAGCGAAATTACATGAGCGTTTCTCCAACTATCTGGTACTTTTTTAGAGTCCCATATAATGTTGAAAGATTTGATAATTGTCTTTTGAATTTAGTTTTTTGATCACATCTACGTGAATGTCGTCTGCATCATCAGCGTCTGAAGATTTTATATGTTTCAGGGCAAATAGAGGTTCATCATATGTGAGAGGGAGGTTGAAATCTTGGAACCGTTCATCCACGCTGCTGCTGTTTAATCCTTGTTGTTCCACGTGGTGTTTTATGTTTTTAAGAGCAGTTGTATAGTTTTCTGTGGAAGACATTTGGTGAAAGTGATTTGTTATCTGATTCTCATTGTTTTCCTTTTGCAAAAAAAAATTTGTAATTTGATTTTATTGCTGTAATTGAGGTGAAATTTTGTTTGTTTGACGTTTTCTTTTATGAGGGTACTAGAGTTGAAAGAAGAAGTCAATTTTATCCACGATTATTTTTTTTTTCACTTTAGCGAATGGTGCATTTACATTTTGCTCTGACAATTTTACAATTTTTCAAATTTTCTTGTAGAGGATGATGTTTGTAATGGTTAACATACGATTTTTCTGAACTGTTTTGCATTCATCATTTCAACAAACTGTTTGTTTTCTCGTTATTATTGCACTGTTTCGTGGAATGTTTTGTGTGGCAGCATCTATGATTTCGTTTACGATTTGACTATTAATCTCGTTTGTGTAGCTGGCATTTTCCGGTAACTGCAGATTTAAGAATCGGTGAAGCTTTGCTAGTCTGCATCTTTGATTCTACAAGTCGCGTATTTTTTGTTTTGATTGTGATTAAGAAATGTTTCGACCGAAATTAGGATGGGAAAATGGTCGCTTCCAAAGAAAGTGGGAAAATTATTCCAGTCGGCGAAGGGAGCTAATGGGCTACTACAGATGGGGATATGTCTATAACCGAAAATATACTATTATACGATTTTAAGTGGGTGTGTGGTGGTCCGTTGTTGACTAAACAAAGATATTCCCGGTCGGTGAATTTTTCAATGTTTTTCCCCTCTGCTATTTATGAATACTGAGCCCCGTATAACGTTATGAAAATTGACACCCGCTTAAGAAAAATGGCGTCCGCAGATGTTTGATGATATGATCAAGACTGTTTCCTGTAATTTCGTCAGACTGTGGTGTAGGTGTGTAAGGAGCAAAGAGTGAGTTTGACCGGATGTTTCATATTATCGGCGACAGCGTGTAAGTATGTTTGAAGAATTTGAGGTTCACAGAGTAGGTTATTTCTGGTTCCAATTAGTACACGGCCTCTAGCAATCAAGTCCGTTTCTATATCCTTGAAAAATAATGTGAAAGGGTCTAGCCGAATAAAATAGTCAAATCGGCCCTTAAGTCATTCTGAAAAGCTATTATATCATTATGTTCGGCATCGATGGAAACGTCGATTCCTAAATTTTCAGAAATCCTCACAGATTTTGTGATTTTCAGTGTTTTAGCAATATCTCGGTCAATTTTCAAGCTTGGAAATTTTTTTTTTCTTCAAATTGCAGGGGTTTTCAAGCTTCATAAAATGGTTCTATTTAAAAATTCAAATTTTTGCGACGTTTGAAAAATTGTAAAACTCGAATTTTCAAAAACAAAGACATACACCTATCCCTAAAAAATATATATATATGATGTACTTTTTATCTAAAAATATGTATGAAAAAGCCAAAAATACATGGTTTTTATTTCACTTTTTAAAATCTGAAAAAGTTCATACACATTTTTAGAAAAATGGCCTTGTGTCCTCCGCTGTTGCACTTGTTTATATATGTATGTATATTTATTTTTCTTTTTTCTTTTTAACCTCTTGGATTCGTCAACCGAAGACCTTTAGCCGGAAACAAATAGAAAAGAAAGAAGTCGGTTATATTTTAATCTAATCAGAAATCTTTGATAAAAAGGAACAAATGGCAGGAATAACTAGTGAGGAAGGAAAAGACGGGATATAAGAAGAAGGAAGCCCAAGCCTCAACACAAATAGGAATACAAAATGCTCTACAGAAAGAGATGAACACTGGAAGAACAAATGATCGGCGTCGCAAATAACTGCATCAAATCGGGGAAAAGCGAAATCTGGAAAAAGGCAGCAAAGAATGGCCGAAACGCGTACGAACAACGGAAATAACATTGGAATGTCGAAGAAAGGGATGAAAAAGAAACCGTGATAGCCAACAGCTCAGCTGCGCGAACACTTGAAACAAGAGAACTCGTCACAGATTAAAAAAAAATTCGGTGATTTTACTCGTTCTGTTGAATCAAGAACGAACCGGGAATTTTTCCCTTGTCAAATTCGATGGAAGTGTAAAATTGACGTCTCCAACTTAGCATGTGGCCGAAAAATTGGTTATAAGAATTTATAATCTGAGGTGTTGTGACATTGATGCGGCAATTTCAAGCTTCCGTTGGTTTATCACATATCCCTCTCTAAAATGCTACTGGGGATGGACAGATTTACATGTGAGAGTATGATTTTTTTCATAAGATTTGTTAATCTACGGAATTCTATAGAAGTTCGATTCGATTTTAAAATCATCATAGTTTTGAAGAAGTTCGTCAACATTCGCTTCTGATGATAGTCAGCGTAAGCTGGCCGAAACCTATTAAGCAAAGCAAATATAATTCTTTTTGAACACAGCTGTATCTGCAATTTATTTACTATGAGTGCTCACTGTGAAAACTTAAAACATTTACGTTGAGTTAACACGACTAAATAATCTCCGATTTGAAAATCTAATATGCAATTAAATACTAGACCTTGCTCGTAAATCGGATGCTGAAATTCAGTAGTGGGTGCAATTTTGTTTTTAGTTTTTTGAGCGTATGAAGAATTTTTTTCCAAGTTCACGTTTGTAGGATTTGATGGTTTAATTCCGGATTGCAATGTTGATCGGCAAAAATTCGCCGAATAAAAGTGTGTTTTTTCTTTTTTTACTTCCTTGTTTTTTTTGTTTTTTTTTGTGAATATGGCAATTCAATACGAAAGTAATAACGCAAGAGATAAGTTTATTAAAAAATCCCCAATTTTGAACGTTATCGACAACTATTCATAGAAAAACGAACACAGAAACACACGACTAGCTTATCTTATCTCTAATTTATCTAAAAATGGATGTTTCAATCTGAAACTTTGGTACGGTTTTCGTAGGTAACGGCAGCAATATTTCTTTTTATTGGCCAAATGGCTCTTGATAGTTAACTGAATCCGGGCCATAAGGAAAAAAAAAATACATATTTCTTTTTACCTAGAAGAGCAAATTAATAGTTTGATGATCCGTAATGATAACAACTTACCGTATAATGAAATTATTTACATTTATTGGAAAAATAATTAACTTGAAATTTACGCCCTATACAGCTTTTAATTCTTTCAATGAGTATTTTTGTTGATTGTAATAAAACGATAGGTTCCCGTGTTTTATTACAATACATTAAGCAAATATTTATTTCACATTATTAGGTTGTCAAAGTGAAAAAAAAAAGAATTCACTTAAATATTTACAGCAGGCATGCGTAACTTAAAACACAGTTATATCTTCAGAAATATATCTATATAAAGTCGGCTCTATTATCTCCGACGATATGATTTAATTCTATTTCAGATGACGTCACACAACGAATAAGCGATGTATTCTGGCCACGATCTGATTTATCTCTAACAGCGTGATTTAATATACCTTAATATTAAAATTTGCCAGAGCTTTAGCGCTCCCCGCCGCCCTCTCAAAATCGTGTTAAAAGAAGTAAATTTTTAGAAATTAAATTATAATCACAAAATTTTCGTTTCTGAAATTACATATTTGAAACATAAATTAGTATATCCGAATGGTAACATTGCTGTTAAAATTCAAAATGTGAGAAATATTATTGATACCATTAGAGTAATATATTTAATTTTTTACAAAAATCAAGCAAACGATCTGCTCTATTCGAAAATATTATCACCAACAATGATGCCAATGAAATAAGATGTAAATAAAATCCCTTTGTGATACAAGATGGTGTTAAGAGTGTCACAATGGTATTTTACAGTTTACAGAAATGTTCAGTGTTATTATACAATTTTTAGAACCAGATGATTCTACTTTAAAATCTGCTATTTTCCTCCTCGTTGCCATCACTCGGTTTGATTTTGTAATCAAATTCACCATAATCACAAATATTTTTCAGTCAACAGTATCATTAACAGTAGATCGGCAGACTGTTTTTGGGAACCTCGGAAAATGTTTTGAGTTTGTCGATAACATTATTCAGCGTTTGAATGACTGCAGAACATACAAAGATAACAGTAATCTTGAATATGATTTGATATTTCAAAAATGCAGTGCATACGGATTTTATATCAGCATAGTGAAACTTGAAAAAACCGTCAAAAAATATTTTGACTAACAATGTAAAAGAATACTACAGACTAAATGTCTTTATACCATTTACTGATTACATTGGTTCTGAATTTAAAAATCAATTTTCAAAAGATGGATGTGAGAGCATTATATAAATCCGTTTGACCTGATTTTTTAAACTTTAAAAAAAATTAATGATCCGAATAACATTTTGAAATAATTAAAATTTATAATAATGACTAGCGGACCCGTCAGACGTTGTTCTGCCTGAACGTTAACTTGGCTGCTATTAGCGGCTTGAGAGTAGCATATATATATATGTTCTGGGACACAAAGGGATGCCGCCAGCACCCATAGCACCCATAGCACCCAAGAGTCATTCCCAGAGGCGAAATTTCACCTTAATGCCTTGATTAATTCGGAAAATTAACCTAATTAATAGTATCGGAGGTCAAAAACTAACCCGAATACCCCGATTATTGCAGAAAATTAACCCAATTAAGGGTCCCAAGCACCCATGTGTCCCTAATTAATTACGCAATCAATTTAATCGTTGAATTATTAATTATGCAATCAATTTAATCGTTGAATTATTAATTATGCAATCAATTTAATCGTTGAATTATTAATTATGTAATCAATTTAATCGTTGAATTATTAATTATGTAATCAATTTAATCGTTGAATTCTTAATTATGCAATCAATTTAATCGTTGAATTATTAATTATGCAATCAATTTAATCGTTGAATTATTAATTATGCAATCAATTTAATCGTTGAATTATTAATTATGCAATCAATTTAATCGTTGAATTATTAATTATGCAATCAATTTAATCGTTGAATTATTAGAAAGTTAATCCAAGTCCCCCCCGCTCGCCCTCCTAGCATACTTAGAAGGCGCACGCGCCGTTCCCGCGCACTCGTCGATCGTTCGCGATACCGCGATTTTCCAAAATTCTGCGTGTAAGTATAAAAATTCCGAATTTAACCAAAGTATAATATTTAAAGCCAGAAACTAACCTAAACCCCCCTTCTTCCTCTTTTTCCATTCGTACGTATTTTTTATTTTTCAGGGTGTAAGTATTATAAAATTACCCTAAGATTTTTTTTTATTTTTTTATTTCTACACACTCGCTTCAACCATCACTACATGTGACGTTGCATGCAAACACTTTCAAAACCGTTGAAACAGGATCTTAATATTCTTATAATTTCTATTCCAGTCGATACATTATTACGGAACCACGCCCCACATGTACACACTAACATAAACACACTTATACCCACATCCTTGACTACTTTGTTCGTATACACATATGTAACCGACTTTCTCCGAAAGAACGACATTTTTCTGACGCAACATTTCCACTGCCACAACCGATTCAAATGTAGTAAAAGCGCACGCATCGTTCTCGCACACGTGTCGATCGTTCGCGATATCGTGATTTTTTTAAATTAACCAAAGTATAATATTTAAAGCATGAAACTAACCTGAGCTCCCCGTTCACCCACTTTGTACCATTCAAATGTATTTTTTTATTTTTTTATTTTTTTTCACGCCTAAGCATTATACAAATTAGTCTAAGTATATTTCTCATTTTCTACGGTTCCAAAAATTTTTCTTCATTCTCCGATCGTTAGAAAAGCACACTGACAGATCACACACTTATATCTATCATATATTATTTTTTCTCACTTACGATTATTTTTCCATCTGTAAGTATTTATGTATGTTTCCCCCAGTTCTAAAAATAAATCCTTCGATGTCTCGCCCCTCAGCGAATGCACACCGTCCGATCCCGCACACATTCCGCTGTCAATAGTTTCTCTGTCGTTTATAATATTTTTTTTTTTCCGTCCGTAAGTATTATAAAATTAGTCAAAATATATTTTTTCAATTTCTACGGTTCCAAAAAATTTTCCTTATTCTTCGATCGTTACAAAAGCGCACTGACTAGTGATGGGCAACTTCGAAATGTTTCATTCGAATTATTCGATTGTTCGATAACTTCAAATGCATTCGATTGTTCCACAGTTGCATTCGAAATGTTATTTCATTCGTATAATTCATTCGTATTCACAACAATCATTCGAAATGTTATTTCATTCGTATAATTCATTCGTATTCACAACAATCATTCGAAATGTTATTTCATTCGTATTCACAACAATCATTCGAAATGTTATTTCATTCGTATAATTCATTCGTATTCACAACAATCATTCGAATTAAAATCATTCGAATCAAAATCATTCGAATCAAACTCATTCGAATTAAAATCATTCGAATCAAAATCATTCGAATTAAAATCATTCGAATCAAAATCATTTGATTGTTTTTTTTTTTTTTGACGATTGTTGATTATTTCGTTTGTAAAAACATTTCGAAATCGCACATCACTAGCACTGACAGATCACACGCTTATATCTACCATAGCGTTAGCCACCGCGAAAGCGAATCATTCGATCCCGTGCACACTCTGCTCTCAATAGTTTCCCTATCGTTCATAATAATTTTTCCAAGCCTAAGTATTATAGAATTAGTCTAAGTATATTTATTATTTTTTCTCACTTACGATTACTTTTCCATCCGTAAGTATTTATGTATGTTTTCCCCAGTTTTAAAAATAAATCTATCGATGTCTCGCCCCTCAACGAAAGCACACGCATCATTCTCGCGCACGTATCATTCGTTCGCGTTACCACTTTTTTTTCAAAATTAGTTCAAGTATATTTTGTTATTTTTCTCATTACGATTATTTTTCAGTCCGTAAGTATTTCTGTATGTTTTCCGAGGTTTTAAAAATTAATCCGAACAGACATTCAGACTGTTGTGAAAGCATACTATCTATCAACCGCACAGATTCTACATTATACGTTACTCTATTACGAGTTCTTCAAAAAATTGATTCGAATGTGTTTTTCATTTTTTTTTTTTTTTCAATCCTAAAAATTCATTCTTTCTACCCCCGCCCCCTCACATCTAAAATTGCTTATCTTTCATAATCTTTATTTATTTTATCGATTCTAAAAATTAATCAATGGTTCACTCGAAAGCGTACCGCACATTCCCACACACTTATCTTCTATCACGAATTTCTGTATTGATCATGAACATTTTTTCAACGTTAGACACAATAGCATATCACATTGGTCTCGCATACACACCACATGCAGTTCTATATGTCTAATTTTTATTAACGATCTTTATTTTTTTTGTACTGGTATTACTTTTTCCTACACAGTCATGTCATCATATACACTTAACATTGTCAAAAATAATTTTAACCTTTCGAGAAAGAAAAATCTCCGACCAATAAAAAAATGTTTATCTACATCACAATTATTTTTAATATTAATCGTTCGCTACAAACATAATTTTTTCGATCGTTTCAAGACATTATTGTTTCGAACGTCAATACCTGTTTTCCAAGAATCGATAACCTCTGCAGGTATATATCTCGTCATCGCAACAACCTTTACCTGCATGACTCGCATACCTTCAAGACCACTTGTACATTGCTCGCACGCTATTTCCCATTATTCGGTACAAGAATATTTTTCACACTCCCTCACATATGAGTATACACTCAAAGTCCTCGATTACTTTGTTTGTATACAAATATATTCAGCTTTCTCCGACGTAACAACATTTTTCTGACGTAACATTTCCACTGCCACAACCGATTCAAAGGTAGCTAATGAGATAGACTATCGAACGGAATCATTCAAGCAGTCAGTATTAGTTTTATGATAAACATGTATATTTTGTCGAATCTGTGTTCACGCATTATTAAAAAATTTACGTCAACATTAAAGAAAATAATTTCCTATGTTTTTTCTCTTTTTTTCTCTATCATTTATTTTTGTCTTTTATCTTTCCTTTTTCTCTTTCTTTTTCTCTGTCTTTTTTTTAGTGAAAAGTTTGAAATACATATTATTCAATCATGAACGCTAATATAGTTAACATAAGCAGCAACTCAAAATCAATTAAAGACGCCGAATTTATTCAGAATTTATTTGCGAGTGATAGCGACTCGCATACGTCTTCGTCACTTCAATTACCACAATCAGATGGTGGTTATTCTTCAACAGAATCAACATCTTCTACACATAAAATCGTTGGTCCAGTATTATTGTCAGATCAGATGGATATAGCGGAATATTTTGTAGATTTCAGCTTCCATAAGGATTCTGATTATGGTTTTCTAGTAACCGAACTAGCGATGATTGAGATGTCTGGCGGGGGGTATTTACATACGCTATACAAGCCAAGCAGAGCATGGTCTGCATCAAAAATGCCTCATTTACAATGCTCTTCCGTGAGTCATTACTTGAAAAACCCCTCATTATTTCCCTGTCGGGAAGAAATATTCATGGCACGCGATATATTCACAATACTGTCTGAAAAACCGAAGGTTCGCGTATATATTTTAACCACTTATGCAAAACTTATATTATGGGAACTTAACGAAAAGTCTGAATTGTTGCGTGACTTGGACTACGAACTCGTTAATATGGAGAAAGTCTTTCGAGTACCTAATATCGATGATTTATATCAAGAATACTCTGGTATAAGCAATTTGCTAACTTGTAAACACCATTATGGGAATGATATTTTTCATTGTGCGGTGAAAAATGTTATGGTGATGAGGACATGGCACGATCACGTTATCCGTCCGCTGAAGCTTATGAACAATCTCAATATAAATGATTTAAGCCAGTTATTCATTACAGCCACCAAAGAAATGATAATTACATTATTTCCAAGTTGCATCGGGGACATTTATATATTTTTACCGGACAGATTAAAACAGGATGATACGATAAAATCATTTCTACCATGCTACGATCACGAACATGATAAAGAATATTATATCGACGGTGATACATTACGCAGGAGTACTCGAAATTGTGTCAAAGTAAAAGATTGCGATGACTGTCAACATTCAATTCATACGGATTAAAAATTCAATAAAAGGCGCGGAATTTGAAAGATGGAGTTGTCTAGATCCTACGAAAGTTGAATATGAACATAACAATTACCTTTCAATGTACCAAAGTCAGCTTTCGCGCAGTATGTATAATATGTGAAATAAAACCATATTTTTTTCTTTTACTCGCATTTTTATTTTTATTATTTCAAAATCTTTTACATTGTTTCACATAAATTATAATGTATGTATGTATATATGTATGGAATTTTAATATGTAATAATATACATTTCCTACATTTTATTTTATTTCATGGTCATATAATTACTTTAAAATTATTTAGATACACCGCAGATATTATAGTACCGAACACATCATTTATTATTTCATTCTATTTCAATTAATATGTTGTATGGATGAAATCACATCAATTTATGTAACTGTTTATTTAAATTTAAATAATCTTTTTCTTTTTTTTTTTTTTTTTTTATCTCTCAGCATATGCATGCGTACAAATATGAAAAAAATTATTTTTTTATTTTTTCATCGATATGAATGGTAAATCTACGACTTTATTTGAAAAACGGTCAAAACTTAATACATAGATTTCAAACTTTGATGGAAATTTCCGTAAAACGTTCAATTTACACTTATTATCTTTAAAAAAAAAATTTTCATTATTATTATTCATATCATTTAAATAGACTGATACGACAGAGAGAGAAAATAAAAAGCTAAATTTTTACATGTGAGGGAGGGAGCTGATGAAAACGTACGGGTCTTATTATTTGGAATACAGATTACGAAGGAAATTTTTATTCTATGTTTCATTTTAAGATTTTTCATTTTTTACATTTAAAATTTTTCAATACGAAAATATTTCGAAATCTACAGGAACGTCTACGAATAGTCTTCGTCATTATAGAAGCACTTGCAGATCATGTATCGACACTGCATGCGCGTAAGGGTGAGTAAATATGTGTGAATATGTGTGAACATGTGTGTGTATGTATGCTTGAAATGTGCGAAATGGCTAATAAGAAACAACCGTTGAATCGCAACGACAGGTAGAGATCCGCTTATAGACTAAGAGAGTGAGAGTGAGATAAATTATGTACCTTTATTATTGCAGAACTGCACTGCAGTGGCAGACATGAAATATCCGTTAGCATCCTTTTCGAGGCAGTTTTATAAAAAAGACCGAAAATTAGCTTTAAAACTGGATGAATGAGATAGTTGATAATAAACATACCATTAAGACCGGTATACATGTATGTGGGCATGTGTGTGAGCGCACGGTTAAATGAATGACAAAAGATTATTAACTGCATAGGCATTGTTAAATACAACTATACTGATTTATCCGTAAAACTAACAAATTTTACCGTTGTTTTCTTTCCTTTTTTTCTTTCGCGTTTTACAAAAAATTCATGTTAGTTCTAAAAATATTGCTAAATTCAAATTAAATCGATCATGTTATTTTATTTTTTATTTTTGTTTCTTTAAACAATGTGTTACGATCGTATTTATCTTACTCAATCTTTTACTTAATATTCTAACGGTTTTAGACAACAGCAGAAATATGCAAGTTACCTTGGATGTATTATATTTTATTCGTGTATATGTGTATACACGCTTTCTATACAATCACATGCAAACATCGGATGCCGGAAATGTATGATAATATAATTTTTAAATCAATGATTAACGTATTATTATTATTTTTTTTTTTTTCACCCTGTGATATACAAAATAACATCATACTTGCTTTTACAACAATATTTAAATTCTACAAAAATAAATTGTCCCCAGGGTGGGGAGTAAAAATATCATGAAGAATCACTGTTTTTTGCTTTTTTTCTTTCTTTGCTTCACAATCTTTTTTCTTTATATTATTCTTTATTTCAGAGATTTTTTTAAATAGTTTTCTTTACACTCCAATATGGAATCTGTTAATTTATTGTACATGTCATATAATATGATAAATGCTAAAATTCGGAAAGTTTTTTTAAAGAAGTAATTGACAGAAGAGTATACTTTTGAAAACAAGAGAGTGAAGAGGCTATACATAAAAAGCAATATGATGCATTAAACATAACGAAAAAAACAAAAAAAACAGAAGAAACGTAAACACAAAGACTATTATGTTTTTTCATTAATCTATTCAATTACAACTTTTTTTTCATTCATCTATATTCTAAGTTCCATCATAAGTTTTAATTTTTTTATATGATGCCTACTAATTTCTATGTTTACTTAATTTATTTACTTTTCCACGAATGTTTTTAGAATTAAATTTTGAAAAAATTAAACATATTTTCGCACCTGCGTCAACTATCACATTAAATACATGTAGAAATTTTCATTTCAAACGCCGCCGGAAAATAACATGGGTTTTTTTGATATTTTTTAAAAATTTATTCATACTCTCTCTAATTATAGCTATTTTTACTCATTTTTATATTCTACATACAATGCTTGAGGTATTAGATGATGCAAATTCTAAATACACCATATTGCTATCACTCTGTTTATTATTTTTTTATTTGTTACTCGTTTTTTTTATTATTTTCTTATGTATATGTATTAGAATTAGTGATGTGCGATTTCGAAATGTTTTTACAATCGAAACAACCGATAATCGTCAAAAAAAAAACAAAAAACAATTGAATGATTTTTGTGAATACGAATGAATTATTCGAATAAAAACCGAAACTATCCGAACACAAACGAATGAAGTATTCGTTAAACATTGACTAGATTCTTCCGAGAGAAATAGCATTTCGAATGATTGTTGTGAATACGAATGAATTATTCGAATGAAATAACATTTCGAATGCAACCACGGAACAATCGAATGCATTCAAAGTCATCGAACAATCAAATAATTCGAATGAATCATTTCGAAGTTGCCCATCACTAATTAGAACCCATATGATTTTACAATAAAAAAAAGTGTTTATACTCATTATTGAAGTTGAATATAGATAATATTTACATTTAAAGGAAAAAGAAAAAGTTATTTTTATTATTCCATTCGCACGCGAAAAAAATTATGAAATGTAAAATATATATATAATTCATGTAATATATTTACAAACGATTAACAAGAATAAAAGAAAATTAATTTAAAAAATAAATAAATATCACAAAAAATTTAAAGATGGAAAAATTACAAGATTATGATTCGTACAATGCTCACAAATTGGCTCCTTTGATCGGGTTATGTTGGAATTCGAACAAACTTGCATGGTTGCATTGCGGACAATCTTTGATTAAGGTGGGATGTACTGCACTGAGTGGAAAGGAATCTGGAATATCATAGCTATGATGTTTAAAACACGGTAAGAAGCGTTTGATACGTCGATCATTCTTCAGTGCTACAGGTAATTTATTGTAAAAATCGCAAATTTTTTGAGGGCATACATTAATTAATATCTCTGCAGTAATATTTTGCATCAAGTCGCACGTAGAATATTTTACTAATGATAATATAGGTCTAACATTTACATTGTACCATTTCATCATCACATATACATTCTGCAATGAACACCTATGTATGTTTTTATCCGTGTGTGCATCACATTTTACAACTCTTGATATTCCTTTATACATATTATTTAATTTCCTTAAATTGGGTATACCGAATTC
Organism: Icerya purchasi; assembly: GCA_039619475.1. NCBI lineage: Eukaryota > Metazoa > Arthropoda > Insecta > Hemiptera > Monophlebidae > Icerya > Icerya purchasi. The sequence goes on from CM077116.1 coordinate 387,929,897, forward strand.
TTTTTCTAAATTAATAATCTTGAATCTTGAAAGTGATGTTTCAAATAGTTTTATCCATATAGTGGTAATTTTTTTCATTTCCTTTAATGTAAATATTCAATGGTTCAAAATCTTCCAACACATTTTCTATATCACCAGCAATAGATTCGTAATTGTAATCTCCTGCATTCCACGGAATTGAATGACAGTTTTGAATTATCCTCATGTTTTCTTGTTTTTTATTATTGGATAATACATCCCATTCGAATGGAGGCTTGTAAATTCTATGAAATTGAATTTCACCATCGATACTTATTATTGAAAGTTCCTTAATGATGTACGTATCATTATCATATTTAAAACATTGAATATCGATAATTACCTCACGTGCTACTATCATTGTTACAGTTGTTATTAAAGAGAAAAGAAAAAAAAACTAAAACTTTTAATAGTAACTAAAATTTAAACGTGTGAAGAACACTAATTCGTGAAACTAATAACAAGCGAGCGAATACAGTTATTCAGAGAGTTGACATAATGTCTACCTTTGAATTAGATGCATTCGATGAAATGTTGCATCAGAAAAATGCCCCTCAAACGGAGAAAGTTGATTGCATACATTGATGAATGAAGTTGTTAAGAACTTGTACATACATATACATTTTGTTTGTGGTAGTGTATGCATGTACACATGAGATCTTACATATAAGTAAGGGTCAAGATCCAGTTTTAACAGCTGTATCAGACGATCTTAACGTGCAGCTATGTACATGCAGGGATAGACTTTAATATAATCATTATCGATGGTAAACGAGAACATTAATTCATTTTTAAATTTTAATATATCGTCTTCCATCACTAATAAGATAACATAAAAAACTACTAACTTAACTGAATATATCCTTCTTCAACCAACTTTTCCTCAATCATTCGAATTTCATCATCTACACCAACATTTCACACTTTTTTAGATGTATGCGATAACAATAATCACTCAACCAATTCATTAGGATCGTCTGAATAATCGATCGGTGTATCTTCATGACATACTCCGCCATCAGCACAATGCTTAGTCTTTGCTCCATCATAGTAAATTTTTACACTTGATCCATTAGACTGAAACATCGGACGTACTATTTTTCTATATTTAGGAAATGTAGTACCCTTTAATACACCAGTAGCATGTAAATGAGCTCTAGTACACTCAAGTATTTATTTATACAGATCTAAATCATTATTTTGTATATTTATTCTCATCTATATGCGATACCATTAGTAAATGAAAGAGTCCGGGTGTGTAAGGAAATTTTATTTGCTTACTTCCTTTTCCTAAATAAATTTCACCATATTTGCAGTCCCAAGAAATCAATGTCGATCCTATCAGATACTCATCAATGTTTGTATCATAGTGTATTCCATATACTTGATCATTCGGAACAAGTTCATCAAAATCTGTATGAAATGAATCTGAAATTAAAGATGAAAATATTAAAAAACAAACTCAAAGCTAAGTCGTTTAACATAAGTGAAGTAGATTCATTTCATACAGATTTTGATGAACTTGTTCCGAATGATCAAGTATATGGAATACACTATGATACAAACATTGATGAGTATCTGATAGGATCGACATTGATTTCTTGGGACTGCAAATATGGTGAAATTTATTTAGGAAAAGGAAGTAAGCAAATAAAATTTCCTTACACACCCGGACTCTTTCATTTACTAATGGTATCGCATATAGATGAGAATAAATATACAAAATAATGATTTAGATCTGTATAAATAAATACTTGAGTGTACTAGAGCTCATTTACATGCTACTGGTGTATTAAAGGGTACTACATTTCCTAAATATAGAAAAATAGTACGTCCGATGTTTCAGTCTAATGGATCAAGTGTAAAAATTTACTATGATGGAGCAAAGACTAAGCATTGTGCTGATGGCGGAGTATGTCATGAAGATACACCGATCGATTATTCAGACGATCCTAATGAATTGGTTGAGTGATTATTGTTATCGCATACATCTAAAAAAGTGTGAAATGTTGGTGTAGATGATGAAATTCGAATGATTGAGGAAAAGTTGGTTGAAGAAGGATATATTCAGTTAAGTTAGTAGTTTTTTATGTTATCTTATTAGTGATGGAAGACGATATATTAAAATTTAAAAATGAATTAATGTTCTCGTTTACCATCGATAATGATTATATTAAAGTCTATCCCTGCATGTACATAGCTGCACGTTAAGATCGTCTGATACAGCTGTTAAAACTGGATCTTGACCCTTACTTATATGTAAGATCTCATGTGTACATGCATACACTACCACAAACAAAATGTATATGTATGTACAAGTTCTTAACAACTTCATTCATCAATGTATGCAATCAACTTTCTCCGTTTGAGGGGCATTTTTCTGATGCAACATTTCATCGAATGCATCTAATTCAAAGGTAGACATTATGTCAACTCTCTGAATAACTGTATTCGCTCGCTTGTTATTAGTTTCACGAATTAGTGTTCTTCACACGTTTAAATTTTAGTTACTATTAAAAGTTTTAGTTTTTTTTTCTTTTCTCTTTAATAACAACTGTAACAATGATAGTAGCACGTGAGGTAATTATCGATATTCAATGTTTTAAATATGATAATGATACGTACATCATTAAGGAACTTTCAATAATAAGTATCGATGGTGAAATTCAATTTCATAGAATTTACAAGCCTCCATTCGAATGGGATGTATTATCCAATAATAAAAAACAAGAAAACATGAGGATAATTCAAAACTGTCATTCAATTCCGTGGAATGCAGGAGATTACAATTACGAATCTATTGCTGGTGATATAGAAAATGTGTTGGAAGATTTTGAACCATTGAATATTTACATTAAAGGAAATGAAAAAAATTACCACTATATGGATAAAACTATTTGAAACATCACTTTCAAGATTCAAGATTATTAATTTAGAAAAAGAATTCGGTATACCCAATTTAAGGAAATTAAATAATATGTATAAAGGAATATCAAGAGTTGTAAAATGTGATGCACACACGGATAAAAACATACATAGGTGTTCATTGCAGAATGTATATGTGATGATGAAATGGTACAATGTAAATGTTAGACCTATATTATCATTAGTAAAATATTCTACGTGCGACTTGATGCAAAATATTACTGCAGAGATATTAATTAATGTATGCCCTCAAAAAATTTGCGATTTTTACAATAAATTACCTGTAGCACTGAAGAATGATCGACGTATCAAACGCTTCTTACCGTGTTTTAAACATCATAGCTATGATATTCCAGATTCCTTTCCACTCAGTGCAGTACATCCCACCTTAATCAAAGATTGTCCGCAATGCAACCATGCAAGTTTGTTCGAATTCCAACATAACCCGATCAAAGGAGCCAATTTGTGAGCATTGTACGAATCATAATCTTGTAATTTTTCCATCTTTAAATTTTTTGTGATATTTATTTATTTTTTAAATTAATTTTCTTTTATTCTTGTTAATCGTTTGTAAATATATTACATGAATTATATATATATTTTACATTTCATAATTTTTTTCGCGTGCGAATGGAATAATAAAAATAACTTTTTCTTTTTCCTTTAAATGTAAATATTATCTATATTCAACTTCAATAATGAGTATAAACACTTTTTTTTATTGTAAAATCATATGGGTTCTAATTAGTGATGGGCAACTTCGAAATGATTCATTCGAATTATTTGATTGTTCGATGACTTTGAATGCATTCGATTGTTCCGTGGTTGCATTCGAAATGTTATTTCATTCGAATAATTCATTCGTATTCACAACAATCATTCGAAATGCTATTTCTCTCGGAAGAATCTAGTCAATGTTTAACGAATACTTCATTCGTTTGTGTTCGGATAGTTTCGGTTTTTATTCGAATAATTCATTCGTATTCACAAAAATCATTCAATTGTTTTTTGTTTTTTTTTTGACGATTATCGGTTGTTTCGATTGTAAAAACATTTCGAAATCGCACATCACTAATTCTAATACATATACATAAGAAAATAATAAAAAAAACGAGTAACAAATAAAAAAATAATAAACAGAGTGATAGCAATATGGTGTATTTAGAATTTGCATCATCTAATACCTCAAGCATTGTATGTAGAATATAAAAATGAGTAAAAATAGCTATAATTAGAGAGAGTATGAATAAATTTTTAAAAAATATCAAAAAAACCCATGTTATTTTCCGGCGGCGTTTGAAATGAAAATTTCTACATGTATTTAATGTGATAGTTGACGCAGGTGCGAAAATATGTTTAATTTTTTCAAAATTTAATTCTAAAAACATTCGTGGAAAAGTAAATAAATTAAGTAAACATAGAAATTAGTAGGCATCATATAAAAAAATTAAAACTTATGATGGAACTTAGAATATAGATGAATGAAAAAAAAGTTGTAATTGAATAGATTAATGAAAAAACATAATAGTCTTTGTGTTTACGTTTCTTCTGTTTTTTTTGTTTTTTTCGTTATGTTTAATGCATCATATTGCTTTTTATGTATAGCCTCTTCACTCTCTTGTTTTCAAAAGTATACTCTTCTGTCAATTACTTCTTTAAAAAAACTTTCCGAATTTTAGCATTTATCATATTATATGACATGTACAATAAATTAACAGATTCCATATTGGAGTGTAAAGAAAACTATTTAAAAAAATCTCTGAAATAAAGAATAATATAAAGAAAAAAGATTGTGAAGCAAAGAAAGAAAAAAAGCAAAAAACAGTGATTCTTCATGATATTTTTACTCCCCACCCTGGGGACAATTTATTTTTGTAGAATTTAAATATTGTTGTAAAAGCAAGTATGATGTTATTTTGTATATCACAGGGTGAAAAAAAAAAAAATAATAATAATACGTTAATCATTGATTTAAAAATTATATTATCATACATTTCCGGCATCCGATGTTTGCATGTGATTGTATAGAAAGCGTGTATACACATATACACGAATAAAATATAATACATCCAAGGTAACTTGCATATTTCTGCTGTTGTCTAAAACCGTTAGAATATTAAGTAAAAGATTGAGTAAGATAAATACGATCGTAACACATTGTTTAAAGAAACAAAAATAAAAAATAAAATAACATGATCGATTTAATTTGAATTTAGCAATATTTTTAGAACTAACATGAATTTTTTGTAAAACGCGAAAGAAAAAAAGGAAAGAAAACAACGGTAAAATTTGTTAGTTTTACGGATAAATCAGTATAGTTGTATTTAACAATGCCTATGCAGTTAATAATCTTTTGTCATTCATTTAACCGTGCGCTCACACACATGCCCACATACATGTATACCGGTCTTAATGGTATGTTTATTATCAACTATCTCATTCATCCAGTTTTAAAGCTAATTTTCGGTCTTTTTTATAAAACTGCCTCGAAAAGGATGCTAACGGATATTTCATGTCTGCCACTGCAGTGCAGTTCTGCAATAATAAAGGTACATAATTTATCTCACTCTCACTCTCTTAGTCTATAAGCGGATCTCTACCTGTCGTTGCGATTCAACGGTTGTTTCTTATTAGCCATTTCGCACATTTCAAGCATACATACACACACATGTTCACACATATTCACACATATTTACTCACCCTTACGCGCATGCAGTGTCGATACATGATCTGCAAGTGCTTCTATAATGACGAAGACTATTCGTAGACGTTCCTGTAGATTTCGAAATATTTTCGTATTGAAAAATTTTAAATGTAAAAAATGAAAAATCTTAAAATGAAACATAGAATAAAAATTTCCTTCGTAATCTGTATTCCAAATAATAAGACCCGTACGTTTTCATCAGCTCCCTCCCTCACATGTAAAAATTTAGCTTTTTATTTTCTCTCTCTGTCGTATCAGTCTATTTAAATGATATGAATAATAATAATGAAAATTTTTTTTTTAAAGATAATAAGTGTAAATTGAACGTTTTACGGAAATTTCCATCAAAGTTTGAAATCTATGTATTAAGTTTTGACCGTTTTTCAAATAAAGTCGTAGATTTACCATTCATATCGATGAAAAAATAAAAAAATAATTTTTTTCATATTTGTATATGTAAGCATATACACGCATGCATATGCTGAGAGATAAAAAAAAAAAAAAAAAAAGAAAAAGATTATTTAAATTTAAATAAACAGTTACATAAATTGATGTGATTTCATCCATACAACATATTAATTGAAATAGAATGAAATAATAAATGATGTGTTCGGTACTATAATATCTGCGGTGTATCTAAATAATTTTAAAGTAATTATATGACCATGAAATAAAATAAAATGTAGGAAATGTATATTATTACATATTAAAATTCCATACATATATACATACATACATTATAATTTATGTGAAACAATGTAAAAGATTTTGAAATAATAAAAATAAAAATGCGAGTAAAAGAAAAAAATATGGTTTTATTTCACATATTATACATACTGCGCGAAAGCTGACTTTGGTACATTGAAAGGTAATTGTTATGTTCATATTCAACTTTCGTAGGATCTAGACAACTCCATCTTTCAAATTCCGCGCCTTTTATTGAATTTTTAATCCGTATGAATTGAATGTTGACAGTCATCGCAATCTTTTACTTTGACACAATTTCGAGTACTCCTGCGTAATGTATCACCGTCGATATAATATTCTTTATCATGTTCGTGATCGTAGCATGGTAGAAATGATTTTATCGTATCATCCTGTTTTAATCTGTCCGGTAAAAATATATAAATGTCCCCGATGCAACTTGGAAATAATGTAATTATCATTTCTTTGGTGGCTGTAATGAATAACTGGCTTAAATCATTTATATTGAGATTGTTCATAAGCTTCAGCGGACGGATAACGTGATCGTGCCATGTCCTCATCACCATAACATTTTTCACCGCACAATGAAAAATATCATTCCCATAATGGTGTTTACAAGTTAGCAAATTGCTTATACCAGAGTATTCTTGATATAAATCATCGATATTAGGTACTCGAAAGACTTTCTCCATATTAACGAGTTCGTAGTCCAAGTCACGCAACAATTCAGACTTTTCGTTAAGTTCCCATAATATAAGTTTTGCATAAGTGGTTAAAATATATACGCGAACCTTCGGTTTTTCAGACAGTATTGTGAATATATCGCGTGCCATGAATATTTCTTCCCGACAGGGAAATAATGAGGGGTTTTTCAAGTAATGACTCACGGAAGAGCATTGTAAATGAGGCATTTTTGATGCAGACCATGCTCTGCTTGGCTTGTATAGCGTATGTAAATACCCCCCGCCAGACATCTCAATCATCGCTAGTTCGGTTACTAGAAAACCATAATCAGAATCCTTATGGAAGCTGAAATCTACAAAATATTCCGCTATATCCATCTGATCTGACAATAATACTGGACCAACGATTTTATGTGTAGAAGATGTTGATTCTGTTGAAGAATAACCACCATCTGATTGTGGTAATTGAAGTGACGAAGACGTATGCGAGTCGCTATCACTCGCAAATAAATTCTGAATAAATTCGGCGTCTTTAATTGATTTTGAGTTGCTGCTTATGTTAACTATATTAGCGTTCATGATTGAATAATATGTATTTCAAACTTTTCACTAAAAAAAAGACAGAGAAAAAGAAAGAGAAAAAGGAAAGATAAAAGACAAAAATAAATGATAGAGAAAAAAAGAGAAAAAACATAGGAAATTATTTTCTTTAATGTTGACGTAAATTTTTTAATAATGCGTGAACACAGATTCGACAAAATATACATGTTTATCATAAAACTAATACTGACTGCTTGAATGATTCCGTTCGATAGTCTATCTCATTAGCTACCTTTGAATCGGTTGTGGCAGTGGAAATGTTACGTCAGAAAAATGTTGTTACGTCGGAGAAAGCTGAATATATTTGTATACAAACAAAGTAATCGAGGACTTTGAGTGTATACTCATATGTGAGGGAGTGTGAAAAATATTCTTGTACCGAATAATGGGAAATAGCGTGCGAGCAATGTACAAGTGGTCTTGAAGGTATGCGAGTCATGCAGGTAAAGGTTGTTGCGATGACGAGATATATACCTGCAGAGGTTATCGATTCTTGGAAAACAGGTATTGACGTTCGAAACAATAATGTCTTGAAACGATCGAAAAAATTATGTTTGTAGCGAACGATTAATATTAAAAATAATTGTGATGTAGATAAACATTTTTTTATTGGTCGGAGATTTTTCTTTCTCGAAAGGTTAAAATTATTTTTGACAATGTTAAGTGTATATGATGACATGACTGTGTAGGAAAAAGTAATACCAGTACAAAAAAAATAAAGATCGTTAATAAAAATTAGACATATAGAACTGCATGTGGTGTGTATGCGAGACCAATGTGATATGCTATTGTGTCTAACGTTGAAAAAATGTTCATGATCAATACGGAAATTCGTGATAGAAGATAAGTGTGTGGGAATGTGCGGTACGCTTTCGAGTGAACCATTGATTAATTTTTAGAATCGATAAAATAAATAAAGATTATGAAAGATAAGCAATTTTAGATGTGAGGGGGCGGGGGTAGAAAGAATGAATTTTTAGGATTGAAAAAAAAAAAAAAATGAAAAACACATTCGAATCAATTTTTTGAAGAACTCGTAATAGAGTAACGTATAATGTAGAATCTGTGCGGTTGATAGATAGTATGCTTTCACAACAGTCTGAATGTCTGTTCGGATTAATTTTTAAAACCTCGGAAAACATACAGAAATACTTACGGACTGAAAAATAATCGTAATGAGAAAAATAACAAAATATACTTGAACTAATTTTGAAAAAAAAGTGGTAACGCGAACGAATGATACGTGCGCGAGAATGATGCGTGTGCTTTCGTTGAGGGGCGAGACATCGATAGATTTATTTTTAAAACTGGGGAAAACATACATAAATACTTACGGATGGAAAAGTAATCGTAAGTGAGAAAAAATAATAAATATACTTAGACTAATTCTATAATACTTAGGCTTGGAAAAATTATTATGAACGATAGGGAAACTATTGAGAGCAGAGTGTGCACGGGATCGAATGATTCGCTTTCGCGGTGGCTAACGCTATGGTAGATATAAGCGTGTGATCTGTCAGTGCTAGTGATGTGCGATTTCGAAATGTTTTTACAAACGAAATAATCAACAATCGTCAAAAAAAAAAAAAACAATCAAATGATTTTGATTCGAATGATTTTAATTCGAATGATTTTGATTCGAATGATTTTAATTCGAATGAGTTTGATTCGAATGATTTTGATTCGAATGATTTTAATTCGAATGATTGTTGTGAATACGAATGAATTATACGAATGAAATAACATTTCGAATGATTGTTGTGAATACGAATGAAATAACATTTCGAATGATTGTTGTGAATACGAATGAATTATACGAATGAAATAACATTTCGAATGCAACTGTGGAACAATCGAATGCATTTGAAGTTATCGAACAATCGAATAATTCGAATGAAACATTTCGAAGTTGCCCATCACTAGTCAGTGCGCTTTTGTAACGATCGAAGAATAAGGAAAATTTTTTGGAACCGTAGAAATTGAAAAAATATATTTTGACTAATTTTATAATACTTATGGACGGAAAAAAAAAAATATTATAAACGACAGAGAAACTATTGACAGCGGAATGTGTGCGGGATCGGACGGTGTGCATTCGCTGAGGGGCGAGACATCGAAGGATTTATTTTTAGAACTGGGGGAAACATACATAAATACTTACAGATGGAAAAATAATCGTAAGTGAGAAAAAATAATATATGATAGATATAAGTGTGTGATCTGTCAGTGTGCTTTTCTAACGATCGGAGAATGAAGAAAAATTTTTGGAACCGTAGAAAATGAGAAATATACTTAGACTAATTTGTATAATGCTTAGGCGTGAAAAAAAATAAAAAAATAAAAAAATACATTTGAATGGTACAAAGTGGGTGAACGGGGAGCTCAGGTTAGTTTCATGCTTTAAATATTATACTTTGGTTAATTTAAAAAAATCACGATATCGCGAACGATCGACACGTGTGCGAGAACGATGCGTGCGCTTTTACTACATTTGAATCGGTTGTGGCAGTGGAAATGTTGCGTCAGAAAAATGTCGTTCTTTCGGAGAAAGTCGGTTACATATGTGTATACGAACAAAGTAGTCAAGGATGTGGGTATAAGTGTGTTTATGTTAGTGTGTACATGTGGGGCGTGGTTCCGTAATAATGTATCGACTGGAATAGAAATTATAAGAATATTAAGATCCTGTTTCAACGGTTTTGAAAGTGTTTGCATGCAACGTCACATGTAGTGATGGTTGAAGCGAGTGTGTAGAAATAAAAAAATAAAAAAAAATCTTAGGGTAATTTTATAATACTTACACCCTGAAAAATAAAAAATACGTACGAATGGAAAAAGAGGAAGAAGGGGGGTTTAGGTTAGTTTCTGGCTTTAAATATTATACTTTGGTTAAATTCGGAATTTTTATACTTACACGCAGAATTTTGGAAAATCGCGGTATCGCGAACGATCGACGAGTGCGCGGGAACGGCGCGTGCGCCTTCTAAGTATGCTAGGAGGGCGAGCGGGGGGGACTTGGATTAACTTTCTAATAATTCAACGATTAAATTGATTGCATAATTAATAATTCAACGATTAAATTGATTGCATAATTAATAATTCAACGATTAAATTGATTGCATAATTAATAATTCAACGATTAAATTGATTGCATAATTAAGAATTCAACGATTAAATTGATTGCATAATTAATAATTCAACGATTAAATTGATTACATAATTAATAATTCAACGATTAAATTGATTGCATAATTAATAATTCAACGATTAAATTGATTGCATAATTAATAATTCAACGATTAAATTGATTGCGTAATTAATTAGGGACACATGGGTGCTTGGGACCCTTAATTGGGTTAATTTTCTGCAATAATCGGGGTATTCGGGTTAGTTTTTGACCTCCGATACTATTAATTAGGTTAATTTTCCGAATTAATCAAGGCATTAAGGTGAAATTTCGCCTCTGGGAATGACTCTTGGGTGCTATGGGTGCTATGGGTGCTGGCGGCATCCCTTTGTGTCCCAGAACATATATATATATGCTACTCTTGAGGAACCGTTTTTTCGATATTCTAATTTTCTACTGTTGTCCAAAGCAAAATACAAAAAGTAAGCGCAATTTCTCGTTATCTTGCGCCGTTCAATTCTCGTGAAACTTTTTTTTCCACAAAATTTAATGAAATCGTAAAATGAGGGCCTACACAGCTGGAATTTGAATGAGTGCCGTATAATAACAATGAGATCATATGTAGTAACAGATGGAGCCAGTAATTGTTTTTGTTTTTTTTTGTAATTGTGTAAATCAAATATGATAAACTGATCATCTTTAGTTAGAGGTGATGTAAAAGCACAAAAATAATGGAGATATCGCTTAGAGTTAATGCTGTAATGTTTATTGTTGATAAAACTCTGCGATCTCAGAAGAAAGGAAATTCAAGGAAACTTGTTATGATAAAATACAAATACAATTTTGTATTATTTCGTTACAAAATCTAATTTCATTTTAGCCTAAGTGAAATTGTTTAGTTTTGCTTTATTCCCACCCGCGCTTCGCGGCCCGTTCCTTCGGATTTTAAATTATTTCACTTAGTCAATTTTCATAACAACCGCAGAGTTCGCATATATTTATTTAAAAAAAAAAAAAAGAAAGAAGTACACGAACACATCAATCAAAAATGTGAAATTTAGATTAAAATATCCGAAAACCTGAAATCGCTGCAGGAATAGTATACATGACAGGCATATATTAAATTTAATTCTTTTTAACGTAAGGCATTGGTAATATTTATTTTTTTAAATGCAATGATGAAATTTGTTGTTCTTTTTTTTTATCAGAATCTAAGCAATTGACCATCACTCTAAATATTTCAGAATTTGAACGCTTAAATTATTTTTCAATATTTAGGCCCTTTAATTTTAAAACTTTGGGGGTCTCGTATTTTTTCTATATTCTAGCGATTGAAATGCACCAGTTAAAAAAAGGCAGTGACTCCCCAGCTACCATGAAAAGACCCGATTTTTATATATTTTTAAATTTGGATTATTTAGTTTTAAAATTTCGAGGGTTTCATAATTTTCTTATGCTTTCATGAAGAAAAATAGAACAGGCTGTACGATTTTTTTTCTCGAAGCTTTATAAGATAGTTTTTTGAATTTCTACGGATAAACCTAAAACAATACCTTGTTGTTTTCTATATTCGCTTATACGTTCCACTGTTAATTTAGGTTGAAACGCAACGGGCATTTATTTAGCAGTTGATGTGATAAGCGTCTTTTTATATATAGCCTTTTTCCAACATTTTTAAACTTTTTTTTCTTGTTAAGATAAATAATAAATCGCAATTACTACTAAAATATAGAATTGTCACTCATCGCACAAATGTCAATATATTCATACAACATTACCAAAAGTAGCGAAAATACCGAACACATATTAAAAACAAATACACACGGATAATATGCGAGTAACGAACGGACAGATGAAGTACATTTACCGAAATGAAAATCGGAAGTTGCCTGAATAACTCGGAACACGAAAAACACATAAAAAATGGTTGATGCACTATTGTAATGTTTGCATTCGATCTTTCGATTTCCTGCCGGTCGCTAATTTTTCGGGTCAAGGACTTTTCAGTTGTTATAAACGTTTCATTGTTGGGACAATCTTTTTGTGATCCTCAAATTTCTCTCTTGACCTGATTGCAAAGTCGTGTGAATGTTTCACTTTTCTTATGGCTCTCCTCATCGTATTTCTGAAGTCGGGTCGTTTATTATTTTCTTTTCTTTTTCCCGATTTAGGGTGTACCGCGCTTAAGAGAAATGCAGACCGGTTCGAATCGTTCGCCTACATTGTTCTCCTACATGTATTGATTATATATTTAATTTAGGGTTGCGACAATTTAACGACGGTAAATGTGGTCCACTACAATTCACAAATGTTAGAACGACCTTTTACCCATACCGCTATACATGTTTTCTTTTTCGGTGTACGGTGGTGGTTTTCTTTCTGTTTCTTTTTGCTAAGTATGGTACGCTACAACCCTAAATTAAATATGATAAACTGATCATCGTTAGCGGGAGATAATTTCTCCCTCGAATATAATAATTATCGCAACAAACGAATTCTGTCTCTAACCTTTTGTTTTTACTTATTTGTTTATTTATTTTTGGGCTCGTCAGCTATCAGAGCATGATTATAGAGCGCACTATCGTTTTGTTTACACTATTCCGTTAATTGCAGCAGTATTCGAGCCATCATTGCCTAACCGAATTACACGTTATGCTATTTAATTGCAAGTACCCGGTGCCCCGAGCAGTTGCTCGGCTCACAAAATTATACCGCCCTCAGAAATTAAATTATGCGATTCGCTTTTTTTCTCTCTTTCGAATATTTTATGAGAACATAACCAAACGTTGCGAAAATACCGAGCATACATTAAACCACGAATCTCTCTCTCAAGTGCCGTACGCTACATAGCGCGTTGGCGCAACCTATTCGTACATTTAGCTGTACCGATATAGATTGTGTACCAGGCAATTGTAATATGCAACGCAGGTGTATACATGCAAGACTACATTCGGAACTGATTGAAGCCGCAACCACGAATACGAACGGATAATACGCGAGTAATGGACGGGCGGAAAAAAAAAATAAACGTGGACCATGAGTGTAGATTACGAAAGAAGAGTAGCTCTGGTATTATCCGAAGACTACTCTAAATATCATAGACCGAACATGTAATAAATACGCCAATGATCGCAAGAATAGAGGAACAATGAAAACTATTCTAAGGCATTAAAAATCGTAAAATGAAATATCCTGGCTCCTAAAATAAGAAAACGGTCTGTTTACGATGGCGGTATAAGGAAAGATACATTCCGTCTTCTGGTTCATGCAACGTGATTGGGATATAGCTTAACAAACTTTTCATGGACTCCACCATTTGACGAAATTTGTCTCGACTTCTTGTGACCTGCAATAATTCTCCTACTTGTGTAACTCCAGTTCATGTCTTAATATTTTGGAGCCAAGAAATTCTTCTCCCTCGTTCCCTTTTCGCTTCTACCACTTCCATCATTATTGTTAGCAGAAGTTGTAATGTTGGTCTTCTCATAAAATGTGCAAAGACATTTGTTTTTCGTTTTCTAATTATGTTCATTAGTACCAGATCCGTTTTCGTCAATTGTAGCACCACTGCATTACTGTAGTTGCGTAACGATTTCGAATTTGAGTGTGAATAATATTAAAAATTCCGTTGCGGGAATTTTTATTTCTGTGTAAAAAGCTAATAGAAAACGCTGCCATTTTTTTGCAACTCTCTACAATGAGTTCAATAATTAGGCTAGGAGTACGACTTGTTTGTTTAGATCATGTCATGGAGCTTTGATGATTTCAATAACGCAAAAAGAGAAGTAACAGAGCGCAACGTATTTATTCCACTTACGCCAGAAATTAATAAAATATTATTTAGAGTTTATCATTTACCATAGTAATCATTTTATTTAAATTTTAATTGATGAATTTTACGGTTTCGAATGCACTAAAGATATGATCACCACACCGATAGCACACTAAACTATCGCTTTCAATTAAATTCTTTTTCGCAAAAAAATATCAATATTCAATGCGGAATTTGTCGTCGTTATGAAGCAGAACTGTTAACTTGAACGTCACATCGTGACGCCATTTTTGCCATTTCTTTTTATTGTTCCGACTTTTTCGATGGATTTTTCATAATTTCCTTTCATATAAATCTTGCCCTGACAATTACGAACATAACAAAAAAAAAAAAAAGACAGCCAAATCGGTCGAGCCGTTCTCACGTTATGATCTTTTATACATTCGCAATTGATTTTTGTATGCATATACTATTAAAGGAGCCCGTCGAAACCAGACAAACGACAGAATTCACGACTGCGATCGAATGGCGAAGAGCAGTAAAGAGTACCGCGTTTTTCACGTTTATTTATATCATAGTTGCATAAATAACGCTAACCGGAATAATTTCTTTACTGTTGCGCTATCTGTCGGCAATGTTGATAATCGGTATTTTGTCTAGGTGACACACTTTCGATCAATCTTTATTTATTTTGTAATTTATTTGTTTATTTTCTTGACTTTTAAGCAGCCTACACTGTCCCCCCTAACCCCATAAATAAACTGTCCAAATTTCATAAAAATCGGACGGATAGTTTCGGAGTCCATAGAGGACATACAGAACGACAAATAGACAAAACGACATACATTCATTTTTATATATATAGGTAAATTTATGATAGAAGATCATGCCGAGCAAGTTTAGAACGTCATTTTCAGAGGAAACATAAAGATGAATTCATGTATAGAAGAAGGATATAAAGTTTAATGAGCATAACAGGCATAATTCGAAGAATCGGCGAACTACAAATACGATAACCCACGATGAATACATTCGTAAGTAAAAAAAATAATCCCATACCCTTGACAGGGTGTTCGGGATAGTGAAGTTAAGGTTTACAATGTATTAAGCCCAACGACACTAATGAAAAAAAGGGGGCAGTTATTTTTCTCTGTGCTGCCTCTACTTTCCCAGATTTCTTTGCTATCCAATCCAATTTCAGACTGAGTAAACCTGGGAGCGGGATCAGCGTTTACAGGCGCGTTCTTTCGGGCGTAGGGCGTACTCGGACCTTTTTACGGACTATCTACGGTGATTTTCAGGTATCATCCGTTAAACGTTATCATTTGTGTTTAGTGGGAAACACGAGTTATCAAATTTATTTCTACATTACCCATTCACTGCTATCAGAAATTTCACATAAAAAATACCGCTCTTCGTTAACAATTTAGTTTTTCCACGTGTATAGCATGTTATATATACATACATATATATAATCACAAAACAGATATTATTAATTTTTTTAAAATGTTTTTTATTTTTTTGAAATAACGACTCTGGTGTGAAATACTAATAAACAGACTTTTGCGATGTAAATTTAAGAGTTCCGTTAGCATTAGTAATACGAAACGGATTGTGAAGGTGATTAATATTAATAATCGATCAAATGCAATATAGGTTCTTTGCATTTTTTTTTTTTTTTTATGTATAGTTAGCCATATTTAAAAAATTACAAACCATTAACTCATCGTCATTTAAAGTGTAACATTACTATTTGCTTCTAATACATATTCATTATATTACCCTTCTTTTTATTCGTACCTAGTAAATTTTATTTAGGGATACGTTTATTGAAGTTTCTTCTGTTATCTATAATTTTTAACCGACTTCAAAAAAGGAGGAGGTATTCAATTCGATTGTATTTTTTTTTTTTTTTTTTATTTATTTTTTTATTTATTTTTTTTATGTGTGTTACCACAGAACTTTCTTCTAGATGAACCGATTTTGATGATTCTTCTTTTATTTGAAATGTGGTGTTTGTCATGTGGTCCCATTTAAATTTGATCAAGGTCTGACCGATAGTTTTTGAGTTATCCTTAATAGTAATGCGGGAGATTGAAGCTTTTTGGATGCTTTTCATTCATGATTGTTTTCACCGTCGGATTAGATTTTTGACTTAAAATACTATAAATTTGCCAAATTACCATGGAAATGTAACTTTTGGTGTTTTTACCGTGGAAATATCTGTTCTTATTAAAATGTTTTAATTTAATTGAATAAAAATGCACTAAAAAGTAAAAAATAAAATGCTTTTTTACAAAAAATAAATACCGATACTTGAAGATTTATTATAAAAATTTAAAAATGCACTAAAAAGTAAAAAATAATTACTCCCGATAAGAAAATATCTATATCAGAGTGATATAACACTTAAGTGGTGATATCGTAATTCTTTTACAACATTAATTTTTTGGAGTTGGCATCAAATTCATATTAAAAGAATAATTAAAAACTGCATTAAATGTTGATTAAATTGTTCCTAACATGAATTTAATTCCAACTCTAATTAAGGTTTTAATGTTGTATAAGAATTACGATATCACCACTTAAGTGTTATATCACTCTGATATAGATATTTTCTTATCGGGAGTAATTATTTTTTACTTTTTAGTGCATTTTTAAATTTTTATAATAAATCTTCAAGTATCGGTATTTATTTTTTGTAAAAAAGCATTTTATTTTTTACTTTTTAGTGCATTTTTATTCAATTAAATTAAAACATTTTAATAAGAACAGATATTTCCACGGTAAAAACACCAAAAGTTACATTTCCATGGTAATTTGGCAAATTTATAGTATTTTAAGTCAAAAATCTAATCCGACGGTGAAAACAATCATGAATGAAAAGCATCCAAAAAGCTTCAATCTCCCGCATTACTATTAAGGATAACTCAAAAACTATCGGTCAGACCTTGATCAAATTTAAATGGGACCACATGACAAACACCACCTTTCAAATAAAAGAAGAATCATCAAAATCGGTTCATCTAGAAGAAAGTTCTGTGGTAACACACATAAAAAATAAAAAAAATAAAAATACAGTCGAATTGAATATCTCCTCCTTTTTTGAAGTCGGTTAAAAATTATATTTACATATTTACTTCTTGGACAAAGCTACCTAGGTTTCAAAAAAATATCGAAAAAGACAAATATAGGAACAACAATTTTTAAACACATAAATATGCTGGGCGAGAAATATATACGATAATACAAATTAAGAGTAAAAACCCTCGTTGGCTACCCCCCGAACGATCCACGCCCGAAAGATCACGCCTAAACGATCGCACCCGAAAGAGATCGACCCCCTGGCAGCGACTTGGATGTGGAATGAGAGGAGTCTCGAACCCGTGACCTCTGGTTTGGTAGCCAGGCGCTTTACCCACTAGGCTACAGCGCTGCCATGGTTAAATTCGTATAGTCTTAAAAAAAAAAAAGTTATATAAAGAAATAATTTTTACAGCTTACATAAAACTTATAACTGCCCCTGGGTATTCGTTCGAAACACTGGAGTATTCAAGATCTTCAAACATTTTAGATTTAATTGTTATTGCGGCTGGTCATAATTTTTCAATTAATTCTGAAAATGTTAAATTACTTATATTAGTCACAGCTGCCAATATTGTTGCAGAAATATGTAACGCGGTTCAGTGGCGTACCTGAACCATTTTTTGGGGGGGGTTTCAAGAAATCAAAAAAAACTGAGTGAAGAAGCAACAAGAATATTAAAAGACAATTGTTACGTTTTTTAAAATCTAGTACCGCTTTTTTTTATGATACACTAATAATCAGCCATATGACAAACTTCGAGAACTAACAAAATTAAATTATGTTTAATTTTCGTTTTTTCAGTTTTTTCTTTTTTTTTTTCCCAATAAAAATCTACTTTAAATAAACTGAATTATGTGCAATAACTTCTGGAATCCGTAAATACTTTTTTCTATGCACATCATCCATGTGAATTAAAAAGCTGATAGCATGAAAAGTGGAATAAATGTGATCAACAAAAATCTTTCCAGTAGTCCGCCTGAATTTCAAGTTTATTGCGCTAGCAAAAAAAACGAGAATTGTTTCCGTATGAAAAATTAAAAATCTTCATTTGTTTGTTATTTATTATAAGAAAAGGTAAGAAAATATTTCGTATTGAACTATTTTCACCCTCGCTAAAAAGCGATTAAAAAAAAACAGAAAACAATAAACGACGCGGTTATTTTATAAATAAAATATAATTGAACGTGAATGATAAAGGCACAAAGTATTTCGCTTATAACCCAGTATTATAAGGTGTATCATTTTAAAAAGCAATTCCATTATAGTGTAAGTATAATAAATATAATTTCACCCATCAAACTGTGCCGCTCTGAGCAGTTGCTAATTTTTCTGTGATCAAATCCCTCCAAAATTTGGGGGGGGGGAGGCCCAAAGTACTCCACCGATACGGATCCCAGAAAAATAGTGATATATTTAAATGGCTACAGGATTAAATGGATCTATTCTCTAAACAAATTTTCGGTCAACAATAAATGGAAAAATAAATTGATTCGTTTTAGGGATGACTGAATTAAAGACAGACATATTGAAATCAACAGCAAATACATAGCGAGAACAATTGTACAGGAAATATGTGTATCAGTGGTGGATCCGCGGGAGTGATAAGAGACCCCTCCCCGCGGCAGTTAACTAAAACTTCGATGAAAAAATTTGTTACAACAGAGAAACTTAATTTACACTATAAAAGATTTATATAAATGTTACTTATGGATTTAATTATAATTAATATCTAATATTTTTTTCTAGTAAAACTATTAATGTTACGTTTTTATTCTATTTTAAACGTAATTATCATCGGATCTTTGCCTTTTTTATTTATTTTTAATTTTCATTTTGTAATGTAAATAAAGATAGTTCAATGAGAAATATGTATAATTTTTTTACTTACGAACCAAGAATTTGGATTGGATTACTAACAAAAATAAAAAAGAAGTAAGTCTAATAAAAATACTATTTCTACTACTATCTTAGCTAGAATTTTATAATTTCGTTTTATTTTTCACCTAAAAATAAAACAAAATGTTAAATTAAATTGTAATAATTACGTATTTTTGAAACATTTTTAAATTTCTAAAGAGGTGGTCGCTATTTGATTTTCTTCACGAAACGAGATATTTGTCAAATTTACAATCTGCCGTATAAGATATTACATAATTATATAATTGCCCTCCCGAAAATGTATCTCTGGATCTGGCCCTGTATGTCCGATTCAACAGATAATTGAGCGAATATAATCAAATTTGTTCACTTACAAGGGACCGAAATTGAAAAAGAATCTACTAATGAAATAAGTGCAATAGAAGAAGCTTAATGTGAAGAAAATATTTCATTACCGTTGAAATCAGTGGAATTTCTAAATTCTATAATTAGCTACCGAACTTCCGTGAAAAATTACCGACTGGTAAAAAAGTTGCGAGTTCCCTTTGCAAAACGAATTTTTATTTCTTATTCGAATTTAATGAGGTTGAATATTGGTATTAAAAAAACAGATGAAGTTCAGAACATCAAATAAGAGAGAAAAAGGTAGAAAGCGAAATGGGGATCATGGCGAGTAGCAGTTTTAATTTCTCTATTTAGAATAAAAATAAATATAATTTAAAAGGTGAGGATATTTAAAATATATATAAGTTTTTTTGTTATTTTATATACATACTAGCTGTACCCTGCCACGCTTCGCTGTGGCACATTGTGGTTGCATGGATGAGAAATGAGGAACGAAACAAAACATACGTTTCGTAGAAGGTTAAATTTGCAATACTTGTGGGTATACAATATTTCTTGTTTTTCCATTATCTGCGTAGATATAAAGGCTGCCTGGTTTGCCGACACGGGAACACGCAACATACGGTTGTCCATGCGAAAAGCAATCCGCATCTAAATCTAAACCACACAATTCTAAAGATTGACCTTGAGCTTTATTGATTGTGATTGCGAATGCCAATCGAATAGGGAATTGCAATCTTTTAAATTGAAATGGTGTATCGGTCGGGATCATGGGAATTCGAGGAATGAGGACATTTTCACCTTTGAAAGGCCCCGTTAAAATCATTGCTTCCACTACGTTGTTCATCAATTTCTTAACTGCGAGTCGCGTGCCGTTGCAGAGTTTTGGCTGATTAATATTCCGCAACATGATAATTGGCACACCTATTTTCAATTTTAATGTGTGTGGTGGCATCCCTGGCAGATCAAGTGAGTTCAAAAATTCTGTTGGATAATTAACTACTTCATCTGCTTCCACAACGGTGTCTATCGACTTATACATATATAATTTCCTCACTTTGAATGCTGGATTGAATAACATTATTAAGTAGATAGACATCTTTATTCTTCGCGGCAAGGACAGCTCGTTCGCCAATCGTGATTCCGATAATTAATCTGAATATTCGGAAATACTTTATCGATAAGTTCTTCTTTTGATGTTACTAAATTACAAAAATTATCAGGAAACGATATTCTTCTTGACGTCTCATCGACTGACAGCTGTCCGTTCCCAATGTCCATTAACTGTCGTGAGAATAGCTCGGCTGTTTGATCGTTCTGCAGCTGGACACGCATATTCGTAGTCAACTGCAATGTACATACGCATCGCCACAATGTTGAATATTTCAGGCAAGCATTTATTTCGTTCGCTGGTGTTGATCGAGAAATTACCGGCCAATGTTTGCTTAAAATCTCCTGCGAGCAATATCAATGCATTCCCGAATGGTTGAACGTTTCCACGCAAATCTCGCAACGATCGATCAAGTGCTTCAAGCGATTTTTTATGTGCCATTGTACATTCATCCGAAACAATGAGTTTACATTTTTGTAATACTTTTCCCATACCGGATGCTTTTGAAATATTGCACGTGGGAGTCTCGATAAATTGCATGTTCAATGGCAACTTCAGAGCTGAATGAGCAGTCCTTCCACCTGGTAACAATGTCGCAGCTATTCCAAACGAAGCAAGAGGCTATGCCATTTTTTGATCGAACCGTTGCCAAAATCAATCTGATAAGGAATGTTTTCCCAGTTCCTCCTGGCACATCCAAGAAGAAGGTCCCACCAACTCCGTCATTTATCATTTGCATTATGCGATCATAAATGCTCTTCTGTTCACGCGTTAATTTGGGAACGTTTGATTGGACATATGTATGACTGGAGATCACCAGTGTTGTAACTCTGTTCACGGCGCAAATCCACATGGAATGAAGTAGTCGCAGCTCGGGTGGGTGCTGGAATTCCCAATTGACTAAGAACTTTATTTGCAATAGCTAAGCACTTGTCTTCAATATTTATCAATGTTTCGTTGTAGATGTCTTCTGTAAATTCCATGGTCATATTGACATTTTCTAGGCGTACTCTATGCAAAATATCCTCAGCCATATGCGATCGATATCTTTCCCATAGCGCTATGGGAGATGAAGGGAAGCAAGCGGTCAATATAATTGCGAATAATGCACGAATTTGGTTTGGATGTGCAGTGTTGCACGCGTCATTAATACATATATCCCACTGTTGGTCGTTTTCTAATAAATTCAGAACACGCACTGCGGGAAGTGGCATGTGTGACACCGTCAACAATTTTCAATTGTTGCAAAAGATCTAGGACCAGGCACATTTACCAACAGCATGCGAAGAAAGAAATATTCATTTTGATTAGGATGCACTGTATAAAGCTCTGAAAATGCCCGGTTGACCGTCGACTGGCTCCCCTCGTCTGCGTCGTATGAATGCTTTTTTAGTTTCATTCCACGTGTAATAAGTAGGCACTTCTGAATACATCAGTGTTCTGGCGAAAGCGTCATCCTGACATAAGGTGAAGAAAGCAGTTAGAGTTGTACCAGGTAGATTAAGGGCTCTTTGTTGCACATTTGCATCTGTGAAATAAACACGCTGTCCATTCTCTAAATGTATTGCTAAGTGAACCACAGCTGGATTGCGTACATGCATGGGAAATGAAAACATTCGCCATGCAGCCTTATTGCTGCTTATGTATCTTCCAGCCTGGTATTGTGCAATTTCACCGATAACTTGTACTGCATTTCTGTCACTATTTTCTGGTTGCATACCAAAAACAGCCATGTCGCTGCCTTTATTCACACATACTTGCAGATGTATTTAATTGATTTGACGGAATTACAATATTCTACGTTTATGTGCGCTTTGTACGTTTTTGACAACAGAGGTGAATATGGAACCACCCAACGGTTGTCTTTATTAATAACACCATTTTGCGTGCGTATTGTTGCCGAATTCCCGCCATCTTCAGTTGATCGTCTTCTATACCGAGGATATCCATCCTCTCCTGTTACTGTATTAGCTGCGAATGCTCGAGGATATTGCTTAGAACATTTCCCGTCTACCATGCATGGTGAATTCGGATTTAGTGTATTGCATGGTCCATGTATCATGTTTTTGATAACAACTGCATGCAAATCCTTATCTACATCGTCCCGTGGAATCTCAGCGCATATGACATCGTCGATTTCATCTGAAGTTATTTTATCATAGAGCCAGATTAGTATATGCGCATATGGCAATCCTCTCTTTTGCCATTCCACCGAATACATCCACCAGCGCACAGATCCAAACACTTCATGTCTCACAATGAAATCTATCAGCGACTTAAGCTTTTGTCTGAAAACACGCGCTGTGATGTCATGCCTATCCACGGTTGTTTGCCCAGGAAGTAACAGCTCCTGTATCTCGTCCCAAGCTGGATTACATGTGAAGGTGATAAATAAGTCTGGACGCCCATCATGACGAACATATGCCATTGCATCTTGAGCATATTCCTGCATGTGACGTACACTGCCTATGTATGAAGACGGCAAAATAGTTAACTTTCCAACGTTGGTTGTATAACCGTCATTCACAACTGCATCTCGCAAATGAATGTATTCTTCGGAGCGGAGTTTGGTCTGATTCAAACGAAGGAATAGCAAACGTTCTGTTTCAATTTTTGCATATATATCCGCAATGTACTGGTGAAACAACTGACGGCATTTCAAAATATAATTATCCTCGTTCCTTCGAATCATTAAGCGGTATGCGTAAAAGTTCATTGCGCTGCACTTTTTATTGATTTCTCCACCATTCATTGGATTTATCATCTTCACATTGAAATGATATCCATCGGCACCATCCCAGAAGATAACTGGATATTGCAAAACATCGTAACAACGGTGAGTTTCTGCAACGTTTATCAACTGATCGTTTCTTCGATGGAGAACAATATCTCTAGGTTGGAACTGATCTCCGACTATGACAATTGCTACTTCGCCTATAGTTGGAGCATTATATCTCCGGATATGTTCTCCAGCGGGCGTTTTGTCTGCGTGAAAGACAATCTTGGGGGTATCTGATGGCATCATATCAATTGCTGTTTTGAACAAACGCACCAAATTGTTCCTTTCGTGAAGGAACTTCTGTAGTTGCGAAATGATGGATCTTTTTAGCGAGATTTGTATTCCACAACGCGCATCGACTTCATCTTTATCATCACCGATAAAGTACATTTGGAGGAATTTATGATCAGTATCTGTGAACGGGAGTAGGGAGCCAGCTTTGTGATATATTTGTCCTTTGATTTTAAAAGTTGGCATGAATTGAGCAGTCACAATTTCTGCACCAAATGACGTCATTTGGAAGCAAGAGTTATATTTCCTAATGTTCGAAAGGAAATGTCTCGATTCAGCGGTAGATCCAGCAAGTAGAGTTTTCAATGGCTCGGGCGGTGTTTCAAGTTGAGGTAATTTGATTTTTCCGTCAGCGCAACACATCTCTTTTGTTTCATTATTAAACTTTAGAGCCTGGCAGTAGGTACAGACATGACTCATCTGGCCAATGACAACATGCTGACTTGAACTATAATCAACAGCTGGATTGTACCGGAACGCCAGACGATTGTATTGGAGATCCAGATCTGCTGTTCTTTGGGCACGTGTTTCAGCTATCCTCGCCCTCTCGCGTTCATTCCGTTGAGAACGAACCAAATCTGTTGCTGCAGAACGCGACTGCCGTGCTCGCAATCGTGCATCGTCAAGCCTGGCTGCTCGTCTTTCTGCTGGTTCCGCGTTACGTATCTGGATGGTGCTTAATCTGTTCCTCTCTCGTACGGATGCCCGCTCTTCCGTAGTCATATTCGAAAACCGTGTTCTCGATCCTTCTGTGTGGCGAGTACGACGACCCAAATTCGTTTTCCTGCGAGGCATTATTTCAGTTTTCACTGGAACAGAAGGAAGGGATAAGATTATAACCTCTTATGGCTCTCACAGCTCTAGGTTGAAAATCATGAGAGATAGGGCAATAAATAAAATAGTTAAATAATAATTATAAAAAATTAATACTTTTTTCTGTCCATCTCTCATACAAAACATAACCTTTACTTACGATTTAGCGAATGGCGCAGCTCAATCACCACACGATTTAAATAGAAATATTACGGCTGCATACGGGGGCACCACCGTATTTTTCAATTCTAAATGTGTATTTTAGTTTACTTAATGTACTAAAAATCGTTCCATGTAAATATCGTTAACGTATTTATTTCATAGCAAGACTTCAATTTTCTATTTAACATAGTGTGTAAATAAACGAATTATTCTTTATTCACTATTCAATTTAAAAAATTCAAATATCATAAGCCAGAAATTTTTAATAAATTTTGATTTTTTTCTGAAAATTTAGCTCAATCACCACTTAATTACACAAAAGTACCTCCCCTGGCATTCGGCAGAAGCCGCGGTTGCTGGTACATGGGAAATAGATAAAAACATTCTTTGGAGCGGGTTGTATATCGTGTCAAAATTTGAGCTCAATCAGTGCAGAACTTTTTGAGTTTATGAAGCATACACAAACCAACTTAACATTTTTATATATATAGATATATTATGGCGTTCTAGCCATAACAGGGCATAAAAAGAATTTATAAAAATGATAAGGTAATAAGTATATCTCAGAAGCTCAGGAAATTCTCGGAGTATAAGACAAGAGCGGGTCTGGTAGTCGATGGTAATATGTAAAAGTAATAATAATAATAATAATAATAATAATAATAATAATAATAATAATAATAAAATAAAAGTTCGTGTACGCGAAATATACGAATAATTTTAATATTTTTCTGGCTAATTATTTTATATAATATCTGTCTAGTTCGTAGTAGTACGTAGAATAAGTTGTTTTTTTTTAAAGGATTCATTCTATTCAATCATTCATTTTTCATTTTATTACTCTGGCGGAGTAATCCGTTATAAGTTTGGTATTATTTTTTTCACAAGAATTTGTTATATTAAAAAGAATTTAGTTTATAACTTCAATTGCGATGTTAAATAAAAAGGAAGAAAATTCAATTAGTTATTTTTCATCAATGATTCACGCCGGTGGTAAATAATTCAGATTATGTTATTTAAGATTAATATTTTGACAATTAACGATTAAGTTTCAGCGAAGATATCCGCAATACAGCACATTACAAGTTATTCAATAATACTAGTTAGTATATCCAGAAATAATCAACGAGGGATACAGAACTTGAATAGTCAAATAAAACAATCGTCTAAAACGCTGGAAGTGAGGATTGGAATTAATAGAAATTTGGTTATCGTCATTGTTTGATGACGTCATTATATTTTATAGGCTTTTAATGTGAATTACACAAATTAGATTTTTTTTCATCCAAATTAGTGTTAAATATTTAAAAAATACTTAAAATATAATAAAAAATATTTTTACAATTACTTAAAATATAATATTTTATATCTACTAATTATTTTTTTATATGTATATGTATATGTGTGTGTATATATATATATATATATATATAATTTAATTTATTTAACAATTATTAGATGCAATAAAATTGTTAATGAAATAAATATATTTTAAATTGTTTTCCCTTTTTAAAAAACAATAACTGACAGCAAAATATTAATCCATGAAAATAAATTTTAGTTTTTTAAATATGTATATAGATTTCTATACATCATAAAAATTTTTAAAAATTAAACATTTAAAAATAATTAATAGTAATATGTAGAACAAATTTGAAAAATATATTGTTTATTGTATAATGAAATTATAATGCGGGATTTTATTTTATGCAGAACTATTTAGGAAAATGATCTATTAAATGGGAATAGAAATAGAATTGCAATTTTTGAAGAAAATTATATATCTGTATTATTGAATAATTTTCAACATAAATTCTCCAATATGGTGTAAATGTTTCAAAAGCATTGATTTCAATTAAATATATTATGAATTACTTAAAGCAGTAAGATTAAAATTTACATAACTTAATAAAATAATACTAAATGAAAAATAACCGAAAATATACACAATAAACTGTTATCAATACCAAATGTTTTAAGTAGAGAAAGTAAATGTATAAAATAAATAAGTAAAGTTGTAATTTTATTATACCGAATACAAATTTTACAAATGATTTTTATATATGCAACTAATTTGTATGTGATGTAAAATATCAAATTCAATAATGTTATGTTACTTTTAAATGGGTAACCAAGTAGAGATAAATAAAAGTTCCGTACAATAAGAAATAATTATAACCTATTGAAA
The DNA here is from genome assembly GCA_039619475.1 of Icerya purchasi. Lineage (NCBI taxonomy): Eukaryota > Metazoa > Arthropoda > Insecta > Hemiptera > Monophlebidae > Icerya > Icerya purchasi. The sequence goes on from CM077116.1 coordinate 387,957,085, forward strand.
TAATTATTTATGCCAGGAATTCACTAAAGGAAAATTTAATCATTTCACACAGTGCAAATGAATTATAATAACATTACTGGAAATTAATGATGCCGTTGTAATAAGTGGTTCATTATTATGCCTGAAATTAAATAAAGCGCACGTTTAATTTGAAAATTTACTTTTACTGTTACTGAATGATTACTCTGATATAAACTTTTATAAAATACAGGGTGGTCCAAAAGTCATGGCACATCACAAAATTGATTAATTAGAAAAGAATGGAACAAACGTTAAAAGTTTTTTAAAAAGTCCTAATGACCGTTTTCACAAGTTTTTTTTGTTACTTATCAGTATAACGCGTATATACTACGTTTTTCATTGACGCGCAAGTTTATTATATACTTCTTCGAAAATTATGCAATGACTTTTGTGTATATACAGAATAAGTTTTGATTTATTAAACTAATTATTTAATTTCAGTGATAGATGTATGGAAGGGGTAAGTTGGAACCTCAAAATTTTATAAAAGGTTGAATTGCTTGTGCATAACATTCCAAAACAAATTGAAGTCGGACATTCGGAATACCGGTTGCTTCTACAGTGGTTTTTGAAGAGGCAGTACAATAGCAATTAAAAAACTGCTGTATTTATGAAGATGAACGCCAAAAATTATGTATACTTAGTTTTTCAGCAAATTTTTTAGTTTGCTCTGTAAAATTTGGTTCGCTGGTATGGACACTAATGCATTATTGAAATTGAAACCATGTAAAATTGTTTTTAAAATTCAGTACATTTACTTCAACCAGTTTTCCTTTATTCTGTTTTACCTTTTCTTTCCGATTGTTTTTTTTTTTAATTTTAAAATTTTGGTATGAGGAACGTTGAACTGTTTTGTTAAATTTTAATTAACTTCTCATTTTCTAAACGTAAAGTAATATTAGTTTTTTTCTTTAATAAGTAGTATCTTACATTTTTTTTATTGAATGAACTTACTGATAAAACATACTAAACAAAATTCGCTTATGATGGGGTCGAAATAAAATATGCTTATGAACTTTGTGTTAGCCACATATGTATACATAAAACAAAAAATACCAATAATGTGGAAATGGCTTAATGTGAAATGCAAATTTAGTCTGGAATTGGATCAATCTATTCATAATTGTATTTTATTATAATAGTAAGAAATCTGTAACAATCCAAGTTAATGTAATACAAAAATTGAATGACTTTTATGCAAAAAGGTTACATATTGTCATGATCCTGCTACGATGTAACGTAAATAAAATTCTGGATTTTCCTTTTGGAATTCTGGCTTTACTATGCTGTGAGAAATGAAAAACGTGACTAGAATTGTATATTTTTATCTTAATACTTTTAGATCTGTACACAGCATAGTCTTTCGTATGTATCTCTTGGGTAAAGTAACGTAATTCATATTAAATGGTTTGAACGGTTGAGAAGTTAAAATCTTATTCCAATGCCGCACCAACACTATCAAGATATCTAACGTAAATAAACAAAGATTAGACATGGAGATACTGCCCGACGACTATAAACGACGTAATTTTTCAAAATTACGCATATGATAAGAATAAATGTAAGAGTATGCACGATGATGTGTTGGTGCGACTGGTCGTGCAGTTCCGATGGCTAATGTAGTAGCACTGGGGTTTAAGCGACACTTTCGGTTCGTCGGCGATTAAATCATTTTTAGTTAGACGGTTACCGTTGGTAAAGCGAATGCGTGGTCGCCGGACTCATATCAACACTCGAATTAAATTTATTGCCCGTCATCTTAGTAATTAATACGAGTCGAAGAATTGTTGTTAATATATTCATTATTTTTTTGTCGTCACCTGTTTTATGCTCTGATCATTTGATCCTAGTTCCAAAATACTTTCGTCATCGAGTAACTATGCGTTGTCTAATTATGTGAATATATACATTTTATTTAATTAACAATTGAATTTATTCGTGTCAATCATGCGAGGCTGATAATTTGGTTGGATACGGCGGTCCGAGCGCCATGAAGTAGCTTTTTTAGATTGAATAGTTCCTCCGTCCTTTTTCTTCTTATTAAAGACGTAACACCGGAATAGTGTGGAGAAGCTGCATTAACGAACTATCAGGAATGAGAGCACGATAATATTCGGCCACGGCGTTGTGGTACAAATGAACCCACCAAACAGATAGAAATAAAACTTCATTTGTAATTTTTCAAATGAAATAACACAAAGAAAAATCCTCTAAATACATGCATGTAAAAAAAAATTACTTTTATAACTTCATTTCCATCTGTTTAGTGCGTTCATTTGTTTCATAACGCCGTGACTGAATATTAATATGGCTGACTGTATTTCACTAAAATCTGACTGATGACTTATTATTTAATACTAGTATCAGTCTTTTGTCATCTTTTTCCATTTTTAAGAGAAAAAATTAAATGAAGATTTTAGTTAAATTCGTCTATAAAAACTTTTAAAACTACATGTTTAGCTGCCATTATAAGCCATAATTTACCTTTAATAACAAATTTTGGTTGTAATATTGGATAAAAATTAACCTATAGTTTTATGCACTTATTCCACTTACAGCAGCTCTCGTTTCTATAACCTGTTCGGCGCTATTATTCACTGTATTTTTGAGGCAGTATATGAAACAAATTATTTTTTCTCTGATTATATGTATATGTAACAGCAGTTAGAATTTATGATCGTACATAATGCATGGATATTTTATATTATAAAAATATTAACCATTATATAAAAATTAATTCCTACGTTATTATAAATTATTTTAAGGATTGAGAACATTTATTTTACTTAAAATGCAGAATAGAAAACATATATCCGAGTCTTAATTGCAGATTTCTTATTTTACGCTATAAATCGCTAGTTTAAAATCAAATTATACCCGATGAAGGTATAGAGCTTTGCAAAATAAATACATGAAAGTAATTAACATTTTCTATTAAAAAATAGCCTACAAAAAAAATTAAACCTTTAACAGTTTATTTACTTTTCTCTTGTTTCAGAGTTCCATTTTCCTAACATTTATTAAAGCATCTGTTAGACAAATTCACAAATTTTCCACTAAAAAAAAAAATTTTGTTTATATTAATTTGTGCTACTTTCTTTACTTTAGGATTCATTTCTTACGCATTGATTACCAAAATTTAAGTGTGATCCGATTCAAAATAATGAAAGGATTGCAAATATTCAGGATCATTGTTCAGATTACTAATGGAACAAATTGGAGTAATGTCGATCTGACAACTTCCTATTTAAAGGACTCTTACAATACATTGTACGAAGTTTTATAGTTATTACTTAAAACAGTGTACAATAAAATTTCAATTATTTATATTTAGATTAAATTTATTATCAAAATATTACCTTCCCATCCTTCTGCTGTTCAATTATTTTAGATTGTTTTTTTATTTACTCAACTGCTCAGGAATTAATTTTAATTTATAGAAAGTAAATATTCATTGCTCGGTATCTGAATTACATAAATTTTATTTATTTATGTTCTGTAATAATCGTTCAATTGATCATGCATGCTTTGTTGTAGGTTGAATTCAGTAGCAACCACCGGAAAAACTTTTTTATTTTAATGTCTAAAACTACAACTTCAAAGTCAGCTGCTGAATTATTCTACAGCGAATTGAAAATGGCCATTCTGTTACAGGAATATCGTTGCGAAAAGAAATATAAACTACAATTTTTTAATTTTGGCCAATGTCTTTTTCCTATTTATCATATTCACAATAAACAGATAGGAGAAAATTGAGATGATTTTAATCTACATATAACAAAAACATAATTATTAAATGTTAAGAACTATTTAAAATGTTCAAGATAGTTCTTACAGTATAATATTTCCCATTATTCGTTTTTGTTTTTTTGATTATAATTTTATTTATTATACTAAACATTTCCAATACGGCTAAGATTTATTTATATTCGTGAAATAAATTTGAAAGAAATTATTACTAAAATTAATTCAGTGATCATGGTTTCACATTTTGTAGTAACATTTTAGCTATGAGATCAAAATAAAATATGATTTGCTCTTAAAGATTGTAACCAGAATTAGTTTTAGTTTATAAAATTTTAAAAACACGCCAACAATTAATTTGTTTTCCGTTAATAAATTTGAATATTAGTAATAATTGTATTAAAAATTGTTATAGATAACTTTGGTTGAGACTGTTAAATTATTTTTAAAATTCTATACACATATAATGTTTGGAATCCTAATAAGATGGTTCAAAAACAACAATAATATCAAATAAAAATCAATACCTTACAAACGGTTTGACTTATAAACATCAAAATTGAATCACAAATTACAATTAAAATTTTTTTTAAGACAATCCATAATTTCAAGGTAATCGATTACTCCGGGTACCATAAAACTTAAAAAACCGCCAACAATATACATAGAATTTAGAACCTCAAAAATCATTTAAAAATTAACAACTGACTACCAGGCAACCTGTTAAAAGTGAAATTCAAAATATAAAACAAAGCGCAAAAGTTCTTTCATAAAACCAAAAAGTTATAGTTAAATTATTTAAACCTTACTTTTGGAGCAAAAGCAACAACAAAAAAAAAGTATATTCACATAAGTAATAGCTCAAATAAAAAAGTTTGGGAAACTAAAACATATCTCAAATATATACATGAAGGACTACATTATAAAAAAACTATAGCTGAGCTTACAGCTTTATATTTAGGCCCTTCAGGCGTCTAAACTTAAAATTTTTGAAAAAAATATTTGTTCCTCCAACATGTGATATATTGATGAGAAGATTGCTATTTGTCAAGAACAAAACTATATTTCACTTTCTTATTGAAACTTTCGAAATTAGAAAAAAATTCAAAAAAGCGCTGAAAATAATGCATTTCTTCCTTTTTGCGACACGAAAAATCAGATTTCTCCGTTTTGAATTTAACATTATGTAAATGTAAATCATACTTATCTTTAACTTAATATACAAAATCTTTATCCCATGAAACACCATGCTTGATTGACCTTGTTTTAAAGATATATAACACACAGTTGAACCACATGAATAAACTGGAGATTTGTAGTACACACACCTTTTCTATTAAGAAATATAGCAAACTTATAAAAGTTATTAACAAAATATAGAATAAATTTAAAAACACATCCTGGAATTTAATGCAATTAAAAGATCCACACTATGAAATTAATGAAATAATGAAAATTTTCAAAAGTGAATAAAATATGTGTTGTAAAAAAGTTTTTTGAAATACTTTAAGTTGCTACAATAGTGTAAATTACAGTACATAAATAAGTCTTTTAGTATAAATCTGTAGAAAAAATAAATCACAATAAATTACACATTAACAAATGTGAGATTTTTGATTTATAGTAAATTACAACTGTGACTTAAAATTAAAATAATTTGTATATATACATAAAATATAATGTCTAATTTAATTATAAACAACAGCAATTCAAATCACAAAAGTTTATTCTATATGTTGATCCAAATAACAGTGTGGTCAAGCCATGTGAAATCTGCAAATGAAACATAAATGTAAATAAATAGAAAAAAAAAATATTAAATAACGTACTTTAAATTATATTTTGAATCTAGAATTTTAGTTACCACATAAAAGGTGAATAAACAAATTTTTATATAAGTAATTTATATATTTAAAAATAAACCGTGATCAATTTTTTACTTGTTTTTTATTGTTTAAGTATGTTTATGGTGACAGGATTAGTCAGCTTTAATTCAATGAAATTTAAATAATTTTTCTACATTTGCTGTCCAGAGACACTATGCATGAAATCTGAATTAGTAATTATTCTAAACATAACCCTATATACTTAAATTATTAAGTCATATTTATATATTAAATCATAACCAGTAATAATGTTATTTTTTTATTTTCCTTCTCTTATTCTTTCTATTAACATTCCAAATAGAAAATTACCTTATAATTTCCCTTATTGTGATAGATACGTGAAACTTGAATCAACAATTATTCTTATCATAATTTTACACACTAAAGTCTTAAAGTTTTACTTTTATTTTAGACACAACAAATAATTTTTAACGGAATAAAATGTGTGAACGAATGATAAAAAAATTAATAAACATGAAACATACATAAATTAACTATATAATTTTTTTTACCTTAGTATTTAAGCATATGTCCACTTTCATTTATTTCATATTTGACTTAAATAATGTATTTTTAATATTCTCTATATTAAGAAATTGTTACACACTCCAATATTAATCATTTTTTTAAAACCAATTAATTTTTTCACAAATACCACTCCATTCAATTTCAACAAGATTTATTTTCATATGTCCTTAAAAATGCAAAAAAATATTTAAGGCTTAAAAGTAAATAATAAACATTTCAGGAAAACTGCAAAAAACTCAATTATCGCATTTATTTATAATTGTGCAATGAAATCTATTAATTATACACCAAAAGCACTATTTTCATTTTAGTAAATTTTTCATAGTTATTAACAAATAATACAGATATATGTATCTCACCAATCCTACAAAGTTCTTTTCTACGAGGCATACAACGTCTATGTATTTCAGTTTTTACTTGGCCAACACAATTACAAATAAACAGCTTCACATTTCTTTTTTTTCTTTTACTGCATCGTACGGTTTATACTGTTCTATATTACTTGATTCCTGCTTTCGCTTCCATATATTAAATTCTAAAATTGTTTCATGTAAATCATTGAGTATTAACATTTTCACGTAATTTTAATGTTAATTTTATAAAAAATATATATTTATGAATGTGAATTGTAATAATAATTTTACATATGATTAGATACTTTTTTATTGGCTTATAATTTAAAAAGTGATGTAACATAGTACATCGCTTAAAACTATTTATAGAAATATAAATGATTTACCCTTTTTCACATGTAAATTCATATTTGAGCATTTTAATATTATGTTTCTTCTCTAAATGTATTGTACATCTGATGATAAGAAAAAGATACATTATATTTTTCATAATTCATCTACTGACCATATTCATTATTTTTACTTTCTTTTTTACCATTACATTTTTCCGTAATAAAAATTTAAAATGACTATATACACAAACTGTTCTAAACACACATTTCATCACTTTATCAATTATTATTACTTTGTTTATGTTGAATAATTACAAAATTATGTATAAATAAACGCGTAAAATCCATTAAAAGAGCAGAAAAGCAAAACCCGATAATAGTACTAAATGGCATCTGAGAATCATTTCAATTTCTGAAGATAGCATTAAAAATTCAAAGAAGTCGATAATTGTTATAAGCAATCGATGTAGTTTAACAATTTTTTCTATCGTATTTTGCAACGATGACGTCACCAAACTTCTTTCATTTCCAATCCTCACTTCCAGCGTTTTAGTTGCTTTTGTCAAATAAAACAGGCTAGAAAATAAATATATTATAATTTTTTTTTGTTATGTATTGTTGTATGTGTACGATAAATTAATTATTATTAATTGTAATTGGTGCATAAATTGTGAAATTCGTTTTTCTGAGCAGCTGCCAAAATCTTTTCGAATCTTGTAGTTTTATATAATTAATAATAATAATAATTTTTAATTGTAAAATAATTTGAAAGATAAATAGGAAATTGTGATTACTCCGAGAATTTTCTTGGAGTGCAATTGGAATTATTAGACAGGGATTTAAAAATTTATAAATTTAGGATATTATTTATTACGCAGCTAGCTATTCATTTAACTAGTACGTGATAATTGGCGACTACGATGGTATAAAAATTTTTGTAAATATGGGATATTATTTATTACGTAACTATAGTCATTCATTTGATCGGTTACGTAATAGTTTGCGACCACGATGGGATATAAAAATTTATAATTTTAGGATATTATTTATTACGTCATTAGCCATTCATTTGACCAGTTACGTAAATATATATATATATATATATATATATATATATATATATATATATATATATATATATATTAATGAGAAATATTCGGAATTTCTCTGGAAAACTAATTTAAATTGAAACAAGTTCAGTCAGGCATGATGTTTCATGCGTTGAGTATTCCGTATGTTAACGATAACTATAACTTAATTTACATAATACTAAATTCAAAAAAAGGAATCTGATTTTTCCCGTTGCTAAGATGGAGAGGCACGTACTTTTTCACAATTTTTTGAAATTACCGCCGTCTTTGAAAATTTCGTTAAGAAAATGAAATACTGTTTCGTTCCGGACAGATCAGAATCTTTTAATCCATATATCACGTGCCTAAGGGAAAAAATGTGTGTTCAATAATTTCGAGCTTTTGGCGCCCCGAGAGCCTAATTTAAAAATTGGAAACCCGGATGTTCCAAATCAGAGAAATATACATGGATGCGCTTATTTTTAACCTTATTGAAAATTTTTAGCTGTAATATTCGCGATTCTAAGGGGAGACAGACAGTTTTTCGCGTTTTTTTGAACTTTTCGTCAACTTCGAAAGTTTCGTTAAGGAAATTAAATACGATTTTGTTTCCGACAAATAACAATCTTTCTATCCATATATCAAATGACCGGGGAAAAAAATGTTTTTTTCAAAATTGTCGAGCTTTCGGCGCTCCGAGGGTCTAAATATAAAGTTGTAAGCTCGACTATAGTTTTCCTATAAAGCGATCCTTAATGCATATATTTGAGATACGTTTTGGTTTCTTCAACTTTTTTACTCGGTCTTTTTTTTTGTGGTTTTTAGGCAATCGTAATTTTTTGATTTTATAAAAGAGCTTCTTCTGCGTTTTATTTTATATTTTAAATTTCACTTTTAAAGTGTTATCCGGTGATGAGTCATGAATTCTTTAAGGGTGATTTTCGAGGTCGTTTTAAATACCATATTATATATTCTTGAGAGGCTTTTTAAGTTTTTTTGACGTCCAGAGTAATCGATTAGCTTGAAATTATAGATTGTTTTAAAGAGAATTTTAATTGTAGTTTACGATCATCCAAATTTGAAGTTTATAAATTAAACCACCGTTCGTGAGTTATTGATTTTTATTTGATATTTTTGTCGTTTCCGAAGCATCTTATTCGGATTCCGAACATTATTTGTGTACGGAATTCTAAAAATCGGTTAGAGCAAAAAAAAACAAAAATGAAATGGACATCATAACCGTATGAAGCTCCGGTCTATACACTAGTGTAAAATTCGCGTGTATTAGACGGGAATCCCGGTCGCAGTAGATTTCCAAGAAACATGTATGTGCGACAAGTTCCGTATAATTTCGTATACCGGTTTCTTTACAGGCTGCTCATTAGTGATGGTTTGTTTAGAAGCTGACTATTCTTAAAGAACAGTTTTTAAAAAGAGCTGTTTTCATGGACAGTTCGCAAATAATTGTAACAGTTCTTAGTTCTTAGCTCTTTTAACAGACTGTTCAATCGGTAGAAAAAAACTGCAGCATAGAAGCAGTGATGACAGTAAGTTGAACAAGGAGAACAGTTCTTTCTGTTTCAGTTTTAATGATTTTCATTGTAGTGTCTTGAATCGCGCATACCTCAATGGCAAATATTCATAGTAACGGTGTGTGGTAACGTCGTAGTAATGCGATTGGAATTCGCTCACAGATCTAGGCATTTCGCGTGAGAACTCCGTCTGGCGCTACAATTTCGCTTTGACCATTCATTCAATTCATTGCTATTTCAGATCGACAGAGATCGTTGCTAAAAATTTCGATATTAAATAATTAAAAAAAGACCTAACCAGAAACCACAACGTGTTATTAGCGATAACTGGCAAGACACTGGTTCAAACTCTTTTAAGCAGATATCTGTTATAACTTCTATTCTACTAGGCGTATACAAAAATTGTGGTGCGATTTTGTATGCTATTGTAAATTGCAGTACTTATACCTATTTTGAATCATTGAGAGCTGAAACAGTGAGATGAGAACTATTACGCTAGAGCTGTCGAACTATCCGTTCAGAAAGCTGTCTAAGAAACAGTTATTACAGAATCGGAAGTCAGGAGCTAAAAGAGCTGGGAACTGATAAGAATAACTGTTCTTTAAATGAACGCGAACAATAAGAACAACTCTTTGAAAAGAACTGTTTCGGTCATCACTACTGCTAACTGATTATGTGTGATCAACGACAGCAGAACGTAATTTCTACGTTGAATGTTTTAGCGACTATAAAGTTGTTGGTGCGTTTAAAAAATCGGTTTAGAATCACTGCACATTTTACATAACTTCCGAAGAAAATACTAGAATATCGTTTTAAAAAATTAGCGAAAAGAAGGCGGTCCCCTTCTTTTCGTGCTAGTAAGAAATCAAGGTCGGATTGATTTATAGTTGGAGATAAAACTTATCGCGGCATAATACACTGTTACGCTACTTCCTATTACCAGTTTTGAATCGAAGCAATATGTGTTCATTTCGTAATTCCACTTTTGATTTGATGTTAAATTAATTAAAAGTTTTTTTGAAAAAGGATTTTTCGTATTAAATATATTGTATTACGGTTTCTGGCGCTTTGTTAAAAATGAAGCATTACCCTGGTGAACAAAAAGAAGCGGTCAATGAACGACGAAGCGAATTACAAAATAAATTGCACGAATCATACCCAAGAGTAGAACACAATCAGGTAAACAAAAAAAAAATATCTACAATAATATAAGATTAGATAAATAAGTCTTTTTTTTCCTTTCGTTCTTTCTTTTTTTAAAAAGAATTTGTCAACTACGGACTTGCATCCCGTAATGATAAAAGAGAGAAGTAGTTAGATCTCAGTTCGATCGGAAGTTGTTAATATAAAAAAAACTAACAGTAGGAAAACCAGAAATGGAAGGAAACAACAGTGTGGCTTGATTTGACAATGGTCTAAAATGTTTTTAGCTCAAGCGACAGGTTTAAAAGTGACACTGAGCCTCATTTTTTAGCCTGATTTCGAATAAATATATATTTCGACTGTATTCGATTTGTGAATGGTGTCCAATCAATTTGCTCGGAAATCTCCTTGGAAGATTAGACACTGTTTAGAATCTTGGTCTAAGTCTTATAACTGAAGCATAGTATGGCCCTTTAAATTGAAACTAAGATCCCTCCCTTACATATAAGAAAACCGCTTCTGGTAGACGGATTTTTAAATAAATTCTATGATTACCATCATCCGTTGTAATGTTCTCGTTATATGGTTCAAGGGTAAAATTAAAAAAATAATAAAAGAAGAAAAAAAAAGGATAAAATAATAAGATAAAATTAATAAATTTGGAAAAGGTGGTGCGAGGGTAAATGTGCGTCGGTCGGGCTAACTAATTATCGATCACGGCAAGAGGAAGCCTGTACGTGTTTCGGTGAAGGCCAGCGGTTACGGGACGGAAAGGAAAATGAAATGACCTGAGATCGAAAGAAGATTTTTAGTAGACAGTTAGTCTCGGCTTACCTTTGTTTCAAGTAATTACTTTACGAGTCCAGTTATGTTTTTATCTTCAATGAATACATTTTTCCTTTGAAGCGATTCCGGTGAACAATAGAAAGTCGCTCGCTTTTATATTGCTTCGGAATTTGTTTTCGTCAGTATACGTTATCGTGATTCCGAAGTTATTGTCGAATATAAACGAGTTTTTAAGACACAATTTAGCAAAGTATCGTTCGCGTAGGTCTCGGAGTTAGATTAAAATATAAAAAGTATCTTTCTTGCAGCCGAGGCCCTGGACGTTGCAAGAGCAACGAATTCCACCGTATCTTGCCACCATCAGATTCGCCGCCGATAACAGTGATATAGTTGGGGGGGGGGTCGCCAGTCGAGGGCATTACCGAGCATTAGGTTTAGTGAGAGAAAAGGAGAGACGAATTTAGAATTGAATATTACTGAAGATAGAATTAATGAAGGACGCTATAGTAGGAATGATTGCCGGGGATGTAGGTGAAAAAATAAAAAAATATACTGTACGGAGTAGGCAAACCGAGTTTCAGGAGTTGACTATAGAAGCGAGAGCGTTCTATAGATACAGACGCGCATTCAAAGAAGATGTGATTTATGTCGCAGAGTAAATCAGAATTATCCGGATGGAAGGAACAAAAAGGAGAAGAGGACATAGAAAAGCGAAAAGAGGATGCCGGAAGACGACTATGATCTAGGCGAAGCCTGCAAATGGAAAAGATAAGAAAAAGCGATAGATGAGGGAAGTGAGATAGTACCAAGGGGGTACAGAGTAAAATATGGGTTTGAATATTGAGATATAAGGATTCAGGAGATTCGAGAATAAAAGAGGATAAATGTCGTGCCATCGCCTACGATGGCAATTCCAGGAAAGAACGTTAAGATTGCAAGAAGAAAATTTGGATAGAAATTGACCAGTCTGAACGGCAGATCGAGCTAATGAATCAACCAATTCATTGCCCTCCTCAATGCCAACATGACTGGGGGACCATAAGAAATCAATTTGAATGGAACGGACGCTATACAATCTAGTGACAAGAGAACACATCAGGAGAATTATGAAATCTGAGGAATGACGAGGAAGAGGAGAGGCGATAAACAGTAGAACACATTTAGAATCCGAGACTATCAGAAATTTATTGGATCTGCGATACGTATTACTTATTTTATTATTTATAATCGTCGTTGTTTTCGTTGTCATATACGTGTCATAATTATAATTAATAATTGATTTTCAGCGGTCGACCGGTAAAGAAAGGTTTCTCTATAGGGTATCGGAAAGTACACAGCTAAAATTTCAAACGCATCTTTTGTCTTAATTAAATAATAATAATCATAATAATAATCATAATAATTAATAAATAAATAAATAAATAAATAAAATCCATGAGTTTGAAGAGATCTTGTGGTTGGCATCCCTGAGGGCACGAAAAACTAATGTTAACCGTTTCACCATTGCAAAATTTGTAATGAATGGAGATTTGTTCAACGAAAGAAGCCGCTTTTAGCAAAAAAAAAAAAAAGAGCAAACAATATCTACATGCCGTATTGTCCAGCTCTTATTCTCACGCTACCATCCAGTTATTTTAATCTACCTTATCGTATTAATTTATATATAACGTAGAGGTAAATAATATAAATCTTTTTGGCAGCTTGAATAGATACCATTTTCCTGATCAAGCAATCGATTCTAATTTTTTTACAAACTATGGGGAATTTCTACTTTTTAAAAATATTCGCAGGCAGCGCTAAGTTTCGAGGTACTAGTTTAGGAGTGAGTTCTGCATTCATTGTGGGTAATAATTTAATATTTAAATTCAAACTGTCTCCCGAGGAGGCTTCTGTTTTCGTGCTGAGCTATATTTGCTATTGATCAAGCCTGTAACTTTTGCGACTTTATCCTGAACATATCCTATGTTAAAAGGAAAAACTTTAATATACTCAGACAGTCATAGCGACCTTTTGGCACTTGGTCGCAGCAATTTCAATTATCACTGATATCCATTGATTTATTAGGTTTAAACACATAGAAATTACGGATAAAGAAGGTTCTAACGTTTTGTTGTATTCCTAGTCATCGCTGAATCATTTTCAATGATATAGCTGATTAAACGGCTGAAGAAGTGGCCTTGGATGGGTTGGTATACCTCTCCATACCAGCTACTGATTTTTTAGATATTTTTAAAAGAAACAGTTGTACTGAGTGGAAAAACTTCATTAGGAGTGCGCTTAATTTAGGCAAGTCATACGAAGTTGTCCAATAGTCTCTTCCGATTACGCGTTGATATAATACTTCTATTCTTGTTAGTTTAATTAGACGATTTGTAACTAATATCTGTAGGTTTCGTATCATTCATTCATTTGGTTCCAGTCAGTTCTGATCGTTTAGACTTGCGAACGCTCTCTACTGTTTCCGGTCCTGAGCTGTGTTGATCGCTGTTGCTACCTGACCAGATTGGCTCCGTAAGCTGTCGGTCCAACGAGTCGGTACTCCACCCCTTTCTCTCGTACCGGGTGTTTTGCCGAGCCAGTAATGTTTTATCCAGATTTTCTTCAGTGCGTCTTACGATATGTCCAAAAAATTTATGGATCCGTCTTCCGCATAATCTATGCAATTCTTCCGGTTCATCTATTTCAGCCCGTATTGGATGATTTGTTCTTTCCGTCTACGCTTTATTCAGCGTTCGTCGCCAAATATACATTTTAAACCCGTCAATACGGCGTTTATCCATTGCTTTGACATCCACGTTTCGGACACATGGGAGAAAATTTGGAGAATCAGTGTTTTTACTAGTTTCTTCCGTAAGTTTACAGGCAGCTTTTTGTTGCAGGTTTAACTTGTCAGCCGTGCCATTGCGGCCGTACCTAAAGCAATTATTCTTTTTATTTCAAGCGAACACCCACCATCAACGGTAATCAGCAATCCTAGATAGACAAAAGACTGCACTTTTTCGAAATAAACCAGGAGATTGGTGTCGTTAAGGATGGACTTACGGTCCATAACTCCGGTGATCATGAAACTTTGTTTCGAAACGCGTCGGGTATTTCAAAATTAAATAATTGTTTATAGTGGTGTGTTTAAATTTACTTACTATAAGATAAACGTAAACAATATGTGCCATTAACCAGTGGAGGATTCGTGAGGGGGGATAGGGCACATCCCCCCCCAAAGAACCAAAGTCTCTATGAAAACATTTGTTATATCCGAAAAACTTAATTTATGCTATAAAAAATTTGTATGAATTTTACCTACGGATTTAATTATAACTAATATTTAATACTATTTTCTAGTAAAACTATTAATGTTCCTTTTTTATTCTATTTTAAACACAACTGTCGTGGATCTCCGGCCATTTTTATCTATTTTTAATTTTTAATTTGTAATGCAAATGAAAATAGTAGTTCAATAAGAAATATATATATTTAAACTTGCTCATGAACAAAGAATTCAGATCGGATTACTAACAAAAATAAAAAAGAAGTAAAGTCTAATAAAAATACTATCTTTCTTACTATTTCTAAACTACCATTTTAGCTAGAATTTTACAATTTCGTTTTATTTTTCACTCTTAAATATAAAACAAAAGTTAAATTAAAAATTGTA
Organism: Icerya purchasi; assembly: GCA_039619475.1. Lineage (NCBI taxonomy): Eukaryota > Metazoa > Arthropoda > Insecta > Hemiptera > Monophlebidae > Icerya > Icerya purchasi. Next base: position 387,972,132 of record CM077116.1, read on the forward strand.
ATAATTATGTATTTTTAAAACATTTTTAAATTTCTAAAGAGCGACCGTTATTTGATTTTCTTTATGAAACAACGTATTTGTCAAATCCACTGCCTACTATAGAAGATATTACGTAATTATATAACTTCCTCCTTAAATTTTCTCTGAAAATGTCAAACCATGAGGCTTAAGTTACAAATTAACTTTTCTGAAATCAATTTTTTTTTTCTTTTTTTTTTTTTTTTTTTTTTAATGGGCTCGGTGAAAACACTGACCCAACTACATGGACTTAGATCACCTACTCAGATTCTGAGGCGATCGGAGATAGAGAGTATAAAGGAAAGAAGGAGGGGAATAACGGCTAGAGATGGGAAGGAAAGGATAAAGGAATCATTGAAAGGGGTGGGAAGATCCAACGCCAAGAGTTCGGCGTATAGATGAGAGCACTCAGGAAAAAGAGCAGGGCATTCAAAAAGGATATGGTTGGGGTCGCATATTAAGATCAATAGAGTGGAGAGGACAAAAGGGAGAAGGTGAAAGAGAAAAAGAAAAACGAGAAAAGGGAAGGAGGGAATGACCAAGTCTCAGTCTGATTAAAGAAAATATAGCCGAGCGCCGAGAAAAGGGAAGAAATTGGTACCGAGGCTGTGAATTGGGAGTAGGCTGTAGGAGGAGGTAGAAGGAGGAGCGATTGGCAAAAAAGGAAGGGTAGATGTCAACTCATAGTCTGGTATGGAGACTTGCGGAGAGGAAAAGGATGTCTGAGGCAGGAAAATGCGGAAGCAATGAACCATTGAGAGACGCCGAGCGAGCTAGGAAGTCAGTTGCTTCGTTGCTCTCAATGCCAGAGTAGCCAGGAATCCATAAAAAGTCAATAAGGATAGAACGTGCTAAGCGCAAGTTGGAGATAGAGGAACGAACAGAAAGAATGATATCATTAGTCGAGTGGGAAGGAGGAGAAGAGATAGCTCGCAGCACAGATTTGGAATCAGTAATAATGAGAAATTTACAGATCCCTCTTGAACAGGAAATAAAGGAGACAGCACGGAGAATGGAGACTGCTTCAGCAGAAAAAATGGAACAAAAGGAAGGAAGTTTGAAGGATTACGAGTGATTAAGCGAGGGGGCCGTAAAAGCACCGCCCACCCCGCTATTATTTTTGGAACCATCAGTGAAAATTTTTACATGACGGGGAAATGAAGAATTTAAAATGTGGACATATTCACTGACCAACCCCTCTTAATACTTTCTCACTAAATAGCATTATAAAAAATTTAAAAAACAACAAAGCTGCTGGACCTGACAATATTAAAAATAAGACACTAAAATTAATCCAATAGGTCTATCCGAAAACTCCTTCCACTTCTATACAAAAAAATCTTCTCCTTAAACCATTTCCCTAAACCCTGGCACGAATCAAATGTAATCCTACTTCATAAATCAAACAAAGATACAAATATCATTGTCTTTTAAATACTGCAAGCAAAATTTACGAAAAACTATTAAAAATAGGGTAACTTGCTATCTGAATTCAACAAACTTTTTAGATAAAAGATAATTTGGATTTAGGCAAAGTCTGTCTACAGAACATGCTGTAAACTACGCGATCAGCAGGATTAGCAGCAGCCTTAAGAAAAAACCGAACGTTCTCGTCATAGGAGTGGATATCAAAAGAGCCTTCGATAACTGCTGGCAACAGGTTTGCAGTTAACACCTGACTTTTACACTACCCAACTTCTCACTGACCACGGACGCTTCGGAGCCTACTTAAAAAAATACAAAATTACTGAAGACGACAAATGTGACTATGGGGAAATTGAAAACGCCAATCTTGTAATCTTTCACTGCAGTAAGTATGACGACATCAGACACTTCAACATAGAAAACCTCAGTTTGAGCAATTCAACTTCGGCAACTAAATTTCAAAAATTTAAAACCAAAATTTACTAGCAAAAACAACAACCTACGGTGATTTACATTACTCTATTAAACAAAAAACATTACACTTAAAATCTGCTCATTAACACAAATATAACATTCAATATCACAATACCTGGGCAAGACAATCTAGCTTAAATGGTAAATCAAACCGAAATCAATCACACGCGTCTTTCAGAAAAAAAACAACAAAAAAAACAATAAAAGTCTATTAAATAAGTACACAGTGTATAACCCACCGGATCATGTAGCATTATGTTTTTCAAACCTCGATATAATAAAAAAAGAAAAAAAAAGAAAAAAGAAATTAAAAGTTTATTACTTAATTTTTATTGTAAGAAGGTTCTAGGTCGAGATTGAGCCTAACGGCCGTGCTTGGCGTGGCGTCTTTGTACGAAAACTCGTATTGTAAAAAAACGCGCGATTGAAATACGGTTTTTAATCAAAAAAAAGTTCCCCCCAATCTGGATCTTCCCCTGCATTAACAGATATAAATGTATCCCCTTGTCGAACGCCATGTTCCGCTTTGAAAGCTGTAGATTCTTCTTTAGCCATTTGGACCGTCATTTCACTGTTGCACAAACTTTTCATCAATGTAATTAGATGTCCAGGTACGCCCATTTCTACAAGGATACGGAGTAAGGAGTTCCATCTTACACAATCGAAAGCGTTTGTGTAGTCAATAAAGCATAATACCGCGGGAATGTTATATTCACATTTTTCTATTACCATTCGTATGTTAAAAATTTGTTCTTGTGTTCCGCGCTCAGCAGAGAAACCAGCTTGTTCAATCGGTATTTGTCTATTGAGAAAAGTCTTCAACCGTTCGTTCAAAATCTTTAACAGTATCTTGCTTCGATGTGAAATTAAAGCAGTTGTCCGGTAATTGGTGAATTTCTTCGTGTCACTTTTTTTATGGATTGGTATCAGCACTGATTTGCACCAATCTTTCGACAATTTTCCTTTACGCCATACATAATTACTCAGTTTTCATATAGTAATAATTGCGTTATCCCCAGCTTCTTCATGATCTCTGCTTCTGCGTTATCGCTGTGTGGCGATTTCCCATTTTTCAGTGATTTAATTACTCTTCTTACTTCTTCTATCAGGATATCAGGTTCCGTTTCCTGGGATACGGTATCATCCATTTCGAAAATATCTATATTTCTTCCTTCTTCACAGTACAACTTTTCGCAGTAGTCCCGCCAATGTCTCAATACTTCCTTTTTGTCCCACGTCACATTACTATCTTTATCTTCCACTTCGCATCTTTGTAGTTTAAAATCTCTCGAAAGTTGATTGAGCTTCTTATAAAAGTTTTTGGTGTCACTTTTATCATCAGACTCTTGTATCTCCTGGCGTATTCTATCTATAAACGCAGCACGATCTTCTCGACATGATTTTTGAACTATTCGATTTAAGGACATACTAGGGTGCGACTATATTTTTTTGATCGAAGTCATCTACATTCGGATTACTGTGATAATGTAAGCGTAGTTTATAGTGAGGCTATAACCCACTTATTATTTAATTGTAAGACTCTAGCTATGGATAGAGTCTTTTTCCTTGGAGAACTGATGCCCCGTGGTTTATACCTTCCACTCTGTATTTTTCAGTTATTTGTTTCTGGTAATCGTACGTTAGTTACTTCATTTATATTTATTAGGAGAAGTGGAATTATTATTTAAATAACTTGACTAATGTCCAAGTGAGTGTAAGATTTATTTGCTCAGGCTAATAACAATGACGATTAAGATAATAATAATATAAAATGTTCACATTTCCTTATTTCAGTTTTCCTGTTTCATTTTCCCATTTATTATGTGATTTTTGTTCACTGTCGCTATTTAAAGTGAAATAATTGTTCATTTGTTTCTGATCGGGCATTGTGAGCTCGTCCTGCAACTGCGGTCACATTGCTAGATGGTGACTTTTTTAAATTTTTATTTTTGTTAAATTTCTTCAGGAATTGCGGACCTAGCTCGGTTGTTGCAGCTACATTGCAGGATGGAGATTGTTCTTTCATGATAATCATTTAGTATAGATATTGTGTAAAATAGCTAACAAGAATATGAAAGTATTTCTTTTTCTTTCCATGCACTCCACTCCTATTAATGCATCTTTTTTTTTTTTTGTCATTCTCGCAGTTATTACTTTCATTAAAAGATCTAATAATTACGTTAGCTTACTGGTCAAATGAACTATGACTGTTCAGGCCTAAAGAAGAACAAAACATAATGCATGATAAAGCGGATAATAATTTCGCTCGAGAACGGAAACCTTATCTAACTGAAATTGTATGCCCTGATCGAAATTTTTACGCTAGTGCATGTAAACAGACAATGACGGAACACACGGACGCACAATCAAAGTGATTTGAAATAAACAATTTTAAACTTATATAACGATATACTAGTAGGTAGAAAAGGTTTGTTCTAGTAGAATAGCCAATCAAGAGTGAGTATATAGTTGCATGACCACGCCCCCTTTTACTTAACTGATCAAGAGTCAAAACTTAATCAAATGACCATATCCTTTTCACATCAAACCTTCCAGTAAGAGTTCAACACTTCACCACCATACTCTACTCTAATTACATCTTTATGCTTGCTGCATCTTCACTGTTACAAACTAATAACAAAATATCTCAATGCACACACCACTCCTCAAATCAATCACTTGCTTTCTTTGCAGATGCTAGTACAGGAATACCTTCATTCAGTACAGTATTTGTCCGGTATAGAGATTAAGAAGAGGCTTTAACCAGCCACTTATAATTTTGCTAACCCATACTAAGTTGCTTGGTGTATTTAGATGTTTGCATGTGCGTTGTAGACGCATTTACCATTGTTTGACCAATGTAATAATTTGTTAACCTATACTAGCGGTTTATGTTTGTGTATGCTTTGAGAATATGTTTTACTGTTGACTACCCACACTAAAGCTTTTCTAACCCGTACCAAATCTGCCGTTTTTGTTTGTGTATGCTTTGGGGATGTGCTTTATTATATCTATAACTACCCAATGATAATATAACTTTCTAATCCAATATTACCATGTCTCTCATGTTTGTTCCAACGATTATGTTTCGGAGAATGGATTTGATAAATCAAGCTAATCATAATTAGACTAACCTTTTGTTAGTAATGCTTGTTCGTGTGTGTATAATTTGATGTATATTTCACTTATATTTGAAGTATCTGCTGTGTTTATGTGATTTAAAGGGTGCATTAATATACAAAAATAAGCACTAAACTAAATTTTTGTGAGGGGGAGTGTTTAAGCTTCTAAAATTTGGGGCTGCTTTGAAAATTATATATAACGTTCTTCACTATTTGGTATCACCTGGATGTCTTGATCATCATATGCCAAATCCCTGATGAATAAATGAGCGTCATAACCACTTAGACTATGTATAAACACTGGCATAAAATGCGGGAGTTGATACTCTAAGTTACATTTTGAATGTGCTGTATCTCAAAATGTTCGAGTTAAATGATCATGATCTGCAACTTTATCATCATGTAGCACTCCTTCAAAAATGTGGCATACTGATGAAGCATCATATTCTTTCAAATCCTCTGGCGTCCACTGCAACAGAGTGTTTTTCTAATAAATCTTTTCTATTTTTTGCACATCTTCCACCGATCAATCACAAAATATTTAAAAAAAAAAAAAATTAACTTGACAGTAAGAAAAATTTACGCTTGAATGAGAAGTTAATTGTTGATACTGTTATAATTGTGTTATGGATTGCAAAATTATCGAGAAAAAAAAAAGGAAGTTAACAAAAGATATTTTTGCTAGAAAAATTTATTATGAGGGGTGTATCACCCCATTTTTACATTAATAGCGCACTCTCCAGACAGTATTAAAGAAAAATAATTACAATAAATGAATTGCTGCAAATTCTGCGGATGATAACTTTTAGATCTGTAAATGAGGTAATGGAAAATATTATAGCTTACTATGAACGAATATTCTAAATTCTCCGAGTCTATAATAATATTTTTTTATATGAACAAACGAGAATGATAGTGAAATACGAGAATGAAAATTCCGACTATTTAGTTATACAGGATAAAAATAAAAAAAAAATAATAACGCACTAATAAAATCAACTACGAAATTAGCCAGCCATAATAAGAAAACTGTCTGCTAGAAAAAAAAACCCAATTAGAAACGTTGAATTTAACAGCAAAAACTGTGAGCTATTATACAAATAAATAAAAAAAACAGAAAAGTAATGAAAACTTTTTTTTTTTTTTTTTTCCCTACAATGGGCGCGCCAGCGGCCTTGACCCAAGTAATTAAAGTTGGTTGTCTCTCCGCGTTATTGTTAATTCGAAACGCCGATTGTTATCTGTTATCTCTTATCAGCTTACTCGGTGAGATCGTTTTAATTTATTTAACCGCGGCGTATTTATTTCATTTATCTATTTTGACGATTTCAATTTTATATTTCAGCGATTCATTTATTTTCTTTTTTTTTGTATCGTTCACGTTTTCTACATCTCCTCGTGCTGGTAAATGAGCTCGTTCAGTGGGGGCCGCCCGGCGGCCTCCGCCAAGGATGCTAAAGCCAGCAAAAGCATGTCGCTCAACCTAATGGAGGTTGACGTTGCTGCTAAACGTAAACTCTCCGGTCCCTTCTCGCCGTCTTCGACTTTACCTAACAAGGATCTGCGGCTTTCTCAGCCTGATCTTTCTAATCTGGTTAGTTTACCAAATTCTAATAGCGTTAAAGCCATTGAAAACTGTAATATAGATTCCCATAATATTACTAATATTAATAAGAATAATAACAACCAAAGCCAAAACTCGACCTCTTCCACCTTCAATTATAATACCAACGACAACAATACTAAAAAGAAAAATAACAATAATAATAGCAATGGCAATAAAAATAACAATAATAATAATAATAATAATAATAATAATAATAATGATAACCAAAATAGTAGTAGTAGTAACAATAATACTACCAATACTGATAATGATAATACTACTAATAGTAATAGTAATGATAATAACAGTAATGATAATGTTAATGATAGTAATAATGGCATTAATAGTAACAACAACACCAGCAATAATAATATCACTGGTAATGATAATACCGTTAATATCTCTGAAAGTCTCTGCAACGATCAGGGCATTTTTCCTCCAGACCACCCAGGTCCCTTTTCAATTCTTGTTGAAAATTCCTCCCCTGATAAGAATATTGGATACTTTTATCCGCTAGCCTTGGCTAGATTAATCAACAAAATTTCTACCTCTTTTTCAGATATTGTCCCATAGGGTAAAGGGCGTATCTCTGTTTTGTTACTCTCTGCCTCTTCCGCTAATGAATTCCTTTCTAAGACTCCCTTCTTTAAATCCCATAATCTTAACGCATTTATCCCGCATAATGCGTTATATAAGATTGGAGTTATAACCGGTGTCCATCCTTCCTTTCCATTGGAAGACATCAAAGAAGGACTTGTATCCTCTATTCCGGTTATTTCATTACGACGTATTCTCCGCTCTTCAGAAGGTTCTAAAATTCCGACTAGAAGTGTCGAACTGAAATTCGCCAAATCCTACCTCCCTCAATTCGTATCCATATATGGACTTCGCTTCTCAGTTTCTCCTAGCATTCGTTCTCCCACCCAGTGTTCCAATTGTTCTCTTTTCGGACATATTGCACGCAATTGTCGCAGCTCCCACTCCATCTGCTCCCATTGTGCATCCAAACACTCCTTCTCGGAATGCCCCAATCTACAGGAACTTCCTTTCTGTCGCAACTGTAACGGTTCCCATGTTTCCTCAGATCGTCGCTGTCCAGAGTGGCAAAGACAAAAAGATATAAAAAGGATTATGGCCTTTGAAAATATCTCTTTCCATGAAGCCGTCAAGATCAAATAGTCTAACTCAGTAACTCAAGCCTTTTCATATGCCAACCGGACTGCAGCCCCCATTCCTTCTCTTTTTTTTTTTTTTTTTTTTTAATTTTTTTGGGCGCGCCAGCGGCATTGACCCAACAACAACAGAAATTAAGGAAGGGGTTAAATAAAAAGACGATTAGAAATAGAGCTTAGGAAAGATTGGAGTACAGGGATTATATCTGGAGATGGAAAGGAAAGGACAAAAGAAGAATTATACGGAGCAGGAAGACCCAGTGCCAAGATTTTCGAGTACAAAACAGAGCGCTCGGAATCAAGGGCAGGGCATTCAAAGAAGATGTGGTTTGCATCACATATGAGAGGAGAGATAAAACATGTCCATCAACTCTTCTAAGGTTCCCTCTCTTCCTCGTCCAAAATCTCCAACATTCCATAAATTTCACAAGTCTAAACCGCATCATAAACCTCTCCCTCAATTTCCTTCTATCCCTTCTTATCACCCTCCTTCACCCTCAGTTGGATGGGCTCTAAATAAAGTGTCTTCCCCCTCTTTTAATCCACTCTTGCCTGCTTGTCCCTCATCTGTTCCTCTTTCCAACACTTCGCCTTCTCCCACAGAGTTCACTTCAACCATCTCCAGTCTCTCTGCTGCTATTATGGAGCTTCTTGCATCTTACAATATGTCTTCGTCCTCTTCTTTCATCGATAGTCTTTCATCCTTGTTGTCTAACAGCGTTATCTTCAAATAATTCAACCTATTTCGTTTCTCTTGTTTTCTACTTCCTTTATTTTTTATTTTATTTTTTTTCTTTTTCTTATTTTTCTTCTTTTTCTCCTTCTACCCTTCAATACCCTTCTTCTTCTTTCTGTATTTCTTACAGTTCAGTACAATTGCTTACTTGCACGCTTTACATATGGAATTTTCCACGCTACGGTTCATTCCAGAAAATTATCATCTCGTTGGTGATGGCGTTAAGCAGAAGGAGGCCTACAAACTGGTCCTACACCAGTTCGTGCAGGTTATTCTATTCTTGCTTTCGCTCACTCTGTTCCGAATTTGGCCGCAATTAAACTTGAAGGTTGCTAAACTGGCACATAACCAAGATTCCGCGAGCCCATTTTTTTTTTCTTTCATCACCTTAAATTATTTTTATTGTTACGATTCCATTCCTCCTTGCATTCCTTTTCCTATAACACTCATTCCTTACCTTTCTCCACCTCCTAAACCACATGTTTCAGAATAATTCTTTAAATATTCTTCAGTGGAACTGTCGTAGCATACATGCAAATAAACAAGCGTTAGAGGGGCTATTGACCTCTACAACATTCAAGTAGCATCGTTATCTGAAACTTGGTTAAAATCCACTTCATAGACTTCTCCATAGTACGTTCTGATCGTGTAGACAGGCATAGTAGAGTGGCTATTCTTGTTAGAAACGACTTACCATACCAGTCACACAGCATTTCCTTCCTTCCTCCTCCTCATCCTAATCTCCCTAATATGGCACATATTTCTCTATCAAATCTCCTTCCTACCCCTATTCACATCGCTTGTGTGTACAATCCACCAAATTCTAGTCTTGCTCAGCTTCCCCTTCACCCATTCCTTTCGACTCTTTCAAATCCATTCATCATTGGGGGTGATTGGAATGCCCATTCTCCACTCTGGGGCTGCTCTGGTCACGACAGCAATGGCTCTATCCTTGAAAACTTCATCCTAAATCATAACCTCTTCCTCCTTAATGATTCTTCTCCTACCTGCTTCAAAAACGCTTCATCTCCTAGTGCAGTCGATCTTTCTTTCTCTTCTCCCAATTTTGGTCTAAACTGCTCTTGGAGAACTCTTGATGGTACTTTTGGCAGTGATCACTCTCCTATTGTTCTAACTCTTAATGACGTCCTACCTCCTTCATGCTTCAAACCTCTTCATTCTCCTCATTGGCTTCTCTCCAAAACTGATTGGGGCAAATTTCGTTCTTTAGTCGATTCCTCTCTCTCTCCTATTCAGGCTGATTCCGATCCTCTATCTCAATACAACCTTTTCACCTAGTCTCTCTATTCTGCTCTTTCCCTCTCATCCCCTCCCTTCCCTTCTAATAACTGTCGTAAAACTTCTGCTGCCTCCTCACTCTGGTGGAATGACGAGTATAAAGCAGCCTTCAGGAAGAGTACCGACACTTTTAGAACCTTTCGCTCCTGCTCTTCTATGTCTAACTCCCTAGCTCACAAAGAAGCTAACGCTAGAGCCCGTAGCATCCTAAAGGCTGCCAAGAGGAATTCTTGGAGAACTTTCTGTTCCTCATTTTCTAGAGATTTGGAAGTTAGCTAGGGCCTTTAGATTTCCCTCCTCCGAGCGCCCCCTTCATTCTACTCCTGCGTTGCCTCATCTTCATTCCTTTTTGGACTCTATCTCGCCCGCTTCGTTGGCTATAAACCTGCTTAACAACAGCCAAGAAATTCGACGGCTCAAGAGCTCTAGAGTCTTTGATATTATTTAAAACTTGAATAGATGTTCCTGGGGTACCCTGATAGTGGTGGCCCCTTACGTGTTAATTTGCATTCCAGGACAATTGCTTGATGGTTTATGGAGACCAGTTGTAATTAATATAAAGATTGAAAAAAAACAGAAACGTAAAGTAGCAAAACAGAAACAAAGCGTAGAACAAAAAAAACAGGAGCACATGAAAAATTAAAGAACCGAGATATGCAGACCACACAAATAAATAATAATAATAATAATAATAATAAAACAAACTTAGATTTGAAAAGTAGAATATAATCAATTACGAATTATTTCTGTTGGATTGCGGTATGAATCTCTTTGCCAGCTCCTAGCGAGTCCCTATCAGACAATTTAAGCACGTTTCTTAATGCCATTCTACACACTGCCTGCTTATCAATACCCATCTATCACAATTCCCGAGCTAAGAGAGTACCATGGTGGTGCAAAGAGATTCATACCGCAATCCAACAGCGCAAACGAGCACTCAGAAAGTATAAAACGTCTCGGTCGCTACCTGACTTAATAGCCTTCAAAAAGTCCCGAGCTCTTGCCCGTGCTCTTATTCGCGGCAAAAAACAAGAATGCTGGGAACAGTTTATCACATCGATCTCTTCATCAACGTCAAATGGGACCATGTGGAACAAAATAAAATCCATCAGCGGAATCAACAGCGCCCCAAAACGCGTTCAACTCAGAATCAATTGCAGCCAGATAACGGATGAAGTGGACGTCGGCAAAGCGTATGCCAGCTACTTTGCCGCAGCATCGTCGTCAGAAAAGTACCCTCCCGCCTTCCGCATCATGAAACACCAAGCAGAGCAACAGCCAGTGCACTTCCCGTCCGAATCCAACGAAGCATACAACAGTAACTTTGCCATCTCAGAATTAAATTTCCAACTCAACTACCACACATCCCACACTGCTCCTGGCCCCGACTGTATCCACCCGTACATGCTAAAGTATCTCCCAATTTCCGGCAAACATTTTCTCCTACATATATTCAACCAAATCTGAAATTCCGGAAACATTCCGACACAATGGAAATCAGCCAATATCATTCCAATACTAAAGGAAAATAAAGATCCTACTCTTCCTGAAAGTTACCGTCCTATTTCATTGCTTAGTGTCATTTCCAAAACGCTGGAGAAGGTGGTTAATAGGCGCCTCATGTTTTTCCTAGAACAAAAATGTCTTCTATCTCCTAACCAAGCCGGCGGGCGAGAGGCAAGATCGACAGTAAGCCAGCTACTTAGCCTGCAAAGGCAGATTTTATCGGCGTTTCATCGCCAACAGTACCTCTACGCAGTATTTTTCGATTTAGAACGTCATGGCTTACTACTAAAACTGCGAACGGCGGGAATCGCCGGAAAATTGGGTAAATACCTACACAGCTTCTTAGACAATAGAACGATCCAAGTTACGACTGGTTCGTCAACGTCTGAACTGATGCTGTTGGAAAATAGTGTACCTCAAGGCTCTGCTTTAAGCGCAACCTTGTTCATATATTATGTCAATGATATAACTGACTGCCTTGCCGCCCCTGTAACGTCCCGGCTCTACGTTGATGACCTAAATATATCCTTATCATCCAACCATCCTATAAACGCTCAAAATATTCTCCAAAAATCCATCGAAAATTTACAGAAGTGGTCCAATGATAACGATCTGACCTTTTCCTTAACAAAAACAATATGTGTTGATTTCCACAGGGGACGCCAAAACCCACTTCCCAGCGTATTCCTGAGTCTAAATGGTTTTCCTATCCCAAATCGTCCATCAGTCAAGTTTCTAGGCCTAATATTTGATAAAAAACTTTCCTGGCGCTCTCACATAGCTGAGTTCAAAACCGAATGCCTAAAATCCTTGTCTATCCTGAAATATCTATCAAATTACAAGTACAATATAAACCCAAAATTACTTCTTACAATTTACAGATCGATTATCCTTTCACGAATCAATTACGGGTGCCAGGTGTACTCCTCAGCCGCTAAAAGTGTGCTAAGATCCTTAGATCCTATACATTCTGCTGCCCTCCGGTCTATCCTTTCTGCTCATCCCTCTTCTCCGGTTATAAGTTTGTATTACACTGGCAGGTTGTCCCCCGTTGTCCTACTATAGGATGTACTATAACTTTAAAGAATTGAGCACCCTCCTTAGTAGTACCAAAACCCCGACAATATCTCCTAATATGAGGTTTGGGAATGACCCAGTGCCCGAACTTTTTTCGGTTATGGTTCGTTTCCAAATCTTTTCAATTCCAAGAACTCTGCTAGACTTCGCAGCAACCGCACCACCTTGGAGTCAGCCAATCACAAACATCAACATATCGCTGACAAAATTTAACAAAGCACAATACCCCTCAAACATAGCACAAATAGCAACAAATATCATAGCGAGCTACACAGACCATGCATGCCTCTACACAGATGGAGCGAAGGCAATAGGTTATCAGTCACCGGCGGCATGCTCCTTCGAAGTCTCAGGGGTAGCAGAGTCAGTTAGACTGCACGATTGCTGTACAGCACTGGACGCTGAAATATACGCGATGGTATTTTGCATCCAACACTATACCGATAGCAACCCCCAGTCCCAAAAGGCCCTATTCATAACTGAGACTCTCTAAACTCCCTTCAACTCATCTCGGGGATTAAATCTAACAACCCTTTGGTAAGGAAGGTCCATTACGTATTATACAGGTTACCACATTTAAACTCCGAAATGTCCTTCCTATGGGTGCCAGCTCATGTTGGGATTCCAGGCAATGAGCGTGTCAATCGAGCAGCTCAGGCGACATTGTTCTCTCCAATGCCACACAACCCCTCTCTTCCCCCTACATTGGCTCATTTATTTATGCAGCAAACTGGAGAAGAATGGCAACAGGAATGGAGATCTTCAAGTACGTTTCTCCGAAGCATAAAAACAACCACGGAGCCTCGGTGGCCCACAGACGGAGTTTCCCGCAAAGATTTTTCTGTCCTGAATCGTCTCCGAATAGGACATACAACCCTCTCGCACGGCTACATATTCACGAGCCAGGTACCCCCAAATGTCTGCCCCTTTTGTAGTCAACCGAGCGCCCCATCCACCTATCACCTACTTCTCGAATGTCCCTCTTTTGCAGTACCACGATCCATGCACTTTACCACTTCCTCTAGTTCTACGATACTGTCAAATGCTCCGCCCGCGGTCGCAGCTGTATTAGCTTACATGCGGAGCAGCGATCTGTACTATCGCGTTTAATCCCCTTAAGTAGGCTCCATGTGCTGTAATAGCCCCAGTAGTTAAACACGGCACATGGAAACCCTCATATACAATCTTATAAAAAAAAAAAAAAAAAAAACAATAAAAAAGAATTAAAAAGCAACAAGTGGAAAAATAAATATAAAATACATACAACAATGCACTTGGTGTCAACTAGATTAAATAATACATAGACAAAAATAACATAAAATAAATTTTTAAAACTCCAATTATTTAATTGCCAGCGAATATTTTAAATTTCTTATAACATTACAAAGATCGAGTCGGCACTTATTACATTACAGGCACACACGGAAAGAATAATAGAAAAAAAAGATCGCGATCACACACATTAAAAGTTACATGCGGAGAATTGAAAAAGTAATACAACACGGGCATATCGGAAGAAAAACATAAAGGTGTAATGAATTAGTTAATAAAAAATCACTGGAACAAAAAAAAAATATTTAAACTAATTAAAATCTTTATTAAACAAACGACAATAACAAAATACATTATTTAAAACTGATTATTATTTAATTAATAATGTATTTTAAAATCATAATACTAGCTGACCCGGCGATTTTCGTACCGCCTTAGAAAATAAATGTTGTGTTAACTTATTAGCTGAATTAAATTCAGTTTTTTATTAAGATAAAATTAATACTCAAAATTAATTAAGTCCGATAAATGTACAAAAATTAAAATGAAAAGTATTTTAATTATATTAAAGTGGGGATGCGCCGCATTTTAAATATTGCATGGACGCAGAAGAAAACAAATAAAGAAATAATGGAAATAATAGAAGAAGAAAGGAAGCTGATAAAAATTTTGGAACAAAGAAGAGACAGATTTTTGGGACACATACTGCGCCACAACACCTTCATAACGACAATAATATAAGGGAAACTAGAAGGGAAGAGGAAACGAGGCAGACCCCGACTTAAATGGATAGAACAGACAAAAATCAAACTGAAAATGGATTATAATAATATTAAGAACACAGCACAAGACAGAAAAAAGTGGAAAAGGATAATAGGTTAAGCTACAAGACAAGAGCAAGGCTCTTAAAAAGAAGAAGAAGAAGAAGAAAATGAATGTAATTAATGTGGCAGCAAGGCATTATTCGCCTTAATAACAAAGATCAGTATAACCCAATACGATAGTTCACAAACGAAAAAAATATTCAATTATACAATAGCTCGCAAACGGTTTGACTTATCAGAATTGGATCATAAATTACAATTAAACTTCTATCTATGACGATTTACAATTTTAAGCTGAGCAATTACCCTGGATGGCATAATATGGAGTTTAGAACGACCTCAAAAATCACCCTTAAAAAATTCATAACTCATCTTCAGATAACCCTTTAAAAGCGAAATTCAAAATATAAAACAAAACATAGAAGCCCTTTCATAAAATCTAAAAATTACGGTTAAATAATTGTGTGAACCTCCGTTTTGGGCCAAAAACAGCAAAAAAAAAAAAGAATTTTCTTCGTAAATTTTGTTTTAAATTTTGTATTCTGCTATTCGGAGCGAAGACAAATTCAACAAGTCAAAGATCATAAAAATCGGTCCAGCCATTCTTGAGTTATAAGTGGTGTAACTAACACGACTTTCTTTTATATATATATAGTTTTTAAAGACCGCATAAAAAACAAAAACGCTTACATAAATTGCGTAATTTGTACAGAAAAAGAAAAAAACAGCGCTGGAAGACCAAAATAATATAATAAATCGTATGATATGTCGTTTTTGAACATTTGCAAGACATTTTACTACCCCAAACACACATTAAATAGTAGAATATATATCCCATCAAAAACGTAAATGTAAAATTGGGAGCCAAGTTCAATATTAAGAATATTCGTGGTTATCGACTTCGCCGACAAAAGAATTGAGATCTTAATGGGTACCAAGTTCTGTAGATAATCGTGAAATTTATTTATAAGAACATACAGCATTCTAAAATAAATTTAAAACACAATTTCGTATTTTTTTCTGCTACAACAATGTTTGCTATTTAAAAATATAATTTCTTAAATTTGAACAGCCGAATTATTTACACAAAGCAGATAATTTAGGATAAATTCTAACTATTTCAATTGGCTAGTTTTTACCAGTAAACAAAATTTTTAGAAGAGTAAGATATGTTGACCTTGCAATATAAAAACAGCAACTTGTGTATAACATAAAGAAGATAAGTTGATTAGCCAAATATGAGATAACTGGTATGTGAAAATTGGTCAAGTCAAATCGTGAGCTTTAATTTGTCCTAAATTATCTGCTTTATGTAAATAATTCGACTGTTCAAATTTAAGAAGTTATATTTTTAAATAGCAAACATTGTTGTAGCACAAAAAACAAGAAATTGTGTTTTAAATTTATGACATATTTTTCTTAAATACATATTTCTTTTAAAATTCTGTTCAGGGAATAATTCGATAGGTGTTAAACAGGCTGAATCTATTTTCGATAAATGGGTTCATTACCTTATATAGTACCTAAATTTTGGATGATTATTTTTGTTTTATGGTGAAATATAGAATATAGATGCAGAGTTTCAAAATTCATTTTAATATGTGTGTTTTTACTTAAATATTTATGTACTAGGGGGCTTTCCCCCTGGCCGCTTCGCGGCCCAACCCCCCACCTGGACCCGCCCCCAAACCCTCGTTTTGTGAGAGTTTCGTCGTGACCAAGGCTCAAAAATATTTTTCGATGTTCTCACTCGACTCAAGGCAACATACAATTGCCCATGATTGAAGACATTATCCCTCAAATCAACAGCGGCGAAATGCAATGTTTCACCCGGAGCTTTGTTAATGGTCATGGCATAGGCTAACTTGATGGGAAACTGCCTTCTTAAAATCTAAATGCCAGTGTCGCCAGCTATAAATTTGAAACTGATCCTAGAAATTAGAAACGTCTTATATTCATTTTCCGGACGAAATACTTCAATTATGAAACCTTTAACAGATTTAATGACGACTTTTCTTCCATTCACCAGACCTTCTTCGAAATTCAAATTTCTGATGAGGATACAAATCGCTCCAATTTTTATAGTAATTTTGTGATTTGGAACTCCTGGGTCTGACATTTTGTTTAAAATTTCAGTACATAAATGTGTGGAATCTCCATTTGTTTCTTTTTCATCAATCAGAGTTGTATCAACACCATATAAATTTATTTCATCTCCAGAAATTTTTTTCCCTATAATCAATATGTTGTTTTTATTCGTTGATGATAAAATACATCTTTTGGACATTTTAGAAAAATTTGAGAGAACATCATCGAGATAAATGTGATCAATCATATCATCAAGTGAAGTAAACATTTTTAAATCGGGGAAATTTAATAGGATTCCATTTTCTTCGCCATACAAAGTCTCTGGCATTTTTCCTTCACCAATTTCTAATAAAAATTTTGAGTAACTCGGACCACTTTCGAAAAACACATACTCCTCGAACCCTTTTTATAAAACGATTGTGACCAGTCTCTATATTTCTCTTTCCACTATCACGATACTGTTCGTAGAATTGCAAATACGTTAGTTTGCTCATTTCTTCAGTTTGTGCCGATCACAACTTCAAAATTACAACGTCGTTTTTCAAATTTAAAAATACACCAATAATACACCATAGAGGAAACAAAAGAAGAATCGTTAACAAAAGATGTTTCGTCTTCGTCCATTATGAGTAATACACGATGAACGAAAAACCAGTAACGGTTGCTGGGTGGGTGGAAGCGCGGTACTTTGTAGATAAATGCAGTACCGGTTGATGGTGGGCGGAAGCGCTGTACGGCATAGGTAAATACAGTAGTATTCCGTTTTCATGTGATTGGTAATGATCTTATTAAATTAGCGCTGATCTATTCCCTTTTTGTTTTCAGCCCCAAGGTGTGAAAATTTTGGACATCTTATAATTTTCCTAAAAGCCACTTGCCTGGAGCTGTCGATTAAAAAATAAATTAGCTTTCTACGTGCCATAGAACCGTCTCAGGACTTTTTTTTGATTTTATATCTAATAATACGAAAATTGAAATTATTTTGTTAAAAGTTTGAATTAAAAAAGCTCAAAAAGTTCAATCGCTAGAAGGGTAGTGTACGCGAGGGAAATACTCTAAATTCAATTCTCTTCAAAATGAGACCTAGAGCAGTTCAGTAGAATAATTAGTTTTTGATAAACGATTAAAAAATTGAAAAACGGCAAAAAAATGTGATTTATTTCTTTGATTTATTGCTCGTTTTGAGCCCTAAGGTATGAAAATTTTGAGCGTTTTATATTTTTTCTACATGCTGCTGATGTAGAGCTGTCGATTTACAAAAAAAAATAGCTTTCTAAGTGCCATAGAACGGTCTCAGAACTTTTTTCTTTGACTTTTTGTCTATTTTTTGATTTATTTCTCGTTTAGGTATTAAAATTTTGAGCACTTTATATTTTTCCTAAATGCTACCGACCTGGAGCTGTCGATTAAAAAAAAAATTAACTTCCTAAATGCCATAGAACGGCCTCAGGACTTTTTTGTAATTTTTGGTCTTTGTCTTATTTTCTTCTATTTTGGTAGAAAAATTTGATACATCGCTCGTTTTGAGCCCCAAGGTATGAAAATTTTAAACATTTTATAATTTTCCTAAAAGCGACTGATTTGAAGCTGTGGATTAAAAAAAAAAAATCAGCTTTCTAAGTGCCATAGAACGGGCTCAGGATTTTTTTTTCATTTTTGGTCTTCTGTCTTATTTTCGTCTATGGTGGAAGAAAAATTTGATTCATTGCTCGTTTTGAGCCCCAAGGTATAAAAATTTTGGACCCTCCATAATTTTCCTAAAAGCCACTGAATTGGAGCTGTCGATTAAAAAAAAAATTAGCTTTCTAAGTGCCATAGAACGGTCTCAGGACTTTTTTTTGATTTTTCGTCTTTTATCTTATTTTCGTCTATTTATTTCCTTGGCGCTTTATTATAGAGATATGAAATGAAATGGACAATAATAATTTTATACATAAATTTATGTTCATTCATTAAAAAAAATTGAGTTCATCTAGGCACCGATAAACATTGCAGTATTGAGACCTTACAGTGTACGTGATAGCAATAGATAAATAAATAAAAAAAAGTTTGAATAAAATTTATTAGACCTAATGGACATACAGTACTTTTTGTTTTAGTATTCAATCATCGACGAAGGAACAATGTCGCATAAAAATTATATTTGGAAATTTTTCGAAAAATGTCCACATCAGATTCTTCCAAAGCTATATGCAAACAGTGCAATAAGTTATTTTCTTCAGCGAGTTCAGAGCCTAAAAGGCAAAAAATTCATGGTTTGAAGCTACACTTGTCGAAATTTCATGAAACAGAACATAAGCAATATTTAAAACGTCAATTGGAAATCGAAGAGCACAAATTAGAAACTAAATTAAAGCGATGCGATTCATCAAACTCAGTTGTCAGCAGTAATAGTGGCAATGGAAGCAAACTTGTGCAGACCATAATTCCTAACATGGCGTAGGCGCAGACTTCAAAAACATCAAAGTGGCCAGATCATCATGAGATATCACGCAGAATTGATAAAGGTATCATGGACTTAATAATTGTTGATATGCTTCCATATACTTTGGTGGAAAGTGATTCATTCAGACGACTTAATTTTACAGATCCACATGCTCCTCAAAAGTGCAATTTCAATTCAGAAAAATACTTTAGAACATCTTTGATGTCACAAACTTATGAAAATGTAACAAATAAAATATACAATTTGATTGCCGCATCAGTGACACCTGTGATATATGGACAAACCCTCCTAAAACATGCTCGCTCCTTAGTCTCACTGGCCATTTCGTTGTTGGACCAAAACACCTTAAAGTTATACTAGGTGCACAAGTACTCGAAAATGTTTTCAGAGGAAGAGCACGAAATAGTCATTAAAACTTGCAGACAAATAGTAGGGCATTTTAAACGAAGCGAGCAGGATTCTAGAAAGTTGATAGAATGTCAAAAACAATGCAGATTACCAACACATTTTTTAATTCAGGATATTGAAATCAGATGGAACAGTACCTATAACATGTTAGAAAGATTGCTGGAACAAAAAACCGCCGTAAATTCATACAGCTTGGAACACGGCCGTATTGACACTCTTTCTCTTTCTGACTGGAAACTCATGAAGAATCTTACTAATGTGCTAAAGTTTTTTTATTAAGCTACACTCAATCTGTCATTTGATAATGCATGCATATCCGTTGCTATTCCATTGTTATCATTATTAAATAGAAATCTACAGACTGGAGACGAAAATGAAAGTGAAGTAATGAGAAGCATGAAAACACGGTTGCATGAATCCATTGCATACGTCAAAGGACATCCTGCTCTAATTACTTCAATATTTTTGGACCCCAGATTTAAAAATACATATTTGAATTCTGATGAAGTTGATAATGTCATAATGGAGATAGAAAACTATTTGAAGACGTGCGCGGACGAAGTTACTGAAACAATAAGCGAAAACTGTCATTCTGGAGTCCCACAGCCTTCTTGTTCATCTAGCATCGCGTCCTCCGAAAAAGGAGAAGGGCTATGGGACGCCCATGACAAATCTACTTGTCAATTAATAGAAACTTTTGGTGTGGATGATGGTGATCGCTTATCACAAGTTAAGCAAATTATTCAAGCCTACTTATCAGAGCCAAGGTTACAAAGAAAGGTAGATATTTATTCTTACTGGAATTCTAGTTCATTTTTGTGTTTGAGAAAGGTTGCACTGAAATTCTTGTCGGCTCCACCGACGAGTGTTTTTGGTGAGCAACTATTTAATGCAGCTGGTCAAATTTATTCTGACAGAAGAAGCAATTTGCGAGGCGAAAATGTTGACAAATTATTGTTTCTCGCTTATAATATTAAATTGTTCAATTATGAATACTTATAATTATCAGTCCATTAAGTTATTAATAGTTGCAGCTCAAATAGTTGTAGCTCAAATAGTTGTAGCTCAATGAAGCTCTTCACAGTTTTTTTATTTTAGTTAGAGAGAAAAATCTTTTATTTTCATACAACAAGTATTATTTGCATTAAAAATACTTAGTTGTTTTACTTAGTAAGTAGGTACTTTTTAATTTTAATTTTACTATTGTAGATTGTGGTTCATTAACAAGAGTGCCATACACAAAGACCAAAGTTGAGGAGAAATTATTTTGTTCTTAAAATGAAAGAGTATTTTTTGTTTTATGTATCTAAACATATTAGGTAAAAAGTAATTTAGTTTTGTACCTTTTATTTTATGTTATTCATAAATAATATTAAAAGCATAAATAATTTATTTGAAATAAAGAGTGATAATATGTTGTGTTAATGATTACTTTAATTAATATGTGATTTAAAAATAAAGACTGACTGATTATGATCGACTATTTCTTTTCCCCCCGAAAACATGACTTTATATGGAACTTTCGGTTTCGATTTCGGCCGTAAAACCTAGTTTCGGCCGGACTCTACTGGGTAGTTATAGATATAATAAAGTACATCCTCGAAGAATATACACATAAAAAAAGCAGATTTGGTAAGGGTTAGAAAAGCTTAATCAACAGTAAAATATATTCTTAAAGCAAACACAAACATAAACCGCTAGTATAGGTTAGAAAATTATTACGTTAGTCAAACAATGGTAAACGTCATCAACGCACATGCAAACATCTAAATACATCAAGCAACTCAGTACGGGTTAGCAAAGTATAAGTGGCTGGTTAAAGCCTCTTCTTAATCTCTATACCGGACAAATACTGTACTGAATGAAGGTATTCCTGTACTAGCATCTGCAAAGAAAGCAAGTGATTGATTTGAGGAGTGGTGTGTGCATTGAGATATTTTGTTATTAGTTTGTAACAGTGAAGATGCAGCAAGCATAAAGATGTAATTAGAGTAGAGTATGGTGGTGAAGTGTTGAACTCTTACTGGAAGGTTTGATGTGAAAAGGATATGGTCATTTGATTAAGTATTGACTCTTGATCAGTTGAGTAAAAGGGGGTGTGGTCATGCAACTATATACTCACTCTTGATTGGCTATTCTCCTAGAACGAAACTTTCCTAGCTACTTATACTAGAAGTAAGTTGCTGTAACAGCATTATTCATTTTTTTCAAAATCTGATTAGAACGGTAACCTACTGGCCAAATTAACTATATTGATCAGGCCAAAAAAAAAAAAAAATTAAAGAGAAGCAAATTTTTTACTGATACGTAGAACAGTTTTTTACTTTTTTTAAAAACAACAGGGGAACTAGAGAAAAAAAAAGTGTATCGAGTAAATAAAATTGATAATGGAAAAAGTATTTGTCCGTACAAAATTACTGATAAAATTGTAAAAAAATTATTATTTATTATTTATTTAAATATACGTGACATGCATAGCGACCATCAAATTTCAAACTCCATATCCATTAACAATTTCCCAAAATCGTGTGATAAATCGCCTTCAAT
Source organism: Icerya purchasi (assembly GCA_039619475.1). NCBI lineage: Eukaryota > Metazoa > Arthropoda > Insecta > Hemiptera > Monophlebidae > Icerya > Icerya purchasi. The sequence continues at coordinate 387,994,152 of CM077116.1, forward strand.
CCTTTTACCATGATCAAACTACGTTGATCTGTCAATCCAGGGAATCGGTAAATATTCCTCACATGCTGTAATCAACTTCAGCTTTTAAAATCTAATATTAAATTACCCCCATCGAATAAAAATATTCACAGACAGTTCTAAATCAGATTCAGTTGGTTATGCAGTCGTCATGGAGTAGATCATACGATCCGGACTGTTTGCCTTAAACTTGCCGTTCACTTTGCACTCCAATCTAATTTATTTGCTCTTATCAGCACCGACTTTTTATTCTCGTTTTTCTGCCTACCGCAATTCCATTTTAAATCGCAACACTCCATCACGCAAGGTATTATCTCGTCTTTGTCCCTTAAACCGAGTCGTATTACCTCCGCGTGGATGCTGGACTTCAGGAGCAGTATTAAAAACGAATTAGTTGATCTCGCCGCAAAAGAAACTGCTACCTGTTTTCCCAACCCTGATATCTCGATTCCTCTATTAAATTTTAAAACGCTGGTTTAAATATCGTAGTGTTTACAATTTTTATTACGTAAGAGTGGGAAAGTAGGCAGCAGCTTTTTTTTGCGGTGAGGTCGACTAATTATAATTAATTTCTCACGATGTTCTTATGACCCGGTGTCTACGCAAAGGTAATATGACTCGATTCTTGAGGCAGTAATGAGATAATGTCTTTCGCGTGGGGTATTGCGACTTTAAATGGAATTACCGTAGACAAGAAGGCGAAGATAAAGAATCAGTGCAGATAAAAGTACCTAACTTAGACTGGATTACGAAGTCAACTGCAACTTTGATTGCAAACAGCTCAGATGATAGAACCGAAAACATTTGGTAATGCGTAACGTGTGATATTCACCTGATCTATAATAACTGTGTAACCAATTGAATCTGTTTAAAGCCGTCTGTGAATATTTTTATTCGATCGGGATAGTTTGATATCAAATTTCGATAGCTGGAGTTGTTTAACTAATATTACTTATTTCCCTTTTTTTTTCATCTTGCCCAGATTGGTAGATTATTTTGTTTCATGGCAATAAATTGCGATTTCTCATCGGTTCGGTAAAAATTAGCACCATAAATATTTAAGAGTAAATTTTAATTTTCCAGTTACATTTTTATTAAATGTTAACTTTTTATATTTCTTGACTTAAATGTTTGCTTTTTTAAGTTTTCAGATGTAATCAGTTACAACAGAAGTTTACTTCAACGAAGATATTTTGTATGTTTTTTAACGTTTCTCGGAATGTTTGTTATGTACGCTCTAAGAATTAGTCTGAGTGTCGCGGTGGTTGAAATGGTATCTAATCACTCGCAGACATTAACCAATGGGTCTACAATAACGCAGGTTACTATTAGTCAGTATTACTAATTGGTAAAATGTTAATTAGATTTATTATTTTATTTTTTTTTTTTGCGATCGTTAATTGCAGATATAACCCCTTCGTTAACACATGTTTATTGTATTCAGAAAAAATAATTAGCATTTATTTCAATTACTAAGAGCGTAAATTAACTGTTAATGAAAATTTTTTTCTCTTTGTTGCGTTATGTATTGAGATATATTACGTTGTTAATCGGTAGCATTGTGATTGAAAGAACATATATAAATTGAACTTAACATTAGTTACCAACGTACAAAGTTATATAATCAATGAAATAATTCAACAGAACTGAATAAGTTCATTTTATGCTAAATATGGCAATTATATAACAAACATTTTTTATAAAAAGAAAATAATCATGTATATTATGTCTTAATGGTCTCATACCTAAAACTATATTTATATATAAAAAAAAAACTATATATCACAAAAAGATAGAGAATAATTATTTTAAAAAAGAAAAAATTATTTGAAAACCTCACAAAATATGCGATTAACCTACATATACGTACTAGAAATTAATTACAGTTATTCAGGTAGTTTTTTGTTGGTTAAACTTAAATGTTGTGTATTTCAGTTGCAATAGTGTCGTTTGGCAACAATAAACTTAAAAAAATTATAGCTCGGAAGTTATAATCTACTGTTATATTTAATTGTACGCTATAAAAGTGCACATTCTGCTTATTTGTGAAATGTTATATATATTTTTTCAAGTATAAAAAATTAATATGTAAAAAAAAAAAAGAAATGAGCGAATTTTATGTTTTTTTTTTTTTAAATTTTTAATTTATAAACGAGGATCTTGTTGAACGGCATTACAATAATAAGCATATAATTCAAGGATAAGCATGTTATATGCTCTCTAAGCTATTGTTCACGGAAGGATTAACAAAGCAAAAGTGTTCATTTTTAAATACTTTATTATTTAAACGAAATTCTGCTAAATAATGAGTAAATCAAAAGAAAACATTTCATTAAAAGGTATTGATAAATATGTGTATTGTTTTTCTTGTTTGTTTAATTTATTTTTTATTTTTTTGGTTTAGGTGTTAGCTAGGTTGACAGCTATTCGGACTGTCTACTTAATTTGTTAATTTAAGTTTTAAACATGTTCACCATGGATTAAAGTAAAACGAGTGTTTAATCCTTTGGTAGGATGTCAGGGATTGCGATGCTGGGTATTTGAAGAGAATAGTTTACTATTTATTTATTTATTTTGCTCCACCCTTGATTGCCTTCACTTTCTTAAGGCTTTCAGCTGGTATACAGATTGATTTCAGTTTTCGTGCAAATTTGAAGTGTGAATTGAGCATAGAATAAGATGAGTCTCAAAACTAAATCTCCAGGGGGGGCTACTGTCCTAGAATTAAAGAAACTACCGTATTGGCTAACAGATATTTAATTGAATACGGCGGACAATATCTCAGCCGAATTAACATCGTACCGTTAAATGCGATTTTAATCCCGACCGATCATTAACGTAGAATGAGTAGAACGGTTTTTTGTTAAGATTTACATGATGAACTTCGTTGTTGTTTCTTTTCGTAAAATAAAAAAAAAAAAACGGGCCTTATTTGTAAAATGTAATTAGCTTTGATCCTTTTCTGTATCTAGTGACTAAAATTCTGTTGTGGAAATTGAGAAAATAACCGTAGAGTAAGTTGCAGACAATAAATAATTTTATATTTTATTCGTTAACTTATCCATCATGCCATGTCAGGATGTCACTGGAAGTCCATGTGTTAACATTAGTGGCGATTTACGTCAACGTCCTTTTCAGAAATTATCAGCAATCTAAACAACCACCGAAAAAGAGATAAAATATAGTCCTTCGTAAACAGTTATGAGTTGATGAATTTTATTTGTCTTCATGGTAGAAATGATAATAGTTGACCTTTAGGAGCCGCTGTGGGACTAAAAGATTGTTACGGAAAATAAATCTCTTGGAGAAGGACGTGTTATGGATTGGAATAGAATTAACTTTGATTTCAGCATCGCACTTTTCTTATTTTTTCACCGCTGACAACGTAATCCGTTTGTTCATTATCCCTAAATTTTTCAGATTAAAAATCTCTTAAATTAGAATTTAATTATTTTATAAAAATAATAATTTTGATCTTTCTCGAAGTACAAAATCATATATGCATCGCACAAGTAGATGAAAATTATTCGAATTTATTTATGATTATAAAATATTAAAATTTAAGATTTATCCGTTAATAAAACTCATAAACAGTGTTCTATTGATATTTATTTGTTTAATCGTACATGATACAATACGGGTTAATGTGGAATTTTCATTATTAGCCGAGTGAGTTTACATGGAGCGTGGCTGAACAAGGATACATTTTGAGTTCATTTTTTTACGGTTATGCCTTTTCGGAATTTATCAGTGGATGGTTGGCCGGCCGGTTTGGAGGTGCTACGGTTTTTGGTTTACAAGTCATATGTGCAGCTATTGCTACATTATTAATTCCGTTCATTGCGTCCTTTGGATCGTTCCATGTTTTTCTATTTCGAGTACTGACTGGAATTTTTGAGGTAAATTTTTCATCGTTATTACTTACGAAATTAGTAAAATCCATGTTCTTCTTTGGTATAAATTTTGAGAAGGATTCGACTTATTCGATAAAATTTTGAATTTCGCCTTTTTCATACATCGGTTTACATTTTATTAGTACGATAACGCGTCCAACGAAAACACATCTTAAAAAAATAAAAAAGTCAGTAAAGTTGATATTTACCATTTGTTTCCAGCTTTACGTAATTCATGCCAGCCGAATATTTCAAACTTTTAGTCACATTAACTGTTTTCATTTGCTAACATACTTGAAATAGGCCATTTATTTTTTTTTAAATCATTTTAAAACTTGAAATTATTCTGTATTATCAAAAATTGTTCTTATATCGCCAAATGATGTATCTTTTCTAATACGGAACTTGGTGGCTCGAGCCGCCTCTGTTTTGACGTGCTCGCCTCCGATTTCGGAGCCGAAAACATTTCCTGTGCAAAATTTTGCCAGATGACTTAGAAGACCACGATGAATCGCTTTTTGGCCAAATTTTACTCGGAAGCAAAAATGACCCCTCTGCACATACAAAGATGCACTTGGGTTCAAAGAAATTCCACCAGACTTCTCTCCTATAGAATAATTATTTTCCTTCTATTTAAAAGACCATTATTTGTTATGACACGTAAACAGCTCGTTTCCGACTCATTTTATTGGCAATAACGTCGGAGGCGATAACAACATGAATTCATATATAATGCGTATTTTAAGAACAAAGTAAACTTAACTGATACATATTTAATCAGTGTCAAAAAGGATACGAACATATATCAATTGTATGGAGATATATGTACTTTCTTTATTTAGCTCATCTTTTCCTTATGTTTGCGGACATAACATACTTTAATAGTATTGCGATAAAAAACGTTATTTAAAAATTACACTAAAATTAATTAAACTTTTATTAACAAAGTAAGTAAGGACATGAAATAAAGCATCAGTTATATCAAATCCTTTAATAATACACCTTGAAATGAATTTATTAAATTTTTTAGAATACAATATGATTTTAAAAATTTATAGTTCTATTCACACGTCAAGATTAGAGGAACTTTTATCTAGAAGAAATAATTATTTTACAATAACATATTTAATAATTATTAAAATTAAACACTTATACATATATTCGACTTGGTTACATAACTGATAAAATAAATAGAATTATTCAGATTAAAAAATTTCTATAAAAATCACGTCACGGCCAAACGGTCACTGTAATATGAATTCATCTCACTGAGGATACGTATCCCCGTGATAAACATTTCAGCTATACCGCTCATAGCTTATTATTCAGACGTGGCAACAAAGCTGGAGGCGTATCATATCACTGTGGATCAAAAGTGGAGGCGAAATCATCCAATAATATAGGGAGTCAAAGTGGTGATGTTCGTATAAAAAATGGTGCATCCAAAAAACGTTAAATAATTTTACCCCTCTCGGGATGCCTGAATTGCCCAACTAGAGATACCTCTATATATCATGAAAATATTACATTACGATAACTATTTCCAGTGGAGGTGGTCATCCTATTCATATGCGGAGGCGAAAGAGATCCAAATGCACGTATATATATAATACTAGCTGACCTGGCGAACTTCGTACCGCCTCAGAACCAATAAATGTTGTGTTAATTTATCAGCAATTAATACTCAAAATTAATTAAGTTCAATAAATGTACAAAAATCAAAATGAAAAGTATTTTAATTACACGTGGCAGCAAGGCATTATTCCCCTTAATAACAAAGATCAGTATAAATTTACTTTAAAAAATTAAAGTAAATTACTTTGGAAACATGTTTTTTCGGGCTGTATCATCAGTTAACAACACAGAGTACACACTCAATTTACATACATTTTAATAAAGTGCGTACTCTGTGCTGTAGCCGATGATGGGCTATGCACGAAAAAACGTGTTTCTAAAGTGATTTAATTTCTTAAAGTAAATTTATACCGATTTTTAGGATTCCGTATACATATAATGTACGGAATCCTTATAAGATGGTACACAAATGACAAATATATCAAGTAAAAATCAATAATTCACGAACGGCTTGACTTATAAACTTCAAATTTGGAACATAAATTATAATTAAAATTATCTTTAAAGCGATCTATAACTTGAAGATGACCGATTACCTGGGCGGCAAAAAACCCAAAAAACCGTCAAGAATATATAATATGGTACATAAAACGACCTCAGAAATCACTTAAAAAATCATAACTCGCCACTAGATAAACTTATAACGCTGAAATTCAAAATATAAACTACAATGCAGGAGTACTTTCATAAAATCAAAAAATTTGGTTACAAAAGTTATGTAAAGTTGCCCAAAAAAAGCGAAAAATGACGTGTAGCCCCCCCCTAGCGCCGCGAATATTACCGATAAAAATTTTGAACACGGTTAAAAATATGCGCTTCCACGTATATTTCTCTAGTTTGGAACATCCGAGTTTCCAGCTTTAAAATTGGACCCTCGGGGCACCGAAAGCTCGAGATTTTGGAAAAAAATATTTTTTTTCTTGGGCTTGTGATATATTATTAGAAAGATCTCTAGTAGTCGGGAACGAAACCGAATTTCATTTTCTTAACCAAACTTTCAAAGTTACGATAAAGCTCAAAAAAGCTCGAAAAATTGCGCGTCCCTTAGCGCTGCGAGTATTATAGCTAAAAATTTACAACATGGTTAAAAATATGTGCTTCCACGTATATTTCTCTGATTTAAGACAATCGGACTCCAACTTTAGAATGAGACCTGTAGGACACCGAAAATTCAAAATTTTGAAAAAAAAATTTTTTTTTCTTAGGTTTGTGATATATTATTACAAATATCGCTGTTTGTTGGGAACGAAAACGTATTTCATTTTCTTAACGAAACTTTGAAAGTTGCCGAAAAGTTCAAAATAGCGCGAAAAATAACTTTTTAGCCCCATAGCGAAGCAAATATTACAGCTAAATATTTTGAACACCGTTAAAAATATGCGCTTCTACGTATATTTCTCTAATTCGAAACATCCAGGTTTCCAGTTTTAAAATTAGACCCTTGGGGCGCCGAAAGCTCAAAATTTTGAAATAAAATTTTTTTTTCTTCGGGTTGTGATATATTATTAGAAAGATCGCTATTCGTCGGGAACGAAACCGTATTTCATTTTTTTAACGAAATTTTCAAAGTTCCGAAAAGTTCAAGAAAACAAGAATAATTATGTGTCTCTCCACTAGCTCCACGAATATTACAGCTGAAAATTTTGAACGCGGCGTAAAACGTGCGCATCCCCTTATATTTCTCTAGTTTATAACATCTGGATTTCCAGTTTTAAAATTGGACCCTTAAGGCGCCGAAAGTTCGAAATTTTGAAGAAAATTTTTTATTTTTCTGACGCATGTTATATACCGTTTGAAGGATCGCTATCTGTCGGGAAAGAAACCGTATTTCATTTTCTTAATTGAACTTTCAAAGTTTGCTGAAAAGTTCAAAAAATCGAGAGAATTGATTTGTGACGCGAGTATTATAGCTAAAAATTTTGAGGAAAGTAGTGGGCATCCATGTATATTTCTCTGGTTTGGAACATCTAAGTTTCCAATTTTAAAATTAGTGGCTTGGGGCTCTGAAAGCTCGAAATTTTGTAAAAAAAAATTTTTTTCAAGTGTATTATTATTGGAAAGAGCGCTATTTTTTGGGAACGAACCCGTATTACGTTTTCTTAACGAAACTGTTTGAAATTTACTAAAAGTTCATAAAATTCTGAAAAATGACGAGTAGCCCCGCTTGTAATTTATGTATTGATTCAAGATTTTGAACAAGGTTAAAAAAATGTGCGTCCCGGTTTATTTATTTACTTTGGAACATCTAGGTTTCCATCTTAAAATTCAGAACCTTAAGCGCCGAAAGCTCGAAAGTTTCAAAAATAATATTTTTTTTCCGGTCATGATCGATGGAAAGATCGTTATTTGTCGAGAACGAAACCATAAGTTATTTCCTTAACGAAACTTTCAAACCTTGATGTTCCAAACTTGAGAAATATATGTCGAAGCGCATATACGTTTAACCCCTGTACAAAATTTTTAGCTGTAATACTCGCGGCGCTAGAAAGGAGGGACTGTTTGAATGTTTTGGCAACTTTAAAAATTTCCAAATACGGTTCGGAATTATGTTTAGAGACTCCGGTTGAGCTGTGGCGTACGAATTTCGACTGTTACTGGTTAAATATCGGATGGTAAGATTATCTGTTGAAAGTTAATATCCGCAGGAACGGCTAATATTATTCCCCGATGCGCACGATTAGCAAGCACCGGATTTGATTCAAAAACTTTATAGTTTTTTAGTTTTAAATGTTGGTTTTGTTTTAAGTGGGTTTCTTGAATGCACGAAATAAACGGGCTTGTTAATCGGTGTTATTTTTCTTTTGGCTTTATCGAAATACGAGACTGCAGCGGTTTTTAGAATTTGGTTCGGATTGTTATAATTTGCGTTAGTAGTGTTAGTACGAGGGCTAAGATACGGAACGGGATCGCAGGTTTCGGTTTGGTTATTTTCATTACGGCTTGTGTTAGTGTTGTTATGAACTGTAATGAAAGGAACGGACTCACTGCATCATTGTTTAGGTGGTACGTCCGCCTGATGAAAAACAGATGCGAATAGTATTTCGATTTGTTAAACAATTTAACGCCCTATGCTAGTAAATAAATATAAAAAAAAATATTTAATAATGGTCTAAGATACTGAGAGAGTCGAAAGAAAATACCGAATTGTTAAAAAATCATCACAGTAGAACGACAGTTTTTTTCACATCGCGGAACTATATCGACCTTTTTTAGTAAAGTAACCAGTTCGTCTTGTAACCGAAAGAAGTTTAATAACAAAGTAACCAAATTGCTTCGAAATTCGGTTTTCCAATTAGTGACATTTACAAAATTTGTAAACTATAATTTCGATTACCGTGTCTCTCTCTCCCATTCACCGAGAATCCAGGATGCAATCACCAACGTACACCAACCTGCCAGCAGGGAACACCAACATTCTAGCAGCCGCAGCAGAGTGATACGTAGCATCAATATTATTTCTAATTAATATTTTTTGCGTGTTTTCGTTTATATATTTATTAAATATCTTTGACGGTCGGCTATTCAAGAAAGATAGGTGTAGGAATTAACAAAATTACACATTTTAAAAAATCATAAAACCCTAATATTAGTATTATTAAATCTAAACCAATAATTTAAAAAAATAAATAAAAAAAGGATTTAATTAATTTTTCTTCATAACCGTTACATTTCACTTCAAATTAATCTAAGTCTTCGATTCAAATTAGTATTTTGCTTTACTGTTTTAAATTATTATTAGAAAAGATTTTTGAAATTTATTAAGATATTAAATTAAAATAGTAAAATTAAAATAGTAAAATAAAAATAGAAATTTATTCAAACAAATTTTCTTACATACTAAATAACTATAGTTATTGTTAACTTTCATACGGAATCCTCAGCGCATGAAACCTCATGCTTGACTGAACTTGTTAGGATTTCGTACACACATATAATGTACCGAATCCCAATAAGATGGTTTAGAAACGACAAAAATATTCAATTATACAATAACTCTGAAACGGTTTGACTTATCAGAATTGAATCATAAATTACAATTAAACTTCTTTCTATGACAATTTATAACTTTAAGCTGAGTGATTACCCTAGGTGGCAGGAAACCGTCTAGAAAATATAATATTGAATTTAGAAGGACCTGAAAAATCACCCTTAAAAAATTCATAACTCATATTCAGATAACCCTTTAAAAGCGAAATTCAAAATATAAAACAAAACACTGCAGCCTTTTCATAAAATTCAAAAATTACGGTTAGAAATTATTTAAACCCCTCTTTTGGACCAAAAACAGCAAAAAAAAAAATTAATTTTCTTCATAATTTTTTTTAAAATTTCGTATTTTGCTATTCGGGGCGGAGACAAATCCAACAAATCAGACTTTGTTTTATATATGTATATGTAGATAGCAGACCAGGTCACGCGTTGCTATGGATCAGTTGTAATACGTTGAATTAATATTATACTAATTCATTCAATACAGTCAAACTAATGTTTACTAATTAAGATAAAAACGTTTTATCTAATCTAAAAACACACAGGATTGAGCCTTCGAATTCACTTTCCGGATGGTTGGAAAATGTTTTCAATAACTGCACATGTTGATTTTTATGAATTTATTTCTGAAGTGATAGACATCTTTTTATATACAGCCTTTTTACAACATTTTCAAATCTTTTTTTCTTGCTATTTGCAACTGAAATATAAAATTAACTTTCACCGCACAAATGTGAATATATTTATACAATATTACCAAAAGTTGCGAAAATAGCGAACACACTTTAAAAACGAATACACATGGATAATATGCGAGTAACGGACGGGTGGATGAAGCACATTTACCAAAACGAAAATACGAATAGGTCTGAATAATTCGGAACACGAAAAACATACAAAATGGTTGATGCACTATTGTAATGTTTGCGGCCGATCTTTCAATTTCTTGTCGGTAGCTAATTTTTCGGATCAAAAACCTTTCAGTTGTTATAAATGTTGCATTGGTGGGACAATCTTTTTGTGCTCCTCAGATTTCTTTCTTGACTTGATTGCAGAGTCGTGTGAATGTTTCACTTTTCTTATGGTTTTTACCGTATTTCTGATTTTCTTTTCTTTTTCCCGATTTAGGGTGTACCGTGTTTAAGAGAAATGCAGACCGGACTGTACTCGCTAAACAATCATTCGTCTACATTGTTCTCCTACAGCTTTTTATTATATATTTAGTTTAGCGTTGCGACCATTTAACGCCGGTAAATGTGGTCAGCTACAATTCATAATTGTTAGATGTAAGCACGTACGGAGGAAAAAATGAAAAATAAATAAAAATAAAAAAAAAGAAAGAATTACAATTATATAGGTAAACTTAAAATTCAAAACCTTATCTAAATACAAAATTTCATCCAAATCATATTCACAAAACAAAATATTTTATAACTAATTTATGAATTTGAAGCATCTTTTTGTATAACTTTGCTTTTCAATACTGAACGCAACAAAAATGTAGGTGTCCTTTGAATTCGCTTTCCGGACGGTTAGAAAATGTTTTCAATGACTGCACACGTTTATTTTTATGATTATATTTCTATACGTTTTTTATTAGAAAAATTATATTTTAGGTATATAAAGTTGTCAGCTTTATCTATCAGTTTATTCGTTATAAAAGCAAATTAAAAGCCTTTTGTAATTTTACCTGTGATCAGTTGTTTTCCTACCAATTTGAAATAATTTCCGACTAAATCACTACAAAATGTAATAAAGGGTATATAGGGTGTTTAAAATGTGCGCAATATTAAGCTTTACTTCATTTAGCCAGTCTTCGAGTAACCCAAGCCTTTTGTTAGCAGTTCTTTTGAAACTGACTTTTGTTTTGTCCGTTATTATGAATAGTAAGTCATCTACATATGCGCATAGGTCAACGTTCTTGTCGTATGGTAGAACTTGGTTGAATAATATATTCCAGAAAAGTGGACCTAAAACGCTACTCTGTAGGCAGCTTATTGGTTTCAGTGTTTGCACTATGGTTATCTATTTAAAGATTAACACGTCTGTTTTTAAGGTAACGACATATTGTACTTAGCAATAGTATGTCTTTGATAAGAATAGATTTTAAAATGTCAAACAAAGCACGGTGCCAGCAGTTATCAAAGGCTCCTTTGATATCCACTCCTATGACGAGAACGTTCGGTTTTTTCTTAAGGCTGCTGTTAATCTTGCTGATCGCATAATTTACAGCATGTTCTGTGAACACGCTTTGTCTGAATCCAAATTGTCTTTTATCTAAAAAGTTTGTTGAGTTCAGATGGAAAGTTATCCGATTTTTTAATAGGTTTTCGTAAATTTGGCTTACACTATTTGAAAGACATATTGTGTGATTGGAGCTGATGAGATTTGCATCTTTGTTTGATTTATGAAGTAGGATTACATTTGATTCGTGCCAGGGTTTAGGGAAATAGTTTAAGGAGAAGATTTTTTTGTATAGAAGTGGAAGGAGTTTTTGGATAGACCTATTGGATTAATTTTAGTGTCTTATTTGTAATATTGTCAGGTCCAGCAGCTTTGTTGTTTTTTAAATTTTTTATAATGCTATTTAGTGAGAAAATATTAAGAGGGGTCCGTTGTAGGTGAGCAACATTTTCCTGTATGGGAAGTTTAAAATTTTCTCTTAGTATTTTCTGTTTGTTGTTGTCTTTGTTAGTGCTGTCTAACGGGAAAAGAGAGGATAGGGAGTAGTTTAGATTCTCTGTCACATTGGTGATTTTATCGCCGTTATTTTTTGTGAAAAGTGGAATATTGTTTGTTTTTTTTTGATTTCAGAAACGTTAATTTGTAGCTTAAGCTCCGTGGTTTGACATTTTCAGAGCAAATTTGGGGGAGAGTTATATAATTACGTTATATCTTCTATAGTAGGCCGTAGATTTGAGAAATACGTTGTTTCATACAGAAAATCAAATAACTACCTCTTTAGAAATTTAAAAATGTTTTAAAAATACATGATTATTACAATTTTTAATTTAACTTTTGTCTTATATTTAGGGGTGAAAAATAAAACGAAATTATGAAATTATACCTTAAATATGGTAGTTTAGAAATAGTAAGAAAGATAGTATTTTTATTAGACTTTAGTTCTTTTTTATTTGTGTTAGTAATCCGATGATCTGAATTCTTTGTTCATGAGCAAGTTTAAATATATATATTTCTTATTGAACTACTATTTTCATTTACATTACAAAATAAAAATTAGAAATAAATAAGAAAAGCAAAAGATCGGTGACAGTTGGGTTTAAAATAAAATAAAAATGTAACATTAATAGTTTTACTAGAGAACAGTATTAAATATTAGTTATAATTAAATCCATAGGTAACGTTTATTCAAATTTTTTATAGTATAAATTAAGTTTCTCTGATAAGACACATTTTTTCATAAAAGCTTTGATTCTGGGAGGGGGGGTCCCCTATCAACCCCCGTGGATCCGCCACTGTATATGTATATATATATTGAGACGGATTCGGAACCTGCAGCCCGATCTTTTAACGGTGTTCGAATTCTAAAATATTTTCCCTGGCAAAGTCATTAATTCGTGATCTATCAAACACGGGGTTTTTATTCGGCATTATCGCAGCTTGTAGGTATGGAGGATACCTGGTAGTTTTATTTAAATGTTCTAGAAACATCGATACCTTTATCACGTTTACTAATCGTTCTACGATTATTATTCGGTTAGAGATATTCAGTTAGATTGTCTTGTTACGTTTCCGATTCTGGTCGTCGTCGAGCGTGGCAGCTTTTAATCTAGTCGCGTTACGTTATCGCTTTGAATTGTATACGCAATGCCGCACGTTTTCGGTTTCTTTCTTTTTAAAATTCGTTGTCGTTTTTTCTAGTCGCCGTCAAATTTACGTATCGATTTATTGTTTTTTTTTTGTAAATTTTTGTCAGAATATACGAGTTTTTTCCGTAGAGATTTATCATTGGACAAGCGGTTAGTTTTTGTTATATTATTTTTGTCGTTTTTTTCCCGGAAGATCACGATACTCTACTAGGCGGAACTATTCCAGTTGTGATACACCGTAAGTGTCGCTGGCGCCCGTAATTTACGTAATTCTCACCGGTTGTTGAATATTGTCATCAAGAAAGGTCAGTCTTTAACATGTGGTGCCCATAAATTTCATCATCGTCATCGTTTTAAATCATATTGCCGAGAAAAGCCAAATTAACAATATATATATATATACAGAGTCAGCTACATTAATATTTTGTCACGACGTTGCGGAACAAATGTACACACCAAATAGATGGAAATAAAGCTTTTTTTGTAATTTTTCAAACAAAATAACATAAATAATAACTTCCTAAATACATACACGCCAAAAAGAAAAAAACATAAATGAAAAAATATCCCAGCTCCGGTAGCAGCGAACGCAAGAAGCCAAAATTTGGTACGCCACATTAATATTCGGTCAATGACGGACCGATGCACGAGTAGCAGCCCCTGGGGTTTTTCCCAACGTGAAGAATGACGTTAATACAGTTGAGTGTGAGTCATCAATGAATATGAAATTGCAGTTACTATGCAAAATAACACAAGTGTAGTTGTGCAGAAAAGAAAAATGTCGCGTAGAACAAAAATACCTTGATTAAGACTCGCGAACTCGTAGAGTTTCATAAAAAGAATGGTCTATCGGGCAGTGAGATAGATCGGTTACTAAATATGTCGCGAAATACTGTGAATGACATTTATCGGCGGCATTAAAGGCAGGTCGAATCCACTCTATAACGCAAGAAGGGAAGCCAAAAAAAAAAGGATACTCTTGATGTACGGGTTATTTGGCTACATGTAACAGCAAATCCAGAAGTAAGTGCTCCGAAATTAGTAACAGCGTTACACGAACGAACTGGGAAATTGGTTTTAGCTGAAATCGTACGAAGAGCGCTCATAAATATGGGATACAATTCGAGAACCGCTAGGCGTAAACCCGTCATATCTGTCGTCAACTGCAGAAAACGGTTAAAATTTATAATTTGTTTTTGGTGCTGACGAAAAACAAGGAGTGCGGCGTAAGCAGAATATAGCATCGGGGAAGAAGAATTTGACTGCGTCGGTCAAACATGATGGGGGAAGTGTGCTGGTATGGGGGAGTTTCGCGGCTAGTGGCCTCGGGACTTTGGGTTTTATCGAACGAACCATTACTGCTGCGCCTCTTATGTTCAGATTTTGAAAACCAATTTATATGCAAGCGCCGAGAAAGTGGGTCTACAGAACCATTTCAGATGCATCAGAACAATGACCCGAAACATACCGCATTCGATACTCGGTTATGGCTGTTCTATAGTTGCCGCTCTGTTATGTCAGCTCCGTTACAATTACCCGACTTCAACCCCATTGAGAATCTATGGGATTTCTTGGAGGGGAAACTACGTGAAAAATCAATTACCAGCTTTACCCAGCTGAAAGAGCGCACCGGAGGAATGGAACAAAATTCCTCCAGGTTACTGCCGTAACTTGATTTCTTCGATGCAACGTAGGTTGGAAGTGTGATCCGGGTGAAGGGTTGGCATACAAATTACTGATCTGCTCATTTGTTTACCCTATCGGAGGAACATACATAAATGTAAGTTTGAAACATTCTCTAGCGATGTTAGACTTTGAATTATTCTAATGAAAAATATTGAAAATTCGATTCAAGAAAAGTTCGAAGACTGTGCGATAAATCACAAAAATAATGTCAGTTATATGGGAGAAATTTGACCAGCACTCAAATTATATTGAAGCATACTGAGCTGGTTAATCTAAACGAGATGTGCCGAACATTATTTCAGTTTTTTGTAATAGACCGGGTGCTGGATGGAGCTGAGCGTGCAAAATATGAGGACCGCATTTTGTAAATTGTTTTAAGCTCAGAAAAGCTTGCACAGATTATGGTTCTGGATGTTGCCGGAAACTTTAATTTATTTTTAATACACCCTCCTCTTAGATATCGAGTAAATCGATTAAACAAATGCTTCGAAGCCATTTTAATGACTGTTTTAGTGAAAATAACCAATTTTTTCTTATGATTAAAAGTACTTATAGGTAGTGGAAAAAAAAAACAAAAAAAAAGTTAGAAATAAAAACAAAAATTGTTGATAAAAAAATATTTAATATGAATAAGTAAATTTTATCACAAATACACAAAAAAAAAAAATGTATACAAATATCAATCTTTTTATCACGCTTTTATTAGCTTGACCTGTATGGAAATGAGTAATATGTAAGTGTGTAATGGAATTTTACAAATCAGTTTTCACTGACTTCCCGACGTCTGAATAATTTGAAAATTTACATACGTATTCATTTCGGATGACAATTTAATAATTTCATAATTTTGTCCTAATGTCCTAACCAGGATCACCAGAAAAAAAAGAAAAGCAATGACCCCTTATACAGGTTACAAACATGATGGTAAGTGCAATGTCCTTTGTTTATCAAAAACTTGATATGGTTCGAAACTGATGTCGTAGATGTCGCTAAGTCATTTTCTTTACGAGCTTTTTATTTTATTAAACTTTACCTAAGGTGCTAAATGTATTACAGTCTAATGCTTCTGTTTTTTTACCAATCACGGTAAAGTAATTAAATAACAGAACTTTAAGCAACGAAAGAAAATTATTCTTAAATCTTACGTCTAACGAGTCAGAAAATGTAAATAGTGTACGTAAAGCATGAAATATAATTTAAGAAGAGAAATCCCAAGTCCTACCTGGGATAGTACAAGCCAGTATTTGTATGCGTTGTTGACTTCATGGGAGGGGTGTTACTTCGCAATAGGGTTAGTAGTGCTAATAAGAATGGTAAAATTAGCGAAAGAAAATAACGACTTTGGCGACGAGTGTTGAAAGAAATTATAAATCGGTCGTAGCATTCGGGACCAAAAATAATGAAGCCGAAGAATTTTAGGTGGGCCACAAAGATAAAAACCATTCGGCGGATGAAAGATATCCATGAGAAAGGTCGATATACTGCAGGTTAAAGAAGCAGATAGTCGGACCGAGGACGAATCGGAGAAATTAAAGGTCGAACATAAAAAGGCTGTATATATTTATGTGTTTGCTTAGAGCAGAAGAAAACAGCCGCCAAATAGCCGATTTTCAAACAATTAGAGATTTTGCGGCACTTTAGCGAGAATAAATGTTAAATAAAATTATAGTTTAAAAATACTAAAAAAACACGCTTTTATAGTAATGTGAACTAAAAAGTAAAAAATAATTTTTAAATATAAAGATAATATTCAACAGTGATGAAAATCTCCCAAGTCAATATATTTTAAGTTTTTCTAATAAGCTCAAAATGAGAATAAAGTAATTCACAACAAATTAACTTTAATGTAAAAGAAAGCGTGGGGTGCTTACTACGTTTATAAAATAACTCGACTTACAAAATAGTTAAGAAATAATAGAAAAAGTATGAACAATTGATATCAAAAGCACCCCACGCTTTCTTTTACATTAAAGTTAATTTATTGTGAATTACTTTAATATCATTTTGAGCTTATTAGAAAAACTTAAAATATATTCACTTGGGAGATTTTCATCACTGTTGAATATTACCTTTATATTTAAAAATTATTTTTTACTTTTTAGTTCACATTGCTATAAACGCGTGTTTTTTTAGTTTTTTATAACTATAATTTTATTTATTTTGACAGTCATTGGTTAATACATTAGCACAACAAAATACAATTTAGTTGTAATTTTCTGCAAGTATAAGCTTTTGTTTTACAATTTGATGTACATTTACAGGACTGAATTAAAAATTCTGGCAATGATCGCTTCGTCAGTTGCCGTAGGTACAATTTACCGTCTCCTTTTTCATAGCCAAATAAGGTGTAATCAATAAGTTACGGTAGTGTTTGATCAGCATTTATCCATAAATTTTTTTTTTTACTGAAGCTCTTAATAAATGTAAATGTAGAGCATCAGATGTGCAAATTACTTTTAATAAATTTAATCCGAAGCCGATATTTTGAGAAATTAATTTATACCGGAGTCCATCAGCAGTTAATTTTTTTTTTGAGTAAAGATAGGTGCAAATGGTTTCTAATTTTGTTAATTGTTTGACACTTAGGTATGGGTTTCCTAAATATTCTAGTGCTTTTGTACAAAATCCATTGATGCAGCTTTTAAACTATTTTTTTTTTTTTTGGAGCGCAACCACTTAGGAAGTGTAATGCTGGCCAGATACGACAAATGTTTTCGCCGAGGGATTGAGCAGCCAAACAGCATCCTGAAATGTATTTCTTTTTATAAGAACCGTAAATCCATAGACCTAAATAAATTAGACGTGCTAGTTTATTCCAGAAATAAATTCCGAGGATGAAAACATCTGTATCAGAACTGAGGATTATGATATGGGCAGTTTGGATTTTTTCTGCTTGAAATATGTGACAAAACGTCTTAGAAAATCGACTTCTAAATGGTTCGAATTTAAGTCAGGTACCTCAAAAAATGAAGAGCCTTGGAACTTGAAACATTCGGTTGGATCATCAAATCCTCCACAAATATGTATATAAATCGCGATCTTCTTTTACTTATGCATATGTACGAGCAGCAGTACAGAGAAATTGAACGAGCTGTAACTTATTTTCAGTGCTTGAAAAGAAACCTTTACAATTTGTTGGAATTTTTGTGTGATGATTTGAAATTATAATATTTTTAATCATTTGGCCTTTACTTCGTAAATTATTTTATTGAAATATCATCATATCTGTCAAACACAATATCTATTCGTTTTACATTTGACTGCAAGAAAAGATTATCGATTCTTTTGAAGAATGCCTCAGCAAAATCCTCAAAGGTGTTGAAATTTTTTAATTGGATTCGATGAACAAGCACCATACCATCAACAATATAAATTTTGAAGTATGTAAATCTAAAACATCTTGCCACGTGTTTGTTGCGATTATTTTAAATTTCATGGGCGAGTTCCGATTTTGGGGATTTCCTGTAAAATCCGTCTGCATCAAATAGGTACTTGCAGTAATTCAAAATTTCGTAAGATGCTAAAATTTTTGTGTCAAATCCACGTTGATTAGCCGACATAAATGTTTTTTGAAAGAGACTTATATCCGCTATATTTGGCAACTTTTTATTACAAGTACTTTTACTTTCTTTTTCAGAAGTATTCACAAAGTTGTCAAATTTATTTTTTTGAATAGGATCGGATAACTTTTTAATTTTCAGCAAAATCGTTCATTTCCGTACGTACTTTACAGAGCCTCTCCATTTTCTACTATATTTAACAAACATTGCGAAGAAGACTCATCAGCAAGCTCACCGGTGTAAATATTTCGAAGCGCGTACTCCTCTCATTGTCACTGTGGGGGGATGGCAAACATTTAAATACTTTATGATATTTTGAAAAACATTTTTCGTCTTTATCGATCCTGGATTTCATCAAATTAATTGCGGTAATTAATGCCGCTTGTAGAGTCTGCTTGTATTGCCAGACATGAAGAAAGAGCCTCATGAATGCTGTTTTTAAACGGATAAAGGAATAGACCATCTCTGCATCGCTTCTTCATTTTTAGTAATGCCAATCAAACCTCCAGTCACTGCTGAAGATCGATTTTGAGATTGCTCTAATGCTAAGTTTCACTGCATTAAATTTACCTTCCGTTCGTTTGACGGACAGCATTCCTCTTTTCATATCCAACTTCTGAAGGTAGTTTTATCATATCTTGTAAGTCACTCCGCGAATGTTATTTATGTGATTTATGGGGGAAAAAAAAGTAAGGTAATATTTGCCTAGTAGTTAACAAATATAATTCATAATTATTATTTCTATCAGCCATAATTGAATTTAACAAAATTTCTATCACTATTTCACTGTAATTATTAAAATATTGCAATATTTGATTTACAGTGCTTATGGTGCGTAAAAAATTAGAAAAATTCGTCAAAAAATCTGTAATTATTCTTTTGGACTGGTTCTAGTTTTTGATCAGATCTGAATGATCTTTATCTACTGTATTCTCTCTTATTTCTTAAAGACAATTATTTAGCCGTTGCAAATAATCCTGAGAATAATTCGTGTATTCTATAAATTCGGCAATTTGTATGCTTCTTAAAGCTTCGTATAAAAGTTTGTGTGTTCTAATACCTCTGTTATATTGAGTACCTTTGAGAATTGACGACAAAGTATTCATACCATAAATATCGGCTTCAATAAGAATATTATCTAGTCTACTCCCTCTTTTGCATATTGGCCCAAGGATCGCGAAACATTTTTTTATAAATGAAACGATCCTATTCTCAATATCAAATCGTCAAATTCTTGATTTATTTGTTGAATATTTTTTGCAATAAGATATATGGGCCATGTCGCATGAAAGAACTGCTACTTTTTTTATCGAGTGCAAGATTTACATTAACATTATTTTTCATAGCGATGTACCACAACGTATTTAGAAGTTGGTGGCTGAGGAATGATCGGGCTAAATTCAACAGTAGATACAGGTGAGCTTTCAAACGATAGTATTTGTTCAAATGGAGTCCATTCTGGTATTGAATTTGTAGATGGTCGGCAGAAATTTTTTTCTATCTGACTATGTTTG
Organism: Icerya purchasi; assembly: GCA_039619475.1. Taxonomy (NCBI): domain Eukaryota; kingdom Metazoa; phylum Arthropoda; class Insecta; order Hemiptera; family Monophlebidae; genus Icerya; species Icerya purchasi. The sequence continues at coordinate 388,014,278 of CM077116.1, forward strand.
GGTAGTCTATACAAGACCGAGAGCAAATTATCAAATCGTAAATTGTTTTGACTATTTTGCAAATAAACAACTACTGTACTAATAATTCGGTATTGAAGGCTGCATATTTTTTTAGAAATGAAGAATTTCTTGACAGTTTAAAAATTTTACATCATACTCATTCTGCTCTGCTGTAGGCTTCACTTTGATTAAATCTATTTAATTTTCAGTAGGTTATTTTTTCTTGATATACCGCCATTGCTGGGAACATGGGTCGAGTCTTTTCAGCTTAATGTTTCTTTGTTGAAATTATTGTTATCTATAGCTCCATGAAGAGATAACGATGAATCTCGGACTATGCTCTTAGGAATAAGCAATTTTCTGTCTACATCTTCACACACAATTGATGTTGTTATTTCTTTACCGAGATTTTTTAATGTTTTGTAATTGATGCAATGCCCAGATTTATTCAATATAGTAATTGACTGTTTCGATCGAGTCAAATGATGAATAGATTGAGCTAAAGCTGTATGCTTTGGAGTCTGTTTCTCAGTAATCGTAAAAAACATATCATGAAACACTGATAACACTGGTCGATTATAATTATCACTTCATTTTTTATTCTTAGCACTCTAAACAATGCTTGCATAAAAATTTGCCAAGTGTTCGGTGATTGACCTTTTCTTAAAAATTGTTCAATTAAAATTTCATAAATACTCACCTGGTATTAATTCAGTAGTTAATATTTCTTTCCGAAGTTGTTTTGCAACCTGAACAATACAGTTTGTTGAATTTCTGGTTCGAACATGTTCAATGACTTCATCCAGTGATATGTCGATCGTAAACACTAATGATGATTTTGATCGATCAGTTGGATATGAAAAAAAACCCTTTTCATCATATTTATCAATGAATAGTGATTTGATGAGGCGATTTTCTACAACTGCATCTTTTATTTCAGCGAGTTTAGCCAGTCGGTTAGCCAAGAATGACACTTCAAAAGAGTGAGATAATAATTGATGTTTTAGTTCCTCAATCAGCATCTCAAAACGTATGTCGTGTGGTATTTTATTTGGAGGTCTACCTGCTGGGGTTTCTGAATTTTTTGGTAGTCGTAGATAATCACGATAACAATGTTTATGATATCTCATTTCCATTGCAAATAAATCAGCTGGATGTTCACAAGTGCCGATTTTTGTAAAAACATCATCTTGTTTTTTTCGGGCAGTATTTAAAATTTGTTCCGCCGCCGAGATTTCGGAACGCACGTAAAGTGTTTTGCTTTTGTTCTTTGTTAGCTTATCACAGATTAAACATTTCAGCTGTTTATCAAATTTTAAATTCGCTCTCGATGACCGACGAGTACGTTGAGTATCTGAAACACTTGCTTCTGCACGCGAGGTAGAAATAGAGACATTCTCCTGCTTATGTAATGCTAATTCTTGACGCCTTATTTTTTCTTTACTTCACTATGTAACTTGCCACACAAGTTCGATGTCACGAACAATTGTGTTCAGTAAAGTCCTGTATTATTTTTCATCTTCTCACTAATATCATCTTTTCTTCGATCTGCTGCTCTTTAAGTACTTATAAATGGTTGTGGTTTTGGTTTTTGACTTTATCGCAAAACAAACACGAAATTTCATTTAGTCTTCGCTTCTTTGTATTTGTCACTTGCAGCGACATTGTTCACGTTTTTTAAAAAATAAAACACTCAAATTTAACACCGAAATACGAGAAAACTTACATGATATTGCGTAAATACGAAAAAATCAACCGTTACGCACTGTGAATTATTTCCTACTGGCGACTTCGCACGCTAAGAGACATCGATGGGCGGAGCGGGGCGCGGAAAAGGGCGAACAGAAATGGACCAGCACAGCTGTCGGCAACAAGGTTTTTTTTTTGTTTGGTGCCTCAGGTAAAATAATTTGATCATAGTTGCCGGTCCGCACATTTTGCATACTGCGAAAATTGCATTCCGTTCGTAATTTTTTATAATAAAGATTATGGGGGACGCCCGAATTGCGCACCAACACTTCACACAGTGACCAGTCGGACTCGAATTGTGCACCGACCCGAAATAGACCACTTGCTGAGAACTCGAATTGCGCGCCGCCTTTAAAAAAAAAGAAACTCCGAATTTTATAAAATCAGTACAAGTGTCGTTCTTTCGGTGACTTCCAAAATGTCTTATCATATTTTGATGGAGAACGTTTGCTATTAGGGATTAAGGGAACTACATTTCGGTTGCTTAGACAAACCCTCCTTAAGGGTTTGCGAAAAATAGGCTATCATCATCCCGTTAGCAGTAGTACGGTTCTTATTCTAAATATTTTTAACAACCTCTAGGGAACATACACATTTAAAGAAATGTTACACATAGAATAGAATAATTTTTCGCGCGAATATTATATAAAATAATGCGTAAATTACAATAATTTCTAACTGAATATACTTCAGTGCACGGCATATTATATTTCATGAAGCTTCACATTAATACAGATGTGATGACCGTATGAAATTTTCGAGTTCGACCAATTAGAGACATCTATTATTATAATAAAGAGTTATTTAGAGTTTGAGTATAGCATCATCAAAAATAGACATTCAAAACATTGTATTAGCAGCGTTCTTAGCATTTCCAGCTGGACCCGGTCGATGAAACGCAATATTTTGCCATCGTATCCGAGAAGTCGGGGGCTATTACAGTTTTTTACCATTTCGTCGCGGTATTTTTTCGGACGAAAAAGTTGTTTTCATCACTTATTATTTTTTCATTTTTTTTTTCCATCTATGCTGCATACATCATTATAAAATATTTCTTTTTCCAGATCCTCTTCAATTTCTTCCTCATCTGCTAAGCCAAGAATTTCTTCCGAATCAGTCTATAACCACTTGTGTACTACTTTATCAAGTGTGTAATTCATTATATTTTGTTTCCAAACTTTAAATATATATTTACGAAAACTAAATTCGTTTGCCGTTTTTAGATCCGAATGGGCTTTTAAAATTAAATGGTTACTGAAAATGTTTATTGCGATGTGCAAACTTTTCGTTTGTTGCATATGTATTTTGTAAATTTCAGCAATAATAATATCGGTTGGCAAGTTATATACATTTTGAAGTGATTTTTAGGTAATTTTAAATTCGTCACATTAAAGGGTTAGAAAAGCTATTCGACCATTATGCATTTTCTGTAAGAGCATTTGAATACTATTTCTGTACATAACTTTACATTTAAATGTGTAGCCGTCATAATTTTTCCGCATAAAAAAACATCAAAAATTATCATCCGGCTTATAATAAGTACATCACAGTAATTCGACACTGTTTTTAACTGCTCCGTTTCTAATCATAGAAAGTAAAAAGATGTCTTTGAGAATTGTTATTTTACAGCTGCTTTGTAGAATTCCAACTGTTCCAGAAATATTCATCCCCGTAATAAAACTGTCAACATTGATAATTTTCTTAACATTAATAGTATAATATGAAATTAACATTAATAGAGTATATATGAAAGCGAAATATTTTATTACAATTAGTATAACTTGTAAATAAAGAAAAATTTTAGCTATCGCTGTGCCAAGAGTTAGTATACACGTTTGATCACAAACTTGAAACTAGAAAGATAAAAGATCATAAATGTAAATAGACAATTCGGAGTATGTTAAATTACTGAAAGTTGAGCTAACCGGCAAATTTGCAAAAGCCAGAATTAATTTTTAATGATTATAAATGAGAACATATAAATATATGTATCACAATGTTATTTATCAAAAGTAGTATATTATAATATTTGTTTCCTAAAGGAAAAATGAAACTGGAAGTTTAAACAATTAGTATATATTATTAAAAATTAACCTGGCCTATTGTGAAATATTTTTTAATAAACCGTCGTCGTCGTCGTTGTAGAGGAGATGATATTTTGTAATAGATATAAATCGGGGTGTTATTGTCTTTCGTTGGCGGATTTTAAATATCACTTTTTTAAGTGTATACGACGCGTGAAAATGTTGAGCGGCCATCGAAAAATGTTATAAAGCGGCCGTCAGTTTTTGAGTCCAACAAATATCATGGTCACGATGCTTCGTTTTCGTTCGCTTTTTTATATTTCATACCGGCAAACTTCCGATGCGCAATTCGTTTTCTAACTGTCGGCCAGGTAAACGACGGTGCCCAATTCGAGTCTCGTCAGATTATAAGATAATCATTTTATTTTTTATTCACGTGAATCGGCTGTTATCATGCTGTTTCCGGAGATTATAAGATAACCTTATATTAATAAGATGTGTGTAAAGTGTTATCTATAGTTTTTCGTAGAAGAATATTGTGATTTATTCATTGTTTTTTTGTTTTGTTTTTTTTTCTGCGAAGATTATTATAAGGTAAACATTTTATTTTTTTAATTCGACTAAAATTATGTTGTTTTATAAACATTATAAGATAATCAGAATTATCGACGATGATAATTGTTCGTTTCATGTTACGTTGTATTATTTGCAAAGCGATAAAAATAACCGTTGGGAAATTCGTACAAATACCATTAATAACGTTATTACACACTGGTCCACACGTATCGGGATTTTCATATCGATGATTAGTCGTTTGGATGAATGGTTAGACGTTGGTTGTTGTATGCCGACTTTCATACATTTCCTTAAACAAACGTTATTCGCCTTTTTTTCTTTTCTTCGCCGAACTGTATTTATAGCCTAATTAATCGATTATTCGCTTACGCTGCGAATCCGCTACTTCTCCATTATCGAAGGTTACATTGCGAATGACACGACTTTTGCCATATCGTCGTTCGGCTGATTTTTTAATAAATGCGGTGTACCAAATTTTTTTCTTTTTACTGTTATACGCGGCCAAAGTAACCGATTATTCGCTTACGTTGCATATTCGCTACTTCTCCGTTTATCGCAAGTTACGTTGCAAATTACGTGTATTCCCACTTGTGGTACCGTCGTTCGCTGAATGTTAATATAAAAGGTTTGACCTTTTGTGGAATAAGTTCAGAATAGTATTCTCGCTGATACCTACCCGGGGAATAACCAATTCGGTAGGCCAGTCTGTCCGCTTAGCCCTTAGCATCGCATTGCTCTATAACCGCGTGCTGTTACAAACTTATATTTCCGCATAACCGCGATCGGTATCATTGTCGTATTAAATAGACGTAATATCAATAGCTTCATCTAGGTTTATTTCGACTTACGCGAAATAAGCGATCGGTACCTGGTATTCTGGTCGGAAATACAACATGGTTATGGGAAAATAGTGAAATCTGGTGGACCATGCGTTGACCAAGTTTTGATATATCCGGAACATTTGATCAACACGAAATTGATAAAATCTTAAAAATTATGAAAAGGAAAAATATATCTGGTATAATACAAAACTATTATTCAAATAAGTACTTAACAGACAGAAGAAATCAAGAAAATAAAATCCAATACAACAGAAGTATCAACTCAGGAGTACCACAACAGTACCGTTCAATATGGCAGTGAGTGTAGTTCATAATTTACATTTTAGTCGACACCGGGAATAAATAAAAAGGAAAACGTATACGAAATAAATGAAACAATAAAAAAATTGAGTAAAAACATACAAAACCGAAGCTTGCAATTTAATATAAACAGTACGCAAGCTCTACACTAATTTAGTAGAAAACAGGACAGGAAAGAAATAATACATGGCATTTGAACAGCGTTTTTATCTATAAATAAAGATGAAATAAAATTAGTAAATGAAATAAAATACTTGGCAATAATCATAGACAGTAATTTAAATCTAAATAAACATGCGTCGAATAAATAATAGACAAGATTAAGATTAATTTCAAATTAAGATCACTATATTCAAATATGTTCGGTTTCAAATATAAAAATAGTACTTTACCAGGCTATTTTTGGATCTATAGTACTGCTCCACAGTATACACTTTCCAGTTTTGTGAGAAAAAAAACAAGAATAAGATACTAAAATTACAAAGGAAAATATAGAAACAATTTCTGGTTATCGCGCAATAATAATACCTATAGTCTTAGAAACGGTAAACCAAATCAAAACGATTGAAATAAGAAGAAAAAATATTTGACGAAAAAAAGTTACGCAAACGGATCAATAAAATTAATTCATATAGTATGCGACTCTGGCAACTCAGATGCGATAAATCAAAAACTGGAAAAGTAACACGCGAGGAATTAGTAGTTCCAATCATCGAAGAAAGACTCTATAAATTTTTTTTTTTTATTTTATTTTTTTTTAAGTTGCGTACAATCTACTCAATTGAGTAATAAGTAGCACTGATCATTTATATAGATACGCTATTCCGGAACGCTTCCCAGTGGTCGCTATTCCTGATGATGAAGTAGTTTATTGAATGTTATAGAAAATAGCTATACGCCTACGGCCGTTCTACTAGCTGGAGTTGACTGAGTCTTTTTAGTCTTCTGAAGAGAAAGTTATTCTGCAGTACGTTTTTGACTAGCGGATTGATGTGATTTTCCAGTCGATACAGATGTCTTCTGGCAGCGCTGCTGATTTCTTCTTTGATTGTTGGAGCGTGTAGATCGGTATGTATATCATCGTTTCGAACGAACCATGGGGCCGCCACAATGTTTCTCAGAACTTTTGACTGGAATCTTTGAATGATGGCTATGTTTGAGTTGCTCGCTGTGCCCCAGACTTGGATTCCATATAGCCATATAGGCTTCAGAATGGAATTATAGAGCAGTAATTTATTCGCGTGGGATAATGGCGAATGTTTGCCCATTAACCATTGCATGCCTCGGTATACTATATCAAGCTGTTTACGTTTGGCAGCCACATGATCTTTCCATGTGAGTCCTTTATCAAGGTGCAGCCCGAGATATTTCACGGTATTCGATTCCGGAATCGCTTGTCCGTTCAGCCTGATTGGTTGGTTTCTTCCCTTATTTAAAGTAAATATGACCTGCCTAGATTTTGATCCATTGACGTTCACTTTCCAAAGCTTCATCCACCTTTCTACATCAAGTAGATGCTTTTGAATATATTCTGTTGCTACGACGTTGTCCTGATGGCTTGATAAGATCGCCGTGTCATCAGCAAACATAGCCGTTATCGTGTCTGAGTGTACTGGGAAATCGTTTACGTATATCTGATATAATATCGGCCCGAGTACACTACCTTGAGGTACCCCCGATAGTATTGGGTGAATTTGTGAATATTCTCCATTAACATTAACGTGGAAGTACCTCTCTGTTAAATATGATTTAATGATTTCGTAATACTGGTGAGGCAGCAACTGTTTTATTTTAAATAGAAGGCCAGTGTGCCAAACTCTATCGAAAGCTTTTTCGATATCCAGGAATACTGCAGGACAGTATTTTCCATCCTCGAAGGCTTTGTTGATCACATCCACTATCCTATGTATTTGCTCAATTGTACTATGGCGATCTCTGAAGCCGAATTGATAGTTTGGTATTACTTTTTCTTCTTCCAGGATTGGTTTGATTCTTTTGAGGATGAGTTTTTCAAAAAGTTTTGAGAAGGCCGGCAAAAGGCTAATAGGCCTGTAGGCAGAAACTTCATTCTGCGGTTTTCCTGGTTTGGGAATCATTATAATTGAAGCAAATTTCCATTGAATTGGAAAATAGCCAGTGCGAAAGATCGCATTAAAAATGTATGTTATTAGGATAACCGCTTTCCTTGGTAAATTTTTATAAATGAAACATTTTTATACCGATTATAACTTCACTCAATTTTTTACCGGACATGGAAATAATAATGGGGAGTATATTTGAAACGTTTTAAAATTGCTGAATCGGTGATATTTGTGTAAAGAGACCGTGAAGAGAAATCCGATGATTAACATTCGATTTTTAAATGCAAAAAGTTTAAAAACGAAAGAGGAAAAAAGAAGATAATAAAAAAGCCAATAACCGAAATACGTTAAGACTTTTTCAATTTGATCATCACTTTTGTGAACCATGTAATGAATAATAAAACTTCGGGAACAGCTGTTCTAGGGTATCACTTTATCTGTTTTCTCTTTCGGTAATAATATTGCTGTAATATTTTTAAAAAAAGAATTATTTATTACCGGTATGTTTCGAAGCTAAAACGTTCTTGGTACACCGTGACTATGGAGTACTAGTACCGAAATATGTCGGTGGTAAATTAATAAAATGTATTGTTTTTTTTTAATGTGTTATTACTGATTATAATTAATTTTAAAATAGTACTACAACTTATCAAGATGGCAATGATAGTGTATTTCTTTTTCGGGGGTGTGTCACTCCGGACATTAACCGATTCTACCCGAATGAAACACTACTGCCTAATTAAGTACATCGCGGTCGCCAATGATAGTGATAATATGCTGTTTTGCAGATGCTCATTAGTGAACTACTATTTTCTCGTCTCGCTTCATTATTGCAATAATCACTAAATATTGTGGCTTTCCGATAAGGTTAATAAAGTTATATAGATAAATTCTTTCTTTCGCTTTTTTCTACTGCGAAAAGCAGGAGATACGCAATTCGAGTTAATGAACGGAAAATTGTTTGTTTTGCTTCGCGTAATAAATTCTCCGAGATTAATATAAGCAGTAATTGAGTTAAGAGTACAAATCGTTGCAATAACAAGGAAGAAATTTCCGCTTTACTGAGTAATTCAAATTGTTAATGACAGTAATAAGCGATGCAGGCTAGACCTCTGAGTAATTCCGCACTAGTTGCGATCCATCGCGCAATTAATTAAGCAGACGATTTTGCACAATTAGTAATTTGTAGTAAACAAAGATTCCGCACGTGCTCAAATCTGTATGTATTTTCCGTATTCGACATTTAAATCTACACTATACTAAAGCGCGTAAAACGGAAGAAGGGGACTACTCTACAACTGTGATTCAGGCTTAACCGGCAAATATCATGTAACAGCTTTAGAAACGCAAATTTCCCGGAAACTACAGTACGGTTCAATTGTGGAATTTTGCGAAATTCTTCGTAATAAATAGATGGAACTTTAGGAGAAAGTGCTTTATTGTTCCTCGTTAGTTTTGATAAAAAGATAGAAATTGTCGAATCGGCGAAAATTTCGCGCGACCAATAAAATGGAATACATATATAGGCGAGGCTGAATTGAAGATTATACGATTTATTGAGGAGCATTTTGGGTTATCAGAGAAAAAGCTACAGAACTGCTAGATTAGACTGTGGTAAAAAATGATATAAAGTTACCGAAAGTAAACAACGAAGGGAACAAAAATATGCGAAAGAATTCACGAAACGGTGAAGTCTACAGGAGCGTAAAAAAGGTTTTTGCTAGAAAAATGTTCGACAAGAAGATCATCGTTTGTCAGTCATCCGAGGCAATTCAAAAAACTTATAATCTTATAATCATTAAGAAGTGATGATGCATTATCGCCTTCCTCCTCGTACTATATGTGATTCGAATCACATCTTTTTTAAATGCCTTTCATACGTTTAATTTCTGGTTTTGAGTCGTCCTTCTGCTTATAATGCAACCTATGTGCTTTACTTTCATTGTGTCTTCTACTATTTCCTTGCTACACTGTCCTTTGTGTCTTCCATTTCTGACCGCTTGGTTATTTAATTCTCTAATTTATTAGTTTGCCATTTTGTTGGCTCAAGGCCGCTAGCGCGCCCGAGAGAAAAAAAAAAAAAAACATCTTCAGAATTGTAAAATTAACACTCGTATACATTGACTTTCGATGCCAGCAAATGTATTCTCTGCAAAAAGAAGATCGTATCGAGTTCTAGTTTAATCCGATAGTGACCTATCTAAGGCAGACTAATCGCCGTAGATTAGCCTTGGTAACTGACGTAGAATTGAAAGATCTGAACAGCTGTAAACTATTTCGGGAAACTAATAACGAAATGCTGACGAGATTATTACCAAATAAGTACAATATAGTATCGTTAATTATTTTACTTCGAGAGAATAAATAACCGAATTCGCGAATAGAGAAATATCTATTATAATGTGTCGGCTGTAATAATTGTCGTCTAAGACCATATTACCGGTGTTTCAACTTTTAATACTAACATTTTATTTCATATTACATTCGAAATTATTACAACTAATAAAAGAAAGAAAAGAAGAAGGAAAATAAAAAATTTTTGACACGAAGACACGAGCTGTATCTAATGGCGAGTAATATGAATGTTTAGTTACATTCAGTGAGTGTCGCTACATTCGTCCTGTTTTTGCCAAATTATCCTTATATTCCGATAGAAATAACTTTATAATATTACGAGGAAAATGTAATAAAAAATAATTAAAAATATAATATAATAATGTACGTTAAACATGTGGTACATATTAAGTGAAAGTTCCATATCCTTGACAGAGCGTTGAGGATTGTGAAGTTGAGGTTCACAATGTACAAAGCCCAACGACACTAATGAAAGTCGGGAGGGAAGTTCCTATGCGTATTTAATAATAATAAAAAGTATATACTCAGTGGTGGATTCAGGGGGGGGGGCATCCCCCACAAACAAACAAAGCCTTTATGAAAAAATTTGTTATAACAGAAAAACTTAATTTATTCTATAAAAGATTTGTATGAATTTTACCTACGGATTTAATTATAACTAATATTTAATACTATTTTCTAGTAAAACTATTAATTATACTTTAAACCCAACTGTTACCGATCTTTTGCTTTTCTTATTTATTTTTAATTTTTATTTTGTAATGTAAATGAAAATAGTAGTTCAATAAGAAATATATATATTTAAACTTGCTCATGTACAAAGAATTCAGATCATCGGATTACTAACACAAATAAAAAAGAACTAAAGTCTAATAAAAATACTATCTTTCTTACTATTTCTAAACTACCATATTTAAGGTATAATTTCATAATTTCGTTTTATTTTTCACCCCTAAATATAAGACAAAAGTTAAATTAAAAATTGTAATAATCATGTATTTTTAAAACATTTTTAAATTTCTACAAAGGTCGCTATTTGATTTTCTTTAAGGCGTAGAAGATTTTATATAATTATACAATCCCCCCCCCCATGTCCTTTTGGATCCACTCCTGATATATTAATATAAATAAATGATGCTAACAACTTTCGAAAAAATTATAATATACCATAGAAAATGGAAACAAAAATAATTAAGAAATTAGGGTGTAAAAATGTTAAACTACGGGATGCACACAACCAAGTGGACAATGGACCAAACAAGCTATAAACGGAACAAAGAATGAATTGATCATAACTCAGGTATGACTCAATGTTGACGAGCGGCCATTTTTCCTTTTTTTTCTTTTTTTTTGTATTGTGCTGAACCATTTGTGACATGCAACTGTGACAAGAAATCCTTTTCTTGTTTCGAATAGCTTCACATTGTTTATAGATAACGGTATGGGTTTCACCTTCAATCTCAGGCAACGCGACCAAAACATCATCAATAAGGAAATGTCCGGGAATAATTACGTTTACGGTTTCGGAAGAAGTTTTATAGGCTAACGGGCGGCAATTTAAGATACACATTCGATTCTTGTGACTATGGTACTATAATCTTCATAATTTACTATGTTACCTTTCATCAAAACGTGAGTTAAATGATATTTCGCGGACTTCACCACTGCTTACCAGAGAGAATGGAAAATTTTCTAATTTAATGTAAGTTTACTATTTTTTTTCGAATACACAGATCTTTGAATCACCGAAATTTCAAATGCAAATATAAAATTTGGACCTACATATTTTGCTTCAATGAGTATACAGTAGTACACTGTTTTTGTTGATGCGAAGTGTACTGGTCTGGTTCTAAATGTGTTAACTAAGTAAACAGAATTGGAGTTAGGTAGATTGTTTATGTGGTAGTAAATTAGAGAAATAACAGCGTTAAACGACATTGTATAGGTAGAATGTTTTAATAACGATGTAAAATGATGGTAAATTCAAGAAGAAAAAGATAAAACAAAAGGAAATTGAAAAATAAACACGCGTGTATTACAAAATGCGTCTACAAAAAAAAATCGAAGTATATAGGATTATGTTCATTTTGTTAATATTATTTTCCACCTCCGTAGCTGATCCGATGCGAAGCGCTTAGATATTCATCCGGTATAGGCATCGGGAAAGGATAAGAGCCGAATAAACTCTTCTGCTCTGTTTAATATTTTAGTTTTCGTAGCGGATCTATAAAAAAGTGTCTTCGCGATAGCCTAGTTTGCTAGAGCGCTTTAGTTTCGTTATGGAAGTTTCGGGTTCCATGCCGGACGACGACAAAACTTAATACAAAAATTAAATTAAATTAAATTAAATTAAATTAAATTAAATAATCGTTAATAATCACGTGGAAGGCAAAGGCAAACCATGCATACCGTCATATGCGCGCTAGTTAGTAGGGACTGAACTTATAGCGCGATAAATCAAACATTTACAATCAGTTCCGAATCTAGTCTTGCGTCCGTGTACACTCGCGTTTCGAATAGGTAGTCGCCGACACTTAGGAATTAAGTATGACACACTACGGCTGGATCTACGTAAATCTCGAACTAAACATTTTCTTCTATGCCGCATTTATGGGGCGAATCATTTGTTGATTTCGGTCAAATAAGTGAACTGCTATGTAGTGCTACACAATCGGAGTTAGATCTTGATTAACTTCACTGTTCGATACGGGATAATAATAATGGTATTCTTGCGAATATGCTACTCATCATTATTTTAATAGGCGCGGTAAAACCAACAAAATCGCTACCTAAATAAGTAAATCCTATTGCGATCAAGTTTTAACTGATTTTACAAAACATTTTTCTTTGCTAACCGATGCCATTGACCGCATGCAGTTACGCTGTTTCAGAACAAGACTAACTTCACTACCATTAAAGGCGGGCGAGACTGTGCAACAATTATTTACAAGAGAGAACTTCGCATATTGAGGCGTCCTTTGATGTGAAGCAGCGGACATTTGCATTTAAGTGCATTCTTCTTCTTGGTCTTGTTTTAGCGTTGCAATTGCAATTCTCCGTGTAAGGCGAGTAAATGCGATTCTGTACCTGAAGCTGGTTGAAATTGCTTATGCAGTTTCAAGCTTGTATTAATATATCGATTCTCTTTCATAGTACGTGTACGGGTTTACCTTTGTCTTCCATGCCATCGGCTATTATTTACTCCGATAATTTTTATTCATCGTCATCACCCTAATGCGCTGGTGGTAGTCTGATGGTTCTAGCAACTGAGCTACACCGTGACGACTTAAGTGTACGAAGATAATTTGAAATAAACCTGTTGATTTTTCCGCATTAACTTGCGTTTTTATTGATACATTTCTCATTTTTAGAAATAATTCTTTAAATTTTTGTAACATTTAGAAACTTTTATTTTAGTTAATTTTAACTACCGATAATTTAATAGTTTACCGAGACAGTCTTCACAAATCTTTGCTTATTACGAAAAAAGGTAATTTTATTTGTCCTTTAACTAAGAATGCATTATTATTATTTGTTCTCGTACTGTTAAAATGTTCAATAAAACGTCGTTATTTGTTCACCTTATTATTCTCAATTAAACGTAGTAAACCTTTAACAAAACACCTTGTGTTATTTCGAACACTGCCGTTACCGTGGCGCTATGTGTGTTGTTACGCTTTGTGTTGTTACGCTTTTATCCATTAGAGTTACTTGTTTATATTTCATAATGTGTTATGTGATTTATTTTTATTTTTCATTTCAGGGCGGGTCACTGCCTTGTTTGTATGAAATATGGTCTCAATGGGCTCCGTTGAATGAGAAAACAACGTTGGTTGTTATATCCATGACTGGAACTAGTATGGCGAATATTTTGTGTTTTTTTTCATTGGGCATTGTAGCTGTAAACTGGGGATGGAGATTTGTGTTTTACATTCCGGGTATAAATAACCGATATCATAACATATGTTCTACAATATATAAATTGCAAAGATTACTTACATATCCTATCGATATCTGTTTTTTTCAAAGTTGACGAGGTATCGTCGCTGTTCCTATATACGTATAGTTAGATCGTGTTTCTTAGATCATTTTTATCCCTCCTCCTTCGCAAATAAACTAATATATTACCGCGTCAATTCTAAAGTGAAGTTGAAGGTGAAAAGTTAAATTAGAAGAAGAATTAAAGCTAAATGAATGAACGAAACGCGTTAATTCTGGTGGTGAATTCGGGTTCTTCAGTTAGAATTCATAATTTTGATTATCTTTCAGTTCATTTCTCATTAGATTTTCCTATCGGATTTTGTACGTTCTTCTATATGTTTTCAAAGTTTCAGAGTCTTATTAAGGCACAATATTATAGATTGTGTAACAGGCTAAGCAAATAATTGTAGACGGCAAGAAATGAAGATAAGATGCAGTTATTAGAATTTTACCGTCGTTGTATTCTGCTTCACTTTTCCATCAGACACAATCTCTTCTGCGATTTTTGCTCTGCCTGATTTTTCTTCCAAGTTCTCTCCCCAGTTAATTTACGGAACGGCTTGTTACAGTGAGGCTACGTTTTTAAGATTTTGTTTTTAGTTGATGATTTCAAAAACCGATAAGGATATTTTTGGTATTTTCAACTGCAATATATGTAACGACCGTTTTTGGTTTCATTTGTTTACTGAAATTAATTAAAACGCGATAAAAATGATCTTCTAGCGAGGACACATTGCCACATGGAAGCATGCAGGTGAAATAAGTACTTGATTTTAGGAATACGAATGAAATAGGAGAAGACGATGAATTCAGAAAAATAAACGATTTAGTTGCGACAAGGTAGTGTGCTCAATTGGACTACTCACGCAATTCGAAATTGCCAACTGTTTCTAATACATAAATGTTCTGCGTAAGAAAGCCCCTGATATTTCCAGTTGACCTGATTAGTCATTTCAGTCTTCTATTTTATTTATTAAAAGTCAGGAAAATACAAATTATTAATGAGATTAATTTTTCTCTCCTCACATACACACGCACACAAAAAAAAAACAAAACAGAACCGAATGGCGAATTAAAAGTTACTAAGCTGTATAAATACCTAAGAACCTGAATGAATAAAATTCATAACTCAAACGAGAATACGAAGTGTAAAATTAACCGGACAAAAGTCACATTTATAAAAATGAATAAAATTCTCGTTTTACACTAATTACTACTCCTTTTGATTTAATATTTTTATACGAGTAATCTGTTTTGTTATGCACTTGTTGAAAAATAAAAACTAATGTATATTATTGGAGAGTCTGAATTGTCATTTTACCATATTTCAAATATGTTGAACTTCCGGAAAGACCTTAATTTTATGGTTTTTTTGAAAGTTGAAAAAAGAACAGGTATTTCTAAATACAAAAAAAAAACAAAGCTGTATTTATTTTTAGAATTAGCTTAATTTGTTACCGTTCAAGTACATTTGATTTGATGTGCGTGAGGCATGGTTCACAACGTTATAAGATATAATAAAAATTATACGAATGCCTAGGAATAGTGTCGAGATATGCGGGAACTGCCGGTACACATTCATGGCACAGAAAAAATTATGTACGATCAGTAAAAACGGAAGGATAGTAATGAGTTAATTTTTGGTTATCAAAACGGTGGAATGGATGATTAGTTTTTTGATAGCGAGATAGAATGTTTAGATTATTATATTTTTAGATATTATATTACTACTACTATTATTATTATTATTATTAAATTAAATTAACGTTCCTTGTGTAGCAGCTGTAGCTAGAGGCACAAAAGAAGAATAAAATATTAGATTAAGATTATAGACAGATTTGTGAAGGAATAGGATCAAGTTAGACAATATGGGGGGGGCTGTCATTAAAAAGAAGAGGAAATAAGAAAGGTTGAAGGATATTTTTTTTTAAAGAGCGAAGTGGATTTTTTTCGCCTTGACTTTCGCCCCATGGCCAGTTTAATCTTTCAAATTAATATTAACGCCGATTATAGTTTATACCTGTATTTGGGTGCCCTTGATGAATATTTTACAATAATCCGCTTAAATGGGAATAGGGGTTCGAAACAATTTGGCTTATCGTCACTGGCAGAGTGTTCCATTCTTTCTCGAAGTTAAATCTACTACCTCTATTGTAATCGCACTGCCGGATCAATTGATCCTTCTAATCCGTATTTGGGACAACTGTTGTCTGTTGCTATATTTATTTTGATCAGATATTTCAGTACTCGGCAATGACCAGCCCGAAGTCTTACCATTATATGTAACACTTAACGAAGTGTATTTTTCTAAATCACATTGTTTTTGGAACTCACGTTATTAACTTCAAATATTGCGTCCCCTTCGATTCGCTATGCATCAGAAATTTATTGTTCCGTTTCTAGCCGTGGTAACAAACTTGCTCCAGTTCGATTTTACGTTAATAATTTTACCAATTGCGCTTCGAGCCCTTTCATCGACCATTTCATTTCCCTAACTCCGCAGTGGGAATGAACCCATCTTACTGGTAAGCTGATGACTACGGTATATCGGAAGAAGATGCACACAGGTAGATATGTTGATAAAGATTGCCATCATAACGTGTCGCAAAAATTGGGGATGTTCAAAACATTTACCAAGAGAGCGTTCCGCTTAACAGAATCCGGAAATCTAGTCGCAAAACTTAATTGAAATCATTAATGGTCAAAAATGGATATAAAAAAAAAAAAAAAAAGAAGCTGAGTTTTTTATTGGAAAATTTTTTAAAAGCATTAACAATGTTGCAGGAAAAAAATAACAAACTGTACGTGAACAAGAGAAACCTTTGTCAACTAGCGTTTTACCCTATATAAACAGAATAGGTAGAGTTTTTTAGACCCGTTTTTGGTACATGCAAATAAATTAAAGATACTTAAGATCGATCAAAGGTGACTTACCATGGGGAGTTACAGCGGGAGTTTATCAATTTCCTTGCTCTTGTGGTAGTGTTCTTATATCGGACAAACTGGCAGGACTGTTATGATTAGATTAGAAGAACACAAAGCGGATTATGCACATACGCGAACGGAAAAATCGGCACTAGCAGAACACGCAAAAAGTAATGATGATAATGAAGACAGAAAGACGATGGGTGGAATTTGAGTTTAAAGCCAAAAAAAAAGAAGACAGAAGTTTTAATATTAAATACAGGTTAAGAGGCGCTACTACTCTCCGCGTTGCTCAATAGGGGAATACTGGCTAGTTCGGTTGTTTATGTTTGGGGGGGGTGTGTTTCTTTTTGTTTTTTGTTTTTTTTCGTTTTCCTTTTTTTTTCATGTTTTTTGTTTTTTTCTTTCTTTCTTTCTTCTTTCTTTGTTTTTTGTTTTCAGCTTACTATTTTCAGTTTTCTTTTCGTCAGTTGTTTCTCTGATGATGAACAGCGTAATCTGTTTCGAAACGTTAGAGTTTATGATGAATTTTTCCAACGTGGTTTCTACCGAAAATGGACATGTGTATACATTTGATATTCTTGAAACCGGGAGTTTATGATTTTTGTTAACGCCGCATCGTTATATTCCAAACGTGAATGACCTTCTCTTAAAAATTTGTCGCCAGTCATCTCGTTCTGCACGTTACACATTGATTCTTGAAAATCCATTCGGCATAAAAACCATTTTAGCATTGCAGTAAATTCCTGATTGTGAATAATTGTTATAACTTTTTATTAGTAGGGGAAGCGGGATAAGTTTCCAAAAGAATTCATCGAAATAATAGGGATTTTTTTGTTTTTGGGATGAGAAAAATAACGTTGCTATTTAACCTTGAGATAAGTCTGTTTTTACTTCAGCGAGTATTTTATCGGTAAGGAATGTTGCAGACGGAAAAGATAACGTCGCATACTGCACACGTAGGAACTTCGTTACGGTCAAGTCGGTATGCATGTGTGAGCGGCGTGTAACTCACGCCAAATCAGCTGATGACGACACTGTGTTTCTTTGGTTCGAAAGAAAACATTTTTTACGGTTGGACTGAGAGCTTATCCGGAAAAATTTATTGTTGGACGGAGTCGGCTGCCATTTCTTCCATCATAATAATTCCAAGTTTCCCATTTAATACGTTTCATCAGATCTGAAATTAGAACTGAAATATTTAAGTACCAGTAAAACCATTTTACTTGACAAAAGCGAATATTAAATATTGCGATTACGTAATGATAAATAGTAAATTGATGTTGCGTGAAATGAGTTTGTGTGTTTGAAAGAAATTTAAAAACACACGAAGCATCAACAATTATAAGCTTCAAACCTTTTTTCGATTAATTTCCTTTTTTTGTTTTGTTTTTTAATGACATCAGCCTCTTTCAACACTTTTTTTGTTTACCTTTTTTGCGCTTTTTAATACATTACAAACGTTGCTAATTAATTGTAATTTAATCGGTTGAATAAATATAATTAAGCGCGATCACGCTGTTAATAATCATATAATTTGCTTTTCAGTATATTCTCTTATAATGTAGTCTTCATCCGCAGGTGTTGTATCAATATTATGGTGCATTGTGTGGTTTATGAATGTCACAGACAGACCAGAAACAAATCGAAGAATTTCGCGCGATGAACTAAACTATATACGAAGTACGACTATAGCAAGTTCAACGAGGAAGGTATTGTATAAAAGTTACATGTTAGAAAAAAAACTGTTTATCTTAATTTACGTGAGAGTATTATAAAAATTAATCAATAAAAATTATAAAAAAAACAAAAACTTTGAATTATACAAAAAAAGCAAAAAAAAACGAAATTAAATTTCTTGCACATTTATATCATGAAGTATTTTCTTCTCGAGTAATTATTTTATAACAAGGTACTTGAAATTTTCAGTTATCCGAAGTATTAGAGGAGATGCAAAATAATCCTGTACGTTAAGTAGAATGCTACTGTTGATTATTATTATTATTATTATTATTATTATCATTTTGATTTTTATTAACCGGTCGTATTTCCTTTAGGAACGATCAAAATGCTACATTATTACAATTTAGTTAATTCGAAAACATTACAAAAATCTTTGGATAAAAGTACCAGCAAGAAATAGTATACTGCAAAATATGAAAGCAGTATCGAGGCCTGCTAGTAGCGTGGAAATTCTGCATGACCGCAGTGAGAAGAGATTTGAAAGAAAAAGAAAGGTAGAAAATTTTGGAAGGATGGAAAAGATTGGTAAAGTTAAAGGAAAACTAAGGAAGGTGGTAGTTAAAAAATAAGATGGTTCGGAGACAGCGAAAGAAAATAAATCAATGGAGGAAGGGGAAAACGCGTTATTATCTTGGTCAGAAAGCTGTGTTGGTCGTGATACCGTCAGTAGGGAAAGGGGGCAAGCGCATTATTACAAGTCGATTGCAGCATGCCTAGTTCCAATTTTTACCTTTCTTTTCTCGTAAAATTTATTTATTTTTCCGAATCTTCCGCTGCCGCTGTTAACTGCAAATCCCCCAGCAGCCAAAGCCTCCGATAGCTTTCATCAACCACACAGTTCCCGCTATATAATTCCCTTCTGACTACCATTTTATTTATTTTGTATTGTTTTAATTATTTTATTTGTTTATTTATTCATTTTTTTGTTTGGACCTTGAAAATAACCCCCTTTCCTTACAAACTATGCAATTTCCGAGGTTCCAATCGCCAATATCGCCTGTACCCATCGTCCTCTATTGCAGACTTATTACCGCAGTAAACAGTTCTCTGATGCAATAATAACCACAACTAGGCCCGGTCCAAAGTACAAAAGCATAACTCTATTCGCTGTACGTAAACGTTTTTGATTTAGTGTCGTCACATATTATCGCGCTCACGTTTAAATTCAAGTTTAGAACGAATTTCTACCGCATCGAACAATAACATTAAAAGGTATGACGCAAGGTTAAGAGCTCAAACGCTCCGTAAAAGTCTTAATATTGTACAAATCACATAGAGTAATATATTTAATGTGTACTGCAATTTAGCAACTGTAGCATGTATAAATGGTTTGTTATCAGATCTATTTATAGGTTTCCTTTAAAAAATTGTGTTCTGATTATGTTATATATTATCTTTAATATTCCAAGATTGATTAAGAATTTAGTTTTTATTTTTTAGCCAATGTCCTCGTAGACGAACCCATAAAAAATAATAATAATAATAAAAAAAAGAATTTAGTTCATATCTGGGTAAAATAGAAGGTCGGCGTAGAATTGGCCGTAAACCAATGTCATGATGCCAGAATATCTGTAAATGAACTGGGGTATCCAATTTTGGGGAGCTATGTCGAGCGACAGAAACACATTCTCTGAGTGTTGTCCGTTAAAACGCACGTTTGACAATCGCCAACGCTCATGGAGTACGGCAGTAAAAGAAGAAAAAATTTAGATTGATCTTTTCTCATCTAATTTTGCTTTGTGTTACTGGAATATTAAATGGTCTCCGAAGACTTTCCTTTTTTTTTTGTTTATTTGTTGTGTAGAACTGTTCAATTGCTCTTGTGCATGTTTCTTTAGGCCGATCTTAGTAATTCTGTACTCGATAATTTAGTTTAGATAAAAGAGGATTATTTTATGACCGAGTTATTTTAAATTTGGGAATTTTTCACAGTTCTGTAAAATGTTAAATCTATTTGTAGACCTGACTAGGAAGAACTTTAGCTGTAGGGATGAGCTAAGTGGAGTTGAAAAAAGTATGTACGAGGTGTGACAATTGTATTCGTAGAATTTTTCCATGGAGGGCCTAAAAATAGGGGGAGAGGGAACTTACTTTAAACACGTTCACAGTAGTCTCCTCTGAGGTCAGCCCACCGCTGCCAACGTTCAACCCATTTTTGGAAGCCCCCCCCCCCCTCCGAAGATAGGTCCGTCAGGACCCTCGTCGTGACACTTTTGACTTCGGTAATGCCGACATATCGGTTTCCTTTCAAGTAACTTTTGAGTTGAGGGAACAAATGAAAGTCGCACGGAGCCAGGTCTGGACTGTAGAGGGAGTACGGGAGCGTGGGGATGCTGTGGAGCGTCAAAAACTGACGTACTGCGAAGGACGAGTGTGCTGGATGCAGCACCCAACTCTTTTCGGTCAATTCGGGTCGTGCGCGGTACGGCTCGTAACCGTTTCAAAACTTCGATCTAGAATGCTGCATTGACTGTTTGTCCTACAGAAATGTATTCGTGATGAACAACGCCGTCGAAGAAAGCGATCGGTAGAGACTTGACTCTTGATTTGGACATGCGAGCCTTTTTTTGGATGCTCCCCATCCTTCTCCACCCACTGCATGCTCTGTCTCTTGGTCTCAGGGACATATTCGAACACCCAAGACTCGTCCCCCCTTGTGATAATGGACAACATCCACTGGTTTCCTTCAGCGTCAATTCGACCGATCATATCCTGACAGATGGATCTCCGGAGCTCTTTCTGCTCAGCTGTAGTTTTGGAACCATCTTGGCGCACAGTTTGTGCATCCGTAGATCGTCATTTAAAATCTGCCGAATGGTCTCGCGGTTGATGATTAACTCTTCTTCTAACATTCGACAACTCATTCGACGGTCTTGGAGCACGCGCATGCGCACACGTTCAACATTTGCCGCTGTTTTTGCGTAGAAGGACCGCCGCAGTGCGGATCGTCCTTGAGTGATTCACGGCCGTCTTTAAACCGCTTAGCCTAATTAAAAACAGAGTCGGTTGTTTCATAGTGTCTTCCTTAAACACGTGTCTTGTTATTATAGGAAGATTTTCGACGGCCGTTTTACTCCGCGTTTGACCCAGAATTTGATCACAGCATACACGTTGCTCAGTATTTACATTGCATATTTTCACGACCCACGTGTAAAAATCTTACTTCGTTTGAACGATCACAGAACGAACGCGAGATATACATACTACCGTTATGAAAACTGGATATACTGACTCAGAAATGTGTCCCCTCTTTCCAACGAGACCGCGAGCACCGTCGCAGTGTTGCCACAGGTCACGCTATGAAACAATTCTACGAATACACACAATTGTCACCTCGTATTTGTTAGCTGTTAGAATTTCTATAATAGTTTCTGCATAGCACATGTTCCTATATGCCATGACTCGTTGTTTTGTCTTTCAGAACAAGCATTAGGAGTTGGTATCTCTCTCTCTCTTTACAATTTATACAAAATAGTATTTCTTTGCGCTTTGTTCTTATGTGTCCAGGCGACGTAACAATTGCCATATAATTTATTAGCTCTATAATATTTCAAATTATGAGAATACCTGAAGCATGAAAAGTATTGACATAGCGGCTGTACATAGGGTTTATATATTGAAATCTTACTTTGTTGATAAATGTATGAGTAGGGATTTTGTGTTCTGGAAAAAATAATTGCACCGATATGGGTGAAATTAACTCTAATCTACCGTTATTTAGATTTTCTGTTTTTTTCTTAACAATCAAGTTGTCTTTTGTATTGCGTATAGTCGACATTCTAATCTTTCCACTATGTCTATTTCAGACCTATCTTCATCTGCTCCTCAGATCATTTCTGCTCTGGCTGAAAGATACAGACCAATATAGGCATTCACACCAAGTTGTTACTTAATGAAACTGTTCACCGATACCATATTTATTGTTTTTATTAAGAATTTATTCCGTCCAATTTTATTTATTTCTTTTATCATATGTTGTAATTCTAAATTTTTTAATAAATTTGCAATTTCCGGACTATCAACATTTAACGATTTATTATTATGTTCAAGTTATTCGTTGTTACCGCATATATATCTATATTGCTCTAGTTTATATATCATCTTTATTATGAGTATTGTTTTTATTTTATTTATTTTTTTTGATTCATCAGAGCAAGCAAAATTTTTCGATATTTTTAATGTGCGACAGCGCTATTCGAACCCGATTTCATCTGAACTGGCTCGCTAATGTCACAGTTAATAGTTTTTAGGTTAACGTTATCATTGCTAAAGAATGATATAGCGTTATTTTCGTGTTATTCTGTGTTAAACCAGCATTATTCACGTTTTCTTATCTATTATTTTCGTTACTTCTTCTTCTAGTCCCGACCGTTCTCGATCATCTTCTTCTTCGACGTGTCGTACGCAGTGTTCTGCGCGTAGACGATCATATATTATGGCTTCTTGCCACCTGCATCAGTTGTCCTATCGATAATTTTTTAGAGTCCACTGTCGGACATTTCTGGTCCATGATATTCTTCTTCGACCTCTTCCTCGTTTCCCTTCTATTTTTCCTTGAATGATCAACCCCGTAATAGTTCATATTTTTGTCCTCGTATAATATGACCAAAATAAACTAGGGTTTTTCCTGTTTTTATTTCTTCAATTATTCTCCTTTCCGTTCTAGCTCTCTTTAGCACCTCTTCATTAGACATTTTTTGTACCCAAGATATCTTCAAGGCTCTTCTATATAACCACATTTCGCACGCTTCGAAATATTTGAATGCTCTTACGGTATTTGTGTCATTGCTTCGACCCCATACATTAGAATCGGATATATATATAGCATTTTATGAAGTTCTGTCTTATGCGGAGACTCAGTGATTGGTCCGTTAACAATTTTTTAAACTTCTCGAACGTTGTTTTGGCTTGCCTACATTTTCTTTTAACTTCAGTATTTGGTTCGAGCTTCTCTGTAATATAACATCCTAGATACTTAAATTGTTTAACTTCTTCGATGTTTTTCCCATTAATCTGAATAGTTGTGTTTCGATGTTGTTTGCGACTGACCAATTTATCCCTAGTTCACATTTTTTACCTGCTTCATTGACTTCGTTAATAATTTTTTGTAACTGTTCACAAGAGTCAGCCAGAAGAACGGTGTCGTCTGCATAGCGGATGTTATTTATGTACTTTCCATTTATCCAAATCCCAGCTCTGAGATTCCATAACGCTTGTTCAACAATACTGTCTGCATACAGGTTAAACAGGAGCGGTGACAGTATACATCCTTATCTTACTCCTCTATTTATGCGGACGCTTTCTGACATTTTGTTTTTTACTAAAATCTTGGCGCTCTGTTCCCAATACAATTTATAGATGATTCTCATATATCGTATTGATTTATTCCTTTGTTTTTTAAAATTCTTATTAAATGGTCGTGCTTGACTCTGTCAAAAGCCTTCTCGTAATCCAAGAAACATACAAATACATCTTTTTGTTGATCGTAGCATTTCTGTAGAGCTATATTTATTGCTACCAACGCTTCCCTAGTACCGTATCCTTGTCTGAAGCCGAACTGACATTCATCGATATCTCTTTCGCATATATTTCTTATTCTGGCGTGCACTATTCGTAGTAAAATTTTCGGAAGATGACTCATTAAGCTAATCATTCTATAGTTGTTGCAAGTATTAGAGTTTGTTGTCTTTGGTAATGTAACAAATGTTGATTCTAACCACTCTTGTGGTATCTCGCCAGTATTGTAGATTTTATTGTAGATTTCCGTTAATTTTTCAATATTCTCATCATTTAATAATTTAATTATATCTATTGGGATACCATCGGGACCTGCTGCTTTTCTTACTTTTGCTTGTTGTATAGCATATTTTACTTCAGACTCTAGTATCTTTAAATGTTCTTCATCGTTCATTGTTTCAGTTGATTGCTCCGTTCTTATATCACTAAATACTTTTTCTATGTATTGTGTCCATACCTTTATTTTATCCTCGGTATCTGTAATTAATGTGCCTTCTTCTGTGAATAACTTTGCGGGTACTTTCTTTTTGTAGATACCGATAATTTCTTTAACTTTTTTATGCAGATTAAAAGCATCGTGTTTTTTCTCCAGATCTTCCACTTCCTGACAGCGCTTAAAAATTCATTTATTCTTTGCTGTCCGTATTTTTCCTTTTATATTTCTCCGAATATCTCTGTATATTATTTTATTCCTTTTTTGTTTCCGTCGTTCTTCCATTAAATTTAGGATTCCATCAGTCATCCATGGACTTTTCTTCCTACCAGTAGTTCTTCCTATATTTTGATTACATCTAGTAAACATTTGTCCTGTAATTTCCGCAATTCTTCCTTTTATTCCGTCTGTTTTTGTTTCTTCATATGCTTTCGTGAATGTTTCGTTTATCTTTATACGCATTTTTTCTTTCGTTTTTTCATCTTGTAACCCGGTTACATCTATTACCGGTTTGTTATTCGTTCCTTTCTTCTTCGTTTTTTTTTCCGGTGTAGTTCAAACTTTGCCACCACTGGGTTATGATCTAATCCCACATCTGCATTTGGGTACGTCGTTACTCATTTAATTGCGTTCCCGTATCTTTCATTAATTATAATATGATCGATCTGGTACCTTATTACCGTACTTTCAGTACTACTCGGCGACTCCCATGTATATAATCTCCTTTTGGGCATTTTCTACCACGTATTGCTTACTACTAAGTTGTGATGTTTGCAAAACTCAAATAATCGGTCTCCCCTTTCATTGGGATGTCCCAATACGAACGGTCCTACCCAATTTTGTCGTCTGCCTTCTCCTATTTTCGCATTAAAATCACCCATTATTATCAAAATTTCATTTGGTTTTGTGACTGTCTTTAGCTTTTTTATATGATTGTATTGCTCCTCCGTCTCTTCATCATATTTCGTATCGGCAGTTGGAAAATACACCTGTATGTTATTCATGATGACGTTTCCGAATTTCATTCTAATTAGCATCAGTCTTTCTGAGAATGGTGTAAATCCTATTACGAAGGGGATATATTGTTTACAGATAATCACTCCGACTCCATTTATGTGTTTCAAATTATTATTTCCAGAATAGTAGAATTTTCCTTTTCTTGTATTTATTTCACTATTTCCAAGCCAGTGATGTTCACTTATTCCAAGTATGCCAATTTCCATTCTTTTCATTTCTTCTAACACATTCTCTAATTTTCCCGGTTGATATAAACTTCGGATATTCCATGCGGCGATTTGTTTCTGTTGTTGCGTTTTCCTTGTATTATCCTTAGCAGACGGTGGTATTCTTCGCACCCTGTGCCCCCTGAAGGGCCGCACCGGACTCGGGGCCATTTTCTTGTGATTTTCTGCCATATATGATAACCTGGGAAAATTACAGCGGTGGTTTCCCTCTTGCCTTCCGCCGGATTTTCTGTAGGGGTTGTCTCCCTTAGCACGAGGGGACCCGGTTATAAGGCGCCGGGTGCTCGCCTACTTGCCCTGAGTTGATATTCATCAACTCGACTGAGGTACATAGTCACGGGCGAGCTTCTGGTAGTCTGCCAGATATATATGCATAAAAAGCTTAACGGTATTTAAAAGAAGGCGTATTATCGGCATCTACACCTCCTTCCGTTTTCCTACCAGCGTATAATGTGAGTTCTGATTTAGCTTTTCTGATCAATTCTAAGCCCATTGAACAGAAAATTTCCACCCCGCACGACGTGAACGTACAGAACTCACAAGGTTGTTGTTTCGTATCTATGTCAATGGGACTAGCACTACAGACATAGAGTGACTACTTACTAGAGAAGGATGCTCTAGTTACAACAACCTGTGCCTCGCGGGGCTCTCGATCATAGGTGACCAATAAGCAAAGCTTTGTTTATTTATTTATTTTTTTTACGATACTTCGGATGTCTCTCTATTATATGCTGAGTGGATCAGCTGCTCACTGTTCATTCCATTCATGAGCGTTTCCTTCGTCCTTTCTACTGTCCGTTATTTTTCCAAATAAGATACTGCGCAGTAAGAAGAATATCTTGGAACACGGATCAGATAAAGAACTTCAACTTTCTGTCTTTTATGATGCTAATTAGTTTGCGATCTTTATTCATCATCTGCAGAAGTTGTTGGTTAGTTTTTTTGCTATCCATGCGATTTTCAAAATTCTCCGGTAACACCATAGTTCAAAAAGTATCAAGCGATTTGGATTGTTGTTTTTTAGGGTTCAGCATTCGCATCCATATGATAGGGTAGACCACAGGTAGCATTTGAGGAATCTAGCTCTTAGTACTAAATTTATCCTCTTCTTATTAAAGACATTTGCATCTGATTTCAACATCGGTGTTGCCTTTATTATTAGTTTAAGTTTCAAGACACTTGAATGTTCAGATACTCCCCAGCACTTCTCCGTCAGTAGTAATAGTTGAGTTGGTTGTTTCTGTATGAGATACGACTATGATTTTAGTCTTTCTTGCATTCAGCGATATTCCATAGTCCTTCAATTTTGTCCAAGGCTTCTTTAAAAATCCGATCAGCAAAAATATTGAATAGAGCGGGTGACGGAATACATCCTTGTCTGACTACTCGTTTTATCTCAACTGATTAGTGGTACATTTGCAATCGTAAGATATTACAGCGTTTGATTAATGCGCATAGAGGTTTTCTATTATGCGACAGTCAACTATATCTAAATCAGCATGTTACAAACACATCTTGATAAGTTTACTATATTGAACTTTATCACAAGCCTTCTTGAAATCAACGAATGAAGTACCAGGCATCTCTGAATTAATATATTGATACAGAATGCGATCAATGCTTGTTCCTTGCCTAAAACCAAACTGTAAATTTTCTTCACATCTCTTCAAAATTCTTCTGTGAATAATTCTTAAGAATAGTTTCCAGCGACTCATTTTCATTACTACAATTATTTACATCTATTACCATATTATTGTCGCCTAACACGCTCGCATTATTATACATAATATTATGACAATGATAAACGGTATGTCACGTCCACTGTAATGAAATATGTGCGGGATGTGTGCGTATGAAATTGAATTCGTAAACGTACTATTGACGAACGTGTTCACTGACAGAGATAAAATAGTAATTTAATCATTGTCTAATAAATGTTTAATAGTAGTTAATTTTTATTGTTAAATATAATTGCTTTTTATTCTTCTTAAAGTATTTATGTAATATATTTACAGACTGGATATCGTTGGAAAGCATTGTTTACTTCCGTGCCGGTGTGGGCAAATGTTTTTTCGTATTTTTGTCTTTCATGGGGATTTTTTTTCTTTTTCACAGAACTTCCGAGTTATTTTAATGGTAAATAAACTTTATTACGTACAATATTTATTAGTTTCGAATAATTTCACATTTTTAAGTCGTTCTTTTTTTTTCTTTTTTTTTATCATTTTGTGAACAACGGAGTGTTGTGCTTCGTTGGGTAGGTATTTGGCATGTTAAAATAATTTTTAGATAATTAAAACGAAAATGACCAGAGCTAAAAAAAGGGATGCGCGAGGTGAATTTGCTGTCATTTACAAAGTTCTATTGGATTAAAATACATTTTCGACAGCGACAAATGTTTTATTAAGGTTGTGTAAAAACAAAAAATTCTTCGACGTTCAACAAAATATTTTTGTCCTAAATGCACGCAACTAAGCACTCAGTAGTCAATTTGCAATGTCCTATAAGAGAGCCACCACAGACAACTGATCTGGAGAAAAAAGAGACTTGAAAGGTATTCTTGTGTCCACGGGTATCTAATGAGAAGGGACATGGTTGGAAGATTTGGAAGACTTTATGGACGTGTAGCCATCATGGTAGAATGGGCAGCTGTGTCCACTCATTCGTTTCTAGAGATTCTAGCGTAGCCTGCGATTTACAGTACCCTCAGATTATCGCAATTTCCCTGTAACTACATTATGAGTGATACGTTTCTATTCACCAATATAGTATGTATGGAAGTACTATCTGCTAACGCTTTGCAAGTCACTAATGAATCTGTAATTAAAAGTATTTTCCAACTTGTTACTGTAAGCGGCAGAATCATCTCCAAGTAAAAGAGAATCATGTACAGTTCTGCATCTAGGATACTGACCGCTGAGACGGATTGCAGAGATTTCACTGTTCACTTCAAAAACGCTCGCAGTGGGCGATGAACTTTTAAGCCATTTGCCATGTCAGTACGACAGCAAATGGCTTAGGATATTGCTTAAAAATTTCAGATGCTCCCTGTATAAGTTGATCTGATGCAACTTGCGACTCGTAGTTCTATAGAATTTTTACTCTGTAGCTAACCGCAATTTTATAGGAGCTAGAATGTTAACAGAAGAAAGTAAGCGGGTGCGGATATTTGTCAAAAGTAATGACGGAGGCGACTTCGAGATATTGCATATTCAATCTGAGGAAGGGTTAACAAAAATTGGAGAACTTTTAGTAGAGGGACGTTGTCAACTCGTAGGTACTGTCACGGAGAAATGTGAAAAGAACTCCCGTTATAATTTGTAATGCCGAATAGTGTATAGAATCACTATCCACGGGAAATATTGGAAAGCTAAGGAATACACCTGACAGCCCTAATTTATTTTACATAAAATTAAAACTTGATATACATTAGAAAGTAATTTTGGATGAATGTTATTAGAATTATATGAATAATTAAGAGTGATTTCACAAGGAATCAGATTTTAGGTTGGAAATGTGTTGGTGCCAAGTTAATCTAATATCAAATAGCTATCCTAGAAATTTTGTCGAAGAACGAATTGGAGTGATAGCTTTGTTCAGACTGACCAATATTCTATTGGCCACAGATCGTACCCCACAGATGAATGTATATTTCTTTATGTACACGTTAGATATCCTCCAAAATGTACAATTTGAAACATATTCTTCTCACAGGGATTAGTACCGTGATTATTTGGTTATATGCACATCGATGAATCTTTCAAATCACATAGACAAAACAGATACTTTAAATAAAAGTGAAATATATACCAAATTATATGCTGGAACAAGCATTGGCAGCGCGGTTGTTACGCAATCTAATTCAGATTAGATACACATCGAAGCCATTCTTGAAGACATATTCATTCAAACAAACACAAGAGGCAGAATCATATTAGTTTAGTAAGTTATTGGAATTGGTTAGTTACAGATGCAACAAAAATAACTTTAAGAGCTTACATTTTTAGGATTCGAAAATTATTAGAATCAGCTAGACAAAAACACATCCTAAAAGCACCCGCAGGTACGAGTAAATAAGTTAGTATTTTTTTTTTTTTTTTTTTTTTTTTATATTTATTATAACAAATTACAACTAGTCCTCATGGACTATCCAGTAATTATGATAAAAGGAGAAATATATATAACGTGAAGAGGCTATCCATCCGGTGACAGAAACCTCAAAAGAATATAAATAAAATGATAACTAAATAATATCGTTCAGATTATTTCGTTTCAGCCTTCTTGTGTTGTGTACGTTATCTAATATCGCCATTGCTTCTGTATTTGGATGCCTATGTAATCTATCTATATGGCGGAGTGCATATCGTCTGATTTCTGCTATTACGGTAGGAACGCATAGGTCCTTATGCAAGTCATCATTTCTTACGAACCAGGGCGCATTCGTTATTAGACGAAGTATTTTATTCTGGCATTTTTGAATAATTTTTATGTGAGAAGTTTTTGCACAACCCCATAACTGAGCTCCATAGCTCCAGGTTGGTTTGATAATTGCATTGTAGATTAATAATTTGTTATCTATTGTTAATGCCGAGTTTCTTCCAATAAGCCAATACATGGAAGCTATTAAACGATTGATCTCTTTCTTTTTAGAGATGATGTGCTGTTTCCATGTTAGTCTCTGATCAAGTAACATGCCCAAATATTTGGTCCCACTCAGAGTTGGTATTTGCTTATGATTTATTGCGACTGGGGCACTGATCATTTTTCGATTTGTGAATACTACGTGGGCTGATTTGTTTTCATTTATACTTATTTTCCACTTTTTTGTCCAGTTATATATTTGATCTAGAGAATTCTGCAAATTTCTTGTAGCAAGGTTTACAGAAGTATCCGAAGCTAATACAGCGGTATCATCTGCGAATGTTGCAGTTAGTGTGTTACTGGTAATCGGAAGGTCAGCTGTATAAAGTATGTAAAACAGCGGACCCAGAACACTGCCCTGCGGGACTCCAGCGCACACCGGGTGTAGTTTAGATTCTTCTTCCTGAACTTTTACTATGAAAAATCGTTCGTTTAAATAAGATGAAATTAGTTTATACATATTATAAGGGAGAATCTTTTTGATTTTGAAAAGCAATCCATCATGCCAGACCTTGTCAAAGGCCTGAGAAATATCCAAAAATACTGTAGAGCAAATTCGTTTATCTTCAAGGTCGTCTTCAATTTTGTTGACAATTCTGTGGACTTGATCTAGGGTGGAATGTTTGGTTCTAAAGCCAAATTGGTGATCCGGTATAGCTTTCAGTTGATCAACAATCCCCATTATTCTTTTCATAAATAATTTTTCGAAGACTTTGGATAGCACAGGCATTAGCGATATTGGTCTGAATGACGAGACGACATTAGCAGGCTTACCAGGTTTAAGCACCATAATTATTTGAGCCATTTTCCATTGTATTGGCATATGCTTTAGTCTGAAGATAGCATTAAAGATGTAAGTAATGAGCAATATACCATTCTTCGGAAGCTCTTTTAAAATCTTGGCTGTTATTAAATCATGTCCTGGAGCTTTGTTTGTTTTTAAGGCCGTAATTTCGTGCCACACTTCTTTTGGGGATGCAGGTTTAATGCACTGTTGGTCATCAGGGATATGTGCCAAGAACTCTGAGATCTCTTGCTCATGCTTACTATTTGTATCGGATGAGTGTGGTTGGAACACGTCTGCTAGGTGTTGTGCAAAAATGTTAGCTTTCTCGGTATCGCTTCTTGCCCATTGCCCTGCTTCATTTTTGATAGGCGGGTTGTGCTGTTTTGCACATTTAACTTTCTTAGTTACTTTCCAAAGGGAGTAGTGCTTGTCGTGGGAAGGACTAAGACTCTGCAGAAAACTCTGCAATTTCTTATTTCTTTCATTTTGCAATAGCCTTCTTAATTGCCCACTTATTCTGTTATATAGAGTTTTATCACTGGGAAGCCTGGTGTTGTGCCATTTTCTGCGGGCTCTACGTTTTTCAGCTATTTTCTCCCTAATTTTTACAGGGTAGCTGGTATTAACATCAGCATTTAATGTTTCAGCTGGCGTAGAATTCCATGCTGCATTTTGAATGGTTTTTGTGAGAGAATCGACAGTTTCTTCCAATTCGTTAATAGTTTTAAGCTGAATTCTAAGATTTATGTTGTTTGCAACTAGCATTCGGAAGTTCTCCCAGCACGTTTGCTTGTTAGTAAGGAATGGCGGCGTTTCTTTCCTTATAATATTCGTACTTATTGTAAGGATAACTGGTGAGTGATCGGATGCTATATCAGCACTATCTTCAACTTCGGTGTAATGTAGCGATACCCCCTTAACTACAAAAAAGTCAAGTAAGTCAGGTACTCTATTAGGATCAGTCGGCCAGTAGGTTGGTTTACCAGATGAGAGATGGTTAAGCTGCAAGGAATCCATAGCTTTTTTTAGCTCACGTCCCCTAGGATTGATTAATCTCGATCCCCATAGCGTATGTTTCGCATTGTAATCACCTCCAGCAATAAATCTTTTTCCCAGATAATGGAAGCAGTCAGCAAATAAATCATTTTTTATTAAATGTCGGGGCGGACAGTACACTGCTGCCAAAATGAGAGAAGAGTTTAGCTCTTTCACAACAATGCTAGTAATCTGAGCATAATCTTGTTGGTAAGAATTGTACTGGTGGTGTTGAATACCTTTACGTATTAGTATAGCACTCCCACCACGTGCAGTTCCATCGGGATGCTGAGTATGATACATACTGTAGCCATTTATGTTAAAAAACGATTTGTTAGTAAAATGCGTTTCCGACACAAGAAGCACATCAATCTTCTGTGACCGTAGGAACGATTCTGTTTCTAGACGCCACTGCGCTAGACCATTGGCATTCCAGAGTGCAATTCGTAGTGATTTCATTGTTTATGGAGTTATTTTAGTGATGAGCTTAGTCAGAAGCTCCATCATAATCTGATTTTGCTTGTTCATTTGTTCAAGCAATGATTCAAAGCGAGTTAAGATAGCCAGTAGACAATCGTAGTTAGGATCATTTGGTTGCTGCTGCACTACTGCTGGTGGATGTCCTTTCAAAGCTTGAGAGTACGATTTATCTTGCGTTTTCAACTGCTGGTTAGGTGACTGAGTCTTCATTATAGGGTTGTTTGCAGTTGCAGCGTCTGGCGCTAGTCTGAGTATCGGAGGATTAGGTTCTTCCAGCATCTTAACCATGACGTTGGATTTTTCAAGTAAGCTGTTATTTCGCTTGGTACGCATTTTTTGTAGTTCTTTATAGACTGTGCAACCCTTGTAATTCGCAGGGTGATTACCTCCACATAGTGCACATTCGGGAAGAGTTTCTTTAGTTTTTGAGCATTTGTTTGTCGGATGTGTGGCAGCGCATTTAACACACGTAAACGGCCGATTACAGAAGCGTTGTGTATGTCTGTACTGCTGACATCGTTTACATTGAGGTATTTCAAAATTTTTACGCGGTGGCTCAACTTTGATTTTAACATTGAGTAAATATTTAAGTTGATAAATATCTTTGTTAATATCCCTCGGTTCAAGATCAATGAAAAATAATGGTAGAGGTTTTTTAGTAAGGTGGTGTCGGATGTTTGTCACTTGTCGCACCTGGAATCCTTTCTCATTTAACGCGACCATAATATCGTTTGCGTCTACTGACGGATGTAGATGCCTGAGTACAACTCTGTACGATCTTTCGCTTTTTGTTTGGTAAGTATAAAAACTAATTTTCTGATTAGTGAGATAGCTTGTTAAGTTACGATAGCTGGATGCGTCTTTCACATTAACTTTAACTCTGTTGTTTGCCAGCGTACGGCAGATGTAGTCATCATTTTCTATAGCTTTTTCAATAGCATTTTTCATGCGTTGGAAGTGTGTGACATTGTCTATGAATATTGGCGGCGGTTTTTCTGTTTTGCTATTAAGAGATCTGCTTCCTTGATTATCATCAGCTGTTTCTTTATTTGCGTCTTCCTTCTGCAGTACGGAAAAACGATTTTTAGTTCTGATGGTATGCACCACATTCTCATTTGCAGGCTTTACTCGCTTAGCACCTTTCGGAACTTGTTGCCACGTATTGTCGTTACCCTCTTGCTTTTGATTGTTACAGTTTTCACTATCAGAGCTGGATTTAGAAAGCTGCCGTTTAATGCAGTATGATTTCCCAGATTTTTGTAACACTAGCGGGGTTACAGAAAAATCAGCAATATTTGCTTCGTCGAATGTTTCGACTTCAATTGATTCGATATTGTCATGCTGTTTGTGACACGTATTAACATTACTAGTTAGTAATGGCGAAGTAGGTCTAGACGACACCGGAGTACGTAACATAATGTTCAAGATAAACAATTATATTTGTATTCCATGCGTGTTCGCCCACACACATATGTGCACTGGTGCGCAAGACACCTCGGGATAAAAATATTTCCGCCACCGAAGGTTAGACGAATTGTATATAAAAATGGAATAATCTCACCGAATTTCTGTATGTAGAGATGTATTAAATGTAGAAACGCGGACCGATTTTACACGCTGATAAGAGAATTGAGCGATAAGAACCGAAACTGAACGCGCGAACAAAGAACAATCAA
Source organism: Icerya purchasi (assembly GCA_039619475.1). Taxonomy (NCBI): domain Eukaryota; kingdom Metazoa; phylum Arthropoda; class Insecta; order Hemiptera; family Monophlebidae; genus Icerya; species Icerya purchasi. The sequence continues at coordinate 388,048,667 of CM077116.1, forward strand.
CACTGTTAGTATAGATTAGAGAATTAGCCAGACAAAAACACATGCTATAAGCACCCGCAGGTACGAGTAAATAATTTAGTATAGATTAGAAAATTATTAAAATTTGCTAATTAAAGCTTTCCTAATCTCTGTTTTGGCCTAGTGCTGTGTTTGACTAATGGTGATAATGTAAACGTATCCGCAGAGAAAGCAGCTGGTCACAAGAAGCTTTAAAAGTTGCTGAGCTAGGTTGTTTTATGTTCCTTAACACTGAAGAAATATATAAACAAAGTTTATATAAAACATGTCAGAGAGGGTTTGTAGAAATGAGATGAGGACATGTGACTAAATACTTCTATTTGGCTAATCTCGCAGACAGATTTTTTTATCTACTCACTTTTACACGTTTTCATTATTTTAGTTCTGAATTATGATGATGACGTTTTTCCATGATTGAATTTCATTTCTGAAATAATTATCTTCGTGATGAACTATTATGGTAAATCCGCAGCTTATTGAGCCACCGCTTTATTTCTCTTTCACCTTTTCTCTTTTTCCCTCTCCACTCTACTGATCCTTCCTTTATATGCGACCCCAACCATATCCTTTTTGAATGCCCTGCTCTTTTTCCTGAGTGCTCTCATCTATACGCCGAACTCTTAGCGTTAGATCTTCCTATCCCTTTCAATGCTTTCTTTATCCTTTCCTTCCCATCTCTATCCGTTATTCCCCTCCTTCTTTCCTTTATACTCTCTATCTTCGATCGCCTCAGAATCTGAGTAGGTGATCTAAGTCCATGTAGTTGGGTCAGTGTTAACACCGAACCCATTTAAAAAAAAAAAAAAAAGAACACTAAGAAAATTCCTCTAGCGTATGTGTATGTGTATTTATATATATATATTTTTTAATTTAAATTACATCAGAAAATATGTGGCTTTTATTAATTTTTTACCGCGATAATTTTTATTTCTGTAATTTTGTCCGGTAAAAGTAATAAACCTTAGAGTGATCCATAGACAAATTAAATACTAATAATTGTTTTTATAATTTTTTAACACAGATGTTTGGAAAATGAATGTCAATAAATCTGGATTATGGCTTACAATTCCATATATTATTTTACTTAGTGTTAGTACATTCTGTTCCATATTAGCTGATTATTTAATAATAAAGAAAAAAAATTCAGTTACCAAGGTATGTAACATACACACACACATACATATATATATATATATATATATATACTAGCTAATACCTGCGGTTTCGCCCGTGTATTAATACCTGTTTAAATCTGTACCTGGAAATTAATAAAAAAAATTTTGTTTTATTTGAGATCACTTTTTTAAATTTGTTCATCCTTTGCAAAATATTCATTAGAGTCAACTCAGTGACTTTCTGGAAATCCCATAACTTGACCCATTGCGGCTTCATCCCCGAGATGTGTGCGTAGAATCATAAATTTATTATAAATCGGTAATAATATGTGTTTTGTGAAATCATAAATTTATTGTATGTCGATAATAATAACATGTATATACATAAGAACCCGGTAGACGTTGTCCTGTCAGTGTTATATCTAGAATGGATGGGACGTCCAAAGACACGTTAACTTATATTTATTTTTACTATAGTAATATGATGAATTATATACATTTTTTTTATTAATAGTTAACATGAATGAATGATATTTTTAATCATTTCATTCGCCATATAATCGAACCCACTGAAAACAATTAACATCTATTGTAACGCAAGTAGATATAAATAATATTTTTTGTCTTCTTGTTTGGTGTAAACAGGAGTATGTACAAATTTTTTGAAGTGCCCACTGTGGAGCAAGCAACATATAGTTGACTATGCGAAAAACATGGATTCTCTAAATTTAATCCGGCAACGCGTAACGACAGCCTTTGAGCTTTGTTTATTGTCATCACGAAAGCAAGACGCTCAGGGAACTGTAGTCATTTGAATGTGAAGGGAAAATCAGTTGGAATCATCGGAATTCGCGGAATTAACATATCTTCTTCTTTATATTTGCCGTTAATTATTATTGCTTCAATCACATTTGACATCCGTTGTTTCATAGAAAGTCTGGTTCTATTGCACAACTTTGGCGTGTTCAGATTCCGAAGAAGTATTATTGATGAGCCAATTTTTAACGTCAGTTTGTGTGGTGGAATTCCAGGTGTCTCCAATGAATTGAGAAATTCGACTGGATAACTAACACCTTTATCCTCTTCTGTAACTGTATCAATAGATTTGTATTCCGTAAGTGTACCAGGAATTTCTAATTGAATTTCATTATTAATTCGATTGACGTCATCCTTTTTTGGAGCTAAGATAGCACATTCGCAAAGCCATTCGTGACTTCTGAAGTTGATGGCGATGTCCGGGAAAACTTTCTCAAGATCTTCAGTTGATTAAAATTGACAAAAGTTCGATGGGAACGATATATCCTATTAATCGGATTACCATATTTCACAATATTCGTCGCTCCAAATGATGTAATTTGAAAGTATGAGTTATATTTCCGAATATGCTCTAAAAAGTGTTTCGATTCCCGAGAAGCCCCAGCTACATAAATTAAACAAGAATAAAATTTAAATTAAAACATAATTTTCGTGGGTTTCTGGCAAATTGTTCTACTACTTTATTATAAAAGTCTTCCAAATTGTGCATGATTACGCGCCTATGAATACTTAAATAGTTTCGAAGCTCCGGGAAGGGCAACCCCCCTACACCCTGGCGACACCAATATATATATATATATATTGTTTATTACATACATAGATATACAGTTTCATTAACAAACCAGCATAAAAATTATTGCTAAATTTTTTTGGCATTTCTTTTTCTTTTTCGTCTAAAACAAAATTAAGAAACCTTTCGTTGCATTTTAAATACTACCAATTGATATTATTTCTTTTCTTGACAGTATCATAAACAAATAACAAAGAATTAAAATATACAATACTTAACTGTGGAAATGTTTTTAAGGATATTTCAATTTTAGCAAAAAGATAGGCAAAGGTCTGAGATAATTACTCCATCTCAGATGTTCTGTCCTCCGCCATCAACGAGTTTCATTCGTTGTTCCGTTTTAGCAATTCCCTCTCTTATCTCCACCTCACTCTTTCCCCTTCCAAGTCTTTCTGCATAATTTTTACTCTTCGACCCTTTAACCGTGCTCTTATAAACATCAGTGTATTTGATATTCCTATTCCCGTTGTTAATTCCATATGTGACCTAGGTCTTTTCTTAAATAGTCGCCTTACATTTCATGAACATATTAATTATATCTATAATTTCTCGATCAAAAGACTAAATCTCCTCAAATCGTTATCTCCGCTCAGATGGAGTGGCGACCCGTTTATTCTTTTAATTCTTTACAAATCAGTTATTCGGTCCAAACTCGACTACTGCTCCTTCATTTATGGAAACGCCTCCAAATATCTCCTTTCGAAACTTGACTCGATTTAAAATTCCTGCCTGCGTCTATGCATTGGCGTTTTAAAATCTTCTAACCTCTATTCATTCGCTGTCCACTCTTCGGTTATCGCTTTTTAAAAAAACGCCTCCCTATTTCTTTATCCAATCTTATTCCTTCTTATTTTCATATCAAAAAGCACTGGCGCTTAGCGCCTCATAGAATCCCGATTTTATCGCATATAGCTCTGCTCGTGTTTCCAAATTTGCTCCCTACGTTCTCTTTTATAACAGTCTTCCTTACTTTTCTTATGATTTTAATAGCACATGGCACCCTATAAATTTCTCCTCCTTCCCGATTTGAACGAATTCCTTCATCTGCTGGATTTTTCCTTTCCTTCCCATGTCTTAACCTTCACGGATGGCTCTAAGAGTGATAGGGGCGTGGGTGGTGCGTTTACGTCTCTTTCGTTCCTGCAGGCTGAGTCCTTCAGACTTTCTTTTTTCTGATCTATCTTCTCGGCCGAATTGATCACAATTCTTTGTGCCATTTATTTTATATCCTCTACAAGTGGGGTTCGCAAATTCCTGATCGTTTCCGATTCTAAAGGCGTTCTTTAAGCCGTCTCCTTTCCTCCTTCTCGTTCCTCTGACGGTATCATTCTCTCAATTCAATCCCTCGTCTCCCCTTTGTTCTCGTCCCGATTCATCCTCATAGACTTTCTATGGGTTGTTAGTCATTCCTATATAGAGGGCAATAACTCAGCTGACTCTTTAGCTCGCTCAACCGTCTGAAATGATCCTTTCCTCGACTCTTTCCTTTCTTCAGATATTCTTTCCCTATCGCACTCTTATCATTTCAGACTTTGTCTGCCATCGTTATTCTCAAATCGCTATTCGCAGTACCATCTTATTCAACTGGTTCCCCGTTTCTTGCCTTGGCTTCAATCTATTCCTGTCTGTCGTCGTTCCACTATTGTTTCCTTAATTAGACTTAGGATAAATTATTCTCTATTCCCTTCTTCTCGCTTTTGATTCGCTTTGTCCCCTTCACCTTTCTGCTTTCCTCATGCTTTTTAGCCTCCTTGTATTTGTGATTCAGATCATATCCTTTTCGAGTGTTCTGCACTCCTTAACGAACGCTCCCTTCTATACGCCCAGCTTTTGGCTTTAGGTCTTCCTGCTTCCGTTATTTCATTATTTTATTTAAAAATAAACTTGTTTAAAGAATGGGAAAAACGTCGAGTTCTGGGCCATTGGATAATATGAATATCAAAGTATCGTTATAAATAAAATTTTCAAATTAAAGATTATTATTTTTTTTTACAATTTTCATTATTTAAGCTTGTCCATTACAACGATGATGATTTTTGATGATTTCAATATGCAAAAGTGGGATTTGAATAGAGTTCACTCGAATGACACTCCGTTATCCAACTATATGTAACCACGCTACGACAGTTAGTTTATTAATAATTAATTGCCTATTTCATGAAAATTAATGATTTGATTTATATACATATATAGGTGCGTAAAATTTTTCACGCCATTGCTGGATTCGGATCTGCTATTTCTTACTTGATGATTGCGTATTGTTCATCTGCAAAAATGGCTCTTATATTTATAGGATTGTGCAATTGTTTTCAAGCATTCTACACCGGATCAATTTTGTAAGAATTAATTTTTCTTTCTCTTTTAGTGAAGTGTAATTATCGATATTGGTTAAAATTAGAAAAATAATAATACTTTTGAAGTTGTTTCGATTGAAAAGAAGAAAAAGAAAACTATACATCAGCGCGAAATTTGCAAATTGAGTAATAAATTAAGTTGATTTATTCCTGCATTAATTATTTGTTTTATTTTGCAACGTGTAGAACGATTTTTTTTCTTTTGTAAAATTACTAAATAAAGCCAAATAAATAATTAGTAAGTAACATCCCCTACCGCTAAAGATTTAAGATTACCGCAACCCAATAACAATGATAGTAATAATATAATAATAATAATAATAATAATGATAACAACAGTAAAAACAATAATGACAATGACAATAATAATAATAATAATAATAAAAATAGTAACAATACGAGTAACAACAATGATCAATCAATCAATCAATTAAATCTTTATTATTATCATTGTTACACAAAATTCCATTTATGCGGAGCAGTGGGTTATTTAAATATGCATAATAGAATCAATTGAAAATAAAGAACCTGTAAAATATAATATAGCGAAAAGAGCTGCTTGTAAAAACATAATATATAAACAAAAACACTTTATACAAAAAAAGATATGAATAGAAATTTTATCACGAGCGATTTATGATAATGGGTGATATAAATTTTAAAAAGATAAGGAAATAAAAATTACATTACTTAAAATTCAGATGGAGAACAATAAAAATTTAAAGAAATACACATGAAACATTTAGATTCTAAGAAAGGGAACCAAAATAGTATAATCTTTTATTTAAGTAAAGCTAATTGTATGTTGTTAAAAAGAAAGGTTAAAATAATAGAATAGTTAATCTCTTAATCAGTTAATGAATTTATAATAAGTAGTAATAGTGATTAGGTTGATATTACGATTATTTTTACAATTTATATTACATATAAAATAAAATAATATAAGATAAAATTAGATATGTTGATATATGTACATATATATATACACAGTGACTCCCAAAAAGATCCGCACAAGTAAGAAATTTTGTTTTTTGCAACTATAGAGGCGATAAACAATAAAATAAAAAAAGGGAAAAGGACGCCTATTAATGGTACAACATCACAGCCATGCAGATCACATAATAAGAAAAAAAGGATTGTGAGAAAAATACCAAAAAAGAGGAATTTATGTAAAAAAATGAAAAAAACCATCGCTCAAAAAGATCCGCACTATGATGTTAGATGGGAAAACCCGCGCATTGTAGCGCAATAGGAACGGGGTTGACTCATAGGTGTATCGCAGGTAGCTTGTAATAATTAAAATGCGCTACGTTCGCGCAAAAAAACAAGTGCCCCAGTGCATTTGTGTATGTAAATCGCGTGGTGTTTGCACATTCCATTAAAGTGCTCTCTGTATGAATCCAAAATGGCCAAATACACCTCTACGGAGAAGATCTAATTAGTAATTTGGAATCATACGAAGGGTAAGTCTGTACGAGAAATATGTACGATCTGAAATATGAAACGTCGAACCGTATGCGACATTCTAAAGCGATATAAACACGAAAATAGAATGGACTTAAAGCATGGTCCTGGTCGTTCAAAGATTCTAACGCCGCACGAGGAACGCCTAATCGTCCATAAAATAAAGAAAAATACCAGATTGAGTGCTCCGAAGATTGCCAGTGAATGTGAGAAAAAAGTCGGATGTGAAACGGTACGACAAACTATAAGAAATGCTGGATACAAAAGACGTGCTGCACGACGAAAACCTTTTATCAGCGAAGTGAATCGGCGCAAACGTTTACAGTTCGCGAAGGAATACGTTTCAAAGCCTAGTACTTATTAGGAGAACGTAATTTTCGCTGACGAAAGTAAATTCAATGTTTTTAGTTCAGATGGACATTGTATGGTCTGGCGTAGGCCAAATGAAGAAATGAATCCCTGTAATCTGAAACCTACAATAAAGCGCGGTGGTGGCGGAGTGATGGTTTGGGGGTGTGTATCAGCCCATGGTTTAGGCGAATTAGTATTTATCGATGGAATTCTAGATTCGCGTCGATATTTGGAACTTTTGAAAGCAATTTTCACAAAAGTGCCGTGACAATGGGTATCTTGCACTCGTTTAAATATTACGAGGACAATGATCCTAAACATCGAGCTCGCATTATGCAAGAATGGTAGCTCTACCGGTGCCCAAAAGTGATCCATCCTCCTCCTCAATCACCGGATCTAAATATTATTTTGTGGGATGAATTGGACCGTCGAGTTCATCAGACGCCGGTTATTTCTAAGGCAAAGCTGAAGAAAAGAATTGACAAGGAATGGATAAAACTGGACAAAGAATACTTAGGTAAACTTGTAAGTAGTATGCCAAATAGGTTACAATGCGTCATTGACCAAAAAGTATACTCAACGAAATGTTAAGTTAGTTTTTTAACTTAAATTACTAGAGCGTTTCGCTTTTTTTCCTCGCATTTTCGATTTTGTGCGGTTCTTTATGAGCGATGATTTTTTTCATTTTTTTTATATAACTTATTTTTTTGGTATTTTTCTCGTTATCTTTTTTTCTTATTATGTGATCTGTATGACTGGATATATTTATTTGAATTCAGGTATGATGAAATAATTTAAAATGCAAAAGAGAGAATTATGTCTGAAATATATATACTATATACGTAAAATAGAAATTCCATTAATATAGGTAATTCATAAGCATACAGCTGATCATCTGACGGTGTATCTAAAATGAAAAGGGAAGTTCTCTAAAATGACTGTGTAACATGATAAGAGACGGATGAATAGAGCGGAATTTGTTCGATCTCGGCGCACGGAAATTACTTTAATTTTATTAGCGGCTGTGTGAATCCGCTTTACGCGTAAAACGAGTCCTTATATGTACATTCGCTATCTTTCTGGTCAGTTGTTAGTCATTTTTCGTATAAATTCGTAATTTTAGTCGTCATTGCAATTCTAGTTAACACGGAAAGTAAATTGTTTTCGATGAGCAGTCGCGGTTAAGTAAATAAAATAAAAGTAGAAAGGTGAAAGAGACACAACTCATACGACAGAACAACTGGAGGTCGAAACATTAAAGACCAAGGGTGGACAAAAGTGTTCGAAAAGTATCCAGTATCTACACGTTAGCTGCTGGAGGAGCTGAGGAGTCCAGCCTTCGTTGATTAGAGTCAATCGGGCTGATACATCGTACCTTCGATCAAAGAAGTCAACGCGGAACTTGTATTCATCGATCGTAATCATACAGGCCAGATTTTTATTAATTCATTTATATTTCGTTTAGTAATAATTTGTGAGTATAGCGGTGTAAATGAGTATAGGACGAAGTATATGTGTATGGTGTATATTTTTTGATAATTTGTGTTGATTTGTTTATATATTTTTTTATGCAGCTACATCTCACAATCGTTTAGTGTCCCGTTCATAAAAACAAAAATATATAAAGAAAATTAGTGTGCAAAGTGTTTGTTTATTGCCGGTGAGTGTGTGAAGTAATTTCCGGAAGGCCGAGTAAATAGAAAACCAAATATAGGGAGTAAAAAAGAATAAATTAGTTTCATAAAATAAAAAATAAAAGAAAAAATATTTTATCACAGAACTGGTTACCTCTGGTAGCCGGTAACGTGATAACTGTTAATAAAAGTTTTTTTTTTAAATTTTCATTGCGTTTTTTATTGTCTCTACAGTGTAAAAAAACGAAAGATCTTTTTGGGAGTCACTGTATATATACTCTAATCCAACTTGCATGTACTCAAATAAACACTGATTCGCGCTGACTAACACTTTCGCTTTTTTTGAACCGCCAAGGAACTACGCAGTAAAAATTACATTTTCGTTCTCTCGGCCTGTTCCTGATAGCACAAATCAGAGTTCGATGTTGTTAACAATGGTTATGCGAAAAGAACACTTTTTTCCGACGTCGAGCACAGGTGGATACTGCATATTAGCACCTGTTATTCCGTCATAATACGTAGTCGATAATCGCTAATATCTACAAAGTAATGTTCCCAACGTGATTCGCGAAGGTTTTATTTTTTTCCCTGGTTTTCCGAATTTCGATGCACCCGCAACACGTATTGCAGCACCGGAAAAAACCCAAAACTGTAGGTTTTCCGTTTTTAAATAACTCACACGATTTTCTACAACCGGTAGAAAATATGATCTTTTGCGCTCCAATTTAATCGCTCGATCGTATTTCCGCCAAAAAAAAAAAAAAAAAAATTTTTGTCCCTAAAACACCGATCTAGTTCCGTGTTTGTGTTTTTTTTTCAACCGACAAATCACGTATCGCAAATGTTCGAGTCACGAAGAAACCTCCCGGGGCGGTATTAGCAGCTCGACCGATAGCACAGCAGACACGCAACCGGCAAAAAGTGCATCTAATGCCATACAGGAATTTCACGGGAAGGCCAAACTAACAGCCCCACAAACTACGGTTTGCGCCGGTCGGGAATCATTTCACCGTTCATAAGGTAAACGAGAATTCACGCAGCGGTTAATAATGGCCGAACTATAGGGTCATTCAGAAATAACGCGCTACTTTGAATCGCTTATTTAAAAATGAAAAATTAAGCAAATACAAAAAATGATATACCAAAAGATCGATCTCAGTTCAGGAACAACTTTTTTCATTACATTCGATTTTTTAAATGCGAGCCGCCAACTTCTGCAACGCTCTTCAACCGAGAAACGAATCGTTCGAAATATTCATCGTTGCTTCTTCAATCGTCCACTTCAGTTCCGAAATTTTAGTATAGGGTTATTCCGATATACCCTTTGTCCTTCAAAAAGACCTATAAAAAATTATCACAAGGATTTAGATCCGAGCTATACGACGGCCCCGATCAGTCCGCATTAAACATCTCAGGAAATCAATTAGAAATAACTTTATCTTTAAAAGTTTTCCAGAGCAGCATTAATGTGTTTTATCGCATGTGTATGGTCTGGCACCATCTTGCTAAAATATCGCCTGTTTTAATATTTCGCGTGTTTTTAACTGTAGTCATAAAAAATTCTTCCAGCATGGCCGCAGCAAGTACGGCCCGAATAGTCCGCACGCGCTTAGCGCCACTCAGACGGTACACTTCTCCGGATGCAGCTCTTCAATCATCAAGGGACTTTCAGGACACCATAACTGCCAATTTTGTTTATTTACAAATCTATTTAGCCAAAAATGTGCTTCATCTGAAAACTAAATGTTGTTGAGGAAGTTTTTGTCGTTTAATTCTGCCGTTAATTCTTCAGTAAACTCTAACCGTCTTTCTTTTCTGCCTTCCGATAGGCATTGCATAAGCTGAATCCTGTAGGGGAAAAGTTGAACATCTTCGGTAACAATATGATGATATGTTATTGACTGTGAGACGCCGAATTGTTGTGCTAAACGCGTGATGGAGGTATGGGGTGAGGCTTTCAACAGCTGCTTTGCTTTCATCACTTTACCTTGCATGTGCATCATTTGTTGGCGTCCCACCTTACCTTGACGATTATCATGTACACTACCCGTTTCAACGATTTTTTTTACAAGACAATTAATAACACTGCGAGTAGTTTTTTCCCGATATCCGTATTTTGATTTATTCACAAAATTTCGTTGAACTGTCACGACATTTCAGAGAACTGACAAACCGTGAAAACGCGTTCTTCTGTAGAATACATTTTAACAATAGTAAACAATAGAGCGACAAAACCGGATGATATTGTCTTAATGAAATACCCCGATTTCACGTAATCAGTGGTGCCAAAATGAAAGCGCTACATGCATTTTTAGATTTTTTACAATTTCGTGTAAACAGAGCGTTATCATTTCTGAATGACCCTGTAGACCCGAGTACTTTAATGTACGCGACCAATATTCTAACTAACAACGACATCGCGACTGAAGAGCAATATGAAAAACTAAATGATCCGGTGTTTTCGTTTTTCGTTGAATCCGAAGACAACAAAATCAGATCGTGCACTAGATGGTTTGACGCTTGGAGAACGGAAGCCATCATGACTGTTATGGGAAATTAGACGATTAGTTGGAAATAGAAGCACCGAAGACGTGTTGCAGAGGCTGCGGATCAAACGACTAACGATTCACATACAAACGTTGATCAGCGTGAGTGCCGAAAACCACGACACCGTAGCAGAAGTCGCCGACAGAATTTTCGAAGTCAGCGGAAATTCTCACATTTCGAAGTTGGCTAACGGGGCCAACTTTTTGGAACCCGGAAATGCGAATTTGAATCAACTGATGAGCCGTGGAAAACCTCGCCGTAAAAATTGACGCTATCGAAAAACGTGCACATTCGGCTGCTTCACGTAACTGTACCAGTGAATAATTACACGGTCTGGACTGATACGAGACCCCGCAATTATATCGAGATTACTGCTGGGGACTGATTTCATCGTAGTAAAATAGTCTCTGAGCGAATGAGGCGGGAAATATGGCAGCATGATGCCTTGTTCGTCTTTTCGATGATTAAAAGCTGTTAGCGGGGTTATTTTCGTTCGCTTTATCAGCGAAAGATGCATATATGTATTTTGTTTATTTAACGGATTAAGATTTTCCGGAATGTTGTGTGTAATCATCTTACTGTTCGTGTTACTCTGGTTTGGCGCGAGCGGAAGGGGATCTGCAGAGATCGACTGATACTTATCAGCGGTTGCGGCGGTGTGTTGTGTGTGTCAGTGTGGTTTTTACCTGGTCTGTGTGCTGTGTACTTACTACCGGTGGTCGTTTTGCTTCCGTCCGGTTTCGGTGCGGCGGCCAGCTATCTACCGGAGGTGGTGAACGGGGCAACTCACGAGACAGCCCCGAACGGAATATTTCTTATCAACAAGACGAAACGCGAGAAAAACAACTGTGATAATCTCATAAACTTGTTTGTTTTCGAATTTATGTTTATTTATAAATAATTAATGTTATATTTATGTGGATATAGTGAATAAAAATTCGGTTTTAACATAATTATAACAGTTAGTAACTGCAATTTTGAACATTCATTTATTTATTTATCATTAGCAGTTTACCAGCAGTTTACGGAAGAAAAAATACTTATATTGAATAATTGGTCTTGTCTCAAATGGGTTTTTTGGATACCTATGACTGCTGGATTGTAATGTTTTAGGAAAAGTTAGAGATCTTCAAGGTGTGAGTAAAGTCTGTTACAGTTCCAAGAGATGGTTGTTAGGTGTTGGTATATTGTATTAGGTGGTTCCATGCAGATGGTGTAGTGTGCTTGGTAGGTTCAGATTCAGAACAGCCGGAAGGTTTTTCTTCAAGGGCCATAGTTTCTAGTTTGTATATAGTTTTGGTGAATCTTGATTTCATTGAACGGTGACGGAGGAGTTGGTAATTTTCATGTAGCATGTTGATAAGGGCGCTGTGATCAATGGCGAATTGTTCAGCTATCTCGATAATATTCTTCTGCCCTTTGCACGTGTCGATAAATAATACAAGATTGGTGTGGTCGAGCGGATACTTATCTTGATTGTTGGTGACGTTTTCCTTTTTTACACTTTCAAGTAGTTGTTTTATGCTTACTGGTTCAATAGGAGTGGCTCTTTCTGCAGTTTTTGGCTTTTTGGCTTTTGGTTTTTCAGGATACGGCTTGTTGATTGATAGACTTGGTATGGCAGGGCTGGGTTGAGAATCACTAAGGGTGGTGTCATCTTCACTATCTTAGAAAAATTGTATGTCTGGTTTCTAGATAGATGTGGAATTGGTGTCGCTGTTTGTTCGTTATTTGCTTGTTTCCAGGTGTCTGTATACATATTTTCTGCTTGAGTAACTTTGGGAGCTGCTTGGTTTGTGGTGTTTACAGATGGGACAGAGGGGCACTTTATAGAGAAATGTCCCATTACTTTACATTTGAAGCAACGTACTTCATCTGTTGTGAGGAAGAGTTGGAACGATTCATTATCTAACATGAGACTAAATATCGGAGGGAGTTTACTTATATCTTCTAGAGCCGTATAAACTTGACGGTGTTAATTTAAAATATGGTCGTATCCAAGTTCACCTATGTTCATTTTCATAAATGTGACGGGTGAGGTTAATTCGAGGTTAAGTTGTTTAAGTTCGAATTCGATGAGTGTATGAAGAATGGAAGGACAAGCATTAGAAATTATAATTCTTTTAGATGGGTTGATAATGCGGCGAGCAGTAACAACGTGGCCATTTATTTCAAGTTTAGTATAATTTGATAAGAATTGGTCAATCATTTCTTCTGTAGCGAAAAATAAACCAATTCGTTTGTGGGACATTTTTGAAGCGTAACGAATGTGTTGTGGTCCAATCTTAGAGCCAACTGCCAAAACATAATCTTTTAATGGGACATTTTCCATTGCGGTTAAAACAATTCCTTGCATCATTTTTGGAAAAGGAGTAGTTTGAGCAACATTTGAGAATAATCGTACGGGTGCAACTTTATCAACGTCGTCTGTAGTCAGTACGACGTGATATTAGCCTTGGCCATAATCATGGCAAATGCAAAGATACGCGACAATTGCATTAAATTACTATTTTCCTTACACATCGATGACTGGTTCGGCCAATGTTTTATTTAGAGTGAACTTGTTTATAATTGCATATATACAAGCATAAAACTCGTAATGTGCGAAGGTAACACTTAAACAACCGGCATTAATTTAAATTATTGATAAATTAAAAAAAGTAGATAACGATGGAGTGAAAAAAGAAAGCGATGAAAACGAAACGAACGGAATAAACTAAAACAAAAAAATGTAAAAATAGACAACAGAGATAAATAAATTTAACACGGACAATTGAACACGATGCAAGTAAAGTTTATCACACGAGAACAATCGACTCACCAGGCCTATTGGTTACATGCCAATTAAAGTAGAAAGAAATACATATATATGTTTTTACTGGTGACCGGATAAAAGCGCACAAGACAAAAGCGCACATGATAAAAACGCATCGGACAAAAGCGCACAGGACAAAAGCGCACACGGATAAAAGCGCACACGGACAAAAGCGCACACGGATAAAACCGCACACGGACAAAAGCGCACATCGATTTGCAGAACAGGAGCTAAATTATTAATTTTTCCATTCTCGGCAATTGCATCATTTGTGAAAAGGCAAAACTGGACAGTTGCCCCGCAAAGAATTTAAAATTCAAAAAAATTATTGGTGATCAGCGAAAACAAAGTAAAAATAATACAATTTTTTGTATGATTCACTAGTCATTTTTCTGTTTTTTTTTTGTTCTTATATGTGTATTTGTTTGTTAATAATCATAGTGTCTATTGACTATGACCGCTAGGAAGTTACCGTATATAAAAAATAAAATTTGTATCAATAATGTATTCAGGGGCGTCTCAAGCACGCCAAGTTGTGGGAGTGGTGCATAACCCAAAATACCGATTCATGAATTCATATAATTTAAAAATAATTTTTTTTTATACTGTATAGCTTATATAACAAAATGTTATATGGTGTTTTTTAATGATTTTCTTTAAACTTTTACAATATGGGTCTTTTATTTTTTACTTTTGCAGTCAAAACTGATTTAGATCGAACTTTGAGGACTAAATATATTTTTAAAAAAAAATTTTATTAAAAGAAATCTCACCTTTTAATGCTAAGCCTATAAGACTTTGTAATAATGCTTTACTTTTTCAAACAGTGAGGGTAACTTTTATTTTACACTGTTGTATACTAACCGTTTCTTTATAAATTGTTTCAACTGGTCTGAATTTTCTTAATAATTTTTGCTTTTAAATTAGTATCGAAAAATCCGCAACTCTTTGTTAACTTGGTAAGAGTTTTCATTATATTTGACACTTCTATATCGTCAACCGTTTGTTTGCTTATTTCTTCTTCATCATTTTCATCATTGTTGTTTATTTGACTCTTTGATCGCGGTTTCATTGCTGATTAAAACAACTGTTGCAATATTTTTGTCAACGTTTAATTATTCCTTTGATAATAAATTTCCCGATGATCATTCTAATATTGTGAAAAACTTGAACTCTGTTTTTATTCCGCAATACTTCAAACTTTTGTATTAAGGGAATTTTACTTACTTTCATTTTAATAGGATCAGAATAAAATATATAAATATAATGATTGAATGATTTAAAACTGAACAGAATTCGCTGTTAATTAAGCGGCTTCTATTGTATAATTCTTTAAATTTCTACAAGTCTGTTGTAGTGACCTAAATTGTACGATTCTTGGCTGTTGTTAAGAAGTTCGCAATTCGACCATAGTTGCAGACAAATACATAAATTAAATATATTTGCACTTCCTTGTTACTAGGTTAATATCTTGATGCAGAGGGACTAAAAACGTACACAAAAAAAATCTAAAATTTATTTCAATAGAATAGTTCGGAAATTTAAATTATTGTGAAGTTGTGAAAGAATTTCATGTAGAGTTGAGAAAAAATACGTCAAGAACATTATGTTTGATTTACTTGTTACTTAAAATAATCAAATTTCGTACTTTCAGCTAAAATTCATCTGCTTTTAAAATTCATAATTTTTAATTTCTAATATGGGAGAATTTAATTTTTTAAAATAAAATGAGCAGGGGCCGATACCTTCTGTGATTTTAATAATTTAAAATTATTTTTACTTTTGTTGTTTGTAAAAGTTATGTTCTGTTAATTTGCGTGAAAAATTAATAAAGCGTAGAATTTTAGTAGATTTGTTTGTTTTTTTTATTTTCGTCGATCATCTGTTGTTTTTTTTTGTGTAAACAATAAATTCGTTAGTTTAAAATTTCGGTCGACAACAGTGACTTTAATTCAAATTCTTTCCAATACTAGAAAACGTTATTTTCAAATGATAAAGTTCTTTATAATACAATGCTAAGGCTGAGAATTGTTTTAAAAAATTTAATTCGTATTTTAAAACAAATAAAGATTTTGACAGTAAAACACATGTTTATACCTTTAGTCCGCTTAAAAAAAGTTAATCTTTGATTTTATTTGTTCATTGTTTTTTGCTAAAAGTATCATGCTTAAAATCAAAAATTTAATGGAATCATTGAACGGAGAACTCAGTAATAGGTTTGACGTTATACAACTAATTCGAAGTACGGTAAAAATATTTTGTTGTATGCCAACTTCCATATTATTTCTCAGACTAACTTTATTCATTTATTTTTTATTTTATTTTTTTTTCCTCTCTCTTGCCCAGTTGTATTTGCAGGCTAAATAATCGTTTATCCGCTTACGTTGCGAATCCACTACTTCTCAGTTATTATAAGTTACATTGCAAATGTCGCAACTTTTCGTCATATCGTCGTTCTCCGAATTTTTACATCCGCTGTACGCAGAATCCTCATTTTTGTTGTTATAAACGGCCGAAGCAGCCGATTATTCGCTTACGCTGCATATCCGTGACTCCTCCGTTTGTCGCGAGTGACGTATCGACTTGTCGAACCGTCGTTGTTGAATGTTAATGAATTGTTTTTTGGTCAGTCGAGTATTCTTGGGACACCCAGAATAATCGTTTCGGTAGTCCAGTCGGTCCGATTAGCCCTTAGCATCGTATTGCTCTAATCGTGCCGTTACAGACTTACGGAAGCCGCTATCGGTTTTTTACACAAAACCGCGATCTGTATCGTCGTCATATTAAAATAAACGTAATATAACTAGCTTCGACTAGGTTTATTGCAAATTACGCGAAATAATTGATCGGTACTTAGTATTCCGTCCCGGGAATACAACACTCATTAATTGGCGCAGTCGGTAGGATCCATCAGCGACGTTTCAAGGAAATCGTTGAGATCCATCTCTTTACGCAGGAAGGACTTACGTAACCAACCGGAAAAGCGATCACCTCATCTAGGATTTGCAGCAGCGTACCAGTACGTTGAAATCCATCCCGATACGTTGGAAGGACCTACTAAGAGGTATTTACGGTCATACTTTTCGGTCATTTATCCATTATCACTCTCTCTTTTCCTTTCTTACTCGAATTTATTATTATCGTTATTTATACATATTTTTTCGAAGTATTTGTTAGTATTTATTAATATTCGTAAATCGTTTTTTCGTCATGGCGCCGCAAACGCGAGGTCAGTCCTCTATATTCTATAGAATTTTTATCTAAACTGATATCTCATGAATTCTCTGGAGACAGAGAACAGTTGAGCGATTTTATTGCCAACGCGAACAATGCATTCACTTTAGCTCATGACACTCAAAAATTACCACTCCTATATTTTGTAGTAAGTAGGATTAGCGGAAACGCTAAAGCTCATTTAGCCCATTGTAAATACAGCTCTTGGGAAGAGCTGAAAAATAAACTAAAAACCCTTTATGAGGATAAGCAACTCTATTCCCAGTTACTAGAGGAATTAGTAACTATTAAGCAGCTTCCGAGTGAAAGCATCGCTCAGTATTATGCCAGGATCGACAGTATAACTGCGCGCATCCTGTATAATTTAGAACCTGAGACTGATGACAAACTCGTACTAGGCCAGATAAAAATGGTCAGAGACATCTCTATAAGTCGCTTCACTATTCATTGTCACGCGGGAATATCTCAGATGCTAAGACATCGGGATTTGCCCACACTAAACGATTATCTCCCGATCGCCCTTCGAGAAGAACAGATTTTAAAAGTGCAAAAGCCCAATAATCGTGGCGAGTCATTCTCTCCTCTGAAGGAGCCCGCATGGTATAAGAATAAGTCACACTATTATAGTAATAAGCAACCTACTGACGTCGAGCGTTGTAGGTATTGTAAAAAACCAGGGCATACCCTTGAAAATTGTCGGAACGCAGGCAGGAATTCTTTAAACTACAAACCTCACTTGGTTACCGAGGCCGAACCAAGGAGGATCTAAATTTTCGTAAAGGCGTCCAAAATAACGTAAAGAATAATAATAATGTTAATTGCGTAAATAATAATACTATTCATGCTACTTTTCGTTCTAAGCAATCTGTAACAAATAACTTTAAATTTATAATCGATTCTGGCTCAGACATTTCAATTATTAAGAAAGAGAGATTAAAGAAAGGCACCATCTACTATGATAACATTAAAATTAAAATTAATGGAATTTGTGCCTGTTCCTCGATAGAAACTTTTGGATATACATTCTTGGATCTTGACGAGATCCGTAACATAAAATTTCATATAACAAACGACGCTACCAACATCCCTTGCGATGGGCTGCTGGGCATCGATTTTTTGAAGGCTTATAATGCCGAAATTAATTTCTCTCAATCGGTTATGCGAGTAAATAACCGAGTATATACGTTAACTCAGAAAAGAGAACTTTTTAACAATAATTGCGACATCATTAAATTAGCCCCCCGTTCCGAGACAGTCATCGAGGTACCCGTTTCGAACCCCTGTATATCTGAGGGAATAATAGACGAGTCATCACCCGAGGAAGGTGTGCTTTTAGCCAGATCCATTGTCAGCGTAAATAACAATGGAAAGGCAATCACTACTATTCTAAATTCCTCTGACGAGGAGCGCGTGATAAGAAATCTTAACGTAACATTAAAGTCAATAGGCGTATTAGATAATGAAAATAACTTAAAATTGGAACAGTTTAATCGTAACATAAAAGATAGGGATTTAATAAAGAATCTACGTATTGGACATTTGAATAAAGAGGAAAAGGAACTATTAATTAAATTATGCTTAAAATATAAAGAACTTTTTCAAATAGATAGTAATAATAGCCTTTCATGCAATAATAATTTTGAACACGAAATAAATACGGGCGATTCGCCGCCGATTTTCTCAAAAAATTACAGACATCCAGTAGCATTAAAGGAAGAAGTAAATAACCAAATAAACGACTTGTTAGAGCAAGGCATTATACGGCCATCTAATAGTCCTTGGTCTTCTCCTCTCTGGATAGTCCCTAAAAAGCCTGATAGTTCAGGGAAAAAACGGTGGAGAATCGTCATAGATTATAGAAAACTAAATAACGTAACAGTTGGAGAAATATTTCCACTTCCTAATATAGACGAAATTTTAGATCAGTTAGGGCGATCAAAATATTTCTCTACTTTAGATTTAGCTTCTGGGTTTCACCAGATTAAAGTAAAAAGTTCTGATATCAAAAAGACCGCCTTTAGTACTAATCTGGGACATTTCGAATATACGCGAATGCCTTTCGGATTAAAAAATGCTCCAGCCACCTTCCAAAGGTTGATGAACTCCGTTCTCGCTGGTCTACAGGGTAATCAGTGCTTCGTATATATGGATGATGTCATTGTGCATTCTACTGGCCTAGGGGAACATCTCGATCGCTTAGCGTCCGTCTTTGACAGGTTAAAAAATAATAACCTCCGATTGCAGCCCGATAAATGCGAGTTTCTGAGAAAAGAAGTCGGCTATTTAGGCCACGTAATTTCTGAAAATGGTCTTCGCCCAAATCCCGATAAAATTCGAGCCATTGTCGAATTTCCCGGACCAAAAACTCCTCGAGAAATTAAATCATTTCTGGGTCTGGTAGGCTATTATAGACGATTCATAAAAGATTTCGCGAAAATTGCTAAGCCTTTGACTGTCCTTCTGAAAAAGGACCAGCCTTTCGATTGGAGTTCAACCCAGCAGCATGCCTTTATCGAGTTTAAAAATATTTTAACAAATGATTCTCTTTTGCAGCATCCCGATTTTTCTAAAGAATTCCTTCTCACTACTGATGCTAGTGGTTTCGCTATTGGTGCTGTTCTTTCGCAAGGTACTCCCGGTCAAGATCGACCCGTCGCCTATGCCAGTAGAACACTGAATGATCACGAGGTTAATTACAGTACCACGGAAAAAGAACTAATCGCCATAGTTTGGGCTATAAATTACTTCAGACCCTATCTCTATGGGCGAAAATTTACAATAATTACCGATCATAAAGCGTTAACGTGGCTATTTAACTGCAAGGACCCAGGCTCTAGGCTGTTGCGCTGGAGGCTCAAACTAGCCGAGTACGAATACGAAATAAAGTATAAACCGGGTAGGAAAAACAATAATGCTGATGCATTATCACGTAATCCTCCTAATTGTAACGGTAAAGGACCTAATTCGGTATTTCTTACGAATAACAATAACAATAGACAGAGTAACAGTGAAAGTAACGTAACGTATAATGAATTTCTGAAATTTTTCAAAAAACAGCGTCAGCCGGTTTATATAGAAGAGATTAACTGTAAACTGTTTGATAAAAATCCGACTGTTGTATTTTCTTGTAAAAATGATGACAACGTAAATAATTTTATGAATGAAAGTTGGATTCGTAGTAGCGTAAATAATATGGAGGTCGGCTGTATTGAGCGCATTAAGCAAAATAATAAAATTATTTACCTGTGCTGTTTCAAGGTAAACGGTTTCGATAATGTAGACTACGGTGTGCTATTTAACGTATTACTAACTCTATCAAATCTTCTGTTAAAGTTTAATGAAAAACACGTTTTTATAAACAAAATTCCGGATACGCACACCCTCGTCGATTATGAACAATTTAAAGCTCTTATCTATTATATTTTTAAAGACTTAAACGTAAAACCGGTCATTATTAGAAAAGAAAAAACGCAGCTAAAATCTCCGGAAGAAATAAATAAAGTTTTGCACGAAGCTCATAGTTCCGCCGCCAGCGGACATTCCGGTTTTTTTCGTACTTACGCTAAGATTCGCAATCAGTATTACTGGTATAACATGAAAAGCGATATTCGTAAGTTCATAAAAAACTGTCACTCGTGTCAGGCCAATAAAACCAATTTTAAACCAGTTAAGAACGCCATGGAAATCACTACCACGAGTTCCTTCCCTTTTCAACGTCTAGCCATAGATGTAGTAGGCCCTCTCCCTATAACGGAAAAAGGGAATAGATTTATCCTCACGATGCAGGATGATCTGACGAAATATTCCTACGCTATACCGATTCCGAACCATGAGGCTACCACGATATCAGAAGAACTAGTTAAGTTCTTCAGTCTCTTCGGTATCCCTCAGTCACTACTCTCGGATCGTGGTACCGAGTTCACTTCCGAAATAATCAACCAATTATGCAAGTTGTTTAAAGTCCGACATGTATTTTCGACTCCCTATCATCCGCAAACGAATGGTAGCCTGGAGAGAAGTCATCTGACATTAAAAGATTATCTGAAACACTTTGTAAATCAAACCCAAAACAATTGGGATGATTTCGTCGCCCACGCTTGTTTCTCGTACAATACTAATGTACACAAAACTACCAATTTCCCTCCGTTCCAACTACTTTTCGGCCACAAGCCCTATATCCCGAGCTCGCTCACTGCAGAACCGGAATTTCGCTATACGTATGACGACTATTTTAACAACCTCAAGCTAAAGTTAAATAGTATACATAAAATAGCTCGCGAAAACATTATGGCGTCTAAATCTCGAACTAAAAATTACTACGATAAGAAAGTTAACGCTTGCGAATTTAAGGCTGGTCAACTGGTGATGCTAATAAATAAAACCACTAGGTTTAATAAGTTAACTCCTAATTTTAAAGGTCCGTATAAAATTGTTAAAGTAATAGGACCAAATGTGGTATTATTATTAATCGGTAGGAGGCACGTAAAATTTAATACCAATTTGATTAAACCGTATTTTTCAGATGATGACGATTGCCCAGCGGTCTAACTCCAATCTTGTCATTGTATCTTCTCTCCTAGTCCTACTGACGGTCATTCCGCTCTATCATAACCTCATACTCCCTCGTCCAACATCCAATAACATTACGGAAGTCTCTGGACATTCCGGCCTGTTCTACGAACATCTTGGATTTGCTAAGATATCCAGTACCACGTGGACTCTCATCATATCTACTAATATTTCCTTTACCGAACAAAAATTACTTGTGTTAATCCGTCTCTCTGCCAAAGCCAATGGTCTTTGTCATCACATTAAAGATAATTTACATTCCTTGAATTATCATCAAACTTTAAAATTAATTAACGGTAAAATAGTTAAATTGAAAGATCAACTCCAGACGATCCAACATTTGTGTGGTCACGTGATCCACAAGCGTGGTATCTTCAATGGAGGATCACACATTCTTAAATGGCTGTTCGGTACGCCGAGTTCTGATGATGGCGAATTTTATTCAGAGTCCATTCGTAAAGTAACAAATGATGATCATAAATTAAATGAATTAATGAAGGAACAAGTTCAGGTCACCAGGAAAACAATTCGAATTTTCAATGAATCAGCCGCAAGCTTAGCTTTCCATGAGCACATAATAAACGCCAATTTCGAAACGCTAAATAAAGTCGTTCACAATCTAAGCGATGAGGTCGAATCCTCGCTATACGTTCAGTCGGTTAGCGAATATATTAATCTAATGTTAGAATTAGGGAATGAATTAACCTTTGAATACGATTCCATTGTTAATTCGATCTTATTTAGTAAGAATAATGTATTGCACCCCGAAGTAATTAATCCTAAGGATTTACTAATCGAACTACGTTTGGCTAATCTGCCAAAAGGTAAAAGATTCCCTATTACTCTCGACCCGCGTCACGTATTTAAATATTACGAAATTTGCATAATTAATACAGTATTTTATGATAATTTAATAATTTATAAAATAGAAATCCCCCTGGTGAATAACGTAGATTTTTTCCTTTTCCATATCATTCCCTATCCCGTTTCCTTAAGTAATATCTCTTCTTCCCTGTTCCATTATATACGACCGAAGTATAAATACCTATTGATCGATCGCTTGTCTACGGAGTATACCGTTTACAAGGACTTTAGCAGCTGTATCACTGTAAGGTTTGGAGACGGAGATATTATACATCTGTGCAAAAGTCAGATCATCCGAAAAGTTAACAAAGAAATGCCCTGCGAAGCTGACCTGTACCTGTCCCGAACTACCAGTGTTCCCGATGATTGCGAGGTCGCTTCCATTCCCCTCAAGAACAATATTTTCCAGAAACTTTCCGATAACCGATGGCTATTCGTTGTTCCTGATCTCACCATACTTACTGTTTATTGCGATTCGACTGCAGCCCTTCAGGAATTTCGTCTCAGAGGCGCCGGAATAATATCTCTAGCTGATGACTGCCACGCCTCCGAGCCATCGATTTCTTTGGACGGACGCTCCACCACAAATGCTAACTTTAGTCACGTTGTCCCCACGATAGATCTCGACATCCCAGAATGTTGCCCGGAAGCCAAAAACGTACGAAAAATCAATCTGACCAGATCAAATGAAGCTACCCTCGACAACCTAGATTCAGTTGACGCGGAGTTTGCTTCGATTCTGCACACGCTGAACACAAAAGATTCAGAGGACTTCCAAATCAACGCCTCCAACCTCAGCCAAACTATCATCGTTGCGGTCGTTGTTTCTATCATCGTGATACTTTTGTTCCTAAAATGGAACGCCTGTTGGATTAAATGTCGTCTGCCGTCAACCAAGAACTCACCTACACCTTTAGATCCTAACACCGAACTAACGACTTCGAATAGATCAGCGTCCTCAGATCATCGCACAGGTGTAGCCATCAGCAATAATTAATCGCATTCCACATCACGTGCCAGCGAATTAATGCGTTTTCAATTTCTGTACTGTACCAATTGTTAATTGTTATGTTTTCACTTTTACTACTAACTTTAGCTCTTTTTTTTTCTTTTTCTTTTCTTTTTTTTTATACAAGGGAAGGAGAGTGTTGTATGCCAACTTCCATATTATTTCTCAGACTAACTTTATTCATTTATTTTTTATTTTATTTTTTTTTCCTCTCTCTTGCCCAGTTGTATTTGCAGGCTAAATAATCGTTTATCCGCTTACGTTGCGAATCCACTACTTCTCAGTTATTATAAGTTACATTGCAAATGTCGCAACTTTTCGTCATATCGTCGTTCTCCGAATTTTTACATCCGCTGTATGCAGAATCCTCATTTTTGTTGTTATAAACGGCCGAAGCAGCCGATTATTCGCTTACGCTGCATATCCGTGACTTCTCCGTTTGTCGCGAGTGACGTATCGACTTGTCGAACCGTCGTTGTTGAATGTTAATGAATTGTTTTTTTGTCAGTCGAGTATTCTTGGGACACCCAGAATAACCGTTTCGGTAGTCCGGTCGGTCCGATTAGCCCTTAGCATCGTATTGCTCTAATCGTGTCGTTACAGACTTACGGAAGCCGCTATCGGTTTTTTTACACATAACCGCGATCTGTATCGTCGTCATATTAAAATAAACGTAATATAACTAGCTTCGACTAGGTTTATTTCAAATTACGCGAAATAATTGATCGGTACTTAGTATTCCGTCCCGGGAATACAACAATTTCAAAAAATGAATAATGATAAACAAATTTCTGCATTGATCAACTCTCTGGTTCTTTTTGTAAAAAATATTCATAATCCCGAAACTGATTTTTCAAATACAAAGTGCGTTATGCGCTAAAAAGTTGTGATGAAGCCCTGGGGAGACTACATGTGATGTAGATTTTATAACATTTCATTTTAAAAAAACAGAGCTGTTTTTGAAGTCTTTACTTCTTGTATTCATGACGACTTATTTAAAATTCTTTCAATTTTTTATCCTTTTCGAAAAATATTTACAATTCCAGTAAAAAAAATAATTCTTGAATCAAATTAATAATAGATATAATAGATGTAACTTTAAATTTTTGAAGGAACATATAGAACGTTTACATATTGACGTGCAAATGCTTCTCAAATCTTGCGAAGATTTTACAAGTTTTTTAAGTAATTCAAAAATTACATTTAAATCAAAAAATACTGCCTTTTGCATTCAAATCTGGTCATTTTATTTTATCATTATTTTTATTGTCACCGTCTTGTGAGCGATCATTTGAGTGCTGAAATTAATTTTCAATCATTCACATACAACGATAAGACGAAACCGTTTGTTTTGATTAATGTTACTTTTTTCTTGATAGAATGTAGTAAATAAAATAAATACTCATAAAACAGTCAAACTGTAATCAAAGTTAAACTTTAAAAAATAAAAACGAAAATCGAAATTTACTTCGCAATTAATTTCTATTATAAAATATAACATTTGCTTCATATAATTCAATGCATACTGTCCTTTTCAGGGTCGATCAAAAGTAGAAAGAGTTTTTCAAGTTTAAATAAAATACATATTTTTAAAGTCGGACTCATTAAATTCGGAGATTTTACATTTTAATTAAAGATTTTATAATATGCTTATTGCTGTTTTCAAATTCGGCCCATTTTAAAATTTTTTTATTAATTTCAATAAAATATATATTTCAAAATTAAGTACATTAAATCTCATATTTGAATTAAGAGTTTTATAACGAAAACATCATGATTTTGCCAAATGATTAATGTTTTTTTATCCACCGTAAAGTATTTTGTCCACAAAATTGTATTTATGCTATAATACTTTTAATTTCTTTTCTTCTATACATCTTTTTCCTACGTTTATGGGCCACTTATTGGCTCCCCGTCAACCACACTCACCACAAAACATAATAATAAATTTCTCCAACAACGAATGGCATTTCCAGATAATAATAAAGCAAATAACCGTTTTGTTTAGAATTCTTAATAAAAATAATTTTAAATTATTAAAATCACAGAAGGTATCGGCCCCTGCTCATTTTATTTTAAAAAATTAAATTCTCCCATATTAGAAATTAAAAATTATGAATTTTAAAAGCAGATGAATTTTAGCTGAAAGTACGAAATTTGATTATTTTAAGTAACAAGTAAATCAAACATAATGTTCTTGACGTATTTTTTCTCAACTCTACATGAAATTCTTTCACAGCTTCACAATAATTTAAATTTCCGAACTATTCTATTGAAATAAATTTTAGATTTTTTTTGTGTACGTTTTTAGTCCCTCTGCATCAAGATATTAACCTAGTAACAAGGAAGTGCAAATATATTTAATTTATGTATTTGTCTGCAACTATGGTCGAATTGCGAACTTCTTAACAACAGCCAAGAATCGTACAATTTAGGTCACTACAACAGACTTGTAGAAATTTAAAGAATTATACAATAGAAGCCGCTTAATTAACAGCGAATTCTGTTCAGTTTTAAATCATTCAATCATTATATTTATATATTTTATTCTGATCCTATTAAAATGAAAGTAAGTAAAATTCCCTTAATACAAAAGTTTGAAGTATTGCGGAATAAAAACAGAGTTCAAGTTTTTCACAATATTAGAATGATCATCGGGAAATTTATTATCAAAGAAATAATTAAACTTGACAAAAATATTGCAACAGTTGTTTTAATCAGCAATGAAACCGCGATCAAAGAGTCAAATAAACAACAATGATGAAAATGATGAAGAAGAAATAAGCAAACAAACGGTTGACGATATAGAAGTGTCAAATATAATGAAAACTCTTACCAAGTTAACAAAGAGTTGCGGATTTTTCGATACTAATTTAAAAGCAAAAATTATTAAGAAAATTCAGACCAGTTGAAACAATTTATAAAGAAACGGTTAGTATACAACAGTGTAAAATAAAAGTTACCCTCACTGTTTGAAAAAGTAAAGCATTATTACAAAGTCTTATAGGCTTAGCATTAAAAGGTGAGATTTCTTTTAATAAAATTTTTTTTTAAAAATATATTTAGTCCTCACAGTTCGATCTAAATCAGTTTTGACTGCAAAAGTAAAAAATAAAAGACCCATATTGTAAAAGTTTAAAGAAAATCATTAAAAAACACCATATAACATTTTGTTATATAAGCTATACAGTATAAAAAAAAATTATTTTTAAATTATATGAATTCATGAATCGGTATTTTGGGTTATGCACCACTCCCACAACTTGGCGTGCTTGAGACGCCCCTGAATACATTATTGATACAAATTTTATTTTTTATATACGGTAACTTCCTAGCGGTCATAGTCAATAGACACTATGATTATTAACAAACAAATACACATATAAGAACAAAAAAAAAAACAGAAAAATGACTAGTGAATCATACAAAAAATTGTATTGTTTTTACTTTGCTTTCGCTGATCACCAATAATTTTTTTGAATTTTAAATTCTTTGCGGGGCAACTGTCCAGTTTTGCCTTTTCACAAATGATGCAATTGCCGAGAATGGAAAAATTAATAATTTAGCTCCTGTTCTGCAAATCGATGTGCGCTTTTGTCCGTGTGCGCTTTTGTCCGTGTGCGGTTTTATCCGTGTGCGCTTTTGTCCGTGTGCGCTTTTATCCATGTGCGCTTTTATCCGTGTGCGCTTTTATCCGTGTGCGGTTTTATCCGTGTGCGCTTTTGTCCGTGTGCGCCTTTGTCCATGTGCGTTTTTGTCCGTGTGCGCTTTTATCCGTGTGCGCTTTTGTCCTGTGCGCTTTTGTCTTGTGCGATTTTGTCCGTGAACCGTTTTTACTACATTCTATTTAAGCAGGAAATTGAGAAAAAAAGGCAATTAATATTTTTAATTCTTTGGAAAAAAAACTGTTTTAAATTTTAGTATTTTCTTAAATGAAACAAAACTGCTTTCAAATCTTGATTATTTTTATGTATTTTTATTTGTTTTCATTTAGTGGAAGTCCATTGGATATTGCGCCATCTCATGCAAGTATAATAATGGGCATGATGACAACTGCTGGATCGATTGCGGGTATTTTAGCCGCATCAATATGTGGTATTATGTTATCCTATAGGGTAAAGATTTTTGTTACTACTTTTAGCAGTCAGTTATGTTTATTTTAACTGTTTTTTTATTTTATAAAATTAAAAAGGTGTATTAATTCTGGTATATATATATATATAAATATATACACACATATATATATATATATATATATATTGATGTAAATCGAATTCTCCAGTCACTGTTTCGGAGCACCAGTTGATGTAAATTCAATTGTTGTTGATGTACGAGGAAAAAAAAAAAAAATAAAATAAAAAAAAATAATACTATCTTACGGGCGCCAGTGGCAAAGTAACGGCTTGCCACTACCGGAAAACTCTGCCGAGCAGAGCTCTAGGCTTTTAATGAAGAAAAAAATAAAAAGAAAACTCGCGAACTCTGCCGTTCGATGGCGGTAGTTTCTCCCTGGTGGAGATGTCACGGGCTTTCCACGTGTCCAATAACGAAGCCTTCTATAAAACGTATATATTCGAAACAAAATTTACACAAGAAAAAAAAACACAGGGAAAACAAATTCCAAACATGACAATTAAACAAAAAAAAATGAAATTTTGAACAAAATTATGATGAATGCACGCGGAGATTAACAATGACTGGGGTTAAAAGATAGATACACGCAACGGCGTGATCTTCCGACAACAATTAAGAACGAACGTTCATTATAGACTGAACTCTGAAATAAAACCGACTCGTGTGAACAATTAAATTAATCTGCTTTCGATTTATAGTGCAATGCATGAACGAAGATTTTCGGTACACGATGGGCTATTCCAAACGACATAGTCGAATCGCTGAAAATTACCCTGTACCTTATCAATTAATTCTAACGCCGATTTCTCTAGAACATTTTATATATATATATGTATATATTTTGTGTTCTTAAACGGTCACTACCCTGTCTTTTCAGAATTTTATAAATTCTCTTGCAACTCTCGTAGCTATATGCTCCGTACTTATACGTTTCGACGGTAAACGCGACCGCGATTTCCCCCGTGAAACCAGTTCGCTCCCGCAACACAGCCGACAGAACGGCTGCGTTCGGGATAACCAGGCTTCTCAGTCGAAATAGCTTCTCCGATCGCAATTCACCGTCATCTCTGCTGCCCGAGAAAACCCCGAAATATAAATGATATTAAAATCGAAATAATAATTTCTACCTCGGACAGCATTCTCAGAAATCGTATAAAACGTAATTAAAACGCTACAGCTGCCGAATCCGTCTCAATATAAATATATACATATATACATACATATATATATACATATATATACATACATATATATATATATATATATATATATATATATATTAGCTGTTGCCCGCGGCTTTATTCATTTATTAATGTTGGTTTAAAGAGGTATTCTGGTTTAGAATTTTGAAAAAATCATTTTTTTTTTTATGGCATTTTCTTAAAGTTTAAACCTTTAAGAATATACCCTCGAGAGAAAATTTTAAAATTCAATAATTTACGGAGTTATAGTTATTTTAGAGGCGCATCAACTAAGCTCATCACGCCGAGCTGACTATTTTTGGTATGATGACGTTATATAAATGTACAAATATAGGTGTAACCAGAAACACTTAAAAATCTCAAGAAACGTAGATGTACATAGGTACTTGTAGCATTATCTTTTGGCGGCGTTCGATTTCGAAAATATTCCCTGATATTTCATTAATTCAAAATCTCTCGGACATCGTTCTAATTTGCCGTCGCTATATGATTCTGTCAAGGTCGCTTATTCGGCAAGAACAAAAAATCCCCGTGCAGGTTCGTAAGAACAGTCGTATCGAGTAGAGACTGCGTTGGTGTCTGAGTGTTAGAGTTGAAAGCTAAGGCAGTAACATGTGCCTAAAAACGTATCCGTGCTGTGTCGAGTAATATCGGGTCGAGAGAGAATTGTAAAAATCCCGCTAAAATCAAATATATATGTAGGAACACGGACAACTGAAATTGCAAATTATATAGCTGTTTGCATTTTCAATGAAGGCTTTTTGCTAATTTTAAAAATTATCAATGCCATGGGAATTACTATAGAAGCTTATGCGTTCTCTACTAAACGGTACAATAGTCGAACTGAGCACTCTGAGTAACGAGCTTCTGATGCTTCTAAGAAAGCCAGAACTGCTCGTAAATCAGAACGAGTTTCCGATAATATCTATTTTGAAGTCGAAGAAGGCACGCGCTCTATGAATCGATTAACAAAATGTAAGTATAACATACCATTCTATGACTTGGACTGCTGCGGCTGCCTTAAACTTGCTCAAAACTTTGAACACGTTTTTCTCAAAACCCCTTTTTTCAACATGGTTGACGTGATATCTCAAGTTCTTTAATTAATAAATTTACTGCAAATTTTGTACCAACCTTTAATATATAACTCTCTATCGCCCCTACCACTCTTGTATTAAAATTATGTTTTTTAATATTTAAAAAAATTAAAAATTATAAAAAAAAAGATCGAAAAATGCATTTTTTTCTTTACACAGCCGCCGTTTTGCGGAAAAAAAAAAACGTTTCCTCTTAGGTAGAGGCTATAACGACATTCTTAGTAATTTATAATTTATTTTTAAACCTTATTTTAGATCACCAGAAGGGCTGTAATCGAGTCAACCAGAATACCCCCCTTGTTTTTAACCCCAACTATACCAATTTATAACTTCTTTAATTTTAATTGTTTTTTTTTGTTCAATTTATTTTGTATATTTTTAAAATATCAATAAATATCTTCAAAAAAAATGGATAGGTAAAATATTTTTTGTTTTTTTCTTATTGAGATCAATAAAAAGACACAAAATTTATGCCTCTAGACCAGAATTCCCCCTTAAATCTTTAATTTTTTTTCTGTTTTCACATAATAAACTCTGGTCAATGATCATTATATTGAATACACCGGTTTTCATCCGATCATTGAAGTTAAGCAACGTTAGGCCAGGTTAGTACTTCAATTGGCGTTCGCCTGAGAAAATTTGATGCAGTTGGCTTTATGACTCCAAGTGAGGTCGTTAATGGGTTCCCAGAACATTACCGCATTAAGGGATATGATGCCGCTGGGTATCACTTGACCCAGCTTTCACACGGTAAAACTGGTAAACTAAAAAAAAAAAAATAGTTGGACAGCATTGTGGAAAGGGACAGGTTGAAACAAATCTTCAAAGTTGTCTCTTATTGTTTTTTCTATTGGGGTTCACTAGTGAACCAGATTATTTTAGTCCCGCATTTTTTTAAAAAAAATCCATCCGCTAACTTACACCTACGCTTCCTCTTTTTCTGATAATTATTCATTTCATTTGTCTGTTCAGCCTACTCTTCCTCCCTATTCTTCGTGGTTTCTTTTGTACCCCTCTCTTCGACGTGCTGATGCTGTTTCCGTTGTTCGTAAGCGTTTTGGCCATTCTCTTCTGCCTTTTTCCAGATTTCGCTTTCCCCTGATTTCCTCCTCACACTGTCCTCTCCATCCTGACGATGCAGTTATTTGCGACACGAATCACGTGAGTGCTCAGCTCTTTCGTAGAGCGTTCGGTTCTGTACTCCCGTTTGCTTAGGCTTGGGCTTCCTGCTCCTTTTATATCCTGTCTTTTCCTTCTACACTTATTATACCTCCCATTTTTAACTTCTTATTAACGATATCTGATCGTCTTATTATATGATTTTCCTTTTCCATTTCTAACTGTTTCTGAGTAAAAGTCCTTGGTTGACGAGCCCAGTTTTTTTTTCTTTTTTATTACAAAAAAAAAGAAAGACTTTGCTTTTTTTAAAATTATGAACTAAAAAAAAAAAGCTAAAGTCATAGTTATTAATTTAATCTCTCTCTAAATTTCCAGTTCTGCAAATAGAATTATGCAGAAAATTTGTTTCCCTTCTAAAAATTAAATTACATGCAACTACCACCATTGCAAGCAAATTGGTGATTTCCTATAGTTCAATTTTTGTTATAATCATCAATAAGTCGTAAGAAATGGACTTTTGTCGAGTTCAAATACATGCTCCCCGTAAAAATTTTTGTTTAGCCATAAGCAGTTGGTACATGTAGTACTGTCAAAATGTTGTTCAGAAATGAGTCAAAATTTAAAGTTCTGGAAGTATTAAAAATATTGTGTAGAAAGAAGTTATGTAAAACTTTCTTATAAAAGGATACCTTTTCATCTTCATGCAGTTTTTCAAAATTCTAGAATTAAATCTGCAGTTAGTGTGAATTCTAGCGTAAAAAGGTAGAGCTTTCGTAAGCCGGAATGTGTGTAAATATATACTTGAAAATAATTCAACAGGACGTTTGATGTTTTGTATTGAATAAAACTAATACATATGCCGGTTGAGTGTTAGTTGTGTTGCGTTTGACTGTTTTAGTACTATTCTATATTACAGATATATGTAACTTGAATGCAATATTGAATTTAATGATAGAGAGACCAGCAAACGAGTATATTGATTAATATCAATTTATTTTATGCTATTCATGTCCCATCAAATTTTGAAATTGAATATGTACACTTTATAAGAAGTTTGATTGATTTAGTACCATACTATATTGCAAATAGTCGTTGCGATAGCCTAATTGCTAGGTTACAGAAGTCACGGGTTCGATCGGAAATTATTATGAAAATTTAAATTAAAATACCCGGTAATTCACGTGGAAGGCAGTGACAATCCACCGAGTATAATATGCGCGCTAGTTAATACACAGCAGACACACACGATTTGTATATCGATAATCAAATATTTACAATTAGTTCCGAGTGTAGTCATACGCGTACACTGGCGTTGCATGTAGCAATTGCTAAGAACGTTAACTATTCTGTACAGCTAGATTTGACGCTCGAAATCGAACTAACGAAACATAAGATTTTGCAAATATTTGTACCTTTATCTAATTTTTTCAAATTATTCTGCTATTTTACGTTATTTGATAACAAGTTCATATGCAATTCAAATGACATCATTCACGCATCTTGGGGTGTCCCGATTGTCTCGTTGAATTTGTACCCTCCTTTGTGCTGGTTTTATTATTAAACATAAATATAAACTTTTACTTTTTAAAAACTTGAACGAAATAATTTTAGTTTCCCGGATATTACTGCTGAATACACACACGCACACTCACATTAGAAAAGGTTACCCTTAAAATTTGCGCTTGTTAATTAAAGAAATTTGTATTGATTTTATAGCTGTAATGAACTTTTGCTAATTTTCTTTATAGCCAGTATGAAACCCATCGTATAATTTTAAGTTATATTTATTAAATAAATTCTTCAGCATATCTATTTTATAACTCGTATATTTTAAAGTGATACAGAATAGAAAGGCTGAAGCATACAGCTTTCTGTTTTAACGATATTTATGCGCCCCTAGGGGCCATTTACACACGCACACCGGTGATGTGTTTTTATTTGATGGGGATATTATAATATTTTAACAGACGTATATTATTATCAAAAATAAAAGTTGAAAAACATTGTTCGTTAGATTTTGGTCGTTGCTGCGAGCATTTTAAAGTTAAATTGTTTTTATAGATGAATTAAATTTCATTTAATCTTAATCTATTAAATTAAATTATTTCAGGGTAAATTTATGCGGCAGATAAAACGATTTTTTTACGTTGCTTTTACACAGAGACTAATTTAATAGTGTAATTATGTACGGAATTTAGCTTTTTAAATCTCAATTTTTATTACGTACTAATTATGTATCCTTTTATTATTTCAGACTTTAGAAGGATGGCGAATTTTGTTTAAAATCTGTGGCGTAATAAGTACTCTTGGTACTTTAATTTATTTATGCTTCTCAACTGGAAAGTTGCAAAGCTGGGCTAAAGAGGCAAATAAAAGAGAACAAATAAATTAATAAAATAAATTTTCTTCCTGATGTTGTATAATATTTTTTACTGAACTCTTTTTACCAGCTAAGGCTTGTTTTCCAATTAAATGGAGGGAAAATAAATTGTAAGTGTAATTTTGAAAACTTGGAAGTCAACCTAAACAAGTAAACTTGATGGTTTGCCAATTCGAGAACATGTAACATGTAATTGGCCACGATAGCAGCACGAATTTTCTAGATCCAACTCACGTTTGGCCTTGTGACTTATATTAATATTCATTGCAAATTCCACGCCAATTGTTAATTGCAGGCGTCTGAGTGGAACGGGTAAGTCTGAAGGGACCATTGAAATCCGTGGTAGGAGAACAACTTCACCATGAAACTTGCCGTTCAAAATGGTAGTTTTAAGAACATCGGCCATAAATTTTTTTATGACCAATCGTGTGCCATTATATAGCTGTGGTATATTTAAATTCCGTAGCAAAATGACTGGTGAACGAATTTTCAATCGTAAGTTATGTGGTACCATTCCCAGTAAATCCATTGAATTCAAAAATTCAACAGGATAGTTTACTGCTTCATTAGGATCGAAAACAGTTTTAATCGATTTAAACGACATCTCATTGCCAGGCAATGACAGTTGTATTTTGAAATTAATAGCGTTAACATCGTTATTTTTTGTGGCCAAAATAGTTCGTTCAGAAAGCCCCACGCATGAATAATGTAATTAGCGTGCAAATTTGGAAATATGCTTTCAGTCAAAGCATCTTTCGTGGCTACCATGCTGCAAAAGTGGTCTGGCAATTTGATGCATTATGTATTTCCATGCAATAGACGAATTTTATGAATGTTATCTGTTGCGCGAACTTACATGTTGTTTATTATCGGTGAACCGTTCAACGTTATTACGAACCCGCCTTTTTTTATGTAAGGAGACAACAAAAAAGCGAGACAAGACGACGAAACAAAAATAAACGAACGACAAAAGAAACTACAAATATACCGCGTATAGCCTGCGTCTTCTAAACGACGGCGAGCATTAGGCTTTGATTTTAGATGGACTATACGAAAACGAAGAGATAAATTAAAATACATTGTTTGAAAAAGAACGTCATCTGCCAATTGTTCAATTCCGGTCGAACGTACAACGCTCCGATTTCTAACTCGCTTAACAGTCGCAGATAACAATGCACTCTTATCGCATTCGATCTACTTGAGCCGGCTTTTATCTCTTAACACAGCTCGATGAAGTTCGATATTTCGGCAGTCTGCGCGCCCACGCGTATACCACCGGCTCTTACCGAAAGACACTGACCAGAGCCGTTCGAAAATCAAAATAATACTAAAAACAGAACTGTTCATTTATTATATTGTCGTCGAAAGATCGCACCATCAACTCTGATTCGTATCACTGCCCTCCCCCTAATTCCATTGGAAACATAAATTTTGGATGCAATCTGGGTCCTCGCCACAGCGATGACGCACACAGTTAAGTGGCAGCAACACGAAAGAGCTTTGGATCCAAGTTGGCATTCGCAGAGAACAACGGGGAATCTGTGTGTCGAGGTGTGCATTTAAATATTAGTAGTGATAAAAAGGTATCGGACATCTGGGGCAGCCGAGCGATTGATGGGAAATTTTACATTCGAAGCGATGCCTAGATATTTGCTCTGTTACGCAAATTATTCTATATAAATACATGCGTCTTTCGAAGCCTCCAGCTTCTTCTTTTTTCCTCGCCGCCCGATCAACGTCGTGATCGAAGAAGAATATCAGTAACTAGTCGAGTGGAATAACCGCCGACTGACAATGACTTTTGGAAGATACAGGAAATATCTCATTTCTTTTATTATTTCATTTAATTTCGTTTTTTGTTCTTCCGGGTTTTTTTTTAGTCCAATGTTCGTGATTGGTATTCGCGTCGTAGGCGTTCTGAGCAAGAGATACTGTGGACCGCTCTGCGGTGAGTAAGAAAAGCTTTCCTATCCTCTTCGTTATCGTGCTTTTTTTTATTTTTTTTTTATTTTGGATAATTTTTCTTCAATGGCGCCCGAACTAATTTAGACGTTAAGAGAGCAGAGACATAACAATATATATATATATATATATATATATATATATATCAATAAACTCGGCCCTTCGGGACCGCAAGGAGGCAAGTCCCTTTCACCTCCAGGACTAGTTCTTCTATAATTCTTATAGAAGAGTAAATTTTTTCATTGGCTACACCGTTCGACAAAATTTTTTCGTTACCTTTTCGTTACATATTTCGTTACATAAAGTTGTGACATTTTCTAAGTGTCCTGTCACAAAATTTGCCTCAAAAAATGTCACAATTTTATGTAAAGAAATATGTAACGAAAATGTAACGAAAAAATGTGACATTTTTTTGGGACAAATTTCGTGATTGAACACTTTTTTTGATGATCCCTAGCGTAAAAATAGCATAGCCATTAATATGTATAAAAAGTAAAGTAAGTCCCATACCCTTTAACAGGGCGTCGGGTATTGTGAAGTTAAGGTTCACAATGTGTTAAGCCCAACGGCACTAATGAGAGTAGGGGGGGCAGTTCTTTTCTCTCGGCCGCCTTTACTTTCTTAGATTTTTCTGGTACCTAATTATTTCAGGCTGGGTAAACTTGGGAGCAACTTGGATCCGGGATGAGACAAGTCTCGAACCCGTGACTTCTGATTTAATAGCTAAGCACCTTAACCACTAGGCTACCACGCTGCCTTAATATATAAATATATATATTAATTACAATGTAATTCTTCGGCTACCCCCATTAGAAAAAATGTCTTAATTTTATGTAATGTTTGTTATATTTTATAAGATTTCCGTGATTATGTTATTATATTCATATAAACCGATTTAGAATTACGTTGTACATTTTGATTATTTTATACGAAGTATAGAAGAGAGATAGAAATGTAAGCAAGAGGAGTCAAGGGGCACAGCCCCTTGCGAGGCCGAAATGGCCGAGATATATATATATATATATATATATATATACACATATGTATCTATTTTGTAAATATGTTTCGAAGCTCTGAAATTAAATGATTATGCATGGAGGGTTTGTTTTATGTTAATTTAAGGCATACAAAAGCTACTTTTTGATACATAGTTTATAGTAAATTAAAAAAAGAAATATTTTTGTTATAAACTTTTAAAAGTTTTTTTTTTTTTTGGATACAGTATACCAAAAATTGTAACAATTTTGTGGTTTCGAATATGAATGTACTATTTTACCTAGTAGCATTTGTGAAACCAGCTGTTCTTGGGTGCCGCGCGGTCCTCATGATACTAGTTACATATCTCATATCAGTTAATGGTTAACAATGCATTACCGATATAATGAACAGCAAAACACGTTACTACTAAATCACAGTGGTTTAAAGGATGGAAATGTGGCAGTGTATACATATATATAGGAAAGTATTAATAATAAATGAGTGAATCGAAAAAAAAGGAGAAAATCAATAATAAAGTAATAAAAATGTTAAAAAGCAGAAAAATTGTGCAAAAAACCTAGAAAACGACAATCTGCTTGTAAAAATTTTTAACAGTAATAAGCAGGGAAAAATTGATGAAGATGAAATAATGAAATTCACAGTGATTAGGATGGCAGCGTAATAAATGCCGAACAGAAGAAATCTCTAGAAATCTGTTCAGTTAATTAATATCCGTTAATAATGCTCGACCAGATTTTTATATTAAAGAAAGGATTAGTGTTACTATTTGACGTTTTTTTCTTCGTAAGTGTTTTTAATATTATTACTGAGTTCTTTATCACGTGCGAGAAAGGAACTGGCTCCCTCTCTCACGAGCGCCATTGGTGAACCTTAACCTCACAATCTCTGACGCCCCGTCAAGCGTATGGAACTTACTTTACTTTACTTCATCATTCGGAACTGTGATTATTTTTCATTAAGTGTTCGGCATAAATAGAATTTTCTGGTTAGTAATTATTGAAAGACTTCAAATGTTCGTTATATCTCTATTAGCGGAAATTCTTGTTCAATGTAACATATGTCTTTCTAATGATAAATAGTGCGATCTTGTTAGAAACGTTTATGGATTTATTTATGAAGCTGTTCCTGTGCAGTTAGAATGCTCACAATTTCAACGTCGTCGATAGAAATAATTTAAAATTGAAATTAAAATTATATTGATTAATATTTTAAAGTTCCTTTACAACGACAGATCAAATTGTGAAAATGTACTAACATACCTAAAACATGTAAATATGTATAATAGTATCTAAATAAGTTAACTGTTAAGATGTATATATTCGTCGCAAATGGCTCCATTGTCGAGCGACAATAAATAAATGTATTTAAAAAAAAACAAAAAGCCTCATTTTTCGGTTTGCAAGTTTTATACCTATCGTAAATTTATTTTGATCTTAAAATTATTTTTTTTTTTTTTTTTTTTTTTTTTTTGTTAGGACGCTTTTAATTGCCAGGATTATTGCGCCCATCGGATAAGTTTTAGATTAGGGAGTATAGGTGGGTTTTTTTGAGAAAATTGATCAATGAATTTAATTGTTCTGGGTCATCAGATATTGATTGAGGGGTTATTTTGTGTTGTAATCGTTGGACAGAGAAGGAAGGGCAGGAGAAAAGAAGGTGTTTTATTGTCATGATATCTGAGGAGCAGTAGGTACAAGTGGGGTTTTGTCGAATTCCTTGATATAGGTGACCGTGGGTAATTTTGGTGTGACCAATACGGATTCTAGTAATAATAATTTCGTCGGTCCTATTGAGGCTTGATAAATGTTTCCAAGGGACGAATGATTTTTTGAAAGTATGAAGTTTGTTGGTATGTTGTTGGGACCATTCTAATTGCCATTTGTTTTGAGTTTGTACACATATATATGACTGGAGGTCTTGTGGTATAAAGGGAAGGAGAGGGGAAGAACGGTGTGCGGATTTTGCAAGATTATCAACATTTTCGTTACCGGAGATGCCGATGTGACTCGGGATATACATGAAGCTGATTTTTATTTGTGATTGGAATAAGATGTTGTATAAGTTGAGTATTTTCTGAATAAGAGGATTGTTTTTAGAAGTGTTTTGGAAAGAAACTAAGGAACTTAAGGAATCGGTCATAATTAAAAATTTGCCAGACTGATAAGTTTCGCTGATATGAAATATACAATGGTAAATGGCCATTAATTCCGCTGTGTTGTTTGAAGAGAACGAGGGAAGAGAGAAGTGAAATGATGATTGCTCTATGGAAAAGGCGTATCCATTTCAACAGGGGCGTAAAAAATCAAAGTAAATTATTAAAATATAATTTTAGCCAACGTAGTGCTTGTTGCGATCTGAGAGAAAATCAGTTCGTTAAATGATACTAACCGGAACAAGGCATATAGTATGCGTATTACGCAAAATAAAAGCTATGGCTAGAAAAACCTGTTGTTAGCTTAATGGTTTATGTCCTGTCACTTATCGTCTTGTTCTAATTACTTAAATTGAATGTTTCTTTTCTTATCGTTAGGTAATTCATTTTTATAGTTTCTAATTTCATTTTTGGTCAACATGTAAAATTTTTTTAAGTTGGAAGTGAATTAATGTTATTTATATTACAGTTAAAATTGAATAATGATATTTTACGATCTGAAATTTATCTACTTTTAACGGGTGTTTCCTAAAATTTAGATTAGATTTTCGGAAATACCGTGAAATACATCGTCTATTAATGCGGACTATGAAACTGTCAGTTAACAAATTTCGCAAACAACAATGTATAAATGATTTAAAGGGTATTTTTTCCGTGTGTTAATTTTTTTAAAATCATTTGCTATTATTATCTTTGTTCTAAAGTGTTTTATTTCAAGTCAGCAGCTAGAATTTCGCAGAATAAAAATATTAAAACGTTTAAACATATTTGTTACAAACGTTTTTCCTGAAGCTGAGTTTATAAAACACGCTTTATTACTTATCGCATGTTCGAATTGGAAAATAGGTGAAAGTTGTTAGAGACGATTGAAAACCTGCTATGACTGAAAAATCATTGCTTATGAACGAATAAATACAAATTGTATGTAGGACTGAACATAATCTAAATGAATCAACAACTAAAGTAGGATTTAATGAACAGAACCCGACTATTGCAATATTAAATTTGTTAATTACACGAGACTCGGTAACCAAAGAAGCACGAAAATTTTAATTTCGATTACCAAACATGAATTTGTAAATAAACTAAGTTCTGAGTTATACTTAGAATTCAAAGAAGTTACTAATGGTATTATTTTCGCAAAAGGAAATATATTACATACAAGCGTCATCTCACCCAAAGAATTATTACGAGAATTAACAATTGCAAAAATAACCAATATTCTGGAATTTCCGATAGATTGAAAAAATATTTGTCAATACTATTCGTTAGCTAATTTACAAATTTCATTTTATGATAACGTGTAATTGCCAATAATTCAATGTCATAGAATATAAATTTTATTATTTGGTTCTTTTTCCTTTTATTCAAATTTTAGCGATTCCTATTATTTCGTAAGGCCTCAGATTACTCACTTATTGAGGGATCGATTTTAAAGCTGTCTTTTCTGTTAAGATTTTTACATTTTTATATTTTAAACACCTATCTTATTAATCGCTTTCTCGCGTTTTCAATCCTGGTCAACATTTTAGTGTCGCTAAATTTAATTTTGCGTTTAATTTTAGCCGTGGATTTTTCTGTACCGTTGTGTTTGCAGTCCGATTGTACATATATGGACCTATCAGTTTTTCTGATATAACTTAGATTACTTGAACACCAGATTCCATACACTTAAGCAAAATGTTAAATTACATAAGTTATCTTTGTTATTTTTCAAGATATTTCTAATTGTACTCCAAAAACTGGCTTAAGTTTATTGTTCATTAAAATTTGTTTAATTTTTTCGGTCACCTTTCTAATATTCGGTACAGTAACATGCGTGTTGAACTCTTCCTTATTTACAATTTCCTTTCTATTTTTTCTAGATTTTTTTTTATCATTCTTATCACCTCTTCTTTATTGTATACGTTTTCAATTGCTGTTTTTTTTTCATTTTGTGTCCTTTTTTTCTAATTTTCCATTTATCGCATATTTTTTCCGCTCATCTTATCAGCGTCCTAAACACCCCATATTTTTAACTAGGACGGTTACAGTATTTTTCGGTATAAGTAATTACACTTCTGTTTCTTTCCTTTCCACTAAAACATCTAGAAAATCCAAGGAACCATTTTTTTCTTTTTCACCGCAAATTTGATGTTTTGATGAAAGCTATTTAAGTCGGAGAGGAACTCGGTGATGTTTTCTTTTCCATGTTGCCAAACAACAAATGTCTCGTAGCATTTATCTAGCTTGCATAATGAATTCAGAGCAGCTTTGGCTAGCAAGGAGCATACCTATTCAATATTTTTTGACATAGAGAAGGCGTACGATCGGGTTTACTTCGTAAGATGGTTAAAAGCAATATAACGGGAAATATGATCATGTACTTGGAAGATTTTCTCCATGACAGATCTATCCGGGTGAGAATAAGTAATTCCTATTCATATTCACAATTCTCTGAAAACGGACTCCCTCAGGGTTCTACCCTAAGCGTAACCCTTTTTAACGTATATATATATAAACGACATCGTTGAGCGCATCCCTCCTCCAGTAACTGTCCGTTTTTTCGTCGATGACCTGAACATTTCCCTAATATCATCGAATCCTTCCTATGCCCAACAAACTTTACAAAAAGTGTTGACGAACTTGGAAGAATGGTCAAGCTCGCATGGGCTGTCTTTTTCTTCATCCAAAATTAAATGTGTTGACTTTAATAGGAAAAAAACCCTCCTTCTCCTCCAATCTTTTCTTAGACAATTCACTTCTCACATTTTCCTGTACAGTCATTTTCCTTGGGATCCATCTTGATAGCAAATTATCCTGCCGTTCTCACCTGTTATCCGGTAAAAAGAAGTGCAGTAAATAAATCACTAGATTCAAATACCTCCCCTGCTTATAGCCTTCAATCTTTTATGGGTTCCCCACCCATGCACTTTCCAAAATCCTTTCATTCTTTTCGTGATTCTCTCTCGGACTTCGTGATCCTTACTCCTCACCTCCTAATGGTGCTGTCCCCCGTCTATCGGAAATTCTAATAGACTCCAACATCGACTCCTAGCACTTAAAGAATATTAATATACCACCTCTTCTTCCACCCTGGACTACCCTATCAGCCGAGATCGATTACTAGTTCTCCAGGGAAAATGTTTCGCCATCCTCCCTCCGCGCCAGAATTTTCTCGATCCTACAAAGCTGTTCAAACCATTAGTCCTACTATACTGATGGTGCGAAATCGTGCTCTGGTTCCGAATAGTCCCCTATTGCTTGTTCCTTTTACTCTGACCTGGTTTCGTCGTGCTCACGGCTTCATGACCATTGTTCTGTTCTCGATGCCGAACTTTATGGTATATGACTAGCCCCTGAATCTATAGTTAAATTCCCTGCACTCGGCAGACGCATTTTGATTGTATCTGATTCGTGTGAAGCTTTGGATATCTTTTCTCAACAAACCCCAGTGAACCATATAACCACTTTAATCCAAACCCTAATCCTAAAGCTGATATCATCCTCCCACCAAATTACTTTTCTGTGGGTGGATCGTGGACGCAATATCGGCGGCACGGGAGAAGAAAGAAGTGTACTCGATTGTCTTGTTGGACACCTCTCAAGTTTTTTCTAACGAGTTTGGTGCACTGGACTACTTTACATAGTTAAACAAGTACTTCCGCCTGATCTATTCTTATTTTTATCATCATATCTATGTGATCGTACAAAAAAAACTAAAAGCATCGGTTCTGCAGGGCAGTTCGGCCCTACACTTTTCTCGATTTTCACGGCAGATACCCCAATTTAAAATCAAACTATTTTGGCTGTATATGCTGATGATATAGCAACACTGTCAGTAAACGCCAGTACAGATTTTGCGAACAATGCGGTCCAACAACATGTAGACTGGATCCAAGATTGGGCAAACAATTGGAGAATACGCATCAATGAACAGAAATGCCAACACGTCATCTTTTCAAATAGATTAATAGCGTGCCGTAATATAAAAATTAACAACACAAAAATTCAACAATCTGGGTCAGTCAAATATTTTGGTATTATTCCGGATAAGCGTTGTACTTGGAGATTTCACATTGCACAAATTCGAACGAAGACGCGAGTGCGCGCGTCAGGTCACTCTATCCGTTATTGGGGCGAATGTTTTTATTAAACCTAAATCTAAAAAGGCTTCTCA
Organism: Icerya purchasi; assembly: GCA_039619475.1. Taxonomy (NCBI): domain Eukaryota; kingdom Metazoa; phylum Arthropoda; class Insecta; order Hemiptera; family Monophlebidae; genus Icerya; species Icerya purchasi. The sequence goes on from CM077116.1 coordinate 388,091,451, forward strand.
GAAAGAATTATAATTTATTATACTAAGGAGTTTTAAGTTAATATTATTTATGAATGCCTATCGTTATTTGCATTAAGATTATTAAAATTATAGAAATCAATATATTTAAATGAAAGTTTGTAAATGGAATTTATAGTGAGCATTAAACTTAAACGGATTGCCACTTTAAATTTTATAGTTTAAATGGTAATTATTAGACAAATACATTATCTGAAGAAAAAAAAATACAGATCGCAGGAATTCGATGTGAAAATCATTTACATCACTCATGTTTTTGTAGTGGTTCAACTTTTCCGGTCTTAAAAGCAGACTTCGTAGTCCATGCGAAGCCAACGATTTTGCGTTGTTCTAGAAAGTTTCTTAGTTTCGCAAAATTTGTTGCGCTACTCGAATGGATTATTTGAAGTAATCTCTGGCGACTAATGAAGTGCTCGAGTGTCATAAGAAACGATCTAGTAGTTAGACCGATCACAAGTTTAATAGGAACAGCTAAAGTCACGAAGCAAACAAAGAAGATGATATAAACTTTGTTATGTTTTTGTAGATCGATGGTTGGTATACTTAACCTTATAGAAGCTGGATAGGTCAACACTAGTAGTTTCAACGTTCATTCGGTAGGTATATCGCGTTGGACCGTAGTAGCGTCTACGAAACTGGGCGGTTTGCATTTGAAAATGGTTTTCTTCACTGATTAACCAGTCCCAATGATTTAACGTTTACTACGAATAAAATTGACGAGAAACAATTTCGAAGAGTGGCAATATAAGTTATGAACATACGAAATACAAAGTTCAACGAGCCGAGAATTACTTGACATTAAGATAAGGAACTTAGTATCATACGAAAAATTAGAAACAGATATGCGACCGCTAACACCAATTAAATATTATTATCTGAAAATACATTAAGGAAAAATAGTTTATTACATTTATTTAGCTGATTTTTTTTTTTTTATTAAAGAATAATACTCGTTACCAAAAAATTAGAGTTGCGAAAAATGAATCGATCGATTCTTTGTAAAATTATGTTCGTTAACCGTCGAGGGGCCAAAAGTTTTGCATTTATTGGAAGGTGAATAGATAAAAAAATTTTAATCTTCTTACCTTAAAGTTGACTTTTTCTTTATGAGTTTTCGGTATTTTAACAGAAATTCGAAATGTGAGAATCAAAATTATTTATCATTAACTTGGATCGTTTGCTCAGAATTTGTTTTCAATAAAATGTTTCACGAACAAACAAAAACCAGTAATCCCTTTCATGGGCGTCGCCAGCGGGTGGCAGGGGGCGGCCGCCCCCCTGAAGCCTTGAAACTTTTTAATCAACTAGCCATGATGAGTATTCATTGGCGCGTAATCATGAACAATTTGCCAGAGAACCACGAAAATGATGCTTTAATTAAGATTTTATTCTTGTTTAATAAAATATTAAGCCTTTACAACTTATAAATTTTATTTTTCCTATAACTCATATCCTCTATCATCTTTCCCCCCCCCTCCCCTGGCTCATCGGCTGGCGACGCCCTTGATCCCTTTCTTTTTTGAGCTTGTTTATAGTGGACGATTACCCAACAGCAGAAGGAAGATTTATACAAGGAAAGGAGACTTGAGTCATAGAACTGCAAAAGAAAAGAGTACATAAAAACCAACAGAAATATGACAAGGAAAAATACATTGAGGAAAGATTGCGCCTAGATTAAAAAAAGAAATGCGTATTATTATTAATATCATATTACTATATATACTATATTATATTAAAATAAATATGCATGTGATATATTTTGGATAAAATATTGCGGCAAGTTTTTGAAATAGAAAAAGGTGTAAGAAAAAAATAACGTGTTTTTTTTTTATTTTATTTTGCACATACACATATTCTTCCAGCACATCCAACATTGTGGTCACCACTACAACAGCAGAGTCCAGAACAAAGAGAACTACCTTCAAACATTGTGACTGTGGCTATAATGCCAACACCCACAACGTTGACGGGAAAAAGAAGGAAGAATACCTCCCATCTAATATCATGATCACACATGGTCCAAAATATTGACAGGAGAAAAGGATGGAAATAGGTTATGGAGCTACGCATTTGAAATATCACAAAATGATACTTTAGGTGCAAAAATGACTATGAACAAGAATAACTAGGGGTAAAAGATTAGAAGTATTTATATATAAATAGGCAAAGGCAAAACAGTTCATACCTCTTTCTCCTCTGTTTATTAACCGATTTTCTTCTTTTTTTTTTTGTTTAGTAGTTATTGACGATATTTAGTGTTATCAGTAAAAAAATTTGGAAACTGTTATTTTTTTATTATTTAAATAAAAAATTAATACGAAAAATGAAAAATGAAATCGCTATAGCCAGTAAATCTGTTCTTATTAAAATGTTTTAATTTTTCTTTATAATCATCATTATTGACTTTTTTGCAGTGTACTAAGTCTTAAGGTGTCATTAAATATCAATAAATGAGGATTTTTAGATTGTAATTTACTGTCATTTTACTGAATTTATTTTTTGTTCAATTATAATGGTACTGAACTGTTTTGTATTGTAAGTACATACAAAAGTGAGATATACAATGAACGAATATCTAAGACTAGAAAAAAAAAATGTTAGAAATAAGCAAATTCATATTTGTTTCCCACAAATTTTTAATAATAATTATGGTCAAATTTCGACCAATGGGCAAACACTAGTTACAATGAAGAGAAACTAAAGTATGGCAGAGTATAGAAGAAATTGGCTACAATTTACTGGTGGGTGGAGAGATAGAATGGAGGGTGCGCGATATGAAGTAGGAATACCGGCGAACAACAACTCTAAGTAGAGTTGCAATCCTTTCGGATGATAGGAAAGATCACTCCAAGAAAACGGGTAGGTTTCTGGTCAGTCCTCAAGTAAGGTTTCCGGTCAGTCCTTAAGTGAGGTTTCCGGTCAATTTTACTCTTCCGGCTAGGTGTCTAGTGAATTTTCAAGTAGGTTCTAGTCCATCTGCAGGTAAATTTTTTTTTTAGAATTTTTTCGGTTTTTTTTGGCGTTCTCTGATAAGCGCTTCATTGTTTTTTGTTTTTTTTTTTAATTTGTATTATTTCTATGTCAGTTAATGTTTATTCGTTTTATTTTTAATCCTTTAGGATTTCCATTTCTTTCATTTTTCGATTATTTTTTGTGTCGTTCTCTGATAAGCGCTTCATTATTTTTATTATTATTTTATTATTATTTGTAAGTCGTTATGTTTTTTCGTTTTATATTTATCCTTTGTTCCGATTGTGAACTATTGTTCCTCCGTTTCGTTTTTTATGTTTGATTTCGGCAATTTTTTGTTTTTTTTCCACCATTCAGGGGAAATTCTTTTCTCCGGTTTTTTGTTGCGTTTTTATGTATTAATATTGTTTTTATAATTCTCTATTGTTTCAAACGCCGCTGAAGCGTAATCAAGCGGCCGCCGATATCAAAGTTGCTGTTGCTTCTGCTGCTTGTAATGCTGGTTTCAATGCTTACACGTGACAACAGCGATAATGTAATGCAGGTCGACAACTGTTTGCCCTCCTCCTTCTCCGGTCAGATACCTAAAGCTGTCAAATCAGCTGTGAGAAAAAGTCTATTTAGCACTTCCCCTGTGTCCGACTCCTCCGATGACGCTGACGAAATAGACTGGCATTCCTCGTTCGCACACAACGGTAATAGTAAAACAAAGAGGAAAAAGAAGGAACAACCCGTTATCATTAATAATGAAAATCGATTTAGATCGCTATCATCTCAAGACGACAACTTCGTTCGGCATGTGTTGCGAAACGATTCCACAACTACATCGAAAAACCTACCGATTACGATAATAAATACCGATGGTAAGCTCGATCTAAAAAATTTAATTTTTAATATCAAAAGAACAGTTCATTCGGAAATTAAGATTAGAAATTATAATAAACTAAAAACATCCGTATTTGCTTCCTCAAAAAGCGATTTTGATGCTATAATTGCGTATTTAAAAGTGAACAACTCTCCCTTTTTCACCCATTTGCCGCGTGAGTGTAAGCCCATCAAAATGGTTCTGAAAGGCTTACCCCCTTCCTTTACCAGTTCTGATGTAGAACAGGAACTAAAACCCGCTGTTAATGTCACTTCAGTCACCCAATTTGTAAAAAATTCTGGCAATGTCGATTCCGTGCCTCTCCCAGTATATCTTATCACATTCCCCCCTGAAATACAGATGCAAAAAAATTTCGCCATTAGGACGCTTTTCTCTTGTGTGAGTACTTGGGAAAAATATGTTAGGAAAAGTGTTTTAGTGCAGTGTTTTCGCTGTCAAAGATATAATCATGTATCTCATAACTGTTAATTACCCGAACGGTGCTTAAGGTGTGGGGAATCTCATGCTAGTGCATCTTGTGAAAATACACAAGTGTTTAAATGTGCAAATTGCGGGGGTGATCACCCTGCTAATTCTGAGAAGTGTCTCGTCGGCCAAAAGATTCTTAATGGTAGAACTAAAGTTATCTATAATTCTGCAAGCACTGCCAAACCTCCTACTAGTATGACAGCATCATTTACCGTTAATTCTCGCGCTGGTAGTAGAACAACTGACGTTCGGCAAAAATCATATTCTAATGCGATTAGTGGTCATGTAGGCAATGGTTCGGAAAATATTGAAACTAGCAGTTACTTTTCAGTAAGTGAACTCATAAGGTTACTGCGGGAAGTTAATCTAAGTCGCATTTTTAATATTATACATACCGTTGTAAATAGGCTTAAGGCGGTGAAAAGTAAGGATATGTTCGGTAAACTGCAAGTAGTTCTCGAAACTCTTGCAGAACTAATCTAGTGTTACTACGATACTTCGGGCATTAAACTGGTTGCTTGGAATTGTAACTCAATAATTGGAAAATGTGACGAACTGTATCAGAGTTTGTGTCTGTTAACAACACGGGCGTAATTGCTCTATCAGAAACCAAATTAAGTAGCAACATTCGGCTAAAATTCCCGGGGTATTTTATTTACAGAAAAGATGTTAATCGTAGATGTGGCAGGGTTGCACTACTCGTTAAAAAGCATCTGAGACATGAATTACTACCCATTGTTAATTTATGTTCCACTCAGGCAATAGGTATTAATATCTATGCATCTACTAATTTTAACGGTGTTAGCTCTCAAAATAAGTGTAAAACTAATACTATCAGTATCTATGCTATATATAAACCACCCAATTGTAACTTAAACTTTGCTCAAGATATCCAGTCCCTTATGCGGACTAATAATAGAGTTATCTTAATCGGGGATTTCAACTCATAATAATACTGCTGGCAAAATTCTATATGATATAGCCACGCGTAACAATTTTTGCATCGCTGCTCCTAAAGAACCAACTTTCTTCCCCTGTGCTTACGGACTCAGAAATAGTATTTTAGACTTGGCAATTACAAAAAATTTATGTATAACACAACCGATATCAATTCACTGCCTTTCTTCCAATCACAACCCAATATATACTGTTAATGAGGCCAATAAACAAGTTGGTGAGAATAAGCTGCAAATTAATTATAATCATGCTAACTGGTGGAAATTCAAAAAGTTTATTTCCGATAATGTTAACTTAACTACCCCTATTAGCAGTATAATTGATTTAGAAAATCATCTTAAAGATCTTACAGATTTAATTATTGAGTCTGTTGAGCGGGCTGTACCTAGACATACACCTAGCACATCCTGTCGTAATATCCCACCAGTAATACATAATTAAATTTAAAAATTACATTAGAAGAATTTATGTCAAGTATCGCTATAATAGCACGTCACCACATATTAAGTTTGTCCTTACTTTTTTAACTAAATTAGTGCGTTATCTACTATGTATGAATAAAAATCATCATTTTAATCTTCTCCTCTCTAAAATTACTCCTAAAGATGGCAGCTTGTGGAAAATCTGTAGACGCCATACTAAACAATACGCTACCATCCCACCACTTTACGACTTTGATTTAAAAACTTATGTATACGGTAATGTAGAGAAAGCTGAACTCCTTGCTTGTGAATACTTCAAAGTGCATTGCAAAAATTTAAATCTGGCTTCAAACTATCAAGTAAATAATGTCCGAACTATTGTTAAAAACTATTTAAGTACTACTCAAGCGTTTCATTCTTCTGTATATACTACTCCTAAGGAAGTATTTTTAATAATTAAAGAAAGCCAAGGCTTCAGTAGGTCATGATAACATCCCTACGATCCTGATGAAATGTCTTCCAGTGAAAGCAATAGTTGAACTTACTAGGATAATTAATGCGATGTTTAAATTTGGTTACTTTCCTCAGAGTTGGAAAACTGCAAAAATTATCGCCCTTCCTAAGGCGGGTAAAGACTCGTCGCAAATTGCCAATATTCGTCCTATTAGCTTACTCAGTAACCTAAGCAAAGTTGCCGAAAAGGCTATATTACAAAAATTAAAATGTCATTCCGATCTTTACATGCTTATACCTAAGATCCAATTTGGATTCCGACCCGGATACTCCACTACGCAGCAGATCGCGCGAATCACAGAATTTGTCACCCACAATTTTAATCTTAACAAACACACTGGTATGGTTCTACTTGATGTAGCTAAAGCGTTTGATACAACTTGGCATAAAGGTATTATTTTTAAAATGATTCGGCGTCAGTTCCCTTCATATTTAATTCATTTGGTCAACAACTACCTAAATAATCGATCTTTTTATGTGACTATCGGTGACTCAAATTCGTCTAAGAAAACAATGATAGCCGGGGTTCCTCAGGGTAGCGTGTTAGGCCCATTTCTGTTTAATTTTTATCTTCATGTTTCCCTAAATTGCCGAATACACAAGTCGCACTTTATGCAGACGACGTTGCATTGTTTTGTAATTCATATAAGCCTAGCGCAATTCGTAATAGACTTCAGTCAGGATTAACACGAGTACTGCGCTATTATCGTAAATGGCAGATTACATTGAACGAAACGAAAACAGAGGCCATCTTCTTCACCCGCAGGCGACCAGCATTACCTAAAGAACTTGAAATAAACGGGGCTCTAATCAAATGAACAAAAGATGTACGCTACTTAGGTGTCACGCTTGACAATCGACTGAGCTTCACAAAGCACATAAATTTCGCCAGTGTGAAAGCAAACAAAGCTATTTGCTCGATATATCCGCTTTTAAATCGCAAATCTTTCCTCAATGTGAACAATAAGCTAATAATCTATAAAGCATTCATCCGGCCAGTGATGACATACTCTTGTCCTGTCTTGAGTTGCGTTTCAAATGCAAGTTTTAATAAATTGCAACTAGTCCAGAATAGATGTCTAAGGTGTATATTGAATGTTCCAAGGTATACTAGGGGATAAGCGACATGCATAGTGCATTAAACATAGAACTCATTAAAAACTATGTTTTTAATTGTACACAGAAGTTCTGTAACCAATGTCTGCTGCACGACAACCCATTCATTTCAAGTATCGGAAATTACGATTCCAAGCAGCTTAAGTTTATGTACAGTAAATATAAACACAGGCGATTAAAGCACAATTTATTATAATTTATAGATTAAGTACTTACATGGTAACATAGTGTTATTTTCGTTTACGCACTTTGGCTTTTGTCTTGTTAGCAGGGTTTTTTTTTTTTTTTATTTTTCCCTGCATAATGCACCTTTGTTAACATTAATTTTTTGAACTTTTCTGTATTGTACTATTGTAAATCTTTTCGTTGCGGTGAGCTCTCAGCGGTACGCGATTTATTTATACCTATTTGTTTTCATTTTATCTATGCATTAATGAAGTTATTTCATAATTCTCTATCCGTCGATTGTGCGTGTTATTGGTTTTTCTCGTTTTGGTAGGTTTTCTTTGGGTTGGGTTTTTCACGATTCTCGGTTCTTACTCTTATTTTATTGTTATTGCAGATCGCAATTTTCGCTCCGTTACTTCATTGTAAGAAGCTGGTCGAAATGTTAAGCGAATAAAATTCTTTTTTAAACACAGATGTGTATTCGAAAATTATTCATTACGAGTATTCACTGTGAAAGCTTTAAATATTTATTAACAAATTAACTGTCAAAAATGATTGTAATATTAAAAATTTCTGTAATAAAAATGGTAGTAGTATGATCTGGTCTCAGTCAACGAAAAAAACTGTGACCGAATTAGAAAAATTGAGACTAAATATGCAAACCTCTCTTGTCACAGTAAGGTTAAATTTAAAATGAAGAATAGTTCAGTGAAAAAAGTAGAATAACAAATTAAAACCATATATTACAAAAAATTTGAGGAACTTGTATTAAAAGAAAGTTTTAACGTATTAATCGGATGGATAAATCGACAGAAGAACTATTACTGAATGAACAGTTGAACGAAATCATGGATAAAATCCGAAATATTAGAAATAAAAGCGAAGAAGTGAGATCGGTGAAAACGGAAACTATAGTGGAACACGATATTAGAACAATACAAAAAATAAAGTGAAACAACTGTCCAAATTAAAATATTATACATATCTAAAAACAAAAAGAAAAATAATGAACTAAATAAGACACTCATATTACTGAATGAAACCACCGCAAGAGATTTACATTGTAATTTTTTTTAAAATTTTATAAATATTATTGTGCTTCATAAAATAAAAAAATATCATTTGTTTGCTTTATTTGCCATAATATTTTTTTAAACTGAAATTCTTGTTAGTTATTAATTAAAATGTCAATGAAAAATTTGAAAAATCCTGAAATTGTTTGCCCATATTCACAGTCGCCCGCAGATTACATTTTACAGAATAAGTCGCCCATAAGAGATAAAAGTTTGGCCCCAGCTGCTATACATCTTCGTATATCATATCAGGAGTTACGCCTGTGGATTTACAACTGGAAGTGATTATTGAGATAAAAATGACTGAAAACAACTACAGAGATAGAATAATGTAAATATATAGAAAATAAATTTCTAACCTAATTTCTATAACTTCGCTGAGTATCTAAAAAAAATGGACATAACAAATGATCATAAAAACGCAGAGAATGCAATATCGAAGCAAATTCACCAGATCATACTTTTCTATACAATTCAAAATTCGAGCACATATGAGCAGAACACAACATCGGAGCAAACTACAACTGATTCATGAATAAAAATAATACCATTAAGACTATAAAATATATAACTAACATACTAAAGAAAAAGAACAAAATATAATGTTAAATAACTATAATCTAACCAGAAGTTCGATTTCTCATTTTTAGCGTGCGATTTTTTTCCTAACTCTTTCTCTTAAGCATATTTTGTAATGTGGAGGAGATACGGAAAAACCATTGACTACAAGAATTTACAAATTGTAAATAGCATTTGTATTGTATTGTAATTTGAGGTATTATTTAAAATTTAATAAGGGGATAATTAAAAAAAGAACAAATAACGTTAATATTTCTGCACAGCAAATTGAACAGAATGAAGGTGATTTGAGTATAATGGCGTGTGATTGAACGAAGGGGAATACTAATAGATGCGCCCACTCCGTGTGCCATCTTTGACCTGTCACTAAAAATAAGATTGTAGTTAGGATAGATATTACTAAGCGATTAAATTCATGAATTATTGTGAAGGAAGGAAAAGGTTTCATATCGGGAGACAAAAGAAGCAGGTTTAGAGAATGTATAATGTCCGTAAAGTGGAAATGGAAAAATGGTTGCTTATCAACGGAGGTAATAAAGGAGATAATTTAATTAGGCGGTCAGAAACATGACAGAGAATAGGAATTTTATTGATGGTAAGACGCCAATAATGTAACAGGGAATAGTACGAAGGGGTAATTCGCGTTGCGCTCTTATCAGCAATCAATTGTGTTCCGATTCCATTGTCTTCTATATCGGCCAACTCGGTGAAATCGTTCTTATTTTTTTATCTTATCTTCAATTTTAGTTACCAGCGGTTTTTAGTTTACGTTCCATTTATTATTTTTCATTTATTTTTATTTAATCTTAATTTTGTTTTATATTACGAGTACTTATCCCGTTCTATTTCTTCTTATAAATGAGCTCGTCTAGCGGGGGTCGCTCGACGGCCTCCTCCAAAGACATTAAACACGCCAAATCGGGTCTAGCCCTTCAAGTGATGGAGGTTGACGCTTCAGCTAAGCGTAAACCTTCCGGTCCTCTTTCACCGGTTGCGTCTAGCCCTAGTAAGGATCTACGGTTGTCGCAACCTGATTTATCGACACTTTCAACCCCAATTAACAACAATAATAATAATAATTGCAATAGTAGCAGCGGTAATGGTTCTGGAGGTAAAATTATTTCTAATAATGATACAGCTAACATTAATACTATTGAAGCTATTAAAAACTTTAACATAAAGTATTCGCAAGATAGTATTAATAATAACAACAAGAATAGTGGCTACAGTAATATTAACAATAAAAATACATAATAGTGATAATAAAAATAACAATAATAATGATGACAATAATAATAACAGTAATAATAATGATAAGGGTAATAATAATAACAACAATAGTGATAAGACCGGAGAGTCATACCTTCGTGATCATCCTGGTCCTTATTCCATCATAATTGAACACACTTCTGATGCTAATCTAGGAAATTACCCTTATATTTCGTCATATTTCTGCAGATTAAATCTTATTTCTTTGTTTTCCTTTGCTCCTCTGCGTCTAATTCCTTTTCTCCTCCCTTCTGTCGTTTCTTGCTCGACCGAAGAAAAAAGAAGTTTTATATAATTGTGCATTGCAATCAACCATACACCGTCCTTGACTACTGTCGAACCCAATTAAAGTTCGCAGATAGAGGCATTGGTCATAAAAATAATGAAAAGCATATAGATCAGAACAGAAACATCTGTTAACTGTTCTCGCTTTTAACAGTGTAGCTGAAAAAGAAAATTGATCTAAACAAAAATTATGAACAATCCTCCATTGCTCTCGTCTTTCGCAAGGTTTAGGTTGCGAGTTGAGACAATGGCAATAATAGGAATAGGAAACATGTATTTTTGAAATAAGGTATTTGATGTCTGCAGTACTTCTTAGTTATGCAATCCAAGAGAAACATAAGATTACAGAAGGAAATGTGATAGGAATTAACGACCATAGCTCCGGAATGCAATAAAGGAATATAGGAAGAGAACGGCAGAGTAGAAATTTGGGAAAAAACATAAAATTCATTGACGAGAATCATAGCGAATTTCATACATATGCAAGAGAAGACATTAGAATGGAATTTCACAATCATAAGGACCATTAACGGAAATACAGGAAGTTGACCAGTTACGTAGCCGTAGAATTCGGAGGGCAGTGAGCAAATAACAGTTGGAAAAGCTTGAGCGATGTCAAGCGAAATTCAGGATTTTGACGTAAGTTAGGAGGGTTTTTTGAAGGTTTAAGCTGAAGTCTAGCTTATCGACAACTTCTTCAGCTGACATGGGAACGGAGGAGTTGGGATAGGAAAAATTAGAGGAGTTGGTACCTGTTGCTGCAAGCAAGAGTTAGGGACGTTGGGAAGAGAACAAGAAGGAACGTTAAGAGACGATACACTGTGCGTTGATTCGGGGAAGAAGAGGCCGTTATGATAATTACGATTGTTTGACGGAAGAGGAGAGTTGATGAGGAACGGAAAGAGCTTTGGGAGATCGTGACCGATTGGGTCAGTGAGAAAACTTGGAAGGAGAAGAACGCAGGTTTTTTGAGCTATATCGGAGAAAGAAAAAGCTGAGTTGCAAGATTGGATTTTTAAATTATACTAGCTTCATTATAGGACACGTTTTCGTAAGCCATGATTTTACGAAGATGAAGTTGGTCTTGAAAAACAGGACACTGTCTATCGGTGGCTAAATGATTACCCTTGCAGTTGAGGCATTTAGAATCTTACGGCTGAGGAGCTGAACAAGAATCCAAGGAATACAACTCATTACACTTAAGACAACGTGGTTTACTGCGACAAAACTTGTCGGTGTGGCCCAAACGAAAACAAGCTCGGCATTGGATAAGTCTTACGCTGGGTCCCACTGCACAACGAAGATGAAAAAAATGAATATAACTGGGAAGGAAAGGTGATTTGAATTTAATTTCAATTAGGGGAATTGGACGAAATTTATCGCCAACTCTTTTCTTGAGTCGTCGGATTGAAGCTACCGGCATTTCCGCTGAAATATCTTCCAATAATTCTTCTTCAGTAATATCTACAGGCACATATCGAATAATGCCAAAAGAACAATAGATTGATAGGAATAAAGGCCTTAAAGCCATTTTTAATAAGGAAGTCAGAATCAAGAAGAAAATTATTTGCTGAGCTAATATCATTAAAAAAGAGTCTAAGTCTATTGTTGCCCGCTCGGAGGATTTCTGTATTGATTTAGTTCTATTATAGAGAATTTTAGCAGCAGCAAAGGGATGTAAATTTCCTATATTATGCTCAGAGAACGATTGCAGTATAATGTGTATAGAGCCATTATACTCTGCAGGGAAAAGAATTTCCTCATTTTTATTATTAATTTTTGTATTATTATCGATAATGTCGTGGGAAGTTTTTATATTGAAATTTTTAATAGCTTCAATAGCATTATCATTAGAATTATTTTTACTAAGATTATTATTATTATTACTGTCGGAAAGTTTCGATAAATCAGATTGTGACAGTCGCAGATCTTCGCTAGGGATCGATGCGACTGGAGAAAGGGGACCGGATGGTTTACGCTTGGTTGAAGCGTCAATGTCCATTTGATGAGTTAAACTCGTTTTTGCCGGTTTAGTATCTTTGGCGGAGGCCGCAGAGTGGCTCCCAATAGACGTGCTCATTGGTTAATCCAAAAAAGGGAAAGGAGAAAAGAAAAAAAAATAAATGATAGGAAAAAAAGACAAATTAAAAAATAATAAAATAGAATAAAATAGATAAATCAAAATAAATACTGTTCGAAATAACACGTATTACTATTCGAAATAAAATCAAATCTATGTAACTACGTTACCTACTCCCCCCACACAAAATCTAGACATTGGCAGAGCAATGGAAGTCGATCAAATAATTCCAAATGCGAAACGCCCCCACCCAGCAACACCAGATTCTTTGCCCGATGATCCCACACTATCAGCGACATCTCAGCCAGCCCCACTGCACTACTGGAACAAACAGATAGTTCACCAATCCAGTCAGAGCTCAGACATACTTTGAAGCCACAGCCAGAAGAGAAGGACTCTTTTCAGCAACAGGCACAACAGAAAACCGATTCAAAACACCGCCAGATGCGCAGCACATCACTGAGTCAGCTAATCGGAAGTCAAAACAAAAAAAAAATCGCAAACATCGACGAAGCAGTTGAGAAGGTCAGGCCGATGTTTGATAACGATAAATCCAACTTCATCATTAACTTCGACAGTTTCAAAACTTTCATGGAAAACATAACTTCTAAATCTGACTATATAACCTACGCGCACAACTTTACACAGGATAAAGATGGACTGATTCACCTAATTGCAGCAACTAAACCACATCTGAAAAACTTGAGCTTAAAAAATAGATGTACCCGCATACTAAAAAGCCTGAGTTGCCTATCCACAGATGGCAATACGTCAGAAGGAAGCTCTATCCACTAACACACGAATCCCACGTGAACCCCAACATTAAAGACCGACTAACAACAGCCACTGGCTTCCCCAGACAACATAGAAACACCCAGCATGGCGAGCAACAATATAATTATGCAGTGGAACTGCAGAGGTTCTATAAATCACCAAGCCGTACTGGGACACCTTTTAGCCACATATTCTCCATCGGTAGCCTGCTTGCAGGAGACGTATTTGCAGCCTAGAGACAAACCAAGATTAAAAGACTACAGCCTATTCCGATGCGATAATATTGGAGGCAACCGAGCAAGCAGAGGAGTAGCAACCCTAGTACATACGTCGGCCTCAGCTGTATCAGCCAGAATAGATCAACTCATTCAGATGGTAGCGATATCTATTTTCTTACACGGTTCTCCGAGACTTTTATTGACGATCTGCAACTGCTGCTTTCCCCCCAACACTATGGTACATTCGGTAGACCTTCAAAACGCCATATCCCAAATAGTAGGCCCAATGGTCATATTTGGAGACTTCAACGCTCACTCACCACTATGGGGAGCGGTGTCGACCAACAGACATGGATCAATCATCACCAATATATTAATAGAGTACGATTTGTGTATCCTGGTCCCACCTGACCATACACATTTCAACCTCTCCCTTAACACCTTCTCAACTATGAACTTAGTACTAGTATCCTCATTACTCCTCCCGAAACTTAAGTCTTTTGTCCATGACGACCTTTGTTCCATTGATCATTTCCCTGTATTTTTTCAGTTCGCGGGATACAATCCATCACCACTAATTCCAAGACCCCCACGATTTTTGTTTCACAAGGCGGACTGGGCGGCATACACGGCCGAAATCAAAATCCCAGCTTCTAGCGAGTCCCTATCAGACGATTTAAGCACGTTTCTCAATGCCATACTACACACCGCCTGCTTATCAATACCCACCTCTCACAATTCCCGAGCTAAGAGAGTACCATGGTGGTGCAAAGAGATTCATACCGCAATCCAACAGCACAAACGAGCACTCAGAAAGTATAAAACGTCTCGGGGTCGCTACCTGACTTAATAGCCTTCAAAAAGTCCCGAGCTCTTGCCCGTGCTCTTATTCGCGGCAAAAAACAAGAATGCTGGGAACAGTTTATTTCATCGATCTGTTCGTCGACGTCAAACAGGACCATGTGGAACAAAATAAAATCCATCAGCGGAATCAACAGTGATACAAAACGCGTTCTATTCAGAATCAATGACAGCCAGATAACGGATGAAGTAGACGTCGGCAAAGCGTTTGCCAGCTACTTTGCTGCAGCATCGTCGTCAGAAAAGTGCCCTCCCGCCTTCCGCAGCATGAAACACTATGCAGAGCAACAGCCAGTGCACTTCCCGTCCAAATCCAACGAAACATACAACTACCGCACATCCAACACTGCTCCTGGCCCCGACTGTATCCACCCGTACATGCTAAAGTATCTCCCAATTTCCGGCAAACATTTTCTCCTACATATATTCAACCAAATCTGGAATTCCGGAAACATTCCGGCACAATGGAAATCAGCCAATATCATTCCAATACTAAAGGAAAATAAAGATCCTACTCTTCCCGAAAGTTACCGTCCTATTTCATTGCTTAGTGTCATTTCCAAAACGCTGGAGAAGGTGGTTAATAGGCGCCTTATGTTTTTCCTAGAACAAAAATGTCTTCTATCTCCTAACCAAGCCGGCGGGCGAGAGGCAAGATCGACAGTAAACCAGCTACTTAGGCTGCAAAGGCAGATTTTATCGGCGTTTCATCGCCAACAGTACCTCTACGCAGTATTTTTCGATTTAGAAAAAGCATTTGACCGCCTGTGGCGTCATGGCTTACTACTAAAACTGCGAACGGCGGGAATCGCCGGAAAATTGGGTAAATACCTACACAGCTTCTTAGACAATAGAACGATCCAAGTTACGACTGGTTCGTCAACGTCTGAACTGATGCTGTTGGAAAATGGTGTACCACAAGGCTCTGCTTTAAGCGCAACCTTGTTCATATATTATATCAATGACATAACTGACTGCCTTGCCGCCCCAGTAACGTCCCGGCTCTACGTTGATGACCTGAATATATCCTTATCGTCCAACCATCCTATAAACGCTCAAAATATCCTTCAAAAATCCATCGAAAATTTACAGAAGTGGTTCAATGATAACGGTGTTGATTTCCACAGGGGACGCCAAAACCCACTTTCCAGCGTATTCCTGAGTCTAAATGGTTTTCCTATCCCAAATCGTCCATCAGCCAAGTTTCTAGGCCTAATATTCGATAAAAAACATTCCTGGCGCTCTCACATAGCTGAGCTCAAAACCAAATGCCTAAAATCCTTGTCTATCCTGAAATATCTATTAAATTACAAATACAATATAAACCCAAATTAATTTTTACAATTTACAGATCGATTATCCTTTCGCGAATCAATTACGTGTGCCAGGTGTACTCCTCAGCCGTTAAAAGTGTGCTAAGATCCTTAGATCCTATACATTCGGCGGCCCTCCGGTCTATCCATTCTGCTCATCTCTCTTCTTCGGTTTTAAATTTGTATGCACTGGCAGGTTGTCCCCCCGCTGTCGTACTATAGGAAGTACTATAACTTTAAAGAATTGAGCACCCTTCTTAGTAGTACCAACACCCCAACACTCGATTTGGCTACCATATCTCCTAATATGAGTTTTGGGAATGACCCAGTGCCTGAACTTTTTTCAGTTATGGGTCGTTTCCAAATCTTTTCAATCCCAAGAACTCTACCAGACTTCGCGGCAGCCGCACCACCTTGGAGTCAGCCAATCACAAACATCAACATATCGCTGACAAAATTTAACAAAGCACAATAGCCCCCAAACATAGCACAAATAGCAACAAATATCATAGCGAGCTACACAGACCATGCATGCCTCTACACAGATGGAGCGAAGGCAATAGGTTATCAGTCACCGGCAGCATGCTCCTTCGAAGTCTCAGGGGCAGCAGAGTCAGTTAGACTGCACGATTGCTGTACAGCACTGGACGCTGAAATATACGCGATGGTCTTTTGCATCCAACACTATACCGATAGCAACCCCCAGTCCCAAAAGGCCCTATTCATAACTGAGACTCTCTAAACTCCCTTCAACTCATCTCGGGGATTAAATCCAACAACCCTTTGGTAAGGAAGGTCCATTACCTATTATACAGGTTACCACATTTAAACTCCGAAATGTCCTTCCTATGGGTGCCAGCTCATGTTGGGATTCCAGGCAATGAGCGTGTCAATCGAGCAGCTCAGGCGACATTGTTCTCTCCAATGCCACACAACCCTCCTCTTCCCCCTATATTGGCTCATTTATTTATGTAGCAAACTGGAGAAGAATGGCAACATGATGGAGATCTTCAAGTACGTTTCTCCGAAGCATAAAAACAACCACGGAGCCTCGGTGGCCCACAGACGGAGTTTCTCGCAGAGATTTTTCTGTCCTGAATCGTCTCCGAATAGGACATACAACCCTCTCGCACAGCTACATATTCACGAGCCAGGTACCCCCAAATGTCTACCCCTTTTGTATTTAATCGAGCGCCCCATCCACCTATCACATACTTCTCGAATATTCCTCATTTGCAGTACCACGATCCATTCACTTTACCACTTCCTCTACTTCTAAGATACTGTCAAATGCTCCGTCCGCGGTCGCAGCTGTATTAGCTTTCATGCGGAGCAGCGATCTGTACTATCGCGTTTAATTCCCTTAAGTAGGCTCCATGTCCTGTAATATCCCCGGTAGTTAAACACGGCACATGGAAACCCTCATACATACCCTTATAAAAAAAAAAAAATCTATGTTTGAATAAAGAAAGTTTAGCGTATTATAAATAAACAAAAGAAACGATCTCACCGATATGCCGATAACAATGCGAGCTGAAAAGCCAGACAAGAACGCGAGCAAACAAGAGATAACGCACGACTAACGAAAACATGCCCATATTATTGCACTGCTTCTAACGGAATTTGAAAGAAGGATTTCTAACATTACGTGACTAGAAGGTATTGCCAGTTTTTTGTCTTGCCCATTTAATGACAACATCGATGTTGAAAGTGTAGTTCAAAAACTAAACAACTTTCTTGGTACTACAAATTTAACAGGCTTGGAAGAAAAAATAATAAATATTAAATGGTCACTGGTTTCAGATTGTAATTATTGGAAATTGATAAGAAAAGAAAATATCTTAATATTTGGACAATTGTTGCACGTTTCAATGTCTTCTTTGGATCAATATATTTATAAGAATCCGCATTTCCATTTATGAATGCGATCAAAACAAAACATCGATCGTAATTAACTGATCAACATTTGGAATCGTGTTTGAGAATTGCCTTAAGTTCATACGAGTTAAAATTTGAGGAAACTTGCTGCACTTATGCAATGTCAGGTTTCGTCCGATTAAACATTTTTATTCATTTCCTTTTTTACGGTGTGTTTTTTTTAAGTTATGCATTTCGTCTCAAAAAATAAAAAAAACAATTTTTTTTGAAATTTGATAAATATTATTGCGCTTCACAAAATAAAACAAGTTCAGTCAAGTATGAGGTTTCATGCGCTGAGGATTCCGTATGTTAAGTTAAAGATAACCATAATTTTCATTTACATAATACTAAATTCAAAACAACAATAATTCCAAAACAGATATTTTTAGTCCAGTTCTTTTTCACACATCACACAGTGTCATCATATTGTACTGCAAAAAAAAATAAATTCTAATAAATAAACGCTATTTAGTCCTAGATTTTTGGAAGGATTAATTATCAATAAATATTTAAAAATTTGTAATTGTACTTGTTTGTTTTCCGAACTTCTATGAATACTATTACTTAAACCACCTTCCTCGTTTGTCACTATTTATTAGATTACTATACTGAGAAGTTAATTTCTCAACTGTTCGTCAAATAAAATCAATAATTTTCTTGACGCAATTTCATTTCAGTTACGATTTTTAAATAAAATTTATTTAGATATATACACAACATTTTAAATAAACCACAGCAAACATGCCAGAATGAGCATATTTTCAACCCCATTCGAAATTTATAGCTATAATATTCGCGATGCAAACAGGGGGCTACATATTAGTTCTCGCGCTTTTTGAACTTTTCGGCAAATTCAAAAGTTCGGTTAAGAAAACGAAATACAGTTTCGTTCCCGACAAATAGTAATCTTTCAAACGATATATCGCGTGCCCGGGAAAAAAAATATTTTTTCCAAAATTTCGAGCTTTCGGTGCCCCGAAGGTCCAGTTTCAATTTGGAAATCCGGATGTTCCAAACTAAAGAAATATACGGGGATGCGCGTATTTTAAACCGCGTTTAAAATTTTCAGCTTTAATATTCGCATCGCTAAGCGGGGGGACATGCCATTTTTCGCGCTTTTTTGAACTTCACGGCAACTTTGAAAGTTTCGTTAAGGAAATGAAATACAGTTTCGTTCCGGACAAATAGCGGCCTTTCCAACAATATATCACATGCTCGGGGAAAAAAATATTTTTTTTAAAAATTTCGAGCTTTCGGCGCCTCGAGGGTCTCATTCTAAAGCTGGAGAGCCGGATGTTTCAAACCAGAGAAACATACGTGGATTCGCATATTTTATATCTTGTACCAAATGTATAGCTATAATACTCACGTCGCAAAGAGGGGGCTACAAATTAGAGCTCGCGCTTTTTTTAACTTTTCAGCAGCTTTGAAAGTTTTGTTAAGAAAATGAAATACGGGTTCGTTCCCGACAAATTGCGATCTTTCTAATGATATATCGCAAGCTCGGGAAAAACATTTTTTTTTTTTTGAAAAGTTCAAGCTTTGGCGCCCTGAGAGTTTAATTTTAAAGCTAGAAATTTCGATGTTCAAAACTAGAGAAATATACGTGGAGTCGCATATTTTAAACTGAGTTCGAAATTTTTAGCTATAATATTCGCGGCGCTAGGTGGGGGGGGGGGAGACACGTCATTTTTCGCTTGACGGTTTTTGGGGTTTTTTGCCGCTCAGCGTAATCGGTAATCTTTAAGTTATAAATCGTCTTAAAGAGAATTTTAATTGTGATTTATGTTCCAAATTTGAAGTTTATAAGTCAAGCTGTTCGTGAGTTATTGATTTTTATTTGATATTTTTGTCATTTGTGTACCATCTTATTCGGATTCTGTAAGTTATTACGGAATCCTAATAACGGACTAAACATTAAAGTTCAAAATAATCATACGAAAAACAAATAATATGGAATATCGATATCAAATTGGGCGAATTGTCTGAAAAACACCAAAGTGATTTGATTTCGTCTGAAATCGGATCAATTTTTTTACACTGTGGTATTTATATGTATTTTGAAAAATCGATTATCACGGTAGGATACGGTCGACTAATTATTCCATTAAATACGGTTCAATGTGACCAAGGCCTTATTTGCATGATTAGAGAAACGTATGTGCAGGAAAAAATTCAATAAATATAGTTAACTATCGGCGCAAAAATAAACCCGAGAAATTTATCAAAAATGTATGTATACACATATACATATATATATATTTTATGGCATACTTTCAACATTATGCTAATTATTACGCCGTTGTAAATTGTAACGAAACAAGCTTACGTTATGTGAATCCCTGTAATAAAGCTGTCAAAGTGTCGTGTTTTCGAAAAACATTCGCCGACTGGCAAAAATCGGAAATTCAAGTAATGTATTTCATCAACTTTTCTAGAAACTATAAATTTCAAGCGGTCATTTACATTATTCTTATTAACGTACCGTTGCAAAATGGCGATATACAATATTGACAGTAGTAGTGTGTTAATTTGACACGTTATCGCGTTAATTTCAAATGCGCCTATATTATGTGCCAACTTTAAACAAAACTATTTCGACTTTTTACTTTTTTCTTGTCAGTTGAGAGAACATCGTAGAAACCGAGGATACGACATAGAAAAAAACTTCTATGTGTCGTTTTATTCGTAACAATTTCTGTTAACGATGTTGCACGTAAAACAGACTTGTAATAAAATGTTTTTAATGGATTTTTGAATAAATTTGAATGCTAAATTAGTACTAACTAAAGTTCAAGTGAGCCATAATTGTACACACACTTCGTCTTCGATAAAATTACAAAAGTGCCTGTGAAATTTTCGCTCTTTTAATTTTTTGAACATATTCGCGCATGCGTACTGTCAATAATAAATAAAAGTGAACTGGAAGTTCAGCGCAGGTACGAGTGATTATAAAAAGTGATCTGAATCGGATACGTTTCGACAATTTGTCAAAACGGAAAACCAAGTTTCAATAATTCGTTTTAAATCGTATTTTAGGTAAAATTTATCCGTGTATTAGCAGCAGTGCGTTTAATGTATGCAGTTTCTGTTAACGCAGTCACGTATTTCATCTCGTAATTATACAGTCGGTGTTATTTTTAAATTATTTCATACGCAGTGGACAGTAGGATAAATTAAACAGTGTTGATATACATATATGCTGACCTGCAAACTAGGACCGATAGAAAGAAAATCTGATCTGTTATTTTTTTTTTCCTGGAATAAAATCAGATTCAAATTCAAATTAAATACAATTTATTGAAATTTCTGGGTACAAGTACAAATAAAAATAAATTGCTAGATTTAAGTTGCTTATCAAAAACGAGAGTAGTAGAATATACATATATACTAACGTATATGAGCTAAAGCTATGTATAAGAGCGGTTACTGTCTCTCACCGTACGGAAATTTAAAAAATAAAAAGCTGAAGGCTAAAAAAACTCGTGAAAAACAGAATCATTAGTTTCTCGTTTAGTAAAAAAACATGTACCGTTTAAGAGCATTCATCTATTACGTGTTTTGGTTTTTGATAGAAGTAAAATTATACGCAACAAGTTTTGCGTGAATTAAATGCTATTAAGGTGCTTTTTAACAACATAGAGAAACGCTATATTATTGGCTCTTGACATCAAATTAACGGGAGTTAATATTATCACAGGACATGCTATTGTTTAGCTTTCGGCAGGCTAAAAAGTTAAATTACGTTTACTAGAGCCGAAACCTGAGCCGAAGTGTCTGTAACCGGATGCATGAATGTGGAAATACTTTTAAAATGGATTAAAAAATTTGTATTATTTTCTAAAGATTTCACAAACGATGCGTGGTGCTTTTGATTTTCGATAGTCACTCAATGCATAAAAAACCCATTTATTGATTACCTTTAAAAATAATAATGACACGCTTATATATTAAATTTACCTCTTCACTGCTCTTATCAACTACAGATGAAACTTTTTAATGGAGATTAGAAAAAGAAAACAACAAAGTGCCGAAGAACTGATCCGGGAGAGGAACCTAATTACATTCTGGTGATAGGTTTCAAATCTCTTTAGTTTTTTGCATTATCTAATAAGGTTGCCAATATAGCAATAAAACGATTTGAAACAACAAGAATCCGGTCCGAACATTCCGGAGTTTTTACGAAGACTTTTTATCCTTTATTATAATTGATATCGTCACCACTGAAAAAGAAATACCAGCAGCATCTAACACCAGCTGGTGTTAATTTCTAATTGTTGATACTGCGGGGATTTTTAGCATTTTTGACGTTGTCTGTTGATAATGTTCGAGCTAGAAATTATTACTCGGTGTAAAAGTCATTAATAATTCACGATCCTTTAAACATTATTTTATCGTTGTTGCGGATTGAACGTTTCAGCGATGCTTACTCGGCTAAAACCAAAATTCCAGTGCACCTTCGGACGAACGAACGTGTCACAGTAGAAACAACTTTGTTAGTGTTTTGGTACTAGGCTGATGAAGCAATGGTATGAGTTTGTAGCGAGTGCATCCTGTGTGTAAGATGCATCGACTAAGAGCTAAGGAAAGTTTTGTAAAATCCAGCTAAAAATAGGCGGACTAGTAAGTGCCGTGTTGATATTAAGACAGCAGTCGATCTGTTTGCTGCATGTTCCTTGTGATCGTTTTTAGTTACCGCTGTCACTCTGTCACGAGTCGAATTTGACGTTGGCCAACTTGTTGTTAATTTTCATCCTAATCATTAATCGTGTGACACTTCTAATCTGATTAAGGAGATAATGGTAGAACGATGACTGAACGGAATGGAAAGAAACCAAGGGTGAGGACTGGGTGCCAGCTGTATGAGAAGATAGTGCGAAGCGCTATTAGAGAATAAGGAAGGGCTGTCTATCCGGTTAGAGTATGCAATGATTGATTGAGTCCGGAGCTGAAAAAAGCTAGGAGAAGGACTACATTGATGGCGGTCGACCGATCTAGAAAATCTGCTGTATTATTTCCCTCAGTGTCAGGGTGCCTGGGAATCCATAAACGATCTATAAGGATATAAAGTTGCAAATAAAGGAACGAATTGATAGAATAATATTGTTAGAGCAATGAATAGAAGGAGAAGAAATTGTTTAAAGGACGCTTTTCGAATCGGAGAATTTGAAGATTCCGTTAGTTGTAGAAATGAAGGGTATTATTGCACGAAAAGCGGGCACTGACTCAGCTGTGAAAGAGCAGAAGCAAGGGAACCTGAAGGATTCGGAATAATGAAGAGTTATAATTTGTCATTTTATATTTTACTCCGTCGGCGTTTAGTTTTTAAATGTTGCAACATTTAAATAAAAAGAAAAATTAATCAATTTATGGGTTTTTTCACGGCAATTTCTATTAAAAACCTGATGTATTTCATAATATATTTTTCATAGAATTCCCGCGATTAGTTTTCTATCAATTTGTTTCGGTTTCGCGTCATTGTAGGAAATTCAACTTTTTTAATACAAATTAACCGTTGGGATTTTATTTATTATACGGTGTGGTTTTTTTTTTGTTTTTTTTTTTTTTTTGACAACTGAAACAAAGATTAACGTAACACGTATGATGAATTATTTTGCTCAAAAATGCCAAATCCACACTAAGACAGTAAAATACATAAAGTTGATGCTAAAGTGCAAGTGGAAATTCAAAGGTATTGCCGGATAGAAATAATGAAACATTGCCAAAGTACATGTGTTAAAGATAAGCAGAATGAATATATAAGTGGTAAATAATTGATTGTGTGTGTGTGTGTGTGTGTTTGTAATGCTTGTCGAATGTCATTGAGATGTCTTCGGGCGATATACATAGCCGGCTGCTATTAGGAGATTTTTGACATTGGGTAGGATAATTTGTGTGAAATTGAGAGAACTAATGCACTAATGAACCGTTAACCGGCTGTCCCGTGTCAATTTTTCTTCAATTTCATTTATTCTTCAATGTGCATAGTTCGCTTCCCCTATACCAGTTTACATTATCCGTGCAGTCAAGTACAATTTTACTTGGTGTATTTCTAAGATCCTGCGCTGCAGTCGAGCGCAGTTAGGCTAGATCACAAAAATATAAATGAAAAAAAAAAAAGGCACACACAAAAATCGGTATCTCACTAATACATTTTACAGGTTTATCAGTCATTTTACGCAGATCTTTCGTTTGGCGTAAAGATTTTAACTGAAGACAAAATAACGCAAGCATATGAAATGTCAGTTTATCAAAATCATACGTTTCCAACTGGTATGTGAGTGGTACGATAATAGTACAGTTACATGACCCACACAGTTCACAGCTTGCAGGTTTGTGTTCGGAATTTTACATGGCTAAGATTTTAGTTAAATGCAGTCCACGGATTGTATGTGTGTAGTGTAATTTAATTTAAGCGGCTTGCAGACACTGTGTTGTGAACAGGTATCTTAAATGCGTGTTGAGTTCACAGATATCTTAAATACGTGTTGAGTTCACAGATATCTTAAATGCGTGTTGAGTTCACAGATATCTTAAATGCGTGTTGAGTTCACAGATATCTTAAATGCGTGTTGAGTTCACAGATATCTTAAATGCGTGTTGAGTTCACAGATATCTTAAATGCGTGTTGAGTTCACAGATATCTTAAATGCGTGTTGAGTTCACAGATATCTTAAATGCGTGTTGAGTTCACAGATATCTTAAATGCGTGTTGAGTTCACAGATATCTTAAATGCGTGTTGAGTTCACAGATATCTTAAATGCGTGTTGAGTTCACAGATATCTTAAATGCGTGTTGAGTTCAGAGATATCTTAAATGCATGTTGAGTTCACAGATATACCAAACCAGAGATGTCGCATGCTGTCAATACTTGACCCGTTCTGGATCCAAGTCGCCCTTCCCAGCTTTATACATAATCTGAAATTGAATTGGGTACAAGAGAAATCTGAGAAAGTAAAGGCGAATCTCAAGTAGAAAGCAACTGGTCCCAATATTCTCTTGAGATCAATTAGGAGCTTGTTACATTATGAAAAGCTTAATTTTATAACTTATCAAGGGTGCGAGACTTACTTTGCTTTAATAATGATAAGCACACTGGTAAGTGATTAGTACAGAAATAGTTATATTCAATAATAAGTATATATATATATGTATATATGTGGCGTTCGCTGAGAAAAGGTATGTAGTGTCAGAAAATAAGTTTTCAAGAAAAAACGCGTTTAAGGTTTTACAGTGTAATACACTTTAAGGTAAATAAATTACCATCTAAAGAAACGAAAAGTGCAGTTTACCGCCTGTTCCTTCATTTTTGTATAATTAATATTTTGAAACATTTTTGTGTTATATAATTACAATAAATACATTTTTAGCATTGAATAATAATTTAGCACTATGTACCTTTTTTCAGCTAACGTTTTTAAACATTAAATTACGATTTACAATAGGAAAATTTTTTTTCGCCAGTTTGACCTATTTCTTGTTAAAGAGCATGCGCTTTCAAGTGTCCGAAACAGTTGTTAAGTTAAAACTGCATTTTTGACACTATGTTTCTTTTCTCAGCGAACGCCGCATACATATGTGTATACTTATATATGCAAACACACACACACGTATATATATATATTAATGATTACGTTATTTTTAGAGCGTCCCCCAAAATTTTTTTCTATCACAAAAATTGTCGCGAAAATTTGTCACAAAACGTAACATGCTGTACATAAATGGATTGCCAGGAAATGACAACTTCATTCTTATATAAGAAGACAGTGTACCGATAAAATGGACTGCTTGACGTTGTCAATTTTTCTCGTTCTATACGAAATATAGAAGTGATAGAACTGGAGGTCAGGGGGTGTCCTCAGGTGAGCATAAGAGGGGGAGCTCCAACTTACATACGTACACATATAAAACAGTTAAATGTATTAGTTAATAAAAAGTGAAATATTTTATAACTGGATATGGCAATGTAAAAAAGAAAAAGGAATAAAAAGGTAAAAAAATAAATATTTAATACCTACGAATGTTACAGGTTTGATCATGTGTTATTTAAGTTAGAAAAAGCTACTTTTTCATTGCTGTTGGATCAATTTGTAGTGATATTTTGGAATTTAGTAGACCAAGAGTTTGCGCTGTTTTTACGATAATTTTTTTATTTGTCTCTAAGGTCTTATTATAGATTACGGTGAAATCTATTTTTCCTTTTTGATATTTCAGTTTAGCTTACGATATTCATTTTATTCAACTAAATACAGACACCGCCTTTCGTTTGCAGATGATCAGTGCAACAGTTATAGCTACAACCATTTTAATAAATAAATTCAAGTGCCTATCTGAAAGGCTTTCGTATTAATTACTAATCTTTTGGAAACTGAAAAACATTATGAACAATCCTGAAAGTTCTTCATTCTAGAGGAGAAGCCGTAAATTCAGCCTAGCAACGTTTTAGCCTCAATTTTGAAGCAAATTTAGTTTAGGTGTTAATGAGTTTTCAATTTTTTCTCTTCTTTAATTATTATTATATTTAAGACTAAAATAATCGTTGAATCAAAAAAAAACAAACCATGATGCGTGTATCAGTGTGTACACGCGGAGGAAGTGAAACTTCTTAGGCTTATATGTATTAAATTCTATAATAAAGTTTTATTTTAAATTAATTTTATATATATAAGTAACACATTTATTATCATTATCATTTTAAACTGTGCTTAAAAAAATTATTAGAATGGAAAAGGTTATAAACAAAGTTTTCATTTTCAATAAATAATAAATCTATATACATTTATAAAAAAGCATCATTATCATTGGTCTATTTCAGTTATGCTTATTACATACCTACTTTACGTTTAATGCGTAATGTGTAATCAAAATTTTTCCCTACCGTGCCGTAAAAAATTTCACTTCAAAAACTCACTAACAGACTAAATGTATAATGTATCGTATCGTGAATATCTTTCTATAGAGTGGTGTGTACACATACTTATTACATGTATATATATATATAGATATATATGAGAATGCTCATAAACTATATACTATACGAAGTCCCGTAGGATAAATACTTAACTATACATTTACTCATTTTGGTATACTACCAAACCCAGACAGACACTTATACATATTTACATATACACACAAATACATACCTACCTTACGTTTAACGCGTAACCAAAATTTTTTTCTACCGTACCAAAATTTTTCCCTATCGCGCGATAAGAAGTTTCACTTCAAAAAACATTATCGAAATCAATAATTAATTTTCTCACGAAATAAATGAACGGTTTTTTTAATACTTTTCTTGTTCGTATATTGCTTAAAAATTATCTAACACTAAATTAAATCTACTTCGAAATAGGACGAGGCCGAAAGGTATAAGGTCGGAACATTAGAGGCCAAAACTTAACAAGGCTGAAACGGAACAACGAGGCCGAATCGTTCAGCAAGAAACGATATAGACCCCTGCAGGAAGCTTTTGGTGATTTAGCTCGTATAGTCTTATTTTATTCCTAGTTTTATGTGACCGTACTTTTTAGTTATAAATGTTGTAGCGGAATTCTACGGTAAAATGAAATTGTTAATTTATTTGGAATGTTTTCTTCATTATCTGCTCCTTCTTTATTATTATTATTGTTATTAGGTACTATTAAGGAGCGATAACCCAGCGTCATTTCATCACGTAACTCCTAACGTTCCTTAACGCAATATTTTTTTCTAGAACCACGGTTCGAATGAAACAAGCGATAATTATCCTATTGTCTGGCTTTCGCTTTATTTCAATATTCCGTAATAAAACCAGAACCAGCATAGGATACCCCGAAACGGTAACAAAAACGTGCTATAAAAATAAATGGACCTTTTCGTAGAGTCTACTTTTTCTCAGAGGATTAAATCGGTAATAGCTTTTTACTTTATTTAGATTCATAAAGAAAGTTAAATAATTTTGAAATTGTTTTCGGCGCTAACAGTCAATACTTATCATAAAAAATATGATATATTTTTATTTTATTTAGTTCAATTTAACATATATAATAAGAAGAAACATACTAATATAACCAATTAATAGAAATTTATTAACCCGACGCGTTTCGAAGACGAAGCTTTATGATCACGGGAGTTATTATGAGATATAAATTTAACAAAGACAATGACTGAATATAAATAAAGTCGATTATTGCACGATTACATAAAGCGATGTAAAAATTATGAAAAAATGACATTTAACAATTAATAATTTAAAATTTAAAAAATGTAAAACATGTTTTTTTCCTTTTTTTTTTAAGCAATGTTTGTTGAAAAAAATTTAAAAATAGAAATTAAAATTGAAAAATAAAAAATATAAAATCGCAAATGAAGCTTTGTCTTCGAAACGCGTCGGGTTAATAAATATCTATTAATTGATTTTATTTTAAGTATTCCTCGAATAACAGAGTTTATTAAAATATTCGAAAATATAATAATAATTGTATGAATAAAAAATTATTTTAAAATAATTTAGTTTTATTTTCGTTTTACAAACAAGTATAATTTCAATTAAGTATATTACGATAGCTACATCAATTTTTTTTTATAAAATTTAAAATTGACTCTTGCTTTTACAACTCCGTTGGATAGCTTAACTTTCAATTTTTTAACATACTAATTTTCTATTTCCATTTATTACGTTTTAACTCTCTAGTTTTTTCAAAATATACCTTTAACAATTGTTTGTTATCAGTCGATTGCGCTTGCGTTCTTGATTGTTCAGCGATAGCGGTAATTTATCTGTCGCGGTAAATATTGTAGTTAATTGTTATCAGTGGCATTATACAGATATTGCTGAAATCGCTTCAAATGAAATTTTATTTTAGCTGGAAATTCGTAAGTAGAATACTGGTTAAGAAAAACACGATATTCAATAAATTTTCCTTTAATTGAACTGACAATTTACAATTGAGAATTAAACGTTATTTGCTTTTTAAATAATGTCGGAAAATAATTAAAGCTGAAAGTTTTTTCTAAAGTTTGTTCCTTTCAAGTTTTGATTTGCTACATTACAATGTTCGGTATTTAACTGACCAAATTACCGCAAAAATTTCACATACTGTAAATTAAAAAAAATCAGTTGACACGTAAATACATATTTTGTATTAATGTGAGTCCGCTAAGAATTATATTAGGTTAAAAATGATCGAAATCAACATTAGAATTACCTTTATGAACTGTTTGAAAATAGTTAAGAAAAAAACAACTGTACTGTCAATTGGACACTTTATTTTCCGTGAACTTTGGACGTTTTTACAAAGACATGAAATACGGTTCCGTTACCTTTTTTTTTTATGCTCGTCAACCAGGGCCCTCCACACAGAAACGATAGGAAGAGAAGTTTTTTTTTTTTTTAATAAATTATAGAAAGAGCTAAATAGAGAGACGATTAGAAATAGAACTTATGAAAGTTGAAGTACCAAGAATTATAGCTGGAGATGGGAAGGAAAGGACAATGGAAGAATTATAAGAAGCAGGAAGACCCAGTGATACGATTTTAGAGTACAAAGCAGAACGTACAGAATCAAGGGCGAGGCATTCAAAGAAGATGTGGTTTGCATCACATATGGGAGTAGAGATGGAAGGAAGAAAAGTTAACTAATTAGAACTTAATTCGAATGGAAGTTGTTGAAATAAAGGAAGCAATGGCAGGAACAATAGACCGAGAGGGAAAGAACAGGATATAGGAAGCGCAATAGGGAACAGGTTAATTTTAAACGAAGAAGAGAACGTTTAGCAGAAAAAGCAGGACGCGAAAAGAAAATGTAATTATCACCACAGACAACGGTTCCGTTACCTTCAAATAGCCTCGAGTATCTCGTCGATAATTCAACGCGTCCGGAAAAAAAAATATGCCTCAAGGGTTGAAATTCGATATTGTCGGAAAGGGTATTTTTAACGTTTTTTTATGTACACAATTAGGACGTATTTTCGGGTTTTCAAGTTCCAAAAGAATCGGTTGTCGAAATTTTTTTTATTTCATGATAATTTTTTTGATTTTTTTTGTATAGGTATATTTTAAGTATCAAATATTAATAATAGATCTTCGGGTGTATACTTTTTAGTTCGTTTTTTAATTTGCATATTATTCTTTTCATTTATTTTTTATACAAACTTTTGGTACCTAGGTAAAAGTTCTTTTAAAGTCATAAATTTTTTGAAAGATCGTTCCGATACGGCTTATACTGAGTTTTATTTAATTTTTGTGTGGGTTTTGAACGGTTTTGATTCGGTGCATCAAATGTACAGCCGCTAAAAAGAAAAAAAAAAAAACGAGATTATATATTGGAAGCAGCGTTTATTCGGATATCATTTAAAGAGCGACTTTTATTCATTATATCCTCCGTCAATTTTCACAAAATCAGAGAAGCTTTTTTAAAAGTTGTGCACACTTGAGACTTGCGACAGGAGGGTTATTTAGGGTCTCGCGCGCAATTTATGCCCGATTCCGGTTCAATTTTAGGTCATCCGTGCAATTAAGGTTAGGCTTTTTCAACAGTGTAAAATATATTTTTTTCTTTTGTTTCAGAAATAAATGTTACCGTCGGTTATTGATTTACAATTCCGTCAAAAATCAAAGGCGGGCATTTTCTGTTTATTTTTTTCTCCACGACCGGTTTAAAGTGCGGCTAACACTTTTCCATTTCCGAAGACTTTTTCTTTTTATTCTCAAGAATTGTTTAAATGACGAAGTATTTTGTTGTTTTAAAATAGCTGTTAGAAAATATCGTACTGCTGGTGGTATTTAGTATTTCACATACAATGCAGCTAGCGTCGAGATTCAGCTCACATTTGAAAAAAAAAATTAGTGTCTCTGTTTTTGTGAAGTTTGGCCGTTTCTGTTTTTTATAATTATTATTATTATTTTTTTTTATTTAATCCATTAATTGAATATTTCTTATAAAAATTAGTAAATAAACTGAAGACCGTGTAAATATTCGTTTTTAGCTGCGATCGGTTTATTTTATGAACGGTCTTTTTTTTTTATTCGTTTATCGCGTCATTTTTAGTATAAATACGAAGCTTTTTCTTTTAGCCGCGTTTTATTTCTTATATTTTATTTATTTATTTATTTATTTATTTATTGTATTTACAAGTCGTTTTTGGACTACAAGGTCATTAGCGACTACGGTTTTACAGATAATTATAAAATTTTATATTGAATATTTGAAAATGCGCGAAACAAAAAATAATCAAAAAATTAGCTGAAGGCTGAGGAAGTTAGATCAGTTGGAATACTGAGATGTCTTTGAGGAAGGCTACGATTTTTTTACACTTTTCGGCGTCCGAAAACATCTCTGGAAGGCCGTTGATAATACCCGCTTGTTGTCTAGTCTGCTGGTAGTGATTACACTCGATCAAAAGATGCCTCACCGATAAAGGCATGTCGCAGCGTTGACACAGGTTGGGCGGTTTTTTAGATATGGGGAACGAATGAGTCAAGTTTGTGTGTCCAATGCGGATACGAGTTAGGACACACTGCTCGTGTTTACTGAGAGTTGGCATGTTTTCGTAGGTACCTTTTCTAAACTCATGGAGTTTGCTCGGTGTTTGGAGCCAAAGGGTGTTCCAGTAGTTTTTAACTGTGTTGCTTATCACCATTTTAGCTTCATGAGGTGTCATAAGTACTTCAGGCGGGCAATCTTGTGTCGTCGCGGTTCTTGCAGCTTGGTCCGCCAATTCATTTCCTTGGATTCCTGTATGCGCCGGTGTCCACACAAGGCTGACCTGTATATGCTGTGATTGGAGCTGGTCCAATTTTAGGTGGATGCGTTGTATGATAGGGTTTTCGGTAAACTGATTTTGGATGGCTCTTAAGCAGGACAACGAGTCAGTAAATATGGTACAGTTTGTTGCGTCTTGGCGCAGTAGGATTAGTTCTAGAGTATGGAGAATCGCCTTAGCCTCACAGGTGAAGATTGAATTATTGTCGTGCGTTCGTTGTGCTGCTAACGTGATAGAGTCAGAGACTATAGCGTAACCTGTTTTGCCGTTGAGAATTGAACCGTCTGTATAGTATTCCGTGCATGGCTGAAATTTTTCGCGTATTTCAAGGAAAAGTAATCTAAACGTCTCTGAGCTTGTGATTACTTTCTCGTGCTATATTTTTTTTAGATATCGCGTTGTGCTAAATGCACCAATAATTTGTTCTTTTAGCCGGGTTCGATTTCTTTTGTGAACTTTCATTTATCGCGTTACTTTACTCATAGTGCCAGTAGACAGCTTTAATGCTCAACTCAGTGCCGTTTGCTTTGTCCATAAAAGAGTATTTTAAGTTACTCTAGCGTTTGGGAAGTTTGCGTATTTATTTCCGGCAAAAAATAAATAATAGAATCAAATGCAGTGGCCTTCAGATTTTGTTGCGCTCGAGTGAAAGTGAAATTTAAAAAAAAATAATGCGAAGAAAACATGGATAAAATGGGATTAATGTGTAGATCATATTAAAATATATAAAAAGTATAAGTTCCATAATATATATTCATATATTCTAATAGGAGGTGGCCTAAGAATTACGTTATAATTAATATACACACATATATTATATATATGTATGTATATAAAAAAGAAAAAAGGTGATAGAGAAACTACCTTTAGCGGGAAAAGTTTTATCACAAATAATCAATAACCGCGTCGCTACATTCTTTGAATCATTTATGACAGAATTTCGAGGAAATCGTAATTGCGTGGAAATGATATTTGTCGCACGACAAATGCTTGAGAAAGCTGTCTAACAACGTACATGTGCATGGCGTTTATTGATTTGACTAAACTATTCAATTCTATTAATAGAGACTTATTTTTCGAAATATTACATAAATTTGGTTTCCCCAAAAAATTTATAAATATAAGAACTGTAATACAAAGAAATAATACAACAAGAGTTTCAGTATGTGTTCAGCTTCCCAATGATATTCATGCTGGTGTAAAACAGGGCTGTGTTTTAGTGTACCTGTTTACAATTTCTTAATCACCGTTTTTATGCCCACTCTGGACAACCGTTCGCAAACTGGAAGAATGATCATATAATGTTCAGTTGTTCGTCGCTTTCAACTGAACAAGCATCTTTTTATTCCTTCCTCTTACAAACCGGTATTCCCGCTCCATACTGTGCTTCATTCATTCTCTCCCTTTCTTCTCCTTCGGTTATTCTAGCTCTTGATTCCTTTCTGTCGGCTATCCCTGATCGTGGAAGGATCTGAGTCTCTTTTTCCTCTCTGTTCCGCTGTTCTTGGGCCAATATCCATGTTGCCGAACCCATTTAAAAAAAAAAAAAAAAAAAAAAAGAACTGATAACAACAAAGCCTATATGTGCATCAGGTACTACAGATATTCCTAAAAGCCGAAATGTAACATGTGGAACAATATAATGGCAAAATGAAGTCAGTATGTGAACATTTAGAATAAAAATTGTCGACATTAATGTAAAAAACTGAAGAAATTATGGTAATGAAAATTGTAAAATAGTAAAATTAAATATATATATATTAATTAAACGTAATTCTTAGGCCGGCCACCATTAGAAAAAATGATCCAATTTTATGTGACGTTTGTTATATTTTAATTTTTACCGACTTTCAAAAAGAAGGGTGTTATACGTTCGTCGCCTATGTTTACTTTTTCTTTTATATTTATTCGCGCATAACTCATGTTTATATAGACTGATTTTACTGATTCTTTGTCCATTAGAAAGAGTACTATTTAACTTAGTATCTGTGTAATGATGAAAATTGATGAACATAAATTGAGTAAATTGAAAAAATGTGGTACTTTTGGATAATTTTATTTTTATTATTTTTTATTAGTATAACGGCGGCGGTTGGCTTAAAATGCTATCAAACGTTTCAAATTTTTCTACACCTGCCGTTTTTGAACCAAAAGGCGTATCATATATAAATGTGGAAAATTCTTCGCTATTGCACAGTTTGTCGCCCCATTTTCGTTTTCGCAATTCACGTTTGCGTTCGGTAGCTTTTCGTTTTTCGAAACATAATGAATACATTTCTTATTACTGTACATGTTGATGAATAAGAAGTCCCACTATAGAGAGTAGCACGTAAAGATTATATTGCTAATTTAATAATACCATGGAAACGTCAAAAAAGGATTATTTTTGTATGTTGTAGTATGTTAAGTTGTTTCTGTGGTTTAATAAAATTTATGGTATAAATTATTGGATGAATTTTTTTTTTTTATTACATAAAATTGGGACATTTTTTCTAATGGGGGCCGGCCTAAGAATTATGTTGTAAATTTGATCATTTTATACGAAGTATAGAAGGGAAAGAGACTGAAATGTAAGCAAGAGGTGTTCCCAGGCCAGAATGACCGAGTTTATATATATATATTAATTACAACGTAATTCTTAGGCTACCCTGCATTAGAAAAAATGTCCCAATTTTATGTAACGAAAAATGTTCAAAAAATGTTCCAATTTTATGTAACGTTTGTTATATTTTATAGGATTTTTGTGATTTTTATTTTAAAAATATCACAAATTGATGTAACGAAATAAATAAAGAAAAATGTAACAAAATAAATAAAGAAAAATGTAACAAAAAAATGTCTTAATTTTATATAATGAAAGTTAAATGTTAGGATAGGATTTTTGTGATTATGTTATTTTTTTTTTGTGTTGATGCCAGTAAGAATTACGTTGTAAATTTTGATCATTTTATACAAAGTATAGAAGAGAA
This sequence comes from Icerya purchasi, assembly GCA_039619475.1. Classification (NCBI taxonomy): domain Eukaryota; kingdom Metazoa; phylum Arthropoda; class Insecta; order Hemiptera; family Monophlebidae; genus Icerya; species Icerya purchasi. The sequence goes on from CM077116.1 coordinate 388,126,054, forward strand.
AGAGACAGAATGAAAGTAAGAGGGGTCAAGGGGCACAGCCCTCTGCGAGGCCATAATGGCCGAGTTTATATATATATATATATATGTATATATGTATATATGTATGTATATATAAGAAATAAGCAATATTAATAAGCGATTAGAAAATTTAAAGCAATATGAAATATGCGATGTTTTCTATGGAACAAATCTCTAGATTAGTGGCAAAACGCATATGTCTCAAAAAGGACTATTACCGATTTCCAGAAAATTAATTAATAACTTTATGAATGTGATCAATGCGACCGCCTTCGTTTTTCCTGTATAGGAATTATTAGCCACCTACATGCTCATCGTTAGTGTATTGGCTAGTGTGATGTGTTTTATGACTACTCACACATGAGTGCCTCATATGATAATGATGATAAAATATTACGCAACTATTTATTTTGCTTGCTCACGATCGATATTCTTTCGTTTTAATTAGCGTTTAAATTGTATATGCTGCTTTGGACAGGCTATCGCTGTATATTACTATATTTCTGGAAAACATCAATAAGAAAATTGGGAATAAATTTGATTTTTAATTATCCCAGAATATACTATTAATACTTTAAACATTTTTCTCTATTATGCAAACATCATCTCATCATGGCGCTTTATATTGATAACTTGTGTAAACCCCTGTACTACGTCAAGGCGATGTCTTCTGGAAGGGAAAATTTCCAAATAATTTATTATTTCTATTGTTTTTCATTACTTTTAATACTATACACATGTACACGTTATTTTGTAATTAAAAAATGTACACAAATAGATAGACTCTCGATTTCTTACCATGGGTAATTCTAAAATGAAATCTACTAAATTTTTTTTTATTCGTTATACTCGAGGCTATACACTCGTGATAACCACGCACACAATTATACGTACATCTCTAACATCGATAAAATAATATAATATTTAGGATTTTATCTTTTTTCCTATTTTTTTTTTATGCCTCAGATAAAAACTTGTCGATTACACTTACACTTATCAAAGAATTTAATTTTTGTCTTTTATTTTATTTTTGAAAATAACCACGCAAGTTTTCAATGAGGAAATCAATCTCTTTATATATATTGGCATATAAATGAAAGTATAAAGAAAATTCAAAATTCATTACTACTTCTGAAAATAAGAAAGGGTAAATTCTCAGAAAATATTGAAAACGTTCGAATCTTAATACCCAGAGCGTAAATTTTAAAAGAAATTTTCATAGTAGCTCCATTCTTAAATTTTTACTTATATTTTCAAATGTTTAAATCCTCAGCACACGAATACATTGCTACATACCGTATAGTTTTACACAGCAACATCATTTTATTTCTTATTCGTATGTATATATCGACTTCATACTGTTAGTTCTACACTATTGAAGCAGGAATTTCCTTCTCTTCTTCCTTCAACTGGAGATGGTGCCCATATGTCTTTTAATTTGTAAGCTTGGCCGACGATTTGAGATATAATGAACAGTAATAGACTTTCAAAGTGTTGTTTTAACACATTTTCAAGTTGATGTATGTACGTATGTGTAAGTGTATATGTTTGCTTTAGCATTAGTCTGAATAAATTATTAACTTTAGAGAATTATTTTGCTAGTGTTTTTCAAAATATTTTATGTTGATGTATTATCAACGCAATGAACTGGGACAAGTCAACTTACAAATTTTTACTGAGTGATACCAGCGTGCGTATTAGTATATGAATAATGTAAAAATAATTAACCATAAACATATATAATCTTCAATGTGCGCATTCATGGGTTTGTATATGAAGCACAAAAAGTAATGACCGATTTTTCGAGGTCTCGTAACAGGGGACCGCTCTTTCGGGCGCCATCGATCGGGCGCAGCTCTATCGGGCGCGACTCTATCGGGCGCAGCCTCTTTCGGGCGCAGGCGAACTCAGACCTTTCTACAGACCACCTACGGTGATTTTCAGGTATCATCTGTTAAACGTTATCATCTGTATTAGTGAGAAACACGAATTACCAAATACTGCAATCAGAAATTCCGTTCAAAAAATACCGTTCTTCGTTAACGATTTAGTTTTTCCGCGCGTATGGCATGTTATATATGCATATATAATCACGAAACACATATTTTACATGATTTTATTTGGTTATTCGCTTTTTTTAAATATTTTCTATTTTTTTTTTTTTTTGAAATAACGACTTCAGTGTGAAATACTGATAAACAGACTTTCGCGATGTAAATTTAACAGTTCTGTTAGCAATAGTGATACGAAACGGACGAAAATTATTAATATTAATAATCGGTCAAATGAATTGTCGGTTTTCTTCATTTTTTTTTTGCTAACGTATAGTCAACCGTATTTAAAAAATTACAAACTATCAACTCTACGACATTTAAAGTGTAATATAACTAGATTGAATTTGCTTCTGATATATATTCCTTATATTATTTTTCTCTTTTATTCATATCTATCAAGTTTATTTGAGGATACGTTTATTAAAGTTTTTTCTGTTATTTACGATTTTAATTATATATTTAATTCATTGACGAATCAACCCTGATTTCAAAAAAATATCGAAAAAGACAAACAAAGGCTCAAAAATTTTTAAACATAAACACATTTATGTTAATACTGGGCGAGAAATATATACGATATTTCAAATTAAAAATTAAATATCTTTGTTTTGAATACAATATTATGTAAATGTAAATTATGGTAATCTTTAAATGAACTCACAGAATGTTAAGTACATGAAACATCCTGTCCGGCTAACTTTTTTTTTTTTTAGTTCGTTTAGAAAAATTTTCAATCTTCAAAACACTGGACTAATATTATTTTCGTAAAAATTTTAATAAAGCCAATAAGGAAGAAGCTTTCAAACCTTGAATTTGTTTAAACATTCCCGATAAATGCACTGCGGGAAATTCTATTTTAAAAATAATGGATAATTTTCTTCTGTATATAAATAGGCAAAGACAAAACAGTTCAGTACCTTCTTCTCCACTTTTTATTAACCGATTTTCTTGCTTTTTTTTTCTGTTTAGTAACTATTGATGATCTTTAGAGCTATCAGTACACAAAATTTTAGAAACAGTTATCCTTTTTGTTTCGTATTCAAATAAAAAAGTAATACAAAAAGTGAAGAAGGAAATCGCTGCAACCAGTAGAAAATAAACCATCTGTTTTCAATGCTTCTTTTGCGTTCGTATATCACAAAAAGAATTATTTTCGGTTATAAAGACTTGAAGTTCTGATTATGTATTCGTTTAGCGGGTTATTTCAATAAAAAATTTCAGAAAGAATTAGTAGATCATAGGAATAATTTCCCTCTGTGACAGATTTTCTGCTTTCAAAGGAAATCCATGTGCTTTATAATAAATTTTTATATTCGCAAAAAAATGAAATTAATATAACTTTAATTATTATGAAAAACTACTAAAAAAAATCGTTTATTATTTTTAAGAAATTATTCTTCTATTTTTATGTTTATTTTTAACGGAACCCATTCGTTTGAGCCAAATCGACTGGCCCTGTTTTTAATTTAGTATTATGTAAATTGAAATTACGATAATTCATACTTATCATATTAAATCCTTGGCGGTTGACACATTATGTTCAACTACTTTTCTGTATTTGCGATAAAATTATATTATATATTTTTATTTATTTATTTATTTATTTTTTCTAAAATCTAGTTACCTGCAAAATAAATATTTTAGAGCTAGATATTTAATTCTGCACGTTATGTAACACGGATTAATTACTTGGAATCATTTTTTCTTATTATTGTGAAATATGACCTACATAAACCAGAATTCATTTTTAAACGATGCAAAAACATCAATAAAACAGCTCATTTAGTAATAAAATTAACAAAATTAAGTAACAAAAATTTTCCGATTTTTAAACAACTATTTGACATTCTTAAAAGTATATATTTGTTTTATAACCGTTATATGTAATTATTTTAGAAAACAAGTAAATATTGATCGCCAGTGAGTATTCCAAAAAAATACAACAGCACTAATAACATATATGCGGAAAATAATTTTATGGATATAGTGTAAACTGCTCATGTTTCTCAAACGGGCGTCGATTTTTTTTTGTCGGTTCGGTTCTCACCATAGGGGATTTCCTGCGAGTGATTGAAAAGAGGTAATGAATAGGACCTTGAATATTTTACAATATGCGAATCTGTAGGACTAAAAGAAGAACAAAAAGTGATAAAATCGTCATGGAAAAAATCGTATATTTTTCTTGGAATTGACTATAGGTTTATTGTAAAGCAGTTATTATTTCGGCGGAAGAAGAATTACTAGAATATTTTTCGAATAGGCTATTCTTAGTAATGACCGTAGTACGGAGAATTAACGAATGAAACTGTTTTCTGTAAATAAGTGTAGTGATTTAGTTTGTTCATTTGACCAAATCCTGAATAGCTTCATAAGAGGTGAAATTTATTTACCTGCATTGTTCATAACCCATACGATTGGCTATTCGATTTTTAATATCTAAGAAAATGGTTAATTTTCTTAACAGAAGAACATAACAAAATGTACAATGAATGCATGTAAAACTTGCCATTATTGTTATTTTTACTTTTCGGTTCCGAAAAAAAAAGAATGCCGCAAAGGATGTTGACACATAATGGTTTTTGTCATTCGTCTATGAACGTGATATAATATCAACAAAATGAAGAAAACATAGTCTTATTGATAAAAGTAACCGAGTAAAAAAAAGAAGTATGTCGATTGCGACAAACGTTTGTTGAAAGTCGCAACAAATTATAATCAGCTTCAGCTCGAAGATTATCTTCGTAGTGTAGCACAATGTAATTAGTTAACTTTAATGTTTGCATGTATTATAGGTATTATTATTATTACTTATATGTAAGATTTCGAAATTGTTTATTTCTATATTTGTAATTAATGTTATTATTATTATATTATAATTGCAAACTCTTATTTTGTTGGGAAAACGTGAAAGAGGAAAAACATAATTTCTAATTCGACTAGCTGTATGAACACTGGTTGTACCTTGTATATATAAATATATGGTTTGAGAAATTATCATTCCTGCGGAAAGGGGGGATAATTTTTTTGCGACAGTTTTATCGCAATACATACTATAGGTTCAAATTGTTGGTAACTTAAATATTGTTTATTTGTGTTACAGAAAAATACCTATTTATTAAATAAAACTGTATCCATTTCATATAAGAAAGATTGATTCCTTATCGAAGAATAATGAGGATATTGTTCCAATTTTTGTGGTTTTTGAAAATTTCAGTTATTACTAAACGACCAAACATTGTAATTTGTGTAGTATAATGTAAGCTAATTTTACCGGCTCAGCTTGATATCCTCACAGTTGTGTTTAAGCCGTATGTGAAAAAAAGAAACAAAAAAAAACGACGGACTAGAATATTATTTTTCTTATAAATATGTTCAAAATTTATTCTCTTTTCTCTTTCATGTTTACTTCATGGGACATTTTATGTTTTCGTTTACTACAAAACATACACGCAGGAGCAAGTTCATTTTTTCATAAATATTAAACATTTTTTTCTTTCTGTGCGTTTTACCTTTAGGCCAAATGAGGTTAAATCTGAAAGAGCAACCTAAAGGAATCGAACAAAAATAAAAACAAACATACTAAGGCTAACTGACAAATAATTCTGAATAAATTAATGAAATAACTATATAAAAACAAATAGGCGATCGTGCTCATTTTAACAATTACTCATTTATTGTTTGATCACATTTTGCCTCAACGGGACTTTTCTGTTCAGCAAATATCAAAAGAAAACAAGCAAGCGTACGGATAATTTAGTATTTGCAACAACATATCATAAGTATCGAAATGCAAACCGAGTAATGGACCTTGATTGACGTGCCCAAATAAATAAATAAGACTGAGGTCGAAAAACGTAATTCTCATTTAGGTTTTGCAGTCATTACCAATAAGCAGATATAGAGAACTAAATATAGCTTCTTTCATATTATTCACTACCGTCACTAAAGAATTTTTTTTTTTTCGAAATGAAACCAAAAAACCTTTAGTAAAGAAAACCGATATGATGAGAAACAGAAGTAAAATAAGTTACTATTATACATATTTAATGTAAATTGATAGAACTATGATTCAAATAACGAATACCTGCAAATTATTCCTTTTAAAGCTTTGTGTTACTCTAATCGAACCCAGCTGAACTGACAATATTTAGAAAGTATTATTGCAATTTAGTGTGATAAGTTAGTAAAAAAACGAAATTCTAGAAAAAAAAATTCGGTTAAAACGCGTTTTGTAACTAACAAACATGTTAATTACAAAGTGGTTGTAGCCATTGACGGTTCTTTTCATTTTTTTATTAAAAACTATTTCACAGTAGAAAATTAATTAATCGCTTCTGTTTCTCAACTTACTTATTTACTTTTTCTTTTTCCCTACAAAACACGCATCAAGTATTGTCGAGTCGATTTTTCTAATTATTATAATTTTTTTATGAGCCGCTCGCTTCATTATTAAACAAAACAAGAAAAGCTCCTTCCTTATTGGCTTTATTAAAATTTTTATGAAAATAATATTAGTCCAGTGTTTTGAAGATTGAAAATTTTTCTAAACGAACTAAAAAAAAAAAAAGTTAGCCGGACAGGATGTTTCATGTACTTAACATTCTGTGAGTTCATTTAAAGATTACCATAATTTACATTTACATAATATTGTATTCAAAACAAAGATATTTAATTTTTAATTTGAAATATCGTATATATTTCTCGCCCAGTATTAACATAAATGTGTTTATGTTTAAAAATTTTTGAGCCTTTGTTTGTCTTTTTCGATATTTTTTTGAAATCAGGGTTGATTCGTCAATGAATTAAATATATAATTAAAATCGTAAATAACAGAAAAAACTTTAATAAACGTATCCTCAAATAAACTTGATAGATATGAATAAAAGAGAAAGATAATATAAGGAATATATATCAGAAGCAAATTCAATCTAGTTATATTACACTTTAAATGTCGTAGAGTTGATAGTTTGTAATTTTTTAAATACGGTTGACTATACGTTAGCAAAAAAAAAAATGAAGAAAACCGACAATTCATTTGACCGATTATTAATATTAATAATTTTCGTCCGTTTCGTATCACTATTGTTAACAGAACTGTTAAATTTACATCGCGAAAGTCTGTTTATCAGTATTTCACACTGAAGTCGTTATTTCAAAAAAAAAAAAAAATAGAAAATATTTAAAAAAAGCGAATAACCAAATAAAATCATGTAAAATATGTGTTTCGTGATTATATATGCATATATAACATGCCATACGCGCGGAAAAACTAAATCGTTAACGAAGAACGGTATTTTTTGAACGGAATTTCTGATTGCAGTATTTGGTAATTCGTGTTTCTCACTAATACAGATGATAACGTTTAACAGATGATACCTGAAAATCACCGTAGGTGGTCTGTAGAAAGGTCTGAGTTCGCCTGCGCCCGAAAGAGGCTGCGCCCGATAGAGTCGCGCCCGAAAGAGGGTGATCCCTCGTAACAACATGTCACAGCAATGTATATACTTGAAATGTGTATTTGCTGGATCATGGAAGAAGACCAGCCAATTAATTAACTTATGTAAAAATAAAGGAATACCGTGAATAGATATAAAAATAATAGTAACATATTCAACCAATATTAAAATTATAATCTCCCATAAACAAACTTTTTTTTTTTTTTTTTTTTTTTTTTTTTCTTCCCTTCTACAACTAGCCCTTACAGGCTATCTAGCAGATCTTTATATGAAAGGTGCGGAGTGGAGAAGGCTAGGAGGGGGAGGGATAGGATGGAAGGTGCAGAGTGGAGAAGGTTGGGAGGGAGAGGGACAGGAAAGAACATGACTAAGAAGAGGCCAGCGTGACAGAAATGCAACCACCCGTTGGTGGGCAATTTCTGGTGCTTACGCAGTTAAATGCACGTTTACACGGTTAAATCAAAAACTTTCCTTCTCTGTAGACGCCTAACTTCCTCGGAGTTGTCCATCAGTGCGATCGCTAGCGGATTATCGTGATTCTCCAGTCGACGAAGGTACTTCGTCGCCTCCTCTGATACTACTTCGGAAACATACTTCACGTCGAAATCGGTATGTAGCGTTTTATTTGAAATGAACCAGGGAGCGTTTGTCATCATACGCAGTACTTTGTTTTGGAATCGTTGCAAGATTTGTATATTAGTGTGTTTCGAACATCCCCATAACGGTGCTCCGTACCGCCAAATTGGCTTTAATAGCATCTCATAGAGTAATATCTTGTTCTCCATCGTCAATTCGGATTGTCTTCCTACTAGCCAGTTCATATTACGGAGCCTGATGTCCAAGTGCTTACGTTTCATCATTATGTGGTGCCTCCAAGTTAGTTTGTTATCCATGTGTATACCAAGATAGCATGCAGTATTTTTTTGTGGTATTTCGTTATTACCGATACAGATTTTTGGCACCGAAGTTATATGACGGTTTGTGAATGTTACGTGCGTTGACTTAATCGTATTTATTTTAAGGCGCTACTTGTCAAACCACGATGCCACTTCTGTGACCGCATGTTGCACATTCGTAATGCACTCCTGTAAGTCATTAGCGGAGCAGACCAGCGCAGTGTCATCTGCAAACGTGGCGATGTCGACATTTTCAACCTCTGGTACATCAGATGTGTATATGACATATAGTAATGGCCCCAGTACGCTACCTTGCGGTACACCGGCGCCTATTTCACGTACTGCCGACAAGGATTCACCACTTTTGACCCGAAATGTTCGATGCTGCAGATACGATTTCAGCAGCACGCAATACGGAGTAGGTAGTATTTTCGCCAATTTGTCCATCAGTCCTGAATGCCACACAGTATCGAAGGCTTTTTCAACATCAAGGAAGACAGCAGTGCAGACTTCCTTTTTTTCCAAGCAGTCTTCAATTTTACAGACGATACGGTGTACCTGTTCAATAGTGCCGTGTTTCTGCCTGAACCCGAATTGATGCAGCGGAATCGTGTTTCCAACTATTTCCACTAGTCTTTTGTGCAACAACTTCTCAAATATTTTTGACAAAACAGGCAGCAACGATATCGGTCTGTAGGACCCTGTTTTTTCCGGTGGTTTACCTTCTTTGAGTATTAGAATAATTTGCGCAAGTTTCCATTGTGTCGGGAAATATGACAATCTCAACATTGCATTATATATGTAGGTTAGCAATACTACTGCTTTGCGAGGTAATTGCTTTACTATTTTAGGTGTGATCAGATCATAGCCGGGGGCCTTCTTTGGGTTTAAAGTCTTTATTACTGCTTTGACTTCTCCTGGTGACACATATTTTATGGATGGCGAGTTCACTCTTTCCCATGAGCAGTAGGTTTGATTATTACCAATGTTTGTAGCTTGCGGCTGAAATACCTTTTCTAGGTAGTCTGCAAATTCCTCAGCTTTTTCTTCATCTTTCCTAGCCCACTCTCCACTTTTTTTAAGTATTGGAGATTCGCCTTGCTTCGGCTGTTTCATTTGCTTTGTAGCCCTCCACAAGCTATATCCATTTGCTTGTGAGGGCGACAGGTGCTTGACGTAGCTATTAAATGACTTGTTTTTTAAGTCCTGTAATGTAAATCTTATTCTTTTAATAGCACGATTAAGTTGATTTTTCATTTGTGGATCTCTGTTTCTCTGCCAGATTTTCCTCAATTTCCGTTTGTTTTGAACAGCTTCCCTTATGTACTTAGGATAATTTTGCACATGTTGATGCGGTTTAACTTCCATTGTTGATGCCCGTGCTGCTGAGCATATATTGGTGACAATATATTCGATAGCATTTTCTATATCTGAAGGTGATTTTAGTGGAATCCTTAACGACAGGTTTTCTTCTAGTTCATCTGCAAACTGTGTCCAATTTGTATTATAATTTGTAAGCGTCATTGCCTTTTTCTTCATTATTATACTAGCACTGATTGTCAAAATTATGGGAGTGTGATCCGAGGTTAGCGATAAATCGTCATCTATGGCCATGTAATTTGAAGAGATTCCTCTGACAATAAAGAAGTCTAGAAGGTCTGGGGTTTTCCTTCTATCGCTAGGCCAGTATGTTGGTTTTCCAGTTGATATGGCGTCACATTTGCAACACTTCATTGCATTCATTAGTTCCCGTCCCCTGGGAAGAGTTAGCCGCGAACCCCAATATATGTTTTTGGAATTATAGTCTCCACCTATTATGCATCTACTTCCTAATGTTTTAAAAAATTTGACAAAATCTGCGCTCTTGATTTTGTGTTTCGGTGGGCAGTAAACCGCGGATACCGACACGCATCCGTTGTTATCAGACACCATTACTGATGACGCCTGTAGATGTTCCGACTGATATTTGTTTAATTCATAATGCTTTATATTACTTTTAATTATTACCGCTGCGCCACCGTGTGCTCTGCTGTCTGGATGCATTGTGTAATAAGCGGTATAATTTGGAATCTTAACATAGCTCTTATCAGTAAAATGTATCTCCGAGACTAACATTATGTCAATTTTCTCATTATGTAGGAACATTTCTACTTCTCGTATACGTCTTAGTAGTCCATTAGCGTTGAACGAAGCTATTCTCAAATCCTTCATTTTTGGGCCAGTGTAGCAACAATTGTATGTAATATGTTTGTTATCATGTCATTTTGTTGCTTCATCATTTCCATCATCATATTTCTTATTTCGTTTATCATGCTCGATATCATGTTTTCTACGTCTCTCAAACTGCACTCGCTTATTTGGTTTCCCTCTGGTTTTCTGTTTCTATGTGCAGCCGCCATTCGTGCGAAGGACACACCTCTATCTACCTGGTTAGGTATTGAATTTGCTTGCGGTGCAGCGACAGTTCGAATATTTATAGGTGGATAGTTTAGGTTGTTTATAGCTGGAGGTGCTACATCAGTATTGAATGACGCCACAGTTGGAAGGTTAATTCTTTTTTGCTGCCTACTCTCCCCGTATCTCTTGTTTATAAGGTCTTGATATATTTTACAGCCCTTGTAGTTGGCTGGATGCGGTCCATCACAGTGTGCACAAACAGCTGGTGTATTCATTGCTTGGGTACAATTTTTTGAGTCATGATTGCCAGCGCATTTAACACAAACGAAATCGCAGTTGCAGTAGGTCTTTGTGTGGCCATATCGTTGGCACCTGGTACATTGTGCTATGATGTTCTTCTTATATGGCGCTTCCACTTTAACACGCATATTTAATAAGTAGTTCAGTTTATATATTTCCTTATTATTCTCATTTGGCTCGATCTCAACGAAAAATATGGGTAAAGGTTCTTTAGTTACCCTGTGTTTAATATTAATTACGTGCCTAACCTTATGACCTTCAGTCAGTAGCGCAAGTTTAATGTCATCAAGCTCAATAGAATTATGCAGATTGCGTATCACCACTTTGAAGCCTTTCTCTTTTGGAACTTGAAATGTATGGTGTTTAATGTTGGCATCATTGAAGTAACGAATTAATTTTCTATATTCGTCTATTTCCTCGACTCTAACCTCTATTCTTTGATCACTCATCGATCGGCATTTGATTTGTTTTGGATGTACATGCTTTGTTAAATCAATAAACATTTTACGAAAGTCCATTACCCCGTACACTGTGATGGGGGGAACTTTAGGTTTACTATTTCCTACACTATTACTATTATCCTCGCCAGTGGAATTTCCTTGGTTCTCGTTACCATTATGCTCAGAGTCGTCGTCATCCTTGGCGTCGTCTCCATCTTGCTGGTCTTGTAAACAGGAAAATCGGTTCTTCGTTGTTATTGCAGCTACTGTTGCTGCTACTGCGGGGGGAAATCGTTTCTTTTTAGCGGTGTTGCCACCACTTAGTTCGGTCGATGTGCCACTGCTACTACTTCTACCGTTCTTTCCAGTTCTACGCGACCTTTTTTTTGATTTAACGCTTTGCCAATCCGTTCGCGCAGATAATGTATTCGCGTGGTCTTTAGTATCACAAGTCGTGAAGTCACCTTTGCTAACACTGCTACCTTGCTGGGGCAATTGCTTGTCTATTTCCATGTTAGCTATTGCTGCTGTTGCTGCTTGCACAGTTGGAGCCAAGAAGGTGTGTGTGTCACTTTTAAGCGACTCGTTCCCCGTACGAGATCCTGGAGGACCCATATCTCGGACGAGGAGACGGGCAATTTTTCGTTAAGACTGTGTTCGAGTTTCTTACTAATAGCCGCTGTTAGTGAGGAACGAATACAACCTTTCCCACCGATATAAATTATTGATAAGAAGCGAATGTCTGTTGGCTGCTGTAAATTAACTAGATTAAATAACCAGCTACTTTAAATAAGCAAGTTAAAGAGATAACGAAATAATGTAAAATTAGAATAATCTCACCGACAGCGCCGGAACATCGGATGCAGCGACCGCGATAAGAATACAAAAGATTGTTACGAAGATAACACTAGCGTAATATCCCGAAACGAACGCGAGAGAACAAAACTCGTATCGAATCATTCACACGATTTTCATAAACAAACTTGAATGGAAAATTTAATAATTCACAAAATATATAAAACTGCTACGTTTCAGAGTTACATACTCTATAATCTTGGTAAATATGACTAAAGTTAAAGCTACAAATAAATGAATACAAATATAAAAAAAAAAACCATTATAACGATGGTTTAACGATACATCGATATATTAAAATTTAATTATGGATCGTTTCGTCAATGGCCAAATGGTTTCCTGCCAGGGCAAAAAAAAAAAAACAAAAAAATTGTGGATCGTGAATAAAGGATTATTGTTTCCAATGAGATTGTTAATTAAATTATTTTTAAATTCAATAAGATATTAAGCTTCTGCGTAGTATAGTGAATTTTTATCAGCTATATAGTTTAAAATCTCAAATCAGTGTCAATACGTAAACTTAATCTATGTTTATTTATAGTTATATGTTTAGCTGCAGACGACTTTTGAATATGGCCGTGTCTAATTAAAATATTCTACAAAACAGAAAGCGGTTTATATAATAATTTAATAAATATTATTAAATTAACAATAAATAAATATCATGAATCCGATGTATATAAAATAAAATGTAACACATGCAATAGAATATACATTGGATGTACGTGTCTAACCTTCCATATATGAGCAATGAACATATTGCCGCAATTAGACACCGGCACGTACAAAGTCGTCTGTGGCTAAACATCGTTATAATCGTTTTTGTTTTTTTTAAAAATATTTCTATTCATTTATTAATAGCTTTAACTTTATGTGACTCCGAAACATGTCAATTTTATATATTTTGTTAATTATTAAATTTTCCGTTCAGGTTTGTTTAAAACGTCACTCTGTATGTTTGGTTCCATTTGGGAATTTTCGTTGTGTGTAAGTATAGAGTTACAACTGGAAAAATAAAACAAAAAAATGTTTAAATTTGACAAGGATGATGAGTTACTTGATTATACGATAAATTTTGCAGTTCCATTTTCAGTGACTTTTTTTTTGTGGGTACGCTAACGAAGAGCAACAACCTAACCAACCAAGGAATCGAAGTAATAGTTCAAAACGAGCATAACATATTAGATTTTAATCTGGTGTAAGAGTGAATGAATGAAAGAAGCTAAAATAGGAACAACCGACAAAGAAGGAAAGGAGAGAACATAAGAGTCTATGGAGTAGGAAGACCAAGATCCAAAAGTAGAGAATAGAAGAGAGAATGTTCCGAAGAAAGTGAGGAATATTCGAAGAAGACATGATTGACATCACACAGAAAAAAGGAATCTTCTGGGTGAAGAAGGCACCGAGGAGAAGAGACGAGGGAGAAACGAAAAAGTGTCGAAGGGAGAAAGGTATGATCGAAACGAAGACGACATATGGCAGTGATCAGGGGACGACAAAGAGAAGGAAGCTTGTCAAACCATCTGGTCGTTAGAGAAGGTAAAGGCTGGACGGAAAAATAAAAGGAATTCGGATTGGAGAATGAGGAAAAATTAATATCCTTCTATAATGTAATGTGGAACTGGTCTGGAAATATGATTAATATTGTGAGTAGGAAATTTATGAAGAGGATGTTCATTGGGAGCTCCTGAGTGAGCCAAGGAATCAGCCACCTCATTACCCTCAATTCCAGCATGACCAGGAAATCAGAATAGATCTATTTGAACAGAACGGAACAGAAATATTTCGTGAATTAGATTATGAATAAGAAGAATAAAAGGCTGTTCAAAAGAGGGCAACGGTAACGGAGAAGAAATTGCCTGCAACTTTCAGAGTCCGCTACTAAAACAATGCGTAATGTTAATCCATGAACATGGTCTGTTTATTTTTGATCTATTAATTTTATAAAGTCATTTTTAAAAAGACTTTTCACATTTACCAAATTTAAAAAAATGTAATCAACATAAAAAAAAATTACAATAAAGAAAGGCCCCGCTGAGTAAAGCATTACTTTTTTGGGGATGATGAAATGTGCGAGTTTACTGTGATTAGATTCAAGTGCGATAAATAAAAATATTATTTAAAACGTGCATTTTACATCAGTGTGGATTTAGCTTCAGAATTATCTATGGCGAGAGACGTAACGGTAATTTTTACATATTAGATTATATTTGAAATAAAATGTGACGCAAAGGTGTACGTAATATCAAAAGGTATAATTCCGTGTTAAAAATTAAAACATTTAAAAATACGATTAAAAATGTAACAATGTTGGGAGCTGAGAGATAAGATTCGAAGTTTTTAGTGTTTTTTAAGAAATTCTTATCGTCAGAAATAAGGAACTTCGATTTTCTTTGTGTTTGTATGTACTTGCGAGTGAACGATTTTCTCTGTGAAAACTCCAAAAATAAAGTGAAAGATAAGAAATTAAATTCTTTGCCGCACGCTCACAGATTTACTTTTAAACATTTTTACTTGAGGCATAATAAAAAATATAAATGAAAAAAAAAAAGAAAATCTCGAGTGTTAATTATTTTATCAATGAGAGCGAATGAACGCAAGAGGTTTTCCTGGAAAAATTGTTGTTCTTCATTTTGTAGGAATACCCTTCTTTCATGTTTTTGGTAAATTTCTAGAGCTTTTAAATTCCCATTCTCTGAACGTTCTTCTAATTTAAACATTTCTGAAGATGGCCTAATAATATCCTTTATTGATTCCAGTGCTTCTACATATCACCCTAACGTTGATGAATTGTATCGAACTCCACTTCCACAAAATTCTCCTCCATATTTCCTAACTTCTGCTTTCAATATTAATGAACTAAAATCTGTTCTTTCCAAAATTATCTAGTTCCACTCCGACGGTATACCCTTTTTTGTCCTTGGCTCTCGGTCTAGTATTGGTCTTCCGATTGCATCCACATATACAAATCCTTTACCCAAAAACATTATACCTTGGCTTCCTTCATCGATGTATCCTATGTTTTTGATAATGTTCATTTACCAATTCCAAAAGATAAAGTGACATCAATTAACGTTGCAGTTCAGTTTACTTCCCTTATTATCAGTTCCAAATGTAGTCTTGCGTGTGTACACCTGCGTTGCATATAATAATTGTCTGGTACACAGCCTATATCGGTACAGCTAAAAGTGTACGAGTAGGTTGCGCCAAGCGCAGATATATTGGTTTTATTCGTGTCATTATGCATTGTACTCTTGTCTTAAAATTTTTGAAACTGAGGCACTTTGACACTTTTTTTACGTTATTGTAATATACATTAAATTCTCCAAAAGTTAAGACAATTGTCGAGAATCTTAGCGACTACAAATTTTGCTCTTTTGTGTAACTTAGCTGCAATGGGCTCCGAATCATTTTGTCCGATGCCTCTAAAATCCTGTTCCTTACTTATAATTTTTTCTTTAATTTATTCCAGTCCAGCATCTGTTACCGTCCTGTTTCTATCAATAGTTTACTTTTGTTTAACAATTGTTATTTATTCCTTCCCTTTTCTCATTAACTTTCTTGTCAACTTGCTAGCCCCAATTTTCCTCCACCCATAAGGTTTCTTTCCTTCTGTTTATTTTTGCTACTTCTTCCTTTTTTATTTTTTTTTTTTACATTGTAATTATCTTTTAAATTGGTAAGGCAGTAGGGCCAGATAATATACAGGGAGAATTGCTGAAAGTACTCCAGAACGACCACACGGCATTAAAATCTATAGCAACATTTTTTAACTTAGTGGTATCAACAGACATTCTGCCACTAGATTGGTTAAAGACCGTATTCATTACGTTACTAAAAAATAACAACCCTTCCGACTGCACCGATTACCGCACGATAAGTCTAATGTCACATATCCTGAAGATCTTTTTCAAAGTAATCCATAGAAGAATTTCTGAAAAAGGTGAGAAAAATAGTGGAGAAAATCAGTTTGGTTTTAGAAAAGGATATGGAACACGGGAAGTAATATGTACACTTAACGTCCTAGCCCAAAGGTGTCGAGACGTGAATCACAGATTTTACTGTTGTTTCATTGACTACCAAAAGGCTTTTGACTGTGTAAAACATGATATGTTAATGGAAATATTGAGGAATATTGGTATAGAATGGAAGATCAGAAGAATAATAGGAAGACTCTACTGGAACCAAACTGCGAAAATCAGAAGCGAGAATATGAAATCAGAGGAAATACAGATTAAGAAAGAAGTACGGCAAGGTTGTGTGCTATCTTCGATACTTTTCAACTTTTATTCAGAAGATATTTTCAGGAAGATGGTATTAAGATCGGTAACAGTTATATTTCAAATATAAGATATGCGGATGATACAGTACTAATCTCTGACAACATTAACAAGCTGCAAGAGATGCTGGATCGGGTTACCAAAATAAGTAAGGAATACGGTCTAGAAATCAATGTTAAGAAAACAAAATGGATAGCAGTACACAGACCAAGCGAGTCTAGGAGTATTTCAAAAATGAAGTTAATAGTAAACGGTCAGAGCGTTGACGGAGTTACTAAATTCCAGTATCTTGGAACCTGGTACCATGAGGGAACTGATCAGTCCTTTGAGATAAGAAAGACCTTTTTAAATATGAAAAACCTAATGATCAGGAAGGATATCAATCTGCAATTAAGATTGCGACTAATACAAAGCTATGTACGGTCGGTATTGCTTTATGGTATGGAAAGCTGGAATCTCACACCTACGCTGGAGAAAAGGATAGAGGCGTTAGAGATGTATATATATCGCCGCATGTTTAAAATTTCGTATATAGACCGTATAACCAATAAAGAATCGCTACGAAGAATGGCAAAACAAACTGAATTACTATACAACATACGGTCTAGAAAATTGAAATATTATGGACACATCAACAGAAATCCAGAGAAGTATAGTTTGTTACAGCTCGTCATAAATGGTGCTATGGAAGGACATCGCAGACCAGGCAGAAGAAAGTTATCATAGAGAGCAGACATGCGCCGCTGGTACAATCACACAATTGCAAAATTAACAGAGGCGTCTAAGAACAAAGAAAAAGTAGCTATGATGATCGCCCAACTTCGCTCGGAAATGACTTAAATAGAAGAAGAATTATCTTTTATTTTACTCTACCTCGCTGTTTTTCTTCTGACACTCTCTATGTTTCTCTTCCGTTCCTTTCACCCCTTTGTTTTTTCTTTATTTCTTTTTCTTTTCCCTCCTCAAATCTTTTCTTTTTATAATTTACTATGCCCGCTACTTTTAATATTTTACAGTGGAACTGTCGCAGCCTTAGAGCCAACAAAAATCCATTAGAGGGTTTGTTAGATATTCATAGTATTAGCGTTGCACTTATTTCTGAAACGTGGCTACGGTCGGATATGAATATTAATTTTTGAGGGTGTAAGATAATCAGATGCGACCGCGACGATGGTTATGGTGCATCTGTAATTCTTATTAGGAACGATATTTTATATCAATCTTATGATGTTTCCTTTAATTCATGGAACAGCCTCGTCCCTCTGGTGGAACGAAGAATGCAATGCCGCTTTTGATCATAGTCGCGCTACATTTAGAATTTTTCGATCGAATCCTATACGCGAAAACTTTCTTGCCCACAAAAGGGCCAATGCGAGGGCTCGGTTTGTACTAAAATCATCTAAGAAATCCTCTTGAAAAAATTTCTGTTCTTCTTTTTCGAGAATTATTCCTTTTAATCATATCTGGAAAATGGCCAGAGCTTTCAAATTCCCATCCATACTATTTCCTCCGATAGTTTCTTCTTTTCTTGATGCTGTTGCCCCTGCCTATGTTCCCAATGTTGATGAATCCTGTCCGTTTCCAATTACAGAAAACTCTAATCTTCATTTTCTTACCTTTGCGTTTAATATCAATGAATTAAAATCCATTCTTAGAAAATCTTCGAGCCCCACTCCGGGTCGTGATGGTATTCCCTTCTCTGTTCTTAAAAAGGTATCTGATCAAGCTCTCCAAACTCTTCTCTGTATATTTAACTCCTTTCTGTTCAGAGAAGTCACATCTCCCGCCTGGTACACCTTTATTATCATTCCTATCCCTAAGAAAAACTCCTCTCTTCGTCCGATCACCCTAGCATCGTGTCTCAGAAAACTATTTGAGGACATGCTTAACAAGCACCTGGTCTGGTGGCTCAAACACAATAACGTTTTTCTTTCCAATATATTTAGTTTCCGTCCTGGCTTAGGTCCTGCTGACTGCGTCAGTCTTTTTGTTTCTTATATTTATAAATCTTTCATCGATAAACAGTATACATTAGCTACTTTTATTGATGTTTCCAGTACTTTTGATAATGTCCATCTCTCTACTCTTCGAGATAGAATGATAGCAATTAACATCCCGACGCATTTCTCTTCTCTCATTTTTAACCTGATGTTAAATCGTACTCCTGTCTTTTTCCTCGTTCGAGGTTACAAGAGTTGTTTCACGTGATCTTCGACAAGGATCCTGCCTTAGTCCTACTATTTTTAATATTTATACTATTTCTGTTGTTTCTCTTTCTTTGAACTCCTCTTTCTTATTTTTTGCCGGTGACATTCTTCTCTTCTCCTCATCCTACGGTATTGTGGATGCAAACGTAAAAGTCAATTTGTCTCTAGCTACTTTGGAACAATCTCTTTCCTCTTTGAACCTTTCTATCTCCCCTTTAAAATCTTCTTGTATTGTCTTTTCCCTTCGTCCTTTTAATCCCGCTTTAGTCTCTGTATCCTTAAACTCTAAACTTATCCCTCGTAGGAATTGCTTTTGCTATCTCGGTGTATTCCTTAACAGTCGTCTGTCCTTTTACGAACATATTAATTTCTTTTCCTCTTCTGTGCTTAAAAGACTGAACCTACTGAAAGCTCTTTCCTCAATAAAATGGGGAGGCGATCCTTTTCTCCTCATTTCCTTATACAAGTCAATTATCCGTTCTAAATTTGATTACTGTTCCTTTATTTACAGCTGTGCCTCAAAATCATACCTTTTCAAGCTGGATGTAATCCAAAATTTTTGTATTCGTCTTTGCCTTGGTGCTCTTAGATCTTCTTGAATACCGGCAGTTCTCGCTAAGTCAAACTCGCCTCCCCTTTTTATCCGCAGGTCCTATTTAGGATATCATTTCTTGTGCAAACGCTTACCGTTATCATCCTCTAAACTTATTCCTTCATACCTCTCTGTTCTATAAAACTGGCGTTTTACTCCAAAGAAAATTCATATCCTAGCCCACATTGGCTTACGGCTGAATTCTTTTTTATCCTCTAACAATTTCTTACAATAATCTCCCTTACTTTTCTTTCAATTTTACAGATCTCTCCAATCCTCCCAATGTATTCTACTTTCCTTTTTCCTCCAAATCCCTTTCCTATGCAACAGTTATACAGGAATTCCATAGTTATATCTAATCCCGTTTTCCTTCCCACATGACTATTTTTACGTATGGTTCGAAGGGGCTTAATTGAGTTGGAGCTTCCTTCATCCTTCCGAGCATTAATTTCTCTGATTTTTTTCGTCTCCCTTCTTTTTGTACTATCTTTACGGCCGAGCTAATGGCCATTCTACGTTCCATAATTTATATTTCCTGTTATCGTTCTTCTTCTAAATATTTAATTATCTCTGACTCCATGTATACTTTTAAAGCTATTTTCTCACATTTCCCCCCGCATTGATATGCTCTGGGTCCCCAGTCATATGGGGATAGAGGGTAACGAAATGGCAGATTCCTTGGCTCAGATTGCTGTATCCTCCCGCTTTTTTCTCTCTAAAATTCCCGTTTCTAATTTACTCCCATTGTGCAAAAAGTTTCATGTTAGATTTTGGTCAGATTTTTACGTTTCTTCCTTTTCTAATCATTCTTCCTTTTATTTTTCCATCCAACCTAATCTTCCCACGCGGCCTTGGTTTTACGATTTTCCTTCGCTTCGCCGCTCCGTTATTGTCCCTATTATCCGTTTACGTCTGAATCATACTCTTCTTCCTTCCTCACGTTTTCATTTTCCTCGCTCTTTCCCCTTATTGCCCTCTTCACTCTGACGACGAAGCCGTCTGTGATCCTGACCATATCCTCTTTGAATGTTCATCCCTCGTGAACGAACGCACTTCTTTGTATTCCAATCTGCTGTCACTCAAACTCCCTACTCCTTATTGTGCCTCGTATATCTTATCGTTTCCGTTGATCTCAGTTGTTCCTATCCTCAGTAAATCCTATCAATAACTGACCGAATCTACATTTAACTGATCCTTCTCCTTCGTTTCGTTTCTGGGCGAAGATCCTTTGTTGACATGCCCAAAGGGGGATTAAAAAAAAAGTTAATCTGACTAAGCGCATAAAATTTTAGGTCTGGATGAAAATTGTAAAATCAATTTTTAATGTCAATTTTTTTCAAAAAGTAATTTAAAACGAATTAAAAATGTCAAATTAATTTGATTTATAGCTGAAAAAATAAGTCGATAAAATTTATATACTAGCATTCCTTATCTACTTCTATGTCTATTGCGTTTAGCGCAAGTTTATGTTCAAGTAACCACTGGGTTTTTATATGAAGTAGGTTAGTGTAATATTAGCTTTATGACGTCATTTTATGCAACCGACTACATCGGGACATTTTTTTTTCTTTCTATATTTTGGCTCGTCAACTATGGGCATTAATCCAGGGTAAGAGAAATGTTTCAATATGCAGTAGCGATATTCAAATCAGATCCCACCTAAATGAAACACCACTGGTAGCTCTGGCCACATCAGAACAATTCGTAACGTGAGTTATTTCGATTTTTTCCCCTTTTTTTGATTAATTGATTCTGCAAATAGCTACCAATAGTTTTTAATGGAAATACCCGTTCACAGAATTTCCCGCCATTATACTGACGTTGACATATACATAGATAGCAAAGTGTCGGTATGCCATCGCGATGAATGTATTATACAAAAGTAGTTTTCTCGTTAAAGACCTAATTCTTATTAAACACGTACCTTTAAATAATCGATACTTTTACCTCAGTGCTCATTACTCGTATGTTTGTGCGATACATAACTTTTGCTCTTAATTAATCTAACATATCTGTTTGAAAGAAAAAGTTTATATTTTTCCATAAATTTATCTGCAGTTACAAAAATAAAGTAAATAATAATTAAACAATGCCGGTGAACGAGTGTAGTAAATTTATAAATTGTGATACTACATTGAATTTTGATAAAAAATCTGATCACGTTCCGAATACCGACAAATTTTCCGATAAAATAAAAAATTTACAGGTAAATATGTTTCTCATATTTATTAATTAGCTGAAATTCATAAATAAAAATATTTTTCTTTCTGTCCCGAGCTCTCGTCATTTGGGTAGTCTACCCGCTTATTAATTATACATATATATATATATATATATAATTTTAATGTGATAATATATTTATTTCTTGCATTTTATTACAAATTATGTTAACAATTTTTTATGGAACACTGCCGTTTTCTTTTGCAGCTTTGTATTTATTCTTATTCTAAATAAAACACATAACGAGTGTAGCAGAAGCTCAAGGTTAATTTAAAGAAATGGAACTCGTAATTTTATGATTTCCTACATAATGTGGAACGAACAATATTGTTTTTCTTGTAATATTGTTGGACATTTTTTTTTTGTGTAGACTTTACTGCTTTGCAAAAATTTTGTATGTGACGCTTGTAAAGTTTTTACTTTAAAAATTTATCTTATTTAGTGAAACGGGTAGGGCCGAGGAATTAATAATCTTCCATTTCAGTAAAAAAGCGTTTCTGCAAAAAGGTGATGACGAATATTATTATTTTTTTTTTTCTCATATATAACGGAACACACCTGTATTAACTATAACGACTGTTACAGTAGGGGATGTGTGGATTTATCTTGTATCTAGTTGACTATTGTGCTATTTTTAATGAAATGTATAACGGATACAATCTCAGAGGGTTCTCAAGGATACTAACAACTGTTTTATTATTTATAAAAGAGGGCCGATAGAGTCAGCGTGCTGAACAATCACAAAGTTTATGGGAAGTAAAAGGGACAACGCTCTGGTAATAGAAAGGGCGATTTCTAGGGAGGAGCTCTTTGAAAAGTAAAATTATACGACAACGATACGTTCCCTGTTTGTAGACGACTAAGGACTCAAAAATCTTTTCGGGAAATGTCTTTTTCTGGCCAACACGTCTCGGTTGATTGTTTAATTGGCCTCAAGAAAGTGTAGCACGAGGACCGATGCGTTTTCCACTAGGACGTATGGTTATATAAAATTATAAATATACAATAAATATTAACTTTAATAATTATTACTATGATTATGGAGTATGTGACTTCAAAACTTGTCGGCATTTAAATGTATTTTTATAAAAAATTAAATTTTCTGTTTCTAAGTTTATTATGTTACAAAGGTTATGGATTTATCGACATTTAAAATTATGTCTGATAGATATGACGGAGGAGAGAGATTCAGGGGACGACGTACTGCTGATCGGGCGGACGCATCGACGCGCTCATTTCCAGGAATTTCAGTATGGCTGAGCACCTATAGAAATGGAATGGGGCATTTCCTCTTAACAAGTTTATACACTACTATCTGCTAGGTTTGGATTAGAGATTATCGATAAAGCTGTGGATGAATGAGACAACCCGCCAGAGCTTTCTGAGATAGAGGCTCTAGTGAAAGAAAATATTCTAGAAAGAAGAATACTCCATAGATTTCAGGGTCCTATATCGAACAACTATCACTGAGGTGTATATTTTATGTTACGAGTTTCAAAGGAACTGGCAGTTTGAGGGTATTAGAAAAGAGATTTATGTGAATAGAGGAAAAACGGGTAAACTGTAGTATTTTAATTGAGGGGTACCTAGCAGGACACATAAACTAACTGAGGGAAGGATCTGTGTGCATAAAGTATCATGCGAAAAGCCGTGTGATACACTGAACTGAGAGGTTGAGGTACGGAAAAACTGGATAAAGTTTTTTTGTATATGGAAAGAAGATGTTATACTTTACGTTTGTAAAATATTAAGGATAGGCAGAAATTTATGACATTTAACTTTTGAGATCAAATAGTAGTCCAAGAAACTTAGCAGTGAGCTGAACATGGAATGGAGATTTTTCATAATTTAACTAGATGCCAGGTGTGATTTTAGGGCTGCTTATAGAAATCAACATAGATTGACTTTGATGGAAAATATACAAGATCGTTATTATTATAGCAGGATTGCAGTTTGATGATAGTTTTTGTAGAATTTTTTAAGCATTTGCTGGAATAAAAGAAGACGGGGAAATATTTAAATTGTCAAAGTGAAGCTGGGCAATAGTAAGCGAAATGACACATCTAGTTTACATCATTGATGTAAAAAATGAACAAGGTTGCACTAAAGGCAGAGCTTCGTGGTACGTCATTCTGAGTTTGAATCGTTATCGATGTAGACGAACCAATCTTAACGATCGTCTTATTATAAAATTAATCAGGTAATTGGCCATATTTCCAATTGTGTCAGCTGATGTCAGTTGAAATAAGATATCACATGCCGTCATATTCTATCAGAATATACATGTTAGCGTCGGTGGTATGCTATTAATATTTGCCTTTGTATGCTCAGCAGATGATTACCTGCGGAATGCATCTTACACCCTTCAGCTAGTGAGGAGGGTAGGAGATTATTTTGTTCAAGGAAGAAAAGGGGGCGCCGATTAACCACCTTTTCTAACAATTTTGCAAGGACACTTCGGAAGTTTATAATTTTGCGATAAACCACTGAGAAAAATTCATAATTTCAGCCGGAATGGATTTCTTCACAAAATACTAATTTCAACGAAATTGCGCTTTCAGAGAAAACTGATCGATGAATGACAAATAAAAATTCCTAATTTGAACCGAAATGTATTTTTTCACAAAACATGAAAATCTTTTCAAATTGTTGGTGGGATATTTAATTTTTGGGGGGTATAATTGAATTCGAGAAATTGTGTATTTTTAATTTCAAAACAAAAAATAGAGACCATAGTTGAAGAAAACCCAGAAAAACTTGCTTTTCTCCAGGCAAAGAGCTAGTCGTAAAAGCTTAACGTATTTTTTTTTTTACTTTTTTCTTTTTTTGGAAAAGAGAGTAATTAAAATCATCTAGACGATCCGATCGATGCCTTTTTTTGTTATTAGTATTATCGTTAAGACCCGTTTCACTTTGCGGTTTCGCAAAACAATTTATGATAAAGTAATTAACATTTTGACCGTGAAATTCAATTAGTTTTGTTGATTTTTGGCGAATTATTTACTAATCAATGCAGAAAGTATAATAATGCAAAACAGAAAACAATACGTAACATGTTACTATCGACAATCTGCAGTTTATGGGCAGATTTCAAACATAATCATATACGCAATTTAATGTTTAAAAAAATTTATTTATAATAAATGCGGTACAGAACAATTTTTATCGATGATATAAGTATAATATGTTTACGGGTAAATATACTTTTATGTTCAGTTGTAAAAGAAAAAAGTTTTTTTTTTGGGGGGGGGAGCTTGGCCAACCGAGGGCTGCTACCCAGGATAACTGGACTATATTAGAGATTAAATTTTAATCCGGTCAGAGATCGATGAAAGAAAAGAGGTGAGAAAGGAACCATCTTTGAAGACGAGAAAAAAAAAGTTAAAATATAGAAATTCGAACGGCTGTATTCATTTGATAAAATATTAAACAGAATTGTTTTATTAATAAATAAAGCTATTTTTAAAAACTGATCTATTTTTTTTTTAATTCCACTTTAAGTTTCAATATTTTCATACTTTCAATTTAATTTAATCGAAATTACTAAAAAAAAAATTAATGATAAACTGAAATTTTACTTATAAAAATTTTAATTTTGCATAATCGATACTTTTAAAATTTCCATCATATACAATGGCGCATATTTTATTTACAGTCGGAATAAAATATTAACTTATCAAAAGATTTAAATTACTGTTAAAAAAGTATTATTTTATTTTAATATATACTTTATACACAAGTTGGTGAGTTATTGCAAAGTTACAATTTTTCCGACTATAAAATGTTGCTCAGAGTTTCTCTAACGGCCGCACACGCTAAATTGTTTCCAGGAATATCGGCATGTTCAGAAATTCGAAGATATATGATACAGCTGTCGAAGGTTGCTCTATGAGTTGATTGCAGAATTGTTTTTATTTCATTAAATTCTCAAACTTTATTG
The DNA here is from genome assembly GCA_039619475.1 of Icerya purchasi. Lineage (NCBI taxonomy): Eukaryota > Metazoa > Arthropoda > Insecta > Hemiptera > Monophlebidae > Icerya > Icerya purchasi. The sequence goes on from CM077116.1 coordinate 388,151,709, forward strand.
CCTGTCAATGATTTTGTTATGTAATTTTCAAAAAAAAAAAAAAAAAAAAATGTATTTGATTAAAGTTCAGAGATGTTAATTTTATATTGTTTCTAAAAGATTCGTTCTAGCCGGAAACAGTGTAATTTTCATAAACAAAAAGTTACAAAAGAATAAAGTTGATGTTTTTAAAAAATCTTGTCTTCGATTCTGTATCGGCACTTTTAAATCTTCTCCAATTCAATCAATTCTTGCTAAATCCAATGTGTCCTGATCTCTTATTTGAGCTATCGTTTGCATACGTCTTCTGCTCACATCCTACGACCAGACTGGTGTTCTATATAACAGTTGCACTCAAATGAAATGACTTGTTTGTAAATAATTTAGGTTCTTTTTGCAAACGATAACTGCAGTTTCTTGTCCAAGAATGCGAACAAGCAATATATCTTCAGCTGTATTTTAGCATTTCCCTTTTAGTCGTTAATTGTATTTGCAAAAATATTTAATTTCCATTAAGATAATTGTCTTCAAGTTATGGAATTTTTAAAACCGGTTGTTTTTGTCGCTTACTAGTTTACATAGCTGATTATAGATTATTGTTTGTATATGGCTGATTTTTAAGTTCCTTGTTTTTGAATTATTTTACGGAAACGATTTTTGAGTTTAAGATTCTTTCACTAATTTCGCTTACGTTTCTCGATGTACATTTTATCAGGATGTATAATTTGTTGCCGCTGACAAAATCGTACAGTTGAAGAATTTTATATATACATATATATATATATTTTTTTTTTTATTCCAGAGGAGAATTTAATGCTAAGTATTTTTATTCGATTCTGTATTTGCCTTTTATATTTATTCTATTTTGCTTTGGCGCAATTAAATGTTTTGCGACGGGCGGTTAAGTTGTATTTAATCATTTATCGAAATATCATCGGGGTGATAATTGGAAGGTGGATTACTTATTGATATCATGAAGATAGCATACATATTCAATATCGCATATATGATCTTTCTACAATGACTAAAATTATGTTTTTTAAGACATATGAAAATTGCGGAAATTAATTTTACAGTCTGGAATTTAATTAGTTTCAGATGTAAACTCCAAAAAATGTAAATTCTAATAACCTAAAATTAAATATAGTTATATCATTATCTTCCGGGAAATCAGGCTCAAATTTTAAGAAAACTGTATACTAAACAATTTTACCTCATTTGGAAAAGATGTTGATGACGGCCAAATAAGCAAGAAAAAGAGTTCAAATAGTACTTAGAAAGAACTCGTATTCGAAAAAATTGGTCTCTTTAAAGAAATTTTTAAAGCAGTCACAGTTAAAATAAAGCACCCAATAAAGGTTACCTTTTGCTCGATATATCTCCACCGAAACCTGTCGGATTACTGGATAATGCGATTAATCAACTCACCAATCCATTCATACTGTAATGTGTACATTACAGTGAAACATAAAAACATACGATACATAAAGTAAAATAATAAATACCGGTGAACATGGTATGAGAGAAAATGTGTGCCCGAGAAATCCTGTTGTCGGTCGGGGATCTATACCCCACCAAGGACCACCGCAGGGTGGAACGCGCATTGTTGGCGGTCGATTCAGATAGGTAAGGGTTGGAGAGGGGAAAAGAAAAGAAAAAAATCCAGCTGAGATTTTTTTCACAGAGTTAGTTGGTTTTTTCCCGAAGTTAAAAATTAGTTGTCTATCGGAATAGTCTCCGCTCATTGAACAAGCACCAACAGGGTCTGCAGCGCGAAATGGTCAAACCTCGCGCTATCCCGCTTTTGACATAGATGGAGCAGTTTTTTTTTTCTGACGAAGCAATTTGGTATATACATCATTTCGAATAATGAAAACATAATAATTTTGTTTACTTTTAAAATTCAGCGCTTACGTTTATCGTTTTATAATTATAATTTTTTGTCTGAATAAAGAAATCAACTGTAGGTGATCGCAATAAATGCGTCGTTCTTAAAACTAATGAAAACAAATTATAGAAGCAGTATATAAAATCGTTATTGAAAAAAAAAAAAAAACGAATAATGCGGATTACCGTGCGTAATATACACTACAGATATAAATTAACACATTTAATTTCGGTATTGTTTTGTATTAATAGAAACGGAGAATACCAAGAAGATACGTGCTATGTTTACTGACATACCTGGGATTTTTTGCGATGCATTCAATGAGAATAAATCTGGGTGTAGCTATCGTTGCTATGACATCGAATTTCACCGTAAAAACTGTTAATAACAGCATAACGCATGTTAGTATTTTTTCAATATTTCTTTGTGTAAGGTTTTTTTATTAAATCTTTTATTAGGATGATCAAATTTAATTTTAAATTATATTCCGGTGTTCGTAAAAATCGGTAGGAGTACACGTTTAGCAGAGGTATAAAAAATGATAAGCATCGAGCATTACGTAGTGTAGAAAGCGATTAGAAGCGGCCAGGTGACTTTTTGTCTTCTCTTTACCTAACTAATGTACACGTGTGTGACAAGTGACATTAGTTCAGAGAAGATTAGTAATTTTGAATAGGATTTATTTTGTCCGTTCGCTAATTTTAAAATTTTAATAATCAATTGCTTCAGCCTAATAATAGTTTATGGTCAATGTTGTTTTCAATCGCCGCTGCCACTTTCACCTTCGTACATTTTGAGAATTCCAAAAATACTTGCTATTTTCATTGCTCAAGAAAATTCAACCGCTTTTTATTCCATGGACGCCGTCAATTGTAGCCTTACATATTTTTTATAGTTCGTCTGCAACATATCAATCGCAGTGCTATGTTGAGTAAAAGTTCCGCTTGTAGCAAAGAGTTGCTAGAACATAACATTAGCTTAGCAATTAGATTGAAGATAATAGATTCTCGATGAAATCTCGGTTTTTGTTTAACACAAGCAGAGGTTAAACCACCATATGACAATAATAGTGGTACCAATCAATGACGTCATAATTTTATATATTATTTCTTTACTTCGCTTTACATTTACATTACGATGGCGATTACTATCAAATGTAGAGACTTTGGTGATTTTATAATCGCAGTACTTTAATATTATGCAGAGTTTTGAGAAAACAATATCATACAAAATCTATGCGGATACTTGAATTAAATGATCCATTGAAGGCTACATTGTTGTTTGGAAAAACGCACGTTTCGATCGAAATAATAAATTTAATCCAGCTGCATTCAGTGCATTCAGCGAATAGGCGTGGATCGTACTGGTGAAGAGAAAAAGACCGGTTCTCTCATTAGTAAAACCTTGTAGTGGATATTTGTCAGAACAAGTTTTGACCCTCCGCATCAAATACAGATGGATCGATTTGTCAATCAAAATATGGATTTTTTACCTTTAACTTCGACTCATATAATTAATACGACTTGTACTTGCAGCGTAATTAAGAAAAGTATTGTCCTCTTTTTCTTTTCTGTTTAATTATTCTTTTGCCATCACCTCTTCAATATTGCATCTGATTGACTTTATTGGAGGCTATTTGTCTTGTCCTTTTTCCCTCATTTCCTAGCTTCTCTCTTCACTTTACTAGTTTCTTCCTTTCGTTTTTATTTTTCGATTCTTTCGCAACATGTTCGATGGATAATCATCCAATGTTGTCAATCTTGAGTAAAAAAAAAGTAAAAAAAGAGTTTAGGTAAAGTTGATGACTAATTATTTTGTTCCTATGTTAGGTGAAAGAATTCGATTGGAGCGCTGAAGAGAAAGGTTTCATTTTAAGCTCCTTCTTTTATGGGTACACCGTGGCAGAAGTTCCAAACGGTTGGTTAGGTGGACGTTATGGTGGCGCAACGATCTATGGAGTAAGCGTAGCATTGACGGCATTCTGCACAATGTTACTGCCTTCCATGGCCTATTATGGTGGATCATACGCTACTTTCGCATTTAGAGCGTTAACTGGAATTTTCGAGGTAGCTAAAAACGGATATAACATATGCATAAATACATACATACATACATACATATATATATATATATATATATATATGTATATATAGACTAAGCATTGTTTTAATTATCAGCGCTGAGTGAAATCTTCTATCACTTATACTCGACTAATATTTAAAAAATATGTTTTAAAGGCTGGATCGATTCCATTAATACACGCTATATGGTCAAGATGGGCACCGCAAAGTGAAAAAACACTTTTAATGTCTTTGTCTACAAGCGGATCTTATAGCGCAAAAATTGTATGTTTTCCGCTCTATGGAGTTTTAGCGACGTATATCGGCTGGCGCTATTTGTTTTACATTCCTGGTAAGTGTATCGTATTACTGTCGTTTTGTGGATGAGCTATTTTTGTTCCGTACAGCCGGACACTCCTGTTATTGGTCTACTGAGATTTGCATTTTAATGATAATAATAAAAATAATGTAAGTTTTGCCGTGAATAAGTCTCGTTAACAAGTAGTTCAAAGAAAAGTAGTAATGTATATCATCTTCAATATAATAATATTGTTTTTGCTCCAGTTTTAATACACATTACAACAAACAGAACGAGTGCAATAATCATATAATTAAATACTTTTTAATCATATTTTTGATTTCTGAATAAAAAAATGACTAAACGTGACCGATCACTTTGTTTGGTCGAAGACTGCATCGCAGGAAGCTATCCAGATAATCATTTTATCACTTTGTTTAACAACAAGGACATAGTTTGAGATGTACAACATGTAATTTTGGTATTCATTCTAATGTTGTATGTACAAATCAAATATATATATATATATATATAAAATGTATTATGCCATGCGATCAACAAATTAATAATCAAAAAGAGAAACATATAAAATTAATTCGTATTGTGCCCGCCAGCTACCGTTGCGCAGTAGGTTAGGCAGTGATGTTCCATTCGGATAGAACCGAGTTTGAATCTCCCGAAAAAAAAAAACATAAATTGAAGTTTATGAAATATATTGTAATACTAAATGAGGTAAAACGAATATAGGGTGGGCGGCAAATAAATAGCTCATAAATACAAATACGTTCGGAAAAAGGAACAGTGAGAGACAAGTGAAAAATTATGCTATTCTTATCAGGCTCGTGCCGGTATTCCGACGGGATATACCATTACCGTTCCGAGTGACAGCAGTAAACGTAAAGAATATTTTGACACTTTCTATAAGTGGATATAAAATGTTTTTTATAATTATCTATAATGACCCATTAACGTTTGAGCTACTCAGTAAACTCGCTCGTATATCTTTAGGTCCAAACGGTGGGTACAGCGCTGCTACTAGGCGCATGGAAAAAGTGGGTTGCATCAAATTTGTGAGTACCGACTACGGTTAACATCAAAAACTGCACAAACGATAAATCAATTAAAGTTGAATGAATAAAGTCCAAAAAAGTATCAACTCGACAGAGTGCTAGAGGTCGTAGAACTGCAATGAAAGCGAAATCGTCAAAATAAATTGAATTAAGTAAAAGACATGACTCAGTGTTTGAAATTACGCGTAATTGAATTATTAAAAGTCAACAGTTAGCAAATTTATAGATAAAATTATTTTTTAGTTTTCGCTATTACAACTTTCTTGACATTTGCATACGTTTTGAAATAATTTGGACTCTTTTCGAACTTATGCAGTCCGTATAGTATGAAAAAAAAAACGTGAAATTATAAAAGTGAAGTGGGTAAAAAGTTAAAAATCATCGTATGCTCCATCTAAAACTTCAGTTTTCAAGATATCGCAGATTTTATGTCTTGTTTGAAAAATTTATTAGAATTAAAATTAATGGATTTATAACACCACCTGATTTAAAACTCATTTTGTAGCTAATACTAAGAAGAATAATTACATCAGGTGCAACATTTCCCAAAATACAAAAAAGTTTAGATAAAGTGTTTGCGGTTAATTTAAAATACTAAAAATTCCAAATGTAAAAATTATATTATCGAATAAACACACTCGGTAATAATTCTACGTAAGGCGATGTTGACTTTTATAAAAAGCGACGAGAGAGTCCTGAAAAGGACCATTTCAACAAAATAATTACGAAATTCGGATTTTTAAAACGTTAAAATATACGCGGGATACACAACAAAGTTGACAATGGGGAAAAACAAACGATACACGTGATAAACAAAAAGCGGACTTGCTAACAGTTAACGGACGGACTAATAATAGCTCAGGTAAAAAGGACTCGATCGCGAACGGTTCACGAGCGGACAATTTTCTTTTTTTTCGTGTTGCGCAGCGGTAAAAAAAAAAAAAATCACTGACCAGATCTAAAATAAACTTAAAACCGTGTCTTTTGCAGAAAATGCTATTAAAAAACGAAATGATTGTATAAAAAATATTAAAGGAAATTAAACATTTTGTAACATGTGCAAATCTACTATTAGTATTAAAACTTGCGACATTAAAAAAAATAATTAAACAAGGCGGCTCTCTTAATAAATACATATCTGGAGATATTCCAGGTAGGGCTATAAATTAAGAAATTTCGGATGAAAGCAAATGGCGAAAGAATCAGTAAGCTTAGATGTGCAATCACCGAGAGCAAAAATTTTGAGTAAATTTAGTAATACGATAACTGTTGTAGATGGATTTATAAGGAAATCAAATTGAGCTATATAGGCTAGATTTAAAACAAAAAAAGGTACTCTCAATAAAATTTTTAAAGAAGAAACGGCGGTTTCTCCAAAATACCTACTCGTATCTAAAGTGATAACATCTCGAAAAACAATTTCAGGCAGAGCGTATAAATTATTGCATGTGATTTGTTTTTTTTCTGTTTGCTAAATTTTCGTATTTAAATTAAACGGTACCTCGACGGAAGTGACGTATGTTTTTACATTGTTATATCTTTTTATGTCTTGATTCATCTTTCTTTTCGCATCCAAAGAGAGTATCTTTTTCGTAAAAGGGATTGTTCCAAAAATAGTCCCCCCCCCCCCAAAAAAAAAAAAAAATCCACACTACCGTTGATATTTATATTCTAGTGCAACAGTACAGTTCCTTCTCAAACTGCTTCATCTGTGTGTTCTTTTTCTTTTCGAATCTTAATAGATGAAACTGGTTGGTTCTGTTCAACGGGAAGTGCATAAACATTTTCAATGATGTCACTTCCACTTTCAGGTCTCTTCGCTCCTATTTGTAACTTTTTCTTCTAATGACTCTATGCAGATAGGAGTGGGTAAGGGCTAAAACATTTACGGCCATGCTGTGTCTGGTAGTTTACATTTTGATTAATATTTATCTTGCTCAAATGGCTTCCCGATAGACGGTTGGCGAATTGTCCTTTTGCATATCCATTTGCTTTCCTGTACGCTTCACTTAAAAAAAAAAAAAAGAGAGAAAGAAAGGAAATAGAAATAGCAGCGAGGAGGAAGAAAAAGCCATGAAATTTTCGAACGAAAAAATACCTCTCGTTAAACATTTCCGTTTGTTCTGAAATGTTCGTAAACAAATGAGAAGAACGTAGTAACGCGTTGTTGTTTCAGCCATTACTACAGATTATTAATTTCTTATTGTATGTTTTTAAATAGAAAAGTAAAAATTGTAATCGTTTTTCAGGAATTTTCTCTATGTTCTGGTGCGTTGTATGGTTTAGTTATGCCAGAAACGATCCGTTTGAAGATCCGAGGATTACTGAAGCCGAACTGAAATATATACAATCCTCAACCGGGTATAAATCGGAAAAAAAGGTTAGCAGATAATTCGAAAATTAAAAACTTTAGTAAAATATTTTTTGAAATTTTTTTTTACGCAGATTATATTTTTTAGTCGGTAAATAGAAAGTATTTTTTAAACATTCATCGATGAACTACAACGAATTCCTTTTCTGTATAAGACGACGTGGCAAAAAAATAATTCTCTCTCTTGCCTCTTTTAAAGATCGGAAAATTTCTCCACAAAAATTTTTGCCTACACTGTGAAGAAATTACAACTAATATACCATCAACTTTGTCAGCACAAATCAGCGAAATATGACGCAAATTTATGATCTTATCGGTGGGTACATGCTTCAGGAGGTAAACACATTTTCTTTACTTGGAAAAAGTCCGTTTAAAAGCTGAGATAATTTTTAGCAAAAAAAGGTAAACAACGTCGTCGTTTTGCGGTCAACGTGCGATAACTTCTTCAGTTTAAAAATATACATAGCAACCGGTAACAGTTAAACCGAAACGATAGTAGAACAATAGTTGTGAACAAATGTAAACAAACAGCGATATCACTAATAAGTCAAAAAAAAAAAGAAGGGAAAGAACTCGCGTAAAGTAGAATCGTGAATTTTTTTCATATTATCCACGACATCTTCTGTTGAATATTTTTGTGAATAATATTATTGTAATTAACAAAACCCTTAATACCGCAGTTTTTCATTATTATTAAAATAAATAATCGCATTAATTTTATCCCGACATGTTTCGGAGGTCAGTGGTTCTCGTATTAATATTTTAATAATTAAAAACTCCGGCGTTGAGTGTTTTTAATTAAATTAATAGTATTTGCGATGAAATTATTAATTCGATCGAAAACGTGAATGCTAAAAATAAAGTTGAAGAAATTCCAGTTTAAGTGGATGTTACAAAAATATTCTTCTAATCAAATTACATTCGGACTCTATATATCGGTTTTCAAAAGCTCTTAGCTTCAAGATATTTTCTTCACAGATTGCAAAACGCGTATCACAAGGAGAAAAGAAAAACAAAAAAGCAACATGGATAGCACGGTACTTTTAAAACGTGCGGTCCTGTTTTGACACAGTTTCAATTGCTAATAATTTACTCACATTATCTAAAAAGTTCCATCATAGGTTTTGGTCAAACTCATACCCTTCCTCCTTTTCTAACCAATTTTCCTCTTAAATTTTTCTATTCAGCCGTCTCTCTTCCAGTTAGTTTTCATGAATTTCCGTCTTTGCAGCGCTATTTTATTTCCTCTTTATGTCGATTGCGTTTCGATCATAGTTTGCTTCCTTCATCTCGCTATCGATTTTCAGACTCTCCTTACTGTCCGCTACATCCTCCAAATGATATCCACGAATGTAATTCTAACCACATCCTTTTTGAATATTCCACACTGTCGTCTGAACGTTTTTACTTTCTTACTCTCCACTTCTGAGACTTAATATTCCTGCTCCTTATAGTGCTGCATCTGCTCTCTCCTTTCCTTCGTTAACTGTTGTCACTCCCCTTGTATCCCCTTCATTAATGCGATATCTGATCGCATACAAATCTAAATAATTAACTCAGCAATACTTTTCTTTCTTGTCGAACATATGGGTCACAATGCTCTTTATCAGCAAGCCTAAAAAAAAAAAAAAAAAAAAAAAAAAAAAAGACAGTTTCAATTTCTATATAAAGAAAAAAAAGGTTACTTAACAAAACCTCTTGATATTAAGCGAAAGATTTTATTTTTTTTATTTTTTCATCTGCTCTAAACTTTTTTAAATTGCATTAATTCTCAAAGATCCGTCATTACGATTTTCTTCGTTTTTCCCTGAAATTTTGGTCACAGTACGATAGTGTGTCTATAAATTGTATTACACCGTATTTATATTTTATACGCGATTTTATTGCTGGACGCTAAAGGACAAGGAAAAAAATAAGGAAAATTTTATTTTGTAGACGTTACGAATGAGTTACGTTTTTTTCTTTTCGAAGTTGACAGTCGAAAAGCGTCTGCCTCCGAATAAACGTGTGAAAAAGTTTAACCTATTCACGTTCGATGGTAAGAATTTATCGCTCGTTCGTGTAACATTCGATTAATTTTCATTCGTTTAATTTCAAATGCAGATAAGATATCCGTGGAAGAAAATATTGACTTCGGTTCCCGTATGGACGATTATACTGTGTGCGTTTTTTCAAAACTGGGGATTCTTCTTCCTCTACCTGGAGCTGCCGTCCTATTTAAACGGTAATGGGCGTATTTATTTATGTTTAATGCGTAACAGATATCGCGCTGTATATCTCTGCCTGATGAAATTTATTAGCGCACCAGTGTGCACTGTTCGGAAAAATCGATTTTTATGACTTTATTCTTTATTACGGGAACAGAGATTTCGATATGCCGCTGCTTGTTCGTAATTTACGTTAGTCGATACTTGTACATAATTTACGTTCCTGTACAAGTTTCTTATTAGCTAAAAGGCGTATATATATATATATATATTAATTATTGCTAAATATTAAGGAAATGACCGAAAAAGGGGGGGGGGGGAAGAAAAACACGTGTTATTTTATAAAATAAATCGCCAATATCGAATAATAATAATTTAAATTTTGACGGGAACATTCACTTTTTATAAATCACTACGGCATTTTATATATCTTTTTAAATTTCGCTTCGGTATCTAACTGGGTTTTTGGAGTAATTTTTGCTTACGAGGAGACATACGATGCGCTGGGGTCACCGATTTTGATGAAATTTTGCAGATCGAGACAAAAAAGCGATGATCAATCGTGAAAAAAAATTAAAATTTTACGTAAAATATATACGTAACGGATGTTACGGACAGTCTTTTAGACAAAAACGAATAATTACCGCAAAAACAGATAAAATAACTTTTTCTACGGCATTTCCTACACACGTAAAAGAATTATTATTATTACGATGTAAATAACCTGAAGTCAAAATGTTATCATTCTTTAAATATAATGAAATTTCCATCCAAACGCAATTTCAATATCTATCCAAAACCACTACTAAACATATTATACAAAACATTAATACTCGGTGTAAAATAAATTGTGCAGATCTGGTGTACTACTGGCCAGCATAGAAATCCGCGTTAAAGATTTTTTGACGCAATACGAAACTCCGCTCTTCGTATTATCTTGCGAGCATACCGTACTGTGTTTATTAATCGGGACACTACCGCTACAATGCAGTCGCTTAAATAATGCGTGTGCGGCACTGCATGCAGAAATGTTTGCCATTCGGTTCTGTCTCCACGAGTATACTACAATTTTAAGTCTCAACGGAAAAAGATATTAATTATTACAGATTCTCTGACTACCATACAAAGTTTACCGAAGAATAACGCAAAAGAGTCGATCACGCAAAAAATTCAAAGGACTCCGTTGTTGCTAGGACCAGAAGAACTACCAGCTAGATTGAGTCCCTACTCGCTTTGCTCTATGTCATCTCCGATGCCGCATAAATATCAAGGCCTAACAACGCTTGACACGTTACTATGAGAAAGAATAACTGAACAGTGGGGCAAAGAATGGATGTCCAAGACCAACTAAAATTGATGATTAAACCATGGTGACCGTCGATTAATAGTCCGCGCGTCGAATATACAACTATCAGTCGTCCAAGAATAGAGCATATAGCTAAAGCTCATGACCACACACTGCAAAAGATAACTCTCCTCCTAAAACGTGTTCATACTGTGCAGAATTATAACATCTGTCAGTGCAACATATTCTAATTGATTGCCGTAATTTGAATGCAAGTCCGTCCAAGCACTTTCACATCGTTAGCAGATATATTGGACAACAAATCATATAACACTTGAAGTAGTGCATTCAGGATGGCAGACTGTGTTAGGTGGGCTTTTAAGTAGCCTAGGCAGCTTTCACACACCGTGATAACCCTGGTAGTTAAAAACAATAATGCAATGATAAAAAAAAAAAAAAAAAAAACAGAAAACAGAAAACAAAAAAGAAAAGTTTTTTGTTTTAATTTTTCATTTGAAAACTGAAAAATATTCTCGCTAATCTTTAGCATTGCAAAGAAGGCGTTGATGGTGTACAAAAAAAGGAATGGATTTTTATACATACCTACATCCCAAAGAAAAAAAAAAAAAAACAAAACCAAAAAACATACATATAGTATATAGATGTAGTTAATAAAAAAAATTACAAATATGTTATAAAATCTTATATTACATTTACAATAACGAATTAAAATAATTATATGATAAGAACTAGTAACAGAAAAAATGTGGGTATAAAATACTTCATACAACCGCTGATGAACCTCGTCCCTTTTATCGTCTCTGTCGCAATAATTGACATCACTTTCGCTGTTACACATAAAGCACATTTAAAGGAAGCTGCGATTTTGTAATATAGAAATATGATAAATGGCGCGTCTAAATTTTTATTAAATTTTGTTTCGCCTCGATGTTCGACTTGTTATTTGAAACATTTATGGAATATACAAAAATAGAGAAGTACTTTTTTCATCGATTTTTCGGTCAGTTCATATTTATTTATTTATTTATTTTTTCAGAGGTCTGGAAAATGAGTATGAAAGAATTAGGTTTTTGGCTTTCAATTCCAGACAGTCCGGTGATCGTAGTGATTCCATTGGTAGCATATGTGTCAGACTACATCAGACAAAAACAGAAATATTCTTTAACCACGGTAATTTTTCATTATTAATATGTCAAGTGTTTTTTTTTGGTTTTTTCGTTTTGTTTTTCTTTTTTGAGTAAAGTTGCAATCATTGTTACGTTTCTTTCAAGTTTATTTTTTTTTGGGTTCTTAATATTATTCGAAAAGAGGGAGAAATGACTTAAATTAAATAACTTTTTGGCGGTTTTTAATGCAATATTAGCCGTCCGTATTTTTGGTTGAAACCAAGTTACGATTATTATTTTTTAATTTTTCAAAAACAGAAATGCTTTCTTCTTCACCATCAGAAAAAATAAATGCGACGGTTTAGCTTTAAAAAGGATCGACAGATTATTTCTTCGGTATAATAATCGTAATGATACGTTTTATTAAACTTCCGTAACCATCTATTTATTCTTTTGGAAACAAACAACATTTAAATATTCTAAATTATGAAGAAGGTAATAAAGAAAATATTTGTAAAGTTGATGTATATTAAATTCGGATTTTTGCATTGTGTTTAATATACGATAAATATTTTGCTACGGCTCGGAGCCAAGGAGTATCAAATAGAAACTTAAATGTCCCATCTTCTGTACCTACATACACGGTTAAAAAAACGCTTACAATTGCTGAAGCTATGTTTAGCTATTATATTAAGCTTTGAATTGTATAAATAAATTTATTTAATTTGGCATCGGTTTTTCACTTAAAAAGTGATATTTTTTCTAAAATCTAATATGCGAATAATTTCATTATAAACTTGGTGAAATTGCATGTGTCGTCATTATTGTTTGTCTTTTTTCTAGGTATCAAAAGTGTTTCAGTGTATCGCTGGATTTGGACCAGCCATTTGCCTATTTTTAATCCCGTTTTCCGGTACTCCAATGTTAGTTATCGGTTTATTAACTATGGCTACAATTTTTCAAACATTCTGCTGCGGATCACTTCTGTAAGTAAATTATGCTTTATACTTATTACGAAGTAAATATAAAGTATGTAATCAGCCGAGATTACTTACATACGTCTTTATTCTCATTTGTACATTAACCTCCGATGGACATTGACCGACATTTTATTTTATTTTCAGTATAAATCCGCTTGATTTGGCACCTGAATATGCTAGTGTTATAATGGGTATGGTTTCTACATCCGGCTGTATATCGGCGATGATTTCACCAACGTTGACCGGTTACATCGTGAGTCATCAGGTATAAAGAAAACTGTTAATCTTTTCAAATTTAACGCCGCTATATATTTTATCAGTTATAAAAGTACAAGTCCCGCATATGCCATCTATCCCCAGCTCCGATTTTACGATAAATCTATCATCAACACACAAGCAACAACACATAGGCATAGAAAGCAACTTAGTACAGGGGTTAGCAAAATTATAATTGTATATGCGGCAAACAGAATGGTGTAGTTGATGTAAAACATTGTGGTGCGGCGGTAAAATCTTATTGGACGGCCCAATGTGAGAGGGAGGTATAGTCATTTGATGAAGTATTGACTCTTAATTAGCCGAGTAAAGGGACGTGGTCACGTGAAAAAATACTGGTCCCTGATTGGCTATTCTCTTAGAAGTGACATATTCTACCTACTTTTATCTCTTCCTATTAAGCGTTCTGCTTTCTATTCTGACCTGGTCTTCGTACTCCGTGTTGCGCCTCTTATATCCTGTCTTTTCTTTCTTCACACATCATTGCTACTATTTGTGCCTTTCTACTATGTAGTAATGTCTGACCGCATCAAAATATAACTGATTCACATTTAAATTTTTAAATATTACTATTTTATAAATCATTTGTATAAACCGTAAGGAGAACATGCAATAAAATTGTTACTTATTTACGTACATATTACGTTGTAATTGATATCAATTTACAATCATCATTATTTTTAATGTGATTCTTCAATTGCCACATTCATATATGAATGTAGGGAATACGTATAGTGAGAATAATGAGAATTCTTTTTCAGAGTAGCGTAATTAAAAATTCTGAATTTCTGGTATAATGTAGCACTGTTCCTGGATATATCTTTCTCCATATATACCGGCCTTAAGTCGTTTAAATAGCAGAAATTAATAAACGTATATAATTTTGTCCGGTTATCGAGTCTTATTTTTCTCGAATGAAATTATGGAGAAATCACTTGGTGTGTCCAATGTCCTGCCATGTGTGTCGTACACATCGTTTTGAATAAGATTCTTTCGCGTTTGGAATCATGACTGGCTTTTTCGGACTATACTTCTCCGACGGGTGAAGTCACAAAGGAACTGCGGTGGCTTCTAAATAAAGCGCAGCGCAATTATTTCTCGATAGTCAACCGTTTTAGGGACTTCCCATAACTTCCTCCTTAAGCAAGTTCCTCAACCAAGCACCTGTCCATTCTGTTTTGGCGTAAAATATCCATCAGTTTCTCGCATCCATCTTCAGTGCGCCCGTTTCGATGATTTACATTTCGGGGGTGATAGATAACGTCACTAACTGGCATGCAGTCTCCCGGTATTTATTAAGTTGCCGCCGGACTGAGGAATCTGATTTAATAAACTTTGATATGGCCGTTTGCCTAAATAATTACAAACAGTGAAATCAGTTTTACACATACTAAAAATAAATAGAATAAAATAAAACAATGAAAAAAATGTCTAGCCCAGAAGATACAGAACTTTAAATCTCTTTTCAGCCTACGCCGCTGAAGAAAATCGAAAGGAACATCGGTTAAAAAAGGATAAATTGAAGGAAAAAATATCTTGCAACACATAATTACAAAACATGATATGAGAAGAGAACGAGTCAAATTTTCTCAACAATGAATAACAATCTCGTTAGGACACAACATGCACGAGTAGTCAGCATAGTCCGACTGGAAAACAAGATGACTTTAATTAAGACTCTCTAAGAAACCTAGTGCGAATAGTTTGCTTTAGATTTGAATGGCAGTAAGCGCACCATATTAACGAGAGAGATTATTTAGCTTTAAGTATATGGATCTGTTTAAAGGCCACCGTTTAACTAGCGAGCAAGATAGCACCAGTAGGAACGAAACATTTAACCGAAAACGTTTTCAAATCGTGTACTAAAATTTTCTTTCATTTATTTTTTTTACAGAGTAGTACAGGATGGACGACCACATTTATTAT
This sequence comes from Icerya purchasi, assembly GCA_039619475.1. Taxonomy (NCBI): domain Eukaryota; kingdom Metazoa; phylum Arthropoda; class Insecta; order Hemiptera; family Monophlebidae; genus Icerya; species Icerya purchasi. The sequence goes on from CM077116.1 coordinate 388,167,176, forward strand.
AAGTGGTGCTACGTACGTGATAGCTTCGGTAATTTATCTGCTGTTTGCAAGTGCTGAAAAACAGTCATGGGCCACTTCCGACCAGACAAGAATAATGGATGCAGTTAAAGTATGACAATGAAGTAGATCTCCGTACGGTATTGTTAAAATTCGGTGTAAATCGCGCCAAAGGATTGTAGGAGCGAGTTTATTTGTTGGCGGCATCGACTTCAGCTGATGTTTACGAAATTTAACTTTTTTCACATAAAACGTTAAAATTTCATATATCGATTCGGATTAATTTTAATTATTCGTTTACGTGTGTCGAAGAGATCGAGTAAATTTCGTTAAAAAGCGCATAATTTCCGAGGTTTGTTCAGAAAGGTTTAATAGATAATAAAGAGCATCGGGCATGGTTATCTATTTCGGTCGGCTTTTCAAAAAGTGATATAGTGAAAATCGATTATAGCGATATATACATGGGGACGAATATTGTTGGAACCGGCAGAATTGCCTAAAATAATTTCTCTATCGCGTATAAAGATCAGAACGGTTATTATGAGCAAAATGTTTCCGAGGAATATAAATCGGTATCGTTTATTAGTAGCCTGTGCAGCATAACAAAGTAATAAGGTCCCTCTACGGGTGGTCGAATTTTACAAGATCAAAGCAATAAACTTTCTAAAAAAAAGGTAGCAATACATAGTTCTCAGGTTTATCGGAACATTTTATTGCTTTCCTCCAGTACTTCAGATAGAATTTCAGGAAACTTGTTGCAATGTATTTTCCTCGAGTTGTTTTTTTAAATATCACGCATTGCAATAGTTCAATCTTGAAGTAAAACGTTTACAAAATTTCGACAGGTGATTTCTCATCCCCTCGCTCTCTATCATCAATTGGGGCATTCAACATTAGTTGAGAATTAGCGAAAAATTATCCTGTACATATTTCATGGAAGTTTTATAACAGAGAGTGATTGTGTTCGGTAAATTCCAAAAATAATTAAAGTGTATTATATTTGCTATCGGACATAACAAGGAACCGGTTAAAAAGGCCAAACTTATCTTCTATAACGGCGTTATATTCGATTTTCACTATAATTACGCTCTGAGAAATTGTTTATTTTAAGAGAATACCTATTACAAAATTAGTCACTCTTAATTAATGCAAAATACATTTTAAAAATATTTCTGACAATATGCTGCAGAAGTCGTTCAATTTGGAATTCCTCCTGTCACACTGTAGTCATTTGCGTTAACGCGTCCTTTTCCAATATGTAATCTGGTATGATATAAAACCCAATCAGTCTCTTATTATCACTAAAGCTAATTCATATAATATTTCGCTGTACATGGACTCTGCCATGATCAGGAAGTTCAAGTGTTGTACATAATCTTAAAATTTACACTCCATTCACTCTGAATTCAAACGTTTAGTCAAGGAGTGTGTTCATTACTTTCCATGTACTTCCTGGTTAAATTAGATTAACGGCAGGCTGTATATGATTGTATATATATATATATATATATATTTAGATATAAAAATTTATGTATTTATTTATATTCATTTGTAGATTTTTATTTTTTTTTTAAAAGTTGTTCTTTGTTTTGTTTATATATACTTAGCATACTCACTATTTTATACACACTTGGTGACTGAGAGGACTATGTTTTTCATTTCCTCTTTCACCCCTTAGCTTAAGTATACTTGGCAAGGACTAGTGTACCTTGCTACTTTATATATATTATAATATAAAATATACTTACCCCATCCACTTGTTGGAATTGGGGAGAAAAAAAAATCTGGTCGATATACCTTCCGTATCAATAATTATGTTACATTAGATACATACAGTTTTTACAGTAATATTTTTACAGTTATTTTTATGTTGGGTTTTAGTTAGTTTCCAAAGTATACGCCGCTTTGCAATAATTATCTCAACTGTTCACTCCATTATTTTTCTATTTCTCGAATGAAAATCGTTACATATTGCCTTTTTTTCATTGTGTGCAAAGATTTTAATAAGTACATTTTCAAAGAGTATGCTTCGTATAACGATTTACCATTTAGCCTGTATCAATCCACTGCTGGACGTGTAGGCTTTCCCCAGCTTCTTACACTCGTTTTGGTCTTGCGCTTTCCTAATCCAATTCTTCCCGTCGGCGGTTTTTATTCTATCGCCCTTTCAGCTGGTTAACGCGACCTTCCTTTTAACCGTTTTCTGTCCATAGGGGCCACCATTGTAGAACACGCTTTGTTCACCTGTGATCGTTTCCTCGATCATTTTCTAAATGATCACATAATTCGGAAGAAGCAAAAATTACCTCATCACTTTGTCTGCCATATCTGTTAACTTTAATATTCAAACATCTGCAGTGAACGCCAATAGATGCTTGTAAAACTGTGGAAAAGTACCGTTTGTAATTGAAATACCGACATCTTGAATTAGGAGGATGTTTTATGCATACACGTTTTCCCCTCAGTATATCCAATAGAATTTCCATTATTTGTGAAAAATTCGTTAGCAACATACTTTTTTAGCCAATCTTTACTTGGAACTGACATGCTGCGCATAGATATCAAGGCTTCCTATGTAGCTTTGCAAACTTCTCGCACAATCAAATTCGAGTAGAGTACGATATTTTGTAAATGAATTATAAACTTCCGTAAGAGGCTGCAATAGATAAAAATCTAGAAAAAAAACCTACACATACCTAATTTATAAATCGTCATTGTGAATACTGATTTACATTTGACGATGTCGGAAACGTTTTTCTAAGAAAAAAGAAAAAATTATACTTTAAATAAACTACTATAACTTTCAGGAGAGAGCAAGTTAAACAACAATAGAGAAACCTTCGTGTTACGTACAATGTAGAAAACAGAAATCGGGGAGTGCGACAATATTAGAGACGAAGTGGAGCTTTGTTGAGTGATTGAATATCCTTTACGATAGGACTACGGTCAGAGTCCCTGCAAGGGGCGAATTAAAAATGAACGTACAGATGAAATTAAAGAGAAGGATACCGGCGAAAAGGGTAACAATTCTGAAAACAACGGTAAACTTATCAATTGTAGTACTGACGAAAAGTGCGAATCGAATTTTCGGACACTTAGTAAGAAGTAATGACGAAATATAAATGAACTGTAACTATACTCGGACAGCCTTCAATAGCACGACAAATCTACTCTGCGATAAATCCTTATGCCTAGGTATAAGACAGTACATTGCGCAATCTTAGATTTTTCCAATTTTATTGTACGGTATAGAATCAGCGACGTTTAATAAAAGACAAATTGAGCGACTAGAAAAGCAGTGGAGATGTGGCTACATAGGAGAATGTTAAAGATTTTGTGGATAACCTAAACATCCGATAAAAGAGTACTAGAAATGGAAAAGACCGAAAGAATGCTGATTAAATGGATAATAGATCGGAACTGAGAAAAATAATCTCATCGGACATCTGCGAGTCATTCTACCCACATGGAATATTCTTCTTTCATTTGATCGACAACATCAACTCCGCCTTTAGTCCCATTGTAATATGTTATAATTTCTGGTTTCTCAGCAGCACCGGTATAGTTTTATCGATTTTATTAACTATCACCGTGTAAAGTTGACAATAGTAGAACCACTTTTTTTGATTTTTATTAGGAGCACAGGATATTAGAACCGTTTTCTCACCAAATCCGAACATTGTACTGCAGTATATGGGAAGGTAGAAGTTAGCAAAGAGGAGGAAGAATAAGCGTTTGATTAGAAGCTGTTAGCTGGGATAAGATCTTCGGAAGAAAAGAGGAAAAATGAAAGATATAAACGGCAGGGACTGAAATCGATTTTCTAGCTTCCAGACAGAGGTGGAGGTACGTGTTCTAGACACGATCGAGTTTATGAACCTCCTTAGATAAAATAACAGTGAACAAAGATAGAACGAACAAAGGATTTATAAAATATTAGCTTATCTCTTTTATGAGCGAGAAAGTTGTTAAAAGCAGGGGAGGAGCGGAAAATTCATAATGTAGATAGACGCAGGTGGAAAGAAATCTTATGCTCCTAATTCCACTGCAAGAAGGAAGACGTTTTAACTTTTTTAGGAGTGGGGAGAAGAGCGATTTACGGACAGAAGAAACGAGAGTCGTTAAAGAAATCATATCGAGAGGAAGAATTCAATTTTTATTGGCATTGAAAAGGAATCGATATAAGAACGGAAGTTGAACCGATCAACTTTAGAAAGGACCTATTTAGGGGAAAAAATGGAATTAGAGAGAGAGAGATGAAGAGGGAATTTCATTAAAAAGAAGCAACACGGACGGAGTGCATAATAAAAAGAAAAATGAGGTATCGTGACTGAGGTGATAGACAAGTTCGAAATATGAAAAAAAGAAAAACCACGAAAGTTGCGTATCCTAAACAGGGTGTTATAGGAAATATAATGAATATAAAAAGAATCTGTCGTGGAGATCAAGTCTAGGATTGAGAGAGAAGAACTGCTGGAGTAGTTTTTCTTGTCTCATGATTCTGGTGGTAAAAGAAGAATAAAAATAAATGCAGGAGAGATCAGTTTGCCCTGGCTAATGTCTTCTGCTTCGGAAAAGGAAACATTTTGCGAACTCATGAATTTTGACTCGATCTCTATAAATTTCACAAATAGAGTATCTAGAGTAGGGTAGTTTTCACCACAAAGAACACAATGTGGAAATGGTAGTGCATTGCGAAGAGAAACGGCTATTTGCGCATAACGAGCAAACAGTTTTACTATGTCAGGAAAAGCTAAAATAACGAAAACGGGAGCAGTTACGGCATAATTTAAGTTTGACAATCACTGGTTTGATCTCTACGCGATATCAATCGTAAAAGCAAGTGGAAAAAGAAAGCAAAGTGCCAAGAAGGTGAATTTCAATAATGGGAATAGGAATAATCTAAGATACGTTTTTGCAGTCTCCAAATACTGGCGGTACCTCCTCGGATGCACAGTTTATCAGGTCGATGGATAAATGATTGAATTTTAAATTCTTTTTGTACCTCATTTGTTTCTTGTCGATGCAAAATTTAACAACTATCTTCTCTACTAGCCTAGATAACATACTATAATTCGTTCACTGATATTCACGGTTAACCTATGAATTTATTAACTTCTATAAAATATTTATGTTTAATAATAAACCATAGAGACTCATTTGGATACACCATATAGCAGAGCATCAAGTCAAAATGATTCAATTATTAAGGCTCCATTAAGGCATTATGTGAAACGACTTGAGGAACGGGCCGAGTTGTAATAGAAAGATTACACGAGGCATTAATTAAATCGAAGATGGATTATGGTTGTATGTTTTGTGATTCTGCCGCAGTTTTGAGTCTCAAAAAATTGAACGTGGTTCAGAATATTACTTTGAAACTTGTGACTGCTAATAATTCTTCGGTCTTCTGTCTACAAGCGGCGACAAACTTTCCACCGCTTTACTGCAGAAGAAATATATTAACCGACAAAGTCACTCAAATAGTGTAATCGTAATCCATTACTGCTAGTGGATATAATGTTGTGAGAATATATGTATAACTTTCGGCGGTTCAAAGAATCGAAACTACCATTAATGCCAAAAGAATAAAGTCATATCGACAGTTTAACTCAGCCCTCATCCTTATGTATCCCCTACCATGTTCAGCAATTTAAATAACATTAAAACGTTGCATCCCAATTTTATGCTACTATTTTTTTTTATTTATTTTTTATCCCCCCTTTGGGCACGTCAGCTAAGGACCTACATCCAGAAACAACAAAAAAGAAAAAAGCCGTCAGTTAAATTTTGATTCGGTCAGATATGGACAATATAAAAGAACTAACGGATGAGATAATGGGTGGTGAAGAGAAGGACAGAATATAAGGTGCACAATAAGGAGCGGGGAGCTTGAGTTTCAGCAAACAAGAATATAGGATACCGCGTTCAACAGAAAGAGATGCACATTCAAAAAAGATACGTGATTGGCGTCGCAATTTTATGCTGCTATACATTGATCGATCTAACATAAATGGAACGCGAAAATATGTCGGTGTGGTGTTTTTCGTACCTACCATAAATACACAGTATTTTAAGCTCGTTCTGAAAGAAACGATTTATACCGCTGACCTGATTGTTATAGATATATATAGATATGTACCCTAAAATATCACAAAAATTTTTAATTTGTAGTGACAGTTTGAGTGCCTTACTCTTGCCATTTCTAATTTTAAGCATAGGTTTTAGTCTATGATATTAAAAGTAACTGTTGCCAATAACGTTTTAATTCAATTTTACCGAGTTCCCGGATACTGTAGTATCGTGGGAAATGAGTTGGTGAATACTACAGCTAAAGAGGCGGGTGTGGATGGTACACTCTATTCCCGTTTATCCTTTTCACAGATTTGGAAGGTAAAGCAAAAGACGATACGAATAATGATTAGCTAAATACGTTATTGAAATGCTCGGACTGGGAATTTTTACAAATTGAAGTATCCGTTCACAGTTTTACAGTATACCGGCAGCAAAACCTATTCGGATGACACGTAGCTTCATTACTATGGTCTGTGGATCGCGGGTAAACCATACCAGAATTAAATTAAATTTAACGGAGACTAACGACTGTTGCACGCATACGTCAATAAACAATTGTAAGCACGTCATTCACCTGTTATTTAATTGCGCAAAACAAAAAAAATTCATGCACGATAATTCTATATTTACAGGTATGAATTCCGCTCCTTATGACATTGGTTACATACTGCGTTATGAAAGCCGAGCGTTGGTTGCCATATTGATCTTCATAAAAAAAAAAAACAGGATTATTAATTAAATTATTCATAAAAGTAAAGCAACGCATTTATTTAGTTTCTTCTCCTTATTTTTCCGTGTTTCTTGTTGCTTTAATCTTCTAAACAAGGTTCTATTTCTTTTTCTATTTTTGGCTCAGGGGCTCACAAAAATGTTGCGGTTTTACATTATTTTTAAAGTAAGTGTTCAGAAATAGGGTAAGTAATGACAAATGATGCTGCTGTTTCCTAACCATATACAGAAAAAAAACAAAAAAAAAAACAAAACACGCTGACTTCCAGTTCAACAATTTTACGGATATAGTCTTCTTGACCGGTAGCTCACTGCCGCTAGAGCGTCTCTCTAATCCTAGATCAGCATACTGCCGGCTCATGCGGCCTAAACATCGTAACTGTTAGTTTTAGGAATGCGTTGTTCTTGCTTCTATTCAAGGGTTTCGTTTCTTTTCCAGTCATACAATACACTTTATGACAATGGAAATGTAGGTACAAAATCCCTAAAAAAATTATCCTTAAACATTTACTTAACTTCTGCTTTGCGTGAATTGTAGTTTCTCCTGATCTTTCGAATTCGTGTCTACTACCATCAACAACCAGTAGTACTTATGAAACGGGTCGACTGTGACAGCTGCTAGAGACGACATAAAATCTACTAATATCAGTCATTTAAGCAGTAAATTAAAATACTAAACATAATATAATAGACAGCTGCTAGACACGACATAAAATCTACACTAATATCAGTCACTTAAGCAGTAAATTAAAATATTAAACGTAATATAATAGACAGCTGATATCAGTGTCACTTAAACAGTTAATTAAAATATTAAAGATAATATAATAAACCGTAAATAAAATATGAAATCAGGTAAATACAAGACTAGTGGGCGTGAATAATATAAATAAAATTAACAATAGGTCGTAGAACATTAGAAAGTTTTAACAAATTGAAAACACAAAAATGGATGAAGATACTTTAATTGGAAAGTTTAATATGAGAGTTAAAAAGCAGAGAGCGAAAAGTTGCGGAAATCAAAAAGAAAAATCAAGTTTAAAAAGATCGATAGAAATAATATGACGATTAAAAACCAAAACAAAATTATATTTTTCAACAATTTCCGGATAAAATTGTTCAGGGTTGTGGCGAAAAAGTTCCACTTGCGCCAAACTGCAATAGCTTTTTTTTTTTTTTTTACTTTTTAAAATACATGCAGATAAATAAAACACGAAATAATCGGTTATTTATTTTACTTAAAAAGCGTCCATTACTACCTGTTGTGAACAATTATCTCGAAAAATGTTGAAAAAAGCAGTTCTGAAAGCTTATAATTAGTATTTAAGGAAACTACTGTACAGTTACAAAAAAACAAAAAAAAACAAAAAAACAAAAAAGAGACGGGCTCAATAATCCACTTGAGGAATTATAAAGAGAAAATCAACAATCACTAGGAAGAAAGGTACGAAGGATTTCTCGAAATTTTCTACAAATATAAAAACCGCTATGTCGCATTGTTTTACGATACAGACTGGTGTATTGCTTCGTATATCGTTTATTTTTGTTCCGGCCGTCGTCATCCTATCGATGCTTTTTTAACTTTGCGTGTTCGTCGTTAGTATTCAGCTGCCCAACTTTGCATTTTTGCCGTTCCGAAAATTAGAAACGCTACTACATCCACAATGTAACATCCGATACAAATATAGAACATAATTAGCCATTCTTCTTTAGCCTGCAAAAAAATTAACAATTTCGATTTATCTTTTGCCACGAGTCTAGACGAAATGTTATAATAAGAAGCAACGAAACAAACGGTTCACATATTAAATGAAATGAAATGAAATAAAATGAAGAAATTTTAAAAGCACGAAAAAAAGGCTTACAAAATTTATTAATAAACAGACTAAAAAGAAAAACAACACACGCAAAGGGTTTTCGTGGTGCATATTAACATCGAAATCAGAATTTTGGGTAAACACCACGTCAACGTTAACATACACCTTTACACGGCACATCATCAGAAACTAAACTAAAATCGAACTCGCCCGTTTCAGCCGACTACGACTTCGTAAATTATACCTTTTTTTTTCCCTTTTTAAAACGGTCCCTACCATTATTATTTCCACCGTCACTTATACTTGTGTGTGCGTCGATCCTACCACTAATATCATTTGTGGGTTTTCCATAACCGGCGTATCATTTACAGTTGTGGAATTAGGACATTCCTCAGTAGTTTCCGACAGAGCAGTACTTTTTATAGAATTTTTCTCGTCTTTCCTATCAATTATACATTTTCTTTCAATAAACTAACAACCGCTCTCCATGCCGAACTAAACTGCACATCCTTCTCTCTATTAAAGGTTTCATTAATTTCGATTTCAATGGTTTCTCTAACCACTCTGTTTGCAATTGAAAATTAATTTTGTTTTATATGTAAAGATTCTTGCTCTCTCGGGGAACCATGTTTATCACAGTCCAACAAAAAATGGTCTTCACGTTTCACGTTTAGCTGAAGATTATCGATTTTCCCCTATAACCTGTCTGTCATGATCTAACAAAAAGTTCGTTCAACTAAACGGCACATCATTTTGAAGAGGCCGAGTTATTCACAAGGTGATCTCCCATAATTAGACATTTAAAAGAACATCTTCTTCACTCATATCAACCCGTCTGTCTCGAGCATTTTATTAAAATTAATTCATTACCACAACAGCAAACTAGTTAAGATTTTAAATTTGAGTATAAATAACATTCCCAGTAGCAAATATTAAAAAAAATTACGTTGCAGGATTTTTTATTTCTTTGTAAAAATAATAGAAAACAATAGTGTTTTTTTTTAACTCTCCACATGAGTCAGCAGCTAGGCTAGGAAGGAGCGTGACTTACATGTTTAGATCATGTCGTGGAGGTTTGATGATTTCAGTAACGCAAAAAGTGAAGTAACAGAACGCGGTGTATTTACTTACACCAGAAATGAGTAAAATGTCATCTAGTGTTTATTATTTACCTTAGTAATCATTTTATTTAAATTTTTTCGTTTAATTTATATTTACCATGGAAATAATTTTATTTAACATACTATAAAAATTAATCTTTTTTTCATTCGTCCTCTGTATATTTCTGTATCGCTGGTCGCATCTCAACTTCTTAAAACCTCATATTTTGTGAAGGAGAAGGGATAGAAAACTAAGCCGCACCTCAAAACCTTCGTCTGGACAACACGAATACACCCTAAAAATTTTAATATGATCTGTCTAGCGGTACAAGAATGTACTCGTATATAGGACAATTATACTTACAAATATTCATTTTTATATATATATACACACACATATATATATATATATATATCCCCGCCGGGGGGTACTTTGTACCTTCCGGACCGGAGCTCATTCCGAAACGGGGCGCGTCCACAGGTGGCGGATTGTGGAATGGTCTGCAGATATGTAGGGTAGCTGTGAATAAGACGTCAGTCAAATAAGCAGTCGCGGACCAAGAGCGGCTACTGGTGAAAAGTCTCAGGCAGACGATTCCAGTAGTGACAGGGCAGCAGACACGAGGTGACGGAGAGGCAGGTTTGGGAACTGCCTACAAAACTCTGTCTTCCTAAAACTGTTTGCTAACCCTTGGCGAGCTGAGGCCGCCTGTATAAATAAGTCTCACCTGCTATCCCAGTAGCAAGCCGCTGCCTTGCGGTCAGGGTTTTTACCCAAAGGCTAGGGTGCCACCCCGAAATAGTGGCATCTTCTTCCTTTGCCTCCTTCTTTCCTTCCTTTTCTTTCTTTTCCCCTCTCTTCTTTCTTTTCCCTATCTTTCTTTTCATCACGAATATTTCCTAACCGTTCCTATACTATGCCTGCATTATTGCATCAGCGCTGGCAGGTCCAGTCGTCTTGGTCTTCCTTGCCATTGGATTGCCTGCCTTTACTGAATAGGCGACATAAGAGATCCTCTTCTGCGCTACTACTCTTATGTTCCCATTAAGCGCGGCTACGCTGCTCCTGCCCGTTCCAACCTCCACATTTTACACAAAACTCATTCACAAAAATCAGCATGAAAATACCGCAAATGAAGAATAATGCTGGACCCGCGGGGCGAATGATAATCCATTCACCAGGCAGCGGGCGACCTCCTGTAGCAATGCAGGGTGGTTCGAGTTTCCCCATGCCTACAAGGTATGGAACTCTCCAGGAGGGAACACTTTTGCGATCTAGATATCGAACTAGCAATAAAAGCTGGAATTTTGCATCATGGAATGTTAGGACGTTGCTGGATTCTAAAGAGGTACCAGCAAGAAGAACGGCTGTAATACTAAGAGAATTAAGAAAGTACAATATCGACATTGCTGCTTTGAGTGAAACACGGATGCCCGATGAAGGTAAACTTATAGAAGATCACCCAGGATATACGTTATATTGGAAAGGTGTTCTACCGGGCCATAAAAGACAACATGGAATCGGAATAGCCATAACAAATACATTAACGCGCTATATTACTGCAGAGCCAGTTGGAATAAACGAGCGGTTAATGACGATGAAAATTCTACTGCCTAAAGCTCCTGAAATAACAATAGTAAGTGTATATGCACCAACGCTAGATAGTGAAACTGGTTTGAAAGATTCCTTCTATGAAGAGCTACAAGAAGTAATAAATACAGTGCGAGCAAACGAATACCTAATTATAATGGGAGACTTCAATGCAAGAGTCGGCAATAATTTCCATGCTTGGAGAGACGTAATTGGGCCACATGGCATTGGTAAAGTAAATGAAAATGGAGACCGTTTGCTCGATTTCTGCGCTAAAAATAGTCTGCTCATAACAAATACTAATTACACATTAAAGGATATACACAAGGGCACATGGATACATCCACGATCAAAACAGCCTCATATTATAGACTATGTGATCATTAAGCAAAGACACAAAAGCGACTGTTTAATAACACGTGTAATGCGAGGTGCAGATGGCGACACAGATCATATTCTTGTTCGTTCCCGATTTCGACTCAGACACCGTACTCGGTATTGGCAAAAAGTTAGTAAAGTTAACAACAACAGAATTGTTACCTATGATCTTAATGCTTTAAAAGATAAAAATGTTATTGGAAAGTTGAAAACCACGATGATGGAAACTTTTAATGAAATAGATCAAACAGAAGGTGTCTCCGTCACGAGCCATTAGAATCAACTAAAAGAAAAAATAAACACAGCATGTAAAACAATTTTAGGCTATAAAAAGAAAAAACAAGAGGACTGGTTTGAAATTATGGCAGATGAAATCGGAATACACTTAGAAAAGAAAAAGAAAGCATTTATAGACTGGATGGCAGATAAAGGAAATAAGGACAAACGAAATGCCTACAAAACTGTAAAGGCACTTGTCCAAAAGGAAATCAGGAAAATTAAAAACCAATGGTGGACAAACAAAACCAAAGAAATACAAACACTGGCAGATAACAATAACTCGCACGATTTCTTTAGTGCTATAAAAAGCTTATATGGCCCTAAATACCAGCGCAAAACAGCAATAAAAGATGCGTCTGGCAAATTGCTAAGAAATCGCGATGAAATACATTCAAGATGGAAACAATATTATGAAAGGCTGTTAAATAATGAATGTAGAATCGATTCTGATATTTTCAATTACCTTCCAAGCAACGCGGTAAATGAAGAACTCGACTTAGCTCCCACCATACAAGAAGTCAACGCCGCTATTAAAAGCTGCAAAAACAAGAAGGCAGCAGGTGTGGATGGCATCCCTGCCGATATATACAAAGTTGCAGGAAATGAAGTAGCAGCACGATTGCATGAATTGTACGCACGTATATGGGCAGAGGGAGAGGTCCCACAAGATTTCAAAGATGCTATGTTAATCAATATTTACAAAAATAAAGGCGATAAAGCTGTCTGTGATAATTATAGAGGTATTTTTTTGTTATGCTCGGCTGGAAAAATTCTCAGTAAGGTAATACAAACAAGACTACAAGCACTTTTAGATGCTTGCATGCCGGAAGAACAGTGTGGTTTCCGGCAGCAAAGAAGTACGACAGATATGATTTTCTCAATGCGGCAGGTTATTGAAAAAGCCAGGGAACAAAATACTAAATTGTACATAGCTTTTATAGATGTCAAAAAACCTTTCGACTCAGTGAGCAGGGACGTATTATGGATGTGTTTAGAAAGCATTGGATGTCCACCAAAGATGCTTAAAATAATACAGCAGTTGCATAATGGCATGAAAACTTCTGTTGTTACCGATACCGGAATCTCAGATCCATTCGATATAAATACTGGAGTCAAACAGGGCTGTGTACTGGCACCAATGTTGTTTAATTTTTACATAAGTATAATCCATACTGCCTTCAGACAACATACCTGTAATACCGGTGCAAGAATGAAGTTCCGCTTCGATGGTGGTCTTTATAATTTAGCCAAATTCAATTCAAAAAAAGTGACTAAACATTTTACGATCGAAACCCTGCAGTACGCGGACGACTGTGCTTTAATATGTGAAAAGCCTGATATACTACAAAATGCCATAACTTACTTGGAGAAAGCATATCGTAAATTCGGCTTAAGGGTAAATTGTGAAAAAACTGAGATTCTGCAAGTAAACATAAACGCTAACGACATAGCTGACCTATATATAGAAGACAAAAAGCTGAGAAATGTAAATACCTTCAAGTATCTTGGAAGTTATGTAAGCAAAGACGCGAACTTAGATGACGAAATTGCTTATCGAATTAGAAATGCAAATTCGGCGTATGGCAAGCTTTCGCAGAGGGTTTTCAAAAATAAAGACTTAAGTACAACAACTAAGGTTGCAGTATACAAAGCTATAATACTGCCAACATTATTATATGGAAGCGAAACATGGCCGATCATGAAAAGACACATCAAAAAGTTGGAGGTCTTCCATCAAAGTGTAATAAGAAGAATACTGAAAATAAGCTGGAAACACTATGTCTCAAATGAAAAGGTGCTAAACCTAGCAACAGTTCAGTCTATTGAACAAATCCTGGCTGTAAGGCGCCTGAGATGGGTTGGACATGTAATACGAATGAAAGATGACCGCATACCAAAGTAAGTGCTATATGGCGTATTAGAAGCTGGAAAGCGACAAGTTGGTAGACCTAAGTTGCGCTATAAGGATGTACTGGCAAACGATTTAAAAACTATGAAAATAAACCCAAGGAAAACTGAGTGGAAAACAATTGCACAAAACAGGAACGAATGGAGATCCATTGCGCAGAATATAATACAGGAGCTAGAAATGGCGCGTAAAAACAAGAAGAAAAAAGCAACGTCAATTAATCATGGAGCGTCCACAAGTAGCCAACATCAGACAGTCTGTCATATATGTGGCTTCCGGGCAAGTCATCGTATTGGCTTAGTGTCCCATCTTCGACACAAACATCAATAGCAGTAAAGCAGCACTCATACTCGGCAACGAGGGAGAAAGAATAATAATAATATATATATATATATATATATATATATATATATATATATATACATATATATAATATATAAACTTAGCCATTTTGGCCTCGCAAGGGGCTGTGCCCCTTGACCCCTCTTGCTTTCATTTCTGTCTCTTTCTCTTCTATACTTTGTATAAAATGATCAAAATTTACAACGTAATTCTTACTGGCATCAACACACACAAAAAATAACATAACCACAAAAATCCTATTCTAACATTTACCTTCCGTTATATAACATTAAGACATTTTTTCGTTACATTTTTCGTTACATATTTCATTACATAAAATTGTGACATTTTTTAAATAACAATAACAAAGATCCTACAAAATATAACAAACGTTACATAAAATTGAGACATTTAGCGTTACATAAAATTGAGACATTTAGCGTTACATAAAATTGAGACATTTTTCTGGGACATTTTTTTGGGACACTTAGCGTTACATAAAATTGGGACATTTTTTCGAATGGGGGGTAGCCTAAGAATTACGTTGTAATTAATATATATATATATATATATATATATTTGTTTTAATTCTTAAAAAAGTACGTTCCATGACGTTTCCAAAATCTGTACTGGGTAAATAAAATAATATATGTACTCGTTATAAGAATAATCACGTCAGAATAGAAAGTTCAGGAAGAAAATATTTTTTTTTTTTGTGATATTGATTTTTATAAACTACCCCTGCGGTTTGTTGGGTTATTACGATCTTAAAATAAATATTAAATAAATAATAAATAGAAAAAGCAGAGAAAAAAAAATAACGTGGTGAAAAAACTTAGTCCAGCGAGACTAGTTTTTAAAGATTTGAATAAAGTATGTAATATAGCAATTTACATGAGGTCTTTAAGTTTATATAGCGTTTAAGTCTACATGGTTTGTTTTTTTCCCTCCCTTTGTGCCTAGCTTTTGCCATCTAGCCATTCAACATTTTTTTTTTTTTATTTATTTATTTTTTTATTATTGTTTTATTAAGTCGCTATTATTATTTATGAATTATTAAAATGAATTATATTTGATATACTTATGTTATTGAGTTTTATGTATTTGTACAATATGTAAGCAGGTTACCCGTCTCGGTACATAATTAACTTGGAATGATATCCTAATAACCAATTTAATTTCCTGACTTATGCATTTGTTTTTACTACTTTTTAGCTTTAATGTGCGGCAGCTGTGAAATTAGATGAGAACCCAAGTGGATAGCTAAATATTTAACTGAGTTAGAAAATGGTACTTGAATGTTTTAATGTACACAGCAAAACTTAATGTAATAACTAGTGCAATAACGATGAAAATAAAAACTAATTTCTTTTCTTTTCGAGGGCGAGTCAGTACATTAACCAAAGGCAAGTGGCATTTTTGTAAGTTGCAATGTACAGCAACGGGATATCTAGGCGGACAAAACGGTTTCCTAACCAACTACGCCCGTGGTAGCTGGCTGAAACTAATTTTTCAATAACATTTCTGAGATAGAATAGCACTCAGGTTTCATAAATTGGATATTTGTTTAATGTTAATTACATTTTTACACAAATGCGGAGGCTATGTATTGACGATGACAGATACTGAAGCTTGTATATTGAGACGGATTCGGCCGTCACATTCTATTTTCGATTTCTCACGCTGTCCGAATTAAAAAATGATGATGATTACTTTTTCCAAATTCCATATTTCTCTGCGTTTGACAATTTCCCAGGCTTATCTACTCCGATTTCTATTTCTCCAGGCTTCCTTTGGCAGCGTGCAAACTGAGCATTCTCCAGCAATAACGCTAGATCGACAAATTTTGTGGGAATTTCGGTTGTGCACAGCGCCAGAATGGCAATCCGTTCGTGTTTGTGCGTTACTGATATGAGGGTGATTTGTCCGATCTGGCGTTGTATGCATGGAGATGCAGACTGAGTTACATCGAGGCGTGAGAAGTTTTTTTCTAAGAACCCGAGAATTTTGGACACAGGGTGCCCGCCGCTCGCATCAGTTTTAAATGATGTAGAAAAATCAGTGGCGTGATGTTACTTTTTATATATATTTTTTATTATTAGGCAAAATGGCCATTTCTCATTTTAATCGCCGTTGAATTCACTAAGTGAATTTGATGATCAGTCTACGACTCCACACTGTTGTGACAGCATCTTTTACTGCCACTCGCCGGGAGGCAATACCGCTGCTACTCGCTGTTCGAGCAGCATCGCTCTATTCAGCCCCATTGAGCTACCACGTTTCTTTGTCCATTTTACTACTACTCTTTAGCTGCTGTACGCGTTTTTAATCAATAAATAATTAATCAATTCATTATTTTTATTTACAATTTCATGAAATTTATCTTGAATAAATGGTTTTTCACAGTTAAGAATTTTGTTTTGTTACTGGGTACGATTTTCATGACATCTTCACTGCGGAGACCTTTTTTTTTTCGTTGCCCTTTAAAAAAGACCTAAAGCTTTGCTCGGCTGAGCTTACCGGTCGCGATACGCCGTAGAGTATCGCTGGCACCCGATATGTATATTTATTTATAAATTTTCAATAATTTTTTATTCATCTCTTTTTTTCTATCATCGCCGCGACTGAGTCTTTCGCAAATGTCGCCTCCGAGTAGGGACATAGTCGGTCTTTTGCAATATGTAGGCGATTAATCTCTTTTTAACGCATGGATAGGAAGATTCCTAAGTATAATTGTTCTATTGCACAATATGTAGTTGCCTACTTATTAGTTTAAGCATTGGAAAAAAGTACTGTAAGTGTTTCATTAGCTGTGAAGTAATGTAACAGCTTAATCAACGTATTCTTTATATTATTCACAAAATTTTACAAAATAAAACTGCATTAAAATATGTACATATTTTACATACCTGATGTGTGACGACGTATCCACATATGGATACAGACAGTATTGTACCGATTGATAGCGCTGTAGCCATTATACCCATTACGGTACCAGAACATTTAGGTGCTATATCTAATGGAATGCAACTGTAAAACGGTTAAAACAATAATGATTTATTTTTAAAAGTGAAGAAAGAATATTTTATTTATTAATTTAATTCAGTTAGAAATACTGAATTTTCTGAGAGTAGTTATTAAATTAATTATTTCGAATCCAATATAGACTAATGTTATCGTAATTTAGGTTTATCTACTAATTAAAACAGGTTAATGCACGTGAATATCATAGTAAAAAACACATTGGTACCGTTAATGTAGTGTAAATTTTGAAGTGCACATCAGAACTTTGTTGTTAAAAGTGTTCAATGCTGTCTTAAAAAACGATCCAATTTATGTTTTAATTAAAATTTCACAGTAATATTAAAAGTATTAAATTCTACAAGGTTTGGGACTTTCATGAAAAAATCTGAAGGGGAAATGTGACATAGAAAAAGATGGAGTGTTTTGATGCTTGATACTACATTTAAGGATACATGTGTGACAGAATTTCTACGAAACGTTAGAAGAATTTTCGATATACTGGAAGAGCATCCAAATGAAATAAATATAGGTCAACAGGATAAGCGGCTGGAAGTAAGTAAGGCAGATGGATTACTGAAATAGTACAGTAGAAACTTGAAAAGAAAAGAGGGTGATTATACAACTTGGGAAACAACAAAAAGATACAGAAATTTGTGACCGACTGATCAGAAACGGCACAGAATAGCGAAAGAATCAAAAAATAAAAAAAGTGACTTTCCTCCATGAGTAGGTCGAAGAAGAAGAAAAAATGAAAAAATCTTATCATTTTGTTTGTCTTAAGATTTAAATTTTCTAATTAGTCTTCTTTTATTCATTTATTTTTTTATTTTATAGTATTAAGTATTTTTTAAAGCAGTAATCTCGCGCTGTTTAACAGCTAACATTTAATTTCTGTATTATTTCTTGTTTCTTTGTAATTTTAACCTGCAACATTTCTAAGTAGTTTTTGTGACATTCTTCAAACTTTTTTTTTTGTTTATTATTTACTTAACAAAAATTTTGAACTTCTTACAAAATTGATCCGTAACTTATCCCAAAAAATCCATTTGAAATAACCAAAAAAATTGTCGCCATTATCCAAGAATTCGAATAACCCATTAATAAAATACATATCGCTGTTCCGCATCCTGATACCGTGTGCAGTACTTTACGCACCTAAATAATTAACATTTTTTATGTATGGTAGAGTTTGACTTTTTCACGCACACACATATATGTATATATATATATATGTATGTATGTATGTATGTATGGATGTATGTATGTATGTATGTATGTATGTATGTATGTATGTATGTATGTATGTATGTATGTATGTATGTATGTATGTATGTATGTATGTATGTATGTATGTATGTATGTATGTATGTATGTATGTATGTATGTATGTATGCATGTAACATCTGAACCGGATGGTAAAAATAAATATTTGAATCTTTCTTATTTATTAGCATAATTTTTTTAAAAGTAAAATTCCAGATAAAATTACCAACTGAATAATTAAAATTTAAAATAGGACATTTAGAATTATGACTTCGTTTGTAAGGTAATTCGGTCGTGTTTTGTGTGTTTATTGGAGTAAGTCAGTATTATCTTATGTAATAGCTCGTCCGTTTAATTTTGGTTGATAAATTCTTCTCCATCTTATATGACCCATTTACACACACATGCGCAGAGGTGGTATAATGTGCCTTTTTTATCTTATTTTCTGTGTTATCTGTCTTTCCTTCCTATTTGATGGACGATCCAGATCGTTCACCTGACCCGAGAGGAGGAAAACGCCGTGTTTCGTTCGGTAGCTATAGTTGAGCTGACGACAGTATTCTTAATTCCACCTCGGATAATGATAACTATCAGAACATTGAGATGAACAAGATAGCACTAGTTCAATTCATTTGGTAAGGTTAGTTAACGATAACGCCGTAGTGAATTCTTCTCCGCTTTGGGAATTTGATATAAGCAATTCGCACACGTCTACTAATAATTGAATCTACTAATAACGAAAATAGCAAAAACGATAAAAAATAATAGCGCATTCAGTAACAATAACGAGATAAGTACTAATTTCATTTACAGTAACTATAGCGAGAATAATAATGATCAAATCACATCAAATCAAATAAGCTTTATTATTATTACCATTGTATAAATCCCATCTGCCCTGCGGGGCACAGGTTGTTGTAACTAGAGTCATCTTTTCTAGTAAGTAGTCACTCGACCGTCATATGGTGCTATCCCCGCCGACGGAGAAACGAAACAACAACCGCGTGAGTTCTGTACGTCCACGTCGTGCAGGGTGGTAATTTTCTATTCGGCGGGCTTAGCGCTGATTAGAAAAGCTAAATCAGAACTCACAACATATAGCTGATAGGAAAACGGAGGAGGGCGCTCTTGCCGAAGGAGTTCCTTCTACTAAATACCGTTAAGCCTTCTACTGCATTTACAACTAGCAGACTATCAGCAGCTCGCTCGTGACTCGAGTGCCCCAGTCGGATTGGTGTATACCGATCCAGAGCGAGTAGGCGAGTATCCGGCGCCTTAAATCCGGGTCGTTTCGGCTAAGGGAGACAACCCTGACAGAAAACCGGCGGAAGGCAAGGAGAAACCACCGCTGTATCCTTCTCGAGTAATCCAGCATGAAACGCCAAAACGAAATACGTAGTCACGGAGCCGTTCAAGTGAGCGGAGTCGGGCAAGGTGGGGGACGACGAATCTGGGCGTCCTCAATCTTCAACCAGCGAAACCCCAGAATTAAAAACATGTCCGGTATAGGTATTGGATCATGGAATATAAGAACGTTACTGAAAGTAGGAGAACTAGAGAATATAAAATTAGAAATGTTACGTAACAACATAGATATCTTAGGACTCTCAGAAACCAGATGGGATAATGATGGAGAATTCACAAATGGTCAAGTTCATGTCATAAACTCAAAAAGTAAAGGTGGACAAGGAGGTGTTGTTCTATTACTAACGGAATTGGCTGCGAAATCAATAATAGACGCTGAGATAATTGGAAACAGACTTATGAGCGTAAAGTTGTCGGCTAAACCTGTAAATATTGTAATAATACAAGTGTATATGCCAACGTCAGCAACAGATGACGAGGAAGTCGATGCGGTGTACGAACAATTAGAATTACTACTTGGCAAGACGTGTGCCGATGATAATGTCATAATTATGGGCGATTGAAATGCCGTTGTTGGAGAAGGTGAAGATAGACCGACAGTAGGAAAGTTTGGCTTAGGAAAAAGAAATAGCCGAGGGCAACGACTATTTGATTTCTGCAAGCAAGAACGTCTAGTAATAACAAATACTTATTTCGATATGCCTTATAGAAGACGATACACTTGGAAAGATCCAAGTGATAAAAAAACATATCAGCTAGATTACATAATGGTTAAGAATCGGTATAGAAACCAAACAATCAAAAGCTGTGCATATCCTGGAGCTGACGCAGACACTGATCATTTATTGATAAAAATGATTTCACGCAACCGATTCATGCGGTGACACATATAGGCAGTCACGCCTAAATGAAACTTAGTGGCTTTGAACGATAAAGATATAAAAGCTAGACTAATGGAAGTAAGCAACGAAGGTATTAGAAAATCAGAGGATAAATGGGAAACCATTAAAGAGCAATGGAGTTCAGTTGCAGAGGTTATGAAGAAAACTGCTAAGGAAGTGATTGGCGTCCAACAACAACGGAAGTATAAGCCTTGGATTAACATGGATATATTAAACATGATGGAGGAGAAAATATTTTTTAAAAATACATCATCAGCCGAAGGAAAAAGAAAATACTGTGCATTAAGAAATGCTGTAAATCGGGAGTGCAAACGTCTCAAGGAACAGTGGTGGGGAAGAAATGTGCGGAAATTGAAAAAGATATGGCATAGGGTCATGTGGACATAGCCTATAGGAAAATCAAGCAAAATTGGCGAAAACGTACAGGGTTACGCAGCCGGGTAATTCATATACGACATGATCAAGTGGCGCAGACAAATCAGGAAATAGGGCACGCATGGAAATCCTATGTAGAAGATCTCTATAAACATCCAGATAGTTCCTGGAGATGGAGAAATGTAAATCAGGTAGAAGATGAAGATAAGATATTGAAGGAAGAGTTCGATGCAGCTTTAAAATCTTTACCGAATAACAAGGCGGCTGGATTTGACAGTATCCCAGCAGAGCTGTGGAAAAAAAGTGACGCTCAGTTTAAAGAGAAACTATTTACTTTGACCTCTGAAATAATGTCGAGTGGGGCATGGCCGCTGGAACATTGTCTCTCAGTAATTCTACCCACCCCAAAGAGCAATGCCCCCAAAACGTGTGCAGATTATCGCACTATTGGCCTGATTTCACATGCCTCAAAAATCCTACTTAGAATAATCAAAAAGCGTCTAGAGGTGTTAATGGATAAATATGTGGGCGAAACTCAATGTGGTTTCAGAAAAGGCCACTCTACGCGCGATGCAATAACAATGTTACGCATACTGGGAGAACGTATGATTAACCAGGGACGGTGTCTATATGTAGCTTTCATCGATTATGAGAAAGCTTTTGATAAAGTACCGTGGAAAGATTTGTTTTTACTATTAAAACGAATTGGTTGCCCCAATAGCTTAATTACAGTAATCTACAATCTATATTCAAATCAAGAGGCTGTGGTCCGGTACAATCGAATCGAATCGGAAAAGATTAGAATTGGAAAGGGTGTAAGGCAGGGGTGCTTGTTATCGTCTGATTTATTTAACGGCTTCGCAGAGTTGATATTGAAGGAAACGTTTAACGGAAATAAATACGGAGTAAAAATAACTGGTAACAGAATACATGCAATTAAATTTTCCGACGATCGAGTATTGTTATCAGAAAGGCCGAGAGCGCTGGAAAACATGGTTAGTGAATTATACACCAAAATGGTGAAGCATGGGATGCGTATCAATATCTCAAAGACAAAAGCGATGGTTATAAGCAGAACGCAGCAACAAGTCCATATCGTGCTGGAAAATAAAGTCATTGAGCAGGTACCTACTTTTAAATACTTGGGACAAATAATAACCCAGAACCTTGATTGTACGCCAGAAATACATAAAAGGATAGCAATAGGCAAGCAGGCTTTTAAAGATAAATACTCGCTACTGACGCAGCGAGCAATTTCAATGCAATTGCGGAAACAAATTCATGAAAATTTTCGTCTGGTCAGTCGCACTGTATGGTGTGGAAACATGGGTGCTGAAACGAGCTGATTGTAAAAGATTAAAAGCATTTGAAATGTGGTGCTGGCGGAAGCTACTGCGAATAAGTTGAAAGGAGAAAATTAGTAACCAAGAAGTGCTCGATAGAATCGAAGAGAGAAGTACTATACTGGAGCGGATACGTAAAACTCGGCTGGGTTGGTTGGGACATGTGTTGCGGTCAGAACATAGTATAATCAAAATCAGTATCGAAGGAAAAATAGTAGGAAAGAGACCGCGTGGGCGTCCTCGGATGACATTAGTGGACGTATTTTTAAAAGAAACCAACTTACGGAACTACACAGAATTGAAGAGGACAGCAATGGACCGTATCAAGTGGAGGCAAATAGTACTCTGGATCATTGGGTTTAACACGGAGCAGAGAAATTGCTGAGACTAATTTTAAATTTAATATTCCCTCAAGATAGGCTTTGACAACAGAGTTTGGGATTGTTGGAGATATGTTAGATAATATCATTTTTTGAGTAGGGTTTTTTAACCTTTGACCGGTGATTATATTATTATTTACGGTAATAACGGCTCCATAATGAAAGAGGTTTTCTGTGATGTTTTTCGATTTCAAGAAAATGAGGACTCGATTGTTGCTAATTTTGGAGCCTGCAATTATGTTTTTTGGGCCTCCTACTATAGGTTTTTAAGGGCGTTAAAATAGTCTAAAGGATTCGCATTTTCGACGTATGGAAATAATACGCCTTGGTCTTCTGTAGGAAAATCGAAATCTGTTATAGGAGGGGTAGGTTTTCGTGATTTTAGTTTGTCGGAAAAAGAGATTGAGTTGGTCACGATGTTTGTGCTTGGGGATGTTTTATTATTTGCTGTTAAGTTTATTGTAGTAGCGGTTGGGGTCTGTGAAATAGGTGTATCGAGCTTGTTTTTTAAGTTTGCAGGCTTACTTGTTTCATTTGCCGTTAAATTTGTTTTTGGAAAGGCGGAAGAGTTTTACGTGTTAAAAATATTTAGCGGAACGATCTTTAATAACTTACTATTATTTTACGTTACACACAATAAACAATATTAATCACAGTAAAAAAAAAAAAAAAAAAAAAAACTTTTACAAATTAAGTCCATTTCATGGCATTGTTCAACACAAATTAGGTTTAGCGAGTGAAATTAATTCCGCGGATGCTGTTGTAATTTTCTCGGAGTTATCCGGGTAATGCGTCTCTACACCAATATCTCTGAATGGGATCTTCAAATCGTGATGGAGTGTTCTATTGGACACGAAATAAGGAGCGTTGGCAACTTGTCTGAGTATTTTAGACTGAAGCTATTGAATTCTGTTGATATTGCTCTTGGACGTTGCGCCATATACTTCGATGCCATATCGCCATACTGGCGCCAGTACGGAAAGATAAATTAGTCTTTTGCAAGACATGCTCACGGCAGACTTCCTTCCCATAAGGCTATTTAAGATTTGAAGTCTTGAGCGAATTTTACACCATAAAACTTAAATAATATTTAAAAACGAAATCTAAAAGTAACATATTTTCAAGAATCACAATATATTATTTAAAATATTGATCCGTATCCCAAACAAGTAGTGGATCATTAAAACTAACAATCATTCCTTAATACTCTGTGCTTATGTAATTTAGCAAACATTTACGCCTTTTTTAAAAGTTTTTCAACTCAATTTTTATATAATGCGAAAGTGAATTATACATTGTAGGGGCCATATAAAGCGTTTGTATCCTTGAACGAAACTTTGACAAGTTTGGTGTAACTGCTAATTCGGTGCCACAACTCCAAGTAATCCCATCTTTAATTAATAATTTAAAATCATCCCTTCTATTTTACATAAACAGCAGTAACTGAATCTTATATAGTACATTTACACTGAAGAGGTTCTGACTGACTTGACGTATTTTGTTTTTGTTAATAAGCTTAATCACTCTGTTGTTTAAAAAATCTATTTGTGAGAAGTTGTGTCTGGCTGTGCTTCCCCAGTGAATTAGCCCATATGTTAAAACCGGCTTATACGAGAATTGATAAAGCCGATATAGGTGATGCTCTTTAAAAAATTCACTTAAGTAATAAAAATTTTCTAAGCTTTGAGGCTAAATAGGTGGTATGCTTATTTCACATCAACCTACAGTCTAATTTCAATCCAAGATACTTCATCTCGAAAACACATTCAATTTCTGTATTATTTGGTAAGAAAATTTTCTCATAATCTCACAGATATTGAATTTTATGAGTATATATTATAAATCTGTTTTTTTTTTTTTTAGATTAACAATGAGTTTGGTCGCTTTAAACCAGTTCACAACGAATAATAATAATAATAGAATCTATAAAAACAATTATAACACTTTTATTAATAATACTGATAACATTAAGAACTTTAAAGTGTTTGTTCAAAAAATGTATAATAATAACTTAGATCAGTTTATGCGTTTATCGATAAGTGCACTTAAAGTTGCCCAAATTTTAAGAGTTAATAATCTCCGTAAGGACATCATCGAAATCAAAAAAGTCAGGCGGAATCGAGTAATTATTCACTTGTCCTCTCTTTCCGTTGCTAATAATCTAATTGATAGTTCCGTCTTTCCATCGCGTGGTTATAGCGCATATATTCCTTCTTACCTAATATCCAGATGTGGCGTTACAAAAGGAGTGGATACAGATTACACGGAGGAACAACTGATGGAAATGATTGACTGTAACCCGTATTTAATAAATTACATCAAAAGATTAAATAGACGAATAATCGTGAAAAATGATGTCAAATATGTTCCTAGCGCTTCAGTCCTGATACTGTTCGAGGAGCAGAGTTTGCCATCCTACGTTGTTATGTGGGATGTGTGATTCATTTGCGGACCATTCGTTAGGAGAACGAAGCAGTGCTACTGCTGCTTAAGGTATGACCATGTATCAGTTCATTGAAAAAGTAGTCCAAAATGTGCTAGATGTACAGGTAGAGATCACACCGAGGAACAGTGTAACAGACAGACAGCATCATGTTTATTTTGCGGGGATCTTCACAAATCTACCGATCCAGTTTGTGCGGAGAAGAAACGTCAAATAAACACATTAATTAACTAATGGCTTCACGCAATCTGAGTTTCCAAGAGGCTTCTTTACAAATACCTAAAACCTATAGACAGAGCCAGTTATTTTCGAACAGAGTTAGTAACAGATTCAGTCTGTTGACAGATTATGCGGATATCTGGAGATTTCGTGCAAAGAAAGTGATAATTGATGTATACAATATTCCATCATATAAACTGCCTCCTATATCAAAGAAAACAGGCTTCTTTGATAAAAATTTATTGGTTTAGAAGAGGGATTAAAACCTAAAGAGATCGAAATTCTTTCTTTCATCAGATGAAGAAAAAATAAGTCTACAACTGAAACATATTTCTAAGAGAACAACCTTCGAAAACCCAAATGTAAAGTCATTTTATGTAGACAATCGATCACACAATATGACGTTCATGAATCAATCGTTGAAATCCCCTAATCCAGAAATTAATAATCAAGCCCAAAAATCAAAACAATCGTCTACTGAGAATACTTCAGTTAATATTACTAAAAAAAGCGTAGATCTTGTCCAAAAAAATAAAAACACTAAAAATGATAAAACTAATATAAGTAAAAAGTAATATTCAATTCTGCTTTTTTCAATTATTATACTATATTTCCTTAGATTTGTTCTTTCAAAATAAAGTAACTCGGATATTCGTATGCAATCAACTAAAACATATTGTATTATAATTGTATATACTAGTTGATCTCTAACCTAATCTCTCTTTATCCCACCTTTTTTTTTTATTTTTCTTTCTTGCATATTGCTTAGTCTGGCTTAATGGAATGCACGTAGCATCCTAGTGTGAATTTGAGGTTTTTGTATCTACTAATAATTTTGATATAATGTTATTACGTGAAACTTGGTTGGTCCCCGAAATGTAGTTCCGCTTAAGGAATTACAGCTGTTATCGTGATGGCAAGGCCGACGAGTACGGTGGCACCGCCATACCCGTAAGAAATGACATTGATCATGATCCGATACAAACCAATCTAAAATCGTTTAATAACAACATGTAATCCAACGCGATTTCCATCAGGGTAAATATTTGTGACTCTTCATTTTATTTAATATCATATTTTTCTTCTCCGGGACATCTCATCAGTCCAGCATCTATTTCAACTACTCTTGCCTGTCTAAATTCGGGGCCCATAATTTTCAGCGAAGATTCCAACGCTTTGAATAGGATGTGAGGCTGCAGTCGTATAAGACAGGGAGACGCGGTATAAGACAGGGAGACGCGGTATAAGACAGGGAGACGCGGTATAAGACAGGGAGACGCGTTATCTCCAAAATTATTTACAGCTGCACTCCGAGATAATATGGAGGAAATTAACTGGAAAAACTCAGGTATTTTAATTGGAAATAAAAGGCTAACACATCTATTATATGCGGACGACATTATACTAGTTGGAAACAGCTTAAAAGAACTACAAGAAATGATACAAACCGTCAGCGATAAATGCTCAGAAATAGGACTTAGAATAAACATAAATAAAACTAAGTTCATGAGTAACGAACTGGTAACGGACAAAAACGGTAGTATACTTATAAACACACAAGAAATAGAAAAAGTAGATAAGTTCATTTACCTAGGACAATTACTGAAAGTAAATAATGACTGGGAAGAGGAGATAACTAGAAGAATACAACTAACTTGGATGGCATTCTCGAAGCTACGAAATATACTTAAAGATACTAATACAGCCTTAAATCTGAAAAAAAGAGTTTTTGACCAATGCGTTCTGCCAGTTCTAACATATGCCAGCGAAACATGGGTATTAACGAAAAAACTACAACAAAAGATAAGTACAAATCAACGCAGAATGGAACGGTCTATGTTAGGTATTACCCTGAAAGACAAATGGACAAAACAACGTATCCGACAAACCACAAAAATAAATGACGCAATAAGTATCATTAAAGCCAATAAATGGAGATGGTGCGGTCATGTGGTCAGAGCCGAGCACCGATGGATCAATCTATTGACATTCTGGAAACCTGATGGGAAACGAGCTTTGGGACGACCGAAGGGACGCTGGATGGATGAAATACGAAAATTTAGGTCGAACTGGCGGGAAGAGGCAAAGGATCGCGACGGCTGGAAGGAATTAGGGGAGGCCTTCGTCCAGCAGTGGACTGATAATGGCTAAAGAAGAAGTGAGGCTGCAGTTGTGATGATAGTAAGGGAGCGGCAATCTCCTATGATTCTCCAAGCCATAGCCAAATTTCGTCAAGCAGTCCCAGTTACTCTGCTAACTTCAAAAACCGTTTTGAATCTGCAGTCCCTCAATTTTGTAAATTCATTCGAAACCCCCCGCTTTGCCCAATATATACTGACCCTCCTTCTTGGCTTCTCCAACCCCTTCACATAAATCTGAACCTGACACGGCTAACTTGGACCCTCCTCTCTGTCCCTTTTGCCTAACAACTCAACTCCTTATCCCCCATATTCTAACATCCTGCCAGGCACTTACAGCACTCAGAACCCAGGACAGCCTCCCCGCCTCCCTACCTCAGCTCCTATCTCAATCTTCCTCACATATCCATAGTGTTTTCCGGTTCTTGCAGTCGTTTAAGCTATTACATCTCATCTAGACTCTAGCCAGCCCCTGGGTGCATATGACCCGTTAGTGCAGCCTGCGCCCGTTCAATCGTATAATAATAATAATAATAATAATAATCCTATTTTTACGCCTAATATTTAAAATTGATCTAAACATTCCATTTTGAGTATTTTCAGTTTTTTTCTCTTCCTTTTTTGTTATAGACCATGTTTGAGAACTGTATGTCAATGTTGGAACAACACAGGTGTTAAATATAGATTAATTTAAAGAGTCAATTCACATTCTAGTTAGATTAATAACATTCGAAATATTAAAATAATGAAATTATATATAGTTGTAAATTAAATACCTTAATTAGCGCGTATTTTTTCTTTTGAATGATGTAGTCGGCTAAAATTCCACCTATCGCGCCGAAAACAATCAATGCAAGGTATGGAGCACTAATCAAAATTCCCGATTCATTGCAATTCATTTTCCATACATCTGCATAAAAAAGATTATTTCTTTCACAACTTTAATAATAATTATTTTTTAGAAAATTGTAAAATAATTTAATTATTAAAAAAATATATAAATAAAAAAAAGTAAGTGTAAATTTAAAATTAAAAAAAACATATTACTTTTAATTTTACATGGTGTTTTCCGTTATTAATAAAAAAAAAAAATGCTGTCAAGTAAAATAATATTTTACGTAGTGACTCCGGGCAAAACTCAATTATGGTAAATTAGAGAAAGCAGATTAAAAATGTCAAAGTGAAATTTACCGAACAACGATGCATGTCAAAAAGCGAAACGACGTAAAACATATATTAAAAACAGGAACAAATTACTTGACAATCTTTTGACGAAAAATGTAATAGTCCTTATAAAAATACGTTTCGCAAGACATATTTTGTTGTTTTAATATATATATACATATATATATATATATATATATAGCCCATATATTAGCAATGGAATTAAAGTAGATAATGACAAAATTTTATTTTCGTTTTTTTTTTTTTTTTGAAAATACTTTTATTAGAGATATCATCATAAAGTAGTATAGATGAAAAAAAATGATGAAATTAAATTAAACTTGTTTTTATTTCTCACATCACTAATAAATTTTTTTTTTAGATATTTATTTTCCCTTTCTTTTGCCATAATCATTCGTAATCAAATACGCGTTATTTTATTCAGTTAATTTCCTATCGTACATTCTTCACCCTTGCAGCAGAACTGAATAAAATTGTAATTTATATTTTCCAATCATAAATTTACGGTCGTAAAATTTTTAGTTTTTAATTTTTGCATAAATTTACTTGCCACTGAAATAGGTTGGTAATTCAGTCATCAGGAACATATATGCCCAACTATGATTGAAGAAAACAAATACCGTTACCCATACAGGTCCAGACATCAACAATTTCTTCCAGGGAAACTTTGTCTACACATAATAAAATGAAGCATTCGAACGTTATAGATTAAAATATTTACATAAGCATGTATTCGGCTAAGGTAGAGGTATGTGTATATTAATTGAATATAACATGATATTCAAATTTTCAAAATTATTAACCACAAAAGTATATATTTAAATGTACAAGTATTAAAAAATTTCTTCTACTCCCTGAAGGGCCCAAAAACACACAACCGAGGAACCTCGAGCTTTGAAAGCAAGGCATGTTTACAGGTGATGAATAATGGTAGGTCTCTGTATAAGTCTTTGATAAACAAAAAGTTGCGGACCGGGAGCAGCAGTGAAAAAATCTGAGAAAGCTTTCCTGAAAAATACTGTATACAGCATGTGTCAAAGCAAATAAGAGTCGCTATAAGATTTCATCCTTTAGTAGCAAAAGCAGGATAATCAGTGCTACCTACGGGTTCCGAACTGCTACAGAAAAAATTAATTATCAATTGGAAAGCATATATCGTGAAGTAACCATAACACTGCAGAAAAGAAGGGAATGGTAAACCACCTCATTCATTTTTCATCAGAACATTATACGAGTGAATAATAAATCATGCAATGCACCATACAATTCGATTAGCAACCGGCGCCAAGTGAGGTTCACGGCCCTTTGGTGTGAAATATATGACTAGTGTGAGCAACCAATCCAAATATTTGATTATCTCCGACTCCATGTATGCTTTTAAAGTTATTTCCTCACATTTCCCCTCTCAATCCTCCGTTTCTTTTATCCTTCATATTTTCTCTCTTATTCACACTCTTCTCTCACTTCATTCTATCCACATCGATTTACTGTGAGTCGGTAGCCATACGGAGATAGAGGCTAATGAAATGTCAGATTCCTTAACTCAGATTGCCGCGTCTTCCTGCTTTTTATTTTACAAAAATTTCTGCTTGTAATTTGCTTTCGCTATGTAAAAAGTTTCATACTAGATTTCAGTCAGATATTTATGCCTCTTCCTTTTCTAACTAACTTTCCAGTTAACTTCCCGTTCAACCTAGTCTTCCTACACGGCCTTGTTTCACAGGTTGTGTCGTGAAGAATTTATCATTATGTTGTATACTTCCTTGATTACGAAAATTGGTAAATGACCAGAAAAAAAAATATACGTTTCTTGCAGTATTCTTTCCCCATTATTTCGCGAATCAGCATTTTTTTATCGCTGTCCCGTGGCGAGTAATTAAATATCTTGTCTGCATGTTATTCCCTTGAGAAGAGTACTCTGAGGTGCGAAAAAATATGATCGCGTTTTTTTTTATTATTCTGTTCTCAACCGGTCAGATTTTATTAAATAAGAAAGCCTCTGAAAGAAAGGACAATTTTATTTCTTGGTCATACTATAAATCCAGGATTACAGGTTTTTTCCTTGCTTCGTGTAAATTTCAGTTTAAAGGGGGATGAAAATAACCCCTAAATTTTACATCCAAAAACAGTTTTTTCCACATATCTCGGTTCCAACTCCATATTTGTTTATAAAACAAAATGGAGATTGTTTCTTATAAAAGAGGTGTGTAATCTATGATGATTTAAGAAGCAAGGTTACATCCCCTATTTTTAAGGGGTGAAAACAGGTATTTTTCAGCTTAATTTAGAAAAAAAAAATTATGAAACAGCTTAAAAAAATTTAAAACTTTGTCCCAAAACGTAAAACAAAAATATAGAGTTGACTTATTTCGGCATATTAATGGGTAAACCACCCCTAATACATTGTAATTTTCATGTGTGTTACAAGCGAACGAAATTCGTCTAAAATTCGTGTATAGAGGTTTTCGGGGTCGCTCATCACAAATCTGAAATTGGATTTTGTTAATTCAAAATGGCAGATCCAATATGGTGGACGGAATGTCACAAAAAATTTAATTCACGTAAAAGCTTTTATATTGTAGTTTTCGAGGTCGCCGGTAACGAATTTGCAATTAGACATTAAAGATTTATAAAAGCGGGTCTGATAAGACAAAAAAAAGTTAAACATATTTTACTCGGCATTAAAACTTGCCCGCACACCAGCGCGCTTAACCGTAAATCCCTAGACCCCTGACTATTGGTAGGCGTGGTTAGTATAATCACAAACCCACAAACCATAGACAGGTCAAAGGCCTGCAATTTAAACCACACAATCTCTATGTTCCAGGCAGACCGAAGACTTGTTTTTTGTAATCCTAAACTCCTAAACCACAGATAGTTCGAGACCTGTGATTCAAACTACACAACTTCTAAACCGCAGACGGGTCAATAACCGGGTTTTTTAAATCTTAAACTCCTGAGCCCGAAACAGGTCCTGGGGCTATTGTATTTTTATCAAAAATACTCACGTGATATCTCACATAATCGTCTCACATGAGAATTCCCGACAAATTCTAACGTTATTTTTATAAAAAAGTATTTATATGGCAATATAATTGTATAAAATGCAATTTTAGAGTATAGCAACATCAAAAATGGGGGGCCTAAAGTATTTTATTTAAAATATAAAAAAAATTTTTTTTAGTTATTTTCAAAATGGCAGATAAAATAATTTAGGCCCCCCAGTTTTGGTGTTTCCATACGGATGGTAACACCTATTGTGGCCATTAAATTCGCCTAAAATTGTATTTAATACAATTAATTTTCCAAATAAATATGCTTATATAAAAGTTACGTGAGAGACTATGGCGTGAGTTTTCGCGTGAGTTTTTTTGATAGGGATACAACTGTTTGACTTTAAACTCAGCAGACAGCAACGTTCCTTCTATTTCATTATAATTATGTTTCTATTACATGTTTTTCTTCGTAATTCGTTGGTAAGATTCCTTCTTGACGAAGAAAAAAAAAGTAATTATTATTATTATTAGTAATTATAATAATACTATTTTTTGACCTATTCTGTTTGAGAAATAATATACAAAAACTATAAATAAAGTTAAATACGTAAACAGAATCGTATTGATAATTTTTTTCAATAAGTGCATTATAAGAATTGATTTATAATACACTAAAATGAATAGTTCTTTCGTCTATCTACGGTTTGAGGGCTGTGGGTTTAAATTACAGGCCTTCGGTCTGCTTTGGGTTTAGGTATTGTGCGCTTTAAATCATAGGCCTTCGACCTGTCTGTGGTTTATGGGTTTGTGATTATACAAACCAGGCCTACCAATCGTCGGGGTCCTAGTGGTTTACGGTTAAGCGCGCTAGTTTTTGGCCTGTCCCGGGCTATTCAGGTGTAGATCATTGGTTTATTAGGATATAAAACTCGTGCCTCATATTTGTAATTAGCGCCCTTGGACACACGTGCAGAACAAAAATAGTCAGGTTTTTACTTGGAAAAAGCAAAAATGATAAATTACAAAAATTTCTGGCGAATGTTAATACATGAGATAAAAGTTTATGGAGAGTTTGTTGAGGTATGTAGTAAGAATATTTGGAGTGATCCCACGGCAATTTGATTCTGATCTTAACACGTATGTTTATAAGGATCAAGCCAAAGCGGAGTTGTTAGCCGAGTATTACTCAAATATTCATAAAACGAGCACGCGTCTCGCGTCTACATATCAAAATAATTTAGTTACTAATACATTGTAAAACGTTTATTAACTAGTCCTGCTTTCAGTAGCATTACATGTTCTCCTAATTCCCACTCTGAGTTTTGCCCTGCCTTGCCTGCTGAAATATTAACGTATTTCAAGAAATCTAAAGAAAAAATTTCTTATGGTGATGATAATATTCCAGGAAAAATCTTAAATAAGATTCCCCGGAAGGGGGTACTAGAGTTAACGCATATAATCAATGCTACAATGTGGCTCGGTTATTTCTCAAAGTCCTGGAAAGTAGCCAAAATCATTGCACTACCTAAACCAGGGAAAGACTCTTCCCAAGCGAATAATATACGATCTATTAGTTTGCTTAGCAACTTAAGCAAAATAGCGGAAAAAGTTATATTACATAGGCTTCGTAAATTCGCCGATAGTAATATGTTGGTTTCAGACCAGGTTATTCTACTGCGCATCAAGTTGCTAGGATCGCTGATCATGTCACGCATAACTTTAATGTAAATAAACACACAGGATTAATTCTATTTGACATTGCAAAAGCATTCGACACGATCTGATACGACGGGCTGATTTACAAAATGTTAAAATATAATTTTCCAAAATATTTAATCAAATTAAATAGAAGTTATTTACGCAATAGAACATTTTACGTTTTGGCTACAAAATGCTAAATCAATGACCAGAACTGCCGTTGCTGGGGTTCCTCAAGGTAGTATGCTGGGGCCTTTTCTCTTTTCAGTCTATTTGTCCGATCTCCCTAACTTGCAACATGCGAGTATGGCTTTATATGCTGATGATACGGCTATATATTGTAGCTCATATAAAATGTCTACTATTTATAATCGTCTGCATCTGCACAGTTCTCGGGTTTTAAAATTTTTGGAAAAATGGAAAATCGAAATTAATCTAACTAAAACAGAAGCTATACTTTTTACTCATAGATACCCCCCCCCCGCCAAGGCAACCGAATATTAATGACACCAGTATTAGATCATTGGTATCTATTTATTTATTTGTGATTGCTAACTGTAGGCATTAATCGAGCGCAGTAATATTAGTTTTTAATTTTTCAATGTGCGGTAGTGGAATTCGATTCCTTGAATGAAACACTATTTTCTAACTATGATACGGTAACGAGCCGTTTTATTAATACAGTATGGTTCAACAAATATATATAATGCAAAACTTTCAAAATCACTCACATATACAAAAAAAAATGAAACGTAATTAGTGAAGTAAAGGGTGAATACTTTCAGTTTTTATTATCGCTCACCTAACCTTGAGAACAGCTCGCTCCATTTATTTGACTTTACAAATACTGAACAGTATTTATTATTTAAATTCAAGTTTATTCTTACAACCTAGCATTATTATTTTGTGTTTCAGGTAGAGGGCGTATGCTTCAGTCGCAAATTCCACCGTGTGGCTGCCAATAATGATATCAATTGTCGAAGGAAAATATAGAAAAGAAATCTTTACATGTACAGAGTTACCTTTACAGTCAATGCTTCATCATTAGCGGTTCCTTTTATGTAACGTAATTCACTGATCTTAATTTTAGAATCATCCGCTGGGTCATCTTGCATAACAGTAAACCATATTGCACTCCACAATATTCCTGAAATGGCTGTAGCAGTAAATTGCGGATTAATTGTTATTTAATTGTAATACATTTTAAGTGTGTAATTTTTCCTGCGAAAAAAAAAAAAATATACAGAAGCGCGTTTTGAGTTTATATCAAAGAAAATACCATTTTTTGATCTTTGTGAGCCACTCCATTAAACTCATATTCGTACCAGGCTGATTGGGATATAAAAAATCTATCTGCTGTGATTATATCAACGCGCACCATTCATTCTTTAAGTTGATCGATATATCGGGAGCGCGATCCACCTGGTATCCCTTTTCCATTAACTTTTCCTTAAACACCGGTCTTTTCAATTCCTTTACGTTTCATAATGTGACTAAAGAAAGTTAAACAAGTCTTTTTTGTTGGTAAGTGACTCTACTTCTAACTCTCTTCGAGGATTAATGCGCTCATCTGTGAAGCACATTCTCTGTACTCTAAGCGTTCGATTATTTCGAATGCGCGTTCATTCTTCGCACCCCACAGTTATTGTTCAAGACTCAACCCTACATGCTGCTATATTGAAAATATAAGTGATTTCATGCGTTGTAATTTGAGAAGTCTCATGATCTGGTGTTCTTTCTAGATCTTCGCTAGTCGTAATAAAGCCAATCTGGTTAGGCTAATACTTCTCTTTAATCTCAGTTAAAACATATCAGAACTGTTTCCAGTGGTCCTTATAATCAAAAGCCTTTGAATAACCTAGGGAGCACAACATTGCAGGTACGTAATATTTATAAAGCTTTTCGATTATTCGATAATTAATTGGTTTCATGTACTTCTGCCAGGGAGAAGCCCATCTTCATAAACTATGTGTACCATATGACTATGAGCTTCTCTTAACATGGTCAGTTCAATTTCACCTCATAGTATTCTAGGGCTTCAGACTCTCGTTTGAACATAATTTCCTTATTGTCTCATTTCTAATGTTATAAGGTTGCGATAATATTCCTGTCATCGTCCAAGATTATTCCATTTCCGTTCACTATTGATAGCGACTGAGTCTGGAAGTTTCCTATTATTGACTTTACTTTTGTAAATAGATCGTCAGAGCGCTTCTCTATTTCACTGCATATGAAGGCAACGTGAATGTGAGCGTCTTCATCGCTCCTCAATGTCCGTCTTATTTCTTTCGATACATAATTTTATTCTCCGTGTTACTTAATGCTTTCTTTTTTTGATTAGTTTCCAGGTGTGCTTCTTGTTATCCATTGTTTCCTGGGCCGAGTATACAATCCTTTAAACTTCACTATCATTCTTTCCAATGCTAATCTAACTTAGGACAACAGAATCGATCGTTCTTAAATTAGCTTCTCTAAATCTCCATCATCCAGGATGATCAAATTTAATTTTTTTTTTTTTTTTTTTTTTATATACAAATTACAACTGGCCAGAAGGCCATCCAGCAATTGGACTGTAACGCGAAAATAACTTGTTAGGGGTTAGCATCTAGCGATGGACCCCACTGAAATTTTAGTAACATAAAACTAGGCCAGATCAAACGGTCGACTACGTTTTAACCTTCGAACATCAAGACTATTATCAAGAAGATTGATCGTCAAAACGTTTGTGTGAGACTCCAAGCGGCCTATGTATCGCTTAGCAGCTCGCTTGATCTCGTCTAATAAAATTAAACTTCATTAGAAACTTGCGCTATGGAAATTAGTTAATAATTTAGCGAGCTGAATGCTTAATGTTTTTCTTGGAACTGTTATATTCAGCCAGCACTGATTTATTGTAATCGAATTAATCTGTTTATCTATCTGCACTGAATACGCCGTCGGGATTGCAATAATCCGTACAGGTGCTCCAAACCTTACTATCACTTCGCGCAATCCAGCATTTAAAAGCATTACAAAAGTTAGAATCGATAGATGACTGTTAGAAGCTAACTTCCTGTCTGCCGGTTTATTATTTTCCGATACTGAAAATTCGTGCTATTTTGGAAAAATATATACGTTTTTCTCTTTTTTTTTTTTTTTTTTACTAAAACCTGTCCGTCAATTGAACACGTGATTCATGTCCACCGTGAGATTTCCCGCGTGGGGAGGGGCGTTCTTGCGGTGCGGAAAAAAGCTTCAGGTAGTTTTATTTTCAAATATAAAGGAAATGAGCAGGCGTCTACGATAACTTTTTTTTTTTTTAATGTTCCGAAATGTATAACCTTATCAAAAAGCTTAATGTTCTTTGACAGCCAGCTGCTGTTTGAAATGTGACACGGCAGGTATCACTGGCTCCCGTTATCTGTGTGATTATTTTTCTTTTTGTGTTTTTTGTCATTTTTAATGAGTTAGAAAATACCAATTCAACTCAGGTTACACCAGTCAATTCATCATGGAGGCTTTGTAGGTAGTCAATTTCGCAATTTATATTACGTTTATATCAAGCGGCGCCGCGAAACAGAGGCACTTCGCCATCCGTACCACCGCATAACTTGCTCATTAATAAAACGTTACTAATCACTGCTGACCATATACTATTTGTGTAGGTACCGAGAACCTAATGGTTTAATCAGTCTGTAGTTATTTTTTAATTACGAGTAGATAACCCATAACTATGTAAAACAGTTAAAAGTAGAGGAGATGTTAATTAATTTAGTTCAGTTCTACATATGCGTCCTTAATAAATAGTACTCTGTAAGAGTATTATTTGATCAACTTTTCCATTGCTATTTTAGTGGGCTCATTTGCTGTTACTTTATTTACTTTTTTCTTTTTTTTGAACTAAAGTGATACCCTACTCTTAGTTAATCGACGTAAGTATAATGTAGTAAAAATTTGTTAACCTAGAAAAGTTTTAACAAAGCAATTTTTAGAATTTTCTGTGTGTGTATATATATATATATATGTAATAAACGAAATACTAATAAAATAGTGTAGAAACGTCAAACAGTTCAAATAAAATTCAATTATAATGAACGAAAAAAATAAAAAAATTTATAAATAAATTATAATCACCGACTAGTTTTGGATATAAGTGTTCATAATTATTTTCCAATAGCGAAATATGAGTTGGAAATATGGAGCATAAAACGTACAGATGTTAGGAGAGTTGACGCGTTGGAAGCGCTTCGAATATACACTGGACAACAAACCGGACAAATGAGTCCATACTGAGCGAACTAGAAATTGACGTAGACAAATAACAAGAAGAACGGGTTCAATTATGCGTACAATTCGACAGGGAATAGCAGGACAAACAAGAAACGTAGGAAGGTGTCCTTTACGATAGACTGAAGGGAAAAAAAACAAAAAACTGGATTTACAATGAAAATGGCTAAGAGGATGGCGTGATGCGGCGAGGAATGGAAAAAAGTAGTTTCATGTTGATGTCGTTATTGATGCTGCCAAATACCTTCACAGTATAATGAACTGAATATATTTATGGGTACGTGTATCCGAAAATCGGTGATTATAATTTGTTTTATGTTTCTCGGTTTATATTTATTTTGCTCGGTATTACAGTTACACAAAATGCCTGTTGATCGAAAAAAAATTCATTTAGTCAGAAGCAACTTTATTTATATATTTAAAATTATCACGTGCATAAATCACAGGCAAAATGCTCTTCTAGAAATAGGTATAATTTTTCCAAAATCTATGAAAAAATTTCCAAAAAAAATTCTCCAAGAATATGTAGGATGCAATTCAAAAAAAAATTAAAAAACATTACCTGCCCCACCAGACAACTAGTCAAACGTAATATTTAAAAGGTACAGTAAATGTCAAGCATTTCTAAAAAAAAAAAAAAAAAAAAAAAAATCTAAAACTGACTAATTTATTCTTTTTTTTTTGCGACCAAAAACAGTAAAAAATAATAGATTTTCGTAAGCTCAAAAAATCTGAAGCAAATCTTTAACATGAATATAAAATTAAGTTTTGCAGGAAAAATGTAGCTATTATAAATTTAGATTATCTTTAATGACCCGAGATGGTTTTGCGCCAAACAAGAAACAACGAAAAAAAAAAGAAAAAAAGAAATTAGGTTTTCCAAGTGCCGTAATTTCAAGAGTTTTAAAAAAAATAAATTTAACAATTCTTAACGCAATCCTCAGTGTACGAGTATATAATATGCTTGAATGATTTTGCTCAGAACTGCAAACAATCAACTTTTCTTATACTACATATGTTCTATTTTTTCTATTCAAAGTTTAACAGATTATATACATAACTTGTGTTAATTGTGTTAGCGCAAACTGAAAATAAATTATTTTTTCATCTAACCTGAAACGTAAAATAATATTCTCCATCCATAATATGTGACCAAAAAGCCGTACACGGGAAAACAAACTAGGTTAGCTGCGACGTGCCCAGTTAAAGTAATTGAAATTAATCGGCTTCTTTCTCGTATTGGTGCCCATTTAGACCAAATTGCGTGCACGCATGGAAATGATCCACCCTGTAAACCATATGAATAATGGATTCAGTTTAAGCAAAAAACAAGTTAAATTTACAATGATCACCCCCTAATAACCTTCTATTGCGAAACACCATTAAACTTTATTTTTTTTTTACAAAAGTTATTCCTTTTAGTTTCGTTTAATTTTTTAAATTAAAACTTATTCACCGATTTTTTCTTTTAATTTTACGTATATTCCATGTGAAAATTCGTTAGTTGATATCGTGTTTAATTCCATATTGTGATAATTTTTTTCAAAATCACTAAATTACTTTTATCAAAATTTTGCATGCAACAAAAAAAATGGGCAAAATTTATTTAACATCGAATATTCACATTCATTAATGCACAACGGTAATTAGAAGTAAATTGTATAATTTTTTCATGCACAGACATGTTGGAAAATTATGTCCGTGGGCTGTATGCATGCACATATTTCTTCTCCATAACCAAACGTTTATTTAAAGTTTTTT
Organism: Icerya purchasi; assembly: GCA_039619475.1. Lineage (NCBI taxonomy): Eukaryota > Metazoa > Arthropoda > Insecta > Hemiptera > Monophlebidae > Icerya > Icerya purchasi. The sequence continues at coordinate 388,206,751 of CM077116.1, forward strand.
TTTTTTTTTTTTGGATTCTTTTTACTCGAAAACATACCTGTACATATAACTTATGCTAATTTTTGCGCTTATTGTAGTTTAACTATTAATACTATTGAAATTTCGACAGTGCGTGATGTAATTAAATTCAGTTTTTTCTTGAAATTCTTTCATTACGCCTAATTATTGAGAAAAATCTAGTACATATCGCATTCATTGATATTGGACAAAGGCTTCGATAACGTAAACTGGAATTTGATGTTTAAAATCTTGAAAGACATAAATATAGATTATAGAGATTGAAGGATACTTTTTCACTATATAAGAATTAAGAAGTGTTAATAAATAATGAAGCCAGAGCTAAGATAAAAAAGGGAGTAAGGCAAGGATGCTACTCGACGTCACTACCTTTTAATGTGTTCATAGAGAAAGCGATGAAAGTTTTCACAGAGAAAAAAACGCCGGAGTTAAGATCAATAGAGTCAGATATAGCACACTATTCGGTACGCTGATGATATAGCATTGGTAGCAGAAGAGGAGAAAGATTTACAACAGTCTCTAAATGATTTGAATACACACTTAAGGGAAAAATATAAAATGAAAATTAACGTAGAAAAACCAAAATAATGATGTATACAAATGATACTGATACCATGCAAACTTTAGATATGACCTTAAACGGAATAAAAGTATGCTAAGTAACAGAATTTTCTTATCTTTGAAATTTGATAACGTCAGAAGGAAGAACAGAAAAGAAAATAAGGAAAAGAATAGCACGAGCTAAAAATGCTTATAATAGAAAGAGAAATCTTCTTATATCGAAAAATGTCTCTCTGCATATCAGGAGACTGTTCATTAAGACATTTGTTTGAGCGTCGCTTTATACGGCCGTGAAACCTGGACAATGTTAAAGAGAGAAAAATTAAAATTACAAACCTTTGAAATATGGTGCTATCGAAGGATGCTAAAAATATCATGGGTGGATAAAGAGTCACAAACAAGGAGGTATTCGAAAGGATTGAAGAACAACCAGAGATATTAAATACCATTGAAAAGAGAAGAAACAGTATATGATCTGCCATCAAATCAGACATTTCAAATGGCTCAAAAACTTAATAGAAGGAAAAGCAAACGGGAAACTACGAAAAGAAAGACCACGAATCCGATTTGTGGACACCATAATAAAAGATCAAACCCCTATGTAAAGATAAAAAACGCTACCCAAATCAGGATTTCACTGTGTATAAGCTATGTTGCCCGACCAAACGGTTGAAGAGAAATGATGATGACGACGATTAGCATCTGAATGTGCTGTAAAAACATTATCTTTACTGTCAAAATTATCATTATCATTATACTATTACTACAGAGTTATTTATATATGCATTTTCTGCCTTACAATAATATTTTACACTCTGACGCATACCGTTATGTATTCCAGCCACAAGGAATAGAAGCATATACCGTATTTACTCGCGTAATTTACGCACCCTAATTATTGCACACATTTTTTTGGAGAAATAATATAAACCATATTTTCGCGTTATTAAAATACACATTAATAGCTACTAACGTTACTAGACAATGTCTAATTTCTTAGAAGTAAATTACCGGTACTCGAATTTATGTTACCTATTATTGTATAAATATATTTGGTTCGAAATAAAGGTAACTGATTTCACTTAATCGGTGTGTTTTGTTTAGGTAAGAGGTAACTTTGAAATACACACCTATTACGTATAATCCGCAAAATGCTGGTTGATCTGATTCCCCCCAGCGTTATTTACGCACCGCCTTTTTTGGCAGGTTAAAAACGGCAAAAAAGTGCGTTAATTACGCGAGTAAATACGGTATAGTCCGTTGATAACTCTAAATGCGCTCAAGGTAGCAATAAAATCGCTGGAAATGCTAATTAAGAAGCAGTAAAATTCCAGACAAGATCTAATGTGTACATTTTATTACAAACACACCCAAAATTTTTAATCGGTGGAAAGTATAACATCTGGTTCGGAGACAGACCCTACTTATTCGCCGAGTGATTGAATATTGCGTATATTTCAAACAGTGTATATGAATAATCTTATTCATTAATAGCGGATTGTGTTAATGAATTACATCTGGTATTTACAGGTTGAAAGGTTTCCCTCTTCTAGATTTTCTTATGATGAAAACCAAAAGGAAGCGAATCAGGTTGTGCGATGTTGTACATTGTAAAAATCGAGAAAGACGATCCGGTGCATTACTAGACCGCTTGCCATAAAATCAAATGTGAGAGTTTTAGTGTCGTTCCTGAAGCTCGCTTTAAGAATTTTACGTTTCGTTCCTCACCATATTTACAACTGCTTTAACATCAAGAACTTAATAAATAAATGAATGTCACATTTACTTAAATCAACATTGGTTCTTTTTTTTTTTCTTTTCTTTTTTTGAATATAAATGGTGTATTTAAAAAAAAAAAAAAAAAATGTTTGTGAAAAGATGCATGGAACTAGTGTGCTTAAATCACAAATAAGTACGGGTGCGTGTTTAGTTGAAATAATGTATTAATAAACATAGAACCGTGGATGTGGTAGATTCCTGAAAAATTAACTCCCTCTACTCACCAAGCGTGTGTGTTTATATATGAGTTTTTCTAAGTATAACTTAAAAATATTGTGTGCAATGATTTAATGGCTATTTACAGGAAGTGCATAAGATAGAAAGACACTATGCTACATTTGCGGTTTCGCGATTGAATTTGAGTTTAGGAGGGTTAATAGTGTATTAGTAGCCATTTATGAACTTCCTGTGCATCGCAGACTCCATATACAATAGGAGATTTGTAGAATTTTCTCTAGTGATGATTAGAGTTTGGGAACTATTAACGTTATATTTGGATCTAAAATCATTAAACCTGGAACAGTGAAAGATATGTTCAATGTTACCTTCAACACCAGAGATACACACATGGTGCATCCAGGGCCATTAGAAAGACGGAACCTGTGTAAGTAGGAGCAAAATTTTTCGTGCTCCGAGAGCACCCGCGCATTGTAAACATTAATGTTTAAATTTTTTAATTTCGATCTGTTAAAAACTTCCGGGAAGAACATGCATGTCTTTCTTTCGGTTAACGGTCTCATCTCGGCTGCCATGTTGCGAGAAGTGTACCATTAATATGGTTTTTAAGATTGGTTTAGCATCCCGTCAACCTTCAAACAACCCCGCTGTGAAACTCCGTAACGAAGAGCAAACCGATTAACTTATTTAACTCGTTAAAGTATAATAAGAGTTTAAAAATTTAGAAAAAAATATACACACCGCTACATCTTACAAACATGTGTGCACTTCCATAACCACACACGCGCATATACACACATACACAACCACATAAACGCGCCATTTTGCTGAAATAAAGGTGAACTAGTTTTAATCGGTATTATTTTTAATTCGGAGAAAAAATTTACAAACGAAAATGATACATCTTCAACAGATCTGAGAAGAACACCGGTAGCATCATTTTTAATTGGTAAAAAATATTTCCACGTCTTCCTGAAATTTGATTGTTCGGAGTATACGCAGTCCGGAATCCTTAATCATTTCAAAGAATTTACTCAGTACTATCTTTTACATATTGATACGGATTCGGGATTTACGGTGCTTTTAATTTTCGATCTCTCGACATCGTCCCATTGTTCGTTGTCAGCGAAAAACACGGTCCGGGGCGCTTACGCGGATGAAAATGTATTTTCCGATTTTCGGTCGAAATTTCGGCACGTGTACACAGTTAGGGTCTATGTAAGTGGCTCGATGTGTGCGTGTCCTGCGACAACAGGGTAACGTCTGGCCGGCAGTGTAGTCGTGAGAGAGATTAGAAGGATTGTACTGTGTACAGCGAGTGTATATGTGCGTGCAATTATTCGATCGGCTGATAGGCATAGCTTTTTGTGCTATTTAATTCGGCGATTGGAGTCTAGTCAATGCTGCAAGAACAGAAGTCGCGGAGCCGAACTGCATGAACAACTCCCTCTATCTCGTAGGCTCAAGCCACCGGCGAGAACCCCTTGAGGGAATTTGCTTTGGCACTATCTGTGTACAACTGACTGTAGCTTGGAAAAAGTTGCATTATTTCCGCCACAATACTGGTCCGAGCGGTCGCTCAGCAGGGATAAGTCCGTAACAAACGGAGTATCCTCTCAGGGGAGTTCAACATACTGATGTTTAAGGTCATAGTTGCAGTTAATTCCTTTTTCCTTAAGGAGGGATAGTACTTTGGGGAGGGGATCGTTTGGAAAGCCATGTAGAAATTGTTATCGTGTTAATTATTTTTATGTTCTAGTCGTCATCCGAACGCAGCCGTTTTTCATTGTAGTCGCCGTATCGCCGTATGTATTTGTATCTTTAAAGTTTTTTTTTCTATTAACCTGGCACGAAAGCATCTGGCCACTAACAATTTCTTAATTTTTACACGTTCATATCGTTTTTTTGAACTTTTCTTTTGGTTTTTTCTCGAAAATTTTCCATGAAAGCCTTATTCTCTTCATCTAGTCGCGCTGAAACCGCGCTTGTTTTTTGTGAAAATTTTTTCTAGTTTGAAAAATATAGGTGTTAGCGTTTCTTTCGATTGAACACGTGGTCCGTGTTCATTGTACGTTGTCCGCGTGGGCAGTTTTCCCCCTTTTCCTTCCTGAAGGAATTAAAAGAAAAGTTTTTTTTAATAAATGTTTCGGGATGACCATCGAGCATTTACATGACCGTGTATTTTTAAATTTTTTTCATATCGAGTGTTGAAACCGACGTAAAGTCTAGCCTACCTACCGATTCATCCGAAATGTGACATAGGAATTACCACTACGCCCGTAAATTTCCATATCTGACCGGATCAATAAGAAAAACAAAAAATTGATGCCCAATTACAAGAATAGAAAACCCCTTAGCGGTACAATTCATTTCAAATTTCCGTTCGGGAAAAGTCAATTCATTTCAATGTGCACGGATATAAGCAATAGTTTGCCCCGCCTTTCCATACATGATTTCACGAGTCTCCTTTTAATTGTTCTTAGAAAGTGGAGAATATGCAAATTAACATTCGCAATGTCAAACATTCAAAAGAAGAAAGACATTGCCCATTTTTATGCATGACGACCAGGATCAAGTAATTAAAAAAAATTATTATTATACTACAATAAAATTCCGTAATCGGGATTTTTTACATTTTTATTTTTTTACGTCTCAGTGAAGATATTTTTTATTAGCTACACTACTGAAGTTAGCCGTAGAAAAATATAAACGGGCCACAAGAACCAGCCGACTCGATTTTGGAATGACTAATCCGTAAGTACTAAATTTTGACTGAACAGAAATAAATCGCAGACCAGAGAACGTATGAGAAAAATTACGAAGTTAGTAGAGGAAGAAGGAAATGGAGATGTGATAGCTTGTAAAACGATTTGTGAATTAGACATAATAAGCAAGTTTTGAAAAACATGCGAAGATTTGATGAAGAAAACGGCACACGCAAAACAGCAGTAGTTTCGGTATAGAAGATTGAGCAGCAGTAGAGAAGTCTAAAGAATTTCGAATAATTTAAAGGATAGAAACAGACTGCACCAATTCTGCTATAATCGTTGAAGCCATCAGTACAGACTTGAGAGAGTTAAGGGTTTTTAAAAATTCCGATTTAATGACGTGGTGCAGAATAGGATTAAGAGGAGTAGGAGAAGGAAATTAGTTTATAGGATAGAAATTACGAGTGCGGATATGTGGCGAAAAAGAGATGGAAACGGTTTCTTACTGATGAATAAGAGCCAGCTCCGAGAAATAAAGGAATAGGCAGGAGCAGGAGAGAGAAAGAAATAAGTAAACTTCTAATGGGGAAACAATGATCTAAGTAAAATCTTCAAATAATTAGAAGAGGGATATGAATTTCAGTATGGATAGCAAAAGTACAAGTAGATTTCCGGGCTTCATGGTAAACATGGAAGCAAGAGAACCTGGAAGAATTTGTAAAATATAAGCAAGATACAGGGGTCGTTTCTCCAATTAGTACGGGAGAGGAACTTTATTAAGTTGAGTTTTTTCACCGAAAATAAGTATATATGACTAATTCGCCTATTGAACAAAAGATGAATATCCAAAGAAAACGCCTAAGAGTGAAAGAAGTTGTCAAGTGGGGTTGGGCTATTATTTAAAGAGAAATTAATTAAAGAAATATCATAAGAGCCAAGAGTAAAAACGACAACAGCCGATTAACGATGAATATTGGATAAATTTTTTTAGTGTTCTTAAATAGTTTTGTAGTTGAAGGTTAGCCATAGAGATGTCCTATGACAGTAGATGAAGATGTCATCAACAAAAAAAAAAGAGACAAAACAGAGCTTAGAGACAGAAAAATAGTTTTAAAGGGAAGGTATTAAACAGGGTTAAGACGCAAACGACTTGAGGCAATCTACAAAACTAGACTAGAGTCAAAGTAGAGAGAAGAAAAAATAATGGTTAAATATTGGAAAAGAATAATAACAAGAGGAAAGAGGTTGGTAAAGTTGAAATTGTCGAAGGCTTCAAGAACATCGCTAAAGGAAGCATTAAGAATTTTTTTATTGATAAACAATATATAAACGTCTAAAAATATAGTAGGGAAGGCCAAAAACTGAATATGTTATTAAATAACTGGTTGTTGTGCAACCAGCTGAGACGTCTATTAATTAAGCTATTGGAAAATAAGAATTAAGAAAGGTTGGACGAAGTAAGAAAGAGCTAGGTTTAGGAATTAGAGGATTTTTGACCCAAGGAAGTAAATTATCGCTCAGGAGAAATAAATAATTTCGGGGAATGAAATTTTCTGAGATTAAACCATTGATTGTCATTACAACCATTGCATGCCCGGGGAGGCGAGTGTTGTTCTAATCTCCATCTATGATGAAAGAAAACGATAGGAAACTGGTGAAAGCCTGAAAAAAGAAGTTACGTAGATCGTAGTTAGGAGTTCTATAGACGGATGTAGATGTGAAATTAAATAGTCAATGGGGGTTGTTACTGAAATGTGGACAAGGTTGAGGCAGGGAGAGCTGGAAGGAAAGGAAGGATGAATGTTACGAGTCAGAGATCAGATGTCATTTTTAATTCGAATAGGTGAATAACCGTGTATGCGGTTAAAGCTAATTTCAGAGAAACCCCGGTAATTAAGGTTAGATTAACTCGTTGACCATGTTTCTGAACGTAAAGTAGTGTACTAATTTGTGTTGATTCAACAGCCTCTCGAGGAAGAAGTACCTAAGACTTTGCCAGTTCCGGTGAAATATTTTAAGTTGCTGAAACATGGTGGAAAACAAGGTTAAAAATGATTGAATTAAGCGTTGCAGTAAAAGAAAAAGGGCGACAAAATGAGAAGAGATAAAGGAATTTAAAGAACCGAAGAAAAAGGAAAGGAAAAAGGAAACGATCAGAATAGGGATTAAAAAAAAAAATCATCACAGAATAACGGATTTATTGAAGAAAAAAAAAGGAATAGATTCCTCATGAAAATTATTACGAGAATGACATTGTAGAATGACAAAACAATAATAATGGCCAGAGAGGCATAGATGGCACCAATCGCTCGAAACAAACATTGCGTCTGAGTCTTGAATTCCATCAGCCAACCCAGTTAAAGAAAACAATTAATTCTAAAGAAATACTTTGCAAAATTTAAAAAGCTGAACGAAAATTACCCGAATGTGTCATTGCAAACCTTATTTAACAACCTATTTGGTAGCAATAACAAAGGCATAATAAAAAGGTTGAAGAAAAATGTGGCAGGGAAAACTTTAGAGTTCAAATAATTTATTAAGAGCGGGAAGCTGAGAAGGCAGCGACAAGCGACTGAGGCGCAAAAAAAAATCATTCGCGTGAATGAAACTTATAATAGTAAGTATACTTATATACAAAACTGGAAACTTTTGAGATGTCATAGTGAGTAGTAACCATCATAAGAACTTATAAATACAGGAAATACCCCTGATTTGATAATTAAGACTGTAACACTTGACGCAGAGCCAGTAATTTATCTTCCTAATTGAAAATTTCAAATTTGTTGAAAGCAGATAGCAGTATGGAAATTGGAGGATTGGAAGGAAAGAGAGAAGTAGGATCACCGAAGGAGACCTTATTAAAGGTTAGTGTAGAAACCCTATTATTGACGTCGGAAGAAAGCATTGTAGGTGAATGGGAGGCAAAGTAATGCGGTGAAATCGTTTAATGTCAGGATTTCCTTGTCATCTTCCCTTCCAGCTAATGCTTAAAAGATCCTACAAAAAAGTGTTAATAAACTGCAGCAGTCCTGATGTAATTTTCGCCACAACGAACGCAATGAAAACTAACTAGGTTATTTTGTTGGATGGTGGCGCATTTAGAAGCAGAATGACTACCGGAACAAAAAGAGCAGATAGGTTTGTTCCGACGTGAAGAACTGTAATGACCGAATCGGAGACAATTATAACAAAGTATATGTCTACGAATAGTTGGCTCAACCTTGATATAGAAGACATCGTATAAATTGACAATAGGCAAAGGAGTTGAGCTCAAACATTTAATTTCTATAACAGGAATCGGCACAAAGGAATTTTCGGCGAAACGTTTCTGTAACCTTCTGATATTCTAGATTGGCACTTCCGAGGAGCAGTTTAAGAAGTTCATCGATAGACAAATCAGTTGGAATATCACGAAGCAGGCCGAAACGGAACGAAAACGGTTACGGAATAAATAATTACATCTTAAGTTCTTTATGGACGTTGTTGGGAATTGCTTAGCTGTAAAAGTAGAGGAATAGTTAAGCTTAATCAAATTCTTTCCTGAAAGAGTAATTGCGCATAAACCGTTAACCTTTTTATAAAACATTTTAGCTAAAGCTTTGTTTTTATTTTCCGAATTCTCGACTAAAGCCAAAATTTGTCCTTCGAAGTTATTCGAAAATATAAATGTTTATGTCGGTGGTAGACTTATTACGAGACATGGTCATTTTTCGAAGTAAATAGATTGAATAAGGACGGAGCAGATAATCGGTGAACAGTTTTATTCGTTTTGTTGGTGGCTTTTTTTAAATGTTTGGTTCCAAGCAGAACATTGTAATCGTCTTCTCCTTCTTTGACCTTACTGAGACGTGAGGTAAGCAGGAAGAATAATAATAAACATGTCAAACATAAAAAAAAAACACGACAATACAAAAATAGGACGACACTCCAACACTCGCTGCGATTCGACTCACCATGTCTCTCGAGCGGGACGTCCAACGAATTCACCCGGAAATAGAATTTGCACGGTAAATAAAAAATTAATTTTATTTCGTAAAAACCACGACGGACAACGGAAAAAACAAAGCAAAATGATTCACAAAACATTTGCTGGAGAAAAAAGTTATAAATGATAGCAAAACGAAATTATTTTAATGGCGACTAGAAAAAAAACAAAAAAAAACAATAAATTCTTCACACGAAATAATACTGTAACGATTTAGTCGAAAAACAAAGAATATATGCCGCGTAACAAACTAACCGATGCGTGCAGGGAAAACGGTACACAGTAAACGATCGGCGACCTTTGGCAGACGCACGGCATCCGAATAACGATAATCACAAAACTATACCTGATAACACGGTGGTAAGAACAACATTGTTGTCTTCGCTACCGTATGCTGCTCGGAATAGTCGGTACAAAAGTCGCGGCCAACGGCAGTGAGCGAGGATGATGCCCGAAATGCCGAAATAAATGAATTTATTATAATAAAAGATAATTTATACTCGGACATCGTCGACAAATACTACCGCATACGCCGAATCTGTATCAACATGGAATATTCTGTTAGTTATTTTCATTACGAAGTTACAGGTATGAGTAAGCAAACAAAATCGCGCAATCAAATAAAAATAACTTCAAACCGATAGAATATTACGTATAATTGGGTGTGAAAATAATTTTTATAGGTATAAGAAATTTTAATAACAGCTTAAATAACGATTTGAATATAGCTTATAACATCACTAATTTCCTCAGGAGAAAAATAAGAAGTTTAAAATTGTGTATATGGACGTGACATTAACGGCCAAGTGACGGAGGTCTCAATCTGGCTAGGTAGAAAGACAATTCCTATATAGGCTGATTACTAAATCTTCAAATAAGAAATTAAAAAATTACTTGTTTTTATATTCAAAGGTATAAACGTTAATTGGAAAAGAGTTATTTAATAAACAGTTGATAACAAACGCCATGAAGTTGCTGTGTGAAACAAAAGTCAAAATGATGTTCATATCTTCCTCCATTCCCACCCATGCACACATATGCGCGCGCTTATGTACATATCACATTTCTAACTTTGTATAATTTGAAAAAAAAATGAAATAACCAAAATCACCTCTAGTAATCCAGTTAATGCTCTAAATGTGAAAAGAACAGTGTGTCCATAATTTGCAGCATATGGCAAGAATAGTGTTACCAATGAAACCGAAATTATTTGTAGTCCAAAAACTCTGACTCCTCCGTAATGATCCGCGAGCCAGCCGATTAGAAGATCAGATAGCGTGTAGCCGTAATAGAATGAGCTCAAAATCTGACCTTTCTCTACTGAAGTCCAATTGAAATCAGCAATCTATGTTATTAAGAAAACATGCATTTACTTTCGTAGATTTATACATTATTTCTGATAATATTTTAAGTAGTTCATAAGGAGTAATAATTACTACTCGTGTTTCTTCGCGTTCATTTATATACCAATTGGGTAAGAGCGTTCTTTATTTTCGTAATATTATCTATTTGCTTTAGCTGAATAACGCGTTTACTTATTTGTCTTGGCCAAGTATTCTTGTAAATTTGCTTGTATTATCCTATGTGTGAGTTGTGCGAGTGGGTTTATCAGCTGTACTTTCGTACAGTGTAGCGCAAGTACATGCGGTCGCGTCGTGACGCGTGTATCGTCACAAAAGAGATACCGCATTATCATTATAATGAGCTTGACTGCGGCTCAGCAGAACGGTTTGAGTCAATCTGGAGGCTCTGTGTTAAAACCGGCCGTTATCTAACTAAGTACTGGTGCCCGTGCCAGCAGCTCGTCCGTGACAAATACCGTCACTGACTCTATTTCCATTACTGATACCACTAATGATACTGCTGATGCTACTCCTCTCAGCAATGCTAGTACTACAACCACTACTAATAACGTTCATCAAAATAGTCGTAATAGCGCTGCTAACGCACTCTCTGTAGACTTGTCTAAAACCTTTACATGCAGCTATACAGATAACAGGGATTCTCAGATACACATACCGCTTAGAAAAAATTATCAGCAATGGAACATCGTTCTCCCGAAACGTCGCCGACCGCGAAGTAAGTCGACTACTTCTTCTGATATCCCACCAGTTAGTTGTAAATACAAAGCATAACATCTTCCAGTTTCTTACAATTGAAGGTGATAACGACGACTCTAATAATTACGTTGATGCTGGTAAGGATATGACGCAGATAGCTAATGTTAATCTTAATAATGTAAATAACAATACAGAACAGTTAAATGATAATGAATAAAATAAGTTTTCTGCAAAACTTCCACCGATTATGGTTAAAAATATAACTAACTTTAATTCATTTAGGAACTTTTTAGTAGGCATACACGATATCGATTTCTCCCTAAAATAAACCTTGTCCGGTGTTACTATTGATGCAGCTAATTCATCTAGTTACCGCAATATTGTTAGATCATTAACAAACAATAAATATTTCTTTTACATCTATTCATTAGCAGAAGATAAGCCTTTTAGAGTTCTGCTGAAGAATCTTCTCTGGACCACAGGCGTTACTGACAAAAAAAAGCCATAGAAGGAAAAAACTTTGAGGTTTTCAGAATAATTAACGTACTGAAACATAAAACAAAGCAACCTCTTCCAATGTTTTTCGTTGATCTAAAACCCTTGCAAAATAATGAAGAACTCTTTAAAATAAATAGGCTTCTAAATACTGTCGTCAGTTTCGAAGAACCACACAAAGATTTTGGCTTAAAACAATATAAGCACTGCCAATTATTTGGCCACACAGCGAATTACTGAAATCTATCAAATCGATGTGTCAAATGCGTAGTTAAACATGAAACGAATAAATGCTCAAAAAATCTAGAAGATCCTGCTGAATGTGTTCTGTATGAAGGTAATCGCCCAGCGAGTAATAGAGGGTGTCCCGTCTATAAACAACAAAAACAATTCTACGACAGGTCTAGTAAAAAATGTCAACCGGAATCAACTAGCTATAATTTACCGCAGCATGCCGGGTTAAATTTCCCATCGCTACAAAACAGAACCGAAACTTATGCCAATAAGGTTAAATTTTTGTCATACAAGACAAATAATCCTAATACTAGGGTCAAGTTTGAAATATCATATAATATCAGTAATAATAATAACATCAATAATAGTAATAAAAATCAAAAAATCAAAAAATCAAAAATCAAAAATCAAATCAAATATTTTTATTATTATTATTATTACAGATTTCCATCTGTGCGCATGGAGTGCGAGCGATGGATTATTAAAATACAAAATAAAAGATAACAAATCGACAAAAAAGAGTAACAGAGAGGAGAAGAAAAAAAAAACAAAAATACATAATAACCGAAAATAAAACAAACAAAACAAAAAATAAATAAATAAATAAATAAAAACCTTATTTAGAGAAACATGATAAATGTACAGATATAATTTATGTAACGATTTTAGCATAAAAGTTGTATAGAGGATAGGCGGAATACATTTCTTAAAGGTAAAACTGTAAAAAAAATTCAAAAATACATGAAATTTATGAGTAAAATATAATGAAGAGAGTAAAAAATTTACATATATACATCATAGCCTTAAACAAACATTACACTTTGCATTCAAATATAAAAACATATTTACATTCTAAAATACAAGCATATTACATTCAGACATGTATTCACCCATAGATTAACTTTCATTTTACATATGGGTCAACTGCAGTATTTCGAATAGAAGTCGAAGTATGTTATTAATTATTTAAACTGGTTTGAATATGCATAAGTTAGTCCATGTTTACAGTTTCTGCGTTACGGTATAATACCAAAAGGGCACACATACACCCCAATCTCTAGTAGATCCCAAATGCACTTCAAAAACGCTTCGAAGTTTATCTGTAAATATGAGTCCAAAGTTGGTGACGTTCTTAATATACCTTTGGCTGTGGCTGGGGCGGGGGAAGTGACGTTTTGATTATATTCCTTGCCATCTGTGAATGACGTTGTTGAGGAATTATTATTTGGACATTCACTTCTTAGAAAGAATGCTGGAATCACGCGGTCCATTGAGACTGTGCGTTAGTCCGTTCCATAATCTAGGGTGAGCACTTTTCCTTTACGTTTCAGTACTCTAAATGGTCCAAAATGCACAAAAGTGTTGGGCAGGTCCTTCAGTACCTCATCTATAAATCGTTGCCAGGTCTTTGGGACGTTCATGAGGCCAAACGGCATTCGTATATGTTCGTATAGTCTAAACGGGAGGATTATTGCGGGTTTTTCTTGGTTATTCTTGTTGACGGGAATGCTATAGTACGCGCGAGTAATATCGATATTTGAGAAAATGTTGTTACCGTGGAGCCCAGCGAAACCATCTTCCAGACGTGGCATTGGATATTCGTCTAGCTTGGTAACTGCATTTAATTGTCGGAAATCGCCGCATAGTCGAATGTTACCATCTTTCTTGGCTGCCGCTACTGCTGGAGAGCTCCATGCTCCTTTGGATGGCTGTAAGATACCAACTTTTACCACTGTATCCATTTCTTGTTTTGCTCGTTTCCAGATGTCTGGCCGGAGACGTCGAGGTTTTGAGCGGATCGGTGGTCCAGCAGTTTCAATGTGAAGTGCGACATTGTGTTTGACCGGTGGGAACTCCTGTCGGGCTTGGGTGATTGATGGAAATTCGTTTAGCATCTGTACAACGCTATTGTTAATGGACACCACATGAATGTTGGAAGCTGTTGTAATTCCTTCACTGGTTGGTACTGATGTGAGATGTCGACTGTCTAGCAAGCGTTTTCGTGTTAGGTCCGGAATCAACTGACATTTCGCCAGGAAATCAGCTCCCAGAATCCCGTGTCCAACATCTGCTATTATCAGTGTCCATTTGAATATGCATGTCAGGCCCAATGACAGGTTAGTTTCAACTGAACCATATGTTGTGATCGGTTTCTGGTTGGCGCCTTTTAATCGAAAACCTGGGTCCAATCGTTTGTACTTTAGCCACTTTCCGATATGTTCTGGTATATATAATCGAAACGTCTGAGCCAGTGTCGATGAGGAATGTGCAGTGCAATTTTCGGTCCCGAACAAACATCCGCTGCGACTTGGATTGTATCGAAACAGTCGCATTCGTCCTGTTTCGATTCTTTAGTTTCCCTGTTGCAATTTCGGATCGAACTTGCTGCAGCCTTTTCGGCATTTTCGCGAATCTTTTCCAAACTTTGCATGGAAATAGCATACACCATCTGTGAAGAAGTTTTGACGCTCCATCAGCCTGGGTCGAGATTGCGATCGAGGTCGTCTTCTTTCATCTGCTAGCTGTGTGAAGGCGCAGGTGGACTGATTAGTTGGTGCTCCCGTCGCCATCTGCATGCTTAGTGTTTCGACCGTCTTGGTGAGCGTAGCAACAGCCGTATGTATCTTATTTATCTCCATCCGTAATTGACGCTGTTCCTGGATTTCTGCTATCTGGAAAAGGAAAAAAGGGCTGAATTTGCAAGTGGATTCCGCATTGCAAGTCGATCGCTGTAGAGCAGGTCTGCTGTTTTCGTTGCGTCCTCCAGGTTTTTCTCAGAAGTTATGCCAGTGACTAAGCTTCGGATGGACTGATCTATATTCCTTAGTCATAGAGGCCGGAGAACCAATTCATGTTTCGCATTGAGTGGCCCAGATCCAAGTAATCGTTTCATTTCTGCCAGTATCTGAGATGGTTTGCCCGAATAGGTGCGTGCAGATAACAATTCATCGATCTGTTGCTCTTGTGCAACTCCAAACGTGGACAGGATGGTCTCTCGGGCTTTCTGGAATTTATTTTTCTCCGATGACCGGAAAACTTCTCCTATTGCCAGTAACACTTCATCTGGTAATGCCGGATAGATCGCAGACATTTTTTCGTTGTCCTCCGTGATATTGTTGCTTTTCAGTACTGCTTCGACCATTAGAAACCATAGATCCGGATTGTTTTTGATATATATGGGAATGTTGACTCGGTGCAGAAGTCTCGGTGTTACTTCTGTGAGGCCAGATACGGTTGAGGAGTCTGCTGCTTCTTCCATTGTTGCCGGCTCTGCAATGATCTGTTGCTAAGCAATATCGATCAAGTGTGGCACGGTGGTTCCAAAATAATCGTGGTCGCCAATTGTAGCTTTTTTTTTTTTTTTTTTTTAATTGTAGCTTGGCGTGTACCAGGCTACTAAGAAATGTAGAGTTGCCGAAGTGAACCATAGCAAATTTGTAGAACGGTATATTTTGCCAAAGTGTACATCGAGTATAAAACGTCGAGGAAGTGTGATAAATAAACGTTGATCAAATATTATCGACAGTCATATAGGTTAACATTGATATTGGAGTGATCTTATTTTAACAGTAAAAATAGACGTGTACATATGGCGAATGAATGACGACTCTTATAGCGCGGGGTAAAATTGCGCGAAAAATAAAATTAAAAATTATGGCGGAATTATTTACCAAATTATTATTTATCGAAAGTATTTACAAAATTGTTATTTATCGAAAGTATTATTTACAATTATTATTTATATGAAAAATTATTTATAAAGTTTTTTGTAGTGTACACCTACAATAGAAACAGTAACAATAATGAATATGATGATGATTAGGGCCGGATTATAGCCAAAGGCCGCTGTGGGCTCAGTAATTTCTGCCGCCCTTGGAATAATTTATAAATTAAGTAATAAAAATTATAATCGAGTAACTGAAGTAAGAAAGGACATAAAAGTTAAAAATTAATTTTCAATTAAAAGTTAAAAAAGTTTTCAATTAAAAAATTTCACACATTTTTAAAACGTGTACCTAAATTTTATTACAATTCTATACATACATTATTCTTATTCTTCGCTGACGATATTCTCGTCTATTCCTTCTCTAATAATCTTTCTTCTGCCAATGAGGAGCTTAATTCCTCCCTTGCTATTTTGGAATTATCGTTGTCTTCTCTTCATCTTTCTATATATTTCCCCTAAGAAGTCTGCCTCTGTAGTTTTTACATTTCGCCCTTTTAACCGTTCCTTAATTAACCTTTTCCTGTGTCAACTCCCTATTCCTCTAGTTAACTCTTTCTCCTTCCTTGGTGTCATTCTTAATAGTAATTTATCTTTTTCCGATCATATCAACTATCTATGTACATCGGCTCTCAAGAGATTAAATTTCCTAAAAGCGTTGTCCCCCCGGAAATGGGGTGGCGATCCGTATATTCTCCTCATACTTTATAGATCCATTATTCTTTCTAAATTAGACTATTGTTCTTTTCTTTATGGCAGTGCTCTCAAATCCCTCCTTACCGAATTTTATCGCATCCAAAACTCTCGTCTTCGCCTCTGTATTGGTGCTCTGAATTCTTCTCCAACTCCTGCTCTCCTAGCCGAAACTGGCTTCCTTCCTTTATTTATTCGAAGACTTTATCTCGGTGAAAGATTTATGATTAAACGTCTTCATATTCCTCACTCAAAACTCGTGAATTCCTATCAATATATTCTGGACAACTGGCGTTTCTCTCCTAGAAAAATTCCAATCCTTTCACACATATCCCCCCGACTTGTCCTATTCTCTCAGTTTATCCTCTCCTATAATAAATCCCCGTACTTCACTTACAACTTCGTAGAACTGTCGTTTTCTCCCAAGTTATTTTCTTTTCCCTTGAACATTAAATCTCTTCCGTTTCCTGTAATACACAACGAATTTAACCAAACTCTACATTCACTTTTTCCAGATCACAGCATGGTTTTTACGGATGGCTCAAAATCTGCTTCAGGTGTCGGGGCTGCTTTTATCCTTCCTGATATCAACTATTCTGAGTCTTTTCAACTCCCTCCCTTTTCTTCTATCTTCTTAGCCGAATCCATGGCTATTTTACGTGCTATCCTTTTTATATTCCTATATATATACGGCAACGCTTCTAAATCTCTTCTGTTAAAGCTTGACCGCATTCTAAATTCCTGTCTTCGTCTTTGTCTGGGTGCACGTAAATCTACTCCAATTCCTGCCATCCTCTCTGAATCCAAATCACTCTCTTTGTTCATCCGCAGATCCTATCTAGGCTATCGTTTCCTAATCAAACGCCTTCCCTCCTTTTCCTCTAGAATTATAGCTGCCTATTGCTCTATTTTTCACAACTGGCGTTTTACTCCCAACAGAATTCCAATTTTATCTTTCATTTCTGTTCGCCTTGCCAATTTTTCTCCCTATATTTTCTCCTATGATAAATCTCCGTACTTTTCTCTTAATTATTTCAGTCTCTTACATCCTCCTCACGTATTTCATTTGTCAAGTTCCGCCAAATTCCTTCCTCACTCTATAGTTAGATCTGAATTTCACATGGTTTTAAGCTCTTTATATCCCAATCATTCCGTTATTTTTACTGATGGTTCTAAGAGGGCTGATGGGGTTGGTGCCGCCTTTGTTTTTCCTTCTCACAACTACTCCGAATCCTTTAAACTTCCTTCCTGCTGCTCTATATTTACTGCTGAATCTGCTGCCATACTTCATGCAATTCTTTTTATCTCTTCCTCTTCTATCCTTTCGGATAAATTTCTTTTAATAGCTGACTCTGAAAGTGTCTTGCAGGCGGTCTCTTCTCCCTTACCGTTGCCCTCTTTTGATCCTTTCATTCTACTTATTCGTAATCTAATTCACGAATTATTCCTGTTCCGTTCGATCCAAATTGATTTATTGTGGATTCCTAGCCATGCTGGAATTGAGGGTAATGAGGTGGCTGATTCATTGGCTCGCCTAGGAGCATCCAATGGACATCCTCTTCATAAATTTTCCGTTCACAATATTAATCATATTTCCAAACAGTTTCACCTTAGATTATGGAAGGATATTTATTTTTCTCTTTTCTCAAATCCGAATTCCTTTTATCTTTCCGTTCAGCCCTTACCTTCTTTGACCAGATGGTTCGATATGTTTCCTTCCCTTTGTCGTCCCCTGATCACCGCTATATGTCGTCTTCGTTTCGGTCATACCTTTCTCCCTTCGTCATTTTATCGGTTTTCCCTCGTCTCTTCTCCGCGGTGCCCTCTTCACCCAGAAGACTCCTTTTTTCTGTGTGATATCAATCACGTCTTCTTCGAATATTCCTCACTCTCTTCAGAACGTTCTCTCTTTTATTCTCGGCTTTTGGATCTTCGTCTTCCTACTTCATACAATGACTCTTATGTTCTCTCATTTCCTTCCTTGTCAGTTGTTCCTATTTTAGCTTCTTTCATTCATTCAATCTCGCACCAGATTGAAATCTAATATGTTATTCTCCGTTTGAACTATTACTTAGATTCCTTGGCTGATTGGGCTGTTGCTCTTCGTTGGCGTACCCATAATAAAAAAAAAAAAAAAAAAAAAAACAACTTCTTAGGCTCATCGTTGGTAACGATCTTGCCGATTCTTTGGCATGTCTAGCTGCAGTAAATACCGTTTCATAGACAGATTCCCCTCCCAATGTCTTTGTCCACTCTCTTATCGTTTTCACCATGACTTTTGGACTGATCTTTATCCGTCTCTTTTCTCCAATCCTAACTCTTTTTACCTTGCTCTACAACCCTCTCCACCTACTTCTTCCTGGTTTAATAATTTTCCCTGCATCAGCCGTTCTGTCATTTCTTCCATTTTTTTGATTGATTGAATAAAGTTTATTTACTAAATTTACAAAACAAAGAAAATAACAGTACGTTTAAACATTTTAAATTTTACGCGTATCGAGCAATTTACCCTCGCCAGCGTGCATCAAAAATACATTTATGCTTAAATTACAATATGAAAAAAGAAAAACTTTACATTTGTTATAATATTAGGAAAAAAAAACCAACAAAAAACTTAGCTTCGGAAAAAATAAATAAAGTGTAAGTTGTAAAAAAAAAAAGTAGAAGTATGATGGTTATTGGAGTGTCATTGCGCGTGTGTGCTTTAACACCTTGTTTAACGCTTGCGGACGGATCGGTGCACTATAAGATTAAAATAGCATATGTTTAATGCGTTTGTGTTTGTACTTTTTATATTTTAGCTGCAAAGAGGTTCTCGTGTAGTCTCCTATTCTTTTAACAAACACGTGATCACTAGTAGAGCAATCATCAAAGAATTTCTTAGCTTGCGTACGGATTGCGTTTACAATAAAGGGCAGTTTTAATACAGCGTGCATACTATTTATGTTAGTATACGCCGGAGCGCTTAGAATAATTCTGCAGCATTTATTTTGGAATCGCTGTACTTTTTGAAATGTAGATCTCGAGACATTAGACCACATTGGCGAGCTGTAAAGGAGCACAGGCCTAATGATAGCTTTGTATAGAAGTAATTTATTTTCTGTTGTTAATTTGCATTTTTTGTTGAAGATGTGCCTCAACATAAAATTTCTTGCATGCGCTTTATTTATAGCGTGATCAACGTGTTTGTTGAAAGTTAGCCGCCGATCTAGGATGACCCCCAGATATTTAACTTCATTTTTAAAAGGGCAGACTTGATTTCCCAGGTTTAATTCCGGGGAAAAAGCGGGCCTTCTTTTTGTAAATAATTCGCCTTCGCTTTACAGTCTGCTTCCTGCTTTCCTCTTTCGTTTTAATATTGTTCAGTCTCCCTTGTTCCATCCTCCTATCTTAAATTTGACCTATGATGTAAATCACCTCCTATTCGGATGCTCATCTATCTCCTCAGAACGCGCAGTCCTTTATTCTAATTTGCTTGGCCTTGGCCTCCCGACCCCTTACTGTGCCCACTACGTTCTTGCCCTTCCTTCTCTTTCTGTTGTTCCTATATTGGCTATCTTCATTTCTTCTGTTTCTAATCGCTTCCTGATTTAACTTTCAAGTCCCTACGTTTCATTATTTGTTAGTCCTTTGTGCTGGGTAAATGTCCTGAGTTGACGCGCTCAAGATAAAAAAAAAAAAAAAATGTGTCAATTAAAGTTTACATTTTTTACAACACAATTTTAAAGATGCAAATTCATTTATTACATCATCGAAGTTTAAATTCTTTACTAACTGTTCTTCAATGAATAAAACAGATAAATCGTTTAACTCTTTTGGTGAGACATTGTTGATCTGAAAAAATGTTTAATTCTTTTCATTGTAGGAAAGGAGCGTCCTGCTGAGCAAATTTTTTTCAGCGCTAATCTTTCTTTGTGTTTTTTCCTATCATGTTATCACGTTATTGTAATTGTGTTTTTTGTAGTGTTGTTAGAGTTGGTTTTTCCAGTTACACTTTGAGTTTTTACTTCTGTTTGTTAAGTGATTACAAATGAAATAAAGTGTACATTTATTCTTAATATATTATTTTCGCCGTTAGCGTGTTTATTCATCAGATTCAGTATTCAGAATAGTTTCAACAGGTTATGGGCTCAGCACGCTTCCTGCAGTGCCCCAGTGCCACACTGCTTTGAGCACCTTTCATCGTTTGGTACGGCAAGAAATAATATAAATAATTCTTCGAAAAATCTTCTAACTTTTGTCGTATCAATTAAATACCGCTACTACATTTGTGAATTTTCAGTTTTTCTTCCAGTCTTGTTTGACCTCTTATCATGCCGACCAGCCATTGTCTTGTGCACACTTGGAGAATTTCCTTTAACTGCTAATATAACACTGTTTTGCCTAATAATAAGGAAACGTTCCGGTTTATACTTCGTTAATTTTAAATTCATTTCTCGATTCCCCTGCCTACATGTCATTTGTCTATAATCATTTGGAAATTTTACCTAAATCAATATATTCCAATTTTAACTTTTCTATACATTAATGCAAGTTAAAAAATGATTTTATCACATTCCTCTTCTACCCTGCTGCGATTAAAGCGTCATAATATGTAACAATATTTTGGAAATTTCAAGTATTTTTCAAACGAAAAAAACTCTTCAATCTCATGCAAATTTGCCGCCTTTCGAATTTTGCTGCTGTGGGCTGTAGCCCATTTAAGTCCGTGGTGTAAATCCATGGCCGATGATGATATTAATTAAGTTAATTAAATTTATTTCAGTTACAGAAAATTTTTGCTCTTGATTCCTATTTTAAAAATATATAAATGTGATATTAATAATAATAACAAATAATTTTCATATAATTGCTAACTTTATAACATTAATGGTAATACTAGTACTAACAATAATGCTGAGAAATTTAAAATTCAAACGAAAAATTCAATTTACATAGAGCAATGTGTAAGGAAGACATTTTTTTTCCTCTTTTCCTCTCTCTCCTTCCCCCGTTTTTTCTCTTCTCCTTCTTCCTTTCTCTTCAAGTTTTCAATTAAATTTAGCTTTAAAACCAAATTTATGAATTTATTAAGTCTTATCACAATGTAACATCTGGCAATACTGTATGAAATCTTAAGTGTTTACTTGTTCATTTATTTTGTATACGGTTTATTTACAAGTTTACAAACTTACAGATTTGTGTGTCGCAGTACTATCGAATAGACGTGTATTATTTATGTTTAACACGGGAATTATTAAAATAAATGAGATCTGAATTGTTATAATCTTATCGGGCTTATTGGATACGATTAAAATTGAATTTGTATGCTTAATTATTTTTAAGGTGCAATCATCTTTAAGTGACACTTCGTTACAAATTCTTGTGTTATTAGAATTGTGAATTACAGTTTAAAACATGGTTAATTATTAGTTTATGTCTATATTTGTAGTTTTTTAATGTCACTTTAAGTGTTTCTGGCAATAAGTTAAATAATGATGCACCCAAGTACCTCGCCTGTAACCTAAAACATCATGATATTTATTATATCGCGGTATGTAAGCTTTTTCTGTAGCAGATGATCTTGTAATACCAGTGCGAAGTTCGATGTGGAATTTATTTTTAGTTTTTAGCACATAAGTTAACAAATTTATGAAATACAAGTTGCGAGGGCTCAATATTTTGCCTACATCGGTATGCAGCTGATCATACTTTTGGACACAGCCTTTTGTAAGAAGTTTACAGGAGCAATACGATAACTCGCTGCATTCCCCCAATGTATTATTCCGTACGAGAGGATGGGCTGATATAATGCGATTTTGGCTTATAGTTACAATTTATTATAAGTTTTATACATAAAAAAGAATTATCTTCTCTCAGATGGGGTGGCGACCCGTCGATTCGTCTAATTCTATACAAATAAGTTATTCGGTCCAAACTCGACTACTGCTCTTTCATTTATGGCAGTGCCTTCAAATTTCTCCTTTCGAAACTTGATTCAATTCAAAATTCCTGTCTTCGTCTAAGCATTGGCGCTTTAAAATCTTCTCCTATTCCTGCGATTTTATCTGTATCTTTCACTCAACCTCTATTCATTCGTCGTTCATTCCTCAGTTATCATTTTTTAATAAAATGCCTCCCCACTCCTTCATCTAATCTTATTTCTTCCTATCTTCATATCAGAAATCACTGGCGCTTGGCGCCTCATAGAATACCGATTCTATCGAATATAGCTGCTTGTGTTTCCAAATTTTCTCCCTACATTTTCTCTTATAGCAGTATTCGTTACTTTTCTTATGATTTTAATAGCATATGGCACCCTATCAATTTCTCCTCTCTCCCGATCCGAGCTAATTCTTCCTCTCACAATGTAGTCAACTTCGAATTCCTTCAGCTGCTGGACTCTTCTTTTCCTTCCCATATCTTAATCTTCACGGATGGCTCTAAGAGTAATAGGGGCGTGGGTGATGCGTTTACGTCGCCCACGTTTCTGCACTCTGAGTCCTTCAGACTTCCCTCTCTATTCGATCTCTCGTCTTCTCTTTGTTCTCATCCTGTTCCATTCTCACAGACTTTCTATGGGTTCCTAGTCATTCCAATATAGAGGGAAATGACTCAGCTGACTTTTCAGCTGACTCAGACGCCCGCAATGGTCCTTTCCTCGACTGTTTCTCTTCTTCAGACGTTCTTTCCCTATCACGCTCTAATCATTCCAGACTTTGGTTGGACATGTATCCATCTTTATTCTTAAATTGCTTTTTGCAGTACCGTCTTATTCAACCGCTCGTTTCCTGCCTTTGTTTCATTTTATTCCTGCCTGTCGTCATTCCACTGTTATTTCCTTAATTAGACTCAGAATCAATCATTCTCTACTCTCTTCTTCTCGCTTTCGATTCGCTTTGTCCCCTTTTCTTTTCTGCTCTCTTCATGCTTCTGAGCCTCCTTGTATTTGTGATTCAAATCATATCCTTTTCGAATGTTCTGTACTCCTTAACGAACGTTCCCTTCTTTCTCCTGGCTATTTAGTTCTATCTCTTAATTTGTAGTGTTGTTGGGTCAAAGCCGCTGGCGAGCCCAGGGTAGGGAAAAAAAAAAGAATGATCGGAAAATCTGCAGGAAGAAACTTCCGTGGTAACATCGAGTTTTATATTCGAATTTTCAATTCCCCGGACACATACATGGTCGAAACAAGAAGAACAAAGATCTTGTCGACGTCCAACAAATTTATATTTAAATTTCCCCTAATTACGGCTGTATCTTTTAAAACGTTTACGATATTATTCAAATCGTCTAAAAATTCAGTGTAATGAGACTCGCAGGAGCGATAAATACCGACAATTAACGATAATGATTTAGATTGATATGTTAGTAAACTATGTTACCAATTGAGATAGTTATATTCACGTCAGAAATTTGAATACTATTTTTAATATATACTTCAATACCTCCAGATCTTTTGTTAGTTCTGCAATCCGCTCGAATATCATAATCTGGAATCATATGTCGTTCTACTTCGTCGGAAGTTAACCGTGTTTCAGTCAGTACCATAAAATCATACTCGATATTAGATGCCTTTAATGAAATTAACAGGTTATTGAAGTGCGTTCTGAGGCTGCTTACATTTTATGTGAATATTCTAAGTCATTTTAGGTTATTTGTTTCAAGTACTCGTAGTTAGTGTGCGATATTAAAGTTATGGAGTATATGATAATAGTTTAAGCTATTACTGACAGAATATATTAGTATATATGTAAATAACGTAAGGCAAATGTTGACAGTTAAAATTATAGTAAAGTAAACGAAGATTAGGTACATATGTATATTTTTTAAGAAAAAGTAAAATTTTTTTCTCTTTATGTTGATATTTTATGAAATACGTAAGAACTGAGGTCATAAATAACTTATTTATAATCAGAATTATGTGTTTCTTCTTCCTTAATTATTTGTAGCCAGATTCATTTGTCCGTTTGTACTGTGGGCCATGGTATGGGACAGCTAACTCCTTTTTAACCTTCGGCAATGTCATTCCTTTTCTTTTCAGGATGCATAGCATTTTTCGACGTTGATTGTTATTGTTTCTCCATCCTTGGCGTATAGCATTCTTTGTCAGATTCCATTCCTTGTTACTCCTAATTATTATTATTTACACGTGTTGATGGGTAATCATCTATTATTGGCAAGCCCAGGGAAAAACCCAAACAAGAAAAAGAACAAAAAAAATGTACGCAAAAAGTTAAATGTTAATTTAAGATAACTTGGAATTTTAATATTACCGACGCAATATACATATAAGCATATAAGTAAATAATGTAAAGAAGTAAACTTTGTACACTAAAGGCATATAACTATGGATGATAACTTTTTTTTTTTTGAAAATATATATATTTATTAATATTTACACATTTCCTCGTCAAGCTAGATGCTTGTCGACGAGTTTTCTTACATCTAAATGTTTCTACACTATACTACTTATATACTATACAATCTTATCGCCGCGTAAATCATTTTATTACAAACTTATTCTATTTTCCCTTATTTCTAACTTAGCTATAATTAATCTATTATTTATTTTATTTTTTATTTATTTATTTTAATTTTATTTTATTTATTTATTTTGTTCCGTCCCTTTTCCTTCCCCTTTTTTTCGCTTTTATTTATCACTATTTCCGTACTCTGTTCTCTTATTTCATGCTTATTATTGTTGCTATATTTCCCTCTTTCTGTAACCATTCCCCTTTATTTTCTTTTTTTCCTCCTCTATTATTTCTTTAGGCATTTTATTTAACTTATTAACAACTGCGTTATAACGTATTTGTCTGTTCTTAGGTACAAAAGTTAATATTTCAGTAATACCGGTGGTATGTCTAAATATACTCGTATAAGTTAACAACGTAAATAAACAAAGACAACATTTATTGTAAAATACGCTAAGAATAATCATATATATATATATACATACAGAGCGCGGCAGCATAACTTCCTTTTTTAAAATGTGCCACTTTTTTTCTACTACATTTTTTAAAGAAATAATAACAGAAAATCGAAATAAAACTGCAAGGCAAGAAGCATACATATTGCCAATGGGATCTAGAGTATCCGTTATTTCGATTTTCCCTTATTATGTCTTTAAAAATGTAGTAAAAAAAAAGTGGCGCATTTTAAAAAAGGAAATTATGCTGCCGCACCCTGTATATATATGTTTTAAAAAAAATTTTAATTTTTTACCTGGATAGTCTTTAAGGAGTAAATATAACTAAAATTTTATTCAATAATAGTTTATTTCTAGGAAAATTAACTTTAGATAATAGTTTAAATTTACCGCCGGTATATTTATATAAGTAGATATGTAAATGTAAATGCCGTTAGCAAACAAAAACAGGAAATTATTACAAAGTACAATAAAAATACGCTGATACATATTTGTTTCACAAAAGTAAAAGTTACTCCGTATGTTAAAAATGTTATAGCAATTATTACTCAAATTATTCTATGATATAGATATACTCAAATCGTTACCTCAATATTACCTCATTGCAGTTACAATAATGTCAATCCTTTACTTGAAATAACTTCAAGCAGGTCTTTATGGGCAATACCTAACTGCATCTATCGCCATAGTGTGGTGCTATAAGCTTTGCATATTTCTGAACTCTAATGGGTTGTGCTTGAGTGCATTTGTTGCTACATATCGTGTCCATGTTTTATTTGAAATTTTTTAACCAGGCTCTTATGGGAAATACCTCAGACCCAATTCTCTCGTTGGAGGGATTGGCCTGGTTAATATTCACTGGTAGGCTATTGTAAAGTTGAAGTCACTGCCGAGTGGAAAATAAAAAATAAATAAAAATTTTTTAACAACAAATAATTATACCAAAAACCAAAGCTGTAGAACACAGCTCGTTTTGAAAATTCATTCCAATTTAAATATAAACTTTTGTTTGGTACAATTTTGTTTTGTTAAAATTCAGTTTTAAACATTTCTGCTCAGAGAGACTAAATTTTTTTTTACAAAAAAAATGTTTACTATCGTAATGAAATCATATTAACCTCTACAACTGTTCCATTATCTAACATCACCGGATGTTTAGTTGTCATAGCAACTACAGCCACATTCAGATTAATCCGTAAAGCGTAGATATTGAATAGTCCGAAAAATGATAATATACATGTTATGTATCTTCTTGGAATCAACGATGAATTGACGGGCGGTTCTACTGATGACTTCTAATAAATTCAAAAGAAAAGGAAAGTAATATTCGCGTATTATATAAAAACAAATTACTTACTCGAATAACTAGTGCATGAATTCGGTTGTTATTAACTTACTTCGTCGATCTGATCATTTTTGTCAACTTCGACGGTTGAAACTGGCTTGTAAATACGATCGGTATTTCGGATTTCATACCAACCATGTTGGTCAGAATTTTTCATAATTTATAATTTCTTCGGTACAGCCAAGTAATTTACCTTTAATTTTTTTAATTTTGATGTAAATATTTGTAATTTGTTAGATTACATAAAAACGTAGGGTAAATAGATCCATAACGCACAAATGATGTAATTTTAAATGACAGTCGGTTAACATGATTAATAATCGTAACGACCTGTTATCTTAGTAAAACATTTAATTCTTTTTTACTGCGTAAGTTCGGATTATAAATTGAAGTGAAGTATGCAAACATACTTTAATCATTTATCAGTTGTATCCGAAGTTCAAAATTAGATTTGCCGTAATGGCCTTACTAGTTACAAACGGCGCATATAAAAAATGTGAGGAGGAGAATTAAAAAAAAAAAAAAAATGCTACAATAAACATAACTCTTAACATGGTGCAATAAAAATAAAAATAATAAAAAAGACTAATAAGAAGGCGTGAATAAGTTTCTCTATTTATTTGTTTTTGTTTTATTTTCTTGGTATTACATTTTTCTGTGTTCGAGTTAGCAACTTCGGTGGTATTCATTTTAAGAGACAAAATATTTTTTATCTTTCTATCTCCCCCATTCTAAAACAACTTCATGATTTTCTTCTCTTTTTCATTATCTTTCTTTCTTCTTACCGCACATCGTGTGCATGCACAATGTATTAACAGGCATCTTTTAATTTGTTTACATGTATTATAAAATAAAAAGGTAATTATTTTTTTCCAAATAACTCCTGTTCCAGAAAAAGTAGTTTTCCATCAAAGTTTTTTTCTCTCCAATGAAATAAATAAATAAAATTTGTAAATAATTTCTATTTAATTTGCAATGAAAGCATATTAAAGAGAAAAAAAAAAACGTTTAATATGATATGTTCTTTTTGAGCTATTCTTTAGATGCCTTGGTTAATTGAATATTGCTCTTTGTTAGCGCGCTACCCCCAAAAAAAAAATCAATTTATAGCACTTTTTTTTTCTTTTTTTTTTGCCTAGATCGAACCATTAACCAGTTTACTTCGAATACCTTTAAGTATTTTATTAATATATTTAAATTAACAATAATACGTAACTAGTCACTAATATATCTTTCCAAGATCAGGATTTACCATTTCCAGTCGTTTTTATGCATTTTTAAATAGCTGCTACACTCTTACTTGCTGGATCCAATACCATCTATGCAATACTTATGGGTAGTGTAATATATATTGCACGTAGTTTCTTGTATAATATATTCTAACTTGGTTGTACAACTCGCAATACCAAACCACATGCTCAACAGAGCCTGGTTCTCCACAGGTACACAAATCTGATTCCATCATATTAAATCTTTTCGTTAGACAATATCTCATTCTTAACCTAATGATTCTTTGATGTATCATTTGTAAATCAAATATTTGTGATAACCTCACTCTGAGCTTATAATATTTTCCGCAATTAAGTCTAGCTTTTTAAAACTTCTCTTCTATTTTCTTTGAGCACTGATTCGCACCGTTGTCCTAAATTTCGTTCAACGGTAACAAACGGTCGACCGAAAAGCTATAAGTGTTTTTTGAAACTCATCTACGATGAAATCTCCTACAAAACCACTATGCCCCGGCACTTCTTTATATTGCACAATATTGACATTATTTTTTAATTTCCTCCAGGAATTTACTAACAGTATGTCATTCCAGTTATCCGTTTTATTATGAATCTCCTTTAATGTTGGAAAAGGAATTCAACGTAAGGATTTTTTAGTTTTTAGCTTTACTTTTATCTAATAAAGCTTTAGGGATCACTATTATTTCCGCAGTGCGAGATGAATATTCAGGAACGGTAATTTAAATGTTCGTCTGATATTAAGACTTCTATTGCAAATTGCTGCTGCATAATTTTGCTTAGCTGTATCAATTGACACGTCCGCAAATATAAACTCATAATTATTACGCCTTTTACTTACAATTTCCTCGAAGATGTAGTCGTTAAAAAATTCACATTATACTTACAATATCACCTTATGGAGCAATCCGCATGTATTTCATTAATGGCATTGTCCCATAATATGATATTTTATAATTGTGACCGATTTTCATATTGCAAAGGGTTCGATATCTCACCACCATTTTAGAGTCGGGAATCTTTTGTTTATCCAGTATTCTTCGTTAGCAACATGCTGATATTTATTGGACGAAACTTATCTTCTTTACTTTTAAAAAAATTGATCATTTATAAACTGTATACAAATCCATACAAGAAGTTCTGCAGTTAGCTGCATTTCTCTAACTCTGCCAATTTTAAGATGGGAATCCAAAATAAATTCATTCGTTTGTGCTTTGTTTGTGCTCTCTCGTTTCATAATTTAATCAGAAAAACTTTGCACGGCCTCGGTCATGTTAAAGTAAGAGTTGGAAAAGGCGTTATTCGTTGGTTTGTGCACCATCTATTTTTTTTTTTTTTTGGTTCTCTTTTCTTTTCTAATCCGTCAGCGGATGGGACCAGCCTCGCCGATTTAAAAAGCGAGTTGAAAGGGGAATTAATCGTTGGTGTTTCGTTTGTTCTTCGTTTGTGCTCCTTCCGCTAAAGAACTGTAATGGACGGGGCTAGAGAAACAGCATCTCAAAGGAGTGAAATCGAACGTTCCAAAAAAAAAAAAGATTAACCAATCGTTTTCGTTTTGAACAGCAAAGGGTTTTGCGCTTTAATAAGAATTAGCCATTAATCTTCTGTGCGGCAAACAAGTAAAAATTAGCTCAGATTTGACAAAAAGTTGACTGCATATTTTTACAGCACCCGTTTTTGAGCTAGAATTCCTGAAATGCTTGTATATTATTTTTTTATCGTTCCAGGTTCTAACTATACAAAAGTTGATGCCAGCCACTTTGGCGTAAAGTTTGAAAAATAGTATGTTTTCTGCAATGTAATATTAAATGAACTGGCTACCAAATGTAGATCAATTGATCACTAAAATTCTCAATTAATTCGAAGTCGTCAAATTACTGACCATCAATTTAAAGAGTGCAGCTGCAATATTTTTGAAATTGTGCGTCATGCAATAAAATCGAACGCGTGTTTATCCGATGTGTTTTAATTTTATGTTATTCGGAATTCAAATTATCTACATATACCTGGTATAGTTTTACATCATCGGTTAATCTAAGCGTAGAATTTAAGCGACAGAATAGACCATCATACATTCACGAACACAAATATTTTTTTTTTTTTATCCCTTACGCATTCTTTTTCCTTTCCCTTGACACTTCTCTTTTGTTCATGCGTTTTGGTTTCTTACCGCCAATTTTACTTTTTTTTTAATTACATTTTTTTTTCTGGCTTGTCTTTTTACGCATAATGGTTTTTAAATATGCTCATAAAGTATTAGATTACAGTTGTGTTTCTCGCGTTTCGTCTTGTTGATAAGAAATATTACGTTCGGGGCTGTCTCGTGAGATGCTGGCCGCCGCACCGAAACCGGACGGAAGCAAAACGACCACCGGTAGTAAGTACGCAGCACACAGACCAGGTAAGAGCCACACCGACACACACAACACACCTCCGCATAAGCCGGCCACCGCAACCGCTGATAAGAATCAGTCGATCTCTGCAGATCCTCTTCCGTTCGCTCTAAACCAGAGTAACGCGAACAGTAAGATAATTACACACACAACCACCTCTCACACGTACACAACTAACCTAAACACACATGTCACTACCACCCTTACACAAGTACCTACCCCACACACACAACCGATCATCCGATCAACAGACAACACACACCAACTTCACACCGCAGCCGTAACATTATCGTCAACCACTACCGTCAAACAAAGCACTACACACTCCCGCGCCGCGGATGCAGATAATAATCAATCTAATATAATCAACACATCCCCTGATAACACAAAACCGAAATCGAGCACGTTAGTTGATACAATTAAAATTCAAACCGAGTCTTCTGAAAATCGTAATTCGTTAAATAAACAAAATATCTCTTTCGTTGATAAAGTGAAGTCAACGAAAATAACACCGCTAACAGCTTTTAATAATCCAAAAGACGAACAGGGCATTATTCTGCCATACGCTCAGAGACTATTTTACTGCGGTGAAAGCAGTCACCGGCAGTAATCTCGATATAATTGCGGGGTCTCGTATCAGTCGAGACCGTGTAATTATTTTCCTTGAAATCGCAAAAAATAACTGACAATTTTTTTGCCGGAGGCGGAACGATTACATTAGCAGAGCGGACAATTCAGGCAGCACGAATTAGACAACCAGCTAATAAAGTTGTTCTATCAAACGTATCGGCCACTATACCGAACGAAACACTTTCGTCATACCTCGTTTCAGCACTATCCCTTAAGCTACTATCTCCAATATCAATATTAAGAGTCAACCCCTCGGACGATGAGTTTGCACACGTAATAAGCTGGCGAAGACAGGTGTATATCGAGCATATGAACTGTGCAAATATTCCTAGATCATTTTTATTGCGAAATAATGACCACGATCATAGAATTTTCATCCAAATTGAAGACCACGTATGTCCAAACTGCAGAAAAGAGAATAAACTGGTGAACACGCAACAAGAGAGTCATTCCAGCCGTCCAGACATCATCTGCCAACCTCAACAGCTAACCGCGGACCATGATAGCGATTTGCCCCAGACAATACAGAAGGAAACCCATGTCTCCCCCTTAACGATAGACACCACAGGTCCAGACAAAATAAATTCAAATACCACAATTGAGCAGCCGGAAATAGAGATGGACATGGACGCTAGTCCGCTGAAACGGCCTCATCCCAAGACCCCAGATGCACTTGCTGACCCGAGGCCGGCGATTTTCCCATCGCGGCCGCTACTAAAACGGCCAGCTCTCTACATTAATCAACCAGATAAGAAAGAAGAGCATGCACCGGCTGAGCCGCATAACGAACAGCCAACCCGAGAGCCAGGAGACGTAACTAAAAAAGCCAAGCACCTTTTCAACGCCGAACAACCAACGTTTATGATGGGATTTGAAGAATTCAAAACATTTATCCAGGCAGTAGCGACGAACCCAAAGTACATCTCCTATGCAACTGATTATACAAGGAGTTATGACGAGCTAGTATACATGCTGGCAGCAGTTAAACCATATCTTATCCGCAGAAGCATTAAAAGTCGCTGCTCCCGAATTATAAGGAAATTATCGGAACAAACGATCACAACGTCTGAAGACGAACGACATCATAGCGACGGCAACGTATCCAACAAAAATTAATAAACTTCCCTTGTCCATAAAGTATTACAATTATTATTTGACTCATTCTCAAAATAAATAAATTAATTAATAATGGCTACTAGAGACAGTATTATGCAATGGAACTGCAAAGGCCTTTTCAAGCATATAGAAGAACTCAAATTACTAATTAGTGATTGGACGCCGGGCATCATCTGTCTCCAAGAAACGCATTTGAAACCAACCCAGTCTTTCTCGCTTAAAAATTTTATAGTCTACCGATCAGATTACTCTCAAGGAATATCAGCGTGTGGAGGTGTCGCCACACTAGTGCATAAGTCTTTCCCATCCCAACTCCTTAGTATTACCACAGAGTTACAAGCAGTAACAGTTACAGTAAAGCTGCCATCCCTTTCTTTCCCTTCTATAACAATATGTAACTGTTATTTTCCTCCTTCAGTAAATATTTCTGAAGCTCAGATTGAGAGGTTGTTTCGTCAGTTACCCACTCCCGTGACTTGGATAAGTGATTTTAATGCTCATTCCCCTCAATGGGGTGCTGCCTACACCAATACGCGGGGAAAAGTAATTTCTGACTGCGTACTAGGTAGCGATTTAATATTGCTGAGACCTCCGTCCCATACACACTTCAATGCAACTCACAACACGTTTTCAACAATAGACCTTGCCTTCATTTCAACGGTACTGATCCCTTACGTAAACATCATGATGCACCAGGATTTATGCTCCAGTGACCATTACCCCATTTTTATTCATTTTCCTACTCTGTCACCCACGCGACGCCCTATCCATGTGCAACCACGATTAGCGTTCCAGAAGGCGGACTGGAGCACTTATCGAGATAAAACTATAATACCCTGTCGCCCTGCACTAAGTATAGAAGAAAACTTGTCCATCTTCACTCATGCGATCAATAATGCAGCCCGAGCAACGATTCCGTCCACATCGAATTATCAGCGCCGATGCGTTCCATGGTGGTGCCCAGAAATTAAGTCCGCAATACGCCAACGGAAAAGAGCACTTAAAAAGTTCAAGGCAACGAGGTCGCAGCAAGACTTAATCGATTTCAAAAAATACAGAGCTAAAGCCCGCCTGCTTATACGAATTAAAAAGCGACAATCTTGGGTAGCCTTTGTCTCCTCCATCTCAAAGGACACACCATGTACTATAATGTGGAAGAAGATAAAGGCGCTGAATGGTAACCCTACCTCCACTCCGACCCCCTCTTTACTTATAAATGGGACGCTGGTGACAGATGAATCCGAGGTGGCGGGTGCTTTTGCGCTCCACTTCACAAATGTTTCCTCCTCTGCCTCGTACACTCCCAATTTCTTGGAACAAAAAACATCAGTGGAAAGTGAACCAATATCATTCCTTTCCGAGAAAGATGAAGCGTTCAACCTTCCTTTCTCAATAGATGAATTGAACTTCCAACTAAATAAAACTAGAAACAGTGCACCCGGTGCGGATTCAATTCACCCACTCATGTTGAAACATCTCTCTCCTTCCGCTAAAAGTCTTCTACTGCATATTTATAATCAAATCTGGTCCTCATCATCCATCCCTAACTCCTGGAAAACTGCTTTAGTAATCCCTGTTCTTAAATCAAACAAAGATCCTTTCCTTCCTCAAAGTTACAGGCCAATTTCCTTAATATCGGTCCTTTCAAAAACTCTGGAAAAAATGGTGAATAGGCGTCTCTATCCCGTCCTAGAATCTTTGGAGATCCTATCTGCAATCCAGGTCGGTGGCCGTACATCGAAATCCGCAATTATGCATCTTCTGAGCCTCCAAAGGAAAAAATTCACAGCCCAAAACAGAAAGCAATACTTATATTCGGTCTTTTTTGACCTTGAAAAAGCTTTCGACCGCGTATGGCGATATGGTGTGCTTACTAAGCTGAAGAACGCCGGAATCAGCGGAAACATGGGCAATTTCATCCTTAACTTTCTTTCTGATAGGGCGATCCGAGTTAGGATTGGCTCTAAAATATCTTCCTCCTTCCTTATCGAAAATGGTATTCCGCAAGGCTCAGCGCTGAGCGTAACCTTGTTTATATTATACATAAATGATATGGCAGATTGTATACGGCCGCCAGTTACAGCCCGCTTATATATTGATGATCTTAATATATCCCTTCCTTCTAACCTTCCGTCCAATGCGAGATCAATCCTTCAATCAACAATCAATAACTTGGAAATATGGGCTGATAACAATGGTCTGGAATTCTCTCCGACAAAATCCGTATGTGTGAAATTTCACAAGAGACGCCAGCGTGATCCCGATTCCGACATAACTCTTTTCCTAAGGAATTCACCACTCCCGTTGCTCCACACAATTAAATTCTTGGGTCTTGTGTTTGATGAAAAACTGTCCTGGTCACATCACATTCACCATCTTAAAAATAAATGCATGAAATCCTTAAATATACTAAAATGTCTGTCAAATCCGAAATATAGCATAGATCCTAAGCTCCCGCTAACTGTGTACAAATCTCTCACTTTAAGTAAATTGACCTATGGGTGCCAAGTTTATTCCTCATCAAACAAAGAACTCCTTAAATCACTTGACACAATCCATTATACTGCTATACGAATTATCTTGGGAGCGCATAGGACGTCGCCATCGTTGGAAATCTGTTCACTAGCGGGCATCCCACCCTTAACGGTTATCCGAAATTCTTATGAATTCAGAGATTTATTTTACTGGTACCAAGCTAAATTACGCCACAACGATAATTCAGAAATCCCACTACCGTCTTTTCCAAACGATCCCCTCCCCAGTGTACTAGCCCTCCTTAAGGAAAGAGGAATTAACTGGAACTCTGATCTTGCACATCAGCATGTTGAACTCCCCTGGGAGGATACTCCGATTGTTGCGGATTTATCTCTGCTGAGCGATCGCTCGGACCAGGATGTCATTCTGCCGTCCCAGTACGTGGCGGAAAAAATGCAACTTTTTCCCAGCTACAGACAGCTGTATACAGATGGTGCCAAAGCAAACCCCCTCAATGGGTCCTCGCCGGTGGCTTGCGCCTACGAGGTGCTGGGAGTTGTTCATGCGGTTCGGCTCCACGACTTCTGTTCAGTGCTGGAGGGGGAGCTGTATGGTATTTTCTTCTGCTTGAGAGAATATCTGCAGTCTTACCCCCAACGTCGAAATGCATTTCTAATCATAGATTCCTTGCAATCGATTAGGACACTCCAGACACTTAAAACCTCTCACACATTATCTCGAAAAATAAAGCGCATCATTAACGCGTTTTTCCGGGCTGGCTCACAGGTAACATTCTTGTGGGTCCCGGGTCATACCGGTGTACCGGGGAATGAGCGTGTGAACTTGGCTGCTAAGGCAGCAACATATAGTCCAATGCCCGAAGGTGCCCCTCTGCCTCAGCTGGGGCCACCCTTTTTTCAGCAACATAAGGCAGAGACATGGGAAATTATGTGGTCGGCTCACACATCATGGCTGCGATCCATTAAGGTGAGTACTGAGCCTTGGTGGCCACCGATATCCATGTCCCGCAGAGAGTTTGCAGCATTAACTAGACTTCGCATAGGGCACACAGCAATATCCCACAACTATTTTCTGGAAGGAACATCTCCTCCCTCTGCCTGTTCCATATGCAATTCCCCAATTTCACCAACCGCTGAACACGTTCTGGAACATTGCCTGCCTGCAGGCACCTCCAACTTACCGACGGTTGCGTTGTCAAACGAACCAAAACAGGTCCAGGATATACTAAACCATATTAGAGCGGCTAACATATTAAAACACTTCTGATCCTGCACTGATCCATGTGCTGTAATAAACCCGGCAATTACACACAGCACATGGACCATATAAATTTAAGGAAAAAAAATAAATAAAAAATAATGGTAATGAGAAGTATGAGTATATTACCGGTAATGGTATCTGTCTCTTTCGTCCCAACATTAATTTTATAAAGGGAGTTTTACTATTCTTCTCAGTTTTCTCTATCAATTTTTTCATCGGCGGATAATTCCTGATTAAATCTTTCTCTAAATTATTTTCTTTTTGACATTATTTTCCTGTTAATTGGTTACACATTTTTCACTGTTTTCTTCGTTGATAGTATTTGCTACCTTTAATTACATTGATAGTACACTGTGGTCAATGTGCAATAATTTAGTAGAGCGGAGAGTACATAGATGTTTTTACTTTCTTTTTATCCTATTTTTCCTTTAGACTATTGATTGGTTCAGCAGAAGAGGCGCGGCCATGTGACTAAATACTTGCTTCTGATTGGTTAGTCTCCCAGAACGAAGGTTGTATAATTTTATTATACAAGAAACTATCGTTCTCGTACGCAATATTGATATGCGCGCACGGCCACATGTTACTATTTAAAAAACGTCTCAGCGGAGAGTTTTTTACCCGCGACTTGAACGCTATCTGGTATCGATTAACGCGCCGGTCGACAATATCGATATCCAGTATAAATATTTTTACTTAGTTTTAATTTATTTTTATTCCGAACGCCACGCGAAGTGACAAAAACGAAACCGGTTTCCTATTGGCTGCTTCGGTCGCAGCCAATAACCAATCACGCGGCAGAACACCCTAGCGGCTGATATATATACACCCGCATTTTCATCCCTCGAATTATTGACTTTTCAATTTTGCACGCTTCAGTCGCGTTTCCAGAGCGACACCGGTCGGCGGTCATTCAGCGCTCCAGTTCCAGTTTGGGCAGCACAACAGTGCTGCAGATCAACAGCTCTTCTCAGAGCTACGCGCCACCAAGGTGCCCACCCGCGTTCGTGGTGATCAGCGTTGTCTTCAACAACCTGATCATTGCCGCTATTTTACGAGCTGATTCTTCACTCAGTCGCTGGTTTCCGGTTCCTGTTGGGCAGCATCATCGCTGCAGATTCGTGTTCGGTTCCAGCCATCATCACATTGATTCTTTCGGTATCCGAATTGTATATATTTACGAAATATAATTCTTTTTCCTTTTAATTCGTCATTTATTTGACGTGGTCCTTCGGGCATTAGTTTGGTCATCTGAACCGAATTGCTCTAGCAGCAATTCGTCAACTCCAGATTCAGCCTTGAATAACCTGAGCGTAGGGACGCTCATCAAAGGTATTATATTCTACTTTGGATTATTGTTACCAAAAGTGAATATGGAATGAAATAAATGAATATTTTAAATTTTGTTACACAAGAAGTGTTTTCCGCGGTCTTCCGCAAGTTTCCCCCCTCATCCCCACCCTCTTCAATATATATATCATTGCTGTAGCATCTCCTCCTTTAAACTCCCTATCTTTATTCTTTGCGGATGATATTCTTCTTTTTTCCTCTTCCTATGACTTGGTAATCGCTAACGAAACTCTTAATTCGTCTTTGTTTGCACTTGAACAGTCCCTATCTTCTATTCACCTTTCTGGTTTTTACGCTCCGCCCCTACAGTTCCACATTAGTCAACCTATCCCTGAATCAAGTTTCTCTTCCGCGTAGTATTTGCTTCTGCTATCTCGGTATTTACCTTAATAGTCGTCTGACCTTCTCTGAGCATATTGACCACCTTTCTTGTTCTGCTGTTAAAAGACTGAACTTGCTAAAATCCTTGTCTCCAACCAAATGGAGAGGTGATCCTCATCTGCTCATTTCCCTGTATACATCCATTATTCGCTCCAAGTTTGATTACTGCTCTTTTATCTATGATTGTGCCTCCAGATCCCTTCCTTCCAAATTAGATATAATACAAAACTCCTGTCTCCGTCTTTGCCCTCCCCTCTCAGTTCGAAGGTCTTATTTGGGCTATCGATTCTTTTCCAAACGTTTACCTATCACTTCGTCTCAACTTATTCCTTCCTACATTCTCATTGCCTAGAACTGGCGTTTTGATTCTAATAAAATCCCTATCTTAGCCCCTATTTCTCAACGTCTTAGCCATTTTTTCTCCCATATTATATCCAGTAATAATCTTCCGTACTTCTCACTCAATTATTTCGACCTCTTACACCCTCCCAAAGTACATTTTCTCCCTAAATTTTCTAAGTTTATGCCTCAGACCGTCATTAAACAGGAATTTCGCAGTACGGTCAGTTGCCTTTTTCCTTCTCTTTCACTTGTTTTTACTGATGG
Source organism: Icerya purchasi (assembly GCA_039619475.1). Taxonomy (NCBI): domain Eukaryota; kingdom Metazoa; phylum Arthropoda; class Insecta; order Hemiptera; family Monophlebidae; genus Icerya; species Icerya purchasi. The sequence goes on from CM077116.1 coordinate 388,244,914, forward strand.
CTCTAGAGGACCCGGTGGGGTTGGATCGTCTTTTATTCTTCCCGACTCCAACTTATCCGAATCCTTTCGCCTCCCATCTTTCTGTTCTATTTTTACGGCCGAATTGATGGCTATCCTTCGTGCGATCATACATATCTCGTCCAATCGTTCGTCCTCCGACTATCTAATCATTTCTGACTCCATGGGTGCTCTCCAGGCTATCAGTTCACCGCTTCCTCCTCCCTCTTCTGACTTCTTCATTCTTCGTATACGATCTCTCATTTATAATCTTTCTTTCCATCACTCTGTACACATTGACTTACTGTGGGTTCCTGGTCACAGAGGCATCGAGGGTAATGAAATGGCGGATGCTTTGGCTCAGGTTGCTGTTCGTTCTCGCTTCTATTTTAAAAAAATCCCAGCTGTTAATCTATTACCCCTAATTAAGAGAATCTTCACTTCAGATTTTGGTCGCATGTGTACCCTTCTTCTTTTACCAACAATCGTTCCTTCTACCTTTCAATCCAACCTACACTTTCTTCTAATCCATGGTTCTCGGAGTTTCCCTCTCTTCCACGATTTATAATTTCCTCTATTGTCCGCCTGCGCTTTAATCACACACCGCTGCCCTCTTCACGCTATCGTTTCTCTTTGCTTCCCTCTCCTCATTGTCCGTTGCATCCAGATGAAGCAGTTGTCTGTGATGCTGATCACATTTTCTTCGAGTGCTCTGTTCTTTCTGCGGAGCGCTCTCTTTTCTATCTTCACCTTATAAAGCTGGGGCTTCCCACTCCTTACTGTGCGTCTTACATCTTGTCCCTTCCTTCCCAGTCTGTTGTTCTTGTCCTTGGTTCCTTTATTTCAGCTGTCTCCAATCGAATTAGGTTCTAGTTAGTTGTCTCTTCTTCCCATTGTGTCTGGGCAATGGTCCATAGTTGATGCGCCCAAAAAAAAATAAAAAAATAAAAAAAAAAAAAAATTTGTTACAAAAAATATATTTTATCTCTTCTCCGCCGAATGATTTTTTCTCTGTGTCACTCTCGATATATTCGGCTACTTTTCCTTATGAGTAGTAATCTTTGGAATGGACTGTGAGCCTTTTTGATTCAGCCTAAAGCCTCTTTTGTGCTTGTCGCGGAATTTTTGTTGTTTTTCTTCATTTCAAAGAGCAGCCTTATTGCCGACTTTGACTGATATGTTATGTCCTTGATTAGATGTACTTTATTCACTGTAAGTTTCAATTACAACATTACCTACCTCCTGCGGAGCTTGTGTACTCGAAAAAGAAAATAAAATCTTATCAATATTAAAAGTTGAGATAGAAAATTGAAGTAAAATTAAATTTAACAAAAGTAGCAGGCGCGAGTGGTATTAGACGAGGTATATCACATTTAAAGAGTGCACGAAAACAGATAATTTACTGACCTTCGGCTCGAATCACTAGATAGTAAAGATGCAGCACACGGAGGAAGCATGTTATTGGGACTTGCATTTCGCTCTTCACGCTTATCACTGCGTCATATTTAAAATCAATAAAAACTTAAAACCACATTAAAAGGTCGTTATTCTCGGAAGCAAAACCAAAGGATAGAATCAAATCACAACTATATCGTATGGGCTGCCGAAAATTTAATCCTAATATGCGCATATGACACGATAACTACGTTTTTGTATACACTGCACTATTCGGTTTTATAAAATACTCACAAGCCAAAAATATTATTACAAATTATCATCTGTATAACTCTATAACAACGTTCCGCGTGTTTAGGAATTGCCATAATATTTAGATATCCATTGTGTAAAACATAAATATAAATGTGTTTCATCGCGAAACAAAGATATTGGATAGCAAACTTTATTTCGTTTCAGTACTATAGGATGACGAACAAGAAGTCAAAAGATCGTAAGACCTTTCAAATAAAGGTAGAAGGTATATGATAAAATAAATCTGAGTGCATTAGCAGAATCGCTAAAAAACAATTAAACCAGAAGTGATCGTCATTCAAAAGACATACAGAAAACCATGAAGACCTTAAGAAAAGAGAAGGTTTCAAGATTGCAGTGGCTACCTATCATACGCGATATGGAACTGTAACGTTTATCAAAAACAGTGTACAAAATTTTCAAATGGTTGTTGAGTGTAGTCGTAACAATATTTTCATGGTAACCATACTAACTGATAATATTCATACAGTAAACGTGTACTAATCGCCAACAGTAAAACAGCCTTAAATTTTAAAATTTTCCTTCACTCAGCTCCATGCATAGGTGATTTTAACAGTTACAGCCGCGTATGGGGTTACAATGCAGCAGATGAACATGGTGAATTCCTATAGCACTAGATGAATATTGATAATATGAATGTAATATTTAATGCGAAGGACAAAGAAATTTTTTACTTAGCAAGATGAGACCGAACTATACTCCTGACCTATGCATTGTCTCTAGTCTATCTTAAAGTAACCCAAGTCATGTTGTTTGATCAATGCCAACAGATTTTCTTAGAAGCCAGCGTGGGCCAGTGTTGATTAAACCAGGTAAAGAAGTTATGGTTTGTTATTGAGTCTCAGACTAAAGATGAAACTTCCATAAAGCAAACTGAACCCAGTTCACGGAAAATATTGAAGAAAATGCCTCAAATATTTCTCTAACAGCCAATTGCTATATTAAATTTATCAGTGTTGTAATCAGCGTTGCAAAGATCGCAGTGCCAACAGGTTTCCCGAACATATTATATTTTATTAACTCAATATAACCAATTTCTTAGGCTCATCGTTGGTAACGATCTTGCCGATTCTTTGGCATGTCTAGCTGCAGTAAATTACCGTTTCATAGACAGATTCCCCTACCAATGGCTTTGCCCTCTCTCTTATCGTTTCCACCATGACTTTTAGACGGATTTTTATCCGTTTCTTTTCTCCAACCCTAATTAACCTTGCTATACAACCCTCTCCACCCACTTCTTCTTGGTTTGATAATTTTCCCTGCATCAGCCGTTCTGTTATTTCTTCCATAATTCGCCTCCGCTTTAATCACAGTCTGCTTCCTGCTTCCCTCTTTCGTTTTAATATTGTTCAGTCTCTCTTGTGTCCCTTCCATCCTCCTATATTAAATTTGACCTGTGATGTAAATCACCTCCTATTCGAATGCTCTTCCATCTCCTCGGAACGCGCAGTTCTTTATTTTAATTTGCTTGGCCTTGGCCTCCCGACCCCTTACTGTGCCCACTACGTTCTTGCCCTTCCTTCTCTTTCTGTTGTTCCTATATTGGCTATCTTCATTTTTTCTGTTTCTAATCGCTTCCTGATATAACTTACAAATCCCTCCGTTTCATAATTCTGTTAGGCCTTTGTGTTGGGTAAATGTCTTGTGTTGACGCGGTCGAGGAAAAAAAAAACAGGTAAACGAAGGAAACAACATCATGTCCCATGTTAACCCCCTCATACCAAATGACGTCCTTGAAGAATGTATCAAGACGGAACTGAAGCTTGAATTAGGCTCCAAAGTAACGTACTTGAGATTAAACCCACACGACCAGATTTACGGCCATATAGTTAGTTGGCGTCGCTAATTTTTTACTACCACAGAAATCAGTAAAGGGTCCTTTTTAATTCAGTATAATGAAAGAAACCATCGCATTTTCTTTTCATGTGACGAATTCTCATGCTTCAAGTGTCACAAAAGAGGTCACAGAGTCGACGATTGCACTAACGAGAAAGCTGAATTGGAAGGAGATTACTTTGAAGCTAACCAATTGGAAACCAACTCACCAGACACAGCGCAATCTGCATCTCTCTCTCCATCAACTCTGTCCAAGGCCTTTAAAGCCCATAATTCACAGATTTTTCAGCCTACAAGCAACAGTATCGATACCGACACATTCCCTCCTCTCCGAATCGATACAGCAAAGCGGCCCCTATCGGAAAGCTCGTTTTCCCCGTTCAACTATCATCCTAAGAAGGTAGTCCCTATAGATCTTTTCGTTGGCTACAGAAAATCCGCAAAAAAGAAACGCAAAACTGACGTTTCAGGAAATAATCAATCAGACAATGAAACCGACAGGACAGGAAAGACGTATAAGTCAGATTCAGAATCGGATGATGCCTTCCTTGGGGAACAAGCAACGTCACTCAAGACAATTTTCGCTCCACTGAAATATCACATCTGCTTAAATTCGCACAGATATCCACTCAGTTTCACAAATTTTAGGTCATTCGTTGAATTGGTAGGAGGACCAAACGCTCAAAATACCATACAAGTAATGGAAGATTTCAAGGTCACAAACACGCAGGCCCTCATCGAAATGCTTCAGGAAAATTACCGCTTTTTAGATCATGCAAGAACGAAAATAAAGTTTACGAAAATCATGAACAAGCTGCAAGCCAGCCTAGGCCAAAACGACCTGTAATAGATACAACTGCAAACAAATCTAATTAGATTATGAAAATTGTAAATCGGAACCGCAATAGTATTCGCAGAAAATTGCCGGAACTGCAGTCGATCGTTGCTCAAAACAACCCCGATGTAATTCTTCTCCAGGAAACTAAGCTCAAACCACTAGAAAAATTTAGTCTAAAACACTATACGCTATATAAAAAGGATTTAGACTCGGATTTTATAGCAAAAGGTGGAATGCTTATTGCTACCAAAAGCAATCTCCTTGTCGAGCCAATCAACCTTTTAACTAATCTTCAAGCTACAGCCGTCAAGATACAAACCCCTATTAATATCACCACCTGTTCAGTCTATTTGCATCAATCGGACGACGTTTCCAACGGTTGCTTGGAGCAGTTAATAAAACAACTGCCCGCTCCCTTCCTCGTGAGCGGTGACTTCAATGCCCATAACACGATCTGGGGTTCAAGTTTTTCCAACCGAAGAGGAAAATATATTGAGAATATTCGGGATTGTTTCAACCTAACGCTGTTAAACACTGGTAATAACACTCACTTCAATGTGTTCGATGGTTCGCTCTCAGCTATCGATTTATCATTTTGTAGCCATTCTATTGCCCACGTAACACAGTGGCAACTCCTTGCATCTCTTTTTCGAAGCGACCATTTTCCATTGCTCATAGCGATAGAATTCTCAGAGAATAACAAGAATACCAAAAAATTCCCCGGCTGGAGGCTTTTAAAGACGCTAACTGGGAATTATTCTCCCAGTCGGTAAATCTAAAACTTCCAGAAAACACTGGCGATGCCAACAAGATTAATGAGCATATAATTAAGGAATTAACGGCAGCCGCTTCCGATAGTGTTCCAAAAAATAGTCCGCGAACGACACGTAGACAAACGATATGGTGGAAGCATGATTGTAGTAGAGCGGTCACGGAAAAGAATAGACTCCTGTCTGGAGCAAAAGGTCACCCGACGCAAGAAAACCTCAAAAACTTCAAAATCGCTTGGGCAAAGTGCAAAAGGCTCCTTAAAGAATCAAAAAGACAATCTTGGATACGATTTACATCTACGTTCAATACCGGGGCTTCTGTCAAGAAGGTTTGGGACAAGGTCAAAATGTTATCGAACAAAAAAACATTCACAACCATCTCGCCGATAATATCAGATTTTGGCCCAATTTTCAGCAAGTTGAATATTGCGGAAAGCCTGGCCGATCATTTCCATGAATCATCCGCCACTGAATCGTATACAGAATCGTTCAAAATTATTAAAAGGAATTGCGAAGGCCAAGAAGCTCGTCCCTCCGTCTCATCTACGCAAGAGTTCAATCTTCCGTTTACCAATGATGAATTAATAGATGCCTTGAATCATATGAGATCCTCAGCTTCCGGGCCGGATGGTATACATATCGATATGATCAAAAAGCTTCCTGCGGAATCTCTTAGCACAATTCTCCAATTCCACAATTTAATTTGGACATCGGGGAAAATTCTGAATGCTTCGAAAATGGCTCACATAATGCCAGTTTTAAAGCTCAGAAAAATACCCCACCTCCCTGGCAGTTACCGCCACATTTCCCTGACCAATTCTTTATGCAAATGTCTGGAGAAAATGATAAATGCTCGTCTAATATGGATACTGGACCGAAAACAGCTTCTTGATCCAATGCAGTTCGGGTTTAGATCGCAGAGATGCACGATGAACCTTCTAGTAAAACTTCACCAGCAAATATGTGACGGCTTTGTTTCGAATCAGTCCGCAATGCTCATAAGCTTTGACCTGGAGAAGGCTTTTGATCGTATATGACGACATAAAATCATTCAAACCCTGGTAAATTGGAATGTCACTGAGAATTTGCTTAATTTCGTGAAGGCATTCTTGACAGACCGCACGTTTCAGGTTCGGATAGAAGATATCTTGTCGTCCCCTAGTATTCAAGAAAACGGCATGCCTCAAGGCTCGATAATTAGTCCGACCCTATTCATACTAGACGACCTGTCCAAAATCGTTGAACCGCCCATAAAATATAATCTTTTCGCGAACGATCTCACAATATACATGACATTTGCAAATATGGAAAGTCTAAGAGTTCGGCTTCAAAACACGATCGATAAATTTCAAGAGTGGTCTACAAACCAGGGCTTAGCCTTCTCAGCTGAAAAAAACAGGTAGCATTATTTTCAACAATAAACGGAAATCCCCTTCGGATTGCAAAATAACTCTGAACAACAGCCCCATTAGATCAGCTCTAACGGTCAAAATCCTTGGATTAGTATTCGACAGGAAGCCGTCTTGGTCCAGGCACATCGATGAACTTAAAGCGAAATGTCAAAAATCTTTCAACGTCCTCAAAATGACAGCTCATACAAAATGGGGTGGAGATAGGAAATGCTTGCAGAACCTCTACTTCGTTCTTACGCTGTCTAAAATAGATTACGGTTCGATCATATACAGATCTGCTAAACCTAATGTGCTGAACAGGTTAAACACTGTTCAGAATTCCGCATTAAGACTAATCACAGACGCATTACACTGCAGTCCAGTTGACAGCCATCATGCAGAAACTAATGTCCTGCCACTCAAACATAGAAGGCTATTTCTTTCTCTGAAATATTTCTTTAATTTGGCCTCATATCTATCTAACCCTTCGCATCAAAAAACGTTTACCCCGAATTATATACAGCTATATGAAAAAAATCCAAAAAGTCCAAAGCCTCTGGAGATCGAGTGCCGGAATACTGTTAGCAGTCTTCAATGGACGACGTCGGCCCATCAACATATGGTTGCAGTCCCTCCGATGAACGTCGGTATACAGAAATTAACAAAATTTAGAGGCCAGAATAAGAAAAACAGCCAACATCTGAAGTCCAAATTACAAAAACATACATATATACTCCGTCTGGCATCACGAATCGGAACAGAACTGTCGCTCTTAGAAATTGTTCAAAGTCAAGGGAAACCTTCGGCGATGGAGCACCTCATATAGACAGGACCGACATGGGGAAACAACACTAGCTCGCCTGCGCATAAGCCACTGCCTCCTCACACATAGTGTTTCAAAAACTACCGTACCGACATGTGAAATTTGTGGAGTGCCGGTTACGGTGGAACATCTCCTCACCTCATGCCTTAGATTTCGGCAAGAGAGAGCCGCCTGCTTCAAAGAGGATGCTGGTCTGGCCGAAATTCTGGCAGACAATGAAAAGATCTGCGGAATTCAAATTTTTAAAGCTTACCCGACTTTTTCTTTTTATAATGTTCTATTCTGATTTTGTTCTTTATTTATTTATTTCATTACAATAATAGCCCGTACTATAAACTGCTACAATGGCCAGTAGTACGGGAATAACTTAATATATACAAATGGATTTGGCAAAGAAAAATAAAAAATGAAAGAATTTACTATAATCTGGTTATGAGGCCGACGTCCTTTAGGAGATCAAAAAGAGTATGATATGGGGTACAGAGAAGGATAGTTCGTAGTGTTGGTGGGGAAGGGAGGGAATTTCGGAGCGAGAGAGATACTGGACATTTGAGGAGAATATGGGGGATGGTATAGGGATAGTGGCAAAGGGAGCATACGGGAATAGGATCCTTAGAGAGAAGATGTCGATGAGTGAAGGAAGTGTGTCCTGTAAGAAGGCGTATGAGTAGAACGTCAGTCTTCCGTTGACCGGTAGACACGCTGACATAACTTGGAGTCTCGAATATCGATCGAAGCTGGTTTGTAATGGGTAGTTCTGCCCATCGGCGGCACCATTCTGCGACCACGGCTTCTTTTATTAACCGGCTGGAGAGTTCCGTGCGACTTAGTCTTAGCGATGAGAGCAGAAGCTGACTGCGGTCTTCAACGCACTTTGTGGAATACGGACGTGGAGGTTGTATGCTTATCGGCGGATTTAGGAGCGTATGTTGTAACGATTGAGTACGCGCTACAAATTGTAGAAGCCGCGCTGCCCGGTGGAGATCCGGAGGAAGCTCGTTACATAAGAAGTATAGGTTGGAACATGGCGTTGTGCGGAAGGCTCCACTTGCTAATCGTAAAGCAGTGTGGTGTATTGTGTTGAGTGATGAAAGCGTAGAGCTCGATGCTGAGGAATAGACGGCTATGGCATAGTCGCATTTGGATCTGATAAGAGCGCGATAGAGCAGCAACAACGATTTGAAGTCTGCCCCGTATGTTGTGTGGGCTAGTTTTTTCATTAAGTTTATTCTTGGCAGGCACGATTTTTTCAGAGTGCTGATGTGATTTTTCCAGTTTAGCTTCCGGTCAAATGTAAGCCCCAGGTACTTCGCTGTTTGTTGGTTAGGAACGGTAGAGCCATTGATGGTGATTTTTAGTTGTTGGTTACACTTTTTATGCTTGCAGAAGTGCATAGCTTGGGTTTTGGTCTCGGAGAATTGTAGGCCACGTTTATGTGCCCAGGTCACTACGCGGTTGACTGTTTCTTGTAAGACCTGCTCTCCTAGGGAGACGGTGTTGCATGATATAAAAATTACGAGGTCATCTGCGAACAGGGCCGATCGTACTGGGAGCGAGATCTCGTTGACCACGCTGCTAAACGCTATGTTGAATAATGTAGGACTTACGACTGATCCTTGTGGGACTCCGTTTATCAATTGACGACGACTGGAAACGACGGATCCATATCGCACCACGAAACTTCTGTCGCTGAGAAATTGATTAATGAACGACAGCAGTCGGCCGGTAATACCCCATTGTACGAGTTGGGAAATAATTTCGTTCTTCCATATTGTGTCAAAAGCGTTTTTTAGATCGAAGAATACTGCCAGTACGTGTTGTTGATTAGAGAATGATTTGAGGATGGAATCTGAGAGAAACGCCAGCTGCTCTTCCGTTGATCGTCGTGCTTGGAAGCCGGCTTGTTCTCGAGGGAGTAGTTTTTGGTCATGCAGGATCCGTTGGAGTCTGGCGTTAATTATTCTTTCCATTACTTTACATAAAACCGATGTGAGTGATATAGGACGGTAGCTCTGTGGTTGGTGCATTGGTTTGAGTGGTTTGAGAATGGGAATGACAGTTGCTTGCCGCCAAGTTTCTGGGATAGTTCCTGATTTCCATAACCGATTAAAGAGTTCAGCTATGTATTGAGTTATCTCGGGAGGCGCATTTTTGAGCATCGATATGTGCACCTCATCCGGACCAGGGCTGGCTGCGTGCGATTTCGAGATCGCGTCCTGTACCTCCTTGAGGGTGATGTCTGCGTTATACTTCTCAGCATCTTCATGGCATGATGGGGGATTATTTGTGACCGGAGGGTATGTTTTTGTGGAAGATTCGACGAAGACATCGGCGAAGGCTTCGGATATTTCTAATGGATTCGAAAGACAGCGACCGTTGGTTTGGATTGTCTGCGGCAACAGATAAGATCTTTTATTTTCCATTGCATGGATTTTTTTCCAGATGACGCGCGGTGGCGTGTTCTGCGTAATTTGGGACGTAAACTTCTTCCATGACTCTCTTTTGGATCTTTTAAATACGAATCGGGCTTTCGCTCTTAGTTTCCGGTATTCAACGAGCGTTTCTGTCGTTGGATTGGCCTTGAGGCGATATAAAGCTCTTCTACGGTTTGTGAGGGCGGCCGAGCAGTCTGTATTCCACCAGGGAGTAAACTTCCTTACTGGTGAGTGACGGAAAGATGATATGTGTTGGCATGCCGTGGCTGCGTTGACCAGACATTTGGAGAGGTAGTTTACATCTTCCTCTGGAGAAGTACGATTCCGCCGGAGATAATCAACTTGAGAACAGCACAGGTTTGAATATTTCTTCCAATCTACCTTGTAATGTGCGCGAGTGGGTGATACATTGATCGCGGGTTGTTTGACGTCTATACCAGCAACGACTATTGGTATGTGATCACTTCCCGCGAGATCTGAGTGGTAGAAGGGAACCAACTGTCCTGATAGCTGAGTTGTACATATTATTAAGTCAAGAGTTGACCGCTTTCGATGTGAGAAGTTATAGTGCGTTGGATCGGTATTAAGGAGCACCAAGTGATGCAGGTCTAGAATTTCTTCCACCGCACGCCCTCGTCGGTTATAGTATGAGCTTCCCCATAAAGGGCTGTGCGCGTTGAAGTCTCCTGTAAAGATGCACGGCGACGGGAGCTGGTTTATTATGTTGCTTAGGTGCGCAGGACAAATCAGTTGATCTGGGGGGATGTACAGGTTACAGATTGCCAACGGGTCTGCGAGCCCAATTTTGACTGCCACTGCTTGAATTTCGGTTTGAAGGTAGATTTCTTCTGACGGTATCTGCGACGAGACGGCAATGGTCACTCCTCCATGGGCAGTTGTGTTGTCACTGGGGAATTTCGAGATGGATGTAAAGTTCGGGACGGTGAGGGATTGGTTTGTTTTGAGGTGTGTTTCTTGAAGGCAGAGGATTAATGGTTTGTAGAGATGAAGAAGATTTTGTAAGTCTTCGTAGTGGCTATAGACGCCATTGCAGTTCCAGGATACTAACATGAGGTTAGATTTGGATAAAATTAGTTATAATTATGGAATGGCGATGTTTCAGTTTGAGGAGACTTCCGGGAGGTGGTGAAGGTCTGTTTTTTTTTAGTTTGTTTAAAATTCTAGTTATCCTAGTTTTGATTGACCGGTGCTTTAGAAAGGGATAGTTTTCTCGCATCATCAGTGTCAGACCATCCAGGTCACTGGTGAATTGGGAGGCGAGCGATTCTATATCCTTATGACCTTTGCACATGTCGATGAATAAAGCAAAATTCGTCATGGTCAGAGGATATTTATCCACGTTCTTCATTACGTTTTCAGTTATCGGTGCTAAAAGCTCTTTTATGCTGATCGGATCTTGATCTATATTGTCATCGGCCTTCACTTTTTTCTTTGCTGGTTGATTAGACTGAGGAACTGATAATGGACTGATGTCGCTTGTATTACAGATGGATTCGGCAGCGATTATGGAAGTCTCGGACGCGCTTGAGGAACCAATTGGGCGTTTAGCGCAATCGTGCTGGAGACTGAGTTGGTCGTTTGTTTGGCTATTCGCGGGGAAAGATGTTTTGCTTAATTGTTCTGAGTGATCCATCTTTGGTGTGGCTGCAGCAGTGTGGGCAACTATATTTAGGGCATCTCCTGTAGTATGGGGTGTTGGCGTAATTGTATTTTGTAAATTTGAGGGACTTAATATTTGAGGTTGGCCTACTGAACTACTACTGGCGATTTGATTATCTTCTATGTTTGTTCCATCCGCAGCACTTGGCTCGCCTTCTTCGTTGATGTTTGGACAGCCCTTGCTGGTATGCCCCTTTTCGTTACATAAAAAACATGTTACAGTGTCTGGAGAGAGGAAGATGCGATATGTAGTGTCGTCGTATTGCAATAAAAGAGTATCAGGGATTTTAATTAGCTCCTCTGGTTCGACAAAAAATTGACGTTTCGCATTTAGGAGATGATCGTAACCCTTTGTGTCTCCCATGCCGTAGCGTATAAAAGTGATTTTTGAGCCGAAGTTGATTTTATAGATATCTTTAAGCAGTTCTTCCACTATGGAATGAGGAATGGACGGGCATATGTTTGAAATTATTATTCGTTTTTTAGGATTTACTAGCCTTCTTATATAAGTTGTGGTATTGTTTATTTTTATTGTATTATGATGTTCTATTATGCGGTCAACGAGATTTTTGTCCGATAGAAAAATAGCGAACCTATCGCGAGACATGCGGGAAACAAATTTTAGATTACCTGGTTTTACTATTTCGCCGATTTTTAATATGTAGTCCTTTTGGTTATCGCCTTTCGGGATATTAAAAACAATAGCCTGATCTTTTGACGGAAAGGTTGGCTGAGAAACGGCTTTCGCATAATTGATATTATTATTGACGAAATTATTAGATAGGGAAGAATTACCTGATAGTCGATGATTGGGATTTGAAGAAAATGTACCTGTGCTCGGACGATAATTACTTTTATTCGGGGTTGATAAGGAAGAAAGCGGAGATAACGTTGAAGCAGCGACCGGTGTATCATTGTTGATGTTAGTTGACGAAAGTGATGTAGACGGTAGAGGAGGAAATGAATTACGGGGAGTTGTTAGATCCATTTCGGCGATAGCAAACGGCTAACGCCGACTGCTTAAACGGAACGCGCAGCGAGAGGGAAACGATCGCTGTAGTAGTAAAAATTACGCACTCTATAATCGGGGTAAGAGACAGTTAGACGGATTTTAAAATACTCGTTGATAAGAGCGATTAACAACGCGGAAATTCACGACTTTATCACACACTCGAAAACATTCTTAATCATAATGTTCTATTATTCACTAGTCATCTTTCTGTTTTTTTTGTTTTGTTCTATTTTGTTCTTATATGTGTATTTGTTTGTTAATAATTATAGCCTCTATTGACTGTGACCGCTAGAAAGTTACCGTATATACAAAATAAAATTTGTATTAATAATGTATTCAGGGGCGTTCCAAGCATGCCAAGTTGTGGGAGGGGCGCATTACCCAAAATACTGATTCATGAATTCATATAATTTAAAAATAATTATTTTTTATACTATATAACTTATATAACAAAATGTTATATGGTACTTTTTAATGTTTTTTTTTTTAAACTTTCACAATGTGAGTCTTTTATTTTTTACTCCTGCAGTTAAAACTGATTTAAATCAAACTGTGAGGACTAAAAATATTTTTAAAATAATCTGAATTTGTGATTACTTGGGAGTATATATGTAAATGTGTAACAGGGTAATTACCCAATTGATAAGTGAAGTTCAAGTGATAGAAATCAACTGATGATTAATCACCAACCACCTAGGTATTTTTTTTGGGGTGGAGGACGTGTCAACTACAGACATTAACTCAGCTAAATGAAATTTTGGACGTATTAAAATGTGGCAACGGGATCAGAGCCAGGTTTTACCCAAGCGAATCACCGCTGTCTAACCATGTACACTATAGTAGCTTCTATGAATTATCACCATCGTATTCTTATATACATGATTTAAACGATCATTAGGAAAAGAGTAACTAAAAACTATTTTTAAATGCACCTGTGTATATAATTTGTACTAGTTAATTTTTAAAAAAACGGTTCAGTCTTATTCACTACAGGTCTCATCTGCGCCTAATCTCATATACGAAAATTCATTAATATTATTTTGACATAAAGAAACACTTTTCATTTATAAACAAGTAGGTAGTACCTGGTGGTCGTCACACGGTTTATCGTAAAATGCCATTTGAATAGATGGCGCAGCTGAAGCCAGGATGTTTAATTTAGAAAAATAGAACGAATAATAATTAGAGAATTAGTATATTGATTAATAATCATGCCCATGGGAGTTGATTAAATACCGAAAATTTATTTGCAATCTAGCGATTACCCGCGACTTCGTTCACATAGCACGCCTATAAATAAATATAGGTTTGTCGAATTAAGTGATTAATCACCTGTTCTTCAATTTGGACCGTCAAAATCAGTACAATAATTCAGTAAACTCATTAATAAAACCACCTTTACTTAACTCAATGCGGGCTTTTCTTAATATTCGGTCTTGGGATTTATTTATCGTCATTGCAAAACTAACATAGAATCTTCTGATTCTACTCCCATATTTCGTTTCGAATGAAGTCCCCCCCCTCCCCCTATAAACCACGAGTGAGGCACTCCCTAGGGTCATAAACCTTTTTCTATAACTTGAACTAATACAAACACTACCTGTGACATGTCCGTCTACAAAATCCATAATTTTGTTCATAATTTCTAAATTTCTTCAATTTCTACACTGGAGCCCTAAATATTTCCGGGATAAAAAGTAGTCTAGACTTATCTCTGTAAAGTCCTCTACCTGATAATGTAAATCTTTTCAAAATCGGTTCAGGAAATTATCGCGGATAAACAAACAGACGGGTAGGCAGACACTTCAATTTTATTTATATGTACAGGGTGCAGCAGCATAACTTCCTTTTTTAAAATACGCTCCATTTAATCGATTGATGTTGTAGTCGAGCGTTAGTGATCTAGTTCAAGAGGAGAAGCTATAAAGTATTGTCCCAACTTAGTTCAGTCGCCGTCATGTGTTGAAACAGTAAGAAGCGTGCGTTTGCCGTTAAGGCCTACTTTTCGAACGGATGTTCTGTGATCGCAACCCAGCGCGCCTTTCAGAATCGCTTTAATTTAGCCCCGTTGGCCCCTGTACCGGACCGGAAATCAATTGTTATGTGGGTCACTACGTTCAGACAAACTGTAAGTACGACAAGACGAAGAAATGGAGTCCCTCGGCCCATTAGATCAGCTGAGAACATTGAGGCAGTGAGATCTTCAACGTTGTAATCACCACGGCGTTCTGCGCGCAAACACGCGTCTGCCCTTGGACTTTCCGATCGTTTTTTGAGTAGAATTCTTCACGATGATCTTCATCTCCATCCATACAAGATGGCGGCGATTGTGCAGGAACTTTCTGAACTGAGGTTCTTCTGCAAGTCGTTCCTAAGGACGCTATTGTGTTTTTTCTCGCGGATTTACCCAGAATTGGGTACCGGAGAAATCTGGGAAAGTAAAAGCGGTCGAGAAAAAGAAACTGCCCCCCTACTCTCATTAATGTCGTTGGGTTTGGTACATTGTAAACCTTAACTTCACAATCCCCGACGCCCTATCAACGGCATAGGATTCACTTTACTTTTACAATAAAGTAAGACTAAGGTTAACTAAAGTGATGTCACAAATGAACAAACCAAAAAAAAATGTTAAAAAATACTATAAATCCAAATGTCATAAAAGCTGCATATCAGTAATTCCATGCAAATAACACAAATACAAACCTTTTTACACAAAATTATACAAATTAAATATAGTTCTAACTGTTTAGTACAATAATTATTTCAATACACTTATTATTTAAAAAAGTTCTATTCTAATTTATGAAAAAGTTTTCCATACGTTACCGAAGCTGCATTATAATAATTATTTCTGTTTTAAAAGATTTTACTGTACAAGAACATGCAGAAATTCATAAAAAAGAGTGAAATAAGAAACCTTACTTCCTTTTTTCTCTTAAATCTGACAGTACACCACTTTACCGTTCATTGAAAATGCAAAATCACTGGAAAATTCCTTAATAATCAAAACTTGTTTTGCCTTTTAAAATTTTAGTAATAATCAAGGGAAAAAAAAGAAAAAAGAACGACATAGTAAAATATTAAACAACCTGGAAATTTATTATATATTGAAGACGGCATATTCGGGTGAAATTTTTGTTACAAGTTCTGCATGTAGGTGTATATATATCAGATATGTGATTTAAAGGCCAGTTACCCATCCCAAGGTCGAAGATAAAGTAGTACTGTTAACCAGCGGTTATTCAGCCCAGACAACTGACAAAAAAAATAAACATGTAGTTCTTAAAACGTTAACAACTTGATGTAACCGCTCGCGAAGCAATTTATTACACAAAGGTTTTCTACAACGTTTTTTTTTTTTTATTTTATGGGCACGTCCGCACAGGACATTCACCCAACACAAAAGATTAGAAGAATCGACAGATATATGGAGCGACAGGTTATATCAAAAAATGATTAAAGACAGAAGAAACGAAGGCGGCTAACAAAGGAACAACAGAAGGAGATGTAAAAGTGAGAATGTATAGGGCACTGTAAGGAGGAGGGAGGCCAAGGCTAAGCAAATCGGAATAAAAGATCACGCGTTCTGAGGAAATAAAGGAGCATTTGAATAAAACATGGTTTGCGTCACAGGTGACATTTAAGGTAGGAGGATGAAAGGGACAAAAAGGAAATTGAACAAGAGCAAAACGGAAACGAGAAGCCGCGAGCAGACTATGATTAAAACGAAGGCGAACTATGGAAGAAGTGGTAGTACGGCTGATACTAGAAAAATTGTTAAACCCTGGAGAAAAGGACGGGGAAGTTCATAAGGCACAAAATAAAATGAGTCAGGGTTGGAGAAAAGAGACGGATAGAGATCGGTCCAAAAGTCAAGGTGAGAACGAAAAGAGAGAGAGTTAAGACTTTAGGAAGGAAATCTGCCCATGAAACGACCATTTACTGCAGTTAGTCAGCAAGATCGTTACCGGCGATACCACAGTGGCCAGAGATCCAAAGCAGGTAAATTTGGATAGAACGGGAAGCTAATAAATTGTAAATCAAGGAACGAATATAAAGAATAATAGAACAAGGGTTCAAGGAAAGGGGACGAGATAGCTAACGAAACGATTTTCGAGTTAGAGCATAGAAGGAGATTCAATAAATTTGAAGTTGAAGATATAAAAAGGATCGCGCGTAAAATAGTCATGGATTCGGCTAGGAAAACAGAAGAAAAGGAGTGAAGTTAAAATGACTCAGAATAGTTAAGGGCAGGAAGAATAAAAGCGGCACCGACCCCCGAAGCAGATATTGAGCCGTCCGTAAAAATCGTGATATGAGCAGGAAATAGTGAGGATAGAGTGTGATTAAATTCTTCATGAACAGCAGGACGTGGAAGAAACTTAATGTTAGAAGATAAAGAAAATAGCTTAGGGGAATGAGACAGTTCGGAGAAGTTATAGGTAAAGTATGGAGATTTGTTCCGGGAGAGGACGAAATGAGAGAACGGATCGAATCGAGAAGAGATGATAGAAAGAATTGGAATCTTACGAGGAGAGAAACGCCAGTTGATCCGGATATATTGATAAGAATTCATAAGTTTGGAAGCAGAGATGTGATGACGTTTAATCATGGATCTTTCACCAAAGTGAAGTTTTCGAATACAAAGAGGAACGAAGCCAGTTTCGGCCAGAAAAGCTGGAAATGGTGAAGAATTCGGGGCACCAATACAGAGGCGAAGACAAGAGTTTTGAATGCGATCAAGCTTGACTAGAAGGGAAACGAGAGCACTGACATAAAGAAAAGAACAATGGTTGAATTTTGAAAGAATAATGAATCTATACAGCATGAGTAGAATATATGGATCACCACCCCATTTGGGGGGAGACAACGCCCTTCAAAAAATTGAGTCTTTTGAGAGCAGGCGTGCAGAGATAGTTAATATGATCATGAAAGGATAGAGTACTACTAAGAATGAAGCCGAGGAAAGAGAAAGAAGCAAGTAAAGGAATAGGAACCAGGCACATGAAAAGGTTAATCAAGAAACGATCAAAAGGACGAAATGTAAAAATGATACAGGCAGACTTCTCAGGGGAAATAGAAAGGTGAAGAGAGGATAAAGAATTTTTTAAAACAGCAAGGGAGTTGTTAAGGTCCTCATTAGTTCAATTACCGTCCATAAAGATACTATTCCTACTGAACTATAAACCGGAATGAAGGTAATATTAGCATTCCCAACACTCCCTTTAAAAATTAATGAATCTTCAGTTGAGTCTTAGTGGCCACTTGAGCGTGTTTCCTGTCAAGACTTCTCAATCATTAACCGCCTGCCTTATCCCGTCATTACGTGTACCACCACTTCCCTCAATCTACTTCTTTTGATGCAAACCATGTTCTCCGTCGTTCCAATATTTGCTTTCTACCTGTTTTAAATCTGCAACATCCTGTTCACTCGCTAACCTAAACTTATTATTATATAATGCACTCTATAATATCACTTCAACAAACTTTAGTGCATATTATAACGAATAACATTACTTCAGTCATTTAATTCTCAATAGCTGTCATTTACTGTAATAATCTGTACCGTTCTTTATGACTTACGGTAACTTAAGACTGGTAAAAAAAAATTAATAACAAAATTAATTTTCGAAAAACTCTTTTGCTGTTTTACTTTTTTAGTTGTGGGTCCCACAAGGCAACATTACCCGTCTGTGGGTTGCCGACACTCTTATCATCGTTTATTCATAAAATAAAATTACAACATTACTTAAGGACTAATTACATAACCAAAACGAAAACAACGAAAGAAGAAGACAAAAAGAACAAAATTTTCTCGAATCACTTTTCCTCAAAATTTTTAATTATCTCTGACTCTTTGAGCGCCCTTCAGGCCATATCCCCCCCCCCCTCCTGATCATTTGTGTGACTTTGTTATCCTCCGTATACGTTCACTCATTCATAATCTTTCCTATTTCCGTTCAATCAATATTGATTTGCTGTGGGTACCTAGCCACTCGGGCATATTTCTGATTCCTTGACTCGGGCTGCTGCTGCTTCCTCTCGTCTTTTTTTTTTTTTTTTAATTCCATGTCTGGGCAATGGTCCATAGTTGATGCGCCCAAAAAAAAATAAAAAAATAAAAAAAAAAAAAAATTTGTTACAAAAAATATATTTTATCTCTTCTCCGCCGAATGATTTTTTCTCTGTGTCACTCTCGATATATTCGGCTACTTTTCCTTATGAGTAGTAATCTTTGGAATGGACTGTGAGCCTTTTTGATTCAGCCTAAAGCCTCTTTTGTGCTTGTCGCGGAATTTTTGTTGTTTTTCTTCATTTCAAAGAGCAGCCTTATTGCCGACTTTGACTGATATGTTATGTCCTTGATTAGATGTACTTTATTCACTGTAAGTTTCAATTACAACATTACCTACCTCCTGCGGAGCTTGTGTACTCGAAAAAGAAAATAAAATCTTATCAATATTAAAAGTTGAGATAGAAAATTGAAGTAAAATTAAATTTAACAAAAGTAGCAGGCGCGAGTGGTATTAGACGAGATATATCACATTTAAAGAGTGCACGAAAACAGATAATTTACTGACCTTCGGCTCGAATCACTAGATAGTAAAGATGCAGCACACGGAGGAAGCATGTTATTGGGACTTGCATTTCGCTCTTCACGCTTATCACTGCGTCATATTTAAAATCAATAAAAACTTAAAACCACATTAAAAGGTCGTTATTCTCGGAAGCAAAACCAAAGGATAGAATCAAATCATAACTATATCGTATGGGCTGCCGAAAATTAAATCCTAATATGCGCATATGACACGATAACTACGTTTTTGTATACACTGCACTATTCGGTTTTATAAAATACTCACAAGCCAAAAATATTATTACAAATTATCATCTGTATAACTCTATAACAACGTTCCGCGTGTTTAGGAATTGCCATAATATTTAGATATCCATTGTGTAAAACATAAATATAAATGTGTTTCATCGCGAAACAAAGATATTGGATAGCAAACTTTATTTCGTTTCAGTACTATAGGATGACGAACAAGAAGTCAAAAGATCGTAAGACCTTTCAAATAAAGGTAGAAGGTATATGATAAAATAAATCTGAGTGCATTAGCAGAATCGCTAAAAAACAATTAAACCAGAAGTGATCGTCATTCAAAAGACATACAGAAAACCATGAAGACCTTAAGAAAAGAGAAGGTTTCAAGATTGCAGTGGCTACCTATCATACGCGATATGGAACTGTAACGTTTATCAAAAACAGTGTACAAAATTTTCAAATGGTTGTTGAGTGTAGTCGTAACAATATTTTCACGGTAACCATACTAACTGATAATATTCATACAGTAAACGTGTACTAATCGCCAACAGTAAAACAGCCTTAAATTTTAAAATTTTCCTTCACTCAGCTCCATGCATAGGTGATTTTAACAGTTACAGCCGCGTATGGGGTTACAATGCAGCAGATGAACATGGTGAATTCCTATAGCACTAGATGAATATTGATAATATGAATGTAATATTTAATGCGAAGGACAAAGAAATTTTTTACTTAGCAAGATGAGACCGAACTATACTCCTGACCTATGCATTGTCTCTAGTCTATCTTAAAGTAACCCAAGTCATGTTGTTTGATCAATGCCAACAGATTTTCTTAGAAGCCAGCGTGGGCCAGTGTTGATTAAACCAGGTAAAGAAGTTATGGTTTGTTATTGAGTCTCAGACTAAAGATGAAACTTCCATAAAGCAAACTGAACCCAGTTCACGGAAAATATTGAAGAAAATGCCTCAAATATTTCTCTAACAGCCAATTGCTATATTAAATTTATCAGTGTTGTAATCAGCGTTGCAAAGATCGCAGTGCCAACAGGTTTCCCGAACATATTATATTTTATTAACTCAATATAACCAATTTCTTAGGCTCATCGTTGGTAACGATCTTGCCGATTCTTTGGCATGTCTAGCTGCAGTAAATTACCGTTTCATAGACAGATTCCCCTACCAATGGCTTTGCCCTCTCTCTTATCGTTTCCACCATGACTTTTAGACGGATTTTTATCCGTTTCTTTTCTCCAACCCTAATTAACCTTGCTATACAACCCTCTCCACCCACTTCTTCTTGGTTTGATAATTTTCCCTGCATCAGCCGTTCTGTTATTTCTTCCATAATTCGCCTCCGCTTTAATCACAGTCTGCTTCCTGCTTCCCTCTTTCGTTTTAATATTGTTCAGTCTCTCTTGTGTCCCTTCCATCCTCCTATCTTAAATTTGACCTGTGATGTAAATCACCTTCTATTCAAATGCTCTTCCATCTCCTCGGAACGCGCAGTTCTTTATTTTAATTTACTTGGCCCTGGTCTCCCGACTCCTTACTGTGCCCACTATATTTTTGCCCTTCCTTTTCCGTCTGTTGTTCCTGTAATGGCTATCTTCATTTCTTCTGTTTCTAATCGCTTCCTGATATAACTTACAAATCCCTCCGTTTCATAATTCTGTTAGGCCTTTGTGTTGGGTAAATGTCTTGTGTTGACGCGGCCGAGGAAAAAAAAAACAGGTAAACGAAGGAAACAACATCATGTCCCATGTTAACCCCCTCATACCAAATGACGTCCTTGAAGAATGTATCAAGACGGAACTGAAGCTTGAATTAGGCTCCAAAGTAACGTACTTGAGATTAAACCCACACGACCAGATTTACGGCCATATAGTTAGTTGGCGTCGCTAATTTTTTACCACCACAGAAATCAGTAAAGGCTCCTTTTTAATTCAGTATAATGAAAGAAACCATCGCATTTTCTTTTCATGTGACGAATTCTCATGCTTCAAGTGTCACAAAAGAGGTCACAGAGTCGATGATTGCACTAACGAGAAAGCTGAATTGGAAGGAGATTACTTTGAAGCTAACCAATTGGAAACCAACTCACCAGACACAGCGCAATCTGCATCTCTCTCTCCATCAACTCTGTCCAAGGCCTTTAAAGCCCATAATTCACAGATTTTTCAGCCTACAAGCAACAGTATCGATACCGACACATTCCCTCCTCTCCGAATCGATACAGCAAAGCGGCCCCTATCGGAAAGCTCGTTTTCCCCGTTCAACTATCATCCTAAGAAGGTAGTCCCTATAGATCTTTTCGTTGGCTACAGAAAATCCGCAAAAAAGAAACGCAAAACTGACGTTTCAGGAAATAATCAATCAGACAATGAAACCGACAGGACAGGAAAGACGTATAAGTCAGATTCAGAATCGGATGATGCCTTCCTTGGGGAACAAGCAACGTCACTCAAGACAATTTTCGCTCCACTGAAATATCACATCTGCTTAAATTCGCACAGATATCCACTCAGTTTCACAAATTTTAGGTCATTCGTTGAATTGGTAGGAGGACCAAACGCTCAAAATACCATACAAGTAATGGAAGATTTCAAGGTCACAAACACGCAGGCCCTCATCGAAATGCTTCAGGAAAATTACCGCTTTTTAGATCATGCAAGAACGAAAATAAAGTTTACGAAAATCATGAACAAGCTGCAAGCCAGCCTAGGCCAAAACGACCTGTAATAGATACAACTGCAAACAAATCTAATTAGATTATGAAAATTGTAAATCGGAACCGCAATAGTATTCGCAGAAAATTGCCGGAACTGCAGTCGATCGTTGCTCAAAACAACCCCGATGTAATTCTACTCCAGGAAACTAAGCTCAAACCACTAGAAAAATTTAGTCTAAAACACTATACGCTATATAAAAAGGATTTAGACTCGGATTTTATAGCAAAAGGTGGAATGCTTATTGCTACCAAAAGCAATCTCCTTGTCGAGCCAATCAACCTTTTAACTAATCTTCAAGCTACAGCCGTCAAGATACAAACCCCTATTAATATCACCACCTGTTCAGTCTATTTGCATCAATCGGACGACGTTTCCAACGGTTGCTTGGAGCAGTTAATAAAACAACTGCCCGCTCCCTTCCTCGGGAGCGGTGACTTTAATGCCCATAACACGATCTGGGGTTCAAGTTTTTCCAACCGAAGAGGAAAATATATTGAGAATATTCGGGATTGTTTCAACCTAACGCTGTTAAACACTGGTAATAACACTCACTTCAATGTGTTCGATGGTTCGCTCTCAGCTATCGATTTATCATTTTGTAGCCATTCTATTGCCCACGTAACACAGTGGCAACTCCTTGCATCTCTTTTTCGAAGCGACCATTTTCCATTGCTCATAGCGATAGAATTCTCAGAGAATAACAAGAATACCAAAAAATTCCCCAGCTGGAGGCTTTTAAAGACGCTAACTGGGAATTATTCTCCCAGTCGGTAAATCTAAAACTTCCAGAAAACACTGGCGATGCCAACAAGATTAATGAGCATATAATTAAGGAATTAACGGCAGCCGCTTCCGATAGTGTTCCAAAAAATAGTCCGCGAACGACACGTAGACAAACGATATGGTGGAAGCATGATTGTAGTAGAGCGGTCACGGAAAAGAATAGACTCCTGTCTGGAGCAAAAGGTCACCCGACGCAAGAAAACCTCAAAAACTTCAAAATCGCTTGGGCAAAGTGCAAAAGGCTCCTTAAAGAATCAAAAAGACAATCTTGGATACGATTTACATCTACGTTCAATACCGGGGCTTCTGTCAAGAAGGTTTGGGACAAGGTCAAAATGTTATCGAACAAAAAAACATTCACAACCATCTCGCCGATAATATCAGATTTTGGCCCAATTTTCAGCAAGTTGAATATTGCGGAAAGCCTGGCCGATCATTTCCATGAATCATCCGCCACTGAATCGTATACAGAATCGTTCAAAATTATTAAAAGGAATTGCGAAGGCCAAGAAGCTCGTCCCTCCGTCTCATCTACGCAAGAGTTCAATCTTCCGTTTACCAATGATGAATTAATAGATGCCTTGAATCATATGAGATCCTCAGCTTCCGGGCCGGATGGTATACATATCGATATGATCAAAAAGCTTCCTGCGGAATCTCTTAGCACAATTCTCCAATTCCACAATTTAATTTGGACATCGGGGAAAATTCTGAATGCTTCGAAAATGGCTCACATAATGCCAGTTTTAAAGCTCAGAAAAATACCCCACCTCCCTGGCAGTTACCGCCACATTTCCCTGACCAATTCTTTATGCAAATGTCTGGAGAAAATGATAAATGCTCGTCTAATATGGATACTGGACCGAAAACAGCTTCTTGATCCAATGCAGTTCGGGTTTAGATCGCAGAGATGCACGATGAACCTTCTAGTAAAACTTCACCAGCAAATATGTGACGGCTTTGTTTCGAATCAGTCCGCAATGCTCATAAGCTTTGACCTGGAGAAGGCTTTTGATCGTATATGACGACATAAAATCATTCAAACCCTGGTAAATTGGAATGTCACTGAGAATTTGCTTAATTTCGTGAAGGCATTCTTGACAGACCGCACGTTTCAGGTTCGGATAGAAGATATCTTGTCGTCCCCTAGTATTCAAGAAAACGGCATGCCTCAAGGCTCGATAATTAGTCCGACCCTATTCATACTAGACGACCTGTCCAAAATCGTTGAACCGCCCATAAAATATAATCTTTTCGCGAACGATCTCACAATATACATGACATTTGCAAATATGGAAAGTCTAAGAGTTCGGCTTCAAAACACGATCGATAAATTTCAAGAGTGGTCTACAAACCAGGGCTTAGCCTTCTCAGCTGAAAAAAACAGGTAGCATTATTTTCAACAATAAACGGAAATCCCCTTCGGATTGCAAAATAACTCTGAACAACAGCCCCATTAGATCAGCTCTAACGGTCAAAATCCTTGGATTAGTATTCGACAGGAAGCCGTCTTGGTCCAGGCACATCGATGAACTTAAAGCGAAATGTCAAAAATCTTTCAACGTCCTCAAAATGACAGCTCATACAAAATGGGGTGGAGATAGGAAATGCTTGCAGAACCTCTACTTCGTTCTTACGCTGTCTAAAATAGATTACGGTTCGATCATATACAGATCTGCTAAACCTAATGTGCTGAACAGGTTAAACACTGTTCAGAATTCCGCATTAAGACTAATCACAGGCGCATTACACTGCAGTCCAGTTGACAGCCATCATGCAGAAACTAATGTCCTGCCACTCAAACATAGAAGGCTATTTCTTTCTCTGAAATATTTCTTTAATTTGGCCTCATATCTATCTAACCCTTCGCATCAAAAAACGTTTACCCCGAATTATATACAGCTATATGAAAAAAATCCAAAAAGTCCAAAGCCCCTGGAGATCGAGTGCCGGAATACTGTTAGCAGTCTTCAATGGACAACGTCGGCCCATCAACATATGGTTGCAGTCCCTCCGATGAACGTCGGTATACAGAAATTAACAAAATTTAGAGGCCAGAATAAGAAAAACAGCCAACATCTGAAGTCCAAATTACAAAAACATACATATATACTCCGTCTGGCATCACGAATCGGAACAGAACTGTCGCTCTTAGAAATTGTTCAAAGTCAAGGGAAACCTTCGGCGATGGAGCACCTCATATAGACAGGACCGACATGGGGAAACAACACTAGCTCGCCTGCGCATAAGCCACTGCCTCCTCACACATAGTGTTTCAAAAACTACCGTACCGACATGTGAAATTTGTGGAGTGCCGGTTACGGTGGAACATCTCCTCACCTCATGCCTTAGATTTCGGCAAGAGAGAGCCGCCTGCTTCAAAGAGGATGCTGGTCTGGCCGAAATTCTGGCAGACAATGAAAAGATCTGCGGAATTCAAATTTTTAAAGCTTACCCGACTTTTTCTTTTTATAATGTTCTATTCTGATTTTGTTCTTTATTTATTTATTTCATTACAATAATAGCCCGTACTATAAACTGCTACAATGGCCAGTAGTACGGGAATAACTTAATATATACAAATGGATTTGGCAAAGAAAAATAAAAAATGAAAGAATTTACTATAATCTGGTTATGAGGCCGACGTCCTTTAGGAGATCAAAAAGAGTATGATATGGGGTACAGAGAAGGATAGTTCGTAGTGTTGGTGAGGAAGGGAGGGAATTTCGGAGCGAGAGAGATACTGGACATTCGAGGAGAATATGGGGGATGGTATAGGGATAGCGGCAAAGGGAGCATACGGGAATAGGATCCTTAGAGAGAAGATGTCGGTGAGTGAAGGAAGTGTGTCCTGTAAGAAGGCGTATGAGTAGAACGTCAGTCTTCCGTTGACCGGTAGACACGCTGACATAACTTGGAGTCTCGAATATCGATCGAAGCTGGTTTGTAATGGGTAGTTCTGCCCATCGGCGGCACCATTCTGCGACCACGGCTTCTTTTATTAACCGGCTGGAGAGTTCCGTGCGACTTAGTCTTAGCGATGAGAGCAGAAGCTGACTGCGGTCTTCAACGCACTTTGTGGAATACGGACGTGGAGGTTGTATGCTTATCGGCGGATTTAGGAGCGTATGTTGTAACGATTGAGTACGCGCTACAAATTGTAGAAGCCGCGCTGCCCGGTGGAGATCCGGAGGAAGCTCGTTACATAAGAAGTATAGGTTGGAACATGGCGTTGTGCGGAAGGCTCCACTTGCTAATCGTAAAGCAGTGTGGTGTATTGTGTTGAGTGATGAAAGCGTAGAGCTCGATGCTGAGGAATAGACGGCTATGGCATAGTCGCATTTGGATCTGATAAGAGCGCGATAGAGCAGCAACAACGATTTGAAGTCTGCCCCGTATGTTGTGTGGGCTAGTTTTTTCATTAAGTTTATTCTTGGCAGGCACGATTTTTTCAGAGTGCTGATGTGATTTTTCCAGTTTAGCTTCCGGTCAAATGTAAGCCCCAGGTACTTCGCTGTTTGTTGGTTAGGAACGGTAGAGCCATTGATGGTGATTTTTAGTTGTTGGTTACACTTTTTATGCTTGCAGAAGTGCATAGCTTGGGTTTTGGTCTCGGAGAATTGTAGGCCACGTTTATGTGCCCAGGTCACTACGCGGTTGACTGTTTCTTGTAAGACCTGCTCTCCTAGGGAGACGGTGTTGCATGATATAAAAATTACGAGGTCATCTGCGAACAGGGCCGATCGTACTGGGAGCGAGATCTCGTTGACCACGCTGCTAAACGCTATGTTGAATAATGTAGGACTTACGACTGATCCTTGTGGGACTCCGTTTATCAATTGACGACGACTGGAAACGACGGATCCATATCGCACCACGAAACTTCTGTCGCTGAGAAATTGATTAATGAACGACAGCAGTCGGCCGGTAATACCCCATTGTACGAGTTGGGAAATAATTTCGTTCTTCCATATTGTGTCAAAAGCGTTTTTTAGATCGAAGAATACTGCCAGTACGTGTTGTTGATTAGAGAATGATTTGAGGATGGAATCTGAGAGAAACGCCAGCTGCTCTTCCGTTGATCGTCGTGCTTGGAAGCCGGCTTGTTCTCGAGGGAGTAGTTTTTGGTCATGCAGGATCCGTTGGAGTCTGGCGTTAATTATTCTTTCCATTACTTTACATAAAACCGATGTGAGTGATATAGGACGGTAGCTCTGTGGTTGGTGCATTGGTTTGAGTGGTTTGAGAATGGGAATGACAGTTGCTTGCCGCCAAGTTTCTGGGATAGTTCCTGATTTCCATAACCGATTAAAGAGTTCAGCTATGTATTGAGTTATCTCGGGAGGCGCATTTTTGAGCATCGATATGTGCACCTCATCCGGACCAGGGCTGGCTGCGTGCGATTTCGAGATCGCGTCCTGTACCTCCTTGAGGGTGATGTCTGCGTTATACTTCTCAGCATCTTCATGGCATGATGGGGGATTATTTGTGACCGGAGGGTATGTTTTTGTGGAAGATTCGACGAAGACATCGGCGAAGGCTTCGGATATTTCTAATGGATTCGAAAGACAGCGACCGTTGGTTTGGATTGTCTGCGGCAACAGATAAGATCTTTTATTTTCCATTGCATGGATTTTTTTCCAGATGACGCGCGGTGGCGTGTTCTGCGTAATTTGGGACGTAAACTTCTTCCATGACTCTCTTTTGGATCTTTTAAATACGAATCGGGCTTTCGCTCTTAGTTTCCGGTATTCAACGAGCGTTTCTGTCGTTGGATTGGCCTTGAGGCGATATAAAGCTCTTCTACGGTTTGTGAGGGCGGCCGAGCAGTCTGTATTCCACCAGGGAGTAAACTTCCTTACTGGTGAGTGACGGAAAGATGATATGTGTTGGCATGCCGTGGCTGCGTTGACCAGACATTTGGAGAGGTAGTTTACATCTTCCTCTGGAGAAGTACGATTCCGCCGGAGATAATCAACTTGAGAACAGCACAGGTTTGAATATTTCTTCCAATCTACCTTGTAATGTGCGCGAGTGGGTGATACATTGATCGCGGGTTGTTTGACGTCTATACCAGCAACGACTATTGGTATGTGATCACTTCCCGCGAGATCTGAGTGGTAGAAGGGAACCAACTGTCCTGATAGCTGAGTTGTACATATTATTAAGTCAAGAGTTGACCGCTTTCGATGTGAGAAGTTATAGTGCGTTGGATCGGTATTAAGGAGCACCAAGTGATGCAGGTCTAGAATTTCTTCCACCGCACGCCCTCGTCGGTTATAGTATGAGCTTCCCCATAAAGGGCTGTGCGCGTTGAAGTCTCCTGTAAAGATGCACGGCGACGGGAGCTGGTTTATTATGTTGCTTAGGTGCGCAGGACAAATCAGTTGATCTGGGGGGATGTACAGGTTACAGATTGCCAACGGGTCTGCGAGCCCAATTTTGACTGCCACTGC
Source organism: Icerya purchasi (assembly GCA_039619475.1). NCBI lineage: Eukaryota > Metazoa > Arthropoda > Insecta > Hemiptera > Monophlebidae > Icerya > Icerya purchasi. The sequence continues at coordinate 388,273,202 of CM077116.1, forward strand.
TTGAATTTCGGTTTGAAGGTAGATTTCTTCTGACGGTATCTGCGACGAGACGGCAATGGTCACTCCTCCATGGGCAGTTGTGTTGTCACTGGGGAATTTCGAGATGGATGTAAAGTTCGGGACGGTGAGGGATTGGTTTGTTTTGAGGTGTGTTTCTTGAAGGCAGAGGATTAATGGTTTGTAGAGATGAAGAAGATTTTGTAAGTCTTCGTAGTGGCTATAGACGCCATTGCAGTTCCAGGATACTAACATGAGGTTAGATTTGGATAAAATTAGTTATAATTATGGAATGGCGATGTTTCAGTTTGAGGAGACTTCCGGGAGGTGGTGAAGGTCTGTTTTTTTTTAGTTTGTTTAAAATTCTAGTTATCCTAGTTTTGATTGACCGGTGCTTTAGAAAGGGATAGTTTTCTCGCATCATCAGTGTCAGACCATCCAGGTCACTGGTGAATTGGGAGGCGAGCGATTCTATATCCTTATGACCTTTGCACATGTCGATGAATAAAGCAAAATTCGTCATGGTCAGAGGATATTTATCCACGTTCTTCATTACGTTTTCAGTTATCGGTGCTAAAAGCTCTTTTATGCTGATCGGATCTTGATCTATATTGTCATCGGCCTTCACTTTTTTCTTTGCTGGTTGATTAGACTGAGGAACTGATAATGGACTGATGTCGCTTGTATTACAGATGGATTCGGCAGCGATTATGGAAGTCTCGGACGCGCTTGAGGAACCAATTGGGCGTTTAGCGCAATCGTGCTGGAGACTGAGTTGGTCGTTTGTTTGGCTATTCGCGGGGAAAGATGTTTTGCTTAATTGTTCTGAGTGATCCATCTTTGGTGTGGCTGCAGCAGTGTGGGCAACTATATTTAGGGCATCTCCTGTAGTATGGGGTGTTGGCGTAATTGTATTTTGTAAATTTGAGGGACTTAATATTTGAGGTTGGCCTACTGAACTACTACTGGCGATTTGATTATCTTCTATGTTTGTTCCATCCGCAGCACTTGGCTCGCCTTCTTCGTTGATGTTTGGACAGCCCTTGCTGGTATGCCCCTTTTCGTTACATAAAAAACATGTTACAGTGTCTGGAGAGAGGAAGATGCGATATGTAGTGTCGTCGTATTGCAATAAAAGAGTATCAGGGATTTTAATTAGCTCCTCTGGTTCGACAAAAAATTGACGTTTCGCATTTAGGAGATGATCGTAACCCTTTGTGTCTCCCATGCCGTAGCGTATAAAAGTGATTTTTGAGCCGAAGTTGATTTTATAGATATCTTTAAGCAGTTCTTCCACTATGGAATGAGGAATGGACGGGCATATGTTTGAAATTATTATTCGTTTTTTAGGATTTACTAGCCTTCTTATATAAGTTGTGGTATTGTTTATTTTTATTGTATTATGATGTTCTATTATGCGGTCAACGAGATTTTTGTCCGATAGAAAAATAGCGAACCTATCGCGAGACATGCGGGAAACAAATTTTAGATTACCTGGTTTTACTATTTCGCCGATTTTTAATATGTAGTCCTTTTGGTTATCGCCTTTCGGGATATTAAAAACAATAGCCTGATCTTTTGACGGAAAGGTTGGCTGAGAAACGGCTTTCGCATAATTGATATTATTATTGACGAAATTATTAGATAGGGAAGAATTACCTGATAGTCGATGATTGGGATTTGAAGAAAATGTACCTGTGCTCGGACGATAATTACTTTTATTCGGGGTTGATAAGGAAGAAAGCGGAGATAACGTTGAAGCAGCGACCGGTGTATCATTGTTGATGTTAGTTGACGAAAGTGATGTAGACGGTAGAGGAGGAAATGAATTACGGGGAGTTGTTAGATCCATTTCGGCGATAGCAAACGGCTAACGCCGACTGCTTAAACGGAACGCGCAGCGAGAGGGAAACGATCGCTGTAGTAGTAAAAATTACGCACTCTATAATCGGGGTAAGAGACAGTTAGACGGATTTTAAAATACTCGTTGATAAGAGCGATTAACAACGCGGAAATTCACGACTTTATCACACACTCGAAAACATTCTTAATCATAATGTTCTATTATTCACTAGTCATCTTTCTGTTTTTTTTGTTTTGTTCTATTTTGTTCTTATATGTGTATTTGTTTGTTAATAATTATAGCCTCTATTGACTGTGACCGCTAGAAAGTTACCGTATATACAAAATAAAATTTGTATTAATAATGTATTCAGGGGCGTTCCAAGCATGCCAAGTTGTGGGAGGGGCGCATTACCCAAAATACTGATTCATGAATTCATATAATTTAAAAATAATTATTTTTTATACTATATAACTTATATAACAAAATGTTATATGGTACTTTTTAATGTTTTTTTTTTTAAACTTTCACAATGTGAGTCTTTTATTTTTTACTCCTGCAGTTAAAACTGATTTAAATCAAACTGTGAGGACTAAAAATATTTTTAAAATAATCTGAATTTGTGATTACTTGGGAGTATATATGTAAATGTGTAACAGGGTAATTACCCAATTGATAAGTGAAGTTCAAGTGATAGAAATCAACTGATGATTAATCACCAACCACCTAGGTATTTTTTTTGGGGTGGAGGACGTGTCAACTACAGACATTAACTCAGCTAAATGAAATTTTGGACGTATTAAAATGTGGCAACGGGATCAGAGCCAGGTTTTACCCAAGCGAATCACCGCTGTCTAACCATGTACACTATAGTAGCTTCTATGAATTATCACCATCGTATTCTTATATACATGATTTAAACGATCATTAGGAAAAGAGTAACTAAAAACTATTTTTAAATGCACCTGTGTATATAATTTGTACTAGTTAATTTTTAAAAAAACGGTTCAGTCTTATTCACTACAGGTCTCATCTGCGCCTAATCTCATATACGAAAATTCATTAATATTATTTTGACATAAAGAAACACTTTTCATTTATAAACAAGTAGGTAGTACCTGGTGGTCGTCACACGGTTTATCGTAAAATGCCATTTGAATAGATGGCGCAGCTGAAGCCAGGATGTTTAATTTAGAAAAATAGAACGAATAATAATTAGAGAATTAGTATATTGATTAATAATCATGCCCATGGGAGTTGATTAAATACCGAAAATTTATTTGCAATCTAGCGATTACCCGCGACTTCGTTCACATAGCACGCCTATAAATAAATATAGGTTTGTCGAATTAAGTGATTAATCACCTGTTCTTCAATTTGGACCGTCAAAATCAGTACAATAATTCAGTAAACTCATTAATAAAACCACCTTTACTTAACTCAATGCGGGCTTTTCTTAATATTCGGTCTTGGGATTTATTTATCGTCATTGCAAAACTAACATAGAATCTTCTGATTCTACTCCCATATTTCGTTTCGAATGAAGTCCCCCCCCTCCCCCTATAAACCACGAGTGAGGCACTCCCTAGGGTCATAAACCTTTTTCTATAACTTGAACTAATACAAACACTACCTGTGACATGTCCGTCTACAAAATCCATAATTTTGTTCATAATTTCTAAATTTCTTCAATTTCTACACTGGAGCCCTAAATATTTCCGGGATAAAAAGTAGTCTAGACTTATCTCTGTAAAGTCCTCTACCTGATAATGTAAATCTTTTCAAAATCGGTTCAGGAAATTATCGCGGATAAACAAACAGACGGGTAGGCAGACACTTCAATTTTATTTATATGTACAGGGTGCAGCAGCATAACTTCCTTTTTTAAAATACGCTCCATTTAATCGATTGATGTTGTAGTCGAGCGTTAGTGATCTAGTTCAAGAGGAGAAGCTATAAAGTATTGTCCCAACTTAGTTCAGTCGCCGTCATGTGTTGAAACAGTAAGAAGCGTGCGTTTGCCGTTAAGGCCTACTTTTCGAACGGATGTTCTGTGATCGCAACCCAGCGCGCCTTTCAGAATCGCTTTAATTTAGCCCCGTTGGCCCCTGTACCGGACCGGAAATCAATTGTTATGTGGGTCACTACGTTCAGACAAACTGTAAGTACGACAAGACGAAGAAATGGAGTCCCTCGGCCCATTAGATCAGCTGAGAACATTGAGGCAGTGAGATCTTCAACGTTGTAATCACCACGGCGTTCTGCGCGCAAACACGCGTCTGCCCTTGGACTTTCCGATCGTTTTTTGAGTAGAATTCTTCACGATGATCTTCATCTCCATCCATACAAGATGGCGGCGATTGTGCAGGAACTTTCTGAACTGAGGTTCTTCTGCAAGTCGTTCCTAAGGACGCTATTGTGTTTTTTCTCGCGGATTTACCCAGAATTGGGTACCGGAGAAATCTGGGAAAGTAAAAGCGGTCGAGAAAAAGAAACTGCCCCCCTACTCTCATTAATGTCGTTGGGTTTGGTACATTGTAAACCTTAACTTCACAATCCCCGACGCCCTATCAACGGCATAGGATTCACTTTACTTTTACAATAAAGTAAGACTAAGGTTAACTAAAGTGATGTCACAAATGAACAAACCAAAAAAAAATGTTAAAAAATACTATAAATCCAAATGTCATAAAAGCTGCATATCAGTAATTCCATGCAAATAACACAAATACAAACCTTTTTACACAAAATTATACAAATTAAATATAGTTCTAACTGTTTAGTACAATAATTATTTCAATACACTTATTATTTAAAAAAGTTCTATTCTAATTTATGAAAAAGTTTTCCATACGTTACCGAAGCTGCATTATAATAATTATTTCTGTTTTAAAAGATTTTACTGTACAAGAACATGCAGAAATTCATAAAAAAGAGTGAAATAAGAAACCTTACTTCCTTTTTTCTCTTAAATCTGACAGTACACCACTTTACCGTTCATTGAAAATGCAAAATCACTGGAAAATTCCTTAATAATCAAAACTTGTTTTGCCTTTTAAAATTTTAGTAATAATCAAGGGAAAAAAAAGAAAAAAGAACGACATAGTAAAATATTAAACAACCTGGAAATTTATTATATATTGAAGACGGCATATTCGGGTGAAATTTTTGTTACAAGTTCTGCATGTAGGTGTATATATATCAGATATGTGATTTAAAGGCCAGTTACCCATCCCAAGGTCGAAGATAAAGTAGTACTGTTAACCAGCGGTTATTCAGCCCAGACAACTGACAAAAAAAATAAACATGTAGTTCTTAAAACGTTAACAACTTGATGTAACCGCTCGCGAAGCAATTTATTACACAAAGGTTTTCTACAACGTTTTTTTTTTTTTATTTTATGGGCACGTCCGCACAGGACATTCACCCAACACAAAAGATTAGAAGAATCGACAGATATATGGAGCGACAGGTTATATCAAAAAATGATTAAAGACAGAAGAAACGAAGGCGGCTAACAAAGGAACAACAGAAGGAGATGTAAAAGTGAGAATGTATAGGGCACTGTAAGGAGGAGGGAGGCCAAGGCTAAGCAAATCGGAATAAAAGATCACGCGTTCTGAGGAAATAAAGGAGCATTTGAATAAAACATGGTTTGCGTCACAGGTGACATTTAAGGTAGGAGGATGAAAGGGACAAAAAGGAAATTGAACAAGAGCAAAACGGAAACGAGAAGCCGCGAGCAGACTATGATTAAAACGAAGGCGAACTATGGAAGAAGTGGTAGTACGGCTGATACTAGAAAAATTGTTAAACCCTGGAGAAAAGGACGGGGAAGTTCATAAGGCACAAAATAAAATGAGTCAGGGTTGGAGAAAAGAGACGGATAGAGATCGGTCCAAAAGTCAAGGTGAGAACGAAAAGAGAGAGAGTTAAGACTTTAGGAAGGAAATCTGCCCATGAAACGACCATTTACTGCAGTTAGTCAGCAAGATCGTTACCGGCGATACCACAGTGGCCAGAGATCCAAAGCAGGTAAATTTGGATAGAACGGGAAGCTAATAAATTGTAAATCAAGGAACGAATATAAAGAATAATAGAACAAGGGTTCAAGGAAAGGGGACGAGATAGCTAACGAAACGATTTTCGAGTTAGAGCATAGAAGGAGATTCAATAAATTTGAAGTTGAAGATATAAAAAGGATCGCGCGTAAAATAGTCATGGATTCGGCTAGGAAAACAGAAGAAAAGGAGTGAAGTTAAAATGACTCAGAATAGTTAAGGGCAGGAAGAATAAAAGCGGCACCGACCCCCGAAGCAGATATTGAGCCGTCCGTAAAAATCGTGATATGAGCAGGAAATAGTGAGGATAGAGTGTGATTAAATTCTTCATGAACAGCAGGACGTGGAAGAAACTTAATGTTAGAAGATAAAGAAAATAGCTTAGGGGAATGAGACAGTTCGGAGAAGTTATAGGTAAAGTATGGAGATTTGTTCCGGGAGAGGACGAAATGAGAGAACGGATCGAATCGAGAAGAGATGATAGAAAGAATTGGAATCTTACGAGGAGAGAAACGCCAGTTGATCCGGATATATTGATAAGAATTCATAAGTTTGGAAGCAGAGATGTGATGACGTTTAATCATGGATCTTTCACCAAAGTGAAGTTTTCGAATACAAAGAGGAACGAAGCCAGTTTCGGCCAGAAAAGCTGGAAATGGTGAAGAATTCGGGGCACCAATACAGAGGCGAAGACAAGAGTTTTGAATGCGATCAAGCTTGACTAGAAGGGAAACGAGAGCACTGACATAAAGAAAAGAACAATGGTTGAATTTTGAAAGAATAATGAATCTATACAGCATGAGTAGAATATATGGATCACCACCCCATTTGGGGGGAGACAACGCCCTTCAAAAAATTGAGTCTTTTGAGAGCAGGCGTGCAGAGATAGTTAATATGATCATGAAAGGATAGAGTACTACTAAGAATGAAGCCGAGGAAAGAGAAAGAAGCAAGTAAAGGAATAGGAACCTGGCACATGAAAAGGTTAATCAAGAAACGATCAAAAGGACGAAATGTAAAAATGATACAGGCAGACTTCTCAGGGGAAATAGAAAGGTGAAGAGAGGATAAAGAATTTTTTAAAACAGCAAGGGAGTTGTTAAGGTCCTCATTAGTTCAATTACCGTCCATAAAGATACTATTCCTACTGAACTATAAACCGGAATGAAGGTAATATTAGCATTCCCAACACTCCCTTTAAAAATTAATGAATCTTCAGTTGAGTCTTAGTGGCCACTTGAGCGTGTTTCCTGTCAAGACTTCTCAATCATTAACCGCCTGCCTTATCCCGTCATTACGTGTACCACCACTTCCCTCAATCTACTTCTTTTGATGCAAACCATGTTCTCCGTCGGTCCAATATTTGCTTTCTACCTGTTTTAAATCTGCAACATCCTGTTCACTCGCTAACCTAAACTTATTATTATATAATGCACTCTATAATATCACTTCAACAAACTTTAGTGCATATTATAACGAATAACATTACTTCAGTCATTTAATTCTCAATAGCTGTCATTTACTGTAATAATCTGTACCGTTCTTTATGACTTACGGTAACTTAAGACTGGTAAAAAAAAATTAATAACAAAATTAATTTTCGAAAAACTCTTTTGCTGTTTTACTTTTTTAGTTGTGGGTCCCACAAGGCAACATTACCCGTCTGTGGGTTGCCGACACTCTTATCATCGTTTATTCATAAAATAAAATTACAACATTACTTAAGGACTAATTACATAACCAAAACGAAAACAACGAAAGAAGAAGACAAAAAGAACAAAATTTTCTCGAATCACTTTTCCTCAAAATTTTTAATTATCTCTGACTCTTTGAGCGCCCTTCAGGCCATATCCCCCCCCCCCTCCTGATCATTTGTGTGACTTTGTTATCCTCCGTATACGTTCACTCATTCATAATCTTTCCTATTTCCGTTCAATCAATATTGATTTGCTGTGGGTACCTAGCCACTCGGGCATATTTCTGATTCCTTGACTCGGGCTGCTGCTGCTTCCTCTCGTCTTTTTTTTTTTTTTTTAATTCCATCTGATAACCTCCTATCAATTTGTAAAAGCTTTCATATCCAATTTTGGTCGGACACCTACGATTCCTTTTACCTGTCAGTTCAGCCTACTTGTCCTGCATATTCATGGTTTCTTTTGCATCCCTCTCTTCGGCATTGTGATGTTGTTTTCATTGTTCGTATGCGATTTGGTCATTCTTTGCTGCCTTCCTCCAGATTTCGTATTTCCTTGATTTCTTCTCCACACTGTCCTCTCCATTCGGATAATGCAGTTGTTTGCAACGCCGATCACGTGTTTTTCCAGTGTTCATCTCTCTCCGTGGAACGTTTTGCCTTGTATTCTTATTTGCTGAATCTTGGACTTCCTACTCCTTATTGTGCTTTCTTTATCCTGTCCTTTCCTTCCCCACTAATTATTCCTGCTATTTGTTCCTTTTTAAATAAAATTTCTGATCGGATTAAAATATAATCGACTTCTTTCCATACTTTTTGTTTCTGGGTAAAGGTCCTTGGTTGGCGAGCCCCCCCCCCCCCCCCCGCCACAAAGATGGAAGAAAGCCAACTGGAATTTGTTCAAGCAATATGTAGAAAATGCGCTGATAAATATTACTCCCTCTCTTAAAAATTACAACTTGTTCGTCCGTGCAATTAAAAAGGTAGCTCGTTGGATTTAAGAAAAAATTTATCCCAAGTTGGTCCGCGGAGTACCAATAGTTGTTATGCAATTTCAGACGTACACAAAACAGCGAGACAGCAGACCTTCTACTTACAAAGTTGAACACCGAAAGACGTCAAAAATGGATCGATACAGTTGAAAACACTAACTTTACACATAGTAGTCGAAAGGCTTGAAATCTGCTTAGAAGACTTAGGATAGATCCAGTAAACACACGCAAAATTCAGGCAGCAGTGAACTCCGATAAAATAGCTACTACTCTCCTACAATTAAGTAAATTTAAAGCGGACAAAAAAGTAGCCTTAGAAATTGGGAAACAACTGCAAACTCTCAAAGGATCTCTTTCACCGCATAAAACCTTCTTAAGAAACATTGAACTTTACGAATTATAATCAGTGTTAAAATCTATTAAGAGTGTCATGGTTTCTGGCCTAGATGATATCTATCCTGAATTCATAAAGAACCTGGGAGAAACAGCAAAAAGTTTCATTATTATTATCTATAATGAAATTTTAGATGGCGGTCAATTACCCATGAATTTCAAAAAAGCAAAGATAATTGCCATCAAAAAACTGGGGAAAAACGGGAATGACCCGGCGGATTACTGGCCGATATCCCTTTTATCTGTTCCATTTAAAGTTTTTAAATGCATCGTGTATCACAGGATATCGACAGAAATCGGAAAACATCTTCCTACAGAACAAGCTGGTTTCCGGGTTAATAGATCTTGTGTGGATCGAGTAGCCGCATTAACTTAATTCATCGAGAATGGTTTTCAAAAGAACCTAAAGACGGCGGTTGTTTCCTGGATCTTACAGCTGCATTCGATACAGTTTGGGAACATGTTCTGCTGATTAAGATGTCAAAATAAATACCTTGTTCCAAAATTATAAATTTAATAAATAGAATGTTGGCAGATCGTTTCTTTCGCGTCTTTCTCAGTGCTAAAAGTAGCAGATGACGGAAATTAAACAATGGATTACCCCAGAGCTCTATTTTGGCCTACTACTATTTAATGTATATCTAAAAGATCTTCCGCAAATAATGAATAGCACTGTATTTCAATATACCGGTGATATCGAAATTGCAACACAAGATAAAAACATTAAAAATTGTGAGAAGAAGTTAAAATCCGAATTAAATGTAATGCATGTATATATGAAAAAATGGAACCTACTACCTAATCCGAACAAAACTGAAGTGTCTTTATTTCATCTTAATAATAGTCTAGCAAACGCACAATTAATTGTGTCAATGGATGATACGCTAATCAAAAACTCAAAATCCTCGAAATATTTGAGAATAACGTTGAGCTGTTCACTACCGTTCGCTCACGTACAAAGCACATCTTACTAATCTGAGCCAGAAACTTAGAACATGTGTTAACATTATTCGAAGATTAGCTGGTACAACATGGGGCTTAACAGCTAAGATTCTGCACATATCCGCTTTATCATTAGTCTTCTCTGTGGCAGAATATTGCTCGCCCCTGTGGATAAACAGTCCTCATGTGCGTAAGATTGATGTGTAGCACATCAATTTCATGGCTTCTGGTTTTTATTAACATTCCTTCGTCTTAAATTCGAAAAATCTGTTCTTTGAAGAACTTTTCTTACGATGAAATAAATTAATGTGTTCAATTAAATTTTTTTTTTTGTTGACACACATCTCACAATCATTGCACTCATATTTTGTTGCTTCATGAGTCTTATAAATCTGATGTATTTCACAACGATGTTCATCTAGTGACGCTTGAGTTTTATATTCTTGACAATTTGGATAGCTACATTCAAAATGGCCGAATATTTAGTTAGTGTGTCATTTTTTTCGAAAATTCCAGTGTGGTGCCATCGGAATGATCGTCATTGTAGGGACGTCGGTTCGGAGAGTGGATTGTCAGGCTTTAACCGCTCGTGGATTTCCTCACTGTGCGACTACAGTCGTAGGTAAAATGTAGTTCTCAACATTGTCAAATATGTAGAAAAATAATTAGAATAATAAGTTTTTTTTAATACCTATTTATTAATTAATTAATCATTTTAAAACTGATAATATAAAATATCGTTAAATAAAGAAATTTTAATTTAATAACATAACTGATCTTTGATTTATTATGTTGCTATCCAACTATCCTTTAAAAAGTTATAACTGTTTCAAAATTCCGCGTGTAAACTTTAAACTTAACGTGGCAACGTCACAGTAAATTTTACATTGCGGGGATTCCCTCACGCTTAAACGAATGTAACCCGATTTTGAGTATAAGTTTGCAGCGTTGGTAATCGAACGGAAAATTTTTCACTGAGCGATTACAGCGCCATCAGTCGGCAATTAATGATTTCTTTATTATGGAGATAAACAATTATATTTAAATGAAATGTTGTGAAAATATTATACATGAATCCGGTTATTTGTAATATTTCTTAAAATAAAAATGCCTACACATTGAAATGCAGAGTAATTTCCAATGGAAAATTTGTTGTTAAAACTATTGTTTGACAGAGTATAACCTTTGATGAAGATACATAAATACAATTACATCAGTGAAATTATAACTTATATTATTATTTAATTTACGTAAACAATACTTAGTATTTAACCTCTGTAAGTTTTGAGACTTCTGAAAAAACTGATGTACACACTTCTTAATGCAAAATTCGAAATATGTTTTGTTTTAGAAACTGCGATAATTAGTATATATTATCATTACTAGCTTCTACTTACTTAAAATCTTGTTAGATTCGGTTGAGCGTAATGTAAACATAAATAATTTTCATCACGACCGACAGATTGCGCTCTAATTGCCCCGTAAAATTTTTTCGTTCGATTACCAACGCTGCAAACTTATACTCAAAATCGGGTTACATTCGTTTAAGCTTCCTTTCACTGAGAGACCAACGACGTTTGGAAAGAGATGCGCGACCAACGAAAGGTTTTTTTTTTTTATTTATTTATTTTTTGGCCCGAACGTACTAACGAAAGGTTAATAATCTTTCCATAAGCCTTCTTGTATTATGCAACAATGTTATCACCTTGCATGTGTAATTATGCCCTATTTTAGAAGAAAAACGGCATAGTGCACGTCTCTCTAGGTCCTTCTTTCTTCTTAAATAGACAATGCAATCATAAATTTACTTTTATCCAACACGAATTTTTCTCCGAATTATCCTGACTATTAAAGAAGTAATATCTCCAAGTAATTTACAGTATTCACTTGATGATTATTATAAAACAACTTTTTGAAATTCTAGAACGCTTATAAGACTTCTGCATTTTCAAAAAAATACTTCTTTCAAACGTTTATAAGACATTTACTGTATGGGAATAAAGCGTCCTTTAACATCTGTAAAAAAGCTTTATGTTAGACGTCTTAATTTATAACATTCGGTCATTTAAAAAACATCTAGAGATCTTAAAACGTCTTTAAGGTGTCTGCGTCGTCTGAACAAGATGTTCTAATATTCTGAAAGACGTCATTCTTAGCTATTAGCTGTAAACACATTTACATTTTGAACTTGTGTATTTAAATATTGTATAATTTTAAAAAATAATTGGAAGGTGAAAAGTCCATGAAATGTATGTTAATTAATACAGGGTGCGGCAGCATAACTTGCTTTTTTAAAATGCGCCACTTTTTTTCTACTAAATTTTTTAAAGAAATAATAATAACAGAAAATCGAAATACGTACTCTAGATTCCATTGGCAATATGTATGCTTCTTCCCTTCTCGCAGTTTTATTTCGACTTTCTGTTATTATTTCTTTAAAAAATTTAGTAGAAAAAAAGTGGCGCATTTTAAAAAAGGAAGTTATGCTACCGCGCCCTGAATAAGCCAATTCATTTGAAGTATGATAATTACATTTTTTTTAAATTTCACTTTTATATGCTTTTTTATTTAAAACATTTCTTACAATACAAAATTTGTACATATTAATATTTGTTTTTTATTTATGTTTAATTATATTTCAAAATTCATTTCTTCGCAATAGATATTTCTAAAAATGAAAATTAGGATGAAGCACTGAGGGCACGTTTAAATGTATATATGTTTTTTAGAGAATAGAGGTAATTTGTATTTTTTCCACTCTGGTTTGTAAAATGTTGGCGCACCACTAACCGTTCCAATTAAATAAATATTTAAAATGTCTCAGAAATTTTGTAATACGTGTATAAAAAAGTATTTTAAAAATATTTTGCAAAAAAAATAACATAAAAAAGGTAATGAAAGGTGTTCATGAAGTATATTGAACAGTTATCTGTATACATATAAAAATGAATGTTTGTATATATGATGCATTCCTATACAGCTGGACGAATGTTTACTTTAAATTTAATTTTCAATTATTTACATTGTCGTGACTACAGACCGAGCTGTTCAAAACTAGTCGGCAATTTTAATTCAATAATAAATTTGATATGTTGCATGTTTTCATTTAATAAAATTTAAATTAAACGTAAAAATTAAAATAAAATGATTACTATGGTAAATAATAAGCACTGATAACATTTTATTAATTATACACCGTGTTATTTTATTTCTCTTTTTGCATTGCTAAAATCATTAAACCTCCATGACAAGAAATGAACATATAAGTCGCACTCCTAGCCTATCCACCATACTTAGTGCCGAGATTTCAATAGAACGGAGTGTTTCCTATTAGTTTTTACAATTCTGCAACAGAATTTTTAATATTTGCTACCAGGAATGTTATTTACACTCAAATTCGAAATCTTTATTCAACCACTTGTAGTAATAAATTAACTTTAATAAAATGCTTAAGACGGAGAGGTTGACAAATATGAGTGAAGAAAATATTCTTTTAAATATGTAATTATTGGAGATCGCCGTGTGATTAACTAAGCCCCTTCAAATGATGGTTGTGTGCGATAATTAGTTGAGCGAAACTTTTTTTTAGATCATGACAGACAAGTCATAGAAAGATCGATAATCTTCAGTTTCACATGAAACCATGGAGACCATTTTTTGCTGGACGGTGATAAACATCTTTCACCCAAAAGAGAGAAAGAATCTTATATATAAAAATGAGTTGCCTTATGTGGGTCTCGCTTCTCCTCCAAAACGGCTGAACCGATTTGAATAATTTTTTTTTTGTTATATTCGTAGTTCTTAGGAGAAGGTTTGCAAAAAAAAAATTTTTAAAAATTGCACCGAAATTGCACAATTCGCAAAAAAGTGTAACTCAAGAACAGCTCGACCGATTTTGCTGATTTTTTTCCCTAAAATATTGGCTAAGCTTTAAATTAGGTTCCTACAAAAAAAAATTTAAAAAAGTTGCATGGAAATTACAAAATTTGCCTAGAATACGCTAAGCAATAAAATATGCGGTAGGCCAAACAGGCGAGCGGGTAATTTCAGATACCTGGAAAGGTCTTGACCCTCAGCCGATCAGCGGGCGGTCGCTTAATGACGGTACGAATATCATGCGCTACGCATGCAGTAAAAAAAAAACAAACATAAACGAATCGAAAATATCGTAACAAACAGTTCGTTTTTTATTTTTTTTTGTATAAATTTTATATTAAAAGAAGAAGAAAAGCTGCTTTTTAATAGCTACCAAACAAAAAATGAAAAAGAAAATCGGTTAATAAACAAAAAAAGACTTTGCCTATTTATATGCAGATATTAAATGTTTTGCGTATTTATATATTTGTTTGTGAAAGTGAATTACTGAGAATATGTTATGCACATTTTAAAACTCCCCTTATGTGCAGTACATTCTTATTACATTTTGCAGTGATTTAGTCGGAAATTTTTTCAAATTGGTTGGATCACAGACGTGCTTACATCTAACATTTGTGAGTTGTAGCGAACTAAATTTTCCGTCATTAAATGGTCCCAACGATAAACTAAAAATATAATTAAAAGATGTAGCAGAACAATGTAGGCGAATGGTCGTTTAGCGAGTACAGTGGAAACCGGTCTGCATTTCTCTTAAACACGGTACACCCTAAATTGGGAAAAAGAAAAGAAAATAATAAACGACCCGACTTCACAAGCACCGCGAGAACTACAAAAAAAATGAAACACATGTCCGGCAATCAGGTAACGAAAGAAATTTGAGAAGCACAAAGAGATTGTCCCAACAATGAGACCTTTATACAACTGAAAGGTCTTTTATCCAAAAAATTAATTACCGACAGGAAATCAAAAGATTGATCGGAAACATTACAATAGGTGCATCAACCATTTTTTGCATGTATTTCGTGTTCCGAGTTATTCAGACCTATTCGTGTTTATTTCTTAGGAATGATATAATGTTTCATATATGTATGTATATTTTTTGTACCGACTTCAAATAAAATGTTTTTTAAAAAAAAATAGCGACTTCAATATTTATTATAAAAGTTTAATAAAAATGCACTAGAAAGTAAAAATAATTATTTGATAAAAATATATTTCAGAGTGACATACCTTGAGGTAATATTATGGTAATTCTTTACAACATTAACTTTTTGGAGTCAGCATCAAATTCATATTACACTAGGAACAATTTAATGAATATTTAAT
Organism: Icerya purchasi; assembly: GCA_039619475.1. Classification (NCBI taxonomy): domain Eukaryota; kingdom Metazoa; phylum Arthropoda; class Insecta; order Hemiptera; family Monophlebidae; genus Icerya; species Icerya purchasi. The sequence goes on from CM077116.1 coordinate 388,288,325, forward strand.
GCAGTTTTTAATTATCTTATATATAAAAATGAGTTGCCTTATGTGGGTCTCGCTTCTCCTCCAAAACGGCTGAACCAATTTGAATAATTTTTTTTTGTTGTATTCGTAGTTCTTAGGAGAAGGTTTTTTAAAAAAAAAAATTTTAAAAATTTCACCGAAATTGCACAATTCGCAAAAAAGTGTAACTCAAGAACGGCTCGACCGATTTTGCTGATATTTTTTTCTAAAATATTGGCTAAGCTTTAAATTAGGTTCCTGCAAAAAAAAATTTTAAAAAGTTGCAAGGAAAATACAAAATTCGCCTAGAATATGCTAAGCAATAAAACATGTGGTAGGCCAAACAGGCGAGCGGGTAATTTCAGATACCTGGAAACGGCCAGGAACGAATAGGCAAAAAAGGTCTTGACCCTCAGCCGATCAGCGGGCGGTCGCTTAATGACGGTACGGATATCATGCGCTACGCATGCAGTAAAAAAAAAATTCGTGTTCCGAGTTATTCAGACCTATTCGTGTTTTCGTTTCGGTAAATGTGCTTCATTTGCCCGTCCGTTACTCGCATATTTTCCATGTGTATTTGTTTTTAAAATGTGTTCAGTATTTTCGTAACTTTCAGTAATATTGTTTGAATATATTCACATTTGTGCGGTGAGTGCCAATTTTATATTTCAGTCATATAAATATTGTGATTTATTATTTATCTTAGCAAGAAAAAAAATTTTAAAATGTTGTAAAAAGGCTATATATAAAAAGACGTCTACCATTTTGACTGCTAAATGCCCGTAAAAAACACAAAGAAATACATTTATAAAAATCAACGTGTGCAGTCATTGAAAACATTTTCCAACCATCCGGAAAGTGAATTCGGAGGCTCAATCCTGTGTGTTTTTAGATTGGCTAAAACGTTTTTATCTTTATCAGTAAACATTAGTTTTATAATATTAATTCAACGTATTACAACTGAGCCATAGCAATGCGTGGCCGGGTCTACTATCTATATACAATGACTGTCCCACGGGAAGTGAGAGTAACTTTGGTGTGGGTAGGCAACCATTCACAGCGCGTTTAAAGCCCATTTAATTAGCTATCGAATGCAACAAACCGGAAGTTCATACCTCCCCCTACACCGACAGCATCGATTTGAAAAAAAAGTGTTTTGTCAACCCCTACAATTTTTTTCAAGCGGAGCGGATCGTAACGGGTCTCGCAATCAGATAATCCTAAAGGTCATTCCATCAGTTGTCAAATGCAACAAACCGGACGTTTCTACGAGCATTTTTACGTGTTTTATAGTCGAAAGAGTAAGATGCAAATTGTGAAAACCACGTGCAGTTTTGTGTTGTCAACATGGATAAGAAAGGTATCGAGCAAGAACAGCGGTATGTGATTCGTTATTATTGTTGGTTGCAAAAAACGGCTAAAGAGACGTTAGATTTATTAAAAGAAGAAGCGTATCCTGATGATATTCGACTACTCGGTAATTCAACAATATTTCGATAGCATAGCGCGATTTCGAAAAATATTCGACACCGATCAAGAAGTCGTGAATGCGGTACAGACCATTTTAAACAGAACACCTGTCGGCGAGTTTAAAGCGACCTTAACAAGCCAGAGGTGCCTATTTCGAGAAGATTAATATGAATGATGAAGATGGGTAATAATTTATGTAAAAATTTTGAAATACAGTTTCTTCCAAAATGTTGTAATTTTTTTGTCTAAAAAAACCGGTGGCGTTCGACGAAACACTTTTTTTCAAATCGATGCTGCAGGGCGAACCCCCGGGAGGTAGAAACTCCCGGTTTGTTGCATTCGATAGATAATTAAATGGGCTTTAAGATGTACCCAGAGCGAACGCGCTGTGAGTTGCCTACGTACATCAAAGTTACTCTCACTTCCTGTGGGGCAGGCATTGTATATATAACAAAGTCGGGTTAGTTAAATCAACGGCTGGACCGATTTTTATGATCTTTGATTTGTTGGATTTGTGTCCGTTCTGAATAGCAGAATACAAAATTTAAAATAAAAATTATGAAGAAAATTCATTTTTTTTACTATTTTTGGCCCAAAAGGGGAGTTTGAATAATTTTTTAACCGTAATTTTTAAATTTTATGAAAGGGCTGTTGTGTTTTGTTTTATATTTTGAATTTCGTTTTTAAACGGTTATCTGATGATGAGTTATGAATTTTTTAAGGGCGATTTTTGAGGTCGTTCTAAATTCTATATTATATATTCTAGGCGGTTTCTTGCGGACCAGGGTAATCGGTCAGCTTAGAAGTTGTAAATTGTCATAGATAGAGAAGTTTAATTGTAATTTATGATCCGATTCCGATAAGTCAAACCGTTTCTGAGCTATTATATAATTGAATATTTTTTTCGTTTCTGAACCATCTTATTGGGATTCCGTACATTATATGTGTACGAAATCCTAAAAAAGGGTATAAATTTACTTTAAGAAATTAAATTACTTTAGAAACACGTTTTTTTCATGTATAGCTCATCATCAACAAACTGCACAGAGTACACACTTTATTAAAAAGTATATAAATTGAGTGTGTACTATGTGTTGTTAGCTGATGATATAGCCCGAAAAAGCATGTTTAAAAAAAGTAGTTTACTTTAATTTTTCAAAGTAAATTTATACTGAGTTTTGTTCTTAAGGGGGAAAATGCCTTGCTGCCACGTGAATTACATTTATTTCAATGTAATTAAAATACTTTTCATTTTGATTTTTGTACATTTATTGAACTTAATATTTTTTGAGTATTGATTGCTGATAAGTTAACACAATATTTATTGGTTCTGGGGCGGTACGAAGTTCGCCGGGTCGGCTAGTCTTTATATAAATATAATCCAGATAACACGAAATTTTTTTTATGAATTTCCAAGTACAGATTTAAACGGGTATTAATACACGGGCAAAGCTGTGGGTAACAACTAGCAAAAAATAAATTAAATACTTTTATTTTTACTTAATAAATTAATTTCTCATTTATTTTGGTTTAAATTTGTAATAAACACCATAAAGACATTCACCCAGGAATTTTTTTTTTACCCTCTCTAAACTTGACACGAACCAGAACTCTTGCCTTCGTTTGTGCATTGGAGCCTTGCCCCATTCCCGCAGTTCTATCAGAGTCGGTTACCCAACCACTGTTTATTGGCCGTTTTCAGCTTGGATATCGATTCCTAATTAAACGGCTTCCCATCTCCTCGTCCAAACTTATTTCTTCCTATCTGTATAACAAAAAACCGCTGGCGTTTTTTTCCTCATAAAATCCTAATCCTGTCGCTTATTGCTACCCGACTTTCTAATTTTTTTCCTGTTGTCCTTTCCCACAACACTCTCCCTTATTTCTCTCACGACTTCAATAGCCTATGGCAGCCTATCAAATTTTCCTCTCTCCCACTTCGAGTCAATTCCTACTCTTAAGGTGCAGTCAACAATGAATTTCTTCATTTGTGGAATTCCTCTTTTCCTGCTCATGTATTGATCTTTACTGATGGTTCTAGGAGCGAGGACGGCGTGTTTAGTGCGTTTATTGTCGCGTCGCTTCGGCATTCTGAGTCCTTCCGGTTTCCTTCCTTCTGCACTATTTTTTCGGCCAAGTCGATCGCCATGCTTTAGGCTATCTCTTTTATTTCCTCTTTAAGCGATCTTTCCCAATTCCTCATTATTTTGGACTCTAAAGGCGTCCTTCAAGCCTTATCCTCCCCTCCTTCACATTCCTCTGATAGTATTATTCTCTTAATTTGTTATCTTACCTCCAGTCTGCAGTCATCCTGCTCTATTCATATTAATTTTTTATGAGTCCCCGGTCATTCCAGAATTGATAGTAATGACGTAGCCGATTCTTTGGCTCGTTCTGCTGGTCACCTTGATTCATTCCTCAACCATTTCCCTTCTTTAGATATCCTTTCCTTATCCACCTCCAATTATGCCAGACTTTGAGGGGATATTTATTCCTCCCTATTTTCTAATTATCATTCCCATTACTGTTTTATTCAGCCAACTCCTCGTTCCCTGTCATGATTCCATTCTATTCCTTTCGGTCGTTGCTCTTTAATTGACTCCCTAATTTATCTAGAGATCAATCATTCTCTCCTCCCCTTCTCTCGCTTTCAATTTGCTCTGTTGCCTTCTCCTTATTGTTCTTTTCACGATTGTGATCCTCCTAGTATATATGTGATGCTGATCACATTTTCTTCGAGTGCCCTGCTCTTTGTAATGAACACTCCCTTTTATACAGTCAGCTTTTGTCATTAGGTCTCCCTACTCCCTATAACTCTTCCTTTATCCTTTCCTTTCCTTCATCTTCTGTAGTGTCTGCACTGTTGTCCTTTGTTACGTCCATTTCGAACCGCCTAGCTATTTATTTTTTTAGCTAAGTTTTTCCTGTTGTTGAGTCATAGCCACTGGCGCGCCTACAAAAAAAAAAAGAAAAGAAAAAAAAGAAAAGAAAAAAAAGAATTTTTATTTTAGACTAATTTTGTATACATATTTAATCATTATAATAGATTTGTCATTTTGATTTTTACAATTTCAACTTTGAATTCATAATCAAAAACCTAAAAAATCCTTGTATATAGGCAACTCTACATGCAATTCAAATATGAACTATATCTTGACTAGCCTTCTTAAATTTTGACCCATATGTGTGTGATACACTTTTAAGCATGACATTTTCATTCCATTACACAATATGCAACATAACCGCTGTGATAAAAGAATTCATATTCCAGTGGTAGAACAGCGGAGAAAAACAAAAACAAAATGTACACGACATCGTATTAAAAGCAACATTTTTATTTCCTTTCTTTTTGTATAGTGGACAGCAGATGGATTTTTTCGACTTTTTATCTCAAAACAAATATTTTTGTTTTTAATATTGTAAATAATAAAACATAATAAACAGTAATGTTATTTGAAGATTTTTGTAAGTAATTCTTTATCAAATATTAAATGTACATAATAAACAGAAATTAAGCCAATAGCTATCAAAAATGACACTTCAGATTTATTAGTTTTTAGCTATAAAAGATGCTATACAGCTTTCCGCTGTTGGCGTTGTGCAATAAAAAAATAATAAATTTAATTCATATATCTTTAGTTTTTATTTAAAGCTATAAGTTTATTTAGAAAATACATTATCATTAAACTTCTTACTGTCAAATTCAAATTTAAAATATATCAATATTACAATTTGAACTGAATCCTATTAACGAACTTGATAACGATTCTAAATAAAGAGAACTGAAATCATAATATGAATCATTTTACTGTTTATTAAAATGTTTATGTTTTCGGTGAATGATTGTGATTGTTTAAACGTAAAATGTCAAGTTTTATGAACGGTTTTATTATCTCCTCTTGGTACATATTAGATTTATTCAAATTTATATGTTTACAGTAGTAAAGGTAATTTAATTTAAATAATTACTTGACTGAAGTGGTCTGAGTAATTCATTAATTCCTTATTATTAGACGATTTTGTGATTTATTTTCAATAATTTCTGTTTCTAATTAGGGAATTAGCTTATTAACAATGTCAGAAGTATACAATTACAACAAATATGTTTAAATACTGCACCAGCATGGAATTTAGTTGCAATTTCGTGCGAATTAAACTTAAAAAGAATTACAAGATGGATTATTTTACGAAAAAATAAAATTTATTTTTATAATTTAATAGGACAAAAACCATAAGCTCAATTCTCACATTAACGACAATAATATACTAAAATATGCTCTACGCTTCAACAAATTAAATGTTCTTTTAAAGCCAACGGTAGCTATTCGTAATAATAAAAAATTAAATTAATTAATAGCTAATAAAAACGTGAAACTAGATTTCAGAACATCTGGTTATAATTATGTATTTTATATATAGTTGGGATGTATTATTTTACTCTAATTTACAAAATTTAAACGCTACTTATAATTTATTTTTAACTATGAAAAGGTAATAAATTTGAAAATTTCATCATACATTACTCTGTACATTTTCTTATACCTATTTTAGAATATACTTAAATTACTAAAAATGGGAAATGTTGAGATCTTTGAATAAATTTTTTATGTAATTACAATATTATATATTTAGAAAAGTTACTTTTTTATAATACAATATCGCTTGTTTTGTTTTTTTTTTGTAGGATTATGTTGTTAATTATGTGAGAAATTAAAACATGTAAACTGCAAGCATTTTATAGAGAGCACGTTAAAATAATGGCGGATAAAAATGTAAATAATGTACCGAAAAATCCTAGAAAGCATCCACGTAAAAGTGCTATTAGTTGTAATCCTATTAGTACACCAGAAGACGATTTGCAAATTATTACTTGTAGTGAATCGATAGATATTGAAAAATTGCAGCCAATAGAGAAAATTGATGATCAACCCAGCACTAGTAAATCAATAATGGGCGATTATAGGTATGCAGCGAAAGTGAGAAATAATCATTTTATCTTTTACGAAGATGTTAAAGTTAAGCCGGAAAAAAAAACGTCTATTGTTGAAATAGCAAACAGTGAAAACGTTGCCCAAGAAATTAACGCTTGGAAAATCAATGAGCTCGCTGATGAGTTGGGAACTGTAGCTTCCGATGAAAAAGAAATATTAGACGGGCTAAAAAAAGATTTCGAGGATTTAAAGAACTTAACTGATACTGACGATGAAGATGTTAAAATGTGCGGTGAAATTTTAAGTCATAATATTCAAAGGAGTGGAACTATTGAAAAACAACTTCTTGAAGCTCAGTCGATGCTAATAAGACTTCTAGATCATAAAGAACGCGTGAAAAGTATGCTTCAAATATTTACAGATAAGAAATTAGATTAATATAATTAAATGGTATTATTAACATTGGTTTACTTTATCAAAAGAATCATTTTTTTTTTTTTTATAAACGTAAATATTTTTTTCTTCTTTTGCATTTGCTAAATACGATGTTTAGTTGTATTTCTTCCGATATAACAATTCATTATTTAAATAACTGCCTGAATACAATGAATTAAAGGATAATTCGCCTTTGTGTTAGTTATGCACATTGGCAAGTAATGTATTTAAGATTATAAAATTTGTAAGTTCTGTTTTAATCATTAATTTAAAATCGTTTTTATAATTTAAAAAGAGGACTTCATATATTATGTGTTCTTTAAAACAAATTCTTATGAAAACTAAAGTTGAATATTCATGAATTATATTAAACATTTTATTCAGTTTTTTTTTTTTTGTAATACTAGTGCTTTGTAAAAATAGACTAGAACTGTTTTTATACCGTTATTAATTAATTTTACTTTTTAAAACGTCATGTATATTCTAAACTATAATTTATTAATTCATAGTAATGTTTTGTTTTCTTTAATAATTGCTTAAAAACTAACTCTGTTGTTAGACATGATGTATTGTAAATCGTAATTTAAAGTTTCCTACCGCTCTATCAGGTGTATGGAATTAATTTTACTTTTTACATAACCACAGATATAAAAGAAAATTGCAAATAACACATTTGAATCCTTGCAGTGATGAACTTAAAAAATTTGGGCCTCTCTGCAAGTTTCGTATTAACAATGAAGTTTATCATTTTCAACACCACATAGTAAGAAATTATTATAATAATTTAATTTAATTTTTTTTTTATAAGTATTTTTTCACAGTCACTCATCAGCGTGTAATAAAAACCAGAGATGTGTAGCGGCGTCATTTATGTAAAACATTATTTAATTTTGAATAAACTAAGTCTAAAGCAAAAAAATTAATTAATGCGATACAAAAATGTAACATTTCGAAAACAATATTTCTTTAGATTTTCATAGATGTTGTTAGTTTATATATGAAATTATATAAATTTACATAATTTGTAAATAGCGTTTATGTACAGTATTAAGAAGTATATGCAAATTAAGCAGTTGTTTATTAGTTTTGAGAAAATTACCTTTAAAATTACTCTGATATAAAAGGGTCTAAATCGAAAATTTGCCATCAAATTGCATTATTTTGTGTAGTCCGCCTGTATTTGGCTAAATTTTATTTATCGTTTTAAATTACTTTTTACAACTAAATTTTAATCATATATACATTTGTTATTATAACTACTGATTTAATTATTGTTATAAAGAAATGTGTGGTACTTTAAAAAGAGTATGATTTCTGTGAATCAATGCAACAGAATAGAGATTTATGTTAATTTTAATTTTCATTGAAAATCTCAAAATCAGATTTTTTTCAATATTTTTACGAGTTAAATTTTTTTTATTATACTTTAGTCACATTTCCAATAAAATGTATAAGATATTTTGTATAATTTTGTTTTGCTTCAGATGTTGGTTTTCCTTGAGGTAATAATACTGTAAGTACGGCTGCCAACAGTTTCAGCTTATTTTCAATAGCTCTTTTCTAATGTACACCATGAACTAGTTTATAAAATCCATTTTTATTAAAAACAAAAAATTGTTTGTAAGAATTATTTTTATTTTCAGCCAGCTAAAGCTTTTATGTCCATTATTCTTTTTTCTAATTTTGTAGTTGGAAAAAATGTTATTGTTACTTTCTTAAAATACTTTTTTTTTTTGAGTGCATATACTTTTCTATGGAGAGCAACCATTGAGTTGACAAAAAGTTCTTAATGTCCCTAAACGCACCGCCTCATAGATGTAATGTGTTATCAGTATAAAGAAAGCGGATTGTAATATGCAGCAAATTTAGATGCTGCTCTTAAACCGTTTTCAACAAGATACGGATTTTCATATGTCTACTTATCTTCCCAAAAGCCCTTGATATTAGAATTATTTGCTTTTCTTAGTTTTTGTTTCATATTATCTTTAGATTTTCTTTTTAAGTCCTTTTCAGTTTTTGGACCTTGTTTCTTAAATTACTACTTGGCTGTTCTTTCAATTTACCCTTTCGCTGTTTTTTGCTTTTTGGACTGCATTTTTGAGGTAATTACAGTTGTTACAAGTATGTTTTCTTTTGTTTCTGCTTTGGATTCAATTTTTTAAGAGTACTTTTTGAAAAGACGTTTCTCTCGATACAAATAATACATTTCTGACAAAATGACATCTAGATCTAAGTATTCTTTTTTCTGTCTTTGGTCATTTGTAATGACCATTTAAATCTAAGGGATTTATTAATATGATTTATGTCTGAAAAATTAGTTTTTAAATCATTATTTCACTTATGCACTTTTATAAAATATTTTATATTAATTGCTTTGCTTTTTTTTGTTTCATAGGCTCTTTAGAGACCATTAAATAAATGAAGGTTATTTGTGCATCTGTATGGTAACATAGAATTTGGAAAATTTATTTTTAACTATATTCCTTTATTGTTTCATAATTTACATTGCAGTTATATTAAAAAATACTTTTTTTTTCGGTCTCTTTTTCTAGGTAATATATTCATTATTTTGAATATTTCACAGTAATTTTAATTTTCATACTTATTTAACCTTCCCACTTTATGATGTTCCCCGTTGGAAGCATAATTAAATAATTTTCTTTTTTCCCCTGTTTCATTTTAGTTTATACAGGAATCTTAATCATTGATAAACTAAAGTTTATCGCCTCAAATATATTTTATATTCTTAAACATTAATATTTTTAATTACTATTTGATTTTCTGAGAATGTACCTAGTAATTTTTCTGAACCTGAAATATTTTAATTTATATTCTTGAAAATAGTGTTTAAATTTGCCAGAAATCTCTCAAAAACTTTAAAATTCTTTTAGTTCATGGAAAACAAAATAATAAGTGTTTTCTACATTCTGATTTATTTTTTTAATTTGCTACCGAGTTCTGCTGTTTATATTTTCACATTTTCTATAACAATATTCATGTTCAATTTAAAAAATGTCTTTGATAGTGCCATCAGATTTTATACTTTCAAACAGTTGCTTCAGGATGATGGGTTCTTTTACATTTCTCATTGTTTGTCTAATTTAAATTCTATCTGAAAATAATAATGAGGATGTCAGTTAATTGTGCAAAAAATTTTCATTCAAAGCACTCTTTGTTCAAAGTTATGAAGCACTAAAGCTAATTGAAAGAAAGGGTTTTACCGGACATTAAAGTAATATATTTAAAAAATAAATTTTTTTTCATAAAAAAAGATGATTTTTAATAATAAAAATAGAACTTATTAAACTAAACAATAAATACTAATTTAAATAGATTACATGAATACATAAGTAATATTAAAAAGCATTATCCCAGATACAAATTGATTATTTGCTATATAATAATTAGTCTGATTAAATTCTTTTAACTGAATAAAATAATAAATATTGTAAGAACATTTTCAGTAAATATATGTTTTTATTTCATGTTTGGTATTGCATTTCACTATCTGAAATATTTATAACAAAGAGCCCACAATTGAAAATTAGTGAAGTGCGCCCATACATTCCAGATCTGCTGAGGAATTTACTATTTTAAGTAAGCTTAGGAAATACATATAAATACAGTGAATCTTAAAGATTGTACTTCAACTGTATAGATATTAATTTGGGAAAGAAAAATTGAATACAGTATTCAAATGTAAAAATTTGGATAAATTTATGCAACAAGGTAAGTAGATTTGAGTAATTTCAACTACAAATAAAAAAAAGTAGAAAGACATACTTTTAAGATTTATGAAATGAATCAATAAGTTTTTACATTTAGAAGAGAAACAGATATTCATGCCAGTCTTTTAGAAAACAGTTGCATGCCCCTAACTTAAACATTTAAAAGGGGTTATTGCACTAGTAATTTAGAGGGAATGCCATTTGTGACCCTCCAAATAGTTTTTCATGATTAGAAAAGTTTAATAAAATATAAAAACTCTACAAATATTATTTGTCCTTTTGTTGGATAATCCAAAAGTTTATTATTCAAATAAATGATTTTAAAATTTTTGTTTACTTTAATCCATTTCTTTATTTAAAAATAAAGAAATAAAAAATACAAATCCATCATGTCAACTGCCCTTATAGAATAAATAATATATGGAAATAGATCTCCAAATTTCTCATAATATTTTATTATTAGTTCTATATAGTATACATTTTTCTTCGGTATAGACCAGTGGTTCTTAACCGGTGGTCCGGACCGGGTGGACGGAGTTCATTTTATGCTAAAAGACTGCCGAGTTACGATATTCATGAAAGAATAGAGCTGTTCCTTTTATGTTTTCATTTATAATAGATTATAATTAATTTCATTAATTATTCTCATTTTTATCGTTTGTAAAGAAACTTCAGAGTGTAATGTTGCTTCTTATCACCGACACTTCATAAACAAAGGTAATATGTCCTTCGCGTCTTTTTACGATTCCGTACACATACAATGTATCAATAATTCACGAACGGCTTGACTTATTAATTTCGAAATTTGGAACATAAATTACAATTAAAATTCTCTTTTAAAACGATCTATAACTTCAAGATGACCGATTACCCTGGTTGGCAAAAACCCCAAAAAACCGATAAGAATATATAATATGGTATTTAAAACAACCTCAAAAAACACTTCAAAAATTATAACTCATCACCCGATAAACCTATAAAGGTGAAATTCAAAATATAAAATAAAATGCACGAGTCCTTTCATAAAATCAAAAAATTACGGTACAAAAGTTATGTAAAGTTGACGAAAAGTTCAAAAAAGCGCAAAAAATGACGTGTCCCTAGCACTACGAGTATTATAGCTAAAATTTTTGAACACGGCTAAAAATATGCACTTCCACGTATATTTCTTTAGTTTGGAATATTCGAGTTTCCAATTTTGAAATTCGGCGCTCGAGACGCGAAAGCTTGAAGATTTTGAAAAAAATATTTCTTTTTTTCCGGACATGTGATATCTTGTTGGAAAGATCGCCATTTGACGGGAACGTACCCATAAGCCGTTTCTTTAACGAAACTTTTGAAATTGACGATAAGTTCAGGAAAGATGAAGTATGTCACTTTTTGGACGACACGAGTATCATAGTTAAAAATTTTGAACAAAGTTAAAAATATGTACATTCCCGCATATTTTTCTAGTTCCCAGCATCCGAGTTTCCATCGCTAAAATTAGACCCCGAGGGGCGCGATGGGGATGTACCAAAACATCAAATAGAAATATTATTCAAGCAGCCCAAAATAAATTCCTCCGTATGATAACCAATGCTCGATAGTTCCAACGGAACGAATCTCTACATACCGATTTAAGGATCAAATGGGTGGACGAAGTCATTAAAGATCACGAAGAAAGATTCCATACCCATCCGAACCTGGAAGCATTGGATCTTTTGCTTATTACAGATGATGCAAGACGGCTTAAACGTTTTAAACCGAGCGACCTAGTTGTGTTGTAAATTTTTATTGTTTTATTGTATGTATGTGTATATAAATCGCAAAGAATAGATAGTGATCTATTGCAACATGTTAATTTACGTTTAGTTATAAATGTTACTTATTTAGAAATAGTTCCAAGATTGTAATAACCATACAGTTCCCTTAAAGGTTTTTTACAAAAAAAAAAAAAAAAAAAAAATCCAACAAGAACAAAGAGTTGCTGGATCAGTTCTGTGAGTTCAAATTTCAGACACGTTTTGCTTATTCGGTCGATTTTTTCGCGCAGCTGAATAAATTGAACGTTCAACTGCAAGGGTCAGGAAATTTGAAGTTTCAAGAGACGAGCAATATTTTTGCATATGAAGATAAAATCAGCGCATTTATCGCTAAAATCGAGCTATGGGTAGACAAAGTCGAGAAAGAAAACTTTTCTGCTTTTAATACGCTGAATCAAATTATTGACGGACAGTGTACTGAGATTAAAGCAGAAGTACAAAAGAATATTACACTCCATTTAAAAAAACTAAAAAGTGAATTCAATAGGTATTTTCCTGAAAGCGAGGACAAATATATTCGGAAACTGATCCGCAATTCCTACATTATCAACATTTCTGAGGTGCCTGATGAAATTCAAGAAAAAGTGATAGAAATGCAACACGACAGTAACTTAAAAGATACATTCGAAGCAGGAATAAATCTTGAAGATTTTTGGAGCCAAAAGGTAATTTCTTTCCCAAAGATTTGAGAAATTGCAATACGTTACCTTACTTTGTTTTCATCGACTTATCTAAGCGAACAGGGGTGCTCTGCGCTTTTGATAATTAAAAACAAGTACCGAAATCGGCTGGATGCCAGTGCCGACATGCGTTTGGCATTAAGTAGCACCGAACCAAGGATTCAGAAGTTAGTAGTGTATGCAGTCACAAAAATTGCATTAATTATTAATAATATACCTACTTATCTTTGTAATGTAACATTTTCATAAAAAAAAATTATTTCAACAATTATATTGTGCGTGTTTTATTTATAGACAGAACAACCCTTTATTCATTTACAATTATGGTCGATGGCAAGACAGAAATTTTAGCAAATGGTCCTTCATCACTAAAAGGTTAAGAACCACTGGTATAGACTGACCAAAAGGCGAAAGAAGCTGCCCCCCCCCCCAAAAAGTAGATATAAAAATAAATTTTTCTTTTCTGCTGATTCTGTAAAATATTTTGGAAAAGTTTGTGGGGTGTGTGAACCACCATTTTTCTTCCATGGTTATGGGTTTGCACAGCTAATGAATTAATAAAATTGATTGAAATAAAAATTCTGGAATTTAAAATTTATAATGTACAGTATTTCTTTAAAGATTGGTAAATATATAATACTTTAAAAATAAACAAAAACAGATTGAAAAATTTAGTTTCAAAAGTAAAGAAAAAAGTTTGCTTAATTTGGTGAATATAACTATAATGTCAAATAACAAATAATTTGATAAAAAGTTATAATTATTTTTTTTGTTAGGTTAATTTTTTGCAAGTTAAAAAATCTTATTTTACAGTTATAATAATAGATAAATTTAAAATATCGTACTTTTTTTCAAATTAAAATTAATAGTTATGATTCTGCTTTAAATAAGTTTTGAAATAGAACAATGAGGTGGATTGGAGTGGGCTGAGTTATAAATTGATAATTTCAGCTTTATTTTGTTTATTTGTGCAGGTAGATATTTTCTTCTGTTTAATAGAGATATTTTTAGACCACAATATGTGTAAAGATAATCAATTTCGATCTAGGGAATTTTGCTGCTTAGGCAGTTTTCATTTTGTTACAACACCTCTGTGTCTTACAAGATGAGGTCATAATCTGTTGGTCACCGATTTTGATGATATTTTGCAGATCGATAGAAGACCATGCGTATATGATCTGTGTAAAATATTAGAATGTAACTTTTTGATTTATGCAAGAAATTTAAATTTTTAGCAGCCACATTTAACACATAATACATATAGTCGTTTAGACAAAAATATGTGAAAAATTCCAGATTATGTTTATTTATCTTGTGCAAATGGTTCGAATGACTGATTATTCTAAACTAAAGTACGTTAAAAAAAATATATTAAAAAACAATAAAATAATTTAAAATAAATCAATCTTTAATTTAATAAAAATTTAAACACTTCATTTATTACATTTAGATAGTATAAAAACACAAATTGCGATAAATTTATTTTGTGGCATAGTGGTAAAAGTGATGTTTACATACACAATATAAAAAAAAAGGTAGTGCAGCTTTGAAAATTTTTTATTATTCTTATTATCAAACTATTTAAGTTCTTTATAAATAACTATACAAATATAATAAGCTGGAAGCCAAGTCAATAAAATAAAAAAAATATGAATACAATAAATATTTTCAATTGTTTATTCGCATTTCTATGAACGATAAACATGTTTTATACACAACGAATTCGTAAGAAATGTAAGTAATAAAAAATTGAAAATGGTTATTGTATTTATATATTTTTTATTTTATTGACCTGGCTTTTTTATATAGTTATGTATAAAGAATTAAAATAATTAGATAATAATAATTAGAAATATAAGATCAAAAATTTTACATGTCATTTGGGGGATTTGAGCCTGCGCCACCTTTTTTTAGTTGTAGTAAGTAAACATCACTTTTACCACTACATTACAAAACAAGTTCATTATAACGTGTGTTTTTGTACTATATAAATGTAATAAAAATGACGCGTTTAAATTTTTATTAAATTAAAAATTTATTTTTTAAAAATTATTTTATTGTTTTTTAATATTTTCATTGTTTAATATACTTCATTTTAGAATAATCAGTCTTCCGAACCATTTGCACAAGGTAAATAAACATAATCTGGAATTTTTCACATATTTTTGTCTAAACGGCTATATATATTGTTCTTTAAATGCGGCTGCTAAAAATTTAAATTTCTCGTATAAATCATAAAGTTGCATTCTAATACTAGATCATATATTCATGGTCTTCTGTCGATCTGCAAAATTTGATCACAATAGGTGACCCACAGATTGTGACCTCTCCTTGTTAGTAAGAATGTGCAGACCTCTAACTTCACGATTTCTTATGGAGTTATTATGGTAAGTGCTGATACACGTGAGCTAGACCTCTGAACTTTCATGTCTGCACACACATGTGTAGAGTTGGCTGAGCAGTATGTCTCTGATATGGCATATTCTAACTTTGAGTACACTGTTTTTAGTTGCTAATAAAGTCACTCATCTGCTTTTTTGTTTTGTTTTTTCCATTGGCACCGTCATTAATTTCTTAGGAATGATATAATGTTTCATATATGTATATTTTTTGTACCGACTTCAAATAAAATGTTTTTTAAAAAAAAATAGCGACTTCAATATTTATTATAAAAGTTTAATAAAAATGCACTAGAAAGTAAAAATAATTATTTGATAAAAATATATTTCAGAGTGACATACCTTGAGGTAATATTATGGTAATTCTTTACAACATTAACTTTTTGGAGTCAGCATCAAATTCATATTACACTAGGAACAATTTAATGAATATTTAATGCAGTTTTTAATTATCTTATATATAAAAATGAGTTGCCTTATGTGGGTCTCGCTTCTCCTCCAAAACGGCTGAACCAATTTGAATAATTTTTTTTTGTTGTATTCGTAGTTCTTAGGAGAAGGTTTTTTAAAAAAAAAAATTTTTAAAATTTCACCGAAATTGCACAATTCGCAAAAAAGTGTAACTCAAGAACGGCTCGACCGATTTTGCTGATATTTTTTTCTAAAATATTGGCTAAGCTTTAAATTAGGTTCCTGCAAAAAAAAATTTTAAAAAGTTGCAAGGAAAATACAAAATTCGCCTAGAATATGCTAAGCAATAAAACATGTGGTAGGCCAAACAGGCGAGCGGGTAATTTCAGATACCTGGAAACGGCCAGGAACGAATAGGCAAAAAAGGTCTTGACCCTCAGCCGATCAGCGGGCGGTCGCTTAATGACGGTACGGATATCATGCGCTACGCATGCAGTAAAAAAAAAATTCGTGTTCCGAGTTATTCAGACCTATTCGTGTTTTCGTTTCGGTAAATGTGCTTCATTTGCCCGTCCGTTACTCGCATATTTTCCATGTGTATTTGTTTTTAAAATGTGTTCAGTATTTTCGTAACTTTCAGTAATATTGTTTGAATATATTCATATTTGTGCGGTGAGTGCCAATTTTATATTTCAGTCATATAAATATTGTGATTTATTATTTATCTTAGCAAGAAAAAAAATTTTAAAATGTTGTAAAAAGGCTATATATAAAAAGACGTCTACCATTTTGACTGCTAAATGCCCGTAAAAAACACAAAGAAATACATTTATAAAAATCAACGTGTGCAGTCATTGAAAACATTTTCCAACCATCCGGAAAGTGAATTCGGAGGCTCAATCCTGTGTGTTTTTAGATTGGCTAAAACGTTTTTATCTTTATCAGTAAACATTAGTTTTATAATATTAATTCAACGTATTACAACTGAGCCATAGCAATGCGTGGCCGGGTCTACTATCTATATACAATGACTGTCCCACGGGAAGTGAGAGTAACTTTGGTGTGGGTAGGCAACCATTCACAGCGCGTTTAAAGCCCATTTAATTAGCTATCGAATGCAACAAACCGGAAGTTCATACCTCCCCCTACACCGACAGCATCGATTTGAAAAAAAAGTGTTTTGTCAACCCCTACAATTTTTTTCAAGCGGAGCGGATCGTAACGGGTCTCGCAATCAGATAATCCTAAAGGTCATTCCATCAGTTGTCAAATGCAACAAACCGGACGTTTCTACGAGCATTTTTACGTGTTTTATAGTCGAAAGAGTAAGATGCAAATTGTGAAAACCACGTGCAGTTTTGTGTTGTCAACATGGATAAGAAAGGTATCGAGCAAGAACAGCGGTATGTGATTCGTTATTATTGTTGGTTGCAAAAAACGGCTAAAGAGACGTTAGATTTATTAAAAGAAGAAGCGTATCCTGATGATATTCGACTACTCGGTAATTCAACAATATTTCGATAGCATAGCGCGATTTCGAAAAATATTCGACACCGATCAAGAAGTCGTGAATGCGGTACAGACCATTTTAAACAGAACACCTGTCGGCGAGTTTAAAGCGACCTTAACAAGCCAGAGGTGCCTATTTCGAGAAGATTAATATGAATGATGAAGATGGGTAATAATTTATGTAAAAATTTTGAAATACAGTTTCTTCCAAAATGTTGTAATTTTTTTGTCTAAAAAAACCGGTGGCGTTCGACGAAACACTTTTTTTCAAATCGATGCTGCAGGGCGAACCCCCGGGAGGTAGAAACTCCCGGTTTGTTGCATTCGATAGATAATTAAATGGGCTTTAAGATGTACCCAGAGCGAACGCGCTGTGAGTTGCCTACGTACATCAAAGTTACTCTCACTTCCTGTGGGGCAGGCATTGTATATATAACAAAGTCGGGTTAGTTAAATCAACGGCTGGACCGATTTTTATGATCTTTGATTTGTTGGATTTGTGTCCGTTCTGAATAGCAGAATACAAAATTTAAAATAAAAATTATGAAGAAAATTCATTTTTTTTACTATTTTTGGCCCAAAAGGGGAGTTTGAATAATTTTTTAACCGTAATTTTTAAATTTTATGAAAGGGCTGTTGTGTTTTGTTTTATATTTTGAATTTCGTTTTTAAACGGTTATCTGATGATGAGTTATGAATTTTTTAAGGGCGATTTTTGAGGTCGTTCTAAATTCTATATTATATATTCTAGGCGGTTTCTTGCGGACCAGGGTAATCGGTCAGCTTAGAAGTTGTAAATTGTCATAGATAGAGAAGTTTAATTGTAATTTATGATCCGATTCCGATAAGTCAAACCGTTTCTGAGCTATTATATAATTGAATATTTTTTTCGTTTCTGAACCATCTTATTGGGATTCCGTACATTATATGTGTACGAAATCCTAAAAAAGGGTATAAATTTACTTTAAGAAATTAAATTACTTTAGAAACACGTTTTTTTCATGTATAGCTCATCATCAACAAACTGCACAGAGTACACACTTTATTAAAAAGTATATAAATTGAGTGTGTACTATGTGTTGTTAGCTGATGATATAGCCCGAAAAAGCATGTTTAAAAAAAGTAGTTTACTTTAATTTTTCAAAGTAAATTTATACTGAGTTTTGTTCTTAAGGGGGAAAATGCCTTGCTGCCACGTGAATTACATTTATTTCAATGTAATTAAAATACTTTTCATTTTGATTTTTGTACATTTATTGAACTTAATATTTTTTGAGTATTGATTGCTGATAAGTTAACACAATATTTATTGGTTCTGGGGCGGTACGAAGTTCGCCGGGTCGGCTAGTCTTTATATAAATATAATCCAGATAACACGAAATTTTTTTTATGAATTTCCAAGTACAGATTTAAACGGGTATTAATACACGGGCAAAGCTGTGGGTAACAACTAGCAAAAAATAAATTAAATACTTTTATTTTTACTTAATAAATTAATTTCTCATTTATTTTGGTTTAAATTTGTAATAAACACCATAAAGACATTCACCCAGGAATTTTTTTTTTACCCTCTCTAAACTTGACACGAACCAGAACTCTTGCCTTCGTTTGTGCATTGGAGCCTTGCCCCATTCCCGCAGTTCTATCAGAGTCGGTTACCCAACCACTGTTTATTGGCCGTTTTCAGCTTGGATATCGATTCCTAATTAAACGGCTTCCCATCTCCTCGTCCAAACTTATTTCTTCCTATCTGTATAACAAAAAACCGCTGGCGTTTTTTTCCTCATAAAATCCTAATCCTGTCGCTTATTGCTACCCGACTTTCTAATTTTTTTCCTGTTGTCCTTTCCCACAACACTCTCCCTTATTTCTCTCACGACTTCAATAGCCTATGGCAGCCTATCAAATTTTCCTCTCTCCCACTTCGAGTCAATTCCTACTCTTAAGGTGCAGTCAACAATGAATTTCTTCATTTGTGGAATTCCTCTTTTCCTGCTCATGTATTGATCTTTACTGATGGTTCTAGGAGCGAGGACGGCGTGTTTAGTGCGTTTATTGTCGCGTCGCTTCGGCATTCTGAGTCCTTCCGGTTTCCTTCCTTCTGCACTATTTTTATTGGGATTCCGTACATTATATGTGTACGAAATCCTAAAAAAGGGTATAAATTTACTTTAAGAAATTAAATTACTTTAGAAACACGTTTTTTTCATGTATAGCTCATCATCAACAAACTGCACAGAGTACACACTTTATTAAAAAGTATATAAATTGAGTGTGTACTATGTGTTGTTAGCTGATGATATAGCCCGAAAAAGCATGTTTAAAAAAAGTAGTTTACTTTAATTTTTCAAAGTAAATTTATACTGAGTTTTGTTCTTAAGGGGGAAAATGCCTTGCTGCCACGTGAATTACATTTATTTCAATGTAATTAAAATACTTTTCATTTTGATTTTTGTACATTTATTGAACTTAATATTTTTTGAGTATTGATTGCTGATAAGTTAACACAATATTTATTGGTTCTGGGGCGGTACGAAGTTCGCCGGGTCAGCTAGTTTTAATATAAATTTGATGCCGAATCCAAAAAGTTAATGTTGTATAAGAATTACTATAATTTATTTATATCACCTTAAGGTATAGTACTCTGAAATATATTTTTAATCGAATAATTATTTTTTACTTTTTAGTGCATTTTTATTAAATTTTTATAATAAATCTTGAAGTCGATATTTGAAAAAAAAAAAAACGTTTTATTTTACAATTACCATGGAAATGTAACTTTTGGTGTTTTTACCGTGGAAATATCTGTTCTTATTAAAATGTTTTAATTTAATTGAATAAAAATGCACTAAAAAGTAAAAAATAAAATGCTTTTTTACAAAAAATAAATACCGACTTCAAGGTTTATTATAAAAATTTAAAAATGCACTAAAAAGTAAAAAATAATTACTCCCGATAAAATATATATATCAGAGTGATATAACTTAAGTTGATATCGTAATTCTTATACAACATTAACTTTTTGGAGTTGGAATTAAATTCATGTTAGGAACAATTTAATCAACATTTAATGCAGTTTTTAATTATTCTTTCAATATGAATTTGATGCCAACTCCAAAAAATTAATGTTGTATAAGAATTACGATATCACCTTAAGTTATATCACTCTGATATATATATTTTATCGGGAGTAATTATTTTTTACTTTTTAGTGCATTTTTAAATTTTTATAATAAACCTTGAAGTCGGTATTTATTTTTTGTAAAAAAGCATTTTATTTTTTACTTTTTAGTGCATTTTTATTCAATTAAATTAAAACATTTTAATAAGAACAGATATTTCCACGGTAAAAACACCAAAAGTTACATTTCCATGGTAATTTGGCAAATTTATAGTATTTTAAGTCAAAAATCTAATCCGACGGTGAAAACAATCATGAATGAAAAGCATCCAAAAAGCTTCAATCTCCCGCATTATTAAGGATAACTCAAAAACTATCGGTCAGACCTTGATCAAATTTAAATGGGACCACATGACAAACACCACCTTTCAAATAAAAGAAGAATCATCAAAATCGGTTCATCTAGAAGAAAGTTCTGTGGTAACACACATAAAAAATAAAAAAAATAAAAATACAGTCGAATTGAATATCTCCTCCTTTTTTGAAGTCGGTTAAAAAAAAATCGATTTCCTTATTTTGAACTAAACATCAAAAGCTACATTTCCATGGTAATTTGACAAATTGATAGCATTTTAAGTCGATCGCCTCTATTATACTAATAAAAAAATTATCTAAAGAATCCACATTTTTCACGTTTTTTGACAAATACTCAATTTGTACCCATCTATTTTCATCAGGATACATATTGTCTGAGTGGTACACTTTCTAATAGATAAAGAATCAGTCAAATCGGTCCATATAAATATAAGTTAAGAACGAACAAACAAAAAAAAAATAAAAACGTGACGAGCGTGTAACCTCCTTCTTTTTGGAAGTCGGAAACAAAGCTACATTTTTATGGTAATTTAGCAAATTGATAGTATTTTAGGTCAAAACCGTACTGTACATCTATCTACTGGTTATTATTACACTTCAAGAAAAATATTTCGCGGTCTTCCTCAAGGCTCCTGTTTTAGTCTCACTATCCTCATTATTAATTCCTCTCAAATTGCCTAACTTTTCTTAAATCTATTATCTTTATTCTATGCTGATGAAATCCTTATTTATTCTTCTTCTCGCAATGTCACAGATGCTGTTTTAGAACTAATTAGGTCATTAGCCACTATAGAAAATGCTCTCTCCAATATTCATCTTTTCGTCTCTCCTCTTAAATCCGTGGCAATGATTTTTGCTTTCCGTTTATATAATCCTTCCTCAATCAATCTAGTTTTAAGTCATTATCCTGTCCCTCTTGTAAATTGCTTCTGTTACTTGGGTGTGTTCCTTAACGGTCGTTTGTTCTTTCAGGAGCATAGTAGTCGCCTGTATACTTCTTGTCTTAAAAGCATTAATCTTTTAAAATTACTCTCGTCGTACAGGTGGAGTGGTGGCGACTCCTAAATTCTCTCATTCTTTCTAGGTTGGACTATTGTTCCTATATATATACGGAAATTTTTCTAAATCTGCTCTGTTAAAACTTGACTGCATTCAAAATTCCTGTCTTCGTCTTTGTCTAGATACACATAAATCTCCTTTAATTCCTGCCATCTCTTCCAAATTAAAATCACTCCCTTAGTTCATCCGCAGATCGTCTTCCCTTTTCTTCCTCTAGGCTTATAGCTGCTTACAGTTCAATTTTTCACAACTGGCGTTTTACTCCCAACAGAATTCCAATTTTATATTTCCTTTCTGTTCGTCTTACCAATTTTTCTCCCTATATTTTCTCCTATGACAAATCTCCATACTTTTCCTTTAATTATTTCAGTCTCTTACAACCTCCTCACGTATTTCACGTGTCAAGTTCTGTCAAATTCCTGCCTCACTTCATAGTCATATTTAAATTTCACACGGTTTTAAATTCCTTTTATCCCAATCATGCCGTTATTTTTACTGATGGGTCTAAGAGGACGGGTGAAGTTGGTGCCGCCTTTGTTTTTCCTTCTCATAACTATTCTGAATCCTTTAAACTTCCTTCCTGCTGTTCTATATTTACTGCTGAATCTGCTGTCATATTTCACGCATTTATTTTTATCTCTTTTTCTTCTTTCCTTTCGGTTAAATTTGTTTTAATATCTGACTCTGAGTCGTCGCGATAGTCTAGTTGCTAGAGCGCTTGACTTCCGTTACGGAGGTCACGGGTTCGACCCCGAATGACGACAGAACTTATTACAAAAAAGAATTAAATTAAAAATATTCGCTAATAATCACGTGAAAGGCAGTGGCAATCCACCACGTACTCCATCATAGGCGCGCTAGTTAGTACACAGCAGACACACACGGGCTGTATTTGTAGCGCGATAACAAGCGGCTACAATCAGTTTCGAGTGTAATCTTGCGCGTGTACACTAGCGTTGCATATAACAATTACCAAAAACGATACCTGTTCTGTACAGCTAGGTTGTACAGATAGGTAGTCTCGACTAGTGATGTGCGATTTCGAAATGTTTTTACAATCGAAACAATCGACAATCGTCAAAAAAACAATCGAATGATTTTCATTCGAATGATTTTTGTGAATACGAATGAATTATTCGAATAAAAACCGGAACTGTCCGGAACCATCCGAACTCAAACGAATGAAGTATTCGTTAAACATCGACTAGATTCTTTCGAGAGAAATAACATTTCGAATGATTGTTGTGAATACGAATGAATTATTCGAATGAAATAACATTTCGAATGCAACTACGGAACAATCGAATGCATTCGAAGTCATCGAACAATCGAATGCATTTGAATGAAACATTTCGAAGTTGCCCATCATTAGTCTCGACGCTCGAAAATCGAACTAACGAACGAAGAGAAGAGAGATCTGACTCTGAAAGCGATTTGTTCAGTCTGTTATCGGTACCACTTTGAATGTAGTTAATAAGTCTTATATTTAAGTGATGTTGATTTTTACTACCACGACAACATTTTCATTTAAATAAAATTCAGTTTGAATTCATTATTGCACATTAAAAGTATAAATAATTATCATAACTATGCCGAGTTAATATTTATACTGATGAGTCTAAAATAAACGAATAAAAATAATATTAGTAAAAGAAAATCTCAAAGTTTATTTTCGATTATGAAAATGTATTCAGTAGATTTGTTATTAACAGCAGCGGCATTAATTTAAAACAAACTTAATTTTATTGAAGTAACAATCTTTTTATTACCAATTTACCATCATTGCAGTTATCCGCTTATGTCAGATCATTTTTTTTTTCTCCAAACACACGTAATGTAAATAATGTAAATAAATAAATAAATACTGAAGTAATTGAAACTTGATAACCGCAGCAGTTGTTATCATGCGTTACCTCCTGTCTTTTGTTGATAATCGGCTACGTCACTTCTTACTCTAAACCATTTTTATCACACCGTGCACTAATGGATGAAACTATCACATACCGTTATCAGAATTTCTAATGAAGTCCGCTCAAAACCATTAAACCATCTTCTTTTTGTCCCGCGGTTATTTTAGATTCGTGGAAACGTTTTCTTATCGGTATATTATGTGCACTTTAGTTCTGTTGGAAAAAAATCCATTGAACGTCGATTTTGCAACTAATGTATTTATTGCTATCGTTTTATGCTCGTTGTTTCTAGTTTATTGCCTCCCATATATAAATGTTAAAAGTGTAAACATATCGTGAAAGATTTAGTGTAAATAAATAAATTCATGCCGTTCATTTATATAGAGGGATGTTAACTTATAAAGAAAACTTAAAAGAACATTTTGTTAAAAAACAATGAAACAATCGTTTCATACGTAATAGCAAAATTTCGGGATAATTTAACAAAGTCGAGTAAGTATTATGAATTGTTTTAAATTATAATCTAAAACAAATGTAATAAAGTAAACCTTTTTTCTCGTATTCAATTTCTGAACATTTCAGACAAATGAACAAAGATATTCACATTTTCAAATTTTAAACTATTCAAATTATGACGCAGAATGTTCCATTAAGTTTTTATGATAGATATTCACATATAAGCATATTTTCAATTACCTTTCGAGTTACATCAGATAACAAAGTGACAAATAATAGTTCTATGATTTTCTGCTTATTTTATTTTTTCCCCGTTCACTTTTAATATCTGTTATTTTTTTATTTTTGTTTAAATTTTTAAATTTGGTATCGTAAATATATTCTGAACGTACTGTATTTTTCGGACATATTATTAACAATTTAAATTTTGATACTCTATTCAAATAGTTTTTTTACTTTGAAAATTATATTAGATTTAATTATAAAATCGTATTGTGGTAAATTAAACAAGTTTATAAAATGTTCTCTAAGAAGAAGAAGAAGAAGAAAAGAAGAAACACTACAAAAATAGTATATATGCATACATAGTCAGACAGACTGTTGCCTTTTGAATATATTAAATATTTTTGTAATGATTTTATAACCATGAATAAATTTCACGTAATGCGTAATAGAAGTTTTAATGAAAGTGAAATGATAGCAATCAGAAATTGTTAACATTTAAAAATTTGAGTGCGTACGTAACTGTCGAAAACAATTATTTCAGGGCATAATATATTTACATTTTTAAGCATTATTTAGTTTAACGTTAAAAAAAAAAAAAAATGCAGAAAGAGGTAAACGATTTCAACATTTTTGGAAAAATATGTTGCGTTAAGATATTTTCATTTGCAATAATGCAGTAGATATATGCATCCATTTGTACATAAACGGTGTATTTTATGTACTTACTCACATTTGACAAATAGTTATGCGAATTGGAATAATTGAATTCGTTCTATATAAATAATGTATGCAGTACATCTGTCATTGATAAAGAGTAATTTAATCTGAATTATATTAAATAAAATACATTTTAACTCTTGTATGGAAATAGTATGGAGATTCTAATTTTTTAATAGTAGAAGAATAGTCTAAATACATGGGCTTCTACTTTTATTTTAACGTTATTTTTTAGAAAATAAAATATTAAATGTTATTAACATTGTTTGCTTTATTAAATTATCTTAAGCACAATTTGAGATTTTTATGAAATAATGTCTAATTGTTTTTATAAAATTTTCATTATTACGTTATAATGAAAATTAAAATTATAAACAGTAGTCTAAATATAAATTATCTCTGTTATAATAAGTAAAAATTGTAATTTTTGAACAACAAATTAAAAGAAAAACATTTATTTACAAAAATCATAAACGTAAATATTTTTTCCGGCCTCAACACATTCATCATGTACCCACATTAAACATTGAGTGTACTTCACATAAAGTTTTCCTCTGCTGTCATACAAAAATATTCTTTGCCAAAATAAATATTTTGCATTATCATTATTTGGATGATCTCCACAGAGTAATTCTAAGTAATTTTTATCATCGTTCAATGCTCGATTTTTTAAGCAAAATCTTCATTTTCTTTATCTGAACTGATGCTATTTGATTGTTGTTTCTTAGTAGAAATGTTATTATTAGGAAATTCTTTAGTCTTTGATTTTAACTTACCGTGTTTTATTTCGTTGTTGTCTAGATTTTTTGATATTTTTGATTTTCCTTAATGATTGTTTTAAGCCATTTTTTCGACTACGATTACTACCTTCTTTTTTAATAGATGGCATCAAAGGAATTTTATATGGACGTAAAATATTGGGTTGTACTTTCTGGCGGTAAGATTAAACTTGCAATAGATAGTGTTGGACTGCAAATTTCTTTTGTTTCACTTCCAGAAACAACAAAATCGCTATTTGAAAATATGTTTTTATTTAAAGGATGAATTCTAGGAGACTTTCAATTCGATTTCTTCAGTTTGTATTGGAAGATAAGTTTTTCGAAATAACTTGACATATTTCAAATCGTCACTACTTCAAAAAAAAATCGCGTAAAGAGATGACAAAGCCATCCCCGTATAGTCCAAATCTGCACATTTCATGTTCAGTATTCGATTTTCATCATGCTTAGCTGGTTGCTCAAGCAACGCGCATTCGCCGTGGAGATGTATTTTCATAACGGCGATTCGTACGTGATAACTGTGCGCACATTTCATAAACGTTTTAACATTCCACCAAAAAACCGGTACCATCCTGCAGTAGTTTGAGCTTATGGATTAAACATTTTCGAGGGATATTGTCCGCCAATAAAAGAAAGTCCGCAGGTCGAAAAAGATCGATTCGTACGGGTGTAACAATCGAAACAGTTAGGATTTTTATCAGATTTTAATTAGGAATTACCGTAGTTGATTTTTAATTTCCTGGTATTGTCCCAGATTTTTACATTTGTTTGTATACATCAGTGGCGGCTCGTGACAAGTAAATCTGGGGGGCTCTAATGTAAAATTACAATAATTTAAAAAGTGTAATGACATAAACTTATCTTGCTTTTTTGTCTACATTTTAAACTAAATAAAACTGGTTTAATGCATTCAAGTTCTGATTTAATTTTAAAAAAAATGTGAATGCATTTTGTATTTAGATTGAAATTTATTAAATAATATTTTCTAATCTTTTCCTTATATAATGTACAATTCTTTGCGTTGAGTTTCACTGTTGACGTGTCCACAAAAAAAAAAAAAAAAAAAATTACATGTGGCATAATTAATCCGGGTCTTCTAAGGTTCTTCGTAAACTATATATGCTTCCTTGCATGTAATATTTTTATTACATTTTTCTTCTAGTTCTTCGAAATATTCTATTAATTTTTCTCGATTTTCGAAAACAATATTCACTGTACGCCTATTATAGTTCCAACGTGTATTCTAGGTAATTTACGATTTACAATTTCTTGCAGTAGATCACATCTATGAGCAGAATTTGAAAAAAAGCTTGCTACAGCGGACAAATTTGAAAAAAAGATTTTAATTTTAGAATCCTGGCTTGTTGCTTTTTGCATAATTAAATTCAACAGGTGCGCATAACAATGAATAAAATGACAGTATTTATATTTTTGTTTTATCTTCGCCTATACGCCATTTGTAGAATCGCTCATTATGCTCCATCGTAAGTTTAAGTAATTAGCTTAAAAGGTTAGTCTCTCCAATTAATTTATCTAATTCAGTTTCTAAAATGTTGAACGTTTGAAAAATCACCGTAAAACAAGTGTCGACAAAAAGCAGTGCTTCTTGCATTCAAAAGTAACAAAATCTATATCGCAAAATGTATTATTTAAAGAAGAGAAGCAAGGATAGAAATAGAACAAAAAAAACAGCAAATTAAAACAGTGTGCTTCACCGGATAAACGGACGACGCAGCGCGCGACGCGGATATATTGTTAAAACCGGCTATAATTACGTGTAAAATTGACGAGGGCTCACTTTTCGAGAGCCCTCAGACGCCTTTAAGTTACGCTCGGGAAACTTCGGCTTTATTCGTTTTTCGTGTGTATTTTATATGCGGCTTGGAGGCTCAAATATTCTGAGCCCACGTACTATATTATTGGTTGTTAATATTATGTGATCAAAAAATCAGCTGTTAACGACCTTGACAGTATACTACACTACGAGTAGATCGTACAGTTCCAGCGCAGTAAGCATGAACCCGACAACTGTTATCGGATGTTTCAGCTGTTCGTTTAATAAATCGCGCAAAATGCTTATTTTGCAATTATTTTTAAAATGCACTCTTGCAAAAAAAATTATTTTGAAATAAAAAATTCGTGACACTGATATTTTTTTCTTGAAGTAATTAAATATTATGTATTTTTTGAAAACGCACAGGGAGGCTCGCGCCCTTGAGCCCCCTAGGACGAGCCGCCCCTGATATACATGTAAGAGGAAAAGTTTGCCAGGAAACGGAAGAGTTTTCAACTTATAAGGATGTACTGAATCTAGACCGGGCGCAGTATTGGGTGTATGGAGATGGAGTTCAAAATTCAGCTTTGAGAGTATGAAGTCAGTATTATACTGTACACCAGGGTCCTGCGGGAAGAATATGTGGTGTTTTTGGCCTGAGACTTTATAGCAAGGTAAGTAATTGAATATTAATATTGATTTACAAAGGAGTGAGAAAATGCGTTGGCTATGTCATAAGGATCGAAGTTAGTTTTGCCATCTACTAGTAACGATGTAGTAGGAGGTTGTGCTTAATGCTATTAAGAGATTTTATTTTGGACTACATAGCATGACTTGACGTTGACTGGTAAATGAAAGAGATGGAATTGTGTCAGGATTCACGTGTTGTAGTCCCGTATGAAGAGACGTGCAACAGCACGTGATTGATTAAAGTTGATTAGCAGTTTATTATAATAATTTTACTGTGTCAAGCATTGCGGCCATGTGTGTTCGAGTTGTATTGTGAGCATTTAATTATCAATGTTAATTCCGTATTCTTCTTTTCGACATACGTGCGCTATGTTGCGTCATTGCGTCCATGTTTGCTCAAACTTTATTGTTATACACTATTCTGTTAGTCTAGGTTATGTAGAAGTTGTTGATGGCCAAATGGTTTCTTGCCGGGCCAACAAAAAAAAAAAAAATTGATAAATAAGAACTAAATAAATAAATAAATAAATGACAGTCCAAATGTTGCAAAATCTTAGTCCCTGAATATGTCTGATAAGATAGACGAAACCGGTCGGACAAGAAGATAAAAATGTGTTTTAATTTATGTTTATTTACAAATAATTAATGTTATACATATGTGAAAATTGTGAATGAAAATTCGTTTTTTAACATAATTATAACAGTTAGTAACTGCAACATTTGGACAATCATTTATTTATTTAGTTAAGAAGCAGATTCATATGTTTTCTACCCGATGGTGTCATTTACATCAATTTATTTTACAACTAGCCCATATTTAGACGTTTTCGTTTAATAATATTGTTTTCATATTTATTAGTCTTTTCTACGGCAGTATTTTTTAAAATAGTTCATCAAAACTTAAAATTTTCAATTAAGAATATGTATTTTTATAACATATTTAATGAATAATGTTACTATGTAATAATAAACTAAATAAGGAATAAATTGAAATGATTAATAATACAATTTAAAATTTTTAAGCCACTGCAATATTTATAACGGTGTGTAGAATTGTAAGAATATATATAAATAAAGCATATTTTATATTGGAATATCTTCTTCTTCTTCTTCTTTTCCTTCAGCATTTTACCGCTGGAGCGGGGTCTGCTTTTTGAGTAGTAGCGACAGGTGAATGAACCAACCGGCCTGTCGGCCCGGGCCTGATGTTGTTGTATTGGAATATAACAATTTTTTTTTTAAAAAGAATATAATATACATGTACCATTTTATCTATTTTTAATTTATTTTATAATCTGAAATCTAGCATTCGAGTTTTTTAAAAAACATATATTTAATATACTCGTATCTGCTGAATTTACATTAATATCTTCGTGAATATTTAAAAAGGCTAATTCATTTAGTCTATTTTCACTTATAGTGTTTGAAAATTATCTTTCACTGATTGCAGTTGTGATAGGAAGAGTAATAAATACTTGTACTTTCAATAAATAATAAATTTTGGGAAGTTTGTCCTTATCACATACAAGAGGTGTTTTTAAATCATTTTGAGGTTTATCTTTTAATGAATGTAATCCATACCAAACGATCTCCTAGACCATTGTCTGTACTGATCTCCAGAAAGTTTTTAAATTGAGATAGGTGCATGTGAGGGGAAATCGGAATTGATAATGCTGTACTGCTTGAAGAATGAATTTAGAAAGTGAAGGTAGAAAAAATGTTTTGGGAAGGTGGCAGAGATAGGCGAAGTTGAAAAAAAAAATGTAAAATCATTACATGAGATTATGCAAGGCCAAAATGGACTAAAACATAAAATAGAGATTTTCCTAGCCGGCAAAATGCCAGTTCCTATAAGTGAAAAGGTAGGAATGAATAAGAGTAGAAGGTATGAGTGAACGAATTTTAGTGAAAAAATGATATCCTAAACGAGATCTGCAAAGAGTTATGGAATCTTGGATTATATCTAATTTAGATATACGGGATTTGGAGCAACGGCCATGGATATGATGGATTCATATAAATGAATCAGATTATAAGGACTAGACTCTCATTTGTTTGGAATAGAATTTTCAGCACATTGAACTTTTTAATGGCAGAAGAGAAAGATATTCAATATGAACGGAAAATGATAATCCAATGTTAAAGAAAACTCCAAAATAGTCGAAGCAATTAATACGAGGAAGAGACATACTGTTTACGATAAATTAACCAGAACAGGATCACCGGGCTTGAAAACAACGGAGAAAGACGTAGAAGGCCAGATAAAAAGGTGAACTAAGGTTAGTGATCCAATACAGTGAAAGGCGAGTTAAGAGCTAGATTGGTATCTATAATGTCAAAGAATGAAGAAAAAAATAGGATATTGACAAAGAGTAAAGAAGAGAAATTTAAAGGAAGATAAGTAACGCTAATAGCATAGATATTGAAAAGAGTCTAAGGAAAGAACTTTGAAGAATACTGCAAACAATCTTTCATCATAGATAGGTAGATAGACCGATTCATCATGAGATTAATAACAAGGGGAAGAAATTGAATTGAATATTAATTGCTGACATTTTTTCTCTTAGAGTTGGCAGATGCATAGTATCAAAAGCACAGGAAACTTTGATAAAAGAAGCTGAGAGGTTTGAAGATAAAAGGTTTACATATATTGAAAACAAAAATATTAATATAATGCTAAATGTAACACTGTTAACACTTTATGTATATACATACATATATATATATTTCATGTTATTTATTCACAATTGTTCGGCATATTATTATGAACAAATCACTTTGTAAAATATATAAAAAGACTAATACTATCAGAAAGGCGAATACCAAATCGAAAGCTAAGCATATTACTGATTGTGAGTAACGCATTATTATGTTTCAGTTATGAAACAAGGTGTTTGACTGACATACCTTCAAATAGTTTTCTGATGTAGGATTCTAAGGAAATTGAACGTAAGGAAAAACTTTTTTAAGAATAGGAATGACGATAAAATAGTTTTAGTAAGATAATGTGAGGCAAACTTAGAGAAATATTACAAGTGTGGAAAGAAATGCTATTTCTAACGAAGACAGCGGAATCCCCGTACCCATCATCACGATCGCATTTGACCAGCTTAAAGCCTCTAATATTAAAGTTCATGCATGACCAAATCCACTGAGATTAGCAACATCGATATTGTTTGGTTAGGATATAATAAACTCTCTAATGAATTTTTGTTGATCTTGGGGTTGTAGTACTCGTAATTTCAATGTAATATGTTGAATGCGGCAAGCATCATAGAACGCTAGGAGCACTAAAGCGGGGGAAAGTGTAAGTAAAAAAAAAAGGAAAAAATGCTTAAGAAACAGTAAAAGGTTGCGAGAACATGAACTAAAATAAAAAGTGATAATATTAAAAGAGATGTAAAAAAATTAGGTAAAATGAGAAATAAATATGAGCTGTAAAACTTAAAGATTAAAAAAAGGTAAATCTGAACTAGTGAGTTAAAGAGAAATTGTAAGAGTAAAGAAAGGGAGAAAACTAGAGAAAAATTGGCTCTCGGAATGGCAAAAATACTGGAGAAAATGCTGATAAAAGAAAAAAGTTTTAAAAATATCAGTACAAACAGTACAATGCCAGGATACGTTTAGTTTTATCTATTAAAGCTAACTGCATGTGTTTTTAGCGCGGTAAGCATTAATAGACTTCGCGATATTAGTTCAAGTAAAACAAGTAATAGTATAAACATAGTTCAGCTTAAAAATGGGGTAGGATGCCTCAATGTGAGTGCATTTGTAGAAAAGTAGAATGAAGGAAATATACTTGTGTCTGCAAGTGGTCACGGCTACTTCAACACTGATATGTTTAATTAATAAAAGGAAGAAGAAGAAGTAAAGAGGAACATTAAAAATTAAAATTATACATTTTTGCAGACGACTCAATTGTTTTGTAATAGACGGTGGAGGAGTAAATAAATACATAAACAGGTGAGAGATTACGAAAAAAAGAGTATGGTTAAAAGAGAGAGAGGAAGACACAGTCCGGAATCTTTCTATTTTTCTTCAACAATTTTAAGAGAACTTAACTAGAATTAATATTATTTGAAAAGGAGCAAGATAGGGGTCCGATAAAGGAAGAAGAGGAGACAATGCTATTTGGAAAGCAAGTTGCTCCATAA
The DNA here is from genome assembly GCA_039619475.1 of Icerya purchasi. Lineage (NCBI taxonomy): Eukaryota > Metazoa > Arthropoda > Insecta > Hemiptera > Monophlebidae > Icerya > Icerya purchasi. The sequence goes on from CM077116.1 coordinate 388,320,950, forward strand.
TGGCTACGGAAATGTTTTTAACTACAAGGGAGAAAGCAAAAGAAGAAGAATTAGGAGTTTCCAAGAAAACTATTTTAGTGTTGGGTGAGGTAGAGAAGGAAAATTTTCTTTATTAAAGCTCATATTTCGATAACTATTGTTTATAATAAAGCAGAATCGTAAGTATAAGAATTCGAGAAACAAAGAGAATTAATCTTATAATTACTATTGTTTTTAGCGAACTTCGAAGGTTAGATAGGTATAGTATGTCAACTGTTTATGATTATTAAATATAAAAATAAATAAATCTAACTATTGAATTATTTTTTTGGAAAGAGATAATTTATTATTAAAAAGGCAGCACAATAGATAAAAAATCTACCTGGAAATATTCCTCTTAACCTTTACTTAGTAGTATAATCGCCGTGAAATAAATAAAGTGATGCGTTAGTATAAATTCCAACACAATAATACGGGAAAAGATAGAAGATCGGTAAACACTTTCTTCCTTCTTTTTTCTGAAGTACTATGCGATTAATTAATTTGTGATACCGATGATAAATAGCGATGTTTTCATATGCTCAATCTAGTCTGTTGCATCTTAAGAATGAACAGAGATCTATCGGTGTAAAAATATAGGAAATTCGGAACGAGTAAAATGAAGGAAAGTTTCATACTTGAAGTTTGTTTTAACGTACGATGTTTAACAAAACCGGATCTATATTTTGTTTAGAGTGAAGGAGATTTTTTTTTTTCCCTTTTTATCTGCATACAATCTGTTCAGTTAAACAATAAGTAGCTATGTTATTTTATGTAAACCATGGCGGAACGCTTCCTCCCAGTGGTGGTCGCTATTCCTTATTTGTATGTACGTTATTTATTGGATTATGTTGAGCTATACAAATTAATGTCTACGGACGAAATTCCAGTTCAATTTGGCTAATCGTCTGAATCGTCGCCATTCTGCGAAAGATTAGCTGCTAACGGATTGATGTGGTTTCCAAGTCGATGAAAGTATCTTCTAGCAAAGGTCGTAATTACTTCTTTAACCGTTGGAATGCAGAGGTCTTTGTGTATATCATCATTACGGACAAACCACGGTGCCGCCAAAATATCTCGTAGGACTTTGGACTGAAATTTTTGTATAATTATAAAATTTGAAATACTCATTGTTCCCCAGATTTGAATACCGTATGTCCACACAGGTTTTGAGATTGCCCTGTATAGGAGCACTTTTTTTTCAACCGATAAAGATGAATTTTTGTTCATTAACCAACGCAGGCTGCGGTATTTGATATCTCGTTGCTTTCGTTTTGCAATAATATGATTCTTGAAGGTGAGCCGTTGGTCAAGATGTAATCCGAGATATTTCACAGCACATGAGTTGGGAATTGTCTGCCCATCCAGCTGGATCGGCAAATTTTGCCCCTGTTTTAACTTCGATTCGTTAACTGCAACTCTCCATTGTTTAAACCATTTCTCCACACATAGCAGATGATTTTGGAGCTGTCCGGTGGCTATGATGTTATCTCGGTGAGTTGATAAAATAGCCGTGTCATCAGCAAACATAGCTGTGGTTGTATCATTATTTTTTGGGAAGTCGTGTGTATAAATCTGATACAATACGGGTCCCAGTACACTGCCTTGTGGTACTCCTGAAATTATAGGGTACATTCGTGAACAATCACCATTTACATTAACACGAAAGTGTCTTTCTGCTAGGTAGGACTTTATTAACAGGTAATAGGGAGGAGGCAATTGATGTTTCAGCTTATATAGTAATCCGGTATGCCAAACCTTGTCAAAAGCTTTCTTAACGTCGAGAAAAATCGTAGTACAATATTTCTTTTCTTCAAAGCGTTTGCTTATGATGTCAACTATGGGAGATGAACTAACAAAAGGTCCAAATTAACATAACCACTTATTAAATTTAAAACGTACTAAAGAATTGTATTGGTTTATCGGTATCTTGAACGAAATCTTCTGTTCTTGACTAAATTTCGTATAGCAAAAAAAGTTATATTGCCTTTCGATTTTTCAAAATTTTATCGTTAATTTACCTTTGTCTGCAAAATTTAAAAAATGTTCCTTACTTGATCCTTTTTGCCGACAGTGATATTGGATTACAGAACACGGATCCTATTAAATAATTGTTGTCACCATTTTTAAGAAATATCTACCGTTTTAGGAATTTGAGAAAGCAGATAAATTAACGATGCTAAGGAGACATTTGGTATGCTTCTTAACATGTTGCGGATTGTTCATCTTGTACTGCTTAAGAAACAACATAAGTATAGCTGTGGTTGCCATGACAGCTAATCAAACTATCGAAACTAAAAACGGAACGATTATTCAGGTTAGTATACGGTTAATTATGTCTTCAAAGTCGTCGTAGTTACATATTATTTAAATTTTCCCCACCAGAGGTGTCGATTAATAAAGGTAAACGTTTTTTTTTATACCCACAGGGGTGTCACTATGTCTCATATCGTAGAAAAATTGTTTCAGTTAATTATTTTTTAATTTAAATATTTAAATTATTAATTTTTAATTATACATTTTTAAATTTTAAAAAGATCTATAGGCTTAATTGAATTTTATACTGATTAACATATCTTTCAGAAATTTTTCAGTACCGGTCAATCGTTAAAAACACCATTAATAAACATGCGCAAAATATAAATAATAGCAATAATTAATGAATAAAGAAATTTGTACGTATCACTATTATCGGTGAATGTAACAGAGGTTGCTGGGTTGGTGGATTGTTGGTAATCTGATTTCATTGATTTCGATAGACTCAGGAATTAAAATTTTCGAATCTTAATAATTACGAAATAATATTTTTACCGACTATTCATTATCGCGAACTTTAAAAAACTTCATTAAACTGCGATACAACAGCCCAGTCATTTAAATTCGATTATTATGCATTATTACGCAAACTTATAGTGAATTAACATATTGAATAAATTTCCTATAATTATGGATATTTCATCCTAGGTAATTATTAATTACAAATTGATTATTATTGAACTGTTAAAATTACTAATTTTGCGAGCGTTAAATGAACATTCAAAAAGAATATGTTCAATCGAATCGATGGATGAATTATAAAAAAAAAAATACAAATGTGGTCCCAAAATGTGTATTGAGACAGTATTTGACAATGATAGAAATTTACATTTAGCTCATTTTTGGTATTAAATTTATTTTCTATGCTATGGAAAAACATAAAAGTTGTTCTTTTCCATTTTATAATTACGTTAATATTTTCGTTAAAACCTTTCTTAAAATTATATAACTTATAATTTAAATTAAAACTGTGCTGCGATTCGAATGATCCTTTTATGTTAGTTTGTACGGTAATAAATTTTTTATTGTGCATATTAAATTCTGAAGTCGATGCTGACTTAAAACGACTTACAAAGTCCAATAAATAAAATAAAATAAAATAAAATAAAATAAAACAAAACAAAACAAAACAAAATTAAATTAAATTAAATTAAATTAAATAAACGGCCTAAGTCGATAAGGAAGATGCGATATAACCTTTTTTTGTTCTGATGTGTGATTCGATTAATTTACCTATACTTCCTAATTATTGATGATTTCTTCTTCCTTTTGACTCAAAGTTACACGGGAATAGTATTTTTTTCCTTGGGCTCGTCTGTGGCTTTGATCTAACAACATGACAAACTAAAGTAGGAAATTAAATAGCTAGGCGGTGAGAAATGGAAGGCACGAAGGATAGCAAGGGAACAACAAAATACAATGGGAATGAACGGATATAGGTTGCGTTGTACGGAGTAGGAAGACCTTAAGTTTAAAACTAGACGTATAGAAGGGAGCGTTCTTTGAGGAGAGCAAAACATTCAAAAAAGATGTAATTAGAATCACAAATACAAAGAGGATCGGTAACGTAAAGAGAGCAGTAAGGAGTAGGCGACAGAGTGAACCAAAAACGAAATGAGGACAGTAGATCCTGAGTTTAATTAAAAGCAACAGTGCAACGACGATAGACGGGAATAGAATTGAACAAGGGTAGGGAACGAGGAACCGGTTGAATAAAAGGGTAATAGGAATAACGGTTAGAGGATAAAGACGGATAAATGCCCAAATAAAGTCTGGAATGACTGGAGATGAACAGGAAAAGGATGTCTGCAGGAGAGAAGAGTCGAGGAATAAAATTGATAACTAATTTTTAACTTGAGTGGACTACCAACTGTTAACCAATTACAAACCTTTGACCGTCTTTTTTCAATCGTTTTTTTTTTTGCAATTGAAATCTATTTCTTTCACGTAATGCCGGCACGCACCTCACTTAGCGACGATGTGTGATGGGCTCTATTGACTTTTGGCCGATGACAAGATTACAAGCACACAACCATTTTCTCTCAAACCACGCGTTCGATATTTAGTTTATTTATTGAATTTATTATTTTTATCATTATTCTGTATTGTATGCTTGATATTAAAGGTCATATATTATATGTATTTAATTTTTCTGTTTTTTTAACCAAACTAATTTATATTATTATTTTTATGGCTTTCAGTAGTGTGTTTATATAAACTACTTTTTTGAATGCAACATACAAAAAATAATAATCGTAATTTATTATAATCTAATATGTATAACTCGAACTCTCTTTGAAAAAAAAAAAAAGCAAGAACAGGAAAAAACATGAAACAAAACCGACGGAGTAAAGAGCACAAGTAGTAATGGTTTAACTATGCATTTCATTTTGAAAGTTCGCATTGTATATATCAGATGAAAAATTTAATAGTGGAAAGGAAAATCTATAACTTCTTATGGGGTTCCAATAACATCCCTGCGGGGAAATTATAAGTTTTCGATGTATATATTTAAAGAAAAAACAAACAAAAAGCACAGAAATAAAATTTAAGTAATATCTGTTTTACGGAAATAAATTTTTAATTAAAATTTATAACCTAAATGATACTTCTTTATTCGTCAGTTGTAAAAAAACTATGACTGAAAACTATTTTTTACACAATTCTTTAAAATATACATTCGTTAACGAAAATGCGAATGATATAAATTGCGCCAAAGCAAAAACGAAAATAATGTAATCGGTAAAATGTAAGTATGAACTTTTAAGTAAAATAAGCAAGTGAAGGGTATTGTTGTACGTTGAGGTTTTGTATGATAAGAATCATCATAATTTGTTATAAAATGGAAACAAATATTTTCGGCGGAGTTCCTTATTTCACGCAGTGTTTAGTGCCATAATATATTGCAACTAAAAATTATTTCTAAACAACAACTTGCATTTAAACTTAAATTTTTGAAAAACTTATTTACTACATTATTGAAACATTATGACTTGAATTGCTTTTCTCATTTATTACAATTCATTAGATGATTATGCTACGGTAGCAACTATTTGTCAAACAAATAATATACAGAGGTCTGCTCGAACAGTTTAAAATAAGAATTGACACTGTGAGGTAAAATGGAACTAAAATAACCCACATTTTACGGTTCAAGCACATTTAGCTTTCTAACAGAATATAATTTTTCTCAACTTTTTTTTTTTTTTTTGGGCTCGTCAACCAGGGACCTCACCCAGAAACAATAGGAAGAAGAGTTAACTAATTAAAACTTGATTCGACCGGAAATGGCAGAAATAAAGGAGCCAGCGGCAGGAACAACAGACTGGGACGGAATGGACAGGATATAGAAAGCACAGTAGGAAGAAAGAAGCCTTGATTTTAAAAGGAGTAAATAAAGGGAAGAGCGTTCCGCTGAAAGAGCAGAATACTCAAAGAAAATGTGATTAGCATCACAAAGAACTGCTTCATTAGGATGTAGGGGACAATAAGGAGAGGAAACCAAAGAGAGATGAAAACGGAAAGCGGGCAATAGAGTGTGATTGAAGTGTAGGCGAATAATAGGGACAATAACAGAACGTGGAAAAGAAGAGAATTCTGAGAACTAAGAATTAGTTGGAAGGTTAGGTTGAATTGAGAGGTAAACGGAACTATCATTGAAAAAAGAAGAAGGATATACATATCCGACCAAAATTTACAGTGAAAATTCTTACTTAAGGACAGAAGATTAGTGCTAGGGATATTTTTAAAGTAAAAGCGGGAGCGGGCAGCAGCCTGAGCCAAAGCATCCGCCATTTCGTTACCCTCGATGCCTCTATGACCAGGGACCCACAGCAGATCAATGCAGATAGAGTGATGAAAGGAAAGATTATGTATGAGAGATCGTTTACGAAGAATAATGAAGTCTTATGAGGGAGGGGGAAGCGGTAAACTGATAGCCTGAAGGGCACTCATAGAGTAAGATATTATCAGATAGTGGGAAAAGTTACGATTGGAGGAGATATAAATAATTGCACGTAGGATAGTCATTAATTCATTTGCGAAAATAGAACAGAAAGGCGGAAAACGAAAGGATTCGGAAAATTTAAAAACGGGGATAATAAAGGAAGCCCCGACACCACTAGGCCCCCTAGAGCCATCAGTGAAGATGAGTTCATGAGAAGGAAAGAGGGAACTGATAATGCTGTGAAATTTCTGTTTAATAATCGCCAGAGGCACGGACCTGGAAGTAAATCAGATCTTAAGCATTTTTACTTTATAAATTGCAATATTGGGCCTAATATTTTTTTGAAATTCAGCAAATTAGAAAGCCTAATCTTGGTTCGGAAAGGCAGGAATTTAGGATACTGGAGAAGAATGTACTTAGGCATGGGAGCATGTGAGTTTAGTAGAACGGGCAAGCGGTTGGGAGATCACTGCACTCAAACAGATAATTATGAGAGAGACATGTGTGACTCAGACACAGACGGCTAGGCGCATAATGGTCTATTTTCGGTGTTCGATCAGGAGCCATCGTGGCTCAGCAGACTTTTTTTTAACCATCTGGCTATCAACAAGACATTTTACCTATTTTAATTTCCCTTCTTTCTTTTCTTTTTTCATTCTTCTTTCTGCTTCATCACTTTTTTTCTATCATTTTTTATTTTTTATTGTGCAATCTTGAAACAATTAACAAGACCGAAATAACATATGAAGATTACACTTCTTTACAATAGATGCTTTGAAATAAAGGTGGTCGTCAATATTCCATTAGTAGTTTGATGGAAGGTAGAGGTCGAAAAGTATTCGTGGCCCCATTAGTTCTCTGTAAGGTAGAGCAATATTTCTAGTACACTGGTCAGGCCCGGAGAGTTCTGTGAACTGAGAACTGTAATAGTGGCGTGGGCCGTTTGTCAACTTTTTCATTTCTCGGGATTTTGGCGTGGCCTGGAATCTACGGTGCGATTATACCACGACCATTTGTGATTGCACAATGAGTGTTGAAGTTTTGTTTATTAATAATGACCAGAAATGCCATTTGCTTACGTATTGGCTGCTATATTAACAAATCTGTTATTAGAAGTATATTTCTGATTGGTATTACACAAGACAAAATATTTTAAAGGCTACAGACTAAGCTAGAACAATCACCGCTAATACTGTCCCAGGGGATATTACGTTGTCTACTTTAAAGACGTAAACGGTAGAAAATGAGGCTTTAAGGGGACTGCTTTCGCTTCCTCAGTAGAATAATGTTCGATACTGTCTTATTACTTTATATATGTCTTAGATAAGCTGATTTGATATGTGTTGGGATTTATACTTTTGCAAATCGTAAAGTTAACGGTTACAGACTTAAGTTACCGTTAGTGGAGTTTATTGTTGACTGCTGGCTTCAATTTTATACAGATTTTAACATTAACAGGTGAAAGTAATTCGGTGAGTATGGGGCCGGATCGTTATTAAAAACTGGTGGGATGCAGAATAGTTCACAATATAATAAAACCGCTTCATTCAAAACTTCTTTTTCTGAAAAATTAAAATCCTCTAATGAAATATTTATTCCCAATGCCAAAACAACAACTTCAAAAACAAATCTCAAACTTATGCGGATGAATAAGAGGGTTATATTTCTATATATCATTCCATACATCATGAGAGATTATCTAGTGAATCTGAAAGAGCAGATAAGAAGCGCGTTAAATACCTTGGTCGGTAAAGAAATGACTAATCTTTTAAAATAAAAAACGCCAATAGAAGTAGCAAACTTAAATTATTAGAAGCGTAATGTATTTCATGAAAACCTAGCAGTTGATGAAATTACAGTTCGATATTACAGGCATTATCATATAAAACATTTTATCCGTAAGAAACGTTTATGGTTTGGATACATGCTGTACGCCCTGTGCAGTAATAATCGTTATTGCTACAACTTTTCCTTAAATTGTGGGAGAAAAAACTACGATGATGAGGCCCCTTACCACTTAGCGCGAAAATAGTTTTAAGAATGCTATCTGTAATTACTAACCCAAAAAATTGTAAAATGCTTTTGTTAATTTTTTATTCGTAACGATTTTTTGACAAATTTAAAAATGTCGGATCGGTAAAATGAGAACGTCGTAAAAAAAAAGTTTTCCACCCAGTGACATGTAATGGGTTATTTATAAGGAAAATTAAATTTTTGTTATTAAAAGCAGTGACAATAAACTTTTTTCCCTTTGGCTATAAATTTTGATTTTGGGTGCCCTATTATACAAGTGCAACAATGAAATAACGCCGGGGTTCTCAAAAACGTACGAAATTGTTATGGGAGAAGTTGATCATTATAACACTGGTTACTTGAAAAGTAGTAATAGCAATGCATGAAAAGAAGTAGTATTGAACATTTTTTGTATGATTTTAACAATTATAAATGTTTTTATACAATACAACATTTGAATTGAAAATACCAATAAAAGATTTTCGCTGAAAAATTACACAAATGTACCTTAAAGTTAGAGCAGAAAGATTTCAGTCAGAGTGACTTGTTCATAGTACTATTTCTCTTTTCATTGCACACTTACTTTAACGACGAGATAAGAAATATACTGTACTAGCTAAACCCGGCCACGCCTTGCTCTGGTTTAATTTAATATTAATTATTAGGGAAGTAAATATACGAATCACTGGGAAAACACATTATTCAATTTAATATACCATACTTTGTGTTGCTAAAGGAAAGAAAGAAAAAATGTTTTTCACTGAAAATCTTTTTTTATAGCTTTTTATTTAACTTTTCACCTACTTCTCGATGAATTAAAAAAGTGTCCTTTGGCAGAAATGCTGGTTATAAATAATAATACAATATTATGCAACATCTGGGTTTCCAGCTTTAAAATTACACTCTCGGGGCGCCGAAAGTTCAAAATTTTGGAAATTTTTTTTTTTTTCGGGCATCGTTGGAAAGATCGCTATTTGTTGAGAACAAAACCATATTTTATTTCTTTAATGAAACTTTCGAAGTTTACGAAAAGTTCAAAAAAGCGCAAGAATTAATATATAGCTCACTCTTTGCGGCGCGAGTCTTATAACTAAAAATTTTGAACAAGATTGAAAATATGCATATACACGTATATTTCTTTGGTTTGGAACATCTAGGGTTCCAACTTTAAAATTAGCCTCTTGGGGCTTCGAAAGCTCGAACTTTTGGAAAAAAATATTTCTTTTTCCGGGCATATGATATACTGTTGGAAAGAGCGCTATTTGTCGGGATCAAACTCGTATTTCATTTTTTTAACGAAACATCGGAAGTTTATTAAAAGTTTAAAAAAGCACAAAAAATTACATGTAGCTCCTTCTCGTGGCTCACCTTTATAGCCAAAAATTTTGAACAAGGTTAAAAAATGCGCATCTTTGCGTGTTTCTTTACTTTGGAACATTTGGGTTTAAAACTTTAAAATCGGACCCGTGAGGTGCTGAAAGCTCGAAAGTTTCAAAAAAATATTTTATTTTTCAATCATGTGATATATCAATGGAAAGATCGCTATTAGTCAAACTTTGTGTTTCATGTGCTGAGGATTCTGTATGTATTGTATGAAGAACATAAAACAATATAATTGAAAGGATGCGATCCATTATTTAATCATAAAATGTAACATAAATTTTTGTGAATGTCCTGTAATCAAGATATTGAATCAAATAATGCAAAATAAAATATAATTTTAAATTTATTGTTTTTTATTGAAATACATAGTAAAAAGTCCAGACTTTTTAAAGATAGGCTTTTATTTATGCACTAAAAAGTACAAAATAACTTTATTAGTGTGCGACTACCAGATACGCATGTTAACATTAAAATCTGAAAGTAGAAAATATTCTGAAAAATAAAAGCGGGGGCCGCAGATTAATAATATAATATTATATAATATTAATATTTAATTATTAATCTGTGTCCCCGATTTTATTTTTCAGAATATTTTCAAGATTCCCCGCAGACAGACAGACAGAATTACAGGCAGACTGACAAATTGAGTTGAATGAAAGGCTATCAAAAATAACGAACACTTTGAAAAAAGACAATGTACACAGTGCAAATCACAACTTCAAATGCCATGCGGCTCAACTTTCTCTAGCACGCTATCCCTCCAAATCACGAACAGTGTCGTAAAGAAAAGTTTTTTTTTTTCTAGCATCATCAACCTGTTTGCTCGTTTCCTTCCAACAAACCTGTCGCACCGCACTCTCTCTCTCGCTCAATATATATTCTTTCTCACTCATCTCATCCCTGATCGGAGACTATCGCCGCGTATTTGTATTTACACACACTTATGCAATTATACATTTTCCCGAATATACAGTCACGATAAATTTTTCTGCAATTCCTTTCTATAATGCCGAAAGCGGATCATAGATCACGCTACTTAAATTATTTTTCAAAATGCTTAGAGTTTCCCTTTTCCGGTAAAACTTAAGGATAAAAAGTGCATACAAATCATACAAACACTTATATAGAAATGCGACATTGTGTAAAAATTTCAGGTCAATCCATCCACTACTTTTCGAGTTTTGCGAACATACGGGCGCTTCATTTTTATACATATATGTATGTATAAGATAAGATAAGATAAGAATATAAGTGATAAATAAGGGAAGTTCAACTGGAAAATGGTAAAAAAGACAGGAATATTTTGTAACAAATGTGATATAAGATTATGCATTGAATACTTTCTAAAGTATATGAAAAATGTTTTTTTATGAATTTCTAATTTATATTATACTTCTAATAGCATTTTGCATTTTTTTTCTTTATTAAAGTCATTATAAGTAGTTAGAACAATAAAATAATTCGTATTTTCCAATAATACCGCTTTATTTACTTTACATTGGAATTTATCCTATATTCGTCATAGAGCAAAATATTGATATCATAAACACCCGGGGTTTTCAAAAAAGAACAGCTTTAAAAAGTGAGTTTTCCTGTAAAATTTAAAAAACATTTTGTGCTATCTACGGAGTGAATCTATTTAACCCTATACAATGAGTTTCATTAAAGTACTTCCATAAAAACTTAATGGAATAACCTTTTTAGTTGAATATGAACCCGGTAAATTTAAATTAGTAACATTATTTTTTTTTTAGTTTCTTTTTATTCAATTTTAACCTACCTAGTTTGTTTGCTTCAATGAATTTGAATATATGCTGCAGTTAGACAGAGTCATTGGACAACATTGCTTTAACAGGGTCATTAGATAAGACAGTAATATTAATATTTGAGTATTGTCTGAGTATACGGCTGATGTTTGGTAGGATAGGTTGTAAACAAAAGGAACATGCTACAGGTGCAGTTTCATATAATATAAATTGTAAAAAAATAATAAATTTTCAAATAAACCGCGTCGGTATTCGTCATTCCATCGCCGCAATAAACTAATCACATTATTGTAATTAGTAGAACTATTGATAAAAAATAATCGTGTGTGCAATAGATGCCGGAATTTAAATGGAATTCGATGGAAAAGGGATTAATTTTAGGTTCATTTTTTTACGGTTATACATTAGCAGAAATTCCTTGCAGTTGGTTGGCTGATCGGTACGGAGGTACTACAATTCTCGGACTTGAAGTACTTTTAACAGCTCTATTTACGTTTTTAATACCATTAATAACGGATTTCGGACCTTATGCTGTTCTTGTCTTTAGAGCATCAACTGGAATATTTGAGGTATTACATCTATAAATAAAAATTATAATTTAATTTTTTTACTTTTAAATTCATAATGCAGTACTGATGAAAAATTTCGTTCCGTGTGAAACATCAAATTACAGAGGTTGGTAAATTTTAAATAAATTTGTGCCATATAGAAAACAATTATTTAGCAGTTTTTATAATTTTTCAGTGTCACTTTTGTTATTTCAGGTGTTTTGAGTTATTTAGAAGTATGAAATATTCTTGGAATTGGATGTTTGCATGTTTTTGTCTATTTTCATTTCTTTTTTGTGTTAAAATTATGATTGAAATAGCAATATGCAACTTAAGGCCTTTTTTTATTTGATATTTTTTGGTTCAGCTTTTCTACTGTGGCCAATTAATCCGTTGTTTGAGTATATAAATAGTTATAATTTATACCTGCATTTTATTGTGCTTAATGTATCTGTATAATAATTCGCTCAAATTAGAATAAAAGTTTGAAACTATCTAAATCACTGCCACCGGCAACGTATTTTATTCCCTTAGAACCGCTTTCATGAAATTAAGTCTGTCATCTCTATTATGCTTTGACTACCAGAGAATATGTTTTTTTTTAAGATTGCTACACTACAACATTAATTTTTATCAAATGTTCTTGGACCTGTCTATGATTAGGTCACAATCTCACCATTGAAACTATATAATTTTAACTATAATATATTTCTCTAAACCATGATGTTTTAGAAATTGACATTACTATTCTAAAGTACTGTACTGGAAATTCCTTATTTTATTCTTTACAAATTTTGTTTTTAATAGTGACAACAAAATCTCTGCAACGTAGTTTTAGGTTCCTTATTCTACCGGTTGTATTTAGAGGTCTTTCATTGGCCATCTCGTTTTCTACAATATCGCAGGGGGAAGGAATCCATTTCAATATGACTTGACTATAACATTACGTATTTGTTATTTACTTGTCACTGATATGTGTTAAATTTGCTAGTACTGTAAGGAAGTCTGATCAAATTAATATTTTTTGACTAATATATTTTTCATGTAAGTAAATAGTGAGTCAGCGTATGGTAGGCTGTATATTTGAGGTCGATTCCTCATATTATATTTATTCTGTGACATGTCTATAAATCCCTTTTTGTGTAGAATATTTGATAATGTAGGTGAATACATACCTGTTTGTTAAAACTGTATAATAAAAACAAACTTTAATAACAAACAATATAAGGGTAAAAATAATTTAGAATAAATTAGATAAATACCTTATTTAGGAACGTTTTCGGGTATAACCCATCATTTTGTAAGTTTCGATTAAGTTAGTTTTAGCTGATGATGGGTTATACCCGAAAACGTTCCTAAATTGAGGTATTTATCTAATTTATTGTTATAAATTATTTTTACCCCCTTATTATATTGTTTGTTATTAAAGTTTGTTTTTATTATATTTGATAATCTTTAAATCGGGAATTTATAATTTTCATTAATAAAGAGTTGTAATATTCTGAATTTGGATGACAGATTTTTAAGAATTTATCGATAATTAGCTCTGTTTGAACACAAAAGACTGATTTATGGAAATCCATTTTTTGCGAAACTGATTTTGTATCACGGTAAATTCGTAGTTGTGAATATTTATTAAAGAGTTGTGTTAATGATGGAAGAGAGATACATTTCTAATAGGAACTGTTTAGGGTATTTATAAAAAAAAAATAATTGTTTATTAATAGGTTGGTAATGTTGCTCTCTAGCTATAAGATAAAACTCGTTTATAGTTTATTTTAGAGAATATGTGGTTCACTTTATATATCCCAGGCGAATTTGAAGCATGTGGTTTTAAATTATTTGAAGAGTTTGTAATTTTGATTTATTTAAATTAAGTATTGGAACAGGAAATTCTATACGTGATTTCATTACTGTTTTGTAAATTTTTAATAAAGAGCTGGTGATTGACTCCAATTAGATCCCACCAGGGGCTTCTAATAGATATCGACTCTGTTTGCATTTTTTATTTCAGTTACGCACTGTATTTATTCTTTCTAAATTCCTAAGTATTTGAGCAGATATTTGCTTTAAGTAATGAACATGATTGAATTATTCTTCTAGATACTGAGGTATAACGAATTCTCTTGCTCAGATTATATATATATATACATGGGCGTCACAAGCGGGGACAGAGGGGAGCGGCTGCCCCCCTGGAGCCTTGAAACTTTTTAATCAACTGGCCATGATGAGTATTCATAGGCGCGTAATCATGGACAATTTGGAAGACTTTTATAATAAAGTAGTAGAACAATTTGCCAGAAACCCACGAAAATTATGTTTTAATTAAGATTTTATTCTTGTTTAATAAAATATTAAGCTTTTACAACTTATAAATTTTATTTTTCCTATAACTCATATCCTCTTTCTATCATCTTACCCCCCCCCCCCCCCCCCCGGCTCATTGTCTGGCGACGCTATTGTGTATATATATATATATATATATATATATATATATGATTATAATTAAAGTTCAAGTTTCAAAACGATATATAAAAAGAACCACTGATCAGAATAACGTCAAATTTAGTTCATTTGGTCAGCAAGCTACGGTATGATTAGATATCGAAAATTACTAGTAATAGAATAGTAAGGAATGGAAAGTAGCAATGTAAGCATCATAATTTAAAAGGGTTCTACTACAAATGACAAACGAATCGTAAAACAACGGCTAAGGTGTAAGGTAAACGTTAAACCAGCTGTACTATTCAGTATGCATGGTTGTACAGGCGTGATACTCATTTCCATCTGCAAGGATATAAACCGTTACAATAAATGCCCGCTGACCATTGATAGTGCTTTCGATAGCGCGCACTCTTCACTTACTGCCACGCTTCTGTTGAGTTCTAACGAATTTTTGTAAAATTTCAATACAGCATTACAATGAACAATACAGTAACCTGAAGACGTTGGAGGAGGCAGTCAGGACCGGGGCAGACCAACATTATTGAGGCGCGGTCCAGGATCGACTAAATCAAATGATTACGTAATACGTGCACTCAAATGTGCTGACTCACTATAAACCCGTTTGTCCTGCTGTAGGGGTCTGCCGAACGATTTATCAAATTTCACAGTAATTTGTTGAAGTCACAAATTGAGAGTTTCCAACAGCTCCGGCTACAATCATGCTAAGCTCGCCTATCAAAATGATAATCCCCAAAAAAAAAAGATAATGCACTAACTCACTATAAACCCGTTTGTCCTACTACAGTGGTGTTCCGTCCTCCTTTCCGCGTAACGTTTTCGGGCGGTTAGGTCACAGCTAAAGTATGTTCCATGCTAAAAAAAAATATGGTTCGTAAAATCCACAATTGTAAGATTAATTAGTTATATAACATCGTATATAAGAATACAAATTAATAATCTTTCACTAAATATAATGTTTTCATCAAAGTTATAATTATTGATTTACGTGCATTATTTTTTTATAGAATTACCTATTAACTTATTCGCTCTCTTTGATGTTATTTATTTCCTCTTTCAGTGACTTGAAGTATTTGAATCAATAATTCCATCTTGGAAAAAATGGTTTACAAAATTTTCGTGAAGAGGGGGAGATTTATCCCTTATATTCTGCTTTGGATTCACTACTGGTAATAAACTGATGGTTGTGTAAATAAACTTAAATTATCTACATACCATAATGAGATATAAATTGTTCTAAAGATAAAATGTGATCAATCGAGATGAAGCCAAAAAAGAGGATAATTAAATTACTTATTTTTGGATATGATTGATGATATAAATTATCTAAATCTCTAAATGCATGTTAAATATCCAAAGTACAGTAATATGCATACATTTGATTCCTTGAACACATTTTAAATTGTTGCATGCGATGTTTTTGCCTACCACGTTTGGTGGTCCATTAAAAATAATTTCACAAATTATGGTAGCTCATGTGGATCATGGCTTTAAAACAGCCAATATAAACGATAATTTAAAATGATTTTCCGTAAGGATACTTATCGATAATTCTTTTTTTTTGAGTAGATAACGAAAAACGTGTGTGTTCTTGCTCTGGATTATTTCAATAGTGTAGAAACGGATATTTTTAGTTTTTTTATTATTACTTACATCGTACTTGACCTCCTCATAAATACATTTTTTAATTATACACGCTTTATATTTTATATACATATATATTTAAATATATTCACATGTATATTGTTTTAAACATTTAAAAAAAAAAATTAATAAAAAAACATCAATCTTTTAAAATATTAAGTTAAAAGAAAAAAACATTAATCTATATTAAACAATCGTAAAAAGAAACAAAAAAATATAAATTAATTAATTTATTACTTAATTATTATAGTAGAAATTACGTTTAATAATAAAAATTTGGTAAGTCTAATTTTCATCCTTTTTCGTAAGTTAATTTCCAACTCTTTTTTTTTTTTTTTGCCCCAACTTTTGCCATTGTCCAGTTTACTCAACCTTTCGAAATTTAAATATTTATTTGATTAATTGTCATGAAATTACTCGTATAAAGCTCTTCACTAATTATTGATCCATTATCCTCGATGCTGTCCCGTTATCCATTTGAAATGTACCACATTATGATTTCTCTGACGTTTATCAATAATATTTGATATATTACATATTATGCTATCGGTAATATATTTTCTGTTAATTATTTTTTGTATTGCTGACGGAGAATCCGTCAATTATTCTATTTTTATTTTGTAATTAACTAATAGTTCTTAATGCTCTCCGGATAACTATTGTTTTCGTTGTACATGATAAATGTATTTTTGGAAGTTAAAATAATTTTACATTATTTTCCTATTATTATAAATATACTGCTTTTGTAAAAATTTGTTTGTCTTCTTTTATCAATCCATTTCCGTAAATAATTTCAAAATCGTTGGACTTCCTTCATAGTATGTATTTTTTTTTTTTTTTTTTTTTATATAACGCCATGTACAGCTACTAAGGCTAGTGGCGTGTCGTGCAGGAGGATTGCTTTTAGAAGGGATTTTATATTGGAAGATGGAATCTTAAATTTTATAGAAGGGGTCGTAAACCAGTTTTAGAGAGAAAGGATAATAAATTTTGAATTTTATTGGGATCATCTGTTAAAATTTCTTTTGGATTATTGGAAGTTAGATATAGGGATCTTTCATTTTGATATTTAGGACATTGAAAAAGTAAGTGCATTATTGAAATTTGGGTGTTACATATTAAGCAAATGGGGGGAGGTTGTTTATTGAGTAGGTAAGAATGAGTGATAAGAGAGTGACCTGTACGTAATATTTATTCGTTTATATTATTATTCCTATAGAATGTTCCTAAATCAACATCCGTATAAATTGGTGTTGTCGAATTTGAATACGGCGTATTATAAGTAGGAGCTTTAACATTTTTTAGTGTGCTGGTATAATTTAATTTTTGATAGTTCTTTAAATGAAATGTAATATTTTTATTTTCCCAATATTTGTTCTGAATCACTATATTTGATAACGTTATTATTTGTCTGCTAATAAGGTGATGTCTTTGTGATTTGTATCTAGAAAAATCTTCGTTCAAATTTTTCTGCGAGAAAAAATGTAATTGGCAGCTCTACTCCTTCAACCTGGTTAACATGGTTAGGTCACGATGCCATTTTTCGGATGGTCAATAAGTGTTTTATTCTATATCTGCCTTGAATTTTTTTTTTATTCATTGCGGGGCATATAATCCAAGAATATTCAATATGCATCCTTCTTAATAAATCAAGAGATTAGTTAGCGAATGGCTGTCCTAATTTAGTCAATTAGTTGTCTTTAGTGTGTTAAGTTCTTTGTAAAATTTTTAAATTATTTTATCTTTCTCATATTTTCATGCTAATTTATTCCCAAATATTTGTGAAATTTTGTTATTTCTATCGCTTTATATTTTTAAATATGAACTAACATTAACGTTTTTGTCTAGAAAATACTATTTCTTTTGTTTTATCGACTGGTATGGTTAAATTTATAGAATTCATTACATTTATTAGCTGATTCAGTTCTTTTTAGCTTCGCATTACAGACGTGTTCAACTTAGCGGATGTGGTATGAAGAACTATACCGTCTATTTTGTTGCTTTCTGGAATTTAATTTTATCCGGGTATATAGTGTATATTATGCACAAAACTTGGTTATATACTAGTCTTTGCGGTACTCGTTCATTGTATATAGTTGATATATCGTTATGTATTTTTTTTCTGGTATTTAACGGTATTCTTCCTGATACTGTAAAAATATCCATCTGCATATTGTGGAACTAAAACCAGTTACTTTCATTATTCTGTGTAATAATGAACATGATAAATATAAACTAAAACATGATTATGGATACTTGTATTCGAAATTAGTTGACGATTATAATTTATTTATAAATATATTTGTGTTTTGGTTTATATTTATCGTGTTCGTTATTATAGTTACACAAAAATGTGTTTATTAATCGAAACAATTTTGTGTAATGTTTTTAAACTTACATCATATGTAGATTTTATATCTATAAAAATTGCTATTGTATAACTATTTTTTGACATATTTGAATTTATAAATCTGTATTAAATATTTTACGGTTATCCTTTGCAGATGATTTTTTTAAAACCCTTATTGAACTTTTAAAAATATATTTTTATTAAATAACCACACCACTCCATTCGCTTTTTAATTATTAATTCCATGGTTTTGTCTACAGGTGAAAGAGTGTTATTGGTCTGTACGATGTTTGTAAATTTTTGTCCTTATTAGGTTCTAAAATTGAGCAGATTAATTGATTTTTCCAAAATTTTGAAATGTAATTATGCTGCAACAAGTAATTATTTATTTCTAGCAATACTGTTAGTCTCGCTTTCGGTAGATTTTTTATTAATTTTTGATTCTCCTAATGTAAATGGGATATTATAAAAATCGAATTTTTTTACAGTTTCTTGGTTGCCTGTATTCAAACATTGAATATTTTTTTCTGATTTGTACTGACTAATGAAAGGAATGATCTGATTAAAATTTTTTGATTTATTGCACGTGTTATTATTTAATGTGTTCACGCTCTTTATATTTTCCGAAAAGAATTTAATGCTTTGTCGTGGATTTAGTTTTGAGCGAAGTTCTTACCAACTTTCTTTCTTGTGTTGTTTTATGAATTTTAGACCTTTCTCTTCTTTTTTATAATTAACAAAGTTGTTCATTGTTGCGGTTTTATTAAATGTGTTTAAGCTCAGTCTCCTAGCTACCATTTTATTAGTCTTCGTTACACCTATTATTAAATGAAGCATGTTGCTTACTTTTATTTCTTCTATTTTTTGTTGTTCGTAATATTCTTTTGAATTTTGTATTATTAATCGTTTATTTAAAGAAAAAATTTCCGTGATTTTATTTTGGTATTTTTTTCAATTATAGTTTTTATAATATTTTCTTGAAATGAGTTCCTTTGTTTATTTTGGTCTTTTGTAGGGTTTTTTTTTTTTTTTTTTTGCACCAATTTGAATTATATTTGCATAGCGACTATCCTATCGTACTGTTCATTTTTCTCCATTTTGTCTTTATTGCTATATTCGGGGTGGATAGTATTAGATCAGTATTACTACTAATTACTCCATACGATCCTAGAAAAGTTTTATTCGCGGGGTATTCATTATAAATAAATTATTATTTTCAATAAATTCCTTTAAAGCTATTCCTTTATTATTTGTAGTAGAATTACCGTCCCATGTTCTATGATGACAATTCACATCTCTTAGTATGAAATAAAAACTACTGTTTGTCATACTATTTTCAATGTTAACCTAATCGCTCTTCAACATTACATGATTAGGCGTGGAATAAATTGCTGTAAAGTTCGCTTCTTTTCTGAATAAATATATTTTAATTGATATTGCATCGAATTTTATATTATAGTTTGAAATTTCGATAATTGAATATTTCATTATTAATCTAGAGTTTCCTTTGTCTCTGCCTGCTTTCCTATCACATATTATATTATAATCCTTAATATAAATGTTATGTTTTATCGATAAACATGCTTCAATTGTTATTACGATGTTTATTTTATTTTTTGATAGTGAACGTTTTAATTCAATCAAGTTTGCTAATGTACTTCTACAGTTCCATTGCAGTGGATTAATCCCTTTCATTACTTTGAGTTTCTTTCATTTTATTCTTACAGTTTAAATTATTTTTTAATAATATTTTTAATGACTAAATTATTTTTTTAAGATCTTTATCTTTGTTTATGATATTATTGGGTTCAGTGTTTTTTTTTTTATTTGTATTTATATTATTTTCAGTGCTTTTCAAGAATGGACAGTCCCGGTTTTTGCAAATTCTTAATTGCAGATTTAGGATTCCTTTTTTGGTTTATTAATTTCTTTTATCGCGATTTTGTGTCTATTCGTATTTTTCCCTTCATCAAAGGCAGCAAACGATACTGTGCGCTTGAAACTTCCCACTGCTAATAGGTTTAATTGAATAATATCGTGATATCCCGTTTTTCCTTTAGATATGGTACGCTGGGATGGTGATCCGTTCAGTTACGCCGATGTTTTCGGAGAAAATTATTTTCTTCTGTTAAAATTGAGAATCTATTTCTGGTTAATATATTTGAGCATAGTTGCCCTTGTCTGTATGTTGATGGAACTTCCAGCCGACGCCACAAGAAGCGAGAAATGCTACTAAATTAAACGCGAGAAAAATAATTAGTATCGAACGTTTGAAAATTTCGAGTTGTTTACGCCTTAATGTACATTATTTGATTACGGATCACTGAGATCACTTTTGCCTGTTCTCCGGACATCGGAAGTCCCAGTTTATGTGTATACTTCACTTTTTGTCCTGTTAACTTTTGTATTAGTAAAAAGAAATCGTTCATTACACGTCCATTGCGCTGTTTTGTTTGATTTGTTTTTTTTAAACCGTCCGGAATAATAAATAATATTAATGAAAATTATGACCGAATATTAGGTATAGTCCGGAATTTCAATATTTCTGACATTTTACAGATTTCGTCATGTTTTTGGTCTATTATATAATATGTTGTATAAATAAATGTTATACAGAGCGGTTCAACTTCCTGTGTACAAGCCATATGGTCCCGATGGGGCCCGGAAAATGAACGAGCGAGTTTAATTTCTTTATCGCTATGCGGAATAAGTATATCCTATTTGGTCTGTTATCCAGTCTACGGTTTTTTAGCTGCCAATTACGGTTGGAGGTCTTTATTTTACACGCCCGGTTAGTAACATTAAGTAATAATCATTATCCACGGAAATGAACACTAATGTAATTTAGCGAAGAAGGAGAAAATAAAAAGTTTTCTAAACCTTGGTTTTTTGCTCAGATGAAAGTTAAAATATAATATCGAGCAGTTTTGTTCCATTAGGAGGTAACGCTATAGAATTTTGAAATTTAAATTTTGACCTTTTTTTTTTTTTTTTTTGGAAAAATAATAAACAAAAAAAGCTCTATTCTAAAAGTTTTTATTATATCTATATAATACTGCGATAATCTAGTGGTTAAGGTGATGGGCTACCAAACTGTAGGTGTGATAGATTAAAGACTTGCTAGTTTCAGACTCAAGTCGCTCTCAGGTTTATCCACCCTGAAATAACTGAATATGGAGAAGTAATGTGGAAAAGTAAAGGTGGATGCCAAAGAGAAAGGAACTGACCTACAATATTCTCTTCCGATCTATTAGGTTTAGTACGTTGCAGACCATAATTTCACAAACCCCGACACCCTAATAAGGGTATGAAATTCATTTAACTTTTACAATTAAATTTAAGAGAAAAAAATAATACATTTCTTCAAAAATCTACAGAGCAGCTTTTCCTGCAATTTAGAATTGAAAATCTTTCTAGTATATCGGTTAAGGAATATTAATTGCAGTAGCGCATGTTAGATTATAAATATCGTACGATGTAAAGCTATCAAACAAAATCAGCTAAACATTCACGAAATTTAAAGTCCACGAAAAAGAAGTAATTTTCTGATAAAATAGTTTCAGTAATAAGTAGCTAAAATTTCGTGAATGTATTTTAAATAAATTCATTTTGACGTTATAGTTCTTAAAACCTTTAGGACCCTATTGTAATTACTGAAGAACGCATAATTGAATTATACAACTCTCATAACTATCCTTTGTTGATGATTTATAGCACCGACTTGAAATTTATCAACTGTGAAAGCATCCTCAAAGTACGAGAGTAAATAAATCCTATCTAGTGAAGTAAAGTGCTTTATTACGCATATTCTAGTATTTCACAATGACGTAGTGATTTATTTAATTCCTATTAATTACTAATTTATTCATGGCATCACTCATCTTCTTATTAAAATCGTGTAATTTATTAGGAATATTAATAGTAATGTTTTGCGACAAAGTTTATTTTTTGTCTTATACGCTAATCCGAAAAATTACAATAAGTACAAATTTTACATAAAGTAGGTTTCCAAATCTAAATTAGTTTTTGCATAAGAATTAATTTTGAAAAAAATCATGATTGAATTTTTTTGAAATTTTCAGGGAATTAATAATTTTTTTTAGAATCATCACCGAGTGATTCCATCTTTCGTCCTCATCGATGATTTTATGTTAAATCTTTAGTTTTTTATTCTTTGATATAAACTTGATTTTTTCTTATCTACTGTTTTTTTCCTCCCTTTCCGTTTCTTTTCTTTCGATTTCCTTTTTTTATCAACTATGCCCGTTAAAATAACGGATTATTTACATTGATTCTCTCGTAATTTTAAATTTTATTTTTCCATCTTAGAATATTTTTTAAATGTTGGAAGACTAACAGAAACTAGAATAAACAATTTATAGGAAAAGTCTTTTATAAACTAAATTGTTTTCAATGAATTAGAAGAAATTTCTTTTTTCAGCATTGAGTTGCAGTTGATGCATTTAAAACAGAAGCGGATCCAAAGAGACATTTTGGAGAGGGAAATTATATAATTACGTAATATCTTATACGGTAGGAGTAGATTTAAGAAATACATAGGCTGTCGCAAAGAAGGTGAGACTAAATTCCGTATGGGCAGCTAGTACTACCTACCGACTGGAAAACATACTAGGATGATTGTTTGGTTCACTATCTATCGATCAAGCACTTGACAAGATTATTTCATTGAAAACGAGCTGCTGTACGGTTGTGTAAAAATAAGTACTTATGCTCCTTCAAGATTTTTAATAACGTACAAAAATGAATGAAATGATACCAATTTTTATTTGGAATCATCACCAGCAAAATAAATTTCATATTCTCCCTCATTCGACACTCTCACTCCTCTGACCTTTTCATCCTCCGTATTCGCTCTCTCATTCACACTCTCTTCTTACTTCACGCTATCCGCATTGAAATGCTCTGGGTCCCCAGTCATATGTGGATAGAGGGTAACGAAATGGCAGATTCCTTGGCTCAGATTGCTGTATCCTCCCGTTTTTTTTCCTCTAAAATTCCCGTTTCTAATTTACTCCCATTGTGCAAAAAGTTTTATGTTAGATTTTGGTCAGATTTTTACGTTTCCTCCTTTTCTAATCATCCTTCCTTTTATTTATCCATCCAACCTAATCTTCCCACGCGGCCTTGGTTTTACGATTTTCCTTTGTTTCGCCGCTCCGTTATTGTCCCTATTATCCGTTTACGTCTGAATCATACTCTTCTTCCTTCTTCACGTTTTCGTTTTCATCTCGCTCTTTCCCCTTATTGCCCTCTTCACCCTGACGACGCAGCCGTTTGTGATCCTGACCATATCCTCTTTAAATGTCCATCCCTCGTGAACGAACGCACCTCTTTGTATTCCAATCTGCTGTCACTCAAACTCCCTATTCCTTATTGTGCCTCGTATATCGTATCGTTTCCGTCGATCTCAGTTGTACCTATCCTCAGTTCCTTTATCTTATCAATAGCTGACCGAATCTACATTTAACTGATCCTTCTCCTTCGTTTCGTTTCTGGGCGAAGATCCTTTGTTGACATGCCCAAAGGGGGGTTATATATATATATATATATATAAAAAAAAAAAAAGACATATAATCCAGACCTGGCGCAGGTGTCTTTCATGACAATACCTCAGGATGAATTATTAAAAACAGTTCACGAAATGGCGAGACCGAATGGACGCAAGTTTAACTGTAAAGGGGGTATATTTTGAAAAAGATGTTTGATTACTGACCGGTAATGATTCCGAATAAAAATTGGTATATTTCATTCATTTTTTTCCGTTATTAAAAATCTTGGAGGGGCTTGAATAAGAACTTATTTTTACACAGCCGTACAACAGTCAGTTTTCAACGAAATAATCTCTTCAAGCGCTTGATCGATAGATAGTGAACCAAACATTCATCCTAGTATGTTTTCCAGCCAGTAGGTAGTACTAGCTGCCTATACGGAATTTAGTCTCACCTTTTTGCAACAGCCTATGTATACCTTATTTCATAAATAAAATCAAACAGCAACCTCTTTAGAAATTTAAAAATGTTTTAAAAATATATAATTATTACAATTTAATTTAAATTTTGTTTTATTTTTGACCAAAAATAAAAAAAATTATAAAATTGTAGCTAAAACGGTAGTTTATAATTTGAATAGTAAATTACTAGAAAGGGTAGACACAGAATATTCAAATTCTACACAAAAATAACAATGGCATAAATAATTGTATTCGAAGATTTTTGCAAAACCCATATATCAAAAGTTGCTTTATGGTGTGCCTTTAATGAAATTAATACTAGTGTATTACTCTTTTTTTTATTAACAACAGGTATTAATTCTGCGAATCCGTTTTAGAGGAGTTTCAATGAAAACACTTTTTAATAAAAATAAATATCACGATATGATTTTAATTTATTTTTAAAATAATTTTATACTGTTTTAATAACTATGTAAGAAAAATTAAAAATAAAATCCGAATCAGATAAATTGTTCCAATTAGAAACCAAAAATTAGAAATATTTACTGTTCGATTCAAAACTGGATTAAAGAATTTCTTTTCACTTCCCGATGTACTGGAAAGTAAAACTTATCATATTAAAAAAACATGAAAAAAAAAAAAGAAGAAAAACTATTAGTTTTAATTGATTGAACTTTGTATTAGAGGAAAGTAACGAAAAGTTAATTTATTTTATGTTTCAGGAATGTTAGCGTTATTATGGTGTATTATTTGGTACATAAACATCGTGAATGACCCTTCTAATGATAAGAGAATTACAGAAGGAGAACTAAGATATATTCAAACGATGATAAGTGAAAAAAATTTATTTGCCGGCAAGGTTAGTACGGATAGTCCACACAATAAATAATACTTTTATCTCGAAATATCTTTCTTAAATATAATAATTAAGAATAAAAACTAATTTGTTCCGTTTTTCCAAAAATTAGTACACATAGACATCCTTTTTTTCTTTTTTGAGATTAAATTACTAAAAATGTTAACGATCAAGTATTGAACTGATTTTTTATAACATTTTAATCTGATTCTCTGCGTTAAAATCTAAACCTTGAGAAGCTATATTTTCTCTTTTGCGGTCTAAAATTTAATCAAGTAAATTAAAATGCACCGTTTGCTATAATGCATGTCGTTAGTTTTATCTCCTTCACTAGAAATATATATCAATTTCTTTTATCCTCCGGACTCGGAAAATGTTTTTCTCCCTATTTCCTTCTCACTTCGTTTCCTTCGTTACAAACTTATGACCTCTGCTTTTATCTATTCCTACTTCCCAATTTATAGGAATTAGACTTTACGCCAGAAAAAATCATTACTTTATTCCTTCTCCTTGTCTTAGTTCATTTTAACCGCACCAGATTTCCTTTATTAATGTTTCTTATTTTTGCTTTAACTTCGCCGATATCTGTTTTTTTTTAGAATATTTTATTATATCTTTATTTTCAAAATTTCTCCTCTGTACTATATAATTAAAAGGTAATTTTACAATACTATTAATTTCCTATTCCTTTTTCGTGTAACTAATTTTATTGCTTGTTTGAGAAGGCTAGTGGTGTCGGCGTTTTTTTATCGTTCCAGATTTCAACTTGGAATATTTTCGGCTTCGTTCTTTCTGTCCCATTTTCACAGATTAATTAACGACTATTCTATTATCGTCCATTTTTATAATCTCTGATCGTTTTTGTTCCAGTTATTTGATTTGACTCCATGAGCTTCCTTTAGGCTGTCTATTTGATTCACATTAATTCGATGTGGACTTTTAGCCGTTCGGATATTTCTAATGATAATGTAGCAGCTGATTTTTTTTAGCTCGGGTTACTGTTTTATGGCCTATTGTTTAAAAAAATTCCATCCTCTAACCAACTGCTCCTATGAAAAGACTACTATTTCAAATTTTGGTTAGATGTTTACACTTATTTTTTTTTTTAACAATCACTCGTTTTATGTTTCAACCTATTCTCCCTTCTAATCCATGGTCCCTTCAGTTTTCTTCACTTCGTAATTCTGTTGTTGTTTCCTTCGTTTACCTGTTTTTTTTTTTTTTTACCTTGGGCACGTCAACAGAGGGCACTTACTCAACGCGAAGGACTAGCAGAATGGTGAAAAGTAGAAATTTGTAGGTTATATTAGGAAGCGATTAGAAATAGAAGAAATTAAGGTAGCCAATACAGGAACAACAGAAGGAGATGGAAGAGTAAAAATGTAGTGGGCACAGCAAGGAGTCGGGAGGCCAAGACCAAGAAAATTGGAAGAAAGGACTGCGCGTTCCGAGGAAATACAAGAGCATTCGACTAGAACGTGATTTGCATCACGGGTCAAATTTAAGATACGAGGATGAAAGTGACACAAGTGAGACTGAACAATATTAAAACGAAAGAGAGAGGCAGAAAGCAGACTGTGATTAAAGCGAAGGCGAATTATGGAAGAAATAACAGACGGCTGATACAGGGAAAATTATTAAACCAGGAAGAAGGAGGTGGAGAGGGTTGTATAGCAAGGTAAAAGGAGTTAGGATTGAAAAAAAGAGACGGATAAAGATCAGTCCAAAAGTCATGGTGAAAACGATCGGAGAGAGGGCAAAGACTTTGGGAGAAGAATCGGTCTATGAAACGGCCATTTACTTGGGTTATGGCCATTCGCTACTGGCCTACTGGTTTCCTCATCACATTGGTCCTCTCGATTCCATTTAAATAATGCAGTGGTTTTTTGTAGCGTTGGTCAATTTTTTTTTTTTTTTTTTTAAAGGTTCGTTGACATCAGCCATGGCCCAAGGATTGCAGGAGGAAAGAGAATTGTAATTAGATCTTTATGTGGTCAAAGATCACACTCAGAAAGGATACAAGAACCAATAAAACGAAAGGAGAAGGAAAGGAGAGGATAAAAGACGTACTGTGAGGTGTATGGAGAACATTAGTAAATGTAAAGAATTCAAAGAGGAACTTAATAACGACTAAATCACAAATCACAATCAGATGTGTAAAAAAGAAGATATTCGGCAGTTTTTAAGTGTAAATTAATATCTTTTGTGATTTATTACTTTTTAAGTTGTAATATACATATAAGTCCGTTAGATTATAAAGAGGAACATTCAGCAGCGATGGAAGATCATATGGTCAGCATTACATATAAAAAGAAAGGTAGAAGGTTAGGGATGACAAAACAGAGAAAATAAAACTGAGAAACGGAACTGCGGTGAGGGAAACAAACTGTGTCCGAAGTGTGGACGACAGATTGCAGTTAGAAGTGAACATTTGCAAAAAAGAAAAGTTGAAAATTAAGGATGAGGCCGAAGATTCGGTTGAACAGACAGGAGGAGTCAGGATTATAAAATGAAGAGGAATAATAGTTACTCCATAATTTAGAGTGAGCGGCTGCAGAGAGAAATGAAATGTTGAATTCAAAAACGCCAAGAAATCTGGTGGACAGGTATACAAATTAATTAATCTAATAAGGCATTGCCTTCGATTTCGGTGTATCAACGTATCTGTGAGAAATCAATTAAATAGAGTGACGCATTCTACTCTGTACTTTGAGACTTTGATTTTTTACTCCTTATTGTGCCTCTTCACATGGCTTTTCCCTTGCCACATATTATCCTTGCTATTTATTCCTCCTTATTAACGATGTTCTTTTTTTTTTTTCTATTTCCCTGCACATTTATAACTGGTAGAGGCTCTCTAGTAAATTCAAGATATTTGTTTTGAATAAATACTCTCTATCCATAGGGTTTTCATGTTGAAATTAAATCTGTGATTTTGGTTCTGTATAATCTTCGGACTTCTGTAGAATTATCCAATAGAGAGATTACATAGTTGTTAGTATAATTTTCAAGTTTAATGTCATATTTATTAACGGTTTAGTTATTTTTTCGCTAAGATCAGAAATATGTAAATTGCTGACGTACCATGGTGCATCAGTGATAATACAGAGTATCTTATTTTGAAATTGCTGAAATAAGGCGGCGTTACTCTTCGTTTGCACAGCCCTAAAGCTGGCACTCATATCTTAAAATGGGTATCAATATCTATATACAAGATACGAATTTATTCTCTATCGATATTTTAATTTTATTGTGTAATAACTCATATAGCTTCTTGGTTTCGACGCCTAATTTTTTCTATAATAATTTCTTGTCGAGATAGGTTTTAAGATATTTGATATCATCTTTGGCAGAGGTAACAGCATTATTTATAATTATATCTCCAGTGCTGTGAATCCACTTCATAGTAATTGTAATATAAGCGACATAAATTCATTAGTGAGCATTCGCCATGCTTTAAACCATGTAGAAAATACATTAATTTCCATTTGAAATGGTCCGTTTACATTAGCGATATTTAAATTTGTACAAAAACCTGCCGTATCATCAGCGAAAAGTCACCTTTAGTGTTAACCGGCACAAGTATATCACCCACATAGAACAAGTAGAGAAGTGGACCAAATACACAACCCTGCGGAACACCTGTTAAGATGGAATATATTCCAGACTCTTTATCACAAAATTTTACGAAAAAGTATCTTGGGGAAGATAAAATTCTAACAGTTGAAACATTTGATCTAAAAAGTAATTCTAAAGCTTGCGGATTAATTTCTTGTGCCACACCTTATCGAAGGCTTCCCCAAAATCTTTCGTTTCGTTCATTACTGTTTTTTCCATGTTATACTAGATGCACATCTCCCCTATTCTGTGCTGAATGACTTTGTTGTGCTACTTATCACTGCATTGTTAAAAAATACTATATTCAGCGCGATCTTCACTAAACAAGTTATTCTATCCATATTTGTCCTATGATATATCATACAATTCTCAAGTTATAACTTCCTCGCAATTCTCACTCTTTGAATCAACAATATCTTTATATTTTAAAATCTCGTTCTAGCATGGACAAAATTTAAAAAAAATAAACATTATTTATACTTAAAATGCTACATTGTCATTTTGAAACTTTTAACCTTTAACTGACACTAAGAAAAATTCAAATACAATTTGGTACTGATTGTTAAAAAGCATAAAGGGCAGCAAGCTCATTTTGAACTATGTTTTCTAATGAAATATTAAACAAAAGTGACTCAACAATTGTTTTTTAACTTTAATGTTAAGCCTCGCAAAATTACTCCAATAGTTTAAAACAACAATTATTAGATTTCTACTGTGAAATTTTAAACCATTATTAATCGTGATCTTCCATGAAAAACTTCCTATGTATTAAATATTTGGAGTTCCTTACAATGACTGAAATTTATGTAAATTTTGAGACTTTTTGGATGATACTCTGTTGTGATTTTTATACTTTAATTTTTTTCTATTTTATAACTTTTAAAAAGGAAGCTAACATTTATGATGATTAAAAGATTAATACGGAAAGAAAAAACCTGCATTTTATAGAATGTTGTACAAAAGGGTGTTCAATTTAAAATTGCCCTGTGATGGGAGAGTCGTGTAGTCGACTATTTACACTGATAAGTAAAGATATTATTTTTTTAAAACATTGGATACTAATGTAAAATTACTAAGTTGATTAAGTGTATTGTTTCACTATATGTACGGAATTAAACCATTATTTATACAGTATGAAAGTTTTTTGCAATAGCTGAAATATCCATGGAAAAAGTTGATGACATCCGTGCCAGTGTGGGCCTGTATATTTACTCATTTCTGTCAAAGCTGGGGATATTTTCTTTTCTCAATGGAATTACCGTCTTATTTGAATGGTAAGTAAATCCGTTATTTTTATAACAAAATTAGTTTTAAGTAAAATTTACCTAATCGTTTTTTGTTGTTTTTTTTTTTATATTGTTTTTTGAAAACAATTTTATATTAGTCTTAACATTAATTTATAACTTATTTATTTTTAATGATGTAAAATAGAAAGTAATGAATTTGTTTCCTATTAACATTTTGGGAAAATAATAGAGTTTTTAATTCTTATGTTTAGCTGTAATTGCTGGTTTGTTACAGACGTGTGGAGTATGAATACTGAAACTTTAGGATTTTGGCTTATTGTACCACATATTCCAACAATATTCATTACTGCATCTATTGGACCAATTGATCAATTTTTAAGAACCGTCCTAAAGTTGAATGCAACATGGGTAAAAAGTTTAATTACGTTGTACTAAACCGTAAAACAAAAATATTAACAAAAATAATCCCTTTAGCGGCTATTTCATGGACATTATGAAACGTCAAGCTTTGCGATTTAACAATGTACTTTTTCTTTAATTTTACATGAAAGCTGATTCGTTAAAATAGTTTAACTATGTGTAACGGTTACAAACATCCGTCACCATTAGCTGTCTAATTGTTTACTATTCAAATAGTAATATCAATAATAAACTTTTAATTTCGGACAAATATTTTTGCGCTGTCACGTAATTCTGGTGTCCATAATACCATTAAAATTACTTAAACCGTTAATATATTGCACGTTTACATCGTAGCTGTACCAGTGCAGCATACAATTTGTTTTAGAAAAAGCAAATTCATAAAATATCATTGTTCATTTAATTTTAAAAATATACTATATTAATTTCCTATATTAAATTAATATTTACTCACAAAAACATTTTTAAATGAAGTGTTCTATTAAAAACTATTTGTAATTAATACTTTATCGAAAAATTCATCTTCAAATAATACACGTATTACACGTAAAATCGTATTCAATGGTAATACCATGAACGTGATTCAAAACTAGTCGGCGTTTTACATTTCATTATTTTTTAATAAATTTCTGTTTTATTGTTTTTATTTCGTTTTACATTAATCGTTTTCACTGTACAACATGTTTAACTTTAAATTATGCATATGGATTCTACAAAAGAAAAAGAACAAAATATGATGCGGGCTTGTGATCCTTATCTGATTAGTAATTATACTAAACTGCGATCGTTGGCAGCGTCAAAATGATGAACGGGTGTATATAAAAAAAAAACAAAAACCGAAAAAAACGAAATACAATCAAATAAAACTAAAATTTAAAATAAATAATTATATTCTTATTATAATTTCTGAATAATTTATACCATGAATTATATTTCTTGAATTATGATTTATTAACATCGTCATAAATGTTTGTGACAGAAGAATCCGCAATCAAATATATTTAATTAGCATTTTGCAAATTAACAGGTGACGTTATTTATTATAATACAAAATGTATAAGAGCACGAGCACTAGAGACGTCGCGTATTACTTATTTTCTATAAAGTCTACCAATTCTTTGCTTATGTAAAACTTAGTATCAACTAAAATCTTTTGCGTAAATGCCAGTGGCGGTTTGTGAGAAATGTAATTGAGGATTCATATTAATAATTAAAGAAACAAATAAATACTGGTCTAATAATTTTGTTTATATTTTTTGATTAAATGTTAACATTGTACAATTTAATTTTTTAAGATTTCAATGAGAAATTACATAAAATTTCATACTTATATTACTCGCAAAATTTGATCCAAACTATGCAAAAATTTTTATTGCTCTTAAAACAAAATGACATTTTAAATAATCCTTATTAAACATAAAAAGAATAACAAGAAGTATTTTAAACTCATAATTAGGAAAGAATAATAGAGCATATACCAAATAAATAAAAAAAGTGCAAAATTTGTTATTAAAATGTCACATATTAAATGTTAAATAAATAAAACAATTAAAATAAATATTCTAAATTAAATATTAATCGCGGATGTTACACAAAATAAGAAAAATATGATTTGCAATAAGAAGTGAATAAATACTCAGCATAAGTGTAGCCATGGTGTAATATAAGTTTTATATATTGGTGAAAATTGAAGGTAATAAATTCTACTATTTACAATTTAAAAAGATAAAATTAGAATATGTGAGGGCTTCTAAAAGTTTTGAAATAATTTCTTTGATTACAAATGTATGTCAATTATTTTTACAAAATGAAATGAATTCTTACATAAACATAACTATTTCAAAACAAATATGTATATAAAAAACATTACCTTGTTGATATTCAGAAATTTCAGAGAAATTTATAGTTAACTAGCCGACCCGGCAGACGTTGGCCTGCCTGAACGTTGGCTTGTCTGCTATTAGCGGATTGTGAAAATGTTTTTTCGATATTCAAATTTTCTACTGTTGCCCAAAGTAAAATCCAAAAAATAAGTGCAATTACTCGTTATCTTGCCCGTTCAATTCTCATGAAACTTAAAATTTCACAAAAATTTAATGAAATCATAAAATGAGGGTCTACACAGCTGAAATTTGAATGAGTGCCATATAATAACAGTTACATGATAGTAACAGATGGCGGCCAGTAATTTTTTTGGTTTGTTTTTGCTAATTGTGGTGGTACGCTACAACCTTAAATTAAACATGATAAACTGATCATCGTTAGTTAGAGATGATGTGAAAGCACAAAAATAATGGAGATATCGCTTAGAGTTAATGCTGTAATGTTTTTGTTGATAAAACTCTGTGATCTCAGAAAAAAGGAAATTCAAGGAAACTTGTTATGATAAAATACAAATACAATTTTGTATTATTTCGTTACAAAATCTAATTTCATTTTATCCTAAGTGAAATTGTTTAGTTTTTTTTATTTCCACTTGTGTTCCGCGGCCCGTTCCAAATTATTTCACTTAGTAAATTTTCATAACGACTGCAGCGATCACATATATTTATTTAAAAAAAAAAAAAAAAAAGTACGCGTACACATCAATCAAAAAGAGTGAAATTCAGATTAAAATATCTGAAAACCTGAAACCGCAACAAGAGTAACATATATGGCAGGAATATGTTAAATTGAATTCTTTTTAAAATAATATATTAGCATTATTTACTTTTTTAAATGCAATGATGAAATTTTTTTTTTTTTTTTTTATCAAAGTCTAAGTAATGATATATTAAGTCACTGTTGACCATCACTCTAAACGTTTTAGAATTTGTACGCTTAAATTATTTTTCAAAATTTAGGCCCTTTAATTATAAATTTTTGGAGGCCTCGTATTTTTCTTATATTCTAGCGATTAAAGTACACTAATTTAAAAAAATAGTGACCCCCAGCCACCATGGAAAGAGCTGTAGACTATTTTTTAGTTTCCAGTCTTTTCGCTTTAAGGGTGTATTTTTTCAAAATTCGGTCTTTAAATATCAAAATTTTTCGAATTTTATATGTTTCCCGTATTATAGAGGCCTTAGTGCGCCGGGTAAAAATTAAATCAATACCATAATTCATACGGAATTGACTGTAGAATTTTTTAAACATTCTTTTTTTAAATTCGGTTTTTATATTTTTTTAAATTTGGACCATTTAGTTTTTGAAGGTTTTATAATTTTCTTATGATCTCGCGAAAAAAATGCGTTTAATTGAAAAAAGATTAACTCTCTAGCTACTATAGAACGGGCTGTATGATTTTTTTTTCTTGAAGCTTTATAAGGTACTTTTTTGAGTTTCTACGGATAAACCTAAAACAATACTTTGTTGTTTTCTATATTCGCTTATACGTCCACTGTTAATTTAGGTCTGAAATGCAACGGGCATTTAGCAGTCGATGTGATAAGCGTCTTTTTATATATATTACAGAATTTTTAAATTATTTTTTCTTGCTAGGATAAATAATAAATCGCAATAACGACTGAAATATAAAATTATCACTCACCGCTCAAATGTGAATATTTTTCATACAATATTACCGAAAGTCGCGGAAATACCGAACACATATTAAAAACAAATACACACGGATAATATGCGAGTAACGAACGGACAGATGAAGTACATTTACCGAAATGAAAATGGGAAGTTGCCTGAATAACTCGGAACACGAAAAACACATAAAAAATGATTGATACACTATTGTAATGCTCACAGTCGATCTTTCGATTTCCTGCCGGTTACTAATTTTTCGCATCAAGGACCTTCAGTTGTTATAGATGTCTCATTGTTGGGACAATCTTTTTGTGTTCCTCAAATTTCTTTCTTGGCCTGATTGCCGAGACGTGTGGATGTTTCATTTTTCTTATGGTTCTAATGGTATTTCTGAAGTCGGGTCGTTTATTATTTTCTTTTCCTTTTCCCGATTTAGGGTGTACCACACTTAAGAGAAATGCAGATCGGTTTGCACCGTACTCGATCATCATCTTTTTTTTTATTATATAGTTTATTGTTGCGACCATTTAACGACGGTAAATGTGGTCCGCTACAATTCAAAAATGTTATAATGACGTTTTACTCATACCGCTATACCTGTTTTCTTTTTCGGTGTGGGGTGGAGGTTTTCTTTCTTTTTTTTTTTGGCTAAGTGTGGTACGCTACAACCCTAAATTAAATATGATAACCTGACCATCGTTAGTTAGAGATAATTCCTCCCTCGAAAATAATAATTATTGCAACAAACGAATTCCGTCTCTAACCCTTTGTTTTTATTTATTTATTTTTGGGTTCGTCAGCTATTATTAATCTAGCGCGCACTATCGTTTTGTTTAAACTTTTCCGTTAACTGCAGCAGCATTCGGGCCATCGAACGAAACATCATTGCCTAACAGAATTACGCGTCATCTTATTTAATTGTAAGTACCCGGCGCACCGAGCAGTTGCTCGTATCTTAAAATCATGCCGCCCTCAGAAATTAAATTATGCGATTTGCCTTTTTTTCATTTTTTAAATATTTTATGAGAACATGTCCAAACGTTGCGAAAATACCGAACATACATTAAACCACTAATACTAACGGATAATAAGGGAGTAATGGACGGGCAGAAAAAAAACAAACGTGGACCATAAGTGCAGATTACGAAAGAAGAGTAGCTCCAGTGTTATCCGGAGACTACTTTAAGTATCATAGACCGAACATGTAATATATGCGACAGTGATAGCAAGAATAGGGGAACAATGGAAACTATTCCAAGGCATTAAAAATCAAAAAAATGAAATATCCTGACTCCTAGAATAAAAGAAAACGGTTTGTTTACGATGGCGGTATAAGGAAAGTAACATTTCGTCTTCTTCTTCATGCAACCCGATTCGGATGTAGTTTAACAAATTTTCATAGACTCCACCATTTGACGAAATTTGTCTTGACTTCTTGCAACCTGGAATAATTATCCTACTTTTGTAACTCCAGTTCACGTCTTAATATTTTGGAGTCAAATAATCCTTCTTCCTCGTCCCCTTTTCCATTCTACCGCTTTCATCATTATTGTTTGCAGAAGGTGAAATGTTAGCTTTCTCATAAAATATGCAAATAAATTTGTTTTTCGTTTTCTAATTATGTCTATTAGTACCGGATCTGTTTTCATCAATTGTAGCGCACCGCTGCATTACTGTAGTTGCATAAGGATTTCGAATTTGAGTGTGAATAACATTCCCCCGGTAGCAAATATTAAAATTTCCGTTGCAGGATTTTTTATTTCTCTGTAAAAAACGAATAGAAAACGCTACCTATTTTTTTAACTCTCTGCAATGAGTACAGTAATTAGGCTAGGTGTGCGACTTGTTTGTTTAGATCATGTCATGGAGCTTTGATGATTTCAGTAACGCAAAAGAGAAGTAACGGAACGCAACGTATTAATTACACTTATACCAGAAATTAATATAATGTTATTCAGAGTTTATTATTTATTATAGTAATCATTTTATTTAAATTTTAATCGATGAATTTTACGGTTTTGAATGCACTAAAGATATGATCACCACCAATGAAAAGACATTGAACTATCGCTTTTAATTTAATTATTTTTCTCAGAAAAATATCAATATTTAATGTGCAATTTGTTGTTGTTACGAAGTCATGTGACAGCAGAACAAAACTGAACGTCACACCGTGACACCATTTTTGCCATTTTTTTTTTAATGTTCCGACTTCTTCGATGGATTTTTCTAAAATTTTCTTTCGTACAAAACTTGTCCTCACAATTACGAACACAACAAAAAAACAAAAAAACAGCCAAATCGGTCAAGCCGTTCTCAAGTTATGATCTTTTGTACATGCGTAATTGATTTTTATATATACATACTATTAAAGGAGCCCGTTATCGTCGCGTTTGGCCTAGTGGCTAGAGCGCTTGACTTCCGATCCGGAGATCTCGGGTTTGATACCGGGCGACGACAAAAAATATGCGGCGCTAGTTTAGTACACAAGACACAGTTGGACACTGCATTTGTAGCGCGATAACAAGCTAATATAGTCAGTTTCAATTGTAGTCGTGCGAGTGCGCTAGCGTCGCATAGAAATATTCAGCCGGCGAACAATCGCATCAACGGGGAGTGAAGGCCAGTCGTCTTGGCTTCGCCTTGCCATTGGTACCTTTCTCACGTTGTCGGCAGCACGAAAGCTAGGTTACGCTCCTGCTTATGTGATTCCAACTGCGCGACTACCTATCCTCTAATTCTCTTCAGAATTTAGAAGATAACTCATACTCGAAATTTCGAGTGAGGTAGATTTTTTTTTTTTTTTAAAGGAGCCCGTCGAAACCAGACGAACGACAGAATTAATGACCGCGATCTAAATAACGCATACTGGAATAATTTCTTTACTGTAGCGCCATCTGTTGGGAATGTCGGTAATCGGTGTTTTAGCGCTAGTTGGCCACACTTTCAATCAGTTTTTATTAATTTTATAATTTATTTATTTATTTTTTTGACTTTTAAGTAGCCTACACTGTTCCCCCTAGTCCAAATTTCATAAAAATTGGATGGATAGTTTCGGAGTCCATAGAGGACATACAGACATACTTTCATTTTTATATATATAGATAAAATAATCATAATAATAATCTATTATAGTAAAAAAATACTAACAGCCTTTTCGGTATAAAATGTAAATAGAAACGTTTGCTTATAAAGTAAATAATTGCGAACAGCGCATAAATACCATTTTTTTTTTAAATAGATCAATCATGCCTTAAGGGAGCGATCTTCTATTGAAATCTTAAGTTTCTACTTAAATAATCAATACTTATAAACTATTAATATATATTACATGTTGGCGGATCTAGTCTAGTAACTAGTTATTACTAATATTTAACAAAAATATTATTATTAATTAGGTGATAACGTTTTACAAATAATTACATAACCAAGTCGAGACAATATGTACACTTGAGGCGCCTAGTGTCATTATCGGTGTTAGTTAAATAGCCGCTATATTTATGTGACCATGCAGCCGCTTTAAAGTCATGAGTGATATCGTCAGCCAGCTTCATATTGAGATCACGATGGATATCCTCGTTACGCTGAAACCAATAAGCGTTTGTTATTGCACGAAGAATAATATTTTGTCAACGTTGGATGATATTTGTTTTCGATTGAGAAGTACATCCCCATAATCGGTTTCCATATGTCCGAATTGGACGCAGGATTGCTTGATACAGAAGACGTTTATTACATAGACTAAGTGGTGATTTTCTGCCAATTATCCAGTACATTTAACTGAGCTTGCGCTTCAGTTGTAACTTTTCGTGCTCGATATGTGTTTTTCACGTGAGTTTCGAATCGGGATTCAATCGAAAATACTGCGCTGATCTAAACTGAGGTATTTGGATACTATTGATACTAATCTGGTGCTGTAAGTCGACTGGGCGAAGTGTTATATGTAACGTGGTCTGCCTTCTGCTCATTGAGCTTTATCTTCGAATCCTGTATCCACCACACAATTCAGTCAAAATGATGTTGGAGAACCATTGTAGCTTCGACTTGTGTTTGTCCTGTTGCCATGATGATAGTAGATGGCTGTAAAGATATCGTCTGAGAGTGGAATATTAGAAGCGTAGAGAGTATACAAGATAGGTTGAAGAACACTGACTTGTGGTGCACTACTTTGTATGGGCTGAAATACAGACTTTGCATCTTCGTTCACAACATAAAATGTGCTGGTTTTTAGGTATGACTGAAGTTGGAAAAAGTTCTCCGGTAAGATTGTGCTTAATTTATAAATTAAGCCTTCATGCTAGATCGAATGTTTGTGCAACATCTAAGAATACAGCGACATATTTTGTTACCCGATGTACCTGATCAATCACTGAATGGTAACTACGGAATCCAAATTGATGATCTGGAAGCTTATCCGATGTATGTGGTTTAAGCTGCTTTAAGAACAGCTTTTCATATAATTTACCCAGAGATGGTAATAGCGAAACTGATCTGCAAGACGTTACTGATTCTGGTGGCTTGTCTGTTTTTTTCAGTATGACAATTTGTGTCGTTTTAAATATTGCAAGAACATGTTGAAGCTACTGTTAAACAGATATGTTATGAAAAATACTGCTTTCCGCGACAGCTCCTTAAGTATTGCAGGAGCAATTTCATCAATTCCGGCCGCTTTCTTAGGATTTATGCTTCTTTCAATCATTTTAGCAACCTCTGTACGGGACATGAACTTTATAGGTTGTTGTAGTTGAAATGACGTAGAGTTGATAGTTTATAATTTTTTAAATATGGTTGACAGACGATAGCAAAAAAAAAAAAAATTAAAAAACCCGACAATGCATTTGACCGATTATTTATGTTAATAATTTTCGTCCGTTTCGTATCACTATTGCTAACAGAACTCTTAAATTTACATCGCGAAAGTCTGTTTATCAGTATTTCACGCTGAAGTCGTTATTTCAAAAAAAAAAAAAAAATAGAAGATATTTTAAAAAAGCGAATAACCAAATAAAATCATGTAAAATATGTGTTTTGTAATTATATATATATTTATGCATATATAACATGCTATACGCGCGAAAAAACTAAATCGTTAACGAAGAACGGTATTTTTTGGACGGAATTTCTGATAGCACTATTTGGTAACTCGTATTTCTCACTAACACAGATGATAACGTTTAACGGA
This sequence comes from Icerya purchasi, assembly GCA_039619475.1. NCBI lineage: Eukaryota > Metazoa > Arthropoda > Insecta > Hemiptera > Monophlebidae > Icerya > Icerya purchasi. The sequence continues at coordinate 388,360,207 of CM077116.1, forward strand.
TGATACCTGAAAATCACCGTAGGTGGTCTGTAAAAAGGTCTGAGTTCGCCTGCGCCCGAAAGACGGTGACTCCTTCCAGGTGACCTGGAAAGTTGAAATTTGGCGTCCAGATGGGTAATTGTGTGTATACAAAGGAAAAAATATCAGAAAACAGTGAATTTTTAAGATTTGAAATATTTCCCAAGCAATCTATTTTTAAAGCCTATTTTCATTGGAGCCACTTTTAACCCCTTAATAACTCAAAATCTATTTAACATAAACACATGAAATTTAGTTTATTTATGAAAACCCCTTAGATTAACTAGAATCCCAAATTTCATGAATACAACTCAAACGGGTATTGAGATATTAACGTATAAAAGTCGTCATTTTTATCACTGACTGACATATAGATCAAAAACCTAACCCAATTCCAGGTGCCTAGAAAGTTTAAATTTGGTGTCCAGCTGGGTAATTGTGTGCATACAAAGGAAAAAAGTCCCAGAAAGAACAGTGAAATTTTCATATTTTTTACGTAATTTCGTTCGTTTATTTTAATTTAGTTTATATCACAGTTAGATTTTCCTGGATGTAAAGTTATAAAATTTAAGAAACGCCGGAAATTGATAAGTTTTACTGCATTATAAAAATAATTGGCTCGCTGATCTTTTAACCGTCAACACGTTGTTATTGTTTAACTTCGTTTGTTTCGCATGTCGCTTCGAAAAAGCCGCTAATATGCCTCTCGTCATTTCGTATGTTTGTCAATCTTTTTTCGCAGTTTATTTTATATTTGCTTCTTTCAATCGTTTCGGGAACGATCGACTTTTATGACTTTTAATCAATATCGAGTATTTCATCTTCTTTCGCTAGTTGCTTCAAAACATAGTCTTAATCTTAGGAATAAACAGAAGATAGTTCCACTCATTTCTGAATTGTCAAAAAATCATAAATCTTTTGTAAGGCTTTGTGTGCGTTTTTATAATAAAATTCCAATCGAGATACTAGACCTACCGGGAAATAAATTTAAAATTGCTATGAAGCAAGTTCTATTTGACAAAGCTTATTATGAAATAGGTGACTATCTTAATGATAAACATATATTATGGAGCCCAGGAACGAACATGATATTGCATACTGATTTTGACATACTTGTAAAAAAAGAGATGAAAATAACATGACATACTTGGAGGGCCCTGTGTGCTACGGTAAGGGTTTCTTGTCACTTCTTCCCCTCAGCCATATAGGTCCGAAGTGGTGGTAGTTTTAGAGTTAGGGGACAGACGGACTCGATAACTTGACTTTCAAAAAGTGCTCACTTTGTAAGCCTATTTTGAAGAATAAACGATTTGAATTTGAATTTGAATGAATAATAATAATAATTCCTTTACAAAAAGTAATGATATCCTATCAAAAACATAAATGTAAAAATGGGTGCCAAGTTCTGTAGATAATCCTGAAATTTATTTATAAGAACATACAACATTCTAAAATAAATTTTAAAAAAACGTTTTCTTGTTCTTTTCATAGACAACAATGTTTGCTATTTAAAAATACAACTTCTTAAATTTGAACAGTCGAATTATTTACACAAAGCAGATATTTAGAATAAATTAAAGCTCATGATTTGACTTGGCTAGTTTTTACCAGTAAACCAAATTTTTAGAAGAGTAAGATATGTTCACCTTACAATATAAAAACAACTTCAACAGTTTCCCCTTCACTATGATTTTATTTAGCCATCCGTCGTGGGTAATGTTGAACATTTACAGCCATGGTTGTCTGTAACCTTTTTCTTAATTAATTATTATGTATCTTTCATTAGTTGGAATTAATCCTATATCAACTGGTTAGTGGTCAAATGGCTTGATAGTTAACTGAAGTCGGGTCAAAAAAAAAAAAAAAAGTGTGTATAATATAAAGAAGATAAGTTGATTAGCCAAATATAAGATAACTTGTATGTGAAAACTAGCCAAGTCAAATCGTTAGAATTTATCCTAAATTATCTGCTTTGTGTAAATAATTCGACTGTTCAAATTTAAGAAGTTATATTTTTAAATAGCAAACATTGTTGTAGCAGAAAAATACAAGAAATTGTGTTTTAATTTTAGAATCTTGCATGTTCTTATAAATAAATTTCAGGATCATCTACAGAACTTGGCATCCATTTAGATCTCAATTCCTTTGTCGGCGAAGTCGATAACTACGAATACTTTTAATACTGAACTTGGCTCCCATTTTTACATTTATGTTTTTGATAGGATTTTAAAATTAACAAAAACATTTAATATTTCACAACGGTTTAAAACATAACAGATAAACGTTATTTTTTTCATATTACCCTCAATGACGTCATTAATATATGTATTCACACACATACACACACACATATATATATATATATATATTTTTTTTTTTTTTGTTATAATTATTTTCTTTATTGAACAGAGGCGGAAAATATTTCAGTTTGCATCTGGCTTCGGTTGTGCAGTGTTCACGATGTTATTAGCATTTTCATCGTCAGCAGCGATGTCACTTGTTTTTACAACTATGATGTATTTATTTTACGCGTTTTATTATGGATCGGTCTAGTAAGTCAGTTTATTACTTACTTGCTGTATATAAAACTACGGGTTTTCGCTTTCTGAATTCAGTTTTTTCCCTCAGATATTACTTTAACCTTTCGTTGGTCGCGCAATGAGGGAATCCCCGCCTTTTTTTTTTTTAAATATAAATATTTAACAAACTACTTATAATTTACATAAAATAGTTTAGCTATTCGTGTATTGAAATGTCATAAGTCGATCTAAAATATTTATATAGTTGTAATTGGTTTAGTTTTTTTATAATAATTTTTTATTGTAAGTAGACCGTGAAATCGCGGGGATTCCTTCACTGTGCAACCACAATCGTAGGTAAAATTTAGTTCGCAAGGTTGCCAAATATGTAGAAAAATAATTAGAATAATAAGTATTTTTTAATACCTATTTATTAATTAATTAATAATTTTAAAAATGATAATACAAAATCTCGTTAAATAAAGAAATTTTAATTTAATAACATAACTGATTTTTGATTTATTATGTTGCTATCCAACTATTTTTAAAAAAGTTATAACTGTGTCAAAATTCTGCTCGTAAACTGGCAACGTTGCAGTAAATTTTACATGGCGGGGATTCCCTCATTGAGCGACCAACGACGTTTGGAAAGTGGTTCGCGACTAACGAAAGGTTAACTATTCCTGTTGCTATTTATTTTAATTTTTATAATTCAATATTGTTAAACAATTAATTAGGTAATTGTGGTGCTGTATCGTATGTTTATTATAATCATTGAAATACGATATGTCCTTTCAAGCACGATTCAACTTCCTTAACCCTACTAGTAAAATCTGTCTTTTTTTGTTGTTTCTTTGAATAATGAAATTATTGCCTTTGCAGTATTTTTTCGTAAACGTTATTTTTAAATTTATATTCGAATAAGACGGATAAGCTCTTTCTGTATTTTATTAAATACCTTTGATGCGTCATTACAGATTTAAATTAGGTTCTTGAATTATATTTGACTTTGCTCTTTCGTGAATGGTTTCGTTAAATTTGATGAATTATTTTTTTGTTTTATACAAATTTTATAAAAATGGTTTTGACCATCGTAAGCCTACAATTTATCCACGAATATATAGTTACCGTCAGGTGTCAAGCCTGGGTGTAGGTCCACCAATGATCTTCCACTCGCCCTGAATTAAAATACGAGCAGGGGTAAAAAGTGCAGATAAAAAGATTATTTGTATTCACATCATTAGAAAGTTTTTTTTTTCTTTTTTTTTTTTTTTGGGGCCTGTCAACCGGGGACCTTTATCCAGAAACAATTAGAATAGGAAGGAGTCAATTATATCTTAATACGATATCAAATGTTGTTAGGAGAAAGGAACAAATAATAGGATCAATCTGTGGAGATGGAAAAGATAGGATATAAGAGGCGCAATATGGAGTAGGAAGACCGAGTATCAATAAAATGGAATAGAAAGCAGAACGCTTAATAGAAAGAGATGAACACTTAATAAACACATGGTCCGCATAGCAAACATGCTCTTCGTTTGAATGGAGAGGACAATATGGAGAGGCAACCAACGAAAAACGAAAACGGGTGGAAGATAATAAAGTATGGCTTAAGAGCGCAGGCGAATAACAGAGAACAAGAGAACGACGAAGTGAAGGAAACAATGAGAACCACGGATTGGCAGGAAGGCTAGGTTGGACAGACAGATAAAAAGAACAATTGTTAGAGAAAGAGGAAAGTACATATCCGACCAAAACCTAAGATGAAAACCTTTGCAAAACGGAAGGAGATTGGCCGGTGGGACTCTCTTGGCAATGTAGAGTGTTCTCATTAATGGTATGAAAAACATATAAAACAAAAAAGTTAAATCTTGTTTTTTTTTTTTTTTTTTTTTAAATATTTAGTTTATGTAAACGTTGTGTTTTTATTTTATTCAAAAAAAAAAAAGAGAAAAAGAAAAGAAGAGACGTTTACAGTTGGTTTTTTGACTTTTCCTTATTTCATATATTAGAACAATTTTTATTTTTCCTACTTGTTACTTGTATGATTAATCTTTTCCTTTTCATAATGTTGTTTAGAAAAGAAATTGTATTTATTTTTAAACCAGTTTGTAAAGTTATTGTTTATGCTATGCTCATTCCTTATATTTTTAAAAGTTGAGCATTTGAAAAAAGTGTTATTTGGTGTGTAAATTATATTTTCATATGTTTTACAGTTATCATTGATAATTATTTTAAATCATTTAAGATATGCCTGAAAATTTTCGTGACCTGTTTTGAACTGTGCTAAAAAATAATCCGATATTAAGTTTTTGTTTAATAATTGATCTTCTACATATATTAGATATTAAAGTTCCGTATCTTATCTGGTCGTTATTGTGTTGTTCCTAGCATTTATTAATGTTTTAACTTTTTCTTTTACTTGTTTTTTCTTGTAATTTGTGCTAATTACTAGTATTTTAATTTCGCTTGTTTTTCCAGTTGAAATTCTATGGTCTGAAGACCTGCTAATAACATTTGTAGCGCAGTAGGGACTGTTTTATAAGTTATAATATTGTATTTATTTATATTTTTGTTATACTCTGTTGCGGTACATGCCGCACATTTTATATGACTTTTACATTCTGTTCCGAACTTTTTTCACCTGTCTTCATATTTACAATTGTCTTCTGCGTGGCTTAGATTATTGCGTAATATAGTAACTCTAACCGGTATATGTTTTTCATGTCTGAGAAACGAATGTTCGCAAAGAGGTTTGTTTGGAGATTTTTTAATTAAATTATAATAATCCCGCTCTGGATCTTACTTTATCGATAATGAAATTAAAAGGTTTATTATTTACTATAAGTTCAATACTTTCTTCCAATTTTTTATAGTATGGTCTACTTCATGAACTTTGATCGTTGGTAATAATTTCGATGCTACGTATTTTCATTTCTGCTTTTAATAATTTTAAATTATCTATTTTTGTTTTAATTCTTCTGTTGTTTTGTATTGCATAATAATGGCTTTGATTGATTTAGGCCTAATTGGTTGTTTCATAAAACCAGGGGCGGATCCAGAAGGAGATTTTTTTTTTTTTTTTTGGAGGGGAGATTATATAATTACGTAAAATCTTCTACGGTAGGGAATAGATTTGAGAAATACCCCTTGTTTCATAAAGAAAATCAAATAGCGACCCTTGTAGAAATTTAAAAATGTTTTAAAAATACATAATTATTACAATTTAATTTAAATTTAGTTTTATTTTTAGTTGAAAAATAAAACGAAATTATAAAATTCTAGCTAAAATGGTAGTTTAGAAATAGTAAGAAAGTTTTATTAGACTTTACTACTATTTTATTTTTGTTAGTAATCCGATTCGAATTCTTTGTTCACGAGTAAGTAAAAGATATATATATATATATATATATTTCTCATTGAACTTTTCATTTACATTACAAAATAAAAATTAAATAAAAAAGAAAAAAGATCGACGACAGTTGGGTTTAAAATAGAATAAAAACGTAACATTAATAGTTTCACTAGAAAATAGTATTAAATATTTGTTATAATTAAATCCGTAGGTTAAATTCATGCAAATCTTTTATATCATAAATTAAGTTTCTCTGTTATAATAAATTTTTTCATAGAGCCTTTGGTTCTTTTTTGGGGAGGTGTCCCCTATCCCCCCCTGTGAATCCGTCAAAACGTATATTTTTTTATAGATTTTTTTTCTTCTATTTAATTCATTGTTTTTGTAGAATTTTTAGTTTTTGAGTTTAACTGAATTTTTAATTTGCAGTTTGTTGTTGATTTATTTTTTTATAATTCGTTTTTAATTTTATTAACAATTTGCGTTGAAGTATTTTTACAATCGTCTTGCATTACTTGACTAATTTTAATTTTTTTAATTTCACTATATATCTGTTTTTATTTGATTAATTTGGTATAGGCCTTCCTTTGACAGCATTTCAGAGATTTTTTGTCATTTGATCCAAATTGAATTTTTCTTTTTATCGGCATACTGATAGATAAGAATTTTATTAGAGATTAAACAAGAGAATAGCACTATATTTAATGACGGAGAGGAGAAATTGAATTAAGTTGTATATTCACTCCTTCTGTAATTAGGTTATCGATGGTTTCGTAAAAACTAAAGATGTGGAAATTTTAATATCCTGGGCAAATTGTTTTCGCTGTCGATTTCACACTGGCATGATTTTTTTATATTATATTTTCTTTGTATTTAGTAGCGTGCTATATTTTGCCGACTTCTTGAGTCTCAGTGTTATTTTTATACATATGTTGGCTTATTTTAAAACTAATTTTCAAATGCTAACTAAAGTTGGAGGCTTATTGTATACATGACCATGAAATATAAAATACGAAACTAGTTAGAAAATTAATTATTTGAAATAACATATTTACCAAATAGCGGACAAACCGATAAATAGAAATATATTTTCATATTTTGTATTTCGTAACCAACAAAATTGTCTATTCCATGTTTTTTAGAGTTTAATTTTATTGTTTTGGCTTTTTTTTGTTCTTTTTTTAGAATTATGGAAAAAAATAAATACAAAAAATAAATACGATGTTAAATCAATTTGGAATTTGTAGAATACGAAAGTTGCACAGAACGAAAACGTCATATGATGTGCATATATTAAACCAGAGCTATTTACGATGTTGAATTAGTGTAAACATTCGAGCCTATTAAAATGAGTATTTAATACCGCCGCTTCCTGCAGTTACCTTAAGATTAGTTCGTACGGTACGGACTTTAAATAATGGGATTAATCGACCATACATGTACATTATAAGACGGCTCCATTATCTTTTGGGCGCGCCAGCGGCTTTGACCCAACAACTACAGAAATTATGGAAAGGGTTAAATAGAGAGACGATTAGAAATAGAGTTTGGGAAAGATTGAAGTCCAGGAATTATATCTGGAGATGGAAAGGAACGAACAAAGGAAGAACTATAAGGAGCAGGAAGACCCAGTGTTAAGATTTTGGAGTACAAAACAGAGCGTTTAGAATCAAGGGCAGGACATTCAAAGAAGTTGTGCTCTGCATCACATATGGGAGTAGAAATGAAACTATGAAGGGGACAATCGGGAGAGGATGACAGGGAAAAACGAAAACATGAAGAGGGCAGAAAGGAGTGATTAAAACGCAGTCTGATTAAGGAAACGATTGCGGAGCGTTGATAAGAAGAGGATTGAAACCACGGCTGAGAATAGGGAACTGGCTGAATTTGAAGATAATGAGAGGCGGGATTAGAAAATAAAGAAGGATAGATGTCTGACCGTAGTCGGGAATGATTCACTGAGGAAAGCAGAAGGATGTCCGAGGCAGGAAAATTACAGAGTAAAGCACCATCGCGGGCGGCCGAACGGGCTAAAAAATCTGCTAACTCGTTGCCCTTGATGCCAGAATGGCTAGGAATCCACAAAAGGTCAGAAGTAATAAAGCGGGATGAGAGTAGATTGGATCAGAGAAAACGAATTGAGAGAATAATAGAGCTAGTGGATGACAAGGAGGAGAAGAAATAGCTTGAAGAACACTTTTGAAATCGGAGACAATGAGACATTTACTGATCCTTCTTATAGATGGAATGAAGTAGATTGCGCGTAAAATGGAGATAGACTCCGCCGTGAAGATAGAACAGAAGGAAGGGAGCTTGAAGGATTCAGAGTGATGCAGTGAAAGAGAGGTAAACGCGCCGCTCACCCGGTTCTCATTTTTAGAAACATTAGTAAAGAATGTTAGATGAGAAGGAAAAGATGTATCAAGCAAATGGAGAAATCCGCTTGGATTGTAGAATGTGCGATAGAGCTGGTCTGGAGAGGGAAAGAAAAGAGATTAATAGTCTGCCAAATGCTGGTAAAGTCATGAGAAAAGTAAGGAAGCTCGGAATAAAAAAAGACATGAGGCGAAAAATTGGAGACTCCAGCTGCTACAAGAGAAATGATCGGGATTTTATGAGGAACAAAACGCCACTGGTTTTTAATACCAAGATAGGAGGATATAAGATTGGATGAGAACACAGAAAGACGTTTATTTAGAAAATTGTATCCAAGCTGCGATCTGCGGATAAAAAGTGATTGTATTGCAAATTCAGAGAGGATAGCAGGAATAGGAGAGGATTTTAGCGTTCTAATGCACAGCCTAAGGCATCCAGTTTGGCGAGGAGAGATTTAGTGGAATTTCCATAGATGAAGGAGCAGTAATCAATCCTGGAACGAATTATAGCTTTGTGGATGAATGGCAAATAATGATGTTGATATAATATGAAATTAAACCGACCGTTGTTCGGCTAATTGTTGTTTTTTTTTTACAACGCAAAAGTTTATTTTTGTCTTTTTCTTCTTTATTTTTGGGTTAGTCAGCGTCGGACGTTTACCCAGAGCTGCATCAAGTCATTGCCGTGCCTCTGCAGTTCCGCTTCTAATAGACTTAGGATGGATATCTAAATGAGATGACAGTCCAGGTCATAAAAAAAAAAAAAAAAGCCGCGCGTCCAGCCATTTTATTCAGCAGAGTTATACGAGTTAGTAAGTTTCATTCCGATCGGTTCGTTAGTGTTTACGTTGTGTACATTTAAAATTGAATTACCGCCGGAGTGCGGGTCCGGTACTGTAGAATATCTTATACAAAGAGAAAAGAGTGGGAGTAGTTAGATACGGTAGTGCAACAACACTAAGAAGGAGAAGAATTGATAAAAAAAATTAAATCATCGTGTGATGAAGTGTCGAAGAGGAATTCAGCAATAATTGGAATGATTAGTGCTAAATAAAAGGAATGAATAAAGGATATTCAATTGTAGGGATGCCGGACGACAGCAGCTATGAATAGAGTGTCGATCTTTCAAATGATGAAAAGGACCACTCAAAAAAAAAAAAAAAAAAAAGATCTTAACCACATGATTCGGAAGCGACAATAATGAAGAAGCAGAAAGCTTGCTGCGATCAATACGAATATTGCAAAGAGAGGAAATGACAGAGCTACGTAGTAGTAAAGTAAAATGAATCCCATACCCTTAGCATATTATCGAGGATTATGAAATTAAGGTTCATCGTGTACTAAGCCCAACGGCACTAGTTCCTTGGGAAAAACCAAAAAAAACTATAAATGGGATGGTAGATCGCGTTATATGGAATACAAAACGTTGAAGTTGTTAAATAAAAAGGGGAACTCTTACGAATTAACCATCGAATGGTGAAATTTTGAAAAAAGAAAAAAAAAATGTAATAAACATTTGGGAGCATTGCCGCAATAGATTAAGGGAGGCCCGAAAGTCGATTGCGGTGTGGACTATGTAGTTTCAAAGATAGGTGTTGACTTAAAAAAATGGTGGGAAAGAGATCACAAAGAAAACCAAAATAATGGTGAGCTCATGTACTGTGTACAATGATGTCAAAGTAATGAAAGCGTATCTCGATGAGACTAAAAACAAAATAGGTGGAGCTTATGTGGTTTATTCTATCCTAAATTTTACACAGCGAAATTTAGATATTAAAGAATTGTGAAGGGTATAATACTATAAGGTGTACTCAGAATTCTTAACTCTAGAGGTTTATAAAGAGCTACAAACATTAATTACTTTACGTTTTAAAAATAGTATGCTGGAAAGCAAACAAAATAAAGAAAAAATAATTTAATATAGATAGATCTAGAAAAATAGCGTATGCTACACTTTCATTGCTAAACATATTTGTTTGTGTGTGTGTTTTTGCGCGTGCCTGCATACTTGGAGTTGAATGTGAAATACAAGCTTACATACTTTAAACAACCGTTAAAACCAATTTTTACTAATGATGATTTTAAAAGTTTGACAAAATATTTATAATAAAGAGATATTTAAATATGGAAAAAATATATATATACTTTTTTTTTATTTAAGGAGGGGTAAAAATCCACACATTGCATGTAACTACCTAGGTTATCGCAGTGAGTGGACCCATGTTTTAAATCAGACTCTTCAGCTCGTTAGACTGAACGAAAGTCATGAAGTTGTTCAAAGTGTTAGCGGTATTTGAGAGGATGTCTGCAAGTGATGTATTCTGGCCGCGCCGCAATCCATTAAGACGTTTACATTTCAGCGAGATGTGCGAAACTGGTGGTGGGTATTCATTGATAAAACGAAGTGAGCAGGTATTTGGCTTTGGAACTTGTTTGAGGATGTAGTCGTGGGAAAAAGACGTATATCCCGTTCTCAGGCGACTGACTGCCGAGAACACTCTACGTTCCGTTCCGACTGGAGGCCACCATGCTCCGTCGTAGGTTTCAATTCTCGGAGAAAGGTCGATTGAGACATTCAGTCATGATTCCACTGTGCGAAGACTGCATCCGACCGGAAACTTTTTAGGGATAATGGACCGTAAGCAAATAGCGGCATTGGGCACATCATGGATGACCGAGCGACCAGGTCTACCTCCTCATTCCCCGGAATTCCGACATGACTAGGGACCTATAAAAAAACAACTCGGCATTCTCTTCGGCCCAGCTGGTATAAAATAGCCAGAACTTTTGGGACCATTGGTGATTCAGGGTGATCCGACTGCAAAGCACGTTTGGACTGCAAGGAATTAGTCACCAGTAAGATTCCGAGCGGTTGGAGTCTGAGTTCCAAATATGCCTGAAAACAAAACAACACAGCATACATTTCGGCTTCCGCAATCGATACAACGTTGTTCAACCATATGCCCTCTGTGATTCCGTCTATTTCGAAAGCGCATGCAGCTGGGGCAACCTTGGACTTATTAGCTTTGGATCCATCAGTGTTTGCTTTCGAAAATGTGGTATGTTTATTAATAATGCCTAACGCCCTGTGTCCTCAAAGTGCTGGTGGGTGATTGCTATCGGTGAAGTTTGTAATAGCTTCTACCTGAAAAGAAGCCCAGGGTGGAGGTAGTTTTGAATAGTCCATTCTGGGTGTAAAGTTAGGCTTTATGTCATTTTGGAACAAAATTGCATTGACTTCAAGTAGATTATCTTTGAGAAAGTCAGGCTCTATAATTACGTCACTGTGATTCTGCGTAGCCCATGAAAGCATATCGCGGTAAGTGAAGAATTTTCTGCTATAAGATAAAGGTGGGGCACCAGCTAACGAACATAGGCTTTTAGCTGGGGATGTGCGATGGGCGCCAAATATCATGCGAATTGCAGCGTTATGAATCGGGTCAAGTGTTTTTAATAGGGAACCACTCGCTGACGACTACACCTGACTCCCATAATTGATTTTGCTGAGGACTACTACTTTGGAAATATTTAGAAGAAACTTTGGTTGGACGTTAAATTGAGGATTTGACAGGAACTTGATCACCCTTAAAGATTGAAAGGATATAGCTTTTAAATCAGATATAAAGGATTTCCAAATCAGTTTGGCGTCCATCAAGATGCCAAGGAAAGTTGCTGTTGTTTTGTAAGGAATTGTATTACTGTTCAGTTGTAGTGATGGTGGATTCTGAATGAGGCGACCTCTATGGAATACAACATATTGAGACTTCTGAGAGGAGAAATCTAGTCCATTGTTTCCTGACCATTACTGCAATCTATTAATGGTGTTTTGCAGGATAGACTGGGCCAGAGAAGGAATATTAGATGCCACGAATATGTTTAGATCATCTACATATAGGCGAGAATTTACTGGAGGCCTGATGCAGCCAATAATATCGTTTACATAGAGAATAAAAAGGGTAGCATTTAAGCCAGAACCTTGAGGTACCCCATTCGAAAAACAATGTAAAATTTGTAAAATGCCCATTTTTCCCCCTTTCTTTCTAAAAACCATTCTATTGTTTTTATTTGGTTCTAAAATTTATTTGTTAACAACTAATACCAGAATAAAATCGATTTAAAATGATCCTGGTTATTATGATAAGACGGTAATAATTTATTCTATTGTTTTCACCATACCAGTGGCCTAACATATGGATATACATTTTACTTCGAAAAATATGTGGTATTTTAACGGCACTTGAATTTGTTTTTAAAAGCTTTATGTACATTAAGCTATAAAATAACTTTGACTTCATCAGAGGATTTGTCCGTTTAAATTTCTCTTTGGCTGTCTGCTGCACCACTAATGTATATACCTAGCATTTGGAATAATATGCTAATAAATACGTGCATAAAATTAAACTAGAAATTAAGCGAAATTGTAATGTAAATTATTTCTTTATACTAATGGATTTTTAGCACAAGTCCGTTGGATATGGCGCCCCGGTATGCCAGTATAATTATGGGAATTATTAACACAGCGGGCTGCGCTTCAGCAATATTATCTCCATTACTGACTGGGCATATTGTAGTACATCAGGTAAGTGCGTATTAATTAACAACGTTGAATTATACGACATAAGTTTACTTTGATAAAAATTTTGCTGAAATTGTGAACAATTATATATTATTAACGATATCGTTCGAATACATATTTACTTTTAAATTTTCTAAACGTTAAATTGTCATATTTTAGACTGCAGCGTTTTTCTCCAAAATGTGTCGGGATATTTTTGAATTTTTTGATTTCTAATAAAAACTTCTGTATTTAGTGTTTCATAACTTTTAAAATATTATTTGAAAAATATGCATAGATTGTGTTCAAGGTGAATTTGAATGAAATTTAGAACTTTAGTTCGTACGTTTTTTATGTAATCAGCAAATCTGAAATTTTTGGTTATTTTTGTGTTTCCTTATGCTTAAAGAAAAACTAACCGTAACATTTTATCAAAATTTCATTTTTGTCATGAATTATTACTAAACTAAATTTATATTTTCAATGTACAATTTTTTTTTTTTAACCTGTATTTCTTCATTGGATGGATATATGTTTTTTTGATACAATCACATATATGCTTATATAAAGCAAAAATTTGTTTTTTTTTAAGAAATGGAAATATTATTTTTTATTTTTTTTGTTCTTGCGCTACTTTTGATGTCACAACGACATTTAGATCTAAAATACTTATGACGCTAGTAGAGGGTAATATTAATAAATATTACTGTTAAAACTTGTAAATATGATAACGAAAATGCATAATAATAATAATAATAATAATGATAGATTTAATTGTCGGATATATACATATTTTAAAAGTATTTATATTAATAACAATTTATTATATATTTGTAGCTGATACTGGTTTTGGCTTTCAAATTTTAGAAGCGGCTCAGGCCCGCAAGACTTTCTAATGCTGCGCCAGTATTCGTCAGTGATTGAATTTGCATTATCATCATTGCTTTATTTTTCAGAATAATTCAGAATGGATGGTAGTATTTATAATTTGCAGCGTGCTATATGCAGTTGGTACAATGGTATATTTAATATTCGGTACAGCTGAATTGCAATCCTGGGCTTCATCATCTAGTTGCAGTATTATCACTACAAAGTGTGCTGCTAATGGTAATACAAGGCGATCGTATTCTGTAACAAAATCTTCCGTGTGACTTGGAAAAAAATTTCCATAAAAAAAAAGAGACTGCAAATAAAAGTAAAACTAACCTAATTATAATTTCTTATTAACTAAATAAGAAGTAAAATTTCTTCCCTACTCCGCTTCTAATTATTAATACTTTACTTATAGTCAGTAGATTTCAAGCGAAATACTTGTAATTCATAAGTATTTAAAATTTTACATTTTATCCTCGCTCCTGTACTTGTACACTAATATTTACGTATCGTTGCCAGATCTGTAGTGTTTAGCATTGCATTTTTAGTCTATCATGTCCAGTAATATGTAATCTTCGTATTATTATTTGCATTAATAAAATGATCCATTTAATGTAATTTTCAAATTATTAAGCGTATAATTATTATTGTTATTTTTATAATTTCCATTCATTACGTAGTATGCAAGTACCGATAGTGTTAAGTAATTTTTTTTCATCTTTTTTACTTTCATAATCTGGTTGAGGTACGTTTTTCTTAATTTTTTATGTAAATTAAAACAGGCTAGTAAAATTTGCGTACAGATAATTAAATTCTTTGCAATTTTATAAATTTGGTTGTGACTTATTGTTACTATAATTTACTAAAACGGGAAGTAAACAGAACGTTTTATTTGTTTTCTCGAATAAAAGATCTATTATTTTTCATAACAATTTATTGGTAGAAATATCGATTCAGAGTCATTGATCGCGTGAATTATTTACAATATGGCGCAATCGTGAATATTTCAAAAATGAACCGAAACTTAGCACTTGCAAAGCAGCCGTTAATGAAATGTTGTAAAAAGCTCTATTCACACAACTTTAACAAAAGAAGGACAACATTCATTCTGCTTCAATCTAGTTCACAATCTACTAGAATGAGATATGAATGCGCGTACATGTTTCTATCAGTGGAGTAGCGTTTTCACTGATAAAACAACGTCTACTTATAATAAAGTATTTAATTACCGCAATTCACATGTTTGGCCCTATGAAAATCCTTACATCATTAGTCCAAGTGGTAACCAATGTACCAGTGCAAAATTAATGTACTGGATGCGGTAGTTGATGATACTGTTTTTCAATTTATTACGAATTCAAAAAGGTTTCAATTCAGTCACTTTTCATCTACTCCTTTAAAACGAATTTCCAACTTCTTTGGGCATCCCGTTGATCAGTAGGGTCATTAATTAGTCCCAAATAGACGGTAACCTTCGGTACGCAGCAGTACAGTAATAACTAGACGAGCATTATTCAGGTAGGCTGACAAGTCGTCACGGACCGGTGATTTAGCCAGTAAGAAGTCCTGCTTTATACTTTTTTTGGGGAAGAATAAAAGCTGACGTCTACTGTGAACTATTTTTCTTTTTTTACTATTGAAACCGGCATTTTCATTGATGTCGATCAATCGAAACAGTATTTGGTGTCTTTAATGTTCGTTTAAAATTCACTTGATACGATTTCTCATTCGTGTATTATTCTGATAAGAATAAAACGCGTGTAAGATTTTTCTTCATGGAGGGGTACAAGATTGAGAAAGATGTTAAACACTGTACTAATATATTAAAACTTAGCAATTAGTTTTTTAATAATTTCAGACTAATTTTTAGTGAACTTTCAGAAGAAAATTTAAATAAAAATACTAAAAACATCATTAATAATATTATAATTGACGCGAAATTAGTTACGAATGAAAATCAATACTTGCGTTTTCGTACAGAACTAAGTGAATGGAATATGCGTTCACTTTTTCGATTCGTCATCGCTCATTAATTAAAAACTTTTTTGTAGCGCCATACTCAATTCTGGGCGTAGGCGATTATCCGTTCATACATTCTAGTTGTACAGATACGGGTAGTATTCATAACGATTATTTATGCAACGCTAGCGTTGACGCAAGACTACAGTTGTAACTGATTGTGAATGTTTGATTTATCGATATAAAAATGTAGTTCCGTGTGTATTTGCCTACCATACATCAATTAGCGCGCATATGGTGGGATATGTGGTGGTTCGATGTTGTCTTCCACTGGACTATTAACGATTAATTAATTATTTTTGTAATATTTTCTGTTGCTGCCTGAGATCAAACTGAAGACTTCCACAATAGAAGTCAAGTGCTCTAGCAACTAGGCTACCGCAGCCACTACTGAATAAAATTACCTAATTTTTTGCGTAATAAAAGTAATTGTTGATAGACAGGTTTATGTTAAAAAAATTTGGTAACCAATTGTGTCATTTAATTTTAATTGGCGATTTAATTTGCTTCTGTGCGAGTGGATTAAGTCCCAATATTTATAAATATAATTATAACTACAGTTTAATTACAGATTGCCTTCAAATCATGTTATATTTTAATTAATTACAGGTCATGGAATAAATTATAAAATTTAAACGAAATGTAAAGAGATCTTTTTAAAAAATGACTTTCGATTTTCTAAAAAAATTAGCGATATTTTTTGTTTACAAGGAAAACAATTAATCGAAAAATGATTATGAAGTTTCTTGCGATAGATATTTTTGAAAATGTACAGAAAATTTATAGTTTCAGGTACATATATAATCATGGCAAGTATTTAACAGTTGGCACAATTATGTATGTATCCGAAACTAGTCGGCATAATTCTATAATTATTTATGTGTTCTATTGAATTTTATATTTTTAAGTGTTTATAAAGTTCGTTAAATGTAGTTATTTAAAAAAATGTCGAAGTCAGTTCAATAATAGTATTCTTTTATATTTCACTAACATGAAAATTGGTTACTGATCATAGCATACATATTTTCAAACAACTAAAATTTGAATAGCAAAGAATTTTATTACATGTTGTTTAAAATTGCGTAATTAAGACAGATCAACGTAATTTTATTAAAATGAAAACATTTTAATAGAATATATTATTTGGTAATTGTTTAATTTATTATGAGTACAATAATTGTATCATATTTTATCTTAAATGTAATTTGATTAAAATTAAATCTTATGTAAACTAAGATAGAATATTTTACTGGATAATTGTCTGATTATATTAATAATACGAGCGTTAATTTTGATGTCATGCAATCTACAATTTTATACTGGCTATTACCCCCGGTATAAAATTGTAACTTCACACCACACATAATTAATATTTATTGTAAAAATAATCACACATGTGAATGTACTTTTTATGAATATTTAAAGTGTTCAGGATGTTTATTTAATTCTTTGTTATGAAGTCCCTCAGTAGTGGACTAGAGACCTATGGCGTTAATTGAAATGCGCTTATGATAAGTAAATGTGTCCATGTAACATAAACTATTTATCTACTTTTTGGGGTCATAGTACAGCTTTAACCAGTAAAAGATCAAATATTTTACATGGTTACAGTTCGGCGGTGGATCCGAATGCAATGAGTTTACAAGATGGCGATATCAAAGTTCTTTTTTTACCTCCAAATGTTACGTCCCTATGCCAGCCAATGGACCAAGGTGTACTTGAAACCATGAAAAGGAAATATCGTTTTAAACTTTTAAGTTTAATTCTTCGTGACAAAGATGTAGATATGGTCCAGAAATTGAAAAAAGTGGACACGTTGGGGGTTATTTGGAGGATTGCTGAAGCATGGGGCAAAGTTTAGCCGATAACTCTTGTTCGATCATGGCGCAAACTTCT
The DNA here is from genome assembly GCA_039619475.1 of Icerya purchasi. NCBI lineage: Eukaryota > Metazoa > Arthropoda > Insecta > Hemiptera > Monophlebidae > Icerya > Icerya purchasi. Next base: position 388,377,817 of record CM077116.1, read on the forward strand.
CGATCATAAAGGCAGTGATAAATGGGAAGCTGTTGATGAAGACGATTACGATAAAATCGAAAAAGACTCCGAACTGCTTTCATTGCTTCAAAGAATTCTAGGGTGTGAGAATGCTGATATGCCGGATAAATTTAAGAATGGATGACGACAGATAACGATTTCGAATATACCGATGCCGATATTATTCAACTTATAAGAACCGAGAACAAAGGAGGCGATAGTTCTAGAAGATGAAATGGAAAGCAAATCAGCTTCTAAAGATGCCATAAGTCACGCTGAAGGCTTTCAACTTCTTGAGAGAGCAATTTCTTATATCGAATAACAAAATGATTATACAACAGGGGATGGAATATTGTTCCGAAAATGGCGAGATTATGCAGCCCAACAACGAATAAATAAGGTGAAACAATTGTCGATGGATACCTTTTTAAAAAAATAATATATATTAATCGTTGTTTTTTATACTGAATTAAAAAAAAACACTTGACAGAAAAAAGGGATTTTACTTAGTAATTACATTTTATTAATAATCTCTTGTACAATAGTTTTAAATGCCTAAGGATTAGGATTACTTCTGTTCGTTTTCATTTTGAGAATAATTTACATTAATACATAGTTAGTTGTATTGTCAGAATTCCTGGGACCATGACATCTTACGACCGTAAAGTGACAATACAGCAACGTAAAAATCCATTGGGTGGGGGGTGAACCCCCCAAATCCCCTCACTGGATACGCCTGTGCGAGCCAGTATAGCTTCTCTACTGCAGACTGAAAAGCGCGACCAATTATCGCTTCCAGTTTCGCTGTCAGTAAACGACAGCATGTAAAAAAGAACGATCCGAAGAAGAAAATGTGTACTGCAAATACCTCACTGCCAATGGTCGTACACACATCCATTGACATGCATAAAAATCGCGCATTATGATCAGTGGACGTGAGTGTAAAGCAATTTGACTCAGCGCTTCCAGACTGAACATGCGCGCGCATTTTTTCTTCACTCTCTGTATACATTACTCTGGAATCGCACGGATCAAAATTCATGTAGATTACATGATCTTGAAGCGACACAGCCTGGCGCATTCGAATATGCGTGCGCAACCTTTTTCTATCATTCGGTACGCAGCAAATCGTCGTTCAGAGACAACTCTAGGCACTAGTAACGTGAAATAGTACGTGTAGCTATTTCTGTCAGTCGCGCTTGCAGAAGCTCTTTTATATGGTTCTCCTTTTTTCTAGTAATTTTAAATTTTGACACTTAAATTCAGCAAGTTACTTCATTTTCTTTCTGAAGCTCGTATTCTTTTTGCAAATACTAAAAACAATTTCGTACTAATTTGTTAGGGGAAGCTGCGTTTCCATCGCTTCCATTAACGCTATGCCCCTGAGTAACACATTAATTCTCATTAAAGTATGTAGAACAAAATCAGATTTCATAATACGCACTTATATAATCATTCTACACATTTACAGATATATATATATGTATATATACATATGTATTTTTTTTTTTTAAATTCTTAATATAATGAGAGCACATAAAACACAAACAAAGCAAAATTTGGCATATGCGTATTCAAATAAGATAAAAGAAAGATTTCTGTGTAGACGTATGAATAAGATAAAAGATAAAAATGAAATTTTATAATTACTTAGTTTCAATTTAGTTTGATGTATACGATATATTCATTTTTTCGGATATAAGACAATGATTTGATTTCTGTTGTGTTTGCTACACAAAAATACCTGGATCAACTATGTATGCACTTAATAATTTTCGTCTCTTTTTATAGTTTTCTAACTTTTTTTTCAATGATTTTGGCAGTGAGTTGAATAATTCCCCCTACATATACTGATTGTTTTTTACTATGATATTTATTGAAATAGGGTCAAGTGCTGATCTTGTTTCTCCACCTGTCTGCGATAAATTAAAATACTGCTTGTTTTTTAGGACATAGTTTAAGAGGTTAATTTTGTATAAGTCTTTTATAGATAATAGATTTATATTATTTTTGTTGTTGCTGTTTATGTAATTCAATATATATTTTTGTAGAGTGGCTATTCCCTTCATTTGATACATAGCTGCTTTCCCCAGTGCATTAAGCCATAACAGATAACTGGTTGGTATAATGCAAGGTACGACTTTTTTAACTGTACTTTATCAAAAAATGCTTTCAAATAATGAAATATATAATTTAGTTTTCGTACGTTTTTTTTCTAAATATCTTAAATGCTTATTCCAAGTAAGTTGATTGTCAAATTGTATTATAAGATATTTGGTGTCATATGCTCTCTAGTGTTACACTGTTATCCCATACTATGTTCGGACCCTACCATTCATACTGCAATAAGTTACTATATACTAAATACTTAATTGCTTTTTTTTTTTTTTTTTTTAAATATGTCATTTATGAATATTAAACATAAAATAGGGTCTAATATGCTCCCTTTCGGAACTCTATATAGGTTGTCGATTTTTTTTCGGTAACAACCACGTCCATATTTTTTTCTTCGGTTGACGTTTCGAATAGTAGTGCTCTATTCATCATCAGAACCATAAATGAAACGACCAAGGAGGAAACCAGTCCTTAAATAGATAAGCCAACATCACATCCGACCTTCTGATTGGCTAATGTTATTTCCACTTTTTATTAGGCCGATAACTGTCTTCCAGTTTGAATCAACTTTTATACCATCTATTTAAGGACTGGTTTCCTCCTTGGTCGTTTCATTTATGGTTCTGATGATGAATAGAGCACTACTATTCGAAACGTCAACCGAAGAAAAAAATATGGACGTGGTTGTTACCGAAAAAAATCGACAACTGGTTAATAACAAACACCACGAAAACTTAAAATCTTTACTCTATATAGGTGTTTTTCATATTCACCTAATACACCATTTATTTTTGTTGTAAATTTTCTTTTAGTTAAATATGTTTTGAAGCAGTTGTGAATGTTTCCATGAAATCCACAATTTAACAATTTTTGCAATAAAATGTTGTGTTCTACAACATCAAGAACCTTATAAAAGGTCCAGGTATCTGATCTAGGCAGGAACCTATATCGATTTTTGCTAAAATATTTAATTTTTTGTAAATAACACATTGTTCTGTTTTTCATAATTCTTTCAAACATTTTTAAGAGTGTAGACAGAATACAAATGGGCCTATAATTTAAGACATCAGTAGCATCTCCACTTTTAAAAACTGGTGTTACAATACCGAATTTTAGAATTTTTGGAAATTTACCATCTTTTACAGAGTTATTGAATAAATAGGTGGTTTTACAAAAAATGTTACATTAGTTTTTATTACACGGATGGAAAATCCTTCAAACCCATAAGAGAATTTATTTGGCAGAGGAAGTGTTGCATTTCTTACTTCATTCTCTGAAAATTCTATAAATCCAAAGGAATTTGTATAGTATTTATTTGATTGTATAATTAAATTTTTGTTAATGGTATTTTGGAGGCTATTTATTAAGTTACTAACATTTTTGTTAACATTTTTCATTTCCCGTTACATTTATATCATCAAATTTTATTTCTTTAATTTCAGGGTTTTTGTTTTCCAATGCTTCTCTGACTGCAAACCAATATTTTTTATTACCACCTCCATATTTATGTAACATTTCTGTATAATAATCCTTTTTAGCTTTTCTTGCTTTTTTTTAAACATTTTTTGATAATTCTGTATATTCTATATTTAGTGACTTGTTCTGAAGAAAGAATTTGGTTAATTTGCGTAATCGTTTTTTTTTCTTTTGTTGAAATGATTGATTCCCTTGTTATCCATCCTGATCTAACATCTGCCGATTTATGTTACTTTTGCAGACTAGTTTTAATTTTTGAAAGAAAGAATTCAATTTTTTATCAGTTGTGCAATCACTACTGTCACTAGTACATATTTCAGAGACATCACAGACATATGAATTTCTTTGGAACAATGTTTTGTCGCGATAAAATTCATTTGTATTTAATTTTGTATTTGTTTATGGAGTAATGTTTAATTTAATTTTTAGCGCATGGTGACCTGAGAAGCTTAGTTTCATAATTTCACATGTTGCTTGCACTTTTGTTTGATTATTATCTATTCTTCGAATAAATAGATGATCAAGACATGAGAGTTGTGTCGTTTGGTCTTCAAAAGTTGCTCCATTCACAATAAATTAGTAAATTCGTGTAATTCTTTACTAATAAATATTAATCAGTTAGTTTTTTGACAAATATATTATTTAAAAATAAAAAACCAACATATTTCGTAGCAAGAGTATTTATAGCATTTGTATATAATAATTTTTAAAATAAACCGGATAATCCGCTTCACATTGATTTTCTCCTTTTAAAGTTGTGAATTTGGGCCGTTCTTTATGCTTTCGGAGAGCTGTATGATAAATTCTTAGAAGCGAATACTTTTGGTAACGTTTGTGCTCATTACGATGAAAAATATGATAATCTTAATAAATTTACGGTTGATTAACATTAAAAAGCAATCGAGTTAGCGGTTAACAGAACATTAATCTTATCGGTCATACGACAGTTTAGATAATTGAAATATTGTTATACGCATATTCTAAGAAAAACTTTGTTAGCTGTTTATTTTTTTTTTGGGCGTCGAAAATTCAACCCATCGGCAGTTAGCTGCTTATTGGGGTACGACTGTATTAACTTCATTTCCATCTTTAAACTTCGTTTTCCTGTCTCTCCGAGTGTTAAACCTCCAATGCAGTGTGCTAAGTGTTTCCTGTTCGGACATATTGCTAGACACTGCCGGAGTTCTTCAGTTGTTTGTTCCCATTGTTCCCAAAAACATTCCGTCTCAGAATGTATTGATCTTCATAACCCCCCGTTATGCCGAAACTGCAAGGGCGCACATTGTTCCAACGACCGTAGTTGTCCGGAATGGACTAAACAAAGGGACATCAAAAAAATAATGTCCTTTGAAAACGTTTCCTTTCAGGAGGCTTCAGTCATTAGAAGCAATTCTTATTCTACACAAGCTTTCTCATATGCCAACCGAGCCGCTATCCCTCCTTCTAAAGCTAGTGTTCCTCTCAATATTTCTATCCCTAATCCACAACTTCCCCTCAAGTCCCCCACTTTTCGTAAACAGAGCAAATCGAAAGCGCCTCATAAATCTATTCCTCAATTTCCTCCTCTCCCTTCCAATCAAATTCCGTACCCGTCCAGGGGCTGGGCTCTCACTCAACATAACTCAAGCGACAATTTCTCCTACGCTGACTTAAATATATCCTTACCTTCCTCATCCTCGGACGGGATACCGACCAATGCGTCGGGTTCATCCCCATCCGCCATCAGTAACCTATCCGCAGCAATTTTAGAACTGCTTTCTTCCCACAATATAGCTTCCTCTCCTAACTTTGTCACATCTCTTTCTGCATTTCTCTCTAGTAACTTACATTTCTGCTAATTCTTATTTTACTTTCTTCCTTGTTGTATCCCTCTGGATTATTGTTATGTTTTGTTATCGAGCAACCCACAGTATTATAGGTATTTCTTCCGCGCTGTTTCTCCGCTATGGCACTTTGGTCGGGAGAACCGCTGTGGGATGGCCTAACCCCATCTTCGCACAGTGGAGCCTCTCAAGGATAGCCATTGTAAAGCTAATCGCATTCGATTATGCTTATAGGACAAGTTACCAGAAATATAGGCTCATCAAGAATAGCACTCGTTTGGAGAATTTCTCCATGGTAGCTATTAATCGCATTTATGACGATTTGCCTTTCTGGGCGGCGATTCTATTAACCAACCGCGTATGCGTTCCGCTACGTCTTCGACTGGCAACCGAAAATAAGGATCGTTATGCCGTACTGTGGATTGTCTTGTGGTGCAAACTGACAGTAACTTCCAAGATAGAGGTTAAGGCCTCTAACCTTTGGTATGTCTCTCCTGAATATACTCTTTGCTGGATTGCTGCGGATTCATTTTTCCATTATCTGTATTGTTTCTGCCCTAGTCCTGTTGGCTGCATGGTTCGCCTTTACCAATTGGCTTCTGCTTCTTGCGTTGGCGTTCTGGTCCAGCCATTCGTCTCATCCTACGAATTCTTTTCATGTCTCATAAGTTGAATATTCTCCAATGGAATTGTCGGAGCCTGAGAGCCAACAAACAGGCCTTGGAAGGGATTCTTGACTCTTACTTCATCCATATTGCTCTGTTGTCCGAAACTTGGCTTACTGAGTCCATGAGTATATCCATTCGTGGATTTAAGTTAATCCGTTCTGATCGGGCGGATGGATATGGCGGCGCCGCCATATTGATAAGGAATGATATTTATTTTCACGTTCACGATCACTCCGCTTATTTTCCTTCTGACGTTCGGTCACCAAACCTGGTGCATATCTCTGTTCCTAATATTCATCCTCAACCAGTCCATATTATCTCAACATACGTCCCTCCGCATTTTGATCTCCACAATTTTCCTTTTACATTATTGTCCAATTTTCTTTCTTTTCCCTTTATTTTTGGTGGTGACTGGAACGCTCACTCTCCTCTATGGGGCTCGGTTGGCTACAACTGTAATGGTCGTGTTCTTGAAAATTTCATCTCTAACAATAGCTTCGTTATTCTTAACGATCATTCTCCGACGTTCTTTAGAGGCGCGCAGACTTGCAGTTCGGTTGACATTTCCTTCACTTCTCCCAACTTCGGTCTCAGCTGTCATTGGAGAACCTTGCAGGGTACCTTCGGTAGTGACCATGTTCCAATTATTCTTTCCTTTCACGATCTTCGTCCTCCTCCTGATCCCAGTTGTTCCAGAGTTCCTCATGCTTCCAAATGGTACCTAACCAAAGTTGATTGGGATAAATTTCGGGCTGGAGTCGATTCCGCCCTCCCCAACATACATTCCCAAACAGATCCTGTTCTTCAATACAACAGGTTCATCGACTCGATTACCTCGGCGTTGTCGGCCTTTTCTCCTCCTATCCGCTTCTCTAAAAAGAACCCTAATCTTCTTGCTTCTTCCCTATGGTGGAACAACGATTGTTCGGTCGCTTTTAGAGACAGTTCTTTGAAGTTCAGAGCCTTCCGTTCCTGCTCTTCCTTCGATAATTTCATAGCTTATAGGGAGGCCAATGCTAAGGCCAGATTTATTCTCAAAAAGAGCAAAAAAGATGCGTGGAAGAAATTCTGTTCATCATTCTCTAGATCCACCTCCCTCTCTCATCTTTGGAAAATGGCGAAAGCCTTTCAGTCCCCACGGTCCGAACGTCCCTCCTATTACAACCTTCCTTCGGAGAAGCTCATCTCTTTTCTGGACTCAATTGCTCCCTTATACGTTCCATCCTTGGAGGAAATATGTCCTCCGGCGTTCCCACCTACATCCTCTATGCACGTTCTGTCTTCCGATTTTAACATCAATGAACTCCATTCTTCCTTAAAGAATTCCTCCTCCTCCTCTAGTCCGGGAGTAGACGGCATTCCTTTCCTGGTTATTAAGAGCTTATCAATCTCCGCACTGAATACCTTGCTTTCTATCTACAACTCCTTCTTGCATACCTGTACTACGCCACCAATTTGGAACTCCTTTATTGTTATTCCTATTCCAAAAAAGAATGCTAATTCTTTCCGTCCTATTTCCTTGGCTTCGTGTTTTAGAAAATTGTTTGAACAAATGATTAATAAACGCCTAGTCTGGTGGCTGGAATTCAACAATATTCTTCCCAGTAACATGTTCGGTTTCCGTACGGGACTGGGAACGGCGGACTGTTTATCGTTGTTTTTATCTGACGTGTACAAATCCCTTATTCGCAAAGAATACACTGTCTCTGCTTTCCTTGATGTTACCTCCGCATTCGATCATGTTCACTTACCTTCTCTTCTACATAAAATCTGTTCCATTAATGTTCCTTTACAGGTCGCTTCCTTAATTCTCAAGCTTTTCTACAATAGATCAATTCAGCTCTCCACTCCCTTCTTCTCGGAGTTTAGAGTGGTCTTTCGGGGTCTTCCGCAAGGATCATGTCTTAGCCCTACTCTCTTTAACATCTATTTCCATAGCCTAGCTACTCTTCGGATATCATCTACTTCCTTATTCTTTGCCGATGATATACTCATCTACTCTTCCTCAGTTAATCTTTCTTCCGCCGTCATGGAGCTTAACAACTCTCTTTTCTCTCTGGATAATGTGTTATCCGATCTTCACCTTTTTACTTCTCCTGAGAAATCAGCAGCTATGGTTTTCATTTATCGTCCTTATAGTCGTTCCTCAGTCAATCTATCCGTGTGCCATCTTCCTATTCCTTTAGTTAGTTCTGTCTCCTACCTTGGCATTGTTCTTAGCAGTAACTTGTCCTTTCATCATCACATAAATTATCTCTATACGTCGGCTCTCAAGAGGATTAATTGGTTGAAGGCTCTCTCCTCCCGTAATTGGGGTGGGGATCCTTATATCCTTCTGATGCTATACAGGGCCACTATCCTTTCTAAATTCGATTATTGCTCGTTCCTTTACGCCAGTGCTCCTAAATATCTTCTCCTTAAACTTGATAAAATCCATAATATGTGTCTTCGTCTTTGTATCGGTGCCTTGAACTCCTCTCCTATTGCAGCCATTTTGGCAGAAACTGGTTCCTGTCCTTTATTCATCCGAAGACTTTATCTAGGTGAACGATTTCTGATTAAACGTCTTCATATTTCCAATTCCTACTTACTTAATTCCTACTGGTTTATATTCAACAACTGGCGTTTCTCTCCTCGTAAAACCCCAATCCTTTCCTTGATTTCTTCACGACTCAGGGCCTTCTCTCCTTTTGTTCTATCCTACAACAAATGCCCTTATTTTACCTATAATTTCCTAGATTTTATTTACTCACCCAGTTTACTTTTTCTTCCTTCGTATGTCAAGTCTCTTCCCTCTCCCGCTGCTCATAACGAATTTAACTATGTTTTATCCTCGCTCTTTCCTTCGTATACCTTAATTTTTACAGATGGCTCAAAGTCAGCTTTGGGGGTTGGAGCGGCTTTTACTTTGCCGGATTTCGGCTATTCTGAGTCGTTCAAACTCCCCTCGTTCTCCTCCATATTCCTAGCCGAATCTATTGCGATCTTACAGGCAATCCTTTTTATAGCCTCCTCTAACAACATATCCAAGGTTCTCTTATCTTCTGATTCAAAAGGCGTTTTACAAGCCATTGCTACTCCCTTTCCTAAACCATCCGCTGATCCTATCGTGCTTCACATACGTTCCTTAATTTCACATCTATTTCATTCCCGTTCTGTCCGTATTGATCTATTGTGGATTCCTAGTCATTGTGGAATTTCGGGCAACGAGTTAGTCGACTCGTTGGCACGTTCGGCTGCTTTAAACGGTCGCTTTATTAGGCATTTCCCAGCTCAAAGTCTTCTTACTCTTTCCTCGCGTTGCCATCGTGACTGTTGGTCTGATCTCTATCCTTCTTCTTTTTCCAATCCTGCTTCCTTTTACTTATCCATACAACCCACTCCTCCTCTTTTTCCGTGGTTTGTTGATTTCCCCAACATGAGGCGGTCAACTATTTCATCCATAATTAGACTTCGGTTAAACCACAGCTTGCTTCCTGCTTCGCTCTTTCGTTTCTCCATTACTCAGTCTCCTCCTTGTCCATTTGATCCGTTAGAAGCAAACTTCGTTTGTGATGCGAACCACATTTTCCTTGAATGTCCTTCCATTTCTTCAGAACGCGCGATACTGTATTCCGGTCTTTTGCTTCTTGGCCTCCCTACGCCCTACAGCGCTCACAGCATCCTTTCTTTTCCGTCTCCTTTGGTTATTCCTTTGTTAGCTTCTTTCGTATGTTCCATTTGTAATATTTTTCCTTTATAATTATTAATACCATCATACCGTTGAAGTGAGTAACGTCCTTAGCCGACATGCTCAAAAAAAAAAAAAAAAAAAAAAAAAGTTTTTCTGTGAACATTTCTATTAATTTCAATAAATCATTACCTAAATCGAATAACAGTAGTCTTTTTCTAATATAAAGTCGTCAGTTTTTACTTTTATGTTAAACCTTATCAGTCCAAAACAGCTTCTATACCAATGAAAAAAATCTGTGTAATTTAACTGATATAATTATGAAATAATTTAACATTTTATACATTCAATTTTTCACGATCTCACACATTTATATTATTTATTTGCAACTGATAGTGATAACCTTATAATAACACTGAATATGACTTTACTTTGATTAGCTTATTCAAATACTAGATGATATTAAGGTTACGATAGTGTATTCGGAATGATTTTAATAGGACGATACAGTTTACTAACACTTATCAACAGACAAAATAATAGAAGTTAAAATAGTAAATAAATTGAAAAAAAAAAATTCAAAACAAAAATATTGCATTAATATAGATATTACATAAATAAAAGTTAATAAACTGAACACGAATAATTGTGAAAGGGTTTTGTTTGTTAGGATTTTGTTCAAATATTTCAGGAGTAGCGAGAATTATTGACTAACTAGTTAACATAGATGTGGGGGTCAGATAAAAATTTCTGAAATAAATTTTAAATTGGAAAATGATCATTCGAAATTCACAAGAACAAAAATGCGCAGTAATATTTATGGATTTCAAGAAGACACATGCTGTTGAGGTTTTTCGCATAGTGATGGGTAAACGTCCGATGTATAAATTTAAAGGTTAAAAAAAAGTAGAACTGACGTAAAAGCAGTTAATATAAATCGATTTAAAACGCATACGGATGTTAAATGAAAAATAATATTTATAAAAGAAACATTTTTTAAAATTTATTTTACAATTATATAATTATACTAGTGGATGGGCTCGTTGCCCTTCGCTGCTCAATCTTCAGATTTTTAGTTATTTTACTTTATGCATTTTTAAAAAGAACTGCATTGTTCACATAATGTTTATTAAAAAAAAAAAAATAATAGGATATGAAAACATCAATTAAAAAAGTGAAATTAAAATTAAAATATATCCAAAACTAAAATTGTTATTATCGTAATATTATGTGGGACAAATATGTTACGTTTAATTATTTTTAAAATGAGGTATTTACAATATTTATTTTATTAAATTTGTGTTGTAATGGTCAGGATTTGTTTTCCTTCTTAGAATCTAGGCAACAATATTTTAAATCATTAGTGACCATCGCTTCAGTTATTTCAAAATTTGTATTTACAAATTTTACAATCTGGAAATTTTTTATTTTTTCTATATTCTAATAACGAAAATACGTTAGTTGGAAAAAAAAAAAATCAAACGTCAAGTTGTTACAAAACTGACTTTGGACTTTTTTTCCCAATAATGCACTCGCAGATATAGAAGAATTTTTATTTTCAATATTATCATGTTTTTATTTTAATTTTATTTTCTATATTAAGTATTAATTTACTGCTGGGGCATAACTGCTGAGGCTCTGGAAGAGGTTGTGTACTCTTTTTAGTTTCCAGTCTTAACGTTTTAGTTGTATATTATTCCAAATTTGAGCTCCTAAATTCCAAAACTTTTAAACTTTTGTACTTTTGCTGTATTCTGCGGACAAAAATACGCCAGTTAAAAAAAAGATGAGTTGTAAAAGTATTGAAAAAGAAAATTTTGCAGCCTGGTTTTTGATGGTAAAGACGTGATAACGCAGTAATGTTCTTTAATAAATTTAAAATTTTGCTGGAATAAAATTAATACTTTAAAAAGAAATTCAGAATCAACTAAATTTCAAATTTTGTTTCATAAATGTTAAAAACAAGGAACACTAAAAACGCATCAAGAAAACTGTGGCACTCCAGAAAATCAATATGATTACTAAATTTAAGCAATTAAAAGAAACAGTGTAATTATTAACGAATTAAAACAAATAAAAACCAGGAAAAATTTATGCGAGCGTATCAGCTGATTAAGAAAATGTGCAGAATAAGAGTCTAGTAGTTAAATCTAAATGTCTCTACTTCGTCAATAAAATTACAGCTGTTGCTAGTGCATCTACATTTCTAAACACAATTTTTTTTCTCTTCCCTGTTGTATTTCGTGATGATGTAATGAAATTTGCACAGCAATTTCAAAAAGAAAAAGAGCTCTTCACAGATATACGTCTGCTTAACTAACCTCTCTGACCGCTTGGGTTTTAAAAGCCCGCGCTACTACACGTGATATGTTTCGCTATAAAAAAAAAAAAGCATGGTCAGCCTTAACTCCACCTACTTCTCAAATCCATAAACATCCGTACAATTTGAAGAAATAAATTAATAAACAGCTTTTCCAACACTATCTATAATAGAGGTAAAAGTGATACTGGTTGTATTTTTCGATTATTGTAGGATAATTTATCACCATTTTGTACTTTCTAAAATGGTTGTGAACGTTCGGTTACCTCAACGATCTCCAAACATTGCGGAAACATATTACGATAGAAATGCCGCAGTTACAGAATATCTGGACACTTCATCAGGATAATGTGTGATCTTACACGGTGAGAATTGTTAAAGAATTTTTGAAAAAATTTAACATTTTAGTTGTGTCACATTCTGCTTATAGTTCAGACCTAATATCGTGCCACTATTAGTTATTTTCAATACTGAAAAAAAAAAAAAAGAAAACTTATGAGGCCAAAGATTCGAATAGAACGCAGATATCTTGAACTCCGCGCACACGTTTATTAGAAGCATGCCGCAAAATGACTATGAAAAGATAATAATGGTAAAATAGGAAGGAAGGGGGCATGTATTTAGCACAATTTCAAAAAAGATCGAAACGGTTGAAACGATTTTTTATTAGAAGGTCGCGTGTCTTTTAGTTTAAATTTTTTGTAATATCTTTCGATCTTCATTTTTTTCTTTATTTAATTTTTCATGTCTAAGAAAGATGGCTAATAACTATAAAATTCTATACGAATAGGATGGAAAATAATAAGACTACTATCCATGACATTTTGTGTATTATTCTATTTAAACGTATAATTTAATATTACAGAAAATGTACATCTACCACTATGAGGTAGAATTATTAAGATGATAATTGATTTATATTTTTCCGATAATTACGATTACAACGATTACAGCTTCAAATATTTACGAAAACTTACAAAATCCCGAACGAGTTACGTAAAATAGACGAATAAAATTATGAAAAATTCAACTTAATCGAGTATTATTTATCATATTCAATAAAACAAGGTAGGAAGATTCCAACGTTCGTATCTGATCCTCTATAAATTCTCTTCACACACCAATTATTTCATTTAAGGCTACAATATCAGCGTTTTTTAAAGAAAACGCTAAATTTTAAGGGATACGCCTCATTGCACTCAAAAATATAATCATTTTAGGCATAAAACAGCCAATTTATTGTATGGTGAGACACAGTGAAAATTCCTGAAAAATGTATGAGAGCCGTTCAAAAATAAGAAATGGAGCGAAACAATACAAATTGATGAGAAATAGTGTAAAAAGCGTTAAAACACAAGAAACTGACGAGAAATAATGGGAAATTGGCTGTAATTAGTGACAAATTGCTGGCAAACCAACATGTATATGGATTCCACCTGTGCGTGAAAAGAAGAACTATTAGACTCCAGATCGGCGAGATTTATGGTTAACATATCACATCATTAAACAAGACAAAAATGTTGATGAGGATACTCGAGGAATTCGTAGAATTGATGCAAGAGAAGTGCTAACAATTAAACAGAGGAGCCACTTTTGAATTATAATAATGGTCGAGAGAGCCGAATTAGTGCAAGCCTGATAAAGATGGTGAAAAATATAGGAAAATTGAGTGAAATGCGCTAAAAACACAGGAAAATGGGGAGAAATAGCAAAAATTGATGAAAATAGCGTAAAAGACCTAAAACACAAGAACATGGTGAGTAATAGTGGAAAAATGGCTATGATTAGTGAAAAATGAAAATAGTGTTAAAGCATAAGAATATGGTAAGGAGGAAAATGTTTACTACATGTCGGTGCACGGGCGACTGAAGCTGAGGCGATGGATGATGAAGTGGTGTTTGGCAAACGATTGCGGGAGGCCCTTGCTCCCACCAGGCTAAAAGGAATGGATACGCGTCTAGTAAATGTATCGGACGCAATTGATCCGCACGACGCTCTTACCAAATGTCAGCACGATAGTCATGTTGAAGATATAAAGCGGAACCTCCAGCAGCGGACAATTGAAGACAAAGTCCGGCTCGATGCGTTAGACCAGGCACTTAAAGCTGTGACCGATTCGACCAGTAAACCCCATGGAAGACCTAAAACGTTCTACAGGTGCGGTGATCACTAAGCTGGAGATACGCCTGGTGAAGGCTAAGGAGCTGCCGTGGAAAACAAAATAGAGAGAGAAGGCTCTCGCGGATGAAGATCGACAGGTAAACGTTTAGCTTAGCTCTACCGCTAATGTACAATTGATCAATAGTTGTGTTGGTGTATATGATAGTATGTATTAGCATCTATGCGCTGTTGGTCGACTTCACGGGCTGGTTGGGGGGTGCCTGGGAGTTGCATGGAGTGGCGGAGGTGGTGGGAGGTGGCTGGGACACAACCAGATAGCTAGACAATAGTACCAAGGTCAATTTGGGAAATAATGACAAGAGCATGGGTGACCTCATAAGATGGCTTGGTGGCAAAGCCCTGATTCTCTCTCTTTCTCTGCTAATTCTGTCCTGATTCTCTCTCTCTCGCAATTTTGTCCTGCAACGCCTGTTTTTATCCTACTAAGAAATTAAGGATACAAAAATAATAAGCTGAACTTGTAATGCGGTTTTCAAGTATCTAAAAAAACTTCAGGTAGTAATAGTTATGCATAGTCTATCTATTATATGAATACAAGAATTGCATCTTCAGCCATATCAAACATTAGTTTAATAATATGTAAAAGTTTAAATGCTCACCCAAAAGCACATGGCGGTATTTTTTAAAGATATTACTTACACAGAAATAAAACTTAACATTGATCACATGCAAACGCTAGCACTACGCATTAATATAATACCTCCCGTCACAGTATGTATCGTTTATATTCCATAATCATACAAATGAAAGAAAGTACCCTTAACATCAATAATAAACAATCTCCCTACACCGTTCGTATTTACCCGTGACTTTAATTTGCATAATGAGATTCTAGGTGGCAATAAAATCAATAGTAGAGGAAGATTACTAATTCGCATAATAGGGAAATACAACCTTCCAGTTCACAATACAAGCGAACCTACACATTACAGTACCACGTACAGAATGTAGAGCACAACTGATTTTACAATAAGCTCTTGTCAGATTGGTCATTTAACTTAGGTCCATCATCATGATGACATGGCGGCAGTGATCACTTTCCATAAATTATAAATATGAAAACAAATATGGTTTCACATATAAGACGGCCAAATATGAATGTCAAAAAATCGAATTGGGAAATGTTCCAGCGGTTATGTCAGACCGAGATTGACATTAACAACGGTAATACGGATACAATAGTTTCGCTCTTATACTAATGGAATCCTAAAACGTTTGTAAAATAGATCGTTCATAATAGAAAACAAATGCAGAGAAACAAATCCAGTTTCTGCATCTGAGAAAAGGACTAAAAAATCGTTTTTCTGAGATCTGCCTGTGATCTTTACACTAAGCTTTATCCGTTTTTCCACTGTTAGGTATTTTGTTACAAATGTGAAGGAAATTACGATAAACTTTTGTATTTGGATTTTACTTCTTAACAGAAACCAAGACGAGTCAGATCAATGATTAATCGCATATTCGTAATAACGGAAATGAGGAATTATCATCGGAGAAAAATGTACAAATAAAAGAATCGCTTTCAAGTGAAGTTTTAAATATTTGTAAAATAGTATAGTTGTCTTCTTCTGCAATTGTAAATTTTAATTGTAATGATATTTAAGGACAGGCTTGTATTGTTCGATAGTTATTTCCAGGTTACAATAATTTCAGACTTATTCAAATTATCAATCGTACCGATAACGTCAAATGTTTTAAAGGTACTGGCTGGCCATATTTATCAATTGAATCAGAAGTACATTTAGAATTAGTATCAAAGGTAAGTTTGTTCTGATGAAATGTTGGCGCAGGTTTTATTCCTTCGTTTTCGGTTACTTATTTCGCTAATTTTAATCAGAAAGTACGTTAAATCCTCTGAAATCTATGAAGTTAGTCGACAGTGCATTTTTATAAAGAGCACAAAACATTCGGATTTTGAAAATAGATATAATATTAGGCGCAAAAAGTATTTTCGGAAGTGTTTCTGTAATGTAACTAGTAATATTGATTTACTAATGGACTCTTTCCCTTCCTCAGACATTCTTTCTCTATCACGCTCTAATCATTCCAGACTTTAGTCTGACATGTATCCATCTATATTCTCAAATCGCTTTTCTCAGTACCGTCTTATTCAACCGGTTCCTAGTTTCCTGCCTTGGTTTCAATCTATTCCTATCTGTCGTCGTTCCACTGTTGTTTCCTTAATTAGGCTTAGAATCAATCATTCTCTTCTCCCCTCTTCTCGCTTTCGATTCGCTTTGTCCCCTTCTCCTTTCTGCTCTCTTCACGCTTCTGAGCCTTCTTGTATTTGTGATTCAAATCACATCCTATTCGAATGTTCAGCACTCTCTAACGAACGCTCTATTCTCTACACCCAACTTCTAGTTTTGGGTCTTCCTACTCCCTTTAACGCTACCTATATTCTTTCCTTCCCATTGTCTTCAGTTATCCCATTGCTACTGTCCTTTGTCCTCTCCATTTCTGACCGCCTGGTTATTTAGTTATAACTGTTAATTTTTCATGTTGTTGGGTCAAGACCGCTGGCGCGCCCAGGGTAGGAAAAAAAAAAAAAAAAAAAATACTAATGTTAATGTTAATTATATCATTGTTTAAATTATGGATGTTGCTGAAACTGGTGATATTATTATTATTATTATGTCATTATAAGGTTGTTCTCGGCACAGTATTACTACAATTTTTGTTTTTAATACTATTGGTAGAATAAAGATTGTTATCATTACTTATTTTGGTTAACGAAACGGTCTGGGGTCGAATATGCTTATTCCCGTTTATGTAGAACTTAATTAACTAGAAATGAAACAATACACAGCAGAATTAGAAACAAACACGACAAACTAACTTGAACGCACTCTAGACAAATAGTTGTTAAAGTTAGTTTGGTTAGAAAAAAAGATCACAGAACAAACCTGTTTCAGAACAACTAGTAAAGTTATTTAAAATGTGTACATTGAATTTACTTAATCTTAGGACATTAGAAATTCCTCCATACCTATACAGCTATTCTAATCAAAAAATTATCAGCTTCTGTGATGTAAATAACAAAGCATAGGCGCTGCTATATATTTATTAAGTAAAAATGAATACAATTAAAATGTGGAGTGTAAATTAATTTAAACTAGAATTAATGACAGTTCCTTTATTATTAGATCTTGTAGAATGAATAAGTAGAATTTTAGATATGTCAAATAAGGGGGTTGTTGATTTTTCTGATTCCTACAGTAGGTTTCTTTTTCAACTATTGTCTAATTGGAAAACATTCGTCAGCAATCTTGACGAAAAGATTGTAGGGATTATTTTATTTGAACGTTGGAGGTACGTAAATACCCACAAGAATACAACTGATTTAGTGATAAATGGTATGTAAGCAAATTTTTACTATATAGATAAACAAACCTGATTTAAAAAAAAACAGAATCCATTTTCTTATCATAAAACTCTTAATATAAATTTACATAAAACTTTGAAGAAACATAAATTGAAATTATCACTTTTTCAATTTTGATGAATAATATAATAGAAAAATTTTCTTCCTCTTGGTTATTGCGTATCGTTATGTGTGAATATATATATATATATATATATATAACCCGGCCATTTCGGCCTCTTGCTTATATTTCTGTCTCTTTCTCTTCTATACTTTGTATAAAATGATCAAAATTTACAACGTAATTCTAAATCGGTCCATATGAATATAATAACATAATCACAAAAATCCTATATAATGTAACAAACGTTACATAAAATTGGGACATATTTTTGAGACATTTTTTCTAATGGGGGGTAGCCTAAGAATTACGTTGTAATTAATATATATGTTTGATTTCAGAAACGTTAATTTGTAGCTTAAGCCCCATGGTTTGACATTTTCAGGGTAAATTGGGGGGAGGGGGGTTATATAATTACATAATATCTTCTATGGTAGGCAATAGATTTGAGAAATAAGTTGTTTAATAAAGAAATTCAAATAACGACCTCTTTAGAAATTTAAAAATGTTTTAAAAATACATAATTATTACAATTTAATTTAAATTTTATTTTATTTTTAGGTAAAAAATTATAAAATTCTAGCTAAAATAGTAGTTTAGAATTTAACTAGTGAGAAAGATAGTATTTTTATTAGACTTTATTTCTTTTTTATTTTTGTTAGTAATCCGATCCTAATTCTTTGTTTGTGAGCAAGTGCAAAATGTATATATACATATATTTATCTTTGATCTATTTTCATTTGCATTACAAAATAAAAATTAAAAATAAATAAGAAAATCAAAAGATCGATGACAGTTGGGTTTAAAATAAAATGAAAACGTAACATTAATAGTTTTACTAGAGAACAGTATTTTCCACCTTACTGCTACTTTCCTTGGACTATTGTTCGATCAAAAGCTAACTTGGCGATCCCACATATCCAATCTTAAAGTTAAATGTCATAAATTCCTATCTATTCTTAAATATGTATCAAACACAAAGTATAATGTACCTCCGAAAACTCTCCTCTCCATATACAAATCCTTAGTCATTTCCAGAATAAACTACGGGTCCCAGGCGTATGCGTCAGCCAGTCCCTCTTTACTTAAATCCCTTGATTCAATACACCACACGGCGCTTCGCACGATACTTGGCGCACATAGAACTTCCCCGTCTGTAAGTTTGTGTGCTTTGTTAGGCACTCCCCCACTAAAGTATTTCCGAACCTATTATTACCACCGTGAGACCCTCGCTCTTTTCTCTAGTAAACGCGCCTGTCCTATTGACACAAATGACCTCCCCAACACCCCAGAGTTCCCTAATGACCCTCTCCCAAAAATCCTGGCCCTCCTATCGCAGCACAACGTGAGCGTAATCCCTTTCCCTAACCTAGCTCCTAACATCATGATTCCGCCGTGGGCCCCTTTAAACATTGATGTTAACGTTTCCCTGACGAAGTATAATAAACCCCTGCACACGAATATCGTTCAGTTGACAACAGCAACAATGCAAAAATACCCCGACCACCACTTTTTCTACACGGATGCTGCCAAGGCTAACCCAGAGGCTACTTCTTCCCCAACCGCCTGTTCCTTTGAAGTCTGCGACGTGATTCGAAGCATTCGACTGAATGACAATTGCTCGGTACTGGATGCTGAAATATACGCAGTATTTTTCTGTTTGGAATATTTTCTTTCTACAGAGCCTACATCACAGAAAGCCCTGCTGGTATCTGATTCATCCGCGGCCTTATTGACAATTTCTAATCCCCTCACCAAACATCCTGTAGCAAATTCGAACCCAGCAGGTATTATACGAACTTATTAAGAGACAGTGCTCCGTATCCTTTCTGTGGGCGCCCAGCCATGCAGGGATTCCTGGAAATGAACGCGTCGATACATCCGCCCGAGCAGAAATATATTGCCCCTCGCCTAGTAACAGCCCACCTCCACTTTATCTCTCGAACATAATCTTCAATAATCTCACGTCCTTATGGAAAACCCATTGGTCCTCGTGTCAGACTTTCTCGAGGTTAATTAAACCCTCAACGGAACCATGGTGGCCAGAAAAAAGCATCTCCCGCAGAGATTTCTGTGCACTTAGCCGCTTGCGCATAGGCCATACGGCCATGTCGCATAATTTTATTTTGCAAAGAACCCCCTCTCCTACGAATTGTCCTTTCTGTGGCCAAGATGTTGCTCCCTCAACTCCTCACATACTATGCGACTGTCCAGCATTATCACCTCACCGGCACCCTTCAATTAATAACAAAACAGTCACCAACATTCTTGAGAATTCCCCCGATGCAATTTTATCTATAACACAGTTTATCAGATCTAGCGGAATAAGCAGATATCTATAAAAACAAACTGCGCATTTTCGTACTGTAATAGCCACAGCAGTTAAACACGGTACAGGATGTTGCTTTCACAAGAAAAAAAAAAAAAAAAAAAAATATTAGTTATAATTAAATCCATAGATAACGTTTATACAAATCTTTTATAGTATAAACTAAATTTATTTGTTATAACAATTTTTTTCATAGAGGCTTTGGTTCTTGGTGGGGGGGGTGTCCTCTATTTTCCCCCGTGGATCCGCTACTGATATATATGATTTAATTTTACCTGGGTTTGTCTATCGTATATAACTACTCAGGCCATCATAGCGCATGGACCGGGTATGAAAATTATCTTAAATTTTTTCTAGCAGGTTGTTTATCACAAGAAACTCCAGCGAAGAACGTATTCGATCAAGATTATTTGAGAGAACAATAGACAATTTGACATTGGAGGCGTCAGTAAGATGGAAGGCCGGACATTGCTGTAGTAAATAACTAACGGAGGCGATAGAAGAGCCATGATTAGTTAGTACCGCAATAATAAATGAAAGTCATTCAAAAGAGAGCGAAAGAAACATATTCTTATCACTGAATTATACAGGTACATTAAAAATAATGTCAGTTATTTTTGAGTAATCAGTATACTTCATTTTTATAACAATTAAAATTAAACAACTCTTTTATGAGTCGATCAGTTTGCTCGGTTATCACACAGCAATCGCAGTATTATTTAAATTAATATCTTTAGTGGCGTATGTAGATTTCAATTTTTCTACGCTCATTTCATTTTTTCTGTATTCTTGGATTGCAAGTACATTAATAATGCCTTTAATTTCAAAGCAGAGTGGAGAATATGGATCGCGCGGTTTAAATAATTCTAGGAATTTCTCCGACAACGATGAGGCACAAAATAAGGTAAAATAATTTTATTTTGTCTGAAAATATTGATGGAAATAATTATGTTAGAATCCGTATTTCCATCATACGACGTCAGATTTCTTTTATTACACTTTGAAGCTTAAATAAAAATTATTTCTACTACAATTACCAGCAGTACTCGCTCGCTCTCTTTGTTGAGTTTTAAACGTTAAAAACTATAAAATAATTTAATACAATGACTTCTGTTGCAACATACTTTTGATTATGTAATGTAATTAGTACATTTTCATTTTTATTATTTTTAAGAACTATATTAAAATTTGAAATTTATTTCTTAAATAAAAAACCGTGTTTTCGTAATTTACTTACAATTTTACACTAATGTTTTTCTTCGAAACGACGCTACATTCGAAATTAATTACAATAAATAAATTTAATTTTACAAATTCGTTACGTCCTTAGTACCTGCATAACATTAAAACAAACTGTTCTTAAAGTAATATTTTTAAGCCACTATGTAAATATTGAACATTTACTATTACGGAACATGAAGATTAAAAAAAAATAATTTTAATTATTATAATTGAAAAACCGTTACTGAATTATTTTAACCGAGGACTCCTTTTACTAAACAAAAGTTATTTTAGATGACGGAATTTGATTTTCACGTCAGTGTGAAATTTTAATACACATTTCATTTTAAAGGTAACAATTAGATGGAATGCTAATTTAACTTTTGTAACAGTAACCATGAATATTTAGTTGAAATCGATGGACACTTTCAATCCATCGTGAGATAAAATGTTTTTATTCATACATTATTTTTAAATTAAAATACCTACGGAGGAAAATAATATTACATTACATTAAGGAACGCCGTAAAGTGTAAATTTTTTAAATGACTGTATTTTACATTTTTAACTGCGTTATTTTTTAAGGATTAAGAATGTTTAAAAAGTTAGCTTCTTTCTTTCATATTTTCAAAATACGGTACATGTTTGTGTGAACTATTTACTCGTTATTTTTTTGTTAAACCTCCCTTTTGGGCAATTATTATTATTTATTTATTATTTATTTGTTTAAATTTACGTGCCATGCACAGCAACTATCGGCTAGAGGCACGGATAAATATTGATTTATATGTTAAATAAGTGAATTACGGAATTTATATTGCATAGTACAATTTTATATAGCGCAGGAAACTGATTAGGTTTGAAAGGATAGTAGGGTCATCAGAGAGAATATTAGACAAAGAGGAGGGAAGGCCATAGCGTTAATCTGAGGGAATTGAACTGAGGACATTCTGTGGGGACATGGAGAACAGGAAGATCAGAATTACATATGCTGCAGATTGGAGTCGGTGTCTTTTGCAGTAAGTAACCATGTATGAGTTGTGTATGTCCCAGCCGGAGTCTGGTAACGATTACATCATTTTTTCTTCTGCTCAGGTCAGTCTTCCATGGTCGGTTAATTTGGTGAAGTTTATTTAAACACGGGATGGCCAGCTATCGTTGGTTCCATAGTGTGCCCAGAGACAACTTTAGGTAGCGAACGAAGTCTGAAGCTGGTACCGGAGTGTTTAGTTTTAGCTTACCGTTAATTTTTAGTTTTGATAGAAACCGGTTCTAAACGATTTTATCATTATGTTGTTAATTTAAATTTAAAAAAATGTTATTATAATTTATTTGGTGCACTATATTATTATTTTTCGAGCAAAATTTTTATTTTCATAATTTACCAGTTTTGAATATATCAAACTTTTTTTTTATTGTTTCGAAAGTAGTTTTCAACCCTTCTATACCCCTTAAAGTCCTTTTTCTTTAAAAGTTTTCACATTCGTCACATTCGAACTAATTATGTTTGTGTAAAAATGTAGTTTTTTATAATCTGTTTCATTTCTATTAAAACGTATTTTTTCTTCGAAATAGGGTCTTACTTACTTCTGCACCATTAAATTACTCCATCTTAAATAAATTTCGATGTAATTTTAGTGAACCATATTAACGTTATCAAAAATAAAATAGCAATAGTATATAAGAATATAAATGAGTTTCTAGAAATACATAATCTAAATATAAGCAAAACAAATTTGATGACATTCAACTACAGAAAAATTAACATAAACTTAAATAAATACGGACTGCAGGTCACAGTAAAGGACCAATTAAAATACCTAGGCGTTCTGATAGATAAAAACCTCAAATTTTACGATCACTACAAGTACATAAATGATAAAATTACGAAATTTATTAATATATTCGTAAACTTTTTAACAATAACAATCAGATGAATTATAAAAAAGAAGTAATGATATATAAAACAGTGATATTATCAAATATTTATTATATGGTAGTATTATTTACAAGGATATGCTAAAGTTCAATAAATTCCAAAAATTTTTAGCGAGCATACACAAAATATCATAGCATTCAAACTAATCGAAGCTTACAAAACAATAAATTATACAAAGCATTAGTTATAGCGGGAATATTCATACTTATTGTTAGAAATAGAAAAACATATATCAATATTTTTGCAATCAAAAATTAATTGAAGGTAGGACAAACTTTCGAAAATATCGCATATACAAATAATGGATATTATATAATAGAGAATAAAATTTTAACAGCTAGAAAATTCAAAAAATTAATCAGTGAACAGTTTGTAGAAAAGTTTGAAACGGTGTGGATAAGTCATAATAGAATAACGAAAAATTGTTTTCCAACCATTAAGGAGCGGCTAAATAACCATGTACTATACTCCAAACTTTTACAATGTACAGTTTATATCAGGACATGGAAATTTCAAAATCTATCTCAAAAGATTTAATGTAGCGGAAACCGAAAATTGCATTATATGCAACGAGCAGGACAGTGTACAGCATATCCTGAGTGGATGCAAAGTTTTAAATATAGAGATAGCGAAAGACCGTGGTGAATTGGTTTGGGAAAAAATGAATATTTTCAATAAATTGGCCCCAAAAAGAAATTGGAATACAGGAAGTTCAATATTAATTTATAATAATATTACAGTATTTTAAGATAAGATTAATGATTTTACAATGTGGAGTGGAGGAATCTAAAACTTAATTGGATGGTTTCCACCGCTGACCACATTAAATTTTTATATGTAAAATAAAATAATAATAATAAAAAAAAATATTAACGTTATCAGTACAAAAATTTAATTTGCTCAATCTACTGGTTTCAAATATGTATTATTTGTATTTTTTGGAAACATTTTTTAATTTTTTCTATTTATTTAAATTTAGATTTTTGAAAATTTTCCTTCCTACAAGTTTTTAATTTTTGTGTAACGTTTATTTTTTTAATTATCTTCATCGGGTATTCCAGATGAAGCGCTGATTTATTTACTTTACCTTAAGTGGTGCCATCACAGCAAAAAAAATTTTTTTTATATATTTTTTTTTTTTTTGACTTTAGCAAGAACCAATTAGCCTAAGACTAAATGAATATAACTAACATTAAAAATAATTTTACATCAATTCTGTAACGTACGATGTATCTACATAAATAAAAATATACACATCGATATTATCCGAACGCTAACAACGAACTTAAAATATACGGGTGGTAATCTATAGAAACCCACTTCATAGTAAGCTCATTTTGAAGCGCCGTATATATAATTATTTGTTTTTTTTTTTTTGTTTTTATTAGCCTCGCCCTTGACTTTGATCCAACCACTTGAATGTATTATGTTAGGAGATTAGATTCTGAGGTGAAGGAGACGAAAAGAAAAAAGGGATTGAAGTAAAGTAATTATCGCTGAAGATGGGAAGGAAAGGATAAAGGAAGCACTGTAAGGAGCCGGATGACCAAAAGCCAAGATTTTTAAATACAAAAGAAAATGTTTGCTAACAAGAGCTGAACATTCCAGGAAAACATGGTCTGCTTCGCATTCAAAAGGAAAATCATTGTTGTGGAGGGAATAGTAAAAATAAATTAAGGAAAAACAAATTTGTATTTAATATTTGTTTTTAATTTTATTTAAAAAAATAATTTAAAAATATTCTCAGTGTAAATAATAATTTTAAGTGCCCTCACGATTCACATGACTATTTGTAATCTTCTCAAAAGGCAATCGAATTAAAGAATTAATTGCAAATCGAGTGAAATTAAAAATTTAACAATTAAAAAATAAAATAATCAAATTTATATTATTTAATGAATAAAATAATATTAAAAAAAATTTTAACGGCTTTAAAAATACGTACTCAAAATTATGGTATAAATGTTTTTTCTTTTTCGCACTTCTATAGGAAATATTTTTTTTAGCTATTAATAGATTTTAACAGAAGCCTATGCGCATCTTATATGAATAAAATTTGCAATGTAACATATTTTTAGACCAGAGAATTTAATTTCGATAATCGAGAAAAAGGACAGATACTTGGTTCCTTTTATTACGGATATGTTTTGTCTGAAATTATGATTGGTTGGTTGGCAGATAAATATGGCGGAACGAATACTTTAGGAATCACTATAACCTTTTCTGCCTTAGCCAGTTCCGCTTTACCATTTGTGGCTGAATTCGGAGCGTTTTACATAATTATTTTTAGAGCAGTTATTGGAATATTTGAGGTAACTATCGAAACACGATTTTAATAAAGATTCCGATTTATTTCATAATTAAAATAGGTAGCGTTTGTGATAATTTTTATGCATACCGCGAATGCATGCAAGACCATATTTAGAACTGATTGCGATCACTTGCCATTGCAGTACGAATGCAATCCAAGTGTGTCTATGCATCAACCCGCAGCACATGATTACTGGTGATTTCCCATTGCCTACCACATGATTATTAGAGATTATTCAATCATTTGTAATAATATCTGTTGCCATCTGGGATCGAATTCAAGATCTCCATTACAAAAATCAACTGCTTTAACATCACAACAAAAATTTATTATTATTGATATAATCAGTTGTAACCTTACATGAAATCTTCATGTTGATGCATTATTACAAATGCAAATTGTGAAATTTTACTTGTTCCAGCAAAACATTTGAATGTATTCTGTAAGCGCGAACGTTTAATTAAGTATGAAATACGCTATAGCGTATAAAATCCTACACAGTCTCTACAGGGATTTAGGATATTTATACCTTAAAATCAGCCGCAATATTAAAATAGTGTGAGAGAGAATGCGAGTGTGCCTGAGAAATTCTATTGTCAGTCAGTGAGCAATGACCATCGCACGGCCAAGCGCGCATCTTTCATGGTCGATTCCAGTAGGCAAGAATGGAAATGAAGAAAAGATTCAATCGGATTTTTTCGCAGAGTTAACTGATGTTTTCATATGTTAAAAATCGGTCGTTCATCAGAATGGTCGCTGCTCAAGAAGTAGGTACCAAGAGTTTACAGTGTGATATAGTAAAATTACTTGTCAGGATGGTTAATTCTGTTATTTGAATTATGCGACCATAAACAGTCGAAAAAGGCAAATGCACCAAATCACCGCCGATGATACATACAATTTTGCTTTTATCTATTCAATTAACCATTGCAAAATATTTATATATATGTATATATATATATGGTATTTGTTTATTATTGTCTTTGTAGCGGCTGTTTGATCTAGAAAAAATTAATGTAAAGATATTTCGCAATATAAAATTTTAAATATTATCGCCTACCCGAATATAAATTTAATAATAGTAATAATCATAATAAACTTCTAATAATAAAAATAATTTTCAATAATAATTTAAATTGCCATAAATAACTAAGTTCAGAATATCAAAAAATATTGCGGTTGTCATCCCTGAAGGCATAAAAATGAAACTACAACGTTCCACTGGGTATCGTTGGCGAGGATAAACATGAATTTTAAATAATTTTCTTTCGTAAAATGTGTTAAACATTAGTAATGACGAAGTAAATTAATCACTGTATATGCACTTACATAATGTTATATTTCCATTACATTAATGTTTCATTTTCCAACAATGTGCCTGTTTCCCGAAAACTTACTGCTCCTATCAGGATGCATACTTGTACTTCTCGAACCTTTTCGATCCATTTTGCACTGAAATATACGCGACAAATGGTATAAAAACGCGTGAAAATAGACGTATCTTCTTCAAACGCAGAAACAGAACCAAAAGGACCATCGGTTGCGTCTGTCTTAACTGATTTTTACAACAAGCATAAATCATAAAAGGCTCAACGGCTGCTCTTTATAAAAAGCACGAATTATAAAAATGCGCACGTCCAAATAATCGTAGTAGCCGAAGGATCCGTGCGGCGGTAGCAGCCGCTCCGAACATTAGCGCCGCGTTTTACGCCTGTAACTTTATATCGACATCGAATTTTGAAAAAACATTTTTGATCCACCTATTCTACATGGTTTTTAAAGGTGATTTACAAGAAGAAAAAAAAACGAGTTCAGTCAAGCATGAGGTTTCATGCGCTGAGGATTCCGTATGAAAGTTAACAATGACTATAATTTTTTTTTTTTTTTTTTTTTTATACGGAAATAAGTTTTGGGTCTCACTGAGCAAGTATGCCCGTTATGTGAGTGCCCAACCTCTTATTATCGTTTATTTGACATACAAAATTTACATGTTATCATTCTTACATCTAACTACATCTTAAACCTAAACTATTTCGCTAAGTACGTCTTATACAAAGTTGCACACATACCTAATGCCACATTTGTGCTGATTATCACATACATCCGCGAATATGCGAGAATGGAATAGAATCGGATGATAATATAGTTAAACAGACCCCGCCTATCCCGAGAAGGGGAACAAGCGGGACCTCTCAAGTATCGCACCATTCCATCAACCACTTCGCTACTTCCTTCTTCCAAATACCAATTTTAGTTTCGTTAATTATATGTTTGGGAATCTTACACATCAACCTGATTAGCACCGCCTCATCGGTATTATCGATTCGTAAATTGACCCCTCTAGGGTGAACATAATAAACATCATTTGGGTCCCTAGTTATCCTGTTTTTAGGTCTGGTGGGTAACTCTACGTTATTGAGTTTATATTCTAAAAGTCTATAATAATAAAACTGCAAGTATGTAAGAAAATTTGTTTGAATTTATTTTATTTTAATTTAATATCTTAATAAATTTCAGAGATCTTTTCTAATAATAATTTAAAACAGTAAAGCAAAATACTAATTTGAATCGAAGGCTTAGACTAATTTGAAGTGCAATGTAATGGTTATAAAGAAAAATTAATTAAATCCTTTTTTTATTTATTTAATTTTTATTTATTTTTGTAAATTATTGGTTTAGGTTTAATAATACTAATATTAAGGTTTTATGATTTTTTAAAATGTATAATTTTGTTAATCCCTACACCTATCTTTCTTGAATAGCCGACCGTTAAAGACATTTAATAAATATATAAACGAAAACACGCAATAAATATTAATTAGAAATAATATTAATGCTACGTATCACTTTGCTGCGGCTGCTAGAATGTTGGTGCTCCTTGCTGGTAGGTTGGTGTACGTTGGTGATTGCATCCTGGATTCTCGGGGAATGGGAGGGAGAGACACGGTAATCGAAATTGTAGTTTACGAATTTTGTAAATGTCACTAATTTGAAAACCGAATTTCGAGGCGATTTGGTTACTAGCACCTTGTTGGATCAAACTTCTTTCGGTTGCAAGACGAACTGGTTACTTTACTAAAAAGGTCGATATAGTTCCGCGATGTGACAAAGACTGTCGTTCTACTTAGATGATTTTTCAACAATTCGGTTTTTTCTTTCGACTTGTTTTTTTTTTCGTGCCATTTACTGCTACATAGGCCAGAGGCAAGGTGAGGATATAGGCTTAAATATTATTTATGAAGTTAGTGATGGAAAGGAAGTGAAGGAGTCGGTTTAGTGACATGGGATCATCTTGAAGAATGGAGAGCAGAGTTGTTGGTAAATTACTTATGATTCTATGGTGAGCGTACAAAGGACATTCGGTGAGAAAATGATTAACGGTTAATTGAGTATGACAGGTGCTACATATTGATGGAGGATGATTTCGATAGAGGTGACCGTGTGTTAGGATAGTGTGGCCTATGTGCAGTCTACAAATAATCGTTTGCTGTCTGCGTTGGCGAAGTTGGACTGCCCATAGTTTTGTCGTCGGTTTGACTGTTCATAGCTTCACCGTGGTCGGAGTGTTCCACCATTGTTGCTGCTTGTCGAGGGTTGCCTTGACGTGTTTCATAAAGTCCTTTTGCGGAACTGATATTGGTGGATATGGCATCATCTTCGCCGCTTCTTTCGCTGCCTGGTCTGCTACTCGGTTTCCGATTATTTCAGAATGACTCGGTATCCATGTGAAATTGATCCGAGTGTTTGGTATGTTCTGTAGGATTTTAACTATGCTCTTGGCTATCGGATGTTGCGTTCTTTTTCGAGTATTTTTAATGCTTGTGATGGCTGCCAAAGAATCTGAACAGATCAGTACTTTTAGTAGGTTTTTCGAAATAGCTTCCTGGGTAGCCAATAATAAGCTGCATAGCTCTGCCGATAATATTGAAAAATATGGAGGCAATGAGTAGCGAACGATCACATTTGATTCAGTAGTAACTGCACAGCCTACAAAGTTTGATTGTTTGGGCTCATCTGTATATAAGATGTGATGATCAGAAAATTGCTTTAAAAGATCTGTATGCGCCTTAGACAAATGATCTGTATTGTTTCAGTCCATGTTCGTAAGTGTTAAATTCGTTCGGAATGGATTGTCAGACCACGGAGATAATGCAGGTAGAGAATCGCTGGACATTATCTTGACGTGTTGCATGTTGAGGGTCTGTGTGATGTTCTTGGCTTGATGATATAACATATATTGTGCATATGGCGATGAAATTTTGCTATTTGTTTGTACAGGACCTGGTAAATTTGGAACTGATTGTAAATGCGTGTGGAACTTCGTGAGAATATTTTTCCAGTGGAAGCTTAATGGCCATATTGACGTTTCGCAGTGTAAGCTCTGTACTGGCGAAGTCCGTAATGCTCCTGTTGCTAGTCTGAGAGCAGTGGCTTGGATTATGCCAAGAGTTGATCGTGTTCTTGAATTGGCTGATGCATATATCGGATAACCGTAGTCACATTTTGAGCGTATTAATGCTTGATAAATTTTAATTAGAGAGTGTTGGTCGGCACCGTATGAGGTATGCGCCAGTTTCCTCATTATGTTCAGTTTTCGTGCACAGGATTTCTTAAGATAATTTATATGGTCTCTCCAATTCAGTTTGTCGTCACATATGAGTCCCAAGTAGCGAACTGTACGAGCAGTTGGAATTAAAGAATTGTTCAATACAATTTGTAGCTCGTGGTTACATTTATGAATCTTACAGAAATGTACAGCAGTGGTTTTAGTCGGTGAAAGTTTTAATCCATTGCGGGTGGACCATTCTTGTACTCGATTTGTAGTTTATTGTGGTACTGACTGCCCAGCTGAGGGGTCATTATAATTTACGAATATAGTAAAGTCGTCCGAAAATAGCGCGAATCTTACTGGAAGGTCGATTATGTCAACTATGTTGTTTATAGCGATGTTAAAAAGTATTGGGCCAAGTACGGACCCCTGTGGAACTCCGTTGAACCGATCGTGTACAAGCGAGTTCATACCATTGACGCGAACAAAGAATTTACGATTCTGCAGAAAGTTGTTAATAAATATGGCTAGTCGACCTCTAATGTTCAATTTATATAGGGTCTTCATGACTCGGTCTTTCCATATTGTGTCGAAAGCTTTGCTGAAGTCGAAGAAGACTGCCAGCACATGTTGTTTTCGAGAAAAGGATTCTAGAATAGAGTTTTGTATGAAGAATGCCTGATCGATTGCTGAGCGACATGGTCTGAAGCCGCACTGTTTATTTGTGAGTAAATTGCGAGATTCTAGTTTCTACTGCAGCCTGTAGTTCACAATTTTTTCAAATAACTAACAAAGGGCTGATGTAAGCGCAATTGGGCGGTAACTGTCTGGTAATAATGGATTCTTATTAGGTTTTAGGAAAGGAATAACTATCACTAATCTCCAACTATCAGGAAAAGTTCCAGAATTCCAGATCTTGTTGAAAATATGTAGAAGTTGTTTGTGTATTTTAGAAGTGGAATTTACCAACATTGTGATGTAGAAACCGTCGTTGCCCGCAGCAGTTGGTTTCATTTGTTTTATTCCGAACTGTAGTTCTGCAAGGGTTGTGTCTCGGTTGAAGGGTTCATTGTTGGGCGAGTTGATGTTTAGCGTGGGAAGATTTGGTTGTCCATTGGCGTTGACAGATTGTGAGAAAAACTGAGCAAAAATGGAAGCTATTTGTTGTTTATCAGTATACCGTGTCTGGTTGAACTGGATCGATGATATAGCTCTGTGTGAAGAAGAAGTTTGTTCTAACACATTGATTTTGTTCCACATTTCGCGTGATGGGGTGCTAGGTGTAATTGTCCTTGTATATTCCATCCAAGATTTGCGTTTAGCTTCTTAATGGTATATTTAGCTTTGGCTCTCATTTTTCTATAATATATATGATTTTCTAGCGTATTAGTGGCTTTAAGGTTTTTTAGAGCTCTTCTTCTGTTTGCTATATCAATTGAGCAGGCTTCATTCCACCATGGAACTATCTTGCGGCGCCATCTGCCAGGACATGTAGCAGGTGAACATGCAATAGCAAGGTTTACTAGAGAATTTGTGAAGGAATAGACTATGGTATCTATGTTAGCTGCAAGATCGACATCTTGCAGCTCATCACACAATGAGTTGTATTTCTTCCAGTCAACTTTTCTGTGGTTCCTGTATAATAAAACAAACTTTAATAACAAAATATTTTAAGTTTCCTTTAAGTTAGTTTTAGCTGATGATGGGTTATGCCCGAAAACGTTTCTAAATAGGTATTTATCTAATTTATTGTTCTATATTGTTTGTTATTAAAGTTTGTTTTATTATACAGTTTTAACAAACAGGATGTATTCACCTACATTTTCTGTGGTTCTATCTAGGAGCAATGGGTTGAACGGGTCTTGTTTCTGATTTTTCTGATATAATAATAGGTACATGGTCGCTGCCAGTTAAATCTGTGTGATAGAATGAATTCAGTTTGTTGGTTAGCTGCGGAGAAGTAATAACGAGGTCTAGAGTGGACCACACTCGGTGCGAGAAGTTGTAATGTGTTGGTCCTTTGTTTATCAAATTAAGCTGGAGGTTATTTATGAGATCTTAGACTGCATGCCCTTTGGAGTTTTTTTTTTTTTTTTTTTTATTTTTAAATAAGAAAGTTGTGGGTCTCACAAGGCAATTTTGCCCGTTTCGTGAGTTCCCGTCACCCTCATTATCGTTTATTTGACATAAATTTACAATTTACTAATAATATTTCAATACATCTAAAATAATATTTCTTATCACTATAGTAATTAAATTAATTTAGTACAGTAACTTATGACTACACACTAAGCACCTATACATCACCAACCAGTCACACTCAAAATAATCATCCCCACTAATGTAAAAGAAAGAAGATCTTTTCCGCTACATTATTGAAAATCATCTACATGCACCTGTTGTAGTTCCTGTGCTGAGCAAAAAGAAATTTAGGAACCTAATTTACTAAATAAAGAAGTCACCGACATGGTAGTACAAATAGAAGAATCCACGAAAGTTTCTTAATCTACACACCAATCTATCAGCCATTTTTTTACGTCTTCCTTCCACACACCTAATCTTTTCTCCTTTAATATATTACTTGGAATTTCCCATAGTAATTTAATTAGTACTGTCTGCTGTATATTATCAATCCTTAAATTGGTCCCCCTTGGTTGAATAAAGTATTTTGTATTTCGATCTCTCGTAACTCTAGTTTTAGGTCTTGATGGTATTCTGATATTATTGGTTTTGAGCTCCAATAATCTATAATAATAATAATACATTTTTGGCGACATCACATTGTTTACCTTCCACCATGATGATGTTGAATTATTATGCCCCCCATGAGGAAGCAGTAATTTTAAACATCTTTTCTGCAATTTCGCTACCTTGTCAAGTTGTGATTTCTTCGCTTCTCCCCATATTTGAATACCATATATTATCCTAGACATTATCATTGCGTTAAAAAAGATTTTTAGTGTTTCATATGGAAGTACTTGTTTCATCTTATATAATGCTGGAATGGTCTGTCTGATTTTTACACTTAGATTTTGTATATGTTTTTTCCAATTCATATTGCTATCTATAAAAACCCCTAAATATTTAAAATCCTGCACCTTTTCTAATGGTTTACATGCGCAAACTGGACTGTTGTTCCTTAAATATAAATCATGGACACATTCGCTACTGTGGATGATAATCCGCGGTTCGTGAGTAGCATGTATACCGTGAACTACCCCAGCTGGGACTGTGCGCGTTGAAATCGCCTGCGATGATAATAGGTGTCGGTAGGTTGTGGAAGATTTTTATTAATTGATCGCCAGGTACTTGCTGATGTGGTGGTAAATAGACAGAACATACGGTGACCCGTTCATTCTGTATATATGTTTGTATGGCAACTATATCAAGCTCTCAATACGTTAGACCGTTATTAAATATTTCTTTTTTATTTATTTACTAGCATAATGCGTTAAATTGTTTAACAAAACGAAATACTATTCGCATCTGTTTTTCATCAGGCGGACGTACCACCTAAACAATGATGCGGGGAGTCCGTTCCTTTCATTACAGTTCATAGCAACACTAACACAAGCCGTAATGAAAATAACCAAACCGAAACCTGCAATCCCGTTCCGTTTTTTAGCCCCCGTACTAACACTACTAACGCAAATTATAACAATCCGAACCAAATTCTAAAAACCGCTGCAGCCTTGTACTGCGATAAAGCTAAAAGAAAAATAACACCGATCCCGTTTATTCCGTGCATTCAGGAAACCCACTTCAAACAAAACCAACATTTAAAACTAAAAAACTATAAAGTTCTCGAATCAAATCCGGTGCTTGCTAGTTGTGGGCATGGGGGAATAATATTAGCCGTTCGTGCGGATAATAACTTTCAACAGATAATGTTACCATCCGATATTCAACCAGTAACAGTCGAAATTCGTACGCCAGCTCCACGGGAGTCTCTAAACATAATTCCAAACCGTATTTAGAAACTTTTAAAGTTGCCAAAAAGTGCAAACAGTCCCTCCCCTCTAGCGCCGCGAGTATTACAGCTAAAAATTTTGAATACGGTTAAACATATGCGCTTCGACATGTATTTCTCAAGTTTGGAACATCAAGGATTGGAAGTTTCGTTAAGGAAATCACTTATGGTTTCGTTCTCGACAAATAACGATCTTTCCTTCGATCATGACCGGAAAAAAATATTATTTTTGAAACTTTTGAGCTTTTGGCGCCTAAGAGTCTGAATTTGAAGTTGAAACCCTAGATGTTCCAAAGTAAAGAATTAAACAGGGATGCACATTTTTTTATCCTTGTTCGAAATCTTGAACTACAATACATAAATTACAAGGGGGGTTACACATAATTTTTCACGATTTTATGAAATTTAAATAAATTTCTAACAGTTTCGTTAAGAAAATGAAATACGGTTTCGTTCCCGAAAAATAGCGCTCTTTCTAATGATACGCTTGAAAAAAAATTTTGTTTTACAATATTTCGAGCTTTTTTTTTTTTTTATTTTTTTTTTGGGCGCATCAACTATGGACCCTTGCCCAGACACAATGGGAAGAAGAAACAACTAACTAGAACCTAATTCGATTGGAAACAGCTGAAATAAAGGAACCAAGGACAAGAACAACAGACTGGGAAGGAAGGGACAAGATGTAAGACGCACAATAAGGAGTGGGGAGCCCCAGCTTTATAAGGTGAAGATAGAAAAGAGAGCGCTCTGCAGAAAGAGCAGAGCACTCGAAGAAAATGTGATCAGCATCACAGACAACTGCTTCATCTGGATACAACGGACAATGAGGAGAGGGAAGCAAAGAGAAACGATAGCGTGAAGAGGGCAGCGGTGTGTGATTAAAGCGCAGGCGGACAATAGAGGAAATTATAAATCGTGGAAGAGAGGGAAACTCCGAGAACCATGTATTAGAAGAAAGTGTAGGTTGGATTGAAAGGTAGAAGGAACGATTGTTGGTAAAAGAAGAAGGGTACACATCTGACCAAAATCTGAAGTGAAGCGTCTTAATTAGGGGTAATAGATTAACAGCCGGGATTTTTTTAAAATAGAAGCGAGAACGAACAGCAACCTGAGCCAAAGCACCCGCCATTTCATTACCCTCGATGCCTTTGTGACCAGGAACCCACAGTAAGTCAATGTGTACAGAGTGATGGAAAGAAAGATTATAAATGAGAGATCGTATACGAAGAATGAAGAAGTCAGAAGAGGGAGGAGGAAGCGGTGAACTGATAGCCTGGAGAGCACCCATGGAGTCAGAAATGATTAGATAGTCGGAGGACGAACGATTGGACGAGATATGTATGATCGCACGAAGGATAGCCATCAATTCGGCCGTAAAAATAGAACAGAAAGATGGGAGGCGAAAGGATTCGGAGAAGTTGGAGTCGGGAAGAATAAAAGACGATCCAACCCCACCGGGTCCTCTAGAGCCATCAGTAAAAACAAGTGAATGAGAAGGAAAAAGGCAACTGACCGTACTGCGAAATTCCTGTTTAATGACGGTCTGAGGCATAAACTTAGAAAATTTAGGGAAAAAATGTACTTTGGGAGGGTGTAAGAGGTCGAAATAATTGAGTGAGAAGTACGGAAGATTATTACTGGATATAATATGGGAGGAAAAATGGCTAAGACGTTGAGAAATAGGGGCTAAGATAGGGATTTTATTAGAATCAAAACGCCAGTTCTTGGCAATGAGAATGTAGGAAGGAATAAGTTGAGACGAAGTGATAGGTAAACGTTTGGAAAGGAATCGATAGCCCAAATAAGACCTTCGAACTGAGAGGGGAGGTATGTTAGATTCCGCGAGCATTGCTGAAATGGGAGAGGATTTGAGAGCACCGAGGCAAAGACGGAGACAGGAGTTTTGTATTATATCTAATTTGGAAAGAAGGGATCTGGAGGCACAACCATAGATAAAAGAGCAGTAATCAAACTTGGAGCGAATAATGGATGTATACAGGGAAATGAGCAGATGAGGATCACCTCCCCATTTGGTTGGAGACAAGGATTTTAGCAAGTTCAGTCTTTTAACGGCAGAACAAGAAAGGTGGCCAATGTGCTCAGAGAAGGTTAGACGACTATTAAGATAAATACCGAGATAGCAGAAGCAAATAACACGGGGAAGAGAAACTTGATTCAGGGATAGGTTGACTAATGTGGAATTGTAGGGGCGGAGAGTAAAAACCATAGAAGAGGATTTAGAAGGAGAAACAGAAAGGTGAATAGAAGGTAGGGACTGTTCAAGTGCAAACAAAGACGAATTAAGAGTTTCGTTGGCGATTACCAAGTCATAGGTAGAGGAAAAAAAAAGAATATCATCCGCAAAGAATAAAGAGAGGGAGTTTAAAGGAAGAGATGCTACAGCAATGGTATATATATTGAAGAGGGTGAGGCTGAGGGGGGAACCTTGTGGAAGACCGCGGAAAACACTTCTTGTAGCTCGAAGCCACGGAGAGGAAATGTGGATAATGCGATTTATCATAAGATTAATAGTCAGCGAAATGAGTTTGACTGGGAGATTAATTGCGGCCATTGCGTCTTTTAGACTAGGTAGATGAACGTTATCAAAGGCTGAGGATAAGTCGATAAAAGAAGCCAGCGTGAAATGCTTATGTATGAAGGATTTATAAACGTGGGAAACAAAGGAGCTAATACAATCGGCAGGACCAATGCCTGGTCGAAAGCCAAACATGTTGGAAGGAAGTAAGTTGTTATGTTCCAGCCACCAAACAAGACGTTTATTCAGCATGCCTTCGAAGAGTTTCCTGAAACATGATGCCAAAGAGATAGGACGTAAGGAAGCATTTTTTTCGGGGTGAGAATAACGATAAAGGAGTTCCAGGAAGACGGAGTAATGCCTCTGGATAAAAAGGAATTGAAGAGTTCAAGGAGAAACGCAAGTGACTGCTCAGACAGATTTTTAAGGACTATGTATGGAATACCGTCTATACCCGATGTAGGACTGGTAGAGTTTAGGAGAACAGACTTCAGTTCATTGATATTGAATGCAGATGTTAAGGAGTGCGGGGGGGGGGGCTCTGTACGGAAGGAAAAGAGTAAAGTTCATCAAAGTTAGGGACGTACGCGGGAGCAGTGGAGTCGACAAAAGATAATAGGCTATCACGAGTGAGATTAAGGTTAGACGGGTGTTCTGAGAACGGGGATTTGAACGCCTTAGCCATTTTCCAAATATGAGAAAGTGGGGTAGTTCTGGAGAAGGAAGAACAGAAGTTCTGCCAGGAGGACTTCTTTGAGGCTTTCAGCATGTACCTAGCTCTAGCATTAGCTCGCTTGTGAGCAAGAAAATTCTCGGTAGTAGGATTGGAGCGAAAGTTTCTAAAAGTAACTTGACTGAGCCTAAAAGCTGCCTCGCACTCGTCATTCCACCAGAGTGAAGATGCCGACGTACCTCGCTTGGAGCGCATCGGGGGGCGAGATGGAGAAGATAAAGAAAGAGCAGATGTAGCGGAATGAAGAAAAAAATTATAGGATGATATGGGATCAGAGGAAGGACACAAATTAGGAAGCAAATGATCCATAATAGAACGAAATAGAGCCCAGTCCGTTTTGGAAAGATTCCATATGGGAGAATGAAGGGGCCTAAATGGAGCAGGATAAGGAAAATTGAGAGGAGTTATCAGAATGGGAACATGATCACTACCAAAGGTACCCGCAAGAGTCCTCCAGTTATAGTTGAGGCCAGCATTGGGAGAGGAAAAAGTTAGGTCAAGGGAACTGAAGATGGACGGACTCCTAATATATGTAGGCGAGGAATCGTTAAGGAGAACCAAGTTATCGGAAAGAATAGAATTTTCAAGGACAGTACCATTAGAGTTATAGGATGAGCAACCCCAAGAGGGGGAGCGATCGTTCCAGTCGCCACCAATGATAAAGGGATGAGGAAGAGAATTGAAAAACTGAGAGAGGGGAAAGTGACGAAGATCATAATCAGGAGGAACATAGACGGAAATAAAATTTAGGGAGCGGCCAGGGTTAGTAGGAATGGAAATATGTACAATATTTGGCTGATTGTTGTTAGAGGAAAAGTTATAAGGAACATTATGAGAAAGAAAGGGAATATCATTTCTTATGAGGATAGCGGCTCCACCGTAACCATCCTCACGATCATTCCTGACCAGAGTGAAACCTCTAAATTGGAGATTCATTCCAGCACGGAGCCACGTTTCAGAGATAAGAGCGACACTGATTTCATGGAGATCCAACAGACCTTCTAACGAATGTTTATTAGCTCTAAGGCTACGACAGTTCCATTGTAATATATTCAAAGCGGCCACCATGTTTAAGCCTTGGAAGGGTTGGGACAAAGGAAAGTGGCGACAGGGACAGGAGGGAGAAAGTGAGAGAGGCCTCGACAGGTGTAGGAGGCCATTACAAGATGCAAGGACAACAGCGCATAAGTAGAGCTTGGAGGTTGAAGAAAAGGGAGAGGTAGGATAACGGAAATAGAACGGAAAAGAAAGCAAAACGGAGCCAGCCAGATAAAACATAAAGTGGAGCAAGGGGAAAGATAAACTGAGCTAAATTTTAGGAAAGAGAGGCATGCAGAGAGCAAAGTACGAATTGTCCTTCCATTGACACACATGCCGCTGGCATAAAAGGAGGCTTTGGTGCTGAAAACAAAAGGCAACGAAGTAGACAGCCTAATGCCCATTACGAACGCAGAATGTAGATCATGTCTACAAATTATGAGTTGAATTAGGTGCACGTCAGCAATCCTAATAAATGTTCCATAAGCACAAAAGACTGTGCAGCAGAGAGTAGTTCCTATGTATCTCAGTCCAAAGATGTTTTGTAGCAACTTGACATGAGTACATAGGGGAGCAAGAGGAGTAAAGTGAAAAAAACCGTGCCCGAAGGTATTTTTGATTACCTCAGCAACGGCATATTCACAAAATGAGGTAAAAATCAACAAGCACATAATAAGTGCATAATTCATCAGATTTGGGCACTGGAAATATTTGCGGGAAAAGAAAAAGGGGTGAATATGAAAGAGTATAGAATGAGAAAGTGACGAAAAGGAGCAACATCGAAAATAAGAAGCAATGCTTGGCTCCGAGCTTTTAACTTTTATGCTTCTGTAACTATTGAGAACAAAGATTATTGGAGAGAAACGATGATAATGAGTCAACAAAGGAGGAAGAAGAAACAATGTTGTTGGAGTTAAGAAGCTCCATGATGGCCGCCGAGATAATTTGAATTACGGGCGGAGAAACCGAGGAAGGAACAGAGATGTTAGTCAAGGAGGTAGGATTGGTTTGAAAAGTAGTTGGGGCATAGGTATCATTTGTAGCCGGGATATTTGAATGAGTAGGTCTCCTAAGAGCCCATCCATTAGAGGGGTGAGGGATAAAGTTAGAAGGAAGCGGAGGAAATTGAGGAGAAGGAACATATGAAGATTTAGGATTACGAGGTTTGTGGAAAGTGGGAGATTTAGGGCTAGGAGGGGAATAGATTCGAGATGGGGAGGAGGTAGGCCCTTTGGAAGGAGCTCTGTGCGACAAAGGGGACACCGCGGCTCGATCCGCGTAGGTGAATGCTTGTGATACAAAGCGATTCTTATTTAAAGAGGCAGCCTCTTGAAAAGAAATATTTTCAAAGGCCATTAGCCTCTTAATGTCTTTTTGTCTTCCCCATTCTGGGCAAGAACGATCGTTAGAGCAATGAGGGCCTTTGCAGTTGCGACAAAGTGGCGGTTCTTGCAGATTACTGCAGTCTGTAATAAGGTGTCGAGAGGCACAGTGGGGGTAGATAGGGGAGGTGCTACGACAGTGTTTGGCGATGTGTCCAAATAGGAAACACTTCGAACACTGAGTAGGTTGACGGATGCTAGGGGAGACAAGAAATCTCAGTTGGAAAATGGAGACGAATTCCGGAAGAATTGTGTTGAGAAACTTCAATTTAACAGACCTTGTCGGAATTTTCTTTCCCTCGGAAGTACGATGAATTCGGCGGATAGAAATGATGGGAATAGAGGACCAAATGCCCTCCAGGATGTCCTTTTCTGTGAACGATGGGTGGATATCTGTGATGACACCCAATCTGTACAGTAGACTGTTGGGAATGTACGCTTTGATATTGAATTATTTAAGAAAGAGTTTGCGTAAGAACGGAAGGAAATTGGACCGCAATGCGACCCTTGCCGAGAGAATCAATTCTGCTTAGAGGAGTGGACGCAGCGTGAATAAGCCTTGCAAGGGCTAAAGGGTGGAGATTGTCGATGTTTCTATCCTCAGAGCAACCTTCCACGTAGATCGTGAAAGGACTTGGGTGATTGTCGGCAAATATTGCGATATTCATATTGTTATTATTAGCATTACTATCAGAATTATTATGGTTAGTATTACTATTGTTGTTATCATCATTACTATTGTTATTGCCACCACCATTACTATCATCATTGTTATTATTATTACTAATGTCATTACTGTTATCATTACTATTGCTATTATTACCATTGTTGTTATTAATATTATTAATATTATTATTATTATTACTACCACTATTACCATCACCACAATTATTATTATTATTGCTATTGTTATTACTGTTACTATAATTAGCGTTAGTATTATTTTTGTTGTCGGCATCTCTGTTATTATTATTATTGGTATTATTGATATTACTAGTAAGGTGCGAGTTTTTAATAGCATCGGTAGCACTAACGTTAATGTTAGAATTATTTTTGCTTAAGTGATTAATACTATTATCGCTACTATTATTATTTTTATTGTTATTACTGTTATTTTTATTATTATTATTTTTACTATTTTTAGTGTTATTTTCACTGGTATCGTTATTATTACTGCTATTGTCGGCGAGGTTAATGAGGTCTGGATTAGAGAGTCGCAGATCCTTACTAGGGACCGATGAGACCGGAGAAAGGGGACCGGATAACTTACGTTTACTGGAAGCGTCAACCTCCATCTGGAGATGCAGATTCGGTATCGACAACTTACTTTCCTTGGAGGAGGCCGCTGAGCGGCCTCCACTAGACGAGCTTATTGATCAAACACAGAAAATAAGAAATAGAGAAAGGAAGAAGAAAGAAAAAAAAAAAATCGGGGTAACGGAAGAAAATAAAATAAAATAAAATATATAAATAGAAATAAATTAACTCACTTCATTTCCACCCTACTGCTACTTTCCTTGGACTACCGTTCGATCAAAAGCTAACTTGGCGATCCCACATATCAAATCTTAAAGTTAAATGTCATAAATTCCTATCTATTCTTAAATATGTATCAAACACAAAGTATAATGTACCTCCGAAAACTCTCCTCTCCATATACAAATCCTTAGTCATTTCCAGAATAAACTACGGGTCCCAGGCGTATGCGTCAGCCAGTTCCTCTTTACTTAAATCCCTTGATTCAATACACCACACGGCGCTCCGCACGATACTTGCCGCACATAGAACTTCCCCGTCTGTAAGTTTGTGTGCTTTGTTAGGCACTCCCCCACTAAAGTATTTCCGAACCTATTATTACCACCGTGAGACCCTCGCTCTTTTCTCTAGTAAACGCGCCTGTCCTATTGACACAAATGACCTCCCCAACACCCCAGAGTTCCCTAATGACCCTCTCCCAGAAATCCTGGCTCTCCTATCGCAGCACAACGTGAGCGTAATCCCTTTCCCTAACCTAGCTCCTAACATCATGATTCCGCCGTGGGCCCCTTTAAACATTGATGTTAACTTTTCCCTGACGAAGTATAATAAACCCCTGCACACGTTGACAACAGCAACAATGCAAAAATACCCCGACCACCACTTTTTCTACACGGATGCTGCCAAGGCTAACCCAGAGGCTACTTCTTCCCCAACCGCCTGTTCCTTTGAAGTCTGCGACGTGATTCAAAGCATTCGACTGAATGACAATTGCTCGGTACTGGATGCTGAAATATATATGGAGTATTTTTCTGTTTGGAATATTTTCTTTCTACAGAGCCTACATCACAGAAAGCCCTGCTGGTATCTGATTCATCCGCGGCCTTATTGACAATTTCTAATCCCCTCACCAAACATCCTGTAGCAATTCGAACCTAGCAGGTATTATACGAACTTATTAAGAGACAGTGCTCCGTATCCTTTCTGTGGGCGCCCAGCCATGCAGGGATTCCTGGAAATGAACGCGTCGATACATCCGAGCGAGCAGAAATATATTGCCCCTCGCCTAGTAACAGCCCACCTCCACTTTATCTCTCGAACATAATCTTAATAATCTCACGTCCTTATGGAAAACCCATTGGTCCTCGTGTCAGACTTTCTCGAGGTTAATTAAACCCTCAACGGAACCGTGGTGGCCAGAAAAAAGCATCTCCCGCAGAGATTTCTGTGCACTTAGCCGCTTGCGCATAGGCCATACGGCCATGTCGCATAATTTTATTTTGCAAAGAACCCCCTCTCCTACGAATTGTCCTTTCTGTGGCCAAGATGTTGCTCCCTCAACTCCTCATATACTATGCGACTGTCCAGCATTATCACCTCACCGGCCACTTTCAATTAATAACAAAACAGTCTCCAACATTCTTGAGAATTCCCCCGATGCAATTTTATCCATAACACAATTTATCAGAACTAGCGGAATAATCAGATATCTATAAAAACAAATTGCGCATCTTCGTACTGTAATAGCCACAGCAGTTAAACACGGTACAGGATGTTGCTTTCACAAAAAAAAAAAAAAAAAAAAAATAAACATAATGAACTTAATCTTCTTAAGAAAGACCGCTAAATAACCGAATGACGAGCGCAGAGCGATTAAATTAAAACGATCTCACCAGTCTTATCAGCTATACAAACGATGTCTTTGAAAGTGAAGATGCCGTTATCGCCGAACAATCGTTAACTGATAAGCACTCGAGCGAACAACCGATAGTAACAATTAACAGTGCGAGCTTTCAGAGCCCCCAAGTCACTAATTTTAAAGTTGGAAACCTAGATTCACAGCCGAGTTGTTGGCTATCCTTCGCTCTATTATTTTCATTTCCTCGAATCAATTTTCCTTTAAGTTTTTAATTATTTCTGACTCTTTGAGCGCCCTTCAGGCCATATCCTCTCCCCTTCCTGATCATTCGTGTGACTTTGTTATCCTCCGTATACGTTCACTCATTCACAATCTTTCCTATCTCCATTCAGTCAATATTGATCTGCTGTGGGTACCTGGCCACTCCGGCATATTTGGCAATGAAGCGGCTGATTTCTTGGCTCGGGCTGCTGCTGCTTCCTCTCGTCTTTTTTTTAAAAAAATTCCATCCGTTAAACTGCTATCAGTTTGTAAAAGCTTTCATATCCGATTTTATCGGAGATCTAATTTGCTTGTTTGGTGTACTTATCCATGCGGATACAGTACCCTAATGAAATACTAAAAGAGGTAGCAAAAAAAAAAGAACTGAGGAGAATTTGGCAATCTAACAGAGATCCATCAATTAAAACGAAGTTAAATAAGCAAATGAAAAAAGTTAAAATCTTACTATCCAAATTCAAGAACGATAGCTTTAAAAATTACGTGTCGTCACTATCTCCACAGGCTCATGATTACACGTTGTGGAAAGCTACACGAAACTTTAAAAGACCCAAAGAACGATCACATCCGATAAAAAAGTCAAATAACAGTTGGGCACACAGCGATAAAGAGAAGGCTGATGAACTTGGGAAATATTTTGCCGCTGTGTTCAGCCCACTTCCAGGCTCTGATAATCTACCACAGACCTCCTCCAATATGGATATGAGTCGTCCTATAAAGCTAACTTCTCCGCAAGAAATCAAAGCTATTATTAAAAACATGAGCACCAGAAAAGCTCCAGGATATGACCTAATAACAGCAAAAATGCTAAAGGAACTGCCGCGCAAAGGACTAATTATGCTAACATATATCTTTAATTCAATGATAACAACTACATACTATCCTATACAACTAAAGTTCGCTCAGATAATCGTGATACAGAAGCCAGGCAAATCCCCCTCTGAAATGAAATCTTACAGACCAATTGCGCTATTGCCTATAATTTCAAAGCTATATGAAAAGCTGATATTAAAAAGAACAACTGAAATTATAATTGAAAAAGAACTAATACCGGAACATCAGTACGGCTTTAGAACAAATCACTCGACTATTAAGCAGATACATAGAGTTGTCCAAAAAATAGAACGCAGCCTGGAGGAAAAGAAAGTCTGTGACTCGGCATTTCTAGACATCAGCCAAGCGTTTGATAAGGTGTGGCACGAAGGACTTATTCACAAAGTAAGAGCAAAATTTCCATATCCGTACTATAAATTAATAAATTCTTTTCTCCAAGAAAGACACTTCCAAGTAAGAATTGGAAATGAAGTATCCGACATCCATCCAGCTACTGCTGAAGTCCCACAAGGGAGTGTGCTGGGACCACTCCTTTACTTAATATATACCGCAGATCTCCCAGTGCTCGAAGGAAGCCTAGTAGCGACGTTTGCGGATGATACAGCCATACTTTGTGATAACCTCTGCCCTGATGCTGCTTGCAACAATCTCCAAAGTTCAATCAATGAAATATCCGCATGGTGTAAGCAGTGGCGGATAAAAATCAACGAGGAGAAATCAAAACGTGTACTTTTCACCAACAGAAAGATCCTACCTA
This sequence comes from Icerya purchasi, assembly GCA_039619475.1. NCBI lineage: Eukaryota > Metazoa > Arthropoda > Insecta > Hemiptera > Monophlebidae > Icerya > Icerya purchasi. Next base: position 388,422,548 of record CM077116.1, read on the forward strand.
AGGACGTTACCATCAATCATAAAATATTGCCACCAAGTGACAGTGTCAAATACTTAGGCATTCATCTTGACAAAAAATTAACCTGGAAAAAACACATCCAGACTAAACGGAATGAATTACAATTAAAAGTACGGCAGATGTACTGGTTAATTGGACGCCGCTCTAAGTTATCATTAGAAAATAAAATGCTAATCTATAAACACATTTTAGCCCCAGTATGGAAATATGGATGTCAAATTTGGGGCCGCAGTGCCAGGACAAATTTAGCAGTAATACAACGGCTTCAAAATAAAATATTAAGGATAATGGCAAATGCTCCTTGGTTTATATCCAATAAAACCCTTCACAGTGATCTAACCGTTTCGTATGTTGCTGACGTTATAAGAGAAGAAGCGACGAAACATGCTATGCGATTACACGATCACCCAAACAGGACAGCAGTCAATCTGCTCGATAATTCAACTGAAGTACGACGGTTGCGGAGAATAAAACCACTAGACTTAGTAGAATAAATAATTAGGTATCCCTTTGCTGGAAGGAATGCCGTTCAAGTGATTTAAAGTCAAAACTTCCTCTGATAGCTCTAGCAGCTAGGTGTGGAAAAAAAAAAAAAAAAAAAATATCCGATTTTGGTCGGATACCTATGTTTCTTCTTTTTCCAACAGTTGTTCCTTTTACCTGTCAGTCCAGCCTACTCTTCCTTCATATTCATGGTTTCTTTTACATCCCTCCCTTCGTCGTTCTGAAGTTGTTTCCATTGTTCGTATGCGCTTTGGCCATTCTTTGCTACCTTCTTCCAGATTTCGTTTCTCCTTGATTTCTTCTCCACACTGTCCTCTCCATTCGGATGATGCAATTATTTGCGACGCCGATCATGTGTTCTTCCAGTGTTCTTCCCTCTCTGTGGAGCGTTCTGCCTTATATTCTTATTTGCTTAAGCTTGGACTTCCTACCCCTTATTGTGCATCCTATATCCTGTCCTTTCCTTCCCCACTAATTATTCCTGCTATTTGTTCCATTTTAGTTAAAATCTCTGATCGAATCAAAATATAACCGACTTCTTTCCTTACCTTTTGTTTCTGGGTAAAGGTCCTTGGTTGACGAGCCCCAAAAAAAATAAAAAAAAAAAAAAAAAAAAAAAAAATGTTCCAAATCAGAGAAATATGCATGGACGCCTATATTTTCTACTTTCCTCAAAATTTTTAGCTATAATACTCGCGTCACAAAACAATTCTCGCGTTTTTTTGAACTTTTCGGTAACTTTGAAACTTCCGCTAGGAAAATTAAATACGGTTTCTTTTCCGACAGATAGCGATCCTTCCAACGGTATATAACATGATTTAGAAAAATTTTTTTTTTTTCAAAATTTCAAACTTTCGGCGCCCCAAGGGACTAATTTTAAAACTGGAAATCCAGATGTTCCAAACTAGAGAAATATAAGGGGATGAGCATGTTTTTAGCCGCATTCAAAATGTTTAGCTGTAATATTAATGGAGCTAGGGGGAAATGACGTCATTTTTTTTTGTTTTTTTGAACTTTTCGGAAACTTTGAAAGTTTCGTTAAGAAAATGAAATACGGGTTCGTTCCCGAAAAATAGCAATATTTCAAACGATATATTACATGCCCGGGAAAAAAAAATATTTTTTTACAAAATTTTGAGCTTTCAAAGTCCCGGGGTTTTATTTTCAAAGCTGGAGACCTGGATGTTCGAAATTACAGAAATATACTTGGAAGCACATATTTTCAACCACGTTTAAAATTTTTGGCTATTATCACGTTACCAGCCACCAGAGGTAACCAGTTCTGTGATAAAATATTTTACTTTTTTTTTTAAACTAATTTATTCTTGTTACTCTCTCTATTTGGTTCTCTATTTACTCGGCCTTCCGGAAATTACTTCACACACTCACAGGCAATAAACAAACACTTTGCACACTAATTTTCTTTATGTATTTTGTTTTTAATTAACGGGACACTAAACGATTGTGAGATGCAGCTGCATAAAAAAATATATAAACAAATCAACACAAATTATTAAAACATATATACCATACACATATACTTCGTCCTATACTCATTTACACCGCTATACTCACAAATTATTACTACACGAAATATAAATGAATTAATAAAGTCTGGCCTGTTTGATTCCGATCGATGAATACGAGTTCCGCGTTGATTTCTTTGACTGTAGGCACGATGTATCAGCCCGATTGACTCTAATTACTGAAGGCTGGACTCCTCAGCTCCTCCAGCAGCTAACGTGTAGACACTGGATACTTTTCGACAACTTTTGTTCACCCTTGGTCTTTAACGTTTCGACCTCCGGTTGTTCTGTCGTTTGAGCTGGGTTTCTTTCACCTTTCTACTATTTTTTTATTTACTTAACCGCGACTGATAATCGAAAACAATTTACTTTTTGTTTTGACTAGAGTTGTAATGACGACTAAAATTACGAATTTATACAAAATGACTAACAACTGACCAGAACGATAGCGAATGTACATGTAAGGGCACGTTTTGCGTAAAGCGGATTCACACAGCCGCTAACAAAATCAAAGTAATTTCCGTACGCCGAGATCGAACAGATTCCGTTCTATTCATCCGTCTCTTATCATCTTACACAGTCATCTTTGCGAAATTCCTTTTTCATTTTAGATACGCCGTCAGATGATCAGCTGTATGCTTATGAATTACCTATATCAATGGAATTTCTATTTTATATATATATTTCAGACATAATTCTTTCTTTCGTATTTTAAATCATTTCATCATATCTGAATTCAAATAATTCCAATTTTCTCGCCGACCCCATCTATATCGTATCACGATACTATAATACTCGCAGCGCTAGGGAACACATCTTTTTTGCGATTTTTTGAGCTTTACGGAAAGTTTGAAAGTTTTGTTAAGTAAATAAAATACGGTTTCGTTCCCGAAAAATAGCGATCTTTCCAACGATATATCACACGCCGGGGGGAAAAATTATTTTTATTCAAAATTTTGAGCTTTCGGCGCCCCTACGGAATCCTAAAAAAGTGTAATTTGTGTGAATTTTATTTCTTATCATAATAAAAATAATACACATTGTAAATTTTAATATTAATAATTATTTTAAATTATGTATAGGGTGGATTATATCCATCCGTACAAGCCGTATGGGCGAAATGGGCTCTGCCGGAAGAAAAAACCACTCTCGTTACGATTTCGTTTACCGGAATACCCATCGGAAATTTTATTGGTTTTCTTGGTTTTGGATTTTTAGCCGACACTTTTGGCTGGCGATTCCTATTTTTCGTTCCTGGTAGGATTTTTTAAAACAATACCAGTATATTTATTTATTGATTTTATATTTTTTTCTTATCGCCTAAACTGATACGGTAATATTGTCGGTGAGCGGCGGTTTCAATATTATGTAACTTGTATCTTAACCTTGAGTGTTAAAATGTATGATGAATATGATTAATTGCAAGAAATAATAATATTCTTAGGAAAAGTTTCAAACAAACATGGAAAATTTCGCGCTATTTAAAAATAAATATCCATTTTCGCATTCGGCTACTGGGTCAATATGTGTATATGGCAGATACAAAAAAAAAAAAAAAATTGGTGCGGCTGTGCTGGGACACAGGAAAAATATATATAAGTATATATAAATGAATATAAATATATATAAATATATGCGGTGAAAAATAATAGTCGTTGCGTTGTATGATTTCGTTTCATGATTTCCTTTCACGATTTTGTTTCACAAGCAATTTTTAAGACGTTTCACGTCAAAAAAAAAAAAAAAAAAAACGACAAAGAAAGGAAACAGCATAAGTTTTTCTCCTTGACGTATTGTTTATGTCAGATTCTGTTAAATTTCTTTCCCATTCTACAGCTGCATTTGAATTTAACGTGATTATTTTACATTCTCTATATCCTAATCATGCCGTTATTTTGACCGATGTGTCTAAGGGCCTGATGCGGTTGTGGCCTTTAATAATAATTTATTTATTTAAAGTCGCTCGGCAGCTAAGGCCATTTGCGACACCGAGAAGTTACATCTTATGTGTATAGATAAATAAAAGTAAAGAACATAAACGAGAAGTTATTTCTTGTAAGTATAGATTAATAAATAAAAAGAACAAAAAAGATATCTAAATAATAAAAGAAAGAGAAAAGGAAAGAACGGAAAAGAAAGGAGGTAAGCGCTGCTGAATAATAAACTATATAAGAGGAAAAAGTCGGGTGAGCTTTAAAAATTTGAAGATGTTTCCGCAGGCCTTTTCATTATCCGCCAGAATTTCGGCCAGACCAGCATCCTCCTTGAAGCAGGCGGCTCTCTCTTGTCGAAATTTGCGGCACGAGGTGAGGAGATGTTCCACCGTAACCGGCACTCCACAAATTTCACATGTTCGTTGCGGTAGTTTTTGAAACAGGTGACTATGTGTGTGGAGGTAGTGGCCTATGCGCAGGCGAGCTAGTGTTGTTTCCTCATGTCGGTCCTGTCTGTATGAGTTGTTCCATCGCCGAAGGTTTCACTTGACTTCGGACAGTTTCTAAGAGCGACAGTTTTGTTCCCATTCGTGTTGCCAAACGGACTATACATGTTTTTTTAATTTGGACTTCAGATGTTGGCTGTTTTTCTTATTCTGGCCTCTAAATTTTGTTAATTGCTGTATGCTGGCGTTCCCATTTTGTTTCTCCTTCTCACAATTATTCGGAATCTTTCAAGCTTCCTTCCGGCTGCTTTATCTTTACTGCTGTACCTATAATCACGCTAGATGCAATTCTTTTTATTTCTTCTTCTCTTTTCTTTTCTGATAAATTTCTTTTAATATCTAATTCTGAAAATGTCTTGAAAAGCGATTCCTTCTTTCCTACCATTGCGATCTTTTGAACCTTTCGTTCTTCTTATTTGTAGTTTAATTCATAATTTATTCTGTTTTGTTCAATTCAGATAGATTTACTTTAGATTGTTAGTCTTGCCGGGATTGAAGGTAATGTGATGGCTGATTATTTGGCTTATTTATGAATTTTCAGCGATCACTCCTTCTGAAAATTTCCTGCTCACAAGATCTTATCTGAACATTTTAAGTTTAAATTACGGAATGATATTTATTTCTTCTTCTTCTCGAACCTTAATTCCTTTTGTTTTTCTGTTTATCCGTTTAGTTTTTAGCATTTTACACGCTCTAATTGTGCAATAGTGGACCAATAATTACACTATCGATCATAGGGACTTGTTTACTTAAATTTGCGAACTGCTGTTACTAGCAGTATCAAGTTTTCTCATTCGTTTTTATTAACGCATTGAGCAACACGGTCGTATCATCTGGGAAAATCAACATTTCATAAATTGACGCAGTCAGTAGCATACAACAGCAGCGTTTCAGCACGGTGAGTCTGTTTTTTTACGCTCGAAGAACTTACGTATGTTGAGGTTTTTTTACCTTTCCCACTCCTGTACTTTTTTCCCTAGTCTCTGAGCGTATTTCGCAGTATTTGTTTTTATTTATTCATATTTATATTCATTTGTATATATTATTATTAAGGCGCCGCAAATGAGAGATCAATCTGAAAGCGAAATGCAAATTCTCTGGTGACAAAGAACGACTAAGTGATTTTATTGCAAACATTAATAATGTTTTTGGCGGAAACGCTAAAGCGTGTCTCGTACACTGTGAATACGATTCTTCTAACTAAGCCGAAAAATTTATACGAGAATAAACAGCTCGATTTTGAACTCTCCCCGAGGAGTTAGACACTATTAAGAAATTGCCAAGCCAAAGCATCACACAATATGCCATACTAGGATCGATGATACGAGTATAACAGCTCATATCCTGTTTGACATTAAAACGAGGACTGATGATAAACTCATTCAGGAACAAATATACATTGCACTCCGGTGCAGAGAAAGTGTGGTCCACTTTAAATGAAGACCTCTTAATCGCTTTACAAGAAAAGAGAATCCAGAAATTGCAGAAAGATAATAATCAATTTACTTCTCGAAAAAAAAAAAAACGCGTTATAAAAATAAGCTTTATTCTAATTACGAGTATTATCATAAGAAACTCCCTGATACTTGTTATTGCAGTGCAAAACGATTGACTGCTCCATCAATAGTTACCAGAACTTAGAAAGGGAATCTTTAAACTCATTGTCAGTTGCAAATGTCGAACGGAGGAGGATGCGAATTTTAATAGAGACATCTAAGAAAATAACGTAACGTATAATAACATATTTTATACAAACAATAATGCTATGCACATTACCTTTCATTTTAAGCGGTTAACAGAGATTAAGTTTACCTTTATTATGGATAATAGATTAAGCATTTCTCTTGTAAAAAGGAGTAGTTTGTTAAGGGTACTGTTTATTATGATAATATACCGGTTGAACTTAAAGGAATTTGTACCTGTTCATTTGTAGAAACGGTCGGGTATATATTTTTGACTCTTGCTAAAATTCTTAGTTTAAAATTTTATATAATTAGCAATACCATCAATTTTGCTTGCGGTAGATTACTGGTTATAGATTTCTAAAAAAGATCATAAGATCGAAATAAGTTTCTGCAATCCGCTTATCGTTTTAAATAATAAGATATAACGATTATTGCAAAAGGAAAAATGTTATAAGAATAACTGCGACATTATTAATTTGGAACCTCGCTCCTAGAAAATAATTGAAGTCCCAGTTACCAGCCCTGATTTAGGTAAAGGAGTGATAGACAAAGCATTTGCCTGTAGAAGGTATAGCCAGATCCATTGTCCGCATAAATGACAATGGAAAGATAATCACTATTATTTTAAATTCATCGAGTAAGGAACACATACTAGAAAATCTTAACGTAATGTTAAAGCCGATACGGATATTAGATAATAATATAAGTAATATAAAAACCCTACGTTTTAATGGTACAGCTAATTGTGACGTAAGTGAAGTGTACTAATAAATAATTTACATATACTGATCATTTAAAAGTAGAAGATAAATAATAGTTTATTAAATTATGTTAAGGTATAATGAGCTTTTTTAATTTAGTAACAATGTTAATCTTACGTGTATTACTAATTTTTAACAACACGAGATAAATGCGAGTGATTACAGACATCCAGCACAACTTAAGGAAGAAGTGAATATACAAATAAATGATCTATTAGAGCAAGTCATTATACGGCTGTCTAATAGGCTTTTGTCTTCTCCTTTAAGAATAGTTCCGAAGAGACCACATAGTTCTGGGAAGAGGCATTGGAGAATCATCATAGACTATATAAAACTGAATAACGTAACAGTTGAGTAGATATTCCCGCTTTCCAAAATCGATGAAATTTTAAATCAGTTAGTTCGATCAAAATGTTTTTCTACTTTGGATTTAACTTCTGGATTAAGTTAGATTAAAGTAATGGATTCCGATACAAAAAAAAAAAACAACTGCTTCTAGTACCGGTTTAGGATATTTTGAGTATGTGCGTATGCTTTCCGAATAAAAAAAAAAACACCCCAAACATCTTTCAAAGCTTGATGAACTCTGGTCTCTCCGGTTTACAGGGTAATCAGTATTTCGTGTATATGGATGATGTTATTGTTCATTCTACTAGATTAAAGGAACATTTTGATCGTTTATCATCTGTTTTTGATAGACCAAAAAGTAATAACCTTCGATGGCAACCTGATAAGTCTAAATTCTTAAGAAAAGAAGTCAGATATCGGAGACATTCGATCATCTTTTACAGGCTAGAATATGATTGACCTCTAGTTGACGGTGCTACATTACCTTCGACCTTGTAATGGGTGCTGTAAGAATTAAGTTAGATGTTGTACTTTATCGTAATCCTGGATGGAATTTGTTGCAAGCAATAGTGCAAATTTTAGTTGAGGTGTTAGATGAAAACGAAATCTCTTATACTTTATCTAAAGTGGCCGCATTTAAATATTTACCAGTTGTGTCTTGTGGTGTAGATTGGTCATTTTCTGCACTAAAAGCGATAACAGACATAAGACATAATTTTTGTGTAGAAAATTTAAAAAAAATTTTTATTGCTAAATGTAGTCATTTTTAAATTTAGATTTATAATTTAATATTTTTTTAAACATAGATTACTTTAATAGAAGAAACATCAGTGTGTTAATAAAAATTTAAGGTGAAAAACAATGTTTTATTTTATTTTTTTAATCTTCTTCTTCGTCGCCGTCGCTCGGTTCCGAGCGTCGAGATCTATCAACTGATTTTATGTATGATCTGTCTCCAGGCTATAGAGTCCCTTCTGACCGCGTGTCCGAAGAACCGTGCCACCTGTCTACGGATTGATGGGAGTAAGCGTTCCTGTTCTCTAATATCAAATTCATTTAATACAGATGTGTTGGTTCTCTTCGCTGTCCATGGTATCTGTAGCGCACGTCAGTAGCATGCCATTTCGAAACTTTCACTTCGTTTCTGGCAAGTGAAGTTAATGGTCCATGACTCGGATCCGTAGGTGGAAACTGAAAATATCAGCGTCCCGATCAAATGCAGTTTCCTATGTTTACTTATTCCATGATCCTTCCATAACTTTTCTAAATTAGCTAGAATATTCCTAGCCATGCCTATTTTTATTTTTATTTCGTTTTCACAATGACCTCTTTGATATATTTGGACTCCGAGATAAATCACCTTGTCTGTTATTGCAATATCTGTTAAGTATTGTAGTGGTTGAAGAATTTTATTTTGCCTATCGATCACCATTGAACAACATCTGAATCGGTTCAGTTTTAATCCTGTTTCTTTACTGCACTCCTCTGTCCGACTAAGAATTTCCGCCATCTCTGTTTCTGACGTCGCTAAAAGCACCGTGTCGTCGGCATATCTGAGATTCGAGATTTTCCTCCCTCCTATTGTGATACCGCCCTTCCAGTTCTCCGTAGACATTGAAGAGGAGTAGCGACAAGATACATCCCTGTTTAACACCCTTTCTTATTATGCCTTATTATTTATGTATAGAGTTGTCTTTGTTTTTATCAGATGACTTTACACTCCTGTTTTCTGAAGTATCTTCCATAGTTGGTTCCATCTGACATTGTCAAAAGCTTTGGTGTAATCAAGGAAGCATATAACTGTGCGTGCGTTGTATTCAAAGCATTTTTCTATTATTTGTCTTATATTCAGTATTTGATCTTTTGTTCCTCAACCTGGCGTAAAACCCGCCTGTTCTTTGGATATATATGAAAGTATATATGGCTTCAACCGCTCCTGTATTATATTTATATATATATATATATATATATATATATATATATAACATTACCTTGCTAGCATGGTTTATTAGCGAGATTGTTCTGTAATTTGGACACATATATTTATCTACTTTTTTGTAATGAGGAATATACGGGGATTCTTTTCATTCGGGTGGTCATTTCTACGTATTCCATATTTTTTCACAGACTTGGTGCAGTATATTAACTCCTGGATCTCCCGTAGCTTTTATCATTTCTGCCACTAAGCCGACAATTCTTCCTGAATTGTTATTAGAAAGTTTCTGCATGGCCGTTATAGCCTCACTTCTCAAAATCGACGGTTCATTTAGTTGGTTGATAGGTTCGTGCTCCTGAACATTCTCATCCTTATCACTATGTATGAGCTTGTTGCAACATTGGCTCCATCTATTTAATATTTTGCTCGTTTCATTTAAAAGATATCCGGTATCATCATTTTTTTTTCTTTTTTTCTTCGTGTCCACGGACTTCTTCGCTTGACTCCGAAAATTATTTTCAGACGGAGTCGAGGTCCTGGTTTCGGCAGGATTGGTACGCGATAGCTTGAATTTTTGGTGAAAGTTCTTCAATTTTAGTAAAGCGCGTTCCAGGGGCACCACTTAGAGGTTCCTAATTGGAGAGTAATGTAGTCTAAATTTTTCCGTTATCATTCTCACCTTTCGAAATAAATATTTCGAATTACTTTGGTTTTTGTGATCTTCTATCTCGCCACATATCGATGTGTTTGTTTTTATCCTTCCTTAAAGCGCTTTTTATTTCTACCGTTAATGTTTCCCATTTTCAGAATTCTGAGTGTTATTCAATCCTTTTGTTTTTATCTCCTGTCGCTCTTTTATTAATGTCCACGTTTGTTGCGATATTCACGGCTTGTCCGTCCTTCTGTTTCTTGATTTTCAGGCTTTTGCAGCTTTCTCTATTTTTGATTTCATATTACTCCACAGTTTCTCCGCTGACGAATTCTGTATTTCTCCAGTAGTGATTGATTTTAGGGAATTTTTTACCCAACCCTGGTATTGTTTATTGGTGCCAAGCTCCCATCGATTTGTTATATGTGATTTTTTGTCCAGCCTTTTTAGCTTTAATCTTATTTTAGCTATCAACACATTATGATCGCTTCCACAGTCCATTCCGGGTCTAGTTTTAACATTGTTTTTAAACGTCTCCCATATAGATTTAGTAAGGACATAATCTATCTGGTTTCGTGTGGATCTGTGTTTGGTGACCGTCATGTGTATAATCTTTATGGGTGATGCTGAAAATGAATGTTGGTAATATATAATTTATTTTTTATGCAGAATTTTAAAAGCATCTCTCCTCTTTCGTTCCTGACTTCCAGATCGAATTTCCCTACCACATGGTCATCTTTTTCGGTGGCAGCGCAACTTGTGTATTAAAATTTCCTAAAATAATCAGTATGTCTCGATTAGGAATTTTCCTTCAGTTAATCTCCCGTAGAAGTTCTCTATTTTTTCTTGTGTCGATGCTGGCGTTGGTGCATATACTTGGATCACTTTCAGATTGATAGGTGTCGCCTGAATTTTTACTGCAAGTATTCTGTCGTTTACCGCTTCATATTCTAATACCGCGTGTTTTATATTCTTGTTTACTACAATTGCTACTCCGTTAACACGGTGGTGTTCATTACTGGAGCAAATTATGAGATTATTGTTCATCGATGTGAGATGTCCTGTGTTGCTCTAGTGCGTTTCAGTGATGCCCACGATTGATATTTCTTGTATCATGTTTTCAACTATTTGTTGCTTTCCGGCCTGCTTTAACTCTTGGACGTTCCAAGTACCTATTATCGACTTATTGACTCGTACTTTTATTCCAGTCGCATATTTTCCGCGGTAAATCTGGTCCCCTGTTCCTCCGCAGCCACTCACGGTTCTGGTTCTGTGGTGCCGATTGCCAGTCAGTCGGGTCACAAGGCATATCACTATCCTTAATGAGATTTTTCATAATGTTTAAAGATGATAGACTTTCTTGGATATGTTATCACGGTAGGTTCCCACTTCTTTCTGCGACGCAGTACTATAGCCGGTTGAGTTAATATGTAACTGCCGCCTGTTGGTGCCTGATATCCCGCCTTTAGAGAAAATAAGTTTCAATAGCCTGGGTCCAGTAATGACACAGCTGCTGCCCTGTAACATGATGCTACTAAGGAGGTAGCCTTGTAAGGTTTTTACAGCGGCCGAACCTCGCTGAGATAGTTATAGGATTTCGCAGACTTTTAGTAGACAGTAGTTCCTCATGCTGTCCATCTACATCCTTGTTTCTCATTGTCCTATCACTGCTGGAATCGTCTGCTAGAGACTTTCTACCAGTAGCTGCTCTTGGCTCGCGACTGCTTATTGGATATTCGCAGCTAACCAGTATATCTACTGGCCACTCCACTATCCACCGCCTGTAGACGCGCTCCTTCCCGGTTAGAGCTTCGGGCCCCAGAGAAGTACGTAAGTACCTCTCGGCGGGGATTGTATACCATCCATTATGATATTTTTAGCATCGATTTTCGTGCATATTTTAGCCTTTCATGCTTACTTTTAGTGTATATAAATCCAAACTCTAATTATTACACTTAGCAGTAAGCATTTTTTCTAAATTTTCAGCATGAAAATTGTTTTGTGTCTGGTACGGTAGTTCCTTAAATACGGCCACTTCAAATTTACTGTAAGAGATTTCGTTTTCATCTAACACTCTATCTAAAATTTTCCCTATTACTTGTGTAACAAGCTTTACTTATTGTCCATCCAAAAAATTATAATTTTCTAATAACAATATTTTCAGGAGCTTGCGGTATTATCTGGAGCATAGTATGGTTTTTGAATGTTAAAAGCGATCCAAAAAATGACCAAAAGCTAACAGCGTATGAAAGGGAGAAGTTTAAATTCAATTCACCTGAAAATGGCAGAAAACAAAAGGTCCGTATAATTAGGTCATTTGTATTTTAACATTATTATTAATAATAACCATGATTACGACGGTGTGTTCCCAAATCGATTCCGCTTAATTTTATTTTGCGAATTAATAGGTTTTCTCGAATTGTGAATATTGGAGAAACAATTTTAATTTGTGTCGTAGTAGAAAATGAATTTCTTCAAAGGAAGAACAGAAAAATACAATTTCGCCTCTACAAATCATACTTGGTCACTGATTTGTTTTGTAAATTTTTTATGAAATATAAAGCAGAAAATACGATGTAAAATCAATTCAACGTAAAGAAAATTGGTAAAATTTGGAAAAAAGAATAAATACAACTCAAAAAAACGGGAGAAAAAAAAACGAAAAAGAAAAGATAATAGTTTGAAGCGGGAAAAAAATTAAATTCTGTTGATTGATTTTATAAATGAAATTAAAACACACTAATGCATTGCCTTATCATAGTTTTCATAATGTCACAAGTACAGTGTTGTAAGTTATTTCATGTTATATTTATATATTTATGTACATATAATTTGCACACTCACATATGTGAAAAATTTAAATGTCACTATTTCATTGAATAATAACCTGTTATATAAATACTGGAATCATTAATTATGTTGTTTTTTTTTTATGCTAGCATATTAACTGTTCCGCTCTTTCACATAGTTATCAAACCTCTAAAAGCAAAATTTTACCGTGTTCGTTAATACAGTTCTGCAGTAATGCAAATTTTACTGCTTATTTTCGTCAACGTATGGTTTCTATTCTTCTAAAGTTAGACTGAATGATTTTGCATTTTACTCGATTCGGATAATCTCGGAAGTGGTAGAATAGCACTTGTTGGCTGATTCTCTTGAACACATTTTTTTTAACTTTTTCTAGGTATAATTAATTTAAAACCTAAATATTTCTTTTATTTATATATTTTATTTACGACATGTGACTGCCCTGAACTTATTACGGCATATACGCATGAAAATTATAATAGTGTTGTCCTTTTAAGTTGCTGTTTCTTAAGAAAGGCGAAATTCACTTGTTCCAGATGATTAAATAACGTAAGTTTAGCAGAAATGTGCTAAGGTATAGGGTGAAAACAGTGCTAGCATCTTTTATAATGTGTGAGATTGACAGTGGAACACATTCACTAAACAGGACACCTAGTAAGAACATCTTGAAAACAAGCCACGTTGTTTAATTCCTCCACAGTCCCGGTTCAATTTCTCTGATCGTTAACAATATAAAATTGTTGAATTTTACCAGATGAGATGCATTTTTAGACATATGGAAATCGGTAGTACCTTTTTAGTTACCGAATCTAATACGACATACAATTGACGGAATTTGCAATGTGAAATAATGGTACCGCTCTTTTTGTTTTTTCCCTCGTTATCGTGTGACGTATACAATTAGTGGTTTTGACTGCTAGTGTGGTGTCGATTATTATCCGTTGCTTGCATATCTATTTCGAATAGTTTTAAAGTTAAAATTTAGATAATTTTTGGTAATTGCATTGGAATGATACGAGATCGATGGGAAACAAAGTCTCCTCTTTGCAGGCGTGTAACGTAAACTGCATCCCGTATTTAGTGAAAATGATAAAACTAAATATCTCATTTTCGGTAAAATTTGAAATACATATTAAGTAGTAACAAAAATATATACTGAACCTATGCGAGTTTATAATATTTTGCAAAAAAAAAATAAAAGGAAAGCGATGCGAACGTGCTCCGTTACAAATTTTGCCGCGATGAACACGGCGGATTATTAAACATCCTAGTGTGACCCTAGAACTCACAGAAATACTACTCGGCATCCAGAAACAGTCAATGTTTCTTTAATGATTTTTAGTTTTACTGGGAGTATTTGGTGGAAAGAAAGCACAAATAATCCGTCATCAAGAGAACTTTTTGTGATGAAGACAAGGGCTAAAAATGAATTTCGTACATTTGTTTTTTTAATTACACGAATTTCTAATAGAATTTATTGAATTATTGATTTCAAATGCAAATAATATTAGGAAGGGCCATTATATAGTTTAATTTCAGCCTATCTTTAAAAATATGTATATGGTTCAAACGTTCTGCTACCTTTTTCCTGATTAATTGTATGAATCCGATTAATTGAAACAGTGGCAGAAGCAATAGGTTGAAATTGATGGAATCATCTTCTCAGAGTGCGATATTTTCTACTTCCGGGTAAAATTTTAAAGCCCCTCCGAATAATGATATAATATATTAGAGAGAGGATCATTTGAATAAGGCTTGAGAAAAGTATTAAGATCAGGATTTGATAACAGGTTTCTGAAGATGTAGAGTGTATTATAAAATAGTTGTGGTAGAATATCTGCCAATTCATACATGTTCAATGATGCCCTACGCACTCCGAAGGTTAAACGCAGAAATGTATAATGAACAAAGAATATTGATGTTTTTTAAACATAGATAAAAAAAAAATTAAAAATAATGCACCGATAAAAGATGCGTTACGATGATGTTATTAATACTGCTTCAAATTATCTAGAAGTTTTTACTGTTTTATTTTGCATTATTTGTTAAATTAACATAGAGCGATAAAACCATTGCTATGATAACTGCGTGAGTTAATTGACACCTGTCTGTGTGTCGTCGTCCAGTAATACAATAGCGGAACTTTGTACCAATTTATATAGCTGAAGCAGCCATACCAATATATGTGGTAGCTGTGTGCGCACTGAATCCGTTTTTGTGTTCTTTTGAGAAAGGATTATGTGTTCAATGTTTTACCGCACCAGTTGGATCAGTAAGAATCATTCGAAGAGGCTATAGTTCATCATCCGCGAACATATCATGCTTCTAATAATATTTATAGATATTTTCTGTGTAAAAACTTATTTTTCTAATTATTGAAGTGTTTTTCAAATTGTTTCTTATTATCATTATTATTATCATACGTGCTTTTTTAAGAATTCTTTTCAATTTGACCGTATTACGAAATTTTTAAGGCTTTTATTTTTTTTCTTCAACCATATATATTGAATTTATATTAAACATTTTCTTTAGTTCTTCTTGGAAAATATAGTGTGTAGAAATGAGCATTGTCGAAGGCTACCAAGATATCAAAAAAAGGAAGCAATAAATAATTTTTTATCAATGAATGACGTGTAAACGTCTGCACGGAATGAACTAATATAGTCAGGAAGGCTGTGACCAGAGAAGAAAACAAACATGTTACTAGGTAACAAATTATAAAGTTCGAGCCGCTAGATGAGACGTCTGTTGATTAAGTCGTCGAAAAGCTTCCTGACACAGAAAGTAAGCGGACAAAGTAAAGAAGAGTTAGTTTTAGGGTTAGAGATAACGATGGAGGTATTCCAAGGTAAATGAGTACAACCGAGCGAAGAAAGAAGTTTTAAATAAGTTTAAGAGGAACCGAAGAGAAAAATCGGAAAGATTTTTGAGAATAGAAAGGGAAATCAATTTGCTTCGGGAACAGTATTTGACTAATTCCATGAAAGTAAAATGAGTAACCAGAAAATGTAAGGAGGTGGAAGAAGACAAAATGCGACATGATTCATTTAAGTTTGAAATGTAACAATGGAGTTAATAAAAGAGATTAATTTACAAGCAGGGAACGATGCGGAGAAGAGAATGACGGGGAAGAAGAAACTTAAAAGCTTTGGCCATTTTTTAAACCTGAGAAAGAGGAACATAAACTTTTCCATGCACGTTTTTTCATTGTTTTGAGGATAAATCTGACTTTACTATTGGTTCTTTTATCAGAAAGAAAGTTGCTGATAGTTGGAATAAAACTAAAAGATCTGAAAGTAGTTAAACTGAAATCGAAAGCAGTCTTATAATCCTGATTCTACCACAAATCTCTTTTATCAAACGCTATTCCCAACCTGTATAGTACTTTGTTCATTTTTTCCCTCTTCTTGTGTTACTCAAGCTCTTGATTCTTTTTGTCGCTATCTTTGATCGTGTAAAGATCTGAGTTCCCTTCCCCATTTTTCCACTGTTTTTTCGCTAATGTTCATGTAGACAAACTCACAAAAAGCATACAAAAACAATATTTCTTTCAATAAACCGTTTCGAAGCGTGATAATTTCCGTTGTCATGTTCAGTTGACTAATTTTTCATCAACGGTCTATTTCCATTTCAGTACTGATTGTTAGTCGGATTATATGACTTAACATTATTGCTATTATTATTGTTATCATTACTATTATTATTATCCAAAGAATCACAGCTTTACTGGTTAAGTTTGTAATACGGCTAATGTGTCTAGCAAGTACTAGAAATTTTCTCTATCTTGATGGTTAAGGAACGTCCTTACATTTGTAGCGGCGTTTAATAAAATTGATTTTTGTATCAGATCTACTATATATGACGCCAATTATAACTTACTTATGTTCTTAACTAAGCTATTCGATGTGTTATGCCATTATTTCCAATAACTAGCGGTATTATTTTAAGTGTATTGATCTTCAGCATATGTTTCACCTGTTCCCTGAGTTTTTCACATTTATTTATTTTCTCTTCGAATACTTTATATTTCTGCTGTCTCGGACAGCGATATCTATTAACATACTTGATTTCTTCTTTTTATCAATTACTGTAATGTCCGGCCTATTATATTCCACTGTTTTATCCGTCAACACAGTTCTAACCCAGTATAATTTATGATGCTTATTCTCCAACACTTTTCAGGTACATATCTGTAATATATATGGCTGATTAGATTTAATTAAGCCGTATTTAACTCCGATTTCTTGGTAAACTATAGCAGCTACATCGTTATGTCTTTTTATATAAAATCGCGCTGCTAACTGTTCACATCCGCTTAAAATATGCTTAATTGTTTCACTTTCTTTTCTACATTTCCTGAATTTATCCGAGATATTAGGGTCTCGTAAATAATATATCTTCTGTAATTTCTTGTTGTTATGGCTTGATCTTGGATTGCTGCTAAAGACCCCTCTGTTTTTGGAAATGGTTCGTCACGTATCAGCTATTTGTTTGATAAATATTTATTCACATTCTTAGCTTTTAATTCTTGTAGGAATTTTCCATGAAGTGCTTTTGTACTCCATGTTTCTTTTAAGTCTATTCGGTTGTTAATAAAATTAGCACTATTTCAATTAAGTGGGGGTATAGTTCTTATCTGATTGTTTTATTGCAGCGTGTAAATCTAATCCCGCACATCTGTGATTGAAATATTCCCTCATTTTCTCTATTTGGCTATTTAGTAAATTCTCCAAGTGTCTTCTTCCTTCACTCCTTTTAATGTACAGCCTTTCGATAGCCGCTTTCGGATGATGCATCCTTGCTTTTGTTAGACATTTACGCGTCATAATATTAATTCTGTCGAAATCAGTTTTATTCCATCGTATCGCCCCGAAAGAGTATGTTAAAATCAGAACTGCATACGTATTGATAGCTTGAAATAAGGATTTGCTTTTTAATTGTGTTTTTATTCGATTCTTTATTCTATTAATATAATTTTTAATCAGCTGTTCTTTCATGATTTTGTGATCAATTCGTTTGCTTTGCGTTATTCCTAAGTACTTATATAAGTCTTCTTCATCCATTGATTTTATGTATTCCTCTTTCTTTGTTATAAACCCTTCCTACTTTCCTATTTTTCCTTTGTATACATTTTGTATATTCTACATTTGTCAATCCCAAATTTCATTTTAATATCTCTAGAAAAATTTTCTGTTAATTTTAATAAATTATTTATGCCATTTTTGTTTCCGGAGTATAATTTAATATCATCCATGTAACACAAATGTGTTAAATTATAGTTTGTTGTTTTTTCGTCTTTTATCTTGTATCCGTACTTCGTTGAATTAAGTATAGTGGATAATGGATTCAAAGCCAAACAAAACCACAATTGGCTCTAACTATTACCTTGATAAATGACTCTTCTGATTTTTACATTTATTTCAGTATACATTTTTTCTTTCGTTTTAGCAATTAAGGTGATTTTCCATTGTGTCATAATACTTTCTAACATTTTAATTGTTTTTCAATCCACCTTGTATATATGCAACACTTGGAATAACCAGCTGCGGGGAATCGTATTATATGCTTTTTGGTAATCAATATACGCTGTATGGATATTACGATTGTTTCTCAAGGCTTGCATCATTACTGTTTCATCTATTACACTGGTCTGCAACGAAATCCTCCTTTAAATAAAAATATCATGAATATAAAGAGTATAACGTGCTGAATCCAGATTTGCTTTCCATTTTAAAATTTTTTTTTTTTTTTTTAGTAGCTCAAAATTAAATATATTTTGTCTGTCGTTTTTGCATTAACGGTGCTTTATTCAGTTCAGATCGTATTTGTACATACAAAAACGACTCGCACTGATAGAAAGAGAGAGAACGATATCAGAGACCCTTATCCTACACTTAGTCAATCGAGTATTTCCTCTACTTCTTCATCATTATATACAGACTTAACAAAACCTCGTCTTCTTATGCAATCTGATTTGAATGACCTTGTTCTCGATTTAAGACTCAAAATCTAGGGCTCAACTTCTCGGATCGAGATTACATTAGATAAAAATACGAAGGTCTCATATTTTCGTAACAGACAAGAAGATTTTATGAGTTATTTCACCAAAGAGGGTGATTTGGTATTTTGTAATGATGCTAAAGGACTTCTACAAGAAATGGGTTTTCCCGAAGGATCGGAGGAATGGCGACTTTCTATTGATTCGTCCAAAATCAGTTTAAAAGCTGTATTACTTCACGATGACAATAAATTATTGGAAAAAATTCAATAGTTACAGTACACGTGGAACATCTGTGCTGATCCACCAGTTGTAACAATATTAACTGGGTTGCAAGGAGGATTCATAAAATTCTGTTGTTTTTTATGCAAGTAGGACAGTCGCGCAAGAGATAAGCACTACGTAGTGAAAAATTGGCCAAAAAGAGCGAGTTTGATGCCTGGAGTCGAGCATGTAAAAGAAGAACCTTCATTTCAAAGTAAAAAAATTTGTTTATTACCACTCCATATAAAGCTGAGTCTAATGAAAAATTTTCTAAAAGCCATGAACAGAGATGGTGAAGGCTTTCAATACCTCAAAACCAAATTTCCTCGAATCAGCAATGCGAAATTGAAAGAAGGAACTTTTGTAGGTCCCCAAATACAAGAGCTTATAAAGGACTCAAATTTTATAAGTACGTTGAATAAAGCTGAAAAAAGAGCACGGACCGCTTTTGTAGAAGTGTATCATAATTTTCTTGGAAATAAGAAAAATGAAAACTACCAAGAAATCATCCAAGAACTTCTTTTTGCATATAAAGCGCTGAAATGCAACATGTCCCTTAAAATTCATTTTTTAGACTCTTACTTAGATTTCTTCCCCGCAAATCTTGGAGTAGTATCAGACGAACATGGTTAGAAGCAATGCTTGCCGATTTTTGTTGGTCGATTCGTCGCGAAACTCCAATAGAAAATATGAAAAGGAAGAAAACTACAAAGTGAAATACTATTAACAGCAAGTAATTAGATTATTTAATGGTTTTTGATGTTTTGTAACAAATTTTATCTAATATTGTATCAATTATAAAATATATAATTTAAATTTGAAGCAAAAAAAAAAAAAAAAGAGTTTTATTGAAAAATTACATTAAAAAAAATGTATAGGTAATTTGTAATTTTTTATACTATATTTCTGATCAGAAATATTAAATTTGTGATAATTATGCATAAAAATTAGGAGAGAAAAAAAAATTTGTTTTGCAGACCAGTGTTATTAGTTGTTCTTTATACCCAAATGCAACATGTCCCTTAAAATTCATTTTTTAGACTCTTACTTAGATTTCTTCCCCGCAAATCTTGGAGTAGTATCAGACGAACATGGTTAGAAGCAATGCTTGCCGATTTTTGTTGGTCGATTCGTCGCGAAACTCCAATAGAAAATATGAAAAGGAAGAAAACTACAAAGTGAAATACTATTAACAGCAAGTAATTAGATTATTTAATGGTTTTTGATGTTTTGTAACAAATTTTATCTAATATTGTATCAATTATAAAATATATAATTTAAATTTGAAGCAAAAAAAAAAAAAAAAGAGTTTTATTGAAAAATTACATTAAAAAAAATGTATAGGTAATTTGTAATTTTTTATACTATATTTCTGATCAGAAATATTAAATTTGTGATAATTATGCATAAAAATTAGGAGAGAAAAAAAAATTTGTTTTGCAGACCAGTGTTATTAGTTGTTCTTTATACCCATACGTTTTTTTCGGCATCCTTTCTGTTCCTCCGCTAATATATATTTCTCCATACAGTGTTTATATATTTTCTTTGCTGTACAAGCTGTGAATATTTTGTATAATGTACATAGGCATGTAATGGGTCTATATTTATCAGGCTGCTTTTTGGTATCATGTATGTTATACCTGTTAATTAAAATTCAGGTACATTCTTAGGATTTTCCACAATTTCATTAAATAGCTTCGCATAAATTTTATGTAGGATGGTTAAGTTCTTTAACCAATAATTATGTATCCCGTCGGGACCAGGCGCCTTCCAGTTTTTTTTTTTTTTTTGAAAAAGTATGTATTTATAATTTTTTACATACAAAAATTTTCGTCAAGCTAAAACGCTTGTCGACGAATTATCCTATTTGACATTTTACCATCTTAAATAAACTTATACATATACATAATCGTGTAATATTTACTTAATCTATCTATTTTACTTATCAATAATTAATAATCTATTTTTATTTCCTATATTCAAAGTTTTTTTTTTTTCTAGTTTTTTTGTTGCGCTTTGTCTTTTTATTTTATGTTTATTATTTTTTTTATATTTAATAACATTCCTTATGTTTGCTTCTGTAACATTTAAGCAACTCATTTCTTTTATTCCCTCCATTCTGGTTTGTCCTTTTTTTATCTATGGTGCCCCTCTATTAAATGTTTTTTCCTTCTCCCATATCCGTCTTCAATACTTTTCAATATCTATTTTAGATGGGAGTACTTCTGTACTATTTGCGTTTTTATTTAGTTGTTTATAAAATTATTTTTATTAACTTTCTTTCTGATAGGGCGATCCGAGTTAGGATTGGCTCTAAAATATCTTCCTCCTTCCTTATCGAAAATGGTATTCCGTAAGGCTCAGCGCTGAGCGTAACATTGTTTATATTATACATAAAGGATATGGCAGATTGTATACGGCCGCCAGTTACAGCCCGCTTATATATTGATGATCTTGATATATCCCTTCCTTCTAACCTTCCGTCCAATGCGAGATCAATCCTTCAATCAACAATCAATAACTTGGAAATATGGGCTGATAACAATGGTCTGGAATTCTCTTCGACAAAATCCGTATGTGTGAAATTTCACAAGAGACGCCAGCGTGATCCCGATTCCGGCATAACTCTTTTCCTAAGGAATTCACCACTCCCGTTGCTCCACACAATTAAATTCTTGGGTCTTGTGTTTGATGAAAAACTGTCCTGATCACATCACATTCACCATCTTAAAAATAAATGCATGAAATCCTTAAATATACTAAAATGTCTGTCAAATCCGAAATATAGCATAGATCCTAAGCTCCTGCTAACTGTGTACAAATCTCTCATTTTAAGTAAATTGACCTATGGGTGCCAAGTTTATTCCTCATCAAACAAAGCACTCCTTAAATCACTTGACACAATCCATCATACTGCTATACGAATTATCCTGGGAGCGCATAGGACGTCGCCATCGTTGGAAATCTGTTCACTAGCGGGCATCTCACCCTTAACGGTTATCCGAAATTCTTATGAATTCAGAGATTTATTTTACTGGTACCAAGCTAAATTACGCCGTAACGATAATTCAGAAATCCCACTACCGTCTTTTCCAAACGATCCCCTCCCCAGTGTGCTAGCCCTCCTTAAGGAAAGAGGAATTAACTGGAACTCTGATCTTGCACATCAGCATGTTGAACTCCCCTGGGAAGATACTCCGATTGTTGCGGATTTATCTCTGCTGAGCGATCGCTCGGACCAGGATGTCATACTGCCGTCCCAATACGTGGCGGAAAAAATGCAACTTTTTCCCAGCTACAGACAGCTGTATACAGATGGTGCCAAAGCAAACCCCCTCAATGGGTCCTCGCCGGTGGCTTGCGCCTACGAGGTGCTGGGAATTGTTCATGCGGTTCGGCTCCACGACTTCTGTTTAGTGCTGGAGGGGGAGCTGTATGGTATTTTCTTCTGCTTGAGAGAATATCTGCAGTCTTACCCCCAACGTCGAAATGCATTTCTAATCACAGATTCCTTGCAATCGATTAGGACACTCCAGACACCTAAAACCTCTCACACATTATCTCGAAAAATAAAGCGCATCATTAACGCGTTTTTCCGGGCTGGCTCACAGGTAACATTCTTGTGGGTCCCGGGTCATACCGGTGTGCCGGGGAATGAGCGTGTGAACTTGGCTGCTAAGGCAGCAACATATAGTCCAATGCCCGAAGGTGCCCCTCTGCCTCAGCTGGGGCCACCCTTTTTTCAGCAACATAAGGCAGAGACATGGGAAATTATGTGGTCGGCTCACACATCATGGCTGCGATCCATTAAGGTGAGCACTGAGCCTTGGTGGCCACCGATATCCATGTCCCGCAGAGAGTTTGCAGCATTAACTAGACTTCGCATAGGGCACACAGCAATATCCCACAACTATTTTCTGGAAGGAACATCTCCTCCCTCTGCCTGTTCCATATGCAATTCCCCAATTTCACCAACCGCTGAACACGTTCTGGAACATTGCAGCCTGCAGGCACCTCCAACTTACCGACGGTTGCGTTGTCAAACGAACCAAAACAGGTCCAGGATATACTAAACCATATTAGAGCGGCTAACCTATTAAAACATTTCTGTTCCTGCACTGATCTATGTGCTGTAATAATCCCGGCAATTACATACAGCACATGGACCATATAAATTTAAAGGGAAAAAAAAAAAAAAATTCTGCAATTTTACTTTAAATTATTTTTTGCCAATTTGGGATATTATTCTTATTTAGTGATATTTTCCCATTATCATCAGCTTTATCTCGAATTCTAGATCCATTTATATGTGCTGCTGTTACCGCTGAATTTCTGAAAAGCGCATATTTTTTAATTTATATTGTGGTAATATGAAATCATTTATGATTCCCACGGTTTCTTTTAATTTTTTTGTTACCTGTTGTTTTGGTATATAAGGTCTTTTTGACGGTTCCAATTCTCCATATTTCAAAAGCAGGCTGTTAAATTCGTTTTGTATCATTGTTCTTTGCATCTGATTTTCGCTAAGTTCTATAATATTTTGGCAATTTTTTTTGGGTTCGTTATCAAATCACTGTTTACTTCTTTATATATCTCTGGTACACTAGACTCCTTATTTTCCAGTATTAATGCAGATTCCTCAGTTTCTGATGCTAATGTACAGCCAGGTTCATTTCGATATTCCTCTTTGATTTGGTCAAATATTTCCCTGGCTATTAACTGATTTCTTTTTATTAATCTAATCCGTTCGGCTAATCTTTGTTCACTAATTTTAAATTCTTCAAATAATTTCCTTCTGTAACCTATTTTGTCTGTCTCGCCTTTGGTAACACTCATATAGCAACGTAATAATAGTTCAGTTATATTTGTTGTCCATTTTTGACGTTGCCTTGTAAGACCGGCTTTAGTGGTCTCATGCTCAAGCATCTGAGAAACACATTCTGTCTTTTCTTTCGTGTTATTTTTTCCGCGTAACATTTGTTTGGCCGTTACTTTTTCAGGATGCTCAGAAACCTTTATTATTATTATGATTTATCAATAGAATGTTGTGAATAATAATCGGATGGTTTCATAGCCAGTAAAATTATCGTGTAAGAGTCACCGCAAAATTTTTGATATAGAGCCAATAGTGAAGTTATTTTTCAATACTTTAAAACCGATATTGAACCAAATTGTTCCTTACGTCACTGGGATTTAATAACCTTGTGTCTCAATCTTCTCACCTGGTTTCCTCTTGAATAGAACATATTGGCAACGGCATCATTTAGAAGAATCGAGCTTATTCATCGCACTAAAATAGACCTGCATAAAGAGTTTTAAAAAACTATGGTAAATATTTCATTTGTTCAAATTCAAAAAATTTATTTAAATTTTTAATTATAAGTGAGTGTATTTATTTATTTTGCAGGTAATTTATCCGTGGAAAAAAATTTTTACGTCAGTACCAGTGTGGATGGTGGTACTTTCACATTTTTCAATTATGTGGGTATACACAACGATGATTACATATCTACCTACGGTCCTAAATGGTTGGTTACTATTGAAATATGTTACATTACGATTTCTCTAACATAGTTATTTGAGTAGTTATGCTTCATCGAACTGGAATTCGGCTCAAATTAATTTCATTAATTATTTTGGATAAATAAAACCAAAGGAACTCTCTTTTACACTTAAAAAGAAGAAAGATCCGTTTTCTTTCCTTTATAGTTTTTATTTAATTCACATAATCAAAAATTAATAAAATACAATCTCTGAGATTATCAAAACGATTATTAGTTTTTTCTTTTTGAGTAGCATAAGTTCGTGATCAAGTTCCCATCCTTGTCATTAATTATGTAGTTTCATGGTTTGAATTTACTATCTGATATTTTAATTTTTGTAGAAAGATCTCCAATATCATTTCTCTCTGAATAATGTTCAATGTTACTGCAAATTCTGTTTATGTATTCATTTTTTTCTCGTCTGCAGAACTTTGAATTTCTCGATTAAGCGTGACATAATTTTGTTGTATTTCTGTTGTATATGTTCCTTGATTATCCCTGTTCTTTTTTTTCTTTCTTTCGTGAACAAAGAGCTATGTATAGTTTGTTATCCATGTTTTCCTTTTTCGCCTGCCACATCCTTGCGTGGTTATAGCTTTCACCACTTTATTTATGGTTTTTTTCAATTGTGTCCACGTTTTTCCTGGATTATTTTATTGTTTATAATCCGATTTAGTTATACATTGAATAAAGTGTTTAGAAAACATTTAAATTTTGTAATTTTTTAGTCTTATTTTCGACGCCTTTGAAATTAATTTTATACATTTTAATCGTATGCGTAGATTCGCTGATAGCAATTAGTGGTCTGATTCGCAGTCTGTTCCTGGATATGTTTTTAATTTAGTATACTAGACTTCCATTTTAGTTTGATGACAATCAGTCTGGTTTTTATGGCGATCACCAGGTGACTTCCATGTATGCAATCGTTGTACATAATGTTTAAAGTACGTTTTCATTAGCGTGAAGTCGTTAGCAGCACAATATTTTATAAGATGTTCTCCTTTTTCAATTATTTTTTCGATTCTATACTTCCTGAGAGTTCTTCTTATACTCGTATTGGCATCATTTTCTATATTATTCCCGCTGACATTAAAATATTTTTGTATCATTATTATCTCCTTGATCAAAATTTTTCTGATTGCTTGGTGCGATATATTATAAAACTGATTTATATTCCCTTCAGAAGCAGTCGGCGTTGGCACATACACCTGAACAATATTTAATTTAACTGGTTTTGAATTTAGTGTAATATTTAGGATCCTCTAATTTATGAGATTGCAGTTGAATACAGTTTTATTCAGGGATTTAGATACTAGGATTGCTACGTCTTTACTACAAACGTGGTTACGTCTACCATGAACATAGATGTCCTGCACCAGTTTGTATATATCTAGATTTTTTCCACTGCATTTCAAACAGGCTAACTATTATTATTTTCTCTATTAGTGATAATTTAATAGATTGCAATAAACCTCGAACTATCCATTTAGCTTTGTTCAGTTGTTTACTCAGCGTTTTATTTCAGCGCCAGTAACATAATTTCTACCCTGCGCCTGGCGTGAAAGTACAGAATACTCAGTCACCCATTTCATACCATCCGACCTGGAGTCGGCATGACGCCGATCACCAGTCGGATCGCTTAACAAAACACTACTATTATTTGTTTGCATTAGAACAGAAATTGTCTTGAATAAATGTAATGGTGGGGGTTCTCTTTGTCTTCTCCGTCGTAGTATATTTGTCAGTTTACATGGCTCCTAGTGTTGCTAATCTTCTACTGTTCTGATCCACAAGATCTCCAACAGTAGTTTATGTTTAAAGAGCTGCTGTCCTTTTTCTAAAGTAAATGCCTATTTAACTAGGCACGTTATGAACGGTGCTCTTCTTGCAAATAGATAAGGACTACTACTGTTTTTTTTTTCATACACCTTCTGCCGTTGGTTCACGACTGCTTATTGATTATTCTCAGCTAACCGGTATACCTACCGGCTGTTCCGCTATCCACCACTTTTAGATGCATTCCATTCCGGTTAGAGCTCCGGACTCAGAAGATGCAAGTATCCCCCCCCCCCCCACACTCCCCGAATGGAAGGGTAACTAGGATAACTCTAATATTTTGCTGCTAATAGATGAACATAAAAATGTATCATTGATAGACTTCCAGTCTGTCGGCACTGGCAATTCTACAGTTCCTTCGATTGGTTTCTTGTTTTACCTCTTCTTCATTTATCGAAGTAACCTTATGCAAAAATATAGAAAAACATTCTCCTAAATCCAAGAAATCAAAATCGATTGAAGACAAAACTGATAAATTATTGGAAATAATCAAAGCGGTCAAAGAGGAAATGAAAAAAAAATGTGGATTGTTACGATGTTGCACCTGGTAAGATATTACATTTGCTATACTTGCTGAAGCAAATTATATTGCGGCAATTAAGCGGATGAATTTATATTCAAAAAACCTTTTAAACTTAATACATATACCGAAAAATTTCAATTAACCAGACTGATTAATTTAATGGTTGGTAATATTCCTAACCAAAAACAGATCTAATGAACCATGAATAAAATTCTTCAACGAAATATAAACGGTGTACTTTCGCACCTGGTGGAATTAAAAATTTTAATGGTTCAGCAACTATCACCAGTGGTGTACATTTAAGAATCTCACCTAAAACCTAGCCAGTGTTTTACAATAAAAAAAGCACGTTTAGATTTCTATCAAACCACCCCATATAGTAAACCTCTTCAAGTTTTTCTCAACGGTTTAGAATTCTATTTCCAAGATACAATACGTTACCTCGATATAACATTCAACAGTAAACTGTTGTGTAATGTACATATCAAAAGTCTCAGAAAGATGTCTATTGAAGTCCTATGTGAATTAAAGAAGATTGATGACAGATGTAATGGAGGCGAACGAAAATTATTATTATTGTTATATCAGTTAATTAATTTGGTGTTCCATGATGAACAATATATACTTTTATATGTAAAAACGCTTTTATTAAGTAAAAATACACATACACAAACATATAAAATTTAATTTTAATTTAAATAAATTTTATATGTTTGTGTATGTGTATTTTTACTTAATAAAATTGTTATATCACTCAATAATTCGTTCTAGATTAGAGCACGATTTTAAGTGTTCTATTCTGCTGCTGAGGTCTATTGTTATCCTTAGATACTGTGCAACATTCTGTTATCCGAATAGCCGCTGGAGCCTTTTAATCTCAACCCACTTCATGATCATTCAACATTCTCCATCAACGCATCTCTTTCAAAATGGCTAAATATGCTGACTTTATGCTGCTCTATTGATGGCTCTAAAACGAATGGCTGTACTGGATTAACCTTTTTTGTACCCCCTATCACTCACTGATTTTGGTTTTCAAAGCAATGTTCCATATTTTCTTCTGAACCCTTTTCTATTTTCAAATGTCTTAATTTTTTTCCCCTGCACCGCCCTTTTTTAAATACCTTATGCTTACAGATTCACTCAATATCCTAAAGTCATAACCTTCATGCAGATAATACAACTGTACAACGCATTTTCTTCTCCACGATCTTCTTACTCGATCTCAAATCTCAATATCTTTTATTTAGATCCCTGGCTAAATCGATTTCCCCAAGAATGAGACCGTCAACCGAGCTGTCAGAGGGCCTTCTTTGCTTTCACCTATATCTTCCCCTTTCTCTTTTATTAGCGATATAAAAACGTTTCTAAAATCTCTTCTAATCAAATCTTGGAACTGAATATGGAAGTCTAAGCTTGAAGATCACCTTTTATCTATTAAACCTAACCCTCCATTTCAGATTTCCCTTCCATTCTGATCAACACAATAAAATATTATACTTAGCACGCTTAGAATTCTCACTCAACCTTCACCTATTCCTATCTCCTATACCGCATCGACCCTTTGTTCCTTTTACCAAAAAAGAACAAAACTTTCGATTCTTCATTTGCTAACATCTTGCCACATTTTTATTCAACTTAGAACTCAGCACAGCCCGTCCTTCATCCTTTTCACAACTCACCCAATTCTTCCTGTCATATCCAGAATATTTTCCAATTTCTTTATTCCCATAACCTTCTTCATTCAATTTAGTAACCCTTCCAAACCTAAGGTGAACATGGTAGAACAACCGCTGTACTATTGAATAAATAAATAGAGATAAATTTCGTTATAATTTTGGAAATATATTTTATAACGCGCAGATGTATGGAAAATTGACCTAAATAGGATTGGAATTTTTTCAAGCTTACCGCATTTGGCCTCAGTGATGGTACAACCATTTGTAGGCTTAGTAGCCGATTTTTTGCGAAATAAAACAAAATTGACCACTACTACGGTAAAAAAATTTCAACACAATTTTTTTATTCTTATTAGACGTATAAATATATATAGTACCTGGGCGACTGAGCTTCGCTCGGTATCTTTTTTATAACTTCTTAACTTTATTTTAATCTCAGATACGTATTCATAAAGCATAAAACATTTTAAAACTAATTTATGAACACATTTATGAATTTAAAGCCTCTATCCATACAACTTTGCTTTTCAATACCGAACGCAATAAAAATGTAGGGGTCCTTCGAATTCGCTTTCCAGATGATTGGAAAATGTTTTCAATGACTGCACACGTTGATTTTTATAAATATATTTCTATACGTTTTTTTATTGCAACATTTATATTTTAGGTATATAGGGTCATCAGCTTTATCTCTATCGGTTTATAAGAACAAATAGAAAGCGTCTTGTAATTTTACCTATGATCAGCTGTTTTCCAACGAATTTTTAAAAATTTTCAACTAAATCACTGCTAAATGTAATAAGGGTAGGGATTTTCAAAATGTGCACAACATATTCTCAGTAATTCACTTTCACAAACAAATATATAAATACGCGAAACATTTAATATCTGTATATAAAGAGGCAAAGTTCTCCTTTGTTTATTGACCGATTTTCTTTTTCTTTTTCTGTTTAGTAGCTTTTTTTTTTCCCCCTACCCTGGGTGCGCCAGCGGCCTTGATCCAACAACATGAAAAATTAAGAGTTATAACTAAATAGCCAAGCGGTCAGAAATGGAAAAGACAAAGGACAGCAGAAATGGAATAACTGAAGGCAATGGGAAGGAAAGAATATAGGTAACGTTAAAGGGAGTAGGAAAACCCAAAACTAGAAGTTGGGAGTAAAGAAAGGAGCGTTCGTTAGAGAGTGTAGAACATTCGAATAGGATGTGATTTGAGTCACAAACACAAGAAGGCTCAGAAGCGTGAAGAGTGTAGAAAGGAGAAGGGGACAAAGCGAGAAGAGGGGAGTAGAGAATGATTGATTCTAAGCCTAATTAAGGAAACAACAGTGGAACGACGACAGGTAGGAATAGATTGAAACCAAGGCAGGAAACTAGGAACCGGTTAAATAAGACGGTACTGTGAAAAGCGATTTGAGAATAAAGATGGATACATGTCAGCCCAAAGTCTAGAATGATTAGAGCGTGACAGAGAAAGAATGTCTGAGGAAGGGAAAGAGTCGAGGAAAGGACCAATGCGGGCGGCTGAGCGAGCTAAAGAGTCAGCTGCGTCATTGCCCTCAATATTGGAATGACTAGGGACCCATAGAAAGTCTATGAGAATGGATCGGAACGAGAACAAAGACGAGACAAGAGATCAAATAGAGAGGATGATACCGTCAGAAGTATGAGAAGGAGGAGAGGAGATGGTTTGAAGAACGCCTTTGGAATCAGAAACAATCAGGAATTTATGAACCCCACTCGTAGAGGATATGAATTGGATTGCACGAAGAATTGAGATCGACTCGGCTGAGAAGATAGAGCAGAAAGAAGGAAGTAAGACTCAGAGTGCATGAACGTAGGAGACGTATACGCGCCATTCACGCCCCCATCACTCTTGGAGCCATCCGAGAAAATTAAGGCATGGGAAGGAAAAGAAGAGTTCAGCAGCTGAAGGTATTCGAAGTTTACTACATTGCGAGAGGAAGAATTAGCTCGGACTGGAAGAGAGGAGTAATTTATGGAGTGCCATATGCTATTAAAATCGAGAGAAAAGTAAGGAAGACTGTTATAAGAGGAAACGTAGGGAGAAAAATTGGAAACACGAGCACCTATATGCGATAAAATCGGAATTCTATGAGGCGCCAAGCGCCAGTGATTTTTGATATGAAGATAGGAAGGAATAATATTGGATGACAAAATGGGGGGAGGCGTTTTATTAAAAATCGATAACCGAGGAGTGAACGACGAGTGGAAAGAGGTTGAGTGCAAGTTTCGGATAGAATCGCAGGAATAGGAGAAGATCTTAAAGCGCCAATGCATAGGCGAAGGCAGGAATTCTGAATTGCGTCAAGTTTCGAAAGGAGAGACTTGGAGGCATTGACATAAATGAAGGAACAATAGTCGAGTTTGGACCGAATAATCGATTTATATAGAATTAATAGAATGCACGGGTCTCCACCCCATCTGATCGGAGATAAAAATTTGAGGAGATTAAGTCTTTTGATCGAAGAATTATAGATATAATTAATATGTTCATGAAATGTAAGGCGACTATTTGAGAAAAGACCTAGATAACATATGGAATTAACAGTGGGAATAGGTGTACCAGATACGCTGATGTTTATAAAAGCACGATTAAAGGGGCGGAGAGCAAAAATTATACAGGAAGACTTGGAAGGGGAAAGAGAGAGGTGGAGAGTAAATAGAGCATTACTAAGATGGGACAATGAATGATTTAACTCGTTGGTGGCGGAGGACAGATCATCTGAGGTGGAATAAACTAAAATGTCATCAGCAAAAAGGAGTGAGAAAGAGGGAATAGGGAGCGAAGCAATATCGAAGGAGTAAATATTAAAAAAAGTGGGGCTAAGGCAGGAACCCTGGGGAAGCCTACGATAGACGCATCTGGAGGTGGAAAGAGAAGGAGAAGATAGACAAAGAGTTCTATGTTGTAAGAGGCTGAGTATAAGAGTGATAAAAACCGGAGGAAGATTAAGAGAGAGGAGTTTGGAGCCCAGATTAAAAAGCAGTTTCTTTTTTTCTTATTTAAATATAAAATTAATACAAAAAAAAATAAAAAATGAACTGTTTGTTACGATATATTCGATTCGTTTATGTTTTTGTTTTTTGTTTATACATATATATTTTTACTGAATGCGTAGCGCATGATTTTTGAACCGCCTTTATGTGACCGCCCGCTGATCGCCTGAAAGCCAAGACCGATGCCTCCTTTTGCCTATTCATTCCTCGCCGTTTCCAGGTATCTGGAATTACGCGCTCGCCTGTTTTGCTGACTATATGTTTTATTACTTTGCACTACCAGTATTTGTTGTTCGCTTTTGCTCATGGATCGTCTTTGTGTTATTAAGTCGTTCGCGCGATGACGTTCGAAAATCAAAAAATAATACTAAAGACAGAACAAATTATTTATTAGAACGTCGTCGAAAGATCGCGCCACCAACCCTGATTCGTATCATACTGAAAACATTAAAACCTATTTAAAACTCGCGAAACCGAACTTTGCCATGGATTATACCTTGACAGATCGATTTATTGGCCCAAAATACCCCTAGTGTGCAAATTTCCTCCAAATCGTTAGAGCCGTTTCCGAGATGCGCGAAATAAATGGTACGAGCTACTTCAAGTGATCATCGAAGGAAATGTCACAGGAAAAAGAGGGGCGAGTTAGAAGAAGGAAAACCTGGTTTGAAAATCTAAAGGAATGGACAAGACTCAGCACAGAAATTTTACTGCGGACACTATCTAACAGATCAGAAGCCAAGCGGATAATCACCAACATCTATTGAAGATATGGTACAAGAAGAAGAAGAAACAACTTAACATACATATAAATAATGTTTTTTTGCGTTAACGGTTTTCATGAATATTCTGTATACTTAAAATTAAATAAAAGTGCGTGAAGCGGAAACTCGACTAGGACAATTATAGTCTGCTAAGTGACGCAGAAAACTGTAGATGATTTTCTACTTTAGCGCTATATACACGTAGTAGTATATTTATTATTACTAAATTTTGCAGACTACTGCTAGTGTAGTATCGCAGTAACCTTCGCCTATCAAACCGAAACTTTCATAAGTTTGAAAATTGTTTCGTTTTAAATTCTAATCGTTGTTAGCTTTACCCAGTCCGAAACAAGTGGGCAGCAAAGAAATCTGAAAAAGTAAATGGAGTTCAGAGGAAGAAACAGTTGCAGTATTCACTTTAAACTCGTTAGCATTAGTATATTGTGAACCTTAATTTCACAATCAAAAGATATATGGGACTCACACTTTACGTTGGCATACAATGATAATAACGAAATATTAGTGCAGCGAAATTTATTATTTTCTACAAAAGTTACGAAATATTAAAAACCGAATAAATTGTGCATGATTCAAAAATGATATAAAATAAATTTTAGAATTATTTACAACGTTTCTCAGTTTTTTTAGGTACGAAAACTTTGCCAATTTATAGCCGGATTTGGATCGGCGTTTTTTATTTTTGCCGCAGCTTACTCCAGTTCTCCTACGATGGCCATTGCGTCATTCACACTGATGATGTGCTGTGAACCTTTTTGTTTTGCTTCATTTTTGTAAGTATTATTTACATTTTTTCCTATTTTTCAATAAAATCTCGTTTGTTATTTAAGTAAAGGATTTTTTTAATTGCTCTTAACATTTTGTGTGAAGGAATATTATGTAGTCGTTAAAAAAGAATGAACTTATTGGATTATTGTTCTTATGAGAAAAAGAAAATTGTACAATGGTATTACAGCAGCCTACTTTTTTTTTTTTTAAAGTAAGTTCGTCAATAAGAACAATATGCGCGAATTTCATTTTCGAGTTGTATATTTGGTTTTGGTAAATGAACCGAAAACTAAAATACCAGTTGGTAGCCTTTAATAAAATAATGTACACGTGCGATATATACATCGAAACATAGGTATATACGAAATTAAATCTCTATCCCCCCCTCTCCCGCTCGTAGTGCGCAATTTTTTGGAACCAATTATTCACCTTTCAGCTGGTTTACTCTCGTTCTTATTTGTATTTTATAATTTATACGATTATTTTACTGTCTTTTAAGAATTGATATAGTTGTCTCCACTTGGTTGAATTCCGTTGTGCCAATATTAGTTTTACTGTTAATGGTAATGTTTTTAGACCTGTTGGGTACGTTTTTAATAAAACTTCCCTTCTATGTTTAAATCTGATGCATTCCCAAACCATATACTCCAATGTCCGTTCCAAATCATAAAATTTACACGTGTGCCAGATGAAAAGTAGTACAATATCGCCAAAGCCTAATTCTGCATATGTATTGCCTACGCAATCCTTTATTAGAGTAATGGAAGGCAGATGAATATCGTTCTGCAACTTCATCCATATGGTCGTCAGTAAAATTTAATTCATAATAGCGTAGCCCCCATTATAAAGTACCAAGTTCGTAGCTCTGACGTCATAACTAAAGAAACTAACCAAATTTTTTCTGTCTATTGACCTTTTTTGTTTTTTTGTTTTTTATTTTTTCCCGAATTTGAAAAGCAACCTCCGCCTACCTGCCCACTCTATCCCAAACAAAATGTTTAAAATTAGCCCAAGTATTTTACCCTCGCTTCAAAAATTAATATTACTCCGTCTTCTCCTTCTACCTGTATGCGATCGAATTTGAGTGTAAGTATCAAAATTATGACCCAAGAAGTATATTTTGTTCTATCACTCGAAATTAACTCAACGGATAGAGCAACAAAAATAAGATTAACAAAAATTATTAATAAAATCAAAACGGAAATAGCGAATCAGCAAGGGAATTAAATAGTAAAAGAAAAATGGATTCAATGTTTGCAATATAACGAAAATCATAGTAAACAGGCAAGAGATATACTGTGGGCTAATGTAATAACTAGAAATATCGATATCGTATTTATAAGTGACAGGTGCAATAGTAATTATGTACCTACTAATTATAAACAAATTACGCATAGAAAATTAAGTATAATCTATAGAAACGGGACACCAATAAACTGTATATATATGCATGAGGAATATAACGTAGTTGTTGTAAAAATAAATGGTATAACATTTATACTAACATATATACCTCCCAATAAATTAGCAAGTAATTATTTTCAGTTTCTAAGTATATATATAAGTAATAATAACTTACGTAAATTTGTATTACTCGGTGATTTGACTGCGAGATATGCACTCTGGGATAAAGTTAACAATTCAAGAGGAAAAGAATTATACAGTTTAATACAATATTTTGAATTACATATATTAAATATTAAAGATAAATATACTTTCAAAAGAAACAAACAATGTAGTACAATTGATCTAACGTTAATAACAAATAACATTATACAAGTAATAAAAAACTGGAAAGTATCTCGCGAAATAAATTATAGTGATCATTTTTACATAATGTTTGAATTGCAAATTAATAATGAATATAATAAAAAATTTATTACAAAGATTGATTATAATAAGCTAGATGTAAATATCATTAAATTTAATCATATAATAGATTTAAATGTAACCTGTAATTCAATAAATGAAATAGACAAATGGTTAGATCAATTCCAAGAATACGTAAATATAGTAATACAAAATTCTAATAAAGTAATAATGGAAGGGGCAGTTTATTGGTGGAACCCTGCATTACGGAGATTAAAGTATTTAGTTAATAACTTATATAAGAAATATAGAAATTGTAAAAATTTAAACTTAAAAGCAAATCATTATAATAACTATAAGAACAATTTCAAGAAATATAAATTTATGATAAAACAGGCAAAACTGCAAGCTTGGAAGAACCTACTAAATGATAAAGCAGTTTTTGGCTTGAAATATAAGATTTTACTTGGCAAGAAAGCAAAATTAAATATACCTACGTTAGACAACTACGCTCATAGTGATCACGAAAAAGTAAATTTGTTAAGTAGAACATTATATTTTAATTCTAAACCTTTTAAACAGGAATTACATAAAAATAACGTAACAAATTCAGTGAGTAAAGAAGAAATTAAATTAATTATTGATAATCTTAAGAATAACGTAGCTTGTGGATTAGATAAAATATCAAACGGATTTCTGAAAAACTTTAATAGAAAATACCCGGAAGTGATTGCAAAATTAATGAATTTACTATTTCAATATGAACACTATCCACAAAAATGGAAAATAGCAAAGACAGTAATATTACCGAAAATGAATAAAAATTTAAAATTATCTAGTTCTTATAGAGCAATTTCACTTTTATCAAATTACAGTAAAATTTATGAAAAGTGTATATTGATTAAATTAAAAGATTTTATTCAACAGCATAACGTAATTAACAAAGACCAGTATGGCGCGTTGCCGGGTAAATCAACAGAATTGGCAATATGGAATATTTTAAAAATAATAACTTATTATAAAAGCAATTCCTATTTGAATTGCCTAATGATGCTAGATATAGCGAAGGCTTTCGATAGTCTTGATCTAAACAGTTTAATTAAATTATTGAAGGAAATAGGAATAGATTATAATGTACTAAATATTATTAATAAATACTGCGGAAATAGATATACTTATATTGAAATAGGTAACGTACAAAAGAAGCAAAAATTAGATATGGGTGTATTACAAGGGTCCGTGTTGGGCCCATATCTATGGAATATAGTTTTTTCTCAATTATATAAGATAATATTACCTAACGATGTTAAGATATATACCTTTGTAGACGATATTGCGGTTGTACTGGCAGATAGAAATGAAAAAGGTTTAGAAAATAAGATAAATTTAGTGTACATAGAAATAGCGAAATGGCTTAACAAATTTAACCTTAAGATTAACGAAACTAAATCTAATTATATGATATTTAATAAAAAATATACTAATAGACCATTAAATTTAGAACAGTACAGTTTAAATATCAACTATGTAAAACAAATAAAATACTTGGGAGTAATAATAAACAGTAATTTAAAATTTTATGAACATTTTAATTACATTAAAACCAAAATAAGCAAATTCATAATAATATTTAATAAGTTGTATAATAACCAAAACTGTATAAATTATAAAAAAGGAGTTACGTTGTATAAAAGTATTATTTTACCTAACATACTTTATAATAGTATCATATATGTAGAAATGTTAAAAACTAAAAAATTTCAAAAGATGTTAAAAAGCTTTCAAAGGCTTATAGCTATAAAAATGATTAAATCATATAGAACAATCAGTTATTTGTCAGCCATAGTTATAGCTGGTATTAAACCAATCGAATATGAAATACAAAAACATATAAGCTTGGTCGCAATTAAAAATAATATTAATATAGAGCATCCGTTCAATAATGTAATATATAAGACACCATTTTTTAAATATGAGAATAAACTAATTAAAGTAAAACAAATGAATAAAATTATGGATAAATTTTATATAAATAAATTTCAAGAAATATGGAATAATTATAATGGAATAACGTATCAATTTTTCCCAAGTATAATAGATAGATTTAAAAATAATCAATATACGACAAATTTTTTTAATGTTCAATTTATAACAAGGCACGGTCTATTTAAGGTATATTTATATAAATTTAAGATATCTGAGTCTGACAACTGTGTAATATGTAATTTTAGAGATGATGTTTTTCATATCCTACAAGGATGCAATTATAATAATAATAATATACTCGGTAATTATGATATAACACAACTTGTTCAAAATTATTTTAATGAATTTAATAAATTTACAATAGAAGAAATAAAATTCCGGAAAAATAATGTACATTTATATTAAGTAAATAGTAAAAATATATGTAGATATTGTAAAAAAAAAAAAAAATAACTGTAAAATGGTAATTAATATAATACCAACTACTTAATTGGATTATAATGAATCAATATTTTTATTAAATAAATGTACCCTACCCGAAGTTTCTGGAATAGGGGGAAAAAAAAAAAAAATCACTCGAAATTAACCGTCTGTTCAGATGCGCAGGTACACGCATCCTACTGATGGACCCCCAATCATGGCTTCGCGTTTTTTCTCACACACGCACCTAATATTTTTACTTTCATTTCTTTCAACAAATATTTTTAAATGCTACATTCGGTAAATGGGCAGCTGATGTCATCATTTTAGAACAAAGTTGTATCATTCATTCAAATATGATGCAGTATCCACGTCCAGGGTATGAGATGACGTTGTTTTAACAAGACAGCGCATCGGCCATACAGCACTAACGCACAAGCACCTTTTCGATCGTGCCGACGCTCCACTCTGCCAATACTGTGGTCAAGGTCCTTTAACAATAGAGCGTATCCTTTCCGACTGCACCCAATATTCAATCTATCCTTCTACTACTATCCAAACTGCCTTATCCGATGATCCCCATGAAATCAGAAAAACACTATCTTTCCTCAAACAAAATAATATCTACAGCTTAATTTAATCATATCTTAATATCTGGTGTCTTTGGCCACAGTAGCAGTACACGGCACCACAAAAAAAAAAAAAAAAAAAAAAAAAAAAATTCAAGATTTTACATCTTTGCCTAATACACACACAGAATATCAAACGAAACAATCTCACCGAATAAACTGATGCCACGAATTAACAATAACGAAGAGAGAAAATCACTTATCACACCTAACAAACGATTGATAGAGGATGTGAAAAGGAAACTCTTGGAAATCATTGAGAACTATCGAAACTCGTTAGCAGTGTGTTATCAGATTGTACATCAGTATGTATATAGATATAGTTGGCTGGTGCATTATTGTACAATGTGCTTTATCTCAAACAAAAGTTGTCACATGCAATCAGTGATCAATGAATTTACTTTTAGTTTGATGTGAAATCTGGGAATGAAATTTATATGCATAAACTGTAGTGTGACTGTTGTAGCATATGAACGACTAGGTCGTGTACGCGAGTTTTGATTATGTAGCGTGTGTACTCACGCATAGATAATTCTATATTTTGCAAATACCGTGGCCGATAAATGAGAAATTTTGTAATTTTTCACGACACTGGCCACTGATGTTCGATTTGAATAGTAATCGTGTAACAGTCGCTTTTTTGAGTTTTTTTCATTTTTTGACTCTCATTACAATCATCATTTACCGATATGCTGTTGTCAATTTTACTTCTAAATTATATGCCGCGCCGTGTGTCTTCAATACTTCCGAATTTCATATGGTTTAAATTTCTTATATCCTAATTACACTGTTATTTTGACAGATAGATTTAAGCTGACTAATGGGGTTGGGGCATGTTTTATTTTTCTTTCCTACAATTATTCTAAATCCTTTAAGCTTCCTTCCGGATGCTTTGGATCTACAGCCGTACTTCATGCATTTATTTTTATTTTTTCTTCTCTCTTCTTTTCTGATAAATTTGTTTTGATATCTAACTCCAAAAATGTCTTTACTATTGTTTTCTTTTGAACCTTTCACTCTTCTTATTCACAGTCTGATTCATAATTTATTCAATTCAAACAAATCTACTGTAGATTCATAGTTATACTGGGATTGAAGATAATGTGATGGCTGATTATTTAGGTCACTTATGGGCTTTCAACGGTCACCTCTTCTGCTTACAATATTAATCATCTATCTAAACATTTTCATTTTAAATTATTGAACGATATATCTTCCTACTTCTTTTCCAACCCTAATTCCTATTATCTTTTTATTCAGCCTTTGTCATCTTCTACCCTGTGAGTCGGCAAGTTTTCTTCTCTTTGCAATTCCGTGATTACTACTTTCTGTCGCCTTCGTTTGGAACACAGCTTTCTTCTTCGTCTCTTTTTCGTTTTCCCTCATCTTATCTCTGCATCGTCCTTTTCATCCTAACAACTCCTTTTTTCCATGCGATTCCAATCATGTTTTTTTGGAATGTTCTAACCTTCTTTCCAGCGTTCTCACTTTTATTCT
This sequence comes from Icerya purchasi, assembly GCA_039619475.1. Classification (NCBI taxonomy): domain Eukaryota; kingdom Metazoa; phylum Arthropoda; class Insecta; order Hemiptera; family Monophlebidae; genus Icerya; species Icerya purchasi. Next base: position 388,461,978 of record CM077116.1, read on the forward strand.
TAGGTTTAGAATTTTAATTTCCCTGCTCCGTATGATAGTGATTACATTATTTTATTCTCTTCGCTTTAGCTTCCTTTAGTCGTTCTATTTCGCATCAGATTAAAATCTAAGATGTGACGATTATTTTGTTCTATCTCATAGTCCCATAGGTACCTTTGTTAATTGGGCTGTTGATTCTAGTTTGTGCACCATTTATTTTCTATCATTAATACTTCTATTATTTACACCAATTTGTAAACTTTATCAATATGTAACATACACGAATATCATATTTATACGAGTACATTAATAGTAACTTGATTTTTAAAAAATAAATAAAAATAAACATACTCATTCATTTACAGTCCAAAGAGCTCGTAGATGAATTCTTCACCAACCACGGAGACTTTAATATCGAAGAAAATTTTATAAAATGCCGCAGGTTAACAAACCCTACGAAGAAAATTGTACTCTCTCATGTCAGTCCGTCCATCCCCAACTACATTTTGGAAGATTACGTAAAAAGCCAACTAAAACTTAAAATCACCACTCCATTATCTTACCGTGGGTTAAATCCGCATGACCAATTCTTCGGCCACATAATAAGCTAGAGACGCCAATTCTACACTACCACCGATTTTGACAAGGAGAAAATTCTTGGAACATTCTTAGTTCAGTACAACGAACAAAATCATCGAATTTTCCTAACCTGTGATGAATTATCATGTTTTAAATGCCATAGTAAGGGTCACCGAGCCGAAAATTGTCTTGAAAACGAAAAAAAATTATTACTCGAAACCGAACACTGGGAAGACGACATAGATGTAACGGAAACTTAACTCATCTTATCCTAACAACGGTGTAGATCTCAACAGCTTCCCTCCTCTGTCAACCGAAGCAGTAAAGAGACCTCTCTCATTTTCCTCATGCAGTCAGTCAAACAATATTGACACAGACTCGAGTCAAAAACCTGCTAAATCGGCTAAAAAGAAACTAAAACCAACCAAAGCATCTCTTCGTACAAAAGAAACGGATACCCAATCGGAGGAAGAAAACGAGAATGGAAAACCACACCTACGTTAAAAGAAATCTTTGCCCTTCTGGAAGAACATATCGTTAAAAACCAACACGGTGTATATCCCCTCAGCTTTCAAAATTTTACAATGTTCGTAGACATGTGCAAAGCACCCAACGCATAAAACGTCACTCAGGTCAAAAGATGATCTTTCAATCGCTGATACTCCAACATTGATCAAGATGTTGAAGGATACGCGCGAACTTTTACTACACAGAGGCACCAAAATAAAATTTACAAAAATCATCATTAAGTTGGAGGACGAAGTGGAGCGGGCTGCAACAGCAGCAGTGGTTCAAAAGTAGGAACCCCAGTCAATTTAAAATAACCGTAGATAATATCTCGATATTATGAAAATTTTAAACTGGAATCTCAACAGTATACGAACCAAACATCCAGAATTACAGATTTTGATCGCACAAGAAAATCCAGACATTTTACTTCTACAAGAGACCAGGTTGAAACCAGCTGAACAATATAACCTAAAAAACTTCGAAATATTTCGCAAAGACATTTCAACCGATACAATCGCTAGAGGCGGATTTCTGATTGGAGTCAAAAGTAAACTATGCTGCGAGCCTCAAACTTTACACACAAACTTACGGGCCATAGCCGTCACAATAAAACATCTATTCAAGCTCACTCTCTGCTCAATATACTTACATCAATCCGATGAAATTACAGAGAACTACCTCGATCACATTATCAAACAATTACCAACTCCGTTTATCTTGAGTGGTGATTTCAATTCTCATAATACATTATGGGGCTCAACTACCTCCAATGGCAGAGGAAAAAACATAGAAAAATTCATCGATCTCAAAAATCTCAGCTTACTTAACAGCGGATCGCACACCCACTTCAATTCATACAATGGCTCCTTTTCAGCTATAGATCTATCCATTTGTAGCAGCTCATTAGCTCCAATGGTCAACTGGATTACCCTTTCTACTTTATTTGGAAGCGACCATTTTCCCATTTTAATTTCACTTCAAACACTAGTCAGACACGATCAATACAAAAAATATCCGACATGGAGAATCAAAGATGCAGATTGGCAAAACTACACCGAATTGTTAAATTTACAACTTCCAGAAAATCTCAGCGACATAAATGAGGCAAATAACCATATCGTGAAGGGTATCCTGGAACGCTAATTCAAAGTTTCGATAACATAAGAATTTTAGGACTAGAAATAGATCGAAAATTATCTTTTGGAAAACACATAGAAGACTTAAAAACAAACTGTCATAAATCTCTTAGTGTGATAAAAATGGTTTCTCATAACAAATGGGGTGCAGATAGAAAATCTCTAAAAAACTTTCACTCGGCGCTGACTCTTTCCAAGTTGGACTACGGCTCCGTGATTTACAGTAGTGCCAAAGAAAATGTTCTGAAAAAACTGGACACCGTTCAAAATTCAGCTCTAAGACTCATTACAGGAGCATTTTACACCAGCCCAATTGCTAGCCTTCACGTAGAATCAAACATCTTTCCATTGTAACATAGAAGAATCTTCTCATCCCTGAAATACTATACAAAAATGACTTCAAATTTAGCCAATCCTACTTCCGAAAAAATCTATTTCGTCAAACTTTATTCAATTACATATATAGGAGAAATACCCAAAAACTCCGAAGCCATTGGGAATACGATGTCTAAATACAATTAAAAACATCAACTTTGGCACACCAGACATCGTAAAGGACATAAGAGAACTACCACCATGGCACACAACCTTTCAAGAAACCATAACAGACTTAAACCGATGCGAAAAAATGGACTCGTCCTTAACCTGACATATCAGAAAGGTGACTCGCTCAACTTGGCAAAAAGGGTGGAATCGAATCTCTCCAATCAAAAATAAACTACATCGCATCAGAAATGAAATTTCCGACTGGGAAACCAACTATTGGCCAAAAAGACAAGACGAAACAGTTATTTCGAAATTAAGAATAGGGCACTGCTCATTTAGCCACAAGTACATCCTCGACAAGGAGCCGGCGCCCATTTGTGAAATCTGCGCAGAGGCTTTCTCGGTAGACCACTTCTTCACATGCAAAAAGTGGGAAACACAGCGAGCAGCCTGCGACATGGTAGGAAAACCTATACCAGAACTCCCTTACAACGACAGATCAAATTGTGAAAATGTACTAACATATAGTATCTAAATAAGTTAACTGTTAAAATGTAATATATTCGTCGCAAATGGCTCCATTGTCGAGCGACAATAAATAAATATATTTTAAAAAAAACGTACTATGAAGATATTTTATAATAATTTTTTTTTATCCAAGTAGTTATTGTTATGGAATAATTTACTTTGTCTCTTTTTATTTGTGATTTTCTCATTTTAAGCTATAAGAGTAAAGTAAATCCCATACCTTTGACAGGGCGTCGAGGATTGTAAAGTTAAAGTTCACGGTGTATTTTTTTTTTTTTTTTTTTTGCGTTGGAGTTGGGAAAATCCTTTCGGACGATAGAGGCACCGTCGTGCCCCTCTGTGTGGTGTCTCCACTAAAAACCCAACTCCGAACAAGGAGGATTCTTTATGTAGCCCTGGAAACTGCTCTCACATTACTTCACGGCGACCTTCCTTCGTATTAGTTTACATTGGCTCTGTTATCAGTACCTGCGTCCAGGTCGCGTTTTTTCTGCCGCAGCAGGGATTCTATATGGTGTGGAATCAGTGACCATGTTTCCTCGCTGCTTAGCATTCTCTCTATAATGTTGTATTTAGTGAGAATGCCTACTTTTATTCCGAGCTCTAGTCTCTGGCGTGTCCAATGGGTACAGTGGAAGAATGTGTGCTCCGGATCGTCATTATAGAAGTTACAGTAGATGCAATTAGGGCGCTCCGCTTTTCCGAATCTCTTCAAATATGCTCTGAAGTAGCCGTGCCCTGTGAGAAACTGGGTAAGGTAGAAGTTAACCTCACCCAGCTTCCTATTTATCCACACTTCTATATTTGGGATCAGCTGCGCAGTCCATCTGCCAACGGCTTCTTCATTCCATCGTTGTTGCCAGCTGTAGATGGTTAGCTGACGGATCGCTGCAAAGCGATTGATGTCAAGTTGATCTGATTTCTTGGCCTTCCACATACGTTTCCTTTCCTTGGCCAGTAGATCGATTGGTGGTGTGCCACTCACTACCAACACGGCCGCTTCGGACACTGTTCGGTAAGCCGAAGCTACACGGATTGCCGCGGTCCTCTGCACTACTGCAAGAGGTTTACTTTTTTGTTGCACACTTAGGGAGTGGCCCACATCTCAGAATCGTATAAGAGTGCCGAAGTGCATGCTATCATCATCAGTCGCCGCTTGCTGGAAGTTGGACCGTCTACATTTGCCATTAATCGACTCAGTATTGCTACTTGTTTGCTCGCCTTGTCTGCTGCGTGTTAAATTTGTACTTTATAAGAGAGCTGTGGGTCGATATGTATTCCCAAGTACTTGACCACTCTCTTCGTCTTGACTGGCGTTTGCGCGATGTTGAAATCGATACCGATTTGTGTGCGCTTGCTCGTAATTAGGAGGAGCTCCGTTTTTTTGACCGCTAGACTGAGTCCGTGGTTTTCCAGCCATTCCTGCGTTTTCAGCATCACTCGCGTTATTTTCTGCTGAGCTGCAATGGTATCCCTGGCCGTGATGACTGCTGCTATATCGTCTGCGTAGCCTATTAGATATAAGTCGTCTGGAAGCTCCAGACGTAGTATTTCATCATAGCTTGCATTTCAAAGGTCTGGTCCTAAGATCGAGCCTTGCGCGGCGCCGGCAGTTACGCTTTTGTATCTCAAGCCTGATTGCGTCTGATATATTAGCACACGGTCCTTGAGGTAGCTTCGAAACATGCGCATAAGGTAGCCAGGAGTTTTAAATTTCTGTTCGTAAGTAGAAAGTGTCTCCTGCCAGTTGACGCTATTGAAAGCATTTCGGATGTCTAATGTCACTAGCAGTACAACGGGCCACGAGCGGTGAGGGCCTTGCTGAGTGAGTACAGCCTTGTTTGTGACTTCGTGTACAGCGTCTATCGTAGACCTAGCTTTTCGAAAGCCATATTGCCTTGGGGATAGGCCCCCCGCGTTGTTGACCGCGGATTCTAGTCTCGGTTTAAGAAGGCGTTCAAGCAGTTTCCCAGCAGTGTCCAACATGCATAGGGGTCTATAAGAGGATGGCGACTCTCGATCGCCTTTCCCCTTACTGATAAGTACAAGATTGTGCCGTTTCCATTGTTTTGGGAAGTATCCTTCAGTTAGGCATTTATTGAATATATTTATCAGTATATGGAGGCTCATTATACCTATTAGTTTTATGGCTTCGACAGGGATACCGTCAGGCCCTGGACACTTTCCATTTTTCAGCACGTTAATTGCATCTCGTACTTTGCCCTCACTGAAAAGAGGCACTTCTTCGTTTGCCGTGTTGGGTGTCTCTCTATCCTGCCTTAGTTCATGTGATGGGAATAGAGTGTTGACGACGTTTACTGTTGTTCTATCATCCAATGGTGGAGCAAGTATTTTACCGCCAAGTTTTTTAGAGACGATCTTGTAACCCATACCCCACGGATTATTGTTCAGGTCGTCTCTTGGTTCTTCCTACTTGGTTTTCTTGCTCTTTTTTATAGCTGCTGCTAGGTCACCTTTGGCTTGTTGGAAATTGTTGGACTCAATTACTGCGCTTCCTCTTTTGTTGGCACGTGTTAATTTTCTCCTACATTTTATGCATTTTTCACGCAACTCGTCGATTTCTTCGGTCTACCAGTAAACAGCCTTTTTTCGTCTTCTTCGGCCCAGTTTTGGCATTGAACTGTTACATGCTTCTTCAAATGCAGCCATGGTGTATGTAACGAGCGCCTCTGCATTTGAGGACTCCGTGGCGGTTGGTTGGTAACATCTGTCTAATTCGGTTAACAGTTTGGCCGTATCTAGTTTACTAACATTTCACCTGCGGCAAGACATATGGTCTCGCCGAGATTTTTGTCGGGTTATGCTTTGTATTTGGAAGGATATGTATTGGTGGTCACTGGAAGTAAAGTCCTCTAGCACTCTCCAGTGTCGTACTTTCCGTGCCATACTCTGTGAGGCCAATGTGGTATCGGGAATAGTGCCTCGGCATCTTGCTCTTCGAAACGTGGGAACGCTTCATGAGTTCATGACTACTCGATCCATTCTTGCGATCATATCTAGTACTTCTCTCCCTCTGCGATTTGGCCGTGGCATGCCTCATTCGATCGCGTGCGCGTTGAAATCACCCGCCACGATGTGAAATGTGCCATTTTCTCGGATAAAGTTTTCTATGTTAGTTAATCTAGCCCCTAGTTCAGTTATAGCTTCATTCGGAGGCAAGTAACAGATCGTGTATATGACGCCTTCGAGCTGAATCCAAACAAAACCGTCTCCTTTTCCACTTTTTGCAACATGCGCTGTGTTGCGGGGAGATAGCCATATTGCAGATCTCTGGCTGTCGTCTTCGTACCAGCGAATGCTCTCTTAAGTTTAATACTGTTCACTGATTATGAACAGATCTGTGGAGTGCTCGAGCGCAATCTGAGCTAGAAGGGAGTCGGTCGTTCTGCTACCATGAAGGTTTCCTTGGATTACATTCATTTCACGTTATTTTTTCTGCTTTCTAAACACTTCTTTGAACCTGGCATATGGTCCAGGTTTTCGTGTCTCATTGTCGAGCAGATAATGCATTTCACTGGATCGGTACAAGCTTTCTTTTGGTGTCCTTCCTCTCCGCACTTTAAGCAGTTATTGGTTCGATCCTCTCCTTTACAGTACGCCGCGATGTGACCAGGGAGGAGACACTTAAAGCAGGACCTCATGGCTTGTTGCAGCTCCACACGGCAATTCACGAGCCATACTTTTATGCGACCATTATCTGCTAGTTGCCGTGCATTTTCTTCTTGCATGGAGACGAAGGCCAGTTTTTGTCCACTGCTGTTTGGGCTGGTGACGTTTACTGCAATTTCTGCCCTTAGGCATTTTGTCTCGCGCATTACTGCATCAATTACTTCATCAGCTGTGGCGTCCACATCGAGATCTTTGACCATTATGGTGGCTCTTCGCTTTATTTCTGAGACTTTTGCCTGTGATTCCAATGAGTTCTGGAGTTTGTGGTAGAAGTCGCTCTTGCTCGTGCAGCCTTTTTTCAGCTTAATCAAAGCCGAGCCGTTTCTGGTCTTAGTTATAGCCTCCACGGAATCACCTGCTTCTTTAGGAGTGAGCGTTGACCGAATTTCTTTGATTACTTCTGTAAAGGTTTGGCCTTCCGCAGGCTTTGCGATTATGGCAGGCTGTGGGTTCCTTCGGACCTTTCGATCGTTAGCCTTCGACCTTGTTTCGCGAGTTTTCTTTACTTCACGATTTTTCTGTGCCATTTTGATGTCAGTTGCGACCTGCGTTTTCTCGGCCTCCGATTTTTTTGACACTTGCAGTTCTTCGGGCACAGGTGTCTTACCTTCGTGACGTTTGTTTGCATTCTGTGTAGGCGGCAGAACTTGTAGTTTTCTCCTGATTGCTTCTATTGTATCCAGGATGACAAACAGTTCGTTCACGCCTGTTTTGATGGCGTTGCAAGTATTCTTCTTATTGAGAATTTCCTTTTTTATGGCCTCCAGTACGCAACGAAAATAAGATAACTCGTCATTTTCTCGCTTCGTCAGCTGTTCGACGCTAACGTCGGGCATCGTGCGTTATTTGTTGACTGTAGCAAACGGGTTTCTGCACCAGATATCGTGATAAATTCCAATTTAATATCACTTCTCCGAGAAGTACTCAGCCCAGAAGCACTCGTGTAAGTAACGCTCGCGCTAGTTGAATTCGTGCGAGTAGCGATTGCGCGAGTTGATCGATATTCGTGTGTGAAAAATATCATACACATGAATTGAATCGGCATCCAGATTTAGGCAGGATGCCAATAAACAAAATAAACAAACTTTCAAAATGCGTCAAGCGCAAATTGTCAATTAGGTAAAATGCAGATTTAAAAAAAAAGAGCAAAAACGTACGAGTGACTCACTTTATCACCACCAAGGATTAAAAAGTGACCACCAGCGTAATATATAGCACCTTAAAGAATGAGCATAGCAAAACACAACCAATCGAATACAAACACTCATTCATTTTCCCAAGTTCACAGTGTATTAAGCCCAACGGAAGTAATGGGAATAGGGGGCCAGAGTTTCTTTTTCTCGGCTGACTTTATTTCCCCAGATTTCTCTGGTACTCCATTATTTCAGGCTGGATAAATCTGGGAGCGATTTAGACCCAGAACGAGACAAGTCTCGAACCCATGTCCTCTTATTTAGTAGTCAAGCATCTTAACCACTAGGTCACCGCACTGCCTATTTTAAACTATATAAATTTATAATTTAATTTGTTTGCTTTGAGACATTGCTTTACTTACATAAATTTTTGTTATACCATTATTTTAAAATACGTGCTTATTTATTATTTTCTTTTTTTCTTCTATCAATTCTTTTATTTTTTTTCTTATTAATTTCACAATTAGTAAACAGATTTTTCATTCTATATTTATTTCAATTTTATGTATAGTTTGTATATATATCATCTTTATTATTTCTATTTTGCTCTTTTTTACAATTTTTGTCATTTTTACCAAATCCTTATTTTCTCCTTTACATTATAAATTTTAAATGCCTCATTTTCATACACTGTTCTTGTTAATTTACTTTTATTTTTATATCCTCTTCTTTGCAATTTTATTATAGTCCATTCAACGAAAATGTATCGATGGAAAAAGTCGATATAAATCGATATGTATTATCCACTAACGGTGGCCCCGTAAGTGGATCATAAATATCAATTTATATCGACCTTTTCCATCGGCACATTTTCGTTGAACGGACTATAGTAATAAGACAATTGTTTTCTTAAGTATTTAGTTTTCTCTCTCAATGTTTTATATTTTTATCACATATTCTTTTATAACTCCTATTTTCCTAAAATCCAAGCATGCAGCTATGAAAATTTTCATTTTTATTCCCATGTATCTGTTTAATTTCCAACTCTTATTTCAGACGTTAATAAGTAGGATTATTTAATTATTGAACAAAGTTCTGCACTTATTTTATATAAAGTTGACCCCCCCCCCTTTTTATACATACAGAATTAAATAAATATTCGCTAATAATCACGTGAAAGGCAATGGCAAACCACCACGTACAGCAGGTGTGGCCAAACTTTTATCTCTTATGGGCGACTTATTCTCTAAAACGTAATCTGCGGGCGACTGTGAATATGGGCAAACAATTTCAGGATTTTTCAAATTTTTCATTGATATTTTAATAAATAACGAACAAGAATTTCAGTTTAAAAAAATATTACGGCAAATAAAGCATTTTATTTTATGAAGTACAATAATATTTATAAAATTTAAAAAAAAATTACAATGTAAAGAAATAAGTACACAAAAAAATTTTAGCAAATAAAGAAAAAAAATAATAATTGTACTTTTTTTAATTTTTTTGTTATGAAATACTTATTAACTTAGAAAAAATACACTGTAAATAAGCAAATGAATAAAAATGTGACCTTGCATAAGTTCAGCAAGTTTCTCAAAATTTGGTTCATATGAACTTAAGGCAATTCTCAAACATGATTCCAAATGTTGATCTGTTAATTGCGTTTGTTTTTGTTTTTTTTTACCTCCCTTGGGTTTTCTACCAGAGAGCATTCGCCCAGCAAAATGGAATGGATGCATGGAATAGAATAGAAATTATATTTTTATTTTTTCGACAATGGAATCAAGAAACACCCCTAGAATAGGAACAACTGAGAGAATAGGTAGAGAAAGAACGTAAGAGGCATTGAAAGGAGCAGGAAGACCAAGCTTTAAAAGATGATAATAAAGTAACTGGTTTTGATCGCATTCTTAAATGAAAATGTGGATTCACATAAATATGTTGATCCAAAGAAGGCATTGAAACGTGTAACAGTTGTCCATGTATTTGGATATTTATCTTTTTTTATCAGTTTCCAAAAATTACAATCTGGAACCAGTAACTTAAGATTTATGTCACATTTAATATTTATTATTTTTTCTTCAAAGGTTGTTAAATTTTGTAGTATCGAGAAAGTTGTTTAGTTTCTGAGCTACACTTTCGACATCGATGTCATTAAATGAGCAAGACAAAAAACTGGCGATATCTTCAAGTTCACTTAATGTTAGAAATCTTCTTTCAAATTCTTTTAAAAGCAGTGCAATAATATCGACATATTTATTGTAAGATTCTTTTTATTTTTAGACTCATCAGCCAGATTTTGATAATGCTTTAAATCACGACGTTTTAATTGCATTGCAAGCATATTTAGTTTCTCTTTAAATGACTTCAAAATGCTTATCATATCTATTATTGTTTTACCTTTACCCTCTAGTTGCAGGTTTAATTGGTGTAATTTTTCAGCAATATCGCAGAAAAAAGAAAGATCAAGAAGCCATTTTTGATCATTTAGTTGAAGATATGAATCACGCTTTGTTTGTAAATATGAGTGCATATTTATGGCAGAAGTTCTCTTAGCATAATTTTAAATTAAAACTTATTACATATAAATTTGTCTTCAAACGAACCGTGTGTAATAATCTCATTATTTGCTATCTGGCACATGATTTTCCGTCATTTTGTGCGATTGCCATTTACATGCACATGCGTTACGACTATAATTAATTTAAAAGTTAACATTCACTTGCATTGTTCATCGGGATAAATACTAACAGTATGGGGCTACGTTGCATAGTCTATTCTGGTAAGAATAAATTATCGCATTAAGGTTTTCAAACATTAATTTAAGTGAAGGCAAATTGTTCAACTTTAGCTTCGCGGGCTACTTTCAAAACCTTCGCGGCCTGACGTACAGCATCACATGCGCGCTAGGTAGTACACAGCAGACACACACGGGGCTGCACTTGTAGCGCGATAACAAGCGGCTACTATCGGTTTCGAATGAAGTCTTGCGTGTTTACACCTGCGTTGCATATAACAATTGCCTAGTACACTACCTATATCTGTACAGCTGAAATGTACGAATAGGTAGTCGCCGACGTTCAAAAGCTGAGTATGGTACTATAAAAAGATTGACAAGCAATCAGTTGCCAAAGCAAAAAAGAACGCCGCATCTAATATTGTTATTCTTTGTAAAACAATTTAATAAAAATACTTTTTTTTTTAAAAACTATATCCAAAAATTGGAAACAATTGATGTTTTACAAAACTATTGATAACAATTGTTCTTTTTTTATATAGTTCTGTTGATGTTATTCTTTTGTTTAATTTTATATTTTTATGCAATATAATATTATATTGTAAAATTATATATTTTTTTTAGTCCTAATGTTATAGAACTCTCTCCGTCCCATTCAGGAGTTATAATGGGAATTTCTGGTACAATAGCAAGTGCTTCAGGAATATTGTGCTGTGTGGTAGCATCAGAGCTTACAACAAAGAAGGTAAAAATTTTACGAAAACCTTAAATTTTTTTAAACAAATTTTTATTTATAGAATCAAAGCAACTTACATTTTGAAAAAAATAAAACTTTTAAAAAAATACAACAGATTATGTAAAACATGTTATGATCAAAATGTTTTACCTACATCCGTTAGGAACGATATGTGTCTTAGGAGTGGGCGAAAGCATCTTTCAGAACATGACTTTTTTTTTTTTATTATTATTAAAAAATAATCATATCCTGTCTCCGGACAAATTAATTCCATTTATGAATTCCTTAGCTCCTTGTTACGTTCCTAGCTTACAAGAATCCTGTCGCATCCCGGTTCCCTTCACCTCCTCTCATTTCCTACTCACTCCTTTTACCTACACTGAATTGGAAGCTGCCTTACGTAATTCTTCTAATTCTTCTCCTGGTAAAGACGGAATTCCCTTTCTCGTTCTAAAAACTCTCTCTGATACCGCTCTTCAGTTCCTCTTAAATTTATTCAATTCATTTCTCTCGTCTGGTTCTACTCCATCTGTTTGGAATACTTTCATTGTTGTCCCGATCCCAAAACCTAACTCCTCCTCACTTCGACCAATCTCTCTTGCTCCCTGTGCCAGAAAACTGTTTGAAAGTATAATTAATAGACGGCTAATTTGGTGGCTTGAGCACAATAAAGTATTGCCCAATAATATGTTTGGATTTCGCCCTGGACGCGGCCCTCCCGATTGTACCAGTACTTTCTTGTCAAATGTGTATTTATCTTTTATCAACAAAAAATTCCTCATTGCTTCCTTCGTCGATGTCTCTGCTGCCTTTGATAATGTCCACTTTCCCACTCTATTCGATTCCATGCTCTCCTTGAATATTCCACCCTTCTTCTCTGCTCTTGTCATTAGCCTTTTCCAATCCAGGACTATCATTCTCTCTTCTCCGCTCGAACCTATTTCTAGACTGGTCTTTCGTGGACTGCCGCAGGGCTCTTGTCTAAGTCCAACCCTTTTTAACATTTACCTTATAAAAACTGCTTCTCTGTCAACAATCTCCTTTTCCCTTTTTTTTGCTGATGACATCCTCATTTACTCCACCCATCGTAGTATCTCCACCGCTAATTCCCAGCTGCAACATTACTTAACAATTTTGGAAAGCTCTTTATCTAATATTCATCTGTCTATCTCTCCAACGAAATCCTCTGCTGTTGTCTTTACTCTTTGTCCTTTTCATCCCTCCTTAGTTAGTCTCCCCTTAAATAGTAATCCGATCCCCCTGGCTAACCATTTCCGTTACTTGGGAGTATTTTTGGATAGCCGTCTTTCGTTCCACAAGCATATTAACCATATATACGTGACATCACTAAAAAGGCTCAACCTTATTAAGTCCCTTTCACATACGAACTGGGGAGGTGATCCGTGCATTTTGCTCATGTTCTACAAATCCTGCATCCGTTCCATTCTAGATTATTGCTGTTTTATTTATGGTAACTCTTCCAGGTCTTTGCTCTCCAAGCTCGATCGCGTTCAAAATACTTGCCTCCGCCTCTGTCTTGGAGCTCAGAAATCTTCTCCTATCCCTGCTATTCAAGCGGAATCCCACATTCCTCTACTCTTTATTCGGCGTTCCTATTATCGCTTCCTCATTAAACGTCTTCCTATCTCCTCTTCCTCACTTATTCCTTCTTATTCCCTCATTCTACAGGATTGGCGATTTAGTGCCAATAAAACACCAATTCTGTCTCTTATTTCTACTCGACTCCTTCAATTTTTACCATACATTCACACTTACGATAAGCTCCCATATTTTTCTTTTAACTTTTCCTCCTTCCTTCATCCAATTAATTGCTTTTATTCTTCTGTTCCCTCTGCATCCGTTCTGCACCATGTCGTTAGATCGGAATTTTTACAAACCTTAAACTCCCACTTTTCTAACCACGTTACAATCTACACGGACAGTTCCAAGAGCCCAAGTGGAGTTGTTGCAGCCTTTCTTTGTCCTTCTTTAAATCACTCTGAGTCCTTTAAACTTCCCTCCTTCTGTTCAACTTTCTGTACCGAGTCTATTGCTATCCTCCATGCACTTTTCTTCATCAGATCTTCGAAGGTCTCTCATAATTTCTTTATTCTATCAGACTCTCAAAGCGTGCTACAGGCTGTTGCATCTCCTCTGCCTTCTCACTCTACCAATTACGTAATCCTTTTTATACGTTCCTTGATCCATGACCTCTTTCTTTTTTGTGCAATTCAGGTTAATTTCCTTTGGATCCCTAGCCACTCCGGAATAGAGGGAAATGAGTTAGTTGACTCATTAGCTCGGCGAGCTTCTTCTTTTGGCAGGTTCCTTACTACTTTTCCATCCATCAATATTAAGTTTCTGTCCTCTGCAGCGCACTACCAATTATGGTTTAACTCCTATTACTCTTCATTCTCAAACCCGGATACTTTTTACTTGTCCATCCAGCCTTCTCTTCCTCTCTGCTCCTGATTTCTTGACTTCTCTTTTATGCGTCGCTCCAGCATCTCGGCAATATGCCACCTCTGCTTTGGGCACAGCTTGCTTCCCTCATCGCTTTTCCGTTTCTCTCTCGCGCCATCTCCATATTGTCCTTTGCATTCTCCTAACAGCCAATTTGTGTGTGATCCTGATCACATAATGTTTGAGTGTTCATCACTATCATCTGAGCAATCTTCCTTTTACTCCTCTCTCTTATCAAACAATGTTCCTACTCCCTATTGTGCTGCATTTATTCTTTCCCTCCCTTCTCCTTCTGTCGTTCAGGCGCTTGATACATTCTTGTTGAATGTTTCACGCCGCATAAAAATCTGATTTTTTCTTTACTCCTATTTCTTGGGCTAATGTCCTCGCTGACGAACCCATAGTAAATATCAAAAAAAAAAAAAAAAAAAAAAAGTTGTGGGTCCCGCAAGGCATACTGCCCGTCTGCGGATGCCCAACACGCTTATCATCGTTTATTCGAGAAAAAATGTATTAAAATAGTTCTTTACTTATACTATTAATTTTCGTACTAAATAGTGAGAAAATATAAACTAACAAGTTCAGTCAAGCATGAGGTTTCATGCGCTGAGGATTCCGTATGTTAAGTTAAAGATAACCATAATTTTCATTTACATAATACTAAATTCAAAACAACAATAATTCCAAAACAGGTATTTTTAGTCCAGTTCTTTTTCACACATCACGCAGAGTCATCATATTGTACTACAAAAAAAAAATAAATTCTAATAAATAAACGCTATTTAGTCCTAGATTTTTGGAAGGATTAATTATCAATAAATATTTAAAAATTTGTAATTGCACTTGTTTGTTTTCCGAACTTCTATATAGTTATATTTGAATACTATTACTTAAACCACCTTCCTCGTTTGTCACTCTATTTATTAGATTACTATACTGAGAAGTTAATTTCTCAACTGTTCATCAAATAAAATCAATAATTTTCTTGTCGTAATTTCACTACAGTTACGATTTCTAAATAAAATTTATTTAGATATATACACAAAATTTTAAATAAACTACAGCGAACATGCCAGAATGAGCATATTTTCAACCCCATTCGAAATTTATAGCTATAATATTCCCGATGCAAACAGGGGGCTACATATTAGTTCTCACGCTTTTTGAACTTTACGGCAACTTTGAAAGTTTTGTTAGGGATATGAAATACGGTTTCATTCCCGACAAATAGCAATCTTTCCAACAATATAT
Organism: Icerya purchasi; assembly: GCA_039619475.1. Lineage (NCBI taxonomy): Eukaryota > Metazoa > Arthropoda > Insecta > Hemiptera > Monophlebidae > Icerya > Icerya purchasi. The sequence goes on from CM077116.1 coordinate 388,477,206, forward strand.
CACATGCCCGGGAAAAAAAATATTTTTTTCCAAAATTTCGAGCTTTCGGCGCCCCGAAAGTCCAGTTTTAAAGTTGGAAGGCCGGATGTTCCAAATTAGAGAAATATACGGGGATGCGCGTATTTTAAACCTCGTTTAAAATTTTAAGCTGTAATACTCGCGTCACTAGGGGGGGGACACGTCATTTTTTGCACTTTTTTGAACTTTTCGGCAACTTTACATAACTTTTGTAGCATAATTTTTTGATTTTATGAAAGGACTCTTGCATTTTAGTTTATATTTTGAATTTCAGCTTTATAGGTTTATCGGGTGATGAGTTATGATTTTTTAAGTGATTTTTGAGGTCGTTTTATGTACCATATTATATATTCTTGACGATTTTTTGGGTTTTTTGCCGCCCAGGGTAATCGGTAATCTTTAAGTTATAGATCGTTTTAAAGAGAATTTTAATTGTGATTTATATTCCAAATTTGAAGTTTATAAGTCAAGCTGTTCGTGAGTTATTGATTTTTATTTGATATTTTTGTCATTTGTGTACCATCTTATTAGGATTCCGTATATTATACATATGTATACGGAATCCTAAAAAAGTGTAATTTGTGTGAATTTTATTTCTTGTCATAATAAAAATAATACACATTGTAAATTTTAATATTAATAATTATTTTAAATGATGTATAGGGTGGATTATATCCATCCGTACAAGCCGTATGGGCGAAATGGGTTCCGCCGGAAGAAAAAACCACTCTCGTTACGATTTCGTTTACCCGGAATACCATCGGAAATTTTATTGGTTTTCTTGGTTTTGGATTTTTAGCCGACACTTTTGGCTGGCGATTCCTAGAAGCTTAATCAGAACTATTTCATCAGTATTATCAATCTTACTATTTATGCCTCTCGGTCGAATAAAATATACCTCCCTGTTACTCCTCGTTGTCCTACTTCTTGTCATTGTAGCAATTGATATACTTGTGGTGTCTTATATTCAAGTAATCGGTGATAAAAGTAGTACATCCTTGGAGACATTTCATTTTTCTCTCTCCACCAGCTAATATTGCTGTTAACTTGATTTTTATTAGGTAATATTATCTTGAAGCATTTCTTTTGCTGACTACTAATCTTTTTGATTATCGTCCGTTTTGCTTCACCCCATATTGATATCCCATACATGATTCTAGACAATACTATAGCATTATAGTATACACGCAAACTGCCATATGGTATTGAAAGAGCCAATTTATAAAGTGCCGGTATCATTTGCCTGATTTTATTAGATAAATTTATAACATGATTGTCCCACGATAATGTCCTGTCAATGATTAATCCTAAATATTTAATCTCTTCTGTCGTTTCCAGTTGTGTGCACCCCTAGTTCGAAGTAGAAGTCAAGTAATTATGTAAGCAATTATTGTTATGCATTGTGATAGATGGCTTATATGTTCTATATCTACTGGACGTTCTTATATACAAAGCCTTCGATTTTTTCATATTAATAGTTAAATGTTTATCATGCGCCCATCTACACATACTATTCACATCCTCTTGCAAGAGTTTTTCGGCCTCGTGGATGTCGCGGTGCTCGATAACGAGTGCTATATCATCCGCATAAGCAAAGACTGTCGAGTTTTTAACGAATTTATGAAGGGAGTTGGTATAGATCAAAAATAACAACGGAGCCAAAATAGTTCCTTGTCCCACCCCTGTTAATGCAATTTCTTCTCTACTTAATTCTTCATCGATTTTTACTACGCTTTTCCTATTATACAAATAACGTTCAAACCATTTATTTTGCTTACCTATGATTCCTATTCCTTTCATATCTCGCAACAATATTTGATGGTTTACCGAATCGAATGCTTTACTAATGTCTATAAAAATTGTAATAAATTGTTTGCCGTTTGCCAACCCCTTATTTATCCTATTTGTTATTACTCTTAACAAAGAGACAGTTGATTTTCCTTCTCTAAAACCAAATTGCATATTATGCAGCAACTCGTTTCTCTCCAAATAATTTCTTAAATGGAACGCAACGTATTGTTCCAAAATTTTTGCTAAAACCGAGATTACAGTAATTGGTCTATAATTATTACAAGCACTAAGCCGTTTTTATATATCGGTCTAATAACACCAGTTTTTAGTCCCTCAGGAATGCTACCTTCTTTAATTGAACCGTTAATTATCTTTGTAAGTAGGGGGGTAAATATAGCTACATTATTGACTAGTATAAACTGTAACACTTTAACAAAATCGTTCGCTGCTCAATGCTTTTGCTGGGTAATATTAGGTAAGTGAAATGTTACAACTAGTCATATTCTAAAAATTATTACTGTCATTAAATAAAAGTAATTACTGATACCAAGTGGTGCTATAATTTTCACATTTAAAATACTTATGTTACACTTGTTGAGAAGGAAAAATAAATTTCGTTAAGCCATTACGATTTCAAATAGTTCAATGCATTAATTGAGTTGGCACAGATTCAAAGTTATGATTTGAAAGTAGCAAACGAGCCCATCATACTGGCAAAACAGTTTAGATTTCAGTTCTTTTTTTGTTTCTTTAATCGTTTAGAACAACATTCTACTTCAAATCGAAGCAGTTAGTAAATTACTTCAAACAAAAGAAACGTACTTCACCAAATTCACAAATATGTTAAAAAAGTTTTATTCATTCACAGAAAATTACAGAGAATATTGTTTTATTCGGACTATAACTAATATAAAGGAAATGTCAGAAAAATTGCAAATTGAGCCAACCTTTAAACTTGTGAAGAGAATAAAATGTCAATTTGATGAATGTGCTAACGGTAAGCCTATTATTTGTGTTTAAATAAAGTTTAAAACTGAACTTTTTCAGTCTCTTGTTATATATGATTTTAACTTGCAATGAAAAATTTAAGTAGTTTTCATGAAATAGTTCAGACTGGAAAATTTATATCCAAATATATGGGTTGCCATGAGGACATTGTTAATAATATCAATCACAGTAGCCAGCAGGGAGAAAAGTTTTTTGTTACTCAAATTAATAAATAACAAAAGAACGTAACAGAGTTTAGTTGAGATGTAAGTAAATCGATCTGTATATAAAAAAAAGTCGGGTTAGTTAAGCCATTTATAACTTAAGAACGGCTGAACTGATTTTTATGATTTTTGATTTGTTGGATTTGTCTCCACCCCGAATAGCAGAATACGCAATTTAAAACAAAATTTATGAAGACAATTCATTTTTTTTTTGCTGTTTTTGTTCCAAAAGGGGGGTTTACATAATTTTTTTAATCGTAATTTTTGGATGTTATGAAAGGGCTTCTGTGTTTTGTATTATATTTTAAATTTCGCTTTTAAAGGGTTATCTGGTGATGAGTTATGAATATTTTAAGGGTGATTTTTGAGGTCATTCTTAATTCCATATTATATATTCTAGACGGTTTCTTGCCGCCCAGGGTAATCGCTCAGCTTAAAGTTGTAAGTTGTCATAGATAGAAGTTTAATTGTAACTTATGATCCGATTTTGGTAAGTCAAACCGTTTCTGAGCTACTGTATAATTGAATATTTTTGTCATTTCTGAACCATCTTATTTGGATTCGGTACATTATATGTGTACGAAATCTTAAAAATCTGTATAAATTTACTTTAAGAAATTAAATTACTTTAGAAACACGTTTTTTCGTGTATAGCCCATCATCGGCTAACAGCACAAAATACACACTTTACTAAAATGTATATAAATTGAGTGTGTACTCTGTGTTGTTAGCTGATGATATGGCTCGAAAAAACATGTTTCCAAAGTAATTTACTTTAATTGTTTAAAGTAAATTTATACTGATTTTGTTATTAAGGGGAATAATGCCTTGCTTCCACGTGAATTACATTTATTTCAATGTAATTGAAATAATTTTCATTTTAATTTTTGTACGTTTATTGAACTTAATTCATTTTGAGTATTAATTATATCTTAATAAAGAGCTAAATTTAATTCAGCTAATAAGTTAATACAACATTTATTGATTCTGAGGCGGTTCGAAGTTCACCAAGTCAGCTAGTAATATAAATAATTGCAAAACGTTGAAGTAGAAAAAAATCATAGAACCATGTATAGGAAGAAATACGGGCAAGTAAAAAAAAATTTTATTAAAAAAGGAAGAAACTAAAACTTAAAATAAACTTTTTTGAAAAAAAAAAAAGGTTTGAATTTGAGATAGGAAAGAAGGCATCTGAAAATACAGACCTCGAACTAGAAAATTTGGTATTTCATTACCTATTAAAGCTAAATGACTAGGAACCCATAACAAATTAGCATTAACTGCATGCGGAGAAAAGAGATTATAGACGTGAAGGCATATACGAAGATCGATAAAGTAAAGTGAGTAAGTAGAAGAAAACATGTAGTTTTCAAGGACATTCATGAAGTTAGAGGAAATAAAATAATTAGAAAAAGAACAAGGGAAAAAAATATAAATAAACAAATGTACAATAACCATAAATTCGGCTGTAAATCTTGAGCAAAAGGGGGAAGCTGAAAAAATTCAGAGAAATGAATATCTGGGATTGTGAAACAGGCTTCAACTTTACTCCAATATATTAAGCCATTAGAGAAGATATACATACATGTGAAAAGGAAATAAGGAATTAATAGTATTACAAAATTCTTGCATAACTATTTGGAAACGAGATTTGAAAAATAAGGTTAATAAAAGAAAAATGTAAGGTTTGTAAAATTAAAGGAGTAAAAGATTATTATTAATGGGAAAAGTTATTAGAAGTTATTACATAAGGTAAGTAGAAACTAAAATGCTGGTATATTTGAAGATAGGAGTTTTCTTCAGTGTAAAAGGCTAGTTTTTATAGCCTTTTATTTAACTTGCTTTCTCCGTTTGGCTGTCATTCTGTTGTCTGGGAGGAATCGTGCGAAAGATTTTTCACCTACTTCCCGATGAATTAAAAAGGTGTACTTTTGTAGGAAGGTTTGTTGTAGACGACAATACAATATTATGCAAGATCCGGATTTCCAACTTTAAAATTAGACCCTCGGGGCGCCGAACTGAGGGGAATTTTGGAAACGATTTTTCACCTACTTCCCGATGAATTAACAAAGTGCCCTTTTGCAGAAATGCTTGTTATAGATGCCAATACAATATAATGCAACATCTTGGTTTCCAGTTTTAAAATTAGCTCCTCGGGGCTTCGAAAGCTCGAAATTTTGAATTTTTTTTTTTTTTGGCATGTAATATATCGTTGGAAAGATTGCTATTTGTTGAGAACAAAACCATATTTTATTTCTTTAATGAAACTTTCGGAGTTTACGAAAAGTTCAAAAAAGCGCGCAATTTAATATGTAGCTCTCTCTTTGCGACGCGAGTATTGTAACTGAAAATTTTGAACAAGTTTGAAAATATGCACATGCACGAATATTTCTTTGGTACGGACCATCTAGGTTTCCAACTTTAAAGTTAGCCTCTCGGGGCCTTGAAAATTCGAACTTTTGGAAAAAAAATATCTTTTTTCCGGGCATATGATATACTGTTGGAAAGAGCGCTATTAGTCGGGAGCAAACTCGTATTTCATTTTCTTAACGAAACATTGGAAGTTTACCAAAAATTTAAAAAAGCACAAAAACGATTTGTAGCCTCCGCTCCTGGCTCAGCTTTATAGCTAAGGTTAAAAAAATGCGCATGCTTGTGTATTTCTTTACTTTGGAAAATTTGAGTTTCCAAAATTAAAATCGGACCCTTGGGGCACCAAAAGCTCGAACGTTTAAAAAAAATATATTTTTTTTGGTCATGTGATACATTAATGGAAAGATCACTGTGAGTCAAACATTGTGTTTCATGGGTTCACGGACAAAAGCGCACATGATAAAAACGCATCGGACAAAAACGCACAGGACAAAAGCGCACACGGACAATAGCGCACATCGATTTGCAGAACAGGAGCTAACTTATTAATTTTTCCGTTCTCGGCAATTGCATCATTTCTGAAAAGGCAAAACTAGACAGTTGCCCCGCAAAGAATTTAAAATTCAAAAAAATTATTGGTAATCAACGAAAACAGAGTAAAAATAATACAATTTTTTGTATGATTCACTAGTCATCTTTCTGTTTTTTAATTTTTGTTTTATTCTATTTTGTTCTTGTATGTGTATATTTGTTTGTTAATAATCATAGTGTCTATTGACTATGACCGCTAGGAAGGTACCGTATATATAAAAAATAAAATTTGTATTAATAATGTATTCAGAGGCGTCTCAAGCATGCCAAGTTGTGGGAGGGGTGCATTACCCAAAATACCGATTCATGAATTCATATAATTTAAAAATAATTATTTTTTATACTGTATAACTTATATAACAAAATGTTATATGGTGTTTTTTAATGATTTTCTTTAAACTTTCACAATGTGGGTCTTTTATTTTTTTCTTCTGCAATCAAAAGTGATTTAGATCGAACTGTGAGGACTAAAAATATTTTTTAAATAATTTTATTAAAAGAAATCTCACCTTTTAATGCTAATCCTATAAGACTTTGTAATAATGCTTTACTTTTTCAAACAGTGAGGGTAACTTTTATTTTACACTGTTGTATACTAACCGTTTCTTTATAAACTGTTTCAACTGGTCTGAATTTTCTTAAAAATTTTTGCTTTTAAATTAGTATCAAAAAATCCGCAACTCTTTGTTAACTTGGTTAGAGTTTTCATTAGTACATTCTATGATTTAAATGCAATTTTTGAAATACTTAAAAAACTTGTAAAATCTTTGCAAGAATTGAGAAGCATTTGCACGTCAGTATTTAAACGTTCTATATGTTCCTTCAAAAATTCAAAGTTACATCTATTAAATTTATTATTAATTTGATTCAAGAATTTTTTTTTTTAAAAAATCAAACGGATGCCGTTTTTTATTATTCTCTATATTATTCTTAAAAATTGTTTTAAATTACATTTTTGTTTAATTAAACGATGACAAAAATATTGCAACAGTTGTTTTAATCAGCAATGAAACCGCGAGCAAAGAGTCAAATAACCAAGAGTGATTAAAATGATCAAGAAGAAATAAGCAAACAAACAGTTGACGATATAGAAGTGCCAAATATAATGAAAACTTTTACCAAGTTAACAAAGAGTTGCGGATTTTTTGATACTAATTTAAAAGCAAAAATTTTTAAGAAAATTCAGACCAGTTGAAACAATTTATAAAGAAACGGTTAGTATACAACAGTGTAAAATAAAAGTTACCCTCACTGTTTGAAAAAGTAAAGCATTATTACAAAGTCTTATAGGATTAGCATTAAAAGGTGAGATTTCTTTTAATAAAATTATTTAAAAAATATTTTTAGTCCTCACAGTTCGATCTAAATCACTTTTGATTGCAGAAGAAAAAAATAAAAGACCCACATTGTGAAAGTTTAAAGAAAATCATTAAAAAACACCATATAACATTTTGTTATATAAGTTATACAGTATAAAAAATAATTATTTTTAAATTATATGAATTCATGAATCGGTATTTTGGGTAATGCACCCCTCCCACAACTTGGCATGCTTGAGACGCCTCTGAATACATTATTAATACAAATTTTATTTTTTATATATACGGTACCTTCCTAGCGGTCATAGTCAATAGACACTATGATTATTAACAAACAAATATACACATACAAGAACAAAATAGAATAAAACAAAAATTAAAAAACAGAAAGATGACTAGTGAATCATACAAAAAATTGTATTATTTTTACTCTGTTTTCGTTGATTACCAATAATTTTTTTGAATTTTAAATTCTTTGCGGGGCAACTGTCTAGTTTTGCTTTTTCAGAAATGATGCAATTGCCGAGAACGGAAAAATTAATAAGTTAGCTCCTGTTCTGCAAATCGATGTGCGCTATTGTCCGTGTGCGCTTTTGTCCGATGTGTTTTTATCATGTGCGCTTTTGTCCGGTCACCGTTTCATGTGCTGAGGATTTCGTATATATTGCATGAAAAACAAAAGACAATATAATTTAAAGAATGCGATCCATTACTTAATAAAATGTAACACAAATTTCTGTAAATGTCCTATAATCAAAATATTGAATAAAATAAAGCAAAATAAAATACAATTCTAAATTCATTGTTTTTTATTGAAATACATAGTAAAAAGTCCAGGCTAAGAAATTAAAAATAAAAATTTTTTTTTTTTAAAAATAGGCTTTTATTTATGCACTAAATAGTACAAAATAACTTTATTAGTGTGCGACTACCAGATGCGAATGTTAACATTAAAATCTGAAACTAAAAAATATTCTGAAAAATAAAAGCGGGGGCCGCAGATTAATTAAATATTAATAGTATAATACATCCTAAGCGAAAACTACAATCACCATTATGTTATTCGATTGTTGTGCATCGCAATAGTACATCCACCGAATATTTTTGTAACTGCGGCCCCCGTTTTTATTTTTCAGAATATTTTGTAGTTTTAGATTTTAATGTTAAGATGCGTATCCGGTAGTCGTACATTAATAAAATTATTTTACACTTTTTAGTGCATAAAGAAAAGGTTATTTTTTTTTTTAAATTTTTTTTTGTTTTTTTATGTTTGATCGCGCATAACTTGTACTTATGTGCAAGGCCACATTTAGACCAAAATTTCGAGGGGGGGGGGCTGAAAACTCCCCCACAGAAACGGCTCTGCCCATGTGGACCGATTTTAATAATTCTTTGTTTATTCGAAAGTGTATCATTCAGTCATGGTACCGTGTAAATACCAATGAAAATCGGTGAACACAATCTGAATACAAAAAACGTAAAAAATGCGGTTCCTTTAGATAATTTTTTAATAATGTAACAGACGCAATTGGTTTAAAGTACTATCAACTTACCATGTAAACATAATTTGAAAAACATTAAAGTATTAACAATGTTAATTATCATAGAAATTCAGTTCTGAATAAAGAAAATAAATTTTAAACCGCCATAGAATTCACAAGTTTGTTTCTAATTTAATTTTTAGCAAGACAAAAGATTTAAGTATTAAATTGAAAATTGCTAAATAAAATGTTTAAAATCAGAATGATATACCTTAAAGAGATATGATAATTCTTAACAACATTAACTTTTTCCAATAGGCACCGAATTCAGATTACAATAACGATTAAAAACTGCATTAAATATTCATTTAACTGTTTTTGCATATTGTAATTTTAATTTAGTGTCTCCTCCAAAAAGTTAATGCTGTAAGAATTATCATATCACCTTAAAGTTATATCTGTTTAAAATATATTATTTTTCATAAAATCATTTTTTACTTTTTTGGTGCATTTTTATTAAATCTTTATAGTAAACCCTGAAGTTGGTATCTTTTTTTTAAAAAACCGATAAGTGTTTTGATGCACTGATGATGTGAAAATCTGGGTTTTCGCAATACCTATGAAGAAACCAGAAAACTCGTAAACATTACTTTTTGATTTATGCACATTGATTTCTGAATTCTGACAATTTTTAATAGTTACACACTTTATTCGTGATATTTACAATAATTTCAATGGCGCATCCACGGGAGATTAATTTATACTATAAAAGATTTGTATAAATATTATCTATGGATTTAATTATAATTAACATTTAATACCGTTTTCTAGTAAAACTATAAATGTTACGTTTTTATTTTATTTTAAACCCAACTGTCACCGATCTTTTGCTTTTCTTATTTATTTTTAATTTTTATTTTGTAATGTAAATGAAAATAGTTCAATGAAAAATATATATACATATATATTTTTTACTTGCTTACGAATAAGGAATTCGCATCGGATTACTAACAAAAATAAAAAAGAAGTGAAGTCTAATAAAAATACCATCTTTTTTACTATTCAAATTCTTAACTACCATTTTAACTAGAATTTTATAATTTTTTTATTTTTCATCTAAAAATAAAACAAAATTTAAATTAAATTGTAATAATTATGTATTTTTAAAACATTTTTAAATTTCTAAAGAGGTCGCTATTTGATTTTCTTTATGAAACAAGGTATTTCTCAAATCTACTGCTCCGATAGAAGATATTACGTAATTATATAATCCTACCCCCACTTTATTTTATTTAAATGAAACTTTTTATATGTAAAACAATATGTTTTCGAGCTATAAGCATGAAGGTCATGATTAACGGTGCAGATGGAGCCGTGCGATAGCCTAGTGGCATGAACTCTTGATCGTTGAGACAGTGGTCAAGAGTTCGATTCCCAGCGGTGGCCAAAAAGAAATAGACTGATTTAATTTAATGAATAGTTAATGGCCAAATGGTATTTACAACTAGGCCAGGTTTAAAAAAAAAAAAAAAACTTCAAAAAGCGTCAACTTAGTTATGGTAAATTCTGTTTAAATATATACTTCTGTTTCATGTTTGTTTCCTATCTATAAAAGCTAACTTATACCTGAGCTGACAATTGCAGTGATTAATAACATTAATCAGATGCTTAATTATGCTTTAATTGTATCGCATGATTGTATTTTACGATTATTGTGCAATATTTTTATTTGTGCAGACAAAAGAAGAATGGTGCATGGTTTTTTCCATTAGCGGTATCATTTGCATTCTGGGTGCCGTATTTTATCTGTTATTTGGATCGGCTAAATTACAGCCATGGGCTCAAAGCGACAATCAAGTGACAAATGATTGTAATGATGTATAATTTTTGCTGAAATCTGTAAATGTTATGTGAATTTGTTGTAAACGTTAATTGATTGTAAGTAAATCAAACATAATATTATAAAATGACAGTTGTATCAATGCAAATGGAATTCACAATAAAATGTGAATTCCCTACAATTGTTAAATTCTAGTCTGAAAACCAGGCCCGCCACAAGGGGGAGACAATTTGGACAAATTTCCTCGGTCCCCAGATGAAAGGGGACCCCAAAAACCTAAAAAGTTAAAATCCCCCTACCCCTACGTTTTTAGTCAGAAATCCAAATGTAAATACATTGTTTACTTATCATATTTAAATAATAAACGTAACAATTTTAATTAATATTTGTATATTTAAAGTTTTATTTTTCTTGCTTTCATTTCTGCAAATTCGTCAATTACATCATCATAATCTGTATTTTTTGTCAATTCTCATTCTTTTGTTAACATTATACAATGATTCAAACGTGACTGACCCATACAGGACCTTAAAGTATTTTTTATGATTTTTAGTTTACTAAAGCCTCGTTCACCAGTAACGACATTAATAGGTTCAACAATAAAAAGACGTAAGCATATACATATTTGAGGATAAATTAATTGAATACCTTTTTCGTAGATTAGATTAAGCAGTTGCAATGCTGAAAAAGTTGTTCCTGGGCTGTCCACTTACAATGAATTCTGTATTTTAAATATCAGTTATAATTTTCTTTTATTAGATTGTCTGTATATATCTTGAGGATAGCGATCTAATAAAGGCTGTAGGAATTCAGATTGATTTTGCTCTGATAATTTCACAAAATTGTTAAAGCATAAAAAGACGCACATAGAATTTGTAATGTTAACTAACTCTTTATAAATGTTTTTAATAAATAACCTTGATTACAGTTACACAGTTATGTATTTTATTACACGAAATTAATCACTATTACATAAAATACACAACGTCATGAATTGTTTAAATAAAATCAAAATAAAAATAAATTAATTCATAAATATATAAAAAATAAACTTGTTCGACCGGTTTCGTCTGTTTTAGACATAATCATGGACTGAATAGTTAACTAACTCATTCGAAACAGATAAAAGGCTATCAATCGCAGTCATAAAAATTTCTACTCTGAATTTCTGCTCAGGTAAATTTAAATGATTAGATGATATCTTGTCGTGAAATTTCTTTTGTCGTCGTACCCTAAATGTTTTTTATACTCTACAGGAATTATCATGTCGATTGCCTTTAATTTTGCTTCATTCAGAATATTATCGAAGAGTCACGAATATTTTTTATCTCATTAAATAAATCTTTTATTTGGTCACTGGCTTCTTGAAACGTAAGTTTCGAATTTTGAATAATTTTATTTCGATCATCAATTGCTTTTAAAATTTTATGCCCAACTTCAGTTAATAAAACAAATTCAAACGATCGAAAATAATCAATCAATCCAGAAACTTCAGCTTGTATTTCAGATGATAAATTTAACTCTTCAATTTTAAAAAGAAATTCTACAATCAATTCAGAATTTTTTACTAATGGCTCTACAGCTTCGATTTTAGCGCTTCATCTTGTAGTTGATATTGAATGAAGAGATACTTTTGCTGTTTCTTTCAATATTTTCCATCTTGCAAGACTGGATGAGAATATGTTGTATAATTTTTGTAAATTTCCAAAATAAGATTTAACTTCTGTGCTCGTTTCCATTCCATGAACTCCACATAAATTTAATGAATGAGGCATTCGAGAATGAAAAATAGCAGATTGGTTTTCTTTTAAAATTCGATTTGTTATTTCTTCGTATTTTCCTCTCATGTTTAAAACATTATCATAGCTTGGGTAACTGAGCATGAAAAAAAAAAAATAAATAAAAAAATAAAATAATAGCCTCGTCAATTATGGTCTTAGGACCGGTGTGATGTAAAAAAAAAAAAAAAAAAAAAAAAGCTTTGGCCTCTAAGATTTTGAAAACTAATTTTATGCCTTTTGAAAATTTTTAAAATCACGTTAAATATATCTTCTCCTGTTTTCTTTTCACAATCTACTAATTCCAAAAATCTTTTGTGGGTTTCCCATTTATTGGAATTTTCAAGAACATATTCAATTACTATAATAATTTGCTCAGTGTGCGATGTATCAGGTGTTCCATCAACAATTATGCTAAAGTAATGAGCTTTCTTGATGTCAGATAAAATTGTGCCAACACTTTATTAGCGCAAACTTCTAAAAATTCATTTTGGCTTTTCCAAGACATGTAATAACTTTTTTTCCAGCTTCTCAACTTTCCAACGCAGAATCCAAGTGAACTTTTAAATCAGAAATTTATATTTACTAATATAAATTTTGCCGTTGATAAAGCACAATTTTCGTGTTCAACAGTATAATTTTCGCCTCGAACCGGTAAATTACTCTCAGCTAAGAAAAGCGTAACATCAATCAAGCTAGGTAAAATTATTCGCCATGTTTCTTTTTCCTCCCGATTAATATTTTGTTCAAGAGCTTTATACCTGAGATGCAGTTACGAGATTATTCTTTCGACCTTTCCACAAAAGATAATAATTAATGTGCTGCTGGGAGTTACCTTCGTGGCTTGGAACTTATTGGAAACAATTTTCTCCAATTATCGTTATAACCGCTACCTTCCGTAATAATCTAAGATGTACTTGATTTTGAATCAACTGAACGAAATAACTAGCACAGAATACAAAACAGTCCAGCCATGAAGTAACTCCAAAACAGGATTGATGGGAGTATTTTATTTTTTAATTTTTTTCATTAATATTATTATTTATTTATTTGCAGAAGTACTGGGTTATTTGAATAATATTTAATATTTTTTTAGTAAAAAATATTTTTTTTAATTTTAAGAGGGCCCCAATCATATTTTTTCCTCGGGCCCCCAAGTTTATGTGGCGGGCCTGCTGAAAGCTATAACATTTAAATAAAATTACTTCAAAAACTATTTTTTATATAAAAAAAATAATTAGAGGACATTAAAAATAGTTAACGCTTTTACAAGCTCTGTGAATGCTGAGACGGATTCCGCGAGCCACAACAATTTCTCCCATAAATAAAAAAAAATGAATGATTTTACAGTAATGTTTATTTATTTATTTATACAATCCGTCAGTGCAAAAGCTTACGCCAATTACTGCACAGCACAATATAATAAAAATACACAAGTAAAGGTACAATAAAACAATAGAAAAGAAAAATTATGAAGTTACGTAAAATCATACCCGTACGTACACAACGATTTTATCTAACATTACTTATTTTACTTCTATCCCATTCACACTGCCACGCTAACACAGCTCACACCTGTAACATGTACGCGTACATACACTCTCACATATACACTCAGTGCTCACTCAAAAAAAACACTCGATGAAATCAGTACAACACAGCCTCACATCGTTAAATTCCGAACAGGTTTTAAGAACTCACCACCGTGACCATTAAAAATGTCTAGCTCACGATAATCTTTCTCCGAGTTATTATATAATATAAATAAAAAACGGGGAGAGGAACAGGCGTACTGCTGAGTGTTCGCAAACGGAACAGCCAGTGTACAGGTTGAGCGGGTAAAATCGGAACTCTAATACGAATTTTCTCTGAAAGAGTAGAACAGTTAATTTTACGGTGCATTAAATTGTACAGAAAACGAAGTGCTAATTCCTTTCTTCGCCCGTCCAAGTTGTGCATATTTAACTGCCGGAGTGTGTTTCTTTGTATTTGAAACGCACATCACCGGAGCCAATAAATTCATAATGCGAGTACTTTAGAAACTCGTTTTCTGCACATTTTCAACCCTATTTACCAAGTCACTAGATACAAGGTTCCAAATTAGCACACCAAATTCTAAATGTGAGCCGACCAATAGGGTGAATAACATTAAATGTGTCTCAAGTTGTCTGAAGTTTGCACTGCTCCGCAAAACGAAACCTAACATTTTATTAGCTTTACAAATTGTATGCATTACATGTGTCTTAAATGTAAATTTTGCATCTAATATAACACGAAGATCTCTCATACAAATCTTCCTTATCAAGGGAACACCTTCAATGTGGTGAAACGCTGTAATAGGGAGACGTTCCCGTGTAAATGAAATAAGTCTACAATTAGATATTTTCACGGGTAAATTATTAGCCGTACTGCAAGCTGTAAAGTAATCTACATCTCGTTGTAATAGGAGAGCATCCTCAATACTTTTTATTTCTTTGAATAATTTCGCCTCATCGGCGTATTATAATATCTTAGAATACTGTATTGAACTAGGTAAGTTATTTATATATAATAAAAAAAGAAAAGGCCCTAAAACGGAACTCTGAGGTATACCTGAGGGGCAAGGAAAAGAAGAAGATTTGTAGTTATAAATTTGAATATATTGCCTCCGATCTTGCAGGTAGCTCTCACATAGTGTTAATAATCTGTCAGAGAAATCAAAATTATTCAATTTTCGTAACAGAATTGAGTGATCAATTTTATTGAAGGCTTTTTAGAAGTCTGCGTATATAATATCCGCCTAGGAGGACTTGTCAAGCGCAGCAGAAACATAATCAGTAGACACCATTAAAGGTTAGTCGTTACTGATCTACCTTCGACAAAGCCATGTTGATCAATTAAAATGTAATTTTTTAATGGTTCATAGATTCTTTTATAGAGAAGTAATTCAAAAATTTTAGCGACTTGGGGAAGAAGAGATAGTCTGTAATCAGTAACATCATAAGCATGATGATTCTTAGGAATGGGTGTTATTTTGTATACCTTCCAAATTTTGGGAAGTGTCCCAGTACCCATCACACAATTGAAGAGGTATGTAAGAGGTTTAACGAATGAATCCCGACAAGCTTTAAATAAATAAATATATATATATATATATATATATATATATATGGGGGTATATTGTCTGGGCCTACAGTACGTTTAGGTTTAAGATTCCTCAACGGCCCATGACCGCTTCCGTAAAGGGCTCTACAGGTATCTGATTAGTGTGGGGGAGAAGCCAGAAAGGTTCAAATGAGAACTTGATTTCTCTGGACGGGAGTAAATATACGAAAAATGAGTTGCAAAAGAGGAATCAATATGCTGAGGAGTACGTAGCATTTGTCCTTTGTACACCAAAGTATTGATTTTTGCATACACATTCTTCCTCCCACACTCATTATAATATTGCCAAAATTGCTTTAGATCTGTTTTCAGTCTTTTTTCTTGCACGCAATCGTTGTTTGTTTTTGCGTTAACTATTTTCAGTTTCAGCTCTCTACGGAAATTACTGAATATTGTTTTAAAATACAAGTTCTGATTCTTTTATACTTCAGCCGAAATTTATTCTTCTCCTTTATTAAATTTATTATTTTTTTATCGAACCAACGTGGATATTTACTGATACTTTTCTCCTTCCACGGCACAGTTTTATCCAAAATAGTCTGAACACACATATCAAAGTAAGATGCAGCCGCATTACTATCGATAGATGCATACAGCGGATGCCAATCTATAGCTCTAAACACATGATACAACAAGTTCCAAATTTTAAAGGAATTTTTAACTCTGATGGAATGTCTTTAACCTAAGATGAATGAAAACACAATTGCTAATAATATGGATTAAAAACGGGTTTGGGAATTCATTAAAACACTTACAATAAATGTGAAAAACATGTTGAATACGTTTGTAGTTTTAATAATTTACCTCCTCCGGGAGAACTAATAAACTACTATCAAATCCAGTCCTAAGAAGATGTGCATTACAATCATCATATATACCAACGGTATACAGTGGTAATCTGTAACAAATTATGTGTAAGTTTTCTAATAGATACATACCCTGCAACGCTGAAATATTTTTAATATTCTTTTTTTCCCTTTATTTTACTATATATGTACAAATAATTTTTTTCCACTTAGGCAATTATGAATCTATTGTACTTTTGTTAGCAAGTAATAAATATTTCTATTTATTTTTGTGAAATGTCTTACTTATTTTACATAAGCAATAAAATGAGAATTTTAAACAGTAAAGTATTCCTATTGTTATTGTCATTAGTAATTGAAAATTGAATATTGGACTGGCATCACTATCAACTTATCACTCTATTCATAATGTTACAGTGAAATATAACACATTGAAGTACTATGAAAATAACCCTATACAAGAAAAAACTGTGCCACTAAAGTACGAGTATATTATGCTATCGAATGGATGCTATGAAACTAAACATCTGAAACATATTTACAACATAATTTCGATCGAAATATTACATTAAAAGCTGATGAAAGAGTATTAAAGTGCACGAAGCGGAGCAAATACTATATATATATAGTTTTAAAAGCAAATAACATTAGTGCGCTATTAGGTTTTAAAGGTGTGATACAAATGTTGGATGCCCAAATGTAACAACGAAGTCGTAATATTGTACAAATTGCATTTATTAATGTGTTAAATCTGTACTACAATTTAGTAACTAAAAGATAATTAACAGTTTGTTGTTGTATTTCCGGTATAGTTTTCTTTTAAATATAGTACCTAATCACGAAATAAATGAAAATCTTAAATCAATAATGTATATATCAGGGGCGGATCTAGAGTGTATGGGGTGGGGGGTGGCGGTGATAAGAAACTGTAATCCAATAGCATTTTTTTTTTTACAATACGAGTTTGCGTACAAAGGTGCGAAGCCAAGCACCGCCGTTAGGCTTAATCTTGACCTAGAACCTTCTTACAATAAAACTTAATATGATAATTTAGGCTCTTATAATACATAATAAATCGAGACCAGCTTTAATGTGTTAAAATTGTGACAAGAAAAATAGTACAAAAGGATACGTATACAATATTTGTATTTCATATTATATTGAATGTGCTAGAGTAATATTCTATATGATTTACATTCAATTTTGTTTTTCACATTTAAGTAGAAGGATAAAGCCATATTTGGGACAAAGGTATGTTGTGGGTGTGGGGTCAAAATTGAACCACAATACCATGTACACACGCTGAAATGCAACCAGACTTCAGGCCCCTAGCACCTAAGGGACCTGCCTAGACCTTGAAATAACCAAAATCTTCTGTCCAGGAGCCCTAAATTCATCGCAGCTCGAATATCTAGCGATGTACAGTTTTAATAATCTAATGGAATTTTCAAAATCGAACTCGAATTATAGTCTAGGGACTCAAAATTCACCTCAGTCTGATGCTTTTTATGCTGTTCCAAATTGGTAATCTGAACACGCGCTCCTGGGAAAAGCTCCAATGAGTCAGTTCGGTAATTCAAACTATTTTAAAAATTAACTGAAAATTTATATTCAAAGCCTGAAACTAACCTTAGCTCTCAAGATGACTTTTCAAAATTGAAAACATAAGCGTATTCCAAAATAGGCCTTAAACCCAGACAGCAATTCTATCCTCCACTTGCCCCTCACATCCCAAATCCACGATCTGTAGTAATTTTTTCTGACTTTCCATAGCCCTTGATTACTCGTCTTAGTTCTCGCAACGAATTTTGAAATCCTGAGTGTCAGTCTTCAAAATTTTTTTCGAATTTCCATAGTTTTTCCCTCAAGTATGCCGTAGCCATATCCACCGTGACAGCGCATCATCCGTACACTCACGCGCATGCTATAATGTTCTCTTCTTCATGATCTATTCTCCTCAACGTCTACTCAGGTTTGACTTTCTTTGGGTTCCCGGACATTCCGTCATTGATCAAAACGTAGCCGTCGACTTCTTTGCCAAATCTGCAGCTTCCAATGGGAGTTTTATTAACAGGATTACAGCAAACAATATTCTTCTTTCAACTAAACCCTGCAACCTTAAGCTTTGACACTCTGTTTATGTTTCGCTTTTCGCTAATCCTAATTCCTTGTATCTTTTGATCAACTCTGTTTATCCTTTTCATTCTTCGTTCTATTACTTCCCTGGTTTGCATCGGTCCATAATTATTAAACTATCTCGCCTTCGTTTCTCGCATAGTCTCAGTCCTTCTTCTTTAAATCAATTTTCTTTGGCTATGTCTCCCTTTTATTCATTGGATCCTGAAGGTTCCTATTACGTTTGTGACGCAGATCACGTGTTATTCGAGTGTTTTGGTTTATCCCGCAAGCATGAGTTACACTATTCTTAACTTTTAAAACTTGGTCTTCCTGCTTCTTTTAGTACTCCCTATGTTCTTTTTCTACCTATTCTCTCGGTTACTCCTGTTCTAGAAGTGTTCCTTGGTTCCATTGCGGATAAAATAAAAATATAGCTTCTATCCGGTTTCATCCATCTCTTCCATTCTGCTAGGAGAATGCCCTCTGTTAGTAAACTCAAGAAAAATAAATAGATAAAAAATACGGTTTGTATTAAATTCTTTTATTTCTTGCGTTGTATAGTTGGATCTAGACACGCGGTAGCGTTTCAAGCTAAGTTCAAGCCAAGAAAAAGCAACTGGCGATGATGCAGCAGTCGTGTGTTATATTACATGAACCATTTGGAGCTACTTTTAATCTCTTTAATAATTCAATATTTAATTAAACATAAACACATGAAATTTGGTTTATTTATTAAAATCCCTTAGATCAACTAGAACCCAAAATTTCATAAATACAACTCAAATATTTATTGAAATATTAACGTCGAAAAATCGTAATTTTTATCACTGACTGACATCATATAGATCAGAAACCTAACCCACTTCCAGCTGACCTAGAAAGTTGAAATTTGGCGTGCAGCTGGGTGATCGTGTGCACATGCAAAGGAATAAATCGTGAATTTTTACGATTTGAAATATTTTCCAAGCAATCGATTTCTATTAACAGCTAGCGCACTTAAAAGGCTTTGTGCGCGTTTTTATAATAAAATTCTAATCGAGATACTTGACCTACCGGAAAATAAATTTAAAATTTCTGTGAAGCAAGTTCTGCTTGGCAAAGCTTATTATAAAATAATAGATGACTATGTTAATGATAAACATATAATATTATCTAGTAATGCGATTCCAGCACAGCACAGGAAATGAATATTGTATACTGTGATTTTGACATACTTGTAAAAAAAGAAATGAAAATAACATGACATATTTGTAGGTCCCTGTGTGCTGCAGAAAGCATTTCTTCCTCTCAGCCATGCAGATCCGAAGTAGTGGTAGTTTTAACGATTTGAATTTGAATGAATAATAATAATAAGTTCTTTAAAAAAAGTAATGATATCCCATCGAAAAACATAAATATAAAAATCGGAGCCAAGTTCAATTACTTCATATGAAAGTTAAGATAGAATCTCCGCATAAAAAGAATATTATCCCTCAGTGTTTTCGCTGCCAAAGGTATGGCCACACTAAAACCTATTGTAACAGGGCGTATGCATGTATCAAATGTGGTAATAACCATGCATCCACCAATTGTAATAAAAAACGGGACGAAACACCAAAATGTGCCAATTGTCATGGAGATCATCCATCAAATTATAAAGGATGTGCCGTCTATAAAAAGCTGCAAAATATCAGAAATCACCAGCAACATGCAGTAAAAAGTAGAAACAATACATTAGACAAATACGCAAACTCCAGACATTTGCCCCCTTCCGGTCTCCAAGAACATACAGAGACAAATCAAACTGAAGGTCTTAATTCAACACAGCGCTTGACTTATGCGCAAATCGCAGGACAGCGGCATAAACGAGAAATAAATAGAACTTCTGAAGTCAATGACAGTAATAATAATGACATTGCAACAATGCTACATACATTCTTAACTGAAATAAAAACCCTTTTTCTTGAAATGATGCAACAGCAAAATCAGGTGCTTAACAATGTTATACAGACTATTACAACTGCTTTACTTAATAAAAAATGAAGAATTTAAAAATAGTTACCTGGAACACTAACGGTGTTCTTAATCATATCGATGAAATACAAATGTACATTTTGCAAAACAATATTGATGCGCTTCTAATATCTGAAACACATCTCACTAACACAAGACATATTACATTCCCGGGATACAATTCATATTATACAAATCATCCAGATAATACAGCACACGGTGGCACTGGTGTTATAATAAAAAGTAATATAAAACACTATGAACTGAACAAATATAAATTCAATTACCTACAAGCGACCAGTGTAGTAATCACTGAAGGTCCAAATAAAAATATTACTCTCTCAGCAGTATACTGCCCTCCGAGGCATATT
This sequence comes from Icerya purchasi, assembly GCA_039619475.1. Taxonomy (NCBI): domain Eukaryota; kingdom Metazoa; phylum Arthropoda; class Insecta; order Hemiptera; family Monophlebidae; genus Icerya; species Icerya purchasi. The sequence continues at coordinate 388,498,039 of CM077116.1, forward strand.
ATAAAAAAAAAACATTTTACCGACTTCTTCAGAACTTTAGGTAACAGATACATTGTAGGAGGAGATTTCAATGCGAAAAATATTCACTTTGGGTCAAGACTGACAGTGCCCAGAGGGAAAGAATTAAAATCATCCATGGACGAAACATACAGCATGGTCTATTCATCGGGAACACCTACTTATTGGCCAACCGACCTTAATAAAACACCGGATCTCTTGGACTTCTTCATAATAAAAGGAATTTCATCCCCATTTATTGATGTTAGGACTGACGAAATATTGTCATCAGATCATTCATCGGTTACACTAACAATTAGTCAGCATATAGTTAGAAAAATGCGGAAACCAAAACTCCATAATAAATTCACAGATTGGGATGCATTTCGAGAGCAGCTTGAACGTACAATGAACGTTAAAATACCGCTGAAAACTGCAAAACAAATAGATGAAGCGGTAGAATACTTCATTAAAGTCATACAACGAGCTGCGTGGAAATCCACACCAAAGGAAAGAGGTTATGAGCCTGTTATCTATTACCCAGATAAAATTAAAAAAGCGGTCCAGTTAAAACGGAAACTGAGAAAACAATGGCAATCATCGAGAAACCCTACCCATAAAACAGCATTAAATAAGCAGACGAAGTTTTTAAAGAAATTATTGCAAGATTTAAAAAACAAATCCTTAAAACAAAGGTTAACAAATCTATCGCCCCTGCCGCAACATGACTACTCGTTGTGGAAAATAACAAAAAATCTTAAAAGACCTGTACATGCGGTGCATCCGTTAAGAAAATCAAGTCGAACTTGGGCTAAAACGGACTCAGAAAAAGCAGAAGTCTTTGCAAAACATTTCGCAAACATATTTCAGCCATATCCTGGAAATTCAACGCTGACCCCTGATGCTTACTGTTATGATGTTTCTAAACCAATAAAACTCACATCTCCGGGGGAAATTAATAACTTAGTAAAAACTTTAAATCCGCATAAATCTCCGGGTTATGACTTAATTACGGCACGGATTTTAAAGGAATTGTCCAGAAAAGGTTTTATATTTCTGACATATGTCTTCAATGCGATGCTCCGGCTACGGTATTTTCCGATACAGCTAAAACTGTCACAAATTATCGTCATTAAGAAACCGCTTAAACCACCGACAGAACCGGACTCGTATCGGCCCATCTCCTTGCTGTCCGTAGTCTCTAAGCTTTATGAAAAGCTGTTGCTGAAGCGGTTAATGCCAATTATTAACGACAAAGAGTTAATACCGGAACATCAGTTCGGTTTCAGAGCTAAGCACGGTACAACAGAACAAGTGCACCGCATAGTTAACACTATAGAGGCATCCCTCGAAGGGAAAAAGTACTGTGACGCAGTGTTTTTAGATATAAGCCAGGCTTTTGACAAAGTCTGGCACGACGGTCTGTTACACAAAATAAAACGTCACTTTCCCCATGAAATATATCAATTACTTTGGTCATACTTACACGAAAGATACTTCTTTGTGAAGTATGGAGATGACTCATCAGATATATATCCGATAAAAGCAGGCGTTCCGCAGGGAAGTGTGCTGGGGCCACTACTCTATCTCATATACACGTCAGATATTCCTACGCCCTCCAACGTGCAGGTAGCAACATTTGCTGATGATACCGCGATCTTATGCTCGGATGTATGCCCGGTTAAAGCGCGTAACACCATTCAAGAAGCTGTTACTGAACTCTCATCGTGGTTTAGCCAATGGAAGATTAAAACTAATGAAAGCAAATCAAGGCGAGTAATCTTTACTAACAGAAGAATTGTGCCAACGGAAGATATAATCCTGAATGATGTTCCAGTTCCACAACACACAGATGTAAAATATCTTGGTATGTATCTCGACCAAAGATTAACATGGAAGAAACACATAACAGCAAAACGGATCGAACTAAATGCAAAACTGAAGCAAATGTACTGGCTATTAAACAGAAAATCAGAAATATCTCCTGAAAATAAACTATTAATATACGCTCAAATCCTAAAGCCAATTTGGCGGTACGGTTGCCCCTTATGGGGCTGCTCGAAAAAGAGCAATATAGCGATCATCCAACGGATACAGAATAAAATCCTTCGAATGATAGTCAATGCTCCGTGGTATATCACCAACTTAACACTACATGAAGATCTAAAAATCAAGACCGTGCTAGAAGTAATAACTAATGATGCAAAAAAGTATGCTAGCAGACTGGAGATACATCCAAATTACTTAGCGATCGTATTGTTGGATAATTCGATGGAAGTTCGGCGGCTTGACAGAGTCAAGCCGATGGACTTAGCCTAACAAAAAGGAAAAGTAATCTTCTGCACCTATCGCTGGATAGAGTGCTACTCAATGTTACGCTCTAATACTAAAATTGCCAGATAGCTGTTATCAGCTAGGAGCAATTTGGCAAAAAAAAAAAAAAAAAAAAAAAGTTCAATATTAAGAATATGCGTGGTTGTCGACTTGGCCGAAAAAAGAATTGACATCTAAATGGGTACCAAGTTCTGTAGATAATCGTAAAATTTATTTATAAGAACATACAATATTCTAAAATAAATTTTAAAAAACGTTTTCCTGTTTTTTTCATAGACAGCAATGTTTTCTATTTAAAAATATAACTTCTTAAATTTGAACCGTCGAATTATTTACACAAAGCAGATAATTTAGGATAAATTAAAGTTCACAATTTGACTTGACTAGTTTTCACATACATGTTATCGTATTATTCACCCGTCAGTACCAATCGAGGATATAAAAGCTTCTTTGGCCGAAAAGGGACATCAAGTAAGAAATATAGCAAACATTAAATACAAACATCCACTGCCGCTATTTTTCATAGATATCGAACCTAGCAGTAATAACAAAGATATATACAATATTGAGTACTTATTAAACGCCCGGGTTCGATTTGAACAACCTAGGAAAAAAAGCACTATAGTTCAATGTATGAGATGCCAGTTATATGGCCATACAAAAGCGTACTGTACGAGACCATTTAGATGTGTCAAATGCGGACAAGGACATGAAACATCCAAATGCGATAAAGATAAAGGCACGGATGCTTCCTGCGCTCTTTGCAATGGAAAACATACATCAAATTATAAGGGATGTGCTGTTTATCAAGAAATATTAAACAGGAGGAATAAAGCACAAAAGGTAAACAATTTAATACAACATAATACGCAAATAAAACAAATAACCCAAGGGGGTGTTCCATATAACGAAAGAGATTTTCCTCAAATTAATAAAAACTCACTGAACGGAAATGCAAGTAATTCTAATCCTACTTACGCCCAAGTTTTAAATGAAAATAAAATAAGTAGTAATCCGCATCATATTTATCATGATAATACTTCAAATACCGAGGTCATTTTAAACAAATTCGTGAAAGAAATTAAGGATGTATTCATCCAGATGCTAAATCAACAAAATAATATGATAAATGGACTAATACAAACAGTCATGTCTGTCTTAATAAACAAAAAATGAACTTTTTAAAAATTGTTACTTGGAATGCTAATGGCATTCTGCAACGCAAAGCAGAAATAGAATTATATTTGAATCAAGAAAAAATAGATATATTATTAATATCGGAGTCCCATATTACAGATGTAAGTTACTTTCATATTAATGGCTATTCGTTTTATAATACCCCCCATCCGGATGGTACGGCCCATGGAGGATCAGCTATAATAATTAAAAACAATATAGCACATCATGAAATTGTAAAATATCAAGAAAACTATCTTCAGGCAACCAGTATAAAAGTTCAGTGCGTAAATAAAAACATAGTAATGTCTGCGGTGTACTGCCCACCTAAACACAAAATTCTTCATCATCAGTTCAACTCTTTCTTACGTACTCTTGGTAATACATATATAGTTGGAGGCGACTATAATGCTAAAAACACGTACTGGGGGTCGAGGCTGATTACATCTAGAGGCAGAGAACTCAAGAAATCATTGGATTCTAACGGATGCAGCATCACAACGAGTGGATCGCCAACATACTGGCCTACCGATAGAGAAAAAATTCCTGACTTACTAGATTTTTTCATAGTCAAGGGACTAGCTTCAAACCACATACTAACAAAATCAGAGTTTGGTCTTTCATCTGATCATTCCCCAGTGATTCTTATAATAAGCAATACTGTTATAACTAAAAAAACCAAACCAAAACTTCATAGTAAACACACAGATTGGGAAATGTTCCGAGAGGAAGTCGAAGAAAATACCACACTACGCGTATCAATCCGGAATAAACTTGACATAGAAAACGTATTACAGCAATTTATTAAAACCATTCAAGAAGCGGCTTGGAACAACACACCGCAAATTAGAACAACTTCACCAGTTATTTGTTATCCAACACAAATCCTGAACGAAGTAAAATATAAGCGTAAATTAAGAATAAGGTGGCAAATAAGCAGACATCCAGGAGATAAGAGGAAATTGAATAAACAAGTAAAAAAGGTTAAACAATTACTTCAAAAGCTAAAAAATGATACTTTCAATCAATATGTATCTTCCTTATCTCCTATTGATAATGAGTACTCATTATGGAAAGCAACGAGAAGTTTAAAGAGACCAAAAAATCCAGTCCACCCTATTAGGAAATGTGATGGCAGCTGGGCTCACAGTGATAAAGAAAAAGCGGAAGAATTCGCTAAACACCTTGCCAACGTCTTTACTCCAAATCCTGGAGACGATACACTACCTACGAATGAAAATAACTTTAATGTCTATCCTCCTATCAAGCCAGCATCACCAGGGGAGATTAAGGCTGCAATTAAAACTATGAACCCCAAAAAAGCGCCAGGCTACGATCTAATAACCGCTAAGATCTTAAATGAGTTACCGCGCAAAGGGTTACTGCTATTAACATATATATTCAACGCTATGCTAAGATTAACCTACTACCCTGCGCAATTAAAATTTTCGCAAATAGTAGTAATACCGAAGCCTAATAAACCACCTACAGAGGTTGCCTCATACAGGCCTATCTCATTAATATCAGTGATATCGAAATTATATGAAACCCTGTTATTAAAAAGAGTACTTCCTTTAGTTAATGAATATCAAATAGTACCATTTCATCAGTACGGATTTAGAGCTAAACACTCTACAGTCCAACAAGTACATAGAGTGGTACAACAGATTGAATCTGATTTAGAGGAGAAAAGGATTTGCGATGCCATATTTCTGGATGTAAGTCAGGTTTTTGACAAAGTATGGCATAACGGTTTATTGTATAAAATAAAAAAAAGTTTTCCAAATCACTATTACGAGTTGTTTTCATCGTACTTGGACGAAAGGTACTATCAAATCAAGTATGGAGATGAAGTATCTGACATATATCCAATTAAGTCAGGAGTTCCACAGGGAAGTGTTTTGGGGCCGTTATTATACCTTATTTTTACAGCAGATATACCGGTTGAAGACAATTCCTTAATGGCAACTTTTGCGGATGACACCGCACTACTATGCTCTGATTTAAGCCAAACAAAAGCAAATAGTAAATTACAAAAAGCCGTGAATAAAGTTATGTCGTGGTGCAAGAAATGGCGAATTAAAATAAATGAAAATAAATCAACACATATAATATTTACAAATCGACATATAGAGCCAGAAAATATAAAAATCGACAACAAGATAGTCCCAATCAAAAAAGACGTTAAATACCTAGGCTTGTACCTAGACCAGAAGCTAACATGGCGTAAGCACATTGACACAAAAAAAACTGAACTTAGAATCAAAACTAACAAACTACACTGGCTATTAGGAAAACGGTCCCAACTGTCCTTGGAAAATAAACTATTATTATACAACCAATTACTCGCTCCAATATGGAAGTATGGATGCGAATTGTGGGGCTGCAGTGCAAAGAGCAATGTTATGAAAATTCAAAGATACCAAAATAGTACTCTAAGGTCAATCGTCGGCGCCCCATGGTACGTAAGGAACAAAACCATTCACGATGATCTTCGCATGGATTATGTAGCTGATTTCTCTGAAGATGATCTCCTTAATGATGTCTCTTCGTTGGTTCCTGTTATTTCTATACGACGTCTTAAAAAAGGAAAGATGATAAACCCCGTCCCATTCCTTTAATCGAAATCAAGCTTCTTTCCAACAAAATTCCTGATTTTGTCTATTTCTTCCATCTTTGTTGCCTGGTTGAACCTAGTGTTAGACTTCCTATCCAGTGTCGTTCTTGCTTCTGTTTCAGACACACAGAAAAAATGTGCCGTGGTAAACTTAGATGTGTTAAGTGTGGTGACTCTCACCGAGCTAATGAATGCTCTAGTCCCCCTTTACCATTAAAATGTTTCAACTGTGAAGGCTCTCATGATTCCACTAACCGCCAATGCCCAGTCTTTCTTGAACAACTGGAATTAAAAAAAATTATGGCATTTGAAAATACGAGTATATCCTTTAGTGAAGCCTGCCAACTAAAAAAGGAAAATCGTACTTCGTCTGCGTTTTCTTTCGCTGATATCGCCAACAGAAAAATAAATCCTAATGTTTCCCGTATCAGATCTAATAATTTATCTTGCAGTTCTTCTCCTTCGTCGTCTCTCTCGCTGCCTAAATCAATGCCTCGTCCTAAATCGCCCACTTTTCACAAATTTTCTTCTCCGAAACCTCACTTCAATTCTCCTTCACAATTTCCTAATCTCCCTTCTGACCGTTTTCCCTCTCCTTCTAATGGGTGGGCCCTTAATGGATCCGTCTCCTTCTCTGGAAATTCCACTCCCAACAAAAGTAGCCACTCTGCACTAAGCACTCTGTTAATCCTTCTTCCTTATCGTCCTCTAATTCTCCTCCCACTGCTTCCTTTCCATTAGTTTCCTCCCTATGTGAAAGTTTCTTGGAGCTTTTGGCATCTAAAAACATTACCTCTTCTCATTCCCTTCCTGAATCTTCCCCGCTTTTCTTAGCTAATTTCAAAAAAATTACGAAAGTTTGAAAAAATAAAAGATACGCCGATTTATTTTTAATGTTTACATATAGAATTTGAAAAATTACTGTCGTGGCTGGGAGGGGTTAGCAGGAGCTATGGCAGACCCAAAAAGTGTGTGTGGATGTTGTGTGTAGTATATGTTGACATATGCAATATGCATGTCTATCGATAATATGATATGTTTATAGTTTTAGAGTTAGATTCGTTCTACCGTGTTGATAGCACTACCTCGGTTTTAGGTACTAAGTATGTGTATAAGTGTGAATTTAATCTGTATAGGCATCTTTATAATTACGCAAATCTCTATTGTATTAATAGCAACTTAAATAGGCGAGATCAGTGCGCAACATGGCATAGTTAAAATGTGGATTACAAATTAAATATTATAGGCATTTGATAATTAAACAGTGAAGAAATAACTAAAAAAAAAAACAAAACCGTATGACGTCGTTAATACAATTCTGCCACAAAATTAGCTGTGGCACCTACGAACGCGCGACAGAATGGACAGCAGAGATTGTGAAGACTTGGAACGGAGTAGGAGGAATTAATAACGATATTTTTAACATAACCCACTTGAATATTAGAAGCCTGAGACGAAACTGGGATGAATTCTTAGCACTCATTCATAATCAACCGTTTACGGCTATTGTGCTCACTGAAGTAAATTTAAGCGACGAGGAGTTAAAGCTGTATGAGATAGATGGATATGATAAATACACCCTAGGGAAGCCAAGAAACTACAACGGCGGTACATTAGTATTTGTTGCAAAGGAATGGAACTCTAAAATACTGTTTACTGAAAGTGATGCTTACGATAATATAGCGATAGAAATTAGCTTATATAATAAATTAAAAATCACTCTGTTAGCTAGAGTAAGAGAATCGGCGACTTCATAAGAGGAATCGATGAGGTTCTCAAAAGGTTGGGCCGGGAAACGGAATATATAATATGTGGCGAATTTAATATTAATCTTGAATTAAGGAATGCTGCGGCAGCGAATTTCTTAAATATTATAGTAAAACACAGGGGGATCAGATTAATTAAGGGAACTACACGGGAGGAGATAAGAGGAAATAGTCTTACAAAATCTTGTATTGACAATATTTTTATAAAATATACAGCTGATGAAGTGATAGCTGGTATTATAAAGACAAAAATCTCAGACCACTACCCGGTTGACTGTGCGTTTAAGATTAATAGTAACAAATCCAGCACTATATAAACTAAAACAAGGTATGACAAACAAAAGTCTAAGGTTACATTTCGAAGCTGTAATAATGTCCAGAATTAAATACGGAATCGGAATTTGGGGTGAGGCGAAAATTACAGAAATGAGGAAAATCAGCAAGTTGCAAAAAAAATGTTTAAAAACTGGTCTTACACAACGAGAGTAAGACGGACGCATTAGCTAACATCACTTGGTGGAACAAAAATAACGAAATGTCACCAAAAATGTTACATTATTACAGCAAATTACTCAGTGCTAAACTAGAAGACCTTGCTATGTACGATCTAGGGCGATTAACAGTAAAATAGACAATGTAGAGGAAGAGGTATTAATAAAATTAATGGGGAACATACCAAAGGAAATTCGAAATGAAAAAAATCTGGAGAGATGGAAAAACAAGGTTAAAATTTGGTTGATAGCATGGTGTAAAGAGCAATAGAAATAGTAACAAAAAAAAAAAAAAAAAAAAAAAAGTATTGTAATACTAGTAATAACCACTTATAACATTGACGCTACGTTGACATGAGACTCGTTACTATCTCCAGTTTTAAGCTGCTAATGAGAGAGTGGTAGCTGTATAAAAATAATATTGTATTATTGTAATATATAAATGTTATCATATTAAGGTATTGTAATAGAAAATATTATTTTAGATGTCGGTATAATTGTAATATAAATGATAAATAATGAGAGTATGGATTTTATAGTATAGTAATATATAAGTTAATACTTTTTATGCTGTAACAAAAAGTAGTACTTAAGTTAAGTTGATGTTATATTGTATAAATAAATGATATAATTATGTTGGGAACCCACAGATGGGCTAGTGCCTTGTGGGACCCGCAAATTATTAAAAAATAAATAAATAAAAAAAATAAAATAAAAAAGTAAAACCAAGCCCAAAGAAACCCAAAACAGGAGACCTCCTTTGAAATGAAATCCGAAAATATACTACAAAAACTTCAGCTTATTAGATCACTTGATTGATCGTCGTTCGTCAGCAATCATCATCAAAAACTGCTTCGTAAATAATTCTTTGCCCCATTAATTAAGCTCTTAAAACAATTAGCCTTGGTGCATCGCAAAACCAGGTGGTTTTTATACGAAGAAAAGAGCAAAGAGTGCTGTTATCCGGAGACTAGGAAAATAATCTTTCAACAACAATAATCTGTCTTAATATTACCTACTCACTGTCTGCGAATGAATATACTGCAGCATTTTATAATACGTGTTTCTTCCTTTGTTATCGGCGGAGGGGGAAAGGTTTAGGTTTGAAGTTATTATTAATCAATATAAATGAGTGATACCCAGAGATTTAACTGCAGTTCTTTGAATTTGGAAAAATTAAAAAAAAAACATTAGTGCGTTCCTTATAGCCAGATTTTTGCCTCTTTGGGGCAATTAAGGGGGGGGGGTAGACCCCCTACCGCGTCTATGGGTAGGACCTATCTGCTACATCATCTATCCAGGCTATTCGAATAAAATTAACATTACTCCTTATAAAATATAAAAATATCAACTAAACATGGTCGTGAACATCTTAACATAACCCGCGAATGCCGGCATAGAATAATTAGGAAGAGAAAAATGGTTAGACCGAGCTCAAGGTGGATTATATTCTCGAACTCGGCTAAGCAGCAAAAGTATGGAATACGTATTAATATTATAAATGATAATGTTCAGTACTTTAAAATAGTAACAACCGTTTTATATCCTTCAATTTATGGCTAGGATCAATCACATACCCTAGCTGACTTGTATCCGAAGTAAAACATTTTTTTATACATATATATTTTTATATACATTTCATATATGTTTTTCCCCTATCATGTATATACACACATACAAGTATATATTGAGACGGATTCGGCAGTTGTAGCGTTTTAATTACGTTTTATACGCTTTCTGATAATGCTGTCCGAGGTAGAAATTATTATTTCGATTTTAATATTATTTATATTTCGGGTTTTTCTGGGGCAACAGAGATGACGGTAAATTGCGATCGGAGAAGCTATTTTGACCGGGAAGCCTGGTTATCCCGAACGCAGCCGTTCTGTCGGCTGTGTTGCGGGAGCGAACTATTTTCGCGGGGGAAATCGCGGTCGCGTTTACCGTCGAAACGTATAAGTACGGAGCGTGTAGCTACGAGAGTCGCGAGATAATTTATAAAAATCATTTTTTCCATGATTTACACAATTTTAAATTTATGTATGAAATGATTAAACGGAGTTATTAAACTTTATTTGCTGTTTTTATGTTTTCCAAATTGCGTTGTACTAACTTTTCTGTGTATTATTTTGTACAAAGTCCTAAAAATTGCAGTTCGAGAAATTTTAGTTCACTTTCGGTTGATGCATTTATCATAATGTTGCGAAATTAAAACGGTTATAAATATTTCGACTTTTGTACTTTCTTTTTAATGTGAAACTGTTCAATGAGCATCGAGTTAACATACACCGATGAAAAAGGAAGTTTGCGAATCAGCGTGTCTCACTAATTACGCTTATATTAGTAAAGATTGAATAAAAACAGTATGTATGTGCTAAAACTGATGTTGACGATAGTAAACGCGAGGATAGAACGGTAAACTGGACGAAAATTTAAGCGAAACCCAATATGTCTTCGTAACCAAAAAAGGAACAAGAGATGCATTTGCCTTGCTAAAAGTGGTCATACAGAGAACTTTGGATGCAAACAGAGAAGTTATTATGCGTTTTATAGATTACGAGAAAGCGTTCGACCGCGTTAACCATTACAAAATGATCGATATACTGAAGAAGCACAATATAGATGATAAGGATCTATGCATAATACAATATATGTATTGGAATTAGTACGCAAATATAAAGATTGGCAATAGTTATTCCAAAAATAAATGCGAAAAAAAAGAGAGGGGTTGGACAGGGATGCCCCTTATCACCGAGATTGTTTAACATATATGCGGAAGAAATTATAAAAGAAGCCGGAATTGAAAAAATGGGAATAAAAATAAACGGCCGCAGAATCCGGGAAATAAGCTATGCAGATGATAGAGTGCTCATAGCCGAATCCGAAACACAGGCACAGAAAATGATAGATCGAATAAATGATACTGGCATAAAATACGGCATGAAAATTAACACTAAGAAAACTAAAGTGATGAAATTCTCAAGAAACGGTGGCAGCAAGACTACTTTAAAAATCGGCAACCAAGAAATAGAAAATGTAGACCAATTCAGGTACTTGGGAGTGATGATAAATACAGACGGAAGAGATCGTAAAGAAATAAGAACGCGGATTGGTATGGCGAAAAAAGTATTTAATAATTTGTACAAGGTGCTCGGAAATCAAAGCATGAGTCTAAGTTTACGGAAAAGAATAATGAAATGTTATCTCTGGAGCGTATTAAAATACGCTTGCGAAACATGGACAATGGGAGCAGATTGCGAAAGGAAGATAGCCGCTTTGGAAATATGGTGTTACAGACGGCTGATGAAGATATCGTGGACCAGACACACAACAAATAGCGCTTTATTGAAAAAAGTAGGAGAAGAAAAGAGAACACTGCTGGATGATATCAAAGATCGAAAACTGAAATAGCTAGCTCATAAAATCCGAGAAAATGGACTTTTCATGATGGCGGTGCAGAGAAAAATTCCTGGAAAATCAATAAGAGGAAGGAGACGGTTAGAATTAACAACAGCGAACCTACCAATAAATCTGCTATGCAAAAACCTACAGAAGATAATAACTCTTTCCCGGAAACGAATAATATCAATGTATGCAATCTCCTGACTCAGGAGAAGCAACTATGATGATGATGATAAGTCTAAAACAACTCTCGAGATGTTCTTTTCCGGAAGATGGCAAATCGATCAACCGGCCAGTTCGTCCTACATTCATTATAGTCCACGGATAGTCTATCAAGCCCAGTCAATTCTTTAGTTCGTTCTGCTGCAATCAATGTTTTTTGATAAGTCGTTTTCCTGTCCAATTTTTTCTCTTCTTCTTTCACACCACGACTGTTGGTCTCATCACTATCTCTTTTATTTTTTCTAATCGTTACTCATTTTATTGGGCCATTTTCCTCCTCTGTTTCCTTGGTTCAATAATTTCTCCAACAACGTTAGCCGATCACCTATTGCCTTAATAGTTCGCCTCCAATTTAATCACAATCTGCTTCTTGCTTTACTCTTCTGTTTTTCTCTTATTCAGACACCGCTTTGCCCTTTTGATCCTCCGCGGGCAAAGTTTATGTGTGATCTGAACCGCGTTTTGTTTGATTGCCCTTTTATTTTCTCGGAACATGCGATCCTATATCCTATTTGGCCTTCCTCCTCCTTTTCTATTTTTTCTTTTCTGTTTCGGTTATTCCTCTGCTGGTTTCTTTCATTTTTTCAATTTCTAAAACCTTTTCTCAATATAACTGTCGGTCACTTTTTAGTTCTTTTTACATAAAGTCTAACAATAATGGTCTCCCCTGAAAATGTCTATCTCCTTTCTCTTATAAGAAAAGTTGCAAATCTAAGAACCTGATATCTTTGTTAACATAACCTTTTGTCTTCTGTTTCATAGTTATGAGGCCGAGTAGTATCGAACTGAGAGAAATATATAAAAACCTCTATGGTCCGCGTATGCGACAATAAAATGGTGAACTAATTGTGTGTTTGTTGAAAGAGAAATGTATTATAATTATCAGTTGAATTGAGTTGATAGTTGACCAGGCATCGTGTGCGACAGGTCGTTGTGTTCCATATGTGAACGTATCGTATTTTGACTCAAAACCATTGTAAATGTTTGTATAAATGTGTTTGTTCGTTTTTATTTTATTTTTTCCTCCCCTAGTCGCATTACGAAATAAGATAATATCTGTTTCCGAGATGTTCTTCTCATTACGAAATAAGATAATATCTGTTTCCGAGACGTTCTTCTTTTATCGTCTCGATTTCCATAGTACAATTGGCGAATTTTGTTTATGCTTAATCGCTATGAAGGACACGGTTCCCCACGTCCTGGTGAAGAGCAGGTTTCTTTGCTTTTGTATTTTTGTATGTGTTTTTATGTTCTGTGTCCATGAAGATCGAAATTCGTGACATTGTTATAAAAATATCAGAGAAATATTATTTTCGCGCTAAAACTGATTATTTGTGTTAGGAAAAATAGAAGAAAAAGTCGACTTAAGTAAATTTTCCTTAAAATGCCCCTGAAATAATACGAAACAATGATAAATAAATTGGCCACAAAATAAGTATTTGAAATTATATCAGCGTTTGAAACTAGAACTCAAGCTGATAATCAGACGGAATATGCACATTTTAAATACAAAATGTTGTAATGTACGAGAAAAAGGAATTTCGCACGAGGAAAATAAATTTATTATCTTCCTAAACAAGCTATAATGTGACAGCTAACTCGGTTTCCTTGGTGCTCTGCTAAATAATAATAATAATAATAATAATAATAATAATAATAAATAATAATAAATAATAATAAATAATAAAAAGCACTTATCTCTGCCTCATGTACTGAAATTAGTTAAAGTAGATAGTAAGTTTTCCACTAACAAGAGCAATGCCCCCACTTATAACGGTGTTAATAGGAACAAATTAATTTCTGAATCAGAGTGTAATGAGACTGGGTGAAAATTAGTTTTAAATATTTTCAGTAAATATCCAAAAATACAGAACTACTTTAATTTTAAAAATCAACAACTAGAAGATAACTTAAAAATCACAAACATCGAATTAGCGAATAAAACTTTAAGCGCTTAATTCAAAAAAAAAAAAAAAAAAGAAATATTACACTTCTGTTAATGGCGCGCGGGTCACAGATTAAAATTACTCGAAAATGTGGTCTATTTTTTTTGGATTACATGTCGATACCTTTCCATTGCGGTACGTTTTAAACGCACAATAATCTGACTACTACTGTATTTTCAACTAGTTGTTGCCATTTGTGTTCATGACCTGAACATTTTATTTCAATTATTAGACTATCAAAAGTAAAGCTAGTGATTCTTATTGCTTGATGTCACTGATAAGGCTTAATAAGACAAGAATCTTTGTCATATGTCTGTTTTTTCATTCGAATGACCAATTATTGGCAGGACCGTATCGGGGGGGGGGGGTACACCCCCTCCCAGAAATGTTTGAGAAATAATAACTGCTTGAATTAAATGGATCGAAATTCAGAATAAATTTATTTCTTTTCGATTTTTGACAAAAGAAAAGAAAATTAAAATTTTGATGAATTCTATGGAAGCGACTATTTTTTATTTGTTTTTATCGTAGTGTTCAAATATTTCATATACAATAATTAACTACAAAGCTTTAGTGTACCATTTATATATACATATATATGTATATATATACATATATATGTATATATATATATATATATATATATATATATATATATATATATATATTTATAAAAATATTTTCGTCCCCCCGGGGGGGGGGCGATTTTGGTCTAGATACGGCCCTGATTATTGGTATATGTTACCTTTCAAAACTGAATATCATTGTCGAATAATCCGAATAGAAAGTGTGAGCTGTAAATCTCTACTTTGAATTTAATTTGAAAATTTTATGTTTATTATATACTTTTTGAGTAACACTTTTTTTCATTTATGTGTGTGTACAGCGAAGATATTACATTTTTTGTTATTAAATAATTAAGTTTCTGCAATTTTATTACTTATTTTAATAAGTTCTACAGAAGGCGAAAATTTTACCTTATTTTTTGAAATTCGTAAAATGAGATATTTTACATTTGTGATTAATTAATTTTTGCTTCTAAATTTAATGAAATTTAATCAAGTTACCTTAAAAAGAAATGTGGTTACGGCATCGGTTAATTTCATTCAATTAATTTAAAGTGAAGGCGATAATTAAATATTTTATATAATAAATGTGGTAAGGATAGTGTCATCGATATTGCCGTTCAGTGGTGTTGTATGTTGTCGAAATAATATTGGACAGTCATGATGATAACTGCTGAAATTAAGAGAATTGTAAACGTTATTAGATTTTTAAATGACTTTTATTTTTCCATTTTATCTCGGGCAGTATTTACGTAAAACAAACGATGTTATTGAGTCCAGATTTTGTAAACTGCAATCTGTTCGTGTGAGTGTAATGGTTGTCTGTTTTATGTAAATTGACGCAGAGTGACCTTTAACAGTGCCTGAAGATAAGTGTGGTGTAAAAAATGGCGCACTATTGCCATGATGTAGATATAACTGATACTGTGATACCTTACATTGTTCGCTCGAAAACGACATTTTTGTATACTAGTTCTACCCTCCTTTAAGTTCAAAATACGTAATTTTGCTTGGTCTTACTACAAATTAAAAAAAAAAAGTAACACAAAACGAGTAAAAAGAAAAAGTTGGACATTTTTAATGACGACCGTGACATCGAAATTCAGATTTTACCAAAGACGTGACCTCATTATGACATTACCCAAGTGTATCAAACGGCAGTCTGAGGTGAGGAACACGATTCTCTGTTGTGCTCAGTTTTCTGCAGTACTTATCGGTGACTTCATTCTAATTTCCTCACTTTTATCGCTAACTTTTTTTATCAGCAGTATTATTTATTTCTTATCACTATTCTTATTGTTCTTTTCAAACCGTCGTTCCTAGTTTAATTTCGTCCGACGGGCGATGGGAGTAGCAAGCCACCCGCCAATACCTTGTGAACAGGTAATAAATGCGCAGCTAGTGCCGCGTAATCTAATTGTCTAATACACATCGGATAAGCCGATGCAAAATTTTGGTTCTCCATCCGCTTTTAATGTTGCTCTGAATAATACTCCAACTATAAACATTATTGTCTCGATGGAAAATGCTATCGGTAATTCAGTCAAAGTAGATGAAACTGGTATTCAAAGTAACTTGTCTGTTTCATTTAAATCTGATGGAATACAGGCTAAGACAAATCAGCTACCACTATTTCCGAATAAATTGTGGAAAATAAAAAAACAGCTGAACTTCGGTTGATGTCTTTAGCTAAAATGGTTTTTATGAAAAAGTTAGCAATTTATCCACAAATTACGCGTTCAAGCAAGAACTTGATTAAGCTTAACTTTTCTTATTTATTCCGAAGTCATTATTATTTTATTTCGGCATATTCTGATTTTCCTATCGAAGAACTTCTTTCGAACTGGTTCTCTCGGATGTCAGTCTTTTAGAAACATATTTTTGAGAATTCGTTTTATTACGCCCGTTTCCGTTATCTAACTTAAATTCTTTGCCTGTCAGTTTCTGCGCCGCCTGCCGCGTCAAGGTTAAGTTATTTATTCGTAAACCTGAACTGTGCTGTAATTGTTTCTGATTCAGCCACTTCAGTTCCTCACGTCGGAACAAACCTTATCTTCCTCTTTTATTCTGATAGTCATTTTTCATCTAAATGCACTGTTACTCGACAAAATAATCTGTCCAGTTCTCATTTAGTTTTTTTTTTTTTTTTTTTTTTATTGGCCTGAACAAATACAGTTAATTTGGCCAGCAAGCTACACTATGAATAGATATGGAAAATTAATATTAACAGAAAAAGGACTAAAAAGCAGAGAAGGAAATTTCATTCTACATTATGGCCGCAACTGCAGAGCAGTGCCCACAATGCGCAATGAAATTAACCAAGGAAAAACAAAGAAGAAATTAAATTGGGTTATCATTCTACATTATGGCCGCAACTGCAGAGCAGTGCCCACAATGCGCAATGAAATTAACCTCAGTTAGTTTTATTTCATTTTATTCTTTATCAATCTATTTGTTACATTCTTTATTCAATTATTTATTTTTCTTACAACTTCCTTTTCCCATCAGGCATTGTGAACATTGCCAGGCAACTGTGGTCATATTGTAAGATGGGAATTTTTCAATTTTTAATTTGTATTTCTCATTTTGTCTTTTTGTTTTTTGTTTTCTCCTCTGAAAGAAAAATCTGATCTCTGTTTATTAAGTTTCATCAGGCATTGTGGGCACTGCTCTGCAGTTGCGGCCATAATGTAGAAGGGTAACCTATTTTAATTTCTTCTTTGTTTTTCCTCATTTAGTTCATTGCGCCGAAAATCATAGAAATACATAAGATCAAACATTTCACTCGTGTCAAAAGAGGAAATGCCGCTGACCTTGCAGATCCGGTTCAAAATAGCATCAGCAATACGAATTTAAGGCATAAGTTCAAGCGGAGTGACATTCAAAGAGGAAATAAGTTTTATCGCTCCCCTAAAATACAGAAAAACAATGCCTGCCCAGCCACCGTACAATCCAGTACGATAGAAGTAACAAAACAAAGACAACTGGGTCAACTCAAGAACACAAGAATCCCTCAGAACGAATTCCAAATGAGACAGAAAAAGAGAATCAAATCTAGGAAATAGAAAGACGAAGTGACATGATTTTTTTTTTTTTGGGGGGGGGGGCTCAAACCACAAAATATCAACTTTCTTGTCTAATCGTCTTTTTTTCGTGAAATTGTTTAAATCCCGAACGAATAAAGAATATGATAATTTTCCACGGATCTCTAGCTGCCTTCAAAAACTCTCACACAAATTCTTTCAAAAATTTTTTATCCCGCTTACAAACCGGACTTGCGCTTCTAATAATCATTGCTCCCGTAATCGCAAAGTATAGGTGAGCCAAAAAAAAATCTGTTAAGCGATAACACGACAGTCCTAGCTGCGCGGACAACATCTACATAAATACCAGACAAAATTACGACATACATATATATATATATATATGCCATGTTCGTAACAGCCTATTCAAAATTCTACAGGGTGCCTAATATCAAAAAAAAAAAGAGACTAAACTAAGTGCTGAGAAGATTCCTAGCACAAATATATATGTAAATAATATTGCTATTAAACATCGAAAATGTCGCGATATTATGATGAAGTGGCAACATGACTAAACAGACGAATAAAAAATAAACTAGCAATATCGCGAAGAAAATTGAATACGCTGGAACGGAAACATAAAAAAACAAATTTAATACGCGAATATAAATGCTGCAATATAGGACGGGATGAGGTCGTATATTAATTAAAAATACGAAATAAAATGGTCAATACAATTCACACGCTGGAGTCTGTTATAGACAAATTGGATAGCCTTTCATTGTACTCAACGTGCGCCTAATGCACCTCAACAGCAGCATGCAACCACTAACAGGGGCATACAACACACAGAAGTGACACGATGGAGTGTGTCCCATTCGCGAAAAACAAAAGTCTTAAAGATGTTAAGCATGGGATAAAGGCTGCACGAATTATAAGTTCCGTCCGGAGAATGTACATACAATATAGGGGAGTCAAATTAGACAAAATCAGGCCTAAACTTCGGAATAATTCCGCGATCTATATTTTTTTATGAAACCTTTTGAATTCGTTTGTTAATAGGGTTAACTAAAAATGCCACCCTTTAAAAAAGTGTGCTAATTATTTATTTGTTCAATAACAGTGAAAAAGTGAAAAATTAGTTGCAAAAATGAATTTCTCAGATATTTATTAATGGAAAATTATGAAAATTGGTATATAAGGGTTTTCAAGGGTGCTGAATTTGAATCTGATGTCAGATTTTAGAAATTCAAAATGGCGGACGTAAAAATATTGGAAAATTACTTGAAAACGTAGATTTTTTGGGTTTGCTGGGTACGGTTATCACAGATTTGATATTCTACTTGAAATTATTGAAAATGGTGAATTCAAAATGGCCGATCATAATTAAATATATGGAAAATTTATCACAAAAATTAAAAATAATAACTTTCTTACTTTTTTTTTTCTAAATAATAATGTCGTAAAATTGCTCCAAAAGTATTCATTTAGTATTTAAGAGGAAACAAATATACAGCAATGTCATTGATGTATCTTTATTTGAAAGAGCATACATTTTTAGGTTACCTATTCGTATAATTTTACAGTGCATTTGAATCAAATGAAACGTAAAATTTCATAACATTAAAAAAAAATTGTACACTCTTTCTTCTGATTCCGATGGGTATTCTGTTAACATTCTACTGATTCTGCTGAGCAATCTGAAATTTCTGCAGTTTCAGATGCATCTTTTGAAATGTCGTACTCATCTTCAGTCAGATCACATACTTGAGGGGTGTTTGAGCAATCTACTCCACCGCAATTCAAACAAGCAACGCTGCAGTGTGAGCTAGTTTTTCTGCAGCCACGAATTATTTTCACAGCCACTTTTACAGCTGGAAAATTAAGTTCGTAGTAGCTTTTTCGGCTGCCGGAGGATCGGTCATGCTGACAGGACAACGAAATATCGTTTTTCGTCCATTCCTATTCATGTAGTGATGGTTTTTCGCCCAACTATTGCTTTATTTGCAAGTACACTCTTTTAATATGCTGCAATTATTAGTAGGAGGTAAAAATGAAAGAGTAATTTTTCTTCGTTTAGAAAAATACCTCTAACACATTTATATCGATACTTATTTAAATCTTTTTCAGATTTCGGAGCACCGTATAGAGCCAATGTATATTTAACACCAGCTTCAAAAGGTTCATCTATACAACTATTTTTATTATAAAATAGCTGTGCCATTGCTGGTAGTTCAAATTTTTGTGTTGAAATGATTGAAAAAAGCTGATGTATCACATCCATCGGTTCGCCTATAGGAAAGAGATAACATTTTTTGCATTTGGATAATATTTTAACATAACCGTTGAACAATAAAAACCTTCTTTCTATTTTACCTCTTCTTGATTTTAAGAAATATACTTCCTTGTCATGAGGGCATAATGCAACTAAAATAACCAGAACATCAATATTCTCGTAAACAATAAGAACTTTTGAATTTGTTAGACGAAGTGCAGTCTGAACAATTAGAGTATCTGCATCGTCAGTTGCTTGAGCTACGGAAATAATCTTTCAGTTTATTGGTTAATAAAATTATAAATGAAATTTTATTCTTTTCATTTGAGAGAAATTTTTTCTTGGGCAACAGTAAGCGGCATATCTTAATTGAAGAAAATATCTGCGCATTTTTGTTTGCGACTTCTGCGAATTCGTTCTGCTAAATTTCATGCTATCTGAATTATAACCATCGAAAACTACAATTACATTGCTTCCATAATTTCTTCGTAGATACAAGATGTAGCTGTTCGAACTTTTCATTTACTTTCCACGGTACTCGATGTAGTAACATTCCTCCATCAATAACGTACTGTACATTTTGAAGTACATGTAGAGCAGTAGATTATGATGTAAATATACTATATAATCGGGATTTAACATTTTTTCGCATACCTGATTCATCGAATAATGATAAAAAAAAAAGGGTGCTAATTCGTATCGTAAAAAATCTTCAAGTTCATTCTTTTTTTCTTTTAATGGTTATTACATTGAAAAATAAAATTATAATAAGTTGTACTTTTCAAGATTTATATCTCAGCTACCCCACCTTCATTAATGAAAGTGTTGAAAAAAATTTTCTTTTTTTGTTTAAACAATTAATTTCTAGTCGAATTTTTAGACTTTTCGAGTAAAAAGATTTTTTTTTTTTTTTTATGTCTCGAAAAACCGTCACCAAAAAATATATACTAATTATAAAATAAACTATTTGACCTTAAAGTACACTTCAAATTGACCACCTAGAAAATGTCGATATCATTTTTTAAGATTTTATTATTAGCGATCAAAGTTAGAAACTCGAAGTGAAAACATACATTTTTCGAAAATCGATAAACTTCGAAGGCTCGAATTTTGCAAAATAATGTTTTTTCTAATTTTTTTTCCGAACGATGTATTTTGAATATAAAATTCATGCATTTGTGGTTTTTTTGGTTACTTTTTTCGAGTCTCGTCGAATTTTATGAAATAATCGAAAATTCGTGCGACACTTCACTTCAAACTCATGTAGGAAATATTTACAATTCTTAAAAATTCATTTAAACATACCTCTATACGTACTACTACTACTACTAACAATTATCCTTTTTAATGTGCAATCGGTTTTATGTCAATTAAAAGTTATAGCCACTTATGTACGGTGCGCGCGCTCGCACGGGTCTATCATCAGCCTAGAGTACATGGCTCGACGTAGCTCGAATCGGAGCGTTAATTAAATAATTACTGCTCGCTCAATTCCAATTGAAAAACTTTTTTTTTTTTTTCTCTTGTTTGGGTTTTTCCCTGGGCTTGTCAGCAACGGACGATTACCCATCGACACGTGTACATAGCAGCAATTAGGAGTAACAATGAATGGAATCTGACAAAGAACGCTATACCAAGGATGGAGAAACAATAACAATCAACGTCGATAAATGTCAAACGTATGCATCCTGAAAAGAAAAGCAATGACATTGCCGAAGGTTAAAAAGGAGTTAGCTGTCTTATATCACGGCCACATCTGCAATTACAGAGCCCACAGTATAAACGGACAAAGGAATCTGGCTATAAATAATTAAGGAAGAAGAAACACGGGATGTTTAAAAAGCAGTTAGATCCATCAAGCACGAAACCTATATAGAACACATAGCGTCCGTAAACAATTATCCGAAAGTTCAATAACTTTCTCCATCACTATAAAGCAAAGTTTATAGTTTCTAATTATGAAACATTAATCATATTTATGGCGACGACTGCGGAAACAGCGCCTACCATTCTGTTAAAAGGAAATGAGTAGAATTTTCACCGAACACTATGGCCACACTGCAACAGCAGCGCCCGCAGTGCCGGCTGACAAGGAGTTCCTCTATCTACCGTTAGGGCCGCAAATGCGACAGCGAGCCCGCAAAATTAACTGCGAGCTGTGCCTGTTTGTGACTGTAACTGCAACATCAGTGCGTGTTCTTCGTTTAGAGAGGAGTTCATTAGAAATAACTGGACACGATAAGTTAGGAATACCAAAGAGAACTACTGAAAGGATTAGATATTAATATGATGAAGTACAGAGGATAGGAATTTTGCTACAATTGGTATGATCAACGTTGACTGTAGAGAGAGAGAGAGTAAAGGGCACACAATATGGAGTTGGAACATCATGTGAGAGAAGGTCCGCGTATAGAGCTGCCCTTTCCGATGATAAAGAGGAGCATTCAAAGAAGACATGATCAGAGTCACATACGACTGTGTTATCGATACACAGCGGACAAATAGGAGAGGACACTATGGAGAAACGATACAATGAGGCAGGAAGTCGACTGTGACCAGATCGAAGACGACAGATAGCAGACACGATGAATCGGGGAAGGTGCGGAAAATGTAAATACCATGGTTGAGTAGGTGGATTGGGGCGAATGGAAAAATATTGTGAATTAGGACTGGAGAAGGATGATTTGTAAAAAAATTTCCAATTGGCCTTTTGGATACTTTTTGCTATATTTAATAATTTCGTGAGAAGGAATCCGTCCGACTGGCCGCCCAGAAGAAATAGCCGAACGAGCAAGATAATCCGCCTTTTCGTTGCCCGCAATTTCGGCATGACCAGGGATCCAAAGAAAGTCGATGGTTAATGAGTGCAATCTGCAAAGGCTGAAATTCAGTGATCGGATGCACAGAATAATAGGATCAGAGTAGGAAGGACCATACGGAGAGGATATACACTGAAGGGCGAACAAATGTTATATATGTTTCTTTTGTAAAATTTTTCGTTCTTTCGAATGGCGCTATCAGTTTTTTCGAAAAAATTTAAATAAAAATTTATTGACAAAAAACCGCATTTTTGCATCTAAATTTTTAAATAAAAAATTTAGCACACATTTTCTCGCGGAGGCATTTTGATATGTTATTCTACACGCTTTTCTGAACACGTTTCATTTGGAATCATCGATCGGGGAATTTTCCAAAGTGAAAATCTAATTTGACTCCCCTAATAACTAAAAACGAAAACTGACTCTAGTTATACCGTGTTATTTTATAAATATCCCGAGTAATTTAATTTTTCTTCTTGTCTGACCAGAAAAAAATGTATAGCATCTTAATTTAACACGGATTAGATAATTAATCGTGGAAGGTAATGGCAAACCACCGCATGTACCAGCGTATGCGTGCTAGTTAGTGCACAGCAGACACACGCGAGACTGCGCATTTGTAAATTGATAAACTAAACGATTACCATCAGTTCCGATTGTAGTCTTGCGTGTGTGCACATTCGTACTGCATATAAACAATTGTCTAGAATACTAATACTTATGCCTGTACAGCTAATATGTACGAATAGGAAGTCGCCGATTAAGTATAGCACTATAATGTGATAATGAGATAATTCATATTGTTAATCTCGAACAAACAAGTCAACGAAAAATTTTTATATTTATAATTTCATTTATTTTACAACGCCGACGCATCCAAGGAAACAGTATTAGTCTTATTTACAAACTATATTAATATTGCGCTGATATTTCCTGAATCAGGAACGATGCCCCATCATCTCGCAGAAGTATTCTATGATGCGGATGTGTTGTTTAAAACCAAATTATTTTTAAACGTTAAACTGAAACTCCTTTTTTGGTATCGATCTCTTTTTTGAAACTAGGAACTGAATTATTTTTGAGCGTTAATTTACTAGACTGTGAACGAGACCAGATCACGGATGAAAAATAATAAATATTTTGGTCATGTTCTTTGCTCCTGTCGCTTTCCTATTCTTCTTTTCCTTCTCGATCTGACATTATCGATGGTTTTTTTTTTTTTTTTTTTTTTTTTCCCGGTTTCGTCATAAACACATTGGCCCAAGAAGAGGGGGACGGATGAGAAGCGGAATCAGATGTTTATACGATCAGATATGGAACATAGGAAAGACTCAAGTGCTGGAATGACCGAGAATGATGGCGAGGAGAGGACAAAAGATGCACACAATACGGAGTTGGAAGACCAATTGACAAAAGAGAAGAGTAAAAGGAAGAACGTTCGGAAGCGATAGAGGTGCACTCAAACAAAATGTGATTAGCGTCACCTATAAAGTTGTGAGAGGAAGTGTGTAGGGGAAAGTGAGGAGAGGGGACTAGAGAAAATCGAAATAAGGAAGCAGGAAGCAAACTGCGTCCAAAACGTAGGCGACAGATTGCAGAGAGATTTGAACGCCGCATGTAGGGAAAATTGAAAAACCATGGATAAGACGGTAGATTAGGCTGGATAAAGAGATAGAAGGAATCCCGATTTGAGAATGAGGAGGAATACGAATTTAACCATAGTTTGGAATGAGCTGAAGTGGAGAGGAGATTAATATTGTGAGATGAAAAGACGCTGAGGAATGCACCGGTAGAAGAGGATGAACGAGCTAGTGTATCGGCCAACTCGTTACCCTCGATTCTAGAATGGCCAGGAATCCACAGTAGGTCAATTTGGATAGAGTGAGAAAGGAAAATGTTGTGAATAAGAGAGCGTATGAGAAGGATTATGTAATCAACAGAGAAAGAAGGAAAAGAAGAGGAGATGGTTTGAAGGACACTGTGGGAATCCGATATAATAAGGACTTCATGCAAAACTAGGGAAGAAGTAATAAAAAGGACGGCACACAGGATAACAGTAAACTCGGCATAGAAAACTGAACAAAAGGAAGGAAGTGTGAAGGTTTCCAAATAATTTGCGGACGGACAAAAGAAAGCAGAGCTAACTCCATTGGGTCCTTTGGAACCATCAGTGAAGATCGCAAAATGATTAGGGAAAAGAGAGCCAACGGTATTTAAAAATTCTGATTGGACAATACGATGAAGGAGAGGTTTGGTAGGGCAAGTTAAGAATAAACAATTAGTAGGATGTAGGTGTGTGGAAAAATTGGAAGAAAAGTGTGGCAACTTGCCGTAAAATATAAGGAGAAAACTGAGAGAGTCGGGTGGAAATGAGAGATAGTATTGCCGTTTTGTTTGGTGGCAAATCGCCAGTTGCGGTGGATATAGGAATAGGAATTAACAAGAGAAGAAGAAGAAGAAGTAGGAAGACGTTTGATTAAAAAACGGTAACTCAGATAGGACCTTCGAACGAAAAGAGGAGGGATGAGAGCTCCCAGACAGACACGAAGACAAACATTTTGAACACGGTCGAGTTTGGAGAGCAAGGATCTGGAGGAATTTCCATAGATAAAACAACAATAATCAAGGATAGAACGAATAAAGGATGTGTAGAGCATTAGCAGAATCCATGGGTCTCCACCCCAATTAGTATGGGAAAGAGACTTTATCAGATTGAGCATTTTGAGGGAAGACAGGTAGAGATGGTTGATGTGATTATGGAACGAAAGGCGACTGTCTAGAAAAATGTCTAAATAGCGGAAAGAGGAAGAAAGAGCGATCGCAACGTTATTTATGACGAGGCCAATTAGGGAGGGATCAAAAGCACGGAGAGTGAACACAACAACAGAGGATTTAATAGATGAAATTGAAAGATGTATATTTGGTAGAGAATTTTCTAATGATGTTAAAGAATTTTGCAGCTGGGAGCTAGCGACCGAAATATTACGATGAGAGGAGTAGATGAGGATATTATCGGCGTAAAAAAGGGAAAGTGAACTTAGAGAAATGGAAGCAATATTAATAAAATAGATGTTGAACAGCTAATGTAGGTTTTAAAAGGAGTAGAAAGAATAACAGTTCTACATTTAAAGAGATCACTAATGAGGGAAGAGAAGTGAGCGGGTATATTAAAGGAAAGCATTATATCGAACAAAGCAGGGAGGTGGACTTTGTCGAAGGCCGCAGTGATGTCAACAAAAGAAGCAACAAGAAATTCTTTACGGATGAATGCTAGCAGACGTCTACCAAGAACGAACTGATACAATCCGGGGGGCCGCGACCAGGACGAAAACCATACATGTTGTTAGACAGTAAATCGTTATGTTCGAGCCACCGAACAAGACGTTTGTTAAGCTTTCGAAAAGCTTTGTAACGCAAGAAGCAAGAGAAATTTGACGAAGAGCTGAAGAATTAAACTTTGGGATCGGGATGATGATAAAGGTATTCTAAGAGGAAGGAGTGGAGCAGGAACGAAGAAAGGAGTTAAATAAGTTCAAAAGGAACCGAAGAGAGTACTCAGAGAGGTTTTTGAGAATGGGGAAGAAAATTCCATCTTTTGCAGGAGAGGAATTCCCTGAATTACGTAAGGATGCTTCTAATTCTGTAAAAGTAAATGGAGAAAGCAAAAAATGTGAGGAGGTGGAAGTGGACGACATGAAACAGGATTCTTGGAAGTTTGGAACGTAACTAGGAGCTATAGAATTCAAAAAAGGGGTTAATTTATCGGGAGAAAGATTCCGATTAGAAGGACGTGGGGAGAGAGAGGACTTGAACGACTTGACCATACTCCAGATACAAGAAACAGGAGTGGAGCGTGAAACGAAAGAACAGAAGCGTTTCCATGAATTTCTTTTCCCCATTTTCAAGGTAAATCTAGCTTTCACGTTGGCTCTTTTATGGGCGATAAAGTTGTTGAGAGTGGGGGAAGAACGGAAAGTTCCAAATGTAGATAAACTAAGGTCGAAAGCAACCTTACAATCTTAGTTCCACCACAAGGAGGAAGACATTTTGGAGTTTTTATGGGCAGAAGCTCAAACGGGAGGGGAAGAACAAGTTAAAGCAGCAGAGACGGAGTCAATGAATAAATCATATTGGGAGGAAGGATTCAAATTTGTTGGGATTAAAGAAAGTGAGGAATCAACAAAGGAACGAAAGTTGGACCAATCTACTTTAGAATGGATCCACTTTGGAGTCTGAAGATGGTTGGGAGGAGATGGAAGAGGGATCTCATTGAAGGAAATAATTATAGGAGTGTGATCGCTACCGAAGGTACCGTCCAAAGTACTCCATGAACAGCTAAGACCGAGATCAGGAGAGGTAAAGGAAAGATCAATAGAGCTAAGAGAGGAGTGACTTCGGATACAAGTAGGGGAACCAGCATTTAGGAGGAACAGGTCATTTTGGAGGATAAAATTCTCTAAAATCGTGTCATTGCTGTTGTAAGAACCCCAGAAGGATGAATGGGCATTCCAATCACCGTCAATGAGGAATGGGAAGAAAGTGCGTTAGTAAGTGACTGAAAAGGGAAGTTGCGCAGATCGTAATTACGAGGAATATAGGCGAATGTAACATTTAGAGGACTAGAAGAATGGTTAGGAATAGAGATATAAACTAAATTTGGGATAAGGAGGATTAGGAGGAAACAAAGTTTGAATGTCATGAGCTGTGAATGGGATGTTATTTCATACCAAAATAGCCGCTCCACCGTAGCCGTCACTGCGGTCAGAGCAAATGATGGAGAAACTACGGAAGTTTATGTCTGAAGAGGTTTTTATCCAAGTTTCCGAAAGTAGTGCTATGTTAATATTGTGATAATCTAGTAGATGCTCTAGAGCATTTTTGTTAGCCTTGATACTCCGAAAGTTCCATTGTAATATTCTAAGTCGACAGGACATAGTACGTTTTAGAATAGAAGGAAATAAAAGGGATAGAGAGGGATGAAATATAAAATGCAACGAATGGTCGAGTAAGGCCAAAGGATACTACACACTGAGAAAGTAGATACAGAAATAAACACAGTGTTATTGCCAAAATCCCACATGTTGAGAGGTATGGTGATAAACCAAAAGGAGTAAGAAGAAGAAGACTGAAGAATGAAAATGACGTGAATTAGAAGCTCCCTCTGCTCAAATAAATCCTTGCAAGAGGGTCATCGCATGCTATCAACTAACCTAGTTAAAAGCAGCAAGCAACGCCGACGAAACGCTTTGGTAAAGAAGGAATAAGAATAAGGATTGAAATGATAAACGGAAAGTAAAAGCTCCCATCGCTCGGAATAATCATTGCGGCTGGGTCCTCGTATGCTATCAACTAACTTATTTAAAGGAGGCAAGCAACACCGAAAGAACGCGAAGTGGAAAATGAAATTGAACGAAAAAGGCTCCCACCGCTCAAATAAATCATTGCATGTGGGCCGTCGCACGCTATCAACTAACCTAGTCAAAGGCAGCAAGCAACGTTGACGAAGCGCCATAAAAAAAAAAAAAAAGAAAGAGAACCTATGACGATTATGTTATGCCTGTGGAGAATTATAGTGTGGATAGTTAGTATGAAAATAGGATAAAAAGTTGTATATCTTAAAAGGAATAATTAGAGAAGGAAGGAAGGAAAAAATAATAAACAAATAGGAAGCGTGTCTGGTTAGCTATGTCGAAGATTGTAAAACTTGACATATGGCTAAGACTTTATCTTCTAAATTAAGGATGTTGAAATTGCTGAGAGCAGATAGAAGTGCAGAAGTTAGGACATTTGAGTAGAAAGAGCAGAAGAGTTATTTAGGGAAACGCTGATACCGTTTGCAGATGATTCAGTATTGATGATTTTAGAGGTAGAAGGAATTAGGAAATGGTTGAAGCTTAGGAGCATCGCAACGATAGCCTTTTGTGGTAGCACTCTTGGATAGATTAGAATAATATTTATTGAGGGGATTTTGAGTTTTCGAGTTGGAGTAATGTTTTTGTACTGGAATAGTAATGTAAGAGGAAGAAGAACTGCTTGAGTAGTTTTGTCGTTTCCTCTTTGTGGTGATGGAAGATGAATTCGGAAGGAGAGAGAAGTTGGCAGGGTTAGACATGTCGGCAAAAGTAAATGCAGGAGAGACCAGTTTACCTTGGCTGATTTCTTTTGCTTCGGAAAAGGAAACGTTTTGCAAACTCATAATTTTATGAATTTTGACTCGGTCTTTATAGACTTCACAATTAGGATCTAACGCAGAGTGATTTCCGCCGCAAAGAACACAATGGAAGCAGGCTGTACCTATTTGTTAGGTAATAGGAAGGAAACAGTTTTACTACGGCAGGAAGAACTAAAGTGACCAAAACGGAGGCAGTTATGGCATAGTTTGGGATTCCGGATCATTGGTTCAACCTTTACACGATAAGAATCGTAAAAATAAATAAAAGGAGGAAGAACAGTGCCCAGGAATTTAATTTTGATAACGGGAATAGAAATGAAGGAGTCGTATTTACGCTTTTTCATTCTTCAAATACTGGAAATCGGTATTTCGGATGAACAATTTAGCAGGAGTTCGTCAATAGATAAATACGAAGGAATGTCTCGGATTATACCGAAATGGAAAAGTAGAGATTGAGCGATAAATGCCCAGAATCTTAAGCTCTTTATGTATTTTATCGCTAAGTAAAAACTGATCAGCTTCTCTAATAGATGTAATCGAAGAAAGTCCATTAACTTTCTTGTAAAACAATCTAACTAACGACATGGGATGAAAATTAGCGATGTTTTTATCATCTAGGCTTTCGACTAGTACAACAATTTTTCCTTCATAATTATCAGGAAAGGTGAAAATAATATTAGATTCGTTTAAATTGCCAGTGTTATTTAAATTAGACGAGTTAGTTTGTGCGGATATAAAATCCATATTAGTTGTATTATCATTAATTTCTACCGAAATGTTATTTTTAGAAATAGAAGATGGAGTATCAGTTGAAGGAGGAGAAGTTGCGATCGGAAGAGATTTATTTTTATTCGCTGGTTTTGTGCCATTAACTGCGCTTTTAACGACCGAACGGGAATTAAGCGGAGGAGGCTTGCCTCCCCCGTCAGACGAGTAGTCAGGCATACAGTTAAATTATTAAATCGAAATAACGGTTAAACGAAACAGTAACGACGATTATTAGAAATGATAATAGCGATAAAAGAAGCGATAAGAATTACGAGTACGTCAGGTAAATGCGAAACAATAAAAGAAACGATCTCACCGATAGTACCGCAACAATTGAACGCAACACAAATAAACTTTATCGAGAACAATTTCGAAAATATATCCCTTGTTCGGCTCTCTCAGTTCGTGACGCTGATGTAAAAAAAATCGTTTTTAATAAATATAAAAAATAAATACCTCGATAACAAATGGAAATAAGAATAAAATAATTTATTTTAATAAATTAAAATAAATACTTTACTTTAGAAACATTTTCGAGCTATACCATCAGCTAGCGGTGCAGAGTATACCCAAATTAAACTAAAAACACGCTGCAAAGAAATATCGGGACTAAATGTGTATCAATAGATAGGGAAATAGCAGACGGATGACAGCGGACTACAATCAAAGTCTGTAAAATACATAAATGCAGGATAATAATGTACTCTACCGCCTTTGATTGTAGTTCTCCGTCATCTGTCTGTTATTTCCCTATCTATTGATACGGATTCGGTATTTTACCTGGCGCGATGATGTGAAGCTAGAAATTACTCTTCAGTAAAATCATTAATTTTCGATCTCTTGACATCATCGTATTGTTCGTTGTTAGCGGAGAGTGCGGTGTCTGGGACGCTTGCACGGCCAAAAATATATTTTCCGATTTTCGATTGAAATTTCGGCTCATGTAGAGTTTGGGGCTGTGCAAGTGTTCTGCTGTGTACATGTTTCGCGACAACAGGGTAACGTCTGTCCAGCAGTGGAATCGTGAGAGGAATTATAAGTACTGTATTATGTATGTACATTAGTCGATCAGCTGATAGACACGCAGCTTGATGTATTAATTGTTAATTGCTTTCGGTAATCTACCGTTAGTTTATACTGGTCGTTAATGTCGAATCGTTCTTCTGAGAAAAGTTAGTCGCCGTTGTGTTACCGTTCTGAGTAGCCAGTCAACGCAACTTTTTGCCTGGTTACAGCATCATACGAAATCGTTATGACGTTTTACGCGCCGGTTTTGACGGTTTTCACTGAATTCTCTTAAGATGCAGTCAAAATTGTGATTTATTGATTTGCCTATTTGTACTTAATGCAGACTTAGGAACGAATATAACTTTAACATTAAAATATGCTAATGGTACATATGCAAAGAAAAGGGGCATTTGATAAAATAATTTCAGAAGCAATAAAATCGCACTGTTGCATACATCAGATTTTTCATTAAGCAAATCGATTAAAATAGTTAAAATAGGAATAAGAGAAATAGAAAATTATGTTAAACCAGGAACAGATCCAAAGGGGCATTTTTGGGGAGGAAAATTATATAATTACATAATATCTTGTACGGTAGACAGTAGATATTTAAGAAATACCCCCTGCTTCATAAAGAAAATCAAATAGCGACCTCTTCAGAAATTTAAAAAATGTTTTAAAAATACATAATTATTACAATTTAATTTAAATTTTGTTTTATTTTTAGAGGTGAAAAATAAAAAATTATAAAATTCAAGCTAAAAGTTTAGAATATGAATAGTGAATTACTAGAAAGAACAGAACGATATTGTATTTTTATTAGACTTTACTTCTTTTTTATTTTTGTTAGTAATCTGACCCGAATTCTTTGTCCGTAAACAAGTAAAAAAAAAATATATATATATATCTATTTCTCATTGAGCTATTTTCATTTACATTGCAAAATAAAAATTAAAAATAAATTAAAAATAGACAAAAGAAGGACAAAACTTGAGTTAAAACAGAATAAAAACGTAACATTATTAATTTTACTAGAAAACAGTATTAAATATATCTATAGGTAACATTTACACAAAACTTTTATAGTATAAATATTAAGTTTCTCTGTTGTAACAAATTTTTTCATCGCAGTTTTGGTCCTTTTGAGGGGGGTATCACCCCTCCTCCCGAAAATCTTCCGCTGGTTAAACCATTAGCATTTGAAGTGACCGGTGAGATAAAATTAGAGCGTACGGTTTTGCACGGACACAGAATAAATTTTAGTCCTTACGTTTAATAAAAAATCAATTGAGTTTAATGGTGATATAAAATATTTCGGAATGTGGAGTGATTTTTCTTGTGACGAAGCTTCTCTAGTGACCATAATGGGGGTTAGATGTTTATGCGGTTTTGGGGTAATTAAAGCACAACAGTCCAGCTAAAAGAAACAAATTAAATATTACACGAACCATCCCGGCTAAAAATGGAAAAATATTATACATAACTAGCAGTCAACTTAATCACTTCACTTCGTCAAAATAATGCAATATGGCACATTCGGATTAACAGCCAGCTTAATCGTATACGATTTATGAGAAATATAATTATCGGAGTTGCGTACTAAAGATAAGAAGTCGAGTAACTGACGTCTGATAAATTCGCTACTTCCGAAAAGAAACTTTGATAAACGGTAATCTCCCAACAAATAAAAAATTGCGTTTTAGAAAATCACAAGAAGTAACGTGTAAAATCGCACTGTCCGCTGTTTTGCTTCTTCTTTGCGTGATGCGACGTTCAAAGAAATAATTCGAAAAGATAACATTCAACTGAACGGCTTTTAATATCGTTTACCGAACGTAAAAAAGAAATATTTAAAAGTTGTTCAATTTCCATTTGAAATTATGTCAAGCAGTTACAATGCGGATATAGCAGTAAACAAGGCCGGAAGTGATGTAGAAAGCTGTGGAAATGTGAAGGTAAGTTACTAATGAATTTTTTTGTAATCGTCTCATCCTTAATTCCTTCTTTAAAATTGTGATTGTGAAAAATATCTCATTTAAAAGATAACGCTTAATAGGTAACTTTTAATGATTTTTATTATTTACGTTAGATTTTTGAAATTTACCACAACACATTAGTTAGACCTTTCTTTGAGTTCCTATTGAAATATTTAATATGAAAGCATTTTTTGCTTTTCGAAGAACAGACAATTTTTGCGAATTTGGTAGGTATTTTTCAACGGACACGATACAAAAAATATGCGAAAAACGAGTCTACGTGAAATTTTGCTATCCTCATTAATTTTAAAAATATCGCGCTTCATGAGTTCTTTATAGTTAAACTTTTTTAAAACCGAACTGTTTTAAAAGATCCTGAATTTTAGTAAATTAACCAAAAGGTAGAAACAAGAGAAGAAAGGAACCGTACAAAGGTAATATTAATATTCACATTTATTATCGCGAGATAAATTTTGTAAATATTTTTAAAAAGTAAATTAAATCACATTTTTTGTTAGCGTAAAATTTATATTTTACACATATCTCTTTGATAGAGTTGTATAATCTTGATACAAAATTTTATTATTATTTATAACTTTTTGACATTTTCATGTCTTTGCTTTGGCACATAAACTCGAAATGCGTCACGCGTCACGAAATGGAGCTTCACAGAAAAGCGTTACGTTCGTGTCTGTCGATGGGTTAAATTTTCGACGCCTAAAAAAAAAAAAAATCATGTCTTTACTTTGATACGACTGATACTAATATTTTCACATGTCCTCACTTTGGCACATAAACTCGAAAAGCGTCACGAAATGGAGAAGTGTGTTTCCTATAACGACTTGTAAAGACCTGTGAAGATCGTAGGTTTGTGTATTTCACACATAATTTCCTTATTTACATTTGCTGAGTGCACAAAACAATATAAATATATATATAAATATAAGCGGCGAAAAAAAATAGTCGTTGCTTTGCGCGATTTCTTTTTATTATTCTTTTTATTATTTGGTTTCACGAGCAATTTTCAAGACGTTTCACGTCGAAAGGTATTGTAATTTGGAACGAAATACAAATATAACAAATTAAATGTATAAACGATATTTACTACTTAAAAACGTCTTCAGGCATAGCTTATCATTAGCTAAAAATTAATAATACATATAAAACCGCACAAAGTATTTGCATTATTAATCTATGCACGAAAACGTTTCCGAGTAGTATATATCGTTTATACATTTAATTTGTTATATTTGTATTTCGTTCCAAATTATTATACTTTCTCCTTATTTTAACTTATTTAAAAAGTTAAATGAAATCAATGCGGTTTTTCTTTGATGCCGTCGTCGGATATATTTTAACTGACTTTAAGGGTTGAAGAACCGTCCATCAGTGTAACCTAATTATAAGAGGTGTAAAGCATAATAAACATGGAAAAGATAAACTGAACAGATTTTGGTAAAACTTTCGTTCTAAGAATTATAAAAGAAAAAAAGTGGCAACTAATACATCAGTTTATTACATTTTTTTAATATAAAAATAAAAAAGAATATTATCCACCTGTCTATTTTGGATGGAAATCACGTTGAAACAATTCATATTAGTGAGAATCACACTTTTCATCATTACAGAAACAACTAACGGAGTAGATAGAAAAGAATCGTACAGGTATTGAACAGCTGGCTACAGTACTCTTCCAAAGCTAAACAAAACAAGAAGTATACATATAAAAAAATGCCATTAGTCAATATTCACCTTAAGCTCAGATAAATTAATTCCAGTTACTACAATCGACCCCCTCCCCTGAAATAGAGGTAGACGCAGACATTAATCCCCTGAAACGAATCCAAGATCCCAGAATCGCTTGCTGACCCGAGACTAATGATATTCCCGCAACGGCCGTTACCTAAACGGCCAGCCTTCTACATTAATCAACCAGATAAGAAAGAGGAGCATGTACGAACTGAACCGCACAACGAACAGCCAACCCCAGAAGGCTAGGAGACGTAACTGAAGAAGCCAAACATATTTTCGATGTCAAACAACCGACTTTTATGGTAGGATTTGAGAATTCAAAATATTTATCCAGACAGTAGCGACACATCCAAAGTACATTTCCTATGCAACTGATTATATAGGGAGCTGTGACGAGTTGTACGCTTGCAGCAGTCAAACCATATTTCACCGGTAGAAGCATTAAAAGTCACTGCTCCTGAATAATTAGAAAATTATCGGGGAACAATCTATCTCTCTCTCACAATGTCTGAGGACCAGCGACCTTATTACAACGGCAACGTTCCCAACAATAAACGAGTAGTTTAACCCAGAATATTTAAATTACTCCCCTTGTATGTGCTGTAATGATCGTAGTAGTTACACACAGCACATACGAAGAGATAAAAAAAAAACTTATCGGCTGGGTTATGCCTAGAGTAGTGGCAATTTTTTTTTTTTGGCCCGATATTTAAACCATTTTTCTCTCTCTTTTTTTTTTTTTTTTTTTTAAATGGGCTCGGTGTTAACACTGATCCAACTACATGAACTTAGATCACCTACTCAGATTCTGAGGCGATCAGAGATAGAAAGTATAAAGGAAAGAAGGAGCGGAATAACGGCTGGAGATGGGAAGGAAAGGATAGAGGAAGCATTGAAAGGGATAGGAAGATCTAACGCTAAGAGTTCGGCGTATAGATGAGAGCACTCAGGAAAAAGAGCAGGGCATTCAAAAAGGATATGGTTGGGGTCGCATATAAAGGAGGATCAGTAGAGTGGAGAGGGCAAAAGGGAGTAGGTGAAAGAGAAAAAGAAAAACGAGAAAAGGGAAGGAGGGAATTACCAAGTCTCAGTCTGATTAAAGAAACAATAGCCGAGCGCCGAGAAAAGGAAAGAAATTGGTACCAAGGATGTGAATTGGGAGTAGGATGTAGGAGGAGGTAGAATGAGTGATTGGCAAAAAAGGAAGGGTAGATGTCAACCCATAGTCTGGTATGGAGACTTGCGGAGAGGAAAAGGATGTCTGAGGCAGGATTTTATGATTTTTTTCCCGCTTTTTTACCTATACCGGAAATTTGAAAATTGACCAATTCATAAAAATAAATTACTACTCGAAACTGTTCGGTTTTATAATTTTTTTTGTTTCAAGTATACTTTCTATTTTTATGTTTATAAATTATCGCCGCCTTATTATACTAAACGCAGTAACTAGAAAGCGTAAAATATAACATGCCCGAATTCGGATTTTACACTGAAAAAGTTTTTACTTTTTAAGTATATATATTAGGTTCAGTAATAAAATATAAATAATTTACTTTCGATACAAAAAACACAAAACAAAATAATAATGAATTGACTTTCGAGACTATAAACAAATTAGCCTAATGTGTAAAAAACCTTCTCACTGATCGATAGTTTATGAAAAATATCATATAATTGTTGATTTTTTTCCCAGTGGTACGGGCGATGTTACTCATCAGAATTGCTAAATATCTGTCTTTACTTCTACAATTTTTGACCCACCACGGTAAAATATAAATTCTCTCGCGTCTAAGCTTAGTGCGCGCGTATCAGGTATTACGACAATTTGTTAAAGTTTGTTTCTGGGCGTTTGAACAGTTTAGAAAATTAGTATTGAAATTTTTAACACCATTACGTCTTAATAATAAGCCTTCATAGGCGATGCAAATGCTGAAATTTATGGTACTACGTAATATCAGGTACGATATTCGGTCCTTCAAAACATAAACCTTAGTAACAATAAAGAAATATATATGATTTACTGTTACGCCTTTCCGTCGACACAACTTTTCGTGTTCCGCTAGCCACAAAAGAAATAACAAAACAAAAATAAAAAACAAACAAACCATTTAAGCAGGTCGAAAGGCTTGCTGCTCTTCGCGAAGCGGATCACTGTGTCTTTTGCAACGATCGAAAACGCGTAAAAATTCACTTTAATTTGATTACACAAATTAATAAATTTAAAAAAAAATAAAACAAAAGAAACTGAAATAAAAAATTACTTAAAAAAATATTTTATTTAATATCGCAACTGGGACAAAAAAAAAAAAAAAAAAAAATCAATATTGATTAGTATGGAAATCAAAGTTTCGACAATGAAGTAGTGGTATTGTAAAATTC
Organism: Icerya purchasi; assembly: GCA_039619475.1. Classification (NCBI taxonomy): domain Eukaryota; kingdom Metazoa; phylum Arthropoda; class Insecta; order Hemiptera; family Monophlebidae; genus Icerya; species Icerya purchasi. The sequence continues at coordinate 388,534,728 of CM077116.1, forward strand.
GAAACTTTCAAACCGGTTTACGAAATAAGGCAAAGAACGAAATATTTCGAAAAAATTTGAACGCCATAATTAACGATAAAACGAAAAATAATTTCTTGCACGTAATATTAATTGTGATGGAACCGTTAACTGTACGTTTTTTAATATAATCACGAATAAATAATCGGATAATGATAATGTTTTTAGCCTACAGGTAAAAAAAGCGGATCTTTCTTTCCAAGAAGATATGTGGTCTGCCTAATGGCATTTTTTGGATTTTTTCTAGCGTATGGTCTGCGTTTGAATCTCAATGTAGCTATCGTGCCAATGACAACAAATCGCCCGGTTACCTTGCCCAACGGAACAATAGTGCAAGTAAATAATTCAAACGCATATTTGTTATTTACGTACAATTTTCAAATCTCATTTGCCCGCAAATAATTTTTTTATTGATTATTGCAATGTTTTCTTTCTAACAGAATATGAATAAGATCATTTCGCTGTCTATATTCTCATATATAGCAGTGATGAAGGTTAAACTTTTTTTCGCGAGTACTTATTTAATTCTGCTATAAATTCCATTCAAATAAGTAGGCGAAAACGTGTTTGCAGGGAGAATTATCGAAATTAAAAAAGTTTTCGAAATTAACTGATGCCTTTACACTACAAACGAAATCTATTACTGGTCGATTGTTAACTTCCCGTGAATCACCGTTTTGTATCAGTAGCATCATAAACAGCTTCAATGAAGATATTTTTAAATTGATCTTCTATTAATATATACGGAAAAACTAATTAGAAACACCTAAGCTACCGTTTTTTAAGTTCTAAATTTATTTGAGAAATAAATATTAAGGCCTTCGTGATATTTACCCAAGCGGTTGAAAAAGAGTGGTCGCTTAAATAAGAAGATATTATCTAAGATAATAATAAGGCGGCAGGCTAGGATTGATACTTGTAGTCGAAAAGAAATAATTGAAATTTGTGCGATTTAAGGTGATAACAAGAGTAATATAAGTGATATTTGAGATTTTTGTCAACAACGTCAAAATATGCAGCGTGAATTAATCCCACGACAAAGAAAATTAAAATTTTATTATTTTCTATTTATACGTGTTCCATATTAGTAAAAATTTTCTACAAACCTTTTAGACGAACTTTGCAATTACGCTTTCGTCAGTTTTTAAACAATAATTTTCATTTCGTTAAATTCACGAGTTTTATGAGACAAATTTTTATGAGATTTTTAATAAGTCACCTCACACAGACTCTTGGGATTGTATGTGATACTGAGCGTTGCTGGTGAGATAAATGTGTCTCATCGGGTTTTAATGTCCTTCGACTACATCGTGACATCGCATTGATAATGTCAAATCGATACGCTAACTAATAATTTTTGAATTTAAAAAAATAAGAACATAAGCTAGAATAGAAAATAATTCTTCAAACAACAATAATTTTTGTGTGATTCGAGTATCGAACGAAACAATCTTTATATAAAGGTATATTACATATTGTTTTTCAGCGAGTTTTTGTTTTGTTTTTTCGCTACATCTTATGAGCTTTAATAAATACTTCGAGTAATAAATCATTATCTACGTTCGTCGTAATCTTGGAAATTCTGACAGCTCTTTACCCTTCCTCTCACGACTTTATAGGTGACGCTAATCATATTTTGTTTGAGTGCACTTCCGAACGTTCTTTCTTTAACTCTTCTCTTTTGTTAATTGGTCCTCCAACTCCGTATTGTGCATCTTTTGTCCTCTCCTTGTCATTGCCTTCGGTCATTCCGGCACTTGAGTATTTTTTGCCCTCAATGTTTGATCGCTTAAACATCTGATTCCGCCTCTCACCCTTTTCCCTCTTTTTGGGTCAATTTTTTCTGACGAACCCAACATTTTATTCAAACAAGAAAAAAACACGGCCTCCAGCCGTTTTTCTCTACGTACATTGGCAGCGTATGACTCAAAATAAATTAACTCTGTTACCGCCCTTGACACGATATAATCGGGCAGCATTGTTTCCTTACGGCGTGTTTCTCGGTAAAAAGAGCGGAACGACAGTTGTAATTTTCTTTTTTTCTTTTTATCGACGAGGACTTTAGCCTAAGAAATGGAAAAGCGGAGAAAAAAATCGTATTCGTTAACGCTTAAGGATAACAAGTAAAAATAATTCGAGTGCAGAAACGAAAAATGAAGAAATATAAGCAGCACTATAGAGAGTCGGGAGACCAAATTGCAATACAAGAGATAAAATAGCAATTGTTCATTCTAAAAATAATCCGAACACTTAATTAAAATATGGTCAGCATTATAAAGAAAATGAGTTAAAAGAAAAGGACTAAACGAATAGATTCGGATGAGAAGCCAAAAAATGATGTAAGATGTACATGGGCGTCGCCAGCGGGGGGCAGGGGGGCAGCTGCCCCCCCTGGAGCCTTGAAATTTTTTAATCAACTGGCCATAATGAGTATTCATAGGCGCGTAATCATGAATAATTTGCCAGAAACCCACGGAAATTATGTTTTAATTAAGATTTTATTCTTGTTTAATAAAATATTAAGCCTTTACAACTTATAAATTTTATTTTTTCTATAACTCATATCCTTTTTCTATCATCTTGCCCCCCCCCTGGCGGCTGGAAAGGCATCTTGCCCCCCCCCCTGGCTCATCGGCTGGCGACGCCCTTGAAGATGTATACTGCAATAAAGAAAATTGAGATTGTGGAACGTTTTAAAGAGGAACAGTCTGAAAGAGATAAGCGGGTAGAAAGAGATGGTTAAATCGAGAGGTAAAAGAAGCCAGAATTGGAAAATAAAGAATAAAAGTTGAATCATAGTGAACAGAAGGGGAAACTGCTGAAGAACGACGAACAACATTGTTAGCGGAAACGTGCCTAAAAATCGACAACACTGGAAATGAAGCATAGGATGTTAGTGGATCCGTTAACTCATAGCCCTAATGTCAGGTTGGCCAGGAATTCACAGAAGATGGATGTCGATCGAATGAAAGAATGAAAGGTCATGGGTATGAAAAGTATGTCGTAATCGGGAGAGGTAGAAGAAAGAGAAGATGCGATAGCGTGCAGAATATGAGAACTTCCTAGGAAACTAAAGAGAAAGAAACGAAGCGAATAACGCTTAAGGTAGCAGTATATTTCGCCTAAAAATTTATCAAGCAGAGAGCGAAAAGTAAAAATTTAGAATAAGTCAAGATAGTACTAGAAAAAAACAAGTTCAGTCAAGCATGAGGTTTCATGCGCTGAGGATTCTGTATGAAAGTTAACAATAACTATAATTATTTAGTATGTAAGAAAATTTGTTTGAATATACTTCTATTTTTATTTTACTAGTTTAATTTAATATCTTAATAAATTTCAGAGATCTTTTCTAATAATAATCTAAAACAGTAAAGCAAAATACTAATTTGAATCGAAGACTTGGACTAATTTGAAGTGCAATGTAATGGTTATGAAGAAAAATCAATTAAACCCTTTTTTTTTGTTTATTTAATTTTTATTTATTTTTTTAAATTATTGGTTTAGATTTAATAATACTAATATTAAGGTTTTATGATTTTTTAAAATGTGTAATTTTGTTAATTTCTTGGATAGCCGATCGTTAAAGACATTTAATAAATATATAGACGAAAACACACAAAAAATATTGGCAAAACACTTGTTAAATGGACCGGATTGACGTGTTCTCCGCGTTAAATTAGTGTTCTTCTTTTTTTTCTACCGTGTGTAGTATCACAAACGGTACATCCTCTTAAACTGTCAGTACATCTATCACCGGAGTGATAACATTCAAAGTCACATCTTAACGTTCGACCGGGGTGGAGGGAAGCTGCTGCCCCTCCCCCAAGCGTTCGTATATCGTTTACAATCACGTGCTACGGCCAAAAACCAGATCTGTCGAGACGATGATTCGTACACCGCCTCCCTCATTTTCTGGCATGGACCGCATGGATGATGACAAACTGTCAGACAGCAACAGCCAAGAATCAACTAACCGCTTCAATACACACAGCTGGGTAGACAATGTCATTAGCCAACTCGATCTATCGCAAAGTAGCAGCGCATCGTTGACTGGTGAAAATTCATCTAATGCAACCGCCAAAAACGAATCAGATAAACTTGAACAGCAGCAACGTCGCAAAGGAAAGAGTAAAACAAAGAAACGAAAAGCAGAAGAATTTACCGTCGTCTGTAAAAACTCGTATCAACAACTCGATGATTTAATTGACGAGGTAAACGATAACGTTATTATAAATTCGGTTAACGAAAGCCAAACAAAATACAGTGCTAACGTAAATACTAGAAATACTGGCAAGTATAAAATGCCTCCTATCATTGTTAAAGGAATTATTAGCAACCATATGCAAGCCATGAATTACTTAAAAAATCTGCTTGGAACTCCGCCTACTGTTAAACTATATAGAAACAATACACATTTCTATTCTGAAAATCAAACAGACTATAGCAAGCTCCTCAGCTTCCTAAAAAGTAAAAACTATCCTTTTTATACGCATACTCCTAAGAATATGAAAAAAATAAAAATGGTGCTAAAAGGCTTGCCACTTGACATTGACATAAATGAAATAAAAGAATCCCTAAAAAATGAAACAAATTACGACGAAATTTCTCAATTTCACAAAAAAGATTCAGAAAATAGCGACGTCTTCCTACATCTTGTGACTTTTCCACAATCAACAAATATTAGCAATATACTGAAAATTAAACAACTCTGCTATTGCGTTGTAACGTGGGAAAAGTACAAATCAAAGAACCAACTAATTCAATGTTTCAAATGCCAAGCTTTCGGACATCTTTCCATAAACTGTTATCTACCTCCAAATTGCTTGAAATGTGGTCAAGCACATTTTACAAAAACTTGCCAAAATCCTAGCAACATTAAGTGTGCAAACTGTTCCGGGCAACAGCTAGCTAATTCAAAAGATTGTCCGACCTACTTAAAGTTTCTAAATTCAAAAACATTCAAATCTAAGTATTCGGAGTCAAATAGAAAAAACTTTCTCCGGAGCGATAATAAAAACTATAATAATATAAAAAATCAAAATAATAGACATCTAACGTATGCAGAAAGTCTTGCAAATCGAGCATCACAACGTAACGAACCTAATACGGACAATAATTTATCAGATATATTTCAGTCGTTTAAAGAACTAAATATACCAAAAATCATAAACGTAATTAAGAAAATGTGCACTAAGTTAAAAGACGCTAGAGACATGTTCTCAAAAATATCAATAATTATTGAAACCTTAATGGACTATTTAGCTGACGAGTAATTGTACTGATAATATTAAAATAATTGCCTGGAATGCAAACTCGGTTAGGAACAAAATACTTGAACTAGGGCAACTGGTAAATGAAAGGTCTATCGATATAGTTTGTCTAAGTGAGACAAAAATTGATTCAAACCATGCACTAAAATGCCCTGGTTTTAGAGTGTACCGATGCGATCGTAACAGCAGAGGTGGAGGAGTGGCCATTTTGGTCCGCTCCTCAATAAACCACTCTACCTTCGCAGCCCCAGTATCCCTAAAAAATATTGAAGCTACTGGAATCTTAATAAATTTTGCAAATTCTTCAGTGGTGCTATTCTCTGTTTACTGTCCTCCAAACAAAACGAATATTGACTATGATATAGACATATTATTTAAATCACATAACAAAATGATCCTCGCTGGGGACTTAAACGCCAAAAGTAAGATATGGAACTGCTATTACAATAACAAAACAGGTAATAAACTCGTTTATCTTTCCGAAAGGGTAGGTTTTCAAATTCTCGCTCCTGATTTTCCCACGCATTACCCTACTAACCCTCAATTACGTCCGAGCACTATCGACCTCATCTTAAGTATGAATGTTCATAATATTACCAAACCAGTAACTTTAGCCAACCTTGCCTCTAATCATAATCCAATTTATTTTAAATTAAACGCTACTTGCAGACTCGTAGAAAACCGTACAATTTTTAACTATAAAAGTACGAACTGGACGGAATACCGTAATTATATTACAAATAATATAAACATTTTGAGAAGTCCAATAAAGGCTGGTTGCCTACTTGACTACCAGGCACACAGGCTGTCAGACCTAATAGTAGAAGCAGCAAATCTTTATATTCCAAAAATCGAAATCAAGTCAAGTAAAGAGCACTTACCAAGAAAACTAGTGAAGCTTATTAAGATTAAAAACTATGTCAGGAAAAAGCACCAAAAGATTCGTAACCATTCCTCTCACATCATTTACAACTTATTCGCTAAACTAGTTAAATACAAACTAAATGAATACCGAAACACAACATGGAATAACAAACTAATAAATCTAAATGCAAAAGACCAGTCGATCTGGAAAATAGCAAAAATATTTAAAAAAAGCACGGACACATCTATTCCACCTTTAACACATGCTAATCAGACCGAATACACAAACAAAGGCAAAACTGAGTTACTCTCAAATATATTTCTAGATATACAAAATCAAAACAAAAACTCTTCCACCAAATGGCACACAAACAAAATAAATACTACTGTACAGAAGTTCCTAGCCACCCCAACGGTCACTACCAACTACCCTAAGCTCTTCTCACCAAATGAAGTTAACAAAATCATAAAAAAATTAAAAAATAAACACTCCACCGGTCCAGACAATATCTCCATTACCATGATTAAGAATCTACCCGCAAAAGCTAAGATCAATCTAACTATTATAATAAGCTCTAGTATCATTTCGGGACACTTTCCTACCTGCTGGAAAGAGTCCATTATTATTCCTATACCAGAATCAGGAAAGGATCAAGCAATGGCTATTAACTACAGACCTATCTCGTTAATAAACTGTTTAAGTAAAATAGCGGAGAAAATTATTCTTTCCAAGATGATAGATCACTGTAACGAAAAAAAAATCATCACCCCCACCAATTCGGGTTTCTGCGGAATTTGTCGACTACGATGCAGTTAAGTAGGCTAACCGAGTTTGTAACTGACAATTTTAACCTAAACAAACATACCGGACTGTTATTACTTGACATCGAAAAAGCCTTTGATACCGTCTGGCATCAAGGATTAATATACAAATTGCTTAAATATTAGTTCCCTAAATTTCTCATTACTCTTATAAATGATTACCTGGTAGAAAGGAAATTTTCAGTAAAAATTAACGACGCTATATCTTCTCCAAAAACAGCGACGATGGGAGTTCCGCAAGGAAGCATACTTGGTCCATTCCTATTTATTTTGTTCTTAAATGATCTTCCTAAACCTAAACACTCCGAGCTAGCGCTATTCGCTGATGACACAGCCATTTACAGCGCTTCTTTTAAAGTCGACACAATTAAACGTAGATTATCAGAAAGTTTTTTAAAAATAAAAAAGTACCTTACAAAGTGGAAAGTTAAAGTGAATGATGCAAAAACGCAGGCTATCCTATTTACAAAAAGAAGGCCCGCTTTTTCCCCGGAATTAAACCTGGGAAATCAAGTCTGCCCTTTTAAAAATGAAGTTAAATATCTGGGGGTCATCCTAGATCGGCGGCTAACTTTCAACAAACACGTTGATCACGCTATAAATAAAGCGCATGCAAGAAATTTTATGTTGAGGCACATCTTCAACAAAAAATGCAAATTAACAACAGAAAATAAATTACTTCTATACAAAGCTATCATTAGGCCTGTGCTCCTTTACAGCTCGCCAATGTGGTCTAATGTCTCGAGATCTACATTACAAAAAGTACAGCGATTCCAAAATAAATGCTGCAGAATTATTGTAAGCGCTCCGGCGTATATTAACATAAATAGTATGCACGCTGTATTAAAACTGCCCTTTATTGTAAACGTAATCCGTACGCAAGCTAAGAAATTCTTTGATGATTTTATTGAACTATATAATATAAAATCTTTATTAACAGAAACTTATTTTTAAATTAAAAATTAAACGTGCCGACATGGAGTCACTTGCTCCATATTCATGGATTGCTCTACTAGTGATCACGTGTTTGTTAAAAGAATAGGAGACTACACGAGAACCTCTTTGCAGCTAAAATATAAAAAGTACAAACACAAACGCATTAAACATATGCTATTGTAATCTTATAGTGCACCGATCCGTCCGCAAGCGTTAAACAAGGTGTTGAAGCACACACGCGCAATGACACTCCAATAACCATCATACTTCTACTTTTTTTTACAACTTACACTTTATTTATTTTTTCCGAAGCTAGGTTTTTTGTTGGTTTTTTTTCCCTAATATTATAACAAATGTAAAGTTTTTCTTTTTTCATATTGTAATTTAAGCATAAATGTATTTTTGATGCACGCTGGCGAGGGTAAATTGCTCGATACGCGTAAAATTTAAAATGTTTAAACGTACTGTTATTTTCTTTGTTTTGTAAATTTAGTAAATAAACTTTATTCAATCAATCAAATCACAAAAAATATTAATTAGAAATAATATTAATGCTACGTATCACTCTGCTGCGGCTGCTAGAATGCTGGTGCTCCCTGCTGGCAGTTTGGTGTACGTTGGTGATTGCGTCCTTGATTCTCAGCGAATGGGAGGGAGAGACACGGTAATCGAAATTATAGTTTACGAATTTTGTAAATGTCACTAATTTGAAAACCGAATTTCGAGGCGATTTGGTTACTTTGTTATCAATCTTCTTTCGGTTGCAAGACGAACTGGTTACTTTAATAAAAAAGGTCGATATAGTTCCGCGATGTGACAAAGACTGTCGTTCTACTGAGATGATTTTTTAACAATTCGGTTTTTTCTTTCGACTCTCTCAATACGTTAGACCATTATTAAATATTTTTTTTTTATTTATTTACTAGCATAGTGCGTTAAATTGTTTAACAAATCGAAATACTATTCGCATCTGTTTTTCATCAGGCGGACGTACCACCTAAACAATGATGCGATGAGTCCGTTCCTTTCATTACAGTTCATAACAACACTAACACAAGCCGTAATGAAAATAACCAAACCGAAACCTGCGATCCCGTTCCGTTTCTTAGCCCTCGTACTAACACTACTAATGCAAATTATAACAGTCCGAACCAAATTCTAAAAACCGCTGCAGTCTCGTATTCCGATAAAGCCAAAAGAAAAATAACACCGATTAACAAACCCGTTTGTTCCATGCATTCAAGAAACCCACTTAAAACAAAACCAACATTTAAAACTAAAAAACTATAAGGTTCTCGAATCAAATCCGGTGCTTGCTAGTTGTGCGCATGGGGGAATAATATTAGCCGTTCGTGCGGATAATAACTTTCAACAGATAATGTTACCGTCCGATATTCAACCAGTAACAGTCGAAATTCGTATGCCAGTTCCACAGGTGTCTCTAAACATAATTCCGAACCGTATTTAGAAACTTTTAAAGTTGCCAAAAAATTAAAACAGTTCCTCCCCTCTAGCGGCGCGAGTATTACAGTTAAAAATTTTGAACAGGGTTAAACATATGCGCTTCGACATATATTTCTCAAGTTTGGAACATCAAGGGTTGAAAGTTTCGTTAAGGAAATAACTTATGTTTTCGTTCTCGACAAATATCGATCTTTCCATCGATCATGACCGAAAAAAAAATATTATTTTTGAAACTTTTGAGCTTTCGGCGCTTAAGGTTCCCAATTTTAAGATGGAAACCTAGATGTTCCAAAGTAAATAAATAAACAGGGACGCACATTTTTTTAACCTTGTTCAAAATCTTGAACTACGATACATAAATTACAAGCGGGGCTACACGTCATTTTTCAGAATTTTATGAATTTTTAGTAAATTTCAAACAGTTTCGTTAAAAAAATGAAATACGGGTCTGTTCCCAAAAAATATCGCTTTTTCCAATAATAATACACTTGACAAAAATTTTTTTTTACAAAATTTCGAGCTTTCAGAACCCCAAGCCACTAATTTTAAAGTTGGAAACTTAGATGTTCCAAACCAGAGAAATATACATGGATGCCCATATTTTCTACTTTCCTCAAAATTTTTAGCTATAATACTTGCGTCACAAATCAATTCTCTCACTTTATCGAACTTTTCGGCAATCTTTGAAAGTTCCATTAAGAATAGACAGTTTTACGTGCAAATTAAAAATGTTAAATCTAGTAAGAAATTTTGTGCCGCTGGAGTTCCTCAGGGGAGCATCTTGGGTCCCTACCTTTTTATCTTATACATAAACGACCTTCCGCTTACAAATCATGTAAGTTTAAATCTTTACGCTGATGACACTGCACTTGTCGCCACATCCTACCGAATTGATACAATATGTCGACGACTCACGGATGCCGCAAATAAGTTAGTCAAATACTTCACTAAATGGAGAATTATATCAACGAAAATAAATCTGAGACAATTATATTTACAAAGCGCAGGCCAACAATTAACAATCACGTTAAAATTAAAAACAATACGATCGAATGGAAAGATGAGGTAACTCACTTAGGTATGACACTAGATAAAAAACTTACGTTTACAAAGCATATAAATCAACGTATTTATAAAACTCAGCGTAAGTTATGTAACCTGTTTCCGATTTTTAATAGAAAATCATATCTAACAGTGTCTAATAAGTTTATGATTTATAAAGCGGTATTACTACCCACGCTATTATATGCTGCTCCAGTCTGATGTTCGACCAGCCATAGTAACTTAATGAAGCTCCAGCGAATTTAAAACCATTGTTTTAGAATTATATTAAATAAGTCACGATACACACGCATTAAAACCATGCACGATTATCTGCATTTTCCGTATGTCAGTGAGATTATAAAAGAACGTACAATAAGTTTCTTTAATTATTGCGCTATGTCTGACATTATAACTATAAACAATATAGGTAGGTATAAATTATCAGTCCTTAAAACATAGATACAAGAAATATAAACACAGGCGAATTAAACATGTGTTACTCTGAGTATTTTTACAGCCCTATATCTCTGTTTCTCACAAAATTGTTAATTTCTTTCCATGAACTCTTAGAATTTCATCTAAATTGCGAGATTATGCTAATTTTATGCTGAGTCATTAAAACTTAAACTATTTAATAAGCTAATGTGTCAGGTTTTTTAAACTTTTCCTGTCTATAATTATAGATTCTTTTTCTTGTTTATCATTTTCGTGTTCTGATATATATATTAAGTTATCTGATAAGGAAATCATGTTTTTCCGGTACAGATTACCCGCTTAAGTTATGTATTGTTATTTGTTAAAAAATTAAGCGCAAATATACGTTTCTTCTTCTTCTTCTTCTTCTTCTTAAGAAAATGAAATACGGTTTCTTTCCCGACAAATAGCGATCTTTCTAATAATATATTATTAGCTCGGGCAAAAAAATATATTTTTTAAAAATTTTGAGCTTTCGGCGCCCAAAGGGTTTTATTTTACTGCTAGAAAGCTGGATGTTCAAAACTATAGAAATATACGTAAAGTTGCATATTTTCTACCTTGTTTCAAATTTATAGCTATAATACTCGCGTCGTAAAGAGGGGGCTACAAATTAGAGCTCCCGCTTTTTTGAACTTTCCCGCAACTTTTAAAATTTAGTTAAGAAAATAAATTACGGTTTCGTTCCTGACGAATAGCGATCTTTCTAATAATATATCACAACCCGAAGAAAAAAATATTTATTTCCAAAATTTTGAGCTTTCGGTGCCCCGAGGGTCTAATTTTAGAACTGGAAACCTGGATGTTTCGAACTAGAGAAATATACGTAGAAGCGCATATTTTTAACCGTGTGCAGTATTTTTAGCTGTAATATTTGCTTCGCTAGGGGGCTAACACGTCATTTTTCGTGCTTTTTTGAACTTTTCGGCAACTTTGAAAGTTTGGTTAAGAAAATGAAATACGTTTTCGTTCCCGATAAATAGCGATATTTCTAATGATATATCACAAACCCCAGAAAAAAAATATTTTTTTTCAAAATTTTGAATTTTTGGTTCCACGCAGGACTCATTCCAAAGTTGGGGAGCCGGTTGTTTTAAATCAGAAAAATATACGTAGAGTCGCGTATTTTCTACCATATTCCAAATTTATAGCTATAATACTAGCGTCGCAAGGAGGGGGCTGCAAATTGGAGGTCACGCTTTTTTGAACTTTACAGCAACTTTGAAAGTTTTGTTAAGACAATGAAATTTGGTTTCGTTCCTGACTAATAGATATCTTTCTAATGATATATCACAAGCCTGAAAAAAAAAATTTTTTTTTCCAAAATCCTGAGCTTTCGGCTCCCCGAGGGTCTGATTTTAAAGCTGGAAATTCGAATATTCCGAACTAGAGAAATATACGTGGAAGCGCATATTTTTAACCGTGTTCAAAATTTTCAAAGGTAATATTCGCGACGCTGGGGGGGGGGACACGTCATTTTTCGCGCCTTTTTGAACTTTTCGACAACTTTGAATTTTTTGGTAAAGAAAATGATATAAGGTTTTGTTCCTGATAAATAGCGATCTTTCAAACAATATATTAATTGCCCCGAAAAAAAATATTTTTTTACAAAATTTTGAGCTTTCGAAGCCCAGGAGTTTTATTTTTAAAACTAGGGGTCTGGATATTCCAAATTACATAAATATACATGGAAGCACATATTTTTAACTATGTTTAAAATTTTTTACTTTTATATTCGCAGTGCTAGGGGGCACACAATTTTTTTCGACTTTTTGAACTTTACGTCAACTTTGAAAGTTTGGTTAAGAAAATGAAATTCGGTTTCGTTCCTGACTAATAGAGATCTTTCTAATGATATATCACAAGCCTGAAAAAAAAAATATTTTTTTCCAAAATCTCGAGCTTCCGGCGCCTTGAGGGTCCAGCTTTAAAGTTGAAAATCCGGATGATCCAAACTAGAGAAGTATACGGGGAGTCGCATATTTTAAAGCGTGTTCGAAATTTTTAGCTATAATATTCGAGGCGCTAGGGGGGGGAGACACGTCATTTTTCGGGCTTTTTTGAATTTTACGGCAACTTGGAAAGTTTTGTTAAGGGTATGAAATACGGTTTCGTTCTCGACAAATAGCAATCTTTCCAACGATATATCACATGCCAGAGAAAAAAAATATTTTTTTCCAAAATTTTGAGCTTTCGGCGCCCCGAAGGTCCAGGTTTAAAGTTAGAAGGCCGGATGTTTCAAACTAGAGAAATATACGGGGATGCGCGTATTTTTAGCCGCGTTCAAAATTTTTAACTACAATACTCGCGGCGCTAGGGGGGGGGACACGTCATTTTTTTCGTTTTTTTGAACTTTTGGGCAACTTTACATAACTTTTGTAACGTATTTTTTGATTTTATGAAAGTACTCCTGAATTGTAGTTTATATTTTGAATTTCAGCGTTATAAGTTTATCTAGTGACGAGTTATGATTTTTTAAGTGATTTTTGAGGTCGTTTTATGTACCATATTATATATTCTTGACGGTTTTTTGGGTTTTTTGCCGCCCAGGGTAATCGGTCATCTTCAAGTTATAGATCGTTTTAAAGATAATTTTAATTGTAATTTATGTTCCAAATTTGAAGTTTATAAGTCAAGCCGTTCGTGAATTATTGATTTTTATTTGATATTTTTGTCATTTGTGTACCATCTTATTAGGATTCCGTACATTATATGTATATGGAATCCTAAAAAAGTAGAACCAACTCCATTCGGTTGCTTGAAGCCGTCAGTGAAAACTTTCCTCCTTCGCATTCCTCTGATGGTACCATTCTCTCAATTCGGTCGCTTACCTTCACTTTGCAGTCATCCCGCTCTATTCTTATTGATTTGTTATAGATCCCAAGTCATTCCAGAATTGACGGCAATGACACAGCTGATTATTTAGCTCGCTCTGCTGCCCGCCTTGATTCATTCCTCAACTATTTCCCTTCTTCAGATATCCTTTCCTTATCCACCTCCAATCGTGCCAGACTTTGGCGGGATATTTATCGCTCCCTATTTTCTAATCGTCATTCGAATTACCGCTTTATTCAGCCGCATTCTCGTTCACCGTCTTGGTTCCATTCTATTCCTTTCGGTTGCCACTCCTCTATTGTCTCTCTAATTCCTTTTGCGGATCAAACATTCTCTATTCCCTTCTCACGCTTTCGATTTGCTCTGTCACGGTCTCCTTATTATTTTCTTCACGATTATGATTCGCTTCTCGTGTATGTGATGCTGATCACATTTTCTTCGGGTGTCCCACTCTTCTTAATGAACGCTCCCTTCTATACGGTCACCTCTTGACATTAGGTCTCCTTACTCGCTATAACGCTTCATTTATCCTCTTCTTTCTTTCATCTTCTGTGGTGCCTGCACTGCTGTCCTTTTGTTGCGTCCATTTCTGATCGCCTGGCTATTTAGTTTTATAGCTTAGCTTTTCCTTTGTACAGTAATTAATTTTAAATACCAATTTAAAATAATTATTTAATTTTTGAAATACTCCGACGCGTTTCGAAGACAAAGCTTCATGATCAAGATTCTGACAACAGGTTGAGAAACTTTTAGGATGAATCAGTAAAAAAAACCAAAAAAAAAAAACAGTAAATAGGATGGAGAGTGTTCGCTTCGGCGGCACATATACTAAAATTGGAATGATACGGAGAAGATTAGCATGGCCCCTGTACAAGGATGACACGCAAAATCGTGAAACGTTCTACATATTTTTTTATGTTATACCACAGAAGTTGATTTATCCTTTTATTTGCATTTTTAAGGTATGTTTCAAACTAAGCACAAACCTATTAAAATGTATGCATAATTAGTAACCTTCTACATTTTCTTAGTATTGTATAGCTATAAACATCTTGCTATTATATAACCTATAACCTTATCTATTTATTATGGTTTGTCACCACCGCTACACTGACTATATGTTGTATATATTGTATGTAATGTTAAATCTTCTATATTAAATCTCAATTACACACTTCTTAGCACATTGTTTCATTTGTACACAGAATTTTCTAATAAATTTTCCCCATCGGTTACATGCAAACTGAGGACCAAAGGGAAAAACAATAGGATGGAGAAAACTGGAAAAACTGAAAGAAAAGTACGGAAGCTTATCGCGACTGAAAAGGAAGGAAAATATTGGTATTTTATTATAAGGAAAATGTCATTTACGAAGGATAGAGGAGTAGGCACAAGTGAAGAAGAATAAGCGGACGGGCGTTTTATTAACCGAACTCAGATCTAAAAATGGCGAGAGGTGAGATTCTGATTTCAAAACCGGAGTGTAGACCTTACGGCATTAAGATGATCGAGGCAAGTTTTAACAGAGAGAATGGGAAGAATCACCATAAAGGAAACAGCATAATGAATTTGTAAAACGTAAGTAAAATAAAAGAGAAATCGCCCCCCCTAATTCGTATGAGAGAAGGATGTTAACGGATTAAGGTTTTTAAGAAAGGTAATAAGTTGATTTTTTTTTAGAGAAGATAAGTATGGATATCGTTAATGCGATTGTGAAAAAAATCTAAATAACGAAAACAGCTAATGACAAGGATTAAAAATCATTCTGATGCTAAAAATTGTTTATGTTTAGTTTTTTGTTTCGTCGATTTTCTGAAAACCAGGTATAAAATTTCTGAACTAATATATGTAGCCATCATTCCCGTGATTTTCACCGGAGCAAATTATGTGCTCTTTAGCTGATTTTCTGGAAAACGTTTTACTTACAATTAGACACATCTAATAAGCTATTGCTATGTGAGATGCTAATAACTTGCGATTCTGCGATAAAGTGCTGAATGAATAAATAACACTGAAACAGTTGTAATTTATATTGTAAAGAATTCACTCTCTTCACAAGTCCCTGTTCCGGTAGTCATTTGTTACTAATCGCTCTTGTCCCTGTTCATGGGCGACATTTGCAACTAACCAGCTACCGTGATGATAAAATAAAAAAAGCATAAAACAAATAAAAGAAAATAAAGATTTCGGGCGCCAATGACACTTAACCCCGGTGTGTCATTACCGGAAACTCAATTCGTAGAGCTTTAGGCCTTCCTAAGGTTTAACGAGAAAAGGAAGTCTCCGCGGCGGAGATGTCACCGGGACCCACCCCGTGTCCAAATAAGAAAGATTTCGACTTTAAACG
The DNA here is from genome assembly GCA_039619475.1 of Icerya purchasi. Classification (NCBI taxonomy): domain Eukaryota; kingdom Metazoa; phylum Arthropoda; class Insecta; order Hemiptera; family Monophlebidae; genus Icerya; species Icerya purchasi. The sequence goes on from CM077116.1 coordinate 388,550,802, forward strand.
CGTATATTTTCGCTAGGATAAAAAAATTATAATAAAATTGTTAGGATGATTTTAGCGTTCACCCGAGAAGTATACTTTGAACAAATTAACATATAAAAAAAATTTTCTACAAGAAACGCGTGCGGCAGAGCACGTACGATTTTAAAACCGACAACGCGACGAGTTGCTTGAGGCAAAAGAGCCTCGACGACGTTCAGCCCAAGACTCTTGCAAGCGACTCTTGCGAGAGACTAAAATGGGTCTGGCGAGGATCGCTTGATGTCCTCTTGCCTTTCGCTAAGACGACTAATTTTACACAAAAATATTAACAAATAAGAAAAAAAAAAAACACCGCCAAAAGGATCTTTTTAGAAAGTTGGTTGTTAATTTCTATTTAGCGGCGATTACCCTGCCGGTATGCCTTTTCGGGTTTTTTGTCAAAAAACTTCTGCCGGCTCAACATAGCTCGGTACGCATTTCAAACGCCTATACCGCCAGCAAAGGCTCTATCTCCGCTTTTCGGCCACCCGCATAGAAACCAGTTCGCTATCCCGGCGCAGCGGTCAGAACATCTGTGCCGGGATCCTTCGATTTTTTAGCCGAGAAAGTGTCTTTGACAACCATGCCGCTTTTGCCCGCTGCCGAGACCGCCGAGAATTTAATGATTATTGCCAAAATATTATTTTCTAGCTCGGACAGCGTTGACAAAGGCCGTAAGAAATGCCGAATCCGTCTCACTGCCCCACCCTCATTTTCATCCAAAACAGTAGTTTTGGATGAGAATTCAGGTGACCAAGAACGAAAGGATTCGGACAAGCCGTTTCCGAGCTACGGAGTCTTGAACAGGTCTCCACCATCTAAACCCGCTCATGTATGCCGCACATCATCCCTTAAGTTATCACACGTACACCACTCTCACAGACCACTGGGACCACACTAGGTCAAAAAAATATATAGCGGAAACTTTAAGAACAATTAAAAAACAAAATGGAACCAAAATAAACATGAGAGACTGTGAGTATCTATTCCGAACAATACGAGACGCATCCCGTCAAAATAACAAAACAATACGGGAAATAACCCGCCTAAAACCAGTTCGCAAACTACAAAATATCGGAAAGAATACCCTAAGATAGGCTTCCATGCTGGTTCAATACAAAAAATTTAATTACGTTAGCATTAGCTGGAATATAAATACCAAAAAGAACAAGTTGATTAAATAGTTGCAAAAAAAAACATAAATTCGTTAACATCTTATACCTCGCGAGCTCGATGTCCTCTGAGAGATACAGGAACACCTAAAGAATACGACAAAAATTTCCTAAGAAAGAGAGAGGCGCGGCAGACAAGACCGGTACCCCTTTTGGACGGTAAAAAAAAATAAAAAAAAAATATATATCGAGACACCCCCTGATATAATACGCGGAATGCATGCAACTGAGCCACTCGAAACAAAACAACAAATAAACATTGTCCCATGGCCCGGAAAGTGGCACTCAGTCACGCACTACGCAACGGAACCCCCCGTTGGCTTACGCAGTGGAAATTTAATCCCCCCAATGACACCCTCTCGCATCGGCGCTGGAACATCGCGCGAACACATCCCCCCACGTGGCCTACCCAACCTAATGGTGGACAAGACTGGGACCCCCTATAGACACCCCCTGAGAACGCTCACCATCTTATTTCATGGGACGTCAACATGTCCCCGCGACGGTACGAACATCTACATCTTCTATCTTCATCTTCATCTTCATCAACGATCGGACCGCGCGAGAGACCTTCCTTTGGCCTACCTAGAGGAGCCCCGTAAAAAAAAAAATATAAGAAAATAAAAAAAAATAATCCATCAAACTTTCCGACGATCTTCTTCTCCATCTGTAAACCGGACACCTCGCCGGTCCTCGGCCTTCCTTAGGCGTCGAGTCTACGTTGTGTACCTTCCTAGGGCGCACACCACCCATCGGAATAGGAATAAGAAAAAAAGAACAGGAACACATCAAACATAATTATGAAAAAAAATAAAAGGAATAACATCTGGAATTTTATATGACCAGGGCACTGAAACTCGCGAGATTTTCAAAAAAATTTATAATTTTGTTTTCTAGCCTGACCTAGTGTGCACGCATTTTAATCACACACCGACCTGTGGACACTGTAAGCGACATTCCCGCTCCCGGCCGAAAGGTCGTACATTCACACTCGCACGTTGTCCCAGTGGCAATATAAACGAACGAACAAATAAAATATATACTAGTGAACTAAATTATTACAAAAAAATAGATCGACCAAACGTCTAACTGATAAAAAAAAATAATCGAATAAAATACAGGACAATAAGAACTCTAAAACAGGGTCTTGACCCGAACAAAAGTACTGAGAATAATTGAATGTATTTAAAAAGAAAAAATAAGAAAATCAGCGGTTAACTGCCTGTCTTGATTGTGGGGCTTGCGGGACGCTATCGTTACCTAATTCCGGAACGAGGAAAGAAAAATCAAAAAAAATGATTATCAAAATAGAAAGAGAGCAGTTGAGGTCACTACCAATATGAGAACGGAGCTCTGCGTCTTCGTCCTGCGCCATTTTTTTTTTTTTTTTTTTTTTTTTTATAGAAAAAATAGAATACAAGAAAGACAACACACGCAAAGGAGGAAAATAGGAAACAAAAAAAAACAAAAGAAATAGTTACATCGTTGAGATAAAAGTATCGATTGGATTGCGGGAATAAAGCAAAATTCGCCATTAGACCGTCACCACGGAGAGATCCCAGCCAAGAATCACCACCATATTTCCTTTTTCCCCGGTACCCCGTGTCGGGAAAGCTCCTACGGCTTATAAGGTATCGTTGTGCCACTAGGTAGAGTTCTTCGGCAATTGCCGGTATCGGGCGTCAATTGACCCCACTCGCCAGAAATACTCGGTGGCCACAATAAATCCAACCGATTCGGTTCACCACTTAGCGATTAAAATTGTTATTCTCCGTATTTCTCGCCGAGACTTACGCCCAATGCCGTGGCCGCACACGTTCAACGTTGCCCACTACACCGAAAGCTCGTACAACGGAGAAGAAAAGATAATAAAATATAGAGCCCCGCCGGAGTACCAGGTATTCACTCTCTCTCCCCACCGAACAATATGGCCACGCTTGCCTTAGCAGCGCCCACAGAGCCTGAGGGGTCGACCGGAAATCCCTCCCGATCCGCCTAGCGACGCTGTGAATGGAAAACATAGAGCAAAGAAAGAGAAAAACAGTATATTTAGCAGAAAAGAGATGGAAAGAAGTTCAAAAAATCCGAGAAAGAAAATATTAAATAGACCGAAAAGAACCGGTGAGAGGAACATTGCCATACGTAAATAATCTTATCACAGCAATGTCCATACTGTTAACAACGCAGACCGACAACTAAAACGTCCGCCCACATTGGCAGGAGGTTAGGTATAAGGTATGAGGAAGTTAAACCAGAAAGGAAATGAAAAGAGAATGGGAGAAAAAGGAACAAAATGGTTAAATGAATTCGAAATCAAAGTATCCCGATGCCCACAAGATTGGCAATTAAATTATAGAAATAATAAGATTCATTGCGAAAGAGGAAGAAAACTCTTAGTTGATAACTCAACAGATGCGTCACTAATAATCTAGATGACCCCACGGGGTTCACAAAATTATAAATCAAAAAGATAATATTTCCGAAAGACGTTCGAAAAAAAATTTTAACTGTATGCGCCGACGCGCAATTTCTATAGGGCTACATGATTAATATACGCATTAACATAAACTAAATAGAAAAACAGTTATACATTTTACATAACAAATTATATATACAAATTTAATATTGAACACTTATGTGTGCTCAGCTCCAAACCTGTTATTGTCCAGTGAATGGCCGCATCCTTGCGGAAATTCGCTACAAAGCTAAAACAAACTACATTTTCTAATCCTAATACATAACGCCGATTCTACTCACATTTCTTAATTCCGTAATTTAATATAAGCTCAACCACACCGCACGTAAACGCAGGAGTTTAAAATCAGAGTGGTAGATACGAGTATAAAAAGTCTCAATGATGTTCGAACGAGTAACCAGTTTTTTTTTTCTCTTCGGAAAAAAACCGCAAAAAAAACCGAAATCCGAAGCGAAATGCCCAGATAAAAAAAATATAAAATTTTGAATTTAAATAAAATGGACAACTTTCTAAGCGAGGGGTGATACACACTTATATAAGGTCGAAATCAGAACGAATCGAGCTCACTCTCGCAAATCGAATACACTTTGCTTCAAAAAAAAAATTCAAAAATTCAAAAAAAAATATCTACTGATCTAAATTCCAGTGAAAACTGACGCATAAGTCGTCTGAAAAACTAACTAACCTAATCTAACGAGAAACTAGAAAAAGAACAGCAAACATGCAAATTTCGAGGAATCGACGAATTATCTGACTGAAGTTGAAATCTGGCCTACACTACTCGAAAATTAGATGAATAATTCAAACATAGATAAATATCCGGCTGCAATAATTTGAGCAGGCTCATTGACGAGTTAGACGCAAGTAACATGTCAAAAAATTCTTTGTGAAAAAAAAAACGGAACTACCCCTTGCATTATTACGCATGAAAATCAACGAACGCGGACACAAAATCTTCGAAGACTTATAACATTAAAGCGTAAAAAAAACGATACTGCACACGACATACTTCTCTCCATCGAAGCAACACAGGGCACCTGTCATACTTACTCTAAAACAGTTACTCACACTCGTGCTCAGGCCAATTTATAATAATTTTATCTATTTTTAATGATTAATTTAAATTCTATCTACGACTGGAATATGTTAAATAATACTTCCTAGAGAAGTTATCTTCTTTGTATCTTCATCGAGCGGATTCCTAGCTACATTTTGTTTTATCTTTTGCGTATTGGTTTTTAATTGATCTGTTGACGTCGTACTCCGGGAAAATCGGCTAGCTTTTTAATTATTAATTAATTATTTCCGCCGATACTTCCACCACCAGGATCCACGACGGGAGCAGCGCCACGACCGGCGAGAATTATTATTACTTACCTTGGAATCTTTTATATATCCGGACTTTAAATACTTAAATTTGGGCTTGGTTTTCTTTGTTTTTCGTTCATTGTTAAGTTTATTATTTTTATTTATAGATCTTCCGATTTTGTATTTAATTTTTTCAATTTTAGATTTATTTGCTTCTCTTCTCTTGTGACGTATTTTCTTGCCGGTTTTTGGATCTTTCATGTTACTTGTAAAATTTATTTTAACCAGATCAACACGATCGTCCTGATTATTCATATTGGTCTGCTCGCTAATATTGCCATTATCATTACTATTAAAATTGTCATTATCATTATTATTATTGCTTTCGACATCTTTATATTCCCTACTATTATTGTCATTATTATCAACATTATTATCATAGGTATTTTTAAGATCATTTTTATTGTCATTAAGCCCCTGTTCCTCGTCACTTTCCACTCGTTTCTCGTCATTTTCCATAGGCATGGTGATTACCTCAACTAACTCATTCTCTACCTTTTCACATTGCATCGGCTCACCAGAGACCGCAGATTCATCCTCAGCATTTTTAAGATCTTGATTATTTTTATAAATTTTACTTTCAGGTATTTTATTAAGCTCTTCTTCGACTTCGATTTTAGGTTTTTCGAGTTCCACATCTAATTTGTGTTCTAAAATATCGAATTTATTAATTAAAACTACTTGATTTTTATTTAGTTCTTCAAATTTGTCCTTCACGTCTTCTTTAAAATTGTTTAAGTTTTCGTTGATCCTTTCCTCGAAATTGTTGAAATTATTAGCATTTTCTTTGAGTCTTTCCTCAATTTTGTTGAAATTTTCACTGAACGTGGCCATAAATTGTTTTAATTCCGAGAACGGTAATTGGGCAGAGGATGTTCTGGGGTCCTCTAAGGTGCGACGCGTCGCCTCCGGCACAGTCTCCGAGAGACGATCCGAGGTTTCATGCGGTGCATCTCCTTCCTCGCTTAAATCGATGTCACGATAATTACCCCGGGTCACTACCACTCTGGCTAAATCCTCATTCTCCATACTTGATGCAGGGTAATTAAAATAAAATCAGACAATTCGGGCCTACCTATCGGCAATTAAATATTAAAATTTTAAACATAATTTCGAAACTCCGGTTCGAGAAAAAATTTTAAATAATTCGTAACGCGAGAAAAAAATATAATTTTAAAATTTTGAATGATTGAGCCACGAGAAAGTAAAACGTTTATAAACTATAGTAGGCCGAGGAGAGAATTAAATAATATAAAATCTTATCTGTTTCCGCTTGGCAGATCCTTCTCCGATGAAACCGCTGCTTCCTTCTTCGTACCAGGTAACGTATATCTATCTATATACTATCGAGTCCCTGTTCGTTCGGGCCGCCATTTGTAAAGAATTCACTCTCTTCACAAGTCCCTGTTCCGGTAGTCATTTGTTACTAATCGCTCTTGTCCCTGTTCATGGGCGACATTTGCAACTAACCAGCTACCGTGATGATAAAATAAAAAAAGCATAAAACAAATAAAAGAAAATAAAGATTTCGGGCGCCAATGACACTTAACCCCGGTGTGTCATTACCGGAAACTCAATTCGTAGAGCTTTAGGCCTTCCTAAGGTTTAACGAGAAAAGGAAGTCTCCGCGGCGGAGATGTCACCGGGACCCACCCCGTGTCCAAATAAGAAAGATTTCGACTTTAAACGCGTATATTTTCGCTAGGATAAAAAAATTATAATAAAATTGTTAGGATGATTTTAGCGTTCACCCGAGAAGTATACTTTGAACAAATTAACATATAAAAAAAATTTTCTACAAGAAACGCGTGCGGCAGAGCACGTACGATTTTAAAACCGACAACGCGACGAGTTGCTTGAGGCAAAAGAGCCTCGACGACGTTCAGCCCAAGACTCTTGCAAGCGACTCTTGCGAGAGACTAAAATGGGTCTGGCGAGGATCGCTTGATGTCCTCTTGCCTTTCGCTAAGACGACTAATTTTACACAAAAATATTAACAAATAAGAAAAAAAAAAAACACCGCCAAAAGGATCTTTTTAGAAAGTTGGTTGTTAATTTCTATTTAGCGGCGATTACCCTGCCGGTATGCCTTTTCGGGTTTTTTGTCAAAAAACTTCTGCCGGCTCAACATAGCTCGGTACGCATTTCAAACGCCTATACCGCCAGCAAAGGCTCTATCTCCGCTTTTCGGCCACCCGCATAGAAACCAGTTCGCTATCCCGGCGCAGCGGTCAGAACATCTGTGCCGGGATCCTTCGATTTTTTAGCCGAGAAAGTGTCTTTGACAACCATGCCGCTTTTGCCCGCTGCCGAGACCGCCGAGAATTTAATGATTATTGCCAAAATATTATTTTCTAGCTCGGACAGCGTTGACAAAGGCCGTAAGAAATGCCGAATCCGTCTCAATATAAAACACTTAGTGCACATTGTTCTACCGGAATATTTTACATTCCGAATTAAATATGCTGCATCTAGGAAACTACATCTTGAAACATGCTGCTTATTTTTACAATAACTCTACCAAGCATCCCCTAACAACCTCATCACCAAAGTTAACGGGAATTCTGATTCTAGATAGCTACATTTCATGTATAGTAAATATAAGCACCGACGTTTAGATTAATATTTCAACTAATTAATGTCGCCCTTAAATTCTTTACTCTCTGTACTGTTACAATATGTATATCACGTGGTCTTGAGTTTTTCATGTTTCCTCTATATATTTTTATTTACTTCAAGCGTTAAATCGTGTTCATATTTTCAAGCAATTAAAATGTTTGGAATAGCGTAAGAAAGCTGTAATACGCGTAGTGTATATCGTAACGGATTGCTTTTTTTGTAAAGTTGTAAATAAAATACATTCTGCTTATTATCTCAAGTTAACAGGTGACAATTCTTTTTTTTTTTTTGATTGGCTTTAAATACCATTTGGCCACTAATTAATTATTAAATTTACCTTGCAGTAAATCAGTCTATACTTTTTTTTGGCCCTCGCTGGTAATTGAACTCATGACCACTATCTTAATAATCACGAGTTCACGCTACTAGGCTATCGGGACGGTCATGATTCTTTTACATGATTTACGAGTGGTGTATCGGTGGTGCCACACAAAATCTCGCTTTTTTTTAAATGCTGATAATGTCGTATGCGTGTTAAACAAAAAAAAAACAAAAAAAAAAAAAAAAGAAGTCCATTATGACGAACAAAACACATTCTGACAGCTAATCTAATTTACAATAATCCGACGGCTATCATTCAATACTGAGTGGAACGTAAGTCTTAACGGATTAAAATTATTTTTTTATTGCTACTTTTTCTTACGGAATTAAATTAATTTAAAAACACCACTTCATTAATGTAAAAAATTAAAATCTATATCGAAGGTAATTCTCCCGATAAATGAAATCGGGACTGTTACTTTTTTCTTCGGCTCCGTGTTCAATAAGCAACCTATAGAATATATTTTAAATTAAGGTTCACAGATCTTCGTAATCTTGTTTGTTTCAGCTTTTCTCGGGACTTTTTGTATTTAATTTCCGGTATCATTTCACCTTGTTATAGATTATGATTTGTCTTTTCACGATTTGTTCTTTATCACATAGTCGTTCGCGTAAAGTGTTAAAATCTTCTTGCAATATTACCGAACTATTATGCTCTTTATTCAAATTTAAACGAATAATTTCAAGTTTCTTGTACAACTGTACGAGCTGTGTCGATTAAGCAACGAGGCTAATTTTAAAAAGTGTTTTATCGTAATATTATGCAGATTCAATTTCACACTTTCCGGTTCAACACACCGAGCCATGCTTTTTCCATTGTTCAAATGGAATTCTTCTTTTGGAGTTCATTTGGCGCCCTCTATTGATTCGAAACGAGTTCCTTTCAACGCTGATTTTAGATACACGGCGCCAAATTCGGCGAATACGGCTTGTGGTCGAGGCTGGAATACCGTTTTTAGCTAAAAATTCATCTACCGATAAGAATGTTATTTTGTTGCCTGGTTGCGCTACAATGGCATTCGTTTCTTATGGGAACGTTCTTTCTAAGTTACCGGCACTCTTAAATAAAAATGTTAAGTCGCTCTGGAACACATTCCATTATCACAACTCCATCGTCGAATAAATCAATAAAAGCATTGCTTTGAATTTTGATTTCGCCATTCGCGCTTTTCTGATTCTCGGAAATGCGTTTTTAGTGTATGCACTGTTGCTTGATTTCGGTGTTGTACTGAAAAATCCATGTCCCGTCAAATGCAGTGATTTTTTCCACAGTTTTTTGAGGTCTTCGTTTAGCCTTTCAAGAACTTCAAAAAACAGATTTCTTACGTTTTTTTTTGGTCAGCATTTAGTTTTACAGTACCAAATTTGCACAAACCTCTTTACCATCTGCAAAATGCTCTTATGAAATTTTCCAAACGGTTTGTTTCAGCGTTAACCATCTCTGCAATCATGTGGCGGCGGTCCGGGGTCCGGGCGCGCAATTTTGTTAATTTCCAAAGTTGAAATCATAACAGGTTTTTCTGCACGTTGGTCATCTTTAATGTTGTCCCAGCCGCTACACCGTGAAAAAAAAAACAAAAAAAACATGCACACGTGATAAACAATTCTCGCAATAAGCCTCTTCGAATGGCGCCAAATTTTCGCTAGGCATTTTTTTCAATTTAATACGGAATTCTAAGTTGAGACGGACTGTTCGCGATCTTTTCGTCGCATACTTTTTTCTGGCAAACGCTATCATGAACACGTTTTCTTCTTTTTTTAATTCTTTAATAGCTAAATTGCACTTAGCCGAGGACAGCTATTTAGAAATTATTTTTAATATCTTGAGCACATAGTCTGAATAGCAGCTTAAAGTTTTATTAGAACTTTTAATTCAGACTAGATCAATTGACTTGCAAGCCGCCGGACTTCTAGTGAATTGTCCAGCAAGTTCGGGAGCGTTTTTAATCTGCAGGCATACTTCTTTGGGTCGTGGAATGTTACTTCTTGAACGAACTTTATTCCGAGGTCTTCGCGAAGCGTTAAATTGTGTTAATGTACCACGGAGTATTTACATCCATTCGGGGGATTTTGTTCTGGATCATCCGTTGTATATATGATCGCTATAGCGTTACTCTTTTTAGAACAGCCACATAGCGAGCAGCACTGTAACGCCAAACCGGCTTTAAAATCTAATTATAAACTAGTAGTCCATTTTCGGTAGATAATTTCGACTTCCTGTTTAGTAGCCAGCATACGCGTCTTAACTTCATATTTCTGTTATATGTTTCTATTTAAGAAAGAAAATTAGGAAATCGTTGTTACGTTTAAAATTACAGCCGTTTCGTAAAAAATGTGAAACGAAACCGATCGAGCGAAAATCCAAATTTTGATGTAACCCCCCGAAGCGACGTAGAAAAAAAAATTTTCTTTTATTACCCGGTCGTTAGCGTTTTTCGTTTCGCGGATTGTCGTTGTTTTCTTGTTAAGCATGTAAAATTAATACAGTCCATTATTTTTTAGTTCTAGGAAACAATAGTTACTTAAGACTTGTTTGCTTCATCCCCTACATTTATTTGCTGCACCTTGTATAAATCGAATTTGTAAATAAATCGAAAGTAACAGTGAAAATCGTAACACTACACCGAATAAGGTATAGGAATGTTTTTTACAAGTAAAAGTAATTCGCAGAAATAGAGACGGTAGACATGGTGTAAATCCAAAGACGGAAACGTAAAAACTTGGATTATATATATACGTAAAGTAGAGAGAAGATATCCGCGGAGACAGAAAAAGAATTGTATTAGAGCTTTCGACAAGTATGACCTTTCACCGGTGAAAGAGCCGAATAATTTTCTGAAAGACTAACGACCGAGATAGTGGAAGCAGTCAGCGCGAAGAACAGGTACATTCGTTGAAAAAACTTCGCTCGGACTGTACGCGTTAATTATATTTAAAATTTGAATGAAAACTTCAGTATTTCCATTGCAATACCGGAAATAAATGTTTAAAACATCGCTAAAAGCTAAAATTTTACCATAAATGTCAATTTGCTTTTGATTTTACGGCAAATTATCTTTGTAGTTACAATTTGTTAACGAAATTGAATATTGCAATTTTTTCAGGTAGCGGATTTGACTTTAGACCCGAAAGAAAAAGGCTACATTTTAAGCGCGTTCTATTGCGGATATATTTTATCCGAATTTCCTGGCGGTTGGCTAAGCTCGCAATATGGCGGAGCATCTATTTTTTGCATCGGTATATTTTTCACTGCCATTTGGTCCATACTACTTCCATTTACAGTCTGTTACGGTTCAACAGCGATTATCGCAATTCGTATATTGGCCGGTCTTTGCGAAGTGAGTACATTGAATTAAATTATTAGTTACGTGATAAAAATAAAAAAAGAGACGAAACAAAATACGCTGTTGCCGAGCGAAAATATCGTCCAATCACATAATTGACAGCTATATATGAAATCCCATCAAAAACATAAACGTAAAAATAGGAGCCAAGTTCAATATTGACAATATTCGTAGTTATCGACTTGGCCGACAAAAGAATTGAGATCTAGATGGGTGCCAAGTTCTATAGATAATCCTGTTATTGATTTATAAGAACATACAACATTCTAAAATTAAAATGCACTTTCTTGTTTGTTTTTTTTTTCATAGACAACAACGTTTGCTGTTTAAAAATATATAATATCCTAAATTTGAACAGTCGAATTATTTACACAAAGCAGATAATTTTTAGGATAAATTCTAACGATTTGACTTGGCTAGTTTTTACCAGCAAACCAAATTTTTACAAGAGTAATGTTGACCTTACAATACAAAAAACTAGTAACTTCTTGCGTATAACATAAAGAAGATAAGTTGATTAGCCAAATATAAGATAACACTTGTATGTGAAAACTAAGTCAAATCGTTAGAATTTATCCTAAATTATCTGCTTTGTGTAAATAATTCGACTGTTCAAATACATATAAGATATTATATATTTTTAAACAGCAAACATTGTTGTCTATGAAAAAAAAAACAAGAAAGTGCATTTTGGTCACAGTTATTTAGATATTTTTAAATATGGCCACCACCGAAATATTTTTGTGTGATATTCAACAAAACAACCTTTATATATAAGATTGAAGTGACTTTTCTTTTGACTTAGACTGTCATTAATATAGTATATCATAAATTGCAGGCACAACCGTGTTAAAAAAAATTATATTTGCTTAACATTTCCGACAACTGACCATCATCAAAAGTGAACAAAAGTAACAGAACAACACGCAAAAAAAAAAAAAATACAAGAGAAACTTAAAAAGAAACAAATATAAAAATTAAATACCCCCCCCCCCCGAGAAAAAATATCGAAGACCGCCGAAAACTCCTAGATGAAGACGAAAGAGAAAAATATGAACGAACAACGGTTAAAGAATAAAAAATAAAAAAAAAAAAAAAAACGGAAATAAAAATATAAAAGCTGATAACGAACTCGAAAAATAAAAAAAAAAAAAAACATCTCAAAAAATAATTTTTTTTTTTTTTTTTTTTTTTAAATTTAAGAAGGGGTACTAAACCACTTGCTGCATGTAACTACCTCGGTTATCGCAGTGAGTGGACCCACGTTTAAAACATACTCCTTAGCTCGCTAGCCTGAACGAAAGTCATAAGATTGTTCAAAGCAGTAGGGGTATTTGAGAGGATGTCTTCAATCGATGTGATCTGGCCTCGCCGTAACCCATTTAGACGTGTGCATTTCAGCAAGGAAACTGACGGGTATTCATCGGTAGAACAAAGTGGCCAGGTACTTGGCTTTGGGGCTTGTTTGCGGATATAGTCGTGGGAAAAGGACGTATGTCCCGTTCTCAGGCGATTGATTGCCGAAAACACTTTGCGTTCTGTTCCGACTGGAGGCCACCATGGCTCCGTCGTAGGCTTCAGTTCCCTGAGGAAGGTTGACTGAGACATCCAGTCATGACTCCAGTGTGCGAAGACCGTATCTGACAGGAAACCTCTCTGAGATAATGGACCAAAAGCAAATAACGGCATTGGGCACATCATGAATGACCGAGCGACCAGGTCAACCCGCTCATTCCCCGGAACACCGGCATGACTGGGGACCCATAAAAAAACAACTCGGCATCCCCTTCGGCTCAGCTGGTATAAGATAGCCAGGACTTCTAGGACCATTGGTGATTCCGGGTGATCTGACTGCAAAGCACGTATGGACTGCAAGGAATCAGTCACCAGTAAGATTCCGAGCGGTTGGGATCTCAGTTCTAAGTATGCCTGAAGACAAAACAACACAGCATACATTTCGGCTTCCGCAATGGATACAACGTTGTTCAACCGCATGCCCTCTGCGATTCCGTCTATTTCGAAAGCGCATGCCGCTGGGGCAGCCTTGGACTCATTAGCTTTGGATCCATCAGTGTATGCTTTCGAGAACGTGGTATATTTATTAATAACATTTAGTGCCCTGTGCCCTCGCAGCGCCGGTGGGTGATTATTATCAGTAAGAGTTGTGATAGCTTCTACCTGAAAAGAAGCCCAGGGTGGGGGTAATTTTGAAAAGTCCGTTCTGGGTGTTAAGTTGGGCTTTATGTTATTTTGCAACAAGATTGCATTGACTTCAGGTAGGTTATCCTTGGGAAAATCAGGCTCCGTAGTTACGTCGCAATGATTCTCCGCAGCCCATGAAAGCATATCGCGATAAGTGAAGAACTTTCTGTTGTAAGACAACGGTGGTATACCAGCTAACGAACATAGGCTTTTAGCTGGAGATGTACGATGGGCGCCAAGTATCATGCGAATAGCGGCGTTATGGATTGGGTCCAGTGTTTTTAACAGGGAACCACTCGCTGACGAGTACACCTGACTCCCATAATTGATTTTTCTGAGGACCAGTGCTTTATAAATATTTAAGAGAAACTTTGGCTGAACATTAAATTTGGGATTTGACAAGAACTTGATTACCCTTAAAGACTGAAGGGATTTAGTTTTTAAATCAGATATAAAGGGCTTCCACGTCAGGTTGGCGTCCATCAAGATGCCTAGGAAAGTTGCTGTTGTTTTATAAAGAATTGGACTATTGTTCACTTGTAGTGATGGCGGATTCTGAACAGGACGACCTCTATGGAACACAACGTATTGAGACTTCTGAGAGGAGAAATCCAGTCCATTCTTTCCTGACCATTGCTGCAATCTATTAATTGTATTTTGCAGGACAGACTGGGCCAAGGAAGGGATGTTAGATGCCACGGATATGTTTAGATCATCTATATATAGGCGAGCACTTACTGGAGGCCTGATGCAGTCAACAATATCGTTTATATAGAGGATAAACAGGGTAGCACTTAAGGCGGAACCTTGAGGTACCCCGTTCTCTATTGGAACTTTTCTCGATATCGAGGAGCCAATTCGGATTTGAATCCATCTATCGTTCAGATAGTTGTGAATGTATCGCCCCAGCTTACCGCCCACCCCGACCGCTTTTAATTTCCGAAGCAAGTGTTGCCTCGATACGCGGTCGAATGCCTTCTCCATATCGAAGAATACTGCATAAAGGTGGTGTCGACGATGAAAGGCAGATACAATTTGTCTTTGAAGGCTCAATAAATGATTAATGGTTGACTTTGATTTTCGGCCTCCAGCTTGAATTGGTGATAGGACAGAGTTTGCTTCAAGGAAATGCAGAAGTCGCCTGTTCACCATCTTTTCCATCGTTTTAGACAGGACAGACAGCAATGATATTGGTCGATAACTTTCAACTTGGAAAGGATTTTTATTCACCTTTGGGATAGGAATGACGGTCGCAACTTTCCATGCATCCGGAATAGCCCCAGCTGACCATATCTGATTATATATATTCAGTAGGAATTCCTTAACATGGCCCGGGAGATATTTCAACATGTAGGGGTGTATCGAATCTTCACCGGGTGCACTGTTCCTGGTGTGATACTTAAGTTGGAACTCTAGTTCAGCCATAGAAAAGGGGCAGTTATAAGGATCGTCAGCATTGGAATCGAAATTAATGGACTGTTGCTCATAAAGTGTTTTTTGCTGTTGGAAATTGCTGGAATACTTCAGTGCCGAGAATTCTGTGGAAAAATAATGTGCAAATGCTTCTGCAACATCTCTAGTCTCTGTTATGTGAATTCCATTGACTTTTAATGTTGGGTGCGTACGGGTACTATTGCTGTTACTAATAGTTCTGATTTTTTCCCACATTACGTGAGCATTAACTGTTTGAGGAATTGATGCTGCAAAAGAATTCCACGACTCCTGTTTTTTGCTGCGGATGAGGTCTCGGGCAGCTGCTCTACACTTCTTAAATGTGATTAGGTCCTCAACTTTTCCAGTTGACTTATATTTCCTGAGAGCTCGTTTTCGCTCTGTTATCGCTTTTTTAATGTCATCGCACCACCACGGAACTGGTCTGCTCCGCTTTCTTTGTGATACTTTTGGAATTGTTGCGTTGGCTGCCTCCGAAATCACATTTTTTACGACATTTATATTGATTTCTATTGACTCTGTTGGTTGAGGAAGAGTCGTCACTCTCTTCGAATATGCTTCCCAATCTGCTCTTTGAAAAATGAAACGCGGCATTAATCCTTCAAGCTGGTTGGGTGTCACTGTACTTTTAAACTCTATTATTATAGGAAAGTGGTCGCTCGAGCATAAGTCATCCATCACCCGTAGGGAAAATTTAGGGGCCAGCATGCTTGAGCACAGGGCTAGATCTATCGTTGAGAAAGTATGATGCGTAAAATTAAAATGGGTGGGTGAAGTTGTAGTGAGTAACACCAGGTCGCTATTAATTACAATATCGGACAATACTCGTCCATGCTGATTTGAGGACAACGAGCCCCATAATGGCGAGTGAGCATTAAAGTCTCCGAGGAGCATTGCATCACTTCCGAGTGCACTGATGAGGGAATCCATTTGGCTGTGGGTTACCTCGCTTCCAGGAGGTAGGTAGCAATTACAAATTTTTACTTCTGACGAGGAAAGAGAAGGGATGTTGACTCGTATAGTTACAGCTTGAAAAGTAGTTGTAATTGGTATCTGTTGCGCTGGTAGTGACGTGTGTACTAGCGTCATAAATAAACGCCGCCAGAAAGGAAATTCTCCTGAAGTGGAAAACAAAAAACAAAAACCGCCGAAATTCCTAAAAACGAAGAAGAAAGAGGAAATATAAAGGAACAACGGTTTATAGAAAGGAAATGTAAAAAAAATGAAAATTAAAATATAAAAAACAACAGCGGATCTAAGGAATGAGAGAAAATAACAAAAAATAAACGCCTGAAATGAAATTTTCCCAGGGGGGCAAACAAAAAATAACAATAGCAACCAAATTCACCTGAAAATTGTCTGTAAACAGAAAATTTAATAACAGCCGAAAATTACTGAAAATTCACCAGAAAGTTATCGGAACGATATACAACAACGTCCGAAGACGAGCGTCCTCATGAAAACAGCAGCGTAGCCAGCGCCCCAATGAATAGCTACCCCTTTTCCATATAATGAAATGAAGGCGTCTAAAATAGGCATACTAAGTCATAAAATAAAGATGAAAAAAATGGCTGCAAATTCGTGTATAATGCAATGGAACTGTCGTGGCTTTACCAACAATCAGACTGAACTGATGCAGCTGATCTCTCGGCATTGCCCCTATGCCATATGCTTACAGGAAACACACCTGAAAGCAAGTGATCAACCAAAGGTAAAAAATTATCGACTGTTTAAGTGTGATAATAACCAAGGGTTGAGAGCAAAGGGAAGCGTGCTGTCTCTCATCCACAAATCCATTCCTGTGCACCCTGTCAGTCTCAATTCTCCCCTTCAGGTTGTTGCAGTCTCTATCCGTGTCCCCCTGCTATCAAATACAACAGTGACACTGTAACTGCTATATTCCCCCTAACAGTATGAGTAGCTACCAGGAACTTGAATCCATCATTTCACAACTACCTAAGCCGATGATAATATTGGGCGATTTCAATGCCCACTCACCAATCTGGGGATCATCACACACAAACAAACATGGAGCAGCTATTTCCAAACTACTGCTAGATAATAATTTTTGTTTGATCCCGCAACAGTCCTCTACACGTTTCAATTTCTCATATAACGTTTTCTCCACCGTTGACCTAGCGTTTTCCTCAACAACGCTTCATCCCAACCTAGATGCTGGTGTACTGCCTGATCTCTGCTTTAGCGATCACTTCCCTATCTTAATAAATACCAAAACGAATCTTGTCCCAAACACTGCCACACCCACTACAACACGCTTCTTGTACCATAAAGCCAACTGGGAAATATTTCATGACAGGGTCTCCATCCCACACCAGCCAAGCACGTCTGTAGAAGAGAATATCAGGATTTCCCTGGAAGCAGTTTTTACTGCTGCTGATGCGACGATCCCAAAATCTTCCCCTATGTCTCGACGTCGTCGTGTTCCCTGGTGGTGTAGTGAAGTCGCCTTAGCAATACGAGACCGTAAGCGAGCGCTAAGAAAATACAAAGCAACGAAGTTAATCATTGATCTAATCGAGTTTAAAAAGCTGCGTGCTAAAGCACCGTTTGTAATTAAGACAAAGAAGCGTGAATCCTGGAATTCTTTCGTTTCATTCATCATCCAATCAACATCCAACCAAAGCGACTTGGACTAAAATTAAATCAATGAATGGCCTCAACCGAGCAAACCCTGCCATTACCTTAATCAATAATAACATGGTAATATCTGACCCAGGCGGTGTGGCGGATGCCTTCGCTCAACATTATTAAAAAGAATTCTCTTCCCTTGCCTACTCACCCGAGTTCACTGGGAAAAAAGTCGTTTGTGAACAACAAAACCCAATCTTGCCTCAACAGTCCTCAGAAGCTTATAATACCAATTTGACTATGTCTGAGTTAAACTTCCAAATTAAATACCATACCCGCAACAGTGCACCTGGCCCCGATTCCATCCACCCATACATGGCTAAATACCTACCACTACAAGCTAAAGAATTTCTCCTAAAAATCTATAATCAGATATGGTCATCCGGTAATATCCTTCAATCCTGGAAAATGGCGTATGTTATTCCCATCTTAAAACTAAATAAAGACCCATTCCATCCTGAAAGTTATCGACCAATCTCTTTACTAAGTGTCCTATCTAAAATAATGGAGAAGATGGTAAACAGGCGCCTCCTGTATGTCCTCGAACAAAATAATGTCCTTTCCCCGATTCAAGCCGGAGAGCGAAGAGCGAGATCAACAGACGATCACTTGATAAGCCTGCAGCGGCAAATACTAACAGGCTTCCACCGCCACCAGCACACGTATGTGGCCGAATGGGCAGATATATAACTAGCTTTTTAAGCAACCGAACGATCCGGGTTAAGAACGCTTCATCAATAACAGCACCCATTACAACTGAGAATAGTGTGCCACAAGGCTCTGCCCTCAGTGCAACCTTATTTATGATTTACATCAACCACGTAGCAAATTGCATCTCGCCGCACATTTCCGCCCGGCTGTTTATCGATGATCTAAATATATCCATATCGTCTCATCATCTTTCTAACACTCAGTCAATCCTCCAGAAAGCGATAAACAAAATTCAGAGCTGGTATGAAATAAACGGGCTAGCCATCTCAACAAGTAAAACAGTGTGTACTCCTAAAATTAAATAATCATCCTATTCCTCAAAAAACAATGGTCAAATTCCTTGGGTTATCTTTCGGCTCCAGGCTTACGTGGAAGCCTCATATTTCTGAATTAAAACTGAAATGCACCAAAGCTATTCCTATTCTGAAATATCTGGCGAGTTCCAGATGCAACATCAATCCTAAATTCCTCCGTAACATATACAGATCGCTTATCTTATCAAAAATCAACTACGGGTGCCAGGTGTACTCTTCTGCAAGTAAATCATTACTGAAGTCCCTCGATCCCGTGCACTATGCCGCCCTGAGGACTATCCTGGGGGTGCATCGAATATCTCCGGCAGCCAGTATGTGCGCTCTAACCTGCTGCCCCCTCTCTCTTACTACCGAAACTATTTCACACTACGAAACACGTACCGTTATCTCAACTACATACAAAACTTTTCGTTTCACTTAGATAAATACCCTCTCAAGCCAAGTTTTTCAGATGACCCCCTGCTGGAGGTAATGGCTGTCTTGAAAGAGAGGCCAATACCGAGCCCAATGATTATGATTCCCCCCTGGATGCCCAAAAAAACGAACATCGATACATCGTTGAAATCGAATCCAGGTACAAAAAATTTCCAGTGTTCGGCAGAAATGGCAGCCAGAGCAGTTAGCAAATACGTGGACCACCTAGTATACTATACAGATGGAGCTAAGGCAAAAGACGAAGCAGGACCACTACCGGCATCCTGTGCCTTCGTGGGCAGGGCATACCAAGCCAGACTTAACGATGCCTGTGATGCATTGGATGCAGAACTGCACGGAATTTCTTACTGCCTCCAGCACTTAGCCACGGATTACAACAAATCTATAAAAGTTATAATAGTCACAGATGTTATGCATGCTGGAAAACCAAAAATGCAGCAACCCGCTAATATTGAAAATACATTACCTTCTAAATCAGTTAAACCAAAAGAATATTCGGGTGACGTTCATATGGGTCCCTGGACACATCGGGGTACCTGGTAATAAGAGGGTCGATGTGGAAGCGCGTTCAGCGTTGTCCTCGCCAATGCCCGAGGACTCGGACCTACCATCCTCGATGATGCATATTTTTCTAAAGAAGTGCGAGAACCAATGGAAAACAGAATGGGCAGCTACGACAACGTTCTTAAAAAACATTAAGCCCACAGTCGAACCATGGTGGCCACCAGAGGGAATATCCCGACATGATTTTAAAAGTCTTAGTCGGCTGCGAATCGGCCACGTCACTATGTCGCACAGTCCTATAATTAGGAAATCTTCGCCCCCCACTATGTGCTTCTTCTGCGGCCAGGCTGGTATACCGACAGTTCCACACATTCTTCTCGCGTGCCCAAAGTTCGCCACGTTCAGGACGCAACATAGCCTACCCAATAACATACAAGATTGTCTGGCAAATATTACAACTAACGTCACAAAGGTTATAGCCTTCGTCAGAACGAATGGTTTGACTGAACACATATAAGTTACCTCCATATATGTACTGTAATGACCTTAGTAGTTACAAACGGCGCATATAAAAAAGGCGAGGAGGAGAATTAAAAAAAAAAAACAACTATCTTATCACTGGAATAACGTAGACAAAAAATACAAAATTTACGATACATTCCATGTAACATATATATAGTATTTAAAAATGTGTAACGTGTCCATTGCATAAATAAAAATAAAATCAAATAAAATAAAAAAATAATAAATAAAAAATGAATTATGAGGTAATGAGAGAGTGAGCGTGTGAGTAAATGAAAACCAATTGCTGGCTGCTGGTTGTTAAATTTAGATAGATGTCACCTTTGATGGATATATGTCAGCAAAGTAACTGACTGGCATATCACAGTGGCGGGAGGAGAGGTAGCTCGAAAGAAAAACCCAAATTATAAATGATCGTTGAGTAAAAAAACAGTATTCGTCAAGTCGCGGAACAGTATCTACCTTTTCGAAAAAATAACCGCCTCGTAACTGAAAAAAGTTCAATAATTTATCCTATTATATTTTAAAGAACTGGTGAAATATACCGCATAGGATTGGGAGTTGGGTGATTGGATGAAAAATACTACTGATAGATTTAATAAAAAAATGTATTAATAATATAAAGATCGCTAATTAAAATTAAATAAATACCTTACCTTCAGATGTTAGGTTGGCGTCCTTAAAAAACAGTTACGGCAGACGGCAGCTACAGAAAAAATATATAAATAAATCACTGTATTTGTTGTTGATACACGCATTGTTAACATTTTTATCATAATATAAATAAATATTAGAATTAGTAGGGAAACGGGCGGTAGTAGCAACATCAGGGCACGATTGGGGGCTCGGATGGTGGCGTGGCGTGCGATCGACTTTGGCGGCACAGCAATTCGCATGCGTAGTAGTGAACAGTATGTATGTCTATGCAAGTATGTGTATACATAAACATTAATGGGTTGGAATGGAATGGGAGGTTGGCTTTAAAGCCCAGATATAAAATTCGGGTTATATTTTAAATACTTATATGTAAATTCTAAAAAAAATGTTGTTTTCTGTACCAGTGTAATGTAATCTGGAGGCTAGGTTAATTTTTGTAGGCTATAATAGGGTTTTCGGATAAATTTTCAATAAGGGAATAATGTATTCGGAAATAGATTACTGGAAAGTGATGATGCAAGCCGAGGGGATGAACGCACCTTTTGAAAGGCTGGTGTTTGGATTACCGGTTGGGTACATGAATAGAAGCTTTGGACTTACTCAAATTTTGGGCCCTTAGAACCACAATTTGGGTTAGATTTTGATTCTGATTACTGGAAATATGAGACAGAAGGTGTAAAAGATTGGGAAATGTTGGGACCCTGGAGAAAATTGAGATTAGTTTCTGTGCTCTAGTACAGAGGATGAAGTTAATTTTTTGCCTTCGGATAAAGTACGTTAACTTTTAGCATGCGGACAGAGTTTTGGGGTAGGATTTGGAAATACCAGCTTGCCTATTTCTTGACTATTTGGATCCTAAAAGAAAATTAAATAGTCTGCTATTCCTTTTAGATCCATTAGGTTTAGCACACTATAAAAAGCTGAAATCTATAAAAACTGATACTCTGTGTCATAAGACTACTTATTTTACTTGCCTGGAATACATACAGCGTGCGGTTGTATTCATAAAAACGTGTTAGTCATAAATAATGTAAAATAAAGAGAATAATTGAAAATATTTTGATAACAGGGTGGCATTATTCCATCCACTAATGCAATATGGTCTCGTTGGGCACCGCCAGAAGAACGAACTATACTTTTTTCCATATCGTTTGTGGGCTCGTATGCCACAAGTCTTGTCGGATCAGTCCTTTATGGTAATATGGCTCATTATCTAGGCTGGCCTACGTTATTCTATATTCCAGGTAACGAAGTTAAACTTACTAAAAGAAATAACCAAATATATGACATGCAATAATTCAAAAAGCTAACGCGTTTTAGAATTTTTTTTTTTATTCGCAGCAGTGTATTATCTTTTATGCAGTTTACAGGGAAACATATAGAGTACGCATGGAACTAAATTATTTCTCTGCATTATAAAAATTTATTTCGGTTGAAATACTTATTTTGACGAAGGATTTAAAAGAAGAAGAATAACAACTCTGGGTGCTAGAATAATTAGATCAATCATCAGATAACACGGTTACAAAGTCATATATTCTAATCGAAATTAAGTTGATTTTTTTTTTTTAGAATTTTTCTTCCTTTTCATATTATTTCCCTCCCCCCATTTTTTCCATTTATTATTCTTCCAAAATAATTATTTCCCTTCGTTTCAATTTGAATTCACATTTCTTCTATACTCATTTTATTCTAAAGAATGAATTAAAATTCTTTGTATAAAAAGAGCAAAATTTCATAGGTGACGAAATTTTTACCCGCTTTAGCATACTTTTTTTTTTGACACCAAAAGATTTATCTTTTAATATAATTTTTTACTGCTGGCATAACTCTTTAATTAAAAGAAATTATTAATTTTACGGAAAATTAAAAATATCTAATTTTTAAGCAATAACGCTGTTTTAGTATTACAGGCGCACTGACTATATTATGGTGTTTACTTTGGCATATGACCATTAAAAATGATCCAGCTGATGATCCCAAAATTACAGAAAGTGAGCTGAAATATTTACAGGCAAGCGTGCTCAAAAAGCCGAAAAACGTGTGTAAAATTTTTTATTTTTATTTTTTCTTATTCATATAAACTTAAACAATTTTTAAATAATGCTGCTTTAATTTTTGCAAAAGGGTTGTAATTGTATGAAAGAAATTTTTAGGTATAATTAGAAAATTTGGAATTTTAAAGCTAATGCGGCAGTCGTGTAGTCACATGCACACAGTAACTTTGTTCCATGTAATTATTTGACAAAACAAAAAAAAAAAAAAAAAAAAAAGAGAGAAGATAAAAATTGTTAATTTAAGGGTTTTATTTATTTATTTTTAAATTAGACATTTCGGCACCGCGACTGTCAAAAAGCCCTTATCAAATTAGATTACCCAATGGACAAAGAAGGGAAAAAAGTAGTAATAAAAGGAAAAAATACGAATCAAGAAAGAAGAAAATAACACTCATAAAAAACATAATCGGGATTGTAAACAATAGGTTAATCATTCAAACTGACAGAAATTTTCAGAGGAAAAAACAAAAATATGAGGCATAACGCATAGTATGACTAAACAACACCCATCTCTGTTTTGGTTATCCAGTCATTGGAACAAACAGAAAAGTAAAAATGAATCAAACATATAAAAATTTAGTGAGCGAACGATTGAACAAATAATTACAAAAAGTGACGATCAAAGAACCCGATTCAAATAATCTGCTTTGTTATTTTTACATCTCCACAGAAGATCAATGTAAACAAAACTAGGTACAAGAAGACTATGTATAAGTTAGAGAACGTATTGAAAGAAAAACAGTGCAAAGAAAAAGCGAGGGCTTGTAAAACATTTTTAAAATCGAATAAATCTGCAGTCTTGTTTAGCGCCACTCATGTAAACAAACTACTAATCATCCTCTTCCAAACCAAACATTTTTCACAAATATGATCTTTTAAAATAGTAAAAATCTCTGCACATTCAGCCATAGTTACAGTACATGGCACGGTATAACATAAATAAGTAAGTAGGTATAACTATGAGAAGAACAGTAAAAAAGACCGTGAACAAAGAATAAAACAAAATTCCATTTATCAAATATAAATAGTTTAATTTCCATCATCTCAATTTTTAATAAACAATTACACTTGTATATGAAACAATTTAATTACTCTGAAATATTATCATTTTAGATGGCATATCCATGGAAAAAGATATTTACATCATCTGCTGTGTGGGCAGTAATAATTGCTACTTTTGCAGAAGGCTGGGGATATTTTACAGTTTTTACAATTATGCCAACATTTTTCAATGGTTAGTACATGGTTATTCTGTTCGTACTAACGTTAGTTTATTTCATGTAATTTTTACACAATTTACAACATTAATTTTTATTCGATAAACTTATTCATATTCTTTGTATCGTGTGTACGGCTAATGAGCAGTTGAATTTTCTGCTTTAACACAAATCACAATTGTTCCTTTATTTTTCTCATTTTCTGCGATATATTTATAGATGAGTCATAGAATAAAATAGTTATATTGATGTATTTACGAATAAATGATCCAGAAGCTCAGGAACCCCACGTTCAAGAAATCTTGGTGCTTCAAAAATGAAAAAACTAAAAACTCTTTAATAACTTTATTATAAAAAAAGCTTTAATAAAATGTTCAGGGAACTCTACTTGCCCCAGAAATAGATTTATACAATCTTGTTAGCCGTATTAATGACCAGTTGACCGGAATCTTTTTGAACAATCGGTTCAGTGTTACAGATTTGTTTCAAAGCAAAAGTTATTGAAAATTATATTACTCTTTACGATTTCTATAGATTAGTAATAAAAATGTCATTAACCAACAAACACAAAAATATAATTAAATTATAAAATATATAAATTCACAAATTAATCGACATGTTTCAGAGTAACAAACTCCATAGTAATGGTAAACTAATAACGTTAAAGTTAAAGTTATTTGAATTGAATAAAATAAAAAGTATTGATCAATTTAAATGATAAATGTGATATTTAGGTAATTGAAATAAATATAATGTAAATATAACAAATATAAGTATGAAATAATTGAATAATGAATTGTAAATTAATTTAATTTTAAATAATTTAAAAAATATATATAAAGAAGATTATTACAATTAGGTTAATTTTTAACTTATTCATGTAATATGCTTTAGCATAATTTAATCAATTTTTTTTGTCGATACATATTTTAGAACAATCATATTATTATTTATATTGTAGGTAAGTTTATGTTTATTTATTGTAATATGTTCAATGACCAAAAATTTTGCTATACAGTCACGCTTAACAGCAGCGATATATTCACCATAACATACTTGCAATGTTCCATTAGTCCGACATATATACATATATATATATATATATACTTTATTTTTTGGCCTAGCGGAAAGCCATTTAGCCACTGATGAAATATATATTTCATTACGAGTACTCAATATGATACTTCATATACTATTTTTTTTTTTATTTGTTTATGACAATAAATATGTTCGCACTAATAAGATAATTTATAAGTTTCTTTTTATTCCATAAAAGATATTTTAAGATTTCCATGACAAGCGTTGCGTAGCGATCTGTATTTTATATTATAGATATATTTCGTGTAAAAATTTAAATCGCCGCTACAGAAAAAGTAGTGTAAGGCGGTCCCAAACAAAACGATGATAAGCTAAACTAATGAAAAACGAGTAGGATAATCATATATATATATATTTATATGTATAAAGTGTGTATTACTCGTCTCTTCGTGCCTTTCAAGGGGCTGTACCCCCTAACAACAAATTTGACCTTTTCTATACTTTTTATTGAATGAGAAAAATTGATAACGTCACTCTTTTAGACTTTGACACACACACAAAAAAAAATATTGATGTATTCTATTCGGCTGCACTTATTTTTTTACAACGAAACGTTTTGGTACAAAAAATATGCTAGGGGTTTGGCTAAGAATGAATTTGTCATTAATATACATATACGGCGCAGTTGTGATTCGAACTATTCGCGTTTTCAGTGATTAATTAGTGCAAAAATATTATACATCATTACTAAATTTGAACAAAAAGATTTAAATAAGGATTTGGTTTTTTTTTATGTTCGGGATGTCGATCATCCCAGTAACTGTTGCTGAAAGCCGGCTTGACCAACCACTTGGTTAAGTAATGATTCGTTCATGTGCGCTCACTTTATACAAAAACAAGTTCAGTCAAGCATGAGGTTTCATGCGCTGAGGATTCCGTATGTTAAGTTAAAGATAACCATAATTTTTATTTACATAATACTAAATTCAAAACAACAATAATTCCAAAACAGGTATTTTTAGTCCAGTTCTTTTTCACACATCACGCAGTGTCATCATATTGTACTACAAAAAAAAAATAAATTCTAATAAATAAAGACTATTTAGTCCTAGATTTTTGGAAGGATTAATTATCAATAAATATTTAAAAATTTGTAATTGTACTTGTTTGTTTTCCGAACTTCTATATAGTTATATTTGAATACTATTACTTAAACCACCTTCCTTGTTTGTCACTATTTATTAGATTACGATTTTTAAATAAAATTTATTTAGATATATAAACAAAATTTTAAATAAACTACGCAAACATGCCAGAATGAGCATATTTTCAACCCCATTCAAAATTTATAGCTATAATATTCGCGATCCAAACAGGGGCTACATATTAGTTTTCGCGCTTTTGAACTTTTCGGCAAATTCGAAAGTTTGGTTAAGAAAACGAAATACGGTTTCGTTCCTGACAAATAGCAATCTTTCAAACGATATATCACATGCCCGGGAAAAAAAATATTTTTTCCAAAATTTCGAGCTTTCGGTGCCCCGAAGGTCCAGTTTTCAAGTTGCAAATCCGGATGTTCCAAACTAGAGAAATATACGGGGATGCGCTAATTTTAAACCGCGTTTAAAATTTTCAGCTTTAATATTCGCATCGCTAAGCGGGGGGACATGTCATTTTTCGCGCTTTTTTGAACTTTACGGCAACTTTGAAAGTATCGTTAAAGAAATAAAATACGGTTTCGTTCCCGACAAATAGCGATCTTTCCAACGATATATCACATGCCCGGGGGAAAAAAATATTTTTTCCCAAAATTTCGAGCTTTCGGTGCCCCGAAGGTCCAGTTTTAAAGTTGAAAACCCGGATGATCCAAACTAGAGAAGTATACGGGGAGTCGCATATTTTAAAGCGTGTTCGAAATTTTTAGCTATAATATTCGAGGCGCTAGGGGGGGAGACACGTCATTTTTCGGGCTTTTTTGAATTTTACGGCAACTTGGAAAGTTTTGTGAAGGGTATGAAATACGGTTTCGTTCTCGACAAATAGCAATCTTTCCAACGATATATCACATGCCCGAGAAAAAAAATATTTTTTTCCAAAATTTTGAGCTTTCGGCGCCCCGAAGGTCCAGGTTTAAAGTTAGAAGGCCGGATGTTTCAAACTAGAGAAATATACGGGGATGCGCGTATTTTTAGCCGCGTTCAAAATTTTTAACTACAATACTCGCGGCGCTAGGGGGGGGACACTTCATTTTTTGCGGTTTTTTGAACTTTTGGGCAACTTTACATAACTTTTGTAACGTAATTTTTTGATTTTATGAAAGTACTCCTGCATTGAAGTTTATATTTTGAATTTCACCGTTATAAGTTTATCTAGTGACAAGTTATGATTTTTTAAGTGATTTTTGAAGTCGTTTTATGTACCATATTATATATTCTTGACGGTTTTTTGGGTTTTTTGCCGCCCAGGGTAATCGGTCATCTTCAAGTTATAGATCGTTTTAAAGAGAATTTTAATTGTAATTTATGTTCCAAATTTGAAGTTTATAAGTCAAGCCGTTCGTGAATTATTGATTTTTATTTGATATTTTTGTCATTTGTGTACCATCTTATTAGGATTCCGTAAGTTATTACGGAATCCTAAAAAACGCGATTTGATTATTTCCGACTTATGTGTATATTTTATATTTACATTATGTAATGTGTTCATTAGATCGTAATATATATATATATATATATACTAGCTGACCCGGCGAACTTCGTACCGCCTTAGAAAGTAAATTTTGTGTTAACTTATTAGCTGAATTAAATTCAGTTTTTTATTAAGAAAAAATTAATACTGAAAATGAATTAAGTTCAATAAATGTGCAAAAACCAAAAAGACAAATATTTTGAAATGAATGTAATTTACGCGGCAGCAAGGCATTATTAACTCTAATAACAATAATCAGTATAAATTTATATTAAAAATTTAATGTACTTTGGAAACATGTTTTTTCGGGCTATATCATCAGCTAACAACACAGAGCACACACTCAATTTATATACTTTTTAATAAAGTGTG
The DNA here is from genome assembly GCA_039619475.1 of Icerya purchasi. NCBI lineage: Eukaryota > Metazoa > Arthropoda > Insecta > Hemiptera > Monophlebidae > Icerya > Icerya purchasi. The sequence goes on from CM077116.1 coordinate 388,578,998, forward strand.
TACTCTATGCAGTTAGCTGATGAGATGGGCTATACACGAAAAAACGTGTTTCTAATGATCTCTAATTTCTTAAAGTAAATTTATACCGATTTTTAAGATTCCGTACACACTATAAACGACGGAATCCCAATAAGATAGTTCAGGAACGACAAAAAATATTTATTTCTGTTATAGTTCAGAAACGGTTCGACTTATCGCAATTGGATCATAAATTGCAATTAAACTTCTATCTGTGACAATTTACAACTTTAAACTGAGCGATTACCCTGGGTGGTAAAAAAACCTCTAGAATACATAATATGGAATTCAGAACGAATACCCTTAAAAAATTCGTAATTCGTCACCAGATAACTCTTTAAAAGCGAAATTTCAAATATAAAACAAAACACAGGAGCCCTTTATGGAAATTCAAAAATTACGGTTAAAAAATTATTTAAACCCCCCTTTTGGACCAAAAACGGCAAAAAAAAAATGAATTTTCTTCATAAATTCGTAAAAACATTTTGTAATGGACCGAATTGTGAATCTAAACCATTCTCGAATCTACTTGAACACACACAAAAAATTTCATTAAAATCTGTCCAGCCGTTTAGGAGGAGTTTAGTCATATACACACGCACAGAAGAAATATATATATTAAGATATATACAGGGCTCTGCCCAGAATTTTCTTTGCGGGAGGGGGGGGGGTCATTTTTTTGGCATATTTATTTTATGAATAACAATATGTGTTGCACTAATAATCATACTATTAATAATTTCCATCATTTTGATTTATATATTAATAATTTACATAAATGAATTACTGTATAAACATTAATAAAAATTACATATGTTTCTGATTATATTTGTAACAAAAAATTTTGCATCAAATATTAATGAAGTATCTAAAAATATGGAAAATGTTTTTTCTTTTTTTTAACACCTTCAAAAATCATCAATATTTATTTTAAATTTTTGATTTTTTCCAAATTTTTGTGTATTTAAAACTATTTCAGTTCTAATGGGGGGGGGGGGGGTTACCCTCCTTTCTGTGCATATGGCCTTATATATATATATATATATATATAGGTGTATATCTATTTATTAATTACAACGTAATTCTTAGGCTACCCCTCATTAGAAAAAATGTCCCAATTTTATGTAACGTTTGTTATATTTTGCAGGATTTTTGTTATTATTATTTAAAAAATGTCACAATTTTATGTAACGAAATATGTAACGAAAAATGTAACCAAGAGTGTAACGAAAAAATGTCTTCATTTTATATAATGAAAGTTAAATGTTAGGATAGGATTTTTGGGATTATGTTATTTTTTTTGTGTTGATGGCAATAAGAATTACGTTGTAAATTTTGATCATTTTATACAAAGTATAGAAGGGAAAGAGACAGAAATGAAAGCAAAAGGGGTCAAGATGCACAGCCCCTTGCGAGGCCAAAGTGGCCGAGTTTTTATATATATATATATATATATATATATATATATATATATATATATTGAGACAGATTCGGCAGTTATTGCATTTTATTACGTTCAATACGCTCTCTGATAACGCTGTCCGAGATAGAAATTATTTCTTCAATGTAAATCATTTATTTGTTGGGTTTTTTCTCGGGCAGTGTGAAAGACGGCGAAGTGCGGTCAGAGACGCTATTTCGACCGAGAAGCGTGAAAAAATCCGGACGCAACCGTTTTGTCGGCTGTGCTGGGGTAGCGAACTGGTTTCGCTGAGTTGAAGTGTGCGGTCGGAAACGTGGTGATAAAGCGTTTACCGTTGGAGAGGGTATATGTGTGAAACGAATAGTTACAAGAGTCGTGAGAGAATTTATAAAAATCCCATAAAGACAGGGTAGCGGCCGCTTTGAATATATAGAAATTATTAAATTATTCTAGAAAAATCAGCGCGTACTATTATCTTTATTAATTGTACGAAGAACTAGTCAGTAATTTCCCGTGTATTTGGTAGAAGTTTAGTGTAGTTTAGATACACATCGTGATATCGACGTCATATTATAATTGCCCAGTTAGTCGAACATTTGTCGTCAAGTGTGGCAGTTTTTACTCTAGTCGCCGTTTTCAATTTTCTCGCCATGCTGCACACATATTCATTATATGGTGACTTGTGATTTAAGAATGCTTCAGATGAAATATAACATTTTTCATCTATTTTCATTATGAAAATATACAAATTAGGTCTCTCCAGAATGCAGCAATATATTCCATTTTTATATCTCTACTAAACATTTTTTTCTCTCTTTTATAACTAAAAGGAGGAGACGTTCTTGAAAATGTTTATAAAATATTAATTTATACTTATTTTAAGTATGTGTATTATATTTGCAGTTTTCATTATCTTTATTAACGAATTAACAAACAGGGTGTATCAATATACTAACTTATATTAAGTATTAATCAATTGCCCAGGTATCTTCTAGTTTAGTATAATTACTTTTTATAACATATAACGTAACTCTAACGTACCTAAAGCCTTTCTCTAAAAACAATTATGATCTAAATAACTAATTTCTTAATTTCTGTAATTTTACAGATTACTACAAGTATAACGTACAGGATTCTGGAGTTTTATTAAGTGTGGCAAATATAACTCCAGTAATTGGAATTCCAATTGTGGGCATAGCAGCCGATCATTTCAGAAAGAAATATTCAACAACGTTGGTAAATCATATAATTAAATTTGCTGATTAAAAATGAAAGTATTAAAAAGAAATAAACTAAAACTTGTTAACAAATGTGGCAGAAGTAATTGCGAGTAATAAATGAAGTATAATGGATAATTATTGAGGTTATTGGGATACATAGAAGGGGATATTTTAAATATGCTGGTTTAAGGCCACTTGTTGTAACATGTGTTATAATCCTTGCAATGGTGAGAGAAAAGTTGTAATATGGAGTAAAGTGATTAATTTAAAGTAGTGTCAGGTTGATTGCTAGATACCGCAATTTTAGTTATTGATTTGTTAACACTGTTAGTTCAGCTAGTTTTTTTGGAATCTTCTTAATCATCCATTTTTATGCTCACGCCACTCAGGTAAGGTTTAATGGAAGTTAGTAAGTGAATTAAACCGTCAGAGTAATTGGCATAGAATCTCACGCAAGATTTAAATATCGATAAATATACTGCAGATGAACTTTCTGAACTCTTCTAAGTATGTTAGTGTTGAAAAGGGGTTTTATATTTTGTAATATTCATTCAGTGTTAGACTTTGTTGTTATTCAGATGAGTTTGCTGTTGGATGATCCTTTTTTTTTTAAATTGTAGCTACTGCTGGGCTTAGAAGATGCCTTGCAGGTTTTCTTTGGCTACTTCTTCTCTCACTTTATGGGTAATTGAGTGGTGAAATTTAAGTGAAAGGTTTCTATACTGTTTCGGGTGATAAGGATGAGAATGTTGTTTTAATCAGTTTAGGTTTTAGTCAACGTTTGTTTCCGATCTTTTAATATTGCTTATAATAGAATTCTTGAATTAGTCACGTATGCGTTGTTTTGATTTTTAAAGTTTGGGTATGTATAACTTTCAAATTGGATAAACATCTTGTGTCATGATTGTTGGTTGTGTGATAGGATGAAAAATTCAGATAGGAATGCGCAACAATATATATCTGCTAAATATATGCCTGCCTTGCTAACTGAAGACGTGGAAAAATTCATTGCTAGAGGAATTGAGATATATAATCGAAATAAGATGGAAGGATAGGTAGTGGCCTAACGGTTGGTTCAAGATCGTTGCTAAAACGTTAGGCAAAATGATTTTGTCGGTTGGTTGATATAAGTGAGCAGTTCAGTCACTGAGAAAGTTTTCGTCTGCCTTTGCATATAAAGAGTTCGTTTTTTTTTTCCAATTTTAAAAATACAATTATACTATTTCCATTGTTTCTGAAAGTAGCTATTATATTTTAAGGCCACGTGACGATTAGTTTCAGGACCAGTAATTCATATAATAATGTACATAGGGTGAGATATAAATCACAACTAAGAATTGTGCATCTTTAAAATGGGTAAAACGTGTCAACTGCATGACTTTTTTTGTTTTCCATTATTTTTCTTTCGAAAGGCATATTTTGATTATAACATTTTTGGCTATGAGGAGGATTATTAATTTGTAACAATTAGATATTATCTATGTTAACTTCTATTAATATATTTAATGTGAAAATGAAGGTTGCGTTGATAACAGCAGAACCTGTATCTATTTATCTGATCATCCGTTATTTCTAGTTTGTGTGTGGGTGCTTGTATAGTTGGAGCATTATTGCACTTGTATACGGATAAAGTCGGTTTATTCATCTTATCAACGTGACTGATTGTTAAGTGAGCAATAAACATTATCGAAGAATAAACAATGCGAAGAATAACGAAATTACTTAAACACAGTTATCACGACTTAAAAACTGATTATTAATTTTAAACAAATCTTAAAAAACAAATAATTTATAACTTGAGCATTCAAGAACATTGTGATGATTAATTCTGACTCGGATTAAAAGTCGGTCAAATTTAAAACGTAAGAATTACGCAGACCAGTACAAAAACCTTTTGAAAATTTTTTTAAGATATAAATAAAACGCACAATTAAGTTAACTTTGTAAAAATATAAATTCATAATACTTAAACATACCGTTCTAACTACAAAGCTATCGTTAGAATTACAAATGACCTATGAATAAGACTATATATTTCACAAAGAAAAATAATTAAATATGTAGTTCAACCCAATTAAACATGGCGTTCGACAGACTCCAGTAAAAAAATAATTTCTTATAATCAATAAACGGTAGTTTAAAGAAACATGTTCCTTTAATTAGTAGTACAAAGTATCCGGTTTAATATGAAACAGTATTACATCATTTAATAGGCTCCATGAAAAACAAGCACCCCATCGCGACGCAATAAGGTCGTAATAACTTGGGTCAGAATTGAACACATTATATTAACTCATAATCACATACTTGAAAAAAAATGTAACCGATATGCTGCCACTGCGGGCAGGAGCCTTTAACAGCCGAACACACACTAACAAAGGGCATACCACTTCAGAAATACCATCGCAATCACAACATTTCAATACACATGACACTTTCCGATAACCCAAAGGAATTTAAAAAACTATCAACTTTCTGAAAACGACAAATATATATATCCGCTGATTTAATTACAGTAGTTTTTATTTATTATCTGTTATTGTTATAAAAGCAGATCAGTTTTTATAAAATAAGATAAACACTAAAAAGCGAATATTCTAAGAAGGTGATGACATATCTTTCTTTTTTCACTGTTTTACCAGAAACGTGTTTCACCTATTTGTTGAATGGTATTTTTGAAATTTAAACGAATAGTATAAAATATGAAATATCTACTAAATTGAACGAGTTGCATCGTTTATCTATATCCCTGAGAAACGATTTAATACATTTTTGAAATTTCCCCTATTTCTCTTTTAATTTCATTGAACTCTGTCATCCTCCTAAAATGTTTACTGTTCTACGCTCTTCAAATTCCTTTCACAGGCCCTTATTGGACAGGAATTCTACAGTACCTGTCAATTCTCAATTTCCATCTCATGTAACCGCGTTTACGGATTCGAAGAGACCGGGTAGTGTCAATGCAACTTTTCGGGATCTTTTCGTTTACCTCCTTCCTGTCCCACGTTCATAAACGAATTAATGTCTATCCTACGTTTCCTTATTTTCATTTTCTCCAATCACCTTTCCTCTAAATTCTTGATTATGTCTGACTCTGTGACCGCCCTTCAATTAATTTTCCTCTACCTGATCATTACCGTGATTTTATTATTCTCCGTACACGTTCACATATCCACGATCTTTCATCCTTTCATTCCATTCAAATTGATTAGCTGCCTTTTTTTATTTCTATTTTTGGGCGTGTCAACTACGGACATTAATCCAGCGTAAGTGAAATTTTTGAAAGTGTCGATGTGCGGCAGCGGGAATCGAACTTGGTTTTAGCTGAAGGAAATGCAACTGCTTAACCGGCTATGCCACGTCTATTCGGTCATTTCTGATGACGAAGCGGAGGATTCTTTGGCTTGGGCTGCTGCTTCTCTCCGCTTCCTTTCTTAGGAAAAATCCCGTCTTCTAATTTCCTTCCACTACGTAAAAGTTTTTATCTTAGATTTTGGTGTCGGATGTTTACCCTTCCTATTTTTCTAATAATTATTAATTTCATTTGTCTGTTCAACCTAGTCTTCCTGCTAATGCGCGGTTCTTTGTGTTTTCTTCACTATGTTCTTGAGCCATACTCTATCATCTTTCTCCTGTTTTTGTTTTTCGTTGTTTGCTCTTCATATTGTCCTCTCTACTTAAAACAAAACGTGTGATTTTTTTTTTTTTTTTTTTTTTTTTGGGCTCGTCAACCGGGGACCTTTACCCCGAAACAATTATAATACGTAGGAGTCAATTATATCTTGATGCGGTCAGATATTGTTAGGAGAAAGGAACAAATAATAGGAACAATCTGTAGAGAGGGAAAAGATAAAACATAAGAAGCGCAATATGAAGTAGGAAGACCAAGTCGCAGTAAACTGAAGTATAAAGCAGAATACTAAGTAAAAAGAGATGAACCTTTAATAAACACATAGTCCGCATCGCAAACATGCGCTTCGTTTGAGTGGAGAGGACAATATGGAGAGGCAACCAACGAAAAACGAAAACGGAAAGAAAATAATAAAGTATGGCTTAAGAGCGCAGACAAATAACGAAGACAACAACAGAACGACGAAGTGAAGGAAACAAAGAGAACCACGGATTGGCAGGAAGACTAGGTTAAAGAGACAAATAAACAGAACAATTGTTAGAAAAAGAGGAAACGTACATATCCTATCAAAACACCTCTACACAGCGAAAGGAGATTTGAAATATGAAGTGGGCTTTCTTTTTAAAGAAAGAACACAGAAAGAAATAGAATAAAACATTACGAACAAGGTTTCGGTTAAAACCTAAGGTTCGACCAATGAAACCGAAACTTCAACTGAAACCCATATTTTGAGAAAAATTGGCCGAAATCGAAATGTCGGTTGGAAACTATTATCAACTACACCTCTGAAAGTGAGAATGGCTTTTTTGCTCCATCTATTAAGTCACATATGAAGTTATTTACTGCTGTGACTTAATGCGTTTCTGCATCGAATGTGTACACTTAACTCACTGTCCAATGCCTTTTGAAAGGCGTCCTAATTTGCTTTTTTATTGGTTTAACCGTGAGGTGATTTTCTTATTATTATAGCACTACTTACAGTCAGGTGTAGTACACGGGAACATGATTTAATGTTAAATTTATGCAATTGTTTTTTTCCATATAATTGTTAGGTATATTTTAAAAAACATATTCAAATATTAACGAGTGAAATATTCATTAAATATACGTGTATATTAACTATATACTCCCAGGAAGAATAAAATATCGAATACAGCTACTGAACGGTCCAAATATTTTGAATTCATTAAACAATTGAAATATTCGATTAAAATATTTCAAAATCACTCACTGCTAATTAGTGCACAGACAGGGTATCATTTGTTACGAGTTTTGATAACCGAATGAATTATATTTCGAAATAGATATCAGGTTATTCTTCCTGTGTTTCTTTCTAACTCTTCCATCTTCAATAGCCGTTTGTCGCGTGTTGTGTCTTGCGTTTAATTTATATATCGTTTCAGTAAAATAGTCGCGTTATCGTCCAAATTATTCGAATATATATTACCGCTATTTATCAGTTACTTCGTCACTTCAGATCGGTGAGATTGAACCATTTTTCTTATCTATTCTGTATTATTTATCATTTAATCTTTTCATTTTCGTACATATTCTTCATTTCTCGGAACAACTCGTACATTAGCACACACCAGCACATACCTACCACGCGTGTATTGTCGTCGCTGTAATGGCGACGACAGCAGATACACCGTTACACACAACGCAATCGCTTTACACACACACACACACACAAACGCAAAACGCACGTCAACATGCAACAACATCAACCGTTATCCAACCGGCAACTTATACACACGAACCGCTCTATACGTTGACCGGTACACAAGCGCAACCTGACGATATGCTACGTAATTGTTCTAGCGAAATCGTACAGCCGGCTCGGTTTACTCCGTCTTTCACGACGACATATAATGTGGCAGGCTCATCAACAGGTATCTCCACTGCGCAGCCCGTACTTGTTTATGCGCCGACTCCCGAAAATTTCGAATATTTACAGTCAAATATTAATTACGTACAAAATCAAAATGTCATCAATAATCAACACTTCCCTCCCTTACCGCAAAACAATGCGCAACGAACGAATCAGAGTTGTAGTGGCGAAGAAGTCGATATGCATGAGAATGAAAACAGCCAGGAAAATGATTGGCAGCAAGTTAAGGTGAGAAAGGGGAAAAAGCGGCAATCTGCTATTGCCAACGATAATAATAATAAGAAACACGTTAAAATGACTCGCAATCGATTTGAGGCCCTCTCAATGAACGACGGAAATGACTCTGATGAAGAAAGTCAAGTAGGTTCAGCCGAAAAAAGTTCAATGAATAATTCCACACCGTCCATTCCCAAGCCACCACCCATTTTCGTACATGGAGTGCAAAATTTCAGAAAAATGCAGGAGAGAATAGAGCTCGTTATAAACAAGTCCGATTACTACGCGAAGGCACTGACAGATCGCGTGGTTAAAATAAGCGTACTTTCTCCGGAACAATACCGTAAGCTAACGCGGGTTTTTAGGGAGGAAAATATTATTTTTCACACTTATCAAATGAAACAGGACAGAGCTTATAAGGTGGTGATCAGACATTTACACTTTTCAATTGATCCGCTGGTTATAAAAGAAGAATTAGAATCACATGGTTTTGAAGTTCGTAATGTTCATAATGTGAAACAATATCAGACAAAAAAACCGCTGCCATTATTCTTCGTGGATCTCGAGCCCACAGCAAATTGCCGAGAAATACATAATTTAAAATCATTGTGCAATACTATAATTAAAGTAGAATCGCCCAACAAGAAAGCATCAATCCCGCAATGTCAGAACTGTCAGCAATGGGGACACACCAAAGCTTACTGTACAAGAACGCCGGTTTGTGTTAAATGTGGAGGTGGCCATAAGACTTACGAATGTAAAAAAGACCCGAAATTTCCGGCTGCTACATGCGGACTGTGTGGCGGATCTCATCCCGCAAATTATAGAGGTTGTGAGATTTATCAAAAGTTAGTACAAAATAAAACGAATTCGGGGGTTGCAGCAAATCAACCTATTAAACAAAACTATCGACGACCAACCGTAACTTATTCACAAATTACTAAGTCTGACACTCCTAGTCAAGCGGACAATATAACAGCAAATGCAACTCATATAAGGAATTCCGGTCAAATCCCCATTAACGTCCAATCACCAAATAATTTAAGGGATGATATACAGAATATTCCTTTTGTGAACCTGTTCGAATTCCTGAATGAATTTAAATCCATGTTCCGTCAATTAGCCGAGCAAAACAGCATGGTTCTATCCATGCTTACCATGTTAATTCAGAAATTATCCAAATAATGCCCGCCTACCTGAGGATAGCTCAATGGAACGCGAATGGCTTAAAAAATCATAAAGCCGAAATTGAATTGTTCTTAACTTCCAATTCTGTGGATGTAATTTTAGTTTCCGAAACCCACCTAACTGATAAAGACTGTTTCAAAATAAATAATTACAACACGTATTCTTGCACACACCCCTCAGGAAAATCTCACGGCGGTTCAGCAATATTAATAAAAAATAACATTGTACAGCACGAACTAAATCATTTTAGGGAGGAGTATCTGCAGGGAACTAACATTAGCATACAGACGATGGGTGGCCAACTTGTATTATCAGCTGCTTATTGTCCGCCACGACATAAAATAACATTGATGGAATTCTGTAAATATATAAAAAATTTAGGGAGCAGATTTGTGTCAGGAGCAGATTGGAACGCTAAGCATACAGCGTGGGGATGCAGGATAACTAAGACAAGAGGACGTGTGTTCAAACAAGCACTTGAAAGTCACAATGTCAACTATATATCAACAGGGGAACCAACTTATTGGCCAACCGATAATCGTAAGATACCGGATCTTTTAGATTTCTTCATTACAAAAGGAACCGCTAGTTATTATACAAATATAAATTCTTCCTTCGATCTCTTTTCAGATCACTCTTCTATTATTTTAACCTTCGGTGATTCGGTTATATGCAGAGAGGAGCAAATACATTTATAATAAAATAAACTTTAATAACAAACAATATAGATCAATAAATTAGATAAATACCTATTTAGAAACGTTTTCGGGCATAACCCATCATCAGCTAACACTAACTTAAAGGAAACTTAAAACATACTGAAGTGAATATAGGGAATACATGTGTATATATAGTAGATGTAAAGAGGAATAAACATGGCAGGTATAAAAATCTATAGGTTGAAAATGCTAATAATTAATATAAAATATAAAATAAAACAGGAAGACAAAAAGTTAAATTTTTATATTAAACAGTGGATTATTATTATTAGGTGTTTGGTCATTTAAAATATTATTTTTATATTTATTTATATAATAATTTTCTGCAATGTTCATATTATTACCTTTGTGATAAGTGACCAGGATGGTTACAGTATTTTCTATTGAATTAGGTTTATGTTTATTTTTAATTAGATGTTCTGCATAGGTTGATTTTTCTATTTCATTATTATTAAATGCTTTTATATGTTCTTTATATCTGCAATTGATTTTTCGCCCTGTTTGACCAATGTATGATTTCTCACAATCAGTACAATTTATTTTATATATACCGCTATTTTCATAAATATTATTATTTTTTAAATTTAAGGTGTTTATTTTATATTTTAAATTATTTTTAGTTTTGAATGCTACATTTAAACCTTGTTTTTTGAATAAATTGGTTAATTTGTATATGTTATTGTTTATAAATGTGAATGTTATCCATCCTTTATTGTTAGTAGCATTATTGACTCTTAATTTTTGTATATATTTTGATTTTGATTTTATTTTGTGAATTAGTTTATCTATTATTTGTTCGTCATAACCATTATTTCTTGCCAAAGTCTTTAATATATTAATTTCTATCTGTTTTTTATTTATATTCATGGGTGTAGTTAATAATCTATTTATTGCAGTTTAGAAGAAATATACATGGAAAATATAATACAAAAATACAATATTAAATTTTATATTAGATATGTAGATGATACACTACTAATTTTTGATGAAAATAGTAGTAATACTGAAAATGACATTCTAAATGATTTAAATAAAATTCACAAAAATATTCATTATACTATGGAAAAAGAAGAAAATAACAAAATAAATTTCTTAGATATAACAATAATAAAATCAAATGATAAGTTAACATATAATATTTATAGAAAACAAACCACCACTGATAATATAATTCATAAAACATCAAATCACCCAAACCAACATAAATATGCTTACTTCATGACTGCAATAAATAGATTATTAACTACACCCATGAATATAAATAAAAAACAGATAGAAATTAATATATTAAAGACTTTGGCAAGAAATAATGGTTATGACGAACAAATAATAGATAAACTAATTCACAAAATAAAATCAAAATCAAAATATATACAAAAATTAAGAGTCAATAATGCTACTAACAATAAAGGATGGATAACATTCACATTTATAAACAATAACATATACAAATTAACCAATTTATTCAAAAAACAAGGTTTAAATGTAGCATTCAAAACTAAAAATAATTTAAAATATAAAATAAACACCTTAAATTTAAAAAATAATAATATTTATGAAAATAGCGGTATATATAAAATAAATTGTACTGATTGTGAGAAATCATACATTGGTCAAACAGGGCGAAAAATCAATTGCAGATATAAAGAACATATAAAAGCATTTAATAATAATGAAATAGAAAAATCAACCTATGCAGAACATCTAATTAAAAATAAACATAAACCTAATTCAATAGAAAATACTGTAACCATCCTGGTCACTTATCACAAAGGTAATAATATGAACATTGCAGAAAATTATTATATAAATAAATATAAAAATAATATTTTAAATGACCAAACACCTAATAATAATAATCCACTGTTTAATATAAAAATTTAACTTTTTGTCTTCCTGTTTTATTTTATATTTTATATTAATTATTAGCATTTTCAACCTATAGATTTTTATACCTGCCATGTTTATTCCTCTTTACATCTACTATATATACACATGTATTCCCTATATTCACTTCAGTATGTTTTAAGTTTCCTTTAAGTTAGTGTTAGCTGATGATGGGTTATGCCCGAAAACGTTTCTAAATAGGTATTTATCTAATTTATTGATCTATATTGTTTGTTATTAAAGTTTATTTTATTATACCATTTTAACAAACAGGATGTATTCACCTACATTTAAATACATTTATATAACCACAAAACAGACTGGGAATCATTTAGAGATCATTTGGATACAAAGTTAAACTTAAAAATTCCTTTAAAAAGCCCAACTGACGTCGAGAATGCCGTACGGTACCTAACAAACGAAATACAAATAGCAGCTACCTTAAGCACTCCTGTTCTTAAATGTAAAAAAAGTAATAAAAATTATCCAATATCAGTCCGGAAACTTGTCTTAGAAAAGAGAAAGCTTAGAAGAAGGTGGTTCCAATCGGGAAACCCTTCGGATAAAAAGTTGTTTAATAACAAAATAAAAGAATTAAAAAAACTTTTGGAAGAAATCAAAAATAAAACGCTCAATAATTATTTAACTAAACTATCACCCTTAGCAATTGATGATTATTCCTTGTGGAAGTGTACCAAAAATATTAGGCAACCGAATAAACATGTTCCTCCGATGAAACATGGTGACGGGTCATGGGCGAAAGATCATAATCAGAAGTCGAATTTATTCGCCGAGTACTTGGCAACCGTGTTTAAGCCAAACATACAGACAAACACGGACAGGGATATACATGAATTTATAACCAGTCCATGTGGACCATCTTTAGCAATAAAATCAGCCTCTCCTCACGAGGTTGGGTGTCTGCTTAAAACGCTGAAAAAGAAGAAAAGCCCAGGTTTCGACTTAATAAGCGCTGAATTATTAAATAAACTTCCGCGGAAAGCTATAGTACTGCTCACTTCTATATGTAACGCAGTATTTCGCATACAATACTTTCCGGTACAATGGAAGTTTGCGCAAATCGTAATGATTCCGAAACCTGGTAAAGATCCCTACTCTGTAACGTCTTATCGTCCGATTTCCTTGTTGCCTGTTTTATCGAAGGTAATGGAAAAATTAATATTAAAAAGGTTACAGCCTTATATACAGTCAACTGATGTAATTCCGCAACATCAGTTTGGCTTTTTAAAACATCATTCCACGATTGATCAATTGCATAGGGTGGTTAGTGTAATTGAAAATAGTTTAGAAACTAAAAAAGTATGTACTGCGGTATTTCTCGACGTTCAACAGGCTTTTGATAAAGTCTGGCACGATGGTTTATTATACAAATTAAAATGTTTGTTCCCGAGTAACCTTTACCTGTTGCTAAAATCATACCTCGAAGATCGTCATTTTCAAGTACGTTACGAACATACCTACTCAGAAATACATCCAGTTTTAGCAGGCGTTCCTCAGGGTTCAGTGTTGGGCCCCACGCTGTACTTGTTATACACAGCAGATTTTCCTGCGACAGAGAATGTGCAGATGGCTACATTTGCGGACGACACGGCACTACTGTCATCACATGAAGATCCGAAGAAAGCTAGCAACAATCTACAAAATGCTCTTACGAAGGCTGAAACATGGTTTAAAAAATGGAAAATCGGGATAAACGAAAGCAAATCGGTGAATATCCATTTTACTAACCGAAAAGTTGAAGTCCCACCCGTTAAGATCAATAACATAGATCTTCCTGTACGAGCAACGGTCAGGTATTTAGGTTTGCACTTAGACAGCCGATTGACATGGAAACACCATATACAGGTTAAAAAGAAAGAATTAGATATCCGGGTTAAAAAAATGTACTGGCTGATAGGGAGAAACAGTGTACTGACAACGGACAACAAACGTCTAATATACACAACTATTTTGAAACCCATCTGGACATACGGGGTTCAACTTTGGGGTTGCGCTAAACCGTCAAACCTGAAGGTAATACAGACTTCCCAGAATAAGATCCTTCGGTTGATAACCAAGGCACCCTGGTATGTTACTAATCTAACCTTACATCGAGATTTGTGTATAGATTATGTGGCTGATGTCATCAAAGTTCACGCTAAAAGACACGCAGATAGACTCGATTCTCATCCGAACACTCTTGCTAGAGAATTGCTCGATGTTACCGATAATGTAAGAAGACTGAAACGTCAGAAACCGCAGGACCTTGTTTAAGGTAGGGGTAATCGGGTAGGTGCCATTGGGTACTCCTCCCTTCATGTTTAAGTTCATTCACACGTATTACTAAATGTCCTTGATGGACAGCTCGTAATAGTGTATAAATATATAAAAAAAAAAAAAAAAAAAAAAAAAATCTTCAATAGCGAGTGAAAAGTTCTACTTTTTCCATTGTTTTTTGTCATGCGTTATCATCAAGCAATGATCTATCCTTATTTTACTTATATCGCTGCAACGTCATCACAACGTGTCTGCACGTCAAAAAATCTTAAATTTAATTCGGATTAAATTTGAAATTAGTTTAGCAAAGATATACATATGTATTTTTATGTGCCGCTAATATTGAACATTTTTGATAAATGAAAATAAATCGATTAGGTTTTCAATTGTACAAAAGACGATTATTTTATTGCGCAGGTACGAAAGTTATTTAACACTATTGCTAGTGTTGGTCAAATATGTTGTTTGTTACTTATTGTTTGTACGGAGTCTGTTTACGTTACTACAATAATATTTGCGCTATGGATGTGGTTCGACGGTTTCATTGTAGGAGGATATATGTAAGTAACGGCACAATAATCTTTACTACAAATAAATTTTTATTCTTACGAGACTGCACGAAAATCCGCATTCTGAAAATTTAATCGTTATTCTTTTTTCTCTTTTGTAGTGTAAATAACTTAGACATCGCACCATCATACGCCGGTGTATTGACTGGAATATCAAACACATTTGGTAATCTTGCTGGAATTCTGTCCCCTACCGTAGCTGGTTACGTTGTTTTCTATCAGGTATTACGTCTGAAATACTTGTATTTTTCAGTTTATTGTTTATCTCAATTTTTTATTTCTCCTATCACAAAATAATTTTAAATTCAATAAATTGCAATTGTTTTACAAAAAGCCGGATGTAGCCTCTTTATTTTTTTTAATTTACGGAATTTTTCGTAAAAGAAAAGCATACGCTAGGCTAAAATACGGTGTCTGTATGACATTTCGACCTGACCACTTTTTGTTACGTCCGTATTCGGAGGTAATTTCGATTTTGAGAATGTTTTCCGAAACATTAATTTTATTCGCACATTTATTCTATAAATTAGAATATATTTTTTACTAATATTCATATTATTAGTAATTTTCATAATTTCGATTTATATATTAATAATTTACATAAATGAATTTCCGTATAAACATTAATAAAAATTATATATATTACTAATTATAATAAAAAAATTTGCATAAAATATCAATGAATTACCTAAAAATATGAAGCAGCAGATTTTTTTTTTTTAATATAAGAATACCCTAATGATCAATATTAATTTCAAATTTCTGTTTTTTTCCCCGGTTCTTTGTGTATTTATAATAACTATTTCAGTTCTAACGGGGGGGGGGGGGTTAATTCCCAAAACCCTCCCCATGGACATGACCTTGAGTAGAATGTGCACTATTTACCATTAACTATAACATGCCTCTATACCGTTAATTATAAGTAAACTTCTGTGTTTATGTTCAAAATAAAAATCGGAGAAATGTGTTAAATTTTGGGACTCTGTCAACAACTCGTACAGCTGAGCAGGATTCTCCAACATGAGACACATGCTATGGAAAAAAAAAAGATAAACTCAATTAGCTTCGCTAATAATGAGGAATTAATAGGGAACTCGCAAAAATAAATGTATCAGATCATTAATAAGTTAAAAAACGTAAATGAAAAATATGTATAAACTTTTGATGGAATATGTATTTGAACAACACACCTATGGTTAAACATGTTTAGAATTTTTACTTAAAATAATACAAAATACATTTAGCAGATAGCAACTATATATAAGGGCCATCGGGAAAGTAGTAACCGTTTACGCCATATGGAGCGCTGGCAAGTAGAAGAGCCGCCGGACAAGTACCAATACGTTCAGTTGCATTTCAGCTGTCTGTGTCCAAAGTTACCTCTCGCTGGTATTAACTGTGTTGATTCTGCGGGTGTTTATAATGTTCAAGAAAATTGAGAACGTCGTCAGTTGTGAAGTTAAGGCTGTGATTAGATTTTTCAACGCAAGAAATGTGCGACCTTGCGACATTCATCATCAATTGAAGGAGACAATGTTGTGGAACAGTCGTCTGTTCGGCGCTGGTGTCATAATTTCAACCTGGGAAGAAGAGAGAACACCATGATAACGACGTCCGTGTTGCAGCCATACGCGTGGCTTTTGCGAGGGATCCACCTTGCACAAAGTTTTGAATAATGCAGGTGGTCTTTAACAATTTCATGAATAACTGTTTGTGAAACATTACGGAAATGTCGATTAAATGTGTTATCTTTGTGAATACGTTGTGTTGAATGCGCGTTCACATTAATATCATTTCAGCGATTAGAAACCGGAATAATTATCTACCTACATTTATCGACGTGCAGGTCGTATAAATCAGTTAACTATTTCGACGCTTATTACTATTATGATTACATTTCTATTCATATTCAGTTATTACATCATATTACTTACTATATTAAGATTAAAATATATTTAAAATGGCAAAACCTGGCCAGGATAATACAGCTAACGTATCTAATTCAGCACTAGCACATGCTAATAATAATGTTCTTCAACAGAACTATAAACGTACTCCAAACGAACAGTTGCTATTCATCGAATGGCAGAAAATTAGTAAGGAAAAAAAAACAACTTAACGATGCGTTAGCAAACATGCAAAACCGCATGCTCGCGCTAGAAAAAGAAATAAAAAGCTTGAGAAATAAACAAAGTGTGAATAGCCCGGCTATAGAAAGCGCCTCTAACCCTGTATATAATACAGATGAGGAAGAATTAGCTAAGGAAACCGAGTGGGTTAGAGAAAAAAGTAAAAATAAAAAACGGAAATTAAATGACTCGCTATCTCCAATTAAACAAAATTCAGTTACCCTGAGTGTGGATCAAACAAAAATTAAAAAGATATCCCCTCCACCAATAATAGTGGAAGGAATTAAGAAGTATGCTGAAGCCTACGAAAAAATAGGGGAAAGCATACCTAAAGAAAAATTCAGTACCAAATTATTAAATGGAGATAAAATCAAGTTTAACACAGTAGATGGTGAAACGTATAGCGCCATGACTACTATGTTACAAAAACTTGATTGTACCTGGTACTCATATGAGAATAAACAGACCAGACCAATTAGAGTGATGGCAAAAAAATTACCGCACACATGCAAACCTGAAGCAATAGTCGCTGATCTACACACTAAAGGGTATACAATTATAGAAGCGACAAACAAAATAAGTTGGAAAACTAAAGAACTATTAGACATGTTTATGTTAACTTTTAGTGCAGAAGAAGATATTAGAAAAGTTTACGAAATCCAAAAAATTCTTGGTTGTAAAGTAGAAATACACACACTAAAAAAACCTAAGCTAATCCCTCAGTGCAAAAAGTGTCAAGGTTACGGTCACACACAAAAATACTGTCATAAAGAGCCGAGGTGTGTTAAATATGCCGGGAAACATCTCACCATAATATGTGATAAACCAAAAAGTACTCAACCAAAATGTATACATTGTGAAGAGGATCATCCAGCCAACTATAGAGGTTGCACTGTAGCTAAAGAGCTGCAGAACATCAAAAACATAAACATGATTAAAAAAAAAAAAGGAAAATAACGTACCCCAACAGAATAAACAGACAAATAATGCTAAAGACTTAAAATTACAACAAAAACCTACTCAAAGCAAAAATACATACGCTGCTGTGACAAGGGCCAATAAATTAAATAATGAAGAACAAAATGAGGAACTAAAACAAACGCTACAACTCATTCTAATAAAACTTGATAAGCAAGAAACACTTATCACTAAAATTGATGAGCGACTTAAGAAAGTTGAACATGGCACCAAGGAAGCCATTTCTAAAAAGAAAAAATGATGGCTAGGACAAAATGAGGAACTAAAACAAACGCTACAACTCATTCTAATAAAACTTGATAAGCAAGAAACACTTATCACTAAAATTGATGAGCGACTTAAGAAAGTTGAACATGGCACCAAGGAAGCCATTTCTAAAAAGAAAAAATGATGGCTAGGACACTTCGAATTATGGCATGGAATGCCAATGGGCTATTACAACACCAGCAGGAGTTGCAACTTGTCCTAAACCTGGAAAAAATAGATGTATGTCTCATTTCGGAGACACATTTCACTAAACAATCATACATCAAATTCAAAGGTTACAAATTATATCACACAATACATCCAGAGAATACAGCCCGAGGTGGAAGCGCAGTTATAATTAAAGATGATATTCCTCATTTTGAGGAAGTAGAATATTCAACTAAAGAAATACAGGTTGCAGCTGTGGGTATCAAAACTAAGAATATTACAGTTACCGTGGCTGGAATATACTGTCCACCAAAATATTCACTAAAAAAAGAACAATATATATTACTCTTTAAGCAAATGGGCGATAGATTTATTATTGGAGGAGATTTCAACGCCAAAAATACTCAATGGGGCTCAAGATTAACTACCGCTAAAGGTAGGGAACTCCTATACGCTGTAAGAGAAATGGAATGTGAAGTCCTATCAACAGGAAAGCCGACTTACTGGCCTACAGACCTTTGTAAAACACCAGATTTAATCGACTTCTTTGTATGCAGAAACATATCAATAAACTACTTACAAATTGAGGAAAGGCATGATATGAACTCGGACCATTCCCCTATTTTGCTAACATTAAGCGAAACTATTATTCAGAAGGAGAACAGGCCGGTACTAGTTAACAAATATACAGACTGGGAAAGCTTTAAACAACATTTAGAGAAAACAATAGAACTAAAGGTTCCCCTAAGGAACGAAGAAGAATTAGAATTAGAAATAGAAAAATTTGTAACTGACATACAACAAGCAGCTTGGCAAAATACTCCGAAAATTAAGAGAAAAACACAGGGTAGAAATTATTCAAATGAAATTACAGAGCTGGTGACTGAAAAAAGGAAAGCAAGGAAACAGTGGCATCAAACAAGAGCTCCAGGGGATAAAAATAAATTAAATAACCTCACCCAACTATTAAGAAGGAAAATTCAAAAATTGAAAAATGAAACAATAAGCAGTTGTTTGAAAGAGCTTACAAATGATAGCAACACTGACTATTCATTGTGGAAAATTACCAAAAGAATCAGAAGACCCACCACCCATACCCCACCAATAAAAAAAGCAAATCGAATGTGGGCTAGAAATAATGAGCAGAAGGCCCAAACATTCGCTGAATACCTAGAGGACATATTCCAGATACAAGAAGAACAAGAGGATGACAAGCTGCTAGAAGAAGTAACACAAGAAGAAAAAGAAATAAAATTAACATCACCAAAAGAAATTAAGGATGAAATTAAACACAACATCAACCATAGGAAGGCTCCAGGCTATGACCTGATAACTGGAGAAGTATTGAAACAATTGCCGAGGAAAGCTATCGTAAAGCTTACAAATTTAATCAATGCAGCATTTAGGTTAAAGTATGTACCCAGATTATGGAAGGTGGCGGAGGTTATTATGATACTAAAACCTGGTAAGCCTCCATATGACACAACCTCTTATAGACCAATTTCATTATTGTCCACAATATCAAAACTTTTTGAAAAAATATTACTTAAAAGGATAAAACCAATTATTGAGAAAAAAAGGATAATCCCTAATCACCAGTTTGGATTTAGAGAAAAACACTCGACAATAGAGCAGGTACATAGGGTAGTCAATGTTATTGAAAACACACTGGAAGAAAAAAAGGTGTGCTCTGTAGTCTTCCTAGATGTAGCAAAGGCTTTCGATAAAGTCTGGCATAAAGGGCTATTGTATAAAATTAAAACTATTTTACCGAGGCAATTCTCTGAAATATTAGAATCATACTTAAAAGAGAGATATTTCAGAGTTAAGCAAGAAGACGCTTATTCCGACTTCAAAGAAATAAAAGCTAGAGTTCCTCAAGGAAGCGTTTTGGGACCAGTACTTTACCTTCTATATACCAGTGACCTACCAGAATTAGACAGCAGCATCTTAGCAACGTTTGCAGATGATACGACCATACTAGCGGTAGGAAAAAGCCATGAGGAGTCATTGGAAAAATTGCAGACTACATTATCAAAAATTGAAGAATGGACCAAAAAATGGCGCATTAAACTAAACGAACAAAAGTCAACACATGTTACTTTTACAAATAAAAAAGTATATTACATACCAGCAATTATCAATAACAAAATAATACCACATGAAAACAAAGCTAAATACCTTGGCATGACTTTAGACGCCAAGCTTCGTTGGAAAGCTCATGTGAAAAAAAAAAGAGAAGAACTCGGATTGAGATATAAAAAGATGTACTGGTTATTGGGAAGAAATTCTCAGCTATCATCATACAATAAAACGCTAATATACAAACAGATACTTAAACCTGTATGGACTTACGGATTACAGTTATGGGGGTGCACTAAGCCAACCAACATTGCAATAATACAGAGATTCCAAAATAAAGTGCTCAGAAATATTGTTGGAGCACCGTGGTGTATTAGAAATAATGATCTCCATAGAGACCTGAAATTTGAAACCGTGACTAGTGAAATAAAGAAGTCCGCAAAGAAGCATGAAGAAAAGCTTCGTTATCATACCAACGAAGAAGCCAAGCAGCTACTACAAAATAATGATTTAGTGAGAAGACTCAAAAGGGTAAAACCTTTTGAGCTCATATGAATGTGTCTGTGATTACATGGGTGTATCGGTATGTATATTTGTGTGTATGTATGCGTGCATATGAGTGTCTGTGAAGTAAATTCGTTATATACATAAGGTATTATGCCTATGCATAAGTGCGTGCCTATGTAATTATTGTATCTATTATATATGTATGTACGTTAAAAATAACTAAGTCATACAAATGTGTAGAAGAGTCTTAATATGTGTAATATATTTAATAAGTTAAGTCAGTAATACACCGCTCATTAGTCCGTTTAGACTAGATTGTAGTTTTTAAATAATAAAGAAATTTATTATTATCTAAAAAAAAAAAAAAAATTACGGAAATGTTCACAGTGATCTTATCAATTGTAACGCGCCAATCATTCTTCGCGAATTCGTTCATTGAACTCAGCAGTGCGTCTGTAATGACTGATGGCCGTCCTGAACGTTCGTCATCATGGTGTTCCCTTTTATCAAATTGAAATTACAACACCAGCGCCGAACAGATGACTCTTCCACAACATTGTCTACAAACAGCTCCTTCAATTGACGATGAATGTTACAAGGTCGCACATTTCTTGCGTCGAGAAATCTAATCACAGCCCTAACTTCACAACTGGCGACGTTCTCAATTTTCTTGAACATTATAAACACTCACAGAATCAACACAGTTAATATCAGCCAGACGTAACTTCGCACACAGACAGCTGAAATGCAACTGAACGTGTTAGTACTTGTCCGGCGGATCCACTACTCACCAGCGCTCCACATAGCGCAAACGGGTACTACTTTCCAGATGGCCCTCGTATAAGCATGTATTAATAATATTTAACCAGTAATACACGTTCCCCAGCCTAGTGCATAATAAAATGAATTTCCAGTAACATCAGTGCTGCACTAATGCACTATTCTCGTGAGAAATTATGTCCTTGTAAAAACTGAATTCCCATGTAGAATAGTTCCGATTCAACAAGATGGTTTTTGTTTGACTTTAATATTAATAGAACCTCATTGTTTTCGTTCGCGTTATCGGCTAACTATTCGTTCGCGTTGTGCTCTTATCAGCAATTAATTGTGTACCGATTGTATTGCTTTCTATATCGGCTAACTCGGTGAGATCGTTCTTATTTGTCTTATCTTATCTTCTAATCTTACTTACTAGCCGTGTTTAATTTTCGTTCGATTTATCATTTGTCACATAAAAGTTGATTTTTCTGCTCTTATTTCATTTTATTTTATATTACTTATCCTAATCAATTTCACTTGGTAAATGAGTTCGTCTAGCGGGAGCCGCTCGGCGGCCTCCTCCAAAGCTGCTAAACACACCAAATCAGGTCTAGCACTGCAGATGATGGAGGTTGATGCTTCAGCAAACCGTAAACCGTCCGGTCCTCTTTCGCCGGTCGCGTAAATCGCCAGTAATGATCTGCGGTTGTCGCAACCCGATTTGTCGACATTTTCTACCTCAACTAACAACAATAATAGAAATAGTTTAAATAGAAGCTGCGGTAATAGTATTGATGATAAAATTAATACGAATAATGATACAGCTAATATTACTACTATTGAAGCTATTAAAAACTTTAACATAAAAAATGCGCAAGATAGCATTCATAATACTAATGACAAGAAGAATAGTGGCAACAGTAATAACAACAATAATAATAATTTCTATAATACTAATAATAACTGCAATAATAACAGTAATAATAATGGTAGCAATAATATTAATAATAATAACAATAATAATAATAATAACAATAAAAATAATAGTAATAATAAACAGTGGCAATGCCCTCTTACTCCAAGTCCCGATGAAACTCCGAAACATGTCGGCTCTTTTTAATATTTTTAAAGTATAATTTTCTGTAACAGATGTTTTTATAAATTTTTAATAAAGTGATAACACAGAAAATGGACTTAAACATTTATGACTCATTTATAAATCTCTTATCCTCAAAAAATTCACTGCTGCTACGTTCATTGATACCACCTCTGCCATTGATAATGTCCATTTACCTTCCTTGCATGACAAAATGCTCTCCATTAGCATTCCTCTCCGCTTCAACTCCCTAGTTATTAATCTTTTCCGTAACAGGATAATTCACCTTTTTACTCTCTCTCTTGACGATTCCAGGGTGGTTTACCGAGGCCTCCCGCAGGGATCATGTTTTAGCCCTACTCTTTTCAATATGTATTTTCACAGTCTCGCTATCCTCCGAGTTTCCTCCACGTCGTTATTCTATGCTGATGATATTCTTATCTATTCCTCGTCTTCGGTGAACGCGGAGCTAAATAATTCTCTTGCTATTTTGGAAAATACGTTATCTCCTCTTCATATTTCTATCTCACCTGAAAAATCTGCCTCGACGGTTTTCACATTCCGTTCTTATAACCGTTCTTTAGTTAACCTTTCCTTTCGCCACCTTCCCATCCTTTTAGTCAATTCCTTCTCTTATCTCGGTATTATTCTTAATAGCACCTTATCCGTTCGGGAGCATATCAGTTATATGTGTACGTCCGCTCTCAAAAGGCTCAAAATGGGGCGGTGATCCTTACACTACTTATGTTATATAGGTTAATAATCCTTTCCAAATTTGACTATGGCGCATTCCTGTACGCTAGTGCTCCCAAACAATTTCTTCGTAAACTTGATTGCTTCCAAAACTCATGTCTTCGTATCTGTATCGGAGCACTTAACTCCTCTCCAATTCCAGCCATTTTGGCAGAGACTGGATTCCTTCCTCTTTCCATTCGAAGACTCTTATTAGGTGAAAGATTTCTGATTACACGCCTCCCTATTACTAATTCTAAACTCCTAAGTTTTTATCAATTTATTTCCGATAACTGGCGTTTCTCTCCTCGCAAAATTCCTATATTATCCTCGATCTCTTCTCGGTTTATACTCTTCTTGCCTTTTGTCCTCCCGTTCACCAAACCAGCTTATTTCATTTTTAATTTCTTTGAATTCAAGCATTCTTCGAAGTTATTTGTTCTCTCCTCGGACATTAAATCTCTTTCTCATCCTGCCGTTCAAAACGAATTCAATCACGTGTTATTCTTATACTTCCCTTCCCATACAATTATCTACACGAACGGTTCGAAGTCTGATGTTGGCGTTGGGGCTGCGTTCATTATTCCCGCGCTTACTTATTCCGAATCCTTTCGGTTACTCTCCTTTTTCTCTATTTTTCTTGTCGAATCCATGGCTATCTTGCAGGCAGTCCTTTTTATATCCTCGAAAAATAACATCTCTAGATTCTTCCTATCCTCGGACTCGAAAAGTGTTTTATTGGCTATCTCCTCTCCCTTTTCTACTCTAGTCACTGATCCCATTATTCTCCAAATTCGCCTTTTAATTTCTAATTTATTTGTATCCCGTTCTGTTGTTTACTATGGATTCCTGGTCATTACGGCATTCCTGGCAGCGAGTTAGTTGACTTGCTGGCACGTTTGGCGGCGACCAATGGTATGTTCATTAGTAGATTTCCTGCTCAAACTTTCTACTGTCTCTCTTATCGTTCCCATACGATTTCTGGACCGGATTCTATCCTTCATTCTGTACTAATCCTCGATCTTTTTACCTTTCTGTACAGCCCTTTCCTTCCTCTCTTCCCTGGTTTAATACTTTCGCCTACCTTAGTCGTTCGATTATTTCCTCTATAGTTCGCCTCCGGTTCAATTATAGTTTGCTTCCGGCTTCCCTTTTCCGTTTCTCTATTGTTTAATCTTCTTTCTGTTCTTATGACCCTCAGAGCTCAATTATACCTGCGATGCAAATCACGTCTTGTTCGAATGCCCCTTTATTTCCTCCGAACGTGCTACTCTGTATTCTAATCTTCTGCGCCTTGGCTTTCCTACTCCTTATAGTGTCCACTCCATTCTTGTATTTCCCTCTCTCAATATAGTTCCTCTGTTAGCCTTCTTTATCTCCTCAATTTCTAATCT
This sequence comes from Icerya purchasi, assembly GCA_039619475.1. Classification (NCBI taxonomy): domain Eukaryota; kingdom Metazoa; phylum Arthropoda; class Insecta; order Hemiptera; family Monophlebidae; genus Icerya; species Icerya purchasi. Next base: position 388,604,128 of record CM077116.1, read on the forward strand.
TTTCCTTATATAATGTACAATTCTCTGCGTTGAGTATGTTCCACTGTTGACGTGCCCAAAAAAAAAAAAAAAAAAGAACTTTGCTAAGAATACCAGTATTGTAGTAACTGAAAAGTATCAGGTGAAAAATGATTTACTGTGAGAGGTGATACGAAATGAAAGAATTAAAGAGTGAAGCGAAATTTAAACAACCGTAATTAGTAAATATTTTTAAAAAATTAATAAAAAAAACTTGTTTGGAAAAAACTTTTATTTAACATTTACAATATTCGTTTGCTTATAAAAAATAACTCGCATTTTTGATAATAAACCGTAACGAAACTAAGGAAATATTTTTAAAAAAGTGTATTTCTTAAATCCATAAAGAAATAAAATGTTTTTTTTTTGTTATAATAAATAGATAAATAAGAAATAAAAAAATAGTTTTCCTCGAATGGTAATTTTAAAACAATATCGATAAAAGCGTAGTGCGTTAAATTTTTACGGAAATATTTATTTACTGGAAAATGAAAACCTAATTACATATTCTTGCGACAAACTGATTATACTAAAAAAAAAAAAAAAAATGTTTTCTACTTTACTGGGGAATGTCTCAAGTTGATTGATTTAAATAGACATCAAAGTTAAATACGAGTAAAGGTGTTCAAAAATTAAGTCAGTGAAAGTTTAAATAATTTCAAAGAACGAAAAAAGAAAGAATATAGAGGACAGAGGTGTTGAATAAATATTTAACGTTAACTTAAGCGATTGAACTAGAAAGATTAAATAGGACAATAGCTGGTTGAAAAGAAAACTACAGATTTTTAGTTTATATGTCAGAAGTTTTAGTTAATATAAAGTGTTTCATCACTAAACGTACCTGTTTATTTGTTTGACAAGGGATAGTGACCGCAAAGGAATCTGTAGAAACTTAAAATGGTTAAATAATTAGTTGAATGATAAGTAGCATATTGCTACCAAATAAAATATATATTCAATAAAAAAAACTCGGCTCGAACTCAATCATTTATTATATTAAGTAATAATCCAAATTTCTGAAAACTGATAATTTGTAAAAATTGCTGATTTTAGCATTCTATATTGTTTTGGGAAATACACCGAACTAAAATCTGTATTTTTTAAAGTATGATGTAATTTTCAGGATAGAAAAAACTTTTTTAGATTTTTTGATGTTTTCTAAGAGTTTTGAATTGGCGAAGAACACTTATGTACTTATTAAGACGTCAAACAATTTTTAGAGGATGCGGAAATTTTTTCTTTAAAAAAAAAATTTATTAGAAAGTCATATTACATTATGGGATTGAACGGAAGTTTCTTTTATTGCAAAAAGTATACTTTAAAGAGAAACGTAACTTTTTAGCGTTTAACTGCGTTACTTTTGTAAACTGAAATGGATGTCCCATCCACTTGATGGCGAAGTATGAAATTCATACATATGTAAGAAATTTTTGTTAGTTTTAAACTTAATTAATTTAATTTAGCTGAAATAAACACATTATATAAGTTTTATTTAAGCTTTATGATAAAACTAAATATAATTACAATTTCTTAAAAATTGTAGGATACTGTTAATTAATGTTACAGGGCATTGTTGGATGGAAAACAGTATTCATTATATGTAGCGTCCTATATACAATTGCTTTCTTATTTTATTTAAAATTCGCGTCCGGAGAAGTACAACCTTGGGCAAGTAAAAGTTATTTGGAAGAGAAAAATACTGATGCGAAATGAAAATTATTCGAACATTTATTCTTTAACAAACTCGTTATAGATTATTATATATTACTGCTCTTTTCACTATTATTTATTTTTCGTTTTCCCAATTAATTTTTATTGTAATCGCTTAATTTACTGAATCATATTAACTTATAGACTAGCTGTTTTTTTTTAAATAAAAATACGTACGTCGATTATTAAATTTTGAATTGCATTTCTTTCCAAAATGCTAAATTAAGAAAAAATGAAATTTTCGTTAATAGTTCTAAAATCGCACGTTATGGTTATAGTTACATATAAGAGTAATTGTATTTAATGAAACTTAGAAACTCTATAAACGTTCGATTATTGAGATACGTGACCAAAAATTAATCCGTGACGACCAGTGGAAGACCTCGTTTTAATTTAAAAAGAAGTCTAGGTAAGATCAAATGCCTATGGATACATTCCGAAACACAGTCGAAAAAACCTCTTTTCTTGCAGTCGATACCGCATCTATAATCTTATAACATTACTGCACTGATGAGTGGTTCGAAATCCAAATTGATGTGGTGCGATTGTGCTTTTTTCTTTTTTTTTTTTTTAGTTCATCAACGAAGACATTAGACCGAGAAATAGGCAGAAGGAGAAAATAAAGTTCTATTCCTAAACATTTGAAAACATATTTTGGAGACAGGAATAACAGAAGCAGAAGGAAATGTGAGAATATTATTTTATTTTTTCTCATAGGCCAACAGCACGACGGCGAGAGGAAGTCAAATTCGACCGTAAAGGACGGTATCCTGAAGAAACGCAAAGAGGGCAGAAACAGAGCTGTCCCAGTCGTCCAGGAACAATGTTCTGGAGAAGCTTGAGTAGTTTTGGCAGACTAGGCGAGTCGTCGCGATAGCCTAGTTGCTAGAGCGCTTGACTTCCGTTATGGAGATCACGGGTTCGATCCCGAGCGACGACGAATTTATTACAAGAATAAATAAATAAATAAAATAATCGCTAACAGTCACGTGGAAGGCAATGGCAAACCACCACGTTCAACATCATATGCGCGCTAGGTCAGTACACAGCAGACCCACACGGGACTGCATTGGTAGCGCGATAACAAGCAGCTACTACGAGTTCCGAATGTAGTCTTGCGTGTGTACACCTGCGTTGCATATAACAATTGCCTAGTACACTACCTATGTCTGTACAGCTGAAATGTACGAATAGGTAGTCGCTGACGCTCAGAAGCTGAGTATGGCACTATAAAGAAGAAGAAGGCGAGGGGTGTGAGTGAAGAGATGGCCATGAGTGAGAAGAGTATGGCCGAGGCGCACACGTGCGAGAACAACTTTTTGTCTCCTATCGAATGAAAGGTTTGATTTCCATTTGCCAATAGAGGGTTTTAAGGAGCGAAGATGGTAGTGACTGAAGTTAGTCCACTGTTGCTGCCATCGTTCTTGTAGTTGAAGTTTGACGGTGCGTCAGAAATTGGCTAAGGGAACTGGAACGTTTGGAAAGTTTATAGCACTTTGTTTTGCGGTTTTGTCAGCCAGGTTGGTGCCTATGCGTTTGTGGCCGGGTATCCATGCGAAGATGACATGCAAAGGCGGGTTTGAGAAGAACAGCTGAGTGATTTTTTTGGCGAGGGAGTGTTGTTGATTTGTCCATTGATTTTGTAGACTCAATAGGGAAGAGTTAGTAGCAGATATTTTTGGTTGCAGGTTTCTTTAGGGCTTATGCCGTTTACAGCCAGGTAAAGGGCATAAAGTTCTGCAGATAAAATGGAGAAAGAGACATGGGCGTAGCTAGTGGGCGGGCAAGGGTGGGCAGTGCCCACCCTAGGAAACTGGTTGCCTTCTCTAGAAGAATCGTCTAAAGGTCACACGGAGAAAAATTTGAAAAGTGTAAAAGTACAATGTACTTCGAAATTGATACCGTGGTTATCACAATAATTTCCTATGCGCATGCAGGCCATCTGACGACATGCTCCAAAATAGATTTTCACATAAGTCTTTCCTGCATATAGAGAATGAAATAGTCAAAAACACAATAACTTCTGAGGCATTAATCGGTTCAGCGAAAAACCACAGAAAATTGAAACTTATATAAGAAATGTATATAAATCATTAAAGTATATTATAATAAACTGTATCTTATTTTGAATTATTTTGATTCTTTGGAAAGGATTTGCACAGTATTTAAAAATTAAGTGATCTGTAAATAAAGCCCTTTTTTAAATAAGCTGTTAATTATTTCGGTTATATATTTGTTTAAGTTATTCATTTTATATCAACTTTTTAATACAATACGATTATATGTGTGCAAACATGTACATATACATATACAGGGGTGAGCAAAAGTCAAGGTGCACTATTGAAAACTGCACGTGTGCGTTTGCACGGTTGGAGTAATTCAATAAGGCTATTAATGGCGATGCAGAATAAGGTGGGGCTTAGGAGAGCACCTTGAGGAACCCCATTTTCTAAATATATATATTATATTCAGCTGGTCAGCTGTCCCCTTAGGAAAAATGTTTAGTTACGCCCATGGGAAGAAAGTAGCAAACATGACTGAATCCTTCAGAGTGACAGCGCATCCGATGATGTTGAATACAAATGAATATCCATGGAACTGATGGAGAACTTCTTGAAAGTTTTGGCGAAGTACGAGCGCTAAAGTTTCTCTTGAAAGAACGGCAAGAAAAAGATCGATGTTGATACAAAAGTTGGACCATGGGGGTATAGTTGCAAGATGAAAGTGTGTTAGTGGGGTAGTTGAAGATCGAGAGAGTTTAAAATTTTTACTGTTTTGAAATGGAAGTTAGAAGCTGCATAGGGAGCAGATGACAGAATTCTGGTAGTGGCTTTAATTGTTAGATAGTTGTCCGTACTGATATGTGAGAGGTAGTTAAGAGCTACATATTGACGATGCATGGTTAGTGGAAGCTGATTGGCATAAACCTGAAGGCTGGATATAGGAGAAGACCGAAGAGCTTCTGTGGTTATCCGAAGAGCTCTGTTTTCTATTACCCTCAATTTGTACAATACGTGTTTTGTGACGGAGAGGTAGTTTGAAGAGCCATAGTTCAATTTAGATCGAATCAATGTATTATAGATTTGGAGAAGGGTGGTAGGTGTGCTCCGAATCTTGTTTCGCTAATTTTGCGTAGGAGATTGAATTTGGGATTGCACCTGTTAATCGGGTCAAAGATTTGTTTCTGCCAAGTAAGTTTTTCATCAAATCGAAATCCTAAATATTTTTCTGTGGAAACCTTGGGCATTGGTTTGTTGTGAAGCTTCAGATTAAGAAAGTGATCACAGTTACGAAGTCTGCAGAAATGAAGAGCACGGGTTGTTGTTGGTGAGAACTGAAAACCATTCCTGGTGGTCCAGTTTGAAATTCTGTCGACAGCGTTTTGCAGCAGGGTTTGCCCTATGTTTATTAAATTGCAATGAACTGTGATTGGTAGATCATCGGCGAAGAGGGCAGCCGTAACTCGAGGTTGGAGTAATTCAATAAGGCTATTAATGGCGATGCAGAATAAGGTGGGGCTTAGGAGAGCACCTTGAGGAACCCCATTTTCTAATGGTTGAAATTAGGGAAAAACTCCATTAACTCTTGTGCAGAAGAATCTAGAAGTGAGGAAGGGTTTGATAAGCTGAGGAATATGTCCGCGAAATTCCCATACGTGTAATTGTTGTAGGATTTTGCAGTGCCACGTGCGGTCAAATGCCTTACAGCAGTTAAAAAATACAGCGAGCAGGTGATGACCTTGTGAGAATGAATCTTGTATGGGAGTAGAAAGAGCAAGCAGTCTTTAGTGCTTCTGCCAGGCCTAAATCCACACTGAGAGTTAGTGAGGAGATTGAGAGATTCGAATTGCCAGATCAGTCCTCTGTTAATAATTTTCTCAAAAGTTTTGCCTAGTACCGAAAGTAACGAGATTGGGCGATAGTTATCGGGTAGAGTAGGATTTTTACTCAATTTAATCAGAGGTAGAAGTAAAGTAGTCTTCCAGCAGATTGGAAAGTATAATAAAATAAACTTTAATAACAAACAATATAGATCAATAAATTAGATAAATACCTATTTAGAAACGTTTTCGGGCATAACCCATCATCAGCTAACACTAACTTAAAGGAAACTTAAAACATCCTTTAAGTTAGTGTTAGCTGATGATGGGTTATGCCCGAAAACGTTTCTAAATAGGTATTTATCTAATTTATTGATCTATATTGTTTGTTATTAAAGTTTATTTTATTATACCATTTTAACAAACAGGATGTATTCACCTACATTTAGATTGGAAAGTGGTAATTTGTCCAAAGAGTGGTGAACAGTCTTAAAACTTGGTGAAATGATTTTTCCGGTATAGAAAGAAGCATTTGTCAATGAAAGCTATCCGCGCTCCAATTTTTGTAGAATGGATTGTTTGCTAAATTCTCTACAGGTACTTAGATAGTCATATGGTTCGGAGTTGTCTGACGATAAATTTAGGGTGGAGTTACCGCAGTTGATAATTGAGTTAGCTTAAAGTAATAGAGCTGTAGTATCCATCGACATTGTTATTATTAAGAGTTATCGGGGATTTTTCTTTCTTAGTTTTGTGCAACAGCAAATTTTGAGAGTAAACCGAAGATGAAGATTCATGACTGAAGTGTGTGGAAAACAAATTTGCTACCTCAGAAGGTTCAGTTATTGGGCAGTTATTTGTTTTGATAGGTGGGATTGATGGAATGGTAGAAATGTCGTTTATTAATTTAATTTTAACCCAAATTGTTCGCTTGCATGTGTTTTGAATTATAGTAGAAACAAAGGGTGCCCATGCTTTCTATCACGTGCTGCAGCACAGGCTTTCTTAAAAGCAATGAGATGAGAGACTTGGTGGGGAGATTTATATCTTCAGAGGGCTTTTTTCCTTGCAAAAATCGCCATACGAACTTCGCTGCACCACCAAAGGACGCAACGTGGGAGTAGAAAGGGTCGAGATTTGGGAATAGATACATTGGCAACAGCAGTTAGTTTATTTGAGAAAGTTGTAATATTTTCTTGCACTGAAGAAGGAGGTAGAGGCATGGTTCCAAGGAGAGAAATGAAAATACTCCAGTTTGCTTTTTGATAATTTAATTTCGGGGACCGTGGATGAGAAATTGCATTAGTGTTGGACGAAAAAGATATGAGGATGGGAAAATGATTGCTAGAGAAAGTGCCTTGTAGTACGGAGCATTCACATTTAAGATAGAAAGAAGAGGAAATAAAGGCAAGATCAATAGTAGAGAACGAACCAGGGGAGGCATCTAGGTGTGCTGGAGTAGGGATTTTGAGTAGCAGGAAGTCGCTATTTAATATGAATTTGGAGAAAACGTTTCCTCTTAAATTATGGGTATTGAATACCCAAAGGGTAGAATGGCTGTTAAAATTCCCAAAAAGCATGATAGGGTTAGGCACACTGATATAGAATGCGTTAAGTTGGTACGTGGATATGGACATATCGGGAGAATTATATATGCTCACGATCGATATAAGTGATCCTGATAGTGACGGGAGGTATACGGATACAGCCGTTGACTGAAAGATATCTGGCGCTATAAGGGGCTATGGTGTATGGAATTATGAACCAATATCGCAGTACCTCCGCTAGGTTTGGTTTGCGAGGGAATTGAGATTGTGATATATTTGGTAGGATTTGATACAAGGGTGGTGAGACTTTTTGAAGAAAGTCTGCTGCAGGCATATAATTGCTGGAGAATATTGAGAAATCAAAAATTCTAATTCGGCGAGACCAGGAAAGAAGCCTCTGTAGTTCCATTGAATAATTAAGGAATTACAACTATTCCTTCTACGCACGCTAGTCGGTTATACATTTAACAAAAAAAAAAGAAAAAAAAACGGATCAAGAAAGCGAGATTAGAATAAGAGTACTTAAACATAAACGAACGATATACGCAATAAGTTCGAGGCTTGGCATGCGACGCGTGCTTTTAGAATCCGAGATTATGAGTACTTTATGAAAAACCAGTGGCAAGAAAAGAAAGAACAGCACGAAGAGTAGCAGTAAATTCTACATGGAAAATTAAGCAAAAGGAAAGAAGTTAAAAAGGTTCAGTATTCGGGGCAGGATAGAAAGGGGCAGACGGAAAGATATGGAGGAGATCAAAGAATCTATGAGCTTTATAGCAGCACAGTACGAGGACAGTCGAGCGATTAATTCCGGCTTATTAAACGAGGTCAAACTTTTAAAAGAGCAAGTTACGTCACTTACCGAGGAAATCAGAAAGAAGGACAGACAAATCCAACAGTTAACCACAGCTTTGTACAAATTAGAACAGTACGGAAGACGAGATAATGTGGAGATACATGGAGTAACCGAGACGGAGAACGAAAACCTTCCTCAAATAATATCAAAGATCGGAGGCAAAATAAACGTTAATATTGCAGAAAATGATATTTTGGCAGCCCACCGACTACCCTCAAGAAACCTCAAATTACCAAAACCCATAATAGTAAAGACTACTAGGAGAGTAGCAGATCGGTTGCTTGAAAGTAAGCGGGGTACAATTATTTATGACAAAGACGTAACGAATGCAGAAAACAGCACTAATAAAATTTTCATAAACGAAAATTTATCGAAATTTTACAAAAACCTTCTCTGGCAGACGAAGCAGAGGGCGAGAGCATTAAATTACAGATTTACGTGGACTAGAAGAGGAAAAATTTTTGTAAGGAAGGACGAAGAAGAAAGAATTTTTCATATATGCTCGGAAGAAGATTTAAATAAACTGTTATAATTACAGATTGACGAAAAACCGGATAACTGTAAAACGATAGAATTAAATAAATTTATTCCGTGGCTAAAGTTATTTGTATTTACGTTGATAGACCGATAGCGTTACTAATAAGAATAAATATGATAAAAATGGAAAAGTATGCATGTGGTACATTAAATACGATAAAGGATTTATTTGTGTGTAAGAATGAGCATGTGAGAGCGTGCGCTCCGCGTTTTACGTTACCGGCCGACCAGGCGTTGTGTATAGAGTTAGAGGTAGAACTGAGTTTTCGGAGGAGTAAGAAAGGGCGTAAGGTAGTGCTTATCGCGAACCGAGCTGTGTGTGACGGTTGTGTTGTTGGCTGCGATATTTACTACACAGTGTTTCGTTGTAAGAGGTGTTTTGCTGCTGTTGATAGAGCGATAGTAGGATCTAGTACGAAATCTAAGAACCACGTTAGCAGAAATAAGTTAAATGAACGGGGCATGAAGGGTGAGAGGAAGTGTGCACATTCTACAGTTGTAAAGGCTGGCCGGAAACGTACTCTTAGGTTAAGGGGATTCTTCTGGTGTTGGTAATTTTTATACTCACTGTTTCCTTCTTTTGTATTAATAGAGCTATCATCGGTTTTAAGATAATATGTATGTGTATACGTGCGAACTTAATGTATATAGGTATAATAATAATATAAATCTGTATTGTATAAATAGCAATTTAAAATGGAGAGATCAGAATCATGATAAATTTAGTAAAAATTTAGATCACAAATTACAAATGGTAGGCAATAAAAAATTAGACAATGAATAAAAAAATCAAGTAAACCGTATGACGTCATTAATACAATTCTGCCACAAAATTAATTGTGGCACCTACGATCGCATGACAGAGTGGACGACAGAGATTACGAAAACTTGGAACAGAGTGGGAGGATCAATAATGACATTTTTAACATAACGCACCTGAATATTAGAAGTTTAAGACGAAACTGGGATGAGCTCTTAGCACACATTCACAATCAACCATTTACAGCTATTGTGCTCACTGAAGTAAATTTAAACGACGAGGAATTAAAACTGTATGAGATAGATGGATATGATAAATATGCCCTGGGGAAGCCAAGAAACTACAACGGTGGTATATTAATATTTGTAACAAAGGAGTGGAATTCAAAATTATTGTTTACGGAAAGTGATGCTTACGATAATATAGTAGTAGAAATTATCATATTTAATAAATTAAAAATCACTCTATTAGCTATATATCGGTCACCGAGCAAGAACATTGGAGACTTCTTAAGAGGAATCGATGAGGTTCTCAAAAGGTTGGGACGGGAAACGAAATATATAATATGTGGCGACTTTAATATTAATCTTGAAATAAGAAATTCTGCGGCAGCAAATTTCTTAAACATTATAGCAGAGCACGGGGGGATCAGATTAATCAAGGGAACTACACAGGAAGAGATAAGGGGAAATTGTTTGACAAAATCTTGTATTGATAATATCTTTATAAAATACACAGCTGATGAAGTGGTAGCTGGTATTATAAAGACAAAAATCTCTGACCACTACCCGGTTAATTGCGCTTTTAAAATTAATAGTAACAAATTTATTCCACATACTTTAATAAACAATAGTTATATAAACGAAATTATGTTAAATGATAAAGTGGAAAAATATGATTGGCAAAGCATACATGAGAATGCAAGTACGGAACAAATTACAATAAACCTGGTAAACGTTTTCAAAAATTGCTATGAGGAATGTAGGTACACAAAACAAACAACTGCGAAAAGAAAAAATGTTCCCAAGAATGAATGGATGAATAGGAAAATATTAAATTATATTCATATAAGAGACTTGTATTATAAAAGGTGTAAAGGAAATCGCTCAAACAGACGGTACAAAGAATTATATAAGAGATATAGAAATCTAGTCAAATACGAAATAAGACAGGCAAAAGAGAAATATTATATACAGGAATTACAAAAAACAGACAACGATATGAAAAAAACCTGGAAAATAATAAACAAAATAGTCTGTAAAAAGAAAAAAGTAATGCCAGATGAGGATTTACTCAAGAACTTTGGTAGCTACGATAATGCAGTCAACGTATTCCTAAATTACTACCTGTCCACAACAGGCAATATGAAACATTTCTGTGATAATAAACTCTTGAATATCGAATCAGAGAATGAAATTAATATATCCTTGTACATTCCAAGAGCTACAGAGGACATAATTGAAACAATAATAAAAAAACTTAATCCGGATAAAGCTCAAGGATACGACGGAATAAGGGTAAAGGATATCAAGAAACACTCAAAATTACTAACTCCATTACTAACAAAAATGATTAACCTTTCTATAAAAGAAGGAATATTTCCTAGTGAGTTAAAAACCGGTATGGTGCGGCCAATTTATAAAAGTGGAGATAAAAAAAAGTGCGAAAACTATAGACCGATCACATTAATTTCAGTCATAGCAAAAATAATTGAGCAGTACGTGGGAAAATATTTGAAAAATTATTTGGAGGAGAATAAGTTGATAGATAGCAATCAGTTTGGTTTCAGAGAGGGAAAGTCAACGATATTATTACTTAGAACATTAATTTCAGATATAAATAAAGGATTAGCAGTGGGTAAGCAATTTCTGATAGTTTTTTTAGACCTTACTAAGGCTTTTGATCTAGTGGACCAAGAAATACTGATTGAGGACTTAAGAAAAATGGGAGTAAAAGGGAGGTTTCTAAAATGGTTTCAAAGTTATATAAGAGGAAGAGAATTTTTGGTAAAGATTGGGAATGAACACAGTAAAAAAGAAATAATGAACCACGGAGTTGGACAAGGGACAATACTGGCACCAATACTTTTCTTGATATATACGAATTCGCTATATCGATATATAAAGAATTCTAAAGTGTATGTTTACGCAGACGATATCATTGAACACTCCGACATAGGAAGTGCTGAAAAAATGTTACAAGAAGATCTCAATAATTTATGCAAATGGGCGCATGACAAAAAATTATTAATTAACCCTAAAAAAACAAAAGTGATACACATAAGAACACCAAGCCGGTTTAGAACGTTCATCCCCAAATTAATTTTACATGATACAAAGTGTCTACACAGTAAGGAAAAATGTAGCTGTGGAAAGTTGGAAAATGTGAATGAATTTAAATATCTTGGGGTAATATTAGATAAAGGACTAACATGGAAAAATCATATAGACAAAATCGCAGGAAAAGTTAGACAAACTATCCCAGCATTATATAAATTAAAACAATGTATGACATACAAAAGCCTAAGATTATATTTCGAAGCTGTAATAATGTCCAGAATTAAATACGGAATCGGAATTTGGGGTGAGGCGAAAATTACAGAAATGAGGAAAATCAACAAATTGCAAAAAAAATGTTTAAAACTAGTCCTACACAACAAGAATAATTCAGACGCATCAGATAATATCACTTGGTGGAACAAAAATAATGAAATGTCGGCAAAAATGTTATATTATTACAGCAAATTACTTAGTGCTAAACTTGAAAATAGGCAGTTATCAACTAAAACGAGAACGTACATAACTAGAAATAGCGACCGACCTTATTATGTACGACTCAGGGGAATTAACAATAAAATAGATAATGTGGATGAAGAAGTATTAATAAAATTAATGGAGAAGATACCAAAGGAAATCCAAAATGAGGAAAAACTAGAGATATGGAAAAACAAAATTAAAATTTGGCTGATAGCATGGTATAAAGAACAATAGAAATAATAGTAATAATAATAATAACAATAATAATAACAATAATAATAATAATAACAATAATAATAGCAATAAAAATAATAATAACAATAATAATAACAATAATAATAATAATAACAATAATAATAACAATAATAATAATAATAAAAATTTTGATATACGATTGGCTACGATCCTCAGTTTTAAGCTGCTATTCAGAGTGTGGTAACTATATAAAAATTTTATTATACCATTGTAATATATAAGCTAATATATTAAGATATCTAAATAGCAAATAATATATTAGATAAATGTATAATTGAGAGTGTGAATTTTGTAGTATAGTATTGCATAAGATAATTAACTTTGTAATGTAACTTAAGTTGATGTTATATTGTATAAATAAACGATATAATTATGTTGGGAACCCACAGACGGGCTAGTGCCTTGTGGGACCCGCAAATTATTTAAAAAAAAAAAAAAAAAAAAAAAAAAAAAAAAACAACACTATTTGGCTCTTTGGAACCGTCAAGTGATATGTATAGGAAAAAGAGAGCTTAAAGCAATGGAAAATTGAATTCTGGTGAAATGTTGAGGAACAGTTTTAAATTACTGGGACGAAGTTAGAAGATGACTGAAAAAATTGACCTAAAATTATTTGAGTTTTAATAGAAACAAATTACCATTTATGAAGGAAAGAAAAGTAAAAAGAAACAAGTGAAGAAGAATAAATCAGCAAGCGCTTAATCAAAAAACGATAATCAAGGTAGTACCTATAATAAAGATAGGAGGAGTGTAAGATTCACCAAAGATAGTCAAAACCTGGGTAGATTTCAGGGCACTAAGGCAGAAACGAAGGCAAGTATTTCGAACGCGACTTAATTTTAAAACAAGAGACCTGGAGGTATTATAAATAAAGCAATAGCAATCAAGGATAGAGCGTGTAGAGGAGTTTTAAAACCTGAGTAGGATATATGGATCGTCTTTAAAATCAGTGTGAGAAAGGAATTTTAACAGATTGAGCTTTTTGAGAGAGAATAGATACAGATGATTAATATGATTGTGAAATGAGAGACTGCCGTCGAGAAAGATTACTTAATAACGAAAATAGTTTACAAGGAACTCCATTTAAGGTAGGACTAATAAAAGAAAGATCAAAAGGACGAAGAGTAAAGAAAACCGACGAGGATTTAGAGACAAATATAAAGAATTACGATCTAAAGAGCAAATGAAAACATCGCCAGCAAAGAAAAACGAAGTAGAGTTAAGAGGAAGAGAGACAACTTCTAGAATAGAATGCAGTTTATCCGTGATGAGTTTTTCAAAGACTTTTGACATGTATAAGCAAACTGATTGAACTTTAAAAGGATAGGTTGGACTCTGGTTTTTTTATTTGTGTATCATAAGTATTACTGTTTTTTTTTCAGAACTCCGGGTAATATCCAACTGGTCTGCAAAAAATAATTTTTTTTCTCTCCTTCTGATTTGCACGCATAATTATCACAAATTCGATATTTCAGAATAGAAATATAGTATAAAAAATTACAAATCACCTATACACTTTTTTTAATGGAATTTTTCAATGAAACCATTTTTTGCTTCAAATTTAAATTAAATATTTTATAACTGATACAATATTAGATAAAATTTGTTACAAAACATCAAAAATCATTAAATAATCTAATAACTTGCTGTTAATAGTATTTCACTTTGTAGTTTTCTTCCTTTTCATATTTTCTATTGGAGTTTCGCGACGAATCGACCAACAAAAATCGGCAAGCATTATTTCTAATCATTTCCCGTTGTAGCGCCTCTCTATGTGCACTATATCTTAATGAACCCTTTCACCATGTTCATCTGATACTGTTCCAAGATTTGCGGGGAAGAAATCTAAGTGAGAGCCTAAAAAATGAATTTTAAGGGACATGTTGCATTTCAGAGCTTTATATGCAGAAATAAGTTCTTGAATGATTTCCTGGTAGTTTTCACTTTTTTTGTTTCCAAGAAAATTATGACACACTTACTTCTACGAAAGCGGTCCATGCTCTTTTTTCAGCTTTATTCAACGTACTTATAACATTTGAGTCCTTCATAAGCTCTCGTATTTGGGGACTTATAAAGATTATTTCTTTCAATTTCGCGTTGCTGATTCGAGGGAATGTGGTTTTGAGGTATTGAAAGCCTTCACCATCTCTGTTCATGGTTTTTACAAAATTTTTCATAAAACCCACCTTTATATGGAGTGGTGGTAAAAAAATCTTTTCACTTTGAACTAAAGGTTCTTCTTTTACATGCTTGACTCCAGACATCAAACTCGCTCTTTTTGGCCAATTTTTCACTACGTAGTGTTTATCTCTTGCGCGACTGTCCTACTCGCATAAAAAACAACAGAATTTTGTGAATCCTCCTTGCAACCCAGTTAACATTGCTACAACTGTTAGATCAGCACAGATGTTCCACGTGTACTGTGAATATTGAATTTTTTCCAATAACAACTTCATATTTCCATAATTTTCTTTCATGTTTGTTGCATGTGCTAGAGGAATTGAAGGATATTTATTGCCATTGTGAAGTAATACAGCTTTTAAACTGATTTTGGACGAATCAATAAAAAATCTTCATTTCTCCGACCCTCGAGGAAAACCCATTTCTTGTAGAAGTCCTTTAGCATCATTAGAAAATACCAAATCACCCTCTTTGATGAAATAATTCATAAAATCTTTTCGTCTGTTACAAAAATATGAGACCTTCGTATTTTCATCTAACAAATTCCATTGTTATAATCTTGATCCGAGAAGTTGAGCCTTAGATTTTGAGAGTCCTAAATCGCGAACAAGGTCATCCAAATCAGACTGCGTAAGAAGACGAGGTTTTGTTAAGTTTGTATATAATGATGAAGAAGTAGAGGAAATACTCGATTGACTAAGTTTAGGATAAGGGTCTCTGATATCGTTCTCTCTCTTCCTATCAGTGCGAGTCGTTTTTGTGCGTGCAAATACGATTTGAACTTAATAGAGCACCGTTAATGCAAGAACGACAGACAAAATATGTATGTAATTTTGAGCTGGTAAAAAAAAACATTTTCAATACATGTATTCGTGGTATCAAAAAATGGAAAGCAAGTCTGGATTCAGCACGTTAAACTGCTCATATTCATCATATATTTATTTAAAGGAGGTTTTCGTTGCAGACCAGTGTAATAAATGCGTTAAAGATGTAACAGATTAGGATTGATTTTTTTTTTTTTTTAGGAGCTGAAGTAAAGTTTATCAGCACTCGGTATCTTTTTCTTTAGAGTCCTTCTGAGACATCTGAAAAGCTCCTTTGAGAAGAATGTTTTGATTCTTCTTCTATTCCTCAATCTTTCGATTGGTGGTCAATCTTCTTGGAAGTACTATGCTTAGAATCGCGATGCTTTTAAATCTCTAGCTTGCGCTTTCCGTTTCATTAACTGGTATTTTCTTTGGTGTCTTCCAATATTTTCCTAATGAATTTTTGTCTCGGTTTTCCCCTTGGTCTTTTTCCATTTATTAATCCTTCTTTTATCGTTGTAGGTATCTATTATTTTTTATAACATGCTCAATCCAATTGTACCTTTTTTCTCTTACGGTCCTCATTAAGCATCTTTCTTCATTAATGCGTTCGAGCACTTCCATATTTCTAATTTTACCTAGCCATTTAATTTTCTGCATTTTCCTCCAACACCATAATTCGAAAGCCTCCAGTTGTTTTTGTTTTCCCTTATTTATTGTCCTCGTCTCTGCTCCGTATAAGAGCACGCTCCATTGATTAGAATTTCTAATTGAAACGGGAGTTCGAATAAAATCATTACATATTTTAGGTTATTGTCTTCGTTAGAATCAGTGGCTTAACTCAGCATATTTAAATGATCTCCCCCTGTGTGTGCTGTAATGACCACAGTAGTTACACACAGCACTTACAATTTAAAGGGGGGGAAATGGATTAGGTCAAGGAACTGTACTGGCTTCTATCTTCTTTCTAATATACATCTGCTCATTACGCAGGTATATTAATAATGCAAAGGTATATGTTGTTTCTGATGGTATTGCCTTATCAACTAAACATAAAAAGTTAGAGGTGGCAGAAAAATTATTATAAGAGGATATAATTTTAGTAAATAGGCACATGATAGGAAGTTATGTACAAATATAAATAAATCTGAATTATTACATATTCGAAACAGTACTGAGTCCCGACCATCGAAACATCCTTCATAATAACGAATGCTTACCAATGAAACTAGTGACACGGTTTTATGTTTATGTTCACCTTTAGAAAACGTAAACGATTTTAAATATCTAGGAATATATACATTATATTCGTATTTCACAATTGCACATTAAATTTCATATAGGACAACATGTAAAATATTTACACAATAATATTGTTCCTCTAAAATAGCTGGTCTATAATATTTATTAGACACTAACTTTTAAGTATCAGAATAGGCTGTATTATTTTTTTTGAATTTCTTAAACATGTACATTACAGCTTTATTTAAATTTTTTTGAAGATAGAAACATTCTATTTTTACAGTTTATTGAAACAGCTTGGGACTTCAAATTAAGGAAATTAATATATTCCTGTTGCATCCGAATTAGGTTATTTTATTTGTTAGAATTTTGAAATATACCTTTTTTCAAGTTCTAATTAGTAAATTCAGTTCTTTGAAGTATTTTAGTGTTGTAACATTTTAGGTTTTTTTTTTTTTTATTGTTATTTATTTAAATCTTATTATATTTATGTTTTTTAAATTTTTAACGCTCATTTTGATTTTTAAAAATTTTGGCATAACAATTACACATACTGCATATGTATCTAAACATTTAGCGGGTGAAAATTTGCAGGAAAATAAACGATTTCGAACCGTTTAGAGTCTCCTGTTCATATGAACCGATGTTTTATGTCTCGTTGAATCGTTCTTTCGATATAGATCTACACCACTGTTAACCGGAACTCTTTATGGCGACATTAGGTTCTTTTTTTATTTGACCAGATTTAAATGACGCATAAAAAAGGTTCTCGGAAAATGAAAATTTCAAATTTCTGCTGCATGTAGTGAGAACAGACGTTCCCTTGTCGGTGAAATGTATATCAAATAAACTTTCAGTAACGTGGACATATTTTTATTTTTTAAGAGTGTTTTTCCATACAGATTACCAATCGTATCCTCCGAAATTTGTTTTTTCAATTACTAATGTCATTTTTCCATTCAACTCGTTCATTACACATAAAAAGGTACTTCAATTCATCATCCATTTATATTCATTTTTAAATTTACGAAATTTATTTGGATATTAATGTAAGATATAGCTCAATAATGCATTAAACTTTTTTCGATAATTTTTAGTATATATTCATCAAGATTCGTAGATATAAACATTACTTCACTTTTTAAATATTAATGTATCATAGTCATCGGTTAATATGAGATATAGTAGAAAAATTGCTAAACTGACTGACTATATCCTTCTTCAGCCAACTTTTCCCCTATCATCTGAATTACCTGTATTACCAAATTGTTTAAATACATGTAGCAACTACAATCGTTTATCCAATTTATTAATATTATCCAAATAATCGATATGTGGATCTCCAAGACCTAATCCTCTATCAGTACTAGATGTATGTTTCTTCAATGGTTGATCTTGACGATCTTACGAACTCTGCACGTTAGATTGAAATAAAAGGAAAATGTACCTTTAATTATGCTTCACATATACTGTGGAAGTTTATAACGGAATGATTGTTTAGTAAGAGCTAACTTTTATTTTTGGATCGATAGCCGAGGGCATTACCCAATATTAGATTATATTAGTGAGAGAGACGGAGAAACAAATAAAAATTGAATGCTACTGGAGATAGAAGAAATGAAAGACGCTATGGTAGGATTGATCGCCGGGGATGGAAATAATAGAGTAAATGAAGCGCTATGTCAAACCAAGATTCAGGAGTTGTCTATAAAAGTAGGAGCGTTTCATTCGAGAATTGGACGTTCAATATATTATTTTTTTCATTTGATATTGGATATACTGACGAATCGGTTAAAACCAGTGCCCAAATCGTTCCTTTTTAATGGCGTTATTTATTAACTTACATCTAATTCTTATTTCAAAGACTAAAAAAAACAACCGAGCTAGTTATAAAGTTGCTGCAAAACTTTTTTTCATTTTTGTCCTTTTCCAGGTAAATAAATGTGATGAACCAAGATTTTCAGTTTTTAATATTAAAGCCAGACAAAATACATAATCTAGGTCATTAAAAAAATCAACAAAAAACAGTGTTCTCGCCTCATTTTTTTTATCATTTATAAAAAAAAGAAAAGGTGAAACAAAACAATTGATTTATTCAGTGCATCCGTTTATTGCAAAAATACAGTCAATTTGTATTACATTTAATATCAATTACTTTTTATTAACTTTCATTTACTGAGTAAATTGTGTGTAATTCAATCTCTATCAAATCGTATGTAGAAATGCATCTTGCTTCGAGAACTTCCGTAATTACACTACGGAACTTCGCATAGTCCGCACACAAGTATGAGTCTTCCGATAAGAAGACGATTATATTGTATTGATCTGTAAAAAGAATTTAAATTATAAAGTAAAATTAATTAACAAAATTTAAACATTTACCTATTTTGATGCTAGTTTAATCTAATCTGTTATAAATTGTTTCTTAATTTTACCGAATTTCGTCTATGTCAACGTTCTCCAATAAAAAGCATTTTTAAAATGTATTTTCAGTGTTCTTAATGATTCAGGTAAATAGGTGGTTTGTATTAATGGCTTATTTCTATACCAGATCTTCAAAACGTTAAACGTAAGTGTCACACAGATATGTGGAAGACTAATAACCAATATTAAAACCGCTAACTATGGTGGAGAGGTGTAATTTTGTTGGATGCTCGGTTATGCTAGACGTTATGTAAATGAGATGGTTGATCGTGAAGCTAGAGTAGCTGCAAGAATACCAATGTTTTGGGAGATTTGACAAATCAAAAGTAAGTATTTAGTTATGAAACCACACCCCTTCTACACAATTATCATGCCCCTTCCACAACAGTCTCTCCAGTAGGAGTTCAATACTATACTGTCATGTTTTACTCTAACTATAATTCCTGGTTTGTTGTATACGTATGTTTTCACTGTTATGAACCGAAAGCATTTTACCTCAGCAACTCCTAAACCTCCAAGCATCCTAAATGCTTTTTCTGCAGACGCCATTGCATAAGCACCTTTAGTCGGTAACACACTGAACCAAAACAGGTTTAAGGGGAGGATTTTTCTAACCGATTTTAATAATTTTTCTAACCTGTTCATTTTTTTTTTTTTTTTTTGAGCATGTCAGCTAAAAGGACGTCACTCAATCTAACGGTATGATAGTATTAATGATTTTATAAAGGAAAAATATTAGAAATGGAACATACGAAAGAAGCTAACAAAGGAATAACCAAGGGAGACGGAAAAGAAAGGATACTGTGAGCACTATAGGGCGTAGAGAGGCTAAGACGCAAACGACCGGAATACAGTATCGCGCGTTCTGAAGAAATGGAAGGACATTCAAGCAAAATGTGGTTCGCATCACAAACGAAGTTTGCTTCTGACGGATCAAACGGACAAGGAGGAGACTGAGTAATGGAGAAACGGAAGAGCGAAGGAGGAAGCAAGCTGTGGTTTAACCGAAGTCTAATTATGGATGAAATAGTTGACCGTCTCATGTTGGGGAAATCAAGAAACCACGGAAAAAGAGGAAGAATGGGTTGTATGGATAAGTAAAAGGAAGCAAGATTGGAAAAAGAAGAAGAATAGAGATCAGACCAACAGTCGCGGTGGCAACGAGAGGAAAGAGGAAGAAGACTTTGAAATGCCTAATAAAGCGACCGTTTAAAGTAGCCGAACGTGCCAACGAGTCGACTAACTCGTTGCCCAAAATTCCGCAATGACTAGGAATCCACAATAGATCAATACGGACAGAGCGGGAATGAAATAGATGTGAAATTAAGGAACGTATGTGAAGCACGATAGGATCAGCGGATGGTTTAGGAAAGGGAGTAGCAATGGCTTGTAAAACGCCTTTTGAATCAGAAGATAAGAGAACCTTGGATATATATTGTTAGAGGAGGCTATAAAAAGGATTGCCTGTAAGATTGCAATAGATTCGGCTAGGAATATGGAGGAGAACGAGGATAGTTTGAACGACTCAGAATAGCCGAAATCCGGCAAAGTAAAAGCCGCTCCAACCCCCAAAGCTGATTTTGAGCCATCTGTAAAAATTAAGGTATAAGAAGGAAAGAACGAGAATAAAACATAGTTAAATTCGTTATGATCAGTGGGAGAGGGAAGAGACTTGACATACGAAGGAAGAAAAAGTAAACTGGGTGAGTAAATAAAACCTAGGGAATTATAGGTAAAATAAGGGCATTTGTTCATTTATGTTTCTATATTCACACGTTTTAATGTGCTAATGACAATACATTTGCTATTGCCTGACCAGCTGAACACTTTTCTAACCAATAATAAAACCTTTGTTTATGTGTATGTTGTCCTTTAGGATGTATTTTATTGTACCTGTGACTACCACATGCTAGTAACTGACTAACCCTGTATTGCCATACTCCCCATGTTTGTCCAAATAAATATATCTCTGAAAATGATTTTGTTGTGATAATTAGTCTAAATTAGATTAAATACTACGGTGAATCCGTATCGTAGCGTCATCTCACGAGTACAGGTGAATGTGTTATTTATTCGATTTTTAGTATTTCTTTTCTGTGACACGACACTTTTGTGGCCGGTCAGCTGATCCGTTGGCCAAGCGAGCATTGCTGGTTATTTCATATAGCGTGAGAATATGGCCGTGTGCGTTGATCGAGGGATTATCGCGCCGCAAGCTGGATACACTGATCTAGCCAGTGGTAAATCTCTTGCTCTGACAAGACAGGTAGATAAAAGATCAGATAACGAGAAGAATTGAATGGTAATTGAGAGTTTATATATATGCGGTTAACTGTTTAGCTTTTGCATGTTCTGTTAGTCAACGGACGATGTTTAGTCCGTTCATATTCCGTTTTTCAGGATTATCGGCGATTTTACTCTTTTGCCCCCGTTTAATTAACATACGCCATGTACCATACCTGTTTTCATTTAAATATATTGATTTTTCTTTCTCCATATTCGATCAATAAAGTAAAAGTTTACGTAATTATAAGTAAAATTTATTTAGTCAACGTCGAAAAGGTATAAGGCTTATTATCCTCACTAGTGCCCAGAAAAAAGAATAGTTTAAAAATACGATCCATTGCTGGTTTAACAGAATCGATCAAATTGAGTGGAATTTAAAATACTATCGTAATTCGTACAAATACTAAATTTTTCATCACTTCCTGTTCAAGCATATATTTTAATAAATATTTAAACTATGTTTAAAGTATCTGTTGTATTAATGTGATTTAAAAGATTCATCACAATGTACACGTATATCTAATCAAAATACTTGTATCAGTGTATTTGGAGGAGTGTGTTTGAGCTTTCAGATTTTTGGAAAGACTTTTCACGTGCATCTAAATCCGTAACACTAATATTTTGTAAGGGATACATTTTACGTTGTAGATTTTGGAAGCCATTTCACATAATACCTGCGATACTAATGTGTGTGAAGTGGTATGTTTCAGCTTCTAGATTTTAATAAGATGTTTCAAATACATCTGGACAAAATAATCACAGTACTAACTTTTTGTAAGCGATCATATTTCAGTTCATGAATTACAGAGGTTATTTCAAATACAGTTAACTAAAACAATCACAGTACACATAGGTTTATTGGGGTTTTACTCTTTTTCCCAGAAATAATTTTCTAGTGAGATGCTTTGTATTATTTAAAGCAATATTCGAATCAGCATATCGCAAAATTTAATACAGTAAATTGTGTAAATATAGTTGATTAGGAATTGGTATTTCATTCACGTAGGACCTGGTTCAAATCCCGCTGCTTCTCATTGAAAATAATCGGTCAGAATGTGTAATTCTTTTGGATCTATATCATACATATATAAATATTGAACAGAAAAAGACAAATGCAATCGGAACGACCACAGTCGAGTTTAAAACCGTCCTCATGTTATCTGATAGTAAGCTATTGTCCCCGAACAAGATGTTTATTCAGCACAAATTCAAATAATTTCCGAAGGGAATTAGCAAGAGCTGTAAAATGAATGGATGAAGAATTACTGTTTTCAAGGGAAAAAATATGGTAAGTTGAAAGAAACATTTCTATGTAAAAAATTTTATGTTCATATTATTACGGAAATAAATTAATGAATTAAAAACAATACATACCGTCAGCCAGAATGGCAAGATTGTTACACTCAGAAATGTACAGAATCGAAAACGTTTGCACTGTAAACAATTTTACATCGGAACATGTTAATTTATGTAAGGCAACGGTAAATAAAATTAAACTTAAACGACTAAAAATTATTAACACATTAATTATTTAATAAAGCATCTCCTCAGGCAGCATGCGTTTATGTTTTCTGCTATTGTAGGCCTAGAATGATTGACATGGACTCGTCGTTATAAGGCCGTTGAATTTTCCATGAATTAAGAACTGGATGAATTAGTTTATAAAGTGGGTATCGAGTTACTGAAGGATTAAAGAAATATCTAGAATGTAATGTTATAATAGAATATATAAACCTACCTGAACTTGTAGTTTTCGTTTTTTATGTGGTATATTTTTTTATTTCATAATTCTTTAACGAGGTCACATTATCATCATTTATGGTCTATATTATAGTTACAAAAAGAAAATGTATAAATTACCTTACATGTTAAAGTTTTGTCCGTTGTTCTGGGTTGTGAAATAACATTATTTCTAAAAATGCAAGTGTAGATACAGCGAAAACCGAAAAAGCAACTATAATGATTATTAGTTAAATTTACATATTCTTATTACGCTTAAAGTTACAGTTAGCATTTCTGTTAGTTATAACCGCCTCATCCTTATATTTGGAAATTTTATTTCGTCACTTACTGTTTCAACAACTTTATCAAAATAATAAAAGAATGTATCTGAATTTTTCCCTAAATTGATAATGTAAGAAGTGTTGTTCAGTTAGTAAATCATATGAGCAAAATACGTTTTTATAATTCGTTCAGTCGTTTTCGCATATGAGGTGGTAAGCAAAAACTAAATTTTTTTTAATAAATATATGTCCGTCTCCAACAGACAAATTGATCTAGTTTATCACTATGTTGCTACTGTCGCCGTTCATTTAAAAAACGTATTTGTACAAAATCCAATTGTGTCTTTACAGTGATAACACAGCATTAATAAAACGTTGTATGAATGCTTCAGTTATATAATCAGAATATAAGTGTGCAATGAGACTTGATTTATTTCTTTGGGAATGATTCAATGGGATAAGTAATAGATACTGATGCTTAGTACAAAATTGTTTAGATACATCATTTGTGTTGGAAAAAATCCTATTGAATATACTAATGATCTTCGAGTCCATAACTAGCAGTGGTTTTAGAAATTGGTGCAGTCAAAAATAACTAAATGTATGCAGTTCAAGAACAAATTGATTAATGTATATCTGACATACATTTCAAAAGAAAAATGATAAAATGTGACAACTTCGCATTTGCCTTGCTGACACACATTTATGTTACAACTGAGTCCACTTCATTGGTGGAAAATAACTAAGAACCTTTTAAGAGACCTATATAAGCGGTACATCCATTAAGAAAATTAAATCGAACTTGGGCTAAGACAGAATCAGGAAAAGCGGAAATATTGGCAAAACACTTCGCAAACGTATCCTAAGCGCGATCTACAGAGTTTAATAAATGCGATAAACGAAGTCGAAGTCCAGTATGGTTTGGCCATAAATATAAAGAAAACCAAATTCATGGTCGTTAGCAGAGAAAAACACGAAGACGCAACTGTGCAAATAGATGGAAAACAGGTGCACAGAGTGCCATCGTTCAAATAGCTAGGTGCAATGATAAACGAAAAAGGCGACGACGACGAAGAAGTACGTGTCAGAGTAGGGCAAGTAAAAAGCACATACGGAAAATTGCGCGCCTATTAGCATCTAGAAACGTACCGTTCAATCTGAAAATTAAAATAGTCAAGATCTGGTCGGTATTGCTATACGGGGCTGAGACTTGGTCGTTGAAAGTCAAGTCTATGAATCGTCTGGAGGCCTGCGAAATATGGTTACTGCGGAGAATGCTACGTATACCATGGATAGAAAAGGTCTCGAACGCAGAAGTAATGAAATGTGCCGGAGTAGAAAGAGAAATCATGGAGACCATTAAATCCAGGAAAGCTGCCTATCTGGGACATATTTTGCGAGGAGAGAAATATGTAATTCCAAAACTAATGATAACTGGCAGAATGGAAGGAAAACGGGGAATTGGACCAAAGCGGCACTCATGGCTCAGAAATCTGCGTCAATGGAATGGAATTGAAGACGCGGAGACCATTTTCCGACTGGCGGCGACCGGCGAACTACGTGGACAAATGGGATAGTGATCGCCAACGCGCTATGTAGCGTACGGCACCCGAAGAAGAAGATCCTAACCGCATTCTGAAAATACAACGTTAAACCGTGATGCTTACGATGTTTGTAAAGTGATAAAACTTACCATCTCCGGATGAAATTAATCATTTAGTAAAAACTCTAAATCTGTGTAAATCTCCAGGCTACGACTAATCACGGCACGCGTTTTAAAGGAATTTTCGAGAAAAGGTTTTAATTTTCAATGCGCGATAATTCGTTTACGGTATTTTTCTCTGCAGCTAAAACTGTCACAAATCGTCCACATTAAAAAATAAACCACCAACAGAATCAGATTCGTATCGATCCATCTCGCTACTGTCTGTAATCTCCCAGGTTTTTATGAAAAAAGCTGCTGCTAAAGCGGATGATGACAATTATTAACGACAAAGGCCTGATAGCGGAACATCAGTTCGGATTCAGAGCCAAGCATGGTACGATAGAGCAAGTACACCGTATAGTTAATACTATAGAGACATGCCTCGATGAAAAACAGTACTGCGACGCCGTGTTTTTGGACATAAGTTAGGCTTCCGACAAAGTCTGGCACGATATGGTCTATTACACAAAACTAAACGTCATTTCCGTTTCGAGTTATATCAGTTGCTTCGGTCATATTTAGGCGAAAGATGCACTTCTACGTGAAGTATGGGGATGACTTATCTGATATCTACCCGGTGTAAAAACAGGCGTTCCGCAGGGAAGCGTGTTAAGACCGCTACTCTATTTCCTTACACGTTGAATATTTCTACGCCCTGCAATATGCAGGTAGCGTCGTTCGCTGATGACACCGCGATTTTATGCTCAGATGTTAAAGCGCGTAACATCAATCAAGCAGCAGTTACGGAACTTTCATTGTGGTTTAGCTTGTGGAAGATCAAAACCAATGAAAATAAAACAACGCGAGTTATTTTTGGTAACAGAAGAATTATATCGACGTCAGATATAACCCTTAATGGTATTGCAATTACGCAACGCACAGAATAAAGTACCTTGTTATATATTTCAATCAACGTTCAACATGGAAGAGACACATAACAGCAAAATAGACTGAATTTAATGCAAAACTGAGACAAATGTACAAACAGGAAATCGGAAGTATCACTTAAAAATAAACTATTAATTTATAATCAAATCCTAAAGCCGATTTGGCGGTACGGTTACCCTTTGTGGGGTTGTTAAAAAAAGGGAGCAATATAGCGATTATCCAACGGGTTCAGAACAAAATCCTCCGGATGATTGTCAATGTCCTGTGATACATCGCCAATTTAACGCTACATGAAGATCTCAAAATGAAGTTTATTCCGGAAGTAATATCTGATGATGCAAAGAAGTGCGTTTGTAGACTAAAAATACACCCGACTACTTGCCGATCGGGTTGTTGGACAACTTACTGGACATTCGGCAGCTTGCCAGAATCAAGCCGGATGGACTTATCCTAACAGGGAAGTTTAATAAAATTATTTCGCTTAGCACTTATCGCCGGATGCTACTCAATGTCATTCACATCCATCACTGAAATTGTCAAATAACTATTACTAGCTAGGCGCAATTTAGCAGTTAAGTTTATAAAAAAAAAAATAATTTACTTTTTTTGATTAAGTGTCCAAAGTTCTCCTTCTGTATTGGCTTTCTTTTGTGTTCATAATATTTTCCTGCTTCTTCTATGAGGCCACATTTCATAAGACTCAAAATATTTCATGTTTTGGCTGTGTTTATAGCTGTCTCTTCTCCGTAAAACAGAATAGAATAAATGTAACATTTTATGAAATCTTGTCTAATTTTTAACTTTAAAGATCCATTTGTGGGTAAATTTCTCATCCCTTTAAAGGCTTGTCTTGCTTGAGCACACCTTCTCTTGACTACTTCACTTGGTTGCGGATCTTCTGTAATATAACATTTCAGGTTTTTAAATTTAATAACTCGTTCAACTTTTTTACTAGTTATTATTTTTTATTGCAGCATTTTGATATCTTTCCTGCTAACTACTATGAACTTCGTTTTATTTTCGTTATATGTGTCTAATTAAAAAAAAAAAAAAAAGATAAATTATTGGAAATCTTAACACGAATATCGTGCATTATAAACATATTAAAATAATTCATTTATTTGACTTAATACAATCCAGACAATTATTGGAAACGAAGGCAATAAATGCACAGAAATGTATTATTCATAAAAGCTTACTTGCATACAAATAGTCGTCATCAGTTAGCTCCAATGCTACAGTCCAATTATCCTGTGTAATTTCATTTACTGAAAGTAAACAAAGTTAAATTTAGGTAAGAAAATATATAAAAAAATAATCAGATAATACACGAGTGTGTTAATTATTGTACATGCTATAGAAAAAATGTTAATAATGTTAATTATTTCTTTTAGTTCATACGAATTATAAATTTCGTACTATGTGCTCCTAAGGTTACATTTAGCCTCCTGTGTATAATTAAAACCAATGTTACTATAAATACATTTAATGTATATGCTTGCCTAAGATTTTTTTTTTTTCCGGGTCCGTGGGCTGAGATTGTTTATTTAATTATGCATTTATCTGAGACATTTTTAGAGTCTTCTAAATCATACTGCTCGATGCTGAGCTGTGTGACTACTTATTCGTACGTTTTAGTTGGACAAATATAGGTAGTACTTAATTATTACATGCAGTGCGAGTGTACATGCAAGGCGACATTTGGAACTGATTGTAACCGTTTGTTGTCGCCTACAAACGCAGTCCCGTGTATTATCTATTCTATACTAACTAGCGTGTGTGGGATGGTATGTATGGTGGTTTGCATTACTTTCAACATGACTATCAGTGATTATTTAATATTTTTTTTAATAACTTTTTATCGTCACTTAGGAACGAACTCAAGACGTCTGTAACGGAAGTCAAAAGTTATCTGACGCAATGAGTGTCCTTCAGGCTATCAGTTTACCTCTTCCCCCTCCCTCTTCAGACTTAATCATTTTTCGTTTACGACCTCTCATACACAATCTTTCCTTTCATCACTCTATTCGCGTTGATCTGCTGTGGGTCCCTGGTCCTAGAGACATCGAGGGTAACGAAATGGCGGATGCTTCAGCTTAGGTTGCTGTCCGCTCCCGCTTTTACTTTAAAAAGATCCCCCTGTCTTTAAGTAAGAAATTTCACTTTAAATTTTGGTCGGATATGTACTCTTCCTCTTTTACCAACGATAGTTCCTTCTACCTCTTAACTCAACCTAACCTTCCTAATAATTCTTAGTTCTCAGAATTCCCTTCTTCCACGTTTTGTTTTTATCCTTATTATTCGCCTACGCTTCAATCACACTCTATTTCCCTCTTCCCGTTATCGGCTCCCTTTGGTTTTCTCTTCTTATTGTCCTCCAGATCGTAACGAAGCAATTGTTTATGATGCCGATCACATTTTATTTGAATGTTCTGTTCTTTCTGCGGGACGTTCTTCCCTTTATTTACTCCTTTTAAAGTCAAGGCTCCCTGCTTCCTATTGTGCTTCCTATATCCTGTCCATTCCGATTCAGCCTGTTGTTCCTGTCATTGGTTCCTTTATTTCTGTCATTTTTGATCGAATTAAGTTTTAATTAGTTAATTCTTCTTCCTATTGTTTCTGGGTGAGGTCCCTGGTTGACGAGCCCAAAAAAATAAATAAATAAATTTCAAAGTTCTAGCAACCAGGCTCTTACAACAACTATTTTTTAAAGTATAAAGTTTGGAGAGCTCATATACTTGTGTGTATGTTTAATGCTATGTGTAATTCAGTAATGCACATGTACGTAGTACAAAATGTTTATATCATAAATGTATATACTCCAAGTGCAATGATATATGTGCTATATAATAGACTGTTGGTGTATAGCGTGAATGTGTGTATGTGTTTTAATATAAGGATGTGTAGAACCTTGTAATGATATGTTTCCAATACTGCATTGTGAACTTATTCAATGAGTGGCACAGTGGCATATGTAAACAATCAGGGGCGGATCCAGAAGGACTGTTGGGGGGATTATGTAATTACGTGAAATCGTCTACGGTAGGCAATAGATTTTTGGGAAATACCCCCTGTTTCATAAAGAAAATCAAATAGCGACCTATATATATATATATATTTAAAAATGTTTTAAAAATACATAATTATTACAATTTAATTTAAATTTAGTTTTATTTTTAGGTGAAAAATAAAACGAAATTATAAAATTACAGCTAAAATGGTAGTTTAGAAACAGTAAGAAAGATAGTATTTTTATTAGACTTTACTTCTTTTATGTTTTTGTTAGTAATCCGATCCGATTCTTTGTTCGTGAGCAAGTTTAAATATATATATATTTCTCATTGAACTATTTTAAATTAAATTTACAAAATAAAAATTAAAAATAAATAAAAATCGCAAAAAATCGACAACAATTGTGTTTAAAATAAAATAAAAAGGGAACATCAATAGTTTTACTAGAAAATAGTATTAAATCCGTAGGTAAAATTCATACAAATCTTTTATAGCATAAATTAAGTTTCTCTGTTATACCGAATTTTTTCATAGAGTCTTGGGTCTTTGAAAGGGGTGTCTCTTATCCCCCCCCCTCCGTGGATTTGCCACTAAAACAACATAATACGCATGGCCGACCTAATTATATTTTTACACAATGTAGTGTTTTGTTTATGTAAGTTGCATGAAGAGAATAAATTAAAGGCAGCCAGGCCACAGAATAGAACTAGCTCATAAGTAAAAACATTTTGATCAGCTAAAATTTTTAAAAATTTTATTTTTAAATTGAACTTTTACAAGTTTAAAATAATATATATTCCATTACTGTTGTCACAAAATAATAATCAAAGCACATTTTTTTTTCCTGTTGGGGCTTTTTTTATTATTATTATTATTATTGTAAACATTCTTGAAAAGGTTTTCTTTTCAACTTCCGAATTTATTCAGTCTGTGTCAGTAAATTTTAAATTTTGGTACTGAAAAAGTATATTTTTGTTGCCTCTAGAATTCGAGGAATACTGAAATAAGTTATGGTTATGGAACCATAGTCATATTTAGAAATTATTTTGTCAGAAGAAAAAGAGTGGAACCTGTTTTTTTTTATTGTTTATTTCTTAAATTTAATACACCATTTTTACATGATTTCAAAGAATCTAATGAATTTAAAAAAAAAGTATTACAATTAATTGGTTAAACTGATACGACTTTTGACGTTTGCACTTTTTTGGCTTGCTTTTCCATTAATATTGCAACTCTCATACAGATTTTAATCTTGGTTACTCTCCTTGTTAACCATCAACTTTCAGATTATTTCATATTTAAATACTTTTTAACCGTGTATTTTCTGTTAGTATCATAATTTTTCGAGTAGATTTTTCTTTTAAAAAAATTTGTTGATAATAACAAGAGAGCATTAACGGTTTTCAATTTTTTTTCATATTTAAATTTTTCCAGTTGTGTACATTTAATTGTTTTGCAATTGCATACTTTTGAGTAAAATATTATATAGAGCGGAAATGAAGTGTGGCGTAAAGAAGAAGAAAGCAGACTTCAAATGCCTAAAATGGACTAGTAAATCTTTTTTAGCAGTATTAAAAAAACGGACATGCGTTTAATCTGCTAAATAACACACAAAACAATTGGAGAAAGTTTGTTGCATGAACATTAGATGAGCATTGGGAAACTTAATCTTCCCATAGAGAAGTTAGTTTCATTTGTGGGGTTCTCTTAATTCTATTGGTATACATTTCAGACTTCTTTTCATAATAAAACAAGAAAATAAAAAAAATTGTACCGTAAAACAAATTATTCTTACAAATTATATCATGAATCAAGAAGCTCTTGGTAAGCGTACTGTTGTTGCGAATGCTACTGTTCATATCATTTATTACCAACTTAAATTTTTGCTTGAAGATAACGGGTAGAGAAAGTACTGCTATCCATACTATACTAATGCACACTGACTAAGTGAAGATAGGTATTAAAGTGTGTGCAAACTCTGGGAGAAAATTATTTCATGTTTAAATATGAAAAATAGAAAACACAAATGTCTCCCCACTTAATGATACAAACTGAATAACAGGTTTTTACATTTTTGATCAATATAATTTAAAATTTAAAGTATCCAATATTAAGTTTGCAGAGTGGGACAGTTTTTATTTGTAAATTATATTTAGCTCTGAAGATATTTCACACAAAAATTTAATTTATTTTAAAATTAATTAAAACAGAAAAATTGTCAACATTTTCCTTTCTATTCATACAGATGAAGCAAACTGAAGAATTTACAAAAAGGAATACTCTTAAAGGTTTCAAGTTTAAAAAAAGTGGAATTGGACATCACTTTGATAGTAGCTCTTTTAAATCTTATAATGGATAAAGTTTTCTGTAAACTGCAGTCAGAACTAATTGATTTCAGTATGATGAAATACCGAATAGCAATCTCGAAACTACAAAAATGGTTTTCTTTTTCATATCCCCAAGCAAGGAAAAATATTCTAATATTTAGAACTTTGCTGGATAGATATTTGTGACAAACATTTTTAATTATAAAATAAACAAAATCTCGACTTTGATTAAATCAACAATTATTTTTACATAATTCAAAGACTATAAGAAAAAAAACTTACATGTATTTCTAAAGTAAATAAGAAAAAGCGATTGGAATTCGCAAAAAAATACGCTTCCGTTAATAAATCGTTTTGGAATGATGTTATTTTTACGGACGAGTCCAAGTTCAACATTGACGGAAGCGATGGAAAGCAAAGAGTTTGGCGCTGACCTAATACAAAATTTTTGGAGAAAAATTTAAATCCAACTGTAAAACATAGCGGCGGTAGTCTCATGGTTTTGGGGGTGTTTTGCGGCAAGTAGAGTAGACGCGTTGGTTTTTATGGAAGGCAATATGAATGCCGATATGTATATATATTGACATTTTAAAAAATAATCTTGCTTAAAGTGCGACTAAATTAGGTATATCGAAGTCATTTAAATTTTACCAGGGTAATGATCCGAGACACAAAGCTCGAAAGACACGAGAATGGTTACTTTATAACAGTCCGAAAGTGTTAAAAATGCCTCCGCAATCACCTGATTGCAACTCGATTGAGAATTTGTGGTATCACTTAGATAGACAAGTGCACGAAGCCCCTATTTTGAATAAAAATCAATTAAAAGAAAGTCTTAGGGAAGCATGGGAACAAATTCCGTCATATTACCTGAATAAGTTAGTTTCGTCGATGCCTGATCATTTGGAAGCCGTTATCAGAGCTAAAGGTAAATATACAAAGTATTAACAAGTTTCGGTTTGACTTTAATTTTATTCTATTGATCTAAATTTGAGCAAATTTTAAATTTCCGAATATTTTTGTTGCCCGCTTTTTTGAACTGATATTTTATTTTTAACACAAAGGCTGTGTTAATTTATTTAATTTTTTAATTTCATTATTATTTATGTGTTATGTTAGATATTGCACAACTTTTTTTTATTAATAAACCATTGTTTGTTCATTTATAAATTAATGATTTCCGAATATTTTTGGAACTCACTGTATATTATCTAACAAATTTTGATTTTTACATCATCGTTGCAATAAAAATTTATGTAAGGACGAGTTTTGTGTTACTCGACATAAAAAAATATGAAGTTTAAGAAAAAAACTACCAAGAAAACGGAAAACAAATTATGATTCACAACCTATATCTAAATATGCAGCAGCATATAGGGAAATGGTTGACAACAATCTCTCTATACGATCTGCTACAAAAAATTTTAATTTGAACCATGTCTCATTGAGTAGATATGTTATAAAACAAAAAAAATCAACTGAAGAACGATCTGTGACTCCCGTAACCAAAGGTTACCGATGCGTAAGACGCGTATTCAACCCAGAGCAGGAAAAAATATTTGCTGCATATATTATTAGGACGGCTAATTTATTTTATGGATTATCGTCCAAAGAAATACGAAAACTGGCATATGAATTGGCCATAAAGTATTTAATTAATGTGCCAGAAACGTGGATTATAAATCGCCTAGCAGGAGTAGACTGGTTTAATGGTTTTATGAAACGTAATTCGGAGCTTTCAATTCGTTGTACTCAAGCCTCAAGTCTGTCGAGAGCTACGAGTTTTAATGCTAATGATATCAAACTATTTTTTGACTTAGTGGAAGTTATGGATCAAAACCAGTTTGAAGCAAAAGATATTTATAGTATTGATGAAACCGGTGTAACAACTGTTTTAGACGTTCGATTATTTCCTCCACAGTTCACCTGCGGTTCAATCATAGTCTGCTTCCGGCTTCTCTTTTCCGTTTTTCTCTTGTTCAATCACCTTTGTGTCCTTTTGACCTTCCGGAGCTCAGTTATACCTGCGATGCGAATCACGTCTTGTTCAAATGCCTCTTTATTTCCTCTGAACGTGTTACCCTGTATTCTAATCTTCTGCGCCTTGGCCTTCCCACTCCTTACAGTGCCCATGCCATTCTTGCATTCTCCTCTCAATGTAATTCCTTTGTTAGCCTTCTTTATCTCCTCAATTTTTAATCTTTTCCTTATATAATGGACAATTTTCTGCGTTGGATAAATTCCACTGTTGACGCGCCCAAAAAAAAAAAAAAAAAAAAAAAAGAATATTTCTGCTTGGTTTGTTTGGAGCCTTCAGGTTCAAGCTGACCTAAAGAAAAATGGGTCCAATGAAAAGAATGTCGAAAACAGTCCCACGAGGAATGCACTCCACAAGAATTATCCTATATACGCCATAATTGTCTTTCTGAATAATTCATAAAGTAATTCGAATTATCTAGGCAATTCTTATTTTTCATTAATAAACATTAACTTTTTAGTTTGATATAGTGATTTAATATTTTTTTATTATTTTTAGTAGTCGATATGCATGAATAATGTAAAGAGGTATCAGTTAATTTTTATCGTTTATAATATATAAGAAATAAATATTTCAAATAGTCGCGTATTATTCATCATTGTTGTTTCAATTGTCCCTGGATTCTGTTTCAACCGCCCTACCAGGGACAATTGAAACATTTAAAGTACTATCAGTTTTTTTCCAATATTTTTTGACTATATGGGAATAAGACAAACATGTAAATATATTTACAAACCTTACACATTGTGCAAGCAATATACTATAAATTAATTTAAAAAATAAATATAGGTTGGCTGTAAAAAAAATAAAATATGAAAATTGTTTCAATTGTACCCAGTCACCCTTACTATCAAACTTGTTATAAAATTCATTATGCATAGAGTTTCTATATGACAATTGCATCTACATAATTAGTACATATTATTTTATCACCTTTGTCACTGATTATTATTTCATACCATATCAGTGTGTATGTTGTAATGTGTCTTATAATTATTTTTTGAAAGATACACATAGAATTGTTTAGAATATATAGCACTTTAATTCCAAGTTGATTAATTTGTGTTACACTACTTTTTTTTTACTTAAATTGTATACTTCTTATTACAGTATAACTTTTATTCTAAAACTGTGTTTTAGGGCAAAGCAGTAACCTGCTATAAAAATTTATGAAGTCACAGTGTATTAATTTGGCGACAAAAACATTTTTAAGTTAAAAGCAGCATTATAACAAGAAATATAGTTTAGGCTAAAACACTATTTCAACAAAAATTAATCGATTTAGTGATGAAATAATATATTTCTTTCCTTTGTATTGTTTTTTTTTTTTTTTTTTTTTTTTTTTTTTAATGGGCTCGGTGTTAACACTGACCCAACTACATGGACTTAGATCACCTACTCAGATTCTGTGGCGATCGGAGATATGGAGTATAAAGGAAAGAAGGAGGGGAATAACGGCTAGAGATGGGAAGAAATGTATTGTTAATAACTGGCCACTGAAAATCTTTTGATTTCTTCTTTGAGGGCACATGAAGTGTAGCACTTCTTTCAGGCACAATCAATAAACAATTGACTACCTTTCAGCAGATATTCACTAAGTTATTAATAAATTTGCACAACAACAATGCAGGTAAGTTGTTTCATCAGTTAGAGATGGCATATTAAAACAGCTGTACGATTGTTTGATGAGTGTAGTACAATTAACTACAATAAATAGCGTTTTTTTTTATTATCACTAAAGTAATAATTATTCTCCAGTAAATAAATTTCAAAAAAATTGTACATTAAGTCAATTTAGCCTTATTTAAAAAAATTTAAATCTACAGTTCATAAATATTACATAACTTTAAACTTAAATAAACAAACTACACCCTCACAACTGATTAATGGCTGTGGTCAAAAGATTTTAATACTTAATCATGGAATAATGTTATTAAACTTAACTGAATTTCACTTTGAAATTTGAAATATTTAAAAATTTCATACATTAAACATTTGTGTGTTATAAATAGCAAACATTTTTTTTTTTAAGTAATAAGAAAAATTTTAATATTCTGCTCTAGATTCCATTTACAATTGAATATTAAAAAAATAATAATCTAAAAATAAATGTTGAATAATAAAATTTAAAAAATATGTGTACCTGATAACAAGGTGGTCCAGTATGCCAGTTCCGTGTCAGACGATAAATCGAATTGATAAAGAAGTTCCAAACTACCTACACTGTGGTTAAAAAATATTAATTAATCTGTATAATCGTTTAAATGCATAACATTTCAATTTAAAAAAAAAGTATAAATAAAAATTATGAAGATTTTCTTTATACAAAGGCAATAATAATACATTTGTAAATGTACGCCTATTACAACTGACAATTTTTTTCTCAGAAGCTTGGGTAAAATATTTAGATAATCAGTACTTCTCATATTCTTTTTGATCTTTTTATTTTGGTAGTTAGTTCACTAGTTTATGGCGATATTTTTTCACAGAAACTTAGTAAAACTTTACACTCAATATCTTCAAATTATTCTTTCTTTTCAAATACATGAATAGTTTTCTGAGGTTAAGTGTGAAGAATTGAAAAAAAAAACTGTTTTAAAATCTGCAATATTGCCTACCAATGTTTTATTTCATTAGAATATATATATCAACATTTTTTGATGACTACGAGAGGCAAATAATAAAAGCAATATGAAGTGATTTCATTTAAAGTAATGTTTGCATAAGGTTATTTGATGCAATAGTATTTAAATGTACATTAACTAGTTCAATTGCTTAGTGGATATTTATTTATTTTTTTGTTTGTAACATGTTTTGATGAATTTTTCATTAATTTTGTCTATTAGCTGACTGAAAAAACATTGTTCTGATGTTATTGACTTAGTTACAAATAAAATATTTTATTGAACAATATAAAATCTTTATTAAACAGAAATTATTTTTAAATTAAAAATTAAAACGTGCCGACATGTTTCGGAGTCACTTGCTCCATATTCATGGCGTTAATAATTAAAGTTAAAAAATTGAAACGATGACGTATTTGTCTTCTTATAATCTAATGTAATATATCGATATGTCATGAATATTTAATTTTATATAGCGGGTTATTATTAATTATAAGATTATTATTAATTAAGTTATCCTTAAATTTATTAATGTAATACGTTTCGGCGCTATTGAGTATGTTATAATTATTAATATATTTTATTATTTCGAGGTCGTCTTTTATATTTAATTTTAGTCTATGTTTATTAATAATAATGTGTTCCGCAACAGATGATTTATTAATATGCCCGTGTGTAATGGCAGCAATGTGTTCGTTATATCGGATACGGAAAGTTCGACGCGTTTGTCCTATATATATTTTATTGCACGTACTACATTTAATTTTATATATGCCGGATTTGTTATATTTATCGATGTTTATGAATTTATTTGTATTAATTAATTGGTGATATAAGTTATTATTTGTTCTGTAAGATATTTTAATTGATTTCCGAAGTTTTTTTTTTTTTTTTTTTTTTCCCTATTCCCGAAACTTCGGGTAGGGTACATTTATTTAATAAAAATATTGATTCATTATAATAACGGGATTAATATAACCCATCAAATTAAGTAGTTGGTATTATATTAATTACCATTTTACAGTTATTTTTTTTTTTTTTACAATATCTACATATATTTTTACTATTTACTTAATATAAATGTACATTATTTTTCTGGAATTTTATTTCTTCTATTGTAAATTTATTAAATTCATTAAAATAATTTTGAACAAGTTGTGTTATATCATAATTACCGAGTATATTATTATTATTATAATTGCATCCTTGTAGGATATGAAAAACATCATCTCTAAAATTACATATTACACAGTTGTCAGACTCAGATATCTTAAATTTATATAAATATACCTTAAATAGACCGTGCCTTGTTATAAATTGAACATTAAAAAAATTTGGCGTATATTGATTATTTTTAAATCTATCTATTATACTTGGTAAAAATTGATACGTTATTCCATTATAATTATTCCATATTTCTTGAAATTTATTTATATAAAATTTATCCATAATTTTATTCATTTGTTTTACTTTAATTAGTTTATTCTCATATTTAAAAAATGGTGTCTTATATATTACATT
The DNA here is from genome assembly GCA_039619475.1 of Icerya purchasi. NCBI lineage: Eukaryota > Metazoa > Arthropoda > Insecta > Hemiptera > Monophlebidae > Icerya > Icerya purchasi. The sequence goes on from CM077116.1 coordinate 388,641,444, forward strand.
ATTGAACGGATGCTCTATATTAATATTATTTTTAATTGCGACCAAGCTTATATGTTTTTGTATTTCATATTCGATTGGTTTAATACCAGCTATAACTATGGCTGACAAATAACTGATTGTTCTATATGATTTAATCATTTTTATAGCTATAAGCCTTTGAAAGCTTTTTAACATCTTTTGAAATTTTTTAGTTTTTAACATTTCTACATATATGATACTATTATAAAGTATGTTAGGTAAAATAATACTTTTATACAATGTAACTCCTTTTTTATAATTTATACAGTTTTGGTTATTATACAACTTATTAAATATTATTATGAATTTGTTTATTTTGGTTTTAATGTAATTAAAATGTTCATAAAATTTTAAATTACTGTTTATTATTACTCCCAAGTATTTTATTCGTTTTACATAGTTGATATTTAAACCGTACTGTTCTAAATTTAATGGTCTATTAGTATATTTTTTATTAAATATCATATAATTAGATTTAGTTTCGTTAATCTTAAGGTTAAATTTGTTAAGCCATTTCGCTATTTCTATGTACACTAAATTTATCTTATTTTCTAAACCTTTTTCATTTCTATCTGCCAGTACAACCGCAATATCGTCTACAAAGGTATATATCTTAACATCGTTAGGTAATATTATCTTATATAATTGAGAAAAAACTATATTCCATAGATATGGGCCCAACACGGACCCTTGTAATACACCCATATCTAATTTTTGCTTCTTTTGTACGTTACCTATTTCAATATAAGTATATCTATTTCCGCAGTATTTATTAATAATATTTAGTACATTATAATCTATTCCTATTTCCTTCAATAATTTAATTAAACTGTTTAGATCAAGACTATCGAAAGCCTTCGCTATATCTAGCGTCATTAGGCAACTCAAATAGGAATTGCTTTTATAATAAGTTATTATTTTTAAAATATTCCATATTGCCAATTCTGTTGATTTACCCGGTAAAGCGCCATACTGGTCTTTGTTAATTACGTTATGCTGTTGAATAAAATCTTTTAATTTAATCAATATACACTTTTCATAAATTTTACTGTAATTTGATAAAAGTGAAATTGCTCTATAAGAACTAGATAATTTTAAATTTTTATTCATTTTCGGTAATATTACTGTCTTTGCTATTTTCCATTTTTGTGGATAGTGTTCATATTAAAATAATAAATTCATTAATTTTGTAATCACTTCCGGGTATTTTCTATTAAAGTTTTTCAGAAATCCGTTTGATATTTTATCTAATCCACAAGTTACGTTATTCTTAAGATTATCAATAATTAATTTAACTTCTTCTTTACTCACTGAATTTGTTACGTTATTTTTATGTAATTCCTGTTTAAAAGGTTTAGAATTCAAATACATATAATGTTCATGAATTTTTATATATATTTTGTGTATAATAATGTTTGTAAAACTTTTATTTTAAGTAATAATTTAATGTAAATAAATGTTATATGTTTTAACGAATTAAAAGGTACTCTGTGTCTGTGTAATATATAAAACTATAACTTTTGTAACGTAAATTAAGGTTTTAAAATATATAACTTATCACATATAATGTTGTTCTACTTAACAAATTGATTTCCGAAGTAGGTTGGTAAGACTGTTTGTTGCTGGGTTAGTATATGTAAAAGTAGTCCAGATCTGTTTAGTGTTATTATTATTTTGTTTACCTTTTTTTCTATTTCGAGTACATTTAGAATATAGTTTATCTATTATATTAGGTTTATAATTATTATTTAATGCGATGTTTTTTATCATATTTAATTCTGTTTTTTTCTCTTTGTTATTTAATGGAGTGTTTATTAATCGATATATATGAGAGTAGAATGAGGAATATTTGTGTATTTGAGGATGGTTAGAATTTGAATTTATTGTAATATCTGTGAGTGTTTCTTTTTATTAACGCCATGAATATGGAGCAAGTGACTCCGAAACATGTCGGCACGTTTTAATTTTTAATTTAAAAATAATTTTTGTTTAATAAAGATTTTATATTGTTCAATAAAGTGTTAATACAGAAATGGAAGATTTAACAATGTTTCTGTTGAATTAAAAACTTATTAATTACACTTAAACCGTAATTTTTAAAAGTATGCCTTTTAAAGTCTTTAGGAGCAGCGAAATATTTAGGTAGAAGAGAGATTTACCGCTCTGGCCTCTTTGAGAGTAGGCCTGCCGAAACAAGTATTCTATATTCTGTATATGCATTGGCAAAAAGGCGATAATGCAATATTTTTTTAAATACTGCTTTCATTATGCATAAAATTATATAGATTAAAAAAATAATTATTTAAAAAATGAGGATAACAAATTCAAAAATTATGATTAGCAATTGAGATTTGAAGAAAACTGTTGTTTTGTTACATATAGTGCAACAGCAGTCTCAGCCTCATGCTTTACAATGGATTAAGGTTTATATGAATTATATTCAGATCATCGATAAATTAGCAAGAAATGCCATTACTAAATAGGATGAATAAAGTCGCACTCAGTGCGGATCCCTACGGAATTCCATTCTCCCTGGGAACAGGAAAGGACATCACAGAGCCTACTATCACTTGCATTGCTCTATTAGATAAGAAATGTAGGATGAAATTGCCCATTTTGCCATTTATCCTGGCATTTTTCAGTTTAAGTAGTAAGCCGTACCGCCATACACGGTCGAACGCTTTCTCAATGTCAAAAAATATTGTGTACAGACATTGACCATTACTTCGGGCGTGAAGAATTTGCCTTTGAAGGCTAATTAAATGAGATAAAGTGGATTTACGTGTACGGCCGCCAGCCTGTATGGGGGAAATTAAATTGTTCGATTCGAGATAAAACAGGAGCCGTCTATTAACAATTTTCTCCATTACCTTCGACAGAGCACTAATTAGAGAAATCGGACGGAAACTATTGGGGAGAAAGGGATCAGCATTAGTCTTAAGGATCGCAACTACAACTGCGGTTTTCCAAGCTGGTGGCATGTCACCAGTCGACCATATTTGGTTATAGATGTAGAAAAGGAACGATTTAGCTGGGTTAGGAAGATGTTTGATCATAAAAGGATGGATGGTATCGGCGCCAGGGGCACTATATTTCGTTTTGTAGGTAGTTAAGTTCGGAAAGTGTGAACGGAAGATTAAAATTGTCATCGCTCTCAGAAGAGAAGGATATCGGAGTTTTCTCAGCTTTTGCTTTAAGAGATTGGAAGTCAACAGAGTATGAGGAAGAGGAAGATACTTTAGAATAGTGTGCTGCAAAAGCATTTGCTACAGATTGCGGGTCAGCCACCAAACTATTGCTGTAAAGATGGACACTGCAGAGCAGCTCACATGTACAAATGTTGCCACCCTACCGCAAGCGATTACATCTTGTTCGTCATCTAAACGGAAAAGGTTATAGTTTTTTAACTTCGACCTGTGGGTCTGTTTAAAGCAAGTCTCTTGCAGGCAGATAATGGCAGGAGAATAGGTGTTTATTAATATGTTGAGCTCTTCTATGTGCTTATAGAAGCCCTTGCAATTCCACCGCATAATAACATGATTGTACGCCATTTTTAACGGAAATAAGAGTGGCTATGTGGATATAGGGTATCCGCTAAGCTAAAATGAAGAGGAAGGTGATGCGTTAGCATGTTTGTGAGCTGTTGTCGTCCTCCAACGTTATTTCTGGTGAGGGGGGTTCTTGTAACTTTTGATTACGCGAGTGCATCGATTTTTAATGCTTACCCCTCCGAGATATGGCTTGATTGTGGAAAGTAAGTGCACTAGGCCTTCTCGGTCAGTTGTAAAATTACGCGCGCAATTTATATAATCCGAGGCACTGCTGATTTTTGCAATAAAAGTCTGGAGTTCCTGGTAGGAAAAGGCGAAGGGCGCATGGTCAAGAAGGAATAAAGAACTGGCTTAGCCCATCAGGACATTTATGTCCTTCACTTTTCTGTGGCTGGTGTTGGTAGTGGAAGGTTTGGGTGTAGGGAAAGGAAATATCGACATCATTATGCTGAGATGCGGAGAGGGCCACGTTTTACGAGGGGCTGCGCTGAAAAATTCGATTGTGGTTGAGCTGCCTCAGATGTAGGCGGGTGCGGTCTCTTACATTGAGGGTTATTTTGTACGATGATTGGACATTCATCCATTTCCTCAACCGCTTCATTTCTATCAGAAGGGATCTCCATCGGGAGTTCTTCCAGCCCTTTATTCTTGCATCAGCCAAGTTAATAAAAATGCGGTGATCGATGCCACTATACTTTAAAATGAAGGATTCTGGAATTTCTTTACAGTTTACTTGCTCAATGTAAACCTGCCTACGGAAGAAGATTATGTGTCCAAATTCATAATCTAGCGGGTACACGCGTAGAATAGCGATAGGGGTAAATCATTTTAACGGAAGAGAAGAAGCATAATTATACAACGCTTCATTGGGTATTGTCGCTGATACGTTGGAAAAAATTAGTTTGTTTGCTGGGTTTCGTAGTCTTCGGGCTTAAATTGTTTGACCACTGAGCGAGATTGTCTCGCCTTCGGCGAAAAATGACTCGACAACTTCCCTTGATTTTCGGAAAACTACCACTCGATCGCGACTAATACGAGAACCGGCGGTTATGTTTAATGAGCTGCCGGTTTTGTTTTTTATTGCTACAAAGTAGTCACGAATTGTATAGGGAGGTATGAATGGGAACGATATTGCATTTTCGTTATTGGCTGGCGAGAACGAAGTTAATAACGAGATTTTAGCTTTCGATGATTTGACCGCATTAGCAAAAGAGAGATAGTTTTCGAATTATCGGGATTATTACCGACTGCCGGCGCGGGGTCATCTGAAATCGAATAATTACCTAGGCTAGAAGAGGGAATATTCGGAAATGTCGCTTGTTGGGGCAAAGCAGTGGTATTAGAAAGAAGCAGCGCGAGTAGTGTGTGTGTGGTGTGTTAGTGCCGTTAGGTTGCTGTTTAACGGTAGAAGTTGATAACGGAAAGGACTGACCGGTACCGGTTGGCTTAGTGTACTTATTGCTGGAAGCGGCGGACGCAGTTCTGGCAATGGTTGAAGCTGATACCGGAGGCGTGGTGGCAGGGGACGACTTGATAGCTGCCGTGTTTGGGGGCGGTTTCTGATTCCGGTGCATATTGACGCCGCGGGATCAGCGATCGACTTATCAGTTAATAGAACAAAGCAAACTCGAAACGAACGCAATACGATACGACTTTATCAAACATAATAATAATGTAAATCTTTAATTTAGTGGGCTGGTAAAGCATTTGAATGCAGATAGGTAGATGGATAGTTGCTAGTCTCTCAGAAATTCTGGATCCGGGTTAAATAACCCTCTTTTTTCATTCCCCCAAAACACTGAGTTTTTTACGAACATACAACACGTTCTGATTTTTTTTTGTTTGAACTTTAGAGATAACAGCGCTTAATGACCTGAATTTGAAGTTACGATTTTCATCTACACTTTACCTTTGAAATTTACCTTTAGATTCCGGTTAGTGTGATCTCTTATTCTCTCACAGAATTTAGAAGAGAAAAAAAATCTCAAAACAACGAACTGGTAAAAAATAAGGTTGGATCTATTTACAAAATTCTGTATGATACAAAAAGTTTTAAAAAATCTACCTTTTTAATATATAATTTCTTTATAAAATAAGAAACCAAAGAGTTTATTTTCGGCGGTAATAAAACTATTTGCCACTAATTGCAGATCACAATACTGTTAACGCAAACTTAATATTTTTATGATAAGTTATATGCTAAAAATTCTTTAGAAATTAATCTCAAATTGATTAAAAACTAATTTTTTGGTTTCAATGTAATACTGAAGTATTCGCCAAATTGAGAAAACTCTTTTTAAGATCCTCCCCACATCTCAAATTAAAATTAGAAGAAATATGACACTGAAAAATTAGTTATAACAGGTTTCTTTTATCAAAGTTCATAGACTGTTTGAATTACAAAAACTTCATGTGAAAAGATTTTTTATATAAATCTTTAATTTGTTGAGCCGATAAAGCACTTAAATGTGGATAGGTGGATGATCAGTTGCCAGCCCCTCAGAAATTCTGAGTCCAGATTAAATAACTCGTTTGCTTCCACGTCACAAAACACTGAGGTTGTTACAAACATATAATACGCTCTGAAATTTCTTTGTTTGAACTTTAGAAATAACAGCGCTTCAATGACCCCAATTTGAAATTACGATTTTCGGCTACATTTTACCTTTGAAATATACGTTTGTATACATGTTTAAAATATATTCAGGTTTTTTGAATTCTTATAATAAAGCTGTTTTATCGTTGTCCCCATTCTTAAAAAGAAATCTTCCCGACATCTTATTTCCCTGGCAACCTGTATTACAAAATTATTTGAGAGCATGCTTAGCAAGCGCCTTGTTTGGTGACTGGAGCATAATAATATACATATTTCCTAACAATACGTTCGGCTTTCGGCCTGGTATTGGCTCCTTTAATTGTGTTACTTTTTTCGTTTCTCACTTATATAAGTATTTTATCCAAAAACATTTCACCTTGGCTTTCTTTATTGATGTCTCCTCTGCTTTTGATAATGTTCATATTCCCACTTTAAGAGATAAAATGACGATAATTATCACCCTTATCAAATTCTCTTCTCCTAGTATCAATCTCATGTCGAATCGTTTTATCCATTTTACCTCTCGATCTCTCGACGCTCCAAGAAAGGTTTTCCGAGGTTTTCCTCAAGGCTCCTTCCTCAGTCCTACTCGTTTTAACATCTATACTATCAGTATGACTTCTCTTCGTTTAAATTCCTTTTCTTTATTCTTTGCGAACGACATCCTTCTTTTTACCTCGTCTAAAGATATTTTAGTAGCCAATGAAACACTTAATTTCGTCGCTCATTCTACTGAAACATTCTCATTCCTTAGTTAATCTTTCGATTTCTGCCTCTAAGTCTTCTTATATTATCTTTACCATTCGACCTTGTTTCAAATTTAATTGTTGTTCTTTTAGTTATGGATGTGCGTCCAAGTGCGGTCTCTCTAAACCAGATGTAATTCAAAACTCTTGCCTTCGTATTTGTCTTGGCGCGCCTAAATCCTCTCGAATTCCTGCTATCCTTGCTGAATCTTATTCGTCATCCCTGCCCATTTGTAGATCCTATTTAGGCTATCGTTTCCTTGTCCACTCAAGTCCTCTACTCTTATTCTGTCTTTCTTTTCGATTTATAGTAGCTGGCACTTTACTCTTAGCAAAACTCTTATTATAGATTTTATTTCACATTGTCTCATTTTGGCCACACACTATCTCCTTTAATAATCTCCCCTATTTTTCCTTTAACTTCACTGTTTCATTCTCCTAAGGTATATTTATTCTTCCCTCATTTTCTAAAAACCGTACCTAAGACGTAATTAAACCGGTATTCTACAGCACTATCAATTTCCTATTTCCATCTAATGTTACCATTTACACGGATGGTTCGAGGGGCCCTGGTGGTGTCGGTGCTTCCTTCGTCCTTCCTGATTTTAACCTATCAGAATCTTTTCGTCTTCCTTATTTTTGTTCCATATTCATAAACGAATTATTGATTATTCCACATTTTATTATTTTAATTTCCTCGAATCGCCTTTCCTCTAATTTTTTAATTATCTCTGACTTTTTGAGCGCCCTTCAGACCATATCTTCTCCCCTTCCTGTTCATTCGCGTAACTTTGTTATTCTTCGTGTAAGTTCATTCATTTATAATCTTTTCCTCTCTTCATTACATTAACATTGATTTGATGTGGGCATCTAGCCACTCGGTCATATTTAGTAATGAAACGGCTGATTTCTTGGCTCCGGTTGCTGCTTCTTCCCGTTTAAAAAAAGTTCCATGCGCTAACCCCTTATCGATATGTAAAAGCTTCCATATCAGATATTGGTCGGACGCCTATGCTTCCTTTTTCCAACAGTTGTTCCTTTTATCTGTCTGTTCAGCCTCCTCTCCCTCTCTATTCATGGTTCCTTTTGTATCCCTCTCTTCGACCTTCTGATGTTATTTCCGCTGTTCGTATGCGTTTTGGCTTTACTCAGCTACCTTCGTCCAGATTTCGCTTTTCACTGATTTTCTTCACACACTGTCCCCTTCATCCTGATGATACAGTTATTTGCGACCCCGATCATGTGCTTTCCCAGTGTTCATCTCTTTCTGTGGAGCGCTCAGCTTTGTATTTCTATTTGTTAAGCCATATGGGCTTCCTACTCCTTATTGTGTTTCTTATACCCTGTCTTTTCCTTCCTCACTAGTTATTCCTACTACTTGTTTCTTTTTATCAAAGATTTCTGATCGGATTAAAATATAACCGGCTTCTTTTCTTTCTATATTTGTTTTTGGGTGAAGGTCCTTGGTTGACGAACCCAAGAGGAAGAAGAAGAAAAAAAAACTGTCAAGTACAAAACAAATTTTTTCACATTTTTTCTCTCATATACAGGATTAATTGACTGTTTATCAGAAGTATTTATTTTTAACCGACTTCAAAAAAGGAGGAGGTATTCAATTCGACTGTATTTTTTTTTTTTTTTATGTGTGTTACCACAGAACTTTCTTCTAGATGAACCGATTTTGATGATTCTTCTTTTATTTGAAAGGTGGTGTTTGTCATGTGGCCCCATTTAAATTTGATCAAGGTCTGACCGATAGTTTTTGAGTTATCCTTAATAATGCGGGAGATTGAAGCTTTTTGGATGCTTTTCATTCATGATTGTTTTCACCGTCGGATTAGATTTTTGACTTAAAATACTATAAATTTGCCAAATTACCATGGAAATGTAGCTTTCGGTGTTTTTACCGTGGAAATAAATGTTTTAATTTAATTGAATAAAAATGCACTAAAAAGTAAAAAATAAAATGCTTTTTTACAAAGGAGTCGGCATTAAAGTCATATTAAAAGAATGATTAAAAACTGCATTAAATGTTGATTAAATTGTTCCTAAGATGAATTTAATTCCAACTCCAAAAAATTAATGTTGTATAAGAATTACGATATCACCTTAAGTTATATCACTCTGATATATATATTTTATCGGGAGTAATTATTTTTTACTTTTTAGTGCATTTTTAAATTTTTATAATAAACCTTGAAGTCGGTATTTATTTTTTGTAAAAAAGCATTTTATTGTTTCAATTTGTTTACATACTTTGAATTTCATGTTTAATAAGAGTTTATTTGGTAAATTATGGATTTTTAAACAACTTTTTTATCTCCTTTTTAAAAATGTCTCATGAGGGGCGTTTATCCATGGAAATATTTTATAATTTAGTTCATAAAATTACAGTTTTATGAAAAGGTATATGTATAGGTAATGGGCATTTTCATTTTAATGAGATATGCCATTAACGTACAATGAATCACCCGTTGTTATTAACAAAGTTTTATTATAAAGTAAGGAATATCTTACTCTTTGATTTCAGTCCAAATGTCTAGTGTATATACTGCAGTTTCTTCGTCAACACACACGGACACAGTTGACGGTCCACAAGCATGTGGACAGTAATCTGGAAATAATTTTAAACAATAAAATTGTAATTCGCGTTTAAAAAAAATGAATCACTATAAGAATTATCACACTGATGGTTCAAGTTTTACACATCGATAAAGGAATATTATTAAAAGAAAGTTTAAATGTTTTAAGAAAATATATATTTAAATTACTATAAGCTTGGTTGTTAATAAGCTGTTTTGTAATAAACTTTGCATAAACCTGTTAATTTTATTTTGAAAAAATTCACTAAATAAAAAATATAAAATAAAATAAAATTAACTGATGTGCTCGTAGTTTAGTCATGTAGGTGTGAAAACATTTTAAAATTTATCACCATTTACAGAAACATAACATTCAAAGTTACAAATAATATCGTGTGTATTTATGAGTGCGTATGAGCGTATGTTTGCGTATGTGTATGTTTTATTTAAAGTAATAAGAATATAGTGGAGACTTACTCGATGGAGAACATAATCTTAGTCCACCAATTTCTGGTCTGTTAAATTTTGATGATACGAACCACACATTCCAAGTTTTGGCAGTCTAAGTAATAATTAAAAATAACCGATATAACATAAAATATTGCACAGCTCTGAACTTAAAAGTTCTTGAATATGAAGTAGTTTTGAAAAAAATCTTTTTTTTTTAAATTTTTGATTTAGACACGGAAACCATGTACATTAATCCAACATAATGATAATTTTTGCGCTTCCGATGAGTGGTAGCGAACCGAGTTCTCCTCAAATGACAAATGGCTTCCAGCCCACTGCGTTACAGTAACTATCTCAGAAATAAAGCTTAAGTCATTAAATATTAATTTTTCAAATTTTATCTTTCTTATGCAATATTTAATTGACGCTCCGAAGGTTACAGGTGACGTTTTGCGGATATCTAAATGACGTCCGAATATGAATACAACTGAATGTCTATAAAAACGGCACCTATGATACGTCTGAAAATATATCAGAATTTAGATAATGTATAATAAAAAATAAATGTCTGAATTTTAAGATTTTAAGGTCTTCTTATTTTTTCTATCCATCGCTTAATATTTAATTAAATAAGAGAGAAATTTCAATAGAATCATATGATATTTATTCTTATAGTACAATCCAAATCGTGTAATTTCAACAAACGATTTCCATCACGAATACACCAAAAAGTATTACAAAGAAACATATTATTTTCTTAATACATTATGTATAACAAATTATATTAAAATTAAATTGATAAGTAAACGTTGTGAGTTATAGCACTTACCAAATTCAAATAACATAAAAATATTGTAACATAAATTAGCTACCACATGGATATCTTTTTTTTTTTTTAAATAAACTATCTTTTAAGGGAATGATCTAAGCTATTGAAATCTTAATTTTCCACTTAAATAATTAATACTTTATTATATATAACATGTTGCGGAACTAGTAACCAAAATATTACTATTAATTGAACAATAACATTTTACAAATAGTTGTATGACTAAATGAAGAGGATATGACTGCTCGAAAAACACCTAATGCCAGATAGTTGAATGGTCTCTATATTTATGTGAACGTGCAGTCGCCTTCGTGTTAAATTGTAAAGTCACGATTAATATTGTTAATCAATTTCATATCGAGATCATAACAGATATCCTCGTTATATTAAGCGTTTGTTACCGCACGAAGAATAATATTTTGTCAACGTCGGATGATATCTTTGTTCGGTCGGGAAGTGCATCTTCATAACTGGAGTCCATATGTCCAAATTGGACGCAGGATCGCTTGATACAGAAGACGTTAATTGTGTAGACGAAGTGGTGCCTTTTTACCAATTGGACAGTACATCTGACTAAGCGAGCACTTCAGTTATAGCTTTTTGTGCTAGATATGAGTCTTCCACGTGAGTCGCCAATCGAGATTCAATATAAAATACTTCACCGATCTAGACTGAGATATTTAGATATCATTAATACTATACTGTAAGTCGACTGGGCGAGGTGTAGTTGCCTTCTGCTCATTGAGCTTTATTTTAAAATCCTGCATCCACAGCACAACTAGGTCAAGATGATGTTGGAAAACCATTGTCGTTTCGATTTGTGTTTGTCCTCTTGCCATGATGATGATAGTATCATCAGCGTAATAGGCTGTAAAAATATCAGAAGTATAAAAAGTATACAAGGCAAATCCGAGAACACTGCCCTGTGGTGCACTAACTTGTATAGACTGAAATGCGGACTTTGCATCTTCACGTTCATCGCCGAAGGTGCGGTTATTTAGATATGACTAAAGAAGTTGGTAGAAAATCTTAGGTAAAAATGTGCTTAACTTGTAATTCTGGAAACTTATCCGATATACATATATATATGTTTTACGTCGCTCCAAAAACAGCTTTCCACAATGTACGGACGGAGCACACAAAATAAGAATAAAAATAATGAAGAGAATCGAAATGTGATATTATTAATAACACCTACTTTAATAATACGTATTTAAAGCGTGGGGTTCGTGCGAACCTTCTGTTTTGAAAATTATAGGGAAAAAATACATATCTTCTTCTTCTTCTTCTTATAGTGCCATACTCAGCTTCTGAGCGTCGGCGACTACCTATTTGTACATCTCAGCAGTACAGACATAGGTAGTGTACTAGGCAATTGTTATATGCAACGCAGGTGTACACACGTAAGACTACATTCGGAACTGATAGTAGCCGCTTGTTATCGCGCTACCAGTGCAATCCCGTGTGGGTCTGCTGTGTACTGACCTAGCGCGCATATGATGTTGAACGTGGTGGTTTGCCATTGCCTTCCACGTGACTATTAGCGATTATTTTATTTATTTATTTAATTCTTGTAATAAGTTCGTCTGCTCTTAAATCCTCGTCAGTTCCAGCAGTCTTTGCCGATTCCAATACACCATCTCTTTCTATTTGCAGATCTTATTTGGGCTATCTCTAAGTTTCTTCCGCAGGCCCTAATCAGACAGGAATTCCACAGTTTTATCAATTCTAAAGTTCCTTCGCATGCAACCGTGTTTACAGATGGTTCGAAGAAGCTGGATGGTGTCGGTGTCTCTTTTATCCTCCCAGATTTTGGCTTTTCAGAATCTTTTCGCTTGCCTCCTTTCTGTTCTATATTCACAGCCGAATTGATGGCTATCCTACGTTCCATTATTTTCATTCCCTTCAGTCATATTTCCTCTAAATTATTGATTATATCTAACTCCAAGACCGCCTTTTAATTTATTCTCCCCTACCTAATAATTCCTGTGATTTTATCACACTGCGCATATGCTCACTTATCTGCGTTCTTTCTTTCCTTCATTTCATTCAAATTGATTTGCTGTAAGTTCCTAGCCATTTGGGCATCTTCGGTAATGAAGCGGCGAACTCCTTGGCTTGGGTTGCTACCTTTTCTCACTTCTTTTTTTAAAAAAGTCCCATCGGCCAATCTCCTTCCACTGTGCAAAAGTTTTCTTCTTAGGTTTTGGTCGAATATGTACGTTTTCTCTTTCTCTAACAATTGTTCTTTTTATCTGTCTGTTCAACCTAGTCTTTCTGACAATCCGTGGGTCTCTTTGCTTCCTTCACTTTGTCGCTCTGTTATCGTCATCGTTATTTGTCTGTGCTCTTAAGCCATACTTTATTATCTTCCCCCTATTTTTGTTTTTCGTTGGTTGCCTATATTACCCTCTCCACGTAAACGAAGAACATGTTCGCGATGCAGACTATGTGTTCTTTGAGTGGTCATCTGCTAAGTGCTTTGCTTGTTACTTCAGTTCGCTGCAACTTGGTCTTCTTACTCCATATTGTGCCTCTTATGTCCTATCTTTTCCCTCTCCACAGATTGTTCCTATTATTTGTTCCTTTCTCCTAACAATATCTGACCGTATCAAGATACAATTGATTCCTTCCTATTCTAATTGTTTCTGCGTAAAAGTCCCCGGTTGACAGACCCCAAGAAAAAAAAAAGTGTTTGTTGTCGGTTCATTATGGAACATTATACGATTCATTTTATTACTTCCTCTAACATGTTGTCGCGATAGCCTAGTTGCTAGAGCGCTTGACTTCCGATATGGAGGTCACGGGTTCGATCCCGAGCGACGACGAACTTATTACAAGAATTAAATAAATAAACAATCGCTAATAATCATGTGGAAGGCAACGGCAAACCACCACGTATTCATATGCGCGCTAGGTTAGTACACAGCAGATCCACACGGGACTGCACTTGTAGCGCAATAACAAGCGGCTACTATCAGTTCCGAATGTAGTCTAGCGTGTGTACATCTGCGTTGCGTATAATAATTGCCTAGGACACTACCTATATTGGTACAGCTGAGATGTACGAATAGGTAGTCGCCGATGCTCAGAAGCTGAGTATGGCACTATAAAGAAGAAGAAAAGAACAGGCATCCGAATTATATAAAATACGCGTTAACGTCATTGGAAATATCTGTATGTTAATAATTTTGATTTTAAATTTTCAATATATCCTAATTAATACGCTGTCCATTACCAAAATTGTAAATTTTTTTATTTTTCTTCTTCACCTCTCCGTTTTTTTTTTTTCTATCTTGGTCTGTGTGTTTGCCACTTTCCGCTTTTGAGTTCAAGTTCATGCCACTTTATTTAATATTTTATCTTTTCCTTTTGCTAGTATTTCAAATTATTATATCCCATATTATTTTTTCCTTCCTTCTTTTTTTTTTAATCGTCGGTATTTTTTTATATTTTATTTAATTTGTTCGGTTATCAGATTTATTAATGTTATTTAAACTAAAATTTAAATCGATAGCTAGCGTTCAGTGGCGTACATTTTGGTGAGTTTTTGGAGTTTAACCTCTCTTTCTCCAAAAAAAAAAAAAAATTTTTTTTTGGAGATACTTGATCACAGAAAAATGAGCAATGGCTCAGAGCGGTACAGTTAGGATGCCGAATTATATTTATTATACTTGCACTGTAATGGAATTGTTTTTTAAAGTGAAACGCTTATACTGAATTTTAAGCGAAGTACTTTGCGTTTTCCATTCATGTTCAATTATCTAGACACGGGGCAGCGTGTCAAGCCAAATTCAAGCCGAGAAAAAGGAACTGGCGACGACGCAGCGGCCGTGTGTATATTTACACGAACCATTTGAAGCTACTTCTAACCCCTTAATAACTTAATATTTAATTAAACATAAGTAAACGAAATTTTGTTTATTTATTAAAACCCCCCTTAGATTAACTAGAATTCCGAATTTCATGAATACAACTCAAACGGTTATTGAGATATAAACGTCTAAAAATCGTCATTTTTATCACTGCCTGACATATAAATCAAAAACCTAACCCACTTCCAGGTGCCTAGAAAGTTGAAATTTGGCGTCCAGCCGGGTAATTGTGTGTATACAAAGGAAAAAATCTCAGAAAACAGTGAACTTTTCATATTTTTTACGTAATTTCGTTCGTTTATTGCTTAATTTAGTTTATATCACAGTCAGATTGTTAGTTATAGTTATAAAATGTAAGAAAGGCCGGAAATTGAGACAAGTTTCGCTACGTTAGAAAAAGAACTGGCTCGCTGATTTTTTAACCATCAACCTATTGTTGTTGTTTAACTTCGTTCGTTTCGCATGTCGCTTCGAAAAAGCCGCTAATATGCCTCTCGTCATTTCGTATCTTTGTTAATCTTTGCATCGCAGTTTATTTTATATTTGCCTCTTTCAATCGTTTCGGAAGCAGTCGACTTTAAGACTTTTAATCAATATCGAGTATTTCATCATATTTCGCTAATGAACAATTTGTTTTTTTTTTTTTTTTGGGGGCGTCGAAAAATTAAACAATTTATTAATTGACTGGTGGTACATTGTGTTAAACATCGTTCGAAAACATTTTGATCCTTCGGAACATTAAACGAATAGTGGCGCTGGTTTTAAAGTTAGGGGATAGACGAACTCGATAACTTGACTTTCGAAAAATGTTCATTTTGTAAGCCTATTTTGAAGAGCAAACGATCTGAATTTGAATTTGAATGAATAATAATAATAATTTCTTTACAAAAATTAATGATATCCTATCAAAAACATAAATGTAAAAATGGGAGCCAAGTTCAATATTAAGAATATTCGTAGTTATCGACTTCGCCGACAAAAGAATTGAGATCTAAATGGGTGCCAAGTTCTGTAGATGATCCTGAAATTTATTTATAAGATCATACAACATTCTAAAATAAATTTAAAAAACAATTTCTTAATTGTTTCATAGACAACAATGTTTGCTATTTAAAAATATAACTTCTTAAATTTGAACAGTCGAATTATTTACACGAAGCAGATATTTGGGATAAATTCTAACGATTTGACTTGGCTAGTTTTTACTAGCAAACCAAATGAGTAAGATATGTTGACCTTACAATATAAAAACAACTTCAACAGTTTCCACTTCACTATGATTTTATGCAGACATTTGTGGATAATGTTAAACATTTACGGCCATGGTTGTCTGTAACCTTTTTCCTAATTAATTATTATGTATCTTTCATTAGTTGGAATTATTCCTATATCAACTGGATAGTGGCCAAATGGCTTGATAGTTCACGGAAGTTGGGCTAAAAAAAAAAAAAAAAAATTGTGTATAACATAAAGAAGATAAGTCGATTAGCCAAATATAAGATAACTTGTATGTGAAAACTAGCCAAGTCAAATCGTTAGAATTTATCCTAAATTATCTGCTTTGTGTAAATAATTCGGCTGTTCAAATTTAAGAAGTTATATTTTTAAATAGCAAACATTGTTGTCTATGAAAAAATCAAAAAATTGTGTTTTAATTTTAGAATGTTGTATGTTGTTATAAATAAATTTCAGGAGCATCTACAGTACTTGGCACCCATTTAGATTTCAATTCTTTTGTCGGCGAAGTCGATAACTACGAATATTCTTAATATTGAATCCGGCTTTGATAGGATATTTTATTTATAAAATAGCCGCGTCGTTTGTTTTCTTTTTTATTTTTTTTTAATCGCTTTATGGCGACGGTAAAAGTAGTTCAATGCGAAATATTTCTTTACTTTTCTCACATAAATATTAAACAAATAAAGATTCTTAATTTTTCACACAGAGACAATTCTCGTTTTCTCGCTAGCGCAATAAACTGGAAATTCAGGCGGACTACTAGAAAGATTTTTGCTAATCGTATTTGTTTTATTTTTCATGCTATCAGCTTTTTAATTCGCATGGGTGCGCATAGAAAAAATATCTACGGATTCCGGATGGTAGTGTACACAATTCAGTTTATGTAATATAGATTTTTATTGTAAAAAAAAAAAAAGAAAGGAAAAAACTGAAAGGAAAACGGAAATTAAACGTAATTTAGATTTTTTCACTTCTCGCTGTTTGTCATGCGACTGGTTATGAGTGTATCGAAAAAAAAACGGTTCGGGAACTATCGAAAGGTTTCATCCAAATGTTTCTTTAAGCATCGAATCATTCGAGAGATTTTAACAATCGGGACAATCGATTAAAATCATTCAGTTTTTGGGCAAAGGCTCGTGTAGGTCGACAGCTAGCGTGTGGTTTGCGTGTTTTCTTTTGTTGCGCGTGAAAGATTGAAGGAAAAAGAAAAGAAAGAAGGCGGAGAACAGACGGACGAGTGCCAGCTCAATCCATAATCTCAGCCAAGGAGAAGAGAACGCAAATTTTAAGAAGAAGAAAATGTAGGAAAACAACGTGCTGTTTGTTTTCGGTTACTTTACATTTACATCGAAGAGCGTATACGACTTTTTTTGTTTAAAATGATTATTGCAAATACGCTTTAGTGATCCGCCGTTATTGAAGTTAATCAAGGATTCGTTGAAATTATGATATTAGTTGAAAGGGCAATGAGATTTCGTTTTCTTTTTTTCGCTTTTTTCATAGGCTCTAGGGTATCGTTCAAAGGTATTTTACAGGTGAAAATATTTACAAACTGAAAGTTTGAGAAAAAATCTAAGGCCGGAACATGTCACAAAAACATTCTTCCAAAATTCGATTTACACACAGCTAATTCAAGCAATAGATTTAAACGGAAATACGTTTAAAAATGAAATACACGAACCGAACGAGTTTCAGAAAATTCCATTTTAATGTTTATTCTAAGTGATGAGTATCAAACGTTTTCACGATTTCTGGCTTTTCAGCCCCTATTTTATACTTTTGATCGATGTTATATTATTCACACCCTGTTCCATTGTAGCCAAAAGTTTTACAGTAAAAACGGATAAAACTATGTTTCGGATTGAAGATTCAAACATCGATTTTCTAATAGAGATGGAAAGTTTTGCAACGGCATAACGGGGGTCGTACCGCAGGCGTTAGCGACTTCAGCATGCTTCGCGACATCTGTAGGAACCCACGAATGGCGGAATGTGTGCAAATAGTCAAGAAAGCTGAAATAGTATACCTCGGCTACATTTGAATACATTTCAAATTTTCCTACTTGCATAGCAGAAAATGTAAGTAGAAGTGGTAGTTAATTTTTTGAGTTTGAATAATTTACGCGGTTTATAAAAAGCAAATGACACACCGACTTCTGAAATTAGGTGTTTGCGAAAGAATTACGTTAGAGGTTAATTTTTAATGCATACACTCCAATTTGAATAAACATTTAGACGGTTGTTGGGTTATCCTTAACTAATCAGCATTCAGATTGAGGTACACCCAGAACCGCCTAAAACTGACTACAGAAATGGTTTCACTATACGATACCCGACAAGCAATTTTTTGCCGATGCGAAGGAATGATTTCCCGTTCGCGAGAATTGCGGAAACGTGAATTATTATATGCCTGGGATGAACTGAGGTTACTACGAAAGAATTAAGATATGTTTCCAATCGTTGAATTTTAATTTTTTAAATTAAAAGAGAACTGTAATATCGAAAAAGTATATTTATGATAACTGTAATTCTTAATAGATTCAATGAAGTCTATACTAACAGAAACACGGTTGAGTTTAACACATAAAGGATTATATATTATAATAGCACCTTTTAGCAGGATTGTTGTGTAATGATTATTAGCAAAATTAATGAATTCAGCAATAATTTTAAACGTGTCACGAAACTTTCATAAAAATTTCTGGACAGACAACTAGAATATATTATAGAGTGAGGACCCTAAGACTGATTTTCTCTTAATAATTAGGAGAAAATATCTTCCACATCCATATTAGCAAATTTTTAAAACTGTTCGTTAAAAATATTCGGGATCCGCAGTTACGACTAATTATTAATATAAAATTGTTTTGGTTGCATTAGCTTCATAAATGTAGCTCACCATATTGAGAAATTGAAAATGATTATTGCATTAATTACAATACTTTAATATAAATTATTCAAAAAATCAGAAACAATTACCAAAAAAGTTAAATCAGTTGGTATTGGAATTGGGGTGTAGTCTGCATCGCAAGCAACTGATAGTACTACACTGAGAAGTATAGCAATCGACACAACGAATTTCGAAAACATTTTCTAAATTACCTATAAGAAAAGATGATTTGTGTTGAATTGCATAATGAATTATAAAAAATGGTTATCAACAACGAAAATATTATACGTTTATAAAAGAAAAAAAGAAAAATACTCCTATATATATATATATATATATATCTGCGGTAATATTGTTTCAAACAGTAGTAGCGGCGATTAAATTTATTTTGAAAAAAATGACGCAATTTTAGAAATATTCTGAATAGCACTTTTTGCTTCACTTTTTCAAAACTTAAATATTGTTCGTTAACGGATTACTTAATATGATGCTTAGATAAGCTATTTGAGTTTTACGTAAATTAAACGTATACCTCAGTATTAAAGTATTCTTCTAAATAGTTCGATAGTTGATTATCGAAAAGGAAAAGAAACAGAAAAAGTCTTCGAAAAAAATCTTTTATTCCTAAACAATATGAGAATAAATTGATTTTATAGCATCCCTAATAATTAAAAATGTTTTTTTTCTATTTGCAGCACCGGTCGTAGGTGGCCATTTTAGACATTAATGGCACACAAACAGGAAGAACAAAATAAGAGAACACAACCCAAATGAGCTTAATGTTAAATTGCGTTTCCTCTCCGAATGGAATGGAGACAGCAATTAACGGGATACAATTTAACTTTATCATAATCAGGGACAGGAACAGAGATAAATGAAAATAAAAGGAAGTTTATAATAACGATACAATCTGTTTGTGAGAGAAAACAGTAGTAAACTTAAACTATAATTTATTATACTCGTATGTTAGAATAACTGTCCACTTAAAATAATATAAGCCTAATAAAGAAGCATAAATGCTGATGTTTATGCTTTGCCTGAAAACAGGGTTCATGTCACGTTAGTAGTTTGCTGCACTCTTTTGTTATGTTTCGTTGATTTCATTTAATCCTTGCCTTTGGATAATTGGTAGCGTATACTCGATGTGATACCTCGGTACTCGTTTGCGGAAACAAAACGCTTGACAATCACACAGTTTAAACACCATTTACTCATAAGCGGAAGGACTCAATACTTCTCACTTATTACTAATATAATCGCAGTTACAAGAAGACATATATTGACGAGTCTCTTAGCCCGGCGGAACTATAAGTACCATCAAGTGGACAATCGCGGGATTCGTACCTCCCTACTTAACTACATTACATATAGTAAGAGATTTCCTCTGCAAAAGTTGCTATAACTACCGCTGTAAAAGCAATATCTGCAGTGTACATCGAGTAAGTCAACGTCCCATATGTTGTAAAGCTGCAAGTTAAAAATTTGGTAAAAAGTTCATAGCCAGTTCTATATTATCTCCGGAGTTGATTTTTTTTATTGATGTATTTTCCTGAAAAAAAATACAGAAAAAAAACGAAATTCCGTCTACACTGATCTTACCTGAATATATGCAGCTAGTCTCTTCAATTATGTCAAACAATCATTAATTTTATTTAAATGTCGTGTCGTGTAAAAATTAATCGTTTAGAAATAAGACCGTCTCTACTTGCTGGTTTGTTTTTTTTTTTGTTTTTGGTTAAGCCCGACTTTCGCCCTTTGCCTAGTTTTATTTCTTGTCTTTATGTATTTTGTCTTCTAACTATGATTACATATTAATAATAATTCTTTTAATGAACCGATATAAATATTTCGTCTCGTCAGATAACCGTCTTTCTACTATTTATACCAAAGGTATAGGAAAAGTGTTATATCTCTCCAACAGAAAATCTGTGAATTTTTTCTCTCATTCTCATTTTTCGGACATTGTCACACCAGATGTTCAATCGTTCCTTTTGTATCTCAATTCTTCCGATAATATTTTCATTCAAGCTAAACGTTCAGGAATAAAATAATGGTCTAATCTCAATCTTATTAATTTTACTGCGTAGTCCTTGTTTATACCAGGAAACGCCGTATACCAAGGAGTTCTTGTAACTATATCATTTAAGGAAATATATCTTTTAATTTTGCTCTGTCCTATTGTTCGGTATCGCTTACTGCATTCTATATACATGATTTCTTTAATCCATGATTTGTATTCTACTCAGTTTAGCTCAACGTCCATTATTTTTGAGTATTTCTGGTTATGGAATCAACAATTTCGTTAATTAATATTTCGACATGATCCGGAATCCATTTGACTGTTACTTTATTTCCTTGCTGTTTTAATCTGTGTACCTGACTTCTAATCTACAACTCCGTGTTATACGTTTTCCTGATGATATCTCTTTTTGGTTTTCGTTAGAACTGACAACGAATCAGATAATATGAGTAAGTTGTTATTCTGCGACTATTTTACATATTGCAAAGCTCTTAGTATTGCATACATTTCAACAAAAAAGGAGGATTAAACCCGTTATTTATTTTTATTAGCATGATATAGTGCGGCAGGATTGATATTCTTAGTTTGAAATTGAACAACAGGACCCAATGTTAACCCGATCAAAACCTTACTTATTATCAAAATACGCTCCATATTTTCTAAAGTCGCTACTATTCGATATGTTAATCTATGAACTTGGAGGATTGTAGAATAGTTGATATGAACCACAGTCGGTGGTTTGAAGTAATTTTTATTTCGTTGTTGTTTCAATTTTCCAATCACCTAATATAGTTTTAAATATTTGGAATGAGATGTTCAACTAGCTAATCGGTGGGTAAAATCAAGGATCACTAAGATTTTTATTTGGTTTCAAAATTAGAAAGTTGATCAATTATTTTCAACATCTAGGATAGTAATCTATTCTTAGAATGGAGTTAAAAATATAAATAAACGTAGGGATTCATGTATGCGGCAACATTTTTAAAATTCTGCTAGTTATCATAGTCTTTTTTTCGAACTTTTCTTATGGCGGTTTTTTAAAATTAGGCTGTTCCTCTCTGGGTGATATGCGTGTTGTTGGAAGTGTTAACTGAATAGGTGAACTAAGGCGATGATTACTATTGACTACGTTTCTTGACCTTTTTTTATCCAACTTGGCACACTTACAATTATATTTTCTATTTGGGTAAGACTTATTTAATTGTCTAAGGTATAGTTTGCTTGTTTTCCACAGCGATCTGCCTCCTACATTTGTAAACGTTTTAAAACCTATCGCTTTTATATTCCTTTATTTTGATCTCTAATTCTCCGTGAGTTGGTAATATGCAAATTTGTAATACGGTGTCCTATTTCGTTGCCAACTGACACGAGCATTCCTAATTTTTTATATTAATGTTCTCATCCTGTGGAAGATACTTTATTGCAATTAGAACTCTTGCTTTTAGTGTTGAATTTACTTCTTTAAGTCTGACATTTAGACTGAGTAATATATTATTGATTCCTTCTTTGGGTAGAATGATACCGGAATGACAATATATCGCTGTGATTGTTTAGATTAATAGCTGAAGTTCATAAGGGACTGTGATTTCAGTATGTGCTGGAAATGTTTTACGTTTAACTATACTAGTAAAGCAAATCCTTCATGAGCTGTACCACTAATATACGGATACGTATTGAAGTTAACATTAAATAACTAAGTGTGTTACACTTATTAAGATTCTTGTACCAAAGTAGAAATACTTCGAATTCAATAATTTTGAATCTAATTCTATTACATAACTGCTAGAAAGCTATCCGTAGTACTTATCCAATTCATCATTTTAACTTATTTAGTATATTTTTTTAAATATTAAATACTAGATCTATTAATAAGTCGAAAGCACTTATTAGTTTATCAAACACACCGATCATAAGTGTTGAAAGTTGTTCTATTAGATTAATGTTACTGCTTTCTATAAAATAATCACTATTTTCATAATTTAAGTTCTAATTAGAATTGCCTACATAATTTTTTCCCTCTTTAATCACGGGTTTACTTTTTCTACAGTTTTATTTATTACCGGAAAGTGTTTATTGATTCGAGCTGCAATAATACTTAGTCCCTGTTTTAGATGTTCATTTTTTTTTCTTTATTTGAGTTGACCATAGTTTTCCTTTGACTTATAAATCCCTTCCATACGCTCAAAGTATTTTTTCTACCCGAAACGTTTGTAAAATTCCGTTTCATTATAATACTGTTGTGAATTTTACAAGTGTCGTACCATGTTTCACATTTGTGTAGCGCTTTCTATTTGTACTATTTAATTTTAATAAAATTTGTTTGTCTGCTTAATAACATTTAGTTCTTTCTCTAATTGTGTATCAATCGATAAAATAGGTGTTATTAATTTTTAACATTAAAATTTGTGTTGCGCTTCTACAATTAATAATATTAAATTTGAAGAAACATAATTAATACAGCGACTATTTCATGTGATAGTAGTATATGATGTAGTAGTTTTGTTCGATCACACGGTCGGATATTCATTATTACTATTTTTTTTTATGATATAAGGCTTTATTGTTTTACGAGTAGAAATAATTGGTGGTAAACTTTTGCCTTTTCATATATTCAATTGCATCTTTTCCTTCTAGGGTCAAACGTTATACGAAGTCTGCTGAAACTGCCGTTGTACTATTAAATATAAGCACATAAATTTGATGGATATAAAAAATAGTTTTGCATAAGTTATGAAAAATTATGTAACACAAAAGTCATATTGTGAGGTGTATAAGGATTTTTCTTTAAATGTTGTTAACTTTTTTTAATGTTTATTTACTTTATATATATACGTCGGTTTGAATAGTGAATATTACAGTATACATTAACGGTGGTGGATAGAATTACGATATTTAATTATAGTATTCCGAAACACCTTCAGTTATAAAATTTACATCCAACAATCACTTCAGAAAGGTTAAGTAAAGTTTTTAAAAATCTGGAAAAAAAAGGGCAAAATAATAGTAAAAACAATATTTAAAAGATTTTATAAAAAAAAAAACAAACATATTGACAAAAAACCTTAGGTATTTAGAAATATAGTGAAAATTAATTTTTTGGACAATGTTTTAGCATAGCATTGTTAATTAATTTTACTGAAGAAGTTGTGGCGGCAATTGATGAACAAACCTCTACCTGATATTGCCTTGAATTGCATCTAAAATGTGTCATTTCATTCAAATTGATGAAGATGAGGTGTTTCTTTCCATTATAAGTTGATGCTAAAGTACACGGGGCAGTATCGATGTTGAAATCGTTGTTCACACAAATCTGGTGTGAAAAAATTATTATGTAGCGAAAAACATCATCTAAAGGGCTAACGAGTAATATGGAGATGCCTGGCCGAGTGGTTTGATTTTTAATTAATTTACGATGAAATGCTCGATAATTTTGTTCGGGTTAGTCGGAGAGATATTCAAGAATATGACTTTTTCTGAGGACTACTTAAGTTGACAGTATTTTATAAATACCAATTGAAATGTAAATGCGCCATAATTGTTCATGACGTGTTCAATTAGTTGTTGATTTTGGAGGGAGATAATTATTCTGTTGCTGCTCATTTTAGAACTGCAATAATTTTATCTGGCCCTTGAATAAGGTTCATGATAGCTGTTAGGTAGTTACATGGTACACAGTACTGCGTGTCAGAAAAATATATTGCGTCTTGCTCTTCTTTCGGGTAACTTAATTCGATTAGAGGAGAAATTTTCATTTTTGAATTATTTAAATAGGTAGGTTTGAAGATATTATTTTGGTCGATAGGTTCAATGTTGTTCGTTTTAGTAGAGAGTTAATCGGAGACAAGGAAGAATAATTCAGTTTAGTTAAGATGGCCATTTCATCGGTTGACAAAATAGTTTGTCCGGGTTAAGGAGAGATAAATGTCTAACGCATACACGATTTACTGCATGGAACTGACAACCAGATAAAAACTGATTACAAATATCAAATGAGACAACTTAAACAATTGCTATAATTAGGAAAATTATGGACGCGGTAAAATAATAAAAACAATAACCCACAATGCACAATTAAGACATGTCTGGCAATATTGTCTTAACGAGTGCTCATCAAAATTTACTTGAATTAAACAAAAGACAGAAAAAGAAATGAAAGAAATCATTGCGCACAAAAAACAAACATTTTGACAAATTGAAATAAAACATTGCTATACATGAATCATCTTAATAGTGAACAACTGAAATTGATAAACGAGCGGAATAATTTATGGCAGATTTGACTTACAATTAGTAAAATTTATGTCTATATGGGTGCATGATAAACAGCTAACGATTAATATGAAAAAATCGAATGTTTTGCATATCAGAACGTCCAGCAGGTATAGAACATACAAACCATCTGTTCTAACGCAATTAGACAAACGTTACCAGTATTATATAGATTCGTTCAATCATAAACCATAGGCAGTCTTCGGGTTTACTATGATGCTATAGTCATAGTCGAGAATCACATTCGGTGCACCGATATGGGGCTAAGTAAAATGTGCAGAAATCAAAAAGATAAGCAATCAGCTTAACGATTACAATGCCTGAAAAAAGTTCAAATTAGTAAGAAATTCAGCTGGTGGGGAACGGTAAAAGGAATGTCTCCAAAAATATTTTGCTACTATTACCGTCTTACTAAATGTAATACTAAAAATACATTAATTCCGTCGACTGAGGAAGGTAGGATAATTAAGAATCAGGGGCAGCTTCATTACGTACGGCCGAATGAGGAAAATAGTAAGATAGAAAACACTAATGAAATGGTCGTAATTTAATTCCCAGAACGAATTCCTTAAGATCTAATGAATCGAGAGTTAGGGCGGCGGAAATTACAAATTAAACAGTTGTTGATAGAAAATATGAATGGGTGATATTTAAGGCAGCGCTAAATTTCTATATGATTAGCTGGCTGGAAATCAATCATATATATATATATATATATATATATATATATATATATATATATATATATATATATAATTAAGAGTATGTTCGTCAATTGCATTAAGAAGTTGTGTGTATCATTTTCTGTTTTTTTTTGCGTTTTCGGTTATTATTTAAGCAATTTTGTAACACTATATATTAATAAACGATGATAGTAGTGTGGGAAACCCACAGACGAGCAGAATTCCTTGCGGGATCTACAACTTATTTTAAAATAAAAAATAAAGAAAAAGTGATGTGCGGTTTTTCAGAGAAATTAGAAAAAAAAATATTCAGAAGGTGGATATAGTATTATCATGAAAGCAATCACATTAGGCATAATTAAATTATAACTCCAACATAACCTGGTTTTATAAATTAAAACAGTTCTTTTCTTTCTATTTTTTTCGTTTTTGAAAATTTGGTTTCCTATATATTAAAATACATTTTCTATTTAAATGAAAACCAACTACTTTGTTCGCTGTTTGGTGTATAGTGATATTTGTTTGGAACTTTTTGTGTTCTGAAAAGCTGCATATTTTATCAAGCCGTTTTTTAGGTCTGTGGTGGATTTCTATTTAATGTAATTTTCAAGCTATTAATAGTTATAAAATTTTTTCTAGTATTATTTAATAACGTATTCAAAAATTGAACTATCCATATTATGTTCATTAGAAAATATGAAATGAAAAATTATGCGTAAACAGTTTACATTAAAATGATCAAATCTAATCGAAGTAATAAAAAGAAGGGTGTACACCTAATTTTCAAAATTTTCAGCGAGGAATTAATTTTTAGGAGAAATACAAAGTAGGTAAACGTTGCGCCCGATTATAATGCGGTTATCTCGTTTCGTTGTTGGTAATTCCAATATACAATAATAAATATCACCTCAAAAAGGAAATGTAGTATACTCGTTTATTTCATACAAGAGTATCGTAGTTTGGTTTCAAAAGAAATCACCACATACAAACTAATTTTTATACTTATAATTAAACACGTTCCATACTCTTGACAAGGTGTTTGGCGTTATTAAGTCAATGTTCACACTGTTTTTATTCCGACGATTCAAATCGTTAACGTGAAATAATCCTGATGTGGGTTTTATCAAAGGAAATATCATGTTTTCTTTTTCATAAGCTACCAAATTATAAATTATACTCCTCTATTCTCGTAGTAAATATTACATAGCACGGAATCTATAAAGGTGGGAGAAGAAAAAAACAATCCCACTCCCCGGGCACTACTTTGAGGAACATCAAAATAAACATAATGCCAAGAAAAACACACCACGTAGGATACGCCTTTTCCATAGATCAATCATCATTTCACTTCTCTCTTCCCTCGTTCTCTTCAAAAAACACAGCGGAATTAATGGCCATCTACCATTGTATATTTCATATCAGCGAAACTTATCAGTCTGGCAAATTTTTAATTATGACCGATTCTTCAAGTTCCTTAGTTTCTTTCCAAAACACTTCTAAAAACAATCCTCTTATCCAGAAAATATTCAACTTATACAATATCTTATTCCAATCACAAATAAAAATCAGCTCCCGAGTCACATTGGCATCTCCGGTAACGAAAATGTTGATAATCTTGCAAAAACCGCACACCGTTCTTCTCCGCTCCTTCCCTTTATACCACAAGACCTCCAGTCATATATATGTGTACAAACTCAAAACAAATGGCAATTAGAATGGTCCCAACAACACACCAACAAACTTCATACTTTCGAAAAATCAATTGTCTCTTGGAAACATTTATCAAGCCTCAATAGGACCGACGAAATTATTATTACTAGAATTCGTATTGGGCACACCAACATTACCCACGGTCACCTATATCAAGGAATTCGACAAAATCCCACTTGTACCTACTGCTCCTCAGATATCATGACAATAAAACACCTTCTTTTCTCCTGTCCCTCCTTCTCTGCGCAACGATTACAACATAAAATAACCCCTCAGTCAATATCTGATGACCCAGAACAACTAAATTCATTGATCACCTTTCTCAAAAAACCCCACATTTACTCCCTAATCTAAAACCTATCCGATGGGCGCAATAATCCTGGCAATTAAAAGCGCCCCAAAAAAAAAAAAAAAAAAAAAAAAAAAACATAATGCCAAACAGAAGTAATAATGCTGTTGAAATAAAACCTATGTGCCGTTTCACTGACGTGTCTTTGTTATAGCGGTCTTTTTTTCTTCTTTCTTTATTTTGTTGCAAGACTTTGATTTATAAAATTCGTTCCGCACGAAATTCGCAGTCTAGCCGTGTTCTTTTTTATGATTTCTCAGCGATATGCGGTATGGCACTGATAAATGGCGGAATTCTTTCCTATAACAACTTTAATTTCTCAAATTTTTATGGTACCGAGTTATCTTAAATTGGTCGGATAAAACATCCAGCTAAAATTAATGTCGCAACAAACAGTACGCATCCAAAATGCGGTTTAGAAAGCTTAGTAAATCATAGGGTCTGGCGGTGCGAATGCAATAAAGAGATCAAATTTAATTTCGCAAAAGAAGTTCCGAACGAATGGAATACTCTGCCAGTAAAAAAACTCAAATTGCTTCAAACCCCAAGTTTCACTTAAGCAGACTACTGTATAGACACATCGAGGACATCGAATATAGATATAGTTAATAACCGTTAATGAACTAAAATAAAAGGTTAAACTCGTTATAAGGCGAAAGCTGGAGTGGAAAAAGGTGATTTGAGTTTAGAATTACAACAAATCTCGAACCCGTGATGTTTGTCTCCTGCGAGATTCCCGTTTACTCTATGTAGCAGTCTTTGGGGCTATCGTAATGGAAAGTTGAAATATATAAACTTTACATTTGGTTCAATAGCGAAGTTGGTTAACTAGTAAGGTACTGCATATTTTGTTATATATATATATATATATATATAAACTCGGCCATTTTGGCCTCGCAAGGGGCTGTGCCCCTTGAACCCTCTTGCTTTCATTTCTGTCTCTTTCTCTTCTATACTTTGCATAAAATGATCAAAATTTACAACGTAATTCTTACTGGCATCAACACACACAAAAAATAACATAACCACAAAAATCCTATTCTAACATTTACCTTCCGTTATATAAAATAAGATATTTTTTCGTTAGATTTTTCGTTACATATTTCATTACATAAAATTGTGACATTTTTTAAATAACAATAACAAAAATCCTATAAAATATAACAAACGTTACATAAAATTGGGACATTTTTTTGGGACATTTTACTGGGACATTTTTTTGGGACATTTTTTCGAATGGGGGGTAGCCTAAGAATTACGTTGTAATTAATATATATATATATATACATATTACGTTGTAATTAATATATATATATATATACATATTACGTTGTAATTAATATATATATATATACATATATATATATATATATTAATTACAACGTAATTCTTAGGCTACCCCCCCATTCGAAAAAATGTCCCAAAAAAATGTCCCAGAAAAATGTCCCAATTTTATGTAATGCTAAATGTCCCAAAAAAATGTCCCAGTAAAATGTCCCAAAAAAATGTCCCAATTTTATGTAACGTTTGTTATATTTTATAGGATTTTTGTTATTGTTATTTAAAAAATGTCACAATTTTATGTAATGAAATATGTAACGAAAAATCTAACGAAAAAATATCTTATTTTATATAACGGAAGGTAAATGTTAGAATAGGATTTTTGTGGTTATGTTATTTTTTGTGTGTGTTGATGCCAGTAAGAATTACGTTGTAAATTTTGATCATTTTATGCAAAGTATAGAAGAGAAAGAGACAGAAATGAAAGCAGGAGGGGTCAAGGGGCACAGCCCCTTACGAGGCCAATGTGGCCGAGTTTATATATATATATGGTGCGTGCGCGTTTGAAAGAGGACGGATAGAAATGGGTATAATTAATAAATAAAATAATACTTCAATTCGTCATCTACAAGTCATTTGCCTAATTAATATGAAAATTGGTTAATTACGATTACATTGATTGAATTAATACGTGAATATATTTATCATCTTCATAATATTCTATCAAAATAAACTTGCGTAAGATTAAAAGCCGGTTATATAAAATACGATTTTTTGTTTATAGCAATAAATGTACTAGGTACGTGTTACTTACTTTTTGAACAGGTAGTCACTAAGAAACTGATACGAATGATACGATTTTCTGCTTTTATACCAAAAGCAATGGTTTAAACAAGATTTCTGCGTTTAAAACGGAAAATAAAGTAATTAATATATAAAAGCAAATAAAATTATATTCAAGCACATCTGTTCTCTATCGATAATTAATTATCAAATTTTTTCTAAAACAGTTCTCTAATGTGTCATAATTTTCGCTTACTCTATCAGATTTATTGCGTTAAAAGTGAAATATTATTGTGCAAACGAAGCTTTTTTTTATGGAAAGGATGAATTAAACACGCATATAGCCTATTCTTGTTTACACAACGCACAGAATAAAAACGTGATTAATGGCGCTCATGAATACATTAATTGGGGTTGATATATTAAAAAAGAAAGGAATTAGCGTAATGAATAATAAATAATTTAACCTATGATGAACGGTTATGTGGAGAAGAAGTTCATCCTTTTTTTTTTTCCATTGCAACACTTTTCTACGGCAATCTCATTGAAACCATCAATATCCAAAATTACATCGTTTTCAGTCGAAATTCCGCCTAGTGCTCTTACTCTTTCTTGATGAATGGCCACTTCTTGAATAGAATTCTAATCATTTTGAGGTAGAAAAAAATCCTTTCTCGTTCTGCAGTTGCTATTGGAAGTATAATCAACATTTTTGCAAGTAGTTAAATGATTTTAATGAAAACAGTTTCTAAGTATTTTTCCTTTAGTATATTTAAAACTGCGTATAAGTCCTTAAATCTGTGTAGTTATTTCCTAGAATAAAAAATTTGTAGTTGAGGCTTTATTTTTCCTTTGCAACGAAATGGATAAGTTTATATATATCATTTTTTTTGCACATTACTATGTCGTTGAAGAAGTTTTAAAATTTTTCTTATGATGGAGATGTTGATCTTATAAATGAAATTATTTTCTTACAAATAAGGATCTTTTTTTTTGTCTGGATATATGTGAACACATATATTTTCATGTTAAAACCAAAATTTTACTGCAGTGGAAGTTTTTTTCTTTTTGATTTCTGTATGTTTATCAATTAACACGGAGAATTTCTCATTACACTAGCAAGAATCGTAAATTATTTACACTTTTCTCTTTAGTTGGACCGAGGTCTAAAAAAAAAATCCACAAATCCCCCAGCATTAATTGCGCTTGTCTGGATACGTATGAAATTAAAGTAAATGGACAAAAATGATATTTATAATATATAAACTACTTCGTTCGATTCGAAAATCCACAGATTTTCCATTAAAATACGTTTCTCATGTAATTTGTCAACCGACAAGTAAAATTTTGATAAAAACAATTGTAAACTGATCTATTTTATAATATAAAATTTTTAAATTTTAAAATAAATCATGTTTGTGTGAAATTTAGTCGTGAAGTGAGAATTTATTAACTTGTGGAACAGGTTTTTTATTTAAACAGTTGAATAATGTCTTTTTACGTCCATGAAAAGAAGCAGTAACTTCCACCCTTTTTTCTTACAATTCAAATTTAAAGAGAAAAGATATTTTTAACGAACTATCTACGAACAGGATATCCTTATGAATGAATTATTCTTAACAGTAAAACTGCGTTTTTGTAATTTTTTTGGATTAGATCTATAGACGAGTGATAAAAACTACCGTATTTAACAGCATCCATTTGCTGGCGTTCTTTCTTTTTTTTTTTTTTCTGAATAGAAAAGTAAAAATAATAATAATGACATGTTTTACACCTCTTCATTGTACATTTTATTACGTTCTTCTATTAGTAAAATTAACCTTTTTCTTAAGAATTTAAAACCGAAATAGCCAATTTCACGGGTTGTAAACAATGCAGGTAAATAAACTTCATCATTTATTTAACCGTTTAGGATTCGGTAACGTGAACAAATTGAAGCGCTGAACTTACAACAATTCATAGAAAACAGCTTCATTCATTAATTTCCCCCCAATACGGTCATTAAAAAATATTATTAATTGTTTTACAATAAAACTATAAAGAGTCAATTCCGAGATAAACAAGAAAAAGATATGATTTGTTCCGTGACAATTTTGCTACTTCTGCTTCTCTTTTTATTTCTATGGAATCACATATAAAATTTTTGAGACCCTATTCATCACCTCTTTTTGATCAATCCCAGCGAACCCAAAATAAACTAGTTAAAAGGCGAGACCCGGGCCAAAAAAATAATTGACGCACGTTTAAAAAAGTATTGAAAAAAAAACGGGTTGCTATTCCTGTTGCAAACAGTTCATTTCCTACAAAAGAACAAAAGAAATCAATAATTAGGTTTGATAAGTGTAAAACGTATTTATTTTACGAAATTCAGATACACGTTATTACGGTACACACGAAGAAAATGAAAAAAATAGAAACAAACATGATGACGCTTAACCGTTAAAAAATTCTAAAGAAATATTTAAATATTTGTTGGGCTGCTTTTGATTCGCGTTAAAAATTAGCGTGTAATAAAGGGAAAAAAAATTTCTAGTGAAACAAAAAGGAACGGTTCTTCTACATAAACTACAGTTAAAGGGGGATATGGTCGAATTGGTTAAATCAGTCTTCAATTTAAAAAGGTCGAATTGGTTCCCATTGCTACTAGAATGATTAAGAAGAAAGAAGAAAGAATTTATTAACCACGTTCGTTACAATTGTTAATACTTATTATAAAACGATTGTGTATCGGCCCGTTAGTCTCGCCACAATACAGTAGTATAGAGGCATACAAAAAAAATCAACTTTACGGATAAATGCTAATCAATTGCAGGAAAAACTTACAAAAAAAAACCCAGCGCCATAAGATAACATATGTTAATATTCGCATCTTACCAGCTTATTATTAGCCCACTCATATAATATTCTTTTACACACACACTCACATACAGGCACTAAGCTCCGCCTACAGAATATACACTTTATATTTGCAACTCACTGCCTTACTTCAAAAGATTGTGTTTAAGCCTACGGTGTTTATATTTGCTATACATATATTTTAGTCGCCTGGAATCGTAATTTCCGATTGGCCTGATTAGTTCATTACTGTGTACTTCACAATCTTTGCAGAATTTATCTGTTATATCAAGGATGAAATCTTTTAAATGTGTAATCATTCATATCCGTTACCTTTGCATACCTATTTTCTCGCAGTACGTACCTCAGGCACCTATTTTGTAGCACCTGAAGTTTCATCATATATGTGCTATTTGAAACAGATGACCACACAGGACACGCATAGGTAATGGCAGGCCTTATTAGCATTTTATAGATGATTAGTTTATTACTGCCGCTAAGGTATGATTTATACTTTAATAACGGATATAAAGCTAATATAGTTTTGTTAGCTTTTATACCTATGTGATCGATATGCCGGTTAAACGTGAGTCTCTTATCCAGTACTACTCCTAAGTAGCGCGTTGTTTCGGCCCATTGCACGGAGGCATTGTTGACAATTAAGTTATTGGGTAGAGCAGGTCTTCGCCTAGTAAATAGTATTGCTTCAGTTTTGGATGGATTTATACTTACGCGCCACTTCTTGAAATATCGTAATGTACGAGTTATGCTACTCTGCAACCTGTTAGCGATAGTCTGTGGTCTGTGTGAACTAGTGAACAAAGCCGTGTCATCTGCATACGTGGCAATTTCAGTATTTGGAAGTTTCGGGAAATCAGATAAGAAAAGCGTAAATAAAAAAAGACCTAACACACTGCTTTGCTCTGCCCTCGCTAACATGGGGTTTAAAGTAGATTTAGAAGCGCCGACGTTTACATAAAATAGTCTATTTGTAAGGTAACTACTTATTAGTTTTATAAGGTAATTTGGGAAGTTGTAATTTATCATTTTATATGTGATTCCCTCATGCCATGTGGTATCGAAAGTCTTAGCTACATCAAAAAATACCATTCCTGTATGTTTATTACAATTAAAACCATGGGTAATAGCCTCGGTAATTCTCGCAACCTGATGCACGGTGGAGTGTCTGGGGCGAAAACCAAATTGAATTTTGGGGATAATGTCATTGTTTTCGGCATGGTCCCTCAGTCTTTTTAGTATGATTTTTTCAATTACCTTGTTCAAATTACTCAGCAAACTGATAGGTCGTATATTAGTAATTTCAGACGCGTCTTTTCCTACTTTGGGTAAGGCAATAGTTTTTGTTATTTTCCAGGATTTTGGATAATATTCATGTGTAAAAATGGCATTTATTATATTACATAGTTCCATTACCCCTATAAATGGCAACTTTTTTATGCATGCAACACTAATATTATCATGTCCCAAAGAAGATTTAGGCTTTAGACGCTTGATGCATGATACGATTTCTTTTGGAGTAGCATAAGTGATGTTCTCATTTGTTTGTTTATTAAAATAGGATTCTATGGCTTTTCCAATTTTGCTATTCATATATTCCGTTGAGAGATGTATATTCTGACCATGCACTTCCCCATAGTGCGCAGCTAACAGGTTAGCTTTATCTATTTCAGTGTATACATAATTATTATTACTGACGTCAAACAATGGGGACAGAATTATAAATTGCTTATTATACTGCATACATGCTCTCCAGAAACTGTTGTCTTTAGTTGTAAGCTGACTGATCGTTTTATTGTAACGTTCGAATTTATTATTATGTAATAGATATCGAACTAGCTTTGTCATAAAATTTAGCAGTGTTTTCATATAGCGAGAGATTATACTTGATCGATAGTTAAGATACATTTTTCTGATATAGTTTTTGACTTTTATGGTTAATCTTATAAAAGGTGATATCTCTATTTTGTGAAAGTAATTATAATTTTTTAACGGAATGCACTCTTTTGCTGCCTGACTAATGAGGTTAGTAAGTTTGTTTACTCGGTTATCTATGTCTACTTGACCTCCTATGGGCTCTTTTAAGTTAACACGTGCAGAAATATATTTTTTATAGCAATTCCAGTCTGCAAACCTGTAATCATAACCTTGTTTACTAGGGGTTTTTAGTATCTTATAGCCAATAACAGTGAATATTGGATTATGGTCTGACGAGAGCTGATTTAACGAGACTGGTGGCATAATATCCAAGTTCTTAACGATTGCTATGTCTAGTATGCTAGGACGGCAGGCAATGTTCGTTGGTATATATGTAGGTTTATTTGGTGCAAGAATGTGCAGGTTGTCACTCATAGATAAGTCATAAAATAATTTCCCAGCAGCATTATTAGAGAAACAGTTCCAGATCTTGTTCCTGGCATTCATGTCACTGATTAGCATTACCTTATTCTTATATTTTACTAAAGCTTTTATGTCACTTGCGAATTTAGTCATTCTCCTAGGAGGTTTGTAAACAGCGTATATATGTATTTTGTTATCCTTGATATTAGCAGCTTTATTTACATACACCACAACACCCACAGCTTGAATACAGTTCAGTTGTGGTATCGGACTAATTTCATGTTTTACATCCTGTTTTACCAGCAGTGCTACTCCTCCACTCTTACGACTCTCATCATATCTATGCACATGGTATCCAGGGAATTTTAAGTCACAGCACTTATTTAGTTTAGTTTCCGACAAGGCCACAATATGAATATTGTTATTTACTATGAATGATTGACGAATCAATGGGTTTATGTACTTTATTAAAACGTGATATTTGACTAAAAAGAAATATATTTTTGATAGTGGTGGTGAATTTCGCATAAGAAATGACGTTAAGTTTAATTTACCCCTGATTGCATTTGATTTTTTTCTCCTTGAACATATAGACATGAAATATAAATCATGAATGAGTACACACGAGTTAAGCTGTGTGAACATTTATTCATTGGTAAAGTTTATAAAAGTGCTAAATTTTTTTTTCCAATTATTTATTTTCCATTTACAATCCAGATTTTTTAAAAACAGATAACAATAATACATAAATTGAAGACAGCTTTCAACATAGATGCGCGATATCGCTTGCAAAGTAACGAGAGAAAAATGTTGTAAATATATCCATAGTTAAATGTAATAAAAAAGTTATAGATAATACATAATGTATTTATTGATGGAACACGATTATAAATGATACAAAAATCGAACAAAAATGTACAATCAATATCTTTCAGAATCTGAAATTACGACGAAAGTTCATGTAGTAGGCATGAACCTAAAGCTTACTTTTTTTTAAAATTCAACTTTTGTTATCTGCCTCCGCTGATATTCCATCATAGCTTTGATTACGAATTGACCCGTTTTTTTTTTTTTTTGTTTATCTTCGGGTTTCCCCTTATATTTATGCTGCGGAGCTTTATATTCGTTTCACATTGAACGTCTGGTAAAAAAGGACCCTTAAAAAGGACAGATTTGACACATCGATAGAACGGGAGGAACCAATTCGACCAGCTAACTTGAAAATCAAGTTTACCGACGAGAATCAATTCGACCGGCAAAATCTTACCCGGGAACCAATTCGACATCTCCCGTTAAAGAGTTACTACATTATTACTAATATAAAATAATCTTGATTTACACTGTTTTATTCAAAGTATAATTGTTATTTATTTAATATAATTTTAAATAGATTTTAAAATATATATTTTTTCAAAAATGAAGGATGACAGATGGACATATAGAACCACTTTCTGGTTTCTTGCACATCATAAAAAAAGAAGGGGGCATCAGTTGACAAGGTGGACGGACGATTTTACTAATTTTTTATTGAACAAAAATTTTCAAAGAGTAGCCATAGATAGCATGGAATGGGAGAGATTACAGGAAACCTTTGCTCATCATGGGCTGAGGAAATTTAATATTTAGTTTTTTCTATATCAAACATGTTTGTTATATAGTTTAAGAATTTCCTCAATAAAGGTTTATTATTATTATTATTATTTTTTCAAAAATAATACATTCGCTACCTTATTACCTAGAACAAATTCGGAATAAAATATTTTTGTACGACGAGGAAAAAATCGAAGAAAACTTCTCCTAAAGTACAAAATTAAAATTTTTAATGTTAATAACACGAGTAGATTACAATGTTTCTATAAAATTCCTTTTTGCATGTACATTTTTAGGGCTGTTTTATTTTTCCGAAATACCCGTTGCGATCAATATTTACTTGCCTTCTAAAATAATTGCGTCTAATACTTTTGAGAAGGTCAAACAGTTGTTTAAAAATCGGAAAATTTTTATTGTTTTTTTTGTTTTTATTAAATTTTATTACTAAACAAACCGTTTTAATAATATTTTCGCATGGGTTAAAAGTGAATTCTGGTTTATGTAAGTCATATTTCACGCTAATGAGAATAACAATTTTCAAGTTATATACATATCGTGCAGGACCAAATGTCTAGCTTTAAAATATTTATTTTTCAAGTGACTCCAAAAAAAAAAAAATTAAATAAATAAAGATTAATAAAAGATAATTGTTATCACATATACAGTAAAGCAGTTAATCATGATGAATCAACCGCCAGGGTTTCTGTATGATAGGCATGAATTATCGTAATTTCACTTTTACATAATACTAAATTAAAAAGCAATATTTCCTGTAATGTTTTTTAAAATAATTTTCTTTGGGACTAATCAGCCAGGGCCAGTAGATTAAGCAATGCGTATTTAATTCATCGTTTTCATAAAAAAAAGTTTCATTTGCACAATAATATTTCACTTTTAACGCAATAAATCTGATAGAGTAAGCGAAAATTATAACACATATTAGAGAACTGTTTTAGAAAAAATTTGATAATTAATTATCGATAGAGAACAGATGTGCTTGAATATAATTTTATTTGCTTTTATATATTAATTACTTTATTTTCCGTTTTGAGCGCAGAAATCTTGTTTAAATAATTGCTTTTGGTATAAAAACAGAAAATCGTATCATTCGTATCAGTTTCTTAGTGACTACCTGTTCAAAAAGTAAGTAACACGTACCCAGCATATTTATTGCTTTAAACAGAAAATCGTATTTCATATAACTGGCTTTTAATCTGACACAAGTTTATTTAATAGAATATGATAAAAGTCATAAATATATTCACGTACTAAATCAATCAATGTAATCGTAATTAACCGTTTGCCATAATAATTAGGAAAATGACTTATAGATGATGCAATTGAAATATAATTTTATTTTTCAATTATACCAATTTCTATCTGTTCTCTTTTAAACGAGCAACCATATATATATATATATATATATATATATATATATATATATATATGTATATGTACATAACATAGCATGCAGTACCTTACTAGTTAAGCAACTTCGCTATTGAACCAAATGTAAAGTTTATATATTTCAACTTTCCATTACGATAGCCCCAAAGACTGCTACATAGAGTAAACGGGAATCTCGCAGGAGACAAACATCACGGGTTCGAGATTTGTTGTAATTCTAAACTCAAATCACCTTTTTCCACTCCAGCTTTCGCCTTATAGCGAGTTTAACCTTTTATTTTAATTCATTAACGGTTATTAACTATATCTATATTCGATGTCCTCGATGTGTCTATACAGTAGTCTGCTTAAGTGAAATTGGGGTTTGAAGCAATTTGAGTTTTTTTACTGGCAGAGTATTTCATTCGTTCGGAACTTCTTTTGCGAAATTAAATTTGATCTCTTTATTGCATTCGCACCGCCAGACCCTATGATTTACTAAGCTTTCTAAACCACATTTTGGATGCGTACTGTTTGTTGCTACATTAATTTTAGCTGAATGTTTCATCCGACCAATTTAAGATAACTCGGTACCATAAAAATTTGAGAAATTAAAGTTGTTATAGGAAAGAATTCCGCCATTTATCAGTGCCATACCGCATATCGCTGAGAAATCATAAAAAGGAACACGCTAGACTGCGAATTTCGTGCGGAACGAATTTTATAAATCAAAGTCTTGCAACAAAATAAAGAAAGAAGAAAAAAAGACCGCTATAACAAAGACACGTCAGTGAAACGGCACATTGGTTTTATTTCAATAGCAGTATTACTTCTGTTTGGCATTATGTTTATTTCGATGTTCGTCAAAGTATTGCCCGGGGGGTTGGATTGTTTTTTTCTTCTCCCACCTTTATAGATTCCGTGCTGTGTAATATTTACTACGAGAATAGAGGAGTATAATTTATAATTTGATAGCTTATGAAAAAGAAAACATGATATTTCATTTGATAAAACCCACATCAGGATTATTTCACGTTAACGATTTGAATCGTCGGAATAAAAACAGTGTGAACATTGACTTCATAACGCCAAACACCTTGCCAAGAGTATGGAACGTGTTTAATTATAAGTATAAAAATTAGTTTGTATGTGGTGATTCCTTTTGAAACCAAACTACGATACTCTTGTATGAAATAAACGAGTATACTACATTTCCTTTTTGAGGTGATATTTATTATTGTTTATTGGAATTACCAACAAAGAAACAATGGTAATCATCACCTTAGTTCGCCTATTCAGTTAACACTTCCAACAGCCCGCATATCACCCAGAGAGAAACAGGTTTTATGATAGCTAGCAGAATTTAAAAAAATTTATTTATATTTTTAACTCCGTTCTAAGAATAGATTACTATCCTAGATGTTGAAAAGAACTGATCAACTTTTTAATTTTGAAACCAAATATAAATCTTAGTGAACCTTTATTTTATACACCGATTAGCTAGTTGAACATCTCATTCTAAATATTTAAAAAGATATACGATTGGAAAATTGGCTGCGTTTCGCCAGCCTCGCCCATTTTGAGTTGGGAAACCAAAATAGGCTCATTCGTTTGTGCTTCGTTTGTGCTTCTTTGTGCACGACTTTTTTTTGTTTGTGCTCTCCCCCTTCATAGTTTAATTAGAAAAGTCTTTGGGCGGGGCTGGCGAAACGCAGCCCCGCCCATGTAAAATTAAGGGATGAAAATTATGCCATTCGTTTGTGCTTCGTTTGTGCTCCTTTGTGCACGACTTTTTTTTGTTTGTGCTCACCCCCTCCCTGATTTGATAAGGGTGGGATCAGCCCCGCCCATGTAAAATTAAGGGATGAAAATTATGCCATTCGTTTGTGCTTCGTTTGTGCTCCTTTGTGCACGACTTTTTTTGTTTGTGCTCACCCCCTCCCTGATTTGGTAAGGGTGGGATCAGCCCCGCCCATGTAAAATTAAGGGATGAAAATTATGTCATTCGTTTGTGCTTCGTTTGTGCTTCTTTGTGCACGACTTTTTTTTGTTTGTGCTCACCCCCTTCCTGATTTGGTAAGGGTGGGACTAGCCCTTCCCATGTTGAGATGTGTTACTCATTTGTGCTTTGTTTTGTGCTTCATTAGGCACGGATTGTTTTTATTTGTAGTGAATTTGAATGGGCGGGGCTGGAGAAACAGTACCTTAAGGGTATGAAATGGGATGTTGTAAATACAAATATATACGCTTCTGACAGTATGGTGCGTGCTCTAACGAAATTTAACCATAAATATTCTGTGTAATAGACGATTCGAAATTAGCTCGGATTTTACAAAAAATTGGCTGTATACTGAAAAAGTTGTTGAAATATTTATGTATATATTATTTCGCTACCGTGTGGATTCTTCATGTATAAAAGTTTAAGTTAGGTAGGTTAGTGTTATGCACAATGTGTTCAAAAATGTAATGGTGGCCGACAAATTATTAACTACTAAATATAAATTAACTGACCTCTAAATTTCTCAATTTATTTCAATCACGCAAGCACTGGTGACCAATTTAAAGTGTAACCTTAATGGTGTTCGATATTGCATGCTGTTTGATGAAATCAAACTGATGTCTATTTGATGTGTTTTCATTAAATGTTATTCAAAATTCAAATTTATTTTATTAGTTAATCGAAGTGTAAAATTAAGTAGGAGAATTATGAAGAATCATCTATTTACAAATACACAACCGAACTAACATTACATGTCCTATATTGATCAAAATTAAATAATGCAAGGACGACAGAGGTTTGTTAAGTGACGAAATGCCATTTTTTAACTATACGATGACGCGTAAAAATGTTTAAAGCCATCGAACACTCAAATGTTATAAAGCGGCAGTCAGTTTTGGAACCACCGAGTGCAACAAATATCATGGTCCCGGTGCCGTTTTCGTTTGTTTTTTTATATTTTAGAGCGGCAAAGGTGCGGTGCGCAATTCGAGTGTTTAGGTTACTAGACCTTTTTTAAACGTCGTCGGCCAGGTAAACGACGGTGCGCAATTCGAGTCTGGCCATAGCATCATATTTATATTTTTCATCCATTGAGCATATTGGTTTGCTGATTTTTGAGGAATTCACACGTATTACTATCATCTTGTCAACAATTGCTCCTAACAGTAAATGTACACCGCGTCGATTTACACTAATGTAAATGCACCAAAATATTAAATTCCTTTTTGTTTGTAATCATTTTCTTCTCTTATTTTTTTCTCTCTCTAATAATAGTAACGCTGTCTTTTCCAGATAACGAGTTCTGTTTTGCCTTTATTTCTGCCAGTTTATGTGTTTCTTCTGTGAGTAAATTTTTATGATCATTTATTAATTTTTATTAAACTGAGTGCTTACAAATATTAGATTTTTGTTCTCTTAATACACAGTGGATTATATCGAATTCAGATCTTCTATTTTTGGTATGTTTTTTTTTCTTTTTTACATATTCTTAACAGCCGATAATTAAATACCGTGTTTGGTAACTCGCTTTTTTTATATCTGAAATTGATTTTAGAAAATAAGTAATATGTTTATTTTATTTTTTATATTCACTTACAGTATTTACTTTTAGTTATAAAAATATGTTGGTTAATATCATATAATTTATTTCTGTAATAACATTATTTATCCAGAGACAAAGCGACACTATTCGGAGACAACTAAAATAAAATTTTCACATCCGCAACCGAGCAGGATGCGTTTTACGAACACAACGATTGGCATTTCGTTTTAACAATGATTTCCACACTTTAAAATTCGGTCTCATTTATAAAGACTATGTATGTATAAGATTTTTATCAGTTGTTATATTACTGCTAATGTTTTTGCAAGCATTTCGGCCGCAACATTTGAAGGCATAAATAATTATTCTCAAAAAACTTCCCATCCCTATGTTTCCATCTTCCTTGAAAACAATTTAACCCGTGAGAGGTCGCAAAGAATAAATGACGCGAGAGGATGCACACGGAGGATTTCTCTGGGTCACTAAATTCTATATTTTAACATACGCTACTAACGTTTTAAAAGTTATAGAAATATACATACATACATTATGTAGTTATCCTTCTACATGAAAAACTAAAAATGTTAGCGTATATGTGTATGATAGTATTAGTTTTAAGCATTTCGAAAAATATTGTACACTTTTTAATGCATCATCTTATGTTTCTCAAAAAATACCATGTAAAAACATAAAAATGTCTTCAACGATTATAAAAAAAATTAATTTTAATTTCTATACAAATAAATCAAAACACGACAGTTCATCGACCGCAAAAAGGTGTAGCATTTCATCATTCGTTGCATGTTCCCTAAGATTGAAATTGCTTTTACAGTTCCCTTAACAAATGGTTCAAAAAGGTCTCTTATTGGTGCTAGTTTATCCACTCCTTTTCTTTCTTCCTGAGAATTTAAATTACCAAATCGTGTTGCTCGCAGTAAAAATTTAAACCGGTTTTGTGCCATGCAAATTCTAAAGAACTGTATTCCGGTTCCATCTGTTGTCCATAAGTCTTCTAAATTAATGTGCGAAGATTTATGAACTCCTTCTAAATATAGTAGTCCACAAAGAGCTTTAAACTTTACTGACGGTATTTCAGCTGCAATCACTTTCTCTACTGAATTTATCCTTATTTTTCTGAATCCATATATTCGTATTTTTTGTGATATTTTCAACAATTTCATTGGTAAAAAATAACTTCCAGATATCTGTGGGTGTGTTAATATCTTGAGCGCTATCAATTACTCGGGGTATACGAATTCGTAAAATATTTTTCTTCGGAATTTTAATATTTTTCGGAGGTGAGTGTATATTCCACAAAGTGTGGCCAACTTTTCCAGTATACACCAATTGCGGTGCATCATTTGGACTCAAATCATTTCCTTCATTATTTTCACATATTTCATTGTTAGAAATTTCCGAATTCGAATCATGATCACTGCATTCCGATATATCAATATTAGATTCATCGGAACAATTACTGCAATACATTCCGGTTCCTCGTCAATATTGGCTAACAATCTTAAAATTCTTTCTTCCTCCCGTTCCATTTTAGAAAAATTAGAATAGACGAAACAGTTAATACATATGGAAACGAACTGGCTAAATTGTTTACTATTTACTAAATACTACATGTTTATTCAACGTAGAAGAAACAAAATATAAGTACGCTAGCAATTTCGATTAGAAGAAAACTTTGGCATGGCTCCAGACTAGAATAAATAAAATACAATTTCAATAGATCGTCAGCTACGACAGTTAGCATAGAAAAATAACATGAATCAGATGGACTGCGATGGCTAGAAATTAAATACTGAATTGAACGACTTTTACCAAAGAGAATATTAATAATAACTAACAAAAAAACATTTCCGAAACACGACTCGTCACAGTCAAAACTGTCGGGACTGCAAAATTGCTCATTTTTGAGGACAGTTGAAACCTACAGTCATTACGTACATGCGATGTTTAAAAATAAATCAAATTACTTTTTGTGATAATATTTTAATTGAAATTTCAAATTTTAATCTTGAAATATAAAATGTTATATTAAAATATTATTATTTTATTTAAATTATAATTTTTATTGGTATATTTCATCATTATTATACTAATTTTATTGTTGTTGAAGAAGATTTTATACTTTACTTTCTAATATTTTTACATAAAGTTTTTAGCGCCCGTTTTTTCCTTTTTTTATTTTATATAACGACAATTAAATACTTTCATATATGCAAAAAATTCATTCAATGATAAATACTATTAGAATACTAGACTCGAAAATAAAAAGAAAATAAAAGTGAAATATATATGACATTCATATTAATGAAGATATGTGTAGTAATCTTTAAGCAACTATATTCATTTTTCTGAATATTATAAAACAGTGGCTTTCAAATTAAAAGTGAGACTAAATCTGAATTATTATGTTAGATAAAATCGAATTAAAATCAAAAAAATGTGTTTATAAATGTAAGATTATTAAAAATTTTAATTCACCAGTTGTCGATTTTTTTCGGTAACAACCACGTCCATATTTTTTTCTTCGGTTGACGTTTCGAATAGTATAAATGAAACGACCAAGTATGG
The DNA here is from genome assembly GCA_039619475.1 of Icerya purchasi. NCBI lineage: Eukaryota > Metazoa > Arthropoda > Insecta > Hemiptera > Monophlebidae > Icerya > Icerya purchasi. The sequence continues at coordinate 388,685,611 of CM077116.1, forward strand.
TTCTGATGATGAATAGAACACTACTATTCGAAACGTCAACCGAAGAAAAAAAATATGAACGTGGTTGTTACCGGAAAAAAATCGACAACTGGTTACTAACAAACACCACGAAAACTTAAAATCAATTTTAATTAAGTTTAAACCAATTTTAATTAAATTAATTGAGTTGAATTGCAAAACTATGGCAATCGCATTATATTAAAACACATTAAATTGAGTAAAATTAATTTTCTTTTTTGTTAATTTAAAATTTAAATAGAGGTACATTTTTTATGGTTTCTAAAAAGTTTTATATTTTCTAAAAATTTTAAAATGATGAAATAATAAAAAAATTTACAAAACATAAAATTTATCTTAAAATAGACAAAAAAAATTTTTTTACAGTTTATAACAAGATATATGAAAAATTGAGAAAACAACATAAAATATAGGAAATCTGAAAACTGAAGTTGAAAATTAGAATCAAAATGACTCGTTGTTATACTCTTGTATATTAATGCTTTACCTAGTATGTGTGTAGCATTATTTTCTTAATGTATTGTCCCTGAAAGAAATGAATTTAAAAACGCTAGGCGGAAGAAACAAATAATTGAGCTAATTTCGAATTGTCTACTACATAGAAGATTGATGGTTAAATTTCATTAGAGCACGCACCATACTGTCAAAAGCGTATATATTTGTATTTACAACATCCCATTTCATACCCTTAAGGTACTGTTTCTCCAGCCTCGCCCATTCAAATTCACTACAAATAAAAACAATCCGTGCCTAATGAAGCACAAAACAAAGCACAAATGAGTAACACATCTCAACATGGGAAGGGCTAGTCCCACCCTTACCAAATCAGGGAAAAAAAGTCGTGCACAAAGGAGCACAAACGAAGCACAAACGAATGGCATAATTTTCATCTATTAATTTTACATGGGCGGGGCTGATCCCACCCTTACCAAATCAGGGAGGGGGTGAGCACAAACAAAAAAAAGTCGTGCACAAAGGAGCACAAACGAAGCACAAACGAATGGCATAATTTTCATCCCTTAATTTTACATGGGCGGGGCTGCGTTTCGCCAGCCCCGCCCAAAGACTTTTCTAATTAAACTATGAAGGGGGAGAGCACAAACAAAAAAAAGTCGTGCACAAAGAAGCACAAACGAAGCACAAACGAATAAGCCTATTTTGGTTTCCCAACTCAAAATGGGCGGGGCTGGCGAAACGCAGCCTGGAAAATTGAAAGTACAACGAAATTAAAATTACTTCAAACCACCGATTGTGGTTCATTTGAACTAGTAGCGACTTTAGAATAAGTGGAGCATATTTTGATAATAAGTACGCTTTTGATCAGGTTAAACAAAATTGTTGATTCCATAACCAGAAATACTCAAAAATAATGGACGTTGAGCTAAACTGAGTAGAATACAAATCATGGATTAAAGAAATCATGTATATAGAATGCAGTAAGCGATACCGAACAATAGGACAGAGCAAAATTAAAAGATATATTTCCTTAAATGATATAGTTACAAGAACTCCTTGGTATACGGCGTTTCCTGGTATAAACAAGGACTACGCAGTAAAATTAATAAGATTGAGATTAGACCATTATTTTATTCCTGAACGTTTAGCTTGAATGAAAATATTATCGGAAGAATCGAGATACAAAAGGAACGATTGAACATCTGGTGTGACAATGTCCGAAAAATAAGAATGAGAGAAAAAATTCACAGATTTTCTGTTGGAGAGATATAACACTTTTCCTATACCTTTGGTATAAATAGTAGAAAGACGGTTATCTGACGAGACGAAATATTTATATCGGTTCATTAAAAGAATTATTATTAATATGTAATCATAGTTAGAAGACAAAATACATAAAGACAAGAAATAAAACTAGGCAAAGGGCGAAAGTCGGGCTTAACCAAAAACAAAAAAAAAAACAAACCAGCAAGTAGAGACGGTCTTATTTCTAAACGATTAATTTTTACACGACACGACATTTAAATAAAATTAATGATTGTTTGACATAATTGAAGAGACTAGCTGCATATATTCAGGTAAGATCAGTGTAGACGGAATTTCGTTTTTTTTCTGTATTTTTTTTCAGGAAAATACATCAATAAAAAAAATCAACTCCGGAGATAATATAGAACTGGCTATGAACTTTTTACCAAATTTTTAACTTGCAGCTTTACAACATATGGGACGTTGACTTACTCGATGTACACTGCAGATATTGCTTTTACAGCGGTAGTTATAGCAACTTTTGTAGAGGAAATCTCTTACTATATGTAATGTAGTTAAGTAGGGAGGTACGAATCCCGCGATTGTCCACTTGACGGTACTTATAGTTCCGCCGGGCTAAGAGACTCGTCAATATATGTCTTCTTGTAACTGCGATTATATTAGTAATAAGTGAGAAGTATTGAGTCCTTCCGCTTATGAGTAAATGGTGTTTAAACTGTGTGATTGTCAAGCGTTTTGTTTCCGCGAACGAGTACCGAGGTATCACATCGAGTATACGCTACCAATTATCCAAAGGCAAGGATTAAATGAAATCAACGAAACATAACAAAAGAGTGCAGCAAACTACTAACGTGACATGAATCCTGTTTTCAGGCAAAGCATAAACATCAGCATTTATGCTTCTTTATTAGGCTTATATTATTTTAAGTGGACAGTTATTCTAACATACGAGTATAATAAATTATAGTTTAAGTTTACTACTGTTTTCTCTCACAAACAGATTGTATCGTTATTATAAACTTCCTTTTATTTTCATTTATCTCTGTTCCTGTCCCTGATTATGATAAAGTTAAATTGTATCCCGTTAATTGCTGTCTCCATTCCATTCGGAGAGGAAACACAATTTAACATTAAGTTCATTTGGGTTGTGTTCATTTATTTGTTCTTTCTTTTCTAAGGATCATATTAAGTAATCCGTTAACGAACAATAAAAGTGCTATTCAGAATATTTCTAAAATTGCGTCATTTTTTTCAAAAAATATTTTATCGCCGCTACTACTGATCGAAACAATATTGCTGCAGATATATATATATATATATATATATATAGGAGTATTTTTCTTTTTTAGGATTCCGTAATAACTTATGGAATCCTAATAAGATGGTACACAAATGACAAAAATATCAAATAAAAATCAATAAGTCACGAACAGCTTGACTTATAAACTTCAAATTTGGAACATAAATCGCAATTAAAACTCTCTTTAAAATGATCTATAACGTAAATATTACCGATTACCCTGGGCGGCAAAAAACCCAAAAAACCGTCAAGAATATATAATATGGTACATAAAACGACCTCAAAAATCACTTAAAAAATCATAACTCATCACTCGATAAACCTATAAAGCTGAAATTAAAAATGTAAACTAAAATGCAGGAGTCCTTTCATAAAATCAAAAAATTATGCTACAAAAGTTATGTAAAGTTGCCGAAAAGTTCAAAAAAGTGCAAAAAATGACGTGTCCCCCCCCTAGCGCCGCGAGTGTTACTACGCGCATCCCCGTATATTTCTCTAGTTTGGAACATCCGGCATTCCAACTTTAAAATTGGACCTGGAAAAAAATATTTTTTTCCCCGGGCATGTGATATATCGTTGGAAAGATTGCTATTTGTTGGGAACGAAACCGTATTTTATATCCTTAACAAAACTTTCCAAGTTGCCGTAAAGTTCAAAAAAGCGCGAAAAATGACGTGTTTCCCCCCCTAGCGCCTCGAATATTATAGCTAAAAATTTCGAACACGGTTTAAAATATGCGACTCCACGTATATTTCTCTAGTTTTGAACATCGAAATTTCCAGCTTTAAAATTAGACTCTCAGGGCGCCAAAAGCTTGAAGTTTTCAAAAAAAAAATTTTTTTTCCCGGGGTTGCGATATATCATTAGAAAGATCGCTATTTTTCGTTAACGAACCCGTGTTTCATTTTCTTAACAAAACTTTCAAAGCTGCTGAAAAGTTCAAAAACGCGCGAGCCCTAATTTGTAGCCCCCTCTTTGCGACGTGAATATTATAGCTATACATTTGGAACAAGATATAAAATATGCGAATCCGCGTATATTTCTCTGGTTTGAAACATCCGGCTCTCCAGCTTTAGAATGAGACCCCCAAGGCACCGAAAGCTCAAAATTTTGGAAAAAAATATTTTTTTTCGAGCATGTGATATATTGTTGGAAAGACCGCTATTTGTCCGGAACGAAACAGTATTTCATTTCCTTAACGAAACTTTCAAAGTTGCCGTAAAGTTCAAAAAGTGCGAAAAATGACATGTCCTCCCGCTTAGCGATGTGAATATTAAAGCTGAAAATTTTAAACGCGGTTTAAAATACGCGCTTCCCCGTATATGTTTTTAGTTTGGAACATCCGGATTTCCAACTTAAAAACTCTACCTTCGGGGCACCAAAAGCTCGAAATTTTTTTTTCCCCGAGCATGTGATATATCGTTTGAAAGATTGCTATTTGTCGGGAACGAAACCGTATTTCGTTTTCTTAACCAAACTTTCAAATTTGCCGAAAAGGTCAAAAAGCGCGAGAACTAATATGTAGCCCCCTGTTTGCATCGCGAATATTATAGCTATAAATTTCGAATGGGGTTGAAAATATGCTCATTCTGGCATGTTTGCGTAGTTTATTTAAAATTTTGTATATATATCTAAATAAATTTTATTTAAAAATCGTAATCTAATAAATAGTGACAAACCGGGAAGGTGGTTTAAGTAATAGTATTCAAATATAACTATATAGAAGTTCGGAAAACAAACAAGTACAATTACAAATTTTTAAATATTTATTGATAATTAATCCTTCCAAAAATCCAAGACTAAATAGCGTTTATTTATTAGAATTTATTTTTTTTTTTGTAGTACAATATGATGACACTGCGTGATGTGTGAAAAAGAACTGGACTAAAAATATTTGTTTTGGAATTATTGTTGTTTTGAATTTAGTATTATGTAAATAAAAATTATGGTTATCTTTAACTTAACATACGGAATCCTCAGCGCATGAAACCTCATGTTTGACTGAACTTGTTCTTTTATAAACGTATACTGTTTTAGTTGTTGATAACCATTTTTTATAATTCATTATGCAATTCAACACAAATCATCTTTTTTTATAGGTAATTTAGAAAATGTTTTCGAAATTCGTTGTGTCGATTGCTATACTTCTCGGTGTAGTACTATCAGTTGCTTGCGATGCAGACTACACCCCAATTCCAATACCAACTGATTTAACTTTTTTGGTAATTGTTTCTGATTTTTTGAATAATTTATATTAAAGTATTGTAATTAATGCAATAATCATTTTTAATTTCTCAATATGGTGAGCTACATTTATGAAGCTAATGCAACCAAAACAATTTTATATTAATAATTAGTCGTAACTGCGGATCCCGAATATTTTTAACGAACAGTTTTAAAAATTTGCTAATATGGATGTGGAAGATATTTTCTCCTAATTATTAAGAGAAAATCAGTCTTAGGGTCCTCACTCTATAATATATTCTAGTTGTCTGTCCAGAAATTTTTATGAAAGTTTCGTGACACGTTTAAAATTATTGCTGAATTCATTAATTTTGCTAATAATCATTACACAACAATCCTGCTAAAAGGTGCTATTATAATATATAATCCTTTATGTGTTAAACTCAACCGTGTTTCTGTTAGTATAGACTTCATTGAATCTATTAAGAATTACAGTTATCATAAATATACTTTTTCGATATTACAGTTCTCTTTTAATTTAAAAAATTAAAATTCAACGATTGGAAGCATATCTTAATTCTTTTTTCGTTTACATTACATCTATATACCGTCTTTAACTATTAAGCCCAACGTAGTAACCCCAGTTCATCCCAGGCATATAATAATTCACGTTTCCTCAATTCGCGCGAAGGGCAAATCATTCCTTAGCATCGGCAAAAAATTGCTTGTCAGGTATCATATAGTGAAACCATTTCTATAGTCAGTTTTAGGCGGTTCTGGGTGTACCTCAATCTGAATGCTGATTAGTTAAGGATAGCCCAACAACCGTCTAAATGTTAATTCAAATTGGAGTGTATGCATTAAAAATTAACCTCTAACGCAATTCTTTCGCAAACACCTAATTTCAGAAGTCGGTGTGTCATTTGCCTTTTATCAACCAAGTAAATTATTCAAACTCAAAAAATTAACCACTACTTCTACTTACATTTTTTACTATGCAAGTAGGAAAATTTGAAATGTATTCAAATGTAGCCGAGGTATACTATTTCAGCTTTCTTGACTATTTGCACACATTCCGCCATTCGTGGGTTCCTACAGATGTCGCGAAGCATGCTGAAGTCGCTAACGCCTGCGGTACGACCCCCGTTATGCCGTTGCAAAACTTTCCATCTCTATTAGAAAATCGATGTTTGAATCTTCAATCCGAAACATAGTTTTATCCGTTTTTACTGTAAAACTTTTGGCTACAATGGAACAGGGTGTGAATAATATAACATCGATCAAAAGTATAAAATAGGGGCTGAAAAGCCAGAAATCGTGAAAACGTTTGATACTCATCACTTAGAATAAACATTTAAATGGAATTTTCTGAAACTCGTTCGGTTCGTCTATTTCATTTTTAAAAGTATTTCCGTTTGAATTTATCGCTTGAATTAGCTGTGTGTAAATCGAATTTTGGAAGAATGTTTTTGTGATATGTTCCGGCCTTAGATTTTTTCTCAAACTTTTAGTTTGTAAATATTTTCACCTGTGAAATACCTTTGAAAGATACCATATGAGTAGAGTGCGTGTGCATACACTTCAGCCGGTGAACTCCAATGCAAGTCAAAAGAAGTATTTAGCTGCTAATTATTCCGGCAAGATAATTACTTTCTTCTATCGTTATTTCCAGCATGCCTACCTTTGCGATATTTACCACGATTCTGTACAAATATGTAACACCTTCAAGAAGAACATTAGTGCAATGGACGGAACAGGTCACTTTCAACTTTGTGCGCGCTCACCAAAAAATATATCGATGTATACACAAAGTCGCAGTGCTATCCATCAACTATCTACTATTCACAGGTTGTACAGGTGCACCACGATGCCAGTTTTTACAATTATTTTGCACATTTTATTCATCATTTATTTTATTTTTTTACATACATACAAGCAAGCATAACTAGAATAGAGATTCTATTTCTCCGAACTCGCGATGGATATTTAATCATCTTAAACAATGCTTAAACTTTGCATTCTCCCGCTGATATACCCTCAGTTCTAGCGCTCATTCAACCTGCTTATAGCCGCAGAAGTACATATACGATCATGCTTCCATGCGTCTTTAATACTGAAGCTTACAATCATACATTAATATCATTTTTACTTGTTATCATCAATCGACGTATTACCGGTCTTTCAACTAATTGGTATTTCTTTTTCCCACGTATCCGCACAATACAATTACAACTCGGTAAAACTGGAATATGTTCGCATCTCGCTCTCTTGTTCTTGTCTGATATTCTACAGTCGTATGTATCTATCAATTCCGTTAGTGCTAGACCCGTGATTATACACTGTTCTCTCCGAAGCGCACATATTTTCTGCATTTAGTCATACAACTATTTGCAAAATGTTATTGTTAAATTAATAGTAATATTTTTGTTACTAGTTCCACAACATGTTATATAATAATAGATTATAATTATTAACTATTTAAGTAATAATTTAAGATTTCAATAGCTTAGATCACTCTCTTAAAAGATAGTTTATGTTACAATTTTTATATATTTTTTGAATTGGATAAGTACTATAACTCACTACGTTTGCTTGTCAGTTTAATTTTAATGTAGTTTAATATATGTATAATAGATTAAAAAGTAATAGTTATATTTTTGTGTCCTACTTTCCTGTGTATTCGTGTTGGAAATTGTTTGTTGAAATTACACGATTTGGATTACACGATAAGAAAAAAGATTATATGATTGTATTGAAATTTCTCTTTTATACAGGAAAATTTTAAGTGGTGAATGGAAAAAATAAGGCTTAAAAATTTTGAAATTGGGACATTTATTTTTTAATTTTACATTATCTAAATTCTGATATCTTTTAAAGTACCTTTTCAGGTGTCTCAAGATGATGTTTTTAAGGGTATTCAATTGTATTCATATTCGGACGTGATTTAGGCATCCACTAAACGTCACCTGTAACCTTCGAAGCGTCAATTAAATATTGCATAAGAAAGATTAAATTTGTAAAATTAATATTCAATGACTTAAGCTTTATTTCTGAGCTGTAACGCAGTGGGCTGGAAGCCATTTGTCATTTGAGGAGAACTCGGTTCGCTACCACTCATCGGAAGCGCAAAAATTATCATTATGTTGGATTAATGTACATGGTTTCCGTGTCTAAATGAAAAATTAGACAAAAGAAATTTTTTTTTCAAAACTACTTTATATTCAATGACTTTTAAGTTCAGAGCTGTGCAATATTTTATGTCATATCGGTTATTTTTAATTATTACTTAGGCTCCCCAAGCTTGGAATGTGTGGCACGTATCATCAAAATTTAACAGACCAGAAATTGGTGGACTATGATTATGTTCTCCATCGAGTAAGTCTCCACTATACTCTTGTTACTTTAAATAAAACATACACATACGCAAACATACACTCATACGCACTCATAAATACACACGATATTATTTGTAACTTTGAATATTATGTTTCTGTAAATGGTGATAAATTTTAAAATGTTTTCACACCTACATGACTAAACTACGAGCACATCAGTTAATTTTATTTTATTTTATATTTTTTATTTAGTGAATTTTTTCAAAATAAAATGAACAGCTTTATGTAAATTTTATTACAAAACAGTTTATTAACAACGAAGCATACAGTAATTTAAATATATATTTTCATAAAACTTTCTTTTAGTGATATACCTTTTGTCGCAATGTAAAACTCGAACTATCATTTTAATCATTTTCATATTAATTAATTTTCAATTTTTTCTTTATTTACATGAATACTTCAGTACAATCTTATTGCATTAAATAAATTAGCACTATTTTTAAAACGGTGTTACAACTTAACCTAACTAAATTGTAACATGAACAGAGTAAAAATTATGTACAATTATATAACTCCTAATGTATAGTTATATAAATAATCATATGCGCATATAAATACCCACACGTACGCACACCATGTATATGCACATACTCACAAGATACATATACATATACATATATATATATATATATATATATATATATATATATATATATATATATATGCAAAAACACACACATATATAATAAATTAGTTGACCAACTCATAAAGCGTTATACGCTTAAGGCGCCTTAAGTCATCATCAGGAAGTAGCAGTTCTAAGGCTTCTAGATTTGGGTGACTGTAAAGTCGGTTTTCGTGCGCTTCTGCAATATAACGTATAACTTCATCGATCCAAGGAATGTTCAAATCTGAATATATATTTTCGTTGCGAGCTCCAATGATGCTTCGGAGACACTTGTTTTGAGCGCGCTGAATAATCAACCGATTGGATTTCTTTGCACAGCTCCAACGTTGAATACCGTACATCTTAATCGATCTGATGATTTGACAATAAATTATAGGTTTATTAGACGGATTGAGCTTAGAGTAACGCCCAGTCAACTAATAAATCTATCTTAATTTATGTATGGTTTGTTCGTTTTTCATCTTGACATGCGTCATCTAATTCGGTCTCGAATCTAAATGAATACCAACGTATTTAACGGAGTCCGATGTCCGAATAGGAAGGCGATCAAGGTATTAATTTCCATAGTAATTTATTTCTTTTCAACGTGAATTACAATTTTATTGTTTAAAATCATTTCCAGATTACTGTCCATATGCTTGCGGACCGTCTACTGTATCTGTGTTTGTTGACGTAGAAAATGCATACTATACACTAGACATTGTAACTGAGATCAAAGGGTAAGATATTTTCTGCTTTATATTAAAACTTGGTTAATAACAGCGGATGTTTCATTGTAGGTTAATTCCATATCTTATAGAAATGAAAATGACCATTATACATATCTATTATATAAAGCTGCAAGAAAAAAAATCGTACAGACCGTTCTATAGTAGCTAGAGAGTTCATTTTTTTTTCAATCGACGTATTTTTTTCGTCACGTCATAAGAAAATAATAAGACCCTCAAAATTTTAAAATTAAAGAGCCCAAATTTCGAAAAATGTGAAAATCAAGTTTTATGAAACTAATTTTAAAAAAATTTCGAAGCCGGTTCTACATGAGTTATGGTAATAATTTTCTTTTTAATCTGGACACTAAGATCTTCAAAATACAGGAAAAATAAAAGATTCGAAAAATTTTGATATTTAGGGAACAAAATTTGTGAAAATACCTCTTAAAGCGATAACCCTGGAAACTAAAAAAAAGTCCACAGCCATTTCCGTGGTAGCTGGAGAGTCCCTCTTTTTTTTTAAATGATGTATTTCAATCTCTAGAATATAGGGAAAATACGAGATCCCAAAAATTTTTAAATCAAAGGACCCACATTTTGAAAAATGTAAAAATCAAGGTTTAAGAAAAAATTTTCAAAAAATTCCATAGCCGGATCTATATGAGTCACGGTATTGATTTTCATTTTAACTTGCATACCAAGCTCTTCAGAATACACTTTGAAAATTTTTGACATTTAAGGACCAAAATCTGGGAAAATACACTCTTAAACTGATAACCCTGGAAACTAAAAAAAAGTCCACAGCTCTTTCCATGGTAGCTGGAGGATCAGCCTTTTTTTAAAATGATGTATTTCAATCGCTAAAATATAGGAAAAATACAAGACCTCCGAAATTTTAAAATTAAAGTGCCCAAATTTTAAAAAATTTGAAAACCAAGCTTCAAGAAATTTTTTTAAAAAAAATTCTGCAGCCGGATCTATATGTGTTACGGTATTGATTTTCTTCTTATCCTGCACACTAAGGTTTCCAAAATATAGGAAAAATAAGAAATTCGAAATATTTTGATATTTAGGGACCAAAATTTGGGAAGATACACGCGGAAAGCAGTAAGATTGGAAACTAAAAAAAGGCCACAGCTCTTTTCATGGTAGCTGGGGAGTCATTCCCTTTTTTTAAATAATGTAATAGAATTCCTGGAATATACGGAAAATACCAGAACCCTAAAATTTAAAAGTTAAATGCACATGAACGGTTTGATGGAATTTCTAAATAAAAAATTCGAAGAACCAATGGAAGAAAAAATAAATAATAATATAAATCTAAACCAATAGATATGGTAGATAATAAAAATAAAAAAAATATCTCAGACAAAATATTACAAATATTTGTTATTATCAGAATCACGATATATGCGTTTAGATAGATTAGGGCAAGAATACTTTGTTGATATATAGTGTAAGGTGGAAGAAGAAAAATTACGGTTTTTATTAGATTTAATCAAATAAAAATCCTAAGAATGGCTATTCGAAGTGAAATAGTGGAATGTATCGCAGCTGAAGGAGGTCCAAAACCAGGAAAAATTTATCTTCTAAGCTCATATACACATGGTCCGCGTTATATGCAATTAACATATCAGGATGGTATGGCAGTTGTTGCCAGATTAGGTAAACCAATTTTTTTTATTACGATGACGTATAATCCTAATTGGATAAAAATAACATTAAATTTAAATGAAAAGCAATATCATATCGATTGTGCAGATTTATATTGTAGAATATTCCAATTAAAATTAAATAATTTATTAAAAGTTTGAAAGTCAGGTGAAATTTTCGGAGAAATGGTTTATATTTTATACGTAATCGAATTCCAAAAAAGACGTCCTCCTCATGCTCATATTGCTTTAAGAGTAAAAAATTCGTCCGTAACTAATGAAGAGATTATTAATTTTGTTCAAGCCACAATCCGAATTTTTAAAATTTGATTCTTTAAGTTTTAAAATTTTTGTCCATTTATTCATTTCTACATTATAAAGGCGAAAAGACGATTTTCTCTATTTTTTGCTTTATATCTAATGCATCCGAAGTATTACAGTCGTGGGAGAAAAATAAGAAAAAGGTCAATAGCCCTCATAACAGCTACAGCTTTTTTTTTTTTAAAATCAACGTCGTTTCATTAAAACATAAGAAAAACATGAAATATCCAAAATTTTAAAATTCAGGATTCCAAAATTTTAAAAAAATATAACAAAAATTATCAATGTTAGTTATAATGGAAATGTAGCAGTTCCTGAAATTTAAATATTTAAACTATGATTATAGAACATTGTGTCCTAAACGTTTCCGTGTGAACAGAGTTAATATAATAATATATTATTTCTGACAACATTTATTTATTTACGTATACTGAATCATTATTGAAATCTATGAACATGTATAGTTTATGAATTTATGAAAAGGCTATTGCAAAGAAATTTTTTCTTCCTAATACTGCATGGCTAATTTTGTCGTTATCTTTCACCGAAATTATACATAAATAGGCTGTATTAATTTTTTTTTCAATTGATTATTGATCTCGAGAATCAGAAACGCAGTGAACTGATAAAAAGTTAACCATCATCGCACTCCAGCCCATAACAGTGATACGTACTGTTTTAAATATTTCTTTTATACTATCCACAAAACTCTTTGTATATTATTATTATTATTATGTTGTTCTCTAGCGGTCGACTGACAAGAAAAGGTGCTTTAAATTGTAATTAGAATATCAAATTTCAGATAACCTATCGATATATTTCAACTTTCGCTTACCGTATTGATTTTCTTTTTAACCCGCATATTAAAGTCTCCGAAAAGAATTAAATGTAGTATATTCCTCTCACGTATATTACACTGCTAGCGCTTTCAGTTTTTCTGATATTTTAATCTAAATCCTACTTTTTTAATTAACGTATTGGTGTACTTCTTTTTTCAAAAATAATTAGTGTATGTAAACGCTGCAGACTTTATGAAAATTTAAAAAGTAATACTGTTTAAAGTCCGAAAGAACGGGGCCGCGAAGCGGCCTGCGAGATCAATTCCCTAGTATATATATATATATATATATATACATATATATATATATATATATATATATATATATATATATATACATATATATATATGTATTTTTACTTAAAACAGTTATTTTATAAATAAACATATGCAATATTTCCATGGATAAACGCCCTTCATGAAAATTAAACTATTAAACGAGAAATTCAAAGTATGTACACAAATTGAAACAAAGATAAATATTTATTACTAGCTGTGCCCGCGGCGTTGCTCGCGTGAATTATAATTCTAAAAAATTACTTTATTTGTTGCATTACACCCGCGCGGAATTCAGTTCATAACTTTGTAAGAAAATCAGTAAATGATTATTTGTCAAAAGGTTTTTTATTGTCTGTGGCGGATCCTGAATATTGGGGAGACTAATTTTTCCAGAAGCACAACACATACCATTAGGTTCATTGGCCCATTTTTTGGCAGAATACTTAGAGCAGATCTTATTCATAGCTTCAATTTGGACGGAAGACTGTTGAACATAATCAATCTGTGAATCGTATCTGAAAGCCGATCTGTTACTGTGAGCTAAAACTCGATTACGAACTCTAGTCGTTGACGTCTGTTGTCTTTCTCTCTGATCTCGAAGGCGTTGGGAACGCTCAGAGCTCGATTCCCTAGTGTGAGCTTGTATATTACTAATATTTTGCTCTTCAAGCCGCTGCAAACGCTCCGTACTCGACTTTCTCGCGCGGACTCGAGAGATTCTCAAATTTTGTTCAGCTAGCCGCTGCGGCTCGATACTCGACTCTCCGGCACGCGATTGCGACGCGTGTTCTTTCTGACTTGCCAGACGATTTTCAGTTGCTGATGAAGATTCTCCATTACGATGTATTTTTGATGCCCTCGCCTGGGAACTATTTCTAGAAAGTTGAAATCTTAATCTTTTGGGCATTTTGTATCTTTTACAAAAGAAAACGGTAACGCTCGAAAAATTTTAATTCCTTACGTTAACACACTGTTTCCATTAGTGATGAGCTTGTAAACGATGCTAAGACGATCTTTATCCGAATTTACATTTCCATGGTAATTAACATTGATATTTTAATGTTTTATAAAACAATTTCAGTTTCTTCGCTGTCGCATTTAACTTTTATTTAGTTTACATTTTAATATTTCAGTTTGCCTTTTGCTGCTTTAAATTCATTTAGCTGTTTTTTTTTTTTTGTTTTTTTTTTCCTCTCTTTTTTAAGCCAGTTGATTGATGAGCTCGTCTAGTGGGTGCCGCCCGGCAGCCTCCTCCAAAGATTTAAAAGCGAAACCGAATGTATCGTTAAACTTGATGGAGGTTGACGCTGTCGGCAAGCGCAAACCTTCTGGCCCTCTCTCGCCGTCCGCGATTTTGCCAAGCAAGGATCTGCGGCTATCTCAACCCGATTCGCCTAATCTCGCCACTTCAAATAATTCTAACAACAGTGCTAATACAGCTGTCGAGAATTTTATTATCGATAAAAGTAAAAATAATAATAATAATAATAATAATAATAATAATAATAATAATAATAATAATAATAATAATAACAGCAATAACATCATTACCACCCCCCACCCCCCACATCCAATAATAATAATAATATTAATATTAGTAATGACAATAATAATAATGATAATGATAATAGTAATGTTAATAATAACAGCAGTTATAATAATAGTAACAATAACGATAACAGCAGCACTAATAATAACAGCAATAGTACAAATAATTATAATAATAGTAAAGGTACTCTATTGTTCTCGGTCGATCATCCAGGACCTTCCACCGTTCACATCGAAAGCTGTTCCTCGGATAAAAATCTAGGCAACCTTCATCCTTTAGCAATTGCCAGGCTGATCAATTCCTTTTCTTCTTCCCCCACGAGCATTGTCCCTCAAGGTAGGGGTCGTGTCTCGGTCAAGTTTCCCTCCGTCTCCTCCGCTAATTCCTTTCTGTCTCATCCTAATTTTTTTCGTCGCATAATATCAAAGCGTACATTCCAAACTCTGTGTTATTCAGAATGGGCATTATTTCCGGTATTCATCCACCCTTTTCTGAAGATGAAATCTTGGAAGGAATCCATTCTACTATTCCTATCGCCTCTATCCGCCGTATACATCGTTTTTCTGAAGGTAAAAAAGTTCCGACTGGTTCTGTTGAAATCAAATTTCATAAAACTTCTCTCCCAGAACACGTTACGATACTTAAAATTCGATTCCTGGTTTCTCCCAGCGTTCGTCTACCTACGCAGTGCTCTAAATGCTTCCTTTTTGGACACATCGCGAAGCACTGCCGTGGTTCCTATACCATCTGCTCCCACTGTTCTTCCAGGCATTCAGTCTCGGAATGCAGCAGTCTACAACTTCCTCCCACTTGCCGTAATTGCAAAGGCGCCCACAGTGCCAATGATCGTTCTTGTCCCGAGTGGCTCAAACAAAAAGAAATAAAACGAATTATGGCATTTGAAAATATCACATTCCAAGAGGCTTCTCAATTTAAAAAAAGCAATTTAGTCTCTCAGGCTTTTTCGTATGCCGACCGTGCCTCATCTTCCACTTCTTTCATTAATACTTCTTCCATTCCTCCGTTGACTGCTCCCTCTCACTTCCGACCCAAATCTCCCACCTTTCATAAATCCCGTAATTCCAAACCTTTTCATAATTCTTCTCCTCAATTCCCCCCACTCCCATCTAATCGTCTCCCAACCCCCTCTAATGGTTGGGCTCTTAACAAATCTTCCTCTTCAAATACTCACCTTCCCCCAAATCCTGCTATTCCCGTCTCCTTATCTACTCCTAATTCCCCTTCCGCTACCCCTTCGCTTTTAATTAAGAATATTTCGGTAGCCATCATTGAACTACTCTCTTCAAACAATATTGCTCCCTCTACATCCTTTGTTGACTCCCTTTCTTGTTTCTTGTCGAATAATATTCATTTTAATTAATTCCCTCCTCCTATACTGAACGAAAAAAAATTAAATTAATTAATTTAAAAAAAAAAAAAAAAAAAAAATGGAAATAAATATCGAGGCTGTATTTGCTTCATTATGTTACTTTCTGTCCCCTGCTTCCTTTCTTTCTTTTACATTTTTTCCCTTTCGTGTAATCTTCTTTACAATATTCAGTGCGAAGCATTTTAACCAGTTGGTTAACGATTTTATCGTAATAATTATCTTCATTTATGCTTATGTAGAAGTGGTTTCAACCTCTAACAGGCATTGGTGTATATTCTATACACATTTTTTTCGGGAATGGGCTCATGTTGAGTTGATACACTCAATCTCTGAACTGAGTTCCATTCCTATCACTCTCCGTACACACCTTTGCTGTTTTAACTGCACTGTGATGAATTTGTCGGAGTTGTATAGCGCTGGCTATGTACCACGCCTATATATGAAGTATAACTTGCATTCCACTGGCTGCTTCGGTTCTGCACGAATATTGCTTACTCTTTTTTCTTTTATCCTAAAATTATTCTATATCTTCTTCTGCACTATGCTCTTTGTTTTTCCTTTCGACTTAACAGCCTCGAATTACTTCCTCCTGTTTTGCAACTGCTGTTCTTTATTTTTCTTTTCTCCGTTTCTCACTCATTTTAGTTCCTTCTATACAAATATATCTCATTGTCTGCTCTTATGGTCTTTTCCCCTGCTCCTCACCACTTCATTTATGCCTTTTTCTTTTACTGTTTTATTATGATGGCTGCGCTAAATATTCTACAGTGGAATTGCCGCAGTCTAAGAGCCAATAAAAACTCATTAGAGGGGTTATTGGATCTACATAATGTCAATGTTGCTCTCCTTTCCGAAACGTGGCTTCGGTCGGACATAAATTTCAATATTAGAGGTTTCAGGGTAGTTAGATGTGATCGCGATGACGGTTATGGTGGTTCTGCAATCCTGATTAGAAATGACATTCCATTCTGCTCTTATGTTATCTCTCTTAATCTTCCATCTTATCCCAATTTACCTAACATTGTTCACATCTCCATTCAGCCTCCCTCTGTACGTCCTATTATCATTGTTTCTATCTATGTTCCTCCTAGGTTCGATCTTCGCCTTTTCCCCTTCTCGTCGTTTTTTAATTCTATTCCGCATCCTGTTATCATCGGTGGTGACTGGAATGCGCATTCTCCTTTATGGGGCTGTGCATCCTACAATCCCAACGGTTCCATCCTTGAAAATGCCATCCTCTCTGATAATCTAGTTCTCCTCAACGATCTCTCCCCCACATACTACAGGAATGCTTCCATTTCTAGTTCCCTCGACCTAACCTTTTCGTCTTCGTCTATTGGTCTTAATTATAATTGGAAGACCCTTATGGGCTCTTTCGGCAGTGACCATGTTCCTATCCTAATAACTCCTGTCAGTTTTCCTCCTCCTTCTGATTCCAATTATACCAATTCTTCAGGATGGAATCTTTCCAAAACTAGCTGGCCTCTATTTCGCTCCTTGGTTGACTCGTCTCTCCCTCTCCTTCAACCGGATTACGATTCGGTACCTCTCTATAATTCCTTTTTATATTCCTTAACTTCTGCTCTTTCTTTATCTTCTCTGCCCCGCCATACGTCATCTTCTGTACATCGCAGTAAGGCTTCTTCACTTTGGTGGAACAAGGAATGCGACACTGCCTTTAATATCAGTCGTGAAACTTTTAGAACCTTCCGTTCTAACCCTACGACTGAAAATTTTCTCGCTCACAAACGGGCAAATGCGAGAGCTAGGTTTATATTGAAATCCACGAAGAAGTCCTCTTGGAAAAATTTCTGTGCCAAGTTCTCTAGAACTACTCCTCTTTCGCAGATTTGGAAAATGGCCAGAGCTTTCAAATTCCCATCCTCTTCTCGCCCTTCCACCTACAGTATCCCCGACGATAGCCTTTTTCCTTTTATTGATTCCGTCGCTCCAGCTTATATGTTCCTTCTTTTGATGAATTATACTCTTCTTTTTCGGAAAATTCTCTTCCTCATTTCCTAACTTCGGCTTTCAATTTTAATGAATTAAAGTCTGTTCTCTCCAAATCGTCCAGCCCTACTCCAGGACTTGACGGTATACCCTATCTCGCCCTTAAAAACCTTTCTGAACAATCCCTCAGTTTTCTTCTTTGTCTTTTCAATTTCTTCCTTTCAAAGGGTATAACTCCTTCCTCCTGGAATTCTTTTATCGTAATTCCCATTCCTAAGAAAAATTCTTCCCTACGTCCTATTTCCCTGGCATCCTATATTAGAAAACTATTTGAGGGTATGCTCAACAAGCGCCTTGTTTGGTGGCTAGAGCGTAATAATATATTCCCTATTAATATGTTCGGCTTTCGGTCTGGTATTGGCCCTTCTGATTGTGTTAGTCTTTTCGTTTCCCACATATACAAATCTTTTATCCAAAAACATTTCACACTAGCTTTCTTTATTGATGTTTCCTCTGCTTTTGATAATGTTCATCTTTCCACTCTAAGAGATAAAATGACGGCAATTAATATCCCAATTAAATTCTCTTCCCTTATTATCAATCTCATGTCAAATCGTTCTATCCACTTCTCCTCTTCATCTCTTAATGCTCCAAGAAAGGTTTTCCGAGGTCTTCCTCAAGGTTCCTCCCTCAGTCCTACTCTTTTTAACATCTATACTATCAGTATAGTTTCTCTTCGTTTAAATTCCTATTCCTTATTCTTTGCGGACGACATTCTCCTGTTTTCCTCGTCTGAGGATGTTTTAGCAGCCTATGAAGCACTTAGTTCGTCGCTCATTGTGCTGGAACATTCTCTCTCCTTAATTAATCTTTCAATTTCTCCCTCTAAGTCTTCTTATACTATTTTTACCCTCCGTCCCTATAACCCTGCTTTGGTCAACCTATCCTTAAACAATGTATCTCTTTCCCGTGTTAATTGCTTTTGTTATCTCGGTGTCTTTCTTGATAGTCGTTTGTCCTTCTCTGAACACATCAAATATCTTTCTGCTTCCACTATTAAAAGGTTAAACTTGCTGAAAGCCCTGTCGCCAACTAAATGGGGTGGCGATCCCTATATTCTTATTTCTCTTTACAAATCTATTATCCGTTTCAAATTTGATTATTGTTCTTTTATTTATGGTAGTGCGTCCAAGACACGTCTTTCCAAACTAGATGTAATTCAGAATTCTCGCCTTCGTCTCTGTCTTGGCGCTCTTAAATCCGCTCCAGCCACTGCTATTCTTGCTGAATCCAATTCGTCACCCCTATCCATTCGTAGATCTTATTTAGGCTATCGTTTCCTTGTTAAACGTCTTCCTCTCGCATCCTCTACCCTTGTTCAGTCTTATCTTTCGATTTATAATAGCTGTCGCTTCACTACCAGCAAAACCCCTATTCTGGCTTTTATTTCACATCGTCTCGGTTCATTTTGACCGTATATTATCTCGTTCAATAATCTCCCTTATTTTTCCTTCGACTTCGCTGACATCTGTCATCCTCCTAAGGTATTTATCCTCCCCTCATTTGCAAAAAATCTCCCCCAAGCCGTAATTAAACAGGTATTCTACAGTACTATCAATTCCCTATTTCCCTGTCATGTTACCATTTACACAGATGGTTCGAGGGGACCTGGTGGTGTTGGTGCTTCCTTCATCCTTCCTGATTTTAAACTCTCAGAATCTTTTCGCCTCCCTTATTTCTGTTTCATATTCATAAACGAATTATTCATTATCCTTCGCTCTATTATTTTAATTTCCTCGAATCAATTTTCCACTAAGTTTTTAATTATCTCTGACTCTTTGAGCGCCCTTCAGGCCATATCCTCTCCCCTTCCTGATCATTCGTGTGACTTTGTTATCCTCCGTATACGTTCACTCATTCACAATCTTTCCTATCTCCATTCAGTCAATATTGATCTGCTGTGGGTACCTGGCCACTCGGGCATATTTGGCAATGAAGCGGATGATTCCTTGGCTCGGGCTGCTGCTGCTTCCTCTCGTCTTTTTTTTAAGAAAATTCCATCCGTTAACCTGCTATCAGTTTGTATAAGCTTTCATATCCGATTTTGGTCGGATACCTATGTTTCTTCTTTTTCCAACAGTTGTTCACACCTCATAAAAACGAAAATTTAGGGCACACAAATTTCATATAACGTTCGTTAGATCAACCATTGCAGTTTAATCCTCCTACCAGGCTATTCACCCCGAATGAAGTGTACAAATATCTAAAAAAAATTCTAAAAAAAAACAACCCTGAACTGGACGGAATAACTGGAAAAATTCTAATACACCTACCCAAGAATCTGCCACACTTCTATGTTATATATTGTAATGCGACCATTACATGTCTCGATAAAAGTAAATAAATAAAAAGAAGTAAATAAACAAAATAAATAAATAAATAATAATATAAAAATAAATTAAATAATTATCTAAAACGTGGTGCGAGTGAGAATGCGAGTGTGATTGAAATCCTATTTGTCGGTTGGGGGGCGAATACATCACGCGGTCACTGGAGAAATGCCCACCCATAAAGAATATGAACGGTGATTGGCCGAGACGAGCACAAAGGAAGAAAGGCTTGTAGAGATACGAGCGAAAAAATGGCTAAAAGATGAGGCAGTCAATCTCAATCATCCAGGAAGAAAACAGTCAATTTTTAACAGACGACTCGTAAAAAAGGAATTGCGTCCGGAATAAAATACAACCCTTGCAGCGCGCAATAGTCGAATCTCAGATCGGTTTCCATAGTATAAGTCCCGTCGCGAAAGTAAATTCCGTAAATATAATTAAATTTCTTTAACATTCATCCGAAATTCGCGTCTCAGTTCATCCGCAAAGGAATCATCGCCAGCCCACTCATCCGGGATTTTTCATCACCGCCGACACACAGTGCGATACGTATTAATTCATATTTATGTTTATAATCGTTGTTTTTTTCGTTGTACATATATACATATGTATATCATAATTAATCATTGATTTTTATAACGGTGGTCGACCGATAAAGAAAGATTGGTGTGAGTAATTTTCATTAATAGAGTATTTAAAATCTCGTCAAGAAATTCATTTAAATAATGATAATAATCAAAAATTAATTTTCAATTCCGCGGAAGAAAATCCGCGGCGGTACCCCTGGGTAAAATTAAAATTGTTAAATTAGCAACGGCAATCACTGTTACAATATTGATACGGATTTGGTACGCGTAGCGCTATCTCTTGTCGACGTTTGAGTTACAAATTAATCTTTGATTGTCCATCTATTCACGTTCTCTCAAACGTCGTTCTAGGTTGCATCGCTGCTTTGTCATGTCAAGGATGCTTACTCGGCCAAAACTAAAAACCCCGTGTTGTTCGGTAGAAGTCCGGTCGTTTGCACAGTCTCATTGGGGTAGAGAGGCGTTAGTATCTGAGTGGTAGTGGTCGAAGGCTGTGACAGTGACTTGTGCTTACGGCGAAAGCGCGGGATACTATGTGTGTCGAGTAACGTTGAGCTGCAGTCAGACTGAAAAATCCCGCTAAAATCAGACAGGGTAGTATGTGCGGTGATCTATGCAGAAGTGTTCTTCTTAAAGCTTCTGCGTAGCCTTTGTTACCGTCGCACTAAGCACACTGTGTTCGATCTGTGTGCTAGTCGTGATCCGTGTTGCGGATGCAACGTTTATCTAGTCTAGTGGTACCGTTTTGTGCACCGTAAATCGCCATGCCGCGAATATGACCATTTTTTTTTTTGTTTAAAATTTACTGTACAAATTTGTTCCTATTTATTATTTCGTACGTGCCATCTTAGTCAATTTTTTAATCCGGTTTTATATATGTTGTTTTGTTGAATATGCAATTTTTTTTTATACAAAGTGTATTTCGTTGGATACGTGGTGTGAAATCTTCATGATATCTCTCCAACGTGGAGAGACCGACGGCCGCTGTTCTAAGGCGGGATCAAGTCGAAGTCGTCTTATTTTAATCATATCCATTTTTTTCTTTTTTCGGTAGATTTTTTTTTAGGAAAAAAGCCTAGTGCCCTCCTGCGAGAGGCTTATCCTAGTGCATTGCTGGCGCCCGTTATTTTTTTTATTTATTATCATTATGTGTTCGAGACAAGTGAGTTTCTAACAATATTTAATGCCATTCTACGAATGGGCCATTATCTGAAATCATAGAAAAGGTCTATGATAATAATGATTCCAAAACCTACAAAATCTCGAGCCCAATTATCATCCCCTATAGACTAATTGGCTTATTAAATATACTATCCAAGGTTTTTAAGAAACTGATATTGCAAAGAATAACGTCATTAATTGAAAATGAAAAAATCATACCAGACTATCAGTTTGGCTTTCGATCGCTGCATTCTACTATACAACAGTGCCACAGATTAGCGAATGCGATCTCATCAGTGCTAGAAAAAGAAAAGTATGTTCTCCGGTCTTTCCGAATGGGGCTCAGGCGTTTGACCTAGTTTGGCACACCGGGTTCTTATATAAACTTAAACAGATACTCCCATCAAACTTATACCCATTTTTTCTGTCCTATTTACTAAATAGGTCATTTATAGTCAAAAAATTAATGGTTTCATGTCTAGAGAAGGAATAATGTCGGCCTCATTTCTCCAAGGTAGTCTCTTCTTGGCCCGATTCTATACTCCATCTACACGGTTGACCTTTTTGTATTAAATCAAACAATCTTAGCCACATTTGCTGACGATATAGCCATACTCTATCTTCAAACAGTAATTGCTCATATGCTAATAGTGCTGTTCAGGATCATATAAATAGGATAGAGACCTGGGCCAAGAAATGGAGAGTTAAATTTAGTGAGGAAAAATGTCAACATGTAACTTGTACAAACAGATCCGTTAAATGCCCTAAAATAAAAATAAATAATGTAGAAATTAAGCAGATAGATACAGTGAAGTATTTAAGTATGTATTTTGAGCATCGGCTAATGTGGCGCTTTGATGTTGCACAGACACGCAAGAAGTTAATCGTATATACTAAAATGCTATCTCCATTAATAGGTAATAAATCTAAACTTAGCCTAAGATTAAAAAAAAAATATATTTACTTGATGATCATAGCACCGGTGTGGAAATATGGTCTTGAATCGCACGGAAATACAAACAGAACCTTGCCCAGATTCAGAGTCAACAGTTGATTATCTTCCGAAAGATCACGTCAAAGCGTATGTCTCAAACCTAACGTTTCACAATTCTGAAAACTTAAATTTAAATCCTAATCCTAAAGTTAATAACATGTATGTAAATACTCTTCCGAAATAATCCAAAAAGAAGACTATAGAGAAGGAAATGGCGCTGCCATGCTCTTCCTATAACTTGAAGAGAACATACCTCTCCCGAAACTGAAATAGTTTCATAAACAGTGCTTGATTGCAGTCATCGACAGGATAGATCCGACTTCTATGAACAATGTTTAATGGCATCTGTCTTCATGGTGTCTGATTCACAAGTTTAAATACTTTGATTAAATATCTACGGGCTATACTTAACTGTATTGATTGTCAAGGTATCCCAGTTTTTAAAACTCTTTCAACCAGATCAGTTGTAATACATGTATATTTACAAATGTATTATTAATACCTTTGTGTATAGAAAATAAAAATTTTTATTTATGCTTTTTTTTATATAATTGAAATTTTATGTATTTAATCAGTTATATAAATTAATATTTTTTAACCCCCGCGTACGTAATTTGGAACTTCTTTATCAATTTCTATTCATTGTCTGACACGGAACTGGCATACTGGACCACCTTGTTATCAGGTACACACATTTTTTAAATTTTATTATTCAACATTTATTTTTAGATTATTATTTTTTTAATATTCAATTGTAAATGGAATCTAGAGCAGAATATTAAAATTTTTCTTATTACTTAAAAAAAAAAAATGTTTGCTATTTATAACACACAAATGTTTAATGTATGAAATTTTTAAATATTTCAAATTTCAAAGTGAAATTCAGTTAAGTTTAATAACAACATTATTCCGTGATTAAGTATTAAAATCTTTTGACCACAGCCATTAATCAGTTGTGAGGGTGTAGTTTGTTTATTTAAGTTTAAAGTTATGTAATATTTATGAACTGTAGATTTAAATTTTTTAAAATAAGGCTAAATTGACTTAATGTACAATTTTTTTGAAATTTATTTACTGGAGAATAATTATTACTTTAGTGATAATAAAAAAAAACGCTATTTATTATAGTTAATTGTACTACACTCATCAAACAATCGTACAGCTGTTTTAATATGTCATCTCTAACTGATGAAACAACTTACCTGCATTGTTGTTGTGCAAATTTATTAATAACTTAGTGAATATCTGCTGAAAGGTAGTCAATTGTTTATTGATTGTGCCTGAAAGAAGTGCTACACTTCATGTGCCTTCAAAGAAGAAATCAAAAGATTTTCAGTGGCCAGTTATTAACAATACAAAGGAGAGAAATATATTATTTTAGCACTAAATCGATTAATTTTTGTTGAAAAAGTGTTTTAGCCTAAACTATATTTCTTGTTATAATGCTACTTTTTTATCTTAAAACTATGTGTTTGTCGCCAAATTAGTACACTGTGACTTCATAAGTTTTTATAACAGGTTACTGCTTTGCCCCAAAACACAGTTTTAGAATAAAAGTTAAAATTAATCAACTTGAAATTCTTGGAATTAACACTGTATCACCCGCGCTCCTTGGTGGAACACCAATACACGCGTCGTATCTGTGAGATACACGATCAGTAAATTGAATTAAAAAAAAACAAAATTGAATTTTTCGCATTTCACAAAAAGAAAAAAGGTGTACAGACAAATAAAGAAGACCATAAATCTATTTTAAAACATACATCTTCATCACAAATCGAAGTAAATAAATCTATACGAATTTCGAAACGTTAAATTCTAATAACGCAAACGTAAGTTTCAGTTCTTTGAGCTCGTAATGGCTCTGGTATCTAAATAAAAAAATAAAATATAAGAGACAGTAGATTTATAAAAATTCAGTCTGAATCGCTTTCTTTTATTTCAACTTTAAAGCCATCGACACAAGTATAGGCACAATGTTTCGTGTAATAAATATTATCCACATTCATTGTTCGTATATCTTGTGAGCCTGGTAGTTTTATTATCGTCGCAGCAAGGTTGGCAGCGTTTCCGTTTACCAGCATCAGTAGCTGCAGAGTTGCCTGAAGCCTGCGGTATTTGATCATCTGGAAGAAGTTCTCGAAGTCATGAGGCCATAGTGCGTGGCAAGTTTTTGAGCTGCAATCGCACTGACAACTGATATCTTATGAGCTCATTCCCGAGTTCACGAAGGATAACTAGGCGAGTTTCCGTCCATTCGCAAGACAAATGACTTTTGATTCCAGCAACCGTTAGAATAGTGAAAAATATCACCGGTATCATAACGTATCACAACTTATACCAAGAAATCACGCGCCGTAACAGTGAGATACATAGTGCTTAAGCACACCTTCAACTGCATAGGGTGGCCACCAACGCTCGACAGACTGTCGAGCAACACGAGCCGAAGGAATAATAGGATGAGGGACTACTACATTTCCCTCCACACGGCTAACTAGTGATGAAGAACGCGTCTAATACAGTGTTAAAGTGCTATATATTCTAAACAAAAATAGTAAACTTAAAGGAATATACGTGTATATTTCAAACAATAATTATAAGCCACATTACAAATTACAACATGCACACTGATATGGTATGAAATAATAATCAGTGACAATGGTGATAAAATAATATGTACTAATATAATGTAGATGCAATTGTCATATAGAAACTCCATGTATAATGTATTTTATAACAAGTTTGATAGTATTTTAGCTAAGCCAAAAGCATTAATATTCTATGATAATAGTCATACTGTAATTATATGGAAGTATGCATTATTATTAAAACTTCACACATTTTAGTGGAATAATAGCTTTTGAACCTTTATATTCTAAAAAATAGTCCTCGCGATAGCCTAGTTGCTAGAACGTTTGACTTTCGTCACAGAAGTCTCAAGTCCGATCCCAGGTGACAACAAGAAATTATTACAAAAAAGTATTAAATAATCGCTAATAGTCACATGGAAGACAATGACAATACCATTTTATGCACACTAGTTAGTAAAAAGTAGGCGCACGCAGGACTGCATTTGTAGGCGATAATAGTCGGTTACAATCAGTTCCAAGTGTAGTCTTGCATGTAAACTCACGTCGCATATAATAATTGCCACGAGCACTAAGTAAGTAAAAGTAAAGTGAGTTCTATACCCTTGACAGGTCGTTGGGATTGTGAAGTTAAGGTTCACAATGTACTAAGCCCAACGGCACTAATGAGAGTAGGGGGCCAGTTCCTTTCTACTTGGAATCCGCCTTTACCTTAACAGATTTCTCTGGTACCCAATTATTTCAGACTGGGTAGGCTTGGGAGCGATTTGGATCCGGGACGAGACAAGTCTCGAACCCGTGACCTCTGACTTGGTAGCCAAGCACATTAACCACTAGGCTACCACGCTGCACCTACATATATATATATCTGTACAACTAGAATGTACAAATAGGTGATCACAATGCTCGGCATCGAGCAGTATGATTTAAAAGACTCTAAAAGTGCCTTAGATACATACATAATTAAATAAATAATCTAAGCCCACGGACCAGAAAAAAAAATCTTAAGCAGGCATATACATCAAAACCATCCTTTGTAGCATTTGAAATTAGTTTATAGCAACATTGGTTATAATTAGACACGGGCTAAATATAATGTTAGAAGCACACAACAAAAAATGTATAATATAAAGTAGTAGAAATAATGTAACATTATTACCATTTTTTCTGTATCCACGTGAAATTATTAACATTAGCGCATTTATGATTATTTCTTTTTTAATATTTCCTAACCTAAATTTAACTTTATTTATGTTCAGTAAATGAATTTACACAGGATAATCAGGTTGTAGAATTGATAGCATCTGACGACGACTATCTGTATGCAAGTAAGTTTTTTATCAATAACAAATTTTTGTGCAATTATTGTTTTCGTTTTGTATAATTGACTGGGTTACGCTAAGTAACGCGAACTAATTATTATAGTAAGTTTGTAATGAAAGAGTAGAAAGCATGATTATTCATGTTAAAATTTTTAATGATTTTTCTTTTCTTCTTTTTTGGTTACATGCTATATGAGTAATTACAGTAATAGAATCACTGATATCTTCAAAGTCCTAAAAGCTCTATTGAAGAGGCGCATTTTTATTATGACTCATTAGTATCTCAAACCTAGAAAAATGTTGTTGAAAATGTCTCATATTACATATGTTGTTAAAGATATCCAAAGAAGTGAACGAGGAGTTAAGAGCAAGGAAGTGGATTTAGTTGTTGAATAAATATAAATGTATATCAAGACGGTGGTCTGGTTTAATGAGACAAAACTAATTTTTGACAACTGTAAAAACGATGGGTTTGATAGGCAACTAAAAGGAAATGTTCCAAGACTCGTTTTACGAACACAACGATCGACATTTTGTTTCGGCAATGGTTTTCACCGTTTTACAATTCAATCTCATTCATAAACAATAGACGTCGTTACAAAATTTTAAAATATAAATAATCGTTAGTAAAAATTTTTTCGTCTCCATGTTTCCGCCTTCTTGAAAATGATTTAAATGAGGCTCAGCAGGTTTTAATGAAATCTATGTACATTATAAATTGCAGCCTAAACTATATTATATTTGAATTGTTTCTATATCCAAAAAAAAATCTTCAAGATAACCGTGAATATATATGTATGCAAGTCCTTTTTCAATAACATATAGCTCATTATACCTAGCAAAAATACTGCCAACTACGATATTCGTGAAAACATAGCTATTCCTTTTATGCTATTATTTATAATATATAATAATTAGTATTGTTAATTATCAATTTTTTAATCGATTGTAAAGAAACTTTAATGTAATATTGCTTCTTATTACCGACTTCACAAACAAAGGTTAAATGTTCGTCACATTTTTTGTTTTATTCATTTTTTTTTTTTGTATATCTTTGGTTACCGATTTTAATAATTCTTTGTTCATGCAGAAGTGTACCAACGGTAAAAATATGACACCCTCAAAGTTTGTTGTAAAAGTTGAAAAAGAAAAATACGCTAAAAATAATAAAAATAATAAAATAAAAGGTAATATATTTTAGAATAATATACTTAAGAATCTTATGATTATTCTTCAATAACATTAACTTTCTGAAACCGGCAGCAAATCAAATTAGAAAAAATTTTCATTACTCGGCTTATAGAAAATGAACGATTATACTATTATTAGATGTACTCATTAATAAGTTTTTAATTATTGTTCCCATTTGAATTCGATGCCGACTGCAAAAAGTTAATGTTGAACGCTTAATTTTTTTATTCATGCTTTTAATGGGTATATTTGTACCGCGAGCGGAACAAAATAATTAATAAAATGCAACAAAAAATATTTCAGTAAATTAGCATAAAAGTTTAGCCCTGAAAAGGGGTTGTCTCTAACGAAAAGTTCAGCTGATCAGGAAATCGCGAAGGCGACAGAAAAGAAACAGAAGGAATAATTAAAACGAGAGAAAATAAAAAAGTTATATAATAGAATAGAAATAAAAAGTGTAAATAAAGTTAACAAAAAACCGAACTAATAATGAAACAAGTAAAATGAACGGTACTATACACTAGTATACTACCTGTAGCATATTGAAAATAAAATAAAGAAAACAAAATAAATGAAATAAATAAAAATAAAAAAAAAGTTTTGGTTGTCTCCATGTTCGTTTTTAAACTCGTACCACAATTGCTTACGGTCCATGCCCAATACTTAACTGCTACATTATTTTTCTATTATTATGATTTTTATATCTGTAATTACTATGTACTGAATTTATAAATCCATTTAACTTATTTAATTAAACTAATAATACATAATAACACCAACAAAAATAACAGCATATAAAAGGTACAGTAAAATTATAAACAAATACGTATGAATCTTTACTTCGATATCGTGTGATTCCGTTGTGAATTTTAAAAAATTATTTATGTTTACGAAACAAGAATCATTTTGTTTCAAGTCGAATTGGTGCATCATTGTGCTAAAGTATTATGTTTATGCGCGGTATGCATATGTTCAGCAAAACCGGAACTTCTCTCGGTTTTCCAATATGCTGAATAATCACTTCCTAAAATTGCTCGCCAGTTTCTTATCTCATCTACAATCCGGTATAGCGGTAAGATGCGTTATTGTTAGAGAAAAATTTACTTCTTGTCTGTGAAATAATTTTCGGCATTCAAAGTCATCAATCATGTCAAAATGAAGAGAATTTGTCTCTCAAAAATGTAATGTCCATATCAAGAAAAGGCGTGACAAATGTAAAGTGACACATTATATCTTTTTTTCTTCTGAAATATATGGAAGATGCGCATTAATCAGTCTGTTTTCGAACCGCATATATTTCATTGTCTTAACTGCACGAAATTTTAAAGTTTTGGACTTGAAGATCATTATTATGTTTAATAAGATTTTTTCTAACACAAATGATGCATCTAAATACTTTTATACTACGTTTCAGTACCTATTATTTACTACATTGAAACATCTATAGAGAAATATATCGAGTTTTATTGCACACTTGTAATCTTTTAACATGCCACACTAATGTGATGATATAACTGAAGTATTCATACAGCATTTTATTAATTTTAAGACATAATTAGGATTTATACAAATACGCTTTTTAAATGAACGGTGTTAGTAGCAGGATGGTAATAAACTAGGTTATTTGTCTGTTCGAGATGGACAAACATTTATTAAAAAAATTGTTGATTTTGCTTACTGCCTCATATGTAAAAAATACTACGAATCACAAAAGCGTATTTTGGACATATTCATTTATCAACTAAACACTACTTACATTATCAATTTAAGAAAAAATAGTTGCTTTTTCGCTTTTTGCAGTATCTTTCATACAATTCTTTTGTGCATAGAATTAACACTTGCATTCTTAAAAATAATTTTTATTTCATAACCCAGAATGAAGGACATAACTTTAACGTGTAAGATAATTTATACATTTTCTTTTCATAACTATAATATAGACCATAAATGATAATAAGACTTCATTAAAGAATTATGAAATAAAAAATTATACCGCATAAAAAACGAAATCTACGAGTCAAAGTAGGTTCATATTCTATTGTAACATTATATTCCACATATTTCTTTGATCTTTCAGTAACTCAATACCTACTTTATAAACTAATTCACTCAGTTCCAAATTCATGGAAAATACAACAGCCTTATAACGAATCCATGCCAGTTATTCTAGACCTACAATAACTGAAAACATAAACGTATACACTGCCTGAGGAGATTTTTTATTAAATAATTAATGTGTTAATAATTTTTAGACTTTTAAGTTTAATTTTATTTACCGTTGCCTTAAATAAATTAATATGTTCCGATGTAAAATTGTTTACAGTGCAAAATTTTTCGATTCTGTACATTTCTGAGTGTAATAATCTTGCCATTCTGGCTGACGGTATGTATTGTTTTTAATTCATAATTTATTTCCGTAATAATATGAACATTTAATTCTTTGTAAAGAAATTGTTCTTTGATATTTCCCGAGCAAATTATTTGAATTTGTGCTGAATAAACATCTTATTGGGGGATAATAGTATACTACCAGATAACATGAACGGTTTTAAACTCGGCTGTAGTCTTTCCGATTGCATTGGTCTCTTTTTGTTCGATATTTATATATCATATATATATATATAATAGAATTACAACCTGATGCTTATTTTCAATGCCGCAGCGTGATTCGAACCAGACCCTATCTGAATGAAAACTATTGGCTGATCAGCTGCACTATAGTAGCTAATTGTTCTTGTCTAAACTCCACTCTGTATGATATTTATACTCTAAATGTTTTCTCTTTCCTCTTCCCGTCCTTTCTTTGTTTTTTCTCTGATAATATCGTTTTGTATTCTATAGCTTCTAATATTTCAGAAGCCAATTATAGAATACAAAATGCTTGAATAAGAACTCCCTTTCCGATATTCATCTCCTTATTGTTTTACTATTCAAGGATCCACCTCAACAATCATTTAACTTTCTCTAAATATATCAGTATTTTTATTTATCTATTTAAATCGTTTTAACATGTGTAAAGCTCTGTCCTTTTATATGTAGAGCCAGTGATCCCATAATATTTCTCATTCTACATAAATCCATCTTTCGTTTCCAGTTTTGGTTATTGTTGATTTTTTGAATGCAACGTTGGCCGTTCCCTCCTTTCTAATTCGACTTAGTTTCTCCGTCCGTGTTTAGTAATTTTAAATCTATTTCCATCTCACAATACACGCTGAATCAAATATCGCTATTTTTGCTATTAGCAGCCTTAGCTTATCGATTCCATCTTTCTGTTTCCTCGATTTATTCAGCAGTCTTCATTGTTTCAAGATTGGCGTTTCAGCACTAGTAAAATCTCTCTCATGTTCCTTCTTTCGATAAAGTAAGTTCTCCTTCTCTTTCTCTTGCAGGTTCGTATCACTTCCTCACTTGTGATTTCCATTTCAATGAACTCCACTTTTCATTGCAACAATCCTCCAATTCGATTCCCGGAATCGATGAAATTTCCTTCCTTATTCTTAAAAATCTTTCTAATTTCTCACTCAAATTTCTCCCCGAAATTTTCAACTTTTTCCTTCTCTTTGGACTTACGCCTCCTATTTGGGACTCATTTGTAATTATCCTTATTTCTAAGAAAATCCTAAATTCTTTGGCTCTTTGCTTAAGAAAACTATTTGAGAGTATGCTTAACCGGCGCCTTGTTTGTTGGCTGGAACATAATAATCTAGTCTCCAATAATATGTTCGGTTTTCGTCATGGTCTTGGGACTTCTGACTGCATTAGTCTCCCTCTTTGTGATATTTACTAAAGCTCTTCTCGAAAGAAAATACACGGTCGCTGCCTTTGTCGATGTAGTCTCTGCTTTCGATAATGTTCATCTTCCATCTCTTAAAAATAAAATGATTTCAACTGGCTTTCCTGTTCAACTTTCCTCTTCAATAATTCGACTCTTTTAAAACAGATCCATTCATCTTTCTGCTCCTTCTTTTCCTGACTCTAGATGTGTGTTCCGTGGTCTTCTTCAAGGGTCATGTTTGAGTTCTACTTTTTTTTAATATCTACTCGCTTGAATTAGCTTCTTTTCCCGTCTCATCCTCCACACTGCTTTTCACGGACGATATTCTCATTTTTTACTCCCCAACTTCCATTATCTCTGCTAATGATGAACTCAATAATTCGTTGAGTATGCTTGAATCCGCTCTTTCCAACATCCATCTAAGTAATATTTTTTAAATTAATATCTCTTTAAACAACCTACCTATTTTCCTTTAATTAAGTTCTTTTGCTATCTTGGCTTTTTTTCTAGACAACCGATTATCCTTCGGCGAGCATATTTCTTATTTATATACTTCCTGTCTTAAGAGAATTAATTTATTAAAAGCTGTTTCGTCACATAAGTGGGGTGGCGACCCAAATGTTCTTCTTATTCTCTATTCGTTCCAAGCTTGATTATTGTTCCTTCATTTACGGCAATGCTCCTAAACATCTTCTTTCCAGACTCAATAGAGTTCAGAATTCACGTCTTCGTCTTTGACTTGGTGTTCTGAAATCCGCTCCCTTTCCTGCAATACTTTCGGAAGCCAACATTCATTTTTTATACATTCGCAGATCTTTCCTCAGGGATCGCATCCTAATAAAACGTCTTCCTATTAAGTCTTTTAAATTATTTTTTGCTTATTCATACATTTCAGCTAATTGGCGGTTTTTCTTGCGGAAGATTCCTATTCTTTCTCATGTTTCTTGGCGTCTTTCTCCTTATTCACCATTTATCTATAGATATTATAAACCCCCGTTCTTTGAATCCATCTCTTCACACCCTTTACATCCCCCTAATTTATTTTTCCTTCCTTCTCACACTAAATTCTCGCCTCCAATCGCCTTAGGCGAGTTCAGCAAGGCTTTGAGTTCCTTATTTTCTTCTTCTTCTATCCTTTTCACGGATGATTCCAAAATCGATAGGGGCTTCGGGGCCTCCTTCCTTATTTCTTCCCTTCCAAACTACGAACTTTATAAACTTCCTTCCTTCTGTTCTATTTTTACTGCATAATCGTGTGCAATACTCCGCGCAGTTCTTTTCATTGCACTTTTCTCCGATAATAACAAGTACCTTATCAGTTCCGACTCGATGAGCCTCCTGCAAGCCATATCCTCGCCTTTTCCTTCCTCTTCATACGACTACATTATTCTTTCTATTCGTTCCTTAATTACCAATCTTTTCTTAGTTCGTTCATTCAAATCGATCTTATTTGGATTCCCAGTCATAGCGGCATCAGAAGCAACAATCTAGTTGACTCGTTTGCTCGCTCTGGTTCCTCTAACGGCAAATTTATCAATAAATTTCCTGCTAACAACATCCTTTTTCCATCTAAGCAAGCACAATTCCAAGTCATGGTCGGATATCTACATTACCTCTTTTTCTAATACTCATTCCTTTAACAAACTAATACACTTCCTTTATCACGGCCTTGGTTTGCTGATTTTCCCGATCTCAGTCGCTTCATAACGCGTCTTCGTTTTAACCATAATCGTTTTCCTCTGTCTCTTTTTCGTTTTTCTATTGTTTCTTCTCCACATTGTATTTTTCATCCCTCAGATCAAGACTGCGTTTGTAATGCGGATCATATTCTTTTTGAATGTTCTCTTCTTGTGCAGGAGCGCTCCCTTCTCTACACCAAGTTCTTATATCTTAAATTACCTACTCCTTTTTGTGCTTCCTACATACTTTCCTTTACCAGATGTTGTTCTAGCTCTAGCAGAGCTCATTTATTCCATTTCTTTATATATTAAAATTTAATCATTTTGTTCCGAATTCTTTGCGTGATGGGTTATTGCCCTTGGTTGGTGTTCTCAAGAAATTAGGAATAAAGTCTCTCTCCTTATCAAATTGCAACATGCCTTATCAAATTTTCCCTATTTGTCATTTTTTCGGATAAAATTCCGTTCTTCTTTTCTTTTTTTTTAAATTTCTGGACATCATTCGTCCTCGTAACACGTTACCTTTTATTTTTTCGTACTAAATTTCTTGTGAATTTAACCATAGAGTTAACTCTTCATATCGAAATCATGACTTTGTTTTTATTAAAGCATCTAAAATAATTCAGTGTCAACAGTTCAGTTTATTCCGACGATATAAATCATTAAGTTTTACTCAAATAACTTTATTCTGTTCCATTTACTAATCAGAGGGTTGGAAATTTTGTCTGCAACTGAATTTATCTTTTCTATTGTTGGCCATAAAGATTTCCTTATAATATCAGACTGCAAAGGTGTTTTCGACGGCTTTTTCTTGGCGCTCTCGCCGGCGTTCTCTCCAGTACCGGAACATATCTTGCGTTCAGCCTTTAGCGACTATCTTGGGGCGAAGAAAGTCGTAGGGAACCATATGGCTCCGGGGCGGTGCAAGACGTGTAAACCGCTACCGATCGATGAGCAGATCGATCTTCTGTGGGTTCCTAGTCATTTAGGCATTAAGGGTAATGAGATGGTGGATTCTTTAGCTCGTTCTTCCTTTTCCAATGGCAGATTTTTAGGCACCTTTTTTGTTTATAATATTGTTCTTCTTTCCTCAGCTGCTTATTCCAAACTATGTTTTAACTCCTATTCTTCTTCGTTTTCTAATCCTGCCTCCTTTTATCTATCTATTCAGCCGTCTCTTTCTTCTCGCTCGTGGTTCCTTGACTTCCTTTCTCTTAAACGCTCTACTATCACTGCTATTTGTTGCCTTCGCTTTAACCACAGTCTCCTTCCCGCATCATTTTCATGGTTTTCATCCTTCATCCCCCTTCCGCAAACATTCGTAGTGATTTTGATCACGTTTTATTTAAATGTGCGGTCTTCTCTGCTGAGCAATTGTCCTTTTACTATTTTCTATTAAAATTCAGTATTTGTACTCCTTCTCATTTCCTTCTGCTTCTGCTATTCTTGCCCTTAAATTATTTTTATCCTCCATCCTCAAACATTTACGAATATAACGTTATTTCCCCCTTCTTTTCAGTCCTGGGGCTAATATTCTCGTTGACGGGGGTATAAAAAAAAAAAAAAAAAAAAAAAAAAGGATCACATGTACATTACACGGACGTGGCAATAGTCGCCACCAGTAAAAATATGAAAAGCAACATACAAGTGAAACAAAATAAAGCATTAAGGTTAATAACAAGCGCCTTCATAACGGCCTCTATGTACCTGTTACATTATGAAACTGGAGAGATTACAATTGATTTAAGAACTCAATATGTAGCGAATAAATACACGTTAAAAATCAAAGCAAACACATGTGATCCTCTTAACACTAAAATAGTAAAGCTGACTTAGCTTATTAACAATAATAATTACTGGGCTAACAGAAGCGCTAGTAGACATCGACTAAGCGACATTGATTCATTTAAAAAGTCTAAACGATCATACAACAAGGTAGATTATTTTAATATGCTAAGAAATATCCACATAGATTTAATAACTTCTGAATTTGAAACGGCTTATTAGGAATGTAATGAAAAGATATCTCTACTCCTGTGCAATATAAGTAGGTAAAATACCTATGTTCTGGAAGAACATCCAATCAGAAGTGAGTATTTAGTCATATGACCAAGCCCCATTTTAACCACCCGCTCAGAAGCTAGTATTTATTTACGTGATCACACCTCGTTTTACACAATTAATCCAGAATCAATATTTAGTTAAATGACCATACCTCTTTTTACATCAAAATCTCTACTAAGAGTTCAACACCTCACCGCCATGTTTTCTACCAATTACAATTACTTACCTTAGGAACCGCTATATTGTTTATGTTAACACAACTTTCATCTGAACTATACGGTTTGGGGGTAAAGATAACAGATGTAGACAAGTTGCGTGAGATATCTAGCTTGATGTTAATATAGCGCAAAGAGTATGCGCGTCTTATCAAGAAACTAAATTCGAAACAAGTCACTAATGTAGATATTAAATGTAATGGGTTTTAGGACGGATCCTTGAACCAAATGGAAATGACCAATAATCATAGTAAAATTAAGAATCTGTTACTAACACTTGAGTTAAGGTTTAAGAAAACTGTTGTTTTTCCCATAAAATTTATGTAACAAACCGTCTACCGCTAACAGGTAACATCTTTCGTTCTTTATATATTTAAAAGACCTTCTCTAGAGTATCTTCAGCCGGTTTTCTTTTTCTATCTCTTGATAATTTTGATGGATAATGAATTTAATTATAAGCGATTTTTGCATTTTAGAATAAATATAGTGTTATTTATGTATATATATGTATATGATTTAACTACTCGTTTAAGGAAAAGGTAGCCAATCTGAATTTACATTTTCAAAATGCTTTTTATAAGAGAACGTTGACGTAGACAAAATTTGGTAAAATTAAGAAGCAATTTATAACAGATTAGTAGATTAAACTGGTGCTAAAATAGGTTAATGTTTACATTTTTTTTTCTTGTCTGGATTTTTCCCTGGGCTTGTCCGCAACGGACGATTACCCGTCAACACGTGTACACAGCTGCAATTAGGAGTAATAAGGACTGGAATCTGACAAAGAACGCTATACCAAGGATGGAAGAAACAATGACAATCAATGTCGAAAAATGCCAAACATATGCATCCTGAAAAGAAAAGGAATGGCATTGCCGAAGGTAAGAGCAAAAGGAGTTAGATGCCCCATACCATGGACACATCTGCAATTACAGAGCCCACAATACAAACGGACAAAGGAACAGGCTACACATAATTAAGGAAGAAGAAACACGAGATGTTTAAAAAGCAGTTAGAGCCACCAAGCACCATAGCTATATAAAACACAGCGCTTAGCGACCGTAAACAATTATCCGAAAGTTCGATGACTTTCTCCATCACTATAAAGCAAAGTTTATAGTTCTTAATTACGAAATATTAATAATAATTACGGCGACGACTGCGAAAATATCGCCTACCGTTCTGTTATTAATTAATTTTAGTTTATAATATAAACTCTTTTTACAGATCAATACAATATAATCGTCTTCTTATCGGAAGACTCATACTTGTGTGCGGACTATGCGAAGTTCCGCAGTGTAATTACGGATGTTCTCGAAGCAAGATGCATTTGTACAGACGATTTGATAGAGCTTGAATTACACACAATTTATGCATTAAATGAAAGCGAATAAAAAGTAATTTATATTTAATGCAATACAAATTGACTGTAATTTTTTCAAAATAAATGGATGAACTGAATAAATCAATTATTTTGTTTCACCTTTTCTCTTTTTTCCCTAATGTTAAAAGAATGAGTTGCGGGCCCTATTTTTTTTTTTTTTTTTTTGTTTTAATGGCCTGACTTTCGCCTTTTGCCCAGCTTTAATATTAAAAACTGAAAATCTTCGCTTATCACATTCATTTGCTTGGAAAAAGACAAAAATGAAAAAAAAGCTTTGCATAAACTTTATAACTAGCTCGATTGGTAGAACGATATGTAAGTTGATAAATAACGCCATTAAATAAGACGAACTGAGCATTCCTTTTAACCGGTTCTCAATATTATTATGACTGACGGATAGTCCTCAGGTCCCTATTTCCGCGAAGCCAATGTTTCGATTCGATCTTTTTTATTTCGGGTTCTCGTTATGGGAGCCAATGTTATCATCCTTTAACTCTTCTTCCTTTCTATTCTTTAACTATTCGAACTGAATTTTCGATAACAAGCAAAAAAATATAAGAAAAACGGGCGCCAGTGGCAATTCACGGCTCGCCACGACCGGAAAAGCTCCGCTTGACAGAGCACTGGGCCTTTTCAACAAAAAAAAAAAACTTTAAAAAAATTATAAATTGATCACAAAACTTTGCGAACCTGCCTAGAAACGGCGGTTATGTTTCCGCGACGGCGATACCACGAGGGCCCACCACGTGTCTAATAACGAAATTTCCAATTAATAAACGTGTATTTTACAAACAAATTAAAAAAAAACAAAAACGCGTATAGCTCTACAGAGTGACTAGGATACATTCGGTAAGAGGAACAAAAACTGACTAAAACTTAAAATTGAGTGTTGACAACGTGTGTCCTGACGAAGGACAACGATGGCTAGACCGGAAAAATATATTGTAACGGTTCTAGACGTTAACTTGGTCCTCAGGGATGCCAACCACGAGGTTTTAAGCTCGTAGATTTGATTTGTTTAGATTTTATTTAAGTTTATCAGAGAATGTTTTTTTTTTCTTTTTATGATTATGAACGGAAAACTATTTAATTGAAATTACTGAAAAATATATTAAGCAAAACTCACACCTATCTTTCGGGACCGGTCGACCGCTAAAAAAAACAATAGTTAATTCGAAAATAGCGCGATTACAAAATACACAACAATATATATATATAAAGAGAATATAAATGATACGCATCACTGTTGTCAGTGATCCGGGATCTATTGGTGGCGATTCGGCGGTCGGTTGGGTTGCAGAAATCGGAATCGGTCTAGGAAGATTTATCGAACACTTTCGTTAAGGACCAGTTGCAAATCAAAATCAAACTTTACCGAACAGCAAGAATCACTACTCGCGTCACTTCGATATTTTTCGGTAACCTGAACGAATGTCGTATGTAGTAAAAAGACGGCAACTTTTCCACGAGAAAAACGGAATTCTTTTCTATAAAAAAATAAAAACCGGAGCCTCCTCTACAGGTAAAACGGAACTTGACTCACTGTAAACAGCCACTGACTGACTTGACTGAAGGTAAAACTGCAACTAACTATAAAGCTGCCACTGCCTTTTTCGCTAAAATCTTCATCTCGATTTTCCAAAATTTCTACCGCCTACTCGGCTGTGACCGCTGGACTTGGCCGAATCAGGTAGATCCTCTTTGTTTCCTGTGGGATGCTGATTGACTGGTCCCACCGGCAACAGTTCCATGGGCGCGCACACTCGCACCCGCACCATACATTCCAAATTATTTTTATTTTTATTTATTTTATTTATTTATTTTTTATTTCCTAAAATTTTATTAGTTCCATGTAATGGACACATTACAATATATAGCGACTAGGAAAGACGAATAGCGACATGCGACGTTGCTCTGACTCGCTAATAAAACGGTAACTACTAACAGTCTTTATCTAACTAAATCGGCTCGATATAATACATTAAACTAACGGTACATTACCAAAATCCTTATCAATTAATAACATAGAGCCGCTACAGAGCTAATCTTCACACACGGCTCACGCGGCCGACAGACACTATCCTTTTGTCGCAGACCGCACACACCAGGACACTTACACAACCCCTTAATACTACCCGAGCCGAGAAATTCAACGAGAACCGGAAATTACATATTCCGCTGTGTAAATGTCTCTGTCGTATTCTCCGCCGACAACGAACAATACGATGATGCCGAGAGACCAAAAATTAATGATTTTAACCAGAGAACAATTTCTAGCTCGACATTATCGCACCAGGTAAAATGCCAAACTCTTATCAATATATATCCAATATTAGATTTAATAATTAATGTTTTAATGTCTAATTCAGAAGTTAGCTCTTACCAAACAATCATTCCGTTATAAATTTCCATGGTAAATGTGAAGCATAATTATAAGAACATTTTCCTATTATTCCAATCTAACGTGCAGAGTTCGAAAGATCATCATGATCAACCAATGAAGAAGCAAACATATAGTACTAATAGAAGAGTACACTTTGGAGATGCGCTTATTGATTATTTGGATAATCCTAATAAATTGGTTGAGAGAGAGAGAGAGAGAGAGAGAGAGAGAGAGAACGATTGTAGTTGCTACATGTATTTAAACAATTTGGTAATACGGGTAATTCAGATGATAGGGGAAAAGTTGGCTGAAGAAGGATATAGTCAGTCAGTTTAGCAATTTTTCTACTATATCTCATATTAACCGATGACTATGATACATTAATATTTAAAAAGTGAAATAATGTTTATATCTACGAATCTTGATGAATATATACTAAAAATTATCGAAAAAAGTTTAATGCATTATTGAGCTATATCTTACATTAATATCCAAATAAATTTCGTAAATTTAAAAATGAATATAAATGGATGATGAATTGAAGTACCTTTTTATGTGTAATGAACGAGTTAAATGGAAAAATGACATTAGTAATTGAAAAAACAAATTTCGGAGGATACGATTGGTAATCTGTATGGAAAAACACTCTTAAAAAATAAAAATATGTCCACGTTACTGAAAGTTTATTTGATATACATTTCACCGACAAGGGAACGTCTGTTCTCACTACATGCAGCAGAAATTTGAAATTTTCATTTTCCGAGAACCTTTTTTATGCGTCATTTAAATCTGGTCAAATAAAAAAAGAACCTAATGTCACCATAAAGAGTTCCGGTAAACAGTGGTATAGATCCATATCGAAAGAACGATTCAACGAGACATAAAACATCGGTTCACATGAACAAGAGACTCTGAACGGTTCGAAATCGTTTCTCTTCCAGCAAATTTTCATCAGCTAGGTGTTTAGATACACATGCACCCACCCGAAATGATTGTTTTAGACGAGTATATAATTATCGCTTAAGTATTATTTAACTTATTGATGAAAAGCGTATTCAGGGAAGTAAACGTTTCGTACATTAGCCAACGATTATATTAACATGTATTTTACTGTCAGTCTGCATAATAGTTTAACCCTTAAAAGTTAATTTGAAAGATCGCACAAAAGTTCATCAAAATTTGATAGTATGTGTAATTGTTATGCCAAAATTTTTAAAAATCAAAATGAGCGTTAAACTATTTAAAAAACATAAATATAATAAAATTTGAATAAATAACAATAAAAAGTTTACCTAAAATGTTACAGCACTAAAATTCACAGCTCTACAATTGTAAAACGTACCGTATGTCCACATTTAAATTAAAAATTGATTGAGCTTTTTCTTTCTTTTAAAAAATAGTAAAGAAATTTATGTTCTCATTTTAACTAATAGGAATTTTCTACTCCACATAGAACTGAATTTACTAATTAGAACTTGAAAAAAGGTATATTTCATAATTCTAACAAATAAAATAACCTAATTTGAATGTAACAGGAATATATTAATTTCCTTAATTTGAAGTCCCAAGTTGATTTCAATGAACTGTAAAAAGAGAATGTTTCTCTCTTCAAAAAAATTAAAATAAAGCTTGAATGTACATGTTTAAGAAATTTAAAAAAAAATAATACAGCCCATTCCGCGACTTAAAAGTTATTTTAGACCAGATATTTTTTGGGGGAACAATATTATTGTGTAAATATTTTGTCAATTGCCATGTATGAAATTTAGGTCAAATATAATGTATGGTGATTTCATCAAATAATATAACTCGATTCCATGACCAATCATATAATTAAAACTGACGAACACTTTGTATGTGTAAATTAGCTTACTACAATGGGGTATTTAGGATTAACCAATAGAAGTTAGTTTTAATGGTAAAATATGGAGGTGTTTATTTGGTTTTTATGCAACATGTATGTTAATTTTATAAGAACACTGATATAAACTATATTAATGTTTATAATCATATAAATTATTTTTATTGAATGCTGCTAAAAAAATGTTAATAATTATGCTACTTTTTAAAATTATCTTAAAAATATTTCTTTGAAAATTGTAACTGAGAGGTTTCACCTCTCCAGCACTCCACAATATGCTACTAATTTACTGCTTCATCTTATTTTTTTCACGCGGCTAGTGACAAAGCTGCACAACATATGCATATTGATGCATACATAGGCACACCTTTACACAAACCATTGTGGAAGTATTAGCTGTATAAGTGTGACAGATAAGAGTGTTTTTTTGTTACACTTAGAAATGGTACAAGTACAATAATGATGTAACGAAGTAAATAAAAAAAACTTAAAGAAACTAGTTATTTATTTATATTACGGTTATATTTTTCTATTTTTACGGTAACATGAAAATAGAAATGTTAATTTATAAAATTAAGCACCGAAATCATAGAAATGAGAAAAAAGTATGAATAAAAAATATGAACATGATTTCACACAACCATGGTTTTTTTTTGCAAGCGGAGAAAATGAAACCATCAACTTAAAATCACCATTAATGGTTCCGTTATTCCAAACGAGAAAACAGTGAAGTACCTTGGGCTTCCTTTCGATCAACAGCTAAGCTGGAAAGAACACATTAGATCACTCAAACAGTCATGCTTACTAAGATTACATCTAATGAAGTCTCACACAACTTAGTGGGTAGACTTCAGTTTACTGTTGTCACTCTGTCGAGCTCTCATCCGATCCAAATGTGATTGCGGCATAGTTATTTATTCTTCGGTATCAAGGACCGCACTTTCGTCACTCAATGCGACTCGTCATGCTGCCTTACGGTTAGCGAGCAGAGCTTTCCGCATAACACCTTGTACAAATTTATATTTCCCGTGTAATGAACTTTCACCAGATTTTCACCATGCAGCACGACTTCTGAAATTCCTAGCGCGCACTCAATCGTTAAAGCATACGCTTTCAAATCCACCTATAATCATAAAACCATCATATTCGTACTTCGCCAAGTGCATAGAGGACCGCTGTCGTCCGTTACTTTCGTTGATGAAACTGAACCAGGTAAGACTTTCCAATTGGAAAATAAAGGAAGCTGTGGTCACAGAATGGTGCCGCCGATAGAAGGATTTACTTCGTACAAACCAACACCGACCCATATTCAAAGTTCTATCTCAATTCAGCATATCCACCAGCTGTCGGCAAACTGACGTCCTACTCCTTCGTCTTCCTACAGGGCATACCTCGCTTACTTATTGGCACTTATTACCCACGAAACCTTTTCCTATATGTTCCTTTTGCTACTGTACTTACACTATTCCATACGCTCTTCTTGAATGCCCCTTATCTCTTCCACTCCAAAATGTTTTTCCTTCTTCACCAACACTGCGATCCATCCTCTTCTGTACTTCTCATCACATCCTTTTTGAATTCTTAAAGGACGTCAGTATAGAAACGAAACTATAACTATACTATTATATATTGATACGGATTCGGTATTTATCTAGCGATGATGTCGAGCTAGAAATTATTCTCTGGTTAAAATCATTAATTATTGATCTTTTGGCATCATCGTATTGTTCGTTGTCAGTGGAGGCTGGGACGTTTATCAATTTTGTAATTTTCGATTTCGGTCAAATTTTCAGTACATGTAGTGTTAGAGGTTGTGTAAGTGTGTTGATGTATGCGGTCTGCGACAGCAGGTCAGCGTCAATCGGCAGTGTGAGTCGCGAGAGAAGAAGAATCAGACATTGTAGCATGTGTGTGATATACCGATAGCCTTATCAATTAAGTTAATCATTTCTATATTGCGATGTCTTCTTTTGCATCTCACCAATCGTATTGAATTCTCTCCTTGCCATCGCCCTCGGTCATTCCAGTACTTGAGTCTTTCCTCATATCTGATCGCATAAACATCTGATTCCGCTTCTTATTCTTCCCCCTCTCCTTGGGCCAATGTCTTTATGAGGAGCCCAAAAAAAAAAAAAAAAAAAAATTAATAGTAGCCAATATTCTTTAGACGTCGTCGTTGAGTTATCGTTTTCTATGCTAGTCAACGCAATGCTGTGTGTCACGGTTTTGTATGTTCTGGTCATCGTCGTTTAAAAAGTCGAAAAAAGAAAAATTGTTACTGTATCACTGATTTTGCGCAAATTTTCACTTCAAAACACACCGTCTTAGTAAGAATTTACGAGGAAATTGAGATAAAATTCATGCCATCTCGCTTCCGATCTAGTCATGGATAGATTCATTTCACACGCACGCGACTGTGTTTCTTTTTTTTTTATTAGTGAAAATTTGAGTTATTTTATGCTTCTTTTATAAAAGCTGTACCATATTGTACGGTTCCACCGTTAGGCCACCCGTGAGGAGGACAATACGCCAGTTGCGCGAGGACGGGTCCGTGATTTCTACCAGTTAGATTTTTTTCCGTGAAAAATATAAAAGCAAAGATTATTTTTTTTATTATTATTTTAAACTAAAAGCCTAAATCTCCGCCGCGGAAACTAATGGTAGTGTGACACGGTCTGTGTCACTAGCGCCCGCATATTCATAAGAGATATATATATATATTTTTTTCTTTTTTTGTTCTTCTGCATTCGTGAATTCAGTTCCTCCACATTTTCGTGTGTTCGGCAATTTTTTTTTGAAAAAAATCGAATCGGGTCAAAAGAGGTCAAAACACGGGCTGCTGGAAGTAAGAACCGAACGACAAAACTG
Source organism: Icerya purchasi (assembly GCA_039619475.1). Taxonomy (NCBI): domain Eukaryota; kingdom Metazoa; phylum Arthropoda; class Insecta; order Hemiptera; family Monophlebidae; genus Icerya; species Icerya purchasi. The sequence goes on from CM077116.1 coordinate 388,730,012, forward strand.
AAATCCATAACATTGGCACCACGAAACAGGACTCGAAAGTGGAAAAGTCATAACATTAGCAGCCTGAGCAGAGGGACGCAATAAAATTCATTTCATTGGTTTTCTGTAAAGAAGGACACTTTGTAATTCATATCACTGGATTCACGAGACAGTGAACTTAAAATCCATAACAATATGTAAATTAAGTTATTCCCTTACTACTGTCCTTCGTAGCAGTTTATAGTACGGGCTGTTGTACTAAAAATAAATTGAAATTGAAATGGTACACTTTCGCCAGTTTGGTGTACTCGGAGGAATAAAACGAAAAATCGGAAAAATTTAGGAAGCGAAAAAAAATACTCGGCTTAAATTTGAATACTTAACTCGGAGTTTTAAAAAATTGTGGCTGGGGCTAAGAGTAGCAAAGAGACTACGGCAGACTGAGAAAAAATTATAATGGATCAAAAATTAAGGCTGTGAAGTATAAGCGAGACTAAAGTTTGTTTCTGGGTCCCAGGTATCAGACTTAATGTATTTTTTAAAGTTTCTATGCTTACACTTTAAATTTTGAAAAATTGTGACAGAATGCTGGGAGAGGAAAGCAGGGACTTTAAAAATCAATTTTTTGCTGATTTTCAAAATAAGTTCAGATTACTGATTGAACTCAGCTTAAGGCGACTGCTGTTAAGATCTTTTTCTGAGGCAAACGTTCAGATTAGTAGTCAGGTACACATCTAGGAACTACGGATTGAGGTGAATTTTGAAGCCACAGACATAAATTTTGGGTTAAATCGAACTCTTATGACCAGAATTTTGGAAACTTACAGGGGAGGGACAAATGTCACTAGGGTTAATTTTGGGCTCTTAGTAAAAAACAAATAAATAAATAAATAAAAAATTTAAATTAGTTTCGAGCCGCAGACACAAAATTTTGGTTGCATTCGAACTTCTCTCATATGTATGTATGATGGTTAGATTCTTTATTGTCACACTAATTGGAAAGCTCCTAGCTCGCCTTTCATCATACTCCTAATCGCATCTAAAATGAAATTCGTCAACACGTTTGCCTTTTTTCACTTTTTAAAAGAAGAAAAGTCTCAGAACTTAAGAACATTTTGTTCACATCGTTAGTCTGTATTAAGTCAATTTCTTCTATCTTAAATAACTATTCAGCTCTTCTAAAGTTTACGAATGAGTTATCAAAAATGAAAAGAAATCAGATTGTAACAAAACTGTATGATTTTAACAGCGCTAGTTGTTTTTATATCATTATGGTCTAAAATTTTTGACTTAACAGGCGGTATCAACAATACTTTACAAAAAGAATCACTAAATTTTAGACGTACTCATCGACTAATTGAAATCAAATGTTTAATTTTATCATATATATGCAACAAAATCAATAAACTTTGAACAGAAGTTCAAAGAAAAACATATAAAACTCGAAGTTTAATAATGCCCAAAAGCGATGAATACCCAACAAAGTTTAGTGATACTAAAATATTACCATTATTTTCTTTTATGTTTTGAGTTTCGTGTGCAGCTACCCAGACTATTACGCCACTATACAGTAAATGACGTGGAAAAAACTAGTTCCACGGAGGAACTAAACAATTGCGATACTAGCAGGAGGGTTACACGGAGATGACTGCAAAGATTTATATCGATATATTTATAATGAAGTATTTGACTTGTTGTAGAACGGTCATTTTCATACTTAAATATATTGAAAAATTACTTACATTAAACAACGTCACAAATTGGTTTAAATTCTGAATAATATTTATAATTTAATTACAGAAGAAATGATTTAAAATTATGTAGCAAAGATTTTATCTTTAGAAATAATACAGAAACATCTTATTTTCAGTAGCGCAGTCAACCGGAAGAACTGAGGATTTTGTCCTCACCAGCTGCAAAATAAGATGAAAGTACTTTTCCGAATTATAAAATTATTATCAGTAAACACCTCGTTATTAAAATAAAAATCCAAATAATCACAATAGTCCTGTCCTTAGCTATTTTGATGTTTATATATTTGAACTAGTAACAGTTTCAATTACTTTATTTGTCACCTTTATACATTCAAGACTGATGTCAGTCCCATCATAGAATTCTTATATGGTCTATTATTACACATATATGATCTGTGAAATAATTATAAGAAAAAAATGGCACACAACAGTGACATACTCTCGATTCTATTCAGCAATTTATAGTGTGATCACTGTTTTTTCCCCAAATGTTATGTTTGAAACAATTTATTTAAATGTTCTAGGTACACACCATTCGGTAGTAGGTAGTAGGTACTTTATGATTGTTATTTACATATTCATATCGCTCATTAAATACAATAACGTTATAACTTAAAATATTTCGCAGGAAAAGCAAATTAACATTTACATTTACTATAATTTGAACGGTGTACCCGTTCCGAAAGCAATGCTTATTTTGTCGAGTTTCTTATTTACAAATATGGCGTTCTAACCTCTAATTGAACTTATAAAATGCATTCCAATTATACACATAACTCAAATTCGCTATTTTTTAAGTTATGACGTTGTTTTATTTAATGAGCGATATGTTGAAAATTTGTTACTTTTTTCAGTTTTTGACTTTTAATTGTTTTTACTTTTAATAATTAACTAATTTAACATAATATCGCATTAAAAAATTCTTGGAATAAGATTGAAGAAAATTCATTAATTTTTTAAATTTGTGGGTTGACGATAAGTATATTTCAACATATACTTGTTCACTATGAAGCTGGAACGAATAAACCATTTCCATTTTTTTGAAGCATTTACTGCCTGGCTTTTAAAAATTCTCCCGCAGAAAGCAAAAAAAAAAGACAACCTTAATCTCATTATTAATATAAGTTAGAAAGGTTGCATGATTTTACACATGTCTACGAGTTAAACAAAGAGTTCCGTTTAAAATTATATTCATATTTTTACTACATTCTAAAAATATTTCTGCCTACGCTACTCTTTGTTTTGAATATTAATTTCCTTTACAATGTAAATATAAGTAACGTTTAATTTTCTTGCGATCATTATCAAAAAGATATTTTACAAATGTATATGCAGTATAAATTTCTGTCATTTTATTTTTTCACAGTTTTTTGTAGATTAATAATAGTATGACACATTTATGTTACTTTCTAGACACGCGGCAGCGTGTCAAGCCAAGTTCAAGCCGAGAAAAAGGAACTGGCGACGACGCAGCAGCCGTGTGTATATTTATACGAACCATTCGGAGCCACTTTTAACCCCTTAATAACTCAAAATCTAATTAACAGAAGTACACGAAATTTGGTTTATGTATTAAAACCCCTTAAATTAACCAAAATCCCAAATTTCATAAATACAACTTAAACGGTTATTGAGATATTAACGTCTGGAAATCCATTTTTATCACTGACTGGCTGACTGATATATAGATCAAAAACCTAACCCACTTCCAGGTGACCTAAAAAGTTGAAATTTGGCGTCCAGCTGGGTAATTGTGTGTATACAAAGGAAAAAATCAGAGAACAGTGGATTTTTACTATTTGAAATATTTCCCAAGCAATCGATTTTTTAAGCCTATTATCATTGGGGCCACTTTTAACTCCTTAATAAAATCTATTTAACACAAACACATGACATTTGGTTTATTTATTAAAACCCCTTAGATTAACCAGAATCCCAAATTTCATAAATACAAATCAAACGATTATTGAGATACTAACGTCTGAAAATCGTCATTTTTATCACTGACTGACTGACTGACTGATATATAGATCAATAACCTAACCCACTTCCAGGTGCCTAGAAAGTTGAAATTTGGTGTCCAGCTGGGTAATTGTGTACATACAAAGGAACAAAATCTCAGAAAACAGTGAAATTTTCATATTTTTTACGTAATTTCGTTCGTTTATTTTAATTTAGTTTATATCACAGGTAGATTGCTAGATGTAAAGTTATAAAATTTAAGAAAGGCCGGAAATTGACAGAGAAATAACTGTCTCGCTAATCTTTTAACCGTCAACTTGTCGAAAAACGCTGTTTTGCCTCTCATCATTTTGTATGTTTGTCAGTCTTTGCATCGCAGCTTATTTCTATATTTACCCCTTTTAATCGTTTCGGAAACAGTCGATTTTTAAGACTTTTAATCAATATCGAGTATTTCATCACATTTCGCTAATAAACAATTTATTAATTGACCGATGGTACACATTGTGTTAAACATCGTTCGAAAACATTTTGGTCCTTCGGAACATTAAACGAATAGTGGCGGTAGTTTTAAAGTTAGGAGATAAACAGACTCGATAACTTGACTTTCAAAAAATACTCATTTTGTAAGCGTATTTTGAAGAATAAACGATTTGAATTTGAATTTGAATGAATAATAATACTAATTTCTTTACAAAAATTAATGATATCCTATCAAAAACATAAATGTAAAAATGGGAGCCAAGTTCAATATTAAGAATATTCGTAGTTATCGACTTCGCCGACAAAAGAATTGAGATCTAAATGGGTGCCAAGTTCTGTAGATAATCCTGAAATTTATTTATAAGAACATACAACATTCTTAAAAATAAATTTAAAACACAATTTCGTATTTTCTTCTGCTACAACAATGTTTGCTATTTAAAAATATAACTTCTTAAAGTTGAACAGTTGAATTTTTTTTTTTTTTTTTTTACCCCCCTTTGGGTTTGGAACAGTTGAATTATTTACACAAAGTAGATAATTTAGGATGAATGAAAGCTCACGATTTGACTTGGCTAACTTTTACCAGCAAACCAAATTTTTAGAAGAGTAACATTTGTTGACCTTACAATATAAAAACAACTTGAACAGTTTCCCCTTCGTTATGATTTTATGCAAACATTCGTGGGTAATGTTAAACATTTACGGCCATGGTTGTCTGTAACCTTTTTCCTAATTAATTATTATGTATCTTTCATTAGTTGGAATTATTCCTTTATCAACTGGTTAGTGGCCAAATGGCTTGATAGTTAACGGAAGCCGGGTCAAAAAAAAAAAAAAAAAAATTGTGTATAACATAAAAAAGATAAGTCGATTAGCCAAATATACGATAACTTGTATGTGAAAACTAGCCAAGTCAAATCGTGAGCTTTAATTTATCCTAAATATCTGCTTTGTGTAAATAATTCGACTGGTCAAATTTAAGAAGTTATATTATTAAATAGCAAACATTTTTGTAGCAGAAAAAAATACGAAATTGTGTTTTAAATTTATTTTAGAATGTTTTTTTTTTTTACCCCCCTTGGGTTTGCTACCAAAGAGCATTAGCTCAGCAAAAAGGAATAGATACATGGAATAGAATAGAAATTATATTTTTATTCTGTCGACAATGGAATCAAGGAACACCCCTTGGCTCACAGGTAACATTCTTGTGGGTCCCGGGTCATACCGGTGTGCCGGGGAATGAGCGTGTGAACTTGGCTGCTAAGGCAGCAACATATAGTCCAATGCCCGAAGGTGCCCCGCTGCCTCAGCTGGGGCCACCCTTTTTTCAGCAACATAAGGCAGAGACATGGGAAATTATGTGGTCGGCTCACACATCATGGCTGCGATCCATTAAGGTGAGCACTGAGCCTTGGTGGCCACCGATATCCATGTCCTGCAGAGAGTTTGCAGCATTAACTAGACTCCGCATAGGGCACACAGCAATATCCCACAACTATTTGCCGGAAGGAACATCTCCTCCCTCTGCCTGTTCCATATGCAATTCCCCAATTTCACCAACCGCTGAACACGTTCTGGTACATTTCCTGCCTGCAGGCACCTCCAACTTACCGACGGTTGCGTTGTCAAACGAACCAAAACAGGTCCAGGATATACTAAACCATATTAGAGCGGCTAACAGATTAAAACACTTCTGATCCTGCACTGATCCATGTGCTGTAATAATCCCGGCAATTACACACAGCACATGGACCATATAAATTTAAAGAAAAAAAAAAAAAAAAAAAAAAGGAACACCCCTAGGACAGGAACAACAGAGGGAATAGGTAGAGAAAGAACATAAGAGGCGTTGAAAGGAGCAGGAAGACCACGCTTTAAAAGATGATAATAAAGTAACTCACGCTCGTGAGATAAACCGGAGCACTCGAAGAGCACGTGATTCGCTTCACAAACATACTGGGAACCTTCAGGATCCAATGGATAATTATGAGATGTAGCCAAAGAGAAGCGATTTAGTGAAGAAGGAAGGAGACTATGCGAGAAACGGAGGTGAAATAATTTAGTAATTATGGACCGACGCAAACTGAGAAACTCATAGAACCAAGGACGAGGAGGAGGAACAGGATTAATCAAGAGATAAAAGGAATTAGGATTAGCGAAAAGAGATACATAAACAGAATGCCAAAGTCTAAGATGGCAGGATTTAGTTGGAAGAAGAATATTGTGCGCTGGAACCCTCCTAATAAAATTCTCATTGGAAGAATGGTTGTATGTTCTTATAAATAAATTTCAGGATTATCTATAGAACTTGGCGCCCATTTAGATCTCAATTCTTTTGTCGGTGTAGAGTCGATAACTACGAATATTTTTAATATTGAACTTGGCTCCCATTTTTACATTTATGTTTTTGATAGGATATGTATTATTGTATTTTACTCAATTCATTTATAAGGATTTTTTTGATCAGATTAAGATAAATTTGGTATTAAATTAAAGCAAATGCACTCTTTAAACCAAATTTTATATTACTTTCAGATAAGATGCAATTCATCAATAATTATTTTCATTAAATTATTTTATTTTTACACACAAACTTAAATATTGACGACAAAGCTGTGAGGGGGATATGGTTGGAAAGGTTTGGAACTTCCATTGTAGTAAAATTTTAGTTTTAACATGAAAGTATGTATGTTCACATATATCCACATAGGAAAATACACATACTTCATATCTGTAAGGAAGCAACTTCATTTCTTAAATTAACATTTCCATTATAAAGAAAATTTTAAAACATTCTTCAAGAACGAACTAACGTGCGAAATAAATGATACATATAAACTACTTCATTATTTTTCAAGGAAAACATAAAAACCTAACTACAATTTTCCCCCCTAGAAAATAACTTCACACTTTTAAAGGCTTATATGGGGAGTTTTGAACATATTAAATGAAGACAACAAAAAATTGTTTTCATTGAAATCATTTGACTTCTTGCAAAAATTTTAATTATATTTTCAATGATAACTGTAGAACCAGAAAGGTGTTCTCCACAATAAAACGAGTAAAATCTTATTCAAGAAGTGCAATTGGTCAAGAAAGATTAACAGCCCTTCGCATGATTTTGACTGAAAACAAAATAATTTTGGACATTGCTAATTTTAATGGGATTACCGTAGAAAAGTTTTGCAATGGAAAAACTTAAAAAGTAGATTTCATCTTTAAATAACCATTCGTTACGGGTAAAATAATTTATTATTCATTATATTCATTTTTGTTTTTACTACAGCAACCAAAATTCAAATCTTCATGTTTTTATTTTGTGCATTGAGTAAACAGGAATAAGTTATATGCATCGAATTCATCTGTTTTATAAAAAAAAAGCTCGTTTGCGCAATAATATTTCTCTTTTTAGTAATAAGTGTAATACAGTTAGCAAAAATTATAGCATATATTGAAGAACTGTTCCATGAAAATTTTGATAATTTATTATTGGTAAATAACGTATATGCTTGTGTAAAATTTTATTTGCTTCGTATATTAATTACTTTGTTTTGCATTTCCAACGCAGAATTATTCCACTTGTTCAGTTAAAATAATTGCTTTAGATCAAAAAGCAGAAAACCATAGCATTCTTATCAGTTTCTCAGTGACTACTTCTTCAAATAGTAAGTAACACGAGTACATTTATTACTATAAACAAAAATCGTATTTCATATAACTAGCTTTTCATCTTACGTAAGTTTATTTGATAGAATATTATCAAAGTTATAAATGTGTTCACGTTTTGATTTAATCAAAGTAATTGTAATTAACTGCTGGCCATATTAATTAGGAAAATAACTAACAGATGATGCAACTGAAGCATTTATTTTCAAATTACACCCATTCGTATCTAACCACCTTCAAACACGCGTAGACACAATATATTTATATAATAAAACCACCGTTAGATATCTTCATATTATTCGCTAACTTCTTAGATGACGTTTTTGGCTACATAATAATTTGGCGATACCAAATTTGTGTAAACAATGATCTTAACATCTATACTCTCCTAGGTTCTTTCAAACTAATTTACAATGGAAGGAATCACCAGATCTTTATCAATTTTAATGAAGTGACGTGTTTTAGATGCCATTCAAGATGACATCGGATGGTGGTTTGTCCATCAATTGCTGATTGTGATACGCTTAAGGTAGAATAACTTGCCTTATTAAACGATTTCCTCCACCAGAACTAACCTAGCTACAAACAGGAATGTCTTTGTCTGTTTGAAATACATATGAATATCCTCCTTCTAACAACGCAAAAACCAACCGACTATCCCACACTATTCTGTAGATATTCTCCGGTCAAATTGCTTGGTTACTCAGGTATTACCATCTGAGAATCCAATGCAAGTTTCTCATGAGAAACTACAACCACAATCATTAATTTTAGAATGTTTATCAACTACATAATACAACTTAATTCTCCTAATAAATGCAAACAAAATGAAAGAAAATGGAAATTTTACGGTGAAAAAAATGCCCCAAGTAAAATTCTAGATTCAAATCTTAGAGTAGGATTAAAAAACTCAATAAAGAAACTTCTTAAACTCATCGAAAACAGGATAACTTCTGTATTCGACAACAATGACTACCTTTTTTCCTTTTTTAACTTCTCTCTATTTATAAATGTCGTAAAGGTCCGCCCTATAAATGATAAGTACTAGAAGAAAATTAAGCTACTCTTGCGCTAAAATCAGTCAAAATCCGCTTTAAAAAACTTCAAAACAAATATAAAGAAATCATTAATTGATCTGATATAACATAAAATACCAAATGAGCTTTATAGAGAAAGGAAACTTTTATTAGCTGAAACCGTAATGACAATTAAGTTTCCAAATTGTATTTACCATCACCAATAACTATCTGTTCTATTTTCTTATCACCAAATGGAAATATCAATTATAACGAACTTAACGATATTATCACGGAGCCTTCCTCATCTATTTACATTGAGAAAAGACTATAGTACTCACTCCCCATTTGAAATGTACCACACAGCTAACCATCAAAAATATTTAACTACTATAAAACCAACTACGGGCCTTCTGCAATTCTTTCGCTGATGCTTTAAAATCTCAAACTTCTCAAACAAATGCATTAAGAACAATGCTAAATGGTTTACTGAACTATTAGTATCTCCCGCAAATCCTACATGCTGTAAAAATTATAATTCGAAAGATCTTCCTTATATAGAGGACTGCTGAATGCTTAATCACTATACCAAACCGTTAAAAGGCTTTAAAAAAACTCAAATCTTCTACTTCACTTCAAAATTGCATAAATTACTAGAATCTGTGTATCTCAGCATGCTATGTTTTAAAGTAATTTAAGAATATATCCTGGCTCGAGTTTGAAAAGTTCATCAACGTCATCACATCATCACATTTAATACTGAAAAGAATCCGAAGCTCCCATCAACACCTACGAATATTGCTATCAACGATTCTGTTACAACAGATATACATCTCATTATTTCCACTTTTGCTGATTTCTTACGTCTCATGATGATTACCTTACATCTTCGCAAAGTATATGAAGATTACTGAAAAAGAATCTTACTTGGATTTTACTTCACTAAATGAGGAACATCATAACACACATATTACTATGAATAAACTCATAAGTACAATATGCAACACCAAACTTGCATGTCTCCGACCCGATAAAATAACTTCCCTTATGATTTAAAAGGCTCCAGATTTTATAGTTTCTCATCTGCTCTCTATTTTCAACCAAGTTGATATCTCCCAAATTTTTGCCGTAAATGGAAAACCGCCAAAATCATGCCTATCTTTAAATTACACTGAATTCCATTCATTTAATCAACTATCGAATCATTTCCTAGATCTCAGTTATTTGCAAAATCTCAGAAAGAATAATAAATAACCGTTTACTAACAAAGTATAACAGAAAACAATAAACTTTTATCAGATACTCAATACAGTTTCCAAATCGGAAAATCTACTACTGAACATTTAATACGAGGCACGTTCACAGAGTGAAGTTCCCACCCTTGTATAACCAGTTGGAATAAACTTGCGGGAGTGGGCATGGTCTCATTTTGTAGTTGCAACATTCAAGTTTAAACTAGTCTAAACCGCAATAATGTATGTTTTTTTCGTTTTTGAATTTACGTGAATTAATCACGAGTGAAATTCTGAAAGTTACCGCCGACAATGAGGCGCGCTTAGTTATTCGTTTTTTAAACCGTAAAAAAATTGCACCAACTGAAATTCATCGACAAATAGTGGAAGTTTTTATGGCCCTGTGATGAGTGTTTTCTACATGTTCGTAAATGGTGCCGTGAATTGTGAGGAGGTAGAACGAATGTAGAGGACAAGCAACGGAGCAGCGGACCATCTGTAAGAACTGGTGTGAAAAATCGAAGAAACTCTGCGATCCGATCGCTGCCAAACCATTTCTGATCTTTTTGACCAGTTTCCGAGTGTGTCAAGAGGTACCATGCAAAAAAATTCGAGACCGACGAGGAGTTGAAAAATTTCATTCTTACCAGGTGGTTACAAAACTTGGCGGTAAGTTTCTACGAGGAGATTATTTATAAACTAATTTCTCGACTACTCGACAAATGCTTATGTTTGAAAAGTGAATTTGTGGAAAAGTAAATAAAAGTCTATGCTGAATTCAATGCAGGTGTCCGTTTTTTTCTAGCTTTATTAGTTTCGAAAATAAACGAAATAGGGTATCTTAATTTATGAACGGCCTTCTATATTTAAGAATTAGCATACAAAAACCAATTCCAAAAACACCACCTTCTGGACGTCTTTTTCAATTTTTCAAAAGCGTTAGACTGGACCAAGAAACACAAAATACTATCTACCATTCATAGTTGACACCTTCGAGTAAATCTGTTGCATTTCACCCAAAACTTTCTTACCTTTTTGAAAATTCTGTTTAAATTAGTATTACCACTTCTGTACTAAGGAAACTTATAAGTAGCAGAATGTAGAGCTCCGTCATAAGTTCTACATATTAAACATTGTTATCAGTGAAGTTGTAGATCGAATATTGGTCCCTGTCAAAAGTATATAATTTGCTAATTATTTTACAAACTTCGTTTCTTACCTACAAAGATCTTAAGAGAAGAGGTTCTGTGGAAACAATCGGTAAACCTGGCGACTGGTCCACTAAAAACCGATTTTCAATTTCAACTACTAAATCAATCGCGATTCATTTTGGCCGTAACTAAAGGTGTCTGCATGACATAATATTTTTCATGAACAATTCTTCTGTAGTTATCATGCACAGAAAAATATTTATGATAATTTAATTATCCCTTAGAAAATTATACAAAATTCCTTTTTACCGTTTATTGTATTTTTCCGGAATTTTAAATAATTTTCTAACCTTTCTGAAAGGATGCAAGCCTAAATTCTATAAGTGGAGGTGTTCTTGAAATCTATAATTAACATATTGACTGCGGACATTGTTTCCCCAACTTTCCCAAAAGGTTGATAAGACGGGCAACAGCAGGATAAAACAAGCATTCTGGAACAGTGGATCGGCTAGTAACAGAGGAACGGATGTTTCCCCTTGCTTTGCCGTCCAATCTTCGCAAGCGTGCACGCCAGTTTTTCACTATACACTATTGCACTATAGTCTAGCCATTCAGTTGTGTCCTAGCCACCTCCCGCTTTCCCCTAGCTACCCCAGCCACCCCTTGCACCCCTCAACCAGCCCGGCCATGACACAAAGATGCTGAACAGTGTTATAGACACTAAACGTGCTATCATATATACTACCACATCCTACAACTACTAGCCACCCCCTGTTACCCACAATTAGACCGACTATGACATAAAGATACTGAACAGTGTAATAGACACTAATCCATTCAATCATATACACTACCACCGCCTGCCACCCTCAACCAGCCAGACTATGAAGCAAAGATGCTGAACAGTGTAACAGACACTAATACATATACACCAACATCCTCTGCAACCCCCAGCTACCCCTGCACCTCTCAGTCAGGCCAACCACGCTGCAAAACCTGACCAACAACAGAATAGATGCTAATACATACTATCGTATACAACAACACAGCTCTTGTGCAACTATACATTAGTGACAGAGCTAAGCTAAACGTTCACCTATCGATCTTCATACACGAGAGCCTTTTCTCTATTTTGTTTTCCATGGCAGCTCATCTGCTTCCACAATGCATATCTCTACCTTAATGATTGCTGCAGCAGTAGAATAGCAACTCGTAAACGAGTGTACAATGAATATACCCTTTGCCTTTCATCTCTCGGGCGACTTCATCGTCTTCCATAACCACGAGAACGTTATCTATTAGTAGTCCGATCGACTGCGGAATAACCTTCATTTTGTATATATACACGTACATTATATATTTAAAGTGGAAAACACTATGAAGAAAAAACGAGTTACAACGAATACGAAAAAGAAAAAGACGTATGAAGGCTTTATAGACATGTTTATTAATCGCGTGATTGATAAATTACCATTTGAACTACATTTACCTGGTGGATACCAGTATTGCGGCCCGGGCACTCGATTAAGAGAATGATTAGCTAGAGGAAATCATGGAATAAACCTGCTAGACGAGGCCTGTCGGGAACATGAAATAGCGTATAGTATATTAAAGTATTAGAAGATAAAGCATGGCAACGAGTTAGAGCTACCAATAGTAGTCTTGGTGAAAAAATTGAAAGTTGGACCGTCATAAATATGATGAAGCTTCCGCCTCAACAGCAAACTCTTTCTTGCGAAATCAAAATTTCCTTTTCAAGCACAACTTGAAGGCATTCATTCCCTCTACTTCTTTATACAGGTTGGGCATAATTTCAGACGTCCATCCCTCCTTCTTAGACGACGACATTTTAACAGGTCTTGAATCGCCTATTCCTGTAATCTCTATAAGAAGAATATTTCGTACTTCTGAAGGTAAAAAAATTCCTACGAAATCCGTTGAACTCAAGTTCTCCAAATCCATCCTTCCTGACTTTGTGTCAATTTACAATATCCGCTTCCCTGTGTCTCCTAGTATCAAACCACCTATGCAGTGCTCTAAATGTTTTCTTTTTGGCCACATTTCTAAGAACTGCCGTAGTTCCTGCGCCATTTGTGCCCACTGTTCCTCTAAGCACCCTCTTTCCGAATGCTCTAATCTCAAAAATCCTCCACTATGCCGAAACTGTAACGGCATCCACTGTTCTAATGACCGCAGTTGCCTCGAGTGGTCCAAACAAAGGGATATTAAAAAAATCATGGCTGTCGAAAACGTATCGTTTCACGAAGCTGCCAATATAAGAAACAATTCTTTTAGCACTCCAGCGTTTTCTTATGCCAGTCGCGCCTCTATGCCCTCTTCTAATTTGATCGTTGCTCCGGATACCTCTATCTCCACTCCCCACCGTCCTATAAAATCTCCTACTTTCCGTAAACCCAACAAAACTAAATCTTCTTTTAATCATAAGCCTCAATTCCCTCCTCTTCCTTCAAATCATTTTCCCTCCCTCTCCAGTGGCTGGGCTATGTTACCTCCGCTTCTATCTCCAATGATCCTACACCCATTTCTTCTCGAGTAGTTCATCTTCCTCCTATTAATAATTTAGCAACAGGAATAATTGACCTGCTCTCTTCCCACAACATTGCGCCTTCTTCTAACTTTGCCTCCTTGCTTGTCTCTTTTTTGTCCAGTAATTTACACCTTAATTAATTTCCCCTTTGATCTCCTTTTGGCTACATCAGCTATGCAGAACGCTGCTGAGAGATGGTTCATCTGCTCACAACAGCTAATTTCAAAATTTGGAATCTCTCTTTCAAATTTTCTCATTTATTTGAGAACTTTAAAATGTACGGAGTTGGTTCATTTGAACCATACTTCTAATCCAGTTAATATCTCCTTTCTTTCTGCTCATCCTTGTTATTTTAAAGAGACGCGTTGGACGGTATTTAACTATACCGGGCCAATGTATGGTCCTTTAATTTTTCAGGTTCTAATTCATAGGCTATTGACTTGGTTGTTTTTTATCATATATCATATGCGAACCAGTCATAGCTTTAAAGTTATAACAAGTCTATATAATAATAAGATGCATAGATTTCCCTTGCGGAATAATGTTTCCCATTTGTTGTTTTCTCTTAATATTATTTCTTATCTCTTTTCCTCTCCCTTATATTTCGTCATATTTCTGCAGGTTCAATCTTATTTTGTTGTTTTCCTTTGCTCCTCTGCGTCTAAATCCTTTTCTCCTCCCTTTTATCGTTCCTTGCTCGGCGATCCAGATTTGCTTTCCTATTCCTTCTTATTTTTTCTTCCACATGATGCACAAGTTTAATATTCGCCAATGGAACTGTCGTAGTCTGAGAGCCAATAAACAGTCATTGGAGGGAATACTTGACTCCTTTTCCATTCATATTGCTCTTTTATCTGAAACATGGCTTTCCGATTCCTCTAACATATCCATTCGAGGCTTTACAGCAATCCGATCCGATCGTGTTGATGGCTATGGTGGCGCTGCCATTCTCATAAGAAATGATATCTTTTTTCTCTCCCACGACCATTCCTCTGACTTTTCTTCTAATTCTCATTCACCCAACCTAGTCCATATTTCAATCCCAAATATTTATCCTCAGCCTATTCATATAATTTCTGTATATATTCCTCCTAATTTTGATCTCATTAATTTCCCATTCACACTATTGACTTATCCTCACTCTCTTCCTTTCATTATTGGCGGCGACTGGAATGCTAACTCTCCTCTTTGGGGCTCTGCGCGTCACAACAGAAACGGTCGTGTTCTTGAAAACTTTATTCTTAACAACAATTTTGTCCTTCTTAATGACAACTCACCTACTCTCTACAAAGGTGCACACTCATACAGCTCGGTGGATCTGTCCTTTACTTCTCCCCACTTTGGTCTTAAATGTCATTGGAGAACTTTGGACGGTACCTTCGGCAGTGATCATGTTCCCATTATTCTTTCCTTTCAAGACCTTCTTCTCCCTCCCCCTCCTCCTAATTATCCCAGACCTGCTCTCACTCCCAAATGGTCGTTCAACAAAGTTGATTGGGACAAATTCCGCTCAATCATCGACCTTTCTCTTCCTTACATACACTCACATACTGATCCTATTCAACAATATAACGCTTTTTCTAATTCCATTTCTTCTGCTCTTGATATCTCCTCTCCGCCACTTCATCATTCCAAAAAAAACTATTATCTTCTGTCGTCCTCACTTTGGTGGAATAATGATTGCACGAACGCCTTCAAGGATAGTGTTTCCTCCTTTCGATTCTTCCGGGCTTGTTCCTCCTTTTCCAACTTCATGGCTCACAAAAGGGCTAACGCCAAGGCTAGATTCATCCTTAAAATGTCCAAAAGAAATTCATGGCGAAATTTTTGTTCATCATTTTCTAGATCTACCTCCGCTTCCCATCTTTGGAGAATGGCTAAAGCTTTTCGCTCCTCCAGCTCCGAACGCCCCTCACACTACAACCTTCCTTCAGAGAAGCTCTCTACTTTTCTCGATTCAATTGCTCCTTCCTATGTACCTTCGCTCGAGGAATCATTGGGTCCTCCCCTACCTGATACATCTCCTTCTCACTTTTTCTCTTCTCCCTTCAGCTTCAATGAACACTAAGATTCCTTGACCAGTTCTTCTAATTCTAGCCCAGGTATAGACGGCATCCCTATCCTTGTCCTCAAGAACCTCTCTGAGTTAGCACTCAAAACACTTCTGTCAATCTATAATTCCTTCCTGTACACTTCTGCAACTCCACCACTTTGGAATTCCTTTATTATTATTCCTATCCCGAAAAAGAAACCTAACTCCTTCCGTCCAATCTCTTTAGCCTCGTGTTTAAGAAAACTTTTTGAACACATGATTAATAAACGCCTGGTCTGGTGGCTAGAATATAACAATATTTTTCCGGATAATATGTTTGGTTTCCGTTCTGGCCTTGGTGCTACTGACTGTATATCCTTGTTCCTTTCCGATATCTATAAATCCTTCATTCATAGGAAATTTACCATCGCCGCGTTTGTTGATGCCACTGCTGCCTTTGACAATGTTCACTTACCTTCTTTACAAAATAAAATGCTTTCCATTAACATCCCTCTACAGTTTATTTCCTTAATTATCAATCTTTTCCGGAATAGAACAATTCGTCTTTCTACTCCCTTCTTCGACGATTCCAGAGCAATTTCTCGAGGCCCTCCGCAAGGATCGTGCTTGAGTCCTACTCTTTTCAACATTTACTTTCACAGTCTTGCTACTCTTAACATCCCGTCTAAGTCCTTATTCTTCGTTGACGATATTCTCGTCTATTCGTCCTCTAATAATCTTTCTTCTGCCAATGAGGAGCTTAATTCCTCCCTTGCTATTTTGGAATTATCGTTGTCTTCTCTTCATCTTTCTATTTCTCCTGAGAAGTCTGCCTCTGTAGTTTTTACATTTCGTCCTTTTAACCGTGCCTTAATTAACCTTTTCCTATGTCAACTCCCTATTCCTCTAGTTAACTCTTTTTCCTACCTTGGTGTCATTCTTAATAGTAATTTATCTTTTTCCCATCATATCAACTATCTATGTACATCTGCTCTCAAGAGATTAAATTTCCTAAAAGCGTTGTCCCCCCGGAATTGGGGTGGCGATCCGTATATTCTCCTCATACTTTACAGATCCATTATCCTTTCTAAATTAGACTATTGCTCTTTTCTTTATGCCAGTGCTCCCAAATCCCTCCTTATCAAACTTGATCGCATCCAAAACTCTTGTCTTCGCCGGTGCTCTGAATTCTTTTCCAACTCCTGCTCTCCTGGCCGAATCTGGCTTCCTTCCTTTATTTATTCGAAGACTTTATCTCGGTGAAAGATTTTTGATTAAACGTCTTCATATTCCTCACTCGAAACTCGTGAATTCCTATCAATATATTCTGGACAACTGGCGTTTCTCTCCTAGAAAAATTCCAATCCTTTCACACATATCCTCCCGACTTGTCCTATTCTCCCAGTTTATCCTCTCCTATAATAAATCCCCGTACTTCACTTACAACTTCGTAGAACTGCCGTTTTCTCCCAAGCTATTTTCTCTTCCCTCGAACATTAAATCTCTTCCGTTTCATGTAATACACAACGAATTCAACCAAACTCTACATTCACTTTTTCCAGCTCATAGCGTGGTTTTTACGGATGGCTCAAAATCTGTTTCAGGTGTCGGAGCTGCTTTTATCCTTCCTGATATCAACTATTCTGAGTCTTTTCAACTCCCTCCCTTTTCTTCTATCTTCTTAGCCGAATCCATGGCTATTTTACGTGCTATCCTTTTTATATCCTCATCATCCAGTTTATCAAAATTAGTCATATGCTCTGATTCGAAAAGCGTTTTATCAGCCATCGCATCTCCATTCCCTAAACCATCGTCAGATCCTATTATTCTTTACATTCGTTCCTTAATTTATAATTTATTAACATCCCGTTCTATCCTAATTGACCTGTTCTGGATTCCGGGCCACTGCGGCATCGTTGGTAACGATCTTGCCGATTCATTGGCATGTCAAGCTGCAGTAAATGGCCGTTTCATAGACAGATTCCCCTCCCAATGTCTTTGTCCACTCTCTTATCGTTTCCACCATGACTTTTGGACTGATCTTTATCCGTCTCTTTTCTCCAATCCTAACTCTTTTTACCTCGCTATACAACCCTCTCCACCTACTTCTTCCTGGTTTAATAATTTTCCCTGCATCAGCCGTTCTGTTATTTCTTCCATATTTCGCCTCCGCTTTAATCACAGTCTGCTTCTTGCTTCCCTCTTTCGTTTTAATATTGTTCATTCTCCCTTGTGTCCCTTCCATCCTCCTATCTCAAATTTGACCTGTGATGTAAATCACCTCCTATTCGAATGCTCATCTATCTCCTCAGAACGTGCAGCTCTTTATTCTAATTTGCTTGGCCTTGGCCTCCCGACCCCTTACTGCGCCCACTACATTCTTTCTCTTCCTTCTCTTTCTGTTGTTCCTATATTGGCTATCTTTATTTCTTCTGTTTCTAATCGCTTCCTGATTTAACTTTCAAGTCCCTACGTTTCACTATTTGTTAGTCCTTTGTGCTGGGTAAATGTCCTAAGTTGACGCGCCCAAGTTAAAAAAAAAAAAAAAAAAAAAATATGATGAAGCTAAAGAGTAGTAGGGCCTACCACGTGTGGAAAGACGAATTCTATGTTTAGCTTATTAATGCATCCAGTTAGGTTATGGTATGAAAATGTCTGTGTGTATAGCAAGTCTCGGTATCAACCGAAATAAGCGCTATGGGAATGACTATTCCGCCATATATCCGAAATTGGGCACTTCAAATTTAGCAATGAGAAGGACGTCCTCCTCCTGGAAAATACTAAGCCCAATTCAGTTTTGATATTTGGCGACGCAGCTGTGGATGGCGATCAGGCGATAACTAAATGTTACTTTTTGATGGGAAGACATAAAAATATTGATCTATCTGCGCCAGACATATGTGAAAATTCCGAAGCACTTAATCAGGGATAATGCTAACGTCATTCTACTCTTTTCTTAGGATGACCTTAATACGCAACATGTTTACCACAAGCCTGTGAACAGTGTGTGTTCGCTTAAAACTTTTCAAGATATGTGTTGGCTATGTTGGAAAGATCAGTATGGGTTATTAATGCTGAATAAGGGAAAACATACAAATAGCGTTCGTTTCCAGTATGGGCTCCATGAATTTTTAGTTCCTGACTAAGTTTTGATGGATCAAATTACCCAAGTAATAGGACTCAAGCCCGAACTGGATAGATTATGATTGAATACCTTGAATAAGTATAAACAGTTGAAGAATGAGCGTGAGGATCTTATGCAGACTTTGAATGTAGTTCTGCAACCGCTAGCTAAACCCCTAACTGACATCTGCATGGTCCTACAGAAACAGGATCGGCATCAGCAGCCACAGCAGATACCGATCATAAAGAGAGACCCAGCGAGTTCCCATGATCAGCAGTCACCCTCTACCTCGATGGCGAAGGCTGAGCCCGATGTGAAACGGCAGTGGTTATATTTTCACTATTCATACAACCCTATATACAGAGTGCGGATTGATAAGACATACGTTATCAAACTCGATGATATGACTCTGTTTGTGGACAATGGAACTGTTGTGAAAGACTTTCCACTTACCAAGGGTCTTCACTATTTATTGACTGAACAGGATGTTGATAGTACAAAGTACAACACGACTGATTTACGTCTATATAAAGAGCTGGTAGAGCTGACACGTGAACATAAACGATCCGATAACAGAATAAAATCAAGTAGGCACCTAAAGTACTACAACCTAATGAAACTGCTATTTGGCAGCGGGAATAACAGTCATAGTCATAATGTTTAAAGATTGTTTCTTTTTCTTTAGCCGTTGGTATTGTGGGCTCTGCTGTTGCAGTTGTGATCATGCTATTGGATGAAGAACATATTTCTCTTGCAGTTTTTATATATTTTATACTCTGCTTTCATAGCATAGATAATAAATTTAGAAAGCTATTGTGAAATTGTATATTATGCATCACAAGGTATGGTATTCATAGTTCCAGTGGACAAAGAAACTCATTAACAGTATATATATCTTCTTATAGCTCTGATCATATTAGTAGCAAGTAACAAATAATAAGCCTTTCTGTTTGTAAGTAAATGGTGTTCTAGCTATGTGATCGTCAAGCGTTTTTCTTTTCACGCATTAGTAATGAGTTAGCATACCGCACATATGCTACAAACGATTAAGAAGTAACAGGCAAATTAAAATCTAAAAAACCCAACATAAGGACACAACAGACCAGCAACGTTGCATGAAGCCTGTTTTCAGACATAACGTAAATATCATTATTTATGCTTCTTCATTCAGTTTTTATTATTTTAAGAAACAATTATTTAATATATATTAAATTAGAGTTTAAATTTACTATTGTCGTCAAAGTATTTCTT
This sequence comes from Icerya purchasi, assembly GCA_039619475.1. NCBI lineage: Eukaryota > Metazoa > Arthropoda > Insecta > Hemiptera > Monophlebidae > Icerya > Icerya purchasi. The sequence goes on from CM077116.1 coordinate 388,750,213, forward strand.
TTTTTACTGTTTTGGTTCCTTTTTTTTTTTTTTTGAAAAAATTAACTGTCGTACTACATGGGAGAATACGTTAACATTGAGATACACGTTTAATTTATGTAAAATTCAAATAACATTATATTAAGTTATAAGTTAATAAAAAATATTTTTTTGTCAAAGAAATAACGCAAAAAGTACTACTCAGAGCATTTCTAAAACTGTGTAATTTTTTTCAAAATAGGCTTTTCCGTGTTAACAAGACAAAGTTATTTGAGATGCATATAAAATCATTGTAATATACCATTTTTTATAATGTATTATGCAGTACAATGGAAAAAGTATATTTTCTTTTAATTATTTTTATATAGTTTACAGTGAACTCAATATCAGGAATTTGTAAACACAGGCCAACTAGTTTTTCAATAATTGTAAATTCTATTATCAAGGGGGTTAAAAAAAAAAAAAAAAAATTTCCCTGTGTGTATTTGATAGTACTTTCGCTGTTCCTGCTATCTTAGCGCATAAGCGAATTTAAATTTATATTATGTATTTCTACTCTGTATTACCCACTTATATAAATAAATTTGATTGATTGATTGCAGGTAGTTTCAAAAATGTTTTCGAAATTCATGATGTCAATTGCTACACTTCTAAGTGTAGTACTATCAATTGTTTGCGATCCAGACTACAGTCCAATTCCCATAACAGATGATTTAAGTTTATTGGTAATTGCTTCAGATGTTATGAATAGTTATTATTAAAGTATTGTAATTAATACAATAATTATTTTAAATTCCTCAATATGTATATAAAGTATAAGCAAAAATTATATCTAGATAAATCTGGTTTTTATTGTCGGATTTATGTAATAACCCCTTCACAATACCCAAGATTAAAAATCAGCATGCCAGTTGCTTTTTATAAACCACATACATTATTCAAATTAACCCCTACTACCTGTTTACATTTCTGCTATGCAAGTTAGAAAATTCGAATGTAAGTAATCAAATGTAGTCGTATATTATTTCAGCCTTCGAAAGTAATTCTCAACTGTACACTTGCTCACACCTTGTGAGTTGCCGCAGATGTCGAAGCTGTTGAAGCTGCGATCGCCTGCCATACGTCCTCTATTCACGCCCTTGCAGAACATTACAATTATATGAGAAACTCATTTTTTAATCTTTAATCTGAAACGTACTTTTATTTGTTTTTACTTCAGAACTATTTGCTAGTGTAGAACAGAGCGTGAATAATATAAGATCAGGGGCTGAAAATTCTAGAGACACTGAAAACGTTCGAAATTCATCACTTGGAATCAAATCGGTTTGTACATTTTATTTTTTAAGCAAGGTTTACAAAAATAATCAAAAAATTACAAAAATGTAATAACACGGACAAAGAAATTTCTGACTATCCTTCCTCCCAACAAGAAGATTAACCAGAATAATAAATGTTACTCAACGAGATACAAAAATAATAAGCTGGAACTGTAAGGGGTTTTTCAGGCATCTTGAAGAACTCCAAGTATTAATAGCTACATATAATCCATCTATTATATGTGTACAAGAATCACATCTTCAGCCGCATCAAACATTATCTTTACCTTCGTATAATATAATATGTAAAAGTTTAAATGCTCAGCCAAAAGCGCACGGCGGCGTTTTTATACCATACGGAAAGATATTACGTACACGGAAATAAAACTCAATATTGACCACATTCAAACACTAGCAGTACGCATTAATATAACACCTCTCGTCTCAATATGTACTATCTATATTCCACAGTACACAAAAACAGAAGAAAGTACCTACATCAATAATAAATAATCTCCCAATACCGCTCATATTCACTGGTGACTTCAACTCGCATGATGAGATTTTAGGTAGCAACAAACCTGATAGTAGAGGAAAACTATTAACTCGCATAATAGAGCAATACAAACCTTTCCGTCCGTTATACAAGCGAACCTACGCATTACAATACCATGTACAGAACGTGGAGTACAATCGATTTTACATTAAGTTCTAGTCAGATTGCTTATCTCATTGAGGTTCACCATCATGAAGACATGGGCGGCAGTGATCACTTTCCACAAATTATAAACATGAAAGCAAACATGGCCTCACATATAAGACGGCCCGCCCCAAATTTCAAAAAAGCAAATTGGGAAGTATTCCAGCAGTTATGTCAGACCGAGGTCAACATTGATGGCAGTAACACGGATACAATGGTTCGCTCATTTACTAACGGAATTCTAAAGTGTTCCGAAAAATCAATCCCGAGAAACAGGCCGTTATCCACAAACAAAGTTCTAGTACCGTGGTGGTCAGAAATGTGCTCGCGAGCAATAAGAGAGAGAAGAAAGAGATTAAAACTTCTGAAAAGATTCCCTACACTGGAAAACTATACAGCTTTTTAACACGCTCGAACAACAACAAAATGGATACTAAAACGATAAAAAAGGAGATCTTGGAACGAATACACGTCAAAACTAATTTACAAAACACCGATTCATCAGTTATGGAAGAAAATACGAACGTTATATAAATACGTTGGCCTACCAATTCCTACAGCGATTTCTAGAAATAATCAGTTATATACAGACCCAGGACAAATTGCAGAAGAATTCGCGTGGTTTTTTGCAAATATATCAAGTTGTTAATAGTAGATTTGTGCAATTTTAATCGGCATTTATTTTAATTTATTTTAATAATTTTTGAACGCCGAGTCCGCTTAACGATTTCGCTTTTAGTATTATTTTCTCGCCAGAGACACGTTTTTCGGTTATTTAGATCTGACCACCATTTTTATTTACCGCAGCACTACGCAAAAAAAGGACCAAATATGGCTGCTCGTCAACCGTTCGCGATCGAGTCCTTTTACCTGAGTTGTTGTTGACCATCCATTATTATTAGTAAGTCCGTTCTTTGTTGTTGTTAGTTTTGAACGTGTTTCGTTTGCTTTTTCCCGTTGTCACCTTCGTTGTGCATCCCCCGTGTATTTTAATGTTGTTAAATCCGAATTTCGTAACCATTTTGTTGAAATAGTCCTTTTCAGGACCATCCGTAGTTGTTTTCGTAAATGTAGTTTTTATCGAGTGTTTTTTTGAATAATATAATTTTTACAGCCGGAATTTTAGTATTTTGAAATTAACCGTAAACACAAGTAATAATCAGTTGACACCCGCATCACTAGTAAACAAACGACGTTTAGCAAACAAACAACTTGACCTCTGCTCATCAAATTCAGAAACATATAATGCATCCATAAGTTTACACGAAATCCAAAATGCCATCTAGAAGACGAAAATATCTGCTTGTGGCGCCGACAGATTTCACATTTCGTTCTTGAAACACGCCCCAGAATCAATAATTAACAAACTCATGCTGATATACAACCACGTATGGACTAATCAATCTTTTCCTCGGCAATGGAGAGAAGCTATTGTAGTACCCATACATAAAGCAAATAAAAACCCACTGAAACTAGACAACTATCAACCGATTTCACTGACATCCGTACTATGTAAAGTATTCGAAAAAAATAGTAAACCGACGATTACTACGGGAATTAGAAAACAGAAATCTTATATCAACAACACAGCGAGTCAGAAATATTAAAAAATTTCAACAAACGAATGCACACACTTGCAGTATTTTTTGATATAACAAAGGCATTCGACAGAATATGGAAAGAAAAATCTCTTATCATGCTATACAAATGGGGATTCCGAGGAAATATAATGTACTTCATCAAAAACTTCTTATTTCGCGCTCGAATCGGCTCCATGCTTTCATCGGGAAAAACGTTGGACAATGGTGTTCCACAGGGCTCCGTCCTTAGTCCCACATTGTTCATCATTGCGATAAACGATCTAGTATCCATCATCCATCCACTTATATCTTCAGCGCTGTTTGCTGATGATTTCACCATATTCATCAATTTCAAAAATGTAGAAGCAGGAGCTGCACTACTGCAAAGGTCAGTAAACGAAGCCCAAAGATGGGCTTCACAAAATGGATTAGAGTTTTCAGCCGCGAAAACAATTTGCATCCATTTCTGCAGATTACGGGCATGCCGAAAATCGCTATCACTATCATTACAAAGCACAAGAATACCAATATCTCCGACTGTTAAGTATCTCGGCTTGTTGTTTGATCAAACCTTATCATGGAAACAACATGTAAATCAATTAAAACAGTCCTGCTTAAAAAACTTAAACCTGTTGAAGAAACTATCCCACACAACATTCGGTTCAGACAGACACACACTACTCAAAATATATCGTACTATTATTAGACCTAGTAATGCTTAAACCGTTTTGTACGCAGAACTGCAGTAAACGCTCATCGTTGTTGTTTTCATTCCTCCTCTATGCGCACCGAACGTTCCTTTCTAAATTTTAGAGTCATTTCTAATTCACGCATTAAAGTCTCCAAGTATTATCAGCCGCTCATATACTGGAATGTTATTAGCTGCTTGCTGTAGATTTGAATAGAACGTGTCCTTAGCTGCATCATTACTTTGCAACGTTGGTGCATATGCGCTGGTTATGGATACTGTAGAGCTAGATGGGAAATTTATTTTCATTACCATAAGTCTATCATTTATTCCGTATGGTCCTCCAAAATATAAGGTGGTATTCTATTATTGATGGCGAGACCTGCTCGATTTAGGCGTCTATCAGTTGCTTTAGTAACCTTCCAATAGACCGTATTGCTTATTTATTGCTCCTTTTTCTGAAATTATTGTTGGTGATAGTGTCTTCGATTCCTGCGTAATTAGTGCTGTTCTTCGTATTGGTCTTTTTTTTTATCATGCAGTGTTCTAACATTCCATTCACCAAGATTCCATGCGTTTGTTTTGTTTTTCCAGATTTCTTACCGCATCACATAGTTTCCCGTCAGCCGCGGTGTACTGGCCAGGTTCATTATGGGAGCTGTGTTTGGGACATTCTTTTTAGGGTAGGCGGAGCTGAACCTAAATAGAACTACTTAGTCGCATAACCTATTGGCGAACTTCAACATCCTCTCATCCTGTTGAAGAACGACCATCTGGATTTTATACCACCTTCTTTGCAGAATCTATGACTAAAAGCTTCCAGTCAACTAAATGTGCTTCCGTCGACACGATTTCATCGCTGTAGGACTTTGTAATAACAGAAAGAAAGAAACGAGAAGAGTGAGAGATTGGGCTTGAGAAAGAAAGAAATGAGAAGTGGGAAACGACGATAGCTGTGCATGTTATAGGAGCAAGAAAGTTGGTGCGTAAGCTCCAACTACACTAGTTAACCCAGTGGCAAAAATGAGACCAGAACGATTGGACTGATGCAGTCGGTGCAGTTAATTGCGGATAGGAACAAGATAGTATGTCTAGAAGAAAAGGAGCAGGAAGGAAATGGGGCAAGGAGATGGAAAAAGAAAAAGGAAAGAGGGAAGGAAAAAGGAAAAGAAAAAAGGAAAGGGAAAAAGGAATGGAAAGGGGAAAAGAAAAAAGAAAAGGAAAAAGGTAAAGGAAAAAAGAAAAAGGAAAAAGAACTCCCCCGCGCTTGCCCAAGGCACTTGTGGGAGAGTAGTTTAATTTCAGAGTATCCAGTCTCCTAGAACAGTTTCGTTACAGTGTTAAAGAGCCTGTCCTATCCCGTTGCTATTAGGGAAATAACGGGGCGAGACTTATGGCGGCCTCGGTTCACCAAAGAAAAGGACATTCAGTGAGCATTGTTAGAGCTTTAGCAGACCATCCCCTTCATGGCCTCTCCACACCTCCAGGTCCTATATATACTGTCACTATTGGAATCATCTACAAGTGAGACTTTCCGCTAGTAGCCGCTCTTGGTCCACAACTGCTTATTTGTCCAGTTAGGCGTTCTGGACTTATTCGCAGCTGGTCTCTATATCTAAAGGCCACTCTATTATCCGCCACCTATGGACGCGCCACGTTCTCTGAGTCAGGATACCTATAGTACGGGAACATCACAGGGGTGGATATATATATATATATATAATTCGTTGTGATGGCCTAGTTAATGGAGCACTTAACTTCCATTACAGATGTTTTGAGTATTATTGAATTCTATGTTACTAGCCTATGTATAATATAAAAACATATGCAGTGGCCACATCAAAATTTAAACATAAGTAATCTGAGATATAAATCCGACATTTTTACATAAAAATGTGCAATTATCTACAAAAGTTTTTGTTTCATTACAAAAAATCAGTGATTTTAATTTATAGTAGTGATGATGAAGTCTAACTAATCAATCTTCTGCCATTGTTTAAACAGAATAACATTTTTCACGCTAATAGGAAGTGAAGCACTGTTATTATTTTTGTTTTTAATTTCAAATAAAACTATATTATACTGTAATTAATTTTTAGTACAGATTATTATAATGTTTAGTGCGTCTTAAACCTCTCATACATAATTATTTGAGCAAATATGCATGCACAACCCCCCACACACATACACGTACATGTATTCATACTAATATAACTCTTATCTTAACAGGTTATGTACCTCTTCATATAAAATGTACAAACACAAATGAAAAGTTTACGCAATACGCAAGACAACTTAACAGAACAGAACAGAACGTTTATTTGGCTAAGTACAGTAATACAGTATTTATAAACAAAATGCGTACCAGCTCGAAAGAGACTTAACTGCATTACATTAGAGTGATAAAATAGAATATTTACGTATTGTTAACAAAAATATAAACACTATACAAAAAAATACAAAGGGCAAAAAAAGTATAACAAAAAACCCAAAATAATCAAAAATTACAACCAATTGTTACCATTGAAAACATTACTTAACAGCCTAGAGCTATCACTAACTAACTAAATTGTGTTTAATCCGACGATGCTTATATTTAACGTACATCCGGGTTAGTTGCTCGGAATTATAATCGCCTATACTCCTGATAAGCATATTGCTATGGTAGGAACAGCCATGAAAAAATTTATTTGCTGTATTAATTATAAAATCGTTTACATAAGGCAATTGTAACCAGTCATGCATATTATCTATTTTAGTCCAGCGGGGAACGTTTAAAATACACCGACAACATCTATTCTGCAGCAACTGAAGTTGATTAAAATCGGAGTTTGAAATCGAGCACCAAACTGGAGCTGAATAAGTCAATATTGGTCTAACAATACTTTTATAGATAATAAGCTTGTTTGCGGTGTTTAAGTAAGATCTCCGATTGATAATTAGGTACAAAGCTGCAATGGTTCGATTTTTTTTCGCTTCAGCGTATTTTAAGTATTCCTTAAAAGATAATCTTTTATCTAGAATTACCCCAAGATATCGAACATGATTAGCCCATTTAATCCTGGTGCCATTAATAATCGATTGCCTTGGAGGAGTGGGATATCTACGAGTAAAAAGTATTGCTTCTGTTTTAGTTGGATTAATTTCAATTTTCCATTTTTCCAAAAATTTTAAAACCCGAAAACTATGCAGCTGTAGACGATTATAAATAGTAGACGTTCTATACGAGCTACAGTATATAACCGTATCATCAGCACATAAAGCTAAACTCGTGTGTTGCAACTTAGGGAGATCGGACAAGTAGACTGAAAAGAGAAAAGGCCCCAGCACACTACCTTGGGGAACTCCTGCGACGGCAGTTTTGGTCATTGACTTACCGTCTTGTAATGAAACGTAAAAAGTTCTATTCCGTAAGTAACTTCTAATCAATTTTTTTTTTTTTTTTTTTTTTTTTTTTTTTTTAAGTGTCGTGTACAGCTGCCGGGGCTATTACGACGCTATGGCAATCGGAGAGTTAAATGGTTGGAAATAGGTTAGTTGTATGAAGAAACCGAATAGTGTCTGCAATGTTCAAAGGCGAGTTGGCCAAAGACGACTGCAAAGACGCTATCCGGTGCTGGGCGCGCTGGAGCGCGAAGGATGGGCACTCCAGGAGCAGGTGTTTTACTGTAACAAGGGAATAATCGATTTCAGCTGGTAGGGTAGCCCAGGGTGGAAGAGGAGGTGGTGTATTGAGGTTTTTGAAGTGTTGGAGGTCGATGATGGAGTCTAATAGGATTTTTGTTAGACGAGGGAGCGCGCCATTAGGAGGTGTGGGGTAAGGATCACAAAGTCCAAGAAGGAAGACTCTTAAAGAATCGCGGAAGGAGTGTAAGAATCTTTGAAAGTGTAAGGGTGGAGAACCCAATAAGGATTGGAGGCTGTGCGTGGGGGACGTATGGTGCGCACCTAGTATTAATCGAAGAGAAGAATTTTGTAGTGGGTTCAACATTTTGAGAAAGGATGGGGAGGCGGTAGAATACAATGAGCATCCGTAGGAGAGACGGCTGAGGATAAGGGATTGGAAAAGTGTTAGCAGAAGCTTGGGGGGAGAGTTATGGTTTTTGTGGGATAGATATTTTAATGTAGTGATATATTTGCTGCACTTCTTTTTAAGAGATTGCAGGTGTGGCCGCCAGGATAATTTGCTATCGAAAATGATGCCGAGGAAAGTTGCTGTACTGGAGTATGTGAGAAGATAATTATCTAAAAAAAGAGTTGGAGGAGAAGTAATTTTATTTTTCCTATTAAAGTCAATACATTTAGTTTTAGATGGAGAGAAGGAGAGCCCATTCAGGCTAGACCATACTTCTAAGTTTTTTAACACTTTTTGCAAGGTGTGTTGGGCATAGGAAGCATTCGATGGTGTTAGGGAAATGTTCAGGTCATCAACAAAAAGGCGGGCAATTACCGGAGGGGGGATGTGATCCACGATGTCGGTGATATATAAGTTAAAGAGGGTCACGCTTAGGGCCGAGCCCTGATGGAGTCCGTTTTCTGGGAATTGCGGACATGAAAGGGAATTAATTATTCTTACCCGGATAGATCTGTCATGGAGAAAATCTTTTAAGTACGCAAACATGTTCCCTGTTACATTGTTCTTAATAATCTTCTGGAGTAATCCCAGGCGCCAGACCCGATCATACGCCTTCTCTATGTCAAAGAAAATTGAGTAGGTGTGCTCTCTGTTAGCGAAAGCTGCTCTGACTTCGTTGTGCAAACTGGATAAATGCTCTAGCGTCGATCTTTTTTTCCGTCCGCCAGACTGGCACGAGGAGAGGAGTCCACGGGTTTCTAAGACCCACGACAGTCTTCCGTTGATCACTTTTTCCAAAGTTTTAGCCAGTACTGAAATCAAAGAAATTGGCCTGTAGCTTGAGAGGAGGGTGGGATCTTTGCCGCGTTTGAGGATAGGGACTATGATAGCTTCTTTCCAGGATAGCGGTATGGAGCCTTGAGCCCAGATTTGGTTATAGATTGCTAGGAGATATGAAAGGGCAGGTGGTGGTAAGCGCTTTAACATCAATGAATGAATTCCGTCGGCACCAGGGGCTGAGTTTTTAGAGTGGAATTTTATCTGATAATTAAGCTCGCTTAATGTAATAGGGCTGCTGTATCCATCCGTGTTATTAGTATTAAAAGTTATCGCAGTTTTTTCTTCGTTAGATTTGTGCGTCAGAAAATTTTGTGAGTAAACCGAGGACGACGATTCGTGGCTGAAGTGTGTGGCAAATACATTTGCCACCACAGAAGGTTCAATTATTGGATTATTGTTAATTATGATAGGGGGAATTGGTGGGATGGTAGGGATGCCGTTTATTAATTTAATTTTACGCCAAATTGTTCGGTTGCATGTGCTCTATGTTATGGTAGAGATAAAGGCTGTCCATGCCTCCTGTTTCTTTTGGCGGATTACATCTCGTGCAGCAGCACGGGCTTTCCTGAAAGCAATGAGATCAGAGGGTAGGTGGGTGGATTTGTATCTTCGGAGGGCTTTTTACCTTACGGTGATTGCTAAGCGAACTTCGATGCACCACCAAGGAATGTAGCGTGGAAGTGAAAAGGGTCGGGATTTGGGGATAGATACATTGGCAGCAGAAGTTAATTTTTCTGCGAAAATTGTAATATTTTCTTGCACTGAGGGAGACGGAAGAGGCATGGTTTCAAGAAAGGAAGTGAAAATACCCCAGTTTGCTTTTTGAAGATTGAATTTTGGTGGTGGCGGATGAGGGGTTACATTAGTGTTGGGAGCAAAAGTTATAAGGATGGGAAAATGGTCGCTAGAAAAGGTGTCTGGAAGAACAGTGGATTCAACTTTAGGATAGAATGAGGGAGATATAAGAGCAAGATCAATAGTCGAAAATGAACCAGAGGAAGCATCGAGGTGAGTGGGTGTAGGGGGTTTGAGCAGCAGGAGCGAGCTATTTAATATGAATTTGGAGAGGACGTTTCCTCTTGAATTATGGGTATTGGATCCCCAATGGGGAGAATGGCTGTTAAAATCCCCAAAAAACATAGCAGGATTGGGTACGCTGGTGCAGAAAGTGCTAAGCTGGTGGGTGGATATGGACATATCGGGAGGAATATACACATACTCACAATCGAAATAAGTGATCGCGATAGGGACGGAAGGTATACGGATACGGCCGTTGACTGAAAGACGCCTGGTGCTGTTAGGGGGCTGTGATGTATGGAATTGTGAACTAATATTGCAGTGCCTCCGCTGGCTTTGGTTGCAAGGGGATAGGGATTGTGGTATATATGATAGGATTTAATATAGGGGTGGTGGGATTTTTTGAGGAAAGTTTCCTGCAGGCATATAATAGCTGGGGAATATTGGGTGATCAGAAGTTCTAATTCGGCGAGACGGGGAAAGAAACACCTCTGCAGTTCCACTGAATAATTAAAGAATTACAACAATTCATTCGGTGCCCACTATTCGCTTATACATTGAAAAGGAAGAAGGAGAAGAAGAGGGAGGAAAGTTAAATTAATATAACAGTGCTTAAACATAAACGAACGGTATACACAATGTAATTGACGCTTAACATGTTTAGTGCTGTCGTGCGAATTACGGCCTTAGCTGTTGGACTGTTGCTGTTTTGTGACCTTATTGACGAGTTTTGTGAATCTTGTTTTTATTTGGGGATCTTTGATGTGTAGTTTGCAGAAGTTGATAATGGTAATCAGATGGTTAGGATCTGTGGCGAATTTGTTGAAAGTAGGTAGCGGGTCCTTGGAATTTAGTGCTGCTTCTATGAAGGATATGAATTGCTCATGGGTCAATAAGAAACGCGGAGAGGCACGTTCGTAAAGTTCTTTGATCGGAAGGAGCGCTGTTCGGATAATACTAATTGGCTGCTGCTGGATGGCTTTATAATCCTTACTCACATCCACCGGCTGAGCTGCGTTATCTTTATTCAGGATGGATTCATCGGTACCACTGTTCGTAGGAGGATTTGCAAGAACGTGCTCGCTTTCCGTTGCCGCTGCGCCAGCTGATGCGGGAAAATCTGGTTCGACACTTTTTGCTTTCTTTGGGGGGAAAATCTGGTTCGATACTTTTCGCTTTCTTGAAAATCGGCGGAGTTGATGTTGGAGATAGAGGTGCGTTGGAGTCTTGTGCTGCAGAGTGGGTAAATAGAGACGCTTTGTGCAGGTCGCTTAGCAGCAGAAGGTGGCTCTATTGACGTCTCTGTTGTGTTTAGCCCTCGGTGTATGATGTCCGTCACGATTTCTGATAAAATAGGGTTCGGGGGATCTGGTGATTGGTGGGAAGAGGATGATGGAGCAGCTGGTGTGGGATCGGAATTGGATGTGTTACATTGTGGACAAGTGTGGTTTGGAAGCTGTAGGAAAATACGATATTCTCTGTCCTTAAACGAAAAATAACGAAACTTTCTGGGAGGTCCGTGCACACAGTATCCTGTACGTATAGCTGTCTTCTCCAACTGATGACGTGCGAAAATTCTTCGTCTGCGGGACTCGCTCGGAGCAAGGATATTGCTGAGACCATTTTCAGTCGGAGGCTGTTTGTTAAATACGTCCGAATGATTTCGTTCGGGATTGTCGGGGAGACATTCGAAAGGAGCAGTTTTTGCGAAGGACTTTTGAGTCTTATTGCCTTGATCTGTCGGTTGTTCAGCAAGATGGTTCCGTCAGTTTGCATGAAATTGTCCGTTACACTCTCGGAAGATAGAAATATCCATGATGCGGTTTAAACTGATTTTCGATGCGGCGATGATATTCCGCGCGCCACCGACTTTTTGTTTTAGCGCCTGTAGGTAGTCTTTTAATTCGGTTTGCGGCAAAGCGGCAAATATTATTCCCTGTTCATCGGTGGGATGCTGAAAGTTTGAAATGGGAGAGATCGGTGATTTTAGTTTCTGCGCGAAAGAAACGTTTTGTATTCGGGGATTATTACGAGGGGTTGGCGTGTTATCAGATTGATTTCGAATATTGTTAGCGGACGCGATGTTATTCAGCGACGTGTTAGTGTTAATAAGATTAGTAACGGTCTTACTTATCGGAAGCGATAAATCAGTCCTGGCGGGCGTGCTGATGCTGCAGGTGTTGTTGTTGGTAGCGGAGACAGAAATGTTGGCCGCAGGCGCTGGTTGCGGGGAAGAGGGGATCATGGCTGATCACGCCTCGTACTTCGATTAATTCGGTGACGAAGCGATAAACCGTTAACTGATAAGCCGAGAAACGAACGCGAAAACAGAACTATTTATTTAATCAACTTTTAACAATTTGATTAGATATTTCGGGAAATTATATTTTAACATTTTGTAAATCAGCCCGTCGTGCCAGGTCGTGTCAAATGCTTTTGCAATGTCAAATAGAATTAATCCAGTGTGTTTGTTTATATTAAAGTTGTGCGTCACATGATCAGTAATCCTAGCAACTTGATGCGTAGTAGAATAACCTGATAAATCAAATTGCTCTATTAGAAGTATGTTACTACTATCGGCGAAATTACGAAGCCTGTGTAGCATAACTTTTCCCGCTATTTTGCTTAAATTGCTAAGTAAACTAATGGGTCGTATATTATTCACTTGGGAAGAGTCTTTGCCTGGTTTAGGTAGCGCAATGATTTTGGCTACTTTCCAGAAATTTGGAAAATAGCCGAACCACATTGTAGCATTAATTACGTGCGTTAACTTTAGTACCCCCTTCCGAGGAATCTTATTTAAGATATTTGCCGGGATATTATCATCACCACAGGAGTTTTTTACTTTAGATTTCTTCAGGTACCTAAATATTTCAGCAGGCGAGGCAGGACAAAACTCAGAATGAAAAATAGGAGAACCTGTAATGTTATTGAAATCAGAACCAGTTAGTAAACGTTTTACTGTATTAGTGACTAAATTATTTTGATATGTAGACGCAAGACGCGTGCTCGTTTTATGAATATTTGAGTAATACTCGGCTAACAACTCCGCTTTTGCTTGATCCTTATAAACATACGTGTTAAGAGCAGAATCAAATAGCGGTGGAATCACCCCATAGCTCTTACTATACCGCGAACATACTTTCCATAAAATTTTATCTTGTGTATTAACATTCGTCAGAAATTTTTGAAATTTATCATTTTTGGTTTTTCTAAGTACAAATCTGACTATTTTTGTTAAGAATTTGATTACAGGTTTCAGATAACCAATATTAGAGTGAAATCGGTATTTTGTATAAATCCTCCGAACATAGTTTTTAAGTTTAATTATATTACGGACAATACTCGGAACGTAAACTTGCGGGAACATCTGACACGTCTTTTTTGGTATAAATAGATTAATACTGTCAGTAATTAATTTAGTAAAGTTATTCAACCTGCTATCAATATCAGAATTATCTTTAATTGGTTGATTTAAATTAATACTATCTGTGATATATTTTTTGAAACTATCCCAATCCGCATTATTAAAGTCTAGATACGACTTACTATTTAAGAGCGGTTTTACATTATTAATAATCGTAAAAATTGGTTTATGATCAGAGATAAGATGATTAAACGTAACGGGGAGTTTTGCACTAACATTTTTTGCTACGATTAGATCTAAAACACTGCATCGAATCTGATGTGAAGAATGAATGTAAGTAGGTTCTCGAGGAGCTATTATTTGAAAATTGTTCCGAATGGACATATTGAATAAAATATTACCTGCTAAATTGTTGTTGAAGCAACCCCATAATCTACTTTTAGCATTTAGATCGCCAACTAAAATAACCTTTGGATGTAAGTTAAGAAGTAATCTAATGTCATCAGCAAATTTTTGTGTAAATCTAGGCGGCTTATATACGGCGCAAACAACAAACGAGTTTAAATTTTGATTACCATGACATGAAAAATCAGAATATATTTTAACAGCAATGCATTGTACGTGCATTAAACGAGGTAAACGCAATAAGACATGTTTAATATTACTATTTATAATCAATGCTACTCCACCACTTCTACGATTAACATATTTTCGATACAATTTGAAACCAGGAAATTTAAGGTTATATGAAGAGTGCAATTTAGTTTCGGAAAGGGCAGTTATGTGAATCTGGTTATTGCAAATAAATTCATTCGATTCCTCATACTTATTAGCGATTGAGTTACAATTCCAAGCAACTAGTCGTATCCCGTTATTATTGACAATCATTGGTCACAATTAAAAATAATTCTTACTTATAATTTCCGTAACCTTACCGATTACACTAAAAATACTCTTTTGATGCATGCCATTAAATTCATTTAATATGAGCTTAATTACACGAAAAAGTTTATTTACATTAATATTTCTAAATTTATTTAATAACGGAAAAAAAAAAAAACGAAAAATGATCAGGTTCAGAGTTATTCGGACTATTATGTCTAGTCACCTGCGCATAAGTTCTTTGTGGAAATTTGCCTGCATTGGAAGGGCAAGTCTTTAATTCTTGTGCTGTAGGTAAACCAGTTTGACGAAGAGAAGGCCTCTTTTCCTCCCTGGCACGAATGATACGCACAAAATGTGCACATTCGCTGGAATTTGCAGCATGAGGACCATCGCAATTGGCACACTCGATTAAATTACAGCTAATGCAAGCACCAGGGGGATGATGGGTGTGTGCACAACGAACACACCTATCAGGTAGGTTGCAATTTAATGACACATGTCCAAAACGTTGACATTTATAGCACTGAATTACCGGACTTTTTCTTACGTATTTTTCCCATCGAATTAAACAATAGTTTATATGTTTAATATTAAAAATGTCTTTACTATTTGTCCCAGGAGGGAACGTAGCGATGAAAACATGAAGGGGAATCGTCTTCTCATGCTTTTTTGTAAGTTGCGTGATACTTAATACCGTGCAATATGATTCTAGTTGAACCTTGATATCTTCTATTGTAAATGTAGTCGGAAGTCCTTTCAAAACAAGTTTTAGGGGCTTACGCTCTCTCGGCAGATGTGTATAGAAGTGAATATTATTAATTTTAAGAGTAGAAATTACTGCATCGTAATGTGCACTGGTGTAGACGTAAATTAAAGTTTTATTATTATAATATTTTATTTTAAATTCCGAATTTACTAGAGGTTTTAAATTACTAATTAATTGTTTAAGATTTATTGAACTATCAGGGTGTAAAATAGTTATCGGAGGATATTTCGTAGCTGGTACAACGGTATTATTAAATAACGCATGCTGAATATCCACCCAGAGCGGGGGAAACAGAATTATTAATCTAGTTCCGCTTGCTTACATACATGTTGTTATATTTTAGCTATAAAAAAGTAAATAAATTATGTACAAAATATCAATAATAATTTCTTTCCATTAGAACTGTAAATTACTGGTATCGTTGTGCACCAGAATGTATAATGCATGGTCAGTGGATGATTGATGTAATATAGTGAAAACGCCTTATCTAACGACTTTGTATATATTCATATATTTTCAAAATATTATCTATAAAAAAGATTAATGCCATGATTATGGAGTACGTGACTCCGAAACATGTCGGCAATTTTTAATATTTTAAATATATTTTCTGTGATAAAAGTGACTTTTTTATATATATATAATATTTTGAAAATAATAACAGAAAATGGACACTTATAATTTAAATATAAAGAAGTATGTATTCATATATTTATTTGTGAAAGCAAACAATGTTCAAAGTGATTAAGTCCTTCCTTTGCACCAACGCCCATTTTGAATATATTACTTGTACGAGTATAAACAGAATCATGCTAATCATCTCAATGGTACGTATGCATAGGGGGATATAATTCTTTTGCTGGAATAATTCGTATATGTATGTCTCTCACGCACACGGTGGAATTGTTACCGCTTACTTTGGGCTTTTCAGTTTGATGTGCATACACACTCACACATACTCATAGAGTATTCATTTGTTCATAGAGCCCTTTATATATTCAAAGACATTTTACAGGTGAAAATATTTGCAAATCAAAAATTTAAAAACAAAATGAACGCTAGAATATGTCACAAAAATTTTCGTTAAAATTTGGTTTCTACGGTTTTAAGATTCGAACATTCGTAACAGTTTCCACAAATGTTGAGTGTTTTCTGTTTCAGAATTATTTCTTTATTCATGCTCATGTCTAAACAGATAATTCAAGCGATGTATTTAAAATAAAAATCTTTTTAAAAATAAAACGTACAAACTGAACGCGTTTCAGAAAAATTCCTTTAAAATTTAGATTCTAAATGATGAATTTCAAACGTTTTTAATCTCTCTAGGATTTTCAGTGCTCTTCTTATACTTTCGATCGACTTATTCGCCCTTAGTTTTACATGAGCAAATAGTTCTTCGGTAGAAGTAAATAAAAGTACATTTCAGATTAAAGATTAAAAAAGTTATTTCCTCATACAGCTATAAGGTTCTGCAATGGTATAAATGGAGGATATATGACAGGCGACCGCGGCTTTGGTATGCTTCGCGTTTGCAGACATTCACACGTTGCGGGCATGTGTGGAAACATTTGAGAATTACTTTCAAAGTCTCAAGTAATATATTTCGACTACATTTGAGTACATACGTTCGAATTTTCGAACTTGCATAGTAAAAAGTGGAAGTAGAAGTAAGAGTTTATTTTTGCGGCTTGAGTAAATACGTGGTTTATAAAAGAAACTGACATTCTGGCTTTTGAACTCAAGTATTGAGAAGCGGTGAAGTCAAGTGATATTTTTTGATGCACACAATCGGATTTTAGTTAATTTTCAGACAGTTGTTAGGGTACTTCTTCTTTTTTTGCCTGCGTTACATCATTGATTCAATGTAGGCCTCCCTTAATTTATTCCATCGATACCTATGTACTATTGACCAATAAGCATCCA
This sequence comes from Icerya purchasi, assembly GCA_039619475.1. Classification (NCBI taxonomy): domain Eukaryota; kingdom Metazoa; phylum Arthropoda; class Insecta; order Hemiptera; family Monophlebidae; genus Icerya; species Icerya purchasi. The sequence continues at coordinate 388,767,349 of CM077116.1, forward strand.
GATTGAAGTGTGACTACTTATTTATCCGCTTGAGTCAGTATAATAGGTTAATTGCAATCCTGTAAGTGTTTATTTCAAGCACATAGCTGTTAGATGGAGAAAGCATTTTTTTTGTAAAGGGTCACAAGACACCAGCCAAAAAGCTTATTCAACCTTCCAGTAGTCACTATGAATTATTTGATACAAGAATGCGGTTTATTGCATACATTTGTTGTTCCAGAATACATAAATTATTTGCGATAAAGATCTGTCGCTGTAGACTAGAGGAAAACATGCATCACAGGAGATGTTGGTAACATTAACTTCAATCTAGTATACACACATCATATCCTGAAATTATTATACGATTTGCTAATTATTTAAGCCATATATGTACTTGGGTGATAGACAGCTTATTAATTAGAGTATATTAAGAATTCTAAATCGAAATACGCATTTCTAATTATGTTAACACGGATCTTATTTAATCCAGGTTCCGGTTTTAGTAAGTAATAAAATAAATCGTCTGATGTTCCATAATGAACTAACAACAAACTTACACGAATATTACAACTTAATAACGAATAAATCACAGACCACAATCACACGTATAAGAAATGTATATTATATGTGTACTTAAAAATTGCCGAATAGTTTTGAATTGCAACGACTCATCATGAAGATGTAGCTGTTAACATTTTTTTTTAAAACCTACCGTCCTTATAATTTTATTTATACAAGTTTTTTCCTATAATTTGCAAAAACTTAAAGTCAGCACAAACTCCGCCTTTTAAATATGTTGTATTTCAATCGGTGTTGTTATCTAGACACGCCGCAGCGTGTCAAGCAAAGTTCAAGCTGTGAAAAAGGAACTGGCGACGACGCAGCAGCCGTGTGTATATTTACACGAACCATTCGGAGCCACTTCTAACCCCTTAATAACTCAAAATCTAATTAACATAAGTAAACGAAATTTGGTTTATATTAACCAAAATTCCAAATTTCATAAATACAACTGAAACGGTTATTGAGATATTAACGTGTCTGATAATCGTCATTTTTATCACTGACTGACATATAGATCAAAAACCTAACCTACTTGCAGGTGACCAAGAAAGTTGAAATTTGGCGTCCAGCTGGGTAATTGTGTGTACATGCAAAGGAAAAAGTCTCAGAAAAGCAGTGAAATTTTCATATTTTTTACGTAATTTCGTCCGTTTATTGCTTAATTTAGTTTATATCATAGTTAGATTGCTATAGTTATAGTTATAAAATGTAAGAAAGGCCGGGAATTGAGACAAGTTTCGCTACGTTAGAAAAATAAGTGGCTCGCTGATCTTTTAACCATTAATATGCTGTTGTTGTTTAACTTCGTTTCTTCAGTATGTCGCTTCGAAAAAGCCGCTAATTTGTCTCTCGTCATTTCGTATCTTTGTCACGATCTTTGCATCGCAGCTTATTTCGTAATTCACCCCTTTTAATCGTTTCGGAAGCAGTCGACTTTTATGACTTTTAATCAATATCGAGTATTTCATCTTATTTCGCTAATAAACAATTTATTAATTGACCGATGGTACACATTGTGTTAAACATCGTTCGAAAACATTTTGGTCCTTCGGAACATCAAACGAATTGTGGCGGTAGTTTTAGAGTTAGGGGACATGTAAGCCTATTTTGAAGAATAAACGATTTGAAGTTGAAATTGAATGAATAATAATAATAATTTCTTTACAAAAATTAATGATATCCTATCAAAAACATAAATGTAAAAATGCGAGCCAAGTTCTGTAAATGATCCTGAAATTTATTTATAAGAACATACAACATTCTAAAATAAATTTAAAACACAATTTCTTTTTTTTTTTCATAGACAACAATGTTTGCTATTTAAAAATACAGTGTAACTGAACTTTAAGGTTATATAAATTTTTAAAAGTTTACATTCAAATAAGCGGTTACGGAGGAAATCACACAGAACACACATAATAACTTCTTAAATTTGAACAGTCGAATTATTTACACAAAGCAGAAATTAAAGCTCACAATTTGACTTGGCTAGTTTTTACCAGCAAACCAAATTTTTAGAAGAGTAAGATATGTTGACCTTACAATATAAAAACAACTTCAACAGTTTCCCCTTTACTATGATTTTATACAGACATTCGTGGACTATGCTGAATCATTTATGGACATGATTGTTTGTTATAATTATTATATATGTATGATGATTGTGATTCCTGTTCCATTAATTTTCTGATCAGTCAAGTATAGTAGTTAACCAACCCAGCACAATTGGACTAGATTAGAGATTAAATTTTAATCCGGTCAGAAATCGATGACAGAAAATAAAGAAGAATAGGAGGAACCACATTGGATGGCGGCAAAGCTAAATTGAAAGCATTATATAGAGTAGGAAAATTCAGCTTTAACAGCTGAACGTACAGGATATTACGTTCGGAGGAAATAGTGGAACATTCAAATAGCACGTGGTCAGGATCACAAACGAAGGAACTGTTACCAGCCGGCCAATTTCTCTTTTCTAAAGATTTTTTTTTTTTTTTTTTACCCTCCTTGGGTTTGCTACCAAAGAGCATTAGCCGAGCAAAAAGGAATAGATACATGGAATGGAATAGAAATTATATTTTTATTCTGTCGACAATGGAATCAAAGAACACCCCTGTTGAACATTTACGGCCATGGTTGTTTGTAACCTTTTTCCTTAATTAATTATTATGTATCTTTCATTAGTCGGAATTATTCCTATATCAACTGGTTAGTGGCCAAATGGCTTGATAGTTAACTGAAACCGGGCTAAAAAAAGAAAAAATTGTCTATAACATAAAGAAGATAAGTTGATTAGCCAAATATAAGATAAATTGTATGTGAAAACTAGCCAAGTCAAATCGTTAGAATTTATCCTAAATATCTGCTTTGTGTAAATAATTCGACCGTTAAAATTTAAGAAGTTATATTTTTAAATAGCAAATATTGTTGTAGTAGAAAAAAATAAGAAATTGTGTTTTAATTTTAGAATGTTGTATGTTGTTATAAATAAATTTCAGGATCATTTACAGAACTTGACACCAAGTTAGATCTCAATTCTTTTATCAGCGAAGTCGATAACCACGCATATTCTTAATACTAAACTTGGCTCCCATTTTTACATTTATGTTATTGCTAGGATTAATAATACCACATTCAGATTCTTTTTACTTTTTTAAATTGTTTTTGTATGCGATAGCCGATTTATTTTATATTACTGTTTTAAATTGTATAAATGCTGTAGTTTTAACTACGATTGTTTAACAGTTTATTATTAATATAGTTTGCTGCATATAATATATTAAGAAAATAACAGTTATTATACATATATTTCTGTAACACTTTCCTGTGTTTGTTCATATTAGAAATTATTTACTAAAATTACACGATTTAGATTATACTGTAAGAATAAAGATCATATAATTCTGCTGAAATTTCTTTTTCATTTAATTATATTCGAAATTATGAATAAAAAAAAAATCAAAAGGCCTAAAAATGTTTCATTTTTTATTTGTTAATTTGGACATTTATTTTTTATTATACATTATCTAGTTTTTGATTTCTTTTAAGGTACTTTTTCAGGCGTTCCGTAGTGTCGTTTTTGAGATTGTTCAATTGTATTCATATTTCGACGTGATTTATACATCCGCAAGATTTCATTTGCTACCTTCGGAACAGCAACTATATAGTATATATTTAAAATATGAAATTAGTATTTAGTGACTTCATTTTTTCTTTGAGCCAGTTACTTTAATGCGGTTGGTTGAGCAGTGATGTGTCACTCGAGGAGAACTCGGTTCGTCACCACTTACTGAAAGTGCAAAAATTATCAGTATGTTGGATTAACATACATAGTTGACGAGTCTAAATGAAGAAATTAAAAAGAACAAAACTGTTTCACAACTATTCTATACTCAATGACTTTCAAGCTCATAGCTAAGTAATATTTTAATATTTATTTTTAATTTTTGCTTAGAATATCGGCCGCTGGAGTGTATGGTTTGTATCGTCAAAATTTAATAGACCAGAAATTGTTGGAGTAAGATTTTGTTCTCCATCGAGTAAGTCTCCATTATGCTATTGTTACTTTAAATAAAACATACACACATGAACACATTCGCGCATGCACACACACAAATATACACAATATTATTTGTAATTTTAAATTTGTAAACAGCAATGAATCTTAAAATATTTTTACACTTATATGACCACGCTATGTGTGTTAATTTTATTTTATTTTATATCTGCCAGTTAATGAATTTTTGAACAATAAAGTTAAGTTTTGTGAAAATTTTATTAAAAATCAAGTTAAATGTGTACTTTCTTAAAACCTTCTTTAATTTATAAATCTCTGTTACAGTGAAAACTCGAACTATCAATGTGATAATTTTTACGTTTAGTAATATTTAGCTGTTCATCTTTTTCTTCAATGCGCAATCATAATTTTATTGTTTAAATTTTCAGATTACTGTCCACACGCCTGTGGAGTGTCAACTGTGCATGTTTATAATGATGAAGATACTTCGTGCCTTACACTAGACATTTTAACTGAGATCATAGGGTAAGATATTCTTTGTTTTATACTAAAACTTCGTTAATAACAACGGCTGATTCATTGTACGTTAATGGCATATCTAATTACTTGTAAAATAAAAATACCCATTATATATATATATATATATATATATATATATATATATATATATATAGATTTACATACAACTGTAATTCTATGAACCAAATTTGTTGTATGTTCGTAAAAAACTCAGAGTTTTGTGACGTGGAAAAAATGGGTATTTAACCTGAACTCAGAATTGCTGATGGGCTGGCAATTGCTCATCCATCTATTCACATTCCAGTGCTTTACCAGCTTACCAAATTAAAGATTTACATTATATATTAAGTTCACATTGTTTTAAATTTCTTATATCCCAATCATGTCGTTATTTTTACTGATGGGACTAAGAGGGTTGGTGAGGTTGGTGTCACCTTTGTTTTTTCTTCTCCTAACTAGTCTGAATCCTTTAAACTCACTTCCTACTGTTCAATATTTATACTTCATGAAATTCTTTTTATTCTTCCTTTTCTTTCATGTCGGATTAATTTATTTTAATAGCTGAATCGGAAAGTATCTTGCAGGCGATTTCTTCTACCTTATCGTTGCCCTCTTTTGAACCTTTCATTCTTCTTATTCGCAATCTAATTCACAAATTATTTCCGTTTCGTTCTATCCAAATAGATCTATTGCGGATTCCTAGCCATGCTGGAACTGAAGGTAAATGACCAACTCCATTTGAGCCATCAGTGAAGATCGCAAATTGGTTATGGATAAGAGAGCCAAAGGTATTTAAAAACTGTGATTTCATAACATAGTGAAGAATAGGTTTGGTAGGGCAAGTTCAGAATAGGCAATTAATAGGATGTAGGAGGGTGGAAGAACTGAAAAAAATAATATGACGGCTTGTCGTATGAATAAATATATGGAGAAACAAACATTCCGGACACGGTCAAGTTTGCAAAGCAAGGATCTGGAGAAATTTCCATAGATGAAACCATAATAATTAATGATGGAACAAATAAAGGATTTTTAGAGCATTAATGAAGACAATGATCAACAACTTCATGTTTTACCCAAACCTATATCAACAGAGGAACTAAGCTTAGTATTAAAGAAAAAGGGTAATGATTCTTCTTCGGGTGTAGACGTACGTTATCAACTATTCCATAGTAAAAAACTTAGGAAATAGCGCGAAAAGAATCCTGATGCGCATATTTAATAAATCATTATGGGAATGGACACAATTCATAATAATGCCCATATTAAAACCTGGTAAATCAGTGTTAGAAGCTATGTTTTACAGACCGATTTCAATGGCTTTTTTTGCCAGAAAGACGTCCAAACTCTCAGCCAGGATATTCAGAATTAGGCTGTACTGTTCAATTACTGAACAAAATTATGCTTCCATTAGTGTAAGGACTTCCTTTCGGTCACCTTTTTAGACATCAAAGGGGAATTTGATAATGTCAGTATTTATCATTATATCGACAGCTAATACCTATAAGAGTTTCAACACTCTTGGCTAAGTGTATCAGCAAACTTTCCTTAAAGGAAGCTAAAATTTTTGATTCCATGGACTTGCACAGAGATCAATTTTAAGCCCTGATTTATTTAACATCTACGTACATTCCATTTTTAATATACAGTTACCACATAATTCACAGATTCTGACGATTTTATCATACTTGGGTAAAGGAATGGGCAACAACGGAAAATTCTTTTAAGAAATTGGACTGGAGGTTTCTCCTATCAAGTCTGCTGTTGTGATTCTCACATTAAGACCTTACAACTCGGAAAATATCAAGATAAAAATAAATGGCCATACTGTCCTGAATACAACTTGTGTGAAATGCTTGGGGTTACATTTGAATTCGAGGCTTACTTGGGCTCATTACATCCAGATGTTTCAGAGCCAAATTTTGAGAACACTTAACCCTTTGAAGACTATTGAAAACGCTTTATGGGGCTTCGACCTCGTGATTGTAGCTTTATTATATAAGTCATCAATTCTCTTTAGAATTTACTATGGTTCGATATTTTACGGTCGGCGTTTTAATTGAACCATAGGAAATCGGACATCTTACGAAATATCGGACTTAGACTTATTACGTGAAATGTTTAATCTGCACCATTAGCGGATCTTGAAGCTACGAATAAGATTACCCCTCTGCACTTAAGAAGAAATATGTTGGCGGATAGGTATTTAGTAAAGTACTGCAATTATAGTTACCTAAACTTGCTTAATGTTATTTTTAGCATTAATAATAATTGGAGATTTTTGACAGTCCATCCTGGCTACCTTCCTCATGAATAAAACACTGCTAGGCAATATCCTAGATTTTAAAAGAGCTTTCCAAATTCTGCAAATTTAACTTCAGGATAATTTTTTATATATTTGATAAATGAAAATTATATATCTTTTTTTTTTCTTTAAAATAAAACAGTAATTATTAATAATCGTTTCAAATTTTAACCTATTTTGGCGCGAAGCAATTGTCTCTTCCTGCCGTCTTTACAACACTGATTGAATATAAATCACTGGATAACTTACATTTAACAGCTAAAATTTTTTACCTAGTTAGCTACAATTTTAAAAAATTTATAAGAGTATAATCTTAAGATCTTGAGGATAAAGTTGCAATAAGCTTTGTGAAAAAAGATCATCAAAAATTAGTAAACAATGACTACCAAAATAAAAAGATTAAAGAGTATATGAGAAGTACCTACTGATTATCTAAATATTTTACATAAGCATTTGAGAAAAAAAATGTCAATTACCGTTTTAACCAGACCAGTTGAAATAAGTTTATATTTACAGATATATTATTATTTCCTGTGTATATAAAAAAATATCTTCGTAATTTTGATTTATATTTTGTTATAATTGAATTTTATGTATTTCATTAATTATACTAATTAATTAATTTTTTTTAACCACAGTGTAGGTAAATTGGATCTACGGTATCAACTTGAATTAATGTCTGAAACGGAACTAGCATACTCGTCCACCCTGTCTCAAGGTACACACATTTTTAAAATATTACTATCCAACATTTATTTTTAGATCACCGTTCTTTTAATATTTAATTGTAATCTATTGAAAATTAAATCTATAGCAGGAAATTACAATTTTTTCTTATTGTTTAAAAAAAATGTCTAAAAATGTGCTTCAATGGTATTTGAAACATGTCCCAAATTGTTAGCTTCTTCAAGAGTGGACACATAAGGTGGAACTACATTATCCATGAACTCAAGAAACCATTCGTCATTTTCAGTACCGCTTTATTGAGAATATTTTTTTTTAAAGCGTTTCGCCAATGTCCGAATTCCTTTCAAAAAGGTATTTCTGTTAAATCTATTACAAAATCAGTGTCACGATTCTCTTTTCGTACGTTTAAGAAGTTGGCGTGGTTCAGTCGCAAGTTTTTTCAACATCAGACTTCGATCCATCCGTGTAGATAATTGTATGGGAAGGAAAGTATAAGGATAACACGTGATTGAATTCGTTTTGAACGGCAGGATGAGGAAGAGATTTAATGTCCGAGGGGAGAACAAATAACTTCGGAGAATGCTTGAATTCAAAGAAATTAAAAGTGAAGTAAGGTGGTTTGGTGAAAGGGAGAACAAAAGGCAAGAATAGCATAAGCCGAGAAGAGATCGAGGATAATATAGGAATTTTGCGAGGAAAGAAGCGCCAGTTATCGGAAATAAATTGATAGGAACTTAGGAGTTTAGAATTACTAATGGGGAGGCGTTTATTCAGAAATCTTTCACCTAATAAGAGTCTTCGAATGAAAAGAGGAAGGAATCTACTCTATATGTTCATCCGGTGGTGTCATCATCAAATAACTGACTAATATACATTTTACATTTATGTAATTTTTTCGTTATTCCAATTACTGCGTTCCGATCACTATCCAAGAGTATTTCCATCTCTGTTTTCCTGTAAATACCAGCTACTTCTTTTACATTTTTGTCAACATTAAGTATATCGTATTTTTTTTGAAGCTCCTCAACCTTCTTACATTTTGTGTTCCAATAGTTTTCTTTGGCTTCTCCGCACATTTTCCGTATTACCCGATTTAGCCTTTTGTATTTTTCCAGTATGCTTTTTTTGAGTCTTCTTTCCTCCATGAGGTTCAAAATCTCGTTCGTCATGACAGTCTTCGATGGATCTATGTGGGTTTCCTGAACTACCTGAAATATATGATGTAGTCTGTCCCGTGTAGGTTCTTGGTTCAATTCCATTCTTTCATTCAGCCTCCCATTCAGCATTCTCGCTATTTCCAATTTAAACGATTTAGTTTTAAGTTTTGAGACGTCGATTTTCTGTTTCTAGTTATTTTTAGTTCTATTAAAACAGCGATATATCTTTATTCTCAATGCTACTGGATCGTAATCCGAGCCAACATTTGTACCTAGGTAAGTCTTTGCCGATTTAACATATTTCCAGTGACTATTATGAAGCATAATAAAATCAATTTGATAATGTACGACATTCTCGGCACTGTGTACTGGTGACCTCCATGTGTATAACCATCTTGCATGATGTTTGAAGAAAGTATTTGCTCTTATCAGTTGATTTTCTGTGCAAAACTGAATGAGTCGTTCTCCTCGCTCGTTTTGGTCACAAGAACCGTATCTTCTAATTTATGCTCAGCTCTTTCACCAACTTCCGCATTAAAGTCTCCCGTTACTATTATCAGTTCACCCTTTTTTGTAACATATGACGTTTCTTGGAGATTGTTGTAGAATTCTTCAATTATCAGCCGTTGGAGCATAAGTTTTTATTATATTACTCCGACGGTACGTTGTTTCCAGGATTAACGACATGATTCGGGGTCGCTCAGCGGTCGGAAATCTACCACAAATTTGGCGATTTCCTCTGGTAACAGCATTACAGTTCCATTCCTGTTTCTATTGTCAGAGCTTCCTGAAAAGTAAATGTGAACTCTGTATGATCTCAAAGATCCAGCGCCAGACCATTTGACTTCGCCTAGGCTCAGAATACCAATCTTTAATCTTTTCATTTCCTTAATCATATTTTCTAATTTACGTATTTGTATAAGGCTCCGTATATTCCATGTAGCTATTTTTAGTTCCGTATTAAATGCCTGTTATCTAGACCCAGTGGTAGTTGACGGGGATATTGTTAGCACCCTCTCCCCATTTAAGGGGTGTCTCAGACTGAAGGTCATTGTATTATTGTTGTTTGCTATCGTGGATATTTAGGAAATGTTACAACGGTAGTTTCCACCTTCCGCCGGTTTTTCAATCCGACTGGGGCACATGGTCACGAGCGATTTGCTAATAATCTGCCAGTTGTAAGTGTAGTAGAGTGATTTTTCTATCAGCTATTTTTGTTGTGCATTTTGATTTGGCTTTTCTAGACAGCTCTAAGCCCGCCAAAAAGAAAATTAATCTCCTGCACGACGTGGACCTACAGAACTCACATGGTTGTTGTTTCGTTTCTCCATCGGTGAAACTAGCACCATAACACGGTCGAGTGTCTACTGACTAGAGAAGGTGTCTCTAGTGACAGCAACCTGCTCTCCGCAGGGCAATTTGAAACTAGTTTATAGTAATATCAATTTTAGTTAAACATAACTTCAGGAGCGTATGATAAAAAATTTATAATATAGAGTAATAGAAATAATTAACATTATTACCACTTTTCCTGTGTTCACATACAATTATTAGCATTAGTATATTGCATGATTATTTTATATATTTTTTAGCCTAAATTTAGCTTTGTTCACTTTCAGTAAATGTAGTTAGAAAGATTCATTGGGTAGTACCAATGGAACCAACTAATGATGACTATTCATATGCAAGTAAGTTTTTTACCAACAACAAAGTTTTATGTAATTATTGTCTCTATAAAATAAATTATCGTAGTAGGTTAATAACAAAATATATTCATGTTAAAATTTTTAATGACTTTTTTTTTCTTTTTGATTATATTTTGCTTGTGTAATTACAGTAATAGAATCATTGGAATCTTCAAAGTCCTAAAAGTTCAATTGAAGATATGCATTTTTTTTATGAAACTCATTAGTATCTCAAATCTAGAAAAAATTTATTGCGAATTTCTCACAGTATATACGAGTAGAGAGTATTTATTGAAAAAAGGAGTTAAAGGTAATGAAATTGATTCAGTTATTGAATAAACACACTGGTATGCCAAGAAAAAAATATAACAAATGCAAAGTCGACCCATTATAGCCGTTTCTCTTTTGAAGTGTGTACAAGATATGAAAAAATCAGTTCGTTTCTGAACGGCATAAATCTGATTTTTTTAATGGCATCGGCGTCTAAAAGCAATGTTAGTTTTGGGTTGTTTTTTTTTGAGTGCCGTGTGCAGTTGCCGAGGCTATTACGACACTATGATGGAGGGAACGCTAAATGACTCGAAACAAACCAGTTATATAAAGAAACTGAATAGTGCCTGCGATATTTAAGGACAAGTTAACCAGAGATGACTGCAGAGACACGATGTGATACTGAAGATCAAAAGATTTGCTGTCCTTACAGGAAATAATAAAACTTTCCGGAAGATTTGTACACACGGTATCCTGTACGTATACTGATGACGTGCGAGAATTCTTCGTCAGTGGGACTTGCTAACAACGAGGATATTGTAGAGACAATTTTCAGTCGCAGGCTGTTTATTAGATACGTTCGAATGACTTCATTCGGAATTGTCGGGAGACATTCGAAAATAGTAGTTTCTGCGAAGGGTTTTAAAGTCTTATTGCCTTAACCTGTCGATTATTCAGCTAGATGGTTCCGTCGGTTTGCACGAAATTGTCGGTTATACTTTCAGAAGATAGGAATATCATCGATGCGGTTCAAACTTATTTTCAATGCGGCGATGATATTACGCGCACCTCCAACCTTTTACTTTGAAGCCAGTAAATAATCCTTTAATTCAATTTGCGGCAGAGCGGGAAATATTATTCCCTGTTCATCGGTAGGATGCTGAACGTTTGTAAATGGAGAGATTGGTGATTTTAATTTATTGGCGAAAGAAGCAGTTTACATTCGATTGCGAGCGGTTGGCGTATTATCAATTTGGTTATGAATATTGTTAGCGCACGCAGTGTTATTAAGCGGCGTGTTAGTATTAGTGAGATAAGAGACAGTCTTACTTATCGGAAGTTCTTGAGGGTGGACTGATGCTGGGAGAATTGTTGCTGGTAGCGGAGTCCGAATTGCTGGCCGTAGGCAATGGTTGCGGAGAGGAGGGAATCATTGCTGATCACGCCTTGTACTGCTAAATGTGCACACAAGCTCCATTTGATAACAAACGAGATAAAAGAAGGTTAATTGAATTCACAGATTAAGACGTAGAAATTGCGACTTTAAGCAATGACAATCAAATTGAAATCTATTATTATGTTTAATAAGATTTTTTCCAGTAAAAATAATAGTATTTATATATGAGTTTCATTAATATTGCGATACCACTGTGAAGACACAATTAAGGTATATATGAATACGTTTTTAAATGGACCGTGACAGAAGCAGAATGATAATAAACTATATTATTTGTCGTTGAAGATCGACATGTATATTTTTTTAAATATTGTAGATTTTACTTACCGCATTGTATATAAAAGAGACTGTACAAATCGTAAAAGTTTATTTTACATATATTAATTTCACCAAACGAACACTCCTAAACGGTCTATTATATATATATATATATATTCATTATTAATTTAAGAAAAAATTAAGATCAATTTTTCTATTGCTTTTGAGTGAGCATTAAACAGTTTGATGAACTTGCGGAAATAATAAATCTTTTTTCTTTGTAGTGCCATACTCAGCTTCTGAGCGTCGGCGACTACCTATTCGTACATCTCAGCTGTACAGACATAGGTAGCGTACTAGGCAATTGTTATATGCAACGCAGGTGTACACACGCAAGACTACATTCGGAACTGATAGTAGCCGCTTGTTATCGCGCTACCAGTGCAGTCCCGTGTGAGTCTGCTGTGTACTGACCTAGCGCGCATATGATGTTATAAGTGGTGGTTTGCCATTGCTTTCCACGTGACTATTAGAAATAATAAATAACAAAATTAAATCTTCAAATAAAAGGATGAAACGATAATCAACAGAAATGCTTACTTAACTTTAAGGTTAATAAAAATATGTAAATTTAGTATCTTGAATTAATAATCATTTTAGTTGCTTTTTCATTTTTCGTTTTATTTTCCATAAGGTTCTTTTATGCAAAGAAATAACATTTGCATTCTCAAAAATAATGTTATTTCATAACCCAGAATGAAAGGCATTACTTTAGCATATAAGATAATTTGTACGTACTTTTTTTCATAACTGTAATGTGACCTCATTAAATAGTTATGAAATAAGTAAATATATTATAAAGAAAACAAAAACTACAAGTTATAACAGATTTATAATGTTTTATAACATTACATTTCAAATGTTTCTTTACTCCTTCAGTAGCTAAATTCCCGCTTCAAAATTGACTTACCAACATTTTAGTTCATGGAAAACTTGACTGCTTTATAACAATGAATCCATATCAACGATTCTAGACCTACCAAACTGAAAACATAAACATATACTGTTTGGATAATTGTTTTATTAAATAATTAATTTTTAGTTAAATTTAATTTTATTTAACATTAATGTGTTTTAACATAAAATTGTTTATAGTGCAAAGTTTTTCGGTGCTGTACATTTCTGACTGTAACAATCTTGCCATTCTAGTTGACGGTATGTACTATTTTTAATTATTAATTTATTGCAGTAATAATATTAATATATAATTCTTTGTATAGAAATTTTTCTTTTTCTTGAAAACAGTGTTTCCTCATCCATTCGTTGAACATTCCTCAGGAAATTATATGAATATGTGCTGAATAAATATCTTGTTTGGTACAATATTATACAACCAGATAACACGTACGATTTTAAATTAGACTGCAGTCCTTCCAATTATATTGGTTTCTTTCTGTCTAATATTTATATATCTTATATCCAAAAGAATTACATCACGACCGTTTATTTTCGGTGTGCAGCATGGAAATTCGAATCAAGCATTAACTAAATAAAATATCACTGCCGGCAGTTCTTGTCTAATCTCCGCTCTGTACAATAGTTATACTCTAAACGCTGTCTCTTTGCTCTTCCTTTCTTGTTTTGAGTTTTTTTTTAAACAATATGCTTCTGCTCCCTTTCTGAGATTCGTCTTTTTATTTCTCCTTTAAAATCTTCCTGTATCATTTTAAAATTCCCTCATTACAACTGAGCAATGAGGTATTTATCTATTAAGAACTTTCCTATATTGCTAGTCAACTGTTTTTGCTGTTTAGGTATCCATCGCAATAGTCATTTACCTAACTTTAAACGTATTAACGTTCTTAGATATCTATTTATCACGTCTTAATATCTGTACAGCTGTGTATTTTAGTATGTGAGGTGGTAATCCCATAATACTTCTCATTGCATATAAATCTATCATATATTTTAAATTTGATTATTGTTGATTTCTTAGCGGCGACGTTGGTCGCTCCCTCCTTTCTAAATTAGATCTAGTTCAAAGTTCAATTTTCCCTATGTGTTTGATCATTTTTGATCTACTTCTATCCCCACAATTCTCGCTGAATCAAACATCCCGGCTTTTTCTATGTGTAATCTTATATTACTTATAGCTTCCTTATTAAACGTCTTCGCATTCCCTCGCTTTATGGATTTGCAGTCTTCGTTGTTTCAAGATTGGAGGTTCACCACTAGTAAAATCCTCCTTCTTGACAAATCGCAACTCGCTTCATTAAATTTTCCTCATTTGTAATTTTTTCGGCTAAGGTTCTATTCCTTTTTTTAAAAATATTCTGTACATCATTCGCTCTCCTTATGTATTTCTTCTGTCCCCTTGTACTTAATTTCTATTTTTTTCTTAAATAATTTGCGAATTCAATGATAAAATCAAGATCTAGCAGTAATATTGCAAGTGATAGTATAATGATTGAGGTGAGTTGGAACGGTGGTTCTGGTTAAAAATTAAAGCTATTGGAGTGTTCTTAAATGATTAATTATTCCAATCAAATAATAAAAATTTAGATGATGAGTAGACTGATCAATCTACCATGCACTGTATTACTTGTTAGTTAATACACATGCAAATATCATATCAAACATATTTAAACCTAAAGTGTTGCTAGGGTTTAGCTCTTTATACCCTAAAAAAATTCTTGAGACGCATGCATGCTTAAATTAGTAAAGTCAGCATATGCCAGAACAGCAAATCTGATAAAAAAGATGTCCATCAAACACATATTATCTGCAGCAATTAAAGAAGATTGTATATATAAGTTATTGGGTTAATTAACTATGATAAAATATAAATCAAATACAAACTTAGAAATGTATAATTAGAATGGGCAACACAGGAAAAGTTATCAGTTGTTTCAAACTGGTTTGGTTACTTGTACACAAGGTATCCTATTAGAAGCTTATTGGTAACAATAAGGGAGAAAACATAATGAAGGTTAGTACTGTGATTATTTTGGCTAGATATGTTTGAAATACCCCCTCCCCCAACCTAAAGGCTGAAACAAACTCCCCCACATTTGGTTAGATTATGTGAAATATTTTCTAAAATCTACAAGCTGAATTTTATTACTTACAAAAGGCCAGTACTATAAATATTTTGGTCAGGAGTCTATTATAAAAGGGACTTGGTGTTTGACAAAATATTGACTCTTAATTCGTTGTGTGGTAAGGGGTTGTTTACATGACTAAATAACCGTTTTTGATTGGCCAATTTCGCAGAACATAGTTTTATAGGTATCATCCAATATGGCCACTCTAGCCGCACAATCAACAGCGTCATTTAGGTTACAACCGGCGTGATGGAGAAACTAACAAAACTGTACCACTCCTCCGCGGTCAGCATTTTTAATAGATTTTTCTTCAGCATCCCATACATTTGTGTGATATTTTTGTTTAAATGAATCGTTTTTATAGAGCTAAAGCTAACATTATAAACCATATGCTTGCCTAAATGATTAAGTTCATTGGAAATACTCTCACAAAACTTACCTAAAACATGAATTTTTTCTAATCAAATCGAAACCTCCACAGAATGCTTAAAGCGTTGAATAATTAAACCATCTGTAATAAAAGTTATGCTTACCATACTGCTATTTAACACTAACTTAGAACTTTCTATCAAAATTTTAATGAAATTTGGAAGGTTTCCGTTGATTAGATTAACATAATAATTGTATATCGTCATCCGAATGACAACGCTTTGTTTATTTCTAATCGGCGGGAAATTTGCTTTACATATATAGCCTGTAAAATTTTGTAGAAGGATGTGCAAGTAGTAATGCTGGGTTCTACTTATAATTCTTAGTGTTCGTAGTGGCAATTTGGACGGTATAAATCTCCGATTCATACTACTTTTATAAATCCCATGGTCAATAGTTTCAGTTTGAACGCAAGGAATAGATGCAAACCTAACGTTCCTAATTATTAGCCTTAGAATAATATTATCTTATACAATAATTCCATTTCTACCTATTTTGAATCCTAAGATAAATGTCCAAGGCCGGTAATGAATTAAACATATTTAAAATTTGACAGTGTAAAGTTAAATTTGACTCTTTCAAACAAGATGACTATTCAAATGTAGTCTCAAAATACCTAACTTCAGTAATATAGGAATCGCTATATTGCTTACTTTAACACAACTTTCTTTTGAAGCATATAATATAATGGTAAAGATAACAGATACAAACTTGTCGAGTGAGATATCCTGTTTGATTTTATAAAATTTATTGCATAAATTAACTGAATATTGCAAAAATCCGCAATTCTTCTATCTTTCTATTAAACCTTCCATTCCTGCTGGTTCATGGCTCCATGGCTGTCAAGTTCTTCGACGTAACATCATTGTACCCTTATGTCAACTTCGATGCGACTATTCACTTCTCTCCGCTTCTTGGCATTGGGTCCTTCTTTCTTCATCTTCATTCTGTCCCCTTTACCCATCGGAAAATAATTACTTATGCGACGCTAACTATGTGTTTTTTGAGTGCTCCTCTTTATTTAACGAACAATCCGTACTATACTCTAATTAACTACAACTCAATGATTTCATCGATACTTACGTTTCCAAACCCTCTCATTTTCCACTAATCGCACCTTTCCTTTGCTCAATAGCGAATAGTATCAAAATTTAAATTATTTAAAAAAAATAAAAATGTCTTTGCTAGCCGAGCTTAAAAAAAAAAAAATAGTTTAAGAAAACTGTTGCTTTTCCCATGAAATTAGTGTTAGTGCTGAGGAATAACATCTTATTTTTTTCGCACATGTAAAAGCTCTTCAAACCATCTTCTGCCCGTTTTTATTTATTTATTTTTTGATGTTTTTGATGGGCATTGAATTCTGCTATGAGAAAATTTTGCATTTTATAGTAAATATAGCTTTATTTATGTATACATAAATATTTTTTAAATTTCTTGTTTGAGGAAAATAGCAGCAAATCTAAATTTTATATTTTCAAAAGACCTTTTCATTGAAGTAGAGAAGATTTTGTAAAATTAAGAAACAATTTGTAAACATTTAGTAAATTAAATTAGTGTCAAAATAGGTTAATATTTAAATGTTGTTGATTAATTTCAGTATATAATTTAAACCCTTTTTACAGATCAATACAATGTAATAGTCTTCTTATCGGATGAAGCATACATAAATGCGGCTTATGCGGAGTTCCGTGATGTAATTACAAATGTTCTCACTGAAAGAGGCATTTGTACGCACGATTTGATAGAGCTTAAATTACACACAATTTACCCAGGAGATGATGGCTAATAAAAAGTAATCGATATTATATGAAAATTTCATTTAAATGTACAGATTGATTGTAATTTTTGCAATAAATGAGTGTACTAAATAAATTAATTATTTTGATCCTCGTTTACTTTTTTCCATTAAGGATAAAAAAAGGTATGAAAACTGTGTTTTTTTAAATGATCTGGCTATCACTGTTTTGCCAGCTCTAGCAATGAAAACTGTTAAATCTAGGTTTATTATAATTAATTACCTAAAAAGGGGAAAAAGCAAAAAAAAATCATAGTACCGTTGTTTTTTTTTGTTTTTTTTTTTTTTTTTGTTTTTAAAAGACATTAGCCCAAGAAATGCAAATAAGGAAAAAATATATTCTTAAACGTTTAAGGATAACTAATAAAATTAATTCGAGAGCAGAATAACAGAAGTAGAAGGAAATAAGAATATATAAGAAGCATTACAGAGGTACTGAGCTTTAGTAAACAAGAGTGGAAAGGCGATTGTTCAGCGAAAAAGGTTGAAATATTCATTCAAAGTATGATGAAAATTATAAGAAATGTATGTGGAAGAGAGATGAAAAGAACAAAATGGAGTAGAAGCGGATGAAAACCAAGAAAATGTCACAGGGAGGAGGCTATGATTAAAGCGAAGGCGATAAATAGCCGAAATTGTAGAGCGTTCAGGTGAGGGAAAGTCGAGGAGCCATTGTCAAGGAGGAAGAAATAGCTGAGTAGTATGGCGTTTTAACCGTAACAGGGTATAACAGAATTTATAAAAAACGATAAGGTATTAAGTACAACCAAGAAGCTCAGGAAAATTCTCGGATGTTGTAGTAATAATAATAATAAAATAAAAGTTCGTATACGCGAAATATATAAATAAATTTAATACTTTTCTGGCTAACTATTTTGATAATTTCTGGCTGGCGAGGGGGTAATATGTGGAATAAGCTAATGAAATTTTATTTAGAAGCAAGTTATTATTTTTTTTTTTTTTTTTTTTTTTTTACTACTTCTGCCGATTCGTGCCTAGCCTATTTGGCTATCTGCGAATGGACTCAATGTATTCAGTTGAGTGGAGAATACATCCATTGATGTATTCAGCCCATCTCTTATACTAGATCACGGATCCTAGTTCTTTCCAGTCTTCTTGTTATTGCATTGTCCGGAAGGGCAGCTACTAGCTCGTTACTATGTCCACAGAGGCGTAACGCATGACTACGAGCGCGTTGCTTTATAGCCTCATCGACAGTACAGACTCTTAGGTCTCGATGAATAGCCTCATTGGTAACATACCACGGCATTCTGTATATCAACCGTAGCGTTTTATTCTGGAATCGCTGTATCACATTTCTGTTTGACTTCTTTGCACAGCCCCAAATTGGTGCTGCATAAGTCCACGTAGGTTTAAGGATAGCATTGTATATTAAGACCCTATTAGCTAAGGAGAGGTTCGAATGATATCCTATTAGCCAATATAGCGATCTTAATTTAATATCAAGCTTATTCCTTAATTTCTGTACGTGTGTCCTCCAGCTTAAGGTACGGTCTAAGTGAACTCCTAGGTATCTGTCACTATTGCTTCTTGGTATAGTGTTACCACCCAGTGTTAGGTGGAGCTGGTGCTCAGCTCTCTTGGTAAATGATACATGACTACACTTTTCCAGGTTCACTTCGAGTTTCCACGTTTGAGCCCACTGTAGAACCGTATTCGCGCTTTTCTGTAGCTCAGCAACTGCAATATCAGCCCTCTTGTCTTGCGAAATTAGCATTGTGTCATCGGCAAATGTAGCCACTTCAATATTTCCTTCGGTGGGAAGGTCTGCTGCGTAGATATTATACAGAATCTTAAAAACAATTCGTTAAAGAAGTATACATTAGAATCAAGTTCTTATTTAAGAAGAATTCGTTAAAAAAGTATACATTGGAATTCGTTATTTTGACAGAAATTAAATCAGGAAAATAAGAATAATTTATAAACCTGTGATGATGATTGAACAAAATTGATAATTCAGTAAGCAGTTTCAGATTTGATAATATTTATTAATCTGTTCATCATTGATTCATGCGATGTAATTTGGAAAAACTTGTGATTTGGCGTATGGTGACGGTAAAAGATTTAGATTATATCAATTAAAATTAATACTTCGACAATCAACTATTAAGCATCATGAAGGAAACCTTAGTGCAGTATATTTTTATGTAATGTATTGGTGTAAACGTGTCAGAAAAATTGGTATATAATTGTAATTTGTGTAATAATTGAGTAATTCGTTTTCTACGCAGCTGTAAATTTTGGAATCTTTCGGTTTTATATACATATATAATTAATAATAATAATAATAATAATATTTAATTGTAATTAGATTGGAAGGAAAAGGAAATAAATTGGAAATTGCGATTATTCTGAGAATTTTTCTTAGAGTGCATCTTCGAGTTCTTGACAGAAATTTGTAAATTTTAGAATATAATTTATTACGTAACAAGCCATTTATTTAACTGGTAACATAATAATAGCGAGGTAAAAAGATGTAAAACTAAAAAATGAAGAAACATAGAAGATAAACCATAATTTAGAATAAGTGACTGAGGAAAGAAAAGCAAAATTATAAGCTTAGTGCTTGCGCCTCCAAGTCTCGACTCTCTAAACCAGATGTGATCCGAAACTCTTGCCTTTGACTCCGTCTTGGTGCTCTTAAGTCCTCTCCTATTCCAGCACTGCTTGCTGAATCGAATACACCACCCCTGTCTATTCGCAGATTTTATTTAGGCTATCGCTTTTTTGCTAAACGTTTTTCGCTCTCATCCCCTACACTCATTTTCTCCTACCTTTCAATTTCCCGGAATTGACGATTTGTGCCCAGGAAAATTCCTATCTTCTCTCTTATTTCTCTCGATTTTCTCTTTCCTTCTCATGTAAACATTTTTACTAATGGTTCTAAATGGGCTGAAGTGTTGGTGCTATTTTTATTTCTTCCAGAATATAACTTCTCTGATTTCTTTCTGTTCCATATTTACGGACGAGCTGATGGCTATTTTACGTTCCATTATTTTTATCTCACCTAATCGTTTTTTTTCCCAATTTCTGATCATTTCCGACTCCATGAGTGCTCTTCGGGCCATCTCCTCTCCTTTTCCTGATCATTCCTGTGACTTTATTATTCTCCGTATACGTTCTCGCATTCGGACTCTTTTTTCTCTCCATGGGATTCATATTGACTTGCTGTGGGTTCCTGGCCATTCTGGCATCTCTGGTAATGAGACGCTTTGGTTCGGGTTGCTGCTTCTTCCCTTTTTTTCAAAAAAATCCCATTTTCTAATCTCTTGCTGTCGTGTAAAAATTTTCATCTCAGATTTTGGTCGGATGTGTACACTTCTTCCTTTTTTTATAGTCGTTTCTTTTATCTGTCTGTACAGCCTAGTCTTCCTTCCAAACCATGGTTCCTGTTTCCTTCACTTCCTCGCTTTGTTGTTGTCTCCGCTTTGCGTTTGCTTTTTAATCATTCATTGTTGTCTTCCTTCTGCTTTCACTTCTTGTTGGACTCTTCACTATATTGTCCTCTCCATTCAAATGAAGCGGCTGTTTGTGACACCGATCACATGTTTTTTGAGTGCTCAGCTCTTTCGGTAGAGCATTCGGATCTGTACTCCCGCTTACTTAGGTTTGGGCTTCCTGATCCTTTTTGTGCCCGTTATATCCTGTCTTTTCCTTATAGACTTATTATCCCTCCCATTGTTACCTTCCTATTAACGATATCTGATCGTCTTATTATATAACTTTTCTTTTTCTCCAACTATTTCTTAGTGAAGGTCCGGGTTTGATGGGCCCAATTTTATTCTTTTTTTTTTATTTAAAAAAAAAAAATGACTTAAAAGCTGCCACTAGAAATGAAAAACAGGCTAAGAAATTTACTATCTCATTGCTCTCAATGCCTAAATGATCATGAATCCATACAAGATTAGTCTTAATCGAGTGAAAGAGGAATAAGTCTTAGAAGTGAAAGTATACGAGAAATATTACTTAATTGAAAAAAAGAGAAGAAAGAGATAATGTGATAGCTTGCAAAGCACTTCTGTGAATCCGAAATTGTGAGTATTTTATGGAAAACCAGTGGGAGGAAACAAAGAGAACAGCACGTAGAATAGCAATAGATTTCGCATAGAAAACTAAGTAAAAGAAGTGAAGTTTAAACGATTCAGAATAATTCAGAACAGGAAAAAGAAAAGCAGAACCAACTCCGGTTGCCTTTTTAGAATCGTCAGAGAAAACTAAAAGGAGACGATAAAGTGTGGGATTCCTGGAAGCTAGAAACATAGCTAGGAGTTGTAGAATAAATAAATGGGATTAGTTTTTCAGCAGGAAAATTATAATTGGAGGGATATTGGGAGAGAGAGAATTTAAAGCCTTAGCCATTTTCCATACATGAGAAATAGGAACGAATCAAGAAAAATAAGAGCAGAAGTTTTTCTTTGCTGGTTTTAAAAACAAATCTGACTTTAACACTGGCACTCTTACGGGTTAAAAAGTTGAAAAGGGAAGAACAGAAGCGAAAAGTTCAATAAATGAACATACTTATAGGCAGTCTTAAAATCCTGATTTCAGCTGTTCAAATAGAAGGGAAATATATTAAAAACTTTAACACTAAAAGTTCTCAAGACAATAATTAAATCAAATCAAATCAAATCAGTTTATTGTGTAAGTTTATAAATGTAACAATATTATGTTTAAATTTTTCAGTGCTCTAAATATTACATTGTACACGCTGCTGTACTAATCTCATGTTGTTTTCTCTTAAAATCCATCCCATTCGCTTTTTATATCCTAAGGGCCATATGGTCAAAATTGTGCTGTACTGCTTATGTCGCTTTTCGTCCTTCTCTAGACTTTGTATCCCTTTTTATAAGTTGTAGTGAACTATTATAAGCCAAACCCCTCACTGGAGGGCTTTGGATTGGTCACATTTCTATCATCATAATACATATATTAAAATTAATATTGGCGCTGTTTGTGGTCCCTCGACTGGTACAGTGGGAAAAAAAAAAAAAAAAAAAAGAAAAAAAAAATAATTTTTTTCAAATTGTTTTCTTGACGCCTAACATATATTTAAACAATTATTTTTATATTTCTTAATATTATAGTAGTTTTTATAATTTTTTAAAGTTAAAACAGTGGTTTCAAGCGTAAAGTAAAAAATTGAATTAATTACGTATTTTTTAATTTTCATCTTGTATTATGACTTTTTGTCTCATTTTTGTTACAATTTATTATAAATATACGATTACCGTGTTATTTTTCTAACAAGTCGATGTGTAAGAACTTGAAACGTATAGTAAATCTAACCTGTACTATATTGGAAATATATTTTTCTTTTTTTTTGTTTTAATAATGTTTTTTATTCGTTATTTTACGAGAATAATTTGAACAATAAACAAGCATTTTTATTATAAAATAGGGCAAATGTATGAAAATATGAGCTCTTTTCCAATTAAAAAGGATAAAAATAGGTATTTTTATCGTGAAATAGGTCAATTAAAGTAAATTTTTTGTTTATCCATTAAAAACAGGAAAATTTATGAAAATATATTATGTTTTTGACTAAATGGCTAAAAATATGTCAATTTAAGTAAATTTGTCATTTTTTGTTTAAAAAATTTTTACCATAATATAGGAAAATTTACAAAAATATGTCACGTTTTTTTGACTAAATTTGTAAAAATAGGCAAATTTGAGTAAATTTGTCATTTTTTGTTTAAAATTAAAGACTAAGCAAAATCGATGCATTAATAATCGGTAAAATTTTTTTTATATTATTCGACTTAATTTATAATTAAATTAATTCAAAACTTACTATCAGTTGAAGGAAAAAAATATGTAGAAAAACTACAAAAAAGTATACGCCTGAAACTGCTCGTTTACTTAGAATCTTTGTTAATTGCAGTAATTAAATCTGACGAAACGTACAGTCTTATATATTATATTTTGTTATTCGATGAAAATTCCAAAATCCAATTGACCTTGTTGCCTATCTGCCCCGATTTCATTATTTTTTGCAATACCTCCCATTATCTCTGAATAAATTTACTGCGAATTTAGTTATCATATAGGAATGCATGAGGCAGCAATCTTTTTAACAGTATTTATTGCAATTTGCAAAAGGATCATGCAAGATAAAAAATCGCCAAAAAAAATTTGAAAAATATTTATTGTAATTATAAATGAGATTGCATGAGATAAAAAATTAGGGTAGTTAACAAATATACAATGTATGCGGGTGGTATAATTACAAACATAGCCATTTCTTTCTTTTCTCCTAGGCCAAATTAATTATATATATATATATATATATATATATATATATATTTACTCTCTTATTCTATTGCCTTTATACAAATACTAGCGTACATATGCATATCTTTCTATATAATTATGAGTGTAATATTATACCATTTTGTCAAATTTTTTTAAAAATCAAGTGTTGCAAGGAGGTGCGGCATGCAAAATTTTTTCAAATTTGGATTCTGTGTCGAAATTCGAACGTTTTTAGCATTTTTTTGTAAATTTAGCCTCTTAATATCGCTTAGAATAATGAATTTTCAGTTTCCTTCATATTTGTATAATACTTACTAATACTACTCGATAATGAAAGTGATGATGTAATATATCGAAAAAATATAGATAATATAATTTTTAAATGATTTTTTAACTTTTTCGTATGTTTATAGTTCAGAATTTGGTTTAAATCAAGGTGTAATTGATAAAAATACGCGCAT
Source organism: Icerya purchasi (assembly GCA_039619475.1). NCBI lineage: Eukaryota > Metazoa > Arthropoda > Insecta > Hemiptera > Monophlebidae > Icerya > Icerya purchasi. The sequence continues at coordinate 388,791,532 of CM077116.1, forward strand.
ATAGGTTAATATGAGGCTTAAATCAAGGCGAAATTGGTAATAATCACACTTAAAATTCTAAACGCAAATCCATTGTCGTGTGGGTTGCGTTCACTTGGAATCGAAGGCGCGCAGTTATTTTTTAGAATTGCGGTAGCGCTCAGACTATAGAATAGGTGTGGTGTAGGTGGAGAAGGAAGCCTTCATTGAGCAGGTGCTCGGTCTACCGGGATGCACGTGTCGGTAGGAGGAGAAAAGGGGGGATTCCAGTTATTTTATAGAACTTTCTACAACACCCGGGGGCTCCCTTATCTGGTGGGTAGGAGTGGGGACCTATGCCCCTAGGCAGGGTCCTGATTACTGGACCAGGAAGGGGAAGGCGAGGATTAGGTTACTTTTTGCTGCGTGGAAAAAAATTAATTGGGTAACTTTTGACACATGCGATGATAACGACATGATGACATCACACGCCTCCATACGTTCCCTCACATCTCACAGCGCCTACTGTACCAAAACATCCTCCTGTTTCCTACTATTTTATTCAAGAAGTGCTATTGGTCAAGAAAGATTAAAAACCCTTGGCGTGATTTCAACTGAAAACATAATAATTTTGGGCAATGATAATTTTAATAAGACTACCCCACGGAAAAGTGTTGCAATAGAAAAATAGCCGTTCATTACAGGTAAAATGATTTATTATCCATTACATTAATTTTGGTTTTGACTACAGCAACCAAAATTAAAATTTTTCATGACCCGCCATTAATCATGTGTTCATTTTATGCATTGAATAAATAAGAATAAGTTATACACTGTTGAATTCATCCTTTTTTGTAAAAAAAAAGCTTCGTTTGCACAATAATATTTCTCTTTTAATGCAACAAATGTAATAGAAGAAGCGAAAATTGTAACACACATATATCAGAGAACTGTTCTACAAAAAATTTGATAATTTATTATCAATGAGGAACACATATGCTTGTGTGTGATTTTATTTGCTTTCATATATTAATTACTTTGTTTTGCAATTTCAATGTGGATATCTTCCACTTGTTCAGTTTAAACAATTGCTTTTGGTGTAAAAGCAGAAAATTATAGCATTCTTATCAGTTTCTTGGTGACTATTTGTTCAAAAAGTAAGTAACATACATCTAGTACACTTATTGCTATAAACAAAACTTACGTAAGTTTATTTAATAGAATATTATCAAGGTTATGAATGTGTTCACATTTTAATTTAATTAAAGTAATTGAAATTAACCATTTTTCATATTAATTAGGAAAATGACTTATAGATGATGCAAGTGAAATATAAGTAGTACCTCATTTGTTGCTGTCTTAATTTTAACTAGATATTTTGATACCAGCAATGACGTGTCTGCAATCTTACCATTGTACTTATGTAATCTCTGTCAGAGTGTGCTTCTCTAAACTATTATAACGAATTAGACTACTTGACGGAGGAACATTTCTTATTTTTGTGTCTCCTCCCTCCCCAATATTCCGAGCGCCAGTGGAAATGCGCTTCACGCGATAATTAAAAAGACGTTGTTCTTTATTTCTCGCCGATTTCAACTTATTTCAATCAATGATACCGAATCCAACTTTTTATAATGATAAATTTATACAAGAAAAGCAAATTTATATGTAGTTCCGCTATTTTTTCTATATAAACACACGTTACGGTACATCTTGTGTAGCCTGGATATCACAAGACGATATTTTACAAAAAAAAAAAAATATTATAAAAGCGGCCGATAACAATATTACTTATTACAGTGAAAAACGAGATCAAACTCCTGAAATAAAAACCGGCGAGCTCGCTGTCTATACCTCCGTTATCATTTTATCGAAGTATAGACAACGAGCGCACCGCACACCGGGGCCCCGTCGGAATGAGCAAATAACCATGATGATGACCTCTAGCCTTGTATCGACGAGCAACTACCGTATCGTCTCAAAAATAGGTAATTGGCGCCATCTCTCGATCCAAAATGATCAACCAAAACAAAAAAAATTTATTTATTCCTTTATCCGGTCAGAGGCCGCGCCATCCGTATCACTATGATGTTGTAGAATTAACGTCACTGTCTTCAAATATTGTCTGCCGTTAAAATTACCGAGCGCCAAAAATGTGTGCTCCATTTGCATTGTTGTTTCGAATGATGGTAGAAAAATTTCTCCAGATAATTTTTAAGTTAATTATTTTCCCGTTTTGTTTCGAGTCTTTTCATCACTATCTTATTCCCTGTGAAGCCACAATAAGAAAGAATCCACTTTGATATAAGTTGGTGCTCCGATTTGATCAATTTACATACATATTAATGATTGTGTAATTTTTAGCTCGTGGTGCACTACAAAAAATGTCCATTACCATTTCCGTCACAAAAGATATTTTTGTACAAGACAGCTACAAATGATGTAGGAAATGGAAAACGATAGTTGACGAAAGGAGGAACATTTTTTAGGAACAGGAATTATGATAAAAGAGTTCCAGCAAAGAGGAGTTACACCTCTGGAAAGAAAGGCATTAAAAAGGTTGAGGAGAGTATTAATGGATAATTCAGATAGGTTTTTAAGAACAAGATAAGGTATGCCGTCGAGACCTGGAGTGGGACTGGAAGATTTTGAAAGAACAGATTTTAGTTCATTAATGTTGAAGGCAGAAGTAAGGAAATGTGGAGGAGAGTTTTGTGGAAAAGGAGTGGGATAAAATTCGTCAAAGTTAGGAACATAAGCGGGAGCGACAGAATCAATAAACGGTAATAGGCAATCATCAGAAATATTGGAATTGTTAGGACGTTCAGAGGATGGGAATTTAAAAGCTCTTGCCATTTTCCAGATACGTGAAAGGGAGGTTGTTCTTGAGAAAGAAGAGCAGAAATTCCTAAATGAGGACTTCTTCAAGGCTTTCAGTACATACCGAGCTCTTGCATTCGCTCATTTATGAGCAAGAAAATTTTCAGTTGTGGGATTTGTACGGAAAGCTCTAAAAGTAGTTCGACTATGGTCAAAAGCAACGTTGCAATCCTCGTTCCACCAAATAGAAGAGGACGCAGCACGCCGATTGGCGAATGAATGATGACTAGAAGGGGAGGAGGCATTAAGGGCAGACTTGATAGATTGCAAGAAATAATTATAAACATGTACGGAATCAAGACCAGGATGAAAATCAGGAAGCGAAGAATCTAGGAGAGAACGGAACACAGTCCAACTAGTTTTTGAAAGATTCCATGGAGTAGAGTGAAGAGGCTTGACATAAGTAGGAGGGGAAAGATTCATAGGAGTTATTAGAATAGGAATATGATCACTGCCGAAGGAACCCGTAAGGGTTCTCCAGTTGTGGTTAAAGCAAATATTCGGAGAAGAAAAGGTCAAATCGAGGGAGCTAAAGCTAGATGGACTCTTAAAATAAGTAGGAGAGGAGTCATTAAGAATAATCAAATTATCGGAAAGTGTAGAATTCTCAAGGAAAGTGCCGTTAGTATTGTAGACCCTGCAACCTCACGTTAGAGAATGAGCATTCCAATCCTCACCGACGATAAACGGTTTGATGAATGGAATTAAAAAAAGAAGAAAGAGAAAAGTGACAAAGATCATAGCTAGGAGGAACATAAACGGAAATGAAGTTAAGAGGGTGGACCAGATTACAAGAGATAGATATGTGAACAATGTTCGGAGAATTAAGACAGGGAGGAAGGTTTAGAGAGACATTATGCACGTGGAAAGGAATGTCACCTCTAATGAGGATAGCACAGCCTCCATAGCCATCATCACGATCGCATCTAACTAATGTGAAGCCTCTAATGTAGAAGTTTATGTCCGACCGAAGCCAAGTTTCTGAGATTAAGGCGATACCGATATTGTGAAGAAGTAATAGACCCTCTAATGAATTACGATTGGCCCTTAGACTACGGCAGTTCCATTGTAATATGTTGAATACAGATGCCATAGTGGAACGCCAAGAGATTAGAGTGAAGAAATAAGAAAGTGGTAAAGGAGGAAAGGGAAAAGAAGCTTGAGAGGCAATATAACTTTAAGAGAACATGAAGAAAAAAGGGGAGCAGAAAAAATTAGAAGGGGGGAAATAATTAGGTATAAAAAACAAGAGAGGAGAGTTGCAATAATTGGAGATTTAAAAAAGGCAAGTCGGGGCAGCTAAGATAGAAAGGAGTTGGGACGGTAAAGAAAGAAAGAGAAGTAGAACAAAATTGGTTATCGGAAAGCAGAATATGCTGATAGAGAAGAAAGATTTTAAAAACATCTGAATAGACAGCACAGTGCCACTATATATTAAATTGCAGTTATTGAAGCCAACTTCTTTGCATCTAGCACTATAGGCACCAATATATTCGCACTTGGTGATAGTTGCTTGCGTAAAGTAATAAATAATAGCGTAAATACAGCTCAGTTCAAAGATGGTGTAAGCCAACTCAACGTGAGTGCATTTATAGTAAAGTAAAATTACGCACTCGGGTAACTGACCCGGACATTTTATAATATATAAGAGAGGGATAAGTAGCCGGATAAGCAGAAGAGAGATTATGAAAAGAAAAAGAGGAATAGAAAGAGAAAGAAGAGAGGGTAACTCAGTCCCGAGCTTTGCCGTTTTTTTTTTTTTATTCCCCTCAATGATTTTTGAGGAAATTAGTTTGAATAAATGTTATTGGAGAGGAAGGAAGATAGAGAATCGACAAAGGAAGATGAAGAGACGATGTTATTGGAAGCCAGGATCTCCATGATGGCCGTGGAAATAGTTTTAATTACGAGAGAAGAAACAGAGGAGGAAGAACTAGGAGTAATTAGAGGAGTTATGTTATTATTGTTCGATGTGGACGGGAGAAAATTTTCCTTATTAATATTGCCCGCAAGAGAAGCCGATCTATTGAGGGCCCATCCATTAGAGGGGGATGGAACACGATTGGATGGAAGAGAAGGAAATTGAGGCGATAATTTAGGAGATGATTTTGAGTTACGGGGTTTGTGAAAGGTAGGGGATTTAGGACGAGAGTGTACGTTAAAAAGGGGAGTAGGAGCAGAAGTTATAGACTTCAAAGAAGTATTACGAGGAGAGGAAGGTACTGAGGCTCAGTCAGCGTATGAGAAAGCGTTAGAAACTAAATTGGATGTTTTAAATTTAGAAGCTTCCTGGAAGGAGATGTTTCCAAAGGCCATTATGCGTTTAATGTCCTTTTGTCTTATCCATTCTGGACAGGATCGATCAAAGGCACAGTGCGAGCCTTTACAGTTACGGCAGAGTGGGGAGGCTTGAAGGTTGCTGCATTCCGTGATAGGGTGTCGAGAGGTGCAATAAGAACAAAAGGAAGAAGAACCGCGACAGTGTTTTGAAATGTGTCCAAAAAGAAAACATTTGGAACACTGCGTGGGTAGACGGACACTGGGGGCAACAGAGAAACGAAATTTATAAATCGAAATAAATTCCGGAAGAACAGTGCTATGAAACTTGAGTTCCACCGATCTAGTAGGGATTTTAACACCCTCGGAAGAGCGATAGATACGGCGAATATTAGATATAGAAACCGACGGTTCAATTCCCTCCAATATATCATCCTCTGAAAAGGAAGGGTGAACTCCTGATATAACGCCCAGGCAGTATAGAATACTATTGGGGATATAAGCCTTGATATTATGGGACGAAAAAAAGCTAGGGTGGGCCAGAAAAGCGTTAGCGGTCAAAGCAGAAGGAAATTTGACCGATAATCGGCCCCTGCTTTGGGGAGCAATGCTGGAAAACGAAGAGGAAACAAAATTTATTAACTTGGCAAGGGCCAATGGGTGTAGGTTTCCTATATTTTCACTAGACGTACAATTTTCCACATAAACAGTAAATGGTCCCGGATGATCGGGAGAAAAAATGGTATTGTCTATATTATTATTAATATTACTATTATTTTTATCTTTATTATTATTATTACCATTACTATTATTATTATTATTATTATTATTATCCTCTTCTCCGCTTTTCGCAGGCTTACGTTGTAGCTTCTCGGGCATGAACCAAAGATAAGTACGTTATGTTTCTTTGAACATTCTGCATATATGAGTGGAGTCAATGATGACTGATTTCTGAATATTGGCTACCAGTTTTTCATAGTTTAGATGTAATTCGACAGCACTTTTCCTTAAAGTTACTGGTACAACCGCCATTGTTGATATGACGAATGGTATTATCCTGACCCTATTCATAGCCCGAAGTCTTTTAACCTCTACGGCTAATTCCATGTATTTATTAATTTTCATAGAGTATCTATTTTGAATGTTTTCGCTGTTCACAACTGTAATATCAATAAGGGCCACATGTTTATTCTTCTTATCGACTAACGTTATATCAGGTCGGTTCGCAGAGACCGTTTTATCTGTTATTATTTGCATATCCCAGTACATCTTATGCGTTTCATTTTCAGCGATATCAGGTGGTTTACACTTGTAATAAGGTTCATTATTAATTATTATACCGTGTAATTTGCATATTTCTTTATATATAATCTTAGCCACATTATTATGTCTGTGTGTGTACTGCGTTTGTGCCAGCATGAGGCAACCCGCGAGTATATGATCTATGGTCTCCAAGTTTCCGTTACACTTTCTACAGTTTTCGTTTTCTATCCTTTCTTTTAATATTCTCTTCCTATATACACGAGTTTCCCATACACCATCTTGTAATGCTAACATGAAACCCTCTGTCTCTGGATAAATCGTACCAGCTGCTAGCCATTTGTGCGTGTTTACTCTATCAACTGAGTCTTTATTTATCGCTGCCCAGTATTTACCATGGAGGGGCTTTTCATTTAAGGCGTTGAGCATGTTCCTTTCGCTGTTATCGACTAATATCTGTATTTCATTTGTTACTTCCGGGGATGCCAGCTTTAATGGTGTATAATCATCATCACAGTCCATGAGTATCTTGTAAATCGTTTGTTCTACTGCCTTTGCATACCAATATTTTCTTAATCCTAGCAGTTGTTTATTGTGTAGGCTTTTAAGGCACATTATTCCTCTCCCTCCTTTCACTCGGGAGAGAGTCATACGTTCCACAGCAGTATGTGGGTGGTGCATTCTATGATCTGTTAAAGAGGTTCTTATTTTTCGTTGCATCTCTTCTAGCTCAGTATTATTCCATTTGACCACTCCAAAAGAATATGTGAGTGTTGGTACTACAAACGTGTTTATTGCTTTAACTATATATTTAGCTTGTATTCTAGTTGAAAGTATCAATTTTAATCGCTTTTGGAATATCTCTATTAATTTCTGTTTCATCTTTTTGTGTTGTATACCATGTTTTTCGACCATTCCTAGGTACTTATAGTATGCATCCGGTTCAACATGCTCTAGCTGTATGTTATCCGATAGTACTGTTGGCGGCGTGATTTCAACTTTCCCTTTAACTGTATTTATAATGGCGCATTTTTCTAATCCGAATTCCATGCTAACATCTTTGGACATCGAGCTGACAATTTCTAACAATGCCCTCAATTGCGTACTATTCTTAGCATAAAGTTTTAGGTCATCCATATAAAAGAGGTGATATTCTTTCAGTTTTAACGCGTACTTCATAGCCATATCGTGTTTCTTTTAAAGCTGCAGATATAGGGTTCATAGCCATTACAAACCAAAGTGGGCTAAATGCATCTCCTTGAAATATTCCACAGTGTATTGGTATTGTATTCGTTGCCATATGTTTGTCTCCCTGAGCAACCTGTAGCCGTGTATTCCACTGTTTCATACATCTTTTAAGTATAGCGATGAGTACTGGCGATACTTTATATATTTCTAGCACTTCTTCCAGCCAGCTGTGAGGGATTAGATCATATGCTTTCCTGTAGTCAATATAGGCGACGTTTAAATTTCTGTGATTTTTACGGGCTTGCTGGTGTATTATTGAATCGATCAGTAATTGTTCTTTACACCCCATTGCTCCCTTGCGTACTCCTTTCTGTTCCCAGTGTATTAGTTGATTGTGTTCCAGGTGGCTGTATACTCTGTTAGTTATTACTGCAGTAAATATTTTATAAATCGTTGGCAGACAGGTGATTGGTCTATTATTATTATTATTATTATTATTATTATTATTATTATTAATAAAAGAAAATTTACACTTTTTTGTTAAACATCTAACCTATTTATTTAATACATCCATTCAAGTCGGAAGATTTCCATCAGTCTTAAAATTTGGTATAATTACGCCTGTTTTTAAAAATGGTGATTGTTCTAATATTTCCAATTACCGACCTATATGCATTCTGTCCACCACAGCCAAAATATTTGAGAAATGTCTTAAGCGTAGAATGTTAAATTACTTACTGAATAATAACTTTTTTAGCAAAAATCAGTATGGTTTCCTGCCTGAACTTTGCACAGATGACGCACTTTTTAATCATATTTCCTTCATTGCATCCAAATTGGAAATGGGCAGTTCGGTTGCAGCAGTTTATTTAGACTTAAAAAAAGCATTTGACGTGGTTAATCATAACATCTTGCTAAGGAAATTATTTAATTGTGGCTTCCGTGGGATTATGCATGATTGGCTTAAATCTTATTTAACGAACAGACTGCAGTGCACTAAAATTAATAATATAAAAAGTGATTATGTAAAGCAAGTTTACGGTGTACCTCAGGGAAGCATATTGGGGCCTCTCCTATTTTTAATTTATATTAATGATTTATGTAATCTAGACGTTTATGGGAAAATATTTTGTTACGCAGACGATACCGTGCTAATGGTAAACTCCCGCAAACAAGATATTCTTCAGAGTCTTTTACAGGATGACTTGTATAAAATCAAAAACTGGTTGCACCATAATCAACTATTTATTAATCTAAATAAAACTAAATTAATTATTTATAGTCACATACCACAATTTAAATTTAATGATTTCAAAATTTTTTGGGAAAATAATGCTCCCCTGTATAGAGTGTATGAGATAAAATATTTAGGCGTTCAACTAGACTGTAAACTGTTTTGGGATAAACATCCAATTTATCTTGCACCGAAAATTAGAAAATTAAATTATATATTTTACTATCTAAGCAAATTTTTCAATACTATACATCTCCGTAAACTATATATTGCTTTATACCAACCCTTATTAAGCTACGGAATCATGCACTGGGGCAAAGCTGCTGACCACCATTTAAAACATTTGATTCAACTCCAAAAAAATGTTGTAAATCTACTTGGCAGAGATCTGGACACAGTTGTAGATTATAATATTATAAATCTTTCAAAACTCTATGAATTACAACTACTTATGTTCGTTCTTAAAAATAAAACAAAATTTAATATTTCGGTTATGCAAAGTATTACTAGATCAGCGGGCGAAGAATTAGCAGTATTACCGAATATTAACAAATACCACATCCGAAATCAATCTATATATATGGGTCCTAAACTTTTCAATTCTTTACCTTCCACTTTAAAAATACAACTAAAAAACTACAAAAAGCGTCGAAAAATTCTTTTATCATACTTACTACCTTAACAATAGCACAGATAAGGAAAAATAAAATTAGAAACGAGAGTAGAACTAAGGAAAGAAAGAAACAGATAAGACATGAAGAGGGAAAAGGAAAGGGAAAAACAAAAAAAAAAAAAAAAGCTCACCAAATTTTAACTTATTTAATTTTCAACTTACTACTTCTGTAATAGTAAGTACAGTTTTTGTATATACGTATTTAATTAGAGTGCACATATGTATAAGAATGTCTAAATGTATAAATGCATCTGATTGTATGTATGAGTGTGCATGTTACATATAATTGCAGTTTTTAATATTACTTTGTTTAAGAAACTTTTATTTTAGTTCAAAATTTTTTATTGTTTACATATTTTGTTTAAAAAATTTTTATTTTGGTTCAAAATTTTTTTTTTATTGTTTACATATTTTGTTTAAAAAACTTTCATTTTATTTTGTTCCAAAATTTTTTATTTTTTTGGTTGTTTTCAATAGCCATCGCTCGCGCAAACTTGCGCATAGATGGATTATATATAATAATAATAATAATAAAAACTTGAATTGAATTGAATTGAATTATTATTATTATTATTATCGTTATTATCATTACTATTACTGGTAGCAGACAACCTGATCTCTTTCGGCCAGGTAGCGGAACAGGTGAAAGGGGGTCTGCCGATTTACGCTTAGCGTTGGTATTGACGTCCATAATTAAGGGTAGATTGGGCGGTTTGTTTAATTTGGTGGAAGCAGGGAGGGAGGCCACCGAGCCACCCCCTCTAGATACGCTCATCTAACAGGTGGGGGAAAATAATAATAATAATAATATAAAGAAGAAAAAAAAACAGACGAATTGCAACAAAATTAGAACTTCTAAATCGACGAGAAACAAATGAAAACGAAAAATCGGACGGCCGAATAGATAAAGGAAATAAAAATGAACGATCTCACCGGATTATCAGCTGCGACGAAACCGAACAATAGAACACCGATAAGCAACGCGGCACAACGACTTTATCACTCATCTGATAAAAACTGTCAGGCCCTTCCGCTGCTCGTACAAGGTCACCAACAGCGTTTAGTCCTGTCCATTGTCGTACATTCTTCAGCCAGGAAGTTCTCCTTCTTCCCCTTCCGCGGCGTTCATCAATTTTCCCTTCAATTATCAGCTTAATTGGTTCGTATCTTTGACCTCTGATTAAATGTCCAAAATATTCGATTTTTCTTTTCTTGATTACCTGCGTTAATTATCTTTTAGCATCTGCCAGCTGCAATACTTTTTCGTTGGTCACCTTCTGTGTGCAGGGAATCTCCAGAGATCTTCTATGCAGCCACATTTCACATGCTTCCAGTTTTTTTTAACGTCTTTGTTGTCAATGTTGCTACTTCCACTTCATATAACGTAACATGTTATCATTCTCTGGCGTGCTTTTAAATTTAACGAGCGATATGTAAATACATTTTTCATTTTCAAGAAAGTAGTCTTGGCGCATCCAATTCTTCTCTTTATTTCTATTTCGGGGTTCAGAGATTCGGTTATGTAGCATCCTAAATATTTGTATTCCCGCGTTATTTCGATTTTTTGTCCATTGATCTGGAGAATTTAATACTGAGATATACGTTTTTTTTTTTTTTTTTTTTTTTTTTTATGGCCTGGCGGCTAAGTAGCTTACCATTTAATTTGTATGTAAAACTCAAATCATATTAAGTTATCAGTGAATTTTTTTTTTCCCTTACCATGAGCTGTGTGCAACTGCATAGATCATTATGGCATACGGAAATTACTAGAGTTTAAATGACTCGATCGATCTAATTTGTTTTAATATTTTTATGATGTTTAGTTTATTGGTTGTTGAAAGTCATCTTCAGAAGTGTATTCACCGTCTGGTGCAAGCGTGCCTAATTTTTTGATAATTCGCAAACAGCGGTTTTTACTCTTCTGACCCGTTAGGAAAAGCTTAAGAGATGGCAAAGTGTGCAATAAGCTATCCTTGTCGGTTGTCGCTTCTACAGCATAATTAATGAAGTCTGGTTTTGTAGCTATATTATTAATCAAAACATTAAATTCATTTTATTCTAATGAGAAAGGTCGCGGTTCAACATCAAACAGATATTTACACTTCCCGGTTAAGGTTATGGAAGGCGGGGGTGTTTGAAAAAGAGGCGGTTCATTTTTGGATATAGAGTCACCTATGTTTTCGGTTTAGTTTATGATTTCTTCTCCATTCGCTGCAGTAGACATTAGAGATATTTTAATCTGCGATTGTGTTGGGAAAGTTGGTTCTTCGTTACAAGTCGGGCTACTTGGTGTTGTACGATGTGGTCGCTTTTGTTTTGTATTTTGCTGATCGACTATTGTTTCCATGTGGACCTCAGGAGTTGTAATACTCAATTTCAGCTGTTTCACTTCGGTTAGTTTTATTACAGTTGGAACATACATGGTCCTCTATTTACAAGAAGATGCGATGGCTATGTTTATTATGCTTTATAAGGAAGAATTCTGGCAGATTAGAGCAGTTAATTTGTTTAATATACAGCTGTCTTCTCCAACTGATTATATGGCCAAATTCTTCATCGGATAGGTCAACTCGTAATATGGACACTGGAAATACTATTTTTAGGGATGGTATAGTTGGAAGGTATAGGATTAATTTGTTATTGGGGATAGTGGCCGATACGTTGGAGAGTATTAATTTGTTAGTTGGGTTTTTGATTCGTCGTGCTGCAACTATTTGGTTTCCCAAATTTATCTCGGCGCCGTTGGCCAAAAATGCGTCTGTTAATTCTTTGGTTTTGAGAAAAATTACAGTTCTATTTTTTGATATTCGAGAACCGGCAATGATGTTTAATGGTCCTCCGTCTAGGCCTTTTAGCGCAATAAAATAATCGCGGATATTTTGGCAGTTACCAGAGTTGTAGGTGTAATCTGTGTGTGCATGTGTGGCTTACCTGGTATGTGTTTATACTTACCTGGTTGGTCCTTTCGATCAGCGACAACAGTTGCATTAGATTTTGCGGGGGGAAACGGTTTGCCATCCTTCTTTCCGGACGGCGGAAGGGGGGACGAAGCATCATTTAATTTACTAAGTAAACTCTGAAAAGATAACGCGAAAACACAAGACAGTTCTCTATTGAAACGAATTAGTTAATGTAATGAAAAACATTTAGGTGTAAAAGAAATAACGCAAAACGTTTATTCAGAAAATTTTTTAATTTGAGTAATTTTTCTAGAATAAAACTTTGATGCCCTAATGAACAAAACAAAATGATTTCAGATGCATATACAAATATAATATTTTTGTTGTTAATTATTATTTTTTTTAATCTATTCTGCAGTTTAATGGGAAAAAAAATTTTTATAGCCAATTTAAAAAATGTTTTCGAAATGCGTTTTATCAATTGCTACAATTTTAAGTGTAGTACTACCAATTGCTTGCGATCCAGACTACAGCCCAATTCCGATACCAGATGATTTAAGTTTATTGGTAATTGTTTCAGATTTTATGAATAATTATTATTAAAGTATTGTAATTAATGGAATAATTATTTCGATTCCTTAATATAGAGAGATATATTTATAAGGCTAATGCAACCATAACAATTTTAAATTGATCAGTAATCGTAACTATGTATAATGAATATTTTTAGGGAACATTTCTAAAAATTTGTTAATAAAAATGTAGAGATTATTTTCTTCTAATTACTAAGAAAAAATCAATTTTAGGGTCCTCACTTTGGAATGCATTCTGATTGTTTATTCTTAAATTTTTCTAAACGTTCCGTGGTAAATTTGAAATTACTGCTAAAGTTAGTTTTGCTAATAATCTTTACACGGCAATCCTAATGAAAAATGCTATTCGAGTATGTAGCATAATACTTTACATGTTACGTACGAGTCACACAAGAACTCCAGAAATGTTACATAAGCTGGGTATAATGTCGAGTAATTTATGCGAATCCGGAGAGATTAGCTCAATTGAACACATTATTTGGCAATGTGAAATGTATAATGAGTATAGAGAAGATTTTAAAAAAAAAATATTACCTATCTACGGTAATTCCTCTAAGTCTCTCCTCTCTAAACTTGACGCGATCTAGAACTCTTGCCTCCGTTTGTGCATTTGAGCCTTGAAATCCTCCCCCATTCCCGCAGTTCTACCAGAGTTGGTTACCCAACCACTGTTTATTCCCCCCTTTTCAGCTTGGATATCGTTTCTTAATTAAACGGCTTCCCATCTCCTCGTCGAAACTTATTTCTTCCTATTTGTATATCAAAAACCGCTGGCATTTTTCTCCTCGTAAAATCCCAATCCTGTCACTCATTGCTATCCGTCTTTCTAATTTTTCTCTTGTTGTCCTTTCATGCAACACTCTCCCTTACTTCTTTCGTGACTTCAATAGCCTATGGCAGCCTATCAAATTTTCCTCTCTCCCACTTCGGGCGAATTCCTCCTCTCACAGTGCAGTCAACAATGAATTCCTCTTTTCTTGCTCACGTATTGATCATTACCAATGGTTCCAGGAGCGAGAACGGCGTGGGTGGTGCGTTTACTGCCCCGTCGCTTCGGCATTCTGAGGACTTCCGGCTTCCTTCCTTCTGCAATATTTTTTCGACCGAGTCGATCGCCATCCTTCAAGCTATCTCTTTTATTTCCTCTTTAAACGATCTTTCACAATTCCTCATTAATTCGGATTCTAAAGGCGTCCTTCAAGCCCTATCCTCTCCTCCTTCACATTCCTCTGATAGTATTATTCGCTCAATTCGTTCTTTTACCTCCACTCTGCAGTCATCCCGCTCTATTCTTTTTGATTTTTTATAGGTCCCCAGTCATTCCAGAATTGATGGCAATGACGCAGCCGATTCTTTGGCTCGTTCTGCTGGTAGCCTTGGTTCATTCTTCAACCATTTCCCTTCTTCAGATATCCTTTCTTTATCCACCTACAATCACGCCAGACTTTGGCGGCATATTTATCCCTCCCTCTTTTCTAATCGTCATTCGTATTACCATTTTATTCAGCTGATTCCTCGTTCCCTGTCTTGGTTCCATTCTATTCGTTTCAGTCGCCGCTCTTCTATTGTCTCCTTAATTCGTCTCCGCATCAATCATTCTCTCCTCTCCTTTTCTTGCTTTCGATTTGCTCTGTCACCTTCTCCTTATTGTTCGATTCACGATTGTGGTCCTCCTCGTATATGTGATGCTGATCACATTTTCTTCGAGTGTCCTGCTCTTCGTAACGAACGCTCCCGTTTATACAGTCAGCTCTTGTCACCCTACTCCCTATAACGCTTCCTTTATCCTCTCCTTTCCTTCATCTTCTATGGTGCCTACACTGTTGTCCTTTGTTGAGTCAATTTCGGACCGCCTGGCTATTAAGCTTTTGAGCTTAGCTTTTTAGGTTGTTGGGTCAATGCCGCTGGTGCACCTACAAAAAAAAAAAACAAAACAAAACCTTACCACAGATGGTGCGAGTATTAGATCAGGATCCTGCTTACATTTTGTAGCAATACATGAACCTCTGTAACATAATTGTATAAAATGTAATTTATTTTAATAATTTATAAATAATAATAATAACTTAATAAAACAATAAAAATAAATAAATAAATAAAAAAAAATGTGGAACGGCCAGATGGCGAAAGCTAGACACAGAGGGGGAGAGAAAGAAAAGAAAAACCTTACATGTTACACCAAATGGTGTATTTATTAGTGGGAATTATTAAAAATTCAGCTCTAAACACAGTTAATAAAAAACAATGTACATAATTTAGAGAACGTTAAGTTCCAATAGAATACTACTTGATGAATCTGATTCCAGTTGTTAAATATTTCAGAATTTTTTTTTTTTTTTTTGTGTTCGTCTACAAGGACATTGGCCCAAGAATAAAAGAAAAATGATGAAGAGACTCAGATCTTTACACGATCGGAGATAGTTGACAAAAAGGAATCAAGAGCCTAGACTACAGAAGGAGAAAGAAGGGAGAGAATGAACGAAGGACTGTATGGAGTGGGAATACCAATTTGTAAAAGGGAGGAGTAGAAAGCAGCTTGATCGGTTACAAGAGATGAACACCCGAAAATTATGTGATCGGGATCACACACAAATTGGATATTGGAGGGACGCAATGGACAGAACGGAGACGACACAAGAGAGTAATGGAAAAGCAATGAAGGAAACAAACTGGGCCCAAAGCGTAGTCGGCAGATCGCAGAGATGTTGGAGCGACGCATGGAAGGAAAGTCAAGAAACCAGTGGAAACGAAGAAGTGAAGGCTGAATAGACAAGAAAAAGGAATCCGAGTTGGAGAAAGAGGAGACGTAAAAATCGAACTATGGTTTGGAATGAGCAGCTGCAAAACTAATATTTAACTACCACATCAGATATTTACATGGTGAAATAAATAAAATTTTTCCTTTTTATAGAAGGCAAATATTGAAAAGCTAAAATATAGAACAAATCTAATATTATAGTGAAGCGTGCTGTGGTTCATTTATGATTACCACGTCAAAATTTTCGTTTCGAAAACAGAAAAAGCGACTGTCAAAATAAAATAATATCTAGAGAAATCTGTTTTTTGCCAATGAATTTATACATAGAGTGATATTCACAACTCTCACGTTAAAATATACTCAACGGATTTCTACTTAAAGAAATTGTACTGATATCTGAACTCAACATAATTAAAAATAATATTACAGGACACTAAAGGTCTTAACAATTTTTTTTAAATATTAATTTTTAAAATTAAATTAAAATATACAAACATATTGGGAATAATATGGATTCCAGGAAATAAGTTAGAATAATCATTACTAAAACCCAACAATATTACCCTACAGCAAAAAAATAATAGACAATTGAAACATAAATTTTTCGTCAATATTACGGAAAACTGGATTTGCGTTACCAGAATAAAATAAAAGGAAGTCTCTTAGGAAAGAAGAAGGTTGCATTTCATTACAAAAATTTAAATAAATGTGCAATCTCAGTACAAAAAATGAGCGCTTCATTCAACTCTGAAGCTCTAGTGAAAAATTTTCTGATGAGCAACAAAACAGTTATTATAAGTATAAAATAAAATAAATAAATATCCCTTATTAACAAACAAAATTAATATTAAATAATTTATTTAATAGAAAATTATTTAATGCTATTTTGTTTGTTTTTTTGTTTTTTTTTTATACCCTCCTTAGGTTTTCTACGAGAGAGTATTAGCCCAGCAAAATTGAATAGATGCATGGAACAGAATAGAAATTATATTTGTATTTTATCGACAATGGAATCAAGGAACACCTCTAGAACAGGAACAACTGAGAGAATAGGTAGAAAAAGAACGTAAGTGGTATTGAAAGGAGTAGGAAGACCAAGCTTTAAAAGATGATAATAAAGTAACTCGCGCTCGCAAGATAAACAAGAACACTCGAAGAGCACGTGATTCGCATCACAAGCATACTGGAAACCTTCAGGATCCAATGAACAAAAGGGAGATGCAGCCAAGGAAACGCGATTTAGAGAAGAAAGAAGGAGACTATGCGAGAAACGAAGGCGAGATAATTTAGCAATCATGGGCCGACGCAAACTGGAGAAATCGCAGAACCAAGGACGAGAAGAAGGAATAGGATTAATTAAGAGATAAAAGGAGTTAGGATTAGCGAAAAGAGAAACATAAACAGAGTGCCAAAGTCTAAGGTGGCAGGATTTAGTTGGAAGAAGAATATTGTGTGCTGGTACCCTACTGATTAAGGTATTTATTTACTTTATTTTATACATATTTACAAGCAGATATGGACTTATTTATGTTAATATTATAAACATGCTGTTTCAGTATTACAATTGTCTCTTAATATAAAAAAAGAGAAACTGAAATTTGAAATACAATTTATTATTTTTCTGTTTATATAAGATCTATGTACTGCCTTTAACTATTAACCCCAACAAAGCAACCATACCTCCATTTTAGCACAAAATAACACATGGCTCTCAAAATTTTATGCAAGGCAAACCGTTCATTAGTATTGACAAAAAATTACTTGTCAGGTGTTGTATGGTGAAACTATTTCCATAGTCAGTTTTAGGCAAATCTAGGTAAATTTCACTCTGGATGCTCATTGGCTAATAGAGCCCTAAAAACTATCCGAAAATAGACGCCAAATCCTACCGGAGCCACAAACACCTGCCATGCATCCCCTGTTCGCGCCATTGGAAAACCTTACAGATATATGAGGAAATCATTTTTGTAATGTTTAATCTGAAACATGATTTTATTTATTCTTAATATAAATCTATTTGCTAGTGTAGAAAAAAAATTGAATAAAACAAGACTGAGAAGGCTAAAAATCTAAGAAATCAATGAAAATATTCAAAACTCATTACTTTTTTTTTTTTTTTTTTTTTTTTTATGGAAATAAGTTTTGGGTCTCACTGAGCAAGTATGCCCGTTATGTGAGTGCCCAACCTCTTATTATCGTTTATTTGACATAAAAAATTTACATGTTATCATTCTTACATCTAACTACATCTTAAAACTAAGCTATTTTGCTAAGTACGTCTTATACAAAGTTGCACACATACCTAATGCCACATTTGTGCTGATTATCACATACATCCGCGAATATGCGAGAAAGGAATAGAATCGGATGATAATATAGTTAAACAGACCCCGCCTATCCCGAGAAGGGGAACAAGCGGGACCTCTCAAGTATCGCACCATTCCATCAACCACTTCGCTACTTCCTTCTTCCAAATACCAATTTTAGTTTCGTTAATTATATGTTTGGGAATCTTACACATCAACCTGATAAGCACCCCCTCATCGGTATTTCTAGGGTGAACATAATAAACATCATTTGGGTTCCTAGTTATCCTGTTTTTAGGTCTGGTGGGTAACTCTACGTTATTGAGTTTATATTCTAAAAGTCTATAATAATAAAACTGCATCTTTGGAGACATCTCACTATTAACCTTCCACCAGCTCGATGTCGCGTCACCTCGCTTCCAATGAGGCCGTATTATTTTCAGACATCTTTTCAGAATTTTACCTATCTTAATGATTTCCGTTTTTTTCGCCTCACCCCATATTTGTATCCCATATAATACTCTGGACATTATTATTGCATTAAAGTATAACCGTAAAGTTTCATACGAGAGTACCATCTTCATATAATGCAGGGATAGATTGTCTTTTTTTCGAAATCGTGTTTTTTATGTGATTATTCCATTTCAGCGAGTTATCAATAAGTATTCCTAGATATTTATAGACTGTTACATTCTCTAGGTAAGGACATGAGCATAAGAAATCACTGTTAAATCCATATCTTTCGTGTAAGCATTCATTGTTATATATACGGATTCGCGGGAGTTGACTCCTATCTTTTATGACATTTCGAATATGCAGTAGTTTCGATTTACTCCCGTTTATACACAGCTTCCTATCATGCGCCCATTTACTGAGATTATCAACATCTTGCTGCAGTAACTCTTCTGCCATTTCTAAGTTTTTATGCTCAATTAATAATACGATATCGTCGGCATATACATACACCTTTGCATTTTTGACATACGAGGATAATGAGTTCGTGTAAATAAGAAATAGAATCGGGGCTAATATTGTGCCCTGTCCTACTCCACAACGATTCATATTTTCCTTACTTGTATTACCTGCAATTTTTACTGTGCTCCTTCTGTTTTTCAAGTAATCTTTAAACCACCATAATTGTTTATTTACTATGCCCAATTCTTTTAGGTCTTTAATAAGCAGGTTGTGATCGACTAGGTCAAACGCTTTAGTCAGGTCAATAAAGGCAATTAAGAACTGATTTCCCCTCGATAGTCCTATATTTATCTCATTTACGAACGCTCTTAATAACGTTAGTGTCGATCTTTTTTCTCTAAATCCATATTGGTTTTCATAAAGCAGGCCGTTTTTTTCCAGATAATTTCTTAGGTGCTTCCCGATGTATTGTTCAAGTATTTTGGCTAACAGTGGCATTATTGTTATTGGGCGATAGTTCTCAATTTGACTTTGATTCCCCTTCTTATAGATCGGTCTAATAATACCTCTTTTGAGTTCGTCTGGAATGCACTCTTCCTTTATTGAGCGATTAATCATATGAGTTACAATAGGAGTAAACAACTTTACATTTCGCTTAATGTCTTTAACCCTAATTTGGTCCGATCCGGGTGCCTTGTGCTCTTTTAACTCATTAATTATTTCTTCTATTTGAACGCCATTTGCGGCTGGAATAAAGAATGAAGTCATTCTCGCCTTGTCGTCTGAAGTATTCGGTAGATGCATTTCGCAAGTATGCTTCTGTTCTTCCACAGAACTTACGAAATATTCGCTAAATTGTTCGGTTATTGTTTCACTATTCCCAAAATTCCTAGTGATGAAATCGTCTACTGTTTTTTTGTTCTTTTTGCTAAGAATATCATTAATTATTCCCCACGTTTTTTTGCTGTCACTGTTCGCCTTAACTATTTGCCTTTGGTAATACGTCTGCTTGGCGTTCCTTATTTCTGTTTTGACTAAATTACGATATTTTTTATATAGATTTTTGTATCTCGCGTTGGTTCTATTCCCTTTACTGAGTTTGAAATATTGATCTCTAATTTTAATGAAATTGATTATTTTCTGACTCATCCATTCATTTTTCGGGTTATATTTATTTCCTTTTTTCCCATCACCCACTTCCACTTTGCAATCCCTATAAATATTTTGCAGAGCTTCACAGAGACGATGGTAGGCGCCCTCCACTGTTACTGCATTACCTACTTCCTTTCAGTTAAAATTGACAATTTGATTCTGCAGCTTTTTTTCATCAAAAATATATTTCGGGGAACTTTTATGCAGTATTGTTTTACGGTCCACTAGACGAAATGCTCCTACTATAATGTAATGGTCCGATATTTTAGTGTTGACAATTCCTGACGTGATTTTAATCGTTTTAAATTTTAAAAACATGTTATCTATGCATGACTCAGTACTTCTATCTATCCGTTCTTCTTCTCTTGTGATTCCTCTTATTAGCTCCACACCTCCTGCCCCGTAAATTACATTTAGGTTCTCCGTCTGCGTATTGTGGGTAAGGAAATTGATATTAAAGTCTCCACATATCAGAAAATTTTGTTTAGTATTCCGATTTTTTAATATATCCGCGGTTTTTTTTATAAATTCACCTATATTTTTTTACTTGGTGACCGATAAATTGCAATTAAACGGATGTAATTACCAACACTCACCTCTATATCTGCCATCACTAGGTCCATGCTATCTCTATTTTTAATTTCTAAAATTTTACAATTAAAATTCTCATTTACAAATACCAATATACCTCCAAAAAAGCCTTTTGGTCTTTGCAACGCCATCTTAGTAAACCCCGCTATATTGTACAAATTTAATTCGAATTCGCTTATATTTATTTCTGTTAATACGATGACGCTTAACGGTGTGGCGTGAATGTAACTTAAAAACTCGTCCCAGTTACGCCGTACAGATCTTATGTTCAAGTGCAGCACGTGTAATATTTCAGGGTTTATTTTTAACGTGTTATCGGTGTTTAAAACCCTATTTATATTATCATTCCAACTTTTAATATTGCTGTAGTTTGTACAATTAATATTATTTCCGTACTGCATGAGAGTCGTCATATTTGAAAAGGACGCTTAATATCCGTTCTGCACATGTGCATTAATAGTTTCTGATATCAAGATAAGGAAGAAACGCTGTTACACATACACACCATTCTGAAAAATCTCGCAATCCGAGTTTCGCATATACTTTTCGCCGCTTTAAATCTATCGCAATAACGTTATCTACTTCATTATCGGTAAACTTAACGTGTTGTATTTGCACTAATTCTAATACTATATACACTAATATTAACATAGTATGCATCTCGTCCCACACATATACATCTACGACTATGTCTATGTATCTGCTGCACATCGAAGATCGTCTCTGTACATGCTGAAACAACGATTGATTATTGAATGCACTGACCTACCCTTCAAAGCACAAAAACAAGCAAACATGTCACAGTGCACGCTCGCACCACATACACCTCTGTCATCGCGCACCACTCTCTCAAACATACCACACCTTAAAGCTAAAAACCGTCGGCGGTAACGAAAGCACATAGAGCAAATGTCATATGCTACTTCATACACACTTCCGTATACAACAACAAAAATCTCGCCACGAATAACCTGCACCGCCACATACACTCACCCCAGATACTTCTTACTTCGCTCACTCGTGCTTACTGCCTCGTAAACTTCTCTCTCTATCTCCTCTTCTGCCGCCAAAACTTGTGTCATGCTCTCTACCGTTGCCAGCATAACCCACACACACCCCGAAAACTTCTTACTTCTCTCACTCGAGCTCACTGCCTCGAAAACTTCTCTCTCTATTTCCTCCTTTGCAGCCAAAACTTGTGTCACTCTCTCTACCGTTGCCAGCACTACCCCTGCCCGCCACCTTCTCACCACCTTACCGCCCACGTATATAAACGCATCAATTACAAATTCATACCATACCTCATACATACACTTATTTCGTAAATTAACTATCATGCACTATTTATTTATACAAACTTCCGACACATTTTAACAATTAATACAATTTATTGATGTCTTCTTCGTTCCGTATATTTAAAATACGTTCGTTCTCATTTTTCCTGGCGAAAATATTCCCACGCCTTGTCCATACGAATCTATAATTCAATGCCCTGGCCTTCACTTTCGTCTGCCACAACAAGTTTTTGTAGTACCTTGTCAAGTTCTCATTGATGAAGATTTGTAGTGAGCTCTCCTCGCTACCCGACATTTCCTTGTCAAAGATTTTCAAATTTTTTTTATTTTCCAGAAATAAATCCGCTATACGCCTTCCCGGCTTAACAATGATTGGCTTTGGCAGTTTCAGGTTCCTGCTGGGAATCCTGTGGCATGCTATTATGTCCTTCTTCTTTAGATCAATGTTTAGCTTCTTCGCTACTTTGATCGCCAGTTCTTCCACGTTTTCATCGGGCTTTTCTGAGACGCCATGAATCTCAACGTTTTCTCTCCTGCTATACTGCGCCAATTCATTTACTGTCGTTTTGAGCTCCGATATTTCTCTGTCTTTGTTTTTGATTTCGGCCGTTAACATGTTCACCTGATCCCTGAGGGCATTCGCCTCGCTCACCAGTGATCCATGCATCTGTACAAGCTCGTCATATTTCCCGGATATGAACTCTACACATTTTTTAACTTCTTTAAATTCCTTTCTGAGTTCCTGTATAGTACCCCGTTGCACATCTTCATGTTCTTCATATTCAGCTTGACTATACGCCATTTTTTTTACAGCCTTTCCTTTAGAAGTGTCATTACTGGATGTACTTACTCCACTAATTTGCCTTTTAAGCTTGGATGTTTGCCTTGTTTTTACTGACTTTGTTTTAGGCATTATCACAGCTTTGCTTATCAATGAATAATAATCTTATCTAAATAAAATAAAGAAAGTTCTTACTTGAATTGTTTCGCTGTTAAGTCGAATAAACGCATAAACACTAAACCAACCGTTATCACTGTTACAGAATCCATATTTTATAGAAATTTTTTGAAACGCATTTGGTCCATACATTTTCTTTCTGTAATCTTTCACTTTAAATTCATCGCTTCAATTAGCTGTTCACATCGGAGCATGAATAAAAATGTAATTCTGAAACAGGGTATGCTCAAACTTTACAGAGACTGCTGAGAACGTTCGAATATTAAAATATGGAAACCAGAATTTAATCATTAAATATGGGATAGTTCTGAAACGATTATTATTTTTTTTTTTTTTAATATGTTTTTATATTTTTAAAGGTATTTCATAGGTGAAAATATTTATATACTAAAAATTTAAAAAATATATATAAAGACAGACCATGTCACAAAAATTTCCTTCAAATTTGGTTTCCACGTTCTCTGAAAATTTTGAGTATTCCCTGCCTAAGAATTCCTTCTTTATTCGTGCTTTGATGTAAACAAATAACTGAAATTATAAATTTAAAATGAAAAAAAAATGTAACAATCGAACGCGTTTCAGAAATTTCCTTTAAAATTTAGATTCTAAGTGATAAGTTTCAAACATTTTCAGTGGCTTTGGGATTTTCAGCCCTCCTTATATTTTTCATCGATCTTATTTGATTCACACTCTGCTCTACATTAGCAAATAATTCTGTAGTAAATTTTTTTTTTTTTTTTTAATAGACCACCCCTTAAGAGAGTGACCTAAACTATTGAAATCTTAAATTTCTACTTAAATAATCAATACTCATAAACTATTAATATATAACATGTTGTGTAACTATTCAAGTGCATAATTCTCACTAATATTTAACAAAAATATTACTATTAATTAAGTGATTTACAAATAATTACATAACTAAATCTAAAAGATCGACTAATATCATTATTAATGTTAAGTAGTTGAACGGTCCCTTATTGTTTCTGATTCTTTAAGTGTTCTTCTAGCGCTATCTCCACCTTCCCTTTCTCCTTCCACTGATGCTATTATCCGTTCTATTCGTTCTCTTCTTCATGATCTATCCTCATCGACGTCTACCCAAACTGACTTTCTTTGGATTTCGGGACATTCAGGCATTGATGGAAATGTAGCCGTCGACCTCCTTGCTAAAGCTTCCGTTTCCAATGGGAATTTTATTAGTAGGGTTCCAGCACACAATATTCTTCTTCTAACTAAATCCTGCCACCTTAGACTTTGGCATTCTGTTTATGTATCTCTTTTCGCTAATCCTAATTCCTTTTATCTCTTGATTAATCCTGTTCCTCCTCCGCGTCCTTGGTTCTATGAGTTTCCCAGTTTACGTCGGCCCATAATTTCTAAATTATCTCGCCTTCGTTTCTCGCATAGTCTCCTTCTTTCTTCTCTAAATCGCGTTTCCTTGACTGAATCTCCCTTTTGTTCATTGGATCCTGAAGGTTTCCAGTATGCTTGTGATGCGAATCACGTACTATTCGAGTGCTCCGGTTTATCTCGCAAGCGTGAGTTACTTTATTATCATCTTTTAAAGCTTGGTCTTCCTGCTCCTTTCAACGCCTCTTATGTTCTTTCTCTACCTATTCTTTCTGTTGTTCCTGTCCTAGTGGTGTTCCTTGATTCCATTGTCGACAGAATAAAAATATAATTTCTATTCTATTCCATGTATCTATTCCTTTTTGCTGGGCTAATGCTCTTTGGTAACAAACCTAAGGGGGGGGGGGTAAAAAAAAAACGGTCTCTATATTTATATGACCACGCAGCCGGTTTTCATGTTGGAGTGCAGAATCATGAATGACATTGTCAACCAGCGTCACATCGAGATCACAATGGATATCCTCATTACGCTGAAACTAACAAGCGTTCATTGTTGTGCGAAGGTTGGATGATACTTTTGTTCGATCGAGAAATACATCCCCATAACTTGACTCCATATGTCTAAATTGGACGTAGGATTGCTAGATATAGAAAACGTTTATTACATAGACCAAGCAATGATTTTCTGCCAATTAGCTAGTACATCTGACTAAGCTTGAGCTTCAATTGTAACTTTTGGTGCTCGATATGTGTCTTCCACGTGAGCCGCGAATCGAGATTCAATCCAACATATTTCGTTGATCTGGACTGAGGTGTTTGGATACCATTAATACTAATCTGATGCTGTAAGTCAACTGGTTGAAGTGTATATGTAACGTGGTCTGCCTTCTGCTCATTGAGCTTTATCTTCGAATACACAATTCGGTCAAGATGATATTGGCGAACCATTGTCGCTTCGGCTTGTGTTTGTCCTGTTGGACAGTATCATCAGCGTAGGTTTCTGTAAAAATACCGCCTGAGAATGTAATATCAGAAGTATAGAAAGTATACAAGACAGGTCTAAGAATACTACCCTGTGGTACACTAGCTTGTATGGACTAAAGTGCAGTCTTTGCATCTTCATGCACAACACGGAATGTTCAGTTTTTTAGGTATGCCTGAAAAAGTTGGCAGAAGTTCTCGAGTAATATTGTGCTCAATTTATAAATTAAGCCTTCATACCAGACTCGATCGAATGCCTGGGCAACATCTAAAAATACAGTGATACAGTACAGTTTTTTTTTCAAATGCTTGCATAATGTATCTTGTTACACGATGTACTCGATCAATCGTTGAGTGGTAACTACAGAACCCAAATTGATAATTTGGAAGATTATTTGATATATATGGTTTAGTCGCTCTAAGAGCAACTTTTCATATAATTTGGCTAGCGATGGTAACAGCGAAATTGGTCTGTAATATGTAACCAATTCTGGTGGCTTGTCTGGTTTTTTCAGCATGACAATCTGCGCCGTTTTAAATATTGTAGTAACATGTTCAAGACCCAAGCAACTGTTAAACAAATACGAGTATGTTATGAACAGTACACCTTTCCGTGACAACTCTTTAAGTATTGCAGAAATAATTTCATCAATTCCTGCTGCTTCCTTGGGATTTATGCTTCTATCAATCATTTTAGCAACCTCTGTAGGAGACATGAACTTTATAGGTTGTTGTGGTTGATAAACTGGAGTTGTATCTACATATAATTGAGGTAGGTAGAAAAGGTCACTTCCAGAACTTTATTGTTTGTGGGTTTCATATCTTATTTTTTTGTTTTTTTGCAGAGGCAATTTTTAAGGAAATATAAATTTAAATAAATAAAGGAAATAATACTAATATGACTACACTGTGTTTTTCTCCTGTCTTCTTGAGTAAGAGTTTACCATCATGCTAACATATTCCACTCTAACTATATCCTTCTACCTGCTGAATCTTCACCATTATAAATCAAAAACCATACATCTCAACATTCAGCACGCCTCAAGGCAACTATGTGCTTTCTCTGTAGACACCAGTACAGGAATTTCCATTGCTCAGTAACAACATTTGTCCGGTATGGAGCTTTGGAGGAGGTTTAACCAGCCACTTATAATTTTGCTAACACATACTGAATTGCTTAGTGTATTTAGATGTTTTCATGTGTGTTGATAATGCGTCTACCACTACCTAACCTTTGTAATAATTTGCTAACTGGTACTAGTTATTTATGGCCATGTATGCTTTGAAAATATGATTTTTTTTGTTGACCAGACACCTTTAAAACTTTTCTAACCCCTACCAAATCTACTGTTGACTATCTACTTTTAAACTTTTTTAACCCCTACTAAATCCGCAGTTTTTGTATGTGTATGCTTTGGGGATGTGCCTCATTATATCTGTAACTAGCCAACGCTAATATAACTTGATAAGTCAACATAGAATATATTTTTGGACGCAGTCCAACAAATTCGCTAATTGGGGTGTCATTTAGTTCATCCTTAAATACACCAAGCTTCTTTTTATTTTCTAGTGAATAACATGGATCACTTTTTGGATAATCACTCGTATCAAAATACTGATCATTATTTTTAATATTTTTATAAAAATCAAATTTTTTGAATTTATAAATAAGTGAATCAGTATCACAATATAAAAGATTAATATTCTTATACATTTTTTACATTATGTTGTAATGAAAATCCGAACATTTTTAATTTGTTAATGTTTAAAATAGACATACCAATATGAATTGGTTATTAAATTTAATTGTTGAAGGATTTAAATGTACCGCAACCAAAAACAGTCGAGAAATGAATGTGAAAATATAAACTGCCGGAAGATAGAAGTAATGTCCCAATATAAATATTTGGGGGTAATGATGAACCAACACTTAAGATGGGACGTGTATAAACGGAATACGTTGAAAAGAAAATTAGGGCAACATTACCAGCATTATACACTTTAAAAAAATATTCAATAAACAAAACAATAAAAATGGTGTATCATGCGCTGGTGGAATTGAGAATCAGATATAGAATTCAGGCGTGGGGAATGGCTAGGAAAAGATACGTGAGGAAAATAAGTAAATTGAAAATAATATGCTTGAAATTAATATCAGCTAATAAATACAAGACTGAAGTGAAATGATTTTTTTTTTTTTTTTTTTTTTTTTTTTTTTTTTTTTTTACTTCTTCTGCCGATTCGTGCCTAGCCTATTTGGCTATCTGCGAATGGACTCAATGTATTCAGTTGAGTGGAGAATACATCCATTGATGTATTCAGCCCATCACTTATACTAGATCACGGATCCTAGTTCTTTCCAGTCTTCTTGTTATTGCATTGTCCGGAAGGGCAGCTACTAGCTCGTTACTATGTCCACAGAGGCGTAACGCATGACTACGAGCGCGTTGCTTTATAGCCTCATCGACAGTACAGACTCTTAGGTCTCGATGAATAGCCTCATTGGTAACATACCACGGCATTCTGTATATCAACCGTAGCGTTTTATTCTGGAATCGCTGTATCACATTTCTGTTTGACTTCTTTGCACAGCCCCAAATTGGTGCTGCATAAGTCCACGTAGGTTTAAGGATAGCATTGTATATTAAGACCCTATTAGCTAAGGAGAGGTTCGAATGATATCCTATTAGCCAATATAGCGATCTTAATTTAATATCAAGCTTATTCCTTAATTTCTGTACGTGTGTCCTCCAGCTTAAGGTACGGTCTAAGTGAACTCCTAGGTATCTGTCACTATTGCTTCTTGGTATAGTGTTACCACCCAGTGTTAGGTGGAGCTGGTGCTCAGCTCTCTTGGTAAATGATACATGACTACACTTTTCCAGGTTCACTTCGAGTTTCCACGTTTGAGCCCACTGTAGAACCGTATTCGCGCTTTTCTGTAGCTCAGCAACTGCAATATCAGCCCTCTTGTCTTGCGAAATTAGCATTGTGTCATCGGCAAATGTAGCCACTTCAATATTTCCTTCGGTGGGAAGGTCTGCTGCGTAGATATTATACAGAATCGGCCCTAATACACTACCCTGCGGAACGCCAGCCGTGATTGGATGCAGCTGAGAGTAGTCATCACTACATTTGACGCGAAATTTTCTGTTCGTTATGTACGACTTGATGAGTTGATAATACTGTATAGGGAATGCTGCTTTAAGTTTATATAGTAATCCTTTATGCCATATTTTGTCGAATGCTTTTGTGAAATCTATAAACAAGGCTTCGGTATATTTTTTGTTCTGAATACCTTCTTCAATTATTTCTGCAATTCTATGTATCTGTTGTTCAGTGGAGTGAGCGCTCCTGAAGCCAAACTGATGTTGTGGAATAATTTTTCTTTCTTCCATTATTTTGGTTAGCCTGACAGATATTATCTTTTCAAGTAATTTAGCAAGAGTAGATAACAGTGATATTGGACGGTAGGATGCCGGATGAGTACCATCTTTTCCAGGCTTCAGAATCATAATAATTTGGGAAAATTTCCATTGGGCTGGAAAGTATGACGTTCTCATAATAGCATTGTATATGTATGTTAGCAAGATTACAGATTTTTTTGGCAGTTCTTTTATCATCCTAGCTGTTATCATATCGAATCCAGGACTTTTTTTATTATTTAAATGTTTAATATGTTTCTTTACCTCTGTAGGAGAGAACATTCTAATTTTTGTATTATTTAGCTGTACTTCCGGGAATACTAGATTGGTGGTTATGTTGTCTGTTTTAAAAACGTTAGCCAAGTATTTAGCAAACGTGTCAGCCCTCTGCTTACTACTTCTTGCCCACTGTCCATCATTTTGCTTCAAGGGTGAGTTTCGTATTACCGGTCTGTTCATTCCTTTTGTTGCCTTCCAAAGGTTATATTCAGAATTTTTGGTTGGGGTTAACGTTGCTACATAGTTAGAGAATGATTCATCTTTTAATTCTTTTAGGGCGTATTTAACTCGCCTAGTTAATATATTTAATTGGTGTTTATTTTCTAATGTTCTATTCCTTTGCCATAGAGAACGCGCTTTCCTTTCCTGATTTATTAGCTCACGTATAATTTTTGGATAGCTGTGGGTCTGGACATTTGTTTCATGTGGAGTAGAGTTGGTGACGGCTGTCTGCAGTTGTTCAGTAAACTGCCTCACTGCGTGCTCGATTTGATCAGGCGTTTTTAATTTAATTGATAAATCAGTATCTTGTTGTAGGAGAACTTTATACCATTCCCAGTCAGTTTTCCTATTGTGTAGCAATCTTGTTTTTGCTGTGTGTTTTACCTCAGCACTTAGCGTGGCTATTATTGGCGAGTGATCGGAGAAAATTTGGTCATAGCTAGATTGTATTGATGTACAGTTAGGATGTATGCCTTTAATCAGAAACAGATCTAATAGATCAGGAGTACGATTAGTATCTGCAGGCCAGTAAGTCGGTTCGCCCGTTGAGAGAAATCTACATTTTTGTTCATTAGCTGCTTTGTATAGCTTTGTACCTCTTGTATTAGTTAACCGCGATCCATAATGTACATGTTTCGCATTGAAGTCACCACCAACTAAGAACTTAGGTCCTAGTTTTAGTATCAGGTCCTTGAACTTACTGACTTCTATCGTATGTCTCGGAGGGCAATATACTGCAGCTACGGCTAACTGGTTCCTTGGTTGTTCCACTATAATAACTGTGGCCTGTATTTCATCAGTTTGATATTTGTCCGTTTCATAATGCTTTATATTATCCCGTATAATTATCGCAGTACCCCCATGCGCATTGCCGGAAGGGTGTAGCGTGTAATAGCATACATAATTTGGAATATAAAAGTAGCTTTTATTAGTAAGTCTTGCCTCAGATATTAGAAGTATATCGATTTTTTCCTCTTTTAAATAGTATATTATTTCTTGGGTATGATTTAATAACCCGTTTGCGTTCCACTGTGCAACTCTTAGATACTGAGAGGTCATTTAACTAGTTTTGTTACAACTTGAGTTAGCATATTGACTATTACGTTATTTTGGTTTATCAGTTGCGTGAACATGTTTTCGAAACGAGTTACAAATGTATTTAAAAGAGTTGCTACATTTACACTATCAGCTGTTGTCTCATTCTGTGATGTAACTTGCGCGTATGATCTTCTATTTGCATATGCAGATCGGATTGCCTCGGATTCGACACACGGAGGAGCAGGTGGAGGTAGTTCACTAGATATATACTGGTCGATGCGTTTTTTTGATATTGTTTTATCCCTGAAGTTAGGATTTTTGTTCAATAGAGATTTATATACTTCGCATCCCTTGTAGTTCGCTGGATGGTTCCCTTCGCACAAGGCGCATGTAGCCGGTACATCACGTTTCCTAGTACAGAATCTTGAATCATGTCCCTCTCCACATTTTACGCACACAAAAGGACGATAGCAATAATTTTTTGTATGGCCATATTGCTGACATCTTATGCATTGAGGAATTATATTAGTTTTCCTTGGAGCTTCGACTTGAATTTTAACATTAAGTAGATATTTCAGTTGATATATGTCTTTGTTATTTTCCGCTGGTTCTAATTCAACCGTGAATAGTGGTAATGGTTCTTTCGATATCCTATGTCTAATATTTATAGCATTTCTGACCTGGTGGCCATAATTGGCTAGGTCTTGTGTAATATCATCGATGCTTATAGAGTGGTGCAGGCCTCTAATTATTACTTTGTACGCCCTTTCATTTTTTGGTTGATGAGTATATCTAAATACATTTTTATCATTAAGATGCTTACATAATTTACGATAGGAGTCTATATCCTTTGTTATTATTTTTACTTTATTATTCGTTAAAGTTTTGGTTTCAAATTGTTCTGTAGTCAAAACATTTTTTATTTCAGCCAACATAGCACTGAAGTTAACTACCCCCTCGACGTATACAGGCGGAGGTTTTTGCAAATTTTTAACAAATGAGTTTTGCTGTTTATCAGGGACCGTAACGTCCATATCAGCATTGTTTGTAGTTTGTAGTGGGCTGAATCTATTTCTAGTACTTATTTTATTTGCGATTTCCCAGCTATTGCCGGAAGAATTGCTTGTTTTCGATCTTTTTCTTTTTAATTTAATCACTTGCCAGGTGTTCGCATTTTGAGTATTTGTCGTATTAGAGTAATTATGAATTAAATCGGAGTTTAAAAGCGTTTCCGATGTGTTGCTATTTGTTGCGTTTTCGTTTAAAGAACGATTGCATAATTGTGATGTAATAATATCATTTGTATCGATCGTATAAAAAGGAACGGACTCACCATTGTTAATTTCGGCTTCATTGTTAGCGTTAGAATTATCTGTCGACCGATTATTATCTGCTTGATTTAATTGACTTAATTGCCGGCGAGCGGGTATCGGCGACCTGGTAGTCATGGTAGAGGAGTACGCACGCGCGCGCGCGCGAGGGGAAAAATATCACGTTGTCTATCGAGCCGCTAGCGGTAGCGGTTGTATATACGCGCCACTGATAAGGAAATAGACAGAGATAGCTGCGAAAAGTTACGTTAGTAGGTACTATCTCAAAATGAACGCAGAGAATAAACACAAATAATTTTGCACAATCTAATGATTAAAAAAGAAGACGTACTGAGCGTTAGAGGCATGTCTTTATTTATAAAGATCTGGGAGTACATAATGACAGTTAAAGAAATAGAACTGGAGGAAAGGAAAAAATAGAATACGAGCTGAGGAAAAACTATTTGTACAAACTGCTGTTAGCTAAAACAAAGATGGGGAAGCAAACAGACAGATACGTTATAATTCAGTTGTTAGATAAAATGCCTAAAGAAATAATAGAGGAGGAAGAAATTGGGTTGAAAAAAAAAAGGAAAATAAGGGAATGGTTGCAGAAAGAGGGAAATATAGGAATAATAAAAAAAGTAAAGTGAGTTCCAGACCCTTAATTGGGTTTGTAAAGTTAAATAAGAGAAAAGAGTACAGAAATAGTGACAAACAAAAGTGAAAACCAAGGGGAAGAAAAAGGGACAAAAAAATAGAAAATAAATAAATAAAATAAAATAAATAATAAGAAATAAGGAAAAATAGAGTAAGTTTGTAATAAAATATTTGCGCGGCGACAAGATTGTATAGCGTATAAGTAATATAGTGTAAAAATTATTAGATGTAATAAAAACTCGTTAACAACCGTTTAGTTTGACGGCAAAATGTGTAAATAGTGATTAATACATATATATATACATTTTTTAAAAAAAATAATGATAATAATTGTTTTAAAACTGTTCTATATTCTATGACATAGTCACAATTTATCATCCTCAACTCTTCGCAAACCACAATATTCCTACTACCTCCAGCTTTGTAAGCTCTCTCTCTCTAATCTTCTGTCTGACCAATTCCTTTCGTCTTCCTGAAGCCACTAATGTTTATTTTTCAGTCTCTATTATCTCATCCTTTCGTATAGTGCTATGGTCATCACATGTCCTGAACCCATGTCCAGAGACCCGTACACTTTTTCTATCCTTACGTGCTCCTCCAAGCGACAACAATCTCTCATTATCAAATTCATGAGCGTAGTTTATATATCGCTTTCAAAATGTTATGGTCATCACATGTCTGAATCCATATCCAGAGACTCGTACACTTGTGTTATCTTTATGTGTTCCTCTAAGCAACAACAATCTCCCATGATCAAATTCATGAGCGCAGTTTATATATCAACATTTAGTTTCGTCCCCGAGGTTAAAACCAATCCAATCAAAATTAATAATATTAATACGTATGTGACGCAATTTCTTACTGGACATGGTAGATTTCAAAGTTATCTGCTCCGTTTCCATCTAGCAGACACCGATTTGTGTTCCTGTGGAGATGCTCCTGAAACTGTCACCCATATCGTTAATGAGTGCGCCAAATGGAAATTCTTGTTTAAAGACGTAAATTGTTTTCCATTAAACAACGATAATTTATCAAAATTCCTGCACGCGGCGAATTTTATCATGGCTTCCAAATATTCGGATGTTGAAGATTTTTCATTTAATGTATAATTTTATTTTAATTTTTATATTGGTTAATTTTTGTCTCTTTCATTTTCTTTTTATTGTTTCCAATCCATGAGGTGTTCATTCAACTGAGATACTCATGGCTATGTTTCAAATACTATGTGTTTATGTTATTATTCACCAAATAAATAAATAAAAAAAAAAAAAAAAAAAAAAATATCGCTTTCAAAGTGTTATAGTTATTACATGACTAAACCATGGCTAGTGAACCGTACACTTCCTCTTTATTTATCTTTAAACATAAGGTTTCTTTCTTCTATATTCCAATTACTTTAATTTTCTCCATGCTAGTTGTTTTCCTTCAAAACTGCTTCCCCTCTGCTTACTCTTCTTCCCCTTCCAGTATTTATCGCTGGTACAATGCTTCAAAAATGTAAAATCTTACAATGGAACTGTCGAAGCATCAGGGCTAATAAAAACGCCTTTGTGAATCTATTGCAGCAGCACAAAATCAGCGCGGCGTTAATCTCAGAAACCTGGCTTAAAAATAGTATCGATTTTAAAATCAGAGGATATAATATTGTCCGGTCAGATCGCGAAGACGGATATGCAGGAGACGCTATCCTAATTAGGAACGGCATTGCTTTTCTCTCCCATAGCTTTCTTCTTCCTATGTTCGTTAATACACATGAACCGAATTTAGTCATAATTTCCATTCCTAGCTTACTTCCTGATCCTATAAACTTAGTCTCTATTTATGTTCCACCAAATTTTGATCTTAAGAATTTCCTCTTCTCTGCCCTTTTCAATTCTATTTCAAACCCATTCATAATCGGTGGCGATTGGAATTTTCATTTTCCTCTATGAGGTTGTGCCAAACACAATCCAAATGGACCAATTCTCGAGGACATAATCTCACTTAACAATCTCACCATCCTTAACGACGACTCTTCAATATATTTTAAAAGTTCATCAATAGCCAGTTCTCTTGACTTATCCTTTGTTTCTCCTAATATTAGTCTTCGCTGCTCCTGGGAAACTTTAAGTGGCACCTTTGGAAGCGATCATGTACCTATAATTATTTCCATCAGCAATCCCTCTCTTCAGAAATCCTTCAGACCTTTATATGCTCATTTATAGTATCTTCCAAAAATTGATTGGGCTAAATTTCGCTCTCTAGTTGATTCTTCTATAACACACATCCAATCCAGTTCAAGTCCAATCCACCAATACAGTTCATTTTCTAATGTTATTCTTTCAGCACTTTCCCTGTTATCTCCTCCAGTTCATACTTCTCCGAGGAAGAAACATCGCAATACCTCTTCTTTATGGTGGAATAACGATTGTAAAATAACTCGTGACCAATGTATGACATCCTGTAACATCTTTCGCTCTTGTCTATCTTTGTCTAATTTTCTCACTCATAAAATGGCTAACGCGAGAGCCAGGTATATTTACAAAACTGCCAAGAAAAATTCCTGGAAAAAATTCTGCTCATCTTTTCCCCGAACCGCTTCTCCGTCTAATGTCTGGGAAATGGCTAAATCGTTTAGAGACCTACAGTACAACTGCTCATCTGACCCCGATCTCTCTAAAGACCAACTTGTCTCGTTTTAACAAAGTCTCAGCCATTCCTACTACATACACTATTGATCCATATTGCATAACTTGCGCCTTGAAAATTAGCAAGCTTCGCGATTCTTTAAACAAATCCTCCAACTCTGCTCCTGGTACTGATCGTATCTCTTTCCTAATCCCTAAAAATCTTTCTGATTCTTCCCTCAACACCTTTATCAATATTTTTAACTTCTTTATAAATTCAGGTTATGTCCCAGAATCCTGGGATTCCCTTATTATCATTCCTGCTGAACAGACAACTTGTTTGGTGGCTGGAGCGTAACCTGCTTCCTAATAATATGTTTGGCTTTCGTCCGGGATTAGATCCTCCTTATTCCATTAGTCTTCTCCTTGCTGATATCTATAAATCTTTCATAAACAAAAATTACACTATTGTCTCCTTCGTTGATGTCTCCAATGCGTTTAATAACGTGCACTTCTCTACGCTGCAGAACAAGATGCTCTCCATTAACATGCGTCCACAGTTTACCTCACTTATTGTTAACCTTTTTCAAAATAAACCCATCCACCATCTACTCCTGTCTACTCCACTTCACGGAAAGTATTTCAGGGTCTACCGCAGGACTCCTGCCTTAGCTCTACCCTTTTTAATATTTATATCTCCAACATAGCTCGCCTTCCTCTTAAATCATCTTCCCTATAATTTGCAGACGATATCGTTCTCTATTCCACTTCTAAATCCATTTCAGAAGGTAATTCTGACCTCAACGATTCTCTGATTTCTTCAGAAGCCGCCCTTTCCAATATTTGTCTTCCCATCTCTCCGGCCAAGTCTTCATGTGTTGTTTCTACTTTTCGTCCTTACAATCCATCTTCAATAATCCTGTCCGTAAAAAACTTCGCTATCGACCTTGTCTCATCCTTCTGCTTCCTAGGCATCTTGCTAACAGCCGTCTTACTTTTCAGGAATATATAAAACATTTATTCAAATTTATTTCTAAAAGGCTAAACCTACTCAAAGCTCTTTTCCCATGCCGTTAGGGGGGGGGGGGGGGTCCTTGTATTCTTATTGTCCTGTATACATCTATTATCCGTTTGAAGTTTGATTATTGGTCCTTCTTGTACGGTAGTGCTTCCTACACAATTCTTTCCAAATTAGATCGTGTGCAGAACCTTTGTCTCCGCCTCTACCTTGGAGCTTTAAAGTCGTCTCCCATTGCCGCAGTTCTTTCAGAAACCAGTGTGGTTCCTCTATATGGGGCATTTCACACCAAATGTCCCAGCATTTTTAATATTTTTTTAAATACTCTAGATCGAAAGAGGAGGGTTTTTTACATCGATATAGCAATTTTCAGAGCGTGTTTTTTTTTTTCTTTTATGAGATATTGAACGCCAAAATCGCTGCGGCGTAGCGTGACACGCAGCACAGTGTATTTTCTATCAATAATGTTTACTGAATAACTAATTCTACTACACATAAGTATATATTATTTATTTATACGTTGAAACATTCTTTGTACATTTCTGCAATATAATTACATAATGTATATTTACATAAGTATCACAGAAATTTATTTATTTGTTTTCTTCGTTTTTAAAATTTTGTTTCTGTTTGTAGATAATTTTTTTTACATCGGGAATAAATGAACCTGATTTATGTTTATAAATTTCAGTTCTACAATTATTAAAAATTTTTGCTGTTTCTAGTATCGATGGATATTCTTCTTTTTAAATGTGAAAAAGTTAAACAACTGTTTCGCCGAGTTAATAGGATGATTACCTTTACCAAACGGGTTAATGCATCTTGAGTGAAAAACCGATTATAGCGTTAGATAAAAAAATAACAAATAATCTATAATAATAAAGTTAGTTAATTAAAGCCAAATAAATTAACTTCCGAAGTTATACTATAAGCTCAAGTTTTTCGATGTTCATAAAGTACTTGTTATTCAGCACAATCACAACGATGGTAATCCATAACGAAATAAACGTAAGCTAACCATAATCCAAACTCGACGTCAAATATATTTTGGAAAAACTCAATAAACATTTTGCGTTACGCTGCACCACGACCCACCGCGGCGGTTCGTCTTTATTTTGGCGTCCAATATCTCGTAAAAGAAAAAAAACACACTTCGAAAATTTCTATATCGACGTAAAAAACCCTCCTCTTTCGATCTAGAGTATATAAAAAAAATATTAAAAATGCCCTTTTAAAGATATAACACGTTTTGTGTTTTTTTGAGGTTAAAACGGCACATTTTCCAAAAAGGGCGAATGATTTCATTGGAAAGCTGAGGAAAAAATACATCGAAAACGTGTTGTTGTTATTTTTTGTGTATGATCCTTTTTTTTTTTCTTTTTTTTTTTTTAATGGGTTCGTCGACATGGACATTGTCCCAAGAACAGTGAAATAGAGAGAAAAGAGAGACTCAGATCCTTACACGATCAGAGATAGCTTACAGAAAAGAATTGAGAGCTAGAATAACCGAAGGAGAAGGAAGGGAGAGAATGAATGAAGCACAGTATGGAGCGGGAATGCCGTTTTGTAAGAGGAAGGAATAAAAAGAAGCCTGTTCAGTTGAAAGCGACGAACAACTGAACATTAAATGATCGGGATCAGAAATACATTGATTGCCGGGAGGGTGCAATGGACAATAAGGAGAAGACACGAGAGAATAACGGAACAATGAGGAAGGGAGCAAACTATGCCCAAAACGCAAGCGGCAAATCGCAGAGAGATTAGAACGGCGCATAGAAGGAAAGTTAATAAACCATGGAAAACGTGGAAGGGAAGGTTGAATATACAAGAAAAGGGAGTTCGGGTTGGGGAATGAGGAGACGTAGGAGTCAGACCACAGTTTGGAATGAGCAGCTGCAGACAGAAGGGAAATATTAGAAGCTGAGAAGGCAGGAAGAAACCTACCAGAAGAGGAAGATAATCGAGCGAATGAGTCAACCAACTCATTTCCCTCGATTCCGGAATGACCAGGAATCCAAAGGAAATCCGTTTGGATAAAGTGGGAAAGGAAAAGATCGTGAATTAAGGAACGAATAAGGAGAATGATACAGTCGGTAGGGTGAGAAGGGAGAGGAGATGTGATAGACTGCAACACGCTTTGAGCGTCCGACAGGATAAGGAGATTGCTAGAAGCCGGAGAAGTTTTGATAAAAAGGAGGGCACGCAGAATAGCCGAAGACTCAGCATAAAAGATTGAACAAAAGGAGGGAAGTTTAAAGGACTCGAAGTAATTGAGAGGAGGACAGAAGAAGGCTGCACCAACACCATTGGGTCCCTTGGAGCCATCAGTGAAGATCAAAAAATGGTTGGGGAAAAAAGAGCGAAGATTCTGTTGGAATTCTGATCTAACAACGTGATGAAGAAGAGGTTTGGGAGGAACAGGTGAATAAAAGCAGTTAATAGGATGAAGCAGAGAGGAAAAATTGAAGGAGAAATAAGGGAGTTTATCGTAAGAGTAGATATACGGAAAAAACTGTATAAGGCGGCCAGCGATAAGAGATAGAATAGGAGTCTTGTTAGCAGAAAAGCGCCAAGAACGCAATATGTAGGAATAAGAAGGAATGAGAGAGCAAGAGGAAATAGGCAACCGTTTGATGAGGAAACGATAACCCAAGAGGGAGCGTCTAAGGAAAAGGGGAGGAATGTGACACTCTGCGTGCAGAGCTGGGATAGGAGTAGACTTCCGGGTGTATGATTCTTAGTAGCGTAATCATCAGTTGAAAAGTAAGCGTTTCGGCGCTCGAGCGACGCGCTGGAACATTTGACGTGAAATGCCCCATATATTCGTCGGTCTTATCTTGGCTATCGTTTCTTGACTAAGCGCCTTCCTATTTCTTCGTCCAATCTCATTAACTCTTATATTTCCATACTACACAATTGGCGCTTCTCTCCTAGGAAAATCCCTATTCTTTCTTATATATCCAACGACTTAATCAATTCACGCTCCTTACATTTCCTCTTATAACAAACTCCCTTACTTCACGCTTAATTACTCCAATTTTCTGTATACGCCTAAGATAAACTCTTTTTCCGCCTTCCACAAAAACCTGTCGACTCATGTAGTCCGACAGAAATATAACCACGTCATGCAATCATTTCCTTTCCATACTGTTATCTTTACTGATGACTCCAAAACAACGGACGGTACGGAAGCTGCCTTTTTGGTACCATCATTCAACTATTTTGAATCTTATAAACTGTCTTCTTTCTGTTTCATATTTACCGCAGAGTACTCTGCTTTCCTTCGTGCTATCCAATGCATTTCTTACAACAACGGTTCCAATAAATTTCTTATTGTCTCGGATTTTAAAGGTGTTCTACTGTCTACCACCTCTTCTCTTCTTCGTCATTCCTCAAATTTCATAATTCTCCTGATTCGTTCTCTTGTCACTAGATTGTATAGCATTCGTTCCATTCAGATCAATTTCTTATGGTCCCCCAGTCATGTTGGCATTGAGGGCAATGAATTGGTTGATTCATTAGCTTGATCTGCTGTTCAGACTGATGAATTCCTATCCAAATTTTCTTCTTGCAATCTTAATTCCAGGAATTTCCACCGTAGGCGATGGCACGATATTTATCCTTTTTTATTCTCGAATCCTGAATCCTTCTATCTTCTTATCCAAACCCATCCTCCTCCGCACCCTTGGTACTATGACTTCCCTCATCTCTCGCGCTTTATTATCTCTTCCATTTGTAGGCTTCGCCTAGATTATGATCGTCTTCCGGCATTCTCTTTTCGCTTTTCTATGTCCTCTTCTTCTTTTTGTTCCTTCCATCCGAATGATTCTAATCTACTCTGCGGCACAAATCACATCTTCTTTGAATGCGCGTGTTTATCTATAGAATGCTCTCACCTCTATAGTCAACTCTTGAAACTCGGTTTGTCTACTCCATACAGTACTTCTTTTATTCTTTCAATTCCTATTATAGCGTCCTTCATTGCTTCTGTCTCCAATAATACTCAATTCTAATTGGTCTCTCCTTTTCTTTTACTAACATAATCTAATGTTGGTTAATGCCCTCGACAAAAAAAAAAATAAAGAAACTTTTTAGATTACAGCTGTCGTGTAAAATTTTAAGTTATATCACTGATTTTTAATTATTACTTAGAATATCGAGAACTGGAGTGTATGGTTTCTATCATCAAAATTTAACAGACCGAAAATCGGTGGAATAAGATTATGTTCTCCATCGAGTAAGTCCCCATTATACTCTTGTTACTTTAAATAAAACATACGCACATGCACACATGTGCGATTACACACGCATAAATATACACAATATTATTTGTAATTTCGAATGTTATATTTTTGTAAACGGCGTTAAATTTTAACGTATTTTCACATCACATGACCACTCTAAGTCAGTTAATTTTATTTTTTATTACATCTCCTTTTTAATCAATTTTTTCAAAATCAAATTAACAATTTAATGTACATTTCATTAGGAAATACTTTTTTAGGAATCAAGCATACAGTAATATAAATGTGTATTTTTTTTAAATTTTTTTTAATGATAAACATTCGTCAAATTACATTTACTAACAGAAAAGTCCCATGCTCTACGCTCAGTATTTATGATTACATAATTCCCCAGGACAAACGTCTCAATTGGGGTCATTCTACCACCTAAACGAGGAAAAACGTTATTAACACTAGGAAGAAAATCAGCTCTGAAATTAAATATCAAACAACACCGTACTTAACGATGATAACCTTCGTTTGTATGGAACAGCTTCCAAATCTAACTTGACGAAGATTCAAAGAGAACAATCGAAAACACTTCGCATCATAACATCCACACCGAAATATGTTTCAAACATAATGCTACATTCAGATCTACACGTACCATTCCTCACTGATGCCTATATAAAACAATACAAACGGTTTCTCAAGAAATTAAAGTTTAGTTCAAACCCAAACATTAGTCGCATGAATACGCCAACTATTCCAGGAAATCCGTTTAGACGTCCTAGGCATAGAAAATGGTGTCGTAATACTCTATGTATTACTTAGATTACGTTGCACTCTATAAATTAAACTTCACTGTTTTCCATAGCATTTAATTTATTCTTTAATATGGTTATTACCGCCTGGTCTGATTATTAATATCAATCCAGCACCTCATTGCAGTTCCTAAGTTAAACTTTCTGTTCTTTACCTTTCTTCTCTTGCCTTTTTTTTTTTTTTTTTTTTTTTTTTTAATTGGGTTCGTCAACTGAGGACCTTCACCCAGAAACAATTAAGGGAAAACGAAAGTTATATAGTGAGGCGATCAGCTATCGCTAATAAGAAGGAAACAATGGAGGGGATAATAAGTGTAGAAGGAAAAGACAGGATATAACGAGCACAAAAAGGAGCAGGAAGCCCCAGCCCAAGCAAGTGGGAATATAGAGCCGAGCGCTCCACCGAAAGAGCAGAGCACTCAAAGAACACGTGATCGGTGTCACAAACAACCGCGTCATTTGAGTGGAGCGGACAACCTGGGGAAGAGGACAACGAGAGGCGAAAGCGTGAGGAAGGTAGCAAGGAATGGTTTAAGCGCAAACGCACAATGGAGACAACAACAGAGCGAGGAAGTGAAGGAAACAGAAGGAACCAAGGATTTAAAGGAAGATTAGGCTGAACGGACAGATAAAAAGAGCGACAATTAGAAAAGGAGGAAGGGTACATACATATTCGACCAAAATCTAAGATGGAAATATTTACACAAAGGCAAGAGATTAGAGGATGGGATTGCCTTTCCTTATCTTTCCCTACATTATTTCTACCGTGATGTATCGGCGTAATGGATATAAAAAAAGAAAAAAAAAGTTTAAAACTTGAACTATCAGTGTGATAATTTTTAGATTTATTAATTTTCACAGTTATTCATTATTTATTCCAACACGCAATTACAGTTTTATTGTTTTAAATTATTTTCAGATTACTGCGAACATGCATGTGGTTCATCAAGTGTGGTTGTGGGTGTTGATGATGATTCATACAATGAAATAGTCTTTTTAACTGAGATCAAAAAGTAAGATGTTTCTTGTTTAGTAAAACTCTGTTAATAAAAACGGATGATTCATTGTGGGTTAAAAATAATTTATTGAAATGAAAATGTCCATCATACATAGGTTGTTCAATAAGTAATTCCTCCACCGCTAGATCTCAGCACTGCGAACAGCTGCAGTGTCGCGCATGTGTTCACTGGAAAAAGGGAGGAATCTAGTTTCTAGTGATGTGTTTTCGAAGGCTTACGTGTGTTCTCGCGTTAAATATGGCAGCAAACGTAAAACGAAGTAGTGAGCATCGGTATAAGCAGAAGGCAGTCATCGAGTTTTTAACCTGTGAAGGACTTCAACCAAAGGCCATTCACGACCGTTTAAAGGTTATTTATGGTGAATTCGTGATGGACATTAGTGCTGTGCGCAATTGGGCTCGTGAAGTGAAGAAAGATTGGATACCATTATTCGACAGGGATCGTCCGGGTCGTCCGGAACTGCCAAACACAGGTAAATTGCGTAGAAAAATCGATAAAACAATTCATTCAACAGCGACGGGTCACTCGGCGACAATTGTCAAACCAGTTTGGTATCGCAGTTGGGACTGCGAATAAGTTTGTGAGAAACCTCGAGTATCGGAGGTTGTGCGCAAAGTGGGTGCCCAAGTTCTTAACGAATGAAATGAAGGCAAAGAGGAAAGCTGCCGCTGAGGAACTGTTATCGCGCTACTTCGCAGAAGGCGAGAATTTTCTTCAGAATTTAGTCACAGGGGATGACAACTGGATCAGTTATTACGATCCAGAACTACCGTCAACATCAAAAGAATATAGGCATAGCGACTCACCGCGACCAAAAAAAGTGCGCAGCGAAAGATCCACCCGTAAGCTAGTGATATGGAAAGAGTTGCGCATCGGGAATTCATGCTGCCAGGCAAGCGGATAAATTCAGATTCATACTGTGTCGCACTGAGGTCCTTGAAACGACGAATGAGACGTGTGCGACCG
Source organism: Icerya purchasi (assembly GCA_039619475.1). Lineage (NCBI taxonomy): Eukaryota > Metazoa > Arthropoda > Insecta > Hemiptera > Monophlebidae > Icerya > Icerya purchasi. The sequence goes on from CM077116.1 coordinate 388,834,394, forward strand.
AATAGACAGCTGTTCCTATTGCAACAGGACAACGCACGCCCTCACACTAGTGCCCAGACTACCGCACGTCTGGCGGCACTTGGCTTCAAAGTTGTTGTACACCCGCCGTACAGCCCTGATCTCGTTCCTAGCGACTATTACCTCTTTAAGCACACGAAGAGACATCTAAAGGGTATTCGCTTTACATCAGATGATGAATTACAGACCGCTACGTCCGCTTGGCTGCGCGAACAACCACAAGAATTCTACGAGAAAGGGATTAGAAAACTTATTTCATGTTGGCAGCGTTGTATTGAATTAAACGACGATTATGTGGAAGATTATCGTTTGCAATTTGTAGAAAATAAAATTTCCTATATTTTAAAATCAAAATCAGCGCATAATCATACCGGATCCAATTTATATATTTTATAACATACACTTCTGAAAGTTTCAAAAAGATCTGCAAGTAGAAGTACATCAGTCTTCTTTCACCAAGTGTTTGCACATTTAATGTCTTCCACACATTCAATGCATGTGAGTACTCCACTTCTTGAATCTCCGATTTTGTCAGTGAATTATCGAAATACTCCATTGCAGGCAGTCTTGTTTCTTTTTGAAGGAGCCGAGTTATTAACAGAGCCATCTCTCATAATTGCACATTTAACAGAGCATCTTCTTCACTCATATCTCTCGAGCATTTTATTAAAATTAATTTATTACCACAGCAGTAAAATACAATAGTTGAGTAAAGATTTCAAATTTGAGAAAAAAATCAGCTGTACCTTAAAACCTTCGTTTGGACAATACAAATACACCTTGAAAATTTTAGAATCATCTGTCCAGTGGTACAGGAATGCGTACAGGATAAACAAACATTCATAAGCATATATTTACAGATATATTATTATTATCTTTGTGTATAGAAAATATTAATTTTTATTAGTATTTTTTTTTTTTATATTTGAAGTTTTATGTATTTTACCAGCTATACAAAATTCATTATTTTTAATCACAGTGTAGGTATGTTGGTACTTTGGTATGAATTTGAATTAATATCTGATTCAGAACTGGCATACAAATCCACCTTGACAAAAGGTGAACTCACTTTTAAAATTTTATTTTTCAACATTTACTTTTAGATTATTTTTCTTTTAATGTTTAACTGTAACCTGTTGAGCAAAAATTTTTAAACAGGATATTAAAATTTTTCCCATTATTTGAAAAAAACGTTTATACAACATAAAAGTTTTCAATTATTTTAACGCAAATTAAACAATTTAGAATTAAAATAACATACTTTAAATTAAAATAGTAAATTTTAAGGAATATAAGTGTATATATCAAACAGTAATTATAAGACACATTACAACACTCTAAGTTGTAAGCACACAATATACACTTTGAATTGGAATGAAATAGTACTCAGTAGCAATGGGGACAAAATAATATGGAATAATAATATAGATACAATCGTCTTGTGGAAACTTAATGCATATTGAATTTCACGAAAAGTTTATTAGTGTTTTACCTGAACAAAAGCATAAATATTATATAAAAATAGTCATACCATAATTATGTGGAAGTATGTATTATTATTTAGAATATGTAATATCTTTCTGTAAAAAAGGTCTTTTATACATTTAAATTGTGTTGTTTTAAAATATTTATTAATAATGTTAAATTGTTACAGAAGTGATGATTTGTTTAACTGAAATATGATATTTGAAATTAAATTTAGTTCTTTTATATAAAATGGGGTGTTTTCTTTAAAAATATTGTTGGGTTTTATTTCTTGGAACCACGACCTAGGAGAAAATTATCACACAATACACACCCAAATGCATACACTTCTTTGATTCACATATGGGTCATTGTGCTGTACACATATGCAAGCATCACTATATTTTATAGTTATTAATCTTTAATATATATGTGCTACTACGCTTTACACTTACAGACAGACAAAACTTATTTTACTGGTTAAATAATCCAAATCATTTAGCAGGCTATGATGTGTAAGTAAGAAGAAAATAGGAATTCTGGCTCAGTAGGTGTGGAGGGGTGCGCGGGGGTAACCCCAAACCATCTCTGCTGGCCAGAAATTAACCAAACTGCCCCTTCTGAAGCTCAAAAATTAACCCAGCTATCCCAAAGTTCACCCCTCCCCCATTTACACAAACTACCCTTACTTCTGCTGGAACAGTAGACTCCTGGTACTCTTCTCCACCATCCGTCTGTGAGAACCACCCCTAAATCTGCTGGAATGCTAGACTCCAGCACTGGAACCCCCCAGACCCCTCAGCTAGGAAATTGAACTAAGTCTAATTTTTTTAACTTAACCAAAAGTAGCCCAACCTAGTAATGTTATTCTGGCCAAAATTAACCCAGCTTCCCCCACTACCCCTTAAGCACTGTTCCAAAACCCCCTGCATCATGCAGTCAGACCTGTTGCTCTGCAGATGCTAATTTTAACTATTTTTTTAAAATTTATTATTTGTACTGTTCACCCCTTTCATTCAGTCCTACCAGCAGGAACCCTCCAACACCCCACAGGCAGCTCAGCCATGCTGAATAGCGCAATAGCTACTAATACAAAGCACTATTGACTATTAATTACACATAACCAAAACAACTGTTGTTGTTGTTGTTCAATTATACATTACTTGCTGCTGCTGCTGCTGCTGTACAGTTGTTTCTATTTTCCTGTCAACGGCACCTTATCTGATTCCATCACACGTTTCTCCAGCTTATCAATTTTTGCAGTTGTAAAACATTTTAGGTCTTCCACAACGATCTCTACTGGACTAATTAGTGTAATAGTGGAAGTGGAAGCAACTTTCAGCGTCTGGTCTAAAGCATTGAGACGGGCCTGGATATCTTTAAGCGTCTCGCGCAACCGTTTGCTAATAACCACCTTGTCGTCCATCATCTCAGCAACAGTCACTACTGCACTGACATGTAGTAATCGTTTACCTACACTCATGCAACTATGTCACACAGGAGGTGCCATTGAATACAATTACACTACTGAATTAAAAACATGACAATATATGGTGTATAAATCATTCAATGCACACATACACACCCACATTACACGCAGGCGTGCTGTTATATAACATATATATCATTCCACCTTGTGCACATTTGTTTGTGATGTAAGTATTTTGTTCTATGTGTATGTGCATTGTTGCCGTGATAGCCCAGTTGCTAGAGCACTCGATTTCCATTACAGACGTCTCGAGTTGGATCGCAAGCGACAACGGATATTACAAAATAAATAATTTAATTAACCGCTAATAATCATGCGCAAATCAATTGCAAAAACCATCACATATACTACCATATGCACGCTAATTAATGTGTAGCAGGCAGACACGCACGGGACTGCATTTGTATCATGATAACAAGCGACAGTTTTGCGTCTACATTCACGTTGTATATTACAATTGCCTAAAATATTACTTATATCTGTACAGCTAGAATGTACAAGTACATAGTCGCCGACGCTCAGAAACTGAGTATGATACTATGATGATGATAATAAGTGCATTACTAAATTACCCACAGCATTAAACGTACATAAAAGTATATAAACTCCAGTTAGTGGAATAGTAGGTTTTGAACCTTTATACGCTTAAAATGTCTTACATATATGTATAATTAAATAAACAACCTCATCAAAGGACAGAAAAAAATTTTTAGGCAAACATATACATCAAATGAATTCTTTGTAGCATTTGAAATTAGTCCATAGTAATATCAGTTTAAGTTAGACGCAGGCTAAATATTACCTCAGAAGCACAAGATAAGAAATCTTCAAATATATAAAAATCTTGTGTCACGGTGTTTGTGGTCGCACCCCTCCGAAACGGCTTGACCGATTTTTTTGAAATTTTTTTAATATGTTTGGTAGGTATGAGAATAGGCCGTAAAGTATTGTTCATCCTCCTACCTCCAGCCCCCATTTTGTAATCGAGATTTTAGTATTTTTGTATGAACATATTTTTGAAAGAACAATATCCAAATAATTTAACCGCCGTTCATTGAGGTGAAGTCATTTACATGAATTGTCGCGTCACTTTGACATTTCATTCTGCATTTGTTGCGTGCAAATTTTTTCACGATTTATTTTAATTTACAAGAAATATATACGTGTTTTATGACTGTGAACGGTTGGTAAAATACTAAAAGAACAAATACATTATCGGCATACCATTTTTTATCAGTAAGTATAACAATTTGGTATATTTGTGTGCGTGTATTACAGTGAACAATGCCAGCAAGACGCAAGGAAAGAAGACCATTTTCCCACGGCGCAACGCCAAACACGGTCAAACCTTAACGTATTTGCTCTATATTTTGAAGTGCCCGCCGAGTTATATACACCGTGATCTCCCATAATTACATATTTAAGAGAAGATCTTCTTCACTTATATCTTTGGACCTCTCCGTCTCGAGCATTTTATTTAAATTAATTTATTAACACAACTGCAAACTCTACAATAATTAAGTAAGGATTTCAACGGTAGTAACTATCTTCAACGGCGAATAAGTTGTATCCACTGACGTCGTACTTGAGGTAACCGTCCCGGTACACGTGCATCCGAAGTCGTGCCTGAAAAATTCATAGAACAGAATTGCGAACAACAACAGCACACTTTTAATTTCAAATTTAATATTTCACGTTCGATTTTTTTGATAATTTATATGGCAGAACAACGTTTGCCGGGTCAGCTAGTTTATAATATAAAGTAATAGAATTAATTAACATTATTACAATTATTTCAGTATGTGTGTAAAATTATTAGCATTAGTGTGTTATATGATTATTTTTTATATCTTTTCTAACTTAAATTTAACTTCGTCTACTTTCAGTAAGAGAAGTTACAATAGATAATTTTTCGGTAGCACTGGAACTAACTGATGACGACTATTCACATGCAAGTAAGTTTTTTATCAACAACAAATTTTTGTGTAATTATTGTCTTTGTTCCCTTACGATTGCCCGGATTGTATAAAGTAAAATAAATTATTTTAGTAAGTTAATATCATGATAAAATTTTCAATGACCTTTTTTTTTTTTGGATTATATTTTGCATGTGTAATTAGAGTAATAGTAGCATTGGAGTCTTCAAAGTCTTAAAGGTTCTAATAAAGACATGATCTTTTTTTTTTTAAAATAATTTATCTTAAATCCAGAAGCATTTTGTTGTGGAGAACTTCTCATAATACATATAAGTAGAAAATATTTAACGAAGTGTAAGAAGAGTTAAGGAAAATAAAGTGGATTCAGTTGTTGAATAAACATACAAGTATGTTAAAAAAACGAACGGAAAATGCAAAATCGACCCATCATGGCCTTTCCTCTTCTAAAATATGTAGGGGATATGTACAAATTAGTTCGTTTCTGAATTGAACAGATTAAGTTACCTTCATTGCACAAAAAGCTAAAGGTAGTTTTTATTTTTTTTATTTTACCATGAGCAGTGTAACTATCTAGGTTATTACGCCCTACGGCAATTACTGAAGTGACCGGAGTGATCTGATTTGTTTTAATATATGTCAAGGTTTGGACGACCGTTGCAGAGGTATTGGTGAGGATTTTTCGTAAAGGAAAATTTAGATTAAAAGACTAGTAGGATGTTGCAAATTTAGTACAAGTTAAAAGTATAAGTTTTAGATTTATAGATCGTTATTATTTTCAATAATACTTTTTCCAACGCAAATGTGCATCTAAATACTTTTGTACTAAGCTTCAGTATCTAATAATTCTTACATTAAATCAATAGTAAAGAAATATATTAAGTTTAATTGCATACTTACACTTTTTTAACACGCACACTGGACAGCGGCATCAAATGGTTTTTTAAAATGCGATCCGAAGTGATTCTTTGGAATTTGGTTCAAATTTTCGAGAGCATGGATTGAGAGATGACGGTCTTCACGAATAGCCATTGTCACCGTGTGTATGTTTTCTTCTGTTGATGTGGTGCTTTATGGACCAGCGTACGGAAACAATTCTGCAGATTCACGGCACTCCGAGAACGTTTTGTGCCAGCGGAATATTGTTGCTCTTGATAAGCATTCTTCTTTATAAACATATGTCATCTCTTTTACTGTGTCACCAGCCGATAAACCAAAGTGAACACAATTATATCATACAACTCCATTATCAATTTAAAAAAAAATTCAAACACATTTTCTTTTTACTTAAGAATTTTATTTTCCTTCTTTTTTTTTTATGGATTCGTCTACAGGGACATTGGTTAAAAAACAAAGGAAAAAAGTCGCAAGAGACTCAGATATTCACATGATCAAAAATAGCTGACAAAAAAGAATCAAGAGCTTGAATAACAGAAAGAGAAGAAAGGGAGAGAATGAACGATGCACTGTATGGAGTGGGAATACCGATTGTAAAAGGAAGGAGTAGAAAGAAGCTTGTTTAGTTACAAGAGATGAACAACCGAACATTATGTGATCGGGATCACAAATAAATTAGGTGTTGGAGGAGTGCAATGAGCAATAATGAGACGGCACAAGAGAGTAACGAAAAATTGATGAAGAAAGCAAACTATGCCCAAAACGCAGGCGACAAATAGCAGAGAGGTTGGAGCGACGCATAGAGAGAAAGGCAAGGAACAAGGGGAAACGGGAAAGGGAAGATTGAATAAATAAGAAAAAGGAATCCGAATTAGAGAATGAGGAGACGTAAGAGTTAAACCATAGTTTGGAGTGAACAGCTGTAGACAGTAAAGTAATATTGGAAGATGAGAAAACTGGAAGGAATCCACTGGAAGAGGAAAGTAACCAAGCAAATGAGTCAACTAACTCATTAACCTCGATTCCGGCATGACCAGAGATCCAAAACAAATCCGTTTACATAAAGTGAGAAAGAAAAAGATCATGAGTCAAGGAACAAATAAGAAGAATAACTTAATGAGAATGAAGAAGAGATACGATAGTCCGCCGCACGATTTAGGCATCCTACAGGATAAGCATATTGCGATAGACAAGTGAGAGTGTGATAAAAAGAAGGGCGCGCAGAATATCGGAGGACTCTCATAAAAAATTGAGCAAAGGGAGAGAAGTTTAAAGGGCTCGACATAGTTTAGAAAAAGAAAGAAAAAAGCTGCACCGACACCATCGGGTCCTTTCGAGCCATCAGTGAAGATCGAAAAATGGTTAGAGATAGAAGAGCTTAGATTTGGTAAAAATTCTGATCTAATAACATTATAAAGAACTAGTTTAGGAGAAACCGGAAAATAAAATCAGTTAATAGAATGAAGAAAAGTGGAAAAATTGAAGGCGAAATATGGAAGTTTATCGTGAATGTAGATATATGGAGAAAACTGAACGAGACGGACAGCTATAAGAGATGGAATAGGAGTTTTTTTGGCAGAAAAGTGCCAAGATGAAATAAGAGAGAAAGAGGAGATTGGCAACCGTTTGATGAGGAAATAATAACCTAAGTAGGAACGCCCAAGGAAAATAGGAGGAATGTGAGATTCAGCGGGCAAAACTGGGATAGAAGTAGATTTTCGGGCTCCAAGACAGAGACGGAGACATGTATTTAAGACCCGATCGAGCTTTGACAGAAAGGATCTAGCTGAATTTCCATAAATATAGGAACAGTAATTAAGAATAGAGAGGATAAAATATTTGCAAAACATAAGCAGGATGACAGGATCACCTCTGTAATCAGCGTGAGAAAAGGATTTAATGAGATTGATCTTTTTTCAGGCGGACACGAATAGATGGCTGATATGGCCATGGAGTGAAAGTCGGCTATCCAGAAAAATACCCGAATAACGAAAGGAGGAAAAAAGAGAGTTTGGACCGTTATTTAAGACGAAGTTGATTAAGGAAGGAATAAAAGGGAGTAGAGTAAAGAAAACACTAGAAGATTTAGAAGAGGAGATGAAAAGATGAATGTTGGGTAAAGAGTCTTGCAGTGAAATTAAGGAGTTTTGAAGTTGGGAGTTAGTCTACGCGATGTTGCGATATGACGAATGAATGAGAATGTCGTCAGCAATGAAGAGGAAAGAAAAACTTAAAAGAAGCAATTTTGATGAAACAGATATTGAACAAAGTTGGACTAAGGCAGGAACTCTGCGATAATCCACGAAAGATTAGTCTAGTGGTATCATAAAGGGAACGGAAGGAATGTTCGTTCGACAATGGAAAAGATTAATAACAAGGGAAGAAAAATGAGCCGAAATGTTAAAGGAAAGCATTAAATCAAAAATGTTAGGGAGATGCCCATTGTCGAAGGCAGCCGAGATATCAAGAAAGGAAGCAATAAATAATTTTTTGTCGATGAATGACTCGTAGACGTCAGCCAGAAATATACTAATGCGGTCGGGAGGGCCATGACTAGAGCGGAAACTTAACATGTTACTAGGCAACAAGTTGTAATATTCAAGCTACCAAACAAGACGTCTGTTTATTGGGCGCAGACCAACAATCGCAAACATGGATAAAAATACTTTTCTTTTTATGTTGGTCATACGTTTAAATAAATATAATATATTATAATCAGGTATAACGGCTGACAGGACATGAGAGCTTTCCTTTCCTTTAAGGTATCCTGTATAATTTTTCGTCTACACATTTATTTCCCTTCGGACTGCTAATTGCACAAGTTCTAGTACCGATCATTTTTGACTCCCTTGCTATCTCTCCATAGTAGTTCTGGCCGTTTCTACCTTCCGCGAATAACTTTCTTAGTGTCCTCAGTTTCCTTTTGTCCTACATTCTTCCTTCTTGATGGATAATTATCCGTAACTGACAAGCCCAATAAAAAAGTAAAAAAAAAAAAAAAAAAAGTTTTTGAAAAGTTTCCTGACACAAAAAGCAAGAGAAATTGGACGAAGTGAGGAAGAGTTGGATTTAGGGGAGGAATGAAGATATTCCAATACAAAGGATAACAAACAAAGCGAAGAAAGGAGTTAAATAAGTTTAAGAGGAATCGATGAGAAAGATCAGAAGGATTTTGAAAAATAAGGACAGAAATACCATCTATTCCAAGAACAGAATCTTGTTTCTAATTCCGTGAAGGTAAAAGGAGTGACCAGAAAATGTGAGGAGGCGGAAGAGGACGGAATGCCACATGATTCATTAAAGTTAGGAACGTAACAAGGCGCAATAGAGTCAAAAAAAGAGATTAACTTATCAACAGGGAGATTACAGGCAAAGGGATGATGGGAAAGAGGGGACTTGAAAGCCTTAGCCATTCTTCAAACTTGAGAAATAAGAGTAGAGCGTGAGAAGGAAGAATAGAAGCTTTTCCATGCATTTTTCTTTACCGATTTGAGGATAAATCTGGCTTTAGCATTGGCTATTTTATGAGAAAGATAATTAGTACGCATTAAACAGTTTGATGAACTTGTGGAATTGTGAAAAGTATGAGTAACAAAATCAAATCTTCAAGTATAAGGATTCAACAGTTGTAACGAATAGAAATGCTTATTGTAACGTTATGGTTAATAAAAATATGTGAATTTAGAATCTTGAATCAATCATCATTTTAGTTGTTTTCCCATTTTTCAATGTATCTTCCATAAGATTCTTTTGTGTAAAAAAATAACATTTGCATTTTTAGAAATAATGTTATTTCATAACCTAGAATGAAAGACATAACTTTAACATTAAGATAAAATTTCAGGATAGATCATAAATGATAATAATGTGGCCTTGTTAAAAATATATGAAATACGAAAAATATGCCGCACAAAAAATAAAAATTACGAATCGAAGTAAATTTATATTCTATTATAATATTTTATTTCAGATTTTTCTTTATCCTTCAGTAACTCGGTACTTTCTTTAAAAATTAATTCACCCACATCTTAATTCACTGAAAATTCAACCCCGTATTAACCATTTTAGATCTGCAATAACTGAAGACATAAACATATACTGCTTGGATAGATATTTTATTAAATACTTAATGTGTTAATAATTTTTAGTTAAGTTTAATTTTATTTACCGCTGCATTCAATGAATTAATATGTTCCAATTGTTTACAGTGCAAAGCTTTTCGGTGCTGTATATTTCAGATTGTAACAATCTTGCCATTCTGGTTGACGGTATATATTATTTTTAATTCATAATTTATATCAGTAATAAAATTTATAGTTAAATAAACAAATAATTGTTTGCATAGGAATTTTACCTTCAACTTGCTACATTTTATTCCTGAAAACAGTGATTCCTCATCCATTCATTGTACATCTCTTGCTAATTTCCTTAGTAAATTATATAATTCGTACTGAATACACCCTTTTTTTGGGGAAGCAGTACACTACCACATAACATAGACGGTTTTATACTCGACTCTTCCGACTGCATCGGTTTCTTTCTGTTCGATATTTATATCGAAAGAATTACGCCCTGACCGCTTATTTTCAATGTGCAGCAACGAGATTCAAACCCAGTCCTACCTGCATAAAGCACCATTTGCCTAACCAACTATAATGTGGTGGCTAGCTGTTCTTATTCAAACTCCACCCTGTGTCATATTTATACTCTAAACGTTATCTCTTTCCTCTTCCTTTCTTCTTTTTGTTCTTTTTCTGGCAATATCCTTCAATATTCTATAGCTCCAAATATTTCAGAAGCGAATTATAAAATGTAAAATGCCTTGAATGAGAACTCCCTATCCTATATTTGTTTTCTTATTTCTCCTTCAAAATCTTTCAGTACCATTTTCAACTACACTCATTACAACTAAATGATGATGAATTTATTGACCAAAAGCTTTCCTATATCGCTGGTCAACTGTTTTTATTATTTACGGATCCACCTCAATATTCATTTAACTTTCTCTAAACATACCGATGTTCTTACTTATTTATGTAAAGCGGTGTCTTTTAATATGCGGTACGGTGATCCCATAATTATTCTCACTCTATATAAATCCATCATCCATTTGAAACTTAAGTACTGTTGATTTGTTGATAACAGATTTGCTCCTTATCCCTTTTCTAAATTAGATTTAGTTCAGAGTGCAGTACTTCGTCTATGTGTAGTAATTTTAAATATTTATGTGTGCCGCTTCATATATGGTTGTGTTCGCTGTGTTTTTTTTTTTGCTCTGTGTTAAGTGTGGTTTAGTTTAATTTTGAAGTAAAATTAAAGTTCGAAATTGTTTATACTTGCCAAGCTTAGGTTCCCGAATAACATTTGCGAATTGGGTTTTTATCGAAGTCGCTGGTTCGTAAATTATATTAATGTTTTAAATTCTCGTTTAAATATTATCTACAAATCGGTTTTGCAATACGCAGTTCTTATCACTAACTGATAGTAATTATTTAAATGCAGCGTACGCGTTGCTTAGTAATAGTGTCAGAAACTTTACAGATAAGAAGAATACCGATTCGATGCACTGTTAAACAGTGCAGCCACTTATGGTTTTCGATTATATCGCAGAGTAGTAATACGGACGAAAAATTCTGTTACTCTACCATTAATATTAGAGTAATTATATTAAGAAGAAATGTCTAATGCAACAAAATCATCCAAAAAAATACAAACGAGCAACAAAGTGTTTCAGGAAAATTATAATAGAACGATAAATGAAGAATTACTTTATACTGAATGGCAAAAAGCCAATAATGTAAAATCACAACTAAATGTCGTGTTAAACAAAATGAAAGAAACCATTAGAAAACTGGAGGAAAAGGTAAAATTAATACAAAGCTGTAATAAACAACAGCAAATAGAATACATTACTGATGAAGAAGAGCTAGCAGCTGAAACGGAATGGATTAGAGTAGATGGTAGAAAAAGAAAAAAGGATACATCTTTAACGCCACCGATGTTAAAACGACAGGTATCAATTTCAAAGACAGATCCATCGAAAATAAAGAAATACCCGCCACCACCACCGATTATGGTGGATGGAATTAAAGAGTATAATAAATTTTATGAAATGTTACGTGATTTGGTAATGGCAGAGAAATTTACTATTAAACTAATGAGTGGCGGAAGGATTAAAATTAATGTCACTGATGAGGACACATATAGGAAAATTGCAAAAACACTAGATGCAAATCAAAGTGCTTGGCACTCGTATGAAAATAAGCAAGCTAGACCAATCCGAGTAATGGCCAAAGGATTACATTATACTTGTGACGTTAACAAAATAGTTGAAGAACTTAAACAAAGAGGATACAAAATATTAAATGCCGTAAATAAACTTAAGTGGAAAACTAAAAATCCGCTTAATATGCTTATGCTAACGTTCAATGCTAACGAAAACATTGATGAAATATGTAAAATTGAAAGGATACTAGGAACAAAAGTTGTAATAGAGCTAGTTAGAAAAGCGAAGTTAATTCCGCAATGTAAATCGTGCCAAGTATATGGCCATACACAAAAATATTGCAGACGTGAACCAAGGTGTGTAAAATGCGCGGGTAAGCATCACACAAAAGATTGCGACAAAGCGAACGATGTTAAACCGAAATGTTTACACTGTGATGGTGAACATCCAGCTAATTATAGAGGGTGTACGGTAGCTATAGAACTACAAAAAATTCGAAATAGAAATACGAAAACCAAAAATCAAGCAATAAGTCAGAAGAATACTGAAATGGTATGGATGAAGGAAGAGAAGTCTCTACCAAATTTACGGAACAAAAGCCAGTTTCCAGCTTTACCTGCAGTTGATGACAATAGCTCAAACAATGATGAAGTTAAGAAACTCCTGAAAGTAATATTAAATAAACTCGAAAAACAAGAGAATTTTATTATGTTGCTTGATGACAGGTTAAAAAAAATTGAAAATAGCATTAATGAAGCTATGCAAAAAAACAAACACAAATGAAAAATTCATTAAGAATCTTATCATGGAATCCTAATGGTTTATTGAACCATCAACAAGAATTACAAGCAATTATAGAAATAGAAAAAATTGATATTTGTTTGATTTCAGAAACTCATTTTACTGATCGAACATTTATTAAATTTAATGGTTTTAAAGTATATCATACTATCCATCCAGAAAATACTGCTAAAGGTGGAGCTGCTGTCATAGTTAGGGAACAAATAGAACATTATGAACTTGAAAAGTATAAAACTCCTCATATACAAGCTGCATCTATCTCTATTAAAAATAGTAATTATGCAATTACTGTAACTGGAGTATACTGCCCTCCAAAGTATTCTATAAAAAAAACGAATATATTCGGTTTCTAGATTATTTAGGTAGTCGATTTATAGTTGGTGGCGACTTTAATGCCAAGAATACCTACTGGGGCTCTAGGCTAACAACAGCAAAAGGTAAAGAGTTGCTATATGCAATCAAGGAATATAACTGTGATACGATATCAACAGGAAAACCGACCTACTGGCCATCTGATGTCACTAGAAAACCAGATTTAATAGATTTTTTTATAATAAGAAGTATTTCACATAATTATATCAAGATTGAAGAGTATTTTGGTTTAAGTTCTGACCATTCATCTATACTTTTGACGATAAGTAATAATATAATTGAAAAGGAAACTAATCCGACGTTAGTTAATAAACTTACTGATTGGGAAAATTTCAGATATTGTTTAGAAGAAAATGTTAAATTAAATGTTCCACTGAGAACTATTGAACAAGTAGATTTTGAACTGGAGAAGTTTGTAAGTCAGATACAACATGCTGCCTGGAATAGTACCCCCGAAATTAAAAGACAGTTTAAGAGCAATAATTACCCCAAAGAAATTAGGAAACTATTAAGTGAAAAACGAAGGGCTAGGCGTAAATGGCAGCAAACTAGATCAATGCATGATAAAAATAAATATAACAATCTTACACAGAGATTAAAAAGAGAATTAAAAAAATTACGTAACGAGACAATTGCAATAGCATTAACTGAAATGACAAGTGATAGTAGCATTGAGTATTCACTATGGAAAGCTACCAAAAGGATCAAGCAGCCTACTACATTTGAAGCCCCAATTAAGGATATAAGCGGTAATTTGGCACGAAGTAATGAGGACAAGGTGAAGTTATTTGCGGAACATTTAGAAAACGTGTTTCACTTGGAAGTCTTTGAAGAAAATAACTGTATGAATCAAGAGATTGAGCAAAGAAATGAGGTAATCAAACCTGTTACACCATCTGAAGTTTTCCGCGAAATTAAATCAAATATAAAATCCAAGAAAGCGCCTGGATATGATTTAATTACTGGAGAAATAATAAAATAGCTACCAAAAAAGGCTATTCTAAAACTTACGCATATTATCAACGCTGTACTTAGATTGAAATACGTACCAAGAGTTTGGAAAGTTGCTGATGTAATCATGATTCCGAAGCCAGGCAAATCGCAGTTTGAAATATCGTCCTACAGGCCAATATCGCTACTGCCAATACTATCAAAGCTATTTGAAAAATTGTTCTTAAAAAGACTAATGTCTGTAACTGAAATGGAAAATCTAATACCAAAACACCAGTTTGGGTTTAGACAAAAGCACTCAACCATAGATCAAATAAATAGAATAACTGATGTAATAGAAAAATCGTTGGAACGTAAACAAGTATGCTCGGCTGTTTTTTTAGATGTAGCCCAAACCTTTGATAAGGTTTGGCATGAAGGTTTAAAATATAAGTTAAAAACTATGCTACCTAAGTCATATGCAGATATACTAACTTCGTACCTTTCGGATAGGTATTTTAGAATTAAGAAAAACAATGTTTACTCGGACTTGAAAGCAATACTAGCTGGAGTCCCTCAATGGAGTGTTTTGGGACCGACGCTTTATGTCATCTATGCGTGCGATTTACCTAAATTGGAAAATAACACCGTAGCAACTTTCGCTGATGACACAGCAATTTTATCAGTAGCAGAGGACAATGTATTGTCTACAAGTAAGTTGCAAACTGCATTGGATACAATATATGATTGGACTAAAATGTGGAACATTAAACTAAATGAAACTAAATCCGTACATGTGGACTTTACTAATAAACGTACTACATATGCTCCAATACATATTAATAATAATGTTATACCGCACGCAAATACAGCTAAGTATCTAGGTATGACATTAGATGCCAAACTTCGGTGGAAAGCACATGTAAAAAAGAAGAGAGAAGAGTTAGAAATACGATATAGAAAACTTTATTGGATGATCGGTAAACACTCTGCGCTATCGATACATAATAAAATGTTGTTATATAATCAAATGTTGAAGCCTGTTTATGGCATACAGCTATGGAGTTGTAGCAAACAAAACAGTAGAAGTATTATACAGCGCTTTCAAAAGAAAGTTTTAAGCAACATGGTGAACGCACCACATTACGTAAAAAATGTTCATATCCATAAAGATCTGCAGGCGGAGTATGTGTTAATCAAGTAATTAAAAAATTTGCGAAATGTCATCAGATGAGACTTGTAAATCATGTAAATACTGAAGCGCGCCAGCCCTTGAACACAGCGGATTTGGAGAGAAGACTCAAGAGAACAAAACCGCATGAACTCGTATCAGATTAGTATTTGAAATTCGTAGATATATCATTTATTATTTAATTAAAGTGTGTATACCCCATTGGGCTATTTTGGTATTATTATTAGTTACTTATATATTGTTTTGTTAAAGAAAAATTGTTCATTAGTCTATTTAGACTAGATTGCAATAAATAAGAGAAAAAAAAAAAAAATATATATATATATATATTTCCATCCTCGTAATTCTTACTGAATCAAACATCCGTGTTTTTTCTATGCCCAATCTTACATTATTTATCGCTTCCTTATTAAACGTCCTCTTATTCGCCGAACTTGTTCATTTACGATCTTCTTTGTTTTAAGAATAGGCATTTCAACATTAGTAAAATTCCTCTTGACAAATTGCAACTCATTTCATCAAATTTCGGCTAAGGTTCCATTCAGTTTTTTTTTTTTATTTCTGCATATCATTCATCCTTCTAACGAATTTCTTTTGTCCCCTTGTAATTAATTTCTATTTTTTTCTTAAATAATTTATGAATTCAATCATAAAATTAACTCTTTACTTCAGAATCATACCTTCGCTTTTACTGATGGATCTAGAACAATCCAAGGTGTCAGCGGCTCAGTTTATACCTCCGATATAAATCATTCAGTTTCACTCAAATAACTTCATTCCATCTTATTTGCTACATAGAGTCGTTGGCTTTTTTTTTTTTTTTTTGATTAAATTTTCAAAATACTTTTTCATTGAAGTAGAGAAAATTTTGTAAAATTAAGAAACAATTTGTAAACATTTAGTACATTACATTAGTGTCAAAATAGGTTAATATTTAAATTTTGTTGATTAATTTCAGTATATAATTTAAACCCTTTTTACAGATCAATTCAACATAATAGTCTTCTTATCGAATGAAGCGTACATAAATGCGGCTTATGCGGACTTCCGTGATGTAATTACAAATGTTCTCGCTGAAAGAGGCATTTGTACGCACGATTTGATAGAGATTGAATTACATCCAATTTACTCCATAAATCAACATTTTTAAAAAGTGATTGATATTAAATGCAAGTTTCATTAACGTGTACAAATTTTCTGTAATTTTTGCAATAAATGGATACACTGAACCAATTAATTATTTTGTTTCGCCTTTTCTTTTTCATTAGTCATAAGAGAAAGGTATAAAAATTGATTTTTCTTTTAATAACTTCGTTTTCGTCTTTGGCCAGCTCCAATAACGAGAACTGATAAATCTGAACTTATTATGTCGATTTACCTAAAAACAGGCAAAAAGTAAAAAAAGCTTCGCAATAATTTGATAGCTAGCTCGACTACAGTTGTTTTACTTAAAATAAAACGAGATACATCAGTCATAACATAATTAAAAAGGACAACGGTACTGTCGTTTTAGCTAGTTTGTAATTATATCCAATATCAGATAAAACAAGGTCGGTCAAGCATGATGTTTCAGGCGTTGAGGATTCGGTTTATTAAGTTAAAGACAACCGTCATTTACATTTACATAATACTAAATTCAAAGCAAAGATATTAAATTTTAAATTTGTAATATCGTGCATGTTTTTCTTCCAGTGTTCCTTTGAACGTGTATTTTTATGTGTTTAAAAATTTTTGTGACTTTTTTGCTCTTTTTCAATGTTTTTTAAAACCTAGGAAGCTTCGTCAGTGATTTCACAACTTCCAAATTTGATTATCTTATTACATTGCACTAAAAAAAAAATTATACCCGATACCGTAATATGATGAATTTGATTTCTTTAAACAGCAAAATTAAAAAAATATATGTACGCAAACAACAAATGCGACCACTACTTATAATCAAAACCGCAGCTTCAAAAAATAGATCACCAAATAAACTTGCTAAATATGAATAAAAAAGAAAGATAATATGTATTAGAACAAAGTTTAGTTTATTTATGATACGTTTTAAATGACGGAGAGCCACTAATGTATAACATTTTAAATATGGTTGACTACATATTAAATCAAAATAGAAAAGAACATTCAATTAATACTTGACCGATTAAAAACATTAATTATCTTCTTCTGTTTCGTACTAGCATAATTCATAAATATACGCCGTAAAAGACTTTATTCATATTTCACGCGGAAGTGTCGTTATTTCAAAAGAATATCAAGCGATGACGTAAAACGAGCCTCTGTTTTCTTTTCAACAGCGTATTATCACAACCTTTTTCCATCTTTGTTCATTTACATCTACATTACATTTGTGCTTCTGCCTACTAACATTTATCTATCACATTACATGTTATTAGATATACTTCGAATCATCGCCTTCTTACCAAAACACACACTTAGTAGTTATTTTAAATTTAAAAAAAAAAAAAAATCGCAATAATGTAATAGATAGTTGTTTTTGTATTTATAATAATCTTATTTCAAATTATTTAAATTCCAGGCTACCGTCTTGTATTTTAACTTCTACAAACAAGAACCAAACAAAACATGATAATTACTGACAGGCAAGTTTTTTTTTTTCCCCCTTAAATTGTATGTGCTGTGTGTAACTACTATGGTCATTACAGCACACACATTGGAGGCTGGATAATTTAAATGTGGTGAGTTAAGCCACTCATTTTAATGAAGGCAATAATCCTGTTGATGGAGATTACCACGTTTGAGAGGCAGTCTGCCCTATATCTATGGGTAGGCCAAGTTGCCTCCGCAACATAGTAAACTTTTGGCAGGTAAGTATTATGTGGGAAACTGTCGGTGCGGTTGTCTGGTTGCACAAGGGGCATGTAGCCGGAGGCAGCGTTTTATCAATTATATGTTTGTGCGAAATAGCGATGTGGCCAATTCGCAGCCGGCTGAGGATCTTAAAATCGTATCGGGATGTTCCCTCCGGTGGCCACTATGATTCAACTGTGGGCTTAATGGTTCTTAGGGATATGTTCTTGCAGCTACCCATTCAGTTTTCCACTGGTTTTCGCACACCTTTAGGAATATATATGTGATTGATGAGGGTAGCTCTGCGTTCTGTGGCATTGGCGAGAGCAAAGCAGAACGTGCTGCTCTGTCGACACTCTCATTACCAGGCACTCCAATGTACCCAGGAACCCACAGCAGCGACACGTGACTATCCATTAGCTCGGAAACAGGAAGGATCTGCATAAGAGGAAATATAAATAATGACTTGTAAGATGGCAACATTCAGCAGTAAAGATACAAAAATAGAAATACTGAGTTGTATACAATTTTCGAATTTAATTTATTAAAGTAATAAGTAAGTAAAGTAAGTTCCATATCCTTCACAGGGCGTCTGTGGTATCGTGTTTAAATCCGAAATTTTAAAGTTTATGCTGTATAATTGGAAAAGATTGTTGTACACGGCCCATACTAAACACTTTGTATTGAAATGAGACTAATATTAGTGAGGTAAATGATTTTTTTTTTTCTTTTTGGGGTTCGTCTACAAGGACATTGGCTCAAGAACAAAGGAAAAAAGACGTAAGAAACAAAGATCTTTACACGACCAGAGATAGCCGACAAAAAGGAATCATGAGCCTGAACAACAGAAGGAGAAGGAAGGGAGAGAATGAATGAAGCACTGTATGAAGTGGAAATACCAATTTGTAAAAGGGAGGAGTAGAAAGCAACTTGATCGGTTATAAGAGATGAACACTCGAACATTATGTGATCGGGATCACAAATAAATTGGGTGTTGGAGGAGTGCAATGAACAATAAGGAGGCGGCACAAGAGGGTAACGAATAACTGAAGAAGAAAGCAGACTATGCCCAAAACGCAGGCGGCAAATAGCAGAGAGGTTGGAGCGACGCATAGAGAGAAATTCAAGAAACCAGGGGAAGCGAGGAAGGGAAGACTGAATAGATAAGAAAAAGGAATCCGGGTTAGAGAATGAGGAGGCGTTAAACCATAGTTTGGAGTGAACAGCTGCAGACAGTAGAGTAATATTGAAAGTAGGAAAAACAGGAAGAAACCTACCGGAAGAGGAAGATAACCGGGCGAATGAATCAACTAACTCATTACCGTCAATTCCGGCATGACCCGGTATCCAATAGAAACCCGTCTGAATTAATTATAAGAGAATCAGATCATGAATCAAGGAGCGAATAAGAAGAATAACGTAATCGGCTGAGTGAGGAGGGAGAGGAGATGCGATAGTTTGCAGCGCGCTTTGAGCATCCGACAGGATAAGGATATTGCGAGAAACAGGAGAGGACCTGATAAAAAGAAGGGCACGCAGAATAGCGGAGGACTCCGCATAGAAAATTGAGCAAAAAGAGGGAAGTTTAAAGGAGTCGACATAATTTAGAGAAGAACAAAAAAAAGCTGCACCAACTAGGTCCCTTGGAGCCATCGGTGAAAATCAAAAAATGATTAGGGAAAGAAGAGTTTAGGTTCTGTAAAAATGAGGTAAATAATAGTAAAATAATGTATCGATTAAAGCATGAAATAAGTTCTACTAAGTTGTAAATATAGCAATCTACCGTATAAACGACGAGAGTTACGAAAAGAGATTTTTTTCTAACGATATCACGAAATTTCTGAATGGAAATATAAAAATTCGGCGTGGAAACGGCGAATAGAGAGTGATAAACGGTAAATATTAGTTACCCATGACTTACGACTAGAAAAAAGTAACAGCGATATTGTCTTGGAAATGTATCTCATGAATTGATGAGATAAACAAAAGTTTTGTTTAGAAAAAAAAAAAAAACTGGCTATTAGTTAACAGGAAAAAATTACATAAATCAAGCAGTAGTAGTAGGAACTTCGCAAAGAATATTGGCGTAAACGCGGACTGATAAAACCTGAATATTGTTAAAAGAGAGAAATTAGGTAAAAATTTATGACTCCAAAAAACCTGGTCGGACGGAAGTGATAGTGATAGCAGTAAACAGGTCGTTGCGTTCCGACCAAATGCATCGTGGCCTGGAGTCTCACTAAAGTCAATAAAATAAAAAGTAATAATAATAATAAAAAAAAAACGTTTAGAAATTAAACGGGATGGGTACTTCGAGCACACTGGTATCGCTCGTGTAAAAGAAACGGTAAATGTTCCGCTATGCAGCCGGAAGATCAAATAAAGAAGGGTCTGATCAGTTAAACGAAAATAACTGTCACAAGAAAGCAAATAATATAAAAAGTACGAGCAACTTAAAATCCAGCACGATAATGGGTTGCAAATCTTAAAGCAAATATTTACATTTGATTTGAGTGAAGAGAAGGATACAAAAGAAGCAAAACATTAACCTAAGCAAGAAATGTAGGTAGAAATTTAGCATAAGTAAAAAATAAAATAAAATAATTACTGTGTAATAAAATCAGACCAACCAATTTATATTAAATTAACTTAAATAAAAAATTCTTTACATACATGGCGATTTGTAATGTATGCATTACAAATCGTTAAACATATGAAATAAATAAAACAAAAAATTTGGAAAAGGTAGGACTATCAAAGGACCAAGCACGCATCTTCTGTAGTCGATTTCAATTGATAGACGATGGAAAAGGAATAACAAAAAAAAAAAAAAGATCCGATCGAGATTTCTTACTGAGTTAGTTAGTTCTTTCTCAAGTTAAAAATCGGTCGTTTATCGGAATAGTCTTCGCTCATTAAACAGGTACGAAGGGTTTACAACGGAAAATAGTCAAATTGCAATGGTTATTTTTATTAGTTAAATTACGCGACTATATATAGGTGAAAAAAATTAAAATTTCGCCGTTAATTTCAATCCAAAATTACAGCCCCTGCTTACATCGGAAATATCAACTATAAAGCTACAAGAAAAACACCACCTCAACGTGAATACGTTATGTTTCGAATTTATTTTATTTGTCTAATTTGTATCGCTTTATGTTTTATCAGAGTTGTGTTTTTTAGCTGCTGGTCGATCGAGAAAAATCGATGCAAGAATATTCCGCAGTATAAAATTTAAAATATCATCGCCGACCCGAATAATAAAATTAAACTTAATTATTATTATTATTGTTATTTTAAAATATTTTCACAAACGCGCAGTTTTGTGCAAACAGTCATACGGTAGGACAATTAAATTTTACAATACACATTAATAAACAAAAAATAAAAACAAAATAAACAAGAAACAGAAAATATGAAGTAAGAGAAAATTAATGATCGGCGACATAAACTCAGCATTTGTAATATAATAAGAAATGAAGCGTTCATAATTAACATTAGTAAAATGAACGATTTTTACCCTAATAACGAGATTTACACACATGTAGAACAAATTAGTGCGATTTGGAGATATGTACATTATGTAGTATTAATTACATATATGTATATATTTTTTAATAATGGCGCTGCAATAAAAAACGATTGTTTTTTAAAATAATGGCAATAATAGTAGTAATAATAATAGTTTGGTTTTAAACATATACATCTAGATTTAAGTTTTTTCACAAATAGCAGGTGATTATTTATAAGAGTTTACGTCCTTTTTTTACATTTTCTTAATTGTGTTTTTTAATTTACACAGTAATGCAGTGTATAAAACTACACTTCTAAATAAAGATTGTATGTGTATACATTATTTTTTTCTAGGATTACCCCAAGGTATCGAACATACTCTGCCCACTTAATACTAGTCCCTTTAATACACACTTGCCTTGGTGGAGTGGGGTATCTGCGAGTAAAAAGTATCGCTTCTATTTTGGACGGGTTTATTTCACATTTCCATTTTTCTAAAAATTTTAAAAGTCGCAAGCTGTGCAGCTGTAGTCGATTATAAATAGTAGATGTTCTGTATGAACTGCAGTATAAAGCAGTGTCATCAGCATACAAAGCCAAATTGGTATGCTGCAGTTTCGGAAGATCGGAAAAATAAATTGTAAAGAGAAAGGGGCCTAGAACACTACCTTGCGGTACCCCCGCAAGGACAGTTCTGGGCAATGACTTCGCGTCCTGTACAGATACATAAAAGGTTCTATTGCGGAGATAGCTTTGAATAACTCTAATTAAATAATTCGGAAATTTAAACTTTAACATTTTGAAAAGCAAACCGTCATGCCAAGTTGTATCAAAAGCTTTTGCAATATCAAATAAAATTAACCCCGTGTGTTTATTCAAATTAAAGTTATGCAAGACATGGTCCGCTATCCTGGCAATCTGATGTGTGGTAGAATGCCTCGGTCTGAAACCAAATTGCTCCGCTGGAATAATGTTGTTATTGTCAGCAAATTTACGAAGTCTCTGCAGTATAACTTTTTCCGCGATTTTGCTTAAGTTACTGAGCAAACTAATAGGTCGTATATTATTCAGTTGCGAAGAGTCTTTGCCCGGTTTAGGTAGTGCAATTATTTTAGCTGTCTTCCAAGCGGTTGGAAAATAGCCGTACCACATCGCGGCATTGATTATATGTGTTAGCTCAAGTACACCTTTCCGTGGGATTTTATTTAAGATTTTTGCAGGGATGTTGTCGTCACCAGAAGACATTTTATTTCTTGATTTTTTTTAGGTAACTTGATACTTCCGTCGGCGTAGCGGGATAAAACCCCGAAAGGGGAAGTTGAAAGCGTGCGAAGTTGTCGGAAGCAGACCGTGTTAATAACCTTTTAACCGTATTGGTAACTAACCTATTGTGGTACGTGGATGTGGGCCGAGAGCTCGCTTTATGTATGTTAACAAAATTCTCGGCTAACAACTCTGCCTTGGCCTGGTCCTTATACACATATACGTTGAGGTGATAGAAGATTAACTTTTAAAGAGCACGTGAGGCACGCGGAAGTGAAGACTAATAGAGTTATCGCAGCTTTGTATCCGATTATAAATCGTAGATCATACCTAAGTAATGCTAATAAACTAATTATCTATAAAAGCGTCATTAGGCCTGTATTGACTTATTCAGCTCCAGTTTGGTGCTCAATTTCAGATTCTAATTTTAATCAACTGCAGTTGCTTCAAAATAGGTGTTGCCGGTGCATTTTAAAAGTCCCCCGTTGGACTAGAATTGATAGTTTGCATATCTCGCTACAGCTGCCCTACTTAAAAGAATTCGTAATCAGTTTGGCTAAAAAAATTTTCCAGCAGTGTCCCAATCATAGCAATGTACTTATCAGAAATATTGGAGATTATAATTCTGAGCAACTAGCCCGAATGTATGTTAGATATAAGCATCACCGGATTAAGCATAATTTAATCAACCCGTGAGTCCACGTAGTTAATTGGGCATGGTTTTATTTATAATATTGGCGGTATATTCATATAGCTAGGGTTTTTATTTTCTTTTGTTTTGTTTTCCCTTTGTAATTTTTATTATGATTTTTATTATATATTGTATTTATGAATATCTATGCATACTATATTATAGCATTATGACATTGCGGTTAAGTCTCGATGAGCCGGTACGCAATTTTCGTTATCACTTTTATGATTGTTTAATTTACTTTTGTCAAAATATATGGCTTTCTTTCTTTCTTTCATTATTTTTTTCTCTTGTGAAAGCAACATCCTGTACCGTGTGTAACTGCTGTGCCTATTACAGTACGAAGATGCGCAGTTTGTTTTTATAGATATCTGCTTATTCCGCTAGTTCTGATAAATTGTGTTGCAAATAAAATTGCATTGCGGGAATTCTCAAGAATGTTGGTGACTGTTTTGTTATTAATTGAAGGGGGCCGGTGGGGTGATAGTGCTGGACAGTCGCACAGTATGTGAGGAGTTGAGGGAGCAACATATTGGCCACAGAAAGGACAATTCATAGGAGAGGGGGTTCTTTGCAAAATAAAATTATGCGACATGGCCGTGTAGCCTGTGCGTAAGCGGCTAAGTGCACAGAAATCTCTGCGGGAAATACTTTTTTCTGGCCACCGTGGTTCCGTTGAGGGTTTAATTAACCTCGAGAAAGTCTGACACGAGGACCAATGGGTTTTCCATGAGGACGTGAGATTAGTGAAGATTATGTCCGAGAGCTAAGGTGGAGGAGGGCTGTTACTAGGCAAGGGATAATATATTTCTGCTCGTGCGGATGTATCGACGGGTTCATTTCCAGGGATCCCTGCATGGCTGGGGGCGCCCACAGAAAGGATACGGAGCACTGTCTCTTAATAAGTTCGTATAATACCTGCTGGGTTCGAATTGCTACAGGATGTTTGGTGAGGGGATTAGAGATTGTCAATAATGCCGCGGATGAATCAGATACCAGCAGGGATTTTTGTGATGTAGGCTCTGTAGAAAGAAAATATTCCAAACAGAAAAATACTGCGTATATCTCAGCATCCAGTACCGAGCAATTGTCATTCAGTCGAATGCTTCGAATCACGCCGCAGACTTCGAAGGAACAGGCGGTTGGAGATGAATTAGCCGGTGGTCGGGGTATTTTTGTATTGTTGCTGCTGTCAACTGAACGATATTCGGGTGCAGGGGTTTATTATACTTCGTCAGGGAAAAATTAACATCAATGTTTAAAGGGGCCCACGGCGGAATCACGGTGTTAGGAGCTAGGTTAGGGAAAGGGATTACGCTCACGTTGTGCTGCGATAGGAGGGCCAGAATTTCTGGGAGAGGGTCATTAGGGAACTCTGGGGTGTTGGGGAGGTCATTTGTGTCAATAGGACAGGCGCGTTTACTAGAGAAAAGAGCGAGGGTCTCACGGTGGTAATAAAAGGTTCGGAAATACTTTAGTGGGGGAGTGCCTAACGATGCACACAAACTTACTGACGAGGAAGTTATATGTGCTCCAAGTATCGTGCGAAGCGCCGTGTGGTGTATTGCATCAAAGGGATTTAAGTAAAGAAGGACTGGCTGACGAATACGCCTGGGACCCGTAGTTTATTCTGGAAATGACTAAGGATTTGTATATGGAAAGGAGAATTTTCGGAGGTACATTTATACTTTGTGTTTGATACATATTTAAGAATAGATAGGAATTTATGACATTTAACTTTAAGATTGGATATGTGAGATCGCCAAGTTAGCTTATGATCGAACAGTAGTCCAAGGAAAGTAGCAGTAGGGTGGAAATGAAGTGAGGAATTTTCTAGATTGAGGAGGATGCTGGAAGAGTTTTGACGTCCCCTATAGAAATCAACACAGATAGACTTAGATGGAGAAAACACAAGACCGTTATTGTTACACCAGGATTGTAGTTTTGAAATAGTTTTTTGCAGGATATTTTGAGCATTAGCTGGAAAAAGTCGTCAAAGTAGAGCCGGGCGTTTACAGGCGGAGCAACACAAAGCAAATCGAAAGCGAGAGGAGGGGAGGAGAGGATGATTGATCCGGAGACGAATTAGGGAGACAATAGAAGAGCGACGACTGAAAGGAATAGAATGGAACCAAGACAGGGAACAAGGAATTGGCTGAATGAAACGGTAATGAGAATGACGATTAGAAAATAGGGAGGGATAAATATCCCGCCAAAGTCTGGCGTGATTGGAGGTTGATAAGGAAAGGATATCTGAAGAAGGGAAATGGTTGAGGAATGAATCGAGGCGACCAGCAGAACGAGCCAAAGAATCGACTATGTCACTGCCATCAATTCCAGAATGACTGGGGACCCATAAAAAATCAATAAAGAATAGAACGGGATGACTGCAGAGTGGAGGTAAGAGAACGAATTGAGAGAATAATATTATCAGAGGAATGTGAAGGAGGAGGGGATAGGGCTTGAAGGACGCCCTTCTGCAATATACCGTTTGCGCTTTGGGCACAGTTTACCCCTTCGTCGCTTTTCCGATTTTCTCTCACGTCATTTCCATATTGTCCCCTAAATTCCCCCAACAGTCACTCTTTTTATGTGACCCTGATCACATAATGTTTGAATGCTCTTCGATTTCTATGGAACCATCTTCTTTCTACTCCTTTCTTTTGTCAAGCAGTGTTCCCGCTGCCTACAGCGCTGCATTTATTTTTTCCTTTTTTCTTTCTCACGTGACCGTATTTACGGATGGTTCGAAAGGGCCTAATTGAGTTGGAGCGTCTTTCATCCCTCCAAGCATACATTTCTCCGGATCTTTTCGTCTCTCTTCATTTTGTACCGAGCTAATGGCCATTCTACGTTCCATAATTTATATTTCCTCCCATCTTTCTTCTAAATATTCAATTATCTCTAACTCCGTGTGTGCTCTTAAAGCTATATCCTCACAGTTCTCCTCTTACTCCTCTGATTTGTTTATACTCTGCATTTGCTCTCTCATTCACACCCTTTCCTCATTTCATGCTATTCACATTGATATGCTCTGGGTCCCCAGTCATGTAGTGATAGAGGGTAACGAAATGGTAGATTCATTGGCTCAGATTGCTGTATCCCCCCGTTTTTACTTCACTAAAATTCCCGCTTCTAACATGCTCCCACTAAAAGTTTCATGTTAGAATTTATTCGGATTTTTACGTTTCCTCATTTTCATATTAACCTTCCTTTTACTTTTCCATTCAACCTAATCTTCCTACCCGACCTTGGTTTTAGGATTTTCTTTCGCTTCGTCGCTCCATTATTATCTCTATTATCCTTTTACGTCTCAATCATACTCTTCTTCCTTCCTCACGTTTTCGTTTTCGTCTCACTTTATCCCTTTATCGTCCTCTTCATCCTGACAACCATATTTTCTTTGAATGTCCATCTCTCGTGAACGAACGTACTTCTTTGTACTCCGATCTGTCATTAACCTCCCTAATCCTTATTGCGTTTCGTATATCTTATCGCTTCCGTCGATCTCCGTTGTTCCGGTCCTCAGTTCTTTTATTCTATCAATAGCTGACGGAATCTACATCTAACTGATTCTTTTCCCTCGTGTCGTTTCTGGGCAAGATCCGTTGCTAGGAGTTTATAAAAAAAGAAAAAAAAAACTGATTTAGAATAACTACTCTTACAACACGGGATCTTACGTAAATCGTTTAGTGCCCAATACTGTTTGATCGAGGCATCACCACGCATCTGTCGTTGATAAACCAAAAAAAATACGGTATCCAAGATGACCAGAATAAAAAGGAATATCACTGAAAATTAATTTTTATTTCAAATATCATCATAAGATGATCAATCCGTATCAGCACTAAACATTTGAATTAAAGCAAAAAAATAAACGTGTATACATTATAACGTATCATCTGGAATAAGGCGATTTAAAATGGAATGGCTGCTTTTGGTAAAACAAAAATAATTTATATAAATTTTTCATTAAATTTTCTGATAATCATCAATAAGAAGTATTTTCCGAATAATATTTCTACTAAAGGAAAAATAACAAATAGCATACGGGCATACATCGGAAAAAGACGAACTAGCGAGGAAGTGAAAAATTTTTCCCGTTCAAACATGCCCATAATTTTTTAATCGTAAAGAAAAAAAGTGTTTTTTTACTAGCCACTTTACTGATAACTAGTGAGCTAATTCATGGCTATTCGATAACCATTACTTTCCGTTAGGTAAAAAAGAGAAACCAAACTATCGTCTTTTCAGTAGAGTTAAACAAAATCGTTATTAATATTTCAGTTAAAGCGTTAACGAAGTTTTTATTTTCAGACTCTTAACATCTCAAGAAAGAACTTAAAGGCTCAATTTCAAAATATATAAGTTTTACCGTGCAGTAGCCAATTATGACTGAAGACTGTAAAATAAACACATCAATGGGGAATAGTGAAGACGATTTAGAAAATTATCACAGCAGTGAGGTAAGGTTCACAAACTTTTAAGTTTCTTTTATTTCAAGAAACTATTTTACAAAGCTCTATAGCAACAATCATTCGAATAACTGTTATTTAATCATCCTAATGTAAACCTTTTTATTTTAACTCATGCCAGTTTCTATTCCACTGCTCTTGCTATCACCACCGCGATTTTTTTTTTTAACTCTGTTCTGACCCGTATTTTTTTCCTTTAAGATCATCCTTTATCTCTACCCTATCCTTTATTACCTCCTGTTATTACTCGTCCTAATATACAGTCTAAGCATATTCTTCTCTTCTAGCACATCAATTTTCTTCCAGATCCTTTAATAGTTTTATATTTCGAAATTTACCTATCCACTTTTTTTAAACATACTAATACATATTTCGATAGTCTCTCTCTCTCTCTCTCTCTCTCTCTCTCTCTCTCTCTCTCTCTCTCTTTCAGAGCCTATATGTTTCCCATCCACTGAACAATATTCTCCTTACATAGCACCAAATAATCCGTTTCTTATTTGTAAGTTAATGATTCTAATGGTAGTTATTATGTAAATATTCGAAATATGTTTTTTATCTTCAGCCCTCTTTCTCATTTGTACAATAATGTTGGTGCTTTTATGCCGATTTCCACCACTGTAGTGTCTTTTTGAAAGTAATAGATCGTAAACTGGCAAACACTGAGTTGTTTCTAATTTCATATCTATATATATTGTTTCAGATAAATCATGTAAAAACATTTTAATACTGACAACAACATTTGATTTCAAATGGGGTTTGTTTAAAAGTGAGATGTGATAGGCTTACGGCAGCTTAAATTAAAAGATATAAATCCTATTTTGCAGTATTTCTAATAATTTAATTTGCGGAAGTGTAAAGTATTCCAGTCAATTTTTACCATTTCATATACAATACGGTAACGTTGTAATGAGAATTGTAATGAGAGATGATTTTTCCGTAAGATCGTTTTTCATCGCTTCATGTAGACCGAATGTTTATTTTTGTGTGTATATATGAATGTTTTTGTTCTCCTCTTGTCATGGTGTACCGCCGAAACAGTCGTGCGACTGACACCCACTGCGCTCGGCTGAAAAGGGACAACCAGGAAGTTTGTATATTCATCTCCCTCTTTTACATCCTACTTGTACGATTATTTAGTCGTTTGCCCTCTATTCTATTATTTCTACGCGTATTTCTGTAACACTTTGATAAAGTATGCTCTATCAATTTTACGACATGCCCCTTGATAAAATATTCAAAACGTACCTAAATAAATTTTACTTCAAAAAAGTGTTTACTTCTAAAATCGAAAATAAAGCACAGAACTGAATTTTTTTTACATGTATACCGTTTATTACATACTTGCTAGAGCACTTGACTTTCGTCACGGAGGCCTTGAGTTCGATCCCAGGCAATGGCAGAAATTGAAGTAATTATTACAAATAATTAAACAATCGCTAACAATTACATGCTAGATAATGTCAAACCACCATATATACATCATCGCATGCGCGCTGGTTGGTGTACAAACGAACATATTTAGGATTGCATTTGTATCGTGATAAATCAAACATTTACAATCAGTTTTAAGTGTAGTCTTGCGTACATTCGCGTTGCATTAATCTGTACAACCAGATTTTAAAAATAGGTAGTCACGACGCTCGGAATCGAGTGAATATATATATACATATATATATGTATACAGGGGCGGATCCAGAGAGACATTTTTCGGGGGGCGGAGTTCCGTTTTTGATTAAGAACTGTATTTCAATAGTGCTTTTTTTTTTTAACCGACTTCAAAAAAGGAGGAGGTATTCAATTCGACTGTATTTTTTTTTTTATGTGTGTTACCAAAGAACATTCTTCTAGATGAACCCATTTTGATGATTCTTCTTTTATTTGAAAGGTGGTGTTTCTCATGTGGTCCCATCTAAATTTGATCAAGGTCTGACCAGTAGTTCTTGAGTTATCCTTAATAATGCGGGAGATTGAGGCTTTTTGGATGCTTTTCATTCGTGATTGTTTTTACCGTCGGGTTAGATTTATTGACTTAAAATACTATAAATTTGCCAAATTACCATGGAAATGTAGCTTTTGATGTCTTTACCGTGGAAATATCTGTTCTTATTAAAATGTTTTAATTTAATTGAATAAAAATGCACTAAAAAGTAAAAAATAAAATACTTCTTTACAAAAAATAAATACCGACTTCAAGGTTTATTATAAAAATTTAAAAATTAACTAAAAAGTAAAAAATAATTACTCCCGATAAAAAATATATATCAGAGTGATATAACTTAAAATGGCATTATCGTAATTCTTATACAACGTTACCTTTTTTGAGTTGGCATCAAATTCATAATAAAAGAATAATTAAAAACTGCGTTAAATGTTCATTAAATTGTTCCTAGATATTGTAACATGAATTTTGTTCCAACTGCAAAAAGTTAATGTTTTATAAGAATTACGATAATGTCATTTTAAGTTACATCAGTCTGATATATATATATTTTATCGGGAGTAATTATTTGTTACTTTTTAGTGCGTTTTTAAACTTTTATAATAAACCTAGAAGTCGGTATTTATTTTTTGTAAAAAAGCATTTTATTACAATACGAGTTTGCGTACATTTTTTTTTGGTGTGGACGCGCCAGCCGCAATGACCCAACAACAGCAAAAAATAAACTAAAAAACTAAATAGCCAGGCGGTCCGAAATTGACGCAACAAAGGACAGCAGTGTAAGCCCCAAGGAGATGAAGGAAAGAAGAGGATAAAGGAAACGTTATAGGGAGTACGGTGACAAGAGCTGACTGTATAAAGGGGAGCGTTCATTACGAAAAGCAGGAGCATCACATATATGAGGAGGACCACAATCGTGAATCGAACAATAAGGAGAAGGTGACAGAGCAAATCGAAAGCAAGAAAAGGAGAGGAGAGAATGATTGATGCGGAGACGAATTAAGGAGACAATAGAAGAGTGGCGACTGAAACGAATAGAATGGAACCAATATAGGGAACGAGGAATCAGCTGAATAAAATGGTAATACGAATGACGATTAGAAAAGAGGGAGGGATAAATATGCCGCCAAAGTCTGGCGTGATTGTAGGTGGATAAGGAAAGGACATCTGAAGAAGGGAAATGGTTGAAGAATGAACCAAGGCTACCAGCAGAACGAGCCAAAGAATCGGCTGCGTCATTGCCATCAATTCCGGAATGACTGGGGACCCATAAAAAATCAAAAAGAATAGAGCGGGATGACTGCAGAGTGGAGGTAAAAGAACGAATTGAGCGAATAATACTATCAGAGGAATGTGAAGGAGGAGAGGATAGGGCTTGAAGGACGCCTTTAGAGTCCGAATTAATGAGGAATTGTGAAAGATCGTTTAAAGAGGAAATAAAAGAGATAGCTTGAAGGATGGCGATCGACTCGGTCGAAAAAATATTGCAGAAGGAAGGAAGCCAGAAGTCCTCAGAATGCCGAAGCGACGGGGCAGTAAACGCACCACCCACGCCGTTCTCGCTCCTGGAACCATTGGTAATGATCAATACATGAGCAAGAAAAGAGGAATTCAGTAAATTAATAAATTCATTGTTGACTGCACTGTGAGAGGAGGAATTCGCCCGAAGTGGGAGAGAGGAAAATTTGATAGGCTGCCATAGGCTATTGAAGTCACGAAAGAAGTAAGGGAGAGTGTTGCAGGAAAGGACAACAAGAGAAAAATTAGAAAGACGGGTAGCAATGAGGACAGGATTGGGATTTTACGAGGAGAAAAATGCCAGCGGTTTTTGATATACAAATAGGAAGAAATAAGTTTCGACGAGGAGATGGGAAGCCGTTTAATTAAGAAGCGATATCCCAGCTGAAAAAGGGGGAATAAACAGTGGTTGGGTAACCAACTCTGGTAGAACTGCGGGAATGGGGGATTTCAAGGCTCCAATGCGCAAACAGAGGCAAAAGTTCTGGATCGCGTCAAGTTTACAGAGGAGAGACTTGGAAGCATTACCGTAGATAAAGAAACAATAGTCGAGCTTGGATCGAATGATGGCTTTGAAAAGAATTAGAAGAATAAACGGATCGCCTCCCCATCTGAGGGGAGAGAGAGATTTAAGGAGATTAAGTTTTTTAAGGCAGGATTTATAGAGAAAATTAATGTGCTCATGGAATGTGAGACGGCTATTTAAAAAATGGCCCAGACAGCATATGGAATTGACAACGGGGATAGGAATACCAGATACAATGATGCGAGTTAGAGCTCGGTTAAAGGGTCGGAGAGAAGAAATGATACAAGACGACTTAGTAGGAGAAAGAGAGAGGTGAAGACGAGAAAGGGAATTATTAAGAATAGACAGGGAATTATTCAACTCATCAATAGCGACGGAAAGATTGTCACAGGTGGAATAGACCAAAATGTCGTCAGCGTAGAGGAGGGAGGAAGAATAAATAGGAAGAGAAGCGATATCAAAAGAGCAGATATTAAAAAGTGTAGGACTCAGACAGGAACCCTGTGGGAGCCCACGATAAACGCATCTGAAGGAGGGAAAGGAGGAGAGGAAAGAAAGAGAGTTATGTTCTAGAAGAGGTTGAGTATGAGAATGACGACGGCGGGAGGGAGGTTAAGAGAAAAAAGTTTAGAACCCGAAGCGGGAAGCTGCACATTATCAAAGGCCGAAGAGACGTCCACAAAGGAGGCAATGGTGAATTTCTTAGTTAGGAAAGACTTATAGACATCCGAAAGGATATAGCTAATGCAGTCAACCGGTCCAAACCCAGGGTGAAAAACCAAACATATTAGGAGGGACTAGATTATTGTACTCCAGCCACCACACGAAACGACTGTTAATAAAACCTTCAAAAAGTTTACGCCGACAGGAAGCCAGGGAAATGGAACGGAAAGAACACTGATTTCTTTTAGGAATAGGGATGGCAATAAAGTCGTTCCAGGATTTTGGAGTAGAACCAGAAAGGGGAAAAGAATTAAAAATATGGAGAAGAAAAAGCAGCGCGCCAGGAGAGAGATTTTTAAGAATACGGAGCCCGAAACCGTCCCGACCAGAGCAGACTCACAATAAAACTTAAGTAATAAACTATTAATTTTTTTTTCTTTTTTTCTTTTTTATATCGAAGTTTGAGAAACTTAATGCTACATGATCTGTTAGGTTATACATTGTGTACCTATTTAATAGACAATAATATTTTTATTATTTTTTTGTTTTTTTTTTCTGAAAGACGCGTGTGATTGATTTTGGTTTGATTTACCATTTAAGCCAGACTGTCTTGTCCGAGTATTAATATTGAAAATTATATATGTGTTAATGAGTAGATTTTAAGAGTAATGTTTTTTATTTAAGAGGATATTCTAGTCTAGAAGCATGAATTTAGGACGTTTTTTCAAGCTCAATAAAACAAAACAATAAATATGTTTACCGTCCCTTTTTTAACTATTTATTTTTTCATGTTTTAAGAATACACAAAAAAAATTATCAAAAAAAAAAATTCAAAATTCACGAAGTTACAAGCTGATGAAGTGGAGGGGTAAAAAATAGGCGTGTCCTAGTTAATACGATTCCAACGCTTCTAGTCATCTGAAACTAAAAAAAAAAAAAAAGACAGATTCTTAATTATTAAGGATGTCGTTATAGCCCCTACCTCAGAGAAGAAGAAAAAAAAATTCTCGTAAAATGGTGACTGTTTGGAAAAAAAGGTCGATTTTTAACCTGTTTTTTGGCTTTTCTGAATTTTTTAAAAACAGTAAATATCAAAATTTTGACTTTATTCTGGTAGGGGCCATAGAGGGATGTATAAAGAAGATATACTAAATTTCAAGTAAATCGATTTATTAGAACCTGAGATATCATGTCAACCGTGTTGAAAAAAGTAGTTTCGAGAAAAGTGCGATTCAAGTTTTGAAAGTTTCAAATAAAGTTTCAAACAGTCTAATTCATGGAACGGTACGTTATACTTACATTTTCTTAATCGGCAATTCCTGCTTCATACAATGGACCTTCTTCTACTTCAAATTGTACATTTTCTGAAGTTCTACAAATAGATTTCACTAATATATCGACAACATTTTGCTGTATTTACCTACAAGCGTAGTAACTTCAAAATGTGAATTGAATTCTCTTTTTTTCCAAGTACCATCTCCAGAAACTGTCACACATGTTGGATTAGCGTCAAGATCAGAGGCTGATATTAATTCCTTTTGAAATAATTTGATAATAAACTGATGATGCGGCCAAATATAAATTTTTAAGGCAACTATAGTATGTGCTGATTGTTAAACCTTGACAAATATCCATCATACTGTAGAATATATTTATACCTTCTCTTACAACTCTTAGAAGTCTCATAGCTGTTACAAGTGTGCGATTTACTTCATATTAATGAATGAACATGATTGAATATACCGTACATCTTCACAACCGCATTGCACTATAATTTTGAATCCTAATCCACGTGCAACAGTCCGAGAAAATTTAATTTTTTGGTTGCATGTGCACATAAAACTAACAAGGAAAGTGATGTAAAAACAGAGAAAAATTCTAAAACGTAATAGCCGTAATGATTTTCAATAATAACCTCTTCGTCCCCCGATGTTTTTTAATTTTGCTGCTAATGCGCTGGTAAAATTTGTTTCTTCTTCAACAGTATGCTGATTTCCTCTAAATGTTCTTATTTTTTTGTCTATCTGGACGCACAGTACTTCCTTTATTACTTTTTTTATCCATTTTACACTTAATAAATGAAATATTTGATCAAAATTTTATATTTTTGGACTGTACACAGAGTACACATGCCTACGTTGCTTGAAGATTGAAACGAAACTGACCTGAACTGAACACTAAACAAAAAAAGATTTCAACAAAATACGTGACAATAACCTTCAGTTAATCGATTTTTAAATATATCTATAATGTATAAAAGAGTTCGATTTATCTTCAGGTAGTCGAAGAATGTCTACCATCTATTGTTTGATCCGCTCCGACTGAGCCGATTTAGTTGCCGCGTCACGAAAATAGCTATAACTCTGTAAATAATTTTAATTTTTGGAAAAATTCTCTTAGTGGCATATTCTTAAATGTCTAAACTTTCAGAATATGCAAAAAAAAAATTTTCAATTTTTTCATATTTCTAGATTAGAATACCTCCTTAATTATGTAATAATGTAAATCACTGTAGGTTGTTATTTTGTCCAGCAAATTTTGGTTTTAAAACTAAGAACGTGAATTTTTGAAATTTAGTTGCCGAAGTTGAATTACTGAAATTGAGGTTATCTATGTTGAAGTGTCTGATGTCATCATACGTACTACAGTGGAAGATTACATGATTGGCGTTTTCAATTTCCCTACAGTCACATTTGTTGTCTTCAGTAATTTTGTATTAAGCTTTACTTCATTTGGCCAAGCTCCAAGTAACTGAAGCACTTTGTTAGCAGTTCTTTCAAAATTGACTTTTGTGTCGTCCGTTATTATGAATAGTAAGTCATCTGCATATACGCATAGGTCAACATTCTTATCGTATGGTAGAGCTTGGTTGAATAATATATTCAAAAAAAGTGGACCTGAAACACTTCCCTGTGGACAGCCTTTATTGGTTTCAGTGTTTGCACTATGATACCCTATTTGAAGAGTTACACGTCTGTTTTTAAAGTAGCAATATATTGTACTTAGCAATGGTATGTCTTTGATCAGAATAGATTTTAAAATGTCAAACAAAGCAGGATGCCAGTAGTTATCAAAGGCTCTTTTAGTATCCACTCCTATGACGAGAACGTTCGATTTTTTCTTAAGGCTGTTGCTAATCTTGCTGATCGCATAATTCACAACATGTTCTGTGAATAGACCTTTTCTGAATTCAAACTGTCTTTTATCTAAAAAGTTTGTTGAGTTCAGATGGCAAGTTATCCTATTGTTTAATAGTTTTTCGTCAATTTTGCTCACAGTATTTAAAAGACATATTGGGTGATACGAGCTTATGAGATTTGCATCGTTCATTGATTTATGAAGTAGGAATACATTTTCTCTGTGCCAGGTTTTAGGGAAATAGTTTAAGGAGAAGATTTTTTTTGTATAGGAGTGTAAGAAGTTTTGGATAGACCGCTTGGATTAATTTTAGTGTCTTATTGGTAATATTGTCAGGTCTAGCAACTTTGTTGTTTATTAATTTTTTATAATGCTATTTAATGCGGAAGTATCAAGAAGAGTCTGTTGTGAATGAGCAACATTTTCGTGTATGGATAGTTTAAAATTTTCTCTTCGTATTTTCTGTTTGTTGCTGCCTTTGTCAGTGCTGTCTAACGGAAAAAGAGAGGATAGGGAGTAATTTAGATTCTCTGTCATATTAGTGATTTTATCGGCGTTATTTTTTGTGAAAAGCGGAATATTGTTTGGTTTGTTTGATTTCAGAAACGTTAATTTGTAGCTTAAACTCCATGGTTTGACATTTTCAGAGCAAATTTGGGGGCAGGGGAGTTATAGAATTACATTATATCTTCTATGGTACGCAGTAGATTTGAAAAATACGCTGTTTCACTAAGAAAATCAAATAACGACCTCCTTAGAAATTTAAAAATGTTTTAAAAATACATAATTATTACGATTTAATTTTAATTTTATTTTATTTTTAAATGAAAAATAAAAAAATTATAAAATTCTAGCTAAAATGGTAGTTTAGAGTTTGAATAGTAAGAAAGACAGTATTTTTATTAGACTTTACTTCTTTTTTATTTTGGTTGGTAAGCCGATCCGAATTCTTTGTTTGTGAGCAAGTACAAAATATATATATATTTATCTTTGATCTATTTTCATTTACACTACAAAATAAAAATTAAAAATAAATAAAAAAGGCAACAGATCGATAACAGTTGGGTTTAAAATAAAATAAAAACCTAAATTAATAGTTTTACTAGAGAACAGTATTAAATATTAGTCATAATTAACTTATTACAAGAATTAAATAAATAATCGCTAATAATCACGTGGCAGGCAATGGCAAACCACCACGTTCAACATCATATGCGCGCTAGGTCAGTACACAGCAGACATACACGGGACTGCACTAGTGGCGCGATAACAAGCGGCTACTATCAGTTCCGAATGTAGTCTTCTTGCGTGTGTACACCTGCGTTGCATATAACAATTGCTATGAGCGCTACCTATTCTGTATATACTAGAATGAACGAATAGGTAGTCACGACGCTCGAATTCGAGCAATACGACTGTTACATACATACAAATCCATAGGTAATATTTATACAAATCTTTTATCGTATAAATTAAGTTTCTCTGTTGTAACAAATTTTTTCATAGAAGCTTTGGTTCTTGGTGGGGGGGATGTCCGCTATTTCCCCCTATGGATCCGCCACTGATATATATATATATATATATCCAGAGAGAGAGAGAGAGAGAGAGAGAGAGAGAGAGAGAGATTAATTAAATAGTTGTTTTCTATAAATGAAAATGAATAATTCGTGTTTATTTTATTTCACATTTCACCGTTTGAAATGGTATAAGCGGAATTCGTTTAATTATCTACTTCAAAAAAGGCAATGATTTTAGTTTATTGATAAAAGGAAGAGATATCAAAAATTTCTGCATCCACAAAGAAGATACGTAGTCTGTTTGATGACGTTTTTGGCATATTTTATGGGGTATGGGCTACGTTTGAATTTAAATGTGGCGATCGTGCCGATGACAGCAAACCATTCGGTTGTTCTGACAAACGGAACAGTGATACAGGTAAGTGAAATTAAAAGCTCATACGATATATGTTCAACATTATTTCTTGACTGATTAAAAAAAAAAAAGAAAATATTTCTGTTCTGCTATTTTCTTTTTTTCATTTTCTTTATTTCTCAGGCATATTGAAAAATAAGTCAGTTGCAAATTAGTTGTTAGGCAACGATACTTCGTTCAAGCAGAACTAGATTCAAAACTCCTTGCCAAACATTGTAAAATATACAAAATTAACAATATTTTTTTACTTGTAGTTTGCAGCACAGCCTTATTTAAGACTAAAAGTTTAAAAAAATTTAAATTACACACTACTATTAATTAAGATATGGACCACTCGGGGAAACGAATTTCAATGATTTTTGGTGTAGTGGTAGTATCCCATCCACGTAGGTATACTATGTTTAAAATATTAAGGTGTAATATTCAAATATAATCGAGAAAAATGAACTTAAAGTTTGATCAAAACTTTATGTACAAGTTATACACATATAAGTTATAGAACATTTCGCTTGAAATTGTCGTGGCCTAAGCGGTAGCGTTTGTGATATGTACATTCGGTACGCGGATTCAAATCTACCTGTGCGAATTTTTTCCCCCTTTTTATATATATATATATATATATATATATATATATATTTAAATATACTTTATAATTAATTTATTTTTTAG
The DNA here is from genome assembly GCA_039619475.1 of Icerya purchasi. Taxonomy (NCBI): domain Eukaryota; kingdom Metazoa; phylum Arthropoda; class Insecta; order Hemiptera; family Monophlebidae; genus Icerya; species Icerya purchasi. The sequence goes on from CM077116.1 coordinate 388,872,858, forward strand.
AAAAGTAAGTAAATAATTTATTTATTTACTCATTCATTTACTTTTTTATTACTTATTGATTTTTTCAATGATTTTTTAGTATTTATTCCAGTTTAATTTCTATTGGAATAGTAGAAATTATATTAATGGAATAAATAATAAAAAAGCATTGAAAAAACAATAAGTAATAAAAAATAAATGAATGAATTAATGAATAAATAAATAAATTATAATTATTTATATAAAAATAGAAAAAAAAGACAAATGCGCATAGCTAGATTCGAACCCGCGTGTGGAGTGCACGCGCTGCAAACGCTACCACTTAGGCTATAATAGTTCCAAGTGAAATAATGTTCTGTAACCTATGTATATATAACCTATACAAAAAACGTGAAGAAATTTTAAATTCGTTTTTCTCAATTATATTTCAGTGTTAGTGTTGCACCTTAATATTTTACACATAGTATACTACATGGTATACTTGAAATTTGTTTCCCCAAGGTTGTAGGGTCTCCTTGTCAGTTTTAATGATATGCGGTATGAAGTGAATGATTCACCATCTAACAAAGGAAAAAAAAAAAAAAGAGAAGGCGGTTTTAATTTGAAATTTAATAAATAGGAAGACTGACGGAACATGGAACTAGGTTGAAGGTAAAGTTGAGAAAATTAGAATTTTATGGACGGATTAGTGTTACTGAAAAACTTTTTTTGAAGTGTGTGCGACATTATTGTGATTAAAAATAGCTCAATAAAGAAATTGCTTGGGTTTAAAGAAATAATCTAGTCTGGCGGCAGTGTGTCAAGCCAAGTTCAAGCTGGGGGAAAGGAACTGACCTTAATATTGAACTTGGCTCCTATTTTTACATTTATGTTTTTGATGGAATATCATTACTTTTTGTAAAGAAATAATTATTATTAATCATTCAAATTCAAATTCAAATCGTTTATTCTTCAAAATAGGCTTACAAAGTGAGCACTTTTTGAAAGTCAAGGTATCGAGTCCATCAGTCTCCTAACTCTAAAACTACCGCCACTTCGGACCGGTATCAGCGTTTTTCGAAGCGACATACGTAACTAACGAAGTTAAACAACAACAACATATTGACAGTTAAACGATCAGCGAGCCAGTTATTTTCGTAATGCAGCGAAACTTGTCTCAATTTCCGGCCTTTCTTAAATTTTATAACTATAACTAACAATCTAACTGTGATATAAACTAAATTAAGCAATAAACGAACGAAATTACGTAAAAAATATGAAAAGTTCACTGCTTTTCTGAGACTTTTTTCTTTGTATGCACACAATTAGTCAGCTGGACGTCAAATTTCAACTTTCTAGGTCACCTGGAAGTGGGTTAGGTTTTTGATCTATGTGTCAGTCAGTCAGTAGTCAGTGATAAAAAGGACGATTTTCAGACGTTAGTATCTCAACAATCGTTTGAGTTGTATTTATGAAATTTGAAATTCTAGTTAATCTAAGGGGGGTTTTAATAAACAAACCAAATTTCATGTGTTTATGTTTAATTAGATATTAATTTATTAAGGGGTTAAATGTAGCTCTAAATGGTTCGTGTAAATATACACACGGCTTCTGCGTGGTCGCCAGTTCCTTTTTTCTCGGCTTGAACTTGGCTGGACATGTTGTCGCGTGTCTAGATCATAATCTTAGATGTCGGACATGATCAAAATCTTGTTCCACATGAAAAAACCCCGCCGAATGTACTTCATTTTTTTCAAGGTTGAGATGTAGAATGCTGATAGCAAAAACCAAACTGAGAATTTTTTTTTATAGGTACATATTTATTTAACTCACTTTGTCATTCTGTCTGTCTGTCATTCAGTCTGACGGTCGTTCTATCTGTCTACCATTCTGTCTGTCTGAGGGGAATCTTGCGAACGATTTTTCACCTACTTCCCAATGAATTAAAAAAGTGTCCTTTTGCAGAAATGTTTATTATAGATGACAATACAATATTATGTAACATCCGGGTTTCGAACTTCAAAGTTAGACCTCCGTGGCGACGAAAGTTCGCAATTTTGAAAAAAAATGTTTATTTTTTTTTTTAGGCATGTGATATATTGTTGGAAAGATTTGCTACTGGTCGAGAACAAAACTATATTTTATTTTTTTAATGAATCTTTCGAACTTGGTCGTTGACTTTACTTGGAACAGAAAAGTTCGACTCGCGGTTCATTGTTCCTTCTATTCTTGTTTACTTTTCGCTAAATGGAATTGTGCCATGGAAAAAAGGGGCGGAGCTCGTAATACTGACTGTGCCATTACGTTCGCCTGTTCACTCCCTGGGATTCCTGTGTGACCAAGAACCCACATAAACGTCACCTGGCTTTCAGACTTCTATATATCGACGATAATATGAAGCTTATGAGTAGATATTATATTTTTTGTTTTAGGGCTGGATATGGCTTCTAGTGCTACCAGAGAGTCTGTAATTATTAATGTCTTTTTGTTAGGCTTGCAAGAAGAAATATATTGAAGCCCGAATTGGATAGCATACGCTTCTAAGTCCAGTACTATGCAGCCATTATTGAGTAAGAAAGAATACGCTTTGTCTGATACTATAAGCGCGCATGCTGTTGACGATGTGGTTGTGGTGGGGTATTTCTAGCAACATCTGTGTAGACTATAACGTGGTCGGTGTATTTATTTATTGTACTTTTAGCTATTTCGATAATGTCAGGTGATAACTGTTTGACATTGTTTTTAAGTGATACGTCTGCTTTTATTATTGGGAACTCTCATGGGATAATCGTTTTATTTTATACTATTAAATAAATCTTTTTTAATAGCAATTTTTTAGGAACATTGAATAAAGCACGAAATAAACTAACTCCAATCAATAAGAACATTAAGAAGTTTGGGATCTTTTCGGTTTAATATCACTCGTATTTTTCACTCTTCCGGATAGCTATCCACTTCGTATTATGGAATTAGATATGTACAACAGAGTAACGTAAAAGCTTTCCGGGGTAATCTAGGCAGTATTTCGGCAGTTAATTTATCAGCTCGTGGAATTTTATTTCGAATAAGTGACTTTAAGCGGTTTAATACTTCTTTTGGCGAGAATGACTTTGCAGAAAGTTGCATTTGCAACAACTTTTCCAGGTAGAATTTTACCTATTTGGTATGCAGAATATTTGTATTAGCACGCGGAATAAATTTTCTAAGTAGCCGACAAAAGCTTTCGTCTTCTGGTTGTCCATTTTTTCACATTTATCACATTGTCTAATTTGATTCTATACTGTTCTTTGGTTTGACTAAGTCATTTTTTTGTTGCACACTACAGTGAATTATCTTTTATATTTATTGAATTCAAATACTGCTTAAATTGTATGTATTTATTTCTAAGTCTGTTACATATTGTTTCTAATGACGGATAGCGATTTATCTGCTATCTTCTACTAGCAACTCGAATCTGTTTTATCAGTTTACTTATTTCTATCGAAACGTATTTATTAGTGTTCCCATAATATACCGAAAAATTTGTAAGTTCTATGAAATCAGTAAGGATTGGATCTAAATCATCGCTGTTTTTAAATTTTGTTTTATAAAATTATCGGTTTTTTCCCACCGTTAACATCTGCCCGAATTAAAATCTAGTTTTTTTTTCTAATCAGTTTGTCAACGAGGACATCAGCCCAAGATGTGGGAAAAAGAAGAAAATAAATTTATATTTTTAAACATTTGAGGACAGAGCATAAAAATAATTCAAAGGACGGAATAACAGAAGCAGAAAGAAATTAGATCATATAAGCAGCACTGTAATCAGTAGTGATATCGAGTTTTAATAAGAGAAGAATAAATGGACGATTGTTTAACAGATAAGGCTGCGCATTCATACATAACATGATCAGCATCACAAGGAAAGTATGTAGAAAGGGGTAAAAAGGATAAAATTGGAGTAGATGAAAACCAAAAAAAGTGATACAAGAAGGAGGCTATGGTGAAAGCGAAGGCGATAAATAGTCGAGATTGTAGAGCGTTCAAGAGAGGGGGAAAGTCAACGAACCATGGACGAGTAGGAAGAGATAGTTGAATAGAGAGATAAAACGAGGCAGGATTAGAAAATGAAGAAGAATAAGAGTTAAAACATAGTTTAGAATAAGCGGCTGAGGAATGAAGAATAATATTATGAGCGGAAAAGGTGCCTAAATATCTTCCACTGGAAATGGAAGAACAGGCTAATAAGTATCCACTAATTCATTACACCCAATGCCCAAATGATCAGGAATCCACAAAAGATTGATCTCAATCGAGCGAAGAAGGAAAAGATCATGAATGAGGGAACGTATGAAAAGTATTACATAATCGGTAGAGGTAGAAGTAGGGTTAGATGTGATAGCCTGTAAAGCACTTTTAGAATCAGAGATTATGAGCACTTTGCGAAAAACTAATGGTGAGGAAACAAAGACGACAGCATGTAAAATAGCAATAGATTCGGCATAGAAAATTGAGCAAAAGGAGGGAAGTTTGAAAGACTCAGAGTAATTTAGGGCAGCACAAAAAAAAAGCAGAACCAACTCCACCTGGCCCTTTGGAACCGTCGATATAGATAGGTGGTGTATGTAGGAAAAAAAGAGCCTAATGCATTGGAAAATTAAATTCTAGCGACATGTTGAGAGACGGATTTAGAATGGGACGGTAAAGAAAAACATTTAATAGGATGAAGGGAACTGAAAAAAGAGAAGGAATAATAAGGAAGCTTGTCATGATCAAAAATAAAAGGCGAAAATTGAACGATCAAAAATCAGAGATAAAATTGGAGTTATATTAGCGGCAAATTGCCATTTGTGAAGGATGAGTTTTTTAAGACAAGATAAAAATGATTAATGTGATCGTGAAAGAAGAGACGATCGTCAAGAACGATTTCTAAATAACGGAAGGAGTTTTTAAGGGTAATTGAACCACTATTTAAGATAAGACTAGTCAAAGAAGGATCAAAAGGCAACAGACGAGGATTTAGGAAGAGAAATAGAGAGATGAATATTAGAATGAACAATTTCTATTAACATTAGAGAGCTCTGGAGACAGGAATTAGCTATCGAGATATTGCATTCGGAGGAGTAGATAAGCACAGCGTCAACAAAGAAAAGCGAAGAAGAGTTAAGAGGAAGAGAAACGATTTTGATAAAGTAAATAATGAAGAGCGTTGGACTAAGACAGGAAGGTAGCCCTCAAAGATTAACCTGGTGAAATAGTCGGAGGAGAGAGGGGAAGAAAGAATTACAGTTATGCATTGATAGAGAGTAATAGTAAAAGAAGCCAAGTGGATAGAAATGTAAAATGAAACCATTATGTCAAAAAGCGTGGGAAGGTGAACGTTATCAAAGGTAGCTGATATGTCAACGAAAGCAGCAATTAAGAATTTTTTATTAATAAATGACATATAAACGTTCGACAGAAACTTGCTGATGCAATCTGGTGGAGTATGTCCAGGACGAAAACCGAACATATTGTTAGGTAATAAATTTTTGTGCTCGAGCCACCAAACAAAACCTTTATTAATTAAACTTTCGAAATGCTTCCTCACACACGAAACAAGAGAAATAGGACGAAACGAAGAAGAAAGAGGTTTTGCAATAGGAACAATAATAAAAATGTTCCAGGAAGAAAAAGTAGAACCCGAACAAAGAAATAAGTTTAAAATATTTAAAAGTATCTGGAGGGAACAATTCAGAAAGATTTTTAAGAACAGAAAAAGTGATCGCATTCTCGCCCGAAGAAGAGTCTGATGAATTGCTTAAAGATGAACGAAGTTCTGATAAAGTAAAAGGAGAGGTTAGAAAATGTGATGAACTAGGAGCAAACGGCAAAGGGCAAGATTCCTGGAAGCTAGGAACATAACTAGGAGCTATAGAACCAACAAACGGTTCTAGTTTTTCAGGAGGAAAATTATGAATGGAAGGACGTTGGAAGAGAGGGGATTTAAAGGTCTTAGCCATTTTCCGTACATAAGAAATAGAAGTGGATCGAGAAAAAGAGGAGCAGAAGTTTTCCATGAATTTTTCTTAGTTGTTTTAAAAACACATCTGGCTTTAGCATTGGCATTCTTATGAGCCAAATAGTTGAAAAGAGAAGGACAAGAGCGAAAAGTCCTATTAGTAGACACAATTAGATTAAAAGCCGCCTTTTAATTCTTATTCCATCACAATGAGAAGTACATTTTGGGGTTTTTGTTGGGAGTCAGTCGGATAGGAGACGAAGAATAAATTAAGGCAGAGAAGACCGATTCAATAAAGAAGTCATATTGGGAAGATGAGTTTCTAATTAAGAGAAATAGAAGAGAGCGGAAGACTTTAGAGAAGATCCATTTCGGAGAGTGAAGAGGCTTATAAGGAGCATAAGAAGGAAAGTCGTTAAAAGAGATAATGATAGGAATATGATCACTCCTAGAGGTACCGTTTAGAGTTGACCATGAAAATTTGAGACTAAGATTAGGAAAAGTGAATGACAGGTCTGTAGAACTGGAGGACAAAGGACTTCTAACGCAAGTAGGCGAACCATCATTAAGGAGAATTAAGTCGACGTAAAGATGGTATCTTATCATCCAAATTAGGGATACTGAACTTACTAAAAGTAGATAATAAGGAAGAAATTAAAATATTTTCGGAAGGAAGAGATATGCGGTCAGCAAAAACAGAATTATTGACGGTCGAATACATGCCAATATTCATTAGTTTTAAACTAAAGGAAGAAGAAATTTCAGCCGAACTTTTTAAGTAGGGAGAGAATATTGCCGGAGATCTTTACAACCAGCATTAATGGTTAAATTGGAATAATATTTATTAAAAGGATTTAGTGATTTCCGTTGGGAATGATGTTTTTGTGAAGGTAATCTAATATAGGAAGAGGAGGAACTACTAGAATAGTTATACTGTTTTCTCTTTGTGGTATTAGAAAAGTTCCGTAAGGCGGGGAAATTGTTTGGGTTAGAAATATCAGCAAAGGTGCATGATCTTATGTATTTTTACTTGTTCCTTGAATACCGGACTTTTCGCCGTAACGAACGCAATAAAAATTAGATGGATTATTTTGTTGAGTGACAATGCATTCAAAAGAATGACTACCGAAACAAAAAGAATAGAAGTTTACTTCGACATGAAAAACTATAATGGCCGAATCGAAGACAATTCCTACAAAGTTTAGATCTGCGAATAACCGACTCAACCGTGACGCGGTAGGCATCGTAGAAATACAAAGCGGGAAAAGTCAAGCTTGAAAATTTAATTTCGCTGACAGGAATCGGCACAAATGAATTTTTAGAAGTTCGTTTCTGTAACCTTCAGATATTCGAAATTGACACCTCAGAAGAACAGTTCAGGAGAAGTTCATCGATGGACAAATCGGTAGAAATATCGCGAACTATGCCGAAACGAAATAATAAAGATTGCGGGATAAACGATCGTATTTTAAGTTTCTTATAGACGTTTTCGGAAAGCAGGAACCGATTAGCTGCAAGAGTAGAGGAAAAGATAAGTTTAACCAGGTCCCTTCCGGAACGAGTAATAGTGGATAAACCGCTAACTTTCCGATAAAACATTTTAGCCAAAGACATCGGATGTTAGCTTAGTTTTTATTCTTCAAATTCTCGACTAAAACCACAATTTGTCTCTCGAAATTAATAAAAACTAGTGACATGGTATTAGCTGGAGAAGCATTATTGGAAATATCCTTGTTGATGGTCTTATTCTCTGCTGAGACAATACTATCTTCAGAAGAAGATACATTAAATGGGGCATTTTTAATATTTTTATTAGTTTTAATCTGTGTGACAAGGTTAGTAGTACCTTCACTAACCGCGCGGGGGGAATTAGGAGGAGGTTTATCTGCCCAATCTGATGAGCCTGGCATTAATTACAAATTACGTTTAAATTTTAAATTAGCAACTGAAATCAAAAATTAAAAGATAGCCAGATTAACAAATTTAAATATCAATCGAACAAGACAACAACGGTATTCTAAATAGCAATAGAAATGAAAGTAGCGATACGAATATATATATATATATATATACGCGACGGTAAATACGAACGAATTAAAAGGAACGATCTCACCGATAATTCAGGAACAATGAACGCAGCATAATTAAACTTTATCAAACAACTGATATCCTTCTGAAAATCTAGTTAAATGTTCTACGCTCCAAATATTGCTGGATAAAGATAACCCTTTCCAAAAAAAAAAAAGGGGGGGGGGGGGGTAAATAAATAAAAAAAAATTATAACGCAATTCATGAAGGAACTCTGGTCGATAATATGTATGGGTTTTGCACAACCGGTAATGCAACAATAGCATCTACGATGTATTTGAACATGCGTTTCAAGAGGTGTGTAATACAAATGGTAAAAAAAAAAATTACCAGCTATGTAAGAAAAATAAAAGAAAGATACTAATTTACACACGCACACAAACGAAATCGACTTACATTAAACAATAAGGAACCACCTCCCATTACATTATGCAATGACTGATGCATACTGTTTACTAAGAACTAAAATATTAACATTTTCAAAAAAATGCAAAACTTGTGTTTTTTGGTAACTATTTCATTTTTTTTCTTTTCCGGCAGGCTGCAGATTTAAACATGGACTCAAAACAAAAAGGCTACGTATTAAGCGCATTTTACTTTGGGTATATTTTTTCTGAGATACCGACCGGCTGGTTGACTTGTCGGTATGGCGGAGCGACTATTTTAGGAATTGGATTACTTTTTAGTTCTTTCTGGGCAATGCTCTTACCACTTTTTGCCAATTACGGGCCATTAGCTATTATCGCAAATCGAATATTGGCTGGCCTGTGTGAAGTAAGTGCAACTAACTTAAAAACTGTAACTATTAATAAAGGAAAGCATCAGAAGCAAACTGAAATATTAAACGGATACGTACTGGTATAAAATTTGTTGTATGTCCATTATAAAAGATCTAGTTTACGATAATACGTCCGATAAATATTAGCAGGTACATCGAATTATATATATATATACCTTAAATTATTATTATAACTTATAATAAATAACTAAAATGCACAATAAAGGAGCTTTAGAATTGCGATTCGAAGTTTTAAAACAAATTGAGTATTTCCATAATTACAAAACCATTAGCTTCGAAACGTCTCGGAGTGTTTAATAAAATGTTATTTTATAAAAAAACATTTTTATACGTATTAGTTGTTAATCAATAGGAATGATGAGTGATTTAAATTTTGGCAAATAATATTTATTGAGAAAACAGCATTAATGAGAAAATAAAAAAAAAAAAAGTAAATAAATAAAAGTAAATGGGAATGGAAGTAAAAAAAAAGCGAATTAAGCGAATGAGATCAGTGTAATTTATTAAGCGGAAAAATGCTAATGTGTAAAAAACGAATAAAAACGGTCTCGTGAATTAAAATAAATAATCAATATTTCCTACTAGAATTTTTTTTTTTTTTTCTTTTTTTTTACATCACAGCAGTCCTAAGACCATAATTGACGAGGCTATTATTTTTTTTTTTTTTTTTTTTTCATGCTCAGTTACCCAGCGGCAGCATAAACATTAGTCGATCGGAAAAACTGATTACTATAATTTGGAGTTCATTCCTTTCACATCCGAGATGTTAGTGGCGGAATTATCTTCTGCTTCTGATATCTAATACTGTTTACTATAGCGCTGGATTTTGTTCGTTCGACGGCTGAGGTATTAACGACGATGTTATCTATCGCATCTGACACCTAGGGCGTCACCGGCCCATGTTCTTTTGAGCCTCCTTGGCTGATCCCAGCGACTGATGTTCGATACCTCTGGATTTTGATTGAGTTGAAGAGCCTCATAAAAGTGCTTGTATTGTTTTAAGTATAAATCGTTTACGTATGGAACATCTAAGTCTGTATGTAGAGTGTGATTCGATACATAGTACGGTGCGTCTACCAATTGCCTCAACGTTTTCGATTGGAACTGTTGAACCCTATTTAGGTTACTCTTCGCAGTGGCTCCATATACTTCTAATCCGTATCTCCAGACTGGCGCTATGACTGAAAGATAAACTAGCCTCTTGCATTTCAAATTAATTGTTAATTTTTTGCTTATTATGCTGTTGAGAGTCTTAGTTCTTGAAGCCATTTTTTGCCGGATGAACGATATATGGCTTCTCCATGTAAGTCTTCGATCTAATATCATACCTAGGTATTTAATATGATTTTCTTGAATTATGCGCTGATTATTTATTGTATTAGGGGGACAGTTTTGCACGTTTAGAGTGAAAGTTACTTGTCTGGTTTTTTGGTGGTTTAGTTTAATCTTCCACTTAAGCGCCCACTGCTGGATAACGGTTAAATGCTCCTGCGTCAACAAGGATGCGTACACTGGGTTTTTAATGATGATTTTAAAATTTCATTTTAAACGGAGGATTACTGTTCTGAATAATTTAATCATTTATTAATTCGTTTTTATATCTGCCCTGAACTTTCCTCTTTTCGTGTTTTCAATGTGAATGTAAAATTTTCGATTGATTCGGGCTCCCGATTACCTTTTAATAAATATTCAGCGTATGTAAATTTTTCAGTTTGTGGTTTTTTTATAATTTTAAATATTCGCTATATACACAAAAAATATTTCTACCAATGTTCTCGATAAACGATTTACCACGATCAAAAGCAATTTATTTTGTAGACGACATTGCTTTCGCAAATGTTAGTTTTTATCAGATTTGCTTTTTATTTTGTTGTTTAAATTATAATTAATTTTTAATACTACTTCAAATATTTTTTTTCTCTCTCTTTTTATAAATTATTTGGAAATACGTTTTCATTTATTACTGATAAATCTTTTGTTCCATAAATTACGCTAATTTTTTTCATTCGCCCTTCCTACTATTCGTTGAAACTCTACTTCAACTGGTTCTTATTAATCGCGATTTTCAAATAAATACTACTATTTTCAAAAAAAATTTCTCAGTTTGTTTTAAGTTTTCATAAAAAATTCACCTGTATTTTCGCGAATGATCACGAAAACGTTTCCAAAACTAAATATTTTTTATATACTTGTATCTGTTTTGTTATTCGGTTGTATATTTATTTGACAAGAAAGGATACGCGGGGATTTTATTAAGGATCGCGATAGCCTAGTTGCTAGAGCGCTTGACTTCCGATATGGAGGTCACGGGTTCGATCCCGAGCGACGACAAACTTATTACAAGAATTAAATAAATAAATAATCGCTAATAATCACGTAGAAGGCAATAGCAAACCACCACGTACAACATCATATGCGCGCTAGGACAGTACACAGCAGACATAAATAGGACTGCACTTGTAAAACGATGTAAATCAAGCGATTACTAATCAATTCCGAATGTAGTCTAGCGTGTGTACACCTGCGTTGCATATAATAATTGCCTAGTACCACTACCTATATCTGTACAGCTGAGATGTACGAATAGGTAGTACCCGCCAACCATTGGATTGAGGAGAGAAAGTAGAGAGAGATAGGTATATACAAGTCGCGCGTGTACGGAAAATTCACATGTGACGTATACATTTTTTTTCATACTTCTTAGTGGTGCGTTATTTGTAGTAATGTATAAAGTAACGAGGAACGTAACTTAATATTGATAAACCTTTGAACTGGAAAAAACACATCCAAAATTTAAACTCGAAAATAAGACAGACAATTCCAGCTTTATATAAAATAAAGCAGGTACTATCACTTCGAATACTACGTATATACTATAATTCAATAATAATGTCTGGAATATTATATGGAATTCAAATATATTATGTGAGGCTAAGAAAACAGAAATAAAATAAGTAAAATACAGAAGAGGTGTTTAAAACTTATACTCCCCCACTGGAAGCAAAACGACTCTAGATCAATTATGTATGGAAGGAAAATGATGAAATGTCCCCCAAGATGTACTATTTCTATTACAGATTACTAGAATTTAATGTCAATAATATAAAATTACCATCCAGGGAAAAAATCTGGTTAATAAGAAACCAAGGTAATACATATTACATCTATCCCCGCGGGGTAAATCTACGAATTGACAATACTGATGACTCAGTACTAATTAAATTAATAAGTACAATCCCTAATGATATACTAGAGGGCAAAAAAAATTGGTGAGTGGAAAAAGGAGGTGCGAAACTGGTTGGAGAAATGGTGCAAAGACTGAAGCTATATCTCGCTCTTTTTTGTTAGTTTTTGACTTTATCGTGTCCTTTCTGGATTTTAAACTCTCACCGATCATGTTTTTGTCGACTTTAAATATTAAACTGTCCGTATGTATTGATGTATAGATGCATATTACGCGGCATGTTATTTATTGGCTTACATATATATATATATATATATATATATATATGTATACTATTATTTTAATATAATTGTTATTTATGTAATAAGTTAAGTTAGTTTTAATTTTTGTACTACATATCTATTTTAATAAACGTTGATAAGAGTGTTGGGCACTCACACAACGGGCATATTTGCCCTGTGAGACCAACAACTTGTTTTTTAAATTTAAAAAAAACAACTAGAAACTAGTTCTGGCTTTGAAATAGTTCGTTCCATTCCAATTGGTAACGTATTTACGTTACTTCGTTACTCCTGTCATTTTTGTGTCCTAGAAATGAGAAGTAACCATTGTAACTAAAATAACTGACTATAACTGTACAAATAGCGACTTGCAACCGAATGAACGAAAGCAATGATTAACCACGCAATAACATCAGACTGTGATCAGGGAGAATTGGAATGCAGATGACACACCTTTTAACTTTATCACTCGTGCAGTTCGTATGCATTTCCCACACCGCTTGGTCTCTTATTGGTCACAACTCACTAGCTCATTACACGGCAATATGTATGTAGTACGATCAGATGATGAATGAAACAACACTATTCTGCTGTAACTGGCAGGGAACGAAGTTCTTCTGTAGTTACAAATTTAGTTACAATAACTAAATAACGTATAATGTGTTTCTATCCATACTGGCCAAACTGTCGTTGTATGTATGTGTGTGCCTTATTATCAGTTGGAAACAACGTTATTCACGTAATTCAGCTATATCTGTACATATTTTAATAAGCAGAGCACATCACATTTTCTGTACCATACGGCGCGGTGATGATCACACATACCATACTGTGAGGTTGACTGGCGTGGCGGTGATTAGCAACTCTGGAATTTTACACTATCATGAAAAATTTAAACAGCGGTTTTTATTGAAAATCAGTACTGATTTGTTTACGTTTTTTAAAAGTTCCGGATCTTCATTTCATTTGGATGTCTATTAGTCACATTTCGCTGTTTTTCAAGATATTAAGATGGAACTGTCATCTGCTGGCTCCAAGTTGTTTTATTCACTTCTGTTTTGTTTTTTTTTGTTTTTTTTATAATTACGTTTTACAATATACTAGAAATTACCCACGGCTTCGCCCGTGTAATTATTTGTTTTAATATGCAATGCTATCAGTCTTATCAACTTTCTGTTTCGTTACCGTGCTACTATGCCAATGTACATCGTTATCGCTTATGAACAGTTTACCTAACTACACAGAACCGGTTTAAGAACGAATTTAGGCTAAACAAGGGCAACTGATATAAAGCACTCCGTTACGATAAACGAAATGAGCGAAAACAGCAACGGTGAAGATAGCTACCAAGAAATTCGAAGAAAACTTAAAGTGGCAGATAAAGAAATGGACGACCTCGTCAAATACTTTATTAGGATACTGCGTATATCCAAAAAATAAGACAGGCACGAAGTGAAGCAGAGACGTAATATGTCACAAGAGTTAACAAGAGGAGGTCACTTTACTATTCACCCACATTACTGGATATCAAAAAACAACTAAGGCGAGAAATACAAAAATAATTTCTACGCTGAGCTTAGTCGAAATGCAACAAGAAAACATCATAAAAAAATTAGCACAAAATGTAATCAAGGAAGTCAGAGAATCAAAAACGTAATTTCTAATGCTACACCCCCAACATACTCCAAAGTGGCCAGTCTCTCGGCAAGTAAAGTTATTTATCAAGCTAAGAATCATACTGACGAAGCAGTAATTATAAAATCAAAGGAAAACGATGCGTACAAAGCTGAGAAGTTTATAAAGAAGGCAATTAAGCAGATAAAAGAGGAAATCAAACCCTCCAGGATCGGAGTAACAATTACAGAAATCTACACGCCAAAAAAGAATAAGAAGATCGCAATAATTAAAATCTGAAATCGCAATGAAGCAGACAAAATGACTGAAGAAATTAACAACCTTAACATACCTAACATTGAAATCCAAATATCGAAAAAACTGTCACCAACTTAACTGTATAGGGTCTGCAAGACATAAACAAAGAAGAATTAGAAACATCGATCGAAAGAATCACGGCAAATAAACCAATCCTTGTATCAATTAATAACCAGAGAAAAAATGCCATTATAAGATTAACCAAGGAAGATTACTACACACTAAATCGAGAATCGCCCAGACGAATCCTCTGCGAGTACACTAGTTTACGTTATGAAAAATTTATCAGCGTTCGAACCTGTAAAAGCTGCGGAGTGTACGGACATTCAGAAGATAGACGCAATGCAAATGAAGAAATAAAGAATTTGACCAAAGAATCGAAGGAGGAGCGAAAATGTTCACATTTCGTTATAGAGAATAACCGGAAAAGGGTGGAACAAACTTCTGACTTAAATACGAAGAGGGAAGCTGTTGGATAAGCACTGATGATGGTAAATTATAAAAGGTATAATAATAACTTATGTAGTATTTATAAAAATCATGTCAAACTTGCGGAAAAGAGATACGATTATTAAAAAAAAATAATAACAAATAAAAAATCGTCAATATATTTAAAATGCACCCTCTGAAACGAAAGCCGTAGTAAACATCCTCTAATTCGGTTTATCAGAACTAGCGAAATAAGCAGATATCTATAAAAACAAACTGCGCATCTTCGTACTGTAATAGCCACAGCAGTTAAACACGGTACAGAATGTTGCTTTCACAAAGAAAAAAAAATAGAAATCTTGAAAGACAACAAACGAGATGTTATAATAATAACAGAACCCGATTTTGATAGAGATAAACTACTGGGACTAAACGATGGCAAAAAAAAACAAAACATACAGCTATAAAACTGAAATATGTGGCAATTGACATAAAAAATTAACATACGGTCGATTAAAAAATGATCTCTGATCATTTATAATCGTTAAAATACAAACAATAACCATAATTGCGACATATCATTCTCCTAATGAAGAAATAGAAACCAAAATTAATACTGTTCAAATGTACTTAAATAAAAATAACAGCAGAGAAAAAATCTTAATTATAGGAGATTTCAATAGTCGATCAAATAGGATTGTACGAAGTTAGATTATCACAGTTGTGTTTCTCGCGTTTCGTCTTAAACTGGTGAACACGCAACAAGAAAGTCATCCCAGCCGTCCAGACACCATCTGCCAACCTCAACAGCTAACCACGGACTATGATAGCGATGTGCCCCAAACAGTACATAATGAAACCCATGCCTCCCCCTTAACGGTAGACACTAGATGTCCAGACAAAATAAATTCAAATGCCACAATTGAGCAGCCGGAAATAGAGATGGACACGGACGCCAGTCCGCTGAAACGGTCTCATCCCAAGACCCCAGAAGCAGTTGCTGACCTGAGACTGCCGGTTTTCCCATCACGGCCGCTACCTAAACGGTCAGCTCTCCACATTAATCAACCAAATAACACAGAGGAGCATGTACCAACTGAGCCGCATAACGAACAGCCAACCCTAGAGCCAGGAGACGTAACTGGAAAAGCCAAACACCTTTTCAACGCTGAACAACCAACGTTTATGATGGGATTTGAAGAATTCAAAACATTTATCCAGACAGTTGCGACGAACCCAAGATACATTTCCTATGCAACTGATTATACAAGGAACTATGACGAGCTGGTATACATGCTTGCAGCAGTTAAACCATATCTTACCGGTAGAAGCATTAAAAGTCGCTGCTCCCGAATTATAAGAAAATTATCGGAACAAACTATCACGACGTCTGAAGACGAGCGACATCATAGCAACGGCAACGTATCCAACACAAATTAATAAACTTCCGTTGTCCATAAAATCTTACAAAGTCAGTACAATATTACAACCTTATTTAGAACCAAGATGGCAGTAGAATCTTGTTTAATGCAGTGGAACTGTCGCGGTTTTAATAACAACCGTGCTGAACTGATGCAATTAATTGCACGGCATAACCCCTATGCTATATGCTTACAAGAATCACACCTCAAATCAAAACATCAACCGAGAGTAAAAAAGTATAAACTCTTTAGATGTGACAATACGCAAGGTATGAGAGCGAGAGGAGGTGTTCTATCTCTTATCCACACCTCTATCCCTGCGTACCCAGTCCGTCTCAACTCCTCTTTACAAGTTATTGCCGTAACCATACATGCCCCTCTTTTATCGAACTCTCCAGTTACACTATGTAACTGTTATATTCCCCCGAACAGCATGAATAGTGTCCACGACTCGAGTCCATTATAACACAACTTCCTAAACCGATAATACTATTAGGGGACTTCAACGCTCATTCCCCGATCTGGGGATCAAGACAGACAAACAAACATGGAGCAATCCTCACTAAACTTCTTTTAAATACTGATTTATGCTTTATTACCCAACCTACACACACTCATTTTAACCTCTCATACCATGTGTTCTCGACTATCGACTTAGCGTTCTCCTCCCCTGTCCTAAATCCTAAATTGGAGTCGGTAGTACTGCCCGACTTGTGTTTCAGCGACCACTTCCCTATTATAATACATACCGCAAGTCCTATACCAAACGTCTCCACATCAACAACTCCTCACTTCTTATTCCACAAAGCAAATTGGGAAACGTTTCGTGACAAGGTCTCTGTCCCACATCAACTCAGGACTTCCGCGGTAGAAAATATCAGGATACTTCTTGAGGCTATGTTTACTGCAGCGGAAACGGCGATTCCTAAATCTACTCCCTCGCCCCGCCCACGCCATGTTCCCTGGTGGTGCAGTGAAATTGCCGTAGCAATACGAAACCGTAAACGAGCTCTCAGGAAATATAAATATTCACAATTACTCAGTGATCTGATTGAATTTAAAAAGCTACGCGCCAAAGCACGTTTCATAATTAAGATGAAGAAGCGAGAATCCTGGACCTCTTTCATTAATTCAATAGCCCAATCCACATCTAACCAAATGACTTGGGCAAAAATTAAATCGATGAATGGCCTTAATCGATCCAAACCCCCTACCTCATTAATCCATAACAACTCAGTTGTATCCGATCCAAGCAATGTTGTGGATATCTTCGCTCGGCACTACCAGAATGAGTTCTCCTCCTTAGTCTATTCCACCAAGTTTACATCTAGAAAAGCTTCTTATGAACAACAAGAATTATCCTTCCTTCAACAGTCCACGGATGCTTTCAACAGCAAATTTTCCTTGGCTGAATTAAACTTTCAACTCAAATTTCATACTCGAAACAATGCACCTGGTCCCGACTCTGTTCATCCATACATGGTTAAGTATTTGCCAGCGCAGGCAAAAGAGTTTCTTCTTAATATTTATAACCAAATATGGATATCTGGCGATATTCCTCAAGTCTGGAAAATGGCATACATTATTCCTATATTAAAACCAAATAAAGATCCATTCCGTCCTGAAAGCTATCGTCCAATTTCCTTTCTAAACGTCTTATCCAAAGTAATGGAAAAAATGGTAAACAGGCGCCTCCTTTTTGTCCTTGAACAAAATAATATCCTTTCTCCTATACAAGCCGGAGGGCGTAAAGCGAGATCGACAGGTGATCACTTAATAACTTTGCAACGGCAAATAATAACGAGCTCCCACCGCCATCAACATACATATGCGGTCTTTTTCGATTTAGAAAAAGCATTTGATCGCATATGGCGGCATGGATTATTGCTAAAGCTCAAAGCCGCAGGAATAAATGGCCAGATGGGCAATTATATCGCTAGCTTTTTAAGCAACCGAACGATCCGGGTTAAGATCGCTACATCATTATCAGCACCCATTCCAACGGAGAATGGCGTGCCACAAGGCTCTGCTCTGAGTGCAACCTTATTCATAATTTACGTCAATGACGTAGCCGAATGCATCTCGCCGCCTATAACCGCCCGGCTGTTTATCGATGATCTTAACATCTCCTTATCGTCAAATTTCCCTCCTATTGCCCAAAAAATACTCCAGAAAACTATCGATAAAATACAGAGTTGGTCTGATAACAACGGTCTAGCCATCTCGGTGAGTAAATCCGTATATGTTGATTTCTGCAGGGGGCGCCGTTCCTCTCCAAGTGTATCCCTAAATCTAAACAATCTTCCTCTTCCCCAGAAAGCCACTGTCAAATTCCTTGGATTAATCTTTGATTCTAGACTTACTTGGAAACCTCATATTGCTAACTTAAAACATAGCTGCACCAATTCTATCCCTATATTGAAATATCTGGCTAGCTCCAGATGTAATATTAATCCTAAATTCCTTTTCAACATCTACAGATCGCTGATTTTATCGAAAATCCACTACGGGTGCCAGGTGTACTCTTCAGCTAGCAAATCTATATTGAAATCTCTTGATCCTATACATCACTCCGCACTGAGAACCATTTTGGGAGTGCATCGAACTTCTCCAGCTGCCAGCATGTGCGTTCTAGCTGGGTGCCCTCCACTTTCCTACTTCCGAAAATACTTCATACTGCGAAATATGTACCATCATTTCAGCCACACACGAAACCTCCCCCTAAAGTTGGAACATTATCTTCTTGAACCAAACTTTCCCGGCGACCCACTACCAGAATTACTGGCCGACCTGCGAAGATGTGGTATCACGTCTGTACAGAGGTCAACACCCAGCCCCAATACCCTTATTCCCCCTTGGATCACGTTCCAGATAAATATTGATGTGTCGCTGAAACAGCATCCAACCACAACAAGTTCTCTCTTCACAGTGGAAGCGGCAGTTAGGGCAATTAATAAGTACCCGGACTACCTAATTTACTACACTGATGGAGCCAAGGCAGTTGGCGAAGCAGGTCCACTGCCCGCAGCCTGTGCAGTCGAAGGTCACGACATCTCATGCGAAACTCAACTCAATGATGCCTGTTCCGCATTGGATGCAGAATTGTACGCAATTGCACACTGCTTCCACCACATCGTTACAACTCACACCAGAGCTAGCGATTTCTTCCTGGTTACTGATTCCCTACAGTCTTTGAACATGATTAGAAGTCAAAAATTCAACAACCCGCTAATCCTAAAAATATATCACTACTTGAGTGAATTGCAGCTAATGGATAGTCACGTGTCGCTGCTGTGGGTTCCTGGGCACATTGGAGTGCCTGGTAATGAGAGTGTCGACAGAGCAGCACGTTTTGCCTTGCTCTCGCCAATGCCACAGGACGCGGAGCTTCCCTCATCAATCACATATATATTCCTAAAGGTGTGCGAAAACCAGTGGAAAACTGAATGGGCAGCTGCAACAACATCCTTAAGAACCATTAAGCCCATAGTTGAATCATGGTGGCCACCGGAGGGAACATCCCGATACGACTTTAAGATCCTCAGCCGGCTGCGAATTGGCCACATCGCTATTTCGCACAAACATATAATTGATAAAACGCTGCCTCCGGCTACATGCCCCTTGTGCAACCAGACAACCGCACCGACAGTTTCCCACATAATACTTACCTGCCAAAAGTTTACTATGTTGCGGAGGCAACTTGGCCTACCCATAGATATAGGGCAGACAGACCCTCTCAAACGAGGTAATCTCCATCAACAGGATTATTGCTTTCATTAAAATGAGTGGCTTAACTCACCACATTTAAATTACCCCCCCCCCCCACTTGTGTGTGCTGTAATGACCATAGTAGTTACACACAGCTCATACAATTTAAGGGAATAAAAAAAAAAAAAAAAAAAAAAAAAATAGTCGATCAGTGTTGTATGAAAAATTAAAACAAAACTATAAAACACAATGAATAGAAAAATTTTAGGAATTCCTCTTCAGCAAATAACCTAACAGTTAAAAATAGATATAATAACAAAAGCTTTGAAAACAAAAATGGTTCTAGTGTAATCGACCTTGTCATAATAAATAATAAAATAAAACGGAAAGTACAAGAGATCAAAATAAAAGACAGCACTCCCTCTTAACACAAAAGAAATAAAATTAACCATAAAAAACGTGGAAAACCAACACAACAACTTACAGGAGATTAAAACAATAAATTACAGCATCTTTGAAGAAGAATTTAAAAACACTGATCTAATTGATAAATTCAAATCAATCAAAAAATCATAGAATGTAGAAGAGATAAATAAAAAAATAGAAACAGTACTATTATAAAATAGACAAAATCAGAGAAAAAAGTATGGTTAAAAAACTAATTAACACTACAAACACATGGTGGAGCACTAAACTAGAAATATACAAGCAGGTAATAAAAAAACTGACAAGAATGAAATATAAATACAAAAAGGAAAAAAAATTAATACAATTAAACATAATAACTGAAACAGTTACACAAATTAGGAAAGATTACAAGAGGGAAGTCGACAATAACAGAACAGAAATGTGGAAAATACTTATAAACAATTCAGCGGTATGGGGTAGAACAAATTAACAAAATTTAATTTCCCCCCGCTGAAAAATCACCAGAATCAAACGGTAACAGACGAAAGGGAAAAGTATGAATTGATATGCGAAAAACTATTCCCACAAGTAAATGATACAATATCAGATTATCCAAAAAACTCGAACAATGAAGATCCTAAATTATCTATTGAACTATATGAAATCAATCACATAATCAAGAACTTAAACAACAGAGAAGCAAATGGACCGGATGGGACATTAAATAAAATGATAAAAATAATTCACGAAAATAACCCAGACATTTTACTCACAATTTACAATAAATATTTTGAACTTAATTGATTCCCCTATTTCTGGAAAACTTGTAAAATAAAACTACTAAATAAAAAGATCCGACCATGCCAAACTCATACAGACCTAACTCTTGCCTAATTTAGGAAAAGTTTACGAGAAAATAATACGACTTAAATTAGAAGAATAGGACTTAACAAGGAAAATGATACGCAGAAATCAGTTCGGGTATATAAAGAAGAAATCCACGGAAAATGCAATAGACACCTGTATTAACAAAATAGAAACCAAAAAAAAAAAAAAAAAAAAGAAAGAAAAAAATGAAAATGACACTACTGATCAGTTTTAATATAAGTGGAGCCTTTAATGCAATTAAATGGTCCTCCATATTAAACTGCCTTAAAGAAAACAATATTCAAGACGACTTGCTAGACACAATTAAAAGTTTTCTACTAAACAGAGAAATAAGATTCTGTAATAATGAGACAATAATATATCGACAAACACTAAAGGCATGAGTACCGTAGGGGTCAGCACTATCCCCAACTATTTTCAACATTGCGATGGCTAAGGTACATAATACATGTGACCTTAACGGGAATAATATGGAACTTATAAGCTATGATTAATAGCACGGATTCCTTCAAAGATACCAAATCAATTAACACTATCATCAAGGAAATAAATATAACACGTTGATACAATTAGAGCTAAAAATAAATCCCGAGAAAACAAACAGCATTTTAGTAACAAGGAAACACAAAAAAGAAAAAAGAAAAGAAGACATAGGAAGGGAACTGAAACTGGAAGATTCAAACATATCTTTAAATAAGGAAATGAAGTATCTGGGTATCATATTAGATGAAAGCCTCAATTTCACTAGTCGCATCAATTACATAGTAGGAAAAATCAAAAAAGTTTACAGCAAAATAACTGCTCTATACAACAATACCTTTGGCATCAAATCTACAGACAGAAAAATTATATACTCGGCGCTATTTAGGTCCATAATAGAATGCGGCAGCACAATCTACTACCGCAAAATGAAAAAAGAAAACAAAAAAAAAGATTAGAAAAGAGCAACGGAAAATATTATTGGAAATTATATCTGCATATAGAACAGTATCGTACACTGCAACCAATGTAATTGCAGGAATACTACCTATTGACTTACAGATGCAGCAAAGCAATGAAATTAAAGCAACAAATTTCAGTCGTTATTGCGATTTATTATTTATCTTAGCAAAAAAAAAAAAAATTTTAAAATTCTGTGAGAAAGCTATATTCGACTGGTAAATGCCCGTTGCGTTTCAGATCTAAATTAATAGTGGAACGTACAAGCGAATATAGAAAATAACATAGTATCGTTTCAGGTTTATCCGTAGAAACTCAAAAGACTCTCTCATAAAGCTTCGAGAAAAAAAATTGTACAGCCCGTTCTATAGTAGCTAGAGAGTTGATTTGTTTTCAATTAAACGTATTTTCTTCGCGAGATCATAAGAATATTATAAAACCTTCAAAATTTTAAAACTAAATGGTCCAAATTTAAAAATATTTAAAAATCGAATTTAAAAAAAAATGTTTAAAAAATTCTACAGCCAGTTCTGTATGAATTATTGATTTAATTTTTAACCCGCGCACTATGGCTTCTATAGTACGGGGAAAATATAAAATTCGAAAAATTTTGATATTTAGGAACCGCATTTTGAAAGAATACACCCTTAAAGCGGAAAGACTGGAAACTAAAAAATAGTCCACAGCTCTTTCCATAGTGGCTGGGGGGTCGATATTTTTTTAAATTAGTGTATTTCAATCAAAAAATACGAGGCCTCCAAAATTTTTTAATTTAAGGAACCAAATTTTGAAAAATAATTTAAGCGTACAAATTCTGAAATGTTTAGAGTGATGGTCTACGGTGACTTGATATATCATCACCTAGAATCTGATAAAAAAAAAAAAAAATTTCATCATTGCATTTAAAAAAGTAAATAATGCTAATATCTTATTTTAAAAAGAATTCAATTTAACATATTCCTGTCACATATATTACCCTGCCAGCGGTTTCAGAGTTTCAGATATTTTAATCTGAATTTTACTTTTTTAATTGATGTATCCGTGTACTCCTTTTTTTTTTTTTTAAAAAAAATAAATATATGTGAACGCTGCAGTCGTTATGAAAATTTACTGAGTGAAATAATTTAAAGTACGAAGGAACAGGCCGCGAAACGCAAGTGGGAATAAAGGAAAACTAAACAATTTCACTTAAGACAGAATGAAATTAGATTTTGTAACGAAATAATACAAAATTTCATTTGTAAGAACAATTTAAAAAAAATTAAACGTTAGAACTTTATGTAAAGAAAAGTATTTTGGTTAGATAAATATAGCGAAATAAATAATTGTTGTATATACATACATATATATATGTAATGTTCTTTTTATTTTCCATTTGTAAATAAGTGAGGAATGCACAGCAAGAAATAAAAAATTAAAAATGTTGTAAAAAGGCTATATATAAAAAGACGCCTATCACATCGACTGATAAATGCCCGTTACGTTTCAAGCCTAAAATAACAGCAGAATGTGTAAACGAATATAGAAAACAACAAAATAATGTTTGATACTATATTTAAAAAAGATATGTATAAATTGTTTTTTGTTGTCTTTTGTTTAGGATGATACTATGTTAAGAAAAGATATGCATACATTTTGTTTTGTTTTCTTTTGTTTATCTTTTAGATTATTTGTAAGTTTAAAAAAAAAAATGGACTGCTGCCCCGGTCTAAATTGTCTACCTACAACATCCGTTACTATCATCTAACTGTTCATTCCAGCTGTGTAGGTCCTCATTTTACGATTTCATTAAATTTATTTAAAAAATTTTTAAGTTTCATGAGAATTGAACGGCGAAGGATAATGAGAAATTGCACTTATTTTTTGGATTTTGCTTTGGGAAACCATAGAAATTTGGAATATTGAAAAAACGTTTCCTCAATCCACTAATAGCAGACAAGCCAACGTTCAGGCAGGACATCGTCTGCCGGGTCCGCTAGTGCTATATATTTAAAGATTGTCTACTGGCTAATAAATATCATTTTTTCCGATTTTGTTCAAGTTTCTGATTGCAACCGGCTATTAAATTTTAAACGATTTGAAAGAGATATCGCTGTCTCTTTCTTTTTAAAACTTTAAATTGTTGTAATTTCGGTACTGTTTGTGATATCAATGTGAAACAACGCTTAGGACGAATCCGGTAACATAAACTATAGGCTGTGCGAATTTCATCATTATTTCTGTAATAGTTCTTGAGTTAAATTGCATCAGACAGTCAGGCAACAATTTAAAAAAACAGATTTTCTGTTTACGTGCGATAAAATAGCCCGATACAGTGATTATAATGAAAATATTCTCAAATCACAGACAGACACTACAGTTTTATATATTGGTATAGATTTAAATTTATTTCCATTTTAATTACGTAAGTTACTCTATTTGTAACAGTTTGTAACATTGTAACTAAGTTCCTATTACATTCCCGATCATTATGAACTTGTAACGTGATATTCTAAAATATTTGGAACTTTACCCATCACTAGTTATTTGCATCTCTGTTAGTCGCGCAGTTGCCGAAATCATCTTTCCGTATTGTTTCAGTTAGTCGAAATCAACTCTTCACCACCAAACCCATTCCAATGTTTCGATTTTTCTTCTCGTAAGATTTACAAATTCACGAAACGGATATCTGAGAAAAATCTGCCATCTTTTATTAACACCCGTATTACGCATGATCTTTATTTTCTGCGTTTGTCGAAAAAGCATAAACACTGCTTTATAATCAGACGCAGTGTGTTCATCGATTACCGATACAACTACTAATGAGAGTTTACCAAAAGTCAACCACAAATTTGTTAAATGAAACAAAACCGTTGAAAACGTAATAGTATCGCGCTATCTAGGAAACAAAAGGAAAGATGAAATTTAAAATTGTGCATCCATTTGATTATTTGCGTCTAACCAGCGATTGAATTTAACAAACCACCGAAAGTAGAAATTGTAAGTATAAACGAACATTGAACTCGATATTGCGAGGCTACATGATTAATATTTTAAAATTTATAGGGCGGCATTGTTCCCTGCATGAATGCAATATGGTCACACTGGGCACCAGCTAAGGAAAGAACTGTTCTATACGCTGTATCATATATGGGATCTTATATGGTTAGTCTGATTGATCTATTCACTTACGGGAAAATGACTTATTACTTCGGTTGGCGGTCATTATTTTATATTCCAGGTGAGCATACCAACGATAAGAGTAGCTGATATTGGATAGTCCGAGCACAAAGAACGCCGTCGGCGCTAATTGCGCCTAATAACGGCGTGAGAACAATAGCGATTTTTGCTCCACCATCTGCCTCGCATGGGGCTCAAATCCACTACCGCCACGAACACGAACCGTCCGTTTCCACGCACGTGTTGTCCGCTCTCGTTAACCTTTTTTTTTTTTCAAATTTCGGGCCTAAGTGTTCTAGCACGGTTTCAAAAAAACCTATTGCGCAGCCTCCACCCATTCATGTTCCCGCGTACGCCGCATACTTTCCTCACACAGGCTTATTATATAAGTCTTTGCATGTAATAGCTATGGCGTAATTTTTAATCTAAAAATTTTTGGGGAAGTGAGGTGTGTAATTTTCGCAGAGTACTAAAAACATTCGAAACTCGACACTTAGAACGCAAATTTTAAAAAAAGTTTCCGAGTCGCGTTCTGTTCCGGCATTTTTTTTTTTTTTCAATCTTAATTTTTACATTACAAGACGTATAGAAAAAATATGTTATTTTTATCGGCCGTGAAGACGATTGCTTCATCTTTGCGAGGTTATCTCGATCACATGTAGCTACATTTTTAATTGTCTTATATTCCCGTCAAAACATGCACACACACACACACACACACGAACAAACATTTATGCACACAGCCCTCCGCTATTTCCGACGATCGCGAAATATTTATTCGGTCAATTCGCTTAAAACTTTTCTTTGCCCGATGCACTGTGCAAGGCTATGTCATCTCGCTCATCGCAAAAGCGTGCGCCCCGATCCAGCATACACATCTGCTGTCGCTAGTTTTCCTTTCTTTCATTATTATTTTTTCCAAGCCTAAGTATTCTAGATTTAGCCAGTGACGAATCCATAGAGGGTGATAGAGGGCATTTTTCCTCAAAAGAACCAAAGCCTCTATGACAAAATTTATTATAACAGAGAAACATAATTTATACCATAAAATATTTTTATAACTTTTACCTATGGATTTAATTATAACCAGTGGCAGCTCGTGGTCGAAACGAAAGGCGGGGCTCTTACAGATTTTTTTTTTTTTTCCCTTAAATTTATATGGTCCATGTGCTGTGTGTAATTGCCGGGATTATTACAGCACATGGATCAGTGCAGGATCAGAAGTGTTTTAATATGTTAGCCGCTCTGATATGGTTTAATATATCCTCGACATGTTTTGGTTCGTTTGACAACGCAACCGTCGGTAAGTTGGAGGTGCCTGCAGGCAGGCAATGTTCCAGAACGTGTTCAGCGGTTGGTGAAATTGGGGAATTGCATATGGAACAGGCAGAGGGAGGAGATGTTCCTTCCAGCAAATAGTTGTGGGATATTGCTGTGTGCCCTATGCGGAGTCTAGTTAATGCTGCAAACTCTCTGCGGGACATGGATATCGGTGGCCACCAAGGCTCAGTGCTCACCTTAATGGATCGCAGCCATGATGTGTGAGCCGACCACATAATTTCCCATGTCTCTGCCTTATGTTGCTGAAAAAAGGGTGGCCCCAGCTGAGGCAGAGGGGCACCTTCGGGCATTGGACTATATGTTGCTGCCTTAGCAGCCAAGTTCACACGCTCATTCCCCGGCACACCGGTATGACCGGGGACCCACAAGAATGTTACCTGTGAGCCAGCCCGGAAAAGCACGTTAATGATGCGCTTTATTTTTCGAGATAATATGTGAGAGGTTTTAGGTGTCTGGAGTGTCCTAATCGATTGCAAGGAATCTGTGATTAGAAATGCATTTCGACGTTGGGGGTAAGACTGCAGATATTCTCTCAAGCAGAAGAAAATACCATACAGCTCCCCCTCCAGCACTGAACAGAAGTCGTGGAGCCGAACTGCATGAACAACTCCCTCCACCTCGTAGGCGCAAGCCACCGGCGAAGACCCATTGAGGGGGTTTGCTTTGGCACCATCTGTATACAGCTGTCTGTAGCTGGGAAAAAGTTGCATTTTTTCCGCCACGTACTGGGACCGCAGAATGACATCCTGGTCCGAGCGATCGCTCAGCAAAGCTAAATCCGCAACAATCGAAGTATCCTCCCAGGGGAGTTCAACATGCTGATGTGCAAGGTCAGAGTTCCAGTTAATTCCTCTTTTCTTAAGGATGGCTAGTACACTTGGGAGGGGATCGTTCGGAAAAGACGGTAGTGGGATTTCTGAATTATCGTTGTGGCGTAATTTAGCTTGGTACCAGTAAAATAAATCTCTGAATTCATAAGAATTTCGGATAACCGTTAAGGGTGGGATGCCCGCTAGTGAACAGATTTCCAACGATGGCGACGTCCTATGCGCTCCCAAGATAATTCGTATAGCAGTATGATGGATTGTGTCAAGTGATTTAAGGAGTGCTTTGTTTGATGAGGAATAAACTTGGCACCCATAGGTCAATTTACTTAAAGTGAGAGATTTGTACACAGTTAGCAGGAGCTTAGGATCTATGCTATATTTCGGATTTGACAGACATTTTAGTATATTTAAGGATTTCATGCATTTATTTTTAAGATGGTGAATGTGATGTGACCATGACAGTTTTTCATCAAACACAAGACCCAAGAATTTAATTGTGTAGAGCAACGGGAGTGGCGAATTCCTTAGGAAAAGAGTTATGTCGGAATCGGGATCACGCTGGCGTCTCTTGTGAAATTTCACACATACGGATTTTGTCGGAGAGAATTCCAGGCCATTGTTATCAGCCCATATTTCCAAGTTATTGATTGTTGATTGAAGGATTGATCTCGCATTGGACGGAAGGTTAGAAGGAAGGGATATATTAAGATCATCAATATATAAGCGGGCTGTAACTGGCGGCCGTATACAATCTGCCATATCATTTACGTATTGAAACGGTACTACGCTGCAAAGCGTCTGACTCGCGTCCAGGGATGCCACCACGGATTTAGTCCGCGGAATTATTAATTATTATTTTATTAATTATTATTATGATAGTTATTATTATTATTAATTATTAGATTAGCCAAGAAATGGGTTTCGTTTTAACGGTTTGTATTTTAAAATTTATCTACAACTATTTTACTGGGACGGTATACCGCTAAAAACACACGTTAATTAAACTAGATACGAACATAATATTACGACGATTAATAAATATAAAATAATTCAATACGTATCTCTGTTGTCGGCCGGGTGGTGCAAGATCCTGAATGATGGTGTCTCGTTGGTCCTTTAAATCGGTTGGTATGCAGAGGAAATTCGGTCCGCGGTATTTTAAGAACAATTAACGAATTATACTCCGTACACTTTTTTAATTATAACAATCGGAATTACGAGCGTTCGCGTTTTTAACAGTCGAATTACAGCCAGTGGCCAACTTGAGCGGATTCTTCACTTTTTTACTGGTCCGATGACCAAGACCGAAAACTATAACGTGCCGACTTCGACCGTGACAAAAATTAGAGTGACTTCGACCTTTTTTAGACGGTTCTGCTTGCCCTCGACTCCGGCTCATTCCAGTCGTTATTTTTCGTCGGCATGTTTTTTACAACCTGACCGCCGGACTCGTCGGAATCGCGACAAACAAAAACCTATGGTCGCGGAGATCCTTTGACGCATTCAAAAAGGTCGTGCCTTCCCGGAATCTTTACAACCTGCGATGTTTTCGGGCTTTATTTTTTATGATTCGTAATTCTCATTTTTTCCGAATAGTCCTCCGTGGGTGGCGATGCAAAATTCCTTTCTCCCTTGCCGACACCAGGATTACACATATACGCACACTTACGCTCACACCATTTGCCCGATAGTCTATTAAATTACATTTTTAATATTTTATTTACTTGTTTAATAATTTTGGTTTTATTTTGTTAATTTTTTGTCGAACCATGTAATGGTCACATTACAGTATAATATAAACAATGTTACGCTCAGCGCTGAGCCTTGCGGAATACCATTTTCGATAAGGAAGGAGGAAGATATTTTGGAGCCAATCCTAACTCGGATTGCCCTATCAGAAAGAAAGTTAAGGATGAAATTGCCCATGTTTCCGCTGATTCTGGCGTTCTTCAGCTTAGTAAGCACACCATATCGCCATACGCGGTCGAAAGCTTTTTCAAGGTCAAAAAAGACCGAATATAAGTATTGCTTTCTGTTTTGGGCTATAAGTATTTGCCTTTGGAGGCTCAGAAGGTGCATAATTGCGGATTTTGATGTACGGCCACCGACCTGGATTGCAGATAGGATCTCCAAAGATTCTAGGACGGAATAGAGACGCCTATTCACCATTTTTTCCAGAGTTTTTGAAAGGACCGATATTAAGGAAATTGGTCTGTAACTTTGAGGAAGGAAAGGATCTTTGTTTGATTTAAGAACAGGGATTACTAAAGCAGTTTTCCAGGAGTTAGGGATGGATGATGAGGACCAGATTTGATTATAAATATGCAGTAGAAGACTTTTAGCGGAAGGAGAGAGATGTTTCAACATGAGTGGGTGAATTGAATCCGCACCGGGCGCACTGTTTCTAGTTTTATTTAGTTGGAAGTTCAATTCATCTATTGAGAAAGGAAGGTTGAACGCTTCATCTTTCTCGGAAAGGAATGATATTGGTTCACTTTCCACTGATGTTTTTTGTTCCAAGAAATTGGGAGTGTACGAGGCAGAGGAGGAAACATTTGTGAAGTGGAGCGCAAAAGCACCCGCCACCTCGGATTCATCTGTCACTAGCGTCCCATTTATAAGTAAAGAGAGGGTCGGAGTGGAGGTAGGGTTACCATTCAGCGCCTTTATCTTCTTCCACATTATAGTACATGGTGTGTCCTTTGAGATGGAGGAGACAAAGGCTACCCAAGATTGTCGCTTTTTAATTCGTATAAGCAGGCGGGCTTTAGCTCTGTATTTTTTGAAATCGATTAAGTCTTGCTGCGACCTCGTTGCCTTGAACTTTTTAAGTGCTCTTTTCCGTTGGCGTATTGCGGACTTAATTTCTGGGCACCACCATGGAACGCATCGGCGCTGATAATTCGATGTTGACGGAATCGTTACTCGGGCTGCATTATTGATCGCATGAGTGAAGATGGACAAGTTTTCTTCTATACTTAGTGCAGGGCGACAGGGTATTATAGTTTTATATCGATAAGTGCTCCAGTCCGCCTTCTGGAACGCTAATCGTGGTTGCACATGGATAGGGCGTCGCGTGGGTGACAGAGTAGGAAAATGAATAAAAATGGGGTAATGGTCACTGGAGCATAAATCCTGGTGCACCATGATGTTTACGTAAGGGATCAGCACCGTTGAAATGAAAGCAAGGTCTATTGTTAAAAACGTGTTGTGAGTTGCATTGAAGTGTGTATGGGACGGAGGTCTCAGCAATATTAAATCGCTACCTAGTACGCAGTCAGAAATTACTTTTCTCCGCGTATTGGTATAGGCAGCACCCCATTGAGGGGAATGAGCGTTAAAATCACTTATCCAAGTCACGGGAGTGGGTAACTGACGAAGCAACCTCTCAATCTGAGCTTCAGAAATATTTACTGAAGGAGGAAAATAACAGTTACATATTGTTATAGAAGGGAAAGAAAGGGATGGCAGCATTACTGTAACTGTTACTGCTCGTAGCTCTGTGGTAATACTAAGGAGTTGGGATGGAAAAGACTTATGCACTAGTGTGGCGACACCTCCACACGCTGATATTCCTTGAGAGTAGTCTGATCGGTAGACTAAAAAATTTTTAAGCGAGAAAGACTGGGTTGGTTTCAAATGCGTTTCTTGGAGACAGATGATGCCCGGCGTCCAATCACTAATTAGTAATTTGAGTTCTTCTATATGCTTAAAAAGGCCTCTAGTTCCATTGCATAATACTGTCTCTAGTAGCCATTATTAATTAATTTATTTATTTTGAGAATGAGTCAAATAATAATTGTAATACTTTATGGACAAGGGAAGTTTATTAATTTGTGTTGGATACGTTGCCGTCGCTATGATGTCGTTCGTCTTCAGACGTTGTGATCGTTTGTTCCGATAATTTCCTTATAATTCGGGAGCAGCGACTTTTAATGCTTCTGCCGATAAGATATGGTTTAACTGCTGCCAGCATGTATACTAGCTCGTCATAACTCCTTGTATAATCAGTTGCATAGGAGATGTACTTTGGGTTCGTCGCTACTGCCTGGATAAATGTTTTGAATTCTTCAAATCCCATCATAAACGTTGGTTGTTCAGCGTTGAAAAGGTGCTTGGCTTTTTCAGTTACGTCTCCTGGCTCTCGGGTTGGCTGTTCGTTATGCGGCTCAGCTGGTGCATGCTCTTCTTTCTTATCTGGTTGATTAATGTAGAGAGCTGGCTATTTTGGTAGCGGCCGCGATGGGAAAATCGCCGGCCTCGGGTCAGCAAGTGCATCTGGGGTCTTGGGATGAGGCCATTTCAGCGGACTAGCGTCCGTGTCCATCTCTATTTCCGGCTGCTCAATTGTGGTATTTGAATTTATTTTGTCTGGACCTGTGGTGTCTATCGTTAAGGGGGAGGCATGGGTTTCCTTCTGTACTGTCTGGGGCAAATCGCAATCATGGTCCGCGGTTAGCTGTTGAGGTTGGCAGATGATGTCTGGACGGCTGGAATGACTCTCTTGTTGCGTGTTCACCAGTTTATTCTCTTTGCTGCAGTTTGGACATACGTGGTCTTCAATTTGGATGAAAATTCTATGATCGTGGTCATTATTTCGTAATAAAAATGATCTAGGAATATTTGCACAGTTCATATGCTCGATATACACCTGTCTTCGCCAGCTTATTACGTGTGCAAACTCATCGTCCGAGGGGTTGACTCTTAATATTGATATTGGTAGTAGCTTAAGGGATAGTGCTGAAACGAGGTATGACGAAGTATTTCGTTCGGTATAGTGGCCGATACGTTTGATAGCACAATTTTATTAGCTGGTTGCCTAATTCGTGCTGCCTGAATTGTCCGCTCTGCTAATGTAATCGTTCCGCCTCCAGCAAAAAAATTGTCAGTTATTTTTGCGATTTAAGGAAAATAATTACACGGTCTCGACTGATACGAGACCCCGCAATTATATCGAGATTACTGCCTGTGACTGCTTTCACCGCAGTAAAATAGTCTCTGAGCGTATTTGGCGGGAAATATGGCAGAATAATGCCCTGTTCGTCTTTTGGATTATTAAAAGCTGTTAGCGGTGTTATTTTCGTTGACTTCACTTTATCAGCGAAAGAGATATTTTGTTTATTTAACGAATTACGATTTTCAGAAGACTCGGTTTGAATTTTAATTGTATCAACTAACGTGCTCGATTTCGGTTTTGTGTTATCAGGGGATGTGTTGATTATATTAGATTGATTATTATCTGCATCCGCGGCGCGGGAGTGTGTAGTGCTTTGTTTGACGGTAGTGGTTGACGATAATGTTACGGCTGCGGTGTGAAGTTGGTGTGTGTTGTCTGTTGATCGGATGATCGGTTGTGTGTGTTGGGTAGGTACTTGTGTAAGCGTGGTAGTGACATGTGTGTTCGGGTTAGTTGTGTACGTGTGAGAGGTGGTTGTGTGTGTAATTATCTTACTGTTCGCGTTACTCTAGTTTGGAGCGCACGGAGAGGATCTGCAGAGATCGACTGATTCTTATCAGCGGTTGCGGCGGCCGGCTTATGCGGAGGTGTGTTGTGTGTGTCGGTGTGGCTCTTACCTGGTTTGTGTGCTGCGTACTTACTACCGGTGGTCGTTTTGCTTCCGTCCGGTTTCGGTGCGGCGGCCAGCGTGTTTGCTGGCGGGGGTGAGCGGGGCATCTCACGAGACAGCCCCGAACGTAATATTTCTTATCAACAAGACGAAACGCGAGAAACACAACTGTAATCTAATACTTTATGATAATTGCTGATTTTTAGCATACTTTATACTTAAAATCTATTTTTTCGATTGTGCATATACATATATATATATATATATATATATATATGTGTGTTCTTTTTAACCGACTTCAAAAAAGGAGAAGGTATTCAATTCGACTGTATTTTTTTTTTTTTTTATTTTTTTTTTTTTCGTGTGTGTTACCTCAGAACTTTCTTCTAGATGAACCGATTCTGATGATTCTTCTTTTATTTGAAAGGTGGTGTTTCTCATGTGGTCCCATCTAAATTTGATCAAGGTCTGACCAGTAGTTCTTGAGTTATCCTTAATAATGCGGGAGATTGAGGCTTTTTGGATGCTTTTCATTCGTGATTGTTTTTACCGTCGGGTTAGATTTATTGACTTAAAATACTATAAATTTGCCAAATTACCATGGAAATGTGGCTTTTGATGTTTTTACCGTGGAAATATCTGTTCTTATTAAAATGTTTTAATTTAATTGAATAAAAATGCACTAAAAAGTAAAAAATAAAATGCTTTTTTACAAAAAAAATAATGTCCTTTTAAGTTATATCACTCTGATATATATTTTTTATTGGGAGTAATTGTTTTTTACTTTTTAGTGCATTTTTAAATTTTTATAATAAATCTTGAAGTCGGTATTTATTTTTTCTAAAAAAGCATTTTATTTTTTACTTTTTAGTGCATTTTATTCAATTAAATTAAAACATTTTTAATAAGAACAGATATTTCCACGGTAAAAACATCAAAAACTACATTTTCATAGTATTTTGGCAAATTTATAGTATTTTAAGTCAATAAATCTAACCCGACGGTGAAAACAATCATGAATGAAAAGCATCCAAAAAGCTTCAATCTTCCGCATTATTAAGGATAACTCAAAAACTACCGGTCAGATCATGATCAAATTTAAATGAGACCACACGAGAAACACCACCTTTCAAATAAAAGAAGAATCATCAGAATCGGTTCATCTAGAAGAAAGTTCTGAGGTAACACACACGAAAAAAAATAAATAAATAAAAATACAGTCGAATTGAATACCTCCTCCTTTTTTCAAGTCAGTTAAAAAAAAAAAAGCACTATTGAAATACAGTTCTTAAACAAAAACAAAACTCCCCCCCCCAATGCCTCTTTGGATCCGCCCCTGTATATATATATATATATATATATATATTCACTCGATTCTGAGCGTTGTGACTACCTATTTGTAAAATCTGGTTGTACAGATATAGGAGCGCCGGCGCCATCCTTTGTGCTCGGACTATCCAATATCACTTACTGATAAATAATGATTTTGTTAGGTTAATTAATTGAAAGTTAGTTTTATAAAATTTATGATTTCTTTTTCATTCCCTATGCAATAGTTAGATTAAACATTGTGGCGTATAATTATTTTCTTTATTTTGTATTAATTTAAACACATAAAATGTTTAATTTATATTTATAAAGTAATAAAAAAAAGTATATATATATATTTTGCCATTTAAATTACGAATATACGTGTTTAGACAAGCGACTGTGGAAGTATAGAAAAAGCTTTTAAAATGTATTAACTTTAACGAATATTCTATATTTTCAAGGGAATCACTATTACGCATTATTTAAAATAAAAACAAAGGGGAAAATTAAAAAATAAAAAGAAACAAAACAAGATATTCAATTATCGAGATTCACTGAATATCATTTTGAAAATTAAATCAAAATCTTTTAAGCTGAAAAGAAAAGAAATGGTTTTTACATCGAATTCTTTCAATTTTCTAATCTCATCCACGTTTGCCTAAATCAAGATTACTACATTTGCACATGTGCGTCTATCATACATAAAAAGTTGGAGATTTTTCTTATCAAACTCAGGACTAAACGACGGCTTTTAGATCACGTTTTCATCTATAATAGTGCACTTGCAATTTTTAAAGTATTCATTAACTGATTTGAAGGCTCAAATAATACAGCAGGCGACCATTTATGGCTAAATTTACGTACCAATTTAAAATATTCAGCATTTTTACTTGACTTAGAATCTTTCGAATCACAAAAGTTGCTACAGATCAATTGTCCAATAGAGACCGATCTCGGTATTTTTGTCATTAGCGAGAAAGAAAAAGAAAAAAGAAACAACAAATAGTTATTATGTCATAATTAATATTCGAACTATTTTAATTGATCGTTTGATTCAAATTAAAGGACATCTTGGGAAGCGCACATTATTTATCGTCTACACATGACAGGACCATTGCTCTAATACCGCACGCGTCTAAGATACTACTTAGGATAATCAAAAAGCGTTTGCAGCGCCAAATAGATAAGTATCTAGACAAGACGCAATATGGTTTCAGGAAAGGTAATTCAACGCGAGACTCAATGGCCCTGCTACGGATAGCAGGAGAACGCAAGATAAACTGTGGCAGAAGTCTATATGTAGCTTTCATAGACTACGAGAAGGCTTTCGACGGAGTGTTTTGGTGTGATCTTTTTCCGTTGTTAAGCCGAATAGGATATTCAAAATCATTAATTACAACAATTTATAACTTATATAGCAGACAAAAAGTGGTTGTTAAAACCAATGGTATCGAGTCGGAAAAAACGGAGATAAGTAAAGGGGTGAGGCAGGGATGTTTGCTGTCAGCTGATCTATTTAATGCATTTGCGGAAATGATTATAAATGAAACGATCAGCGCATTTAAATAGGAGATTAAAATTGGAAGCAAAAGATTGCATGTAATTAAATTCGCCGATGATCAAGTATTATTTGTAGGCAGTTGCAAAACACTTGCAGCAATGATTAGTAAATTAGATGCAGTAATGGAAAAGTCCGGTATGAAAATTAACACTAGGAAAACAAAAGTGAAGGCAATTGGCAAGTCTGCCTGCAAATAAAGATAAAACTGAGAGACGACATATTAGAACAGGTAAAATCATTCAAATATTTAGGACGGTACAGATAACACGTAACATAGATTGTTCCCAGGAGATTAACAATCACATAGCAATGGGGAAAAAAGCTTTCAACGACAAATACACACTTATTACGCAGAAAACAATATCCGTCAGCATACGCGAAAACATAATTAAAACTTAGGTATGGTCAGCGGCGCTATATGGTGCGGAATCTTGGGTAATGAAGCAGAGAGATCGTGATAAATTAGAAGCATTTAAAATGTGGCGTTGGCGGCGCCTACAAAAAATTAGTTGGGTCGAGAAAATAAATAACAAACTAGTACTAGACAGATTAAAGGAAAAAAGAAGTATACTAAAAAATATCCGCAAGAGGCGTCTTAAGAGGCGCTAGGTCATGCATTCCGTCAAAACCAAAATATCCTGAAGGATGTTATGGAAGGCAAGATAATGGGGAAAAAGCCACGCGGAAGACACGAATAACACTCATTGACACAGTGCTAAAAGAAAGTGAAATAATGACTTATCCGGAATTAAAGAAGAAAGCCCATGACAGGCTCGGATGGAAGCAATTGATACATAGGACGAACCATCCGACAGACTGATACACTGATGATGATGATGATGACATGTAGATAATGAATGTTTGACATCATCAAAAGTTTTCCACAACGGGTTTAATAAACAAAACGTTGAATATGAAAAAGTACGTACCGTAATAATTGCAAAGTTCCGGGTTTACTCAGACTAAAACTGAATTGAGTTTCAGAGAAATTTGAGCGAGTAAAGGCGGCCGAGAGAAAGAAACTTCCCTCCCACTTTCACTATACGCTATAAACCACTTTACTATATCGCTATCGCTTGCTGTGCGATAACATATAGCCTAAAAGACCACCTAATTTGCCCTCCGCATACCCTCTTATTTTCTCAAAATAATTGAACAGCCAATAGGATCATATTTGCAGCCTCTACTTTTTAGCATTTTAAAACACTTTCAATTCATATATTGCCAGGTGACGCCACGTTAATAATTAAAACTTTTTATATTTCTAAAGGCAATCAAACCAAAAACACGATAAAGGTTCCTCCCCGAATTAAAAAGTTCTCGCGATAGATTGACAAAGCATTTTATATGAGTTCGTAATTTATTTATAACATCGCCGAAAAGTTACTAACATTAATATACCAAGTTACGTTTTATCAGGCAGCAAAAAATTCGAATTAAAACCGTTTTGTGTATCAGTATACCCACATTGAAACTTGGTCTGCCTTACTGCGAGCGGTTTATTGATAACACGTTTATTCAACCAACGTGACAGAACAATTCAAGTAAGGTAGTTCTTTATTTTATTTTAGTTGAATTATTATCTGTGATCAATTAGTAGGTTATAATGCCTAATGCGAAGGCGATAAAAGCAATGCAATTCACAGGGAAGGATTTTAAAAAGAAACTTAGTGATGTTATTAGTACATCAAGCAATGAAACAACCACTAAATAAGTCGCAAAAAAATGGCGTACGGGCAGGAGGAAGATGAGGGAGACAAAGCGGTGCAGCAATGTAGCATGCAAAAACTTAAAAGTGAATTCAAAGAAGTTAAAAAATGTTTGGAATTTATATCAGGAAAATACGATGAATTAGTATACATGTATGGATCGTTGGTAAATAAGATGAACGCGCTGAAGGAGCAGGTTAACGTTTTAGCGGCTGAAATCAAGAATAAAGAATGAGAAGTAACTGAACTATAAACGACGGTTAATGAATTGGCTCAATATGGAAAGTGAGAAAATATCGAAATACATGGCGTCACAGAAAGTCTGGGTGAAAATATTGAGGAACATGTTATTAAAGTGGCGAAAAAATTAAATATCGAACTGAAAAAAGAGGATATATTAACATGTCACAAGGTTCCCAGCAGAAATCTCAAATTACCAAAGTCGATCATTGCTAAACCGGGAAGACGTAAGGCGGTGAGAAGAAGGTGTGTAAAAATAATGTTGGAAACGGAAGCGTGTGTGTGAGTAGTAAAAGCAGTAGTAACTACAAAGTGTGGAATACCGATAAGGAACAAGCGACGACTGGTTAATAGCACAATGATGACAGGAATAAGGAACGTAACATATGCGTTGTAGAGAAGAACCGGAGTGTAGAAGAAAGCGAAAAGGTCGTGATTGTATGGGTATGCAGGTAATAAGTTTAGTACTCGTGCAATGGTAGACAAAAGAGCGTGAGCGGTGCC
Organism: Icerya purchasi; assembly: GCA_039619475.1. Taxonomy (NCBI): domain Eukaryota; kingdom Metazoa; phylum Arthropoda; class Insecta; order Hemiptera; family Monophlebidae; genus Icerya; species Icerya purchasi. The sequence continues at coordinate 388,911,092 of CM077116.1, forward strand.
ATATGGTTTTTCGACTATGTGCTTGCAATACCGCCTGCGTACACTAGCTATAAGATGTGGTAATGTTGAAAGAGTGGTGTGCGGCGGCGAGGGTATATTTTAAGTTTTATTTTTAGGGTGCGAATAGCCATGGTGTTGAAATGAATGGGCTCATAGAAGTGTATGTGTATGTAGATTTATGATATATATATATATATGTATTTTTATCAATGTTGTAATATACGTATGTAGCAATAGAGCTTGTTTAGGATAATTCTGATAAGACTATGGTGCTGGTGAGATATAAAAGTATACCGCTACAGTCTTTAAGTTATTAATCAAATAAGTTAATTTGACTTATTCGAGGGAGTACTACAAGTTCTATGTATTAGTTATGTTTGCGCAATTGTCTTTCCTCTTCATCTCGAACTTTTCATCCGCCTGAGTATAAATGATAATAAGCTTACCTTTCAAATATGACCCCACTAATACAGTACCGTAATAAACATAATTGTATGAACTATAGTGATATTAAAAAATGGACTGATAATATAAACAGCGTATTAAACCAATACACTAAAAATTAACACTAAATTATTCCATGTGTCGCACTTAAACATAAGAACTGTAGCCATAATTGGGATGAATTCATTAAGTTACATTCACAAGATACCATTACGCGTCATTGTATTAACAGAATTAAATATAAGAGGGAATGATTTAAATTTATATAATATAGCAGACTTCTCGAATATTAAACTACAGATACCTATAACACACGGAGGAATACTTGTATTTGTAAATGATACATTTAGATGCAATATTTAGGAAGTTAGTAATAGGCCAAGTATGGATCTGGTGACGGTAGACATAGGTACGTGCCAAAAAAATAAATTTTTACGTTTAATTGAAACATAGGCAAATTCATAAAGGAAACCGCAACGCTTTTAGAAAAAAAATTAAATAATAAAGATAATTTCCTGATTTGCGATGATTTTAATATTGACTTATTTCTTCACATTGCACAGGCGGAGAACTTTTTAAATATAATTTATGGGTCAGGAGGAGTACAGTTAATAAGTGAAATTGCAAGAGAAGAAGATCGGATAGATAGAAGTACTCAGTCCTACATCGATAATATACTTATGAAGGATAAAACAAATGAAATTACTTCGGAAATAATTAATACGAAAGTATCTGACCACTACTGCATTTAGCACCTCGAATCGAAAAATAGGACATTTAAAAAATCCCCGGAAATATGTTTTTGATGAAAAACGATTTCACGATAAAATTAATAAACATAATTGGAACGAGCTAAGTAACATTACAATAGCAAGGGATACGTATGATCGCACACATTCAGTCTTTGAAAATATTTAGAGTAAGTAAAGTTAAGTTCCATACCCTTGAGAAGTTAAGGTTCACAGTGAACTAAGCTCAACGGCATCAATGAGAGTAGGGGGGCCAGTTCCTTTCTCTCGGTCGTCTTTACTTTCCCCCCAGATTTCTTTGCTACCCAATTATTTCAGGTTGAGTAAACCTGGGAGCGATTCGGATCTGGAACGAGACAAGTCTCGAACCTGTGTCCTCAGGATTAATAGCCCAACGCCTTAACCACCAGGCAACCGCGTTACTTTAAAAAAACATATAAATAATGTAAATTGGAAATAAACGAGAATAAAAAGGTACCCAAATATAATCCTAAAATGAATTAATGAGCCAAAGAATAGTAAATTTTATGAAAATTAAATATCAGTACTCAAACTTAGGAAAGGAAATAGAACTAGTATGCGATATAAAAACCTATTCAGAAAATATAGAAATATAGTTAAAACGGAAATAAGGAATGCAAAACAGAAGAATTATCGAAGTCAAATAGTGAAAGCACAAAAAAAATTGTCTATAATAAATAATATTGTTAATAAAATAAACAAAGCAACAATAGATGATGATCATCATCATCATCATTATATCCTCAACCATTCGGTTGGTGGACAACCTATTGGTACATTTTAGATGTACCGATATAGGGGTTGTATGCTAAGCAATTATTATATATGCAACGCAGGTGTACACACGCAAGACTACATTCGGAACTGATAGTAGCCGCTTGTTATCGCGCTACCAGTGCAGTTCCGTGTGGGTCTGCTGTGTACTGACCTAGCGCGCATATGATGTTGAACGTGGTGGTTTGCTATTGCCTTCCACGTGATTACTAGCGATTATTTTATTTATTTCAATAGATGATTTCATTATAAAACATTTTGTAAACACTACAATAGTATCCGACCGAAGTTTCGGTTTCGACCAGTTTCGGCCCAAAGTATGAGTTTCGGTTCAAGTTTCATTTTCGATTCAAGTTATCTTAACCGAAACTTTGATCATAATACTTTACTCTACTCCACTGTGTGCTTTTTAAAGATGAAACATCACTTCATATTTGAATTCATTAAGGACAAATACTATCTTAATTAAGACAGATATGTATTTAAGCAAAATAGTTTCTCCTTAGGGATATAGGCAAATGATGTAACTCACTCAATTTAGCATATTTTTTATGCTTTACTATTCGTTTCAATTTCAAAACTTCCTTTCCGCAGAAAAATGAAGTTTCCGGTAAAACAGAGAAAAAAAAAGCATTATGACCTTCTTAGAATATTCAATTTTTGATGTTTATGTAATTTTATAAAAACTGATCCGCTTTTATAACAATAACAGGCAATAAATAGAAATGGCTGTTGTTTTTGAATAATAATATTAGACTGTTTAATTATGATTGTTAATTTTAGTCAATTTTAATTTTTTTTTTTGTAAAAAAAGATTATTATGTAATAAGCGTATTTGAATTTTATGTTTAAAAAATCTTAAAGTTTAAACTAAAGTTAAAGTAATTATAAAAAAAAGTTTCGATTTCGGCTGAAAATTTTGTTTCGGTCCGACACTGCACTACAATAGTAGCTGAACAATTTAGTAAATACTTTGTACGTTCGGTAGAAGAGCATAGACACAAAAAGTTACTGAATACTAATTTCAATAATTTTACTTTTTCCTCTTTATTCATTCTACCTGCAAAGATCTCACAAATTGTAGAATCAATAATTAATCATCTAAAAGTTCGTAAGGCACCTAAATTTGAGTTAAAGAAATTAAACAAAATTCAAATATATTTACTCCTATTTTAACTAACATAGTCAATCGGTCTATAAAGGAAGCGAACACGCCAGACGGGCTCAAAAGAGATATTATTAGGCCGATCAATGTGAAAATCACCGCCCAATAACAATAACACCTGTAGCAAATAAAATATTAGAACACTACGTTAATAAACATTTAAGAAATGATACAGAAAAAACAATCTACTCCATTAAAATCAATACAGAGAGCTTTACCCACTAACACACGAACCCCATGTGAACCCCAACATTAAAGACCGACTAACAACAGCCACTGGCCTCACGAGACAACATAGAAACACCCAACATGGCGAGCAACAATATAATTATGCAGTGGAACTGCAGAGGCTTTATCAATCATCAAGCCGAACTGGAACATCTATTAGCCGCATATTCTCCATCGGTAGCCTGCTTGCAGGAGACGCACTTGCAGCCTAGAGACAAACCAAGAATAAAAGACTACAGCCTATTCCTATGCAATAATATTGGTGGCAACCGAGCAAGCGGAGGAGTAGCAATCCTAGTATATACGTCGGTCTCAGCTGTATCAGCCAGAATAGACACACCCCTTCAGATGGTAGCGATATCTGTTTTCTTACACGGTCCTCCGAGACTTTGCAACTACTACTTTCCCCCCAACACTATGGTACATTCGGTAGACCTTCAAAACGCCATATCCCAAATAGTAATCCCAATGGTCATACTTGGAGATTTCAACGCTCACTCCCCACTATGGGGAGCGGCGTCAACCAACAGACATGGATCAATCATCACTAATATATTAATAGAGTACGATTTGTGTACCCTGGTGCCACCTGACCACACACATTTCAACCTCTCCCATAACACCTTCTCGACTATTGACTTAGCACTAGTATTCCCATTACTCCTCCCGAAACTTAAGTCTTTTGCCCATGACGACCTTTGCTCCAGTGATCATTTCCCTGTATTTCTACAGTTCGCGGGATACCATCCATCACCGCTAATTCCAAGACCCCCACGATTTTTGTTTCACAAGGCGGACTGGGCGGCATACAAGGCCGGAATCAAAATCCCAGCTCCTAGCGAGTCCCTATCAGACAATTTAAGCACGTTTCTTAATGCCATACTACACACCGACTGCTTATCGATACCCATCTCTCACAATTCCCGAGCTAAGAGAGTACCATGGTGGTGCAAAGAGATTCATACCACAATCCAACAGCGCAAACGAGCACTCAGAAAGTATAAAACGTCTCGGTCGCTACCTGACTTAATAGCCTTCAAAAAGTCCCGAGCTCTTGCCCGTGCTCTGATTCGCGCGAAAAAAAAAGAATGCTGTGAACAGTTTATCGCATCGATCTCTTCGTCAAAGTCAAATAGGACCATGTGGAACAAAATAAAATCCATCAGCGGAATCAACAGTGCCCCAAAACGCGTTCAACTCAGAATCAATGGCAGCCAGATAACGGATGAAGCGGACGTCACCAAAGCGTTTGCCAGCTACTTTGCCGCAGCATCGTCGTCAGAAAAGTACCCTCCCGGCTTCCGCAGCATGAAACACCAAGCAGAACAACAGCCAGTGCACTTCCCGTCCGAATCCAACGAAACATACAACAGTAACTTTATCATCTCAGAATTAAATTTCCAACTCAACTACCCCACATCCAACACTGCTCCTGGCCCCGACTGCATCCACCCGTACATGCTAAAGTATCTCCCAATTTCCGGCAAACATTTTCTCCTACATATATTCAACCAAATCTGGAATTCCGGAAACATTCCGGCACAATGGAAATCAGCCAATATCATTCCAATACTAAAGGAAAATAAAGATCCTACTCTTCCCGAAAGTTACCGTCCTATTTCATTGCTTAGTGTCATTTCCAAAACGCCGGAAAAGATGGTTAATAGGCGCCTCATGTTTTTCCTAGAACAAAAAAGTCTTCTATCTCCTAACCAAGCCGGCGGGCCGTCCCGGCTCTACGTTGATGACCTGAATATATCCTTATCATCCAACCATCCTATAAACGCTCAAAATATCCTCCAAAAATCCATCGAAAATTTACAGAAGTGGTCCAATGATAACGGTCTGACCTTCTCCTTAACAAAAACAATATGTGTTGATTTCCTCAGGGGACGCCAAAACCCAGTTCGCAGCGTATTCCTGAGTCTAAATGGTTTTCCTATCCCAAATCGTCCATCAGTCAAGTTTCTAGGCCTAATATTCGATAAAAAACTTTCCTGACGCTCTCATATAGCTGAGCTCAAAACCAAATGCCTAAAATCCTTGTCTATCCTGAAATATCTATCAAATTACAAATACAATATAAACCCAAAATTACTTCTTACAATTTACAGATCGATTATCCTTTCACGAATCAATTACGGGTGCCAGGTGTACTCCTCAGCCGTTAAAAGTGTGCTAAGATCCTTAAATCCTATACATTCTGCGGCCCTCCGGTCTATCCTTTCTGCTAATTCCTCTTCTCCGGTTATAAGTTTGTATGCACTGGCAGGTTGTACCCCGCTGTCCTACTATAGGAAGTGCTATAACTTTAAAGAATTGAGCACCCTCCTTAGTAGTACAATAACCCCGACAATATCTCCTAATATGAGGTTTGGGAATGACCCAGTGCCCGAACTTTTTCGGTTATGGGACGTTTCCAAATCTCTTCAATCCTAAGAACTCTGCCAGACTTCGCAGCAACCGCACTACCTTGGAGTCAGCCAATCATAAACATCAACATATCGCTGACAAAATTTAACAAAGCACAATACCCCTCAAACATAGCACAAATAGCAACAAATATCATAGCGAGCTACACAGACCATGCATGCCTCTACACAGATGGAGCGAAGGCAATAGGTTATCAGTCACCGGCGGCATGCTCCTTCGAAGTGTCAAGGGCAGCAAAGTCAGTTAGACTGCACGATTGCTGTACAGCACTAGACGCTGAAATATACGCGATGGTCTTTTTCATCCAACACTACACCGATAGCAACCCCCAGTCCCAAAAGGCCCTACTCATAACTGACTCTCTAAACTCACTTCAACTCATCTCAGAGATTAAATCCAACAACCCTTTGGTAAGGAAGGTCCATTATCTATTATACAGGATATCACATTTAAACTCTGAAATGTCTTTCCTATGGGTGCCGGCTCATGTTGGGATTCCAGACAATGAGCGTGTAAATCGAGCAGCTCAGGCGACATTGTTCTCTCCAATGCCACATAACCCCTCTCTTCCCAATACCTTGGCTCATTTGTTTATGCAGCAAACTGGAGAAGAATGGCAACAGCAATGGAGATCTTCAAGTACTTTTGTCCGAAGCATAAAAACAACCACGGAGCCTTGGTGGCCCACAGACGGAGTTTCCTTCAGAGATTTTTCTGTCCTAAATCGTCTCCGAATAGGACATATAACCCTCTCGCACAGCTACATATTCACAAGCCAGGTACCCCCAAATGTCTGCCCCTTTTGTAGTCAATCGAGCGTCCCATCCACCTATCACCCCTCATTTGCAGTACCGCGATCCATTCACTTCACCACTTCCTCTAGTTCTAAGATACTGTCAAATGCTCCGCCCGTGGTCGCAGCAGTATTAGCTTTCATGCGAAGCAGCGATCTGTACTATCGCGTTTAATCAGCTTAAGTAGGCTCCATGTGCTGTAATAGCCCCAGTAGTTAAACACGGCACATGGAAACCCTCATATACACCCTTATAAAAAAAAAAATAATATATGGATTTAGAGAAAAAAGATTCACAATAACGCTACTAAGAACGATGATAAATAAAATAAATATGGGACTAAAGATGAGCAACCAATTTATAATTACCTTTATTGACCTATAAAGCGTTTGATTTAGTTGATCATAATATTTGCTGATTAATGATTTAGAAAATCCGGGAATTTTAAATAATCAACTGATGTGGTTTAACAATTATATATAATGAAAAAGGAAAAGCATAGTAAAAATCGCAGGAAATAATAGTAATGAAGAAACTATTGAACGTGAAGTGGGTCAGGGAAAACTATACCAGCTCCTATCCTCTTTCTGATATACACTAACTCATTATACAGGCATATTAAAAAAGCAAAATTGTATATGCTTTTACTGATGATATTGCCTTATTGATTGAACATAAAAAGTTTGAAGTGGCGGAAAAATGATTACAAGAGCATATAGATAATTTTAGTAAATGGACACATAATAGGAGGTTATGTATAAATATTATCATCATCAAGTCCATTGTCCTACGTAAGGACGTGGTGGCATCATATTCCTTTTACCGCTTCCTTCCATTTATTTCGATCCATTACTACGTGGAATTCTTCTGACTACTTGTACCCAGTTAGTGTATTTACTTGATCAGCCCACCATAGTGAACATCTTTATCTGAGATGTTTTCCGTGTACCCTGCTCTGTATAATGTTTCTTTCCATGGAATTTATGTTCCTGGCTATGTAACCGAAATATTTGATCATATTCCGATTTATTTCCTGCAGGAGGCTGGTTTCTATCTTCAACTCCTCTAGAATTGATTTGTTGGTTCGGCGAACCGTCCACGCTATCCGTAGCATTTTCCTGTACACTCTCATCTCAAAAGCATTTATCCGAATTGCATCTCTTTTTTTAATAGTCCAAGATTACGATGCATATTTCGCAATGGGGAAGATCAATGTGTTCACTAATTTTAACTTGGTGTTCTTCGTTATAAGTCTAAATTATTACCAAGAATGAGAGAGATCCCGAAATTTTCGGGCTCCCGACTCTCGAGCCGGGAAAATTAATGCCGAGACGGAACGAGTGGGGACTCTTGATTTTCGGGATTTCTCAATTTTTCAGGATTTCCCGTATTTGATACCGTTTTTTTTCGAGCTTGCCAAATTTGTTCGACTAGTCCCATAATTTTTACTAAAAATTACTAAATCAACTATTTTTGAAAAAAATCTGTGATTGGAACTTAAAACTGCACCAAAGTAATGTAATACTACCTGACCTTTATTATAATTTTCTCATTTTTACACGTTAATTTTCCGAAAATGAAGCTAAGTACTTTTTTGCTTTGCGGTTGAGATGACGAGATTAGGTTATCGTGTTTTCTAGATAGGCTATGAAAAGATCATTTGTTTGTAAAACAATGTATGGGATGTATAAAATATTATTATTGTGTTTTGGGCGTATGCAATTATACAGAAAGTTGTATGTTTGTTATAGATTGCAATGTATATTTTTTCTCGTGGATACTTGCTTTTTAAAAATACCAGATAAATTATTTTTGTTGCTTTTATAGCATTATTTTTGTTTACTCAAAGAACGTTCGTTATATATAACACTATTATGTAAAATTGTTAATATGTCATGCCTATAACGTTACTAAATATAATCATGTTATTCTGATTTATAAAATTACATTTATTTATTTACTTATTTTTTATTTATATAAAATTGTTTATACGCTTAATACTCAACAAAACAAAACGGTCCAGTTACTTAGCGTCGGGTTTTCTATACATTTAACTTAGTTTTAAAAATCTCGAAAAAACTGAGAAATCCCGAAAGAATCGAGAAACCCGCTGAATAAATCACTGAATTCCCGTAAAACTCAGGAGGAAATCTCGAAAATTCGGCATAATCCCGATAATCGAGAATGCCGAATTGTCCGGTACCGAAATTTCAGGTTCTCGCATAGCCCTAATTATTACATTTTCGAAACAGTACTAAACATAAGAGTCCCGACCCGTGAATCATCTTTCATAGTAACGATAGCTTACATGAACTCCATGAAACTAATAACACTCTTCCATGTTTATGTCTACCTCTAGAAAACGTAAAATATTTTAAATATCTAGGAGTATATATCACAAAAACCTTGAACTTAGCAATTAAATTAACATTTATTCTCATTCCATAGAATTTACTTTATTTTACCGTTAGATATTTATGGAAATAATAAAACAGTTTAAAAATAGCTAATTTTTTCTTCACGTGTTACACAATATAGCACACATTTTAAGTAACCCACTATAGTATTTCAGGTGCGTTAAGTATGTTGTGGTGTTTTATTTGGTTCAGAATAGTAAAAAACAATCCCGCTGATGATTCGAAGATAACAGAATACGAATTAAAATATTTACAAGAGAACTTGCACGAAAATCAAGTAACAAATAAGGTACGTGTACGTACGCAAAAAATGTATTTATTTTTTTCATCTTTTATTTTTTAATAAATGATTTTTCTATTACGTGTTTAATTTAAAAATCTACAGTTACTTTCGTGTCCACGAGGCAAATTTTTACATGGATATGTTTTTGGACGATTGAGGAAAGTCAATCAAAAGTTTGTGTGATTCATTTTCTCTCACCTTCAACAAATGCAACACTTTGATAATGCAATAATTTCACAAATTATGTAATGTAGTATGCTCGATTTACTTGAACAAATTAGGTTGAAAGTCTTTCATATGATCATATAAACGCGAAATAAAACTGGATCTGTATGAATATGAGTAGTTCAAGTTATCCACATAAGCGGGTACATTTTAAAAGTGTTACGTCGCATGCATATCCATGATAAAAAGTCATTCCTTCAAATCTATTTCACCAATCCGATGGAACGTAGTAAAACCTTTAAGATTGAAATTATTGATAAAAACATGCAATCGATTTGCTCAATCTCGCAATGTAGCATATTGTATACTTAGCATAACTACCATGTCAACGGATATGACACACTAATGGAACGAGTCATGCGCCTTTTGTATCATAAATTCGCAACATAAAACTGTTATCTAGGTTGAAATGCTTTCAGAACTGTATTTATTAAATGTGAATATAATATTCGATGATAAGTGTAAATAATTAGCATTGTTCGAAAATTCTCGCCTTCAACACATTCTACACGATTAATTTGCCGGTATGAATATTTGTATAATTTTCGATTGCCACAATTTGTGGTAAATACGGCAATAGCTGTTGGACAAAAGTAGTTTAGGAAAAATTGTTTTTATGAGGCTCTGTGGCAGAAATTACAATTTGTTTATTCAAATGATGCGATAAAGGAACATTAAGTGTCCAACAACAAAATAGCTATAATCGGAAGTAGATTCATTATGTGTGAATACATATACTATCTAAAATTTATTTCACTCTTCTTCCACAGATCAGACGTAAATGACTACACTGCAGCTGCTATTGACTACGAGTAGTATACAAACCTATGTTTTAGACACTAATCAATCAGGAGCCAATATTTAGTTATATCATCACGCCATCTTTTTCTAGAGACTATTGAGTTAAAGTTAATTACTGTACTGATACGTCCTATACTGACACGTCCTATACTGGACACGTCCTATACTGGACACGTCCTATACTGGACACGTCCTATACTGGACACGTCCTATACTGGACACGTCCTATACTGGACACGCCCTATACTGGACACGTCCTATACTGGACACGTCCTATACTGGACACGTCCTACACTGGACACGTCCTATACTGGGCACATCCTATACTGACACATACTATACCAACTACATTCTTTTGCTTGCTGTGTAAATATATTTTATCTGTTATGAACCAAAAAATTAGTGAAAAAAAAGACTACATATCTCAACATCTATCAAACATTCTTGTGACCACTTGCTTTCTCTGTAGACCCCATTATTCTTTTCTTTTCCTTGATCACTTATATTCGCTTTATCTATACCATCATCTTCATTCAAGGCCATTTTTTCTTAACTTATCTGTCTACCTTACTACTCTCTCTCCGATCTTTGTTTTCTTGAATTCCGCAAACTCTTCAGCAGAATTTTCATAGGTAAAACTACCCATTTTGATGAACCGATAAAATAATAAAAAAGAAAAACAATCTCAAATTAGTAACAAGTAACTAAAGTGAATCTTTTTCAAATTTCACTTTGCATTTTGCAGTGAATAAAGACTTATCTCTATTTCCTCCTCCTGTATTGACTATGTAATCCTTCTCATAGATTACTTGATACATAATTGTCTTTTCATTTTAATTAAATTGACCTCTTCCTAGGCGCTCTGAAATCGAAGACAGTGACTGAGCAAATTTGCTAGCTCGTTTAATTTCTTCTTCCAGTAGACTTATTAGAGTTTTTGAATTGCTCAATTTTACATTCTCTTTGCAGCCGCTCAATTTAAATTTGGGCGCAACAGTTATCCGACTTCATTTTCAAATCCTGTCACCTTCATTCAACTGGATCTTTCGCATCATTCTTAGTTTTTTAATTCTCCTTCTTTGTGGCGTTCAATTCGAACTGTAATCTGTCTGCTTCCCTCGTTACTTTGCCGTTTCTCACTTACACATTCTCCATTCTATCCTCTTCACCCTTCCTCTGCAGATTTTACATGTGACGTTCCTCTATTGTCTACTCTTCACTTTTACTAATAGATCTTCCTACTCCGTACAGCGCGTCTTTCGTCTCCCTTCTTCTCCTTCTGTCGTACTGATCGTTGAATCCCGTATTAGTCGCATAAAAATATGATTCTAATTTCCTTTTTTTTTTTTTTTTTAAATATAAATATATATATGTATATTTATTAATATTTATACACTTCTTCGTCAAGCTATACGCTTGTCGACGAGTTTTCTTATAAATATGCCTACATTATACTACTTATATACTATACAATTTTATCGCCGCGCAAATATTTTATTACAAACTTATCCTATTTTTCCTTATTTCTAACTTAGCTATAACTAATCTATTATTTATTTTATTTTTTATTATTTTATTTATTTATTTTGTTGCGTCCCTTTCCCTTTCCCTTTTTTCACTTTTGTTTATCACTATTTCCGTACCCTCTTCTCTTATTTAATGCTTACTATTATTCCTATATTTCCCTCTTTCTGTAACCATTCCTTTATTTTCTATTTTTTCACCCCAATTTTTTCCTCCACTATTATTTCTTTAGGCATTTTATTTAACAACTGAGTTATAATGTATTTGTTCATTTTCCCTCCCCTATCTTTGTTTTAGCTAACGGCAATTTATATAAATAGTTTTCCCTCAGCCCGTATTCTATTTTTATTCTTCCTTCCAATTCTATTTCCTTACCTGTCATTATGTATTCCCATATCTTTATGAATAAATACATTCCCCTAACGCTCAGTACGTCTTCTTTTTGTATTATTTAACTTTCGGTCTCGTATTTGTGATCCGATATTAATTTCAAGCATTTTATTTGCAGTTTACTTATTTTCCCCATGTATGTTTTTCTGGCCATTCCCCATGCTTGAATTCCATATCTGATTCTCGATTCCACTAGCGCATGATACACCATTTTTAACGTTTTACTTTTTGCATATTTCTTTAACGTGTTTATAATGCTGATAATGTTTCCTTAATTTTCGTTGCAATGTATTCCGTATGTCCGTCCCACCTTAAGTGTTGGTCCGCCTCTACCCCCAAATATTTATATTGGGTCACTACTTCGATCTTCCGGAAGTTTATCTTCGCACATTCATTCCTTCCGTCCCACTTATGTACACATTCGTTAGAGTGCATTATTAAATTTGGACAGTATTCATCATATCTATCCCTTTTCATACGTAATACCATTGCTTTAGTTTTTGATACATTAATTCTTAGATTTTTATCATGTGCCCACCTGCTTATTGTGATTAGATCTTTTTGCATTTTCATTTCTGCCTCCTTGATATTTTTATGTGCTGTGGCTATTGCTTTATCATCCGCGAACGAGTATATATCGTTGTATTTTAATTTCTTCTATAGACCGTTTGTATATATAATAAACAGTATTGTCGCTAAGTTACTACCTGGCGGAACTACCACATTAAACTCCTCTTTTTCACTTCGTGCATTTAATACATTTACACATGTTTTCCTTTGGTTTAGGTAGTTTTCGAACCACTTTTTAACACTGTGCGTTATTCCTATCTCCTCTAATTTATTTATAAGTATTTTATGGTCAATCGTCTCGAATTCTCTAGTTAGATCTATGAATGTTATCAGTACTTTCTTCCCTTGTTCAAAATTTACCCTTATTTTTTCTGTAAACTCACCGAGCGCTTTCGATGTTGATTTTCCTTTTTGAAGCCCGAATTGTGTTCTATCAATTATCTGATTTTCCTGTAAATATTTCGTTAAACTATTTACTACATGCTTTTCTAAGATTGTTGCAATTACATTTACTGCAATTGTTCTATAATTTTCATATTCACTGTGTTTGCCTTTTTTATATATTGGCCTCGTTTTCGATATCTTTAGTCCAACTGGTATTCTTCCTTCACTTAGAATCATATTTATCAGTTTCGTAATTTTTTTTCCTATATATGTTTTTATTGTCTTTATATCTTTTATTCTTATCCCATCTAGTCCTGTGGCCTTTGTTTCTTTCAATCGCTCAATAATTTTCCACACACGCTCTATGTTTGCTTTAGGTATGTACATATTTACTTTCGGTTCATTCTTTTTTCTTTCTCCTAATAACACTTTGTTACATTTGTGTTTTAGTTTTTTTATACCATTTTGAATTCTCTGCTGAACCTGTTCGCAATTTCAATTCCTTCTTTCCCCTTCGAAATGTCTTTCTCGATCATCTCATCTACTCTCAGATTCTTTTTTTCCCCTATGATCTTATTTATATTTAACCATGTTTTCCTGATGTCCCCTTGTACTCCGATAAACATGTCTTTTTGCCGTCTTATTTCTGCATTTACTTTATTTCTTAACTGTTTATACTTATTTCGTAACTCCGTATTTTGGTTGTTCTTTTTTACTTTTTTATACAATTTGTCTCTGTTCGTTATCATTTCGATTATTTTCCGTGTCATCCATTCCTTTTTCCTACGTGTTTTATCACTTGCTAGCATGTTTTTTGTTTGGCTACATTCTTCATATACTTTTTCGAATTTTTCTTTTATATCTCTATATGCTTTTTCAGCTTCTATTTCCTCTCTTTTTTCTTCCCACTTTATCATTTTTAGTTCATTTTTTACTTTATTTTCTATAACGATCCTCCTGTTGATTTCGCTTGATTCCTCTTCGATTTTTTCCCTCTCCATTTTTACTTTACACATTATCATATTGTGATCCGCTATTTTAATGTCTGTATTGTAATGATTAAAATCAATATTTCTTTTCTTCTTTTTGGTGTAAATATGGTCTTTTTTGGTTTGCGTTAGCCTATCTTTCTTCCATTCTTCCCTTGTAAATCCTTCCAACTTACTTTCGTATCCCATTCTTGCCATCGTGTTCTTATATTTTGTAGCTAATGAATTATCTTTTCCGATATCTATATTTATATCTCCCATATAAATTGTCGCGTCATTATCGAAGTATTTTTTATCCATCTCTTTTATTTCCTTTATGTATGCCTTCGCCTTTCTCGATGGCGATCTACATAACGCCCATAGTCCCAGCTTTTCCTCGTACCCTGTTACTTCTAATATTATACTGCCCGCATTTTCCATACTTTTACTTATCATGCGAACTTGTATTTTTTTACCCATTTTTACATATATTACAATCCCATGTTTTACTCCTTCTACATCTAAATTATGCCATTTTTCGTACTCTACTAAATTACATACATCTATTTCCTCTTTCTTTATATTAATCTCTCCTAATATTATTATGTCATATTCTTGCCCTGCCTCTAGAATTTTTACTTCCTCCCATTTTTTCCTTATTGATCTGATATTTATATATACTATGACTAAGTCTGCAATCATTTTATTCCTTTCTTCCATCATACCGATTTTGCTCTTATTTATTAATTCGTTTTCCCTAAAGTTTTTTGTTTTTTAATTTTTATTTTTTAAATTAAATACATTTTTTATTATCTAAACGAACGCCACGAAATTAATATTTAACATATCGCGATAATTTAATATATACACTGTATATCATTATATATAAAATGATTGACCATAGATAAGTAATGGCTTTCGCTTATCTAAAACTAACACAAACAAACTAAAAATTTTAATATCTACTCTTTCGATATCGCTTGTCTTCCAATTCCTTCTTCCTCCCTCCTCTTCGCTGACGACATTTTGGTCTATTCCACCTCTGATAATCTGTCCGCCGCTATTGATGAGTTGAATAATTCCCTGTCTATTTTTAATAATACTCTTTCTCGTCGTCACCTCCCTCTTTCTCCTACTAAGTCGTCTTGTATCATTTTTTCTCTCAGCCTCTTTAACCGAGCTCTAACTCGCATCACTGTATCTGGTATTCTTATCCCCGTTGTCAATTCCATATGCTATTTTGGCATTTTTTTTGTATAGCCGCCGCACATTCCATGAGCACATTCATTTTCTCCATAAATCCTGTCTTAAAAAACTTAATCTCCTTAAATCTCTCTTTCCCCTCAGATGTAGAGGCGATCCGTTTATTCTTCGAATTCTTTTCAAAGCCATCATTCGGTCCAAGCTCGACTATTGTTCCTTTATCTACGGTAATTCTTCCAAGTCATTCCTCTCTAAACTTGACGCGATCTAGAACTCTTGCCTCCGTTTGTGCATTGGAGCCTTGAAATCCTCCCCCATTCCCGCAGTTCTATCAGAGTCAGTTACCCAACAACTATTTATTCGCCGTTCTCAGCTTGGGTATCGCTTCTTAATTAAACGGCTTCCCATCTCCTCATCTAAACTTATTTCCTCCTATCTATATATCAAAAACCGCTGGCGTTTTTATCCTCATAAAATCCCAATCCTGTCCTCATTGCTACCCGTCTTTCTAATTTTTCTCCTGTTGTCCTTTCCTGCAACACTCTCCCTTACTTCTTTCGTGACTTCAATAGCCTATGGTAGCCTATCAAATTTTCCTCTCTCCCACTTCGGGCGAATTCCTCCTCTCACAGTGCAGTCAACAATGAATTTATTCATTTACTGAATTCCTCTTTTCTTGCTCATGTATTGATCATTACCAATGGTTCCAGGAGCGAGGACAGCGTGGGTGGTGCGTTTACTGCTCCGTCGCTTCGACATTCTGAGTCCTTCCGGCTTCCTTCCTTCTGCTCTATTTTTTCTGCCGAGTCGATTGCCATCCTTCAGGCTATCTCTTATATTTCCTCTTTAAGCGATCTTTCCCAATTCCTCATTATTTCGGACTCTAAGGACGTCCTTCAAGCCATATCCTCTCCTCCTTCACATTCCTCTGATAATATTATTCTCTCAATTCGTTCTCTTACCTCCACTTTGCAGTCATCCCGTTCTATTCTCATTGATTTTTTGTGGGTCCCCAGTCATTCCGGAATTGATGGCAACGATGCAGCCGATTCTTTGGCTTGTTCTGCTGGTCGCCTTGATTCATTCCTCAACCATTTCCCTTCTTCAGATATCCTTTCCTTATCCACCTCCAATCACGCCAGACTTTGGCAGGAAATTTATGCCTCCTTATTTTCTAATACCGCATTCTCCTGATTGTTCTCTTCACGATGTACATGTGATGATGATCACATTTTCTTCAAGTGTCCTGCTCTTCGTAACGAACGCTCCCTTTTATACAGTCAGCTCCTGTCATTAGGTCTCCCTACTCCCTATAACTCTTCCTTTCCTTCATCTTCTGTGGTGTCCGTACTGCTGTCCTTTGTTGCGTCCATTTCGAACCGCCTAATGATTTAATTTTTTAGCTTAGTTTTCTTGTTGTTGGGTCAATGCTACTGGCGCGCCTACAAAAGAAAAAAAAAAATTAAATACATCATTTAACACCATGCTTTACTTTATAATCTATCATATGTATTACACACAAACTAATTGTCCCGTGGTTAGCAAGGTGGAAATATGTCGACTCGGTCTGCCTTTTTCCTTTTGTCTTTTCCCGTCCTTGTTTATAACGTTCTTTCCCAACTCCTGAATTAATGTCCTCGTCGACGGACCCCGTCACATTCGATTATTTTTATTTTCGGAAATTAATTAATTAATTGATATTTACGAATAAGAAATAAGTGCTATCGAATACTTGCAGAGAAATTAGTTTTCCGTTTCTCGATGCGCTATCCCCGTTATTTTTATTATTACTGCGTTTTGAGTTGATGTGTATGGTTTTATGCTTCCTGTATTTTCTTTTCACATGGTTACCTTGTTATTATTCGTTTGTCGGATATTCTTACAATATTTGTTGCATACTTTTCATTTTATACTTATATTTCGATCAGTTAATTGTTTCTTCATTACAGTTAGTTTTTTTTCGCTTCTTGTATTATTCTGCTTCAGTCAATTTAAATTTTAGTTTTTAGTCTTATTTATTTTTTTTATTTTTTGAACTCAACTACGAGTACAATGATGACACTGATTCGTAAGCATTCTAAAAAATTATTTATTCAAATGTTGATCCAACCAAAAATGGAAATAATAAAGGAAATAAGAACCGGAACAGTTAGAAACGAGAGAACAAAAGCAACATTGTGTGGAGTGGAAATACTCTTTTTTCCTTTACCCCAATCAATTATTTCTTTCTTATTTTCTCTACTCGGTCTTCAATCCAGTTTACAATTTTGAACCTTTTCAGAGCTATCTGGTTATGCTCACATACGAGTAATGAAAAAGTACATTCTTTTTTTTAACCCCCCCCCCCCCTCGGCAACGGATCTTTGCAAAGAAATGAAATAAGGGAAAAGGATCAGTTAGATGTAGATTCGGTCAGCTATTGATAAAAGGAACAACGGAGATCGACGGAAACAATAAAATCTACAAAACGCAATAAGGATTAGGGAGTTTGAGTGATAACAGATCAGAGTACAAAGAAGTGCGTTCGTTCACGAGGGATAGACATTCAAAGAAGATATGGTCAGGATCACAGGCGCCATCGTCGTCAGGGTGAACATTCCTTTAATTTTATACAAATCATTCGTAAATAATTCGTGCGAAATACGTAAATTACACCCCCCCCCCCGGAAAAAATGAAATCTACTTTAATTTATCCAGGCGGATAAATGCCGTAAGAAACACGAAGCGGTCCATGATCATTGTGACGTCATCAGTTGTAGAAACTACATTCTACTTGGGCACTAACTACTAATATTTGTTTTTATGCTGGAAGTACTGAAATAACGAATTGTTTGATGCACCTTTATTATTCGAGCATAAAAGTAATGAGCTTCGTAAGTATAAGTGTTTTCTGAATTATCTGTTTTATGCGAAATTTATCTTTTTAGTTGATAATTAGGTTAAAAAAGACATTTTTGTTTTAATATATAGTAATTTATTTTATTAGTAATATATACGAGTATAACATTTAAGAAGTTTATTTTTAGATGTACAGATGATGTTGTATATACTACAACAAACGTTTACAATAAAAAGTTAAGTTCATTTAAAAAATTATTTATTAATTCAACTCAAAGGAAATTTTAAAAGGAACAGGCAGTGTGAAATAACATCTTCCGGAATAGATCGTTTCTAACAAGTTGTATTTAACGCGTTCAGTGTAATAATTAATTAGATTTCTCGTAATATCGTATTATCTGTACGTCGCATACCGTTCGGTGATAATTGAACGGAGTGATGCTACCCGCTTCATCATCGACCGGGAATCCGGCTCAGTCGCCGATAAACCAAACGAATCTACAACCACAGCAATCAGGTGATACCGTTTCATTTCTTTCGATACCGAAACATGCGAGTGATCGCGCATCCACTCACACACAACCCCACACAGACACACACCAACACTCTTCCACTGATAACACAACCATTACACATAACACGAACAGCTCTGCACTACCGAGCCGTACATCTGATCACGATTTCCCCGCTTTACCACTGTCGATAAATGCGCCCGCTAAGTTTTCAAATACGCGATCCAAACAAACCTTCGCGGAAAAAATTAAAACAACGAAAAAAATTATTCCGTTAACGAAATTTGAACACCCTAAAGACGAACAGGGCATAATATTCCCGTACACCTCTCCTCTATCAATTCGCGACTATTTCGTAGCGCTGAAAGACAAAGTCGGTGGTGCTCATAATATCACAGCCGGCTCTCGTATCAGCGGGGATAGAATAATAATTTTCTTAAAATCCGTCCACCTAACAGACTCGTTCTTCAAAAATAACGGAACAATAACGATAGGTGAAGAAACAATCCAAGCACGCAGGGTGAGAAATCCGGCTAATAAACTCGTGCTGTCTAACGTTTCAGCCACCATACCGAACGAAATAATTGCACAATACTTGTCGTCTATCATGGGGGTTAAACAATTCTCACCGATAGCTATATTGCGGGTTAATCCTTCCGATCCAGAATTCGGGCACATAATTAGCTGGAGGCGACAAGTCTACATTGAAAGCGTCGACTGCCTTCACATTCCTGAATCTTTCCTAATTAAACACAATGACCACGAATACCGCATTTTCACCCACCTCGAAGATCATGGTTGTACAAATTGTAAACGTACCAAAACTAAAGAAGATACCGTAAACGAGCCAGAACACATAACGATGCAACAGGACGAACAGAGGCATAGTGTGGATGAAAGTACCCATGATCAAGCTAGCGCAGCTCAGAAACGTCCCCATCCAATATCGCCGCCACCCCCCGTCACAGATCAGTTACAGCCGAATTTTTCTTTCCAGCCAGAAACCAAGCGGAAGAGTATGGAAAATGAAGATTCGGAGGGAAAGATGCAGGAGACTGTGACCATGCCGACACAAATGGATTCGGCGCAGTCGACTACATCGACCACAGCGGCCACCAACCCTACTCAAAAGCCTAATAAATCGGTAGAAGTAGAAAAAATAATTGCTGGGGCTAAACACCTCTTTAACAGCAAAAACTCCCCTTTATATATGAAATTTATGAAAAATGTATGTTCAGACCCCGATTTTATAAATTATGCCAATGATTACACCGAGGACAAAGATGGTCTCATACACATGTTATCAACGGTAAAACCATTTTTAAATGCTCCAAACGCTAAAAATAGATGCAGTCGTATAATAAAAGAACTAAATAAAATTTCAAAAATGCAAAATGCACCAGACAAGATAAATAACGATGAACTTCGTGCAGATAATAAAGACTCCTCACCATAACGTTGCTAAATAAGACACTCTCAGCGGCCCCACGGTAAGAGCTTTAATATTACAGTAAAATTTTTTTTTTTTTTCATGAAAATAAAAATGGATTTGGAAAATAAAGGAGTGATAATGCAGTGGAACTGTCGAAGTTTCGCAAGCAATAGGGCCGAACTAGAACAGCTAATAGCCGAGATTTCTCCACTAATAGTATGCCTGCAAGAAACCAGACTTAAGCCAGATGCCAGAACGTCCATTAAGAATTATAATATTTTCCGGTATGATAATCCAAACGAGGAGAGAGCGAGTGGTGGTGTGGCGACGCTAGTGCACACGTCACTACCAGCGCAACAGATACCAATTACAACCACTTTTCAAGCTGTAACTATACGAGTCAACATCCCTTCTCTTTCCTCGTCAGAAGTAAAAATTTGTAATTGCTACCTACCTCCTGGAAGCGAGGTAACCCGCAGCCAAATGGATTCCCTCATCAGTGCGCTCGGAAGTGATGCAATGCTCCTCGGAGACTTTAATGCTCACTCGCCATTACGGGGCTCGTTGTCCTCAAATCAACATGCACGAGTATTATCCGATATTGTGATTAATAGCGACCTGGTGTTACTCACTACAACTTCACCCACCCATTTTAATTTTACGCATCACACTTTCTCAACGATAGATCTAGCCCTGTGCTCAAGCATGCTGGCCCCTAAATTTTCCCTACGGGTGATGGATGACTTATGCTCGAGCGACCACTTTCCTATAATAATAGAGTTTAAAAGTACAGTGACACCCAACCAGCTTGATGGATTAATGCCGCGTTTCATTTTTCAAAGAGCAGATTGGGAAGCATATTCGAAGAGAGTGACGACTCTTCCTCAACCAACAGAGTCAATAGAAATCAATATAAATGTCGTAAAAAATGTGATTCGGAGGCAGCCAACGCAACAATTTCAAAAGTATCACAAAGAAAGCGGAGCAGACCAGTTCCGTGGTGGTGCGATGACATTAAAAAAGCGATAACAGAGCGAAAACGGGCTCTCAGGAAATATAAGTCAACTGGAAAGGTTGAAGACCTAATCACATTTAAGAAGTGTAGAGCAGCTGCCCGAGACCTCATCCGCAGCAAAAAACAGGAGTCGTGGAATTCTTTTTCAGCATCAATTCCTCAAACAGTTAATGCTCACGTAATGTGGGAAAAAATCAGAACTATTAGTAACAGCAATAGTACCCGTACGCACCCAACATTAAAAGTCAATGGAGTTCACATAACAGAGACTAGAGATGTTGCAGAAGCATTTGCACATTATTTTTCCACAGAATTCTCGGCACTGAAGTATTCCAACAATTTCCAACAGCAAAAAACACTTTATGAGCAACAGTCCATTAATTTCGATTCCAATGCTGACGATCCTTATAACTGCCCCTTTTTTATGGCTGAACTAGAGTTCCAACTTAAGTATCACACCAGGAACAGTGCACCCGGTGAAGATTCGATACACCCCTACATGTTGAAATATCTCCCGGGCCATGTTAAGGAATTCCTACTGAATATATATAATCAGATATGGTCAGCTGGGGCTATTCCGGATGCATGGAAAGTTGCGACCGTCATTCCTATCCCAAAGGTGAATAAAAATCCTTTTCAAGTTGAAAGTTACCGACCAATATCATTGCTGTCTGTCCTGTCTAAAACGATGGAAAAGATGGTGAACAGGCGACTTCTGCATTTCCTTGAAGCAAACGCTGTCCTATCACCAATTCAAGCTGGAGGCCGAAAATCAAAGTCAACCATTAATCATTCATTGAGCCTTCAAAGACAAATTGTATCTGCCTTTCATCGTCGACACCACCTTTATGCAGTATTCTTCGATATGGAGAAGGCATTCGACCGCGTATCGAGGCAACACTTGCTTCGGAAATTAAAAGCGGTCGGGGTGGGCGGTAAGCTGGGGCGATACATTCACAACTATCTGAGCGATAGATGGATTCAAATCCGAATTGGCTCCTCGATATCGAGATAAGTTCCAATAGAGAACGGGGTACCTCAAGGTTCCGCCTTGTGCTACCCTGTTTATCCTCTATATAAATGATATTGTTGACTGCATCAGGCCTCCAGTAAGTGCTCGCCTATATATAGATGATCTAAACATATCCGTGGCATCTAACATCCCTTCCTTGGCCCAGTCTATCCTGCAAAATACAATTAATAGATTGCAGCAATGGTCAGGAAAGAATGGACTGGATTTCTCCTCTCAGAAGTCTCAATACGTTGTGTTCCATAGAGGTCGTCCTGTTCATAATCCGCCATCACTACAAGTGAACAATAGTCCAATTCCTTATAAAACAACAGCAACTTTCCTAGGCATCTTGATGGACGCCAACCTGACGTGGAAGCCCTTTATATCTGATTTAAAAACTAAATCCCTTCAGTCTTTAAGGGTAATCAAGTTCTTGTCAAATCCCAAATTTAATGTTCAGCCAAAGTTTCTCTTAAATATTTATAAAGCACTGGTCCTCAGAAAAATCAATTATGGGAGTCAGGTGTACTCGTCAGCGAGTGGTTCCCTGTTAAAAACACTGGACCCAATCCATAACGCCGCTATTCGCATGATACTTGACGTCCATCGTATATCTCCAGCTAAAAGCCTATGTTCGTTAGCTGGTATACCACCGTTGTCTTACAACAGAAAGTTCTTCACTTATCGCGATATGCTTTCATGGGCTGCGGAGAATCATTGCGACGTAACTACGGAGCCTGATTTTCCCAAGGATAACCTACCTGAAGTCAATGCAATCTTGTTGCAAAATAACATAAAGCCCAACTTAACACCCAGAACGGACTTTTCAAAATTACCCTCACCCTGGGCTTCTTTTCAGGTAGAAGCTATCACAACTCTCACTGATAATAATCACCCACCGACGCTGCGAGGGCACAAGGCACTAAATATTATTAATAAATATACCACGTTCTCGAAAGCATACACTGATGGATCCAAAGCTAATGAGTCCAAGGCTGCCCCAGCGGCATGCGCTTTCGAAATAGACGGAATCGCAGAGGGCATGCGGTTGAACAACGTTGTATCCATTGCGGAAGCCGAAATGTATGCTGTGTTGTTTTGTCTTCAGGCATACTTAGAACTGAGATCCCAACCGCTCGGAATCTTACTGGTGACTGATTCCTTGCAGTCCATACGTGCTTTGCAGTCAGATCACCCGGAATCACCAATGGTCCTAGAAGTCCTGGCTATCTTATACCAGCTGAGCCGAAGGGGATGCCGAGTTGTTTTTTTATGGGTCCCCAGTCATGCCGGTGTTCCGGGGAATGAGCGGGTTGACCTGGTCGCTCGGTCATTCATGATGTGCCCAATGCCGTTATTTGCTTTTGGTCCATTATCTCTGAAAGGTTTCCTGTCAGATACGGTCTTCGCACAGTGGAGTCATGACTGGATGTCTCAGTCGACCTTCCTCAGGGAACTGAAGCCTACGACGGAGCCATGGTGGCCTCCAGTCGGAGCAGAACGCAAAGTGTTTTCGGCAATCAATCGCCTGAGAACGGGACATACGTCCTTTTCCCACGACTATATCCTCAAACAAGCCCCAAAGCCAAGTACCTGCCCACTTTGTTCTACCGATGAATACCCGTCAGTTTCGCATATCTTGCTGAAATGCATACGTCTAAATGGGTTACGGCGAGGCCAGATCACATCGATTGAAGACATCTTCTCAAATACCCCTACTGCTTTGAACAATCTTATGACTTTCGTTCAGGCTAGCGAGCTAAGAAGTATGTTTTAAACGTGGGTCCACTCACTGCGATAACCGAGGTAGTTACATGCAGCGAGTGGTTTAGTACCCCT
The DNA here is from genome assembly GCA_039619475.1 of Icerya purchasi. Taxonomy (NCBI): domain Eukaryota; kingdom Metazoa; phylum Arthropoda; class Insecta; order Hemiptera; family Monophlebidae; genus Icerya; species Icerya purchasi. Next base: position 388,935,113 of record CM077116.1, read on the forward strand.
TCTTAAATTTAAAAAAAAAAAAAATAAAAAAAAAAATAACATCATCAAATTATAGTTTCTATCGCCATCATTTGAAATATCGGCACGCGTTGTGTCACGAATGGCTTAATGTTTTCTAGTTTTATAGTAAGATAATACTTAGTAATATTAATTTAGTAAAATTTTCCTACTTCCTATATTTCTAAATCCGTTTCTTAATTTATATCGAATACCACAAATATGGCACATTTCTAAGTACCGTTTTCACGCAAAGAAAACGCTTATAATAATACAAACCATGCAAATTTTACTAAATTACCATAACACAGCTCTATTCGAAAAACAAAATACGCTAAGTAAATTATAAGAACGCAACAAATTTAATACTATGAACAGTCTCAACACTGAAGAAAATTTTAGTCACAATATAAACACAATTTTAATTAATGTTTTTATAATATTTTGCCATTTATCAAAAATGGTCGCTGTATAGGCACGACAGAATATTATAATAGAATAGAAATTAAACAAATTTTGAATTTTTATTCCACCAGTTGTTTTTTTTAATGTAAAATCGCTCTTACATTATTAAAATTATTATATTTTTATTCAAATTAGTTCGGAAAAAACTACATTGACGAAACTTTAAATTCGTGAAAAATAGCGAATTAAAATAGAACGGAAATTTCATTTTGCAGATAGATTATCCGTGGAGAAAGATATTGACTTCGGCATCAGTGTGGGCTATAGTAATTGCTGACTTCATAGAAAGTTGGTCCGCTTCTACTGTTTTTATTACATTGCCAACATTTTTCAATGGTCTGTATGCTGTTGATTTTTTTTCCTTAACATATTCATATTATTCATTTACATTATTCGCCGTTTTTGACGACTTTGTCCGAGTATATTTTTGAATAATAATCACTCTTAAAGAAAACATGATTTCTTCTCGCTTTCTATACAAGTATTAATATTTGAAATAAAGGGTACCCTTGTAAATACATAAATTTACTCTTCCGTAGCTATTTGAAAAAGTGAAGTTATTTATTTTTTTGAGAAGAAGAATTTTAATTTTTCTAAAAGCTATTTTCAGAAGCGGTTAAAATTGAAACGACAACCATTTCTGCTGAAAATGAAAAAGAGTATCAGTTAACCGGTTAGCTGAATCACTATTGAGGTTCAACCTCAACTCCCCTTAAGAAATACGATAGCAAAACAACGAGCTATAGAATCCTTATTGCAGTGAAATTTAAAAATGTCAGTACAAAACATACTGCAGTACTGTAGGGTTCAAGTAGATTTGCAACCAATGCAATCACAAAAATATTACCTTTGTCCAACAAGAAAAATCGATACTTAAAATGTTTAATCAGTTCGAAAGAAGCATGTGATACAAAAACATTATGCTAGCTATGCTGAAAACGGAAAGATTCTTTTTAAAATATCAACTTTTTTCAAAGGTGCATTTTTTCGTGTTTTTAATACGGTTTTTAGACTTTTTTTTTTTTTTGATTTTTGTTTTTTGTTTTTTGTTTTTTTGGGCGCATCAACTATGGACCATTGCCCAGATACAATGGGAAGAAGAGACAACTAACTAGAACCTAATTCGATTGGAGACAGCTGAAATAAAGGAACCAAGGACAAGAACAACAGACTAGGAAGGAAGGGACAAGATGTAAGACGCACAGTAAGAAGTGGGGAGCCCCAGCTTTATAAGGTGAAGATAGAAAAGAGAATGCTCCGCAGAAAGAGCAGAGCACTCGAAGAAAATGTGATCAGCATCACAAACAACTGCTTCATCTGGATGCAACGGACAATGAGGAGAGGGAAGCAAAGAGAAACGATAGCGTGAAAAGGGCAGCAGTGTGTGATTAAAGCGCAGACGGACAATAGAGGAAATTATAAATCGTGGAAGAGAGGGAAACTCCGAGAACCATGGATGAGAAGGAAGTGTAGGTTGGATTGAAAGGTAGAAGGAACGATTGTTGGAAAAAGAAGAAGGGTACACATCCGACCAAAATCTGAAGTGAAGCTTCTTAATTAGGGGTAATAGATTAACAGCCGGGATTTTTTTTAAATAGAAGCGAGAACGAACAGCAACCTGAGCCAAAGCATCCGCCATTTCATTACCCTCGATGCCTCTGTGACCAGGAACCCACAGTAAGTCAATGTGTACAGAGTGATGGAAAGAAAGATTATAAATGAGAGATCGTATACGAAGAATGAAGAAGTCAGAAGAGGGAGGAGGAAGCGGTGAACTGATAGCCTGGAGAGCACCCATGGAGTCAGAAATGATTAGATAGTCGGAGGACGAACGATTGGACGAGATACGTATGATCGCACGAAGGATAGCCATCAATTCGGCCGTAAAAATAGAACAGAAAGATGGGAGGCGAAAGGATTCGGAGAAGTTGGAGCCGGGAAGAATAAAAGACGATCCGACCCCACCGGGTCCTCTAGAGCCATCAGTAAAGACAAGTGCATGAGAATGAAAAAGACAACTTACTGTACTGCGAAATTCCTGTTTAATGACGGTCTGAGGCATAAACTTGGAAAATTTAGGGAGAAAATGTACTTTGGGAGGGTGTAAGAGGTCGAAATAATTGAATGAGAAGTACGGAAGATTATTGCTAGATATAATATGGGAGGAGAAATGGCTAAGATGTTGAGAAATGGGGGCTAAGATAGGGATTTTATTAGAAACAAAACGCCAGTTCTTGGCAATGTAAATGAAGGAAGGAATAAGATGAGACGAAGTGAAAGGTAAACGTTTGGAAAGGAATCGATAGCCCAAATAAGACCGTCGAACTGAGAGGGGAGGTATGTTAGATTCCACGAGCATTGCTGAAATGGGAGAGGATTTGAGAGCACCGAGGCAAAGACGGAGACAGGAGTTTTGTATTATATCTAATTTGGAAAGAAGGGATATGGAGGCACAACCATAGATAAAAGAGCAGTAATCAAACTTGGAACGAATAATGGATGTATACAGGGAAATGAGCAGATGAGGATCGCCTCCCCATTTGGTTGGAGACAAGGATTTTAGCAAGTTCAGTCTTTTAACGGCAGAACAAGAAAGGTGGTCAATATGCTCAGAGAAGGTCAGACGACTATTAAGGTAAATACCGAGATAACAGAAGCAAATAACACGGGGAAGAGAAACTTGATTCAGGGATAGGTTGACTAATGCGGAATTGTAGGGGCGGAGAGTAAAAACCATAGAAGAGGATTTAGAAGGAGAAACAGAAAGGTGAATAGAAAATAGGGACTGTTCGAGTGCAAACAAAGACGAATTAAGAGTTTCGTTGGCGATTACCAAGTCTTAGGAAGAGGAAAAAAGAAGAATATCATCCGCAAAGAATAAAGAGGGGGAGTTTAAAGGAAGAGATGCTACAGCAATGGTATATATATTGAAGAGGATGGGACTGCGGGGGGAACCTTGCGGAAGACCGCGGAAAACACTTCTTGTAGCTCGAAGCCACGGAGAGGAAATGTGGATAATGCGATTTATCATAAGATTAATAGTCAGCGAAATGAGTTTGACTGGGAGATTAATTGCGGCCATTGCGTCTTTTAGACTAGGTAGATGAACGTTGTCAAAGGCTGAGGATAAGTCGATAAAAGAAGCCAGCGTGAAATGCTTATGTATGAAGGATTTATAAACGTGGGAAACAAAGGAGCTAATACAATCGGCAGGACCAATGCCTGGTCGAATGCCAAACATGTTGGAAGGAAGTAAGTTGTTATGTTCCAGCCACCAAACAAGACGTTTATTCAGCATGCCTTCGAAGAGTTTCCTGAAACATGATGCCAAAGAGATAGGACGTAAGGAAGCATTTTTTTCGGGATGGGAATAACGATAAAGAAGTTCCAGGAGGACGGAGTGATGCCTCTGGATAAAAAGGAATTGAAGAGTTCAAGGAGAAACGCGAGTGACTGCTCAGACAGATTTTTAAGGACTATGTATGGAATACCATCTATACCCGGTGTGGGACTGGTAGAGTTTAGGAGAACAGACTTCAGTTCATTGATATTGAATGCAGATGTTAAAGGGTGCGGGGGGGGAGCTCTGTACAGAAGGAAAGGAGTAAAGTTCATCAAAGTTAGGAATGTACGCGGGAGCAGTGGAGTCGACAAAAGATAATAGGCTATCACGAGTGAGATTAAGGTTAGACGGGTGTTCTGAGAACGGGGATTTGAACGCCTTAGCCATTTTCCAAATATGAGAAAGTGGGGTAGTTCTGGAGAAGGAAGAACAGAAGTTCTGCCAGGAGGACTTCTTTGAGGCTTTCAGCATGTACCTAGCTCTAGCATTAGCTCGCTTGTGAGCAAGAAAATTCTCGGTAGTAGGATTGGAGCGAAAGTTTCTAAAAGTAGCTCGACTGAGCCTAAAAGCTGCCTCGCACTCGTCATTCCACCAGAGTGAAGATGCCGACGTACCTCGCTTGGAGCGCATCGGGGGGCGAGATGGAGAAGATAACGAAAGAGCAGATGTAGCGGAATGAAGAAAAAAATTATAGGATGATATGGGATCAGAGGAAGGACACAAATTAGGAAGCAAATGATCCATAATAGAACGAAATAGAGCCCAGTCCGTTTTGGAAAGATTCCATTTGGGAGAATGAAGGGGCCTAGATGGAGCAGGAGAAGGAAAATTGAGAGGAGTTATCAGAATGGGAACATGATCACTACCAAAGGTACCCGCAAGAGTCCTCCAGTTATAGTTGAGGCCAGCATTGGGAGAGGAAAAAGTTAGGTCAAGGGAACTGAAGATGGACGGACTCCTAATATAAGTAGGCGAGGAATCGTTAAGGAGAACCAAGTTATCGGAAAGAATAGAATTTTCAAGGACAGTACCATTAGAGTTATAGGATGAGCAACCCCAAGAGGGGGAGCGATCGTTCCAGTCGCCACCAATGATAAAGGGATGAGGAAGAGAATTGAAAAACTGAGAGAGGGAAAAGTGACGAAGATCATAATCAGGAGGAACATAGACGGAAATAAAATTTAGGGAGCGGCCAGGGTTAGTAGGAATAGAAATATGTACAATATTTGGCTGATTGTTGTTAGAGGAGAAGTTACAAGGAACATTATGAGAAAGAAAGGGAATATCATTTCTTATGAGGATAGCGGCTCCACCGTAACCATCCTCACGATCATTCCTGACCAGAGTGAAACCTCTAAATTGGAGATTCATTCCAGCACGGAGCCACGTTTCAGAGATAAGAGCGACACTGATTTCACGGAGATCCAACAGACCTTCTAATGAATGTTTATTAGCTCTAAGGCTACGACAGTTCCATTGTAATATATTCAAAGCGGCCACCATATTTAAGCCTTGGAAGGGTTGGGACAAAGGAAAGTGGGGACAGGGACAGGAGGGAGAAAGTGAGAGAGGCCTCGACAGATGTAGGAGGCCATTACAAGATGCAAGGACAACAGCGCATAAGTAGAGCTTGGAGTTTGAAGAAAAGGGAGAGGTAGGATAACGGAAATTGAACGGAAAAGAAAGCAAAACGGAGCCAGCCAGATAAAACATAAAGTGGAGCAAGGGGAAAGATAAACTGAGCTAAATTTTATGAAAGAGAGGCATGCAGAGAGCAAAGTACGAATTGTCCTCCCATTGACACATATGCCGCTGGCATAAAAGGAGGCTTTGGCGCTGAAAACAAAAGGCAACGAAGTAGGCAGCCTAATGCCCATTACGAACGCAGAATGTAGATCAAGTCTACAAATTATGAGTTGAATTAGGTGCACGCCAGCAATCCTAATAAATGTTCCATAAGCACAAGAGACTGTGCAGCAGAGAGTAGTTCCTATGTATCTCAGTCCAAAGATGTTTTGTAGCAACTTGACATGAGTACATAGGGGAGCAAGAGGAGTAAAGTGAAAAAAACCGTGCCCGAAGGTATTTTTGATTACCTCAGCAACGGCATATTCACAAAATGAGGAAAAAACCAACAAGCACATAAAAAGTGCATAATTCATCAGATTCGGGCAGCTGTCTTCAATGCCTGGAAATATTTGCGGGAAAAGAAAAATGGATGAATACGAAAGAGTATAGAATGAGAAAGTGACAAAAAGGAGCAACATCGAAAATAAGAAGCAATGCTTGGCTCCGAGCTTTTAACTTTTATGCTTCTGTAACTATTGAGAACAAAGATTATTGGAGAGAAACGATGATAATGAGTCAACAAAGGAGGAGGAAGAAACAATGTTGTTGGAGTTAAGAAGCTCCATGATGGTCGCCGAGATAGTTTGAATCACGGGCGGAGAAGCCGAGGAAGGAACAGAGATGTTAGTCAAGGAGGTAGGATTGGTTTGAAAAGTAATTGGAGCATAGGTATCATTTGTAGCCGGGATATTTGAATGAGTAGGTCTCCTAAGAGCCCATCCATTAGAGGAGCGAGGGATAAAGTTAGAAGGAAGCGGAGGAAATTGAGGAGAAGGAACATATGAAGATTTAGGATTACGAGGTTTGTGGAAAGTGGGAGATTTAGGGCTATGAGGGGAATAGATTCGAGATGGGGAGGAGGTAGGCCCTTTGGAAGGAACTCTGTGCGACAAAGGGGACATCGCGGCTCGATCCGCGTAGGTGAATGCTTGTGATACAAAGCGATTCTTATTTAAAGAGGCAGCCTCTTGAAAAGAAATATTTTCAAAGCCCATTAGCCTCTTAATGTCTTTTTGTCTTCCCCATTCTGGGCAAGAGCGATCGTTAGAGCAATGAGGGCCGTTGCAGTTGCGACAAAGTGGCGATTCTTGCAGATTACTGCAGTCTGTAATAAGGTGTCGAGAGGCACAGTGGGGGCAGATAGGGGAGGTGCTACGACGGTGTTTGGCGATGTGTCCAAATAGGAAACACTTCGAACACTGAGTAGGTTGACGGATGCTAGGGGAGACAAGAAATCTCAGTTGGAAAATGGAGACGAATTCCGGAAGAACTGTGTTGAGAAACTTCAATTCAACAGACCTTGTCGGAATTTTCTTTCCCTCGGAAGTACGATGAATTCGGCGGATAGAAATGATGGTAATAGAGGACCAAATGCCCTCCAGGATGTCCTTTTCTGTGAACGATGGGTGGATATCTGTGATGACACCTAATCTGTATAGTAGACTGTTGGGAATGTACGCTTTGATATTGTTGGATGAAAGGAAAGTGGAATTATTTAAGAAAGAGTTCGCGTAAGAAGCAGAAGGAAATTGGACCGCAATGCGACCCTCTCCGAGTGAATCAATTCTGCTTAGAGGAGTGGACGCAGCGTGAATAAGCCTTGCAAAAGGGGGGGGGGGGTAACGGAGAAAAATAAAATATATAAATAGAAATAAATTAACTAAACAGAATGAACTTAATCTTCTTAAGGACTTACCAACACGTTTTTTCCCATTATACTCGTAATTTATATTTTGGTTACTTTCATTTTTTTTCATATAAATATATATATATATATATACTAGGGGGCTTTCCCCCTGAAATTTTGAGTAACTCGGACCACTTTCGAAAAACACATACTCCTCGAACCCTTTTTATAAAACGATTGCGACCAGTCTCTCTATATTTCTCTTCCCACTAACGCGATACTGTTCGTAGAATTGCAAATACGTTAGTTTGCTCATTTCTTCAGTCTTGTGCCTATCACAACTTCAAAATTACAACGTCGTTTTTCAAATTTAATAATACACCAATAATACACCATAGAGGAAACAAAAGAAGAATCGTTAACAAAAGATGTTTCGTCTTCGTTCACTATGAGTAATACACGATGAACGAAAACCCTGTAACGGTTGATGGGTGGTTGGAAGCGCGGTACTCTGTAGGTAAATGCAGTAGTACCGCGTTTTCATGCGATTGGTAATGATCTTATTAAATTAGCGCTGATCTATTCCCTTTTTGTTTTGAGCCCCAAGGTATGAACATTTTGGACATCTTATAATTTTCCTAAAAGCCACTGAGCTGGAGCTGTCGATTAAAAAAAAAATTAGCTTTCTATGTGCCATAGAACGGTCTCAGGACTTTTTTTTCATTTTTCATCTAATAATACGAAAATTGAAATTATTTTGTTAAAAGTTTGAAATAAAATAGTTCAAAAAGTTCAATCGCTAGAAGGGTAGTGTAAGCGAGGGAAATACTCTAAATTCAATTCTCTTCAAAATGAGACCTAGAGCAGTTCAGTAGAATAATTAGTTTTTGATAAACGATTAAAAAATTGAAAAACGGCAAAAAAATGTGATTTATTGCTTTGATTTATAGCTCGTTTTGAGCCCTAAGGTATTAAAATTTTGAGCATTTTATATTTTTCCTAAATGCTACCGACCTGGATCTGTCGATTAAAAAAAAAAATTAACTTCCTAAATGCCATAGAGCGGCCTCAGGACTTTTTTGTAATTTTTGGTCTTTGTCTTATTTTCTTCTATTTTGGTAGAAATATTTTGATACATCGCTCGTTTTGAGCCCCAAGGTATGAAAATTTTGAACATTTTATAATTTTCCTAAAAGCTACTGACTTGAAGCTGTGGATTAAAAAAAAAAATAGCTTTCTAAGTGCCATAGAACGGTCCCAGGACTTTTTTTTGATTTTTCGTTTATTTTTTTCCGATTTTTCGTCTATTCATTTCCTTGGCTCTTTATTATATATATATATATATATATATATATATATATATATATATATAAATTTTGAAATATACAATTTATTATATAATTTATTTATTTAAAGCCGCTCGGCAGCTAAGGCCATTTGCGACGCTGAGAAGTTACATCTTATAAGTATAGATTAATACATGAAAAGAACAAAAACAGGAATCAAAATAAACAATAGAAAGAGAAAAAAGAAAAGAAAGGAAAAGAAAGGAAAAGAAAGGAAAGGAAAGGAAAGAAAAAGAAAGGAGGTAAACGCTACTGAATACTAAAACTATATAAAAGGGAAAAGTCGGGTTAGCTTTAAAAATTTGAAAATATTTCCGTAGGCCTTTTCATTGTCCGCCAGAATTTCAGCCAGACCAGCATCCTCCTTGAAGCGGGCGGCTCTCTCTTGCCGAAATTTGCGGCACAAAGTGCGGAGATGTTCCACCGTAAACGGCACTCCACAAAGTTCACATGTCGGTAGCGGTAGTTTTTGAAACAGGTGGCTATGTGTGTGGAGGCAGTGGCCTTTGCGCAGGCGAGCTAGTGTTGTTTCCTCATGTCGGTCCTCTCTGTATGAGTTGTTCTATAGCCGAAGGTATCTCTTGACTTTGAACAGTTTTTGAGAGCGACAGTTTTGTTCCGATTCATGTTGTCAGACGGAGTATACATGTTTTTTTTAATTTGGACTTCAGATTTTGGCTGTTTTTCTTATTCTGGCCTCTAAATTTTGTTAATTGCTGCATACTGGCGTTCCACGGAGGGGCTTCAACTATATGTTTATGGGCCGTCGTCGTCCATTGAAGATTGCTAACAGCATTCCGGCACTCGATCCCCAGGGGCTTTGGACTTTTTGGATTTCTTTTATATAGCTGTATATAATTCGGAGCAAGCGTATTGGGGGGGGGGTAGATGGATTTGAGACCAGATTAACGAAATATTTCAGAGAAAGTCTGTGTTTGAGTGGCAGGACATTTGATTCTGCATGAAGGCTGTCGTCTTATTGTATCAATGCAAAATTATCTTCAACAAAAAAACAAAAAAAAAGATTATTTTGTAAATATTAGCCATTTTCTCTATGAGAGCTATTAGTTGCAATATAAAAGAAAAAATTACCGCTCGTAGGTTGTAGTAATTTTATCTTTAAAGTGACTAACTATACTTCTCTTTAGTGAGCACCAGCCCCTTGTTAATGAAAAAACCCTTAATTATCGGGAGGAGGAGGAGAAAACCACTGGAAGCCGAGAATGATAACTAAATCTCCACATTACGGCCACAATGACTTTAATGTAACATACTGGTTGTTCGATGAACTAACGCCACTAACCTCTAGACTGAAAACAGAGCATCATTTTATGCTCAACAAAATTGGCGAGCAAATTCACGTGTGACAAACAATTAACTAAAGATATGTGCACAATAACATATAGCGATACGGGCAGAATGATGCGAAAAAACGAATGATGTAGCGACTTTGTAAGTAACTAGAAATGACCGGATTACCTCTGTATAAAGACGAAAAGCCATATTGGAGACGCACTATTTGGCCAACTGTAGACACACATGTGCGGAGATCAACTCACACATGTCAGCGCTCGCTGAAGCAACCCTGCATGCACCAAAGCTATCACACAGTCTCACTAAAACACAGAGACGCTGCGATAAAACCAAAATATGCCTTTGTAGTAAACTTTTCTAATTCAAGACTGATCGTTGTTCCACCCATTATGGTTTTTAACAATAGCTCAATTTAACGAAAGATACGATCTCTCCCTGCCTCCTCTTACACGCATATCAAAATAGGCTGAAACAATTTTCAGCTAGATTAGTGTCCAGGAAGAGGGTAAAAACATAAAAATTTCCATAGAACCTAACATATCAGTAGAGCAATACAAACCAAGATCTCCAAGGAATAACAAGTTTCACACCATGATGCATCATCATCAGAATAAACAGCATACTGGAAATAACAAAGCAGGAAACAAATTAGACACAGGTCACCTCCTCCAACTCACCGCCCTAAAAAGAAGAAATGCTGCTGACCATCGCAGATCAGATCAACATTAACAAAACGAAACATAAAGTATGAGTTTAAGCAAGGATGACGTTTACAGATGTCATCGCACCCTAAAAACACAATGTATAGCTGGCCACCCTATAATTTGCAACGGCATAAATAACAAAAAAAATAGCAACAACAACTAGGCTAGCGCGAGAGCTCAAGAACCCCAAGACGAACTCCGAAGGAGATAAGTAGAGGAATCGCATCAGTGAAATAAAAGAAAACGTGAACAAGAATTACAAAAAAGGGAGCCAAAGCACGACATATCGAGCAACCACCGTCTCAAAAATGTATCAAATACCATAAAACATCAACATAATTGGAAAAATAGTTTCATGAAAAAAGGAACAAAGCGAGAAAATTGACAAAAAAACACAATAATTTTCTGTTGATTTGGATGCCTACAAAAACTCTTGCACAAAGTTTTTGAAAATCGTAATCTTCCTCGCGAAACAACCTCGCATACTCATGATCGCTGTTCCAGTAGATCGTGTAATATAGGTGAACCTTAAATAAATCTATCAAACGATACTAAATTTTGCAAACCATAAATAATCAAAACGCAATAATCGTATCTTACCCTGTCCACCACCCTGAGAAAAATCACTTTTTATATTCACTGACACAATCATTATAAATAAATATATAAACCAAATTAATTTTAATGAGTAAATAGTCAAATCGAGAACGCACTGTCACGCTCGTTTGGTTAATCATATAATTTTAATTTCTAATGAACTATATTTGATTTAATCTTTTTCTAATAGTTTTCAACAAGTAACTCCTGTCCGGGCCATGATAAAATTTCTTACTCCATCCTCAAAAACCTATCTGTAAAGTCTCTCCAAATTCTTTTAATAATTTTTAATTCCTTCCTGCAATCTGGTTCTATTCCTGATTCATGGAACACATTCGTTGTTATCCCAATTCCCAAGAATAATTCCTCTGCCTTTCGGCCCATTTCTTTAGCTTCTTGCCTGAGAAAACTCTTTGAGAGCATGCTTAACAAACGGCTGGTCTGGTGGCTGGAACACAATAACTTGCTTCCAGACAACCAGTTTGGTTTTCGTCCTGGCTTAGGCCCTCCAGATTGTATCAGTCTTTTCCTTGCTGACATTTACAAATCATTTATTTCCAAAGAATTCACAATTGCAGCTTTTATTGATGTAGCCAGTGCATACGAAAGCGTCCATCTTCCCACGCTCAAAAACGTTATGATGTCTTTAAATATCCCTGCATCCATATCCTTCCTAATTATAAATCTTTTTCAAAGTAGAACTCTCCTCCTTTCTGCTCCTTCCTTTTTCGCCTCAAGGAAGGTCTTCCAGGGCCTTCCGCAAGGTTCTTGCCTTAGCCCTACTTTATTTAATTTATATGTTTCCAAAATTGGTTTTCTCTCCTTAAAATCCAAAACTTTATTTTTTGCAGATGATATCCTTGTTTACTCTTCTTCCCGTAATCTTCTAGTTGCCAATGAGGAACTAAACAGCTCCTTAAGTACTCTAGAAGAGGCCCTTTCTAACATTCATCTCTTCATTTCCGCCCCAAAATCAGCAGCTGTAGTCTTCACCCTTCGACCTTACAACCCGGGCTCATTTGAAATAAATCTAAAAAATCATTCCATTCCAATAGTCAGTTCTTTTCGTTATCTGGGTATCACTTTATCCCCTCGTCTGTCTTTCCATGATCATATCAGCCATTTATATGCTTCCTCGCTTAAAGTCTTTAACCTTCTTAAAGCTCTCTCCCCTACGAGATGGGGAGGCGATCCTTCTGTGTTAATAATGTTGTATAAATCTCTCATACGCTCTAGATTGGATTATTGCAGTTTCTTATATGGCAACGCTTCCAAATCCGTTCTCTACAAATTAGATCGTCTCCAAAACAGTTGCCTTCGGCTTTGTCTCGGAGCTCTGAGGTCATCTCCTATCCCAGCCATTCTATCTGAATCCAATATCTGTCCTCTGTTCATCCGAAGATCTTATTTGGGTTATCGCTTTCTCATTAAACGTTTTTCCACTTCCTCGTCAAATATCAGTACCTCTTATTCTTTTATCCTTCGTCACTGGCGTTTTTCCTCCAATAAAATTCCTATACTATCTCATATATCGTTTCGCCTTTCTAAATTTTCCCCTTTTGTCATTCCTCATCACAAGCTTCCATTTTTTTCTTACGTCTATTCCAAATTGTTAAAGCCACCAAATATCATCTTCATGCCATGCTTCCTTAAATCCTCTCCCTCTCATATCGTCAGTATGGAATTTAATAATACAATAAACTCTCTATTCCGTGATCACTCTTTAATTTTTACTGACGGATCGAAGAGCCCGATCGGAGTTGGGGCGGCATTCTTGTGCCCTCAGTTCTTTCATTCTCGGTCTTTTAGACTTCCGTCCTTTTGTTCTGTCTTTACTGCAGAATCTGTTGCCATTCTACAAGCCATTATTTATATTTCCTCTTCTGCAAGTTCTTCCAAATTCCTTATTGTTTCTGATTCTTTAAGTGTTCTTCTAGCGCTATCTCCACCTTCCCTTTCTCCTTCCACTGATGCTATTATCCTTTCTATTCGTTCTCTTCTTCATGATCTATCCTCATCGACGTGTACCCAGATTGACTTTCTTTGGATTCCAGGACATGCAGGCATTGATGGAAATGTAGCCGTCGACCTCCTTGCTAAAGCTGCTGTTTCCAATGGGAATTTTATTAGTAGGGTTCCAGCACACAATATTCTTCTTCCAACTAAATCCTGCCATCTTAGACTTTGGCATTCTGTTTATGTATCTCTTTTCACTAATCCTAATTCCTTTTATCTCTTGATTAATCCTGTTCCTCCCCCTCGTCCTTGGTTCTATGAGTTTCCCAGTTTGCATCGGTCCATAATTACTAAATTATCTCGCCTCCGTTTCTCGCATAGTCTCCTTCCTTCTTCACTAAATCGCTTCTCTTTGGCTGATTCTCCTTTTTGTCCATTGGATCCTGAAGGTTCCCAGTATGTTTGCGATGCGAATCACGTGCTCTTCGAGTGCTTCGGTTTATCTCGCGAGCGTGAGTTACTTTATTGTCATCTTTTAAAGATTGGTCTTCCTGCTCCTTTCAACGCCTCTTATGTTCTTTCTCTACCTACTATCTCTGTTGTTCCTGTCCTAGGGGTGTTCCTTGATTCCATTGCCGACAGAATAAAAATATAATTTCTATTCTATTCCATGTGTCTATTCCTTTTTGCTGGGCTAATGCTCTTTGCTAGCAAACCCAAGGGGGGTAAAAAAAAAAAAAAAAAAAAAAGTAAAAACTCAAGCAAATACCAAGACAATCCATGTGGATAGTAGTTGTTTCCCGTAAGCTAAATGAAACATACTCTAGTCAACTTTTGTACGAAACCCTCCATCCCGGACGATAATACCCCAGGAAATCCATCTCCCCGGCGCAAACTTTAGGCCACACGTATGTAGGATAACAAAAAAGAAAAACGAAAAATTGAAAAAAATTAATAATTTGTAACGATGTAATTTCAATTGTTCGTTCGTTCGTATGGAGCTAGAAAATAAACTTAAATATCTATCAGGAGTCCAGATATCTACTGGAGCGCGCAATTCGTGATATTATACACATCACGTCTGTCAATTCTATCACTATTTGAAAAAAAACATCTTGAAACTATACAAATGATCCAAAGTTTGAAGCTCCCCACATTTGCACATGGGACTCGAAACCATTTTCCATTTTCTCAATGTGTAGGCACATCTATCTTGTCCCGTACGGAATCTATTTATTCTACACCATTCCCATCGTGATATGTGAACTCCCGGCAGTTTTATGCTAGGATCTTGCACTAAATCTGCATTAGTAGCTTTACTATTTGTCCATTCATTTTTCCATCGTTTCTTACCGTTTCTTAGTGTGTTCTCCATATTATGTACTGCCGTTCTCCAGGGTGGCCGTCTAGACTTCAGTTCCCTTATCGGTTTGTAATTTTCATCTACATATATTACGCAGTTCTCTCTGTGTGTAAAATTTTCCCAAAGTTTTCAGAAAGCCTCTTCTCGTCTTATTTGTGGAGGAGCAATATGAGCGAGAATAGGAAGCCAGTCTTTACTCGTTGACTGTAATGTCCCGCTAATTACTCGCATTGCGGCTCTCAACTAGACACCTATTTTCTCAGTATGTGTTCTGTTCAGCCAAACAGGTGCGCAATACTCCGCTGCTGAGTAGGCAAGCGCTAGAGTTATTCTTAGCACCTTTTCAGCTGCTCCCCATGCTGTACCAGCAAGTTTCCTTACCAAGTTCACCCTTATCTTTACTTTCTGTGCCGGCTTCTCAATATGCGGCCTGTATGTTAACGTTCTATCCAGCATGATCCAATATATTTTGGGTTAGTGTTAAATTAATTTTATCATTTCCCAATATAATGTTAAATTTTAACTTTGCCATCTGCGTCATAAGGTGAAATAACGATGTCTTTGTTTCGTGCACGTTTAAATATAATTTCCAACCTGAATTGTTATTATACATTTATTCAACAAACACTTTAAAGTTCTTAATGCTATCAGTATTATTAATAAGTGTGTTATACTCGTTTTTATAGATTCTATTGTTACTATTATTATTCCCGCTATAGTTGCTGTAAATGAGATTATTGTTTATCTCGTTATTGTTATTCAGCCCGCTTATTACCCTTATCATTTTTACTATTTTCGTTATTAATGCTATTGGCCCAGATTATACTATTAGGATACGTGTACATCAGTAGTATCAATCTGAACTGCAAGTGCTTTCCAGCACTTGAGTCTTTCCTATCTTCCATATCTGATCGCATAAACATCTGATTCCGCTTCTCATCCTCCCCCCTCTTCTTGAGCCAATGGCTTTACGACGAACCCAGAAAAGAAAAAAAGAAAAACTGCGAGTGCTATGTCATCTGCGTACTGGGATGCCTCCGCTTGAAAACCCTGTAGATCATGGACGTATAAGTTAATTAAAAGTAGCGCCAGCACTGAACTTTGTGGTAAACCATTATTTATGTTTCGCAAACGACCGTGTACAGTACCCGTATACATCAAAAATATTCTGTCAGCTAACATATTATCAAGTAGCGTCACAATTTTACTACAAGGTATTACCTAGGCTTTTTGTAGAAACAAGTCTTCTCGTCAAACTGTATCGTAAGCTGTGAGGTCGATAAAAACTGTGGGTGCCTTCAGGCATTTTTGAAAGTCAGATTCAATTAAAACCATAATCTGATCATAACATGATCTTTCCGAACGGAAGCCAGCTTGAAATTGTGAAAGCATGTTATCTATTATAGGAACAATTCTTTGATATATAAGTTGTTCAAGCAGCTTGTAAACTGTACTAAGCAACGATATTGGTCTATAATCTTCAGGGTCTTTCTCTTCCTTGCCAGACTTTTTAATAGCAAATAACTTTGGATTTTTTAAAAATCGCAGGTAGTTAGCCAGTCACAAGTATACGATTAAACAGTTTTAGTACGAAACTTTTAGTTTTTACTCCAAAATTTTGAATAAATTCCGGGTATATGTTATCTGGTCCTGCGGATTTGCTGTTTCTAATTAGTTTAATTGCATTTGTTAATTGCGACATTTTGAACGGAGCTGATAGTTCATTATCGTTCTGTAATTCGCTAGCTTTCGTTTTATTTCTACTAACTCTTGCTTGTTGATTTTACCTTTGCCTATTTTTAGCAGTCTTTCTGCTGTTGTGTCTGATTTTATTTTAGCGCTATTATTGACTTCCGCACTGTCTACACCAACTGAAGTCGAGACTTTCGGAGTATCTACCCATTACTCCTGTCGTTGTTCATTCGGCTGGTGCATGATTTCACTTACGGTTTCTAAGTCGCTAGTATTTTGGAATTTATGATATAAGTCTTCACATAGCATATTCCAACCTGGAATGTACTTTTTTCTGAAACCTTTTGAGATATTGTTTTTAGCACAATGAATAACTATTTTTGTAAACTGGTCGTAGTATTTTACCCCTCTAGTTCAATTTTTACTATCTCCTTCTTCAACTCGGATGAGAATTTTTCTCAGTTAGCTCTAGCAAAATTCCATCTTGGATTTGGAACTGATGTAATCGCTTATTATCGTGAAAGCTGATCATCATTCACGGTATAAATTAGTGTCCGACCGAAACAAAATTTTCAGTCAAAACCGAAACTTTTTTTATAATTACTTTAATTATAGTTTAAACTTAAAGGTTTTTAAACATAAAATTCAAATACACTTATTACATAATAATTTTTATAAAGAAAATTAAAATTTACCTAATTAATAATCATAATTAAACAGTCTAATATTATTATTCAAAACAACAATCATTTCTACTTATTGCCTGTTATTGTTATTTTTTTTTTTAATATAAAATAATAATATTATTTTATATATTATCTTTTGGGCGCGCCAGCGGCTAATTGTTATAAAAGCAGATCGGTTTTTATGAAATTACGCAAAAGGTCATGTTCCATTTTTCTGCTAAAAGGAATTATTGAAATTGAAACGAATAGTGAAGTATAAAAAATCGCATCAAAAACATAAATGTAAAAATGGGAGCTAAGTTCAATATTAAGAATATGCGTGGTTGTCAACTTCGCCGACAAAAGCATTGAGATCTAATTAGGGTGCCAAGTTTTGTAGATAATCCTGAAATTTATTTATAAGAACATATAATATTCTAAAATAAATTTAAAACGCAATTTCTTGTTTTTTTCATAGACAACAATGTTTGCTATTTAAAAATATATAATATTCTAAATTTGAACAGTCGAATTATTTACATAAAGCAGATAATTTAGAATAAATTCTAACGATTTCACTTGGCTAGTTTTTAACAGCAAACCAAATTTTTAGAAGAATAAGATATGTTGACCTTACAATGTAAAAACAACTTATGCAGTTTCTCTTTTACTATGATTTTGTGCAGACATTCGTGGACTATGCTGAAACATTTATGGTTATGATTGTTTGTTATAATTATTGTATATGATGATTGTGATTCCTGTTCCATTAATTTTTTGATCAATCAAGTACAGGTACTCTATGTATCTTGGGCTCAGTTCGGCTAATTTCTCTTTAATAAAGATTTTATTCAACCATCCGTGGTAATGTTGAACATTTACGGCCATGGTTGTCTATAACCTTTTTCCTAATTAATTATTACGTATCTTTTATTAGTTGACATTATTCCTATATCAACTAGTTAGTGGCCAAATGGCTTGATAGTTAACTGAAGCCGAGCCAAAAAAAAAAAAAAACTTGCGTATGACATAAAGAAGATAAGTTTATTAACCAAATATAAGATAACTTGTATGTGAAAACTAGCCAAGTGAAATCGTTAGAATTTATTCTAAATTATCTGCTTTGTGTAAATAATTCGACTGTTCAAATTTAGAATATTATATATTTTTAAATAGCAAACATTGTTGTCTATGAAAAAAACAAGAAATTGCGTTTTAAATTTATTTTAGAATAGTGTATGTTCTTATAAATTAATTTCAAGATTATCTACAGAACTTGGCACCCATTTAGATCTCAATGCTTTTGTAGGCGAAGTCGACAACCACATATTCTTAATATTGAACTTGGCTCCCATTTTTACATTTATGTTTTCTACGGGATATCATTACTAAAGTGAGTACTTTTTGAAAGTCAAGTTATCGAGTTCGTCTGTCCCCTAATTCTAAAACTACCATCACTTCAGACCTGTATGGCTGACGGGAAGAAGTGGCAAGAAACCCTTACTGCAACACACGGGGACCTATCAATATGTCATGTTGTTTTCATCTGTTTTTTTACAAGTGTGTCGAAATTAGTATACAATATCATGTTCATTTCCTATGCTGTGCTGGAATCGCATTGCTCCATAATATATGTTTATCATATTTTATAATATGCTTTATCAAGCAGAACATGCTTCACAGCAATTTTAAATTTATTTTCCTGTAGGTCAAGTATCTCGATTGGAATTGTATTATAAAAGCGCACACATAGCCCTAATGTGCGCTAGGATTGCTTGGAAAATATTTCAAATCGTATAAATTCACTGCTTTTCTGAGACTTTTTTCTTTGTATACACGCAATTACCCAGCTGGATGCCAAATTTCAACTTTCTAGGTCACCTGGAAGTGGGTTAGGTTTTTGATCTAGATGTCAGTCAGTGATAAAAATGCCGATCTTTAGACGTTAATATCTCAATAGCCGTTTGAGTTGTATTTATGAAAATTAGGGTTCTAGTTAATCTAAGGGGTTTCAATCAATAAACTAAATTTCATGTGTTTATGTTTAATTAAATATTGAATTATTAAGGAGATTAGACGTGGCTCCAAATAGTTCGTGCAATATAACACACGGCTGCTGCGTCGTCGCCAGTTCCTTTTTCTTGGCTTGAACTTGGCTTGACACGCTGCCGCGGGTCTAGATATACTAAATTCAGTGAGTTACATCGTTTGCCTATATCCCTAAGGAGAAACTATTTTGCTTAAATACATATCTGTCTTAATTAAGATATTATTTGTCCTTAATGAATGTCAAATACGAAGTGGTGTTTCACCTTTAAAAAGCACACAGTGGAGTAAAGTAAAGCATTATGATCAAACTTTCGGTTAAAGTAGAAGGTTCGACTAATAATTTGAATCGAAACTGGTCGAAACTGAAACCGAAACTTCGGTCGATCACTAGTTTACGGCTCAGCTGAACAGAAGAAATAATTTATCACAGTGTACAATCATGCACGATAAGGCCAGAATTGACGATAATAATTCGGCTCGCTTTAATTCATCTCAATGTGAACGCATTCTTTATAGTTTCTTAAAAATTACAAGAAAAGTTCAGACGAAAAATATTGAAGGTTAAATTTTTTATATATTTTTAATTTTAATCTTAAATTATAAATTTTTACTCACTTATATTTTGTGATTCGTAAGGCGTATAATGTTTGGGACAAAATATTTTAAAGAGTATCATTAGTCGTCTCAACACATGTTATTAAAAGTGCAGTGTGTTTACTTCTAAAAACTCTAATGATTAATGAATAGAAGAAGGTTACAAGTTACAGAATTTACAAACAATTTGTAAGTATGTCTCCCGTGAGGAGGTTGGCGTGCTACACTTATCTTTTCGATATCAAATAGAGGTTCGTTTGTTAAAACAAATATTTTTGCTACTTAAAATTAGAACTAAATTACTCCGCCTCGACATTACACTCTATAGCAGAAACTTTTTATTTTTAGATTATTTTAAGTACGATGTGGAAGAATCTGGTTTTTTATTAAGTATGTCAAATATAATTGCGGTAATATCCATCCCGATCGTTGCTGTATCGGCTGATCACTTAAGAAAAAAATATTCAACAACAACGGTAAATTAAAAACATTACTAATATTTTAGCATCGATTTAATGTGAACTAAGGAATTATTAAATACCATGATATGTTGTATACCAAATTAGCGTTATTTTCTTAAATAAAAGTTGTTTATAGTTTCGCCTATTAACTGATTATTCGCTTACGCTGCGCATTCACTACCTTTCAGTTTATATGCAAATCAAAATGGGAATTTCAGTTGTTCGCTGAATTCTAATATATGTATGTATAAGGTTTGACTTTTTAAAATGGTTTTTAGAATAGTATTCTCGGTGGTATCCGGCATAACTAATATCCAGTCTGTCCGATTAGCCCGTAGCATCGCATTATTTACGTATCAGTCTCGGAGTAGATCGAACATTTCCCCCGCTGAGCATCTGTGCCTTAGCGGGTGTTCCTTCATTATCCTACATTTGCGAATTTCACACTTACCGCGACTTTTTTCATTGGGCACTTAACAGCCACTCTTCTTCCATTTTGTATCCGTACCCTAGTCCATGGCATCCTAATTATCCGTTACCCAAGAATGATAACCCTTCTTACAAGTTGTGGTATTAATTGAAGTCCACAGGAGATATGCCGACACATCTAGTTCCATGAGAATACAGCGTTGTAACAACCGACTTAACACTAATTGAATCGCATCCAACAAGCAATGAATGTTACCAGTTTCCTCAAAAAATCAATATCCACAATAGAAAAATACTTAAATTTCGTATACAGACGGAGCCAAGATGAACCTACAAGACCAGTTCTCCCCTTCTTTGTGCACTTATGTAAGCGATGATGGAGTTCATGCAGTTCGTCCTCATGATTTATTCACGGTTCTAGAGGATGAAATGTATGACATTCGTTTAGGCCTCGAATCCTTAATACTTAGAGAAGCACCACCTCAAAGCGCTCTTGTGATTACGGACTCGTTAGTGGCTATAAAATTCCTCTTCACTTCTTCCAACAAAAGTATTCTGAGTGCAAAGATAAATTATACAAAAAGATAGCTCTCAAAATTAGGCTACGGTGTGGTGTTCTTGTGAGTCCCTGCACATACTGGGGTACTAAGGAATGAGCCGGCAGATTTAGCTGCTAGAATAATGCTAGCAACCTCTATTAACATAAATGTCGACCCGTCGTGCCCTATATCTAAATCCTTGTATATATATTATTCAAATAAGTGGAGCAGCTTTGGCTGTTACAGGCAGTGTAGCTAAATGCTATCAAACCAAACACAGTGCCGTGATGGCCTCCATTTGAAATGACGCGCAGGCAATTTTCAATTCTGGGCAGGCTTAAAATCGGACATACTTCTGTGTCAAACGATTACCTTTTTGAACGCGCCTCTCTTCCTATAGCGTGTCCTTTTTGCTTGCAACCCGTTCCCCCAGACAATGTTGTCCAATGACCCTGTCCAACTAAAACGAACACTCAAATTTATTAAAACAAACAAACTGGGCAAGTTCATATAAACCAGATGGTACATGTTCCGTGATAGTCTTGCAGTTATAGACGGCACATGGACTGTAATATAGTAAATAAATAAAAAAAGGATAGAGGAAAAAAATAATGCAAACGCAGTAATAAGAGAAGCAGAAAAACATGAGAGAACATAAGAAGCATTATACGAAGTAGAGGTACAAATTTTGTAGAAAAAAAGAACGTTTTTTTTTGGCAGAAAAGACCGATCACTGAAAATAAATATGATCAGCGCCGCAAGAACGTATATGGAAAGAGGATGAAAAGGACAAAATGGAGCAGGCACAGATGAAAACCGAAAAAATTATGGAGGAAGGAAACTATGATGAAAGCAAAGGCGACAAATAGCCGAGATTGTGGAATGTCCCGCAGTAAAATAATCGAAAAACTATAGGCGAATAGGAAGAAATAACTGCATAAAGGGATAAAAGGGAGCAGGATTAGAAAATGAAGAAGAATATGAGTTGAGCCATAATTTGGAATGAGCGATTGAGAAAAGAAGAAATTGTGTTATGAGCTGAAAATGTGTTCAAAAATCTGCCACTGGAAATGTTAAAACAGGATAATGAATATCCACTAATTTATAAACGCTTAAAGAAATCCATGAAAGATCGATCTCGATCGAATGAAAAGGGAAAAGGTCGTGAATGGGAAAGTGTATGTGAAGTATTAATTAATCGAAATAAGGAGGAGGAGAAGAAGATGTGATAGTCTGTAAAGCACTTTTAGAATCTGAGGTGATTAGAACTTGATAGAAAACTAGTGATGAGGAAACAAAGAGAACAGCGTTTAGAATAGCAATAAATTCTGTATAGAAAATTGATGAAAAAGTACGAAGTTTAAAAGATTCGGAATAATTTAAAATAAAACAGAAAACAGCAGAACCAACTCCATTTGGCTCTTTGTAACCGTCGATATAGATAAAGAGAGAATTTGAAGCACTGGAAAATTCAATTTTGACGACATGTTGAGGAACGAATTTAGAACAGAACGGTAAAGAAAGATATTTAATAGGGTAAAGGAAACTGGAAAAAATAAAGGAGAAATAAGGAATTTTGTCGTGACTATAATTATTTGATGAAAACTGAAGGAGACGAATGGAAATAAGGGATAAAATTAAATTTTTATTAGAATTAATTTATCATTTATGAAATATAGACGAGTAAGAAGAAACGAGAAGAATAAATAGGTAGGGTGTTAATTAAAAAGCGATAACCCGAGTAGAATCTACAAGTGAAGAGAAGACGAAAAATGTTACTGAATCTCTTAAATATTTTGAAGTAGATGGAGAAATCTTCACAGTCCATCTCAGTGATCACTACCATTCTGGACGCGGAGCTTTACGCTATCTTTTTCTGCATGGAGACTATCTTGTCAGCAATGGTAATAGGCCGGGAAATTTTCATATTCACTAATCTTCAGTGGCTGCTCGAGCATTAAACTATGGGATTTCTGAACATGCATTGATGAACAGAATTCTATCCCTCATTATGATCTTGCAGAGAGAGATTGGTAATTTCGCCGTGCTTTGGATCCTTGGTAATGCTGGGATCCCCGGGGAACGAAAGAGTGGACTGCTTATTCCACCATGCTGAACTCAAATTCACACAATCCGCCTAATCCGTCAAAAATATCAGATGCCGTATCTCGTTTTATTAGACAGCAGTGGACTCAAGAATATTTTGCCACTCCCTCCTTCTTTCAAACCATTACAAGGTTGTCGAACCCCCAGGGTGGACTACTGTATACTTAGCCGCTTGTGCCTAGGCTGCACTCGAGTGACCCACAATCACGTGTTAGGCGGGGGTAACCCACCAACAGTTTACCATTTCTGTAACTTCCAGACGCCACCATCTACTGAGCATATCCTGCTGCAATGCCCTGTATTTCTGTTCTCGTTAATCTTGGTATTAGTCTGCCCTTTTAAATACTAGGCCTAAGGTTTATGCTGATTTTCATTAGTAAAAATGGCCTAAGATCCATTCAGTAATGTGTAATTTAACTTTGGGACCATATAGTCTTAGTAATTGTAAACAGTCCTAAATTTGTTGATATCTATTATTAAAAAGAAAAAAAATTAATAAATAAAACTCAACTGACAACATAATAAGAAGTTGCTTTTTGTTTCAGTTATATCAGTCTCTATCCAGGTGGCTATAAATCTTTTATCATTCAAAAGACATTTTCAGTAGTATTTTAAACAACATTCATAAAATCTTGCTGTTTTTTTGGTCCGGTTTTATAATTTTAAACTAAAGTTTATTTATGTAATATATTTTTTTAAAACTATCATAAAAAAAAGCAACACCCCATTTCTCAAGAAATAGCAAGTACCCTCTCATTCTCACACAAAGAAATCATTTTCTGTTGGATACCATCCCATTGTAACATCCGTCAAAATGAGAAAGCAGACGAAATAGCGAAACGGTCCTTGATCATCTCCCCAATTCCAAACGTTCCAGTTCCTCTTTCGGATTTGAAAATAACCAGTAAATCCGTCGCATATAAATCCTTCCAACAACACTGGAATCAGATCCCAGACACAAACAAACTAAAAACCATAAAGAAAACCGTAGATGTTTGGCAAACTTCATATCAAAAATCCAGAAAAATATATATATGTATATATTTTTTTTGAAGGGTATGCTACCATGTCTTGAATATAACCGATAATATTACTAAAACACTAGTTGTTATTAAGGATTAAATCAAATACACTAATAGCTCATTTGTTAATTTCTATCGGGTTATTTATTTATTTACAATTGTTTTGCTCAAAATGGAGAAAAATAAAATTATTTCAAAGCGAAATCAAAAAAAAAAATACATGGCAGTAGGTGAATAATAAGAAAACAAATATATAATTATTTATAACACTCTGTCCGCAGAATTGTATGGCATCCTGCTAGTTTTGGAGCACGCGGTTGAATCAAATCAACGTAGCCACGGACTCACTGGCAGCCTTACAGAACATCCAACAAAAATCAAACCATCCGATAGCTGACTCCATAAATATAATCCTTCATAATTAACCACCGAGGGTGACCTTCCTGCGAGTTCTAGGTCACGCAAAGATACCAGGAACCCTCATGGCCGATCATGCCGCCAAAGAGGCATTAAAAATGTTTCCGGTTCCACAAATTCAGATTCCACCCGATGATATCAAAGAAGCGAATAAAAAACTTTTTTGGAAATTATAGCAGAAAAAATGAGAGGAGCAACAAAATCCATCACACTTACATGCAGTCAAACCATCAGTTCACGATTCGAAATTTCAGCCAGAAGGTCGAAAGGATCAAGTTGTGCAGTGCTGTCTACGTATCAGCCATTCCATCCTCACACATGCATATATATTTCAGAAGCTTGCTCCACCAATATGTGACAGATATAAAGTTCCTATCACCATCCCCCACCTTCTAACCGAATGTTCAAAGATCCTTAACCTATGCTCTAGCTTCCCTCCGTAATATCCCCCTTTGTCACTCCTATCCCAGGATTCGCCATCGGTCGCATCCCTTCTCGATCTTTTCAAATCAGTAAACCTATTTCATAAAATATAATAAACTTTCAGGCTACGCTCCTAGCCTAGCTGCTGTACACAGCGCGGAAGAAAAAAAAAAGATAAAGATTTTTTTTTATTTCTGGTATGAATTTCTAGCACTGAAAAAGCTTTAACTTTCTTGATAGTTAAGTCTAGCAAGTATTTCTGTACATAAATTAGTAGAAACAGAAATTTAAACATATTTTTTCTCATAGATAATGCCTTGGAATACTACCACAACATATGCATAACAATATTGCAACGCTAGCACAACACTAATGTTCCTAAACCCCTGGTTGTAAAAATTGGAACTATATCCTATACAATGTAGGTACCTATGCTATTAAATGCAGTAACTGTTTTCCTTTATATTACTAATTAGCTAATTTACAATAAAAAAGTTCAAAATTTACAATTTTTTCCAAATTCACCGAAACAATTACGTAATTTAAGTAACTGAATAAGGGGGTATTCTGATCTAGAATTTTGAAAAAATCAATGTTTTTTTTTTGCATATTTTTAATGTTTAAACCTTTAAGAATATATCCTCCGGAGAAAATTTTAAAATTCCAATAATTTACGGAGTTATAGCTATTTTAGTGGCGCAATAACTAAGCCTATCACGCCGGAGCTGGCCATTTTCGATATGACATCATATAAATACATATATATAGGTAACCATAAACTCTTAAAAATCGGTTAACTGAAGGTTTTAATAACGTATTTTTTTTTTTTTTTTGAAATCCTTTCCATATTCAGCGTTCAGTTCAGCTCAATTTAGATTTTATCTTCGAAAAATGTAGATGTACATACGCTGTTCTCTGTTTGAAAATGAATCATTTTGAGTGTTCACTTTAATTTTTGTGTGTAAAATGTGAGACGGATTTGGTACTTGTAGCGTTACCTTCTAGCGGTGCTCGAGTTCACAAATATTCCTTGATATTTCATTAATCCACTATCTCTAAGTCATCGTTTTACTTTGCCGTCGCTACATGGTTCCGTCAAGGATGCTTACTCGGCCAAAACCGAAAATCCCTGTGCACGTTCGTAAGAACAGTCGCATCGGGTAGAGACTGCGTTGGTGTCTGAGTGGTAGAGTCGAAAGCTAAGACAATAACATGTGCCTGAGCGCATCCGTACTATATGTCGAGTAACATCAAGTCAAGGGAAAATTGTAAAAATCCCGCTAAAATCAAATATACATGTAGGAACACGGACAATTGAAATTATAATTATTACATTACCAATGAAGTCTTTTTATCAATTTTAAAAATTATCAGTGCCATGGGAATTACTGTTGGCCCAGAATATTAGAACGGCATTCGTTGTAAATAAGAATCTTTTTTTAAGTTTTATTTTAGATGACCAGAAGAGTTTTATAACTTTCCTTCTATGCGCCGTTCCAACCTCTCTGCGATTTGCCGGCTGCGTTTTGGGCATAGTTGGCTCCCTTTCTGGTTGTTCCGTTATTCTCTCTGCCTTCTCCTTATTGTCTATTGCACCCCCCCCCCAGGAATCAATTTATTTGTGATCCCGGTCATATAATGTTTAGTTATTCATCGTTTTCAACGGAACAAGCTTCTTTTATTCCTTCCTCTTACAAACCGGTATTCCCGCTCCATACTGTACTTCATTCCTTCTCTTCCTTCCTTCTCCTTCCGTTATTCTAGCTCCTGATTTCTTTCTGTCGGCTATCTCTGATCGTGTAAGGATCTGAGTCCCTCTTACCCCACTGTTCCACTGTTCTTGGGCCAATGTCCATGTTGACGAACCGATTAATTTAAAAAAAAAAAAAAAAAAAATTGTAATCGTGTCAAACAGAACACCCCACCTTTTTTTACTCCCAACTTTACCAACTTATAACTTCTTTAATTTTAATTTTTTTTCCAAATTTTTTTGTATATTTTTAAATTTCAATAAATAATCTTGCAAAAAAAATGGATAGTAAAAATATATATATATATATATTTTTATTGAGCTCAACAAAACGCCCAAAATGTATGCTTCTAGACCCGAATAATATCCCCTAAAATTCAATTCAGCTCCCCTAAATAGTTCACAATTGTATATCATTAAATTTTAACCAATAGAAAATTTTTAGTTTAACGCGTTTTTTTTTGTTTTTTTTTTTCCCCTATTCCCGAAACTTCGGGTAGGGTACATTTATTTAATAAAAATATTGATTCATTATAATAACGGAATTAATATAACCCATCCAATTAAGTATTTGGTATTATATTAATTACCATTTTACAGTTGTTTTTTTTTTTTTTTTTACAATATCTACATATATTTTTACTATTTACTTAATATAAATGTACATTATTTTTCCAGAATTTTATTTCTTCTATTGTAAATTTATTAAATTCATTAAAATAATTTTGAACAAGTTGTGTTATATCATAATTACCGAGTATATTATTATTATTATAATTGCATCCTTGTAGGATATGAAAAACATCATCTCTAAAATTACATATTACACAGTTGTCAGACTCAGATATCTTAAATTTATATAAATATACCTTAAATAGACCGTGCCCTGTTATAAATTGAACATTAAAAAAATTTGGCGTATATTGATTATTTTTAAATCTATCTATTATACTTGGGAAAAATTGATACGTTATTCCATTATAATTATTCCATATTTCTTGAAATTTATTTATATAAAATTTATCCATAATTTTATTCATTTGTTTTACTTTAATTAGTTTATTCTCATATTTAAAAAATGGTGTCTTATATATTACGTTATTGAACGGATGCTCTATATTAATATTATTTTTAATTACGACCAAGCTTATATGTTTTTGTATTTCATATTCGATTGGTTTAATACCAGCTATAACTATGGCTGACAAATAACTGATTGTTCTATATGATTTAATCATTTTTATAGCTATAAGCCTTTGAAAGCTTTTTAAGAAATTTTTTAGTTTTTAACATTTCTACATATATGATACTATTGTAAAGTATGTTAGGTAAAATAATACTTTTATACAACGTAACTCCTTTTTTATAATTTATACAGTTTTGGTTATTATACAACTTATTAAATATTATTATGAATTTGCTTATTTTGGTTTTAATGTAATTAAAATGTTCATAAAATTTTAAATTACTGTTTATTATTACTCCCAAGTATTTTATTTGTTTTACATAGTTGATATTTAAACCGTACTGTTCTAAATTTAATGGTCTATTAGTATATTTTTTATTAAATATCATATAATTAGATTTAGTTTCGTTAATCTTAAGGTTAAATTTGTTAAGCCATTTCGCTATTTCTATGTACACTAAATTTATCTTATTTTCTAAACCTTTTTCATTTCTATCTGCCAGTACAACCGCAATATCGTCTACAAAGGTATATATCTTAACATCGTTAGGTAATATTATCTTATATAATTGAGAAAAAACTATATTCCATAGATATGGGCCCAACACGGACCCTTGTAATACACCCATATCTAATTTTTGCTTCTTTTGTACGTTACCTATTTCAATATAAGTATATCTATTTCCGCAGTATTTATTAATAATATTTAGTACATTATAATCTATTCCTATTTCCTTCAATAATTTGATTAAACTGTTTAGATCAAGACTATCGAAAGCCTTCGCTATATCTAGCGGAAAATAATATACATAATTGATAAATTTATTAACAGGTGCGAAAGCTATTCAACTCTATCGCTAATGTTGGTCAAATATGCTGTTTTTTGTTGGTTTCGATTTCGAATTCTGTCTACATTACAACAATACTATTCACAATGTGGACATTTTTTGACACTTTTCTTATAGCTGGATACTTGTAAGTATTACATGAACATAATTTCTGGTTTATAACTGAAATAATTAGAATAAGAACTTGGCATTACTAACCAGTTGGCCAGCTATTTAAAACGGGTATGTGAAATGTAGGAATAGTTGTGAAAATCATAATTTGGAATAAGGCTTACTAAAACAGTGCCTGTGGTAGTCCTTATAACAACACAGATGTAAATAAGCGAGTTGGAAAATAAAATAAATTGTAACTAAATTCATAAAATAATATTTTAATTATTAGCTAACTGTTCCTTTATCAACTGGTTACATACAATAGTATTTCCACTTTGTTTAGACGAGTATATTAATTCTAAGTATTATTCAACCAGTTCGAGTCTCGTAAGACTTCCAACAACACAATCAAAATAGTTTTTGTAATAATCTTGCCCATCTACACGTCAATTCACAACAATGAATGAATTATATTCCTATATTCTGGATTCATTGCATAATTTTTTACGATTTGATTGAACTTTTTTAATTTAATTGTAAATTATTTATTATTATTCGGTTGTATTTCTTATTTATAATAATGATATAAGCGGGTGTGGATCCAGGGAGACATTTTGGGGAGGAAAATTATACGAGGGCCGTTCATAAAGTAAGGGTCTCTATTTTTTATTTTCGAAACTAATAAAGCTAGAAAAAAACGGACACCGGCATTGAATTCAGCATACTTTTATTTACTACTAGCTGACCCGGCGAACTTCGTACCGCCCCAGAACCAATAAATATTGTGTTAACTTATCAGCAATCAATACTCAAAAAAAATTAAGTTCAATAAATGTACAAAAATCAAAATGAAAATTATTTTAATTACATTGAAATAAATGTAATTCACGTGGCAGCAAGGCATTATCCCCCTTAATAACAAAAATCAGTATAAATTTACTTTGAAAAATTAAAGTAAACTACTTTTTGGAAACATGCTTTTTCGGGCTATATCATCAGCTAACAACACATAGTACACACTCAATTTATATACTTTTTAATAAAGTGTGTACTCTGTGCAGTTAGCTGATGATGAGCTATACAGAAAAAAACGTGTTTCTAAAGTAATTTAATTTCTTAAAGTAAATTTATACCCTTTTTTAGGATTTCGTACCCATATAATATAAGGAATCCCAATAAGAGGGTTCAGAAACGAAAAAAATATTCTATTATATAATAGCTCGGAAACGGTTTGACTTATCGGAATCAGATCATAAATTACAATCAAACTTCTCTATCTATGACAATTTACAACTTTAAGCTGACCGATTATCCTGGTCGGCAAGAAACCGTCTAGAATATATAATATAGAATTTAGAACGACCTCAAAAATCGCCCTTAAAAAATTCATAACTCATCATCAGATAACCGTTTAAAATCGAAATTAAAAATATAAAACAAAACACAACAGCCCTTTCATAAAATTTAAAAATTACGATTAAAAATTTATTCGAACTCCCCTTTTGAGCCAAAAATAGCAAAAAAAATGAATTTTCTTCATAATTTTTTTTTTTAATTTTGTATTCTACTATTCGGGACAGACACAAATTCAACAAATCAAAGATCATAAAAATCGGTCCAGCCGTTGATTTAACTAACCCGACTTTGTTTTATATACAATGCCTGTCCCACAGGAAGTGAGAGTAACTTTGGTCTAAGTAGGCACCTACTCACAGCGCGTTCGCTCCGGGTACATCTTAAAGCCCATTTAATTATCTATCGAATGCAACAAACCGGGAGTTTCAACCTCCCGGGGGTTCGCTCTGCAGCATCGATTTGAAAAAAAGTGTTTCGTCGACCGCCACCGTTTTTTTGGACAAAAAAATTACAACATTTTGGAAGAAACTGTATTTCAAAGTTTTTACATAAATTATTACCCATCTTCATTATTCATATTAATCTTCTCGAAATAGGCACCTCTCGCTTGTAAAGGTCGCTTTAAACTCGCCGACAGGTGTTCTGTTTAAAATGGTCTGTACCGCATTCACGACTTCTTGATCGGTGTCGAATATTTTTCGAAATCGCGCTATGCTATCGAAATATTGTTGAATTACCGAGTCGAATATCATCAGGATACGCTTCTTTTTTTAATAAATCTAACGTCTCTTTAGCCGTTTTTTGCAACCAACAATAATAACGAATCATATACCGCTGTTCTTACTCGATACCTTTCTTATCCATGTTGACAACACAAAACTGCACGTGGTTTTCACAATTTGCGCCTTACTCTTTCGAATATAAAACACGTAATAATGCTCGTAGAAACGTTCGGTTTGTTGCATTTGACAGCTGATGGAATGCCCTTTAGGATTATCTGAGTGCGAGACCCGTTACGATGCGTTTTCAACCTGCCCACTCCGCTTGAAAAAAATTGCAAAGGTTGACAAAACACTTTTTTTTCAAATTGATGCTGTGGGTGTAGAGGCGAGGTATGAACTTCCGGTTTGTTGCATTCGATAGCTAATTAAATGGGTTTTAAACACGCTGTGAGTGGTTGCCTACTCACACCAAAGTTACTCTCACTTCCCGTGGGACAGCCATTGTATATAGATAGTAGACCCGGCCACGCATTGCTATGGCTCAGTTGTAATACGTTGAATTAATATTATAAAACTAATGCTTACTGATAAAGATAAAAACGATTTAGCCAATCTAAAAACACACAGGATTGAGCCTTCGAATTCACTTTCCGGATGGTTGGAAAATGTTTTCAATGACTGCACATGTTGATTTTTATAAAAATATTTCTATATGTTTTTTACGGGCATTTAGCAGTTAAAGTGATAGACGTCTTTTTATATGTAGCTTTTTTAGAACATCTTAAAATTTTTTTTCTTGCTGAGATAAATAATAAATCACAATATTTATACGACTGAAATATGAAATTGGCACTCACCGCACAAATGTGAATATATTCATACAATATTACTGAAAGTTGCGAAAATACCGAACACATTTTGAAAACGAAAACAAATGGATAATATGCGAGTATCGGACGGGCAGATGAAGCACATTTACCGAAACGAAAACACAAATAGATCTGAATAACTCGGAACACGAAATACATGCAAAAAATGGTTGATGCACTTATTGTAATGTTTCCGGTCAATCTTTCAATTTCCCGTCGGTAATTAATTTTTCGGATCAAAGACCTTTCAGTTGTATAAATGTCTCATTATTGGGAAAATCTCTTTGTGCTTCTCAAATTTCTTTCGTTACCTGATTGCCGGACATGTGTTTCATTTTTTTTTGTCATTCTCGCGGTACTTGTGAAGTCGGGTCGTTTATTATTTTCTTTTCTTTTTCCCGATTTAGGGTATACCATGTTTAAGAGAAATGCAGATCGGTTTGCACTGTACTCGCTAAACGACCATTCGCCTACATTGTTCCGCTACATCTTTTGATTATATTTTTAGTTTATCGTTGTGACCATTTAATGACGGAAAATTTAGTCCGCTACAACTCACAAATGTTAGATGCAAGCACGTCTGTGATCCAACCAATTTGAAAAAATTTCCAACTAAATCACTGCAAAATTTAATAAGAATATACTGCACATAAGGGGAGTTTTAAAATGTGCACAACACATTCTCAGTAATTCACTTTCACAAACAAATATATAAATACTCAAAACATTTAATATCTGCATATAAATAGGCAAAGCCTTTTTTCGTTTATTAACCGATTTTCTTTTTCATTTTTTGTTTGGTAGCTATTAAAAAGCAGTTTTCTTTCTTATTTTAATATAAAATTTGTACAAAAAAAAAATAAAAAAAGAACTGCTTGTTACGATATTTTTGATTCAATTATGTTTTTTTTTTTAACTGCATGCGTAGCGCATGATTTCCGTGCCGTCATTAAGCGACCGCCCGCTGATCGGCTGAGAGTCAAAAACCGACACCTTTTTTTGCTTATTCGTTCCTCGCCGTTTCCAGGTATCTGAAATTACCCGCTCGCCTGTTTGGCCTACAGCATGTTTTATTGCTTCACGTATTCTAGGCGAATTTTGTAATTTCCGTGCAACTTTTTAAAATTTTTTTTTCTAGGAACCTAATTTAAATTTTAGCTAATATTTTAGAAAAAAAAATCAGCTAAATCGGTCAAGCCGTTCTTGAGTTACACTTTTTTGCGAATTGTGCAATTTCGGTGCGATTTTTTTAATTTTTTTTTTTTTTGCAAACCTTCTCCTAAGAACTACGAATACAACAAAAAAAAAATTATTCAAATCGGTTCAGCCGTTTTGGAGGAGAAGCGAATCCCACATAAGGCAACTCATTTTATATATAAGATATTGTATCGTATACAATAATAATCACGGAAAAATTTATTTAAATGAATAAATAAATAAATGCATAATTGTTATTACCAAATTAAATGAATGATGAATGACTATGGAAAAACTTTGAAAAATTTTTAAAATCACTTTAAATAATTTAAATACGCTGAAAATGTTTACTTCAACGTTTACAGAACGAAGACACAAATTCAAATGATCGAGGAATTTGAATTTTCTATAACTAACCACCCTCAAATTTAACAGGTTTCTTCGATGCATATACCTACAGAAGTCGCTTTCGCAAATTTCGTAGAAGATCGGTATTGTAGCGGTACATTTACAACGATTAGCCTTACAATGTGACCGGACGGAAAAGATACTTCCGAAAAATGGTTCTTTATGACCCTTGAAGGTTGCGGTATAATATTCGTTCTTTTGTATCGGTGACAATCGTTAACCGCTTTGTGCAAACGATGATGTCGGCAAGGGACAATGAAGAAAAAAGGATCTGGTCTTTTAGAGGACAGTCTTTTTTTGTTCACTTTGTTAATTGTTCATCGATAGTCAGACCCATCTTCGTTATTTTTTATGATGACACTGATGCGACCGAGAATATATCCTTCTTTCTTACACATATACATATACATACTCTCTCACTCACTTTTCATATTATGAGACTTTAAAGCTTTTACAGTGAACTTTCCCAAAATTTTCTTTCACACAAACCTTCTTCTGGCAATAACGAATACAATAAAAAAAAAAATTAACCAATTCGGTGCAGTCGTTCGCAAGTTATGGGCGTTCATACTAATCGACGATTCATTTTTATATATATAGATTCCATATATTCACATTTTAAGTTAAGCATTTGTTAAGTCGATAAATTAACTTATAAATAACCTCCTCATAGAAACTTGCCGCCAAATTTTGTAACCCCAGGTAAGAAATAAATTTTTCAACTCCTCGTCGGTTTCGAATATTTTTGCATGGTACCTCGTGACACACTCGGAAACTGGTCAAAAAGATCAGAAATGATTTAGCGGCGATCGGATCGCAGGGTTTATTCCATTTTTCGCATCAGTTCGTTTCAGATTACGCGGCACTATTTATGAACATGTTGAACACTCATCACAGGGCCATAAAAACTTCGACTATTTGTCGATGAATTTCAATTGATGCAATTTTTTTATGGTTTAAAAATCGAATAACTGAGCGCACCTCGTAGTCGGCAGCAACTTTCAGAATTTCACTCATGATTAACTCATATAACTCCAAAATACAAAAAAGCATACAGTATTGCAGTTTGGACTAGTTTAAACTTAAATGTTGTTTAAATATGAAAATAAATTGTTAAAAGAAAAACAATTTAAGAAAATTTTAAATGAACACTACATTAATAAATATCAGGAGATATGGAATAACTATAATGGACTAGCTAGACATTTTTTTCCCAATATCATAGACAGAATGAATAATAATGACTTTGTACCAAATTTTTTTAACGTGCAGTTCATATCCGGACACGGTAATTTTGGAATTTATTTATATAAATTTAAAATTACAGACAATGAAAACTGTAAAAGATGTAATTTCACAGATAATGTAGGACATATATTAAATGGCTGTAATCACAATAATAAGATTTTTAACAACTTATACGCAACAGATTTAGTTACAAACCTCTTTAATGAATTTAATAAATTTACTGTTGAAGAAATTACACACCGAAAGCAAAACTTGATAAATTAGTATTAAGTATTTATAATAAGAAATAATCAGTACACGATTGTAAAATGGGATCGCAGGCAACCAAAAACTTAATTGGATGGGGCCTGTTGTGAACATTATAGTAATAAGTAAAATTGTAATATTATTAAAAATAAATGACCTCGCCCAAAGTATTGGGAATGAGGAAAAAAAAAAAAAAAAAAAAAAACTTAAATGTTGTAGCTACAAAATGAAATTACGCCCACTCTTGCAAGTATATTCTGACCGATTTTACAGTGGTGGGAATCTTACTTTGTGAACGTGCCTCGTATAATTACGTAATATCTTATACCGTAGGCAGTAGATTTGAAAAATACCTTCTTTCATAAAGAAAATCAAAAAGTGGTCTCTTTAAAAATTTAAAAATGTTTTAAAAATACAAAATTATTGCAATTTAATTAAAATTTTGAAAATTATAAAATTGTAGCTAAAATGGTAGTTTAGAA
This sequence comes from Icerya purchasi, assembly GCA_039619475.1. Classification (NCBI taxonomy): domain Eukaryota; kingdom Metazoa; phylum Arthropoda; class Insecta; order Hemiptera; family Monophlebidae; genus Icerya; species Icerya purchasi. The sequence continues at coordinate 388,970,475 of CM077116.1, forward strand.
TTTTAATAGTAAATTACTAAAAAGAATAGAACAATAGTATTTTTATTAGACTTAACTCTTTTTTATGTTTGTTAGTAATCTGATCGGAATTCTTTGTTTTTGAGCAAATAAAAAAAAATGTATATTTTTCATTAAACTATTTTTATTTATATTTGCAAAATAAAAATTAAAAAAATTACAGTTAAAAAAACTAAAAAAACACGCTTTTATAGCAATATGAACTAAAAAGTAAAAAATAATTTTTAAATATAAAAATAATATTCAACAGTGATGAAAATCTCACAAGTCAATATATTTTAAGTTTTTCTCTAATAAGCTCAAAATGAGAATAAAGTAATTCACAACAAATTAACTTTAATGTAAAAGAAAGCGTGGGGTGCTTACTACGTTTATAAAATAACTCAACTTACAAATAGTTAAAAAATAAAAGAAAAGGTATAAACAATTGATATCTAAAGCACCCCACGCTTTCTTTTACATTAAAGTTAATTTGTTGTGAATTACTTTATTCTCATTTTGAGCTTATTAGAAAAACTTAAAATATATTGGCTTGGGAGATTTTCATCACTGTTGAATATTATCTTTATATTTAAAAATTATTTTTTACTTTTTAATTCACGTTGCTATAAAAGCGTGTTTTTTTTTAACTATAATTTTATTTTATTTTTTTTTAATCTCAAAACAAAAAACAATATTTAAGTATCGAGGAGACTCAAGTCTTTAACATTTCATATATTCTAATAATAAAATACCAATAGGAAGAAAAAAATTACAGTCGTCTATGACACAAATAACTTCGCGGGGGTTAGGCTTTTTTTTTTTACCAATACGGAACGAAATCATATAAAAAATATAACAGAAAAATTAAAGGTCCGACATAAATACTAAATTGAAACTTATTTTCCTCTGTGGACCCGATTCTGTCCACAGGAGCCGCCTCTCACCACTGCCTAGGCATTTCTGGTAATTATAAAATCTGCCCCCTGTTTGCTAATACTCGGTACACTATATAGACAGCATCCACCACTGACAAAAGCCGCTACCGCTGTACTCCACCATTGTCACCAGCAACACACTTGACAGTGTCTGCCCCAGAATCTTCTCGAACGTTCGATTATACACGGGGGGAATTACAGTTTCTTGGCCGAGTAAGCAAGCTTGAAATAATAAAGCCAATGATGAAGCACTGTTAAACGATGTTTGAGAAATCGTGAACATAGTAATGATTTTAATCAAATAATATTTTCTAGCTCAAACGTCGCCAACAAGGTAGCGCCAAATACCCCGAATCCGTATCAATAATAAACTTAAAATTATTAATCATTTCGTCTAATGCATCACTATTACATGGGACTTTTCCTGTTAGCTTTGAGCAATCAAATTTTTCTATTTGGATACCATTCAATGACTTTCCACGACTGAGAACTACATAAGCTTGCCCGGCAGCAAAAAGCCGTGAACCCAAATAAATAACCGCATTATCTACCGTACATCCTTGCATTTTGTGCACAGTTGATGCACAACTCAGAAGTAATAGTAGCATTCGTCTTTCAGCGGTATCATAGCTATATTTTACTGGAAACTGTATAGATATTGGTTTAATTATATGTAAACCATCCAAACCGAAATCGACACGGACTGAAGGAATATCCGTATCATATACTTGATTACGTCGAAAGTGTGGTCAGATTATCTCAATGATAATACCCATATTACCATTTACTAAGCCTTTTGCCATGTTAATGTTTGATCTTAACATTACTTTAGCTCCAACGAAGATTTTTAATAGTTTAGAAAGACCTCCTGTTTTATTGACGTCATCTGGTATAACAGAGTCCACGTTTTTATTACCTAGATTTCGTGTGGCATTAATGAGTTAGTCTTGGGCCTTAATAGTATAAATATCTGTTCCTTCGCTCTGAAAATGCTGGAGAACTTTCTCATTATGTTTATTTACTTGATCATTCGTTGGGTAGATTCTTAATGCTTTCTCAATCGAGAACTCATTGATAGCATCTACTGCGACTTTTTCTAAAAGTATTGTAAGATGGTCTGATGCCAATTCTCCAACTCTCAAGGCATTTAGTATATCAATAAATGTTGTTGTCGCATATTCTGTTTAAGTTCAACTAGCATGAACAGTCGTCATAAATGAGTAGCTGGCTTCATATGTTCTGGTTGTTGACACACTTGGTTTCCTCGCACAGGTGGTAACTGCATTACATCACTGAATAATAAAACGTTAATGCCTCCAAAAAAATCGTTTGGACTTTTCAGTTGTCGCAGACGGGAGTCGATCATACAAAGCACTTCATAGGGAACTATAGAAATTTCATCTATGAAAAGAAATTCAACGGCATGCCATAGTTGACGCATCATCACTCTTAAATAGTTACCGGTGAAAAGTGGCATATTGACGCAAAAATATCTTGAGCAAATAATACCGTCTGACCTCGAAAACTATATTGTCCAAATACGCCACTTAACTTAATAATTTTAACGAATGGAATAATACGCGAAATCAATCGTTTGTCCGGTTGTGACAAATTCGTAATAACTTCCGGAATAGGGCCTGGATCAAGATTATTAAACAATTTGCTTGTTTCAATTCGACAGGCAAATAAGATGCTGTAGTGGTGTTAACAATCCACTTGCTGCAAACTTCACAAATCTTATCACAAAATGTATTAATTGCCTGTAAAAAAGTCGTTTTATTTGCCCTATATAATGCTCTAGATTCAATATTATACTGGCGCATATGCTGCAAGCGAGCTGCTCTGTCTTCTTCTAATTGTGATGCTCGATACTGGCGCGTATACTGCAACTGAGCTGCTTTGTCTTTTTGTGACTGTAAGGCTCGATACTTAGCTTGATACTGGCGCTCAAGCTGTAAACGAGTTTCTCTGTCTTACTCTGATTGTGAGGTTCTATATTTTTTCATATAAAGTCGCCTTTTATTCTTTTCCTCTATTACTCGCTAGAGTTCTGATATTTTTTCTATTAATTTTTTCTTTTTTTGTGTGTTTTAGTTTCATTATTTTTCATTGTTGTTCTCACGAGTAATGGGCAATTCAACGGTCAACCCTTCCACAGGTTCGATATAAGGTGAAAGGTTTAGTTTCGTTTATTTTAATTTTTTAATAAATGACGTAAAAAAATTAGTATGGATTGTATTGCGGAAATTACCTACACCAATTTTTCGGGAACTGCCGACCGCTAAAAACACAATTGAATAAAAGAATACAAATATATAATTTACACCGATTACGCGAATAATAACAAACAAACATTCATATTCTATTGTCGGATGGAATAACATTCAACGATGGCGCATTAAAATTAAACTCGAGCGGCAAGACATAAACTAGTGGCCAAAAATTTTTATTACTTTTACTGACTGGTCCGATGACTGAACTCGAAACTGTTCTGTACTGATCTCGACCGCGACAAGCGACGTCTATGAAATCAGTCTCGAACCATATCAAGTTTTTGATAAACAAAGGACACTGCACTTACAATCATGTTTGTGACTTGTAGAAGGGGTCATTGTTTTTTATTTTTTCCTGATGATCCTGGTCAGGACATTAGAAAAAAATTATGAAATTATTGAATTGTGATCCAAAAGGAATACGTATGTAAATTTTCAAATTATTCACACGTCGGGAAGTCAGTGAAAATTGATTTGTAAAATTCCATTACTCACTTACATATTACTCATTTACATACAGGTCAAGCTAATAAAAGCAAGTTTATAAAAAAAACAAAAAGATCGACTGCAGTTACATTTAAAAACAGAATAAAAACGTAATATTAATAGTTTTATTAGAAAACTGTATTAAATATTAGTTATAATTAAATCCATAGGTATAACATTTATACAAAACGTTTATAGTATAAATGAAGTTTCTGTGCTGTAGTAATAAATTTTTTCATGGAGGTATTGGTTCTTTAGGGGGGGATATACCCCCCACCCCAATGAATCCGCCACTATTATAAAATTATTTGAAAATTAAAATGAATATTTTTGGATTTATTAAGAAATTCAAAACTTTATTCTTCTAATTTTATAAATAAAGTAAAACTTTAAAATTATTTAGAAGAACTCACAAATCCTGTTGTACTTTTCTGTTTTGTTTCTTTATTCTGCGCAAAAAGCAAATATTAAAATTTGAATTTAAATTAAAAATATATTAAGAATGACATTGCAAGTTTTTACAATAAATGGTTATAATAACATTATTATAAATATTTTTTAATTATTTGTTTTCATAGTGTAAACAGTCTTGATATTGCTCCACCATACGCTGGTTTAATTATGGGAATATCAAATTCAGTCGCTAATGTTGCAAATGTGCTGTGTGCAACAGTCGCTGGCTACATCGTTGCTTACCAGGTAATTACTTTAAAAATATTTGTCTTCCGCTTAATTTGACAATAATGAAATTAGTAAACAAAAAATCCTTCCATAAAGAAAGAAAGGGCTTTAACCAGAGGTGGACTTATAAATAAAGGCTAAAAAAAAAAAAAAGTAAAAGTTATGAAGCAAAATAGATTTTTTTTTTTATAACAAAAAAAAGAAAATTAAATAAAAAGCATTTAAAAAAAATAATTAGTTTTTAAAAATAATCAGTAAAAGAAATTTGTTGCGCAATTTATTAATAATTATGATTATTATTTTTACTATGACAGACGTGGTTTGAAACTGAATATATCAATCTCTGCCCCGCCTAGCGGTACATATAGAACTTTGCCATTCGTTTCCAACTTATTCTATCTTGTGCAAGTGTTACTAGAATTTAATTTTAACAATTTCTAGTTCAATCGAGTGTAAAGTATAAATACATCACAGACGCACCCGGTTACCATCCTTAAAAAAAAAAAAATTTTGACTGGATTGTTGATTTGGGATAATTTTATTTAATTTTTATACATCAAATATATTTTGGGATGGTACGGAATACAAAAAAAAAAAAAAAAGCGTGGAAAATTAATTAGCCTCTGCATTCGTGACATTTCGCGAAAGTTGCAGCATGTTCATCGCAGACAGGTTTGTTGCAATCGCAGCATACCTTTCGCATCTTTCTCCTTCTCATTATTGTTGCTTTGTAGCAAATATGACTGGAGCCAGTGACTCCCTGATTTATCTCGTTCATTAGCAGAACCTAGAGAGATTTCAACGAAGTTTAATGCCTGCCCGATCACACTTTCAACGGCAATTTTTGTGTTGTAATTTCGCATTATTTGAACGTTTTGCGACAGATTCTCAATTTCTGGTTTTGTGAGTTCTTCACTCAATTGGCACATGAATAGTCGTCGTTGGTTTGTTCTCCTCGGAAGCATCTTGGTGTTTTCGTAATAAGTCAAATAGGACGCGAGTGAACTAATATCCAGCATGTTGAAAAACATAGCTAGCCGCCATCTCAGAGTACGACGTTGTGTAGTGTATCGAGTGTACATTTGATCCATTCATTATACTTATTGTAGTATGTTACAATGTGAGGTTTTTTACTGTCATCATTTACAGTAGTGTCGGAATGCATAGTCGACAACATAATTACAGCTTTATTTTTCTTTGGCACGTATGATGCTACCCTCTCATTGAAAGCAAATTCAGTAGAGAATACTTCTCTCGACTTATGTGGAGCCATCATACTAGGATCACATAAGGTTTATTCGGTCTCAAAGTACTAACGATAATTAAATTCCTTGAAAGCATGTATTTGGCAATGGATAATGTTGTAAAAAATTTACCCCGTTGTAATATTTCTACCACTGCCTCAATACGAAGCTGCACGCTCTTTTACGACTCGTTCTCCTTGATTTTTTTTCTCGAACATCACCTAATTTACCAACGTAAATGATACCGCGCAATCGATAAGCATTTTCAGCGTCGTAAATTCACCAAATCTTAATGCCATATTTAACCGGCTTAGAAGGAATGTACTGCGTAAATTTTGTGCGACCATGAAAAGAATAAAGTCGTTCATCAATTGTTACATTCTCCGTCGGCTTGTACAGCTGAGATAAATTTGCGTTCAGCATTGTCCAAAGATCACGAATTGGAGCTGCTTTGTCTTCTTTGATACGTTGCTGCCGTGTATTGGCATCGTCGAATCTAATAAAACGCATAATGTTCCGAAACCTTTTAAGTCCCATCGTCCCTCTATAGAAAGAATATTGAGTCCTAAACAAATGGCTCCCGGAAGAGGGACAGCATAATCAGTGAATCAATAACAATTGGCGTCCGGAAACAGGGGCATTTAGGATTCTCGTAGAATATCAGTTTTTATCAATAGTGACGTCTATTTATAGAAATAAACGTTTAGAAAACTAATTTCAGGGTCGTAATATTCGAAAAACGGAGAAAAATAAGAGATGAGTACCCGGGTACCTGGATGCGTAACAACGTAGATAAAGTTGAGTGCGAACACAAGGGTTAACATGACAGCTGAAGTTAGATTTTTTTTCACTCTGTGCTTTAAAAGCGATATTCCATATACTATAATGTTTTTTTACCATTATTGTTGAAGAACACCAATAAGCTCTCTTAGTGATGTACTTTCCGTTTGTAATATTCTTATTCGTTCGCTTAATGGTACCATTTATTCTTGAGTATTATTTATTTCATCTTTTAAAACCTATGCTGTTTCCTTTTCAGATGTTACAATGCTCTTTTTCACTCCGTTTATTTCTTTTTCAATAGTAATTTTAATTAAATTCTTTAACAGGCGCTATTATTTACACCTGTACTTTATATACCATAATAATATTTAAATATATTACGCAAACGAAAATTCGCAGTACAATAACTGTTGTTTATTTGTATTATTTTACAGGGTCCAAATGGATGGAAAAGTGTGTTCATTTTATGCGGTATTTTGAATATAATTTCCGGTTCATTTTATCTAAAATTTGGATCTGGTAAAGTTCAGTCTTGGGCAGTTTCAAATAAACAGTAGAAAACAAGAGACGCACTAAAAATCGTAACTTCATTTACTGTTTATACTATCTGCTAATTATATAATTTCTACTTTGTATATTACCATTGTTTTTTACAAATTTTGTGCAAATTCTATCTTTAAACTAAAATTGAATACATAAATGATAATTTTAAAATACAGTGGTGTCTTTTTATTTTTATGCTGAAAAATGTTTGTTGCGTTTTATTATATTTAGTTATTTGGTTATTTATTAATCTCATCTCGATATCTTAAATGATTTGAAAACACTGACGGTGTATTGGTTTCTGAAAGAAAAAGCCGTTCTTTAGTATTTGATAATTGACTTTTGAAAGTAGATAAATAATGGTTGTGAAAAATGTTGTCCATTTATAATGGTATCATAACAGGGAACATGTTTGCGTACTTAAAAGATTTTCTCCATGACAGATCTATTCGGGTAAGAATAATTAATTCCCTTTCATGTCCGCAATTCCCAGAAAACGGACTCCATCAGGGCTCGGCCCTAAGCGTGACCCTTTTTAACTTATATATCACCGACATCGTGGATCACATCCCCCCTCCAGTAATTGCCCGCCTTTTTGTTGATGACCTGAACATTTCCCTAACATCATCGAATGCTTCCTATGCCCAACACACCTTGCAAAAAGTGTTAAAAAACTTAGAAGAATGGTCTAGCCTGAATGGGCTCTCCTTCTATCCATCTAAAACTAAATGTATTGACTTTAATAGGAAAAATAAAATTACTTCTCCTCCAACTCTTTTTTTAGATAATTCTCTTCTCACATACTCCAGTACAGCAACTTTCCTCGGGATCATTTTCCATAGCAAATTATCCTGGCGGCCTCACCTGCAATCTCTTAAAAAGAAGTGCAGCAAATATATCACTACATTAAAATATCTATCCCATAAAAACCATAACTCTCCCCCAAGCTTCTGCTAACACTTTTTCAATCCCTTATCCTCAGCCGTCTCTCCTACGGATGCTCATTGTATTCTACCGCCTCCCCATCCCTTCTCAAAATGTTGAACCCACTACAAAATTCTCCTCTCTGATTAATACTAGGTGCGCACCATACGTCCCCACGCACAGCCTCCAATCCGTATTGGGTTCTGCACCCTTACACTTTCAAAGATCCTTACACTCCTCCCGCGATTCTTTAAGAGTCTTTCTTCTTGGACTTTGTGATCCTTACCCCACACCTCCTAATGGCGCGCTCCCCCGTCTAACAAAAATCCTATTAGACTCCAACATCGACCTCTTCCACCCTGGGCTACCCTACCAACTGAAATCGATTATTCCCCTGCACATTTCTCCAGGGGAAAAATCCCCCCCAGCACCAGAATCTTCGCAACCCTTAAAAAATATTCAAATGACCAAGTCTACTTCACTGACTGCGCACAATCATGCCCTGTTTCCGAATCGTCTCCTACTGCTTGTTCCTTTCACTCTAACCTAGTTTCGTCGTCCGCCCGCCTCCATGACCACTGTTCCGTTCTCGATACCGAACTTTATGCCATTTCCCTAGCCCTCGAATCCACAATTAAATCCCCTCCACCCAACAGTCGCATTTTGATTGTATCTGATTCACTAGCAGCTTTGGAGTCCCTTCCCCAACAATCCCCATCGAATTACATAACCAACTCTATACAATCCGTAATCCTAAAATTAAGATCATCCTCCCATCCTCCCACCAAATTACTTACTTACGGGTGCCAAGCCACACCGGACTTAGGGGTAATTACTCTTAGCTGACATCGCTGCTAAGTCAACACTGTCGTGCCCCATGCCCTGTTTCCCTCCTCTTCTCGCCGACATAGTAAAATCCATAAAAATTCTTGTGCAATCCCAATGGAAGCAAGATTGGCTCACTAGACAATCTTGCTTTCTAATATAGATAAAACACGGAATTGACCCTTGGTTCCCTCCTTCTGACCTCCCCAGAACCCACTTTGTGGCTATGGCAAGACTCCGCATTGGACATATTTCGCTGACTCATGATCATCTCTTACTTAATTGCGAGCCCCCTTTCGAATGCCCCTTTTGCTCCCTTCCCCCCGCTCCTACAGTAAAACACCTGCAGTAGTCATTAAATGGGGCGACTGGGAGGTCCGCTAATCCGAACCCCAATTTCTGTCCCGGAGGCGAAAATTCACCCCAGACCGGTAATCCGAACACAAAAGTCACCCCAATTCATGTCCAGGTGGTCAAAATTCACCCAAGTTTCCCCCTATTCCTCCGAGTTTCCCCCAGACGGTTCCCGTGCATATCCGCTGATCCGAACGTCCAAACAGTGTCCCGAGGTCAATAAACTGTCCAAAGTGTTATTCGGGGGCGCAAGTAACCCCAATTAGTGTCCAGGTGCTGAAAGTTCCCCCCAGTTCCCCAAATTTCTCTGAAATTCCCTCGTACGCGTCCCGCTCGTTTCCGATAAACCGATCCGATTATTAATTAACATAAGTATATTAATTAATTGCCGAAAGTAACCCAAGTCTCCGATCGCCCCGCCCGCACGCTACGTTACCGCAATTTTTTTTAAAATTCCAGGGCCTAAGTATGAAAATTCCAAAATGTAACCCATGTATATTATTTAATGTCTAAATCTAACCTATAACTCCAGTTCACACCTCACACACGTATATTTCGATCCCGCGCACGCTCCGGTCGACACCGCGGAAGCGCACGCACCGTTCCCCCACTCGCCACACCCGCACCCTGCGTTACCGCAATTTTTTTTTTCAAAATTCAGGACCTAAGTATGAAAATTCCAAAATGTAACCCAAGTATATTATTTAATGTCTAAATCTAACCCAATACCCCCCTTCGCTCCTCACACACGTATATTTCAATCCCGCGCACGCTCCGGTCGCTGTCGCGAAAGCGCACACGCAGATCCCGCGCATATTCCGATCTCCACTGCGATATCCCCCCGCGCACACACGCGCTCCGTTCCCGATACCGCGTTTTATTTTTTATAAAATTAACTTAAGTATAATTTTTTTATTTTCCCGATTCCCCGATCTTACTGACATATGCTAAAGCGCTCGTCCCGATCCCGCGCATATATCTAACATAACGTTATTCTCCGCGAAAGTGCACACGCAGATCCCCCGCACGTGTTGTCCGTTTATACTATCGCGATTGCTTTTTTTTAATTATTATTTTTTTCACATAATAACCCAATCACTGCTCTGTTGTCTAAACATAACCGGTTATCCAGTGTGGGTCTGATGTGATATGCTCCCGCGGATAATACAAAAAAAAAAAAAAATGGTCACGATTAATAAGGAACCTATCTGTGAGTGTGACAATATGGCGTGTATGTAAGTCTGTGAGGAGTTGAAAAATAAATAAAACATATTATAATTGTTAGGGATCCGTGTATGCATGGAAATGGATGTCGTGCAAATAAAAAAAAAAAAATGTACGAAGGAAAAAAAAATTCAAAAGACTTTTTGGAAAAATAGTCTAACAATAATATACAATAATTGATAGTAAAATGGGTGTTGGAGGCAACGTCTACACTTCTGCGAGAGTTGATTGTTTGACTGGGTCTAGAACATATATTATGAAAGAATTGTAATTTGTGTAGGATGAATAGGGGATGGAGAGGGAAATTATGAAACCGTGTTAAATAAAATTATACTCGATTTCATTTTTGAATACATATGTCTGGAAAAAAATTATGAACGTTCGGGAGAAACGATCGGAAGCGAAAAAAAAATATAGTTAGAATAATTCCATAATACTTGGAGTTGAAAAAAGTTATTATGAACGGTATGGGAACTAACGACGGCAGATATGTACGCATTCATCGCGTTAAAGACATTGTAGGATTTATTTTTAGAATCGGAGAAAAATAAAAATATTATGAACGGTCAGAAGAAATGATCGGAAGTGAAGAAAATATATAATTGGAATAATTCCATAATACTTGGAGTTGAAAAAAGTTATCATGAGCGGTATGGGAACTAACTGCAGAAGATGTGTGCGCATTCATCGCGTTGAAGACATTGTAGGATTTATTTTTAGAATCGGAGAAAAATAAAAATATTATGAACGGTCAGAAGAAATGATCGGAAGTGAAGAAAATATATAATTGGAATAATTCCATAATACTTGGAGTTGAATAAAAGTTATTATGAACGGTATGGGAACTAACGACAGCAGATGGGTGTGCGGGAATGGACGGTGTGCATTCATAGCGGTCACAGAAAAAAATAATTACCTCTCAATATGAGATGACGGATGCGTTGGGAACGTCGATCGGGGGTTTAATGGTCGTAGTAAAAGTAAATAGAATGCGATATATTCGATATTAAAACAACGGAATCGATTGGAAAAGAGGATGGAAGGGGTAAAGGAGACTAAGGATATTTTAGACTATAGAAATAATTGATTTGTTAATTTATAAATGTTTTGGATAACCGGTTAGGTTTAGACAACAGAGCAGTGATTGGGTTATTATGTGAAAAAAATAATAATTAAAAAAAAGTAATCGCGATAGTATAAACGGACAACACGTGCGGGGGATCTGCGTGTGCACTTTCGCGGAGAATAACGTTATGTTAGATATATGCGCGGGATCGGGACGAGCGCTTTAGCATATATCAGTAAGATCGGGGAATCGGGAAAATAAAAAAATTATACTTAAGTTAATTTTATAAAAAATAAAACGCGGTATCGGGAACGGAGCGCGTGTGTGCGCGGGGGGATATCGCAGTGGAGATCGGAATATGCGTGGGATCTGCGTGTGCGCTTTCGCGACAGCGACCGGAGCGTGCGCGGGATTGAAATATACGTGTGTGAGGAGCGAAGGGGGGTATTGGGTTAGATTTAGACATTAAATAATATACTTGGGTTACATTTTGGAATTTTCATACTTAGGTCCTGAATTTTGAAAAAAAAAATTGCGGTAACGCAGGGTGCGGGTGTGGCGAGTGGGGGAACGGTGCGTGCGCTTCCGCGGTGTCGACCGGAGCGTGCGCGGGATCGAAATATACGTGTGTGAGGTGTGAACTGGAGTTATAGGTTAGATTTAGACATTAAATAATATACATGGGTTACATTTTGGAATTTTCATACTTAGGCCCTGGAATTTTAAAAAAAATTGCGGTAACGTAGCGTGCGGGCGGGGCGATCGGAGACTTGGGTTACTTTCGGCAATTAATTAATATACTTATGTTAATTAATAATCGGATCGGTTTATCGGAAACGAGCGGGACGCGTACGAGGGAATTTCAGAGAAATTTGGGGAACTGGGGGGAACTTTCAGCACCTGGACACTAATTGGGGTTACTTGCGCCCCCGAATAACACTTTGGACAGTTTATTGACCTCGGGACACTGTTTGGACGTTCGGATCAGCGGATATGCACGGGAACCGTCTGGGGGAAACTCGGAGGAATAGGGGGAAACTTGGGTGAATTTTGACCACCTGGACATGAATTGGGGTGACTTTTGTGTTCGGATTACCGGTCTGGGGTGAATTTTCGCCTCCGGGACAGAAATTGGGGTTCGGATTAGCGGACCTCCCAGTCGCTCCATTTAATGACTACTACCTGCTCCTGAAGTGCCCCTCCTTCGCGCTCCAGCGCGCTAAGCTCCGCATAGCGTCTTTGCAGTCGTCTTTGGCCAACTCGCCTTTGAACATTGCAGACACTATTCGGTTTCTTTATACAACTAACTTATTTCGAACCATTTAACTTTCTGATTGCCATAGTGTCGTAATAGCCCTGGAAGCTGTACACGGCACTCAAAAAAAAAAAAAAATATTTTGAGTAGAATGGTTTTAATTGAATTAAAGCCGTCTTAATACCAAGCTATCCACTAACGGGTTTATTCGAAGAATTTGTAAGCACTTGAAAACTTACATTTCTAATGTTCTTCTTTGTCGCTGTGGAGTTATTCGCAGCGTAATCCATCAATATCTGAGGAAGAACTTCCTCACATATTGTAAAGTAAAATTTCGCTTAACAATGTCAAAAGGATTAACAAACAGCAGGGAGCTAGTCTAATTCCAACAACAGCTATGGAGATCCGGTTTGCGGTCCATTTCCTTCCTGAATTCATATAACTGTACAAGTTACGTTTCTCAGTTAATCCTACCGTTAGGCCACTTACCTATTGCTCAGCAATGTAAATCTAAACTTCGTTGTTTTCATTGTGGCCCGGATCACTTATCCCAGAACTATTTAAAAAAGAATACGGTAGTCTCGGCTCAGGTTAAATGCTTGAATTGTAGACAATCATCTAACTACTGATAGAAATTGCCCTGCATACTTGGATCAATTTAAAATACAAAAAATAAAGGCATACAGTAATCTCTCAACATACGAAGCAGTCAATACGACTGGAATTTTGAAGTTTCCAATGTGTTTTCTTACGCCGACACCATCGACAATCAGCTAGTAAACATAGATATTTTCACAAAACTACAGCAAATTTGTAGTATAATAGGTGCCTTCTTCTGTTTCTACCTTTTCGCTAGGAAAACCTTTCTCATCCTTTAGCAACACTTCTAATGCTACAGTAACTTCACCTTCTAAGAGTACCTTGAATGCACAAAATATTTCTCCATCTAAAACAGAATTTTCTATTTCAAATCCTTTACAGTCTACTAACCCAGCCCTCACAATAGCAATCTAAGGCTCAAGGTTGTAAGGAATTGTCTCCTATAAGTACTTCAAGTTCAAAGTCTTTCTCTTCATCAGAAATTTCCATAAAAATAAAAACGTTTAATCCTAAAAAATAAAAATAATTTTCTTCTCTAACTTATTCCATAATGTGAGTTGTACAAATTATTAATTATAATATTCTTATTATAATGAATATGGTGAATTTAATCTTTTTAATCACCGTTCCTGAGATTATAAATTGAATTGATAATTCGATTTCGAGAGTGGATATTTACACATTTTTAATAGATACGTTGAAAGGTAAAAGATTTTTGAAAATAAAATCGAATGCATTTTTTGCTCGGTTAATCCGGACAACGGATAATCACGACTCAAATAATCGGGATACTGCTGTACTTCCAAAAAATAAATCTACGTCATAGAAAAGATGCATAGTGTTAAAAAAATTTTGAAGGATATTTTTATGCCATGTTTTATTCTAACATTTTTTATTTTTACATTATTAAATTTTCAAGATGTAAATATTTTAAAATCTACGAAAACGTTTATACCCTTTTCACATTACACATGCAGAAAACATATTGACATTGAATATACGAGCGGATATGTGGGTATGTGTGATGTGCTTGAAATATATGAAAAAGCTAATAAGAACGAACCGTTTTTTTTTTTGTTTTTTTTTGGGCGCATCAACTATGGACCATTGCCCAGACACAATGGGAAGAAGAGACAACTAACTAGAACCTAATTCGATTGGAGACAGCTGAAATAAAGGAACCAAGGACAAGAACAACAGACTAGGAAGGAAGGGACAAGATGTAAGACGCACAGTAAGAAGTGGGGAGCCCCAGCTTTATAAGGTGAAGATAGAAAAGAGAATGCTCCGCAGAAAGAGCAGAGCACTCGAAGAAAATGTGATCAGCATCACAAACAACTGCTTCATCTGGATGCAACGGACAATGAGGAGAGGGAAGCAAAGAGAAACGATAGCGTGAAAAGGGCAGCAGTGTGTGATTAAAGCGCAGACGGACAATAGAGGAAATTATAAATCGTGGAAGAGAGGGAAACTCCGAGAACCATGGATGAGAAGGAAGTGTAGGTTGGATTGAAAGGTAGAAGGAACGATTGTTGGAAAAAGAAGAAGGGTACACATCCGACCAAAATCTGAAGTGAAGCTTCTTAATTAGGGGTAATAGATTAACAGCCGGGATTTTTTTTAAATAGAAGCGAGAACGAACAGCAACCTGAGCCAAAGCATCCGCCATTTCATTACCCTCGATGCCTCTGTGACCAGGAACCCACAGTAAGTCAATGTGTACAGAGTGATGGAAAGAAAGATTATAAATGAGAGATCGTATACGAAGAATGAAGAAGTCAGAAGAGGGAGGAGGAAGCGGTGAACTGATAGCCTGGAGAGCACCCATGGAGTCAGAAATGATTAGATAGTCGGAGGACGAACGATTGGACGAGATACGTATGATCGCACGAAGGATAGCCATCAATTCGGCCGTAAAAATAGAACAGAAAGATGGGAGGCGAAAGGATTCGGAGAAGTTGGAGCCGGGAAGAATAAAAGACGATCCGACCCCACCGGGTCCTCTAGAGCCATCAGTAAAGACAAGTGCATGAGAATGAAAAAGACAACTTACTGTACTGCGAAATTCCTGTTTAATGACGGTCTGAGGCATAAACTTGGAAAATTTAGGGAGAAAATGTACTTTGGGAGGGTGTAAGAGGTCGAAATAATTGAATGAGAAGTACGGAAGATTATTGCTAGATATAATATGGGAGGAGAAATGGCTAAGATGTTGAGAAATGGGGGCTAAGATAGGGATTTTATTAGAAACAAAACGCCAGTTCTTGGCAATGTAAATGAAGGAAGGAATAAGATGAGACGAAGTGAAAGGTAAACGTTTGGAAAGGAATCGATAGCCCAAATAAGACCGTCGAACTGAGAGGGGAGGTATGTTAGATTCCACGAGCATTGCTGAAATGGGAGAGGATTTGAGAGCACCGAGGCAAAGACGGAGACAGGAGTTTTGTATTATATCTAATTTGGAAAGAAGGGATATGGAGGCACAACCATAGATAAAAGAGCAGTAATCAAACTTGGAACGAATAATAGATGTATACAGGGAAATGAGCAGATGAGGATCACCTCCCCATTTGGTTGGAGACAAGGATTTTAGCAAGTTCAGTCTTTTAACGGCAGAACAAGAAAGGTGGTCAATATGCTCAGAGAAGGTCAGACGACTATTAAGGTAAATACCGAGATAACAGAAGCAAATAACACGGGGAAGAGAAACTTGATTCAGGGATAGGTTGACTAATGCGGAATTGTAGGGGCGGAGAGTAAAAACCATAGAAGAGGATTTAGAAGGAGAAACAGAAAGGTGAATAGAAGATAGGGACTGTTCGAGTGCAAACAAAGACGAATTAAGAGTTTCGTTGGCGATTACCAAGTCTTAGGAAGAGGAAAAAAGAAGAATATCATCCGCAAAGAATAAAGAGGGGGAGTTTAAAGGAAGAGATGCTACAGCAATGGTATATATATTGAAGAGGATGGGACTGCGGGGGGAACCTTGCGGAAGACCGCGAAAAACACTTCTTGTAGCTCGAAGCCACGGAGAGGAAATGTGGATAATGCGATTTATCATAAGATTAATAGTCAGCGAAATGAGTTTGACTGGGAGATTAATTGCGGCCATTGCGTCTTTTAGACTAGGTAGATGAACGTTGTCAAAGGCTGAGGATAAGTCGATAAAAGAAGCCAGCGTGAAATGCTTATGTATGAAGGATTTATAAACGTGGGAAACAAAGGAGCTAATACAATCGGCAGGACCAATGCCTGGTCGAATGCCAAACATGTTGGAAGGAAGTAAGTTGTTATGTTCCAGCCACCAAACAAGACGTTTATTCAGCATGCCTTCGAAGAGTTTCCTGAAACATGATGCCAAAGAGATAGGACGTAAGGAAGCATTTTTTTCGGGATGGGAATAACGATAAAGAAGTTCCAGGAGGACGGAGTGATGCCTCTGGATAAAAAGGAATTGAAGAGTTCAAGGAGAAACGCGAGTGACTGCTCAGACAGATTTTTAAGGACTATGTATGGAATACCATCTATACCCGGTGTGGGACTGGTAGAGTTTAGGAGAACAGACTTCAGTTCATTGATATTGAATGCAGATGTTAAAGGGTGCGGGGGGGGAGCTCTGTACAGAAGGAAAGGAGTAAAGTTCATCAAAGTTAGGAATGTACGCGGGAGCAGTGGAGTCGACAAAAGATAATAGGCTATCACGAGTGAGATTAAGGTTAGACGGGTGTTCTGAGAACGGGGATTTGAACGCCTTAGCCATTTTCCAAATATGAGAAAGTGGGGTAGTTCTGGAGAAGGAAGAACAGAAGTTCTGCCAGGAGGACTTCTTTGAGGCTTTCAGCATGTACCTAGCTCTAGCATTAGCTCGCTTGTGAGCAAGAAAATTCTCGGTAGTAGGATTGGAGCGAAAGTTTCTAAAAGTAGCTCGACTGAGCCTAAAAGCTGCCTCGCACTCGTCATTCCACCAGAGTGAAGATGCCGACGTACCTCGCTTGGAGCGCATCGGGGGGCGAGATGGAGAAGATAACGAAAGAGCAGATGTAGCGGAATGAAGAAAAAAATTATAGGATGATATGGGATCAGAGGAAGGACACAAATTAGGAAGCAAATGATCCATAATAGAACGAAATAGAGCCCAGTCCGTTTTGGAAAGATTCCATTTGGGAGAATGAAGGGGCCTAGATGGAGCAGGAGAAGGAAAATTGAGAGGAGTTATCAGAATGGGAACATGATCACTACCAAAGGTACCCGCAAGAGTCCTCCAGTTATAGTTGAGGCCAGCATTGGGAGAGGAAAAAGTTAGGTCAAGGGAACTGAAGATGGACGGACTCCTAATATAAGTAGGCGAGGAATCGTTAAGGAGAACCAAGTTATCGGAAAGAATAGAATTTTCAAGGACAGTACCATTAGAGTTATAGGATGAGCAACCCCAAGAGGGGGAGCGATCGTTCCAGTCGCCACCAATGATAAAGGGATGAGGAAGAGAATTGAAAAACTGAGAGAGGGAAAAGTGACGAAGATCATAATCAGGAGGAACATAGACGGAAATAAAATTTAGGGAGCGGCCAGGGTTAGTAGGAATAGAAATATGTACAATATTTGGCTGATTGTTGTTAGAGGAGAAGTTACAAGGAACATTATGAGAAAGAAAAGGAATATCATTTCTTATGAGGATAGCGGCTCCACCGTAACCATCCTCACGATCATTCCTGACCAGAGTGAAACCTCTAAATTGGAGATTCATTCCAGCACGGAGCCACGTTTCAGAGATAAGAGCGACACTGATTTCACGGAGATCCAACAGACCTTCTAATGAATGTTTATTAGCTCTAAGGCTACGACAGTTCCATTGTAATATATTCAAAGCGGCCACCATATTTAAGCCTTGGAAGGGTTGGGACAAAGGAAAGTGGGGACAGGGACAGGAGGGAGAAAGTGAGAGAGGCCTCGACAGATGTAGGAGGCCATTACAAGATGCAAGGACAACAGCACATAAGTAGATGTTGGAGGTAGAAGAAAAGGGAGAGGTCGGTAACAGGTACAGATCCGGCTATAGAATGAAAGAGACGACAGTCGAAAATATCTGTTAACAATAGTGAATTTTTTTTTTAGAAAAAACGTAAAAAATCAGTTTTAAAACTGGAAGAATGAGATAGTTGGCAATATGTATATTGTTATGAGCAGTGTATGTTTATATAACTGTGCAAAAGATTATTAATTGCATGAACATTATTATATACCGTTTTAGTAATGTAGATGTAAAATTATCATATTTCACCGGTGTCTTTTTTTTCAGATTTCAGAAATATTTCATTTTTGGTTATTCATCCGATCACATTCAAATGTTTTTGTTTTTTTTCTGTTTCTTTGAGTAATATACTACGGGACAAGTCTACAGCACACAACTATATCACTCGATCACTCTTCCCCAATATTCTGTCAGTTTAGGCAACAATAGAAAACAGTGGACGTATTATTTTTTCCTCGCATGTGCACACGCTTCTTATACAAAAAACACCTACAAATATTAGACGCTGAAGATGTATGTATATATGATGATATAACTTTTAATCATTGACAACGTATTATTAATTAATTAATACTTATCGCACTATAAACACTTTACACTGGCAACAACTTAAGAAAAAATCTTCAACATATCAAAATGGTGCCTCCCAGAGAGAAAAAATCTGCAGATAATACAATATTCTATTTTATTTTCTCCTTAATTTTAAATATTATTCCCATCTCCTCTTCGAATTTTAATTTAAAAAATATGTGAATACATATAAGATTCCCAATCTTTTATCTTAATTCCAAAACTAAATATCCTTAGTTATAAAAATACATAATGTAAAAAAATATATATTTTTTTCCACTACATATGCATCAACACATTTTTGGCAACCCAACAATAATTGTACATACAATTTTTAAATATTCGCAATTTTCTTTTATTTTTTTATTTTGCAGGCATTTTTTATAATTTCTTTGCAGTTGTATAAAGGGAATCTGTTAATTTATCATGTATGCTTGGTAGTATATAATAAACAGTGAAGGTTGAATATCTTTTAAGAAGGAGTAAACAATAGAAGAATGCTTTTGGGAAGTAACCAGTCAAAAAACCACACATACGAAACAATATTATGTACTAAACGTATCGAAAATGTAAACACAAGGACTATCGTATATTCCATCATATCAACGTGTATTTTTTTTTCCTAACCAAGAAGAAGCAATTGTACAGATTGAACCGATCACGGCACATACGAAATCAAATGAATCACTTTAGAAAACTATATATTCGTAAAACGATTTATTTGAGGTGTTACTTGGTTTGGTGTGTTGTTCCAGTGCGGAATAAAAAAATTTAAATATAATGTGCGATATTAATGCAAAATCAATTTTTACGGAATAATTTCATATTGAAATTTTAATTTTCTCTGCAAAGGCAATATTCAATTCTTTTTGAAAGACTTGGTAAATGAATCGTGCTTTACAAATGCATACGCTATTCTGATTAGTCCAATTTCTACCGTTGCTTCATCTTGATTAGGAAAAAAAATACGCCACATCAATAGTCAATTTTTATTTTTTTTTATTTATTTTTTGCATGATGTACAGCAATTAGGCTAAAAGCGTGCAAGTATTATAATACTTAATGCACATTAACGGGAAAAAACGAGTAGATTTAAAGAAAGAGAGTAGAGAAGAAATTGTAGTTTGATTTGTTAAACAAGTTAACGCACAATGCCACAATTTCACTCGAAACGCGTTTACTTAGTTTATTTTCAACAGTCAATTGTTTTCATCTTTTTCTACATTCTTTCCAAGTTTTACCATTCCATACAATTTTATTTTATATATATATTTAAACACGGCCATTTTGGCCTCGCATGGGGCTAGCCCCTTGTACCCTCTCGCTTACATTTATGTCTCTTTCTCTTCTATATTTTGTATAAAATGATCAAAATTTACAACATAATTCTAAATCGTTCCATTCGAATAAAATAACATAATCACAAACCTCCTACCCTAACATTTACTTTTCACTACATAAAATTAGGACATTTTTTCGTTGCATAAAATAATGATATCTTTCGTTACAAAATCTAATAAAGGCCGGCTTAAGAATTACGTTGTAATTAATATCTCTATAATAAAGCGCCAAGGAAATAAATAGACGAAAAATCGGAAAAAAATAAACGAAAAATCAAAAAAAAGTCCTGAGACCGTTCTATGGCACTTAGAAAGCTAATTTTTTTTTTAATCGACAGCTCCAGGTCAGTGACTTTTAGGAAAATTATAGAGGGTCCAAAATTTTTATACCTTGGGGCTCAAAACGAGCAATGAATCAAATTTTTCTTCCACCATAGACGAAAATAAGACAGAAGACCAAAAATGAAAAAAAAAATCCTGAACCCGTTCTATGGCACTTAGAAAGCTAATTTTTTTTTTAATCCACAGCTTCAAGTCAGTATCTTTTAGGAAAATTATAAAATGTTCAAAATTTTCATACCTTGGGGCTCAAAACGAGCGATGTATCAAATTTTTCTACCAAAATAGAAGAAAATAAGACAAAGACCAAAAATTACAAAAAACTCCTGAGGCCGTTCTACGGCATTTAGGAAGTTAATTTTTTTTTTAATCGACAGCTCCAGGTCGGTAGCATTTAGGAAAAATATAAAGTGCTCAAAATTTTAATACCTAAACGAGAAATAAATCAAAAAATAGACAAAAAGTCAAAGAAAAAAGTTCTGAGACCGTTCTATAGCACTTGGAAAGCCATTTTTTTGTAAATCGACAGCTCTACATCAGCAGCATGTAGAAAAAATATAAAACACTCAAAATTTTCATACCTTAGGGCTCAAAACGAGCAATAAATCAAAGCAATAAATCACATTTTTTTGCCGTTTTTCAATTTTTTAATCGTTTATCAAAAACTAATTATTCTACTGACCTACTCTAGGTCTCATTAAAAAGAGAATTGAATTTAGAGTATTTCCCTCGCTTACACTACCCTTCTAGCGATTGAACTTTTTGAGCTATTTTATTTCAAACTTTTAACAAAATAATTTCAATTTTCGTATTATTAGATGAAAAATCAAAAAAAAGTCCTGAGACCGTTCTCTATGGCACTTAGAAAGCTAACTTTTTTTTTGATCGACAGCTCCAGGTCAGTGACTTTTAGGAAAATTATAAGATGTCCAAAATGTTCATACCTTGGGGCTCAAAACAAAAAGGGAATAGATCAGCGCTAATTTAATAAGATCATTACCAATCACATGAAAACGCAATACTACTGTATTTACCTACGCCGTACCGCGCTTCCGCCCACCCAACAACCGGTACTGCATTTACCTACAGAGTACCGCGCTTCCACCCACCCTTCAACCGTTACTGGTTTTTCGTTCATCGTGTATTACTCATAGTGGACGAAGACGAAACATCTTTTGTTAACGATTCTTCTTTTGTTTCCTCTATGGTGTATTATTCGTGTATTTTTAAATTTGAAAAACGACGTTGTAATTTTGAAGTTGTGATAGGCACAAGACTGAAGAAATGAGCAAACTAACGTATTTGCAATTCTACGAACAGTATCGTGATAGTGGAAAGAGAAATATAGAGACTGGTCGCAATCGTTTTATAAAAAGGGTTCGAGGAGTACATATGTGTTTTTCGAAAGTGGTCCGAGTTACTCAACATTTTTATTAGAAATTGGTGAAGGAAAAATGCCAGAGACTTTGTATGGCAAGGAAGATGGAATCCTATTAAATTTCCCCGATTTAAAAATGTTTACTTCACTTGATGAAATGATTGATCACATTTAACTCGATGATGTTCTATCAAATTTTTCTAAAATGTCCAAAAGATGTATTTTATCATCAACGAATAAAAACATAAATCAAATAAACAGATTGATAATAGGGAAAAAAATTTCTGGAGATGAAATAAATTTATATAGTGCTGATACAACTCTGATTGATGAAAAAGAAACAAATGGAGATTCCACACATTTATGTACTGAAATTTTAAACAAAATGTCAGACCCAGGAGTTCCAAATTACAAAATTACTATAAAAATTGTAGCGATTTGTATCCTCATCAGAAATTTGAATTTCGAAGAAGTTCTGGTGAATGGAAGAAACGTCGTCGTTAAATCTGTTAACGGTTTCATAATTGAAGTATTTTGTCCGGAAAATGAATGTAAGACGTTTCTAATTACTAGGATCAGTTTCAAATTTATAGCTGGCGACACTGGTATTTAGATTTTAAGAAGGCAGTTTCCTATCAAGTTAGCCTATGCCATGACCATTAACAAAGCTCCGGGTGAAACATTGCATTTCGCCGCTGTTGATTTGAGGGATAATGTCTTCACTCATGGGCAATTGTATGTTGCCTTGAGTCGAGTGAGAACATCGAAAAATATATGCATTTTGAGCCTTGGTCACGACGAAACTCACAAAACGGAGGTTTGGGGGCGGATCCGGGGTGGTTGGGCCGCGAAGCGGCCAGGGGGAAAGCCCACTAGTATATATATATAATTCCTTTACTTTTCCACAGATAAGAAATTTAAATTAAATTTTTATTTCAAAGCGAACGTATTCTCACACTAGCGGTTTATTGTTTTTTTACAAATTCTACTCACTTTTAAATCTACACGCCTTGGTTGAGATAATGATAATGCATATTTTGTATGTTATATTACCAATGTCTTTGATTATTCTTTGTATACCATTCGTTTTATTATTTTCTTATATTATGTACTTGCATTATATCCTTTATGATTTTACAATAGAAATAAATTGTTTATACCTATTATTGAAGTTAAAGTAGATAATATTTACGCTTAAAGTAAAAAGGCAGCGTGTCAAGCCAAATTCAAGCCGAGGAAAAGAAAATGGCGTCGACGCTAACAGCCGTGTGTTATATTGCACGAACCATTTGGAGCCACGTTTAATCTCTTTAATAATTCAATATTTAATTAAACATAAACACATGAAATTTGGTTTGTTTATTAAAACCCCTTACATTAATTAGAATTTCAAATTTCATAAATACAACTCAAACGGTTATTGATTAACGTATAAAAATCGTCATTTTTATCACTGACTGACATATAGATCAAAAACCTAATCCACTTGCAGGTGACCTAGAAAGTTGAAATTTGGCGTCCAGCCGGGTAATTGTGTGTATACAAAGGAAAAAGTCTCAGAAAAGCAGTGAAATATTCATATTTTTTACGTAATTTCGTTCGTTTATCTTAATTCAGTTTATATCACAGTTAGATTGTGTTAGATGTAAAGTTATAAAATTTAAGAAACGCCGGGAAATGACAAGTTGTGCTGCGTTAGAAAACTAACTGGCTCGCTGATCTTTTAACCGTCACCACGTTGTTGTTGTTGTTTAACTTCGTTTCGTATGTCGTTTCGATAAACGCTAATTTGCGTCTCGTCATTTCGTATGTTTGTCAATCATTGCATCGCAGTTTATTTCTATATTTGCCCCTTTTAATCGTTTCGGAAACAGTCGACTTTTAAGACTTTTAATCAATATCGAGTATTTCATCATATTTCGTTAAAAACAATTTATTAATTGACCGATGGTACACATTGTGTTAAACATCGTTCGAAAACATTTTGGTCCTCCGGAATATTAAACGAATTAATATCGTAACATCGCCAGCTTACTTATCCGGGATCCTGCATCACCGTGTTAATCTTTATCACCGCCGACAAACAGTGATACGTACCATTTCATATTTATTTTTATCGACGTTGTTGTTTGTTATATGTACGTATAAATTAGCACAAAAAAGAAAACAGTACAAGGAAAATAAATTAATTTTACACATCACTTTTTGATATAGATTGTGGATACAGATCATGACGGTGCCCTGTCAATATATTTATGCCAATATTATACATGTTAGGAAAAATTTGGACACATTTCCAATTAATGATTCAAAACATGGTTTTAATCTTAGGAATAAACAATAATTAATCCTACTCATTCCCAGATTGTCAAAAACTTATAAATCTCTTGTAAGGCTTTGTGTGCGTTTTTATAGTAAAATTCCAATCGAGATACTTGACCTACCGGAAAATAAATTTAAAATTGCTATGAAGCAAGTTCTGCTTGGGAAAGCTTAATATAAAATAGATGACTATCTTAATGATCAATATATATTATGGAGCAATGCGATTCCAGCACAGCACAAGAAATGAACATGATATTGTATACCGATTTTGAATTACTTGTAAAAAAAGAGGTGAAAATAACATGACATATTTTTAGGGTTCTGTGTGCTGCAGTAAGGGTTTCTTGCCACTTCTTCCCCTCAGCCATACAGGTCCGAAGTGATGGTAGTTTTAGAATTAGGGGACAGACGAACTCGATAACTTGACTTTCAAAAAGTACTCACTTTAGTAATGATATCCTATAAAAAACATAAATGTGAAAATGGGAGCCAAGTTCAATATTAAGAATATGCGTGGTTGTCGACTTCGCCGACAAAAGCATTGAGATCTAAATGGGTGCCAAGTTCTGTAGATAATCTTGAAATTAATTTATAAGAACATACACTATTCTAAAATAAATTTAAAATGCAATTTCTTGTTTTTTTCATAGACAACAATGTTTGCTATTTAAAAATATATAATATTCTAAATTTGAACAGTCGAATTATTTACACAAAGCAGATAATTTAGAATAAATTCTAACGATTTCACTTGGCTAGTTTTTAACAGCAAACCAAATTTTTAGAAGAATAAGATATGTTGACCTTACAATGTAAAAACAACTTGGGCAGTTTCTCTTTCACTATGATTTTGTGCAGACATTCGTGGACTATGCTGAAACATTTATGGCCATGATTGTTTGTTATAATTATTGTATATGATGATTGTGATTCCTATTCCATTAAATTTCTGATCAATCAAGTACAGATACTCTATGTATCTTGAACTCAGTCCGGCCAATTTCTTTTTTTTTTTTTTTTTTTTTTGGGCGCGCCAGCGGCATTGACCCAACAACAAGAAAACTAAGCTAATAAATTAAATAACTAAGCGGTCCGAAATGTACGCAACAAAGGACAGCAGTGCGGACACCACAGAAGATGAAGGAAAGGAGAGGATAAAGGAAGAGTTATAGGGAGTAGGGAGACCTAATGACAGGAGCTGACTGTATAAAAGGTAGCGTTCGTTACGAAGAGCAGGACACTCAAAGAAAATGTGATTAGCATCACATGTACGAGGAGGATCACAATCGTGGAGAGAACAATCAGGAGAAGGCGATAGAGCAAATCGAAAGCGAGAGGAAGGGAGGAGAGAATGATTGATCGGGAGACGAATTAGGGAGACAATAGAAGAGCGACGACTGAGAGGAATAGAATGGAACCAAGACAGAGAACGAGGAATTGGCTGAAAGAAACGGTAATGAGAATGACGATTAGAAAATAAGGAGGGATAAATATCCTGCCAAAGTCTGGCGTGATTGGAGATGGATAAGGAAAAGATATCTGAAGAAGGGAAATGGTTGAGGAATGAATCAAGGCGACCAGCAGAACGAGCCAAAGAATCGGCTGCATCGTTGCCATCAATTCCGGAATGACTGGGGACCCACAAAAAATCAATGAGAATAGAACGGGATCACTGCAAAGTGGAAGTAAGAGAACGAATTGAGAGAATAATATTATCAGAGGAATGTGAAGGAGGAGAGGATATGGCTTGAAGGACGCCCTTAGAGTCCGAAATAATGAGAAATTGGAAAAGATCGCTTAAAGAGGAAATATAAGAGATAACCTGAAGGATGGCGATCGACTCGGCAGAAAAAATAGAGCAGAAGGAAGGAAGCCGGAAGGACTCAGAATGTCGAAGCGACAGAGCAGTAAACGCACCACCCACGCTGTCCTCGCTCTTGGAACTATCAGTAAAGATCAATACATGAGCAGGAAAAGAGGAATTCAACAAATGAAGAAATTCATTGTTGACTGCACCGTGAGAGGAGGAATTGGCTCGAAGTGGGAGAGAGAAAAGTTTGATAGGCTGCCATAGGCTATTGAAGTCATGAAAGAAGTACGGGAGAGTGTTGTAGGAAAGAATAACAGGAGATAAATTAGAAAGACGGGTAGCAATGAGCGACAGGATTGGGATTTTATGAGGAGAAAAACGCCAGCAGTTTTTGATATATAGATAGAAGGAAATAAGTTTGGATGAGGAGATGGGAAGCCGTTTAATTAAGAAACGATACCCAAGCTGAGAACGGCGAATAAACAGTGGTTGGGCAACCGACTCTGATAGAACTGCGGGAATGGGGGAGGATTTTAAGGCTCCAATGCACAAACGGAGGCAAGAGTTCTGGATCGCGTCAAGTTTAGTGAGGAGAGACTTGGAGGAATTACCGTAGATAAAGGAACAATAGTCGAGCTTGGACCGGATGATGGTTTTGAAAAGAATTAGAAGGATAAAGGGATCGGCTCCAAATCTGAGGGGAGAGAGAGATTTAAGGAGATTAAGTTTTTTAAGACAGGATTTATAGAGAAAATTAATGTGCTCATGGAATATGAGGCGGCTATTTAAAAAAAGGCCAAGATAGCACATGGAATTGACAACGGGGATAGGAATACCAGATACAGTGATGCGAGTTAGAGCTCGGTTAAAGGGTCGGAGAGAAAAAATGATACAAGACGACTTAGTAGGAGAAAGAGAGAGGTGAAGACGAGAAAGGGAATTATTAAGAATAGACAGCGAATTATTCAACTCATCGATAGTGGCGGATAGATTGCCACAGGTGGAATAGACCAAAATGTAGTCAACGAAAAGGAGGGGGGAAGAATAAATAGGAAGGGAAGCGATATCAAAAGAGTAGATATTAAAAAGTGTAGGACTCAGACAGGAACCCTGTGGGAACCCACGATAAACACATCTGAAGGAGGGAAAGGAGGAGAGGAAAGAAAGAGAGTTCTGTTCTAGAAGAGGTTGAGTATGAGAATGACGACGACGGGAGGGAGGTTAAGAGAAAAAAGTTTAGAACCCAAAGCGGGAAGCTGCACATTATCAAAGGCAGAAGAGACGTCCACAAAGGAGGCAATGGTGAATTTTTTTGTTAGGAAAGACTTATAGACATCTGAAAGGAAATAACTAATGCAGTCAACCGGCCCAAACCCAGGACGAAAACCAAACATATTAGGAGGGAATAGATTATTGTGCTCCAGCCACCACACGAGACGATTGTTGATCAAACCTTCAAAGAGTTTAGCAGGCAGGAAGCCAGGGAAATGGGACGGAAAGAACACTGATTTCTTTTAGGAATAGGAACGACAATAAAGTCATTCCAGGATTTTGGAGTAGAGCCAGAAAGGAGAAAAGAATTAAATATATGGAGAAGGGAAAGCAGTGTGGCAGGAGAGAGATTTTTAAGAATAAGGAACGAGAAAACGTCCCGGCCAGGAGCAGACAAGGTGGATTTATTAAGAATGGATGCAAGCTCCTCGTAATGGAAAGGAGAAGACAGAAAGTGAGGCTCAGAGTCTACAGGAAGAGAAGGAAGTGATAGTGCAGTGTGCCCCAGACGCAGTCTCGATAGGATCGAGAAATCCCTACGTGTGACGGGGAACGGTGGCCACCATGGGTCGGTGTCCGACTTTATGGACCTGAGCCAGGTTGTTTGTTCTGACCATAGTTTGCTCCACTCCTCAGCAAAGTGCATCAGAAAGACTGATGCGCTAAAACGAGGCAGTAAAGCGTTAAACGGCATCGGGCTAGATAGAGTTGCCTTAGCAGCCAAGTCAACCCGCTCATTGCCGGGAACCCCAACACGACCAGGGACCCATAAGAATGCGACATATACCTCAGATCGTGAAAGTTGGAATAAGAGGTTTTGTATTTTAATTATTAGAGAGTTGCAACTGTCTGGACTCTGGATGGCTTTTATAGATTGAAGTGAGTCTGTAATCAGAAGGGCATTTTGAGACGCTGGGTTGGAAGAGTATGTCTCAAGGCAAAGAAATATCCCAAACATTTCTGCCTCTAAAGTAGAGTAGTAGTCGTTTAGGCGCTCGGTGTACATTACATCTACAATTTCATAAGCGCATGCGGTTGGTGAAGGAGAATTAGTAGGACTCGCTTTAGCTGCGTCTGTGTACATGTGAATGTAGTTAGGGAAGGAGGCGAGTTTATTTGATACTACTTGAGACATGGGTATAGAAAGGTTAGATGCTCCTAAGGGATCTGCTAAAGATATGTTCATAGATGTTGAGACATGAATTCTAAGGCGCTAAAGCGGTCGATAATTAAAAATCGTTATCACGAAAAAGTTACTAATTTTCCAAATTATGTGCCATGCTTTACAGATGGGTCAAAAATCGGAAATGAATATATTGGATATGCTTTTTCTATCAATGAAGAGGTTAAAAAGTTCAAACTTCATAAATGCTCTTCCAACTATACAGCTGAATTAATAGCAATTTTTCACTGTTTGAAAAGTATAAAAACGAAAGAAAAAAGCAAAAATTATCTAATCCAAAGCGACTCAGTAAGCTCATTAACATCTATCCTGAACATGTTTTCAACAGACAAATTTGTCCAAGATATTCACCAACAACTAAACAAGCTAAAATCTCGAAACATTAATATCAAATTAATGCATATACCCAATCATATCGGAATCCAGGGAAACGAAATAGTAGATAACCTGGCCAAAACCGCCTCTACACCCTCTCCTGTAACCTCCACCACAGCCATGGACATCAAACATTTACTAAATCAAACCGAAATATCTAATTGGCAAACATCATGGAACACAAAATCCCATAACAAATTATTTCAACACAAAAAATCCGTACAACCTTGGAAAAACCTCTCCCAACTAAATCGTCAAGAAGAATTAATAATCACCAGGCTTAGAATTGGACATACGAAACTCACCCATAATTACCTCTTCCAAAAAGTCGATAAACCCCCTTGTCAGTTCTGCAACTCCACCCCCATCACAGTCAAACACCTTCTTTACGAGTGCCCTAACATTAATTAAATGCGTCTAGAACTAAAAATCCCCATAAATAATACAACCATTCCTGACAACCAAGACGAAATAAAAAAAATTCTTACCCTGATTAGAAAACTAAACTTAACAACCAGCATTTAAAATACCTACCTGACACTGGGTGTAATAATCATAGCAATTAAAAACAACCAGTATAAAAATAATAATAATAAAAAAAAAAAAGACTATCATGGAGGAGTCACATTCAAAAGAAAAGAAGAGAACTTAATATCAGAACGAAACAACTTTACTGTCTAATAGGATACAAGTCTAAATTGTCGTTAAATAATCGCTTGCTAATCTACAAAACTGTATTGTGACCAGTATGGACTTATGCAGCTCAAATGTGGGGATGTGCAAAGAAGTCTAATAAATTAGTTATCCAGCGATATCAGAACAAGGTGTTGCGCTTAATTTATCGAATGCTGTGGTACGTGTCCAATGAAGTCATCCATCGGGAATTAAAAATAGACGCGGTGGAAAGCACCTGACACAATTACAAAACCACCCAAATCAGCTGGCAGCCGCGCTTTTACACCCAGATGCATCATCTACACCGCGACTTCAACGAGTTAAAATAAGAGAATTAGTTTTATAACCTTTTGAGAGGGAAGCATTAATGAATGCACCCTCTACATGCGATTTTTCTATATGAGGACATTTATTAGAAAGCCTCACTATTTGGCTAATTATAAATTAGCAGTTATTATAAGAAAAAAAAAAAAAATATATATATATATATATATATATATATTATTATGCGTTTAAGGACAGACGATAAAAATAATTCAAGGGCAGGAACAACAGAAACGGAAGGAAATGAAAGAATGTAAGAAGCACTCTTAAGGGGAGTAGGAAAACTAAGTTTTGGTGAACAAGAACAGAAGAACGATTGTTCAACAGAAAAGGTGGAACATTCAAATGAAATATGATCAGAATCACAAGAAAAGCATGTGAAAATGGAATGAAAAAGGAATGAAAAAGGCAAAACGAAGTAGAAGCAGATGAAAACTGAGAAAATTATGCAGGAAGAAGACCATGATTAAAGGGAAGGCGAGATAAACAGCCAAGGTTGTTTAAGAGAGAGCAAGCATCTAGAAATCTATGGTTGAAGAAGAACAGATAGCTAAATAAAGAGGTAAAAGGAGGCAGGATTAGAAAATGAGAAAGAATAAGATTTGAGCCATCGTTTGATAGAACAATTTTATGGGCTGAAAATATGTCCAAAAATCTGCCTTTAGAAACGAAAGGAGGGGTTAAGGATATGCGCATAGCTTTCGCCCATGTGGGCCAATGTTGATTCATTCATTGGAAAGTGCGCCAGTCAGCAGTGACACTGTGTCAGTACCGATAAAAATTAGTGAACACAATCTGAGTAACTCAAAACAAGTGAGAATATGTAGTCTCTTTAAAGAAGTTTTTAGTACTCGTAATATAAAAAACTCGATTGACTAAAAG
Source organism: Icerya purchasi (assembly GCA_039619475.1). Classification (NCBI taxonomy): domain Eukaryota; kingdom Metazoa; phylum Arthropoda; class Insecta; order Hemiptera; family Monophlebidae; genus Icerya; species Icerya purchasi. Next base: position 389,001,170 of record CM077116.1, read on the forward strand.
ATTATCAATTTATCATGGAAATGAAAATTGGAAAAAAACAATTTTTAATAAAACAAAGAATTAAACTATTAGCGATAATTGGTATGGAAATGTAGATTCGAATAGAGAAAACAAATTCCAAAACGCCACAGTGTCATTTACAATTACTGTGGATAATTATTGATCATGTGAAGTGATTCAAATGATAATTTGTTTATTAAAAACTACATTAATCAGTGATAGCTCCATATGAGAACCGATGAGTATTGGTGAGCACCAACCAAGTATCCATCAAATAATGTTTAAAAATGAGTCTTTTTCGAAATACACTTATTTTGCCTAATTTAACCAAATAAACATAAGCTAAAAAAATTTTATTAGAACCCAGACAAAAATATGAACAGCTAAAATTTTAATATTGAAGGGGTGATGAAGGAAATTTTTTTTTAAGTATTATCAGCGTTAGTTTCCATGTAAATTAAATTCAAATGAAAATAATGAATTCAAAACCACCAAAGCGAAATTTATAGGCTCATCACCGACGGAATTTGATCCTGAACCAATACCCAGCTTTTACACAATGCCGAAAGTATCATAATTTAGATCGGACCGCCCATTCTATGGTTCGAAAATATTTACCTTAAAAATTGAAAAATGAAATAGTTTAATAAAATACCAACTTTAAAATTTACTCTAAAAATTTAATAAAAGCAAACTAAAAAGTAAAAAATAAATATTCGATAAAAAATAATTTATTTCGGAGTAACACACATCAGAATATTATGATGATCTAAAAAACGTTAACTTTTTAAAACCAGCATCAAAATCAAATTACAACAATAATTAAAAACCGCATTAAATATTTCTAATGTTTTCATTACTTGGTTCATAGAAGTTGTCACACGCGTTAAATTGTTTCTAATATTATTTTAATATGAACGTGGTATCGACTCTAAAAATTTAATATTCTTTAAGAATTAACACAATATCTTTATGCATATTATTTTGAAATGAATATTTTTTATCAAATAATTATTTTTTTCCTGTGTGGCGTATTCTTATCAAAAAAATTTAAAATAAATCTTGAAGTCAGTAATTCTCTTTTAAAAAACTAATTTTTTTACATTTCATTTTAATCTTCCTGCAGAAGAAGCATTACAATTTTCATTTAAAATTATTTTAATTGGTTCCTTTAATTCATTGTATACTTGAGATAATTTATTAATCAGAGAGAGATTTTAATTTTTGATTAGTAATAATGTTTAGTTTTTGTTCATTACAAGTTATTTTTATTTGATTCCGCAATTACCAGTTAATGGTATAGCGGAAGCCTAAACAGTTTAGGTAGCAGGTACGTTTTTCGTATGCGTATATGTCTTTCTGTAGATGCCTATCATAACTTACTGCCTAGTTACCAATACTAATACTAAACCAAATAATCGAACATGCACTTTTACCATACGGTACATTTGTATAATTTGCTCGTTTATCTACAAAAAAAATAAAAAAATAGAATGGAAACGGAAAAAGCATTTAAACACTGCGTTTTATTTTACTCGAACTTAGCCGTAAATTCTTATTTGTTATCAGCAAATAAAAAAAAACAAATATTACACGAATTTTATGCGAATGTTTAGCTCATTAACGAAACTGGTTGTAATGATAATGGTTTAGAACTTTGCAGCATAGTAAGTGAAAAACTGTAATAAAAAAGTTCGGTTGGAAATTTTAAACTGTATTAGTTCGGTGAAATTCAACGAAGCGCTATGGAAGTAGCAAACAAAGAGTGGACTACTTTACAGAAACCGATAACAAATGCTAATGATGCCGGTGAATCTATTAAACTATCGGTAATTTTATTTCGTTTTTTCAATCATTATTTATAACATAGATAGGGCCAAGTTTAGATTGGCTAGCAATTTGTAAATATACACAAATTACAAACAAATGCTAAGAAATAGCAGGATCGGTAGCCACTACAGCAATTAATAATGCAAAAAACAAATTCATCCATCTTCCTCTCTCTCCCATCATGTGCTGTACACAGGGTGCGTGTATAAGTGAACGAGTTAATGTATGTTACATATGCGCTCACTCAAACAAACAAAAATCACCATCATCATTATTATCCATCATTGAAATATATGCACTGAAATAAAACCCACATTTGCCAATCCATCCTCCATTAATTTCCTCAGTCTAGTATTGAAAACAACTCTCCAATTTCCACCCGGTTGGATTAATTTTTTAAATTTGCATGCACTTTTAAGTTGAATATTGTTGTGTAATTAACCAATTTTAATAATTTACTAACCCGCAAAAATACTTTGTTTATTCTTTTAAGAATATGTTTTGTTGTACCTCTAAGAAACCAATGTTAATAACTTTCTAACCCAATGTTTTTCTACTTTTCATGTTTGTTTGAATGTACATACATATATGCCTCCGATAATGACTTTGATGTGTCTAATCCAATGTTCAATGATATAGTTTAATATACATTCCAAACGTAAACTAAAAACCGCTAGTAACTAAAATTAGAAGATTAAGATAATACAAATAAAAAACGATCTCACCGAGTCGGCTGATATAGAAAACAATGCAATGCGAACATAATTGCTGATAGGAGCGCAACCTCGAACGAACGAACAAATGTGATAACGACTCTGCAATAATGTATTTCTTTGCTTACAGTTGATCTGTATTTAATCAAAACTGATTTAATTACACGATTGTTTCAATTTTTAGAAAGTGTGTACTTGATGTACATTTTACAAGTTGAAGCATGCAGGTTTCTTTAAAAATTTTAGAGTATGAACAGTTAAAATGTATCATCTAACATATGCAGTTGATATATTTTATGCATGTATATATATTATAATACACTGCATGTACTGTGCCACAGTAAATTATGAACATCCATTATTTTTTGTATTTGTCAGTCATTGCTGTATAATGAGTCACAACAACCTACTCATTAACTTATATAGATTTATTATGCAATATTGATTGCCTGATAGTGTTAGTGTACACGTAAATGTTGGTGAATACTTTCTCCTATAATGAAGCAATATCTATTCCAACTTACCTACCTCTGCAGGGATGATGCAATTCCTGTAATGTTTATAGGAAGTCGAATTTAATAAAAATCAAAAATTATTGACATACATCAGGACAACGATATTGTTGAGATACATATGTCTGCTAGTATGTAAGTTTAATGAACAATAGCAACTAAGAACCAATTTTGCCTACTCACGGCAGATTTTTCACTAATATATTATAATTCTCTTATAATGAGTATGCAGTTTAATTAGTAAGTAGCACTCGCCTACTTAATGGGGCACGCATTCTCTACACTCAAGTGTCGTTATTCAACAGGAATAATTACACTCCTAAAAATTTTACAATAATTTTTTTCTCAATTTCTACAACACCACCGATAATTCATCTCAACTGTTGTGATATTACTTGCAATACAACTATTAGAACGAAAGTTTTATAAATTTCGACAACAAAACACCATCCATTACAAACAAGAGTTGTTTTTTTTTGTGGGCTTCGAAAATTCAACCCATCGACAATGTAATATAACTGATTAACGCTACACATTAATATTACATTGTACTATATAATTATATAATAACTTGTATACTGCAGCGCTCCCGGTGGCCAGGAGAGAATTGACACTACATGGCAGAGGGATCTGGAAATTTATTATTGAGTTATACAAAATAATTCTTTTAAGATAAATACAGTATTGCAGCAAGAAGTCTGAAAACACAATTTTAACATATACTCTTGTTTTAGATAAGAAGCAGCAAATTTGAAGAAAAAGAGTCATATTTCAACTTTTACTACAAACATGCCTACTTTAGATGAAAAACCAAAATTTTACTGCGAATATCACATTGTTTACCTGAAATGATACTACTTCTATGGCACCTAACAAAACTAATGAGAAATATTTTAGGATCCACACAGTCTTAAATATATGAAATTAAAAACATAAACATAATTGTTTACAGGAATTTATTATGTAGTACTAAATGCGTATTAAAGTATCACTATGATACTTAACAATAATACTTAATTTTTTATAATCATGCAATGTGCTTATCCTTATATAATATAAATGTTTTAACTCAGATAGAACAATATCAATTTTTTATGGAATTCGCTGCACATAAAGACCCCTACGCTAGTGTGCCTATATTATTACCTATCATCATTGCCACAAACATTATTTTATTCGACTTTATAATATGCAGTATATATTTATAACTTTAATTGTTGTAGTATGTCTTATAATTATCATTTCACTTACTAGTTACATCAAATATACAATTTAACTATTTTCTCGCAGTTTTTAATTTTTTTAGCCTCGGGGCATAGAGGGAAATTCTTCTTTCTTCCTATATCGTAGTCCGATTCCAGACGTCGAGACCTGATTCTGCAATAATTGTTTGCCACTGCCATCGATCCTCAATTTTCCTCATAAGTTTCGGGATTTGTAAACCAATCCATTTTTTTATTTGTTGGTCTAAATATCGTTTTTCTGGTCTGCCTTGTTTCCTTCGACTGCTGACTCTCCTCTGGAGAATGAATTTTTCCATCTTATTTGCTCGAACCACATGCCTGAAAAATTTCAGTATCTGCTTTCTTATTGTTGGTAACAGTCGTTCATTTTTATCAATACGTAATTCCTCTTGGACCGACTTTTTAGTCCTATGCGCTGCCCATGGAATATGTAATAGTTTCCTACAACACTTCATCTTGAAGGCCTCCAGTTTCTTTCCAATCATGGTGTTAATGGTCCGCGTTTTAGATCTATATGACACAGTCGAAAATACAAAAGTCTTCACTAACCCTACTTTTGTGTATTTCGATATTTTGTGATCTTCCTGCATCTCTGATAATCCACCTATTGCCGCGTTATATAATCCTTTTCTTCTTTTTATCTCTCGATCAGAGCTACCCTGACGTGATAACATGCTCCCAAGTATATTATTTCCTCTTTTATCGGAATATCTTTTATTATCCCTCTCATTTGTATATTTGCAGTCTCGTCTTTATTAATTATTAAAAGAGAGCACTTAAATCTGTTCAGCTTTAGCCCTATTTCGCTACTGGTACTTTCAGTTTTGTTCAGTAATTGTTGAATTTCTTCTTCTGATTTCGCAATGAGTGTCAAATCATCAACGAACCTCAAATTATACATTTTTTTTCGTCTTATAAAGATTTCGCCTTCCTATATTTGTGTTGCTTTGTTTATAATGAATTCTCCATATGCATTAAACAATATAAGCGACAAGCAACATCCCTGCCTTATATCCATTTTTTACCTAGAATTGATCTGATAATTCTCTTTCTACCTTTACACATGTTTTGTTATTTATATACACAGCTTTTGTATTAAAAATATCAAATTTTTCGGCGTACCTATGTACTTTAAAACCTGCCGTAATTTAGCCCATTTGGAATTATTAAAGGCTTTATTATAATCCAAAAAACAGAAGAAACCCGGCACGTTATATTCTCTGAGTTTTTTTATCATTTGCCTCATATTCATAAGCTGGTCCCTTGTTCTTTTACCCTGAATAAAACCAGCTGAGAAGCAGGTAGTTTTTAAGGCAGCTCTGGATGATTACGCTAAAGCTTTTCAGAACGTCCTTCATATTAGAACCTTCCCTCGGAAAAACTTACTTCTTTCATTAATTCAATTGCTCCCGCCTATGTTCCATCTCTCGAAGAAACACTTACTCCTACATACGTCCGTACAGCTCCGACACACATATCCTTTCTTCTGACTTTAGCATCGGTGAACTCCGTGCCTCTTTGGCTAATTCCTCCAATTCTAGCCCCGGATTAGACGGAATTTCATACTTTGCTCTTAAAAATCTTTCAAACTCTGCACTTAATACTCTTCTGTTAATCTATAATCGTTTCCTATATACTGGTTCACTCCGCCTCTCTGGAATTCCTTTATGGTTATCCCAATTCCGAAGAAAAATCCTAATTCCTTTCGTTCAATATCCTCGGCTTCTTGCTTAAGGAATCTTTTCGAATACATGATCAATAAACGCCTGGTCTGGTGACTAAAACATCGTAATATACTTCCTGAAAATATGTTTGGTTTCCGTCCGGGCCTGGGCTCCATGGACTGTTTATCTTTATTCCTTTCAAATATTTATAAATCTCTTATCCTCAAAAAATTCACTGCTGCTACCTCTGCCTTTGATAATGTCCATTTACCTTCCTTGCATGTCAAAATGCTCTCCATCAATATTCCTATCCACTTCAACTCCTTAGTCATTAATCATTTCTGTAACGGGATAGTTCACCTTTCTGCCCCATTTTTTGATGATTCCAGGGTGGTTTACGGAGACCTCCCGCAGAGATCATGTCTTAGTCCTACGCTTTTCAATATATATTTTCACAGTCTCGCTATCCTCCGAATTTCCTCCACGTCGTTATTCTTTGCTGAAGATATTCTTATCTATTCCTTATCGGATAATATCTCATCGCTGAACGCGGAGCTTAATAATTCTCTTACCATTTCGAAAAATACGTTACCCTCTCTTCATATATCTATCTCACCCGAAAAATCTGCCTCTATGGTTTTCACATTCCGTCCTTATAACCGCTCTTTAGTTAATTTTTCCTTGCGCCGCTTTCCCATCCCTTTAGTCAATTCCTTCTCTTATCTCGGTATCATACTAACGCAGTAAGTTCGATTTTGTTTCATCTCTGTACATTCATCCGTTCTTTTTTTCCGACCTGTTCTGATCTAAACGGACTATGTGGAATTAACTGAATAAGTGTGTTATATCTGATACGTGATCAACTGTAGATTAATCTAAGGTCCCCTGAATTCGTGACGTCAACTCGTTTCGGTTGTTTTACAAACGGACTTCTTTCGCTTGATATGAATACAAAATAATTACCGTAACAAAGGGAGCAAATCAGATTGCGAGATGTTACACATTGTATGATGAAAAGAAACATCAGGCAAAATACTAGGAAGTTTTTAATACTACTTGGCATAAAACGGAATGTGTCAATATATCGTATCTTCATTTTATTTGAAACTATATAGCTTTGAGAATTTTATGTTGCGTTCCACACTATTTGATATTATTTCAGTCTCTTGCTGGTCACATTCTAAATAATTTAGTGTTAGTTTTACTTTTGCCTGGCGATTCGCTCAGATGATATATCGGTTATCGATTATCGTGGAGTTCCGTTGTTTTTCTTGTTGACGTCACGCCATACGTTTCTTCGTATGTAGAATTTTTCTAGTTCACGCTACGCCACATGTCATTATCCATCATTTTTCTAGGCCGTTGATATAACCGTTTTATTGATTTTTTAATTTTTTTTGTTTTTTTATTCTCCGGAAGTTATTACCTCTGCAGTAGAGCGTGTAACGAGTGTTAAGAAGTTACCAGTATTGTGTTTTTTTCGTTTCTCTTAGTCGCGGGAAATTATGGCAAACACTTGGGAGGAGTCTCATGTCTGCATATCTGCGAAGCGAAGAAGTCTATGTCCACATTTGCCCGTTACGAGAAAAAAACGTAATGCTGGCTCATCACACTTCACTATGGTGTTTCTGTTTGGGTTAATCAAAAAGTCCAGACAAACTTCCAGTCTCGGATTAGGGACTTGAACAGAGCAACGCAACAACGAATTCGTTTCGCTGTCTACCGCAGTTGCGGACGTTTTGTTAAAAAAAAACAAAAAAAAACACATCATGGCAAGGAAATTAGTAAAAAAGAAAGAGAAAAAGAAAAAAATATCTGTTTCGCTAAAAATTTGTATTACTGGCGTCTTGAAGAGTATAATTAGAAGCTGAAATCAGCGGGGACGAATAGTGGAGAAATCCATTTCAGTATATATATGTATGGTTATGAAAAGTGACGTTTTGGCCCCTTTTCTCGATGCCGAATTGAGGAAGACGATAGAAAGAGCAAACAGGGGAATTTTCCTGAACAAACAAAAACAAGTTCAGTCAAGCATGAGGATTGGAAGTATGTAACACTATAATTTATGTTTACATAATAAAATTCAAAACAAACAAATCTGATTTTTTGCGGTATAAGGAATGATACGTCATTTTTCGCGCTTTTTTTAACTATTCGCCAAGATCGAACGTTTCGTTGCAGAAACGAAATACGGTTTCGTTTCCGGCAAACAACTTTCTTTCCAAAGATATACCACATGCCCAGGGGGAAAAAAAAAATCAGAAATATCTAGTTTACGGCGCCCCGAGGGGCTGTTTTAAAGTTGGAAACCCAGAAGTTTCAAACCAGAGAAATATATAGGGGGATGCGCATATTTTTAACCTTATTCAACATTTTCAGCTATTTTGAATTTTTCATCAACTTTGAAAGTTTCGTTAAGGAAATTAAATACGGTTTCGTTCCCAACAAACATCGATATATCACATGCCGGGAAAAAAAAAAGTATTTTTTTCAAAAATTCCGAGCTTTCGGCACCCCCAGGTTTTAAAAATAAAGTTGTGTTAGCTCGGCTATCACATGGTATCTAAGTTGAATAGTACTCTTTCGAATATACAAAGAATCAATAAAATCGATCTATATAAAAATTTAAGTTATAAACGAACCAACATAAAAATAAAAAAAAAAACATACGCGACGAACATATAACCTTCTTCTTTTTGGAAGTCGATAAAAGGTGATCGCGATAGGTGTATGGAGGCATAGAAAAATGCGAAACCTTAATCACCGCATCGTCGAACCCATGTCGTGAAGAACAAGGCGGAATTCTTACAAACCTACCCTTCACAGCATCGCATTAGGCTTTTATTGGAGTTAAAACACAATGACCGATTCCTTCTTTAATCTGATCTATCATGCAAAACAACACATCAATATACGGTCGTTAAAACGATTTTGAACGACAGAAAGAAATTATAAAAGCAATTGGCGAACTATATACGTTTTACTTAGAGTGATCAAACGCGGGAATGCTCTTAAACGGCATTCATGGCGTGGGGTTGCAAGCGCCAGACTAATAACCTATTCACATGACATACAGCATCACTTAACGCAAAGGTCTGCCGTGCGGAGCCTTACTCATGCACTGTTTACGCGTGTGCCAGCTCATCGGCCACTACTCCTTAGAGGCAGTTACGCAAGAGCTGTCGATGACATATCCACACATATACACTCAGAGATTCCAGTTTCAACTGTTTAGAAAAAATTCCCATTGTAGCCAGGGCCAAAGCTTGCTCTACATGACATTCGTCACTACAAACTTCGACCGTTTTTTAAAATTATCCGCCGCCTAAAACCCGAATTCGTTTCAACATATATACTAGAGCGAACTGAGCATGCTGACCGCTTCGTAGCTCAACCCTTCTTTAATTGTTTCAATTTATAAATTATTAAAAAACAGAAAGGTACTATAATACCCACACAGTAGTTTATTTTTTTTTTGTTTTAAATGGTACGATTATATCGATTAAAAAAATAAAATTTGTATTAATACATCTCAAATATGTACTAAACCTGTTGGTAGGGTAATATACATATGTGAGAGAAATATTTTGATTTAATAGTTTTTTAAATGAGACATTAACCGCGGTTATTTCTTCAGATTTATGTTTCAGTGATAACTAACACTGATAATATTTTACGTTCGTTTCCTTTCTCCGAACAAAATACATATATAATAAACTTATTTAAAGCATTGACTGCACAAAGAGAATGCGGTGATCTGCAGGCTCATTATTTTAATGAAATTTTGCCAATACATTACGAAAAGGAGAGTTATCACTTCCTTATATATTTATACGAACCAGAGATTAATAAAAATAATTTTAGTAAACGCGAAAATTAAAGTAGAAAAATTTGTTTTATGACCGGATATTTGCAACGGTTATAGCACATAAGGGGTTTAAGCAATCAACGACAGCAAACATAACCAGTAAAATTCATTACGTAATTATTTCCGGCAAAAACCACGTCACACGAATTATCAGCTAACGTTTCGAATAGTAATACTGTATTCATATCATCAGAGCCCAAAAAACACACTAAGGCAGCAAGGAAAAACCCAGACTACATCGAAACCCAACCAAAAACTACTTCTAAACATATGATTAGTTTCTTCCACCACTCTCTTTAGAAAACACGACTAATTATCGATTTTAAAGTTGTCTTTTTGATTCAAATTTTTAAATTTTTCTCCTTCAATAGTACCCCTTATTACTCGCTCTCTTGCGTTTTCAATCCTACTCAATATTTTTGTGTCGCTAAATTTAATTTCATGATTATTTTTTTATTTGCGTTCGGAAATCGCGGAATTTTCTGTACGTTTATCTTTGCAATCCGCTTCGTGTTTTTTAATTCGTACGTATATCGGTCTCCCAGTTTGTCCGTAACTTTGACCACAAGAACACAAGATTACCCAAGCAACATGTAATTTAGGTAAGTCGTCTTTGTTATTCTTTAAGAAATTTTCAATTTTACTGTGAGCTCCAAAAACTGACCTAATCTTATTATAAAACTTATCGAAAACGAAATACTTCGAAATTAAACGAATACGTAGATCTGAAAAACTCCAAACACCAGAGCAAAAATTGCAGAAAATGAAAAAAGTAGAAATTTTTCAAAGATGGCCTCTTAATTATGAAAAGGAAAAATAATTTGGCAGGCCAGCTCCTCTTCGCACACTTTAACTAAAGCTGAATTCTTCCTTTTTGCTTGATTTCTCTTTTCCGTTTTATCTAATATTCTTTACTGATGGTTCCAAAAATGAGAACGACGTGAGTAATGCGTTTACTTCCCCTTCATTTTGTCTTTAAGCTCCCTTCCGTCCGTTCTACTTTCGCAGTTGAGTCAATTTCCATCTTACGTGTCATCCCCACACATAACCTGGATCACTCAAAAGGTGACCTTCAATTTGTTCCTTCTCCTTCTTCTCACTTCTCGAATTCTCTGTTATCCTCTCAATGCGTTCTTTGCTTTCCAATTTACTCTCTTATGCCCTTCTATTTCTATAGACCTTTTATGGGTTTCTAGTCACTCTGACATTGAGGATAATAATGCAACGGACTTTCCAGCTCTTTCGACAATCCTCTCGATGGTTCCTTTTCTGCAATTCTGTTTCTTTTTTTAGCCAATCATTCCAGATTTTGATCGAACATGTATTCCTGTTTATTCGCTAATCATGCTTTTTATTGCCTTCACGTACAGTCGGTCCCTTTTCCTCAGCCTTGGTTTCAATTCATTTCTTCTCGTCGTCGTTCCACGATTATTTCTTTAATTAAACCTAAATTTAACAATTCTTTTCTCCCCTCTTCCTACTTTCAATTTGCTCGGTCTTCTTCATCCGATTGTCCTTTCATAATACTAGCCTCCCTGTCATATGCGAAGAAAATCATATTTTCCATGAATGCTCCGTCGTCGCTGTTGAACGTTTTCTTCCGTGCCTCAAAATTTTGTTTTCGGGTCTTCCTGCTTTTTATAGTTCTTACTTTATTCTTTCCTTCAAAAGAAAATAAATATTATTGTGTAGTAGGGTATGTTGGTTTAGTAAACAGTACTAATTAACTTTATATATCAAAATTTAATTATTTCGTATTTTTCCTGTATTCTTGAAACAAAAATACGTTGATTTTAAATTTATCACTCAAGCTATTGTAGAACGGGCTGTGAAATTTTTTCAAATTCTTTGTCTCGCTGCTCAATATATACTTTTTTCAAAATTTGAACCCTTGAACTTTAAAGTTTTGAAAGTTTCATAGTTTTATTATATTTCAGTGAAGAAAGTGCGTCGATTAATTCAAGAACTGTTGATAGTCTTCTGCAATTCTTACAGTTAACTGACAATGTCGTTTTTCGTAAAATGAAGTAAATAGTCTACAAAATTTACATGTTAAATGTTATAGGGTACTTGATATAGAAGCGTTACACATAATTAATACACAAACGACAGACAAAAATGTTATATAGCGAGGATGGTGTAAACCTAAATGTCGTATTCAAATTCTACTTAATTTGTTGAATGATGGTGTCTGTTATGCCACTGTAAGTTTCACCTGGATAGCAGACACAATCAGATGTGTTCACACACATCTTTACGTGCGGCAGGTATTTGCAGAATTGGATGCATTTTAGACGCGCGTTTAGCGGATAAATCTGCTAGTTCATTATCTTTGATACCGAAATGACCTGGAATCCAAGGTAAAATTGGTTTACAGTTGTAATTAAGCTTCGAGAGAATTGTCGCGACCTCTTTAGCAATAGGATGCTGCTTATTTGTTGTATCGTTATTTAGACACAGTACAGCTGAATGTGAACCTGTAAATATGACAGGTCGCTGCAAGATATTATATGCATGTTCAAGTATTCGATGGCCAATCGAACGGCATACAATTCCGCTGATAGGATCGAGAAATGATACCGACAACGAGTAACGAGTGGGCGTTTCTTCTGCAGACGTAACCGCGCATCCTACTCCAAGGGACGATTTAGCGGCATCAATGAAGAGCGTTATACGCCCGGTTAAATTGTTCACGTACTCTCACTATATCCTATGTAATTTTCAGCAGGAAGTGCAGAACAGTTGATCTGCAAACAAATTGGTTCCCACGGTGGTAAAGCAGCCGTATAATTCTGATATATTGGATACGTATCCTTTAGGATACCATCTAGAGCTGGCGTAATCCTTTATTTAGATAAAACTAAATTTTGCGCCACTGAACTATTGCATATTACAAATTACTAGTTATTTGCTCATTCTGTTAGGTTATCGTTTATTGTTCGTCGTTATCATGCGCTTGTTTCTTGGGTTATTCTCGTACATAAATTTTCGACTTCATAAACCGAATATTTTATTCTAATGTGCTTACTTTTTATAGAGCACCTGTACTCCCTTTTTTCAAAAGAAAAAGCGTTTAAAAATTTAGTGATAAAAATTTTATTATTTCAACAATTCTGGACAGGAAACACTGAATTCTAAGAATACGGCCATAGATTTTCAGAGTCCTGCTCGGTCATAGGTTTCGTTTTAAAGAAATTCTGCTCTTCTTTCTAACTATCCGATAAATTTTTTTTTTTTTTTTTTTATATATACAAATTACAACTGGCCAGAAGGCCATCCAGCAATTGGACTGTAACGCGAAAATAACTTGTTAGGGGTTAGCATCTAGCGATGGACCCCACTGAAATTTTAGTAACATAAAACTAGGCCAGATCGAACGGTCGACTACGTTTTAACCTTCGAACATCAAGACTATTATCAAGAAGATTGATCGCCAAAACGTTTGTGTGAGACTCCAAGCGGCCTATGTATCGCTTAGCAGCTCGCTTGATCTCGTCTTTCACATATGGGATATTTAAGTCTTGATGTAGAGTGTGGTTAGATACGTACCAGGGCGGTGAGACTATCAGCCTTATAGCCTTGTTCTGGAACCGTTGTATCTTGTTTATGTGTGTATCCTTTGCACAACCCCACAACATTAAACCGTATGTCCAAACGGGCTTTATAATTATTTTGTACACTAAGAATTTATTTTCCAATGATAAACTAGAGTACCTGCCAAGAAGCCAATTTAATTCTTGCAATCTTATATCTAGATGTTTTCTTTTTCGTGTAATATGCTTTTGCCATGTTAATTTGCGGTCCAAATGAATGCCTAAGTATTTTACATCTTTATCCTGGTTGATAACCACCCCATTTATTTCTAACGGCTGATACGTAAAATTTCGCAACGTGAAATCTACTTGCGTACATTTACTTTCGTTTACTCTAATACGCCAACGACTCAGCCAGTTTTCCACTTCCGATAAAGTTTTTTTCAATTTATTCAATTTATTCGCCGATAAATATGTGAAATTATTTAACTAAGTCTGATATTATTAAATGATAAACGCTGACATTAAATTTATTTCGATAATACAAATTATAATTATAATTTTAAATAGATCAAAAATAAAAGCTGTTTGAACATCCGAAGAAGATACATTGTGTCTGTAATGACGTTTTTGGGAATATTTTTAATTTACGCATTAAGAATTAATCTGAGTGTTGCTATTGTAATGATGACGAAAAATTACACTGTGGACCTGATAAACGGAACACACGTACAGGTTAGTACGATTTTACCTTTACTTTTGTGTAAATAATTGTAAAAATTTATCATTTCTACTTTAATTAATTCGAATTAATAAAAAATATAATTAATAAAGAATACTGCATTTAATTTAAATTAATTTATAAATATTTTATTTTTTTTTTTTATTTTTTTTTTTAAATGGTGTATTTAGAGAAAAAAAATATGTGCATAAAGGTGCAGGGAACTAGCGCGCTTAAATCAGGAGTGAGTACGTGTGCGTGTTTAGCTAAAATAACGTATTAATAAACATAGAATCTTGTGTGTGGTAGTTTCCTGCAAAATGTACTTAAACTAAGGTGGTAAAAGGATGAAAAACATAGTCCCTTCACTCACCAAGCGTGTGTGTTGATAGATGAGTGTTTTAAAGTATAACTTAAAATAACTTAAAAATATTATGAGCAATGATTTAATTCTTTTTGGATATTTACAGGAAGTGCATAAGATAGAAAAACAACATGCTACATTTGCGGTTTCACGATTGAATTTGAGTTTAGGGAGTTAATAGTGTATTAGTTTCCGTTTATGAACTTCCTGCGAATCGCAGACTCCATATACAACAGGAGATTTGTAGAATTTTCTCTATTGATGATTAGTGATAGGGAACTATTAATTTTATATTTGGATCTAAGATCCTCAAATCTGGAACAGTAAAAAAGATGTTCAATGTTATCTTCAACACCAGAGGTGCACATGGTGCACCCAGGGCCACCAGAAAGACGGAACCTATGTAAGTAGGAGCCAAACTTTCCATGCCCTGAAAGCACCTGCGCATTGTAAAAATTAATGTTTAAGTTTTTTAATTTTGATCTGTCAAAAACTTTCGGGAAGAACATGTATGTCTTCCTTCCAGTTTGACAACTGTCCCACCTCTGCTGCCATATTGCAAGGAGTGTGCCATTAATATGGTTTTTAAGAATTTTTAGACTTGGGAAAAGACCCAAACTGGAAAGCGAGTCTTTCGTTTTATTTCTTTAACATTTTATTTACAGTATGTACAACCGTTTACTCGAATTATCGTGTGAACAGATAACACTAACGGAAAATAATAAACAATAATAATAATTTAAAATAAACCAACAAATTACTAACCTAAAGTGTTGTTAAATATGTTTGTAATCAAAGTTATTCGAATGCCTATTTTCCATTAAAATTATGATTAAACTAAATTTAAAAGAAATCAGCACTCACAGAATATGTGAAAATTACACGATGATGCTATAAAATTTAGTAATACCAAGATTTTAGAAAAAAATCAAATACCTATCGTGTGCAAATTCTATTAAAGAAACACTTAGATTTCAAAGTACAAAAGATTAGTACTGAAAATGGACATAATTACACCCGTTTTGGAAGACATTTAACAGTCAGTTTTAAAAAAAAGGACAAATTAATATTAATGATGAGCGATCTTTTCCTATTTGGCTGCTTATTTTTCGCATCAATAATAATACAAAGTTTTTCAAAATCTCTACTGCCTACCATTAATACGACATGGACTAATAAAATCACGAGTGTAGGTTAAGAAGCACTTGTAGCTGTGTAAGTAGTTCCAGGCTAAACGAATTCGTTTTTTTCCCTCTAAAAGTGAATAATATAATTTGGTTCAAAGTATCAAATTTACATATGAATTTTTGAATTTGAATTCAATCAAAACAGTCGATTATTCAACTACTTCGATACATTTACTCGGAAAAATAAACTATAGTTACAAGAAACGGATTCTGCGCCTATAGCTGCAGTTAGCTTTAAATCTCTGAAAATGTAATCTCAACTGGTTATTTCCTTTTAAAACATATAATTACACCATTGAAATTAGATTAATTGATGTCTACTGTAGCAGTTTTTTTTTAACCCCCCTTTGGGCATGTCAACAAAGGATCTTTGACCAGAAACGAAACAAGGGAGAAGGATGTTAAATGTAGATTCGGTCAACTATTGATAAGATAAAAGAACTACGGATAGGAACAACGGAGATCGACGGAAACGATAAGATATACGAGGCACAATAAGGAGTAGGGAGTTTGAGTGATAGCAGATTGGAGTACAAAGAAGTGCGTTCGTTCACGAGGGATGGACATTCAAAGAGGATATGGTCAGGATCACAGACGGCTTCGTCGTCAGAGTGAAGAGGGTAACAAGGGGAGAGAGCGAGATGAAAACGAAAACGCGAGGAAGAAAGAAGAGTATGATTCAGACGTAAACGGATAATAGGGACAATAACGGAGCGGCGAAGCGAAGGCAAATCGTAAAACCAAGGCCGCGTGGGAAGGTTAGGTTGGATGGAAAAATAAAAGGAAGATTGATTAGAAAAGGAAGAAACGTAAAAATCTGACCAAAATCTAACATGAAACTTTTTACACAATGGGAGTAGATTAGAAACGGGAATTTTAGAGGAAAAAAAAGCGGGAGGATACAGCAATCTGAGCCAAGGAATCTGCCATTTCGTTACCCACTATCCTCATATGACTGGGGACCCAGAGCATTTCAATGCGGATAACCTGAAGTGA
This sequence comes from Icerya purchasi, assembly GCA_039619475.1. Lineage (NCBI taxonomy): Eukaryota > Metazoa > Arthropoda > Insecta > Hemiptera > Monophlebidae > Icerya > Icerya purchasi. Next base: position 389,017,802 of record CM077116.1, read on the forward strand.
AAAGATAGTGCGAATGAAAGAGCGAATACGGAGGATAAAAAGGTCAGAGGAGTGAGAGGGGAAATGAGAGGAAATAGCTTTAAGAGCACACATGGAGTCGGAGATAATTAAATATTTAGAAGAAGAACGATGTGAGGAAATGTGGATTATGGAACGTAAAATGGCCATTAACTCAGCCGTAAAGATAGTACAAAAAGAAGGGAGACGAAAAGATTCAGAGAAATTAATGCTCAGAATGATGAAAGAAGCTCTAACTCCATTAGGCCCCTTCGAACCATCCGTAAAAATAGCCATATGGGATGGAAAACGGGATTCGATATAACTATGGAATTCCTGTACAACTGTTGGATAGGAAAGGGATTTGGAGGAAAAAGGAAAGTAGAATACATTGGGAGGATTGGAGAGATCTGCAAAATTGAAAGAAAAGTAAGCGGAATTGTTATAAAAAATTGTGTAGGATAAAAAGGAATTCAGCCGCAAAGCAATGTGAGCTAGAATAGGAATTTTCTTGGGAGTAAAACGCCAGTTTTGCAGAATAGAAAGATATGAAGGAATAAGTTTAGAGGATGATAACGGTAAGCGTTTACACAAGAAGCGATATCCTAAATAGGATCTGCGGATGAAAAGAGGAGACGAATTTGACTCAGCGAGAACTGCTGATGAAGGCAGTTTTGAGGTCAAAAAGTAAAAAGTTTAGCTTTAATAAGAGAAGACTGCTTCCGAAGTAATGTTTTCATTCAGCAGTTTGGATTCATTAATAGATTTTCACAAAATAATACAATAATTACTTCAGCTTTTAAAATTCACCCAAAAAATTTTACATCAAAGAATCAGTTTATAACAGATATGAAAGTAGTAAATAAATAAATATAGAATTGCAAATCTCCTTCATGAAGCAGTAAATTGGTGTAGGTTTTTTATACGATTACTCCTTCAATACTCACTGCAAACGTTGAGGAATTGACATTAACCGATTTACTGGAGTATACATGATTTTATCCTTCCATTAAGATAATAACACAAATCGCAATAACGTTTCCTGTTACAACATGTACTATTAACTTTTTCTACACTACGGCGGATAAAAACATGGTTCAGATCAACTACAACTCGAGACCGATGGAATGGTTTCAGTTCAATGAGTGTACATAGATAAACAGGTTCTAAACAACGATATACATGTGTTTGTTCAGAAATCAAGATGCCTGCAATTTCTTTTTAAACAAACTTAAGTACTTACGCGATCACAATTATTATTCTCATCCTGTATTCTCACGTACCCACATATCGAATTCGATACTTATGTATTATAAATTTATGTTATTACAGTCAATAAGTTCGAAGATTGATGTATATATTTCGGAATCTTCAAATTCCTCATTGTTTTCGATTGGAAAGGCTTCCTTCAAGCAATTTATTCCCTTCCTACTCATTCTTTTAAAAGCATTACTCTATCAATTCGTTCTCTTATTTTCAACTTACCATCATTTCATTCTATTCTTATAGACTTTCTATGGATTCCCAGTCACTCTAAAATTTAGGGAAATAACACAACAATTTTCTAGCTCGGTCGGGCGCCCTCAATAGTCCTTCTTCTAGATACTTTCCAGTTTCCGATACCCTTCCTTATTCTCTAATCGCGCTTCACACTATCTTCTCATACAGCTAGCACCCAGTCTTCAGCCTTTGTTTCTTTCCATTCCGCTCAGTCGTCGTTCTGCTATTGTTTCTTTAATCAGATTATTCTCTTCTTCCCGTTTTTCACTTTTGTTTTTTTCTCAACTCCTTCTCCTCTCTGTCCCCTCCACAACACTGATTTTCTTTTTGAATGCGTCATAAACCACGTTTTCTTCGAATGTTTGGCTCTTATTAGATAACGTCCACTTTTGTATTCGAAAATCTTAGCTTTTGGCCTTCTGGCTCCTTACGGTGCTTTCTTTATCCTTTCCTTCCCATCTCCATCAATAATTTTCTTACTTATTTCTTTTATTCTTTCCATTTCCTATCGCCTCAGAATCTAATTTCTTAGTATAATACATTTCAGCGATTAGGTCAAAGCCAAAGGCGAGCTTACAAAAAAAAAAAAAAAAGAATTAACAAAGGTGAAGCTCGGAAAACAAACTTACCCTGACTGATTTCCTTGGCTTCGGAGTAAGAGCAGTTTTGAAAAGTCATGATTTCATATAATTTTACTAGTTCCTTAAATACAGGACAAAAAAATTCTGGAGTAGCAGGATTTTTATCACAACGACGCAATGAAAACTGAAAGGATCGTTTCATTGGGTAACAATTGATGCAAAAAGAAAGAAATAGATAGGTCTGCTACAACATAAATAACTGTAGTGGCTGGTTCGAAGGCAATTTATCGTAGTTTAGGTCTACGAATTACCGATTTAACCATGGTTATCGTTTCACATTGAAGAGTGAAAATTGCAAAATAATATAAAAAATAGAATCGGAAAAGTATTCTTCTTTTCTCTTTTCCATTAAATTTCGAACTAATAGCTCCAATACTGATCGTTGTTCAGCCTCTAAAATTGCACACGCTTTTCCCTTAGCAGTTCATTGTAAACTCCACAAAAAATCACACTTCTTTAACCTCCCCATTTAATGCCGGCTTTATGTTAACATTATTTTGTAAAAATCCTCAAACTCTAGTTAGAAATTACTTTCGCTACAAGAAAAAAAATCAAAAACTGAAACAAAACGAAAAATTAAAACTACGAGCAATGTCAACACAAAAGAATAGTTCACAAAAATCTCATTCGTTATACAAGCATCAAGAAAGCTTTGAGAAAACTTTAACAGGAAATTGCGATCTTTTAGAGAAAAACACAATAGTAAAACGAAAACTATGATCTATCATTGTGAAGCTACATGAGCTATACCAATCGGTATAGCATTTTATAAACAAGCGTTGCAAATACGGACACAACGACATTCGTATATTATTACAACGAATGTAAAAGATCAAAAATAAGAAATATTATCGGAAAACAGCAATAGTATTATCGACTAAACGTAAGAACTTTCATTAATAAAATTGGAAACAATTACTGAATAAAAATTCATCTTTAATTTATACATAATCAAATTTAATGTTTACAGGCATATAACGTTTTATGCAGATAACATTCTGTAATTGCAAAGGCTTTTGCAGCCTTACGAGTACTTTTTCCTTATTATTATTATGCCTAAAATTAATATGACTACACTGAACATTTTCAGGTTTCAGATTTTACTTGGAGTCCAAAAGAAAAGGGTTATATTCTGAGTTCGTTCTTCTATGGCTACCTATTTTCACAAATTCCCAGTGGAATATTCAGCGCTCGTTACGGAGGGATACTGGTTTTAGGCATCGGTGTATTACTTACCTCACTTTTTACAATTGTACTACCGCTACTAGCGCATTTTGGACTATTCGTCATATTAATTATACGAATTCTAACCGGATTATGTGAAGTAAACAAATATAAATTAAATTTCACATTGTAATAGAGAAAAATACAAAACTTAAAAACCTACAATTTTGTTCCAAAAATTATAAAAATTATTGACATATTTCAAAAAGTAATTATTGTATATTTAAAATTTCTGAATAACACTACTTCTATAATATTAAATTAAATCTACATATCAGACTGGCATTACACAGCAAAAATATAGGGTCAAAGCAAGGAGCCTACAATAGTTTAATAACCTAATTCGACTTATACGAAAAATTTTATGCCGATGCGTTAAAAATAATCGAAGGTGTTGATTGTTCCATTATAAATCGAAATATCACCATGAGATACGTTTTACCGGTTGAATTCTCGATGCTGTCAGTGGAACTAACAGCAATAAACTTGTCTTATCAATTTATTTAAAGATCTATGCTTACATAAAATATTTACCTTTCCTAACGCACTTTGCTCCGTTCAGAGCATTAATCTTAACCACACGAAAGCCACCATTCGATAGTCCAGGATATTCACCTGTTAGCAAACCAACGTCTGCAAGAAACCATTGTATTAATATGACTGTAATTCTAATCAAACCATTGTATGCTGGATCCCATCACATTCTATCATAAAGGAAAACGAAGAAGCTGATATCGCCGCCAAAGAAGCAACAAAGATGTTTTCAATACCAGAAATTCCAATCCCAGTACAAGACCAAATACGCAACATTAAAAATTTATTTCACGATGCATGGGACCTACACTGGAAGCGCACTCCAACTACCAATAAACTCCGAAATGTCAAATTGAACACGGCTCTGTGGAAAACAACAGTGCCATAATTCGGCTTAGAATTGAACAAAATACATTAACTCATAATTATATAGTTGAAAAAAAAACGCAAACGACATGCTGCCACTGTAGGCAGGAGTCTTGACAGTCAAACACATATTAAGAAAGTGCATACCCCATCCCAATCACAACATTTCAATACGCATAACACTTTCGGATAATACAGAGGAACTTAAAAAGACTATCCAGTTTCTGAAAACGACAAATACATGGCCGCTCATTTAATTATAATTGTCTCACTGCCTCGATCAAAGTTGTACTATATGACGCCTCAAAAAAAAAAAAATGAACACATCAGAACTGATAATGACAAATTTTAAAGAGTCGGTCAAAATTGATCCTTGTTCTGGAAGGGTGTTAACTGTTTTTTTCGACTGTGAGGGTATCGCGCGTCAAATATGTCCCAAAAACTCGCACTGTTGACGAAGAATATTATCTTACAGTTTTAAAACTGTTACAAAACGCTACGTGATGAAAGCGACCGGAATTTAGGAAAAATGGTGAATGGATGCTCTATTGCGACAAAGCACTGATTCACTCGTCGCAACTTGTTCAAGATTATTTGACTAAATACGGCATTGTACAGGTTAGGCAGACACCCCCTACAGTCCATATACGGCTTCGTGCAACTTCTGGCTCTTCTCTAAGCTGAAAATTTGGTTGAAAGGAAAAAGATTGGAAGATGTAAAGAAGATAAGACAAAATGCGACGAGTGAACTGATGGTTCTTATGAAAAATGCGCCCTAGGAATGCTTCCAAACACGAAAGAAATGCCAATAGCGGGTTTTAGATTCTCAAGAGGTGTACTTTAAAGGCGCTTACCCGAAAGCCGTGACGTTTTGTTTTTTTTTCTTCTTTCTTTGGGCGCGTTAACGCAGGACACTTATCTAACACAAAGGACTAACAAATAATGAAACGTAGGGACTTGAAAGTTATATCAGGAAGCGATTAGAAACAGAAGAAATGAAGGTAGCCAATACAGGAACAACAGAAAGAGAAGGAAGAGCAAGAATGTAGTGGGCACAGTAAGAGGTCAGGAGGCCAAGGCCAAGCAAATTAGAATAAAGGACTGCGCGTTCTGAGGAGATAGATGAGCATTCAAATAGGAGGTGATTTGCATCACAGGTCAAATTTAAGTTAGGAGGATGGAAGAGACGCAAGGGAGACTGAACAATATTAAAACGAAAGAGGAAAGCAGGAAGCAGACTGTGATTAAAGCGGAAGCGAATTATGGAAGAAATAACAGAACGGCTGATGCAGGGAAAATTATTAAACCAGGAAGAAGTGGGTGGAAAGGGTTGTATAGCAAGGTAAAAGGAGTTAGGATTGGAGAAAAGAGACGGATAAACATCAGACCAAAAGTCATGGTGAAAACGATAAGAGAGTGGACAGAGATATTGGGAGGGGAATCTGTCTATGAAACGGCCATTTACTGCAGCTAGACCTGCCAATGAATCGGCAAGATCGTTACCAACGATTCCGCAGTGGCCCGGAATCCAGAACAGGTCAATTAGGATAGAACGGGATGTTAATAAATTATAAATTAAGGAACGAATGTAAAGAATAATAGGATCTGACGATGGTTTAGGGAAGGGAGATGAGATGGCTAATAAAATGCTTTTCGAATCAGAGCATATGACGAATTTTGATAAATTGGATGTTGAGGATATAAAAAGGATAGCACGTAAAATAGCCGTGGATTCGGCTAAAAAGATAGAAGAAAAGAAAGGAAGTTTTGAAAAGACACAGAATAGTTGATATCAGGAAGAATAAAAGCAGCTCCGACACCTGAAGCAGATTTTGAGCCATCCGTAAAAACCATGCTGTGAGCTGGAAAAAGTGAATGTAGAGTTTGGTTAAGACGAGTTATATTTATTTGTTTATGTGTATAATATAATTTTATAACAAATAGGTACATTTATAAGGTGACAGAAATCGGTTATTATGCTTAACGAGTGTTCCAGAAATATTTGTTTGAAAAAAAAGTAAATAAAAAAAAATAGAACTTAGCGAAAGATATTCTAAAACTCTAGACAATTGATACTATACATTCCCACTTTCTTTACATGAAATTATTCAGGTTTTTGGGGGGGGTTTTCTTGATTTTGCGAGATCTAATTAAAAATCAATTAAACCATCTAGTAATATATTTAATTATACTGTTAAATATTATAAATAAATTATTGCAAGAGACGGGTGGCTTAAACGATTGAACTACTAGAACAGCATCTTGAACCAGAGATCCAATATAAGTAAAAATTATTAAAAATAAATAAAGAGTGGTGCGGAAAATAAGCTACCGCGTACACATTGCGCAGGAATTAGTGTAAACACACTAAACTATTACAATCAGTTCTAAGACAATCTTGAATTCATGTTAAATGTAATCACTATGTGTATTAATGAAAGCAAGTTCGTTACTTTTCTGGATAAGTTTCGAAACTATATCTTAAACACATATTCATTAGACCCATATAAATCCAATGTGTATAGTTTTGACAGATTGGTACACACGTTTACATAAATTCGTACACAAATATTGAGATAAAAAATATGTGTAAATAAAATGAAGCATTGAAGTAATAGAAAAATAAAAAATAAAATGATTTTTTTTTTTTTTTTTTTTATATATATATCTTGCTATTTTACACCTAGTCTTATCAACTATTTGGTAATCTATGGAATAAGTTAAAATGACATGAATAAGCAACCCAACCAGTGAAGGGTGCTAAAATTAACTTATATATGTGTATACAAAATGCATACACACATATTTTTGCATTCTCATGGACACATACATACCATCCCACACGCACATACACCCACACACATCAGCACACGCACATACACCCTCACACATCAGCACACGCACATACACCCTCACACATTAGCACACACACATATTATTTATACTTTTTTAATTTATAAGAGATCTTGAGGTCGTTTCCTATTCAGCCTACGTCCCTCGCTTGGATTACTCAGCAGTTCTTTTGCTGTACTATTAGGATGTTCTTTCAATCTGGCAGCATATCGTCGGGCAGTAGTTTCTATTTCATTTTTTACAAATTGAACTCCAAGATCTTCATGGATCGTGATGTTGGTTATGTACCATGGAGCAGAGATGATCGTGCGTAGTATCTTATTCTGCACTCTTTGCATAATTGAAATGTTGCTGTTTCTGGCACAGCCCCATAACTGGCAGCCGTATTGCCAGACAGGTTTGAGAATTTGCTTATAAAGAAGCAACTTGTTTTCAAGAGATACTATTGATCTCTTACCCAACAGCCAGTACAGTTGCCGCAGCTTGATGTTCAACTCATTTCGCTTTGTTGTAATGTGCTTCCTCCAAGTCAAGCGTTTGTCGAGGTGAATACCAAGATACTTTACATCTTCTTTCTGAGGGATCTCCACACCATTCATCATTATATTTCCGGATGAATCGAGTCTTCGGTTAGTGAAAACTACTCGAGATGATTTACCTTCATTAATCTTTATCTTCCATAATTTGCACCAAGATGTTACTTTATTGACTGTTGTCTGCAGGTTTTTACGCGCAACTTTTGGACATTTATTTGAACACAAGATCGCTGTGTCATCAGCGAAAGTTGCTATATCAACGTGCGATGTAATATGAATATCCGCTGTGTAGATAAGGTAGAGAAGCGGTCCAAGCGCCCTCCCCTGAGGAACTCCTGCTCGAACCGGATATATACTTGATTCGTCATCACCATATTTAATGTAGAAATATCTTTCGTTTAAATACGACCGGAATAATTCAGCTAGTTGATAGGGAAAATGACGTCGAAGTTTTTGCAATAGACCATTGTGCCAAACTCGATCGAACGCTTGGCTTACATCTAAAAATACGGTATTGCAAACCATTTTTCCATCCAGGGATTTTTCAATTTGATGAACAATCCGATGCACCTGCTCTATTGTACTATGTTTTGCTCGGAAGCCAAACTGGTGTTCAGGTATTATCTCTTTGCATTCAACTATTGGCATTATTCTTTTTAACAGTAATTTTTCGTATATAATTTAGAAAGTATCGGCAAAATTGAAATTGGTCGATACGATGATGGTTCCGTTGGAGGTTTTTGTGGTTTTTGAACTACAACAATTTACGACAATTTTAGTTGTATTGGAAAATATGTTAATCGTAGCATTGCATTAAATATGTACGTTAGTAACACCAATCCTTTTTTTGGCAATTCCTTTAAAACTTTTGCTGTTATTAAATCATAACCTGGTGCTTTGTTAGGATTCATTGTCCGTATTATACTGTTAATTTCACCTGGTGAGGTAATTTCATAGGTTTTGAGACATTTTGACAACAGGAATCAGAAATTAACGATATATCAACAGGATGTGACTTAAATATATTGGAAAAATATTCGCCGAACAGTTCCGCTTTTTCAACATCAGCACGAGCCCAGCTACGGTCCGGTTTTCTTATAGGGCAAACAGATGGTTTTGGTCCTTTAAGGTTCCGGGCAGTTTTTCACAAAGAGAAATTATATTGCGCTAGAAGTGATATAAATTGATCAGTTGCTTATTGAGTGATTTATTCTTTAAATCCTGCAACAAACGTTTAACGAGTTTCGTCTGTTTGTTCAATGCAGTTTTATGCGCAGGGTTTCTGAATATTTGCCACTGCTTCCTCAATTTTCTACGTAGATTTACCTCTGCTTTGATGTGTTGGGGATAATAAAGCACCGGTTGACATTTGTTAATTATTGTTGTAGCCTTCCAAGCCGACTGTTGAGTGACCTTAATGAAGTAATCCACTGCATTATCGATATCATCGGTAGTCTTAAGTGGTATTCTTAAATTGATATCATTTCCGAGATATTCTCTAAATAGTTCCCAGTTTGTAGATCTGTTGTATAATTTTGGTTTGGACACTTTTTTTACTATCTGGTCACTAATAGACAGTATAACCGACAAGTGATCTGATAGTAACTCATTATCTGCTCTAACATCAGTGAATATTGTTGGAATACCTTTAATAATAAAAAAGTCCAGTAAATCTGGAACTTTATTCGGATCTGTAGGCCAATAAGTTGGCACTCCAGGAGAACAAACATCACTATGCGTTTCGTCGATGGCTGATTTGAGTTCTTTACCTCTTGGAACGGAAAGTCTTGAACCAAAGTAAATGTTTTTTGCGTTATAATCACCGCCTATGATATACCTATCGCCCAGAGTTTTTAGAAAATGTATAAACATTTCTTTCCTTATATTATGGCGAGGTGGGCAGTAGACTGCTGAGACAGTAGTCTTTTTGTTTGACTTCAGTTCAATTACAACGCTGGTTGCCTGTAAGTGATGTGATTCATATTTCCCTAGTACATAATGTTTTATGTTACTCTTTATTATCACACCAGTGCCCCCATGCGCTGTGCCATCAGGATGATTTGTAAAGTATGAGTTGTAACCGGAGAAAGTAGTATATCTTGTATTTGCTAAATGAGTTTCAGAAATTAAAAGTATGTCAATATTTCCCTGAATTAAATATAATTGCATCTCAGCGATATGGTTTAGAATGCCATTGGCATTCCAGGTTACAATTTTAAAATTTTTCATTTTTTATTTATTAAAGCAGTCATAATTGTTTGTATAACGCTTTTTAGCAGCTGGTTTTGCTGTTCCATCATGTTTGAGAAAAGAATTTTTATTTCATTTAGAAATGTATTTAACATGGCTGATATATCATTGTTAGGAGGCATGTTTTTGGAGTTAATATTAGGAGTCGTATTTCTTTGTTGTTCTAGACCCTGGTGTACAATTTGTGCGTAAGTAACTGTGTTTGATGGTTGTTGATTTATAGTTTCATGCCTCACTGTTTGGGGCACTCTATTGGGAATATTTATCGAGTTTATATTGTCTTTGTTTTTATTTTTAGGTCTCTCGTTTTGTCTTATCAATAAAAGTTTTTGATAAATATCGCATCCTTTATAATTGGATGGATGACTACTATGACAATTTGCGCATTTAGGACCTTGATCTTGCTTTTTATTACAGTTATCTGAGGAGTGATTTTCACCACACCTGACACAGATATATTCTCTGTTGCAATAAGCCTTGGTGTGTCCATATCTCTGGCATCTAAAACACTGAGGTATAGTATTCTTCTTACGTGGGGTTTCAATTTTAATTTTCATATTAAGCAGTGATTGTAATTTGTAAATTTCTGTATTATTTTCCTGTGGTTGTAGGTCAACGAAGAACAACGGCAAAGGTGTTTTACTCACTCGATGTCTGATGTTAGTTATGTGTCTAACTGTATGTCCATATTCCGAGAGGGCTGCTTTGATGTCCTCTGTCTCTGTAGAATGATGTAGGTGTCTTATTACTACCCGAAAACTTCTTTCTGATTTTATTCGATAGGTATGATGTTCAATTTTTTTGTTGCGTAAATACTTAACTAAAGAACGATAATTTTCTATATTGTTTGTTTTAACTTCAACTCGCTTGTCAGTTAAAGATCTACACCGAACATCATTTATCGGAATAACGCGTGAGATATCAGTTAACATCTTAGTATAATCTTTTACACGATAAATTGTTATAGCGGGAGGCCTAGTTTCTTTTTGCACAATAACATCTTCGTCTTCATCATCATTGTCTGTAGCTAAGACAGCGAATCTGTTTGTATTTTGTTTTAGTATTTTATTTTCTATCAACTCTGAAGAAACACTTCTCAAGTAATTTCTTTGTCGTTTTCGACTGCTTACTTCCTGCCAATCGTGATTCGTATTTGTTAGTCTTTTAACAGATTCGGTTTGCATTGCGTCTTCTTGCAAATGATAAATGATTTCGGATGAAATAATTGTAAGTTGAAATCAGTGATTGGTAGAAAAAGCGACACTTCTTTACATCCTCATGAGATTCAAAATCTACAGAAAATAAGATAGAATCTGCCAACAGATCTTTTTATATTTAATATAACAGTGCAAAACATACGCAATTACGCCGGTTTCTTTGTTAAACTGATGGAATGTGCGAATTTGATAATTAACTTTTCTCCGTAAATTTAAGTGGAACAATATTTCTCACAATTTCTATTTTATACTTCGAAGATCATTTCAGTCTGCGGAGAACCATTCATCTTAGACATGTTGATATATAGTAGTTTATTACATACTGCTTGATTTACCAACAATTATAAAAGCGACTTTAATGTAATCGAGGAAATTAAATTTTGTATAATTCTAAAAAACTCCTGTAAAGCCGTCCCCTGAAGTACAGTTTTATCACTAGATTAATTGATACAATATTTCCGGCCTTTCATATTAATACCTTCGAATTTCGATGACGTAAAATTATTGTCATTTACATTGTAAGCTAATTGCCGAGTTGCAGTGCTACTCTATGTTTAACGACTAATCATTGACGAGTATTTATACAAATCCAGTACAGTGCGTGTATTTAGTAAAAAATTCACTAAGCCAAAGTATAAAGCTTCCTGTTTCAGTCGAATGATTTATTATTTAAAATATCTAGAAAATTGGAATGTTTATAATATTTCATTTGCAGTTAATACTGTAAGTTCATCCTGACCCTTTTTCTTCTTTTTTGAATTGACACAATTAGTCTTTGTATCTGATACCAGTTAGTAATAATTTTTTTTTTTATAATTAGATGTTTTTCATGCTTTTAGTTCAAATTGTGTAATTTTTTTAGAATCTCTCATGCCAATGTATCATAAAAAATATCTGTTTCTGCAAATTCTGCATTTAAAAGCGTCCAGGTTAACAACTGATTCAGCTTCTAGCTAAATGAAAATAACGACTACACTCATATATTTCAAACTGCTTTCTGTTGTTTTAAATATATTTGTTACTGCTCTGTTAATAGTATTTATAATTTAATAAAATCACGATTTTTCATTTTAGGGTGGTGCGTTTCCCTGTATACAAGCTATATGCTCAAGATGGACCCCAGCAAGTGAACGTGCAAGAATGGTAGGAATAACATGCTTAGGAGGACACTGCGCAATTACATTGTGCATGTTTTTTTATGGAGCAATGGCTGAATATTTTGGGTGGAAATCACTATTTTATATTCCTGGTATGTATCTATATGAATAAATAATATTGTAGAAATTTTATATTGGTCATATAAATTGGTTATTTCCTTTTTTATTTCTTGCTGCTCCTACTACCAGTGAGGTAGAACTGCAGTGTTAAATGGAAGCTTATTTGTATCGATTTTCATGAATATACATTAGAACGAGGCATATCGTTACAAAACGACTAAACTGAAAGTAAGCTGTTTCAACAGAAAATCCACAAACAGCAAACATAAAAAGGTTTCGTAATTAATAGTCATGTTTTACCTATGACTGCATTCTCTTTTACTGATGTAATTGCATTACTGCTGGTTATCTTCGAAAGTTCACTTCATGTGTGTGGTTTACTTGCTGATCACGTCTCTTTCTTTTCAAATATTGTATACAGATTATATGCTTTACTTTTAAATGTGATTACAGTTACATGTATATGTTCGATTTTTTACACGCTGGTGATCGCCGTTATGATCGCGACTATGATCCTATTTATATATTCCTAACTTTATGGATTTACTGGTGAAATATATCCGTTATATTAAAAAGAATAATTAAAAAAAGAGTAAAAGAAAAAGACTCAGATACAAATTTTAGTACAATAGTCGACGAAATCAACTCTGCTAATATTATCAGCAATGCCGATAATAACAACGTTACATCCACTGCTACAATTGTCATACAAACAAGTAAGTCCATTCCATTAAATAATACACCGACCGATAATATATCGCCCTCTTCCGATTCTCAATGTGATCAAACCAGCCGGCACAGTTACCTCAATTAACCGATAACTGTAACCAGGCCCGTGGCCAGAATTTGGGGGGGGGGGGTCAAAAATTTTCTTCGCATATTTATTTTATAAATAACAATACATTTTTCACTAATATTTTTTTTTTTTTTTTTTTTGGGCGCGCCAGTGGCATTGACCCAACAATAAGAAAACTAAGCTAAGAAATTAAATAACTAAGCGGTCCGAAATGGACGCAACAAAGGACAGCAGTGCGGACACCACAGAAGATGAAGGAAAGGAGAGGATAAAGGAAGAGTTATAGGGAGTAGGGAGACTTAATGACAGGAGCTGACTGTATAAGAGGGAGCGTTCGTTACAAAGAGCAGGACACTCAAAGAAAATGTGATTAGCATCGCATGTACGAGGAGGATCACAATCGTGGAGAGAACAATCAGGAGAAGGCGATAGAGCAAATTGAAAGCGAGAGGAAGGGAGGAGAGAATGATTGATCCGGAGACGAATTAGGGAGACAATAGAATTTCCTTCATTTTGATTTATATATTAATAATTTAAATAAACGAATTACTGTATAAACACATTAATAAAAATGACATATGTTATTAATTATACTCATAACAAAAAATTTTGCATGAAATATTAATGAAGTACCTAGACTATTTCAGTTCTCATGGTGGGGGGGTTTAACCCCTAAAACCCACCCCGTGGACACGGCCTTGACTGTAACAATAGTATTTGTTTCGCCGATAAGTTAACATCAACAAAGAAAATGGCTTCTTTAACAACTTTTACTCATGTCTCATACTCCTTATGTTCTTCTTTACACTCTTCGAGGCTACTTAATAAGCATCGAGCAAGCTATAGGAGAAAACGTTCCACAAATCGAAGCGGTCTCTCACATCAGCCGAGACCGAATAATAATTATCCTTAAGAGTAAATGGATGTATTGCAACCTTAGTACATAACTCCATTCCCATAAGGTCAGTAAGTATAAACTCATCAATACAAATAATAACCATTTCTATCAATGCACCCTTCCTATCCCGCATTCCAGTGACTATATGTAACTTCTATGTCCTTAAGATTCAAGTGAATTTCGATTACTGATATCTTAATCGAAACCTCCAATAATCCTGTTAAGTGACTGTAATGCACATTCTCCTTTATGGAGTGCACCATTCACAAACTGGCATGGTGTAATGTATCTTAAATAATAACTTAATTTTATTATGCCACAAAAACACACATACACACTTCAGTTTTACTTATAACTTCTAAATGGATATGGTGCTTGTTTCACCTCCTATTTGACTAACAATAAAATCAGTTGTACTAAAACATCTGTGTACTAGTAACTATTTTCCTGTCATAATACAGGCTGTAGAACCCTGAATAGATAGCTCTACCCTGATAACATCACAGTTTAGCAAAGTGGATTCGGGAAGTTATAAAACTAAAGTGATACTCCCTCCCAAATCTGTCGCCATCTTTAACAGAATACATCAAGACTTTCATCAATGCTGTCATGAATGTCACTAATGTTGCAATACCTAAGAACGCACCATAGTACCATGGCGATACAAAGACATTGCTATTACTATATTTCAAAGAAAATGTGTGCTCAGAAGAAACAAATTTCAGGATTACTATCGTGTTCAAAAGGTGCCATACACCTGCAAAGAATCTGGCTAAAACTAAAAAGTAAGAATTCTGGTAGTCCTTTGTTACATTCATTGTTCCATCCACTTTTAACTGTGTAACATAGTCCAAAGTAAAATCATTTATCGGATATAATTCTGGGCAAATATTTATTTCTTTACTTAGAGATCCAGATGATATGGCTAGTATGTTTACAAATTGTTACTACAACAAATCCGTTTCTCCACAGGTTCTCCTCCTTTCAATGCACAAAAATCAGTGCAAGAGTTCCTAAAAATATCTTGTTCATTAGATAGCTCAGCACCACACAAGAATGATTTTTCCATTTCCATGCTAAACTATCCACTAGAATATCATACACCAAACAATACACTTAGTACTGATTAAACCCATCCTTATATGTTGAAATATTTCCCTTCATCTGAAAAATTATTCCTATTATCAATGTACAATCAAATTTGAGCATCTCGATCAATACCAGAATCTTAGAAGTCAGCAATTATTGTTCCCATATTGAAACTGAAAAAAGATCCCTATTTTCCAAAAAAGTTACAGACTAATATCCTTATTAAGTGTTTTAGCAAAAATACTAAAAAAGATGGTAAATACACCTTAGTAGGAGGATATGATTCCTTTCAAAACAGTGGACTGGGTAATGTCAGAGGGGGAGGGGAACGTTACCGAGGATCTTACCACCAAGCCATTATATGCCGTCACCCATGTCCTTGCTATTATTTTGCCAAAATGAACTTTGAACCCTCATCCAGCTGTTCATTTGTGTCCCAGCTACCTTCTGCTACCACCTAGAACTCGCAGACACCCTCAGCTACCCCCTGCACACAGCCAGCCTGACCATGCTATAAAAACTGCCAAACATAAAGATACTAATACATATCATCACATACACCAACACAACCATTGTTCAATTATACATTAGTGGTAGAGCTAAGGTAATCGTCTGCTACTCAGCCTTTTCTCTCTATTTTATTTTCCACGACAGCTCCTTCACCTCCACTAAGTGTATCTCCAACTTGACGATCACTGCAGCTGTAGAACGTTTCAGGTCTTCCACAGTGGCCTCCAATTGACTATGAGGTTTACTGTCTGAATTGGTCACAGCTTTGAGCGTCTGTTCTAACACATCGAGCCAGGCTTTGTCTTCAGTCGTCCGCTACTGGAGGTCACACTTGATGTCTGCAAACATGGCTGTCGCGCTGACGTTTGGTAAGAGCATGTGTTGGATCGATTGTGTCCAAGACATTTATTAGACATTTTTCTAGCACATTCACAGAGCTATCCTATACAGTAAGCAGGGGCGGATTTTTTAGCATAAATTAAGTTTTTCTATTATAACAAATTTTTCAAGGCTTTAGTTCTTTTGGGGCATGCCCCCCCCCCCCAGATTTGCTACTGACAGTAAAGATATCTTTAAGAGCCTCTATAACCATTCCTTTTAGGCTGGCAGGAATGAGCGTCTCCCACCATTATTTGGCAATTACCACTTTGTCATCCACTATCTCAGCATCAATCACCACTGTGCCGATATGTAGCAAACATTTTCCTTGGAAATCATAATTACCATCAGAATCCAAATCAAATGCCAAGGGACCAGTCAGTTTCACAAGGCCTCATGTGACCTTTCCTTTTTGCCAAATATGTTTCACTTTATATGTAAGGGCATTGCATGCACACACGCGTACATATCCTAAATATTTGTGATTTTATTTTTGTCTACCCAAGGATTGTTAAAAACAAGGAATCCGAGTCATTTGAGAGAGACTTGTATCCTTTATTGCAAATAATGTGTTCTACTAAGTAGATATCTAGATACATGGTCTTTTGCAGTTCCTCTTTGTAAAATGCGCCCATAATGGGTTTTCTACTATGATCTTTTAACCTATATGTTGTCAGCTAAGTGCTACACACACTATTTATCGTAAATAATTTGCCAATCCAATTGGTGGTATAGCCCTTTTGGAAAGCTGTTGGTATCCAAATACAGCAATTGTAAAGTATTTACATTATAAGTGGGGAGCATTACATTATAATAAAAATTGTACATTGTCACCTTACTAATGTCAAGTATGCTCATCCCAATATATAGTAGTATATCAAAGAATAATTTTGTAGAAGCACACTGAACAAGACAAAGAAATGAATCTTTTAGAAAGATAGTCTGGTCTTGAAACAAGGGTTTGCCAATGAGTTTGGTAAATTTTCTTTTATCACAGACAACCTGTGTATTTTGTCATAATCTAATATTTTCCATTGTTTTTCTAAAAATTGAATTAGTATCAATTTAAAAATGTTTTTATGAAACTTATTAGTAGTCTATTGATGTAGATGGGTATCTATGTCGGGTTTCAGCAAGGGAGATTGCTTAAAACTGACAATGTGATGTATATTTTTTAACACTAATCCCTGGCTAAGAGCTAATTGTAAATAACTTAGATGAATAATATAATTCCATTTGTCCTCTAGTATTACAACAAGTTTTTTCACCTTCCCTTTCTACAACACACACTTGGTCTGAGGACAGAAAGGAAGAGCATCATGTTCCTCATGTAGCATTGGAGGATACACTAAATCAACTTCTAAAACATACTCTAATTCCCTGTCTACATTTAGACTACTTACATCTAATTGTGATATCTCCTTGACTATTAGCTAATGGAAACCCCTGTAGGGTAGCAACCTCAACATTGCATGTTGATAAAGGTTATTAGCATCTAAGTACATGATATAATTATTACTCGACAATGAGGAGGATAATGGGGAAGGCGCTATGCCAGTAGATTAAATGGAGGAGACTAGGGGATTCCTCACTTCACAATGTCGCTGTACTGCCTGTGTCAGACTGCCCTAAATCCTAGCGTTGATAAAGAGAAGTATCTCATAATTAGTGAGAAGCTCCAAATCCACGCCAGTGTACTGAAGCATTGCCTGAAAGCTGAAACTCAGTGCAGTATACACCCAGATAGGATCAATCTTATAGGTATTCAGACAACCATGCCTGAAATTTTCAAACTTGTCAACTCGCAAGAGGACTTCTGTACAGAGATACTCATTACTGTACTGGCCAAGGGTATATACTGTGAGCGCCTCCCACAATCGCTGGGGGTGTCCCTATATAGCTTCAGAAATGGTTGCCTTAGTAAGCATGCTGTAAAATGTGGAGCAAGGCAATGGGACAGTCTCCTCCAGGAATTTGGAGCTTGTACCATATTTGTAGGGAAAATAACATTTTTTATAGAAAAGGGGGAAGAAGGAAAGATCGCATATATGCCAAAGGGTATGATAGAATGCATCATCTAGTAGGTATGGTGCTAGCCTATCCAGACTGCCAGCCATAATCAGAAAAGAGTCATTAAACCTCAAATGCATTTTCCTTGGTATAATCTTCTTACCAGCTGAAGCCCTTGTACCTTTCTTCAGTAATGGCTAACACCCTGCATAATGATATGTGAGTCATAGCCCACCAGATTATGGATAAATACAGGAATAAAATGAGGCAACTGAAAGAGGATATTACATGAATTATGTGTGGGCCCCCTATACCTACCTGTGATGTAGTCATAGTCCATGACATGCTTATTTACTGGGACAGGTCTCTCAGAAATATGACAGATAGTAGCAACATTGAACGCCACCGCCTCTGCTCGACCTATCTGGACTGGTTTAATGGATTCCTAGATGGCCAGAATCACTTTGGAATCCTCCACTAACCACTCACAAAACTTTTTGCCAGCATCTCCAGTATCTTTTCCTTGATAAAGTTGTAGCATCGCATGCACTCTGGGTCATGTGATACCATCAGGTAGCAATAACTTATTGGAACATAGCAATGAACTTTTATTGTACTGCTACCACATCTCTACTCTTACTGAACGTGGCCCTCGAATCCATCTGAGCCTTTGTCTGCAGCCCCTGCATTGTTGGAGGCACCGTCCTCGACCATGCTGCTGCTATCATTCCGATTGAGAGGCTGAAGATAGCACTCGAAATCCATGAATATAACAAAGGGCACTTCTTGTTGATATTTGAACTTGTCAAACTTCAAGATATTCTTTCCCGCCTGAGGGATCTCTGCAACAACAGGTGTGTGTACCACATAATTGATTATACTGCTCCATCTTCTTTCATCCAGTACATACCATAAACAATGATGGCAAACATGTACATGATGATGGTGCAATGTTACTTGTGAATGTAACAGCCGCTCCAGGGTTTTGAGAAAACAGAAATACCTTGCCTTGCCATTCTTTAACAATAAGAGGTCTGTATGATCCATCAGCTCCCCTTTGCACACGCAAAGGAGGTATACTATATCCCCCTCATCCAGCATGTATACATTGACTGACGTCCTCAGTTATTCTACTCAAACATAGCTATATTGTCCATGGAGGCTGGAAATGATATGTTTGTCCCATCATATTTGTTCTGTAGCTTCAGATCAACCCAATATTGTAGAACTCACTGTGGATCCTTCCACATAAATTTTGTGAGCAAAGTGTACTTGAGACGACACTCGTCCATGTTCTATAAAATTACAATGGAGGACCGGGTAGTAATCATCACCCAATTTGAGCCCTCCACCATTTCAAACTTGTCAGCATTCTCTTTAATTTGCATTGAGGCTTCTTGGAACCATTCCCCCAAATTGTCAGCAGCACAGAACAATGAGCTCTTTCATGAGAAATAGGCAGGTGTTGTTTATTTTGTTCCATCCACCTAGGAGACATGCTTGTATCAACACATGAGTGTTAGATTTCATTTCAGTCCTTGTCCCACATTCTGGCATATCAATTTGATCACAGCACTAGATACATTCTTTAGAAAATTGTCCACACTCAATTCTGTTCAATCACAGTTGGCCATATAGTATGTCTGTATTTCCTAGTTATAGGAATTATTTCAAATTTTCTGCTATCAGCCATAGTATTGAACACAAACACTATGTCAAACAGGTAATGATACTTGCATTACACTGATGCTTGTTACTATTGCATAGGAGTATTTATACTGACTCGGGTCTATAATTCTTGCTATATCCGTCTCTGGCTCCACCCACAGCTCTTTTATACTACTTCATTGCTATATAAGGGAAAGAAATTTTAAGGGAATGACATAGAGAAATAGCCTGGGGGAAGGTGTCTGCATGATTCATTTTGCTTCCCCCCACATACCGCACTTAGTTACTGGAAAGGCTGCTTATAACCTAATTGCCAGAGGATGTACGCATGGATCAAGGCCAAAGAGTAGCTAGGTCTAGAATATGCCCCACTCTTGCACACCAATATACACCCTCTCACACACATCCTCATCACAGCAAACAATGGGGTATCTATGCATGTCAAACTGTTCAATTGCCTCCTCTTCTGTAGGTAGGAATGTGGGAAAAAACTCTATCTTTAATAAATCAAACAACCCCTCCCCCCTGTGTTTGGGGAGGTAAGGTTCACAAATTGGAATGTAGGGAAGTCTAGGTCGTCGCCAGAGTTGGAATCACCAATCACTACATCAGCTATGTAAGCCAGCCGTCCTCTACCCCTTTGTCAACTGTGTGAATAGGTATAGAGGACTCGGAGGGGTTGGAAAAGTCGTGAAGAGGTGATTGGTAATTTCTATCTCTGGACGCTATTGAAATACTGAAAAGAAATCAAAAAAAGGGGGGAAATGTACTATTACTAGGAAGAAAAAACATCTTTATTGATAGATTACTACAAAAATATATGTAACCTACTTTTGATAACATGGGAGAGGTGTACAATTCGACATTATTAAACTTTTGCATAAATCAGTAACTTATGTACCTTTAAACTGCTCGACAATCAAAAAAATATAAGTGAGATTACTTATATAGTAAGAATTATTTAAGTTTTAAGACTACTGGAGGATTAGTAAAAATATATTTGTAACCTGGAAGAAGTGTACAATTCAACATTATTAAACCTATTGCATAAATTGATCAATATAAGTGAGTTAACTTACATGGTAAGCATTATTTATTTTTTAAGACTGCTGGAAGATTTGTAAAATTCTAACATGAAAAGTCTACTTTCCTGAACATGTATGTATTGTTTTTGATTTTTTTCCCCTTCTCCACAGTACACTGACATATTTTTTTTTAAAACTGATATATGATCGGAAAAATATGGGCACGATTATTGAAAGGGGTGCAAAGTACGCCTTTGCTGGATGCCTTAGTTTTAACATACGCTGAAAGTTTAATATAATTGACAAACTGAAATAGTGTACATAATTTCGTCGTTATTGGACTCATTGAATAGGCACTTTAATAACTTTTTAAAACTATGAAACTCGGACAATTTTCTAGACTTGAAAGGAGTTCGCCTTTTGAAAAATAAATACATACATGGAGGTGTAGTATAAAATGCTAAAAAATATCTCCTTCTTTAATGACCAGATAGTTCGTCTTTTTTTACTTTTTAAATGACATATGCGTTGGTTATTATATTGCAAAAATATATACATCGAGAGGCTGCCATAAATTTTGGAAAAATCTATAGCTCGCCCTGTGTTTATTTATTTCCTTCCTGAAATAAATATGTTTTTTTGTTGTTGTTTTTTCGGGCTCATCAACCAGGGACCTTTACTCAGAATCAATTAGAATAGGAAGGAGTCAATTATATCTTGATACGGTCAGATATTGTTAGGAGAAAGGAACAAATAATAATAACAATCTGTGGAGAGGGAAAAGATAGGACATAAGAGGCGCAATATGGAGTAGGAAGACCAAGTCACAGCAAATTGAAATAGAAAGCAGAGCACTCAGCAAAAAGAGATGAACACTCAAAGAACAGATGGTCCGCATCGCAAACATGCTCTTCGTTTGAGTGGAGAGGACAATATAGAGAGGCAACCAATGAAAAACGAAACCGGAGGAAGATAATAAAGTATGGCTTAAGAGCGCAGACAAATAACAGAGACAAAAACAGAACGGCGAAATGAAGGAAACAAAGAGAACCATGGATTGACAGGAAGACTAGATTGAACAGACAAATAAAAAGAACAATTGTCAGAGAAAGAGGAAACATACATATCCGACCAAAACCTAAGATGAAAACATTTACACAGTGGAAGGAGATTGAACGATGGGAATTATTTAAAGAAGAAGTGAGAAGACGCAGCAACCCAAGCCAAGGAGTCTACTGCTTTATTATTGAAGTTGCTTGAATGACTAGGAACCCACAGAAAATCATGATCACGGTCATCGCCAGCATAAGGTTAGTAATATGTATAACAAATGGGGGAATTTAAAATTTACAGCGAAATATTTATTTATTTACTTATTAATTGTTATATTTTTATTCGTGACGGTATGAAAAAAAAAATACAAAAAATGCGAGAGTTTAAACTGATACGAACGATGCGTTAAAACATTATCAATATGTGGTTTGTGCGAAGGGGGCGCTGAACTGTTTATAAACGACGACTGACAACATTTTCTTCGTTTATTATTATTATTAGCTTCGTTTATATTAATATAGGTTAGTACACTGACATATATTAGATAAAGCATAATTAACACCAGTGAAAAATGAAAGAGAGATAAAAATTCCAAGATGGCCGCGGTCGACGCATCAGACATTGATTTTCCTTATCAGCAAATAATGTGTGTAAACAGCTCGTCACCGTTATTTGACGATTAATTTTTTCAAGGTTCCACTATATATGTTTTCGTTTATTGCAAAAATAAAAATGGCAAATATATTTTAAAAAATACAACTGCAAAATTAAAAGTGGTCTAAATACTCATAAAAATATTGTAGAATAAATATTAAGTAGTGTATAAATGGGCGTTCGGGAGACTCTGACGTCACAAACCCCAATTTGTGTCCAGCTGCTCAAAACTCACCCCAATTTGTGTCCAGCTGCTGAAATTTCACCCCAATTTGTATCCATATGGTCAAAATTCACCCAAGTTTCCCCAAAATTTCTTCAAATTTTTCAGATTCCCCGTTCATACTGTTATCTGTAAATGCGCTCACACCGTTTCCACGCATATATTCAACATAGCCTTAGCCGCCATGAAAGTGTACTCGCTTTCCCATACCTGCGCCTTCTATCATCATGTGTATGTATTATACATGACTCTGCATGTAATATATGTAGCATACTTTTTAATTTTCATTTTTCGAGGTTGGGAGGGGTAAAATTTTGCCGGAGTGATAAAAACGTTTGAATCTCAACACTTAGAACCCAAAATTTAAAGGAATTTTCCAAGTCGTGCTTCGTTCCGGCATTTTTTTTTTTTTAATTTTATTTTTAAAGAAAATATTTGAACGTTCCATCAGTCGAATGAGAGTGGGCGAGTGTTCTGCTACGAGATGTATTATGTAAGCGCGACCGCGGCTGTAATGGAAATATTTAAATGTTCCAGCAACTAGTTGAAACTGTCACCAGGTGAGGTGAATTCCAGTCGTTCGTTTTGAAATTAACTAGCCGATCATCTATGCACACTCTCACACACCACCGATAGAAACCTGTTCACGATCACTACACGTTCACACATATACACCGCCACCTGATATATATTTTTCGTCTTTTTCCACTTCCGATTTTATACTTAATCCGTTGATATTTTTTTATATTTTTACATATTCTCCGTTCATTGCAAAAGCACACCGTCCATTCCTGCACACATATCAAGCATTGAGTTAACCTGTACAAAGGCACACTGTACTATTCCATTCACGCTCCGTCGCCACCGAAATAAACACCGCGATATCACACACACACACATACACACCACCACTTCGTACATATTTTCGAGTCAAAATATTATAGAATTAGCCTAAGTATATTTTTCTTTTACGCTTCTGTTTATTTCTTCCAAACGTTCATAATTTTTATATTTTTTTGTTTCTCCGATTCTAAGCCACTCTTTCATTCGCACATAATATTCCCTCGCACTCATCTGCTACCGGTAGTTCTCTTATCGTTCATAATAACTTTTTCAAGTCTAATATTATAGAATCAGCCTAATTATATTTTTTTTCGCTTCCAATCATTTCCTCCGTCCGTTGATAATTTTCTTATTTTATTTTTTCTCAGGTTCTAAAAATAAATCCATTGATATCTTCACTAGTATGATTGTGTAAACATCTTCTAACGGTATTCCTCATATTGTTCATAATAATTTTTCATGTCTATGTATTATGGAATTAGTCTAAAATATAGTTTTTCCCCTCTAAAGTCTTTTTCCAAACGTAAGTATTCAAAAATTAATTCGAGTATATTTTTATTTAACGCTGTTTCATATTTTCCCTCTCCCCTATCCACCCTACACAAATTTCAATTCTTTTCTATTATTTTTCATGAGTACATCCCCCTGAAACTACAGTGAAACCATACCATTCATTCCCATGCACCCATCTGCTAACAATGATTTTCTCATCATTCATAATAATTTTTTTCGAATCTGTTAGTTTAAGATTATTTCATTTTTTTCAAACTCTAAATATTTTTTTTTTTTCAATATCTTCCATATTTTCCCCCAATATGTCCGCATACGCTCATAATGCAAAGGTACTCTGCTTATTTCCTTGCATGAATGTTGCTATGCCGTTGATTTCGATCATGTGTCAATGTCATCTAGTCTGCCCGGATCTTCTCCTTCATATCTTTTGTAAAAAAACCGGTTGACATCTACACACCTACACACAAACACCCATAACCCAAAGATCACCTGTAAATTTCGTTCATCTGCGTATGTAACATGCTTTCACCAAAGGAATGTAGTTTTTCTGATGCAACCCGCCCTCATCAAAGACATGCATCGAGCTAGAATCTCGAAAGGATCTGTTCAGGCAGTCAGTATTAGTGTTACATTAAACGTGTAGAATTTGTTGAAGCTGTGTTCTTCACGCATTAATAAAAGTTTGCTCCAACGTTAAAAGTAATAATTTTCTACATTCTTAGTAAAAAGTTAAAAATATTATTCAAACATGAATAACAATACCGATTCGATTGATATTAAAGTCGACGAATTTATTCAGAATTCATTTTCGAGTGATAGTGTCTCGCATACAACTTCATCACCTCCATCACAGCAATTAGATGATGGTTATACAGCAGAAGGATCAACATCTTCTGTACATAATATCATTGGTCCTGTATTATTATCAGAACAAGCAGATATAGCGGAATATTTTGTAGATATCAGCATCCATATAGATTGTGATTATGGTTTTCGAGTAACTGAACCAGCAATGATTGATATGTCTGGCGGAAAGTGTTTGCATACACTGTATAAGCCAAGCAGAGCATGGCATGCATCAAAAATGTCACATTTACAATGTTCTTCGATGAGTCATTACTTGAAAAATCCTTCATTATTTCTCTATCTCTCGCCCCCCCCCTCACCCACTCTTAACTTAAAGTACTGGTAATGATGAATATTACAAAAATCTGAACCAGTTGTGTAAAGTGTACATATAATTATTGTCTAATTTTTGAATATAATCCCACATAATTTGTTCATATCTTTTTAGATTAAAAAATTTTATTTTTTATTTTTTCTATAACAAACAAATCTAACTGTTCAACTTTTTCATGTACATCACGTACATCAAGTATTTTCCACAGCTGTGTGAGTTTTCATTAATTTGTAAGTCACAACCTAAGACCTGGAGAGTTCTCTCAAATTTTTTAAAATCTTTCATAAACACATTTTTATAAAAATATGTATTAAGTTCACATGTTATTTAATATTTTTTTATTTCACAAATATTTTGTCTATGAGGTGTGTTGATCAATAGAGCAACAGGTAGAAAACCTACTAGCTTACGAGACATAGCATGTTCAAAGAAAAAAACGAGCTAGCACAAGCAGATCAGAGTTGCAACGTGCGAATGAGAGATATATTCTCGAGAACAACAGCTTGATTATATAAAACGTCGAAGATACATGCATCTATCAGTGAACAATTATCACATTAAACATAAAAAGGTTGACTAAAAGATTATTATTTTCTTTTCTCCTTCATTCTCGCCACTATTACCACTTGTGCCCCACTGTCAAGACCTCTGAACATATATTACTAACCTCGCCGATACTATAATATTTTTTCTCTGTGTTATTAAATTAACCCAAGTATATATTTATTCAATTGTTACGCAAACATTTGTTCAAATCTTTTGTAATATGTTATGCACACATTTATAACCCGCAGACACTACTCGCTTCATTACCGCAAATACATCTCTTTCATTGTTACTTATCATAACATAGCTTTTCCTGAAATTGTAGAAAAATTCTCTTCGCCCCATTCTTCCAGGGTGATTTATTTTCAAATTTCAAATCACGCATAATTATTTTAGAATCAAATTAAGTATATTTTATCATTTCCAAAAAATCAATCATCTCTGTACAAGACATTAACTTATTTTCACATCAAACATATTATTTTTTTTTTAATCTACCGTACATATTATTTTTTATCATTTAAATTTTTTTCTCAATTCACAAATAGCTAACCTATAGAAAACATATTGTTGTAAACATACATGACGAACTCACTCCTCATAATTACATCATGAATTAATTTTTTCTTCATTTTTTTTTTACCATCATGAAATTGTAGTAGTATTTTTAATTTTTTTATTTTCCATACATGACAAAAGTAATAGAATCACAGCATCTATGAATGTATACACCGTACGCTTCCAATAACCTATCATGCATTTTTTTTAAATTAGTCCAAGCATACTACTTTTTTAATAACAAAGCCGATCATACATAATTTTTTCTTCTATATAATCACTAATCTATGAAAACACTTCGTTCGTTTTACTCATACCATAGCAATCACTCCTTTTCCCTCATGCTAACAAGCTTCAAAATTTAATAATATAACACGAAATTATTCTAAATATATGTTCATGCTATTAAAATTAATATATAAATTAATCTTTATATTCCTTTTGTACATTTCTGAAAAAAATCCTACAACATGTTTTAAAATTAATCGAAGTATACTATTTAATTACCTAAAATCAATTATTCTCTCATACAGTTTTTTCCAATCATACATAATTTTTTTTTTTCTGTATAGTCATTATTGTAAAGTCATACAAAACAACATCAGAAAAATCATAATGAATCCTTCATTCCATTCCGTTCATGCTATATACTATTATCATTCAATTCAATGTTATGAAATTAGTCTAAATGTACATTCATGCTAGCAAAGTTATTATCTCACCCTTTGCATTGTTCCAAGATGATTTATTTTACATTTTTTCTTTAAATTTCCCTCATACTATTATTTTTGAAATGTAGGATGATGCCTATGATTAGAATTCATGATTATGAAGAGAGAGACGCATGCTGAAATTGTATTGTCATTGTATATGCGGGATGATGTGTGATTGTGGGTGAGTATGCATGCATGTAAAATATATGAGTGTGTTAGTAGAAAACATCCGTTCAAGCATGAATACAGCTACAGATAGAGCTATAGAATGAGAGAGATAAAAATATATATTTTGTTATGTTTGGTATGCGTATGATAAAGAGGTTAACAAAGAATAATCACATTACCCTCACAACTTAGACATTGAGTTATACCTTTGCAATATTTTAGATGTTAAAGCAGTGACATTGACATGTAGTAAACGTTTTCATCACTTTTGACTCATTATAACCAATTTTCCAACATTTTTCGTTTTTTTTCCTACATTTTAATACTTTTACACCGTTTTAGTCAATTTTTGCTATTTAATGCCATTTTTCCAGTGGCTTTACTACCTTTCTCACAATTTTCATCATTCTTTCATGATCTTTGTTAGGTTTTTTCTTACAACTCTTTATCATTTCGATTGTCGTTAGTGATATCCATCATTATTTATGCTTTCAATCCTTCCGCTTCATCTATGCACACATACAGCTTAGCAATTGCCGCAGACGTTGATCGTTGTAGGACCCCAATCGTGATTTCCATTTGATTATTGGGATTTAAAAGTCACATCTTTGAACGCTTGATCTAATGCATCAACATGATCTTTGTATTCTCCCACCCGCTGCTGAAGGTTCCACTTAATATCTTCAACAGACTATCATACAGTCGTTTAATAAGAGAATCCGTAAGAGCCGAGACATTTACTTACTGTTTTCCCAACACATTCACAGACCTACCCTGTACACTAAGGGAATCTTTAAACATCTCTGTAACCATTCCTTTTAAGCTGACGGGAGCAAGGAACTCCTATAAACGTTTGTCAATCAGCACTTCATCGTTCATCGCCCTGGTTTCACTCGCCATTGCACAGACATGTAATAAACATTTTCTTCTTTTACAATTTTCTTATGCTTTAACACTATTACATCATTTTTCCACATTTCTAACTAATTGTAACCAGTTTTCTACTATTTCTTAACATGTTCTTCTGTTTTAGGACTTTTTTGTGAAATTTTTTCATCAATTTATGTTATTTCACTTCGTTTTTCTGGTGTTTTTAGTGCCTTTCACACAATTTTACTAATTATTTTAGACTATTTCTTAACATGTTCTTCTGTTATAGGACCTTTTTGCACTATTTTTTCATCAATTTATGTTATTTCACATCGTTTTTTCTAGTGTTTTACTACCTTTCACACAATTTTACTCAATTTTTCGCCATCTTTGAAGATTTTTTTTTCATTTATCTCATACATTATATGTCCGAATGTGACAATTAACTATCCTTTTAAGTACATTTTATAATTCGACATAAATAACGAAAGATCTAATTCAATTTTGTTTAAAATTTATTCAATAATTTTTATGACATTCATCATAATCAATAAAAATAATCATTGCTTCAATGCTAAATTATATCAGATCATTAATAACTGTTCATAATATACAGCATAAAAAGATTAATTTAACTGATTATATCCTTCTTCTACCAACTTTTCTTCTATCATACAATTTTCAACATCTACATCAGTATTTTCAGGTTGTTTAGATGTGTGTAGTATCAATAATCATTCAACCAAATTGATAAAAGGATCTTCAAGATTTACTTTGCGGCATGTGCTCATTTCTTTTTTGTTTCACCAGGATAAACTTTTATACCATGTATGTTAGATTGAAACAGAGATCGTATTTTTTTTTTTTCTGTATTTAGGAAATGGAGTTCCCTTTAATACACTAGTAACACATACATGAGATCCAGTAAATTCCAGTATTTCTTTATATAGAGTTAAATCATTATTTGTATATTTATTCTTATCAACATTCCTTTCCATCTGTAAATGAATCAAACCTTGTGTGTAAGGAAATTTGGTTAGGGTTCTTCCTTTTCCTAAATAAATTTCATCACATTCACGATTCCATAGAAAGTGGTGTTGATCCCATCATATACTCATGAGTATTAGCATTATATGATATTCAATATACTTGATCATTTATACAGATTCATCACCAGATATTTGAAATAGATCAATTTCACATATATTAATAGACTTATATACAGACTTATTATCACTATTTTCATAATCTTCTTAATTTTCATCATTATTTTCACAACCATCTTTCGTACTGACACTAGAAAGTTTGTGACGTTTTACCATTGCCATATTACTTATTCCATCAGAATCCTTTTTCATCCTTTTAGATATTTGTATTGTTTCCCGAATATCCAATATATGGGTTGTAACAGGTTCAAGCACATCAGATGAATTGTTTGTAATAGTTTTCCAGAACTGTAATGTGTTATATTTTTTCATTATATCACTATACATTCTTTCCCTTTCACTTTTAAGATATGCTTCATTATTTATTCCGTTATTACTAATATTAATCATTACTTTACTCGTTGACACCATTATTACAGATAATTTAAAAATTCATCAAAACTCACATGTAAATCTTCTTTTTATACACATTTCAGTATCTATTTTAATCACAGAGATTTCATGATTATTCATCAACAGTAATTTATAGAAAGTTTTTTTAATGTTATAAAGAAATATTCAGTTCTATCATGCTTATTATTTTCATTATGTATTTCAAACTGTTCCCTAAATACACTATTCATGAAACAAATCTTTATAATAGCTACAATAAAATTGATGTGATTTAAGCTGGAAATAGCATATTTTGCAGTAAAATCACTGTTTCGCATCTAAAATGCTAATATTTTGGGGTAAAATGGTCTTTTCCCTATAAAATTTGATGTTTTGTCTAAATGTTGATATTTTTAGTCCTAAATGGTGTAATTTCTGAGTGATGAGTCTTTTTAGACCGAGCTATATACTTCTTGATATGGTATTCTATTCATTGTGAAGCTTTGTTTGAACGTGTTCAGGTCTGGTTGTGGAAGGTTTACAGAACTTTTCTACTGCATCGATTATAGTAGAATGGTTGTTGTGTGTTAGTTAGATGATGGTGTTTGATTGTGAATAATAAATATGGGTAAGAGGTGGAGTGTGTCCCATCAAGCAGGGAGAGTACTGTTTGGTAATTATCTCTATCATTTGTACACATTGCAAGGCAGATATATTATGTTTAGTCAAAATTAGTTGATGAATATCATTCTGTTTTTTCATTAAATGTTCACACTGAGAGATGCGACGGGCCAGACAACATCAAGACACATTCAATCATTACATTATTTTGCAACATTTTCTGATGTTTCCCTCCATTTTTTATGTTTGATCGACTCTTTTGCTGTTTTTTGATAATTTTCATGGGTACAAACTTCATAATGTGAAGTAATTTTAGTTATTTCAACAGTATTTTACTCACAAAATGAAATATGATATCACAAACACACTGAACATGAAAAAAATTCTTTACAAATATAAATAAACAATGATTTTTTTTTCAATCAATGATCCAAACTAGCAGTTTGAGAAATATATCAGACCTTGATTAAAATCAATAAATTATTTAACATGTTTTTTTTTTTATCTTTTGCCACATATACATATGTAGAAATATATTTAGATATATGTATAATTTAATAATATATGATTATAAATATATGTATATGTAGAGATATATAGGTAGATATATATGTATATACTTAGATATATATGTGTATCCTTAGATATATATATGTATATACTTAGATATATATGTATATCCTTATATATATATGTATATGTGGCAAAAGATAAAAAAAAAAAAAACACGTTAAATAATTTATTGATTTTAGTCAAGGTCTGATATATTTCTCAAACTGCTAGTTTGGATCATTGATTGAAAAAAAAATCATTGTTTATTTATATTTGTAAAGAATTTTTTTCATGTTCAGTGTGTTTGTGATATCATATTTCATTTTGTGAGTAAAATACTGTTGAAATAACTACAATTACTTCACATTATGAAGTTTGTACCCATGAAAATTATCAAAAAACAGCAAAAGAGTCGAAAGAAGACTTTTCTGTTCGAGAAAAAACAGGAGACGCCTATTAACCATCTTCTCCAGCGTTTTGGAAATGACACTCAATAACGAGATAGGATGGTAACTTTCGGGAAGGGAAGGGTCTTTGTTTTCCTTTAGTATTGGGATTATATTTGCCGACTTCCATTGCACGGGGATGTTTCCAGAATTCCAGATTTGATTGTATATGTGAAGGAGAAAATGTTTTCCAGAAATTGGGAGGTACTTAAGCATGTATGGGTGGATGCCGTCGGGGCCAGGAGCAGTGTTGGATGTATGGTGGTTGAGTTGGAAATTTAGTTCTGAGATGGTAAAATTACTATTGTATGATTCATTGGATTCGGGTGGAAAGTGCACTGGCTGTTGCTCTGCATGGTATTTCATGCTACGGAAAGCGGGGGGATACTTTTCTGATGACGATGCTGTGGTGAAGTGATTGGAAAACACTTTGACAACGTTAGCTTCATCCATTATTAGACTGCCATTAATGTTGAGAAGGACGAGTTTTGGGACAGTGCTAATTCCATTGATGGATTTTATTTTATTCCATATGGTCCTGTTTGACGTTGATGAGGAGATGGATGAAATAAACTGTGACCAGCACTCTTGCTTTTTGTCGCGAATGAGAGCTCTAGCAAGGGCTCGGCACTTCTTGAAGGCTACTAAGTCAGATAGCGACCGAGACGATTTATATTTTCTGAGTGCTCGTTTATGCTGTTGGATTGCAATGTGGATTTCTTTACTCCACCATGGTACTTTCTTAGCTCGAAAATTGTGGGAGGTGGGTATCGATAAGTAGGCAGCATCTAGTATAGTATTAAGAAATATATTTAAATTGTCTGATAGGTACTCGCTAGGAGCTGGGATTTTAATTCCGGCTGTGTATGCCGTCCAGTCTGCCTTGTAAAATGAGAATCTTGGGGGTCTTGGGATTGGTGGTGATGGATGATATTCTGTGAAATGCAGAAATACAGGGAAATGATCGCTGGAGCAAAGGTCGTCATGGACAGATGATTTAAGTTTCGGGAGCAGTAATGGGGATACTAATGCCAAGTCAATTGTTGAGAATGTGTATGGTTAGGTGGGGGGAGAATGCACAAATCGTGCTCCGTTAGTATGTTTGTAATAATTGATCCATGTCTGTTGCTGGACGTCGCTCCCCATAGTGGGGAGTGAGTGTTAAAGTCTCCAAGTATGACCATTGGGCTTACCAGTTGAGATATGGCATTTTGAAGGTCTGCCGAGTGTACCATATGGTTGGGGGGAAAGTAGCAGTTGCAGATCGTTAGTGTGGACCTCGATAGATTGTGTAAGAGAACAGATATCGCTACCATCTGAAGGGGTGTATTCATTATGACCGATACAGCCGTGATCGACGTGTGCACTAGAGTTGCTACTCCTCCGTTTACTCAGTTGCCTCCGATATCATCGCATCGGAATAGACTATAGTGTTTTATTCTTCGCTTGTCTCTAGGCTGTAAATGCGTCTCCTCCAAGCTGGCTACTAATGGAGAATATGTGGCTAATAGGTGTTCTAGTTCGGCTTGATGATTAATAAAACCTCTGCAGTTGCACTGCATAATTATATTATTACTCCCCATGTTGGGTGTTTCTGTATTGTCTTGTGAAGTCTGTGAGTGTTGCTAGTCGATGTTTGATGTCAAGTTTGTCATAGTATTCGTGTGTTAGTGGGTAGAGCTTTCCTCTGACGTATTACCATCTGTGGATAGGCTGCTCAGACTTTTCAGTATGCGAGTACATCTATTTTTTAAACTTGTGTTCTTCAGAGATGGTTTGGCGGCTGCAATTAGGTGAAACAGTCCATCTTTATCCTGTGTGAAGTTGTGTGCATAGGTTATGTAGTCAGGTTTGGAAGCAATGTTACTCAAGAATATTTTGAAATCGTCAAGGCTGATGATGAAGTTAGATTGGTCATTGTCAAACATCGGTTTGATTTTCTCAACTGCTTCGTCGATGTTAGTGACTTTTTTCTGTTTTGATTTCTGCTTAACCGGCTCAGTGATGTGCTGCTGTCTGGTGGTATTTTGAATTCGGTTTTCTGTTGGGCCTGTTGCTGTAAAACGTTCTTCCCTTCTGGCTGTGGTTTCGAAGTATTTTTGAACTCTGATTGGATTGGTGGGCTATTTATTTGTTCTAGTTGTACTGTTTGGTTGTTGTCATCTTCCGGTAACGGGATATTAATTTTCTTTATTGCAGGTTGTGATGTTGCAGATAATATAGGGTCGCCAGGCAGAGAATCTGGTGTTGTTGGATGGGGGCGTTTCGCATTTGGAATTACTTGGTCGGCTTCCATTGCTCTGTCAATGTCTAGATGTTGTGGTGGTAGGGGGGTAGGCGATGTAATTGGTTGATTAGTTTTCCCTATTTTATTTATGCAGCTGCGGCATGAGTGGTCGTCTAAGTGGAGGAATATTCGGTGTTCATGTTCATTGTGGGTTAGTATAAAGGAGTCAGGGATGTTGGAACAATTAACCTGCTCGATGTAGACTTGTCTGCGCCAGCTGACAATATGTCCGAATTCAGGGTCGTTTGGGTTGACTCGAAGGATGGCTATAGGAGTGACTAATTTCAGTGAAAAAACTGAGGCAAGATGTGAAAGTATAAGCTGGTTCGGGATAGTGGGAGAGACGTTTGACATAATTAGTTTGTTAGATGGGTTTTTTAAACGCCGTGCAGTGATTACTTGTGAGCTTATTTTAATTCTGCCTCCATGTTCAAACAGCATTTCAACGTTGGATTTCGATTTTAAAAATATTGCAACTCGGTCTCTACTAATTCTCGAGCCTGCTATTATGTTAGCTGGTCCGCCAACTAGATCTTTTAATGCTAACAAGTAATCACGATTGGTGCTCGTCGGAATGTATGGGAATATTATACCATGTTCCTCTGTTGGGTAATTGAAATCGGTTAGCGGGGTTATTTTCTTTGCGGTTTTTAATTTTTCAGAGAAAGATACTGGTACACTTGGCGCAGTCGGAAGAGTTGTATCGGAGACGTTGTTTTGGGTTTTGTCGTTTAAAGCGGTCGCCGCTGGGCTGTCTACATTGAGAGCAGTGGACGGCTGGCAGCGCGAGCTGATCGCGGAAGATAAAAGGCTGGTTCTTATCGGAGTTGCTGATAAGGCTGGTGTCGTGTGTTGGTGTATTCTGTGTGTGTGTGTGCGACTTACCTATTGTGTGTGGTGAGGACTTACTACCGGTTGCGCTGTTGTTCACGTCGGGTTTAGACGGCGCTTTCGGCTTGCCGGCCGGCTTCCCGTTTGCGGCCGGCGGGCGGTTCATCATAATGCGATGTTCTTATCACTATGTTAATACTACCTGATTTGAAATAACGCGAACACGAGAAGACAACGATTCACTATAGTCGATTTTTGTAATATATGTGAAATTGATCTATTTCAAATATCTGGTGATGAATCTGTATAAATGATCAAGTATATTGAATATCATATAATGCTAATACTCATGAGTATATGATGGGATCAACACCACTTTCTATGGAATCGTGAATGTGATGAAATTTATTTAGGAAAAGGAAGAACCCTAACCAAATTTCCTTACACACAAGGTTTGATTCATTTACAGATGGAAAGGAATGTTGATAAGAATAAATATACAAATAATGATTTAACTCTATATAAAGAAATACTGGAATTTACTGGATCTCATGTATGTGTTACTAGTGTATTAAAGGGAACTCCATTTCCTAAATACAGAAAAAAAAAAAATACGATCTCTGTTTCAATCTAACATACATGGTATAAAAGTTTATCCTGGTGAAACAAAAAAGAAATGAGCACATGCCGCAAAGTAAATCTTGAAGATCCTTTTATCAATTTGGTTGAATGATTATTGATACTACACACATCTAAACAACCTGAAAATACTGATGTAGATGTTGAAAATTGTATGATAGAAGAAAAGTTGGTAGAAGAAGGATATAATCAGTTAAATTAATCTTTTTATGCTGTATATTATGAACAGTTATTAATGATCTGATATAATTTAGCATTGAAGCAATGATTATTTTTATTGATTATGATGAATGTCATAAAAATTATTGAATAAATTTTAAACAAAATTGAATTAGATCTTTCGTTATTTATGTCGAATTATAAAATGTACTTAAAAGGATAGTTAATTGTCACATTCGGACATATAATGTATGAGATAAATGAAAAAAAAATCTTCAAAGATGGCGAAAAATTGAGTAAAATTGTGTGAAAGGTAGTAAAACACTAGAAAAAACGATGTGAAATAACATAAATTGATGAAAAAATAGTGCAAAAAGGTCCTATAACAGAAGAACATGTTAAGAAATAGTCTAAAATAATTAGTAAAATTGTGTGAAAGGCACTAAAAACACCAGAAAAACGAAGTGAAATAACATAAATTGATGAAAAAATTTCACAAAAAAGTCCTAAAACAGAAGAACATGTTAAGAAATAGTAGAAAACTGGTTACAATTAGTTAGAAATGTGGAAAAATGATGTAATAGTGTTAAAGCATAAGAAAATTGTAAAAGAAGAAAATGTTTATTACATGTCTGTGCAATGGCGAGTGAAACCAGGGCGATGAACGATGAAGTGCTGATTGACAAACGTTTATAGGAGTTCCTTGCTCCCGTCAGCTTAAAAGGAATGGTTACAGAGATGTTTAAAGATTCCCTTAGTGTACAGGGTAGGTCTGTGAATGTGTTGGGAAAACAGTAAGTAAATGTCTCGGCTCTTACGGATTCTCTTATTAAACGACTGTATGATAGTCTGTTGAAGATATTAAGTGGAACCTTCAGCAGCGGGTGGGAGAATACAAAGATCATGTTGATGCATTAGATCAAGCGTTCAAAGATGTGACTTTTAAATCCCAATAATCAAATGGAAATCACGATTGGGGTCCTACAACGATCAACGTCTGCGGCAATTGCTAAGCTGTATGTGTGCATAGATGAAGCGGAAGGATTGAAAGCATAAATAATGATGGATATCACTAACGACAATCGAAATGATAAAGAGTTGTAAGAAAAAACCTAACAAAGATCATGAAAGAATGATGAAAATTGTGAGAAAGGTGGTAAAGCCACTGGAAAAATGGCATTAAATAGCAAAAATTGACTAAAACGGTGTAAAAGTATTAAAATGTAGGAAAAAAAACGAAAAATGTTGGAAAATTGGTTATAATGAGTCAAAAGTGATGAAAACGTTTACTACATGTCAATGTCACTGCTTTCACATCTAAAATATTGCAAAGGTATAACTCAATGTCTAAGTTGTGAGGGTAATGTGATTATTCTTTGTTAACCTCTTTATCATACGCATACCAAACATAACAAAATATATATTTTTATCTCTCTCATTCTATAGCTCTATCTGTAGCTGTATTCATGCTTGAACGGATGTTTTCTACTAACACACTCATATATTTTACATGCATGCATACTCACCCACAATCACACATCATCCCGCATATACAATGACAATACAATTTCAGCATGCGTCTCTCTCTTCATAATCATGAATTCTAATCATAGGCATCATCCTACATTTCAAAAATAATAGTATGAGGGAAATTTAAAGAAAAAATGTAAAATAAATCATCTTGGAACAATGCAAAGGGTGAGATAATAACTTTGCTAGCATGAATGTACATTTAGACTAATTTCATAACATTGAATTGAATGATAATAGTATATAGCATGAACGGAATGGAATGAAGGATTCATTATGATTTTTCTGATGTTGTTTTGTATGACTTTACAATAATGACTATACAGAAAAAAAAAAATTATGTATGATTGGAAAAAACTGTATGAGAGAATAATTGATTTTAGGTAATTAAATAGTATACTTCGATTAATTTTAAAACATGTTGTAGGATTTTTTTCAGAAATGTACAAAAGGAATATAAAGATTAATTTATATATTAATTTTAATAGCATGAACATATATTTAGAATAATTTCGTGTTATATTATTAAATTTTGAAGCTTGTTAGCATGAGGGAAAAGGAGTGATTGCTATGGTATGAGTAAAACGAACGAAGTGTTTTCATAGATTAGTGATTATATAGAAGAAAAAATTATGTATGATCGGCTTTGTTATTAAAAAAGTAGTATGCTTGGACTAATTTAAAAAAAATGCATGATAGGTTATTGGAAGCGTACGGTGTATACATTCATAGATGCTGTGATTCTATTACTTTTGTCATGTATGGAAAATAAAAAAATTAAAAATACTACTACAATTTCATGATGGTAAAAAAAAAATGAAGAAAAAATTAATTCATGATGTAATTATGAGGAGTGAGTTCGTCATGTATGTTTACAACAATATGTTTTCTATAGGTTAGCTATTTGTGAATTAAGAAAAAAATTTAAATGATAAAAAATAATATGTACGGTAGATTAAAAAAAAAATAATATGTTTGATGTGAAAATAAGTTAATGTCTTGTACAGAGATGATTGATTTTTTGGAAATGATAAAATATACTTAATTTGATTCTAAAATAATTATGCGTGATTTGAAATTTGAAAATAAATCACCCTGGAAGAATGGGGCGAAGAGAATTTTTCTACAATTTCAGGAAAAGCTATGTTATGATAAGTAACAATGAAAGAGATGTATTTGCGGTAATGAAGCGAGTAGTGTCTGCGGGTTATAAATGTGTGCATAACATATTACAAAAGATTTGAACAAATGTTTGCGTAACAATTGAATAAATATATACTTGGGTTAATTTAATAACACAGAGAAAAAATATTATAGTATCGGCGAGGTTAGTAATATATGTTCAGAGGTCTTGACAGTGGGGCACAAGTGGTAATAGTGGCGAGAATGAAGGAGAAAAGAAAATAATAATCTTTTAGTCAACCTTTTTATGTTTAATGTGATAATTGTTCACTGATAGATGCATGTATCTTCGACGTTTTATATAATCAAGCTGTTGTTCTCGAGAATATATCTCTCATTCGCACGTTGCAACTCTGATCTGCTTGTGCTAGCTCGTTTTTTTCTTTGAACATGCTATGTCTCGTAAGCTAGTAGGTTTTCTACCTGTTGCTCTATTGATCAACACACCTCATAGACAAAATATTTGTGAAATAAAAAAATATTAAATAACATGTGAACTTAATACATATTTTTATAAAAATGTGTTTATGAAAGATTTTAAAAAATTTGAGAGAACTCTCCAGGTCTTAGGTTGTGACTTACAAATTAATGAAAACTCACACAGCTGTGGAAAATACTTGATGTACGTGATGTACATGAAAAAGTTGAACAGTTAGATTTGTTTGTTATAGAAAAAATAAAAAATAAAATTTTTTAATCTAAAAAGATATGAACAAATTATGTGGGATTATATTCAAAAATTAGACAATAATTATATGTACACTTTACACAACTGGTTCAGATTTTTGTAATATTCATCATTACCAGTACTTTAAGTTAAGAGTGGGTGAGGGGGGGGGGGGCGAGAGATAGAGAAATAATGAAGGATTTTTCAAGTAATGACTCATCGAAGAACATTGTAAATGTGACATTTTTGATGCATGCCATGCTCTGCTTGGCTTATACAGTGTATGCAAACACTTTCCACCAGACATATCAATCATTGCTGGTTCAGTTACTCGAAAACCATAATCACAATCTATATGGATGCTGATAGTAGATAGGAAACCTGCGTTCTAGGAGAAGAGCCAATCAGGAGCGAGTATTTAGTCACATGACCACGCCCCTTTTTATTCAACTAATCAAGAGTCAATACATAATCAAATGACTACACCGTTTTCACATCAAACCGTCCAGTAAGAGTTCAACACCGCACCGCCATATTCTACTCCAATCGCATCCTTCTGCTTGCTACATCCTCACTGTTACAAACTAATAACCATATACCTCAACATCCACCACACACAAATCAACCAACCGTTTTTCTCTGTAGATATCTATGCATGAAGGCTTTCGCTCAGCACAACACTTGTCCAGTATAGAGATTGAGAGCAGGCTTTAACCAGCCACTTATAATTTTGCTAACCTGTACTGAGTTGCTCAGTGTATTTAGATTTTTGCATGTGTGTTGATGATACATTTATCACTGTTTGACCAATGTAATAATTTATTAACCAGTACTAATTGTTTCTGGCTGTGTATGCTCTGAGAATATGTTCTAGTGTTATCCAGCCACTCATAATTTTTCTAACTTGTACTCAGTTGCTTAGTGTATTTAGATGCTTGCATGTGTGTTGTTGCATTTATAATTGTCTGACCAATGTAATAATCTGCTAACTGGTACTAGCTTTTCGCATTTCCATTTATATTGAGATTATATTTTATTATTAACCACTCACCCTTAAAACTTTTTCTAACCCATACTGAGTTGCTTAGTGTATTTGATGCTTGCATGCGTGCTGATGATGCATTTATCATTGTTTGACTAATGTAATAATTTATTAACTGGTACTAATTGTTTCTGGTTGTGTATGCCTCGAGAATATGTTCTAGTGTTAACCACCCACTCATAATTTTTCTAATCCACACCAAATCTGATGTGTTTGTATAATTTAAAAGGTACATTAATGTATGTCTAACCAAAAAATAAAAATAAACACTGAACTAATGTTTTATGAGGGGGAGTGTTTCAACCTCTAGAATTTGGGGGTACTTCATGTATATTCAGCCAAACAACCACAGTACTAACCCTTTCTGACCCATTTGTTTCCAGTGAGATGCTTTGCATATGAGTAATCAAAGTAGATGATTGAGAAAAAAGAAACTGATTAGAACACTAACTTGTGTATTATTATTCATATATCTCAATTGCTTTTGATGTATGTTGAACATACTATTTAATTACATATAACTCTATATTATTTTCAGCATATGAGAGTTAGAACTTACCATCACAATAACATGTGTGTGGAGCTTATAGCTTACATATGTGTGATGTACTATAAATGTGTACACATGTGCATGCATGTGAGTGAATGAGCGTGTGTGCAGTATAATGGTGTGCATGTGATGTAACAATGATGATGATGATGATGTTGATGTGTTTATGTATGTGACCATGTATGTGCGTGCATACATTTTCTAATGTAATGAAACAATATTTAACTCCCAAAAATTACCAATCATAACAGATTTGATGCAACCCTGGTAATATACAGCTGTTTAGTATGAATTTAAATTAGAAAATCAAATCGATTGTAAGCATTCAGATACTGAAGAGTTACTCACGTCTGTTGGTGTAATTGTTTACTGTATAACAACAATGTATAAGAACTAATTTTGTTTGATCACATTATAACTACTAATGCAATGAGCACAATGAACAATTTAATTACCAAGTAGTATTCATAAGCTTGATGAGACACAGCTTCCTCCTCTCACATAAATTCTATTATTTTGACAAACATAATCACAACTCAGAAATTCTATTAATCACATTTTCTCAACCTAATAAAGCCATCGCTTGAATAACCCATCTCCTTTGTTGCACTAATACATCTATTAGGATATAAGAACTATAAATTTCTGCAGCACAACTCCAAACGTTATAAACAGGGATTAGATAAATCTAGTATCATAGAAAAAATGCTCAATTTAAACTAAAATCACTCTTTTCATACAAATTGCACCATTTAAGGCTATAACACTCACATTTTAGTACAAAACATTGAATTGTAAAGGAATCAATCCATTGTACACAAAATACCCCCATTTTAGGTGCAAACTATCAATCTATGGTAAAATATCACAATTTAATACAAATATCATCATTTTAGATAGAAAACAATAAACTTTAATGGAAAATAATACATCCTAGGGAAAAGCACTAAATTTTTACTACATACATACTCTTTAATTAAAAATAATATAATCTCTATGCACCTTGTATAAGTTTATACACAATATTTTAAGCCTCTACACATTCCCAAATCTAACAAATTAAAAAAATAAAAACAATTGTTAATAGAAAATTTTATTACATAGTAAAATTAAAAATATACAATGTCTAAATTATACTTAATAATAATCCACAGCTCCATGTAATCATGCAATATACATATTTCCATTTAATATACACGCTCTTAGTTCAGCTAAAACATCATTAAAATTTGTATGGAATTGATTATACATAGAATTTCCATAAGCTATTGTATCTACATTATTACTACATATTATTCTTTTATCATCATTACCACTTAATACTACTTTATTCTGTTCTAGGGTATACAGTATATGTTGACGACTTTGAATATTGTAATATGTCTTATAATTATCACATAATTTCCCACACACACCATTCACACAATTATAATAATCTATGAAATTAAGTTCTTTCTTAATTATAGAAGACTGTACACCTTTACATTTTTTAATTTCTCTACTATCAATAATACTTATAGAATACATTTTTGGATGCAATCCAACAAATTCACTAATTGGAGTGCCATTTAATTCATCCTTAAATACACCAAGCTTTTTTTTATTTTCTAATGAATAACATGGGTGACTTTTTGGATAATCACTTGTATCAAAATACTGAGCATTATCTTTAATATCTTTATAAAAATCAAGTGTTTTAAGTTCATAAATAAGTGAATCAGTATCACAGTATAAAAGATTAATATTCTTATACATTTTACTCATTATGTTGTAATGAAAATCAAACATTTTTAATTTGCTAATATCTAAAATAGACATACCAATGTAAATAGGCTTATTAAATTTAATTGTTGAAGGATTTAAATGTACCGCAGCCAATAATGGTTGCTCACTAAATATTGTTCGATCCTTAAAATTACTTTTTCCAACCAGTTTAGTAAATTTTACTTCATTTATAATAAGCTGCATATTAATTCTATGTCTAACATTTTCCATCATTTTGCCAAAAACACTGTTATTCATAAGCTTCCAATAGTTCTTCTCAAACTCATTGGTAGCCTGCTTCCGCTGTAGAGTGTTTAAATCAATGTAAGGCTTCAACCATGCCGA
This sequence comes from Icerya purchasi, assembly GCA_039619475.1. Taxonomy (NCBI): domain Eukaryota; kingdom Metazoa; phylum Arthropoda; class Insecta; order Hemiptera; family Monophlebidae; genus Icerya; species Icerya purchasi. Next base: position 389,059,985 of record CM077116.1, read on the forward strand.
CTGATTGAAACAAATGACACGATGTACACGTTGTAATTTTAGTCCTAATTCAATTGCCTGTTTAAGATTTCTATAGTGAATAATATAGTTGTACTTATTTTCTAATGTATTAACTAATTTCACACATTTTCTAATTGATTTAGCCTCGGGGCATAGTGGTAAATCATTGTGTGCTAAATGCAAATCTGCTGGATACTCCAAATCCACATCGAGCATATAACCAATGGATCCATCATCAGCCATCTCCATAATATTTAATTCTGTTATTTCTTTCTGGCTAAGCCATCTGAAACCATTCATAGGGAGAGGTTCACTCATGGCCCAACCATAGAGGTTATTTGCATCCAAATATGCTATGAAAGTGTTATCTGTACCATTTCTACCATCATTATCATCATTACTGTAACTATTATTACAACTGTTAGTGTATGAATTGTCCGCCTTAGCATAATGTTTCACACACTGACACATACCACCACGTATTCCAGCTTCAAAGAATAAAACCATATCATAATCAGTTAGGAGCTCCAATTGAACCTTTGTCAACTTCAACATTGCTTGAAATGCCAATCCAGGAGCAGTAAAACTCCATGCAGGATCCAATTTGTAAATTTTATAGCAAACGCTTCTGAAGTTTTCAAAAACATCAGCCAGTAGAAGTACATCTGTCTTTAGATATATATCACTATACTCCCCGAGTGTTTGAACATTTAATGCATCCCACACATTTAATGCATGTGAGTAATCTTCTTCACTAATATTTGATTTTGTCAGGGAATTATAGAAATGCTCCTTTTCAGGTAAACTTGTTTCATCCAATTTTTCCCATGATGACACATATGAATAAGGGAAAACACCCTTTCTACGAAATAAAGGAAGTAAATCAGGCGATGCAATGTTTCTGATTGTATGATGGAGCAAACCATCAGGTAAATAACTAGCTAGCTTCTCAAGGCTTGACGCCATGAAACGGAATGTATCTATGAATCGTATTTTCATTTTTTCTGAAATGCGCTTTGAAAATGATATGTAGCGTTCTTCACTATTCGGTATCACCTCGATGTCCTGATCATCATACACCAAATCCCTAATGAATAAATGAGCGTCATATCCACTCAGATTATGAATAAATACAGGAACAAAGTTAGGAAGCTGGTATTCTAAATTACATTTTGAATGAGCCGCACCTCGAAATTTCCCAGTTAGTTGACAATGATCTGCGACTTTATCATTATTTAGAGGTTCTTCACAAATGTGACACACTGATGAAGCATCATATTCTTCCAAATCCTCAGACGTCCACTGCAATGGAATGTTTTTCTGATAAATCTTTTCTATTTTTCGCACATCTTCCACTAGCCAATCACAGAATTTTCTAGTTGCATTACGGCCACGATACATTTTAGGCTCCAATGTAACATTAAACCTGGCACCTTCTTCACATCTCGACACAATATAGTAACAAAAGCTAAACACTTCATGCTATTGTATAGGAATAGTACCAGATGTATTTTGAGACTTGTTTTGAATATTACCACATGAACCATCTTCCATGCATTGCCGCTTACATTTCTGCATACTTCCTTCCTGATGCTGGATTTTTCGACGCTTACCACCAATTTCTATATCGTCATCATCATTATCACTAATAATTTCTCCATCATTGACATCATTATCATATGATTCATCGTTTAGAGGCTTCAGGATACACTCGAAGTCAGCAAATATAATAAATGGTATAAATTCTTGCTGTTTATATTGTTGGAATTTCAATATTTTATTCTCCTCCATTGGCATAACAACTGTAGCAGGAGTATTGATGGAGCAACGTTGTATATGAGCTAGGTATTTGGCATGATCTTGGACATACCATAAGCAACGACGGCATATAAACATTTGATAGTGGTCTTTAGTAATCTGACTTCTCACAAGCTTCCCCAAATTTTTTATCCAGCAGTAATGTGATTTATCACCTTCGGTTATTAGTAATAAGTCAGTATGATCTTTTTGTTCAATCTTTGTGATTCGAAGGGGGTATACAGTATTTTTCTCATCCAAACCATATACATTAACAGATGATCGAGGATTATTCTTTTCAAATATGGACACATCGTCCAATGATGTAGGAAAAGATATACCACTCCAATTGTATTTCTTTAACAATGATGTATTCCGCACATAATTGCTTGCATATTCTGGATGATTCACCTTAATATATTTTGTCAACATAGAATATTTGAAACACATTTGATCTATGTTTTTCACATTAATAACAGCCTTTTTTACTGCAACTGATTTAGGAAGTGGAATATAAGATGATGCACGGCTTAGAATGTTCCGATGATTGAGACGAATTTCGAGGTATTCAATTTTCATTAATGACCAGCCAGATCCCGTCGCATGTTTCAACTTATCAACAAGACTGATGATTTTTCTACAATCCTCCTTGTACCATTCAGAAATATCAGCACCGCGAGTGAGTAGCTGTGCATTGGTTGGGAAGTGAAATGGCCTAACATTCCAATCTGCAAGCCCAACTCCTCTCTTAAATGAACATCGTAATGTTAGATTTACTTTTATTCCAACACCGATTCTTTTCTTAATTATCTCGATCACTGTAGAAGTATTATTAGACAAGTAATTTGCAATATCCATCTGGCATTTATTATTGTTTACAATACGATATGTTGCAAAACGGTTGGGATAACGCTTGCTAACATTTTGAATAGAAATATCATGTTGTACAACCGCTGACGACATTCTTATAAATAATTTTAAATCCAATTACAAATTAAAGCAAGACAAATTTAAACGCAGGAGAAAACACGTCTGATCACTTCAATGGTCAGCACACAAATCAACAAATACCTTGCTGACACCTCCTTTTATACTAAATTAATACAAAAAGTTGATGCAAAATAACTGGTATTAATTAAAACGAGTATAACTTGAGCATAGGAGAAAGACATCTATAATCACTTCAATGGTCAACAATTGAATCAATAAATAACTTCTTTTTATACAAAACCACACAAAGACTTGACGAAAAGTAACTTATATTAATTGTTTAAACATAAATAATGTTGAAGATGGCATATTATTTATTATCCCCAAAGGGAATTTCACTTGAAGTTTAAAAACTAAAAGCAAAATTAAAAAGCTAACCAACTTTAACATTATATACTTTTCATGAATATCATTGAAACATTACTGCACTTAATTACACCTGTCCCTGCCTGCTATAGATTCTGTCATATATCCACATCATCCTATAATATTTGCATAGTGAACATTTACTCCAGAAGACTTTACATAGATAGGACGAAAATATTCAAATTAGTGAGAATTCCGCAGACCAGATATGCATCGCAATAATTGCTAGCAGATGAACATGCACATAGAATCCATCTGTGTGTGGAAAGAGGAATTATTAAACTCCAGAGTGGTGAGATTTATGCGTAACTCAGAGACGTTAACCAGCATCACTTCATTAAACATGATTAAAAAAAAAAAAAAAAAAAAAAAAAATAGAAAATTGCTGTGGAGAAAATTTAAAAGAAAATATATAAAACATTGGGGAAATCGCAGGACTGATACAAGAGAAATAGTGAAAATTAGATAGAGACAATTCTAAGTTAACACAATGGTTGAGAAAGCCAAATCAGTGAAAAATTGACGAAAGATGATGAAAAATTGAGAAAAATAGTTTAAAAGCACTTAAATGCATGAAAATAATGAGAAATAGCAGAAAATTGACTATAATTAGTGAAAACTGAGGAAAAGTGGTGTAAAAGTATTAAAGCATAAGAAAATAGTAAGAAATCTAAAGGAAATAGCTTATAACGCATTTTAATATGCGGTTTTTTGTTTAATGGACACACAATTTGAGTACAAGCTTAAGGTGGCAAGAGAAAATTTTATAATGAAATACTAGCGATAAACAAACAACTAACTTGACATGGAATAGGAAGAAAAATGAAGTTCGAAAAAAAACTCATTAGAATGTAACACAATTAGGCAAATAATGAGATAAATTTCAGCTTGAATGGATCGATACAAATTATTGATACCGCTGTACAAGTGTTATGGATTGTAAAATTATCAAAAAAAGAAGTTGCCAAAAGAAATTTTCACCCAAAAAGTTTATTAGGAGGAGTGTATCACTCCGTTTTTTAAAATTAATAGCACACTGTCCGGCCAGTAATAAAGAAAAATAATTGTATTCTGCGGATGATAACTTTTAAATCTGTAAATGAGGTAATGGAAAATATTATAGTTTACTATGAGCGAAACACTCTAAAGTCTCTGAGTCGATAATAATATATTTTTACATGAATAAACAAGAATAGAGGTAAAATACAGGATTAAAAGTTCTCACTATTTAATTTCACAGAAAAGTGTATGATAAAATTAATACAAACGCAAAATATACGATAAAAATAAAAAAATTAATAATAACACACTAATACAATCTGCTACAAAACTAGCGAGTCATAATAAAACCACCCGTTAGAAGAAATAGAACCTAGGAATGATGGATTTAACAACAAAAACAGTGAGTAGGGAGATTATATAAATAAATATAAATAATAATTCCAAAGTAATAAAACCTTGATAATACAATCAATTAGAAATATAATAAAAGCAATGAATAATAACAAATAACTATGAAGATAACACTCTGAACTAAATTTAAAAAATAATAGACAAAGTTTACAAAATTCTGGAGATGGTAAATAAATTTCACGAATAATTCAAAATATGCCATAAGAATCCTCAGAAAAAGAAAAAAAAAAACAACCCTTCAATCGATTTTTTAGGCATAAGGTACGTTTCTTGATACCGGGTCACATATGGAGGATAAATATTAATCTAATTTTAACAAGATCAGCTGCAAAAAAAGAAAAAAAGATCGCAAACTTCAACTGATTAATCATAAAAATTAAATATACGATTTTGATTCAAAACACAATTTTATAGCCAACTAGTAACGAAATAGGCATAAAATTAAATCTACAACCATCAACGAGCATTAAAAAAAAAAAAAGTACTTAAAGAGCTAAAATACCTTCAAAATAGTAATCGGAACATACATTAACAATAAAATGTAAACATGTAAAGTAGCGAAGCAGGAACAAAATGGAAAATAAAAACAAAACAGAGACGTAATTAAAATTAAATAAAAGAACGTACAATACAAAAAAATAAAGAAAACAAAGAGTCGATAAAGATCGCGAAAATACAGAATAAACACAAAAGAACTTGGATCTGAAAGGTGAAATATAAGCAATTACAAATTATTTAACATATCAAAATTAAAAGACCAACAAGCGGAACAATAAATAAGGAATTACACACAACACACTTGATGTAAATTAGATAAAATAAAATACAGACAAAGATAACATATCAAAATAAATTTTTAAAACTCCGATTGATTTAACTTCTAACAAACATTTAAAATTTCTTATAATATTATAAAGATCGTGTCCGCAAACACTACAATTACACACGAAAATCGAAAAAAGTAATACAAAACAGACATATCGAAAGAAGCAAAAAAAAAAAAAATGAGAATAAAATCGATTAGTCAAAATTCATAGGAAAAAACAAATTATTTACTCCAGTTAAAATCCTTAATAAACAGCTGAAAATAACAATATACATTACTTAAAACTGATTATTATTTAATAAATAACAAATATTCTAAATTTATTATAATATTATAAAGATCACAAAAAAAAAAAAAACAAAATCGCAAAAGATCGCGCTTAGATAAATTACATCATTCGCACAGAAAAATAAAAATAAACAACACTGGAGAAGACGAAAATAATAGAACAAACCGATCGAGCACCTTGTTCACTCACACAAACACACACTAACATGAGTAATAAAACAGGTTAACTCTGAACGAACGTCTAGAATTCGCCCCCGCGCGCCGCGCGACACCAACAATAACTACCCGAATCCACAGTCGCGCTGACTTAACCCCCCGCATGTAACAACACCCCCTCCCGCCCACTGGCTGACAACCAATAAAAAGACACTACAATGTTAGTGTGTGTTTGTGTGAGTGAACAAGGTGCTCGATCGGTTTGTTCTATTATTTTCGTCTTCTCCAGTGTTGTTTATTTTTATTTTTCTGTGCGAATGATGTAATTTATCTAAGCGCGATCTTTTGCGATTTTGTTTTTTTTTTTTTGTGATCTTTATAATATTATAATAAATTTAGAATATTTGTTATTTATTAAATAATAATCAGTTTTAAGTAATGTATATTGTTATTTTCAGCTGTTTATTAAGGATTTTAACTGGAGTAAATAATTTGTTTTTTCCTATGAATTTTGACTAATCGATTTTATTCTCATTTTTTTTTTTTTTGCTTCTTTCGATATGTCTGTTTTGTATTACTTTTTTCGATTTTCGTGTGTAATTGTAGTGTTTGCGGACACGATCTTTATAATATTATAAGAAATTTTAAATGTTTGTTAGAAGTTAAATCAATCGGAGTTTTAAAAATTTATTTTGATATGTTATCTTTGTCTGTATTTTATTTTATCTAATTTACATCAAGTGTGTTGTGTGTAATTCCTTATTTATTGTTCCGCTTGTTGGTCTTTTAATTTTGATATGTTAAATAATTTGTAATTGCTTATATTTCACCTTTCAGATCCAAGTTCTTTTGTGTTTATTCTGTATTTTCGCGATCTTTATCGACTCTTTGTTTTCTTTATTTTTTTGTATTGTACGTTCTTTTATTTAATTTTAATTACGTCTCTGTTTTGTTTTTATTTTCCATTTTGTTCCTGCTTCGCTACTTTACATGTTTACATTTTATTGTTAATGTATGTTCCGATTACTATTTTGAAGGTATTTTAGCTCTTTAAGTACTTTTTTTTTTTTTAATGCTCGTTGATGGTTGTAGATTTAATTTTATGCCTATTTCGTTACTAGTTGGCTATAAAATTGTGTTTTGAATCAAAATCGTATATTTAATTTTTATGATTAATCAGTTGAAGTTTGCGATCTTTTTTTCTTTTTTTGCAGCTGATCTTGTTAAAATTAGATTAATATTTATCCTCCATATGTGACCCGGTATCAAGAAACGTACCTTATGCCTAAAAAATTGATTGAAGGGTTGTGTTTTTTTTTTCTTTTTCTGAGGATTCTTATGGCATATTTTGAATTATTCGTGAAATTTATTTACCATCTCCAGAATTTTGTGAACTTTGTCTATTATTTTTTAAATTTAGTTCAGAGTGTTATCTTCATAGTTATTTGTTATTATTCATTGCTTTTATTATATTTCTAATTGATTGTATTATCAAGGTTTTATTACTTTGGAATTATTATTTATATTTATTTATATAATCTCCCTACTCACTGTTTTTGTTGTTAAATCCATCATTCCTAGGTTCTATTTCTTCTAACGGGTGGTTTTATTATGAGTCGCTAGTTTTGTAGCAGATTGTATTAGTGTGTTATTATTAATTTTTTTATTTTTATCGTATATTTTGCGTTTGTATTAATTTTATCATACACTTTTCTGTGAAATTAAATAGTGAGAACTTTTAATCCTGTATTTTACCTCTATTCTTGTTTATTCATGTAAAAATATATTATTATCGACTCAGAGACTTTAGAGTGTTTCGCTCATAGTAAACTATAATATTTTCCATTACCTCATTTACAGATTTAAAAGTTATCATCCGCAGAATACAATTATTTTTCTTTATTACTGGCCGGACAGTGTGCTATTAATTTTAAAAAACGGAGTGATACACTCCTCCTAATAAACTTTTTGGGTGAAAATTTCTTTTGGCAACTTCTTTTTTTGATAATTTTACGATCCATAACACTTGTACAGCGGTATCAATAATTTGTATCGATCCATTCAAGCTGAAATTTATCTCATTATTTGCCTAATTGTGTTACATTCTAATGAGTTTTTTTTCGAACTTCATTTTTCTTCCTATTCCATGTCAAGTTAGTTGTTTGTTTATCGCTAGTATTTCATTATAAAATTTTCTCTTGCCACCTTAAGCTTGTACTCAAATTGTGTGTCCATTAAACAAAAAACCGCATATTAAAATGCGTTATAAGCTATTTCCTTTAGATTTCTTACTATTTTCTTATGCTTTAATACTTTTACACCACTTTTCCTCAGTTTTCACTAATTATAGTCAATTTTCTGCTATTTCTCATTATTTTCATGCATTTAAGTGCTTTTAAACTATTTTTCTCAATTTTTCATCATCTTTCGTCAATTTTTCACTGATTTGGCTTTCTCAACCATTGTGTTAACTTAGAATTGTCTCTATCTAATTTTCACTATTTCTCTTGTATCAGTCCTGCGATTTCCCCAATGTTTTATATATTTTCTTTTAAATTTTCTCCACAGCAATTTTCTATTTTTTTTTTTTTTTTTTTTTTTTTTAATCATGTTTAATGAAGTGATGCTGGTTAACGTCTCTGAGTTACGCATAAATCTCACCACTCTGGAGTTTAATAATTCCTCTTTCCACACACAGATGGATTCTATGTGCATGTTCATCTGCTAGCAATTATTGCGATGCATATCTGGTCTGCGGAATTCTCACTAATTTGAATATTTTCGTCCTATCTATGTAAAGTCTTCTGGAGTAAATGTTCACTATGCAAATATTATAGGATGATGTGGATATATGACAGAATCTATAGCAGGCAGGGACAGGTGTAATTAAGTGCAGTAATGTTTCAATGATATTCATGAAAAGTATATAATGTTAAAGTTGGTTAGCTTTTTAATTTTGCTTTTAGTTTTTAAACTTCAAGTGAAATTCCCTTTGGGGATAATAAATAATATGCCATCTTCAACATTATTTATGTTTAAACAATTAATATAAGTTACTTTTCGTCAAGTCTTTGTGTGGTTTTGTATAAAAAGAAGTTATTTATTGATTCAATTGTTGACCATTGAAGTGATTATAGATGTCTTTCTCCTATGCTCAAGTTATACTCGTTTTAATTAATACCAGTTATTTTGCATCAACTTTTTGTATTAATTTAGTATAAAAGGAGGTGTCAGCAAGGTATTTGTTGATTTGTGTGCTGACCATTGAAGTGATCAGACGTGTTTTCTCCTGCGTTTAAATTTGTCTTGCTTTAATTTGTAATTGGATTTAAAATTATTTATAAGAATGTCGTCAGCGGTTGTACAACATGATATTTCTATTCAAAATGTTAGCAAGCGTTATCCCAACCGTTTTGCAACATATCGTATTGTAAACAATAATAAATGCCAGATGGATATTGCAAATTACTTGTCTAATAATACTTCTACAGTGATCGAGATAATTAAGAAAAGAATCGGTGTTGGAATAAAAGTAAATCTAACATTACGATGTTCATTTAAGAGAGGAGTTGGGCTTGCAGATTGGAATGTTAGGCCATTTCACTTCCCAACCAATGCACAGCTACTCACTCGCGGTGCTGATATTTCTGAATGGTACAAGGAGGATTGTAGAAAAATCATCAGTCTTGTTGATAAGTTGAAACATGCGACGGGATCTGGCTGGTCATTAATGAAAATTGAATACCTCGAAATTCGTCTCAATCATCGGAACATTCTAAGCCGTGCATCATCTTATATTCCACTTCCTAAATCAGTTGCAGTAAAAAAGGCTGTTATTAATGTGAAAAACATAGATCAAATGTGTTTCAAATATTCTATGTTGACAAAATATATTAAGGTGAATCATCCAGAATATGCAAGCAATTATGTGCGGAATACATCATTGTTAAAGAAATACAATTGGAGTGGTATATCTTTTCCTACATCATTGGACGATGTGTCCATATTTGAAAAGAATAATCCTCGATCATCTGTTAATGTATATGGTTTGGATGAGAAAAATACTGTATACCCCCTTCGAATCACAAAGATTGAACAAAAAGATCATACTGACTTATTACTAATAACCGAAGGTGATAAATCACATTACTGCTGGATAAAAAATTTGGGGAAGCTTGTGAGAAGTCAGATTACTAAAGACCACTATCAAATGTTTATATGCCGTCGTTGCTTATGGTATGTCCAAGATCATGCCAAATACCTAGCTCATATACAACGTTGCTCCATCAATACTCCTGCTACAGTTGTTATGCCAATGGAGGAGAATAAAATATTGAAATTCCAACAATATAAACAGCAAGAATTTATACCATTTATTATATTTGCTGACTTCGAGTGTATCCTGAAGCCTCTAAACGATGAATCATATGATAATGATGTCAATGATGGAGAAATTATTAGTGATAATGATGATGACGATATAGAAATTGGTGGTAAGCGTCGAAAAATCCAGCATCAGGAAGGAAGTATGCAGAAATGTAAGCGGCAATGCATGGAAGATGGTTCATGTGGTAATATTCAAAACAAGTCTCAAAATACATCTGGTACTATTCCTATACAATAGCATGAAGTGTTTAGCTTTTGTTACTATATTGTGTCGAGATGTGAAGAAGGTGCCAGGTTTAATGTTACATTGGAGCCTAAAATGTATCGTGGCCGTAATGCAACTAGAAAATTCTGTGATTGGCTAGTGGAAGATGTGCGAAAAATAGAAAAGATTTATCAGAAAAACATTCCATTGCAGTGGACGTCTGAGGATTTGGAAGAATATGATGCTTCATCAGTGTGTCACATTTGTGAAGAACCTCTAAATAATGATAAAGTCGCAGATCATTGTCAACTAACTGGGAAATTTCGAGGTGCGGCTCATTCAAAATGTAATTTAGAATACCAGCTTCCTAACTTTGTTCCTGTATTTATTCATAATCTGAGTGGATATGACGCTCATTTATTCATTAGGGATTTGGTGTATGATGATCAGGACATCGAGGTGATACCGAATAGTGAAGAACGCTACATATCATTTTCAAAGCGCATTTCAGAAAAAATGAAAATACGATTCATAGATACATTCCGTTTCATGGCGTCAAGCCTTGAGAAGCTAGCTAGTTATTTACCTGATGGTTTGCTCCATCATACAATCAGAAACATTGCATCGCCTGATTTACTTCCTTTATTTCGTAGAAAGGGTGTTTTCCCTTATTCATATGTGTCATCATGGGAAAAATTGGATGAAACAAGTTTACCTGAAAAGGAGCATTTCTATAATTCCCTGACAAAATCAAATATTAGTGAAGAAGATTACTCACATGCATTAAATGTGTGGGATGCATTAAATGTTCAAACACTCGGGGAGTATAGTGATATATATCTAAAGACAGATGTACTTCTACTGGCTGATGTTTTTGAAAACTTCAGAAGCGTTTGCTATAAAATTTACAAATTGGATCCTGCATGGAGTTTTACTGCTCCTGGATTGGCATTTCAAGCAATGTTGAAGTTGACAAAGGTTCAATTGGAGCTCCTAACTGATTATGATATGGTTTTATTCTTTGAAGCTGGAATACGTGGTGGTATGTGTCAGTGTGTGAAACATTATGCTAAGGCGGACAATTCATACACTAACAGTTGTAATAATAGTTACAGTAATGATGATAATGATGGTAGAAATGGTACAGATAACACTTTCATAGCATATTTGGATGCAAATAACCTCTATGGTTGGGCCATGAGTGAACCTCTCCCTATGAATGGTTTCAGATGGCTTAGCCAGAAAGAAATAACAGAATTAAATATTATGGAGATGGCTGATGATGGATCCATTGGTTATATGCTCGATGTGGATTTGGAGTATCCAGCAGATTTGCATTTAGCACACAATGATTTACCACTATGCCCCGAGGCTAAATCAATTAGAAAATGTGTGAAATTAGTTAATACATTAGAAAATAAGTACAACTATATTATTCACTATAGAAATCTTAAACAGGCAATTGAATTAGGACTAAAATTACAACGTGTACATCGTGTCATTTGTTTCAATCAGTCGGCATGGTTGAAGCCTTACATTGATTTAAACACTCTACAGCGGAAGCAGGCTACCAATGAGTTTGAGAAGAACTATTGGAAGCTTATGAATAACAGTGTTTTTGGCAAAATGATGGAAAATGTTAGACATAGAATTAATATGCAGCTTATTATAAATGAAGTAAAATTTACTAAACTGGTTGGAAAAAGTAATTTTAAGGATCGAACAATATTTAGTGAGCAACCATTATTGGCTGCGGTACATTTAAATCCTTCAACAATTAAATTTAATAAGCCTATTTACATTGGTATGTCTATTTTAGATATTAGCAAATTAAAAATGTTTGATTTTCATTACAACATAATGAGTAAAATGTATAAGAATATTAATCTTTTATACTGTGATACTGATTCACTTATTTATGAACTTAAAACACTTGATTTTTATAAAGATATTAAAGATAATGCTCAGTATTTTGATACAAGTGATTATCCAAAAAGTCACCCATGTTATTCATTAGAAAATAAAAAAAAGCTTGGTGTATTTAAGGATGAATTAAATGGCACTCCAATTAGTGAATTTGTTGGATTGCATCCAAAAATGTATTCTATAAGTATTATTGATAGTAGAGAAATTAAAAAATGTAAAGGTGTACAGTCTTCTATAATTAAGAAAGAACTTAATTTCATAGATTATTATAATTGTGTGAATGGTGTGTGTGGGAAATTATGTGATAATTATAAGACATATTACAATATTCAAAGTCGTCAACATATACTGTATACCCTAGAACAGAATAAAGTAGTATTAAGTGGTAATGATGATAAAAGAATAATATGTAGTAATAATGTAGATACAATAGCTTATGGAAATTCTATGTATAATCAATTCCATACAAATTTTAATGATGTTTTAGCTGAACTAAGAGCGTGTATATTAAATGGAAATATGTATATTGCATGATTACATGGAGCTGTGGATTATTATTAAGTATAATTTAGACATTGTATATTTTTAATTTTACTATGTAATAAAATTTTCTATTAACAATTGTTTTTATTTTTTTAATTTGTTAGATTTGGGAATGTGTAGAGGCTTAAAATATTGTGTATAAACTTATACAAGGTGCATAGAGATTATATTATTTTTAATTAAAGAGTATGTATGTAGTAAAAATTTAGTGCTTTTCCCTAGGATGTATTATTTTCCATTAAAGTTTATTGTTTTCTATCTAAAATGATGATATTTGTATTAAATTGTGATATTTTACCATAGATTGATAGTTTGCACCTAAAATGGGGGTATTTTGTGTACAATGGATTGATTCCTTTACAATTCAATGTTTTGTACTAAAATGTGAGTGTTATAGCCTTAAATGGTGCAATTTGTATGAAAAGAGTGATTTTAGTTTAAATTGAGCATTTTTTCTATGATACTAGATTTATCTAATCCCTGTTTATAACGTTTGGAGTTGTGCTGCAGAAATTTATAGTTCTTATATCCTAATAGATGTATTAGTGCAACAAAGGAGATGGGTTATTCAAGCGATGGCTTTATTAGGTTGAGAAAATGTGATTAATAGAATTTCTGAGTTGTGATTATGTTTGTCAAAATAATAGAATTTATGTGAGAGGAGGAAGCTGTGTCTCATCAAGCTTATGAATACTACTTGGTAATTAAATTGTTCATTGTGCTCATTGCATTAGTAGTTATAATGTGATCAAACAAAATTAGTTCTTATACATTGTTGTTATACAGTAAACAATTACACCAACAGACGTGAGTAACTCTTCAGTATCTGAATGCTTACAATCGATTTGATTTTCTAATTTAAATTCATACTAAACAGCTGTATATTACCAGGGTTGCATCAAATCTGTTATGATTGGTAATTTTTGGGAGTTAAATATTGTTTCATTACATTAGAAAATGTATGCACGCACATACATGGTCACATACATAAACACATCAACATCATCATCATCATCATTGTTACATCACATGCACACCATTATACTGCACACACGCTCATTCACTCACATGCATGCACATGTGTACACATTTATAGTACATCACACATATGTAAGCTATAAGCTCCACACACATGTTATTGTGATGGTAAGTTCTAACTCTCATATGCTGAAAATAATATAGAGTTATATGTAATTAAATAGTATGTTCAACATACATCAAAAGCAATTGAGATATATGAATAATAATACACAAGTTAGTGTTCTAATCAGTTTCTTTTTTCTCAATCATCTACTTTGATTACTCATATGCAAAGCATCTCACTGGAAACAAATGGGTCAGAAAGGGTTAGTACTGTGGTTGTTTGGCTGAATATACATGAAGTACCCCCAAATTCTAGAGGTTGAAACACTCCCCCTCATAAAACATTAGTTCAGTGTTTATTTTTATTTTTTGGTTAGACATACATTAATGTACCTTTTAAATTATACAAACACATCAGATTTGGTGTGGATTAGAAAAATTATGAGTGGGTGGTTAACACTAGAACATATTCTCGAGGCATACACAACCAGAAACAATTAGTACCAGTTAATAAATTATTACATTAGTCAAACAATGATAAATGCATCATCAGCACGCATGCAAGCATCAAATACACTAAGCAACTCAGTATGGGTTAGAAAAAGTTTTAAGGGTGAGTGGTTAATAATAAAATATAATCTCAATATAAATGGAAATGCGAAAAGCTAGTACCAGTTAGCAGATTATTACATTGGTCAGACAATTATAAATGCAACAACACACATGCAAGCATCTAAATACACTAAGCAACTGAGTACAAGTTAGAAAAATTATGAGTGGCTGGATAACACTAGAACATATTCTCAGAGCATACACAGCCAGAAACAATTAGTACTGGTTAATAAATTATTACATTGGTCAAACAGTGATAAATGTATCATCAACACACATGCAAAAATCTAAATACACTGAGCAACTCAGTACAGGTTAGCAAAATTATAAGTGGCTGGTTAAAGCCTGCTCTCAATCTCTATACTGGACAAGTGTTGTGCTGAGCGAAAGCCTTCATGCATAGATATCTACAGAGAAAAACGGTTGGTTGATTTGTGTGTGGTGGATGTTGAGGTATATGGTTATTAGTTTGTAACAGTGAGGATGTAGCAAGCAGAAGGATGCGATTGGAGTAGAATATGGCGGTGCGGTGTTGAACTCTTACTGGACGGTTTGATGTGAAAACGGTGTAGTCATTTGATTATGTATTGACTCTTGATTAGTTGAATAAAAAGGGGCGTGGTCATGTGACTAAATACTCGCTCCTGATTGGCTCTTCTCCTAGAACGCAGGTTTCCTATCTACTGCTGATATCTACAAAATATTCCGCTATATCTGCTTGTTCTGATAATAATACAGGACCAATGATATTATGTACAGAAGATGTTGATCCTTCTGCTGTATAACCATCATCTAATTGCTGTGATGGAGGTGATGAAGTTGTATGCGAGACACTATCACTCGAAAATGAATTCTGAATAAATTCGTCGACTTTAATATCAATCGAATCGGTATTGTTATTCATGTTTGAATAATATTTTTAACTTTTTACTAAGAATGTAGAAAATTATTACTTTTAACGTTGGAGCAAACTTTTATTAATGCGTGAAGAACACAGCTTCAACAAATTCTACACGTTTAATGTAACACTAATACTGACTGCCTGAACAGATCCTTTCGAGATTCTAGCTCGATGCATGTCTTTGATGAGGGCGGGTTGCATCAGAAAAACTACATTCCTTTGGTGAAAGCATGTTACATACGCAGATGAACGAAATTTACAGGTGATCTTTGGGTTATGGGTGTTTGTGTGTAGGTGTGTAGATGTCAACCGGTTTTTTTACAAAAGATATGAAGGAGAAGATCCGGGCAGACTAGATGACATTGACACATGATCGAAATCAACGGCATAGCAACATTCATGCAAGGAAATAAGCAGAGTACCTTTGCATTATGAGCGTATGCGGACATATTGGGGGAAAATATGGAAGATATTGAAAAAAAAAAAATATTTAGAGTTTGAAAAAAATGAAATAATCTTAAACTAACAGATTCGAAAAAAATTATTATGAATGATGAGAAAATCATTGTTAGCAGATGGGTGCATGGGAATGAATGGTATGGTTTCACTGTAGTTTCAGGGGGATGTACTCATGAAAAATAATAGAAAAGAATTGAAATTTGTGTAGGGTGGATAGGGGAGAGGGAAAATATGAAACAGCGTTAAATAAAAATATACTCGAATTAATTTTTGAATACTTACGTTTGGAAAAAGACTTTAGAGGGGAAAAACTATATTTTAGACTAATTCCATAATACATAGACATGAAAAATTATTATGAACAATATGAGGAATACCGTTAGAAGATGTTTACACAATCATACTAGTGAAGATATCAATGGATTTATTTTTAGAACCTGAGAAAAAATAAAATAAGAAAATTATCAACGGACGGAGGAAATGATTGGAAGCGAAAAAAAATATAATTAGGCTGATTCTATAATATTAGACTTGAAAAAGTTATTATGAACGATAAGAGAACTACCGGTAGCAGATGAGTGCGAGGGAATATTATGTGCGAATGAAAGAGTGGCTTAGAATCGGAGAAACAAAAAAATATAAAAATTATGAACGTTTGGAAGAAATAAACAGAAGCGTAAAAGAAAAATATACTTAGGCTAATTCTATAATATTTTGACTCGAAAATATGTACGAAGTGGTGGTGTGTATGTGTGTGTGTGTGTGATATCGCGGTGTTTATTTCGGTGGCGACGGAGCGTGAATGGAATAGTACAGTGTGCCTTTGTACAGGTTAACTCAATGCTTGATATGTGTGCAGGAATGGACGGTGTGCTTTTGCAATGAACGGAGAATATGTAAAAATATAAAAAAATATCAACGGATTAAGTATAAAATCGGAAGTGGAAAAAGACGAAAAATATATATCAGGTGGCGGTGTATATGTGTGCGTGTGTGAACGTGTAGTGATCGTGAACAGGTTTCTATCGGTGGTGTGTGAGAGTGTGCATAGATGATCGGCTAGTTAATTTCAAAACGAACGACTGGAATTCACCTCACCTGGTGACAGTTTCAACTAGTTGCTGGAACATTTAAATATTTCCATTACAGCCGCGGTCGCGCTTACATAATACATCTCGTAGCAGAACACTCGCGCACTCTCATTCGACTGATGGAACGTTCAAATATTTTCTTTAAAAATAAAATTAAAAAAAAAAAAAATGCCGGAACGAAGCACGACTCGGAAAATTCCTTTAAATTTTGGGTTCTAAGTGTTGAGATTCAAACGTTTTTATCACTCCGGCAAAATTTTACCCCTCCCAACCTCGAAAAATGAAAATTAAAAAGTATGCTACATATATTACACGCAGAGTCATGTATAATACATACACATGATGATAGAAGGCGCAGGTATGGGAAAGCGAGTACACTTTCATGGCAGCTAAGGCTATGTTGAATATATGCGTGGAAACAGTGTGAGCGCATTTACAGATAACAGTATGAACGGGGAATCTGAAAAATTTGAAGAAATTTTGGGGAAACTTGGGTGAATTTTGACCATATGGATACAAATTGGGGTGAAATTTCAGCAGTTGCCCAGGAAAATCGGGGGAAACTTGGGGTAACTTTGGGCTCCAAGACAGAAATTGGGGTGAGTTTTGAGCAGCTAGACACAAATTGGGGTGAGTTTTGAGCACCTGGACACAAATTGGGGTGAGTTTTGAGCACCTGGACACAAATTGGGGTTTGTGACGTCAGAGTCCCCAAAACGCCCATTTATACACTACTATATTATGCTCTGAGAAGACGTATTAATACAGGGTGCAGTAGCAAAACTTCCGTTTTTAAAATGCGACACTTTTTTTCCACTAAATTTTTTAAATAAACTAGTGATATCAAATGATATCTTCCAGGTAATGTCGGCATACCTATCGGAAAGAACTTTTCGAGTTACGTTTGGTTCAATTGTATCGGACAAATTTGCTATTAGAGCCTCTGTTCCGCAAGGCAGTATTTTAGGACCACTACTATATCTGATCTACACATCAGATATTCCAGCTTTAACAACAACAGTAACCGCAACATTTGCTGATGACACATGTATACTGGGAGCGCATGAGGATCCGACTTGCGCTCCGGTTCTAGTTCAAGAACACCTGAATAAAATTCAGGACTGGGCGAGTAAATGGAAAATTGAAATTAATCATTTAAAAAGTCAGCAGGTCACCTTCACGCTGAATAGAGGTAACTGCCCTCCCTTATACTTAAATGGGCAAGCGATGGTTATTGCAACACCATTAAATACCTAGGATTTGTACTGGATCGTCGACTTACTTGGGGAGCTCAAGTTGCAAACTGCAGACAAAAAGTCATTGCCAGAATCAAGGCACTAGGGTGTATTTTTAATAGAAAATCTAAGGTCACCCTAAGGTATAAAAGACTAGTTTACATGGCGGTAGTAGCCCCATGTTGGAGATATGGGCTTGAAGTATATGGAACTTCAGCAGTGAACAATATTAGAAGACCACAGCAACTGCAGTCACGAATATTAAGGCAGATGGTTAACGCTCTGTATTACGTGTCAAATAAAACCCTCCATGAGTATCTAAACATTCCATATGTCAAAGATGTGCACAAAGAACTATATATCAAGTTCTACAATAAGTTGGCAGTTAACGATAACCCAAATATAGCCAGCATGAGGCGGATGAGCCTTCCGGGTTGCACACACTGGAGACTGAGAAGGACATGGTG
Organism: Icerya purchasi; assembly: GCA_039619475.1. Taxonomy (NCBI): domain Eukaryota; kingdom Metazoa; phylum Arthropoda; class Insecta; order Hemiptera; family Monophlebidae; genus Icerya; species Icerya purchasi. Next base: position 389,078,729 of record CM077116.1, read on the forward strand.
TAGAGACGTTTTGGCAAACGGATGACTAGGGAAAGTTTACAACAGCAGATACGTCGTCATGTAGCATTCCGCATAATCGTTTAGCGTTATGTATTAATCTATATAAATTTTTCTTATGCGTTTATTTATATAAGACAGCATTAGTTAATAGTTATTGTAAGTCTCGCTGTAGCTATCGTATGTTTCGCTGTTGTCTCTGATCGGCTGGGAGAAGAGATGATATTCTTAAATTTCTATTTTTCTTTTTAGTATAGGGTCAGCAGTGCCAATAGTAGTCATCTTAAACATCTCTTAGCCATCACTACTATAAATCAGCCAGTAAGAGTAAAATGTCAGGTGGTTGTTCATATGGATTCCAGGACGTGCTGGAATTCTATGAACAAGTAGATCTGGCCGCTCGCTCAGCGGTCAATTCCCCAATGCCACAAAATGCTAACTTTAACTGAAATCAGGAATGGAGCTGGAAATGGCTTTCTGAGTCCACTTTTCTACGTCAAATTAAACTTACCACCAAATCATAGTGGCTTCTAGGAAGAATCTCATGCAGACATTACTGCATCATAAATCATTTACAAAAAAACATACCGATTTGATCCACAATTAAATCTTTACTAACGTCCCGCCACCCATTAGTATGTCCGTTCTGCAACTAGCTATCCGTCCCCTCCATTCTTTATATTCCAATAGACTGCTCAACTTCGACACTGCTCGAGAAAATTGTCCCTTATAGGAGACCGTATCCAAGATATTCTTTCTAACACACTCTCCATCGTAAAGGCATTGTTATCTTCCTTAGAACCAGCAATCTTTTCTTCCCCATCTAAAACTAATCTCTATTCTATATACCATAATAGTTTTTAAACTTATGCATGGTAAATAGAACTACAGAAGAAAAAAATACCATATATACACATAGAAAGTAGCATGAACACAAAAACTAGTATCGTATTCTGAAAATGTGTGTTATTATTTCATCAAGTATATTCTGAAGTTAATTTAGTAAGGTATTCAGCCAGAGAAGTACGCAGCTTGTTAAACGAATTCATCATTTCCTTACATGGATTGCTAATTTCATTCTTTAGAATAGCCAACAGTTGATCGGTCGGATCTTTCCACACCATCACTTGACCGGTAAGGGTAGGATGAGTTTTATTCTGTACGATAGCAATCAAAACACGTCCATGTCGCTCCTTTTGCGTTCCTCATACCCGCCACTACACTACAACCGCCAAACTGTAATTGACTGAGACACAGTGAGCAAGCGACAAAATCACCATTTTATTAGTGAATCGCTCAATAATTTTATTATTAGAATAAACGATTTCAATATTTTATAAGGCGAAAGATTTATTCGCAAATGAAGAGAAGCAGCTGACACTGCTGCTAAGTCTGTTCTGTTGTTACATAATAGTCCATAAAAATTTTAGTGCAATCCCGATAGAAGCAAGATTGGCTCTCCAAACAAGCTTGCTTTCTGATGGAGATAAAACACGGTATTCACCCCTGGTTCCCTCCTTCCGACCTTCCTTGAACTTAATCTGTCACTATGATAAAGGTCTGCATCGGACATATTTCTCTGACGCACGATCATTTTTTGCTCAACTGCGAGCCTCATTTTGAATGCCCCCCGCGCTTCGTCAATAAAACATCTGCTCCTGGAGTGCCCTTTTTTTTCTCTTCAGCGCTCTAATCAGCGCATAGCGTCTCTGCAATCATCTATGGCTAACTTGTCCTTGAATATCGCAGACACCATTCAGCTTCTTTATATAATTGGTTTGTTTCAAGTCATTTAGCGTTCCCACCGTCATAGTGTCGTAATAGCTCTGGCAGGAACTAAAAGAAAAAAAAAAAGTATTGTTACAAAGTGGTTGAAATGTCTGACGCAAATGTAGTTAAATCGCAAATCATAGTCTGTATGAAGTACAGCAATTTATTATTACAGAGAATAACACCTTTTCGTTTTATTCTTATTTTTTCTTTTATCAAAAAAGGTGCAGTAGCATTAGCGTGGTGCTGGATATGGTTTGCTTACATTAAAAGAGATCCAAGTGTAGATCCCAGGATAAGTGAAGAAGAACTTCATTATATACAACATACTGTTCAGCACGTGGATAGGAAAAAAGTATAATATTTATTTTTTATATAGAAGAACCACTAACAAATATATAGTTTAGAACAATTAATGTGGTTATTTCCTTCTGTCATTATATTTTGATTAATAAAGAAACGCATAAACAGAAAATATATTATTTGAATTAATACACCAAACATTTTCAATAACTATCCACAAAAATATAGTACATTGCTGCAAAACATGTTTATGCTTTAATAAAACATAAACGAGAAACCTAAAAAGATTCTTGGTACCATCTTTAATAGGATGTTACATTTTGGTCAAATTCCTGGTAATTAGATTCGTTTTTTAGTTCTTCGTTTGCCTAAATCTGATAAAACTGACAACTGTACTCCTTTTCTTAGAAATATCTCTCTCTGGTATCTTATTTGAGAAAGACGTTTAAACTGATGGTGAAAAATAGATTGATGTCATAAATTGAAAGAAGCAGGCAATATCGCTGCTCATTTAATCGGCTGTTTTTTTATAAACTTAATCTGTTCTTGTTTAATATTTTTGTTCTAACTAATTTGTAGTGGCTTTCTGTATTAGATTTATATAATGATTTTTTCTTTATCGTCAAATATAAAGTTAATATAATTTTTGTCCTCTAATTCGAACTTCTCGAAGTCTATTTTCTTTTTTCTAGTTTTTTAAAAACGATATTTGTAATATATAGTTTATTCCTGGTCACGAAATCTACCATCATTTCACCACTTTCATTCCTTTTCCAAATCCGGCGATATTTATGTTGATCTTGTTTTAATATTTTCGCATTTAAGTCTCCCACAACTGGCTTATATTGTTTATTATTTCAATAAAATTCCTGATCCAAATTCGATCTCCATACCATCTGATTGAACGACTGTTGCATAAACTTGTATAATTTTTATTTCAATTTTATTTATTTTCAGGATTAACGTGGCTATTATTTCATTTAGCGGACGGGTTTCTTCTATTTTATTCTTAATGTTCTCGTGAACTATAAAACCTATGCTTATATTTTTGTCCAGGTTAGGCCGTCTCACTTGTACTAGAAAACGATGTTTCCACTTTCCAATTCTAATTTTATCCTCTTTCTTTTTTTTCGTTCCATACATGCCTATATAACTTAACTTAATGGGTTTTTTTAATGGGTTAATCAACAAGAACATCGGTCCAAGACATAGGAAGAAGGAAAAAATAAAGTTCTATTCTTAAACGTTTACGGATAGAGGATGAAAATAATATAAGAGAATGAGAGAATTAAAGAAACACTGTAAGGACTATGTATACCGAGTTTTAGTAGAGAAAAATGGAAGGACGATTGTTCAGCAGAAAAGGTAGAATATTCAAACAAAACATGATCAAAATCACAAGGAATATATGTGGAAGGGGGATAAAAAGGACAAAATGAAGTAGAATTAGATGAAAACCGAGAAAATTATGCAGGAAGGAGACTATGATTAAAGTGAAGGCAAAAATAGCCGAGATTGATTTAAGAGAGGAAAAGACCAGAAGTAATGGGCGAGAAGGAAGAAATAGTTAAATAAATAGGTAAAAAGAGGCAAAATTAGAAAATGAAGAAAAATAGGAGTTGAGACATTATTTGAAATCAATGACTCAGGAAAAAGGAACAATATTATTAACCGAAAATATGGCCAAAAATTTGCAACTTTAAAAAAGAAGAACGAGCTAAAGAATCCACTATCTCATTACCCTCAATTCCTAAATAACTAGGAACACACAAAAGATTAATATTGATCGAGTAAACGAGAAAAAATTCATGGATGAGAGAGCGTACAAAAAGAGTCACATAATTGGAAGAGGGAACAGGATGAGGACATGTAATAATTTTCAGAACACTTTTAGAATCCAAGATTATAAGCACATTATGGAAAATCAGTGATGAGAAAACAAGGAGGACCCCATCTAGAATAGAAATAAATTCCGCATAAAAAATTAAGCAAAAGAGGGGAGCTTTAAAAGATTTTGAATAATTTAAGGAAGGATAAAGAAAGGAAGAAGTAACTCCACTTGACTTTTTAGAACCGTCACTATAGAAAGTGGTGTATGCAGAAAATAGACAACCTAAGGTATTAGAGAATTCTCAACTCTGGCGATATGTTGAGAGACAGATTTAGAACAGAACGGTAAAGAAAAACATTTAGTAGGATGAAGAAAAATGGAAAAATTGAAAGAAAAATAAAGAAGTTTATCATAACTATAAATAGAAGGCGAAAATTAAGGAAGAGGAACAGAAATAAGAGATAGTCGGAATTTTATTAAAGAAAAATCGCTATTTATGAAGAATACAGGAGTAAAAAGAAACAAGTTCTGCAAGCGCTTAATTAAAAAGCGATAACCTAAATAGTATATTTATGAATAAAGATAAGAAGAATATAGAATTCAGCGTGGATAGCCGGAACTGTGAAGATCTCAGTGAAGGCGACAAATAGCCGAGATTGTGAAGCGTTTAAGAGAGGGGAAGTCTATAAAGTATGGGCGAGGAGGAAGAGATGAATTAATAGGGAGGTAAAAAGAAGCAGAATTAGAAAATGAAAAGAGAATAGGAATTGAGCCATAATTTGAAATGAGCGACTGGAAGAACGAACTAAGAAATCCATTATCTCATTGCCCCCAATGCCAGGAATCTACAGAAGATCAGTATCGATCAGGTGAAGAAGGAAATGGTCAGGAATATGAAAGTGTGTAAGAAGTATTGCTTGATTGAAAAAAGAAGGAGGAAAAGGACATGATGAAAACTTGTAGAACACTCAAAATCTGAAATTATGAGCACCTTATGAAAACCAATGATGAAAAAATAAAAAGAAAAGCACGTAGAATATCAATAGATTCCGCGTTGAAAATTGAGCAAAAGGAAAGAAGTTTAAAAGATTCAGAATAATTTAAAGAAAAACCAACTTCATCTGGCTCTTTGAAACCGTCAGTATAGATAATGGAGGGTGTAGACATTGAAAACATGTTGAAGAACAGATTTAGAACAGATTGGTAAAAAAGGACATATAATAAGATGAAGGAAAGCCAATGTGCTAAATTCAGATTTGTTTTTGAAACAGGTAAAAAAACCTCATGGAAAAGCATCGGCTCCTCTTTTTCTCGGCTCCGATTTCTCATGTATGGAAAATGGCTAAGGCCTTCAAATCCGCTCTTTCCCAAAGTCCTTTTAATCATAATTTTCTTCGTGAAAAATGAATATCGTTTATTGATTCTGTAACTCCTACCTATATTATTAGCTTCTAGGAATCCTGCTCCTTTCCATTTTCTCTTAATTCTTTGCATTTTCTTAACTCTCCTTTTGTCTTATCAAAACTCCATTTACCTTTAATCAATCCCTTTAGTTCCTTTTGCAGGATTAGATTGGATTACTTTATCTGTTATTCAAAATTTTTCGGATTTTTCTCTCCAGATACTTTTAAATATTTTTAACTCATTTCTTGATTCCGGTTCTACTCCTTCTTCCTGGCACATTTTCATTATTGTACTTATCCCAAAATCTAATTCTCCTTCGTTTCATCCTATTTCTCTTGCTCCGTGTGTTAGGAATCTTTCCGAAAGTTTAATTAACAAACGTCTCAATTGGATGGCTCGAACACAGCAATTTGTTACCTAGCAATGTGTCCGGTTTTCGTCCTGGGCGTGGTCCATCAGATTGTATCGGCATATTTCTGTCAGACGTTTGTATGCTATTTATTAATAAAAAATTTGCTGCTTTCATTAACGTACTAGCTGTATGTATTTTACAAAGTTATTAACTCATAATAATATATCAACACGAAATTATAAAATGTAATATTAATATCATATATTATAAATGTTAAAAAACATCGAATAGCTTCAACGAATTACCGCCATTAACAAGATGTTTGTATAATTTACAAATATCTTAATAATGACGGTAATTCGATGAAACCATTCGATGTTTTTTGATATTTTCAATATATGATTTTAATATTACATTCTATAATTTCGTGTTTGGCATATTATTATGAGTAAACAAAATTCTGACTTTATCTCTTATTTCTGTTTCTCTTCCTTAATTTTCGCCTTTTATTTATAGTTATGATAAACTTCTTTATTTCTCTTTCAGTTTTTCCAGGAAGAATAAGAGCTAAAAGTTTTAAAAGTAGACCTACTTAAATAAAGGCCACCTTACAGTACTCATTCAACCACAATGAGAATGACATTCTGGGTTTTATTTGTGAGGAGTTGGTCAGATAGAAGGAAAAGAATAAGTCAAGGCAGATGAAATTAATTCAATAAAGAATGGGTTTAAATTAAGAACAATTTTAGAGAGTGTAGAGTCAACGAGAGAACGAAAACATCTCGGTCTACATTAGAGAGGGTCCATTTCAGAAAGTGAAGAGGCCTGTAAGAAGGAAAAAGCATAAAAAGGAATAATGGTAGAAATATTATTACTTCCAAAGGTACCATTTAGAGTTGATTATGAACACCGAAACTAAGATTAGGAGAAGTGAATGACAGGTCAATAGAACTGGAAGGCAAAGGATTTAACGCGAATAGGTAAACCATCATTAAGGCAGATTAAGTAATTTGGTAAGATAAAAAAGGCCTTAATCATTTTCCATACATGAGAAATAGGACTGGGTCGAAAAAAAAAAGGTTTCTTTTGCCGTTTTAAAAACAAATTTAGCTTTAACACTGACGTCATCCATTAGCGCTAGCCAGACCTCTTGTTTAGTCTCCTCCTTCTTTTCTAATATCACCACCCTGGGTACAGATAGTATCTCTATTTTCTTTCCTTCAGTTCTCTCCGCTAAACTTCCTTCCTACTGTTTCTTTTTATTACTGCAATGCTCTATACTGTTCTTTCCATTGCATACTTCTCTTATAATAATATGTAAGTCTCATCTGCTCCGACTTTACGAACGTCTTAAAGGCTACTATATACTCTCCTTCTCCATCCTCTTTATGTGACTAAATTATCCATTCTATTCGTTCCTCAATTGCCAATCTTTACTCAAGTTCTTTCCATTCGAATCGATCTTCTTCGATTACTGGTCATAGCGGCGTCGTTAACAAAGCCGACGTGTTTGCTTACTCTAACGGAAAATTTTTCAATAAATTTCCTGCTCACAATATCCTTTTTTCATCTAAGCGAACACACTTGAAATCAAGGACCCACACCTACCTAACCTCCGTTTCTAATTCTCATTCCTTTCAGAAAGTCTTATTAGCTTCTTTAGTCGCTTTAACCTGTACAACAAGTTAGTCATACGTTTACCAACGATGTGGGGAGGATTAGGGGAAAGTTTACCTCCTCCGTCAATAAATTTAAATTAGCGATTGAAATCAAAAATTAAATAACGACGAAGTGAAAAATGTATTCGATAAGAACGAAACGGACGAAATAAAATAAAATAATAAAAATAAAAATAAATGCGAATAACGAGTAAAAATAAATTAAACGGTCTCATCGAACTCTCTATCGGACAATTGAACACAACGCCAGTAAACTTAATCACGCGGAACAAGAAACACGGTTTTTACATTGAAGTCACTTAAGTCTTGTTTTTATTTAAAGTACACGCTTTATTTGTTTTGTTTTTGTTTCTCTGTGTTTGTTTTTCTTTTGGTATTTTCCAGATTCATCAAATGGTATCAAAAAGTTTGCGCCAATTTCAGTAACATTTAAAATTCCAGTAAGAACATCTTCACGGGCTCCTTTTTGTTCGATTGTGAAAATTTTAGGCATAATTTCCACACATACTGTTTACATGTGAAAATTGTTATGTAAAATTTTCCTTGAGCAATCTTTATCAATTCCTACAATTTCAGCAATCGACCGAACAGTTAACCGACGTCTGATCGGATCGGATCACCGATATTTTCAATATTTTCATCCATTTTTAACATGACGATTCGGGCGTGTACCGTCTTCAACATCTTCTTCGCTATCTTGGAAACGCTCGAACCACTCAAAAACCAGCGCACGTGATAAACATGCATTGCGGTATACTTCTTTTAATAAAAGATAAGTTTCAGTAGCGGATTTTCCAAGTTTCATATGAAATTTTACGATAATTTGTTGCTCTATTAAAACACTTATCATTTTTTCGGCAAAACAAAAAAGACATCTGTTACACTAACAAGGCCATAGCCAGACTACTGACAGTGGCACCAATCAAAAGAGAAAGCTTGACGTTATACAGTTGTCGGTCGTACAAGTTTGGCGCATGCATAATTTTTCTGTAGTAGCATCAATCTCATTATTCTGTAGCCACATCTCGTGTAGCACACCTTTTTTTGGGTACTAAAATATGTCACTGTATTTAAAGAAAAAGTTGAAAAAAACAGGAAAGCAGTAAGTCTAATTCGCACTTAATATTATTTAAAGTTAAATATTTTCCTGTTGCTTCCACAGTTGAGGAAACGGAATAATACATCACCAAAATATTCACATACTACTGAAGTATTTTAATGTGCTTTTTTGATTATGCAACTTTTAAGGTTTATTCCAGTAATTTTTAGTAATACGATTCTTATTTTTTAATATAGTGAATTAACAGCGTAAATAGAAAAGAAAAAATATTATTAATAGTAAAAACCCATATAGTCGTTAAATTGAGATAAAAAAATACATATTTAAACCGAAAGCAGCATATGTAGGCAAATGCAAATGCTCACGTAGTATAAACTATTTTGAATTTACTGATATATTACTTACCAGCCGATACTACTACAGTGAATAGTAATACAATATTATTTGGTAACAGTTAAAGCACCCGTGGAAAGAAATATTCACTTCTGCACCAGTTTGGACAATTATAATTACAAATTTCATCGAATGTTGGAATGTATTCATATTAATAACAGAAAGTCCAACTTTATTTAATGGTTTGTACGTTTTTAGTTTTTTAAATTAAACAAACTATTTTTCATTGTTTATTTCTAATCGATCGTTCCTTGTACTATTCTTACGTAACAATAAATATCAATCTGAATCATTTCTTCAAAACAGCACCAAACCGAAAAATTTTTAGCAGCAGCAAATACAGATGGTAATAGAAAACCATCGAAAGTCAAAATTGACTTTCAATTTCAAGCTGATAAACATCTAAATCACAACACTCTGAACATAACAATATGTTAATGGCTGAAGAAACTAGAATTAAGAAAAACATAGTTCACATCAACTAAACTAAACTTTGTTGAATAATTAGAACTTGCAGAGTTTTGTATACTAAAACACAGTAGATAGCAAGGAAACTTGTGTTGTGCCCTAAGCAAATTGTTGTAAGAACGACTACTGCATTTCATTGATGAATAGAAGAAAAATACCAAAACCATCGGTTGCGAACTGGACATATTAAATTATTATACGATGAACTTCAGTTTAAATTGTGTTTTAAAGTCTACTGTGAAAACAATTTTAATATTGCCTGAAAATCAATAGGCGGTAATATAGAAACCAAAATGTCATCGTTGAAAACTTTTTCGGCTACCAAACCACAAATCACGTTGCCTTCAACTCTGGTATAACTAAAACCGCAACACAGTGCGATATTACGGTCGCCTTATTTGAAGCGATATAAAATACTACAAATCAGTGGTGTAACGTAAATTTCAAAATAGGGGAAGCACCACAGTTAAATATTCTTTTTTATATAAAAATAAACACATGTAAAATTCGGTTAAATGCATAACAGAAATAAAAATTACGAAACGCCATATCTCTCTATCTCCTCCATTTCTATTACTCAAAAATATTACTCCTTACTTCAAGGGTGACGCTATTGTCCTAAAAATGTTCCTTCGCTTTCCTTCATCGCTGCGCGCCTAGAAGAATTTTCTACTTATGTTATTTCACACAATATACTTCCTTACTTTTCCCTTAACTTTACTGACATTATCCATGCTCTCAATGTTCTTCAGTTACCTGATATTTGCAAATCTCTGATTAATCCTTTATTTTTTAATTATGAATTAAAATTTTTGATGAATTCTTTATTTTCTTTACACACTGCACAATATACACTGACGGCACAAAGGGGCCTAACGGTGTTGGTGCATCCTTTACTACTCCTTCTATCCGTCATTCCTCTTTTTTCAAACTTTCCCCGTTGTGCTCCGTATTTTTTTTCAAAATCAATTGTCATCTTAAAAACTATTAAATTCACGCCATCTTAGAAGAGCGTAACAAATTCAATAAATCGAAAAAAATGATCGCATTGTCTAGAACATATATATATATATATACACCGTTCGCCTATTATCAGCTAAAAATTAAGCTAACCATTATTCTCTCATTATCTATATATCGTCATATTTTTTGCAAATACCAAACTTCTAACTAACAATGGAAATATTCTTTCAGATCTTTATCACTGGAATATTGAAGATGCCGGACTTGCATCCGGAATACCTTTTGCGATCACAATTATAGGTATTCCAGCAATAGGAGTTGTATCTGATTACTTCAGAAACACTAACTCGAAAACTCTGGTAAACGAAATTATTGTTATATTTATAACCAAACGCGGTCGATTTCTTCAAAGAAAAAAAAACAAGATAAATCTTCGCGCATAGTAAACTGACCTTGTAATGTTTGATTTTAGTGAATTTTTCCGCACGTGCAGTGTTTCGGGGTTGTGTAAGTGTCCTGGTGTGTGCGGCCTGGGGCAGCAGGATAGCGTTACTACCCACGGCGTGAGCCGTGAAAATAAGGAAATAGTGTATGATGTATATATTGAAGCGGTATATAGGTGCCCACGTTTGTTCGCAGGGATGCCACCGCGGTTTTTCTCCGCAGAATTGAAATCTATATTTTTTGTTGTTATTATTATTATTGTTATGGTTATTGTTGTTATTGTTATTGTTATTATTATTATTATTGAGCCAAGAAACAGATTGAGATTTATAAGATGTATTCTAAAATTACTTACACCGGGTTTTCTTGGACCGTCGACCGCTGGAAAGACGAATTTATAAACGACAAATATTGCGAAAATATATACAGATATGACAAATTAAATTAGGTAAAATTGTACGTATCACTGCTGCCGGTGGTTTCCCAGGATCCGTAAGTTGACGATATATTGACTATTGATGATGTGGAGAAATCGACGTTGCCTTACTGTAGATTTTAATTAACGACGACGTGAATTACTGCGAACTTATATTCGAGAGATCGCGTACAATTCCGTTTTAACACTTTTAAAAATTTTCTTAGTTCGTTACCGAAAACCGGGTACACTTCTTTGACGAACGTTTTTTACTAGCCACCGTACTGACCGCTTGTCTCCAAACTCAGGTATTCACTCAACTCCAGAGTTAACTCAAGTGACCTTTTCTCCCGCCTTTCCACTCGTAACCGCTGGAGCTAACCCTATCACCTAGATCCTTTCTTTATCGCTGGATGATGATTGGCCACCCCACCGACAACAGGATGCCATCCGTTCACACATTCACACTCTCACCAATTATTCTGTTTTTATTATTTTATTTTTTATTTTTTACACAATTTCTTCGGAACCATGTAATGGATACATTACAATATGTGCGATAGATCGACCTAATTGATAAGTATTTCGGTAATTTACCATTAGTTTGGTAGAGGCATATCAAGCCAATCTGGTTAGATAATGGTCGCTGTTGAGTTACGGTTTAGTATGCTGGTCAACACAACGCTTTATGTCGCGGTTCTGTATGGTCAGTCGTTCGAAAACCGTTACCGTAGAAATATCTAGTCGTCGCATTCCCTTTTTTACGCGTAATTCGATTAAATCCTGCCGTTTCATTTAGATGTAGTCATTTTTTTCCGTTTAGTTTCTGGTAGTTGTTAATAGATAAGTTAACTTTATGTTATTTTATGGAAATTTCTGAATCTTGTTGAAAAATTTCGGAAAATATGCGAGTATTTTTTTGAAAAAGTTGTGGCCAATTGAACACGTGATGCGATGCCACTGTAAGGTTGATGCGAGGCAAAGCACACCCATTGTACGAGGGCGGTTCCACGATTTAGTTTAGATCAAAAGCCTGATGCTTCGTCGCTGGAGTTATTCGAAGTGTAACACAGTCATGGTATTTGATTCCGAGAGTTAAGTTTTTTTATTTTTTTCCGCATTCACTGGCTCTTTTTTCATCCTCCGAGAGTCACAAGTTTATTATAAGTGACGCAGCGAACGAGAGGAACCGAATTCAAAACATTGGCCCTGGAAACAGAGATTATAAAAGTCAAAATTTAAAACAATATACGTAATTTTTGTATATTTTTGATTTTTAATATACGCATTGTTGCTTTCATATTTTATTTAATGAGCTATAAATAAATTTATGAAATAACACGTTTTCATCAATAAATTATATAATAAAGTTTATTACATAAATTAAAGCAAAAGTCTTATATCCGTTGGTAGAAAGTCAGATGCAAAGTTAAGCCTTCACAATGTGTTAAATCTAATGAATCCGAAGAGGAAGATATTCATTTTTCTTGACGCCCATCTTTACTTTCCCAGTTTTCCCTGCTATCTAGTTTGACGTTAGGCCGTCAAAGCTTGGAAGAATGATTTAAGCCTGGAACAAGACGAGTCTAGAATCTGTGACGATCACCGGTTCAACAACCCACAAACCTTAATCACTATTAGACTTCCGTGCGCAGCGAAGTCCACTTTGTTAACATTTCATTTAGCACGGTAAGGAGTAATAATCTTTCTTTATAAATCTACATATAGAGTTGTACACCCATTTTTAATCTACAAAAATTATAATTAGTACAAATGTAGTTTTAGAAAAAATTATTTTTATTTACTATCCCCAAAACATTACCGATCAATTTATAGTTAAATAACACAACATTCTTACTAGAAAAGATATATTCCGCTGTAAAACACATAAAGGTTAAAGATGAATTAGTGGAAAACTTTAAATCACAGAAAGACTAAAATAAGAATATGTTTTATCACCGATCCTGTTTAATATTTGTAGTGAATGAATAATCAGAAAGAAAGTATTAACTGTCGAATTTCAAAAACTTGACATGCAAATGATACGACGGCCTGTTTTTAAAGGCAAAGTTGATTTTTTTTTTTTTCTTCTTTAAATTTATATGGTTCATGTGCTGTATGTAATTGCCGGGATTATTACAGCACATGGATCAGTGCAAGATCAGAAGTGTTTTAATAGGTTAGCCGCTCTAATATGGTGTAGCATATCCTGTACCTGTTTTGGTTCATTTGACAACACAACCATCGGTAAGTTGGAGGTGCCTGCAGACAGGCAATGTTCCAGAACGTGTTCAGCGGTTGGTGAAATTGGGGAATTGCATATAGAACAGGCAGAGGGAGGAGATGTTCCTTCCAGAAAATAGTTGTGGGATATTGCTGTGTGCCCTATGCGGAGTCTAGTTAATGCTGCAAACTCTCTGCGGGACATGGATATCGGTGGCCACCAAGGCTTAGTGCTCACCTTAATGGATCGCAGCCATGATGTGTGAGCCGACCACATAATTTCCCATGTCTCTGCTTTATGTTGCTGAAAAAAGGGTGGCCCCAGCTGAGGCAGCGGGGCACCTTCGGGCATTGGACTATATGTTGCTGCCTTAGCAGCCAAGTTCACACGCTTATTCCCCGGCACGCCGGCATGACCTGGGACCCAAGAGAATGTTACCTGTGAGCCAGCCCGGAAAAGCACGTTAATGATGCGCTTTATTTTTCGAAATAATATGTGTGAGATTTTAGGTGTCTGGAGTGTCCTAATCGATTGCAAGGAATCAGTGATTAGAAATGCATTTCAGCGTTGGGTGTAAAACTGCAGATAGTAAGCAGAAAAAAATACCATACAGCTCCCCCTACAGCACTGACCAGAAGTGATTTTTGACAGCCTACAAAACGATGATTTTGAGAGCCAACTAAAAGTAAAACACATTTCACTAATGCAAACGACCCACATTTTTTTTTTAACGGTGGTTTTTGAAGTTATACAATTCGGTCTCGTTTATAAAGAATTTGTTCCTTCTCCTTCAGTTGCAAGAAAATATTACAATTTTCTTAGATAAACTTACTGCTGCCGACAATGTATCTATTCCCAAATTTCGACCCTCCCCAATCCTACGTTGCGTCCCTTGGTGGTGCAGCGAAGTTCGTATAGCGATTTCTGCAAGGAAAAAACTCTCCGAAAATATAATAAACCCACCTAGCCTCTGATCTCATTGCTTTTAGGAAAGCCTGTGTTGTCGCGCGTGATGTAATCTGCCGGAAGAAACAGGAGACATGGACAGCCTTTGTATCTACTATAATCCAAAGCACATGCAACCGAACAATTTGGAGTAAAATTTAATTAATAAACGGCATTTCTACCATTCCACCAATCCCCCTATCAAAATAAACAATTGCCCAAAAGCTGAACCCTCTGAGGTGGCAAATGTGTTTTCCACACACTTCAGGCATGAATCGTCGTCTTCGGTTTACTCTCAAAATTTTCAATTGCATTAAAAATAGGAATGAAAAAAACCCTATAACTTTTAATAATAACAACGCCGAAGAATACAACAGCCCTATTACTTTAAGCGAGATCAAATAAAATTTCACTCAAAAAATTCAGCCCCCAGCGCCGACGGAATTCATTCACTGATGTTAAAACACTTATCACCACAGGCCCTTTCGTACCTCCTAGCAATTTACAATCAAATATGGGATCAAGGCTGCATACCGTCATCCTGGAAAGAAGCTGTTATAGTCCCCATTCTCAAACATGGCAAGGACCCCTCTCTTCTTTCGAGCTATAGGCCAATTTATTTGATTTCGGTACTGGTTAAAACACTAGAAAAAAGGATCAACAGAAAGCTCACTTGGGTCTTAGAAACCCGTGGACTCCTTTCCCCCTGCCAGTCTATCGGACGGAAAAACAGATCGACGATAGAACATTTATCCAGCTTGCATAATGAAATCAGAGCAGCTTTCGCTAGCAAGGAGCATACCTATTCAATATTTTTTGACATAGAGAAGGCGTATGGTCGGGTCTAGCGCCTAGGATTACTCCGGAAGATGGTTAAGAGCAACATAACAGGAAACATGATTATGTACTTAAAAGATTTTCTCTATGACACCCTAAGCGTGACCCTTTTTAACCTATATATAAACGATACCGTTGAGCGCATGCCACCTCCGGTAACTGCCCGTCTTTTCGTCGATGACCTGAACATTTCCCTAACATCATCGAATCCCTCCTGTGCCCAACAAACTTTACAGAAAGTGTTAACAAACTTAGACGAATGGTCGAGCTTGCATGGGCTGTCGTTTTCTCCATCCAAAACCAAATGTGTCGACTTTAATAGGAAAAAAAACCTTCTTCTCCTTCAACCCTTTTTTTAGGCAATTCCCTTCTCACATTTTCTTGTACAGCTACTTCTTTGAAATCAATTTCGATAGCAAATTATCTTGTTTACGTTATTTATACTACTGACATTTAGGGGAACGGTTAAAGAAAAACTGGTGTACTCACCCTCGTTTACCGGACTTTCTGGATGCGGAGAGTTCGCGCTCTTGATAGGCCCAAGGAAGCGTCAGTTGCTTTTATTTTGCTTAACTTTTGAACGGATAGTCACATAATGATCTATTCGAGCTTGCTGATCCGTTTTGCTATTTAACGCACGAATTGGCTCTGTTGTTGGTACACCGTCCGCTGGTCGGTCCGCGCTGGTTTCGCTGTTTGTCAGTTTGCCTATCAGCTGTTCCAGCTCCGATATGCTCCGCACTCTTCTACTTGCGCTTTGTTCCTACATCTTTATGTAAACAATACCAGATCGACACCACGCTGCTGCTAATTCTCCGCTTCTACATAGACGTTTCGTTGTCAGCAGCAGTTGAGTATTTTTGCTCATATCCTCGTTGATGAATATTCGCGCGGATAGTGTTAATTGTACGTCACTTCCGCTTAGTTTCTGTTTCTTGCTATTAATGATGATGTGCGTTAACTTATCGGGATTATTTAACTTCACAATAACCGGCGGTGGTTTATTCACATTCTTTGCCGGCAGCCGGTGAGCTGCTTTTATATCATAATCTTGCAAATTCACATTTAACTTCTCCGCCACCTTACAGAACTTGCTCCCAATGTTCTCATCTTCCTCAAAAGGAATACCGTAGACAATGGCATTGTCTTTTCTTGAATATTGTTCGAGCTTGTCTATCTCGTCCTTCAAAATTGTGTTTTCTTTTCTTAACGTTTCCATTTCATCTTTAATAGCTGTATTTTCGTTCTTAAGTTCATTTAACTCTAGCATAATATTATCGATTTTAGAATTGGTAGTGTTACATACCGATTTGATCCCCTTGATATCCGTGAACATTTGTTCAAATTTCTCCACCAGTTCGCCGTTCATATTAACTTAATAATGATAAAATTCGTTTATACTAGTATTTCGTTAATCGACTGATAGCGAGAAGATAACAAAGCACGTATTAACAACCGTAACTATCGCTTAACTGCGCGAACTCCCATTAAACTCGACCATTTTGGCCTCGCAAGGGGATGTGCCCCTTGACCCCTCTTGCTTTCATTTCTGTCTCTTTCTCTTCTATACTTTGCATAAAATGATCAAAATTTACAACGTAATTCTTACTGGCATCAACACAAAAAAAAACAACATAACCACAAAAGTCCTATTTTAACATTTAACTTTCATTATATAAAATTAAGACATTTTTTCGTTACATTTTTCGTTACATATTTCATTACATAAAATTGTGACATTTTTTAAATAACAATAACAAAAATCCTATAAAATATAACAAACGTTACATAAAATTGGGACATTTTTCTGGGACATTTTGCGTTACATAAAATGGGGACATTTTTTCAAATGGGGGGGTAGCCTAAGAATTACGTTGTAATTAATATATATATATATATATATATATATATATATATATATATATATATATATATATATATATTATGTTTGTATATTTATTTATATAATTAGTTTTATTAATTATAAATTGTTTATTATTTATAAAGAAACTTTGGTGTAATATTGTTTCTTATTAACAACTTTCGTCAAATGTTTTTTTATTTGATTATTTTTTTTATGCCTGTTTACATACAATTTTTGACCGCGTGAACTAATTTTAATGATTCTTTGATTCTTTGTTCATGCAAATATGTACCACCCGTCAAATGATGCACAGACAAAGTGGTCATCAAATCAGGTAGAAAAAAGTAATTTCCTTCGAGAAGTAATTTTTAGTACTTCGTGCTTGACTTAAAATATTATCAATTTTATTTGCCATGTAAAGTTACTCAAAATATCAATATCATTTACCATGGAAACATAGATTCAAATAAGGGAAACTAATTTTTAATGTAGGCAAATAAAAATTAGCTAAGAAATTTAAAAAAATCTACAGCCTGTTCTATGGCAGCTAGAGTTTTGGTTTTCCATTTTTTTGTCATTAAAATGTAGTACAAATATGAACATTCAAAATTTTTAAACGGGATAGCTAAAATTTTGAAATTAAAAACACTTTGAGTGCTAGTGACAAAATATTATCAATGTTAACTATCATAGAATGTAGATTGGAATAAAGAAAATTAATTTAAAACCTCCATAGCACCATTTACCCGCTTAACACTAATGAAAATATTATGTTCAAATATTATTCGTTTGAGTCAATAACCAACTTTATGGAGTACAAAAAGTAGCAGTATATCCGCATTGTCACTCAAAAATATTTATACCAAAAATTGTTAAATAAAAGTGTTTTTAAAAACATGCAACGACTTGAAAGTTTAAAAAAAAGTGCCTTAAGCATGAAAACTAATTATTTCGTAAAAGATAACATATATTTCAGAGCAATTTTTTACGGTAGTATATTGTTAAAAGAAAATGAATTTAAACCAAAAATAACAAGTGATGCTGACTAATTTTAAAGTTGATTCATCCTGCGCTACCGTCAACCTTAACCTTAGAACAGAGGTCTGAGGAAGGAATAAACAATGATATTTTTTATTGCTAGCTAAGTGAATTTCAAGCTATTAACGCACCCAGTAGTCGAAAAATAAACGCCTTTAAAATTTTAGAAGAGTGTGTTACGCATTCCCTATCATCCCGCAAAATGAATAATTAGATACCAGACGAGCTCGATCTAGTTCTGAAAAGATGCCTTCTTCCTTGAGTGCAGAAGCAGATTAAGAATTTTACGGTCATTTTTATGAATGCAGATGGAAGTAAAAAAGGACGAGGAAGACCTGTAGAGAAATATATTGATTTAATCAAGGCGTCTAGAATGGTTGAGAACTTGAAAAAAATGAAGAGAAATCTGCAGGTTGGCATTCATTGGCGATGGGTCGAAGAAAAACAAGATCAGTAGAAAAAAACGAAAGAAGAGAGAAATCAACTGATAATAACTCAATAATTTATTTTCTCCCTCTAAAAAAATGTTGTGAACTAGAGAAGAAATAGTTGTAATTATACTTTATTCGAACTGCCTTATTTCACATGATATAAATACTGCGTTTTCTTAAATTTTTTCAGGTAATAAAAATTTTCAGTATTATTAGTCACATTGGTCAAGGATGCTGCATGACCTTAATAGGATATTCGCCATCTGCAGTTGTAACTATTTTACTGATAACTGGCGGCTGTTTCTTTAACTGTGTAAATTACGGAGCTTTCCAGTAAGTGTAACAATTTTATATGTGATACCTGATTTTACATAGTGAAATTCGGTGCTCGTAACAATTTCGACCGGGTGACCAATATTGAGTAATATACTATATCACTTTTCAATCATTATTGAATAGATGTTTTTTTGTTGTTTTTTTTTACAGAAACAACTTTTGTAAAATAACTTTATAGATCACGGAATTTAATTATTCATCGATTAAGATCATTTTGACCGTCAAAAATTTTTCCTTTTCCTAAAAATCATTTTCATAACTACCAGAACCCTAACGAAACGGGCTCAAAACAAACATTGATTATCTCTTGGCTCATCTCAGATATGGTCATAACAAATTCGCACATGGACGAATCTTCGGTGTTATGGTGGTAATAAAATTATTTATACGTAGTTCTTTTTCATAATTGATATTGGTAATAGGGATAACTATTACAAATTACCGAGTACAATTTATATATTCTCTCCAGTTGAGGGTTATTTGCGTTAGTGGTGATAAAAATTAACTATACAGTTATCTCTGAAATACAAAGAGGATAAAAATATTTTAAATATTAAACTTTTTTCTGACTCATTTTACAAAAAAAAAATTGAATAAAAAGAAGTCTAGAAATTTTAAAATTTAAATAAATACTCGTACTAAAAAGAATGAAGCATAAACAGTTCAAAAAAACTCAGATCTTAACTTTTAAAAAGATACTTAATAAAAACGATCTTCTTGGAGGCATATATCTGCTACTGTAACTACGGTATGCTCACATGCGCTTTTTTTAAAATACTTCATACTGTCGTTTAACAATAGTAACACAAGAAAAATTAATAGTATAGCTCTTAATCTTCACTTTTAACATAAAAACTAATGCTTGAAACAATTTACAACTTGTACGAAATCGTTGATAAGTCAGCATGTTTGCATATGATTTTATGATATTTTTTATTGTATGACTAGCTAATTTTAGTAATTTTCTAAATCATACAGAAAATCTTTGTTTATATGTGTGTATTTTTGAGTCTGTATTTTATTACACCTATGGCTAACCTATTTTAACACTTTCCTAACCTGTGCTAAAAGTTTTGTTTCTTCCAAGATGTGTTTTTTTTGTACAACTAATCAATTCCAACACTTTTCTTACCCATACCAAAACCTCCGTTTATGCATATATGTGAATATTGTTTTAAGGATGAATTTTTGTTAAACATACAATTGACCATTGCTAAAAAATACTAACCCAATATTGATCTGCTTCTCGTCTATTTGAATGAATATGATCCCAAGAACGATTCTGATGTGTGCCTAATCCATATTAAATAGCGTAGTAACGTCTGTTGTTGGTGTAATGTATATTTCACCTTCATTTAGAGCACCTGTTTTGGTCCATATAATTTAAAAAACGTGTGGATGTATATTTAATCAAAATAATCACAATACTAACCTCTGTGAGGGAGTATATTCCCACATGTAGATTTTGGGGATATTTAACATACATTTAACCAAAAATAGGAAAACATGACAATTTCTATTGCACTATATGTTCTTATTCTCATCTCCACATATATGTCTCTAATATTATGTTTCCACTGAGACACGTTGTGTCTAAGTAACTAGAATGAGATGATTTACTAACCTCTACTGAGCTATATATTCTATTATAATAGCCTGTCTCTCAATTTATGTTTAATCTGCATCTAATCAAACAGTCTACAAACTTATAATAAAAGGATGTGTTTGATGTACACTTTACCGAAATTGCTTTCTTCTGGCATTTCTTTGAGTTTGTTTATTTAAGCATTTATGTTCCTAAGGAATTTTTAGCGTATAAGAAAGTAGAACCTACTACCACACCAACACACGTGGAACTGATACACTTTATATTTACTTGCTGCAGTATACATCTGTATACGGCACAATGACATGCATGTGTAGTTACGTTTGCATGCATGTATTATATTGTATAATATAAGCAAATATCAATTAATTTTTGAACTATGCTACACTATCAAAATATACACATGCATTATTACCCCATGTTTGAATTTGTCTTTCACCGCTCTAGATTAAACCAAAACAACTCGTCCATTAACTTATATGGACTTGTTATAAAACAGTGACTCGTAACAGTCGACTTTGGCATATACTTTAACCAGTGGCGGCTCGTGACAAATAAATATGGCAGGCTCTAATATAAAATTATAATAATTTGTAAAACATAATAACATAAACTTACCTCGTTTTTTTGTCCATGTTTTAAACTAAATAAAATTAGTTTGATGCGTTCAAGTTCTGATTTAATTAAAACAAGTTCAGTCAAGCATGCACGCGATGAGAATTTCGTTGTTAAGATAAAGATAACTGTAATTTACATTTACATAATACTGAATTAAAAACCAAAAAATCTGATTATTCGCTCCGCAAAAGGGGGCTACACCTCATTTTTCACGCGTTTTTAAACTTTTCATCAACTTCGAAAGTTCCATTAAGGAAATGAAATACAGTTTCGTTCCCGACAAATAGCGATCTTTTCACCGACATATCACATATCCGGAAAAAGAAATATTTTTTTCAAAAATATCGAGCTTTCCCGAGGGCCTGAACAGTATAAAGTTGTAAGCTTGGCTATAGTTTATTCAACTATTTTACTCGGGCTATTACTTACGTGAATATCGCTCTTTTTTGCTGTTTTTGGCACAAAAAAGGGTTTTAAATAATTTTTTGATTTTATGAAAGAACTTTTGCGTTTTGTTTTACACGTTGAATTTCACTTCTAAAAGCTTACATGGTAATGAGTTATGAATTTTTTAAGGGTGATTTTTGAGATCGTTTTAAATTCCATATCATATATTTTTGGCGGTTTTATCGATTTTTGCCGTCCTAAGTAATCGGTTAGCTTGAAGTTATAAATTGTCTTAAAGAGAATTTTAATTGTAATTTATGATCCAATTTTGAAGTTTATCAGTCAGACCGTTCGTGAGTTCCTGATTTTTATTTGGTTATAATCACATGCAAAATAAACGATGGTTCACTTAACGAGAGCCCATAGACGGCTTTAAGTTATGGCTTGCGTCCTCGAGCCTCCTAGGAGGAGCCGTCCCTGACTCTAACCATCCTATGCAATAATTATCTAAAGAATCTTGATTGAACTTTCTCGAGTAACTGGATTGATTTTAACATGTAGTTAATCTGTATTCTAAATAAGGGCGTACCAATGAACAAAATAAAATGATTAACGTTTGAGAATTTTTAAAATTGTTACTTTTTCCAATTATGAAGTCCGGTGATAGAAAATACAAGATTAATATGGTGATCTAATAATATCTGTGATCGTAATATATACCCAAATCTTTTATTATTTCATACCGCTGTATTATATGCTTGTTAATATTAAACATAAATAAGATGCTATTCTTTTTATTTTTCATAAACGTTATAATTAAGCATTTATTCAAATTAAAGGATAAGTTATATTTAATAGACCATGTCATTAATGTGTTTATATTATTCTTCAGTCATCAGTACTATTAATTGCATAACATTATCTGCAAATGATAATCCCTTATCGTTTATTCAGAGTAATTCATCATTTATAAAAATTAATAATAGCAGCAAGCCTAAATTAGAACTTTGTAGAACACAGACGAGAAATCAAACAAGAGAACTGCATTTTTTTTTCCTTGTAGCTAAGACTTTAATATTTCGTATCTAAGCGTTTCGAGGGTTGTAGATTCCAAATACTCTAATTTAATAGTGCATATAAATGCATATTTTGGACGTTTCGTGCATTGCTTATTGTAACGGATCGCTCCTGAGTAACTCCTATTAAGTCCCTGGTCGCGGTGTTGCTTGAGACGATTCTGGTTCTCTTTTATGCTTCTGTCTCGGGCGCCAAAGCTAATAGCTCAATATTGTTTCAATTTTAATATGCGTTCCGCCGAAGCGAACACCCGTTTGGTTTTGCCGTTACCTCTTCAGGCTCCTAACTCGGAGACCACAGAAATTTAAAGTCCCCGGATTTCCTGAACGACCCGAATCACGCTCTCCTCTTTGGGCTCCTGATCCGAGACTTCGACAATTCGAAGACACTAGATTTTCTGGACAACTCAAGAGAAACTACCTAACCGACCACCGTAGACCTTCATTAATACAAGGGCGATTTTACTATTAAACACGCAGGGGCGTTGAAAAGAAAAAACTCTTCTCGCGGAATATCACCGCGGACACGGCCCGAATTTTCCTATATTTCGGCCGATAATTACGAGGGAACAAAATTACAACACGGTAAAACGACAACCAGCGTTAACACACAATATTTTATTAACTTTGCAACCAAACAAAATAGACAAATAAATAAATCGTTGACCAAATGCACAACGGCGATTATCGCAAAACGAAGAAAAATACCGTTTCCGAACAATTTACCGATAGGGACTGTGTAACATCGACGCTCTTTGAATAATAATCCGACGAAGCAACAATCAACAGGCAAAAAACGGAAAAAACGAACGACTAGCAACCACTAATTTTGGTCGCAAGAACGGCTCCAGATCAAAAATTCGTAATGCAATTAACAAAAATCGTCGCTGAACTACTACCAGAGAGACTTCGGAAATGATTAAGATATGCCACAATTCTATTTTAAGAGGAGATTCAGACACGGAACATTCTACCACCAAAAGTTCTTCATAAGACCAACCTATTCTTCGAAGTAAGATGACTATTGCTTACCACGTTCCTTGTTCCTGTGACAACCTTGTTGTACAATAACAGCTATTATCGTGTAGTAAAGTAAAGTAAGTCTCATACCCGCGACAGGCTATCGGGGGTTGTGACGTTAAGATTCACAATGTACTAAGCCCAACGGAACTAATGGGAGTAGGGGGGTAAACCGCTAAAAGGGCCTTAAAATATTTCTCTTCAGAATTCAAAATGTTATCTGAATGGTAATTTAATATATAGTTTTTCTTATAGTTGAATTATTTTAAAATTTTAACCTTCGATTATACTTTTATAATCTGTATTAAAATTAATTGCATGTGCGCTCTTTGATTATTCAGTACAAATTTTTTGGATATCGCTCCGGCACATGCCAGCGTAATAATGGGAATATCGAATACTGTTGGTTGTTTCGCAGGTGTTATATGTCCACTTTTGGTTGGATATACTATAACATACCAGGTAATATCTCACGCTTTACGTATATATACTTTATGCTTCAGCTTCAATTATTTATCAACATATACATGAAAAAAAATATATACATATATACTAACCTAATTAGTTCACCCGCGTCAATTTGACAGTGTACCTGCAGGGAATTACAAAGTTAAGGCATAACCAATGTTTATTGTTAAAAAAAACAAACAAATAAAAAACCTTAAAGTATTTTTTATTTAAAATTTTGATCTGCTATTTAGCGTCTTCTTACCCCCCCCCCCACACACACACACACTCAACACTTCCCTTCTTTTCTAGTTTGTGGGTTCAAGAATATGCTTACCTTCGTTGTTGCACCATAACATCATTGTGTCGTCTTCGATGTAACTATTCTTTACTCACTGCTTCTCGATGCCGTTCCCCTACCTCATGGTCGTTGCCATTCTACTCTCTCCGTTCGCCGAATCATAATTTTTTTATGTGATTGAATGTTCTTGCTTATTCTATGAACAGTCTCCTCTCTATTCTAAACTCCTTCAACTCAATACTCCTACTCCCTATAATATCTCGTCCATCCTTACATTTCCCTAAATCTCGTATTATTCGTACCCTTACTTCTTTGATATAATCAATATCTAACAGAATCAAAATATAAGTAAAATACTATTACTTGTGATGAGTCAGTGTCCCGCGCTGACCGAGCTCAAGAAAAAAAAGAAATGAAAAGACTGCTACAAAAGCTTAATTAATAGACAATGTACGTTGAAAGTTTAAAAGATCAATTCCAAGATAAAAGTGATTGATAGTAAAACCGCGAGATACCATTAGCTGAAATGAAGGGAATTTTAGAAAGCAATTTGTACATAAGAAAAAAAAAGTACGGAGCTGCCATAAAACGCCGCACACAACTCATACAGCTATTACCGAACCGAACAAGTTATGAAAAAACTTCGCAATACAAAAAAAGATAATACAGAACCGGTGAAGACACTAGAATTTTCTATATTTATGTATGCCTCTAAAACACAAACTATGAAAAAGTACGAAGTGTAACATCGATAACGTAATCCAACAGAACATTACTTTGGATCCTATATATAGTAAAGCTCATCAACTGGTCACTAATCTAAGAAATAGAAGCGCCACATAGATTATCTAAAGGAAATTCTTATCTATAAAACGAGATATTTTGGAAAACGTTACGAAAATAAATAGAATAGAGAAATTTTTAAGAAAAGCCACGTAAAAAATACCCAATACAATAGAGTTATTCAAAAAGTTACTAAATTATCATTTACAATTCAACATGCGCTCTATAGATATAAAATAGTCAGTTCAATTTTTTGTTTTTAATGTGTCCTAATTTAATCGTTACCGTTCGTTGTTCAATTACATATATGACAGTATCTTAAATCTGTTTAATTTAAAATTTCGTTTTAAAAACAAATAGATTTCCAAACAGGTAAGTTACAAAACTACTTATATGCATAGATGTGAATATATTTTTACTGGGCGCTAAATTTCTGTATCGCTAGTCTCGATTCGCGATAGCCTAGTTGCTAGAGCGCTTGACTTCCGTTACGGAGGTCACAGGCTCGATCCCGAGCGCCGACAGAACTTATTACAACAATTAAATAAATATTCGCTAATAATCACGTGGAAGGCAATGGCGAACTACCACGTACATCATATACGCGCTAGGTCAGTACAGAGCAGACACACACAGGACCGCACTTGTAGCGCGACAACAAGCGACTACTATTAGTTCCGAATATAGTCTTGCGTGTGTACACCTGCGTTGCATATAATAATTGCCTGGTACACTACCTATATCTGTACATCTGAGATGTAGGAATAGGTAGTCGCCGACGCTCAGAAGCTGAGTATGGCACTATAAAGAAGAAGAAGTCTCGATTTTATCTGCAACTCCGTATATTACTTAACTATTAAACAAGCGCCATCTTATGAAATTCATAGCTGAAGTATACATATTTAATAGTAAACTTTTTATGAAATTCATAGCTGAAGTGTACATATTTAATAGTAAACTTTTTATGAAAAAATTGTACATTAATCTACCAGTTACTTTGACAGGGAATGAATGGATGGCGTACGGTTTTTATTATATGCGGTATTTTAAATGCTGTGGGAGCTATTGTTAACTTATTATTTGCGAGCGGAAAAATTCAACCTTGGGCGCGGCAAAAAACTGATCAAGACTTTCATTAAAAAATTTTTCGAGAAAAGAAGCTAAAAGAAAAATAAAAGTTATTCTGGACAACAAGACAATATTTTATTGTAATCATTTTTTTATGGTTTTTTACATTTTTTGTTACTGCCGTGTACGAAATGTTCGTCTCTCGTTTATTGCTGATAAACATAATAGTACTTTCGGTATATTTTCACATTATAAATATCGGATCTTGGCCCATTCCCCAAAATATTTGATACCGCTACTAACAAAGTAACAATGAGCAATGACTTACCGTTAATATGGACTTAGACCTGAGAGAAGAAACCAGCAACAATGCTACTAACGATAACGAGACACGCGAAAAGGCAACGTAAAATCAGAACCGAAATTTTCCAGTTACGGTTCTGTTAAACTCGTACGTACAGCTACAACTTTAGCATGAGATTAGAAAATAATTGTGGTACAGTTAATTATAATTGGTCACAATGTAAACGATTCTGTTGGTAGGTAGCAGAAGCATACTTAATTGCTCATCATGATCATCAGCACCCGGCCAACTTAGTTGAATGTCCTTTTAATGCATTTTATTTTAATGTTATCGATACTGTTAAAATCCTCAATTTTATGAAAATTATGCGCATAATTAATTATTTCGATACTTAGGGGGCACGGGCAATAGCAACATATTTTTTAATTGTTGGCGATTAGGGAAATCATTTTTTTTAATTACGCTACCTATATTTCATTGATCGATATTAATAATATTAAAATATTTGTCTAACCCATTAACAAATAAGCATTATCGATTAATTATTAATCAACATATATACACAGAGTTACTCCAGTAGAAACCAAACTGGACAAAGCAAATTAAATCAGGCTTCCAGGACATCTTTTGTAACCGCAGAAGTAGAGGAGCCACAATTCTAATTAATAAACACGTGAAACATAATTAACCCAAATCTTATTCACATCTCCATTCCTAATAATTCTTCTAAACCGTTTAATTTTATTTCAACTTACATTCTTCTATGATTTGCGTAACTTCCCTTTTCAATCCTTCATTGATTTCCTTCTTTCTCTTTTTATTATGGGCGATGGTTGGAACGATCACTCTCCTCTTTGGGGCTGCAATGGTTACAATAGCAATGGTTCTGTGTTAGAAAATATTATCTTACAATGACTTAATCCTCCTTAATGATGGTTCATCTACATACAAAAGTCCTTTGTCTCCCAGTTCTATAGACCTGTCATTCACTTCCCCTAATACCAGTCTCAAGTATTCATGGTCAAGTCTAAGCGGTATCTTTGGAAGTGATCATGTTTCTACATTATTTCTTTCTACGATTTTCCTTCTTCAAAATTATTATAGGCCTCTTCATTTTCTCAAATGTATCCTCTCTAACGTAGACTGAGCTATCTTCCGATCTCCCGTTGACGCGCTCTCTACAATTCCTCTTAATTTAAACCCATCTTCCCAATATGGCTTTTTTATTGAGTCAATTTCCTGCCTTAAATTATTCTTCTCTTCCTATCCGAACAATTTCTCACAAAAAAACTAGAACGTCCTCCTCATTGTGGTGGAATGAGGACTGTAAGGTGACGGGTCTACTTATAGAACTTTTCGCTCCTGTCCTTTCCGTTCCGATTTCCTGACTCATAAGTAAGCCAATGTGCTACATTCAGATTTGTTTTTAAAACAGCAAAGAAAAACTCATGCAAAAACTTCTGCTCCCCTTTTTCTCAGTCTATTATTTCTCGTATATGGAAAATGGCTAAATTTATAAATTCTCTCTCTACCAACGTCCAATCATATTTTTCCATCTGAAAAACTAATACCGTTTATTGATTCTGTAGCTCTTACCTGTATTTCTAGCTTTCAGGAATCCTACTTCCTTCCCGACTTCTCTTAGTTCTTCATATTTTTTAACTCTCCTTTTGTCTTTTTAAAACTCTATTCACCTTCAATTAATCCCTCTGACTCCTTTCCGAGATCAGATGGGATTACTTTATGTTCTTAAAAATCTTTCTGGTTTGTTCCCCAGATACTTTGAAATATTTTTAAGTACTTTCTTGATTCCGGTTGTACTCCTCCTTTCTGGAACACATTTATTATCGTTCCTATCCTAAAACCGTACTTTTCTTTGCTTCGTTCCATTTCTATTGTTTTGCGTGTATTCGAAAGTTTAATTAACAAACGTCACGTCTGGTGCCTCGAGCCCAGAACAATAGTTCGATTTTTGTCCTGGACTTGATCCACCAGATTGTACCAGCATGTTTCTATCGAACATTCGTGTATCATTTATTAATAAAAAATGCTTAATTTTTGCTTAGGAACTGCCCCCCCCCCCACTCTCATTAGGGATCTTAGGCTTAGTACGCTGTGAACCATAACTTCATAAACCTTGACGCCCTGTCAAGGATATGGGACTTACTTCACTTATTTAAACTATCGACTATCAATCTTCATGGAAGGTATAGGATTAAATTCACTTAAAGGTTTCCCATTTAACCGGATTATCATTAACTGGAAAATAAATTTCACGAATTCATTTACACAAATTTGAGAGACGAGCGACAAATTTAAATTGAAGTCTAATTATAACAAGTGAGATGTACTTTTTTTTGTTTTTTCATTCAAAAAAAAAAAATATATACATATATATATTTAAAAAAAAAAGAATCAACTTACGAATTAGAAACTATTAAACCTCTGTAACACATCACTGTCGGTAATGCAATTATAAACAGATTTTTCAAAGTATGCTGTCCAATCAGATATTTGTGTATTACGGATATTTTCCTTTTTTTTTAATTTTGTCGAATTTTATTATACGTCATTTCCTAAGATAACCAGAAAAGATGCTCGTTAACTATTTAAATAAAATAATTCTACATTTTTAATGCAAACCTTCAGCGATAAAGAATTATATACGTATGTAAAATTTCAAGAACCCCCGACAAGAGAATTGTAAATACCGCACTATATGTTCATTATTGTGAACGTACTTTTTTTTCTATTATCAGAGTTTTTTCATTGCTATTCCAATATAATTGATCGGTTTATTTTCACAAAGTAAATTTTTGTTTATATATATATTTTGTTGCGTGCTATGGTACCCGCTCGTGTACATTCTTATATTACGTTATATTTACTTTAGAATGTGCTTAATACTTAAAAATAGGAATATATTTTTTTTCTTCTAAAAAATCTTGTTTGGTGTATGTATTTACACTTACTTGTAATGTGTTTTTTTTTCTTTTTACGTATTTTAAACGTTTATGTTTTATGTCATTATGCGCTCATTTTAAGAGGAGGTTCTCATCTAGCGACCCAAAAATGACACGATTTTCTCGATTTTTTTTTTCGTGCAAGGAAATAAATAAAGAACTCAATTTTTTGGATACTTATTTAACAGGTCTTAAAATATGTATAAAACTTTTTTTTAGTAAAAAAGTAATACAATAGTAATCGTTTATTTATGCTGAAACATGGCCACCTCAAAAAAAAGTATCCAAGTGGGCGGCACTGTAGCATTCGTAAATATTATCTGAATCAGAAATCCAAAAATTTTTATGAATTATATTACATTTGTTGGAGTTTGTACCATGAAAAAAAACAAAAAGTCGAAAAATGGAAAAATGGCGGACATGCAAACTTTAGTTTTTGTTTTCGCGCTTTTTTCCGCTATTCAAAGTGCTGTAAAAAATAATAATAATAAATATCATCATTTTTTAAGTTTGTCCTCCATTAAATTTAATCTATTTTGAAATAAAAAGAAAAATAGCGATATATTCTGCAGTTTTTTAGACATCGTGTCGTCGTTTGAAAAACATGGTTTCGAAAAAAACGAGTTTAAGTTTCGGTACATAAATTTTTTTATTAAATAGCAAAAAATGTACCTTTTGGCTAATCAGCAATTCCAGGCCCCTACATCAATCCCATTTTTGGAATATATTCTATGGATAATTAGCTATCAAAAAATGGGAAAATAAAAAAAAATCGATTTTTTGTTCGGCCCTAATGAGAATCTCCCCTTAACTAGTGAACCTACGCGGTCTAAATTATACCGCTCTTCTGTATTAGACATGTAACCGAACGAAAATAGATTAACTTAAAGTTTATTCATTTACGATTTTATTTAACCAATATGCCACTAGCCCCACAATACATTAGTAAAACATTTGTTAGACGATGTTTAATAACTATTTTTGATGTTTTCATCGGTAGTAATTACTGCGTTAGACATCATAACAAAAATTAATATCTTTCGTTTTTAAATCCTCCTTCAAATGCACCAAAAATATAAAAACCGACTTAAGCTTTCTTCCGCGCCGAAGAGGTTCCATAGTTCAAATTTAGCGATTTTTCCGTTAAAAGCGGAAAACAGACAGTCGCGGGGCAAAAATTTCAAAAATGGCAAATAACCATACAATTAGCATATGGAAACAGATGCTGGATTATTTCCTAGGGTAAATCAAATATTGATTTGTTACAATAAATTTATTGAGAAAAAAAATTATAAATTAAAATGGATAAAATTTATTAAAATTAACAAATTATAAATCTGATGATCGTGGTATAATTTTAATATATAGTCTGAAATGATTTAGCGTTCACATATCTCTGCTATAGCTCACTACTGAGTACTGAGATCGCCGCTTATTCTTTCTTGTTCAAAACGAATGCACCCAACGTCCACATGTTACACATTTAACGTAAATTTATTGCAGTGAATGTCTTTTTATTCTTTTGTTCTTTCTTTTATTGAAATTTTTGAATATAATAAAATCATTATTTATTAATCGGTTAATAGTAAAACTATTTCAAATATAGTTTGTTTTTTTTTTTGGTCTTGTCAACCGGGTACCTCACCCAAAAACAATAGAAAGAAGAGTTAACTAATCTGATCTTAATTCGATCGGGAATAGGTGAAATAAAGGAACCAATGGAAGGAACGACAGACCGAGAAGGAAAGGACAGGATATAGGAAGCACAGTAGAAAGCAAGAAGCCTTAACTTTAAGAGGAGTAAATAAAGGGAAGAGCGTTCCGCAGAAAGAGTAGAACACTCAAAGAAAATGTGATTAGCATCACAGACAACTGTTTCGTTAGGATTTAGAGGAAACTAAACAGAGCCGATAGTAAGAAGAGGGCAATAGAGTGTGATTGAAGCGTAGGCGAATGACAGGGGTAATAACAGAATGCGGAAGAAAAGCGAATTTTGAGAAACGAGGATTAGCAGGAAGGTTAGGTTAAATTGAGAGATAAAAGGAACGATCATTGGTAAAGAGGAAGGGTACATATCCGACCAAAATTTAAATGAAATTCCTTACTTAAGAATAATAGATTAATACTAGGGATCTTTTTAAAGTAAAAGCGGGAACGGACAGCAACCTGCCTGACCTAAAGCATCTGCCCTTTCGTTAACCTCGATGCCTTTGTGACCAGGAACCCACAGCAGATCAACATGGATAGAGTGATGAACTGAAAAATTGTGAATGAGAGATCGTATACGACAAATGATAAAGTCGGAAGAGGGAGAGGGAAGAGGTAAACTGATAACTTGATGGACAATTATGGAGTCAGATATAATCATATAGTGGGAGAGTTACAATTAGAGGAAATATAAATAATTACACTTGGAATATCCATAAACTTGTCTGGAAAAATAAGAATAGAAAGGCGGAGGAAAAATTAAAATCGAAAAAAATAAAGGAAGCCCTAACTCCACTAGGCCCCTTAGAGTCATCAGTGAAGATGAGTACATGAGAAGGAAAGAGGGAACCGATAGTACTGTGAAATTCCTGTTTAATAAACGCTTTGGGCATAGACCTAGTGGAATTAGAAAGAAAATGTACTTTGGGAGCGTGTGAGAGATCAAAATAATTAAAGGAAAAGTAAGGGAGATTATTTAGTGGAAATTATATGGGACGAAAAATGACTTAGACGACGAGATATAAGGGTTAAGATGGGAATTTTATTAGGAACAAAACGCCGGTTTCTGGCGATGGAAATGTAGGAAGGGATAAGTTGAAAGGAAATGCAAGGTACACGTTTAGAAAGAAAACGATAACCCAAATAAGATCTTCGAACTGAAAGAGAGGATGTATTAGATTCAGGAAGCATTGCTGAAATAGCAGAGGAATTAAGAGCACCGAGACATAGATAGAGACAGGAATTCTGTATTCTATCCAATTTGGAAAGAAGGGTTTTGGGAGCACAGCCATAGATAAATGAACAGTAATCAAACTTGGAGAAAATAATGGACCTATATAAGGAAATGAGTACAAGAGGATCACCTCCCCGTTTTTTTGGTGATAAGGATTTCAGCGAAGTTCATTCTTTTAATGGCGGAACGAGAAAGTTAATTAATATGCTCGGAAAAGGTTAGTCGACTATTAAGGTAAACTCCAAGATAACAGAAGCAACTAACACGAGGAAGAGGCATCCAATTCTGGGAAATATTAACAGAAACGGGATTATAGGAACACAGATTGAAAACCATGCAAGCAGATTTGGAAAGAGAAATAGAAAGATGAACAGACGACAGAAAATGTTGTAGCGTAACTAGAGAAGAATTAATCGCCTCGTTGGCAGCTGCGATGTCGTAAGAAGAGGAAAAAAGAATACCGTCAGCAAAAAATAAGGAAAGGGAGTTTAAAGGAAGGGATGCCATAGCAATAGTGTAAACGTTAAAAAGCGTAGGACTGAGAGGGGAACAACCTTGAGGATAACCACGAAAAACACTTCTTGGAGCTTAAAACTCCGGAGAAGAAATATAAATAGTACGATTCATCATAAGATTAACTGTTGGGGAAGTGAATTTGACCGGAAGATTAATGGTTACCATTGCATCTCTCAGAATTGGCAAATGAACATGATCGAAGGCTGAAGAAACATCAATAAAAAAAGCAACTGTCAACTGTTTGTGAATGAACGATTTATAAATATGGGAAGCAAAGAAGCTAATGCAATCAGCAGGTCCAATGCCTGGCCGAAAACCAAACATATTAAAAGGAAGTAAATTATTATGTTCCAGCCCACCAAACAAGACGCTTGTTTAGCATGCCTTGAAAAAGTTTCCTGAAACATGATGCCAAGGAGATAGGACGTAAAAAGTAATTTATCTTAGGGACAGGAGTGATGATAAAAGAGTTCCAGGAAAGGTGAGTGATACCTCTGTATAAGAAGAAATTAAAGAGCTCAAGGAGGAACACAAGGGACTGCTCAGACAGTTTTGTACGAACAATATATGGAATACCGTCTAGACCCAGTGCAGGACTGGTAGAGTTTAGAAAAACAGACTTTAATTCGTTGATATTTAAAGAGGATGTAAGAAGGTAAGGGGAAGAGATAAAATGTTGTAGGAAAGAATTAAAAAAAAGAAAAAAGAGGAAAGTGATTAAAATCATAATCAGGAGTAGATAAACAGAAATCAAGTTTAGTGGGCGTAGCAGGAATAGAAATGTGGACGATATTAGGCTGATTAATATTAGAAGAAAGGCTAGAAGGAACACTATGGGAGAAAAGAGGAATATATCGTTCCTAATGAGCGTAGCAGCTCCATCATAACCATCCTCGTGATCTCACCCTACCAGGTTGAAACTTCTAAATTTTAGATTTGTACCTGCTTGGAGCAAAGTATCAGAAATAAAAGCAACACCGATATCATGGAGATCCAATAGACCCTCTAATGAATTTTTTCTAGTCCTAAGGTTGGGAATATTTTAAAAGCGGCCAACATGTTTAAAGCTAAGAAGGGGTAAAAGAAGGGAAAGTAGAGGGAGAAAAGAAGAAAGAAAAGGGAGAGAAAGATAGACCGTTGTGGAAAATCAGTATAAGATACAAAGGCAGTAAGGTAAGGTAGACAGAACTAGCAGACGCAGGAAAGAGGAAAACAAGTGCAGAAGAATTAAAAACGGGGAGGAAGTAGATCAAGGCCAGTAAGTTGAAACCCCAAGATATAGAGATAGGAAAAATGAAAAGCACCGAGTAATGGTAGAAAAATGAGGCATGAAAATGGAAAAGTAAAAACCATCCGCTTGCTGACACATATGCTGCCGACATAACGGAAAGTTTTAGTACAGGACAAAAACGGCAACGGAGAGTCCATTAAAATTAAATATCGTAGTTGAAATCTCGCGATAGTCTAGTTGCTAGAGCGCTTGACTTCCGATATGGAGGTCACGGGTTCGATCCCGAGCGACGACGAACTTATTACAAGAATTAAATAAATAAATAAATAATCGCTAATAATCACGTGGAAGGCAATGGCAAACCACCACGTTCAACATCATATGCGCGCTAGGTCAGTACACAGCAGACCCACACCGGACGGACTGCACTTGTAGCGCGATAACAAGCGGCTACTAGCAGTTCCGAATGTAGTCTTGCGTGTATATACCTGCGTTGCATATAATAATTGCCTGGTACGCAGCCTATATCGGTACAGCTAAAAATGTACGAATAGGTTGCGCCAACGCGCTATGTAGCGTACGGCACCTTAAGAAGAAGTTTAAATCTACGAGTTATAAGTTGAGCGAGGTGCACAACAGCAGACCTTTCGACTGCTTGATAAGCACAAGAAACTGTGCAACAGAAAGTAATCCCGATACTTCTCAATCCAATGATGGCTCGTGGCATCTTGACGCGAGCATATCGGAGAATAGAAGGGGAACAAATGAAAATAACTGTGCCCCAAGGTATTTTTAATAACCTCAGCAACGGGATATTCACGAAGTAAGGAAGAAGCAAAGAAGAAACAATATATATAAAATTCATAATTTTTTTTAAATTTATTTATTTATTTTTATTTGACACGGATTAAACCATTTAGCCAGTCTATATTCATAAATTTAGGCAACTGTCTGAAGGAAGAAAGGTAAAAAAGAAGAAGAGCAAAAAAAAAAAGGAAGAATATGAGGAAATGTACTTCCATTTCTGCTTATAGGAAATGTAGTTAATTATTGAAGATGAATATTGTCAGAAAGGAAAGATGATAAAGAATCAACAAAGGAGGAGGAAGAAACAATGTTATTAGAAGTTATCTACGATAGCTACCGAAATATTCTGAATTGCGGAAGAAGTGACCACGGAAGGAGCAGTAGTGTTAGTCAAGGAAGTAGGATTAGCTTGAAAAGGAACTGAAAAGGCATTATTATTTGTAACAGGAAAATTTGGATAAGGAGTAGATTTCTTAAGAGCCCATCCACTAGAGAGGTAAGGAATATAATTAGAAGGGAGAGGAGGGAACTGTGGAGAAGATACGGAAGGGGTTTTAGGATTACGAAGTTTGCGGAAGGTGGGAGATTTAGAAAGGGGAGGGGAACTAATACGAGGAAAAGAAACGGTGGGCGTTTTAGGAGGCGTTTTATGCGCCGGAGAGGACACTGAGGCTTGATCCACATAGGTAAAGGCTTGAGATACAACGCAATTCGTGTTTAAAGTAAAAGCCTCTTGGAAAGAAACATGCTCAAAGGACATTAGTCACTTAATGTCTTTTTGCCTTACCCATTCCGGACAAGATCGATCGCTTGAGCAATAGGGACACCTTTGCAATTGCGACAAAGCGGCGGCACGTGCAGGTTGCTACAATCCGTGACAAGGTGTCTGGTAAAGTTGGAAATACAGTAAATTCACGTAACATTATAAAAAACTGATTTTTATATATAAAATCTAAAATTAAAAACGCACCAATTTTATTCGTATGCATAGACATTTATAGATATGTCAAAAATAAAAAATTAATTTTCAATTCTAATGTTAGTTAAACAGACAACACACCATACCACATTTAATAGACACATTTATTTTCGCCATAATCATTAAAAATTATTTTGCTGATAGTTTGATTCACTAGTGTACAAAATAAATAAAAGATAAAAACAGATAAAAAACAAAAAAAAAAAAAAAAAACAAGAAAAAAAAACAAAATAAAACAGTATTTACCTAAAAATTCAAAAATAATAGACAGTTAAACGCATTTAAACATTATCAGTTCTAGTTAATAATTCATCATTAGAATGGATACTACTCTGACTAGATTTCGAAGTATACTTCATTTTATTTTTTTAATACCCACATCTGCAATATATATTTCTGGTCTGCAGGAGACTTAGCATTTATTGTGAGCCTCAAAACTTACCAAGTTTTAATCGTAGAGCTTCGAGTCGATTATTAATCGGAATTTCACATTCATTCGATCGCACTGTTTATTTAGACATTCCCTGCTTAAATATAGTTTCACGGTGATTCGCAAACGACTAGTTTCGGTAATTATACATTCAGGCGTAAGTGTCATGAAATTTAATTTACTGACTTGTTTTTTCCATGAAAAAAAAAATTGAGATACATGGTTAACGGTAAAAGTTGTAAAATTTATCGTACTTTGCATTTCTTTAAGAAAATCTTTTTACAAATCTATCATTTTTCTGTTTTAATAACAGAATTTCGTATTCTCGATTATTTATTTATATTTTACAAATCAAAATATGTTATTTCGGATTTATTGCGTAGAATTTTTTAAATCATTCCATTTCTCTCATTTCAATTTTTGGGAAAAAGAAAAATGTAATTTTTTAGAACAATAATTTAATTTTACCTATTCAATTTTTTTTTTTTTTTTTTTTTGGGCGCATCAACTATGGACCATTGCCCAGACACAATGGGAAGGAGAGACAACTAACTAGAACCTAATTCGATTGGAGACAGCTGAAATAAAGGAACCAAGGACAAGAACAACAGACTAGGAAGGAAGGGACAAATATATTAAAATGTACTAATTAACTAACCCATAGTGTGCATCTAAAAAATTTCGTATATTTAAAATTATCAAATTCTCGCATGATAAAACCAAAAAGTTACACAAAGTTACATAAAGTTTATTATATACCGTGTCTGTTTTACTAGAAACATTTCTACAAGTTTTTAGCAACGAACAAAATAGCTTAATAATGAATGACCTTTGTCGTTTGAGATGATCGAGATGCTTCAAAAAAATTTTCAACAATAGTTACGATTAAAAAATGTATTTTAATACGGGTATAGAAAAAAAATACTTTTCCTAGAGAACGGAAAATAAACATATTTTTCGCGATAAGAAAAAACGTATCTTAAATTAACAGTACTGATAGAATTTACAGATAATAAGTTAATTATACAGCAATTTAAGAAAATACGAACTTTCAATTCATTCAGGTAGTTCTGATTTTTTGTAACAGAACAATTACATGCGCGAAAGCCGACTATGATAGATTCTGATGCCAGATTTCAGACTCGGATCTAATTTTAATACTTTATCAAAATCACCTTCGGCTTCTTTCTTATTCCAGACCTCGACGTGAGCGCATGCTCTTCTATACAAAGCTTTTACATTGTCTATAATAAAACACGACCAACATAAACAAATTTCTACCAATCGTTAAATATAACGTACGACGTTAAAAACTAACCGCCATAATGATCGATGTATGATTTAATTAGTAAATACCGTTACATTTTCGTTAAACAATATACGTCTTGCTTTTAAACCGGTAACGTCCAAATGACAACAAATTTCACGTTGAATGTAAAAACCGTTTTTAAGAAACTTTTCCCTAATTATCGTTCTAGCTACCTTTTTTCTTCCACTTTTTATGTAAAAAATCTACTTAACTATCCGTAGCGAAAAAAAACTCAATCTAGCCGGAGGTTTCGAAATTTACAATCAAAAACGTCTCCATCCATGTATTTTTAAACAAAAATATGCACACCCCATTAGACTGTTTAGTCAACCTAAACTAATTTATTTCAATCCTCTATCCGGTTAATTAATTTTTACCCTGCAATTGGTTTCATAAATTTAAAGGGTAAAGCCACTGTAAAATATTTTTTTCTGTTATAAACTGGTCTTAAAATAACACTTATAACCGTCGCAGTTAGTATTTCTGTTTTGACTGAGCGTGTTAGTATTAACTAAAAACAACGTTTTCACTCCAAAATAATACACTTTAATTAACAAAGCAAGTAGTGTTTCACTCTGCATTATACGATACGGCACGCCAACACAAGACGTATTCCTATATCTGTTTCTGTGTAATTTTATCACGCCATCAAAAACGTTCACAATAAAGTACTATGAGTATAACTTTTTTTTTTTTTTTTTTTTTTTTTGATACCCTATTAATTTTTGAATCTTTGTATCCAATTTTCCTTTGAATAACACATCTGGTTAATGTTATGGCGGAGACGCTTTGTTACGTTTCGATTATGATAGTTTCTCGTGCTTTTTTTTTTCTCGCCCCTGGCTTTGACCTAACCACTTGAATTAATTATGTTAGGAAATTAGATTCAGAGGCGATAAGAGATGGAAAAAACAACGGATTGAAATAAGGGAATTATCGCCGGAGGTGGGGAGGAACTATAAAAGGCCAAGAGCCAAGATTTTTGAATATAAAAGAGAAGAACGATCACCAACAAGAGCCGAACATTCGAAGAAAACATAGTTTGTGCCGCATTCAAAAGGAAAATTACAGTTGTGGGCAGGGCAAAAAGAAAAAGGAAATATAAAGAAACAAAAACGAAAGACGGGGAAAAAAGAATGATTAATCGTTAATCTGATTAAGGAAACAATAGTAGAACGACGACTGAACGGAATGGAAAAAAAACCAAGACTGAGGGCTGTATAAGAGAACGACGACTGAACGAAACAGGAAAAAACCAAGATTGAGGGCTGTATAAGGAGATAGTGTGAAACGGGATTACTAAAATATGAGGAAGGATATCAAGTAAAGTCTGGAATGATTGATTGAGGACAAGAGGACAAAGTCGAAAACTGGAAAATGGCTTTGAAAACTGTGTCTTTTTTCGGGTTTCTAAAAATAATCCAAAAAAAAAAAGTATATAATCAGAATAAAAATAATACATAATTTTTTTCAAGCAACGTATAAAAAAAGTAAAATACAACACTACGTTAGCAATGGGGACAGCAAAGCTTTTTAAAATTTTACTATTTACAAAAAAGAACAATGCATTGACTATACGTAAAAATGAATGAGTAAAAAAAAAATCTTGGCGATAAAGACACGCTTAAAGAAAAATTGATAGATGAGTTGACCCCGGCTGGAAAAGTCTAACAATTTTTGAATGAGACACTTGAAATTTTAGCGGTACTGTTAAAAGTATTCTTTCTATCGCAGTACAAAGAAAACTTATGATAACCTAGCGATATATTTTTTAATTTCCCTGTCTTCAATGGGTTATCATCGTCTCTGCTCCAAGAAAAAACTTAATTTTCTGCATTACGATTAATTAGTAGTGACTTGTACTGCCAGCTGTGGAAAGAGCGGATCGAAACTATATTGTATAAGTCTAACGCCGATACTTCAAAATATTTAAATTAACAAAAACAAAAAATTTGTACGCTTAAAAGTATACGTAATAAAGTATTTAAGTTAAATTTTTTATACACATTATCAATTTTTAAAAGAAATCCAAAAATTGCGCATTTTTATAGGCTTCGCAATAGCTTTAGCCCGTAATAAACACGATTTCTACCGGTTGCCATCAATTTAAAACATAGGACACCGTGTTCAGCAGAGATAGTATTATAATAATGAATTAATGCATCTACTTCATAAACAAATTTGTCGTAATTTTTAGAATCAAACATCTGAGGTGGTCTTTCACGGCCGCATCTACAAAAATATAAATATAATATACCTGCTTCATTTCAAAAATACTCGCAAAAATTTTATAGCAAATTTTTCTATATAAATGTTGCATATTAAAGAAGAATATACAAAATAAAATAAATCGTTTATTATTTTAATTTTTCGTACTTTTACGCTAAAAATTGTTTAAATTAAAACATAACCAACAACATGGTTAAGTTTCATAGTGTTGTAACAATTAGCGATAGATTATTTAATATGTCTCATTTTTTTTATTATCTTCAATTATGAAAAATAACGTTCTGCACTTTTTGTATAACAAGAATCGTCAATAATCTTTGTAAAAAAAACAAAAAAAAAAAAAAACACATTCTAATAAGGAAAAAATTTAAAGGACCGTTCATTGTGATGACTTAATTTCTGAAAAATTTTTTTAAAGCACAAAATTTCTTTCAATAATTTTATTTCATTAATATCTTTGAGATTACTATGTGTGAGAAACGGATTTCTAGAGATACTTTTTGCTCTAAATAAACTGTTTAAAAACACTATAATGATTTTGTTACTCTGATGGATAGCAATTATATTATTAAAAGTTTACATATTTTCAATGTTCTTTCAAATAATAAAATCATTTTTTGGTATTCTGTATAATTGTCAGTTTTCAAGAAAAATGAATATAAAACAGAATTTAGAAAATATTGTAGCCAAAAATATCGATGCATTAAAAACTGAAATTCCCGCCGAACAGAAAGAACGAAATTATTTTTCCCTACATAAAGCTTGTACAGTATGCTTCATCATTCAGTACCGTTAAAAAATCCATGCACCTATTTGTCGCAAACGTGCCTTTTATTACGATAAAATATTTCCACATATATTTTTCTATTTTCTACTTTTACTCTTTTTTTCCCTTTTATTTTTTGAAATAAATAATTAAAACAAATCGGCTTATATAGCCAATACTTTTCGATTACGTATAGTTTCACGAAATTCTGTATGCCCCAGGCTCACAAATCTGAACAGACACACAACCACAACTTATAATTAATTTTTTTAAGTTTAAAAAAAAATAAGCATTGAGATTACTTTTTTAAAATAATGGCACTATGTATACTACTACTCCTTCGTTCATGTAATGATTAGATTTAATAAAATAACTAAACTGCCTTTTTTTTAATATTTTTTTTAGGTAACGTGGTAATCTAGTAGTTAAGGTATTTAATTACCACACTGGCGGACACGGGTTCGAGAATTGTTTTGGTTCTGAACTTAAGTCGCTCTCAAGTTTACCCAACCTGAAATAATTGGAGTCATGTCAGAAAAATCAAGGAAAGTAAAGGGAACTGCGAAAAAGGTACAGACTCTCCCACATTCATCAGTAACATATTGAGCTTAGCGCATTTTGAACCTTAACTTCACAACTCTACCAAAAACATCAGACTCAATTTACTAAATTTTCTCTTAAATTACTCAATACCCCCCGGATTAAATTTGCTAAAAATTGAATAATTCCAATTCCACATGAATACGTGTCGAACGGCATGAGCAAATAGCTCTCTACCTGCTCAAGCGCAATCATGTTACAAAATTTCCTCTAATACATACGCTAACAAAAAAAGGGGGCAACCCCATGAAGTGTAATGCGCAACTCAAAGTTTACCAGCGAACTTCATAGCCTCTACACTCCTATTCCGACATTTGTCTAGAAGTGGCACCCCTGCTAAGCCGAGCAACCTAGTGGAATTTTGAGGTGAAAATCCTAGAGGGAAGCCGGGTCGGTGAAAAAAACAATGTACGCGGGGGGGGGGGGGTTGAGAAGGTCAAGTATTAAGTCCAACTTAAAAAAGGCCTTCTCAAACCGGATAGGGACAGGACAGGTTATCTATCCTACGGACAGCGACGGATGCTCTTAGTAGGAATTAACGGCAGCGTTCCACAGCCTTTGTTAAATAATGCTACTGTCTTTCATATCAACGGCAGACCCCGATGGACAGGTCAGTTGATTTATTATCTTTTGTCGCAACTATTTTAAATATGACTGGTACAAACCAGAATTCCAGTGGTAATACTAGAGCGTACCCCAGAGGCAACGCGCGTCGGTAACGCCTGGCCTGCGTGAGTAGTATGCAAGGGCTACCAGTTCCAGGGCGAAACTGGCTACAGCGGATCTCAAATACGTCGGTATCGATTCAAGCCTAGCGATAAATCGGAATAGCTGAAAACGGTCTATTTACACGGCAGACCCCTTACCGACGGGAAATTGCCATTGGAGAAGAAAAAGAAGAAAACTACGCTCGCAAACACTTGTTCAGAGTTTTTTTGTTTTTTGGATTCTCTATGCTTCAAAAACATAAATGTATTATAATATTTCTAATTGCGATTTTCCTACCTTCGGGAAGTTAAAAAAAAAAAAAATATATTTTACTTATACTTTTACTTGCAAACGCAATATTCAACATGTACTACAATTATTATTACGTATAATTGCAATTTTTAATTTTTCAGATTCCCATAAATCCCCAAAATGTATTTTATAATTTTAATTCACCTTTTAACGGCATATAAAACGGATCATTTCAAATAACTTACTGGCTTCAATTAATATTTGCATTATAAACCGATAGAACATTCTTTTCAAATTTGTAATCGATCATTTTTAAATAAATTGTAAAAATCTATTAAACTAACCCGGCTCGAATTTCAATACTGAATCGCAAAATCGTATAGCTTCGTAGTATTCTTGCAACTGAAAACTACACTGTGCGTAGTTAAGATTTATTACATTTTTCAGTCTCATTAATTCCTTCTCCTCCTCATCAAGAAGTGTATCGCTGTAATATTAAGAGACAATTTTATCGACTGCAAACAAATTTACACAGTTATAAAAATTCATAGCAAAGACAATTCTTAAAGTATTACAAAATATATGTACTAAAACATTTATCCAGAAAATTAAAAAAAAAAAAAAACTGAGGCTAAATTTAAAATTCAAAAAACAAACTTGCGAGCAATTGTTGTGCATTAATTGATCGCGTTCTTTAATATACTTCATGTAATAAAAAAGAGTAAAAAACGATAAAAATTTATGTGCACAGTTTTAATGTTTTCATCACAACACTTACATCAGTAGACCATAAACTACGCTAATGATTTCACTATTACAAAGACAAAACCAAAAAAATGTAGAGCAGGTCAAATTCTCCATCGAACTGGATTAAAATTTGCCGGCGGAAAAATATAACTGAAAATATTCACATTTACAGCGTAGCAAACAAAATTAAGAAAAATCCCATAGGAGGCCAATTAAAATTGTTTAAAAGGCTTTTAACCCAGACACTATGGCGACGAATGTAGCTAAACATTACCCATAGGAGAGCCTGGTTAAAACTATTACAACTAAAGAACTGACATTATCGTAGCAGCAACTGCAATAAAGTACTGCTCGTAATATAGCGAGATAGGGCGTTTAAATATTTATCATAAAGGCGTAATTATAACAACAATTGCCATTAAATGATAGGAGGAGTGCCAAGGTATCATTTTCTCTTCTTAGTATCCAAAATAGTGTTTAATTGAAGTATTATTATTATTCTTATTGTCGATATATACATTATTATTATTATTATTATTATTATTATTATTATTATTGACATTATAGGACTGGTCGTCGATTTAACATTGATCGCGTAAGTTTCGATTTTGTTATGTAAAGATGGAAAATTTTTGTCTATTGTTGCAGTATAATACAGCCAAGAACGCACCCTATAGAATGGTGGGGTTACCTTCACATACAGCACACAGCAGAATTTTCTACATTTTTAGAACATTTATTCATTTCACGTTTAGCTGCACATTTGACTGTTAATTTAGTGATTTACAGTAATTTGCTGCGTGGCCAAATAATTAGCAGCATTTACATTGCTTTAAATCAAAATCATGCTTTTTTGATTTTTCGAAATTGACCACAGAATTTAAAATCCTATTTATTTCGAAAATTACTTAATTTTTATGCGAAGATTTTATAAATCAACAAAAACAATAGAAAAGACTGTTTTGTTTTACGTTTCAATTCGCTAACAACTCATATAACTTCAAAGTGTTTTCTTCTATATGTTAGTGATGTCTGTGATAAAAATGAGCCACTCCCACTCCACAGTCGACTCTCTAGAACGTACTCCGTTAACATGTATCAGTGAAACAAAATTCAGCTCCAACCTGTTTAGTTAATGAACCACTTTAATGTAAACTACACTGAATTCCGAAACAAAATGGTGGTAGTCAACTCAAGAAGAATCAGCGTATTCTTCGTCAAAAGGTAGAAGATCTTTTATAGCAGTGTAACTCAATATGCTTTACTTTTTTCAACGCACGCTGTTTCGTTCATTCGTATAACTGATACTACTGTTCGCGGCAAATTATTTTTCGCCTTCTTACCGGTTACTCTCATCTACGGGGATCTCATATTTCAAGTGTCGCGCATTAATATTACGGTGAATTCGTTGCATAATGAAACTATTACCATTTTCTGTGTATTCGTTTGTTTACTGTGGGTGTGCGTATGCTTATATGAAGATACGTTATTCGCTAAAAGAAAAAAATAGCTAAGAA
Organism: Icerya purchasi; assembly: GCA_039619475.1. Taxonomy (NCBI): domain Eukaryota; kingdom Metazoa; phylum Arthropoda; class Insecta; order Hemiptera; family Monophlebidae; genus Icerya; species Icerya purchasi. The sequence goes on from CM077116.1 coordinate 389,123,088, forward strand.
CACGTTATTGTATTAGTGGCAAGTAGTACATGAAATTTTCGACTCTATGCTAAAATCAGTTGCTAAAATTAATATCTTATCTTCCACATGTTGCGTCATTTCGTAATAATGTTGAAAATTAATTATAAACCATTAATAACACACACAAAAAGTAATATATTTTATTAATCTACCAAAAACTCCATAATCATGGTGTCAAATGATTTTTAGCTCCGAACATGTCAGTGATAGATTAATAAAATATATTATACTTCTCTGTGTGTTATTACTGGTTTATAATTAATGTAAGTTTCAACAGTTTCTAATAGCTAACAGGAAATTAAAAGTCGGCTTGTCTCTCGAGTCGGAATAGAGTTGTCTTGTATCTGTCCGCTCGAGTTAGAGTGAGCCATCTCTAGTTTGTGGTTTAGTGAACCTTCTCTAGCACAACCTTAAAAGGCTAACCTTTCGCTAATAAATAAGTACAAAATAAATATTCACTGCCTATTAATGATTTAACAATATTTCCATAGCTAACTGAATAACTAGATTCATGGAACAGATTTTAAAGAGAAGTCAATGTCGAATATGTTTAATAAAAAACTCTGAAATTTATTAAAATTAGTTATAATATTGCACACAACCGGTGGAGGTTTAATAAAAAAATTAGTTTATTTGTCGCTATTTAATTATTTTACATTACTATTTACTTTATCGGAATCATTAATTAGTATCAGAATCGCATTCTTTCGAAGTTATAATTATCATATTCATCGTTATCGTGGACTACTGTAAGAAACTTAAAGGCGTTGCGTTTAGTGACCATAACCGGCTGGTGCCAGACGAACTAGTTAGCTTATTCTGGGACCGCCTACGTTTCAGAAGAACAATATTCCATTGATAATAATCACTTTTGGAAAAGCGACATCATGTGAATGAGGAGAACGCTGCTATTATTTGTATTTTCAGATGCAGAGGGTCCAAATAAGTAAAACGAATATGCATAGCAGAGCTGTCCCGAGCATTATCAGTAAAACTATTAGTAGTAGTAGTACTACAAAATAAGAGAATTATTAGAGGAATAAGAAGTGCCAGCACATTTTCAATTTTGACATATTTGTTGTATCCTATTACTTTAAACTTTATTTTTTTGTTACCCCGAAACATATTCGATTTCTCCGGGTTTAAAACACTAATAATTTTACATTTGAATAGATTTTTTTATAGTTCTTCTCTAAAATAATAATAATCGTCGTATATATATGCTCGATCAAAAAATTAACTATACAAACAAAAACCAAATTTCTTACAAAATAAAGTTTTTAACGATGTACTTTTTATTCATTCGACATTGTTTTTTACATTCGATTTTTTTCTAAAATATCGTTTGATCTACAAATAATGTCTCCGTTGAATTTCTGTGCAAAAATCAGCCTAGTCAATGGATGGCGATCCCCTTGTACTCTGCAATGGTGCATTTCCTATCCAGTGTTTGTTTAGAAGCAAAGGAAAATAAGTGCAGTTACACCAGTTTACCCTCAAAATTATTTATTAATCGATTAAACTGTGAAATATGTCGTTGCTTTTATTTGATTCTTTAAAATTAAACTTATTTAAGACAACTATTTCATGACTTTTTTATATGAACTATTAAGATAAATTGACAAACTAGTGGACATTTTTTTTTAATCAATAATTTTAAAGTCTACTTTTTTCAATTATATTATATTCTTAATTGCATAAAAGCGTAAGCGTCACTTTAACAGAGAAAAAAAAAAAAAAACGCGCAACTAAAGACCTCTACAAACAGAACACGATACTACCGCCTGCGGAAAATAATAAAACTATTACACACAGTACTTGATGACGCGGTTGCATCGATACAGTTGAACAATTTTACTTTTCCGATACGATACTGCTATTTAAAAAAAAAGAAGAAGAATATTGTATATTATATTTTACGTATACTGAGCTAAAATGGCAGATAAAACGAAAAAAAAAACTGTTCTGGAAAAATTAAAGATTTACATTTTTATTGAACATTCATTGTATGTAAAAAAAGATACCAATTTACTTCACTTATTACTAGCAACTTACTGCTGCATTTTTAAATAATTTCGTTAATATGGAGATCAATTCCGTTCAACAAGTATCCTAAAAATTTTAATTGAAAGCAAAAAATTTACTATCCCTTCGCCTAACTTTTTCCAGTACATTAGATTCTTCACTGCAAATAGTTAATATTAACTAAATAAATAAAAATGAGAAATAATTGCATCACGTGTTTTTCAGTTAATTGTAATAACCGAATAGAACACATATATATACTATACACCATGTATGCAACGTACTGAGCACGACGTACCGCATTGTGTGTAAATCATAAATTCTGTTTACCGCTGCGATAAAAAAATATCGCTTCCCGCTGCGGTATACCGCGTTCCGTGTGAACGGCCTTAAATATAGGTCCGAAGAAATATGATAAAATTCTTAAATGTCGGAAAAATACAGGTTTTCCTACAAAAAAATAAAATTCCATCCGTATAATCGCAAAGATCACATTAAAATAATAATGAAACGTGACAAATAAATTAGTTTCCAAATATTCAAGCCACTACTTTGGAGTAAAAAATGCACATTTTTAATATATCCTATTTAAATACATACTTTATTTAGAACTAGGTTTAACTGGCAGCTTTATACACGATTTATAATACATTAAAATTTACCGCTTCAATAATAATGTAAGAAAACCCTATAAACAAAAAGTAAAAATTCTTATTTAACACAAAAGTACGTGTTTCCCTTCACATTTCACCCAGGCTTATGATTGACAATCGACCGATGTTTAAGTGGCATATTTGAAAACACATTTACTTTTGACTCCCTAATGTACAATCGCTTAATTTAAAGCAAATTAAAATTATAAGTGAACACGTTCATTAAAAATAGGGGAAATGTGAATGTAAATTTTTTCTTTTAATAAAGATAATTAAATAAAGAGCAAAATTAACTTTTACAATGTTCTCTAAAATTGACAACATTTTTACTTGTTTATATTAATTAATTCGATGCTGTGTACCCATATTTTTAGATGTAAATATATCACGAATTAGTAAATGAATTCGAAAAAACAAATTACTACTGTGTTTATTTTAGTGAAAACAATCGGTAACAATGTAATATAAAATCACTTATGAAAATTTAACTCTCTCCCAGTAGTTAAAAATAAATATTATTTACATAAAATTAAAATGTTAGTTGTTTAATAAATCCACATAAAAGTAACAAAGCAATATAAACTAGTTAAGTGATGTTGGAAGCAAAACGCTGATTTATTCTATTATATTATAAAACAATTCTATAGTTTTTTAAAATTTAAATAAAGAAATTATATTAAATACGTCAAAAAACACAGTTCACTTCGAAAACACAATAAATTTACCCTTTATTTTGTTATAAGCACCATCGTGCCAAACGATGAAATAAACACTACTGTCAAATAAAATGACTATATGTATGTTTAATAATTACGAGTATATTTAATTCAGATGTATTAGTATTTCTGAAATTTTAAATCTAGAAGTATTAAGAAAAAAATTGAATACCCATAAAACCCTTTACTTTATTACTGATTAAAAAATTTACAACTGATTTTGGTCATTACTGTCATTATTATTTAAAATGTTTAACTCATTTATTTTTTTATTTACATATTTTAAAAAAAATATATATTAAATTAATTTTAATACGTTTTTTTCATTTATAAAAGTAAATATTATAATTTATACTTTATACATAATCTAAAAATCCTGAGTTGTAGAAGTATTAAACGTTTAAGAGCATAGGAATGTAAGTAAAATACAATAAAAAATATTTTTTTATAATTCAGCCACTATCTAAAAAAATTACTTATTTTACTTAGAAATTCATATAAAAAGGATTGGTCACTTCACAAATGTCTAATTAGTAATAGAAAATCCTTTTTCCGATTTTAAGTTTAAAACTGTTTTTTTCAAAAAAAAAAAAAAAAAAAAGTTACTTCTTGCCATTCTTTTCATATACATTTATATAAATTAAACGCAAACACTGAATTAATTCATTGAACAATACCACTGATTACAACACATTCGCCACATTTAAAACGTCGTAGAAGCTGCTCCTTAACTTTTCCTAAATAACTAAAACACTTTCATCTGGAACACATTCTACCTGCTTTGAAAAGCCAAGAAACGAATTTCATATATTCAACGTTTTAAATAACGCGCTATGGTCGGTATTTACAATCAATCAGCAAATTCAATGTTTCCCCTAACACATACAAGCTGAAAATCACTAATGCACCCGTGCCAATATTTGCACACAGGCGATAATATGAAATATTTCTATTTCGCCTCGAAGTGTTCCGAAAAATTATATCGTGAATTCAGCAATCAATTTTTTGTAAAAACTGAAATAGCGCGATTTATTAAATTAGTAGAATTTTCTAACATAATTTTCAATTCTTCCATAGCTGGGACCACTAAACTTTCATTTTTTTTTAATGTTTATTTTTTTCGCGCAGTTTTACTCGCTTTTCTCGTATCTATTGAAATACTTAAAATTAATTACATAGCGCGGTTCTGAAAAAAATATTCGAAAAAAAGTCACTGCATACCGATCACAATGACATTTTTCAAACCTAAATATCAGGAAATTTACCTTAAAATAATCTTTTCCAGGTATCCTAAAGCCGACTTATATTTTTCAATTGCATCTTTATACTGTCTTTCTCTATATAATTTATTGCCTTCTTCTTTATAAGTATTAACCAACGATCGCTTTTCTTCATTTGTATACTGCCATGATTCTTTCGAATATTCTCCAGGCTTCTCAATTTTTACAATTTCTTATGCACATAAAACAAAAACAAAATTGCAACGTTATTTATTAATAAATAACAAAATAAATAAAAATATATTTATATTTAATTACATATTACACATGAAAAATAACAAAAATAAACTGTTATAGGAGTATATTGTAAATAATAATCAAAATGTTTTTTTTTTTTTCATCTTTTTTAAATATATAATTTACCACGCGTACAACTCACACAAAACCACTGCAGAGAATCGGGAACACATACCGACGGGGGCAGGCTACGTATCCCTTCTGTTTCAATTGTCCTATACGTCACTACTAATATCTGTATTGTTAATATTAAAAAAAAAAAAAAAATATCGCTATTGACACTATTATCAATGTAAAACTCTAAAATTTAAATTGCTTTAGTCTTATGATTTAAATTTTAACACAACATCATCTTTGTTATCCTTTTTTTTTTCTGTTTTTTCAATAATATAACGTGTTTATGAACAGAATCGAACGAAATACTTTTCAAATGTTTTTACAAAAAAAAATGTAGAATTTTTGGAAAATACAGGAGTAAATATGATATATTATTGAAATAAAAATTATATTTATATCATTTAGAATCATGAATGCATACTTTTCTTATTTCGTTAAAAAATTATATTTCTAATACAACAAAATAAATTTAATATATTTTGAAACTTTATCTGGTTCCTTTGAATTAAGTATATTTTTCATTTTCTGATATCGTTCAATGTTAATAATAATAATAACACATTTATAGAACAAAATGTACATGAAAAGCTCATTAATAAATAAAACCATGCCATTCAATTTGTAAGAAATGCAGTTAGTGACAAGTAAAGGATTTTATTTGCAACAGGATAGATTGTTGAATGACCTATGATAATAGCAAGAACAGTTGACTAGTGAATTTAACAGTTGATTTAGAATTTGTTTTGATCATATACTTTGTGTTATTTTATAAGTTTTAGCTGATGATGGGATATGCCCGAAATGTTTCTAAGTTAGTATAATCGTTTTATACATTTAAATTTGTTCGTTATACTTGAATTTGTTCCAATTTAATATATTTTTAGAATTTAACAGTATTCCATACGATGCCACGACATTGCAACACAAGCCTAGTTGCTCGAAACTGTTAAAGTACAATAGCAAAAGAATCATTTTTGAAAAATGGTTCGTTAATCAATAGTTTTCTACATCTGAGACTTTCTAACATTTAAATTTCTAAACGCTAAATCCATTTGTAACGTAAACTTATTCAAATATTTTAACGGTGTTCATAAGTATTTTTGGTCGAAACCGAAAATTATAATCTGTTTAGTTGCGTGCCGCGCTTAATTTCAGATTTTAATATTTCACGCGTTTTCCGTATTATATTTTCTTTGAATGTTTTTCCATTTCATCATCACCCTCCATTCAGGCTAATCGGAACTTGAGCTTTTTGTACCTTACGATTGTTCGTCGTATATTCCCATTTTTCTTTCTTTTTCCGCTATTTCAGTTTTCCCATGTTCTATTTTGTCAAAAATCTATTCCCCATAAGACAATTCTACGGCATAGTTACTAAATTCGTATCTACAGCTGAAGAATCGTTAAAGTAAATGTTAAAACTTCTCTGTAAATGATATACATGTAATGTTCATAAAAGTTATCAATCAGATAAATTGACTAAATTTTGCGCATATAACGGCATTAACTGTGCTTTTTTTTTTTTGATAATTATTAAACAAGTTATATTTACTTTCGGATAAATTGATGTTTTTTTATTTTTTTTCCCCTTGGGAATGCCAGCTAAGGACCTACACCCAGAACCAACAAGAAAGAAAAGAGCCGTCAGTTAGATTTTGATACGGCCAGATAGAGACAGTATAAAGGAACCAATGGAAGAAATTATGGATAGCGAGGGGAAGGACAAAATATAAGATGCACAATAAGGAGTAGGGAGTTTGAGTTTCAGTAAACAAGAATATAGAATACAACGTTCGACAGAAAGGAATAGACATTCAAAAAAGATGTGATTGGCGTCACAAACCACCGCTTCGTTATGGTGAAGAGGACAATTTGGAGAAGAGACAAGAGAATAGCGAAAACGAGAGGAAGGGAGAGTAGAATGGCTAAAATGCAAGAAGTGACAACAGAACGGGGAAGTGAAGGAAACTCAAAGAACCCAAGATCAGAAAGAAGACTAGGTTGTACGGACAGATAAAAGGATTGATCGTTACGAAAGGAGGAGCGGTGAATATCTGACCAAAGTTTGAAATGGAACTTAGTACATAGGAAATTCAAATTAGAGAATGGAACTTTTTTAAAAAAGGAACGAGAGGAAGTAGCAACTCGAGCCAAGGAATCCGCCATCTCATTACCTTTAATTCCTATGTGGCTGGGAACCTACAGCAAATCAACACGGATGGAGTAGTGAGAAGAAAGAAAATGGACAAGACAGCGTATGCGAAGAATGATGAAATCGGAAGAGTGATCAGGAAAAGGGGAACTGATCGCTTGAAGAACACTCATAAAGTCTGAAATAATCAGATAATTAGAAAACAAACGACTGGAAAAAATGAAGGCAATGGAGCATAGGATAGCCGTCAACTCGACTGTAAAGATGGAACAGAAAAAAGGAAGACGAAATGATTCAGATAAGTTGAAATCCGGAAGGATAAAATAAGCTCCAACACCATGAGATCCCTGGAACCATCCGTGAAGATGGTTACATGCGATGGGAATTGGGAATTGATAGTGCTATAGAATTCCTGTTGAATTATTTCTCGAGGAAGGGACTTGGAAAGTGAAAGTAAAAAAGAAACTTTAGGGGCATGGCAGAGATCGGCAAAGCTAAAGGAGAAAAAAGGGAGATTATTACCTGAGATTGCGTAAGGCCAAAAGGAACCAAGACGAAGAGAAATGAGAGCCAAAACAGGGATTTTCCTAGGTGTAAAAGGCCAGTTCTTAGAAATGGAAACGAGTTCTCTTTGCAACATGTAACTTTTTGTTGCACACGAAATTCTGGTTTTTCACATACTCGTATCTCGATCGGTTATTTAAAAATAAACTCAATGTGTCGTACGCAGTTGCCCCTTTTTGATATCTTACAGAAAGAGTTTAATAGTTAAATTGGTCTTGTTTCATTAGATTCTTCTTCGTCCACACTGAAATCTTCTATAATATGCCGTGCTCTGCATGTACATATTTTCAACCTTTTTCAAAATTTTTAGCTATAAGACTCGCGCCGCAAAGAGGGAGCTGCATATTAGATCTCGCGCTTTTTTGAACTTTTCGTAAACTTCTAAAGTTTCATTAGAGAAATAAAATATAGTTTTGTTCTCGACAAATAACGATCTTTCCAACGATATATCACATTCCCGAAAAAAAAAATATTTTTTTCCAAAATTGCGAGCTTTCGGCGCCCCGAGGATCTAATTTTAAAGCTAGAAACCCAGATGTTGCATAATATCGTATTGTCATCTATAACAAGCATTTCTATAAAAGGACACTTTTTTAATTAATCGGGAAGTAGGTGAAAAATCGTTCGCAAGATTCCTCCCAGACAGACAGAATGACAAAGCGAGTCAAATAAAAGGCTATAAAAAAGAACCCGTTATAGTAGCTGAGCATAAAAAAAAAAAAATAAAATAATAAAAAGTAAATAAAATAATATACATAATAGCCTCGTTAATTATGGTCTTAGGACTGGTGAGATGTAAAAAAAAAAAAAAGCCCGTAGACAACATTTTTAACAAAACATTTTTGGAATTACCGAGGTATTTCACATTATAACTTTCTTCCACCCCACGGAAATAGCAAGCGTGAGGAAAAATTTAAAACTTTTAAACAACAGATTTCGATAGTATCACAGAGAAAGTTAACGCAAAATGCCAGTCGTATAATATGTAAAATATAAACACGTCTTCCAATACAAAATATACAAGTCACACAAATCACATATTTGTCCTTCAATATATACACTGTCGTTCTAACAAAAATTCATTAATTTCTATTTTTGTTCATATTCTCAACCGACTATAATAATTAGTTAATAAAAATTATGTACCAAATGTAAATTCCAAGTCTTGGGGACTGCCAATTAATCGGTCCAAATCAGCATATCCGGTTCCTTCTTTTATTAGTCTACCTTTGCAACATTGTCTATGCGGCTTATCTGGCTTGTAAACTATATCCCGTAATGTTTTCACCAAATACGGATAGTTAATCAATAACTGAATAAAAATAACAACAATAACAGTAATAATTAAGCATTGAAAAGTTTCTGTACATATTTTTACAACTACAAATCATAAAAACATTACGTAATATTTAAAGCAAAAGTTAAATACATTAAAATCTCATCAGTTCAAACATACAAGATTCATCTAACAAAAAAATAATTATACGATACACATAAAAGAATAATTTAAAACTTATATACATATACACAAAAACAAAACAAAATGCAATGTTTATTTATGGTTCTGTATCCATAATTGTAGTAAAAAAATCTATGTGCAAAAGTAATCTCAACAGAGATTTTACATCGAGTATCAAATGTATCCATGAACGAAATCTATTAATAATAAAACACAAAATTAAAAATTCAGGACACACTGAAAATACTGAAACTAATATGTTCGAAGACACTAGAAACGGCGAAGTTGTAGATAAAAGATTCGAGTTTAATATAAACATCAGTACAAAAATAAATGTATTACTAAATCAAAAATGGATTATGATAAAATTAAAAAATTTGAACTAGATGAGCTTCCATAGATAAAACTCTCAGAAATAAGCACAATTAGTTACCATAATTTCCTACGAGCGCATCTGATTAAACAATACGAAACTATGCAACAAATTCATATTTAATACGTGAATTAATAATTAAAAGGCGACTTAATGAAGTTACTTAAGGCATTCAACAGGGGCTTATTCATTTTTTACACTTTCCTTTTGACCGGCGAAAGGCAAACATACACTTTCATCGTCCACAACAACATACGTGAATACAGAAATGGTACATGCAAGCGCATGGCAATCAACTAACCTTTTTTAATGTAAAATCGGCTGGTACAGAAATCGTTAATAAATCCCGGATTTTAATTAAGTTCAATACATTAGTCCATATAGATTTTGTGTAAATTGCTTTATAGCGCAAATCTGCAACTAATGAAAAAAATATACGGTTACATCTGAATCTTGTACAATAAATAAGCATAGAATTTTCTGAAAAATCTAAATTTAAATCCAGCATAACGTTATATCTTGATTATATTAAATAAAATTTCATAAACCGAAAAAGGAAAAATAAAAAATCAGTTCCAGCTTGAATTGAATACTGTTTATGCTAAAGAAATCCGGGAAAATAAAAACGGTCGCACAAAGAAACTGGCCCTAATATTCTCTTCAAATTGTTTACATCCGTAAGTACACTGCGAGCTTTAACTTCACAACCCATGACACCCTATCAAGGGAATAGAATTGCGCAGAAATACTATTTGTTTAAAAAAAAAAAAAAGAAAAAAACAGAAATCAAAGCTGCAGACATTAAAACACACTACTGGAAACTGGATTTATATGCAGAATCAATTTCCTTTTTTTTTCTGCCGTGATAGGTCAATTTCTCAACGATCTCTTACGTTTTCAATCATCCGGAATTCAGAAATGTAAATTTTATAAATTTCTTTATTTCTGCATATATTTAACATACTTCGTAATTTCTTCATTTTCATTTTTTAAGTTACAATTAATCCTTTCTAATCCGCATTGGTAACTACTTCTCTCGAAGTTACCCAGTAGACAACGGCGTTCCCCAAGGATGCGATCTAAGTGTAACATTATTTCTTCTCGCTATTAACTATATTCAAAACGCAATTGGACCACCAATTCACTTCGCCCTGTTCGCCGATGACTTAGTCATGTCCTTCGAATCCTCTTCTTCGAGTCCAGGTGAAAGGCTAATGCAAAAGTAATCAACTCCATATCAATATGGGCTTCAGATCGTGGATTTAAATTTTCAGCAGAAAAAACTAAAGGTGTCCGACTTCCACCGAACATCCAAACGAAGTAGCCTTCCGAAACTGTACTTAAACGGTCATCAGCTCTTATTTGAAAATTCCGTACGTTACTTAGGCCTTATATTCGATACCAGACTCTCATGGAACGACCACATCAAATGGTTAAAATAGTCCAGTATCGTCGCCAAAAATTAACAACCACAATAAAGAAGGAAATCGTAAAATTTTACTGCTTCTGTACAAATCGATCATTAGATCTAAACTCAACTAGGGCTGTTAGGTGTATAGGTCGGCCAGCCGAAATCTACTATCCTCTCTTAATACCATCCAAAACTCTACCATCCGCATCGCCACGGGCGCCTTTTATTCTAATCCTGCTGTTAGCCTGAATAGCGAATCTGGTCTACTTCCTCTCCGATATAGAAGAATAGTCTTATCATCCAACTTCCTTATCTCTACTCTGTGCATTCCTAATCTCCCGGTTTTCAGTATCCTATTCCAAAACAATCCCGCTGCTTCACCCCCCCCCGCCCCTCAATACACGAACCATCTCAAAACCAATCTTGAATCTTTGTTTCCTCAATTCTCTCAAATTTTCCTGACTCCTTTAATTATGCCAGTCTTTGTTAATCACCTTCCATGGCTTCTATCCCCTGTAAATATAAATTTCAATTTACTTAATTCTTCCAAAACCGTCTACCCTCCATATATCTTCTGCCAAATTACTCCGTTGAAATTTCGAAATATCCTAATCTTATCTGTTGTTTCACTGATAGTTCAAAATCTAATAATCGTGCAGGATGTGCTTTCTCAGTCCTCGACTCCATACTAAAATTTCTCTTCCCAAACACTGTTCTATATTCACTGCTGAACTCTTCGCCATTCTAAAATGCCTCGAATTTTTAACTTCTTCTGATCTTCACTCCAGATATCTCATAAATTCTGACTCTCTCGGTAGTCTCCTAGCACTACAGAATCCGCATGCTTCCCATTCTATCGTGCAACGCATTTTCCTTCTACTCAACTCCCTCAGACTTGCTAATGTCCTGATCAATTTCATATGGATCCCTAGTCACACAGGAATCTCTGGCAATAAAATCATTGAATAAGCTGCCAGGGACGGTTCCTACCTACCTGAAATTACCTCTCTGTCTACTTATTTTGATATCAGATCCTACATGAAGTACCTGATTTCCCATTCCTGACAACAATCTTGGTCATCTCAACCACCTAATCAACTCATCAACTCTTAACGATTAAACGTAACGCCTTAGTCCCTGCTTTCAGTTCATTCCGATCCAAAAAGAAGACCATCATCCTTACCCGACTTAGAATTTCCTATACCGCTCTCACTCATTCTCACCTAATCCAACGTATTTTGATCTCCCTATTTGTCCCTTCTGTCAAAACCACCTTCTCAACATATCGCACATCTTATTATCGTGTCCTTTAATTCAGCCTTAAAGATCTTCTGCGCTCAATTCCCAAAATTCTTTCTGAAGACTTAACTTACCTTGACAACCACTTCCTCTTTTTGAAAAACCTTAAACTTCTACGCCTAATCTAATACCCCTCGAATTCTTTAGCCAAAAGCGCGTTTTTTTTTAAAAAAAAAAAAAATAAATAAATAAATCCTTTCTAAGAGAGCAATCTCTTTTTTTTGCATATTACCGGAAATTTAAACAGAGCACTTCCCGCCGTAGCGAGAAATAGTTAAAAGAGGTGAGCAAGTAAAAATAATTCCTCGCACGGATTCCTAGCAGAGTGTGTTTTAAATATTAAGTTATGTTTTCTGTTATTTTATTTACTATAACTTAATTTATTTTTTGCTTGCTTAAATTCATACTATTATTAGCCGTTCAATTTAACTCGTGAAGAAACTAATTATGAATATTTATATAATAAAAAGAACTTTATAATATTTTGGGTTAGTGCAGTAGAAAAAAAAAATACACAATACACAAAAATTTAAACATCGAATAAAGGCACATGTTAAAAAATAAAACAATAAAGAATTATAAGAAATAATTTAATAATTTATTTACAACTACACTTTCCTGCCCCGCGAACTCACTGCAACAAGCACACACCACATCTAGCATTCGTCGCTGCAATGACTAACATGATCTTTATTTGGTAGTGTGATGAGAGAAATGTAAAGAAAATGTAAAAGTGTAACTGTATTAAAAACGAGTAAACAGACCATTTTATAGTTAAATATTTAGTTGTTATAGAGGAGGTGATTTTCTTCTCTGTTCGATGCCAAAAGATCAAACACATTTACAGTCAAATAGCATATAGTGACATAATAAAGTACATACTCTTTATCGTTTTTGTTTGAATTCAGCAATCGTTTTCATTAATCATGGCAATGCTGCGAACCAGCTGCTTGCTTATTAGAGCTACAATCTTTTTTTTTTCTTTTTTTAACTCTGAAGAAGAAGTATTATCTGTAATGACGCTATGGGTCACTTCTCTTCTCATGAACTGTATCATTCTAAGGACCAAATTAAACTGGGACGCCTAAAAAACTAAAAATTCTCTTAAACAAGTGTGTAAGACCATTGGCACTACTTGTGTTTTTTCGCTTTTTATTGAAAGTGGCTTTAATTTTGATAGTGTTTTCCTGTTGATTAAATTTTGTGTTCGCTCCCAAATTTGTGTAATTTTGTAATTTACTTGAAATTTTAAACACATTGATTCCTTTAATATTTAAAGATTTCATTCAACGGAAATTACAATCTCATATTTGATACGTTTTATATTTTTTATCTTCTTTTTTTACAACCTTTCAGTCTTACTTATTCGATATAGGAACATTTTTTCTTTTTCAAAAGTTGGTAGTTGTTTTTAACTTGTAATACCTTTCTATTCGTACATTTTAACTTAGTGAAATTTTCTTTTTTTTTTCTTTTCCGTCATATTTAATGTCAAACGTTAAAATAAAAGTTTTCTATACCTTCGTTTTTTTAAGGGGTTTCAATGGCATAATTTATTGACCCCAGGATTTTCTTAATATTGAACACAATTCGCATGAACAAATGTTTTTTGAATCATGCTGAAATATTTAACGTACTTTCGTTTTGAAACCAAACGTAAAAGCAAAAAAGTCATTTAAAATCAGTGGCCTAATAACTGAGGCTTAAGTGCGAAAATGGAGAAAATTAACCCAACCGAAGCAAACACAACATCTAGGGAAAAATGCGAAAGTATGTAAGATGTGAAATACGAAATGAGAAAGCTAAGGTGCAAAAATTTGGAACGTAAAAATTGAGCAAACGGAAGAAAGTTTAAAATAATCTGATTAAAATTCAGAGCGCCTAGCGATTAAAAGAAAGTGCAAGAAAATGAGATAAGTTTAAAAAAAGATTTGATGGTTTAAATTTTTGGAACAACGGAGGTTTAGTTAGGGGTTTAGAATGAACAAGAAGAGTATCGGGAATTTTTTAGGAAGGGGAAGAAGTCGATGCCCAGCTAGAAAATTATCTTTGCTCTTGAAAGTTTCGTGAAAAGTCAAATTTTCATATATCACAGTTCTTTTAATATCCTATTACCTAATCCGTTTCGGGACAAATACGTCCGTCGGAGCAATGGCCATCTTAGAAAATTAGAACAAAAGGATTCCGCGTGTCAGGACTACCGGGGAAGGAATGGCAGGAAGAACACTGAAAGCAGACGGGAAAGGAAGATAATGCCTCGCAATGTGACCACGCAACAAACACTCGAAGCACTGTATAGGAGGATTAACGCTAAAGAGAGCTGGAAAATGAATTTTATAAATATGAATAAAGTCAGGAGGACAGATTTCGTAGGTATTTCTTTACCTTCACAATTTCTTAAACAGAAGTAGAAGATTCAAGCCCCTCTAACCCAGACAAGAAAGGATCAACACCTGCAATGACAACTATTTTGAACCGAGAATTAATCGGTTAATTTTATAAAGAATTATTTTTTCAAGTAATTTTTAAACAATATAAAACACGCGGATAGAAGAGGGGATTACAGAAAAAGTTAACCATCCAGCGAAGCTACACATTCCAATTATATTGCAAAAAATACCTATGTAGCGCCGTACCGTCCGTTCCTGTGATCGAGTGTTTTAAAAAGTTGGTTATTTTTTTAATGTAAATGTACCGAATGACTTTTAGAGAATATCTCATTTATACATCGATTACAATACCGATATCCGAACACAGCTGCGTAGGAAATATGCTCATGGAACTGTCACAAACTATTCCTGTATTCCTGCGGAAGAAATAGTGGTATAACGCAAAACTCATGTAGTTTTGATGACGTGCTTGTAAACGTAGCGCACGATTCGAAACGTTTACGGTAAAATGTATTCATTTTTTCTAATCACTCAGTAAATGCACTCATTTCGTTTTAAAATAATTTATTTGGCTACCGTAAAAAAGGAATACTAAATGATAAAGCGTAAAACTATTGGCAAGAAAAAAAAATGAGTTGTCGCTACAACCGATTAAGAACTGGAAACTATCAAATGACTTGATACAGGAGAACACTTAGCATAGTAGCTGCAACGTTTTTCGTGCGTCACAACAGAAAATGGCTTGAAACATTACCGAGGTGATAGAAAAACAGTGAAGTTTTCCTATTCTAAAAAAACCAACCAAGTTGTTAAGTTGTGGTTTAACTCTTTTGAGGAGCCGAGGACCTCGTACAACGGAACCGCCTATTATTAAAGAGAAAGCTTAGATACTTTCCAAAAATGATCCAGAAGAAAGTGGGAAATTCACAGCTAGCGAAAGTGGTTGAGGAGATGAAAAGCTTTTTATAGAATTTATCAGTGAATGAGAAGATATAATTTAACATGGTGGCCAATTAAATAAAACCTTTAAATTCCCGGTCTAAATTATCACGATTTCCTGGTTACTAAAATTCTACAAGAACTTACACGAACGTTCTTTCGTTTACAGAATGATTCTTCCACTTCTATAATAACAAACCCTACAAATTTAAACGCATAAAAAAAAAAAAGAAAAAAAAATTTAAACGAAAGTAAATAAACTAACAGTAAAAACCAAAAATTACAAATTAAATTTTTTAGTTTTTTGAAAAAAAAATTTTTATGCATTTCATTCAAACTTAAACTAAAATGTACTGGCAATGAATATAAATATCATTCATTATGAAAACAGATCTGCCGTTATTGGAAAAGTCTTTTAATTGAAAAATTAGAGGCACGTTGTAAAAAAAAAATGGAATTCTTTTGTTACTACTGGTTTGATCGCCACAGCATATATTTTATACAAATAAAAAAGAACTTGGTAATTTATTATTGAGTAAAGTATATTAAAAAATGCATTAATTTTTCACTTTAAATGACTTTTTTTTATAAAAATTATCATTTGGCTGTTTTTTTTTCCTTCCCCCCATTTTATGACATAATTCTCGGCTAATATTTCCAGCTTATCCCAGTTTCCCGGTTAAGTGGTTATTCTGTTTAAGGAAATCTATTTTCTAGAATAAACGTTTAATGCTGATAAGAGTGTGTTGTATTATAAGATGCTGCTTGATTGTTGAAATGTCATTAAAATAAGTAACTTTTTATAATGCCTCTAAATATTAACGATGAAAGCAAGCCAATAGCGAAAAATTATGTGAAGTTGGAAAAAATTTTGAAGACCGAACGTAAAGAGGGGACACGCCGGACGATGTTAAAATTAAGAAAACAACAACAAAAAAAGGTTTCTCCTGATGAAACTTATTTGACGTCACAAAGTTCACTAGACTATTGAAAAAGACAGCCGAGCGTCACAGTTCACGACATTGTGTTAAGAGATTTGCTGCTTATCAACGAGTCGATCACGCAAAAAAAAAAAAAAAATTTAATGAGCGATTATTGAAAAAAAAAATTTCTTTGTTTTTAGTTTTATAAAAATTACTATTTTGAATTCAATTAATAATTTAAGAAATTTTCCGTGTTTTTCTTATTCTCAGGAAAAATTAATTGCAGAAAAAACGTAAAAGTAGTTAAAACTACATTTCAGTATAAATTTTTCAATAGTTGCTTATTTTTGCTTTTTGGTTAATCTTATGAAATATGCGTTTTCTCAAAAAATATTCAAATTTTTGAACGTTGCTCCTTATCCTCGTTCGGAACAACCATCAGGAGATTCATAAACCACCTCGTTTATTCGTTTCTACACAAACATAAATATAAGAACTACTTACCTCTTTAAGCTTTAATATATTTTGTTCGATATCATTTAAATGCAGCGCATCTCTAGCTGAAGCGAGTATCCTTTCCGGTTCGCCTGTATTTAAGAGTCTAGAGCTTAGAATTAATTTATCTACATACTTCGTAACATTTCGGGATGCGGATAATCTTCGAACTCGGATGAAGGGGCAACAATTTGGAGACGACACAAGGGAAAAGCGAAACCGAGAAAAAGGTAACAGAGAATGATTAAAACGCAAACGAATAACAGAAATAACAACAGAAGGAGACTGCGAAGGAAACTTAAAGAACTGCGAAACAGAAGGGAGATTAGGATAAAGAGATAGATAAAAGGAACATTCGTTGGGAAAGGAGGAAGAATAAATACCTGAGCAAGATTTAAGATGGAATTTTTTACACAAAGAATCAGGATTATAGGATGTAATTGTTTTAAAGAAGAGCAAAAGAAAGCAGTAACACCAGCCAAAAAAACCCAATTCCATTTCTCTCAATACCCATGTGGCTGAAAACCCACAGCAAATTAACACAGGTGGAGTAACGAGAAGAAAAAGAAATGAATATGACAGGTATACGAAGAATGATAAAATCGGACGAGTGATCAGGAAAAAGAAGACCAAATTGCAGGAAAAGCACTTATGAAATCAGAAATTATTAAAAAAATTGGATAAGAGGTAACTAGAGAAAATGAAAAGAATGGAACGCAGGCTAGTCATCAACTCGGCTGTAAAAATTGAACATAAAAAAGGAAGATCAAATAACCCTAAAAAATTAAAATCCGAGAGAATAAAAGAAACTCGCAACACCGTCAACTCTCCTGGAGCCATCAGTGGAAATGGTTACATGTGAGTCAAATTTGGGATTTTTTTTACCCCCCTTTGAGCATGTAGGCAACGGATTTTCGCGCAGAAACGATACGAAGGAAAATGATCAGTTAAATGCAGATTCGGTCAGCTATTGATAAGATAAAAGAACTGAGGATAGGAACAACGGAGATCGACAGAAACGATAAGATATACGAAGCGCAATAAGGATTAGGGAGTTTGAGTGATAACAGATTGGAGTACAAACAAGTGCGTTCGTTCACGAGGGACGGACATTCAAAGAAGATATGGTCAGCATCACAGAAGGGCAACAAGGGGACAAAGGTAAACGGATAATAGGGACAATAACGGAGCTGCGAAACGAAGGAAAATCGTAAAACCAAGGCCGCGTGGGAAGATTAGGTTGCATGGAAAAATAGAAGGAAGGTTGATTAGAAAAGGAAGAAACGTAAAAATCTGACCAAAATCTAACATGAAACTTTTTACACAATGGGAGTAAATTAGAAGCGGGAATTTTAGTGAAATAAAAGCGGGAGGATACAGTAATCCGATCCAAAGAATCCGCCATTTCATTACCCTCTATCCCCGTATGACTGGGCACCCAGAGCATATCAATGCGGATAGCATGAAGTGAGAAAAGAGTGTGAATAAGAGAGCGAATACGGAGGATAAAAAAGTTAGGGGAGCGAGAGGGGAAATGTGAGGAAATAGCTTTAAGAGTACACATGGAGTCAGATATAATTAAATATTTAGAAGAACAATGGGAGGAAATATAAATTATGGAACGTAGAATGGCCATTAGCTCGGCCGTAAAGATAGTACAAAAAGAAGGGAGACGAAAAGATTCAAAGAAATTAATGCTCGGAAGGATGAAAGAAGCTCTAACTCCATTAGCCCCCTTCGAACCATCCGTAAAAATAGTTAGGTAGGAAGGAAAACGGGATTCGACATAACTATGGAATTCCTGTAAAACTGTTGCATAGGAAAGGGATTTGGAGGAAAAAGGAAAGTAGAATACATTCGGAGAATTAGAGAGATCTGCAAAATTGAAAGAAAAGGATGGAAGATTGTTATAAGAAATTGTACAGGATAAAAAAGAATTCAGCCGCAAAGCAATGTGAGCTAGGATAGGAATTTTCTTGGGAGTAAAACGCCAGAGTGCTGTATGATTCTTGTTAAACCACTGCTTGAGAAAGTGATTTAGCGAGTGAACGTGTGAAAATAGAAAAAATATTTTAAGGCAGAGATCAAGAGAGATTATTTCATGTAAAGCCAAAATGGACTAAGACGAAAGAGAGATAAAAGCAAAAATAGGGATTTTTCTAGGCGTAAAACGCCAGTTCTTACAAATATAAAAGTAGAAATAAATAAGAGAAAGATATTTAGTAAAAAAAGTGACCGCCTAAACAAGATCTGTGAAAGGACAGTGGTGACGTATTCGATTCAGCAAGAACTGCTGAAATTTAAGAGGATAAAGGAACACCGTAACAGAGCTGAAGGCACAAATTTTGAATTATATCTAATTTAAACAAACTGGATTTGGAAGCGAGACCACATACAAAAGAACAGTAGTTGAATTTGGAACAGCTAATGAATTTCTGCAAAGAGATCAATATGTAAGAATTACCACCCCATTTGGTTGGTGATGGAGAATTATCGATTAATAAAACTTTCTGGAAAACCGTTAGATTGAGGAAACAACAAAAATAAATTAGGAGAAAGAAGGAGGTTTATAAACTTAAAAGTAAAGTAAGGAAATTTATTGTAAAATATAATTTGTGGAAAACAACTTAGTAAGTCGATTAAAAATAAGAGAGTTGTTTTTACGTAAAATTTCCGATTCTGAAGTATGGACAAGTTGAAAGTATTTAACTCTAACGAAGAAATTGTAAGACGTTTTATAAGAAAACGATAACCCATGTAAGACCCACGTATTGGCAAAGGACAAATGTTGGATTAACCATGGATTACACAAACGAAAGCAGCAACTTTGGACCACAAGCCAGTTTACGATGGAAAGTTCTAGAGAAGTTATCATAGATAAAGAAACAATAATCCAGTTTGAAACATATTATAGATTTAATAAAGGATAATTAGGGTGATCTCTCCATTTTGTTGATGCAATAGATTTGAGTAGATTTGGTATTTTAAAAACTGATATATGAAGACTATTGGTACGTTCGAATAAGAACAATTTAGGAATAGATGATGACAGAAATACTAATAAAGAATTGCTAAGTTCTTCATTTGCATAAATAAGATCGTGAGAAGTGAAATAAAGAAGAATATTATCGGCAAAGAGGAAAGACAACAACCCTATTGAAAGAAAAACTGTATTAACAATATGTATATATATAATTAAAAGTGTAGGATTCGAGTAGTAGCCCCGTGCAAGACCTCGGTAGACAATCCTAGAAGTGTAAAAAAGAAGTTTGGAAGGATAAATTGAACGATTTTGGAAAACCAGAAAAAAAATTTTATTTGTAAAGGGGGAAAGATAAACATTGTTAACAGCATTAGAAACGTCAAGAAACATTGCTAGAGTATAATTTTTATTTAAGGATCATTTGTAAATATCTGAAATGAAAAGACTAATACAATCAGAGGAACCAAGACCCGGACGGAAACCAATCATACTCCTGGAAAGTAAATCACTGCATTCAGCCACCAAACAAGACGTCTATTTTAGATATTTTTAAAAAGCTTCCTTAGACATGGAGTAAGAGACATCGAACGAAAAAAAAGTTTTTTTTAAAAATTTAAAGCTTTCACAGCGATTACTCATGATAAATAATTTTCGGAAACAACTGTTTCGACCAGCTTACACTGGCCATCATCAGAAGCAAACTGAAGCACGGAGCGAAAATTGCGATCGACAATAACATTAAAATAAGAATCAGAAATCATGAAAAACCCAAATCAAAACAGATAAACTACCTCTAAACAGGAAAACCGACGTAACGCATAACAACAGATAGATGAAATATAAAAACATATGAAAAAAAAAAAATAATAAAAGGAACACAAAATCTAAACGGGAAAACAAGACAAAGCGCATAACAACCGAAGATAATAAAATGTAAAAACATATGAGAAAAAAGGTATTAGAAAAATTTACAGAAGGAACAAAAAACATCGGGTCACAGTTGGGGCAGGGGGGAAAAACGAATAACAACTTATAAAAAATAAAACTGAAAACGTTGAAAACGCACGGAACAACCAAGTGAACAGAACAAAAATATAAAATATTACAACAGAAACAGTTGAATTACTTGAACAAGGACTGGGAACTACCTGAAAATTGCTTGGAATCCTCACCTGAGGACCCACTCGAAACCTATCCGGAAGAAGCACCAGAGGGCAAGGCCCCGGGCATTGGACCAACGGAAGCTTAACCAAACGAAGTAAAACAGAGCAAATCCAACCGAAAGAAGAAACCACTCGGACCGGCGGGATGTGGGAACAAAAGACCAAGAAGAAGTGAAAGGCGGTAGCGGACGTCAAGGTACCTAAAGAGACACAGTCAAAATTAAAACCAAATAACCCAGAGTTGGAAAAGAAAAATGAAACCTACCTGGTCGCTGTTATAGATGCAAGTTCGTCAACCGTATGACTGGTTTCCATGCCGTGGGAACACGCAGACCTTCTTCTCTGTTAAAATTTGGCCATTTCTCAATTTCGATGGCTTCTCTAACCAACCTCCTGCCGGTGTGAACTTCCTTAGCTAATGGAACACTATCCTCAAATTTGATAGTATGATTCGTTTTTAACAGATGTTCCGCTAAGGCGGATTTGTGCACCCGCCTATGCGCGCAATCAGCCCTGTGCTCCTTCACCCTGGTTTCAATAAGCCTACTAGTCTGACCGATATAGCTTAATCCACACGAACAGGGTATTTTGTATACACCGGCACAGTGTAACCGAGGTAAACTATCTTTTGGACCTCTTAACATGTTCCTTATTTTCATACACGTACCGAAGACTGGTCTTACATTGTTTTTACGTAAAATCCTTCCAATTCTTTCCGTGACTCCTTTGATGAACGGTAGCACAACACTAGTAGCAAACTGTTCAGATTCATTAATATTAACATGACTATTGCAACTAAACTTACTGATATACCTACTTGCTTCATCCGTGCTATACCCATTTTTGACCATAACACCTTTAAGATGTCTTAACTCCTCTTGGAGACTATCGCGGCAGGACACCTTCTGTGCTCTATGTACAAGGGTCTTAAACACACCGACCTTCTGGCTCGGCAAGTGATGAGAAGTCTTATGCAAATATTTATCCGTGTGCGTCTCTTTTCGATGTACAGATGTGAAAACATCACCCAAATTATTGCGTTTGATGCGGACATCGAGAAACGCTAACTCTCCATTACATTCTTCCTCCCTAGTGAACAGTATATTTCTATGAAAAGTATTTAAGAACGCAAAAAACTTATCTAACTTCTCTCTACCATGCTGCCAGATGACAAATGTGTCATCCACATATCTATACCAACACTTCGGTTGCCAATCGTTAAGTACGATACTATCTAGTTGCTCCATGAAAAAATTAGCAAAAATGGGAGCCAACCTAGACCCCATAGCCATGCCGTCATGTTGCACGAAAAACCTCTCGTTGAAAATGAAGTAATTGGATCCTGTAACTGCTTCTATGAAACCAACTAGTTCGCCCCAGATACCTTCTTTTTTCAACAACCGGATAGTGTCTTCTACTGGAACACTAGTGAACAAAGAAACAACATCAAAACTCAGCATAATATCATTAGGGTCCAATTTCAAACAACTTAAATTACTAATGAACTGCTCCGTGTTCTGTATGTGCGCGGAGGTATTACCAATCAACCCTTTTAATTGTTTGGCTATGTACCCTTCCAAGAAGTAGGTAGGACTATTAATAGCACTAACAATCGGCCTCATCGGACATCCTGGTTTATGTATTTTAGGTAAACCGTAAAGTCTAGACAATGTAGGGACATGCGAAATCAAGTTCCTCTTCAAATATGAATCTAAACTAGAATCTTTTATAACTTTCCAAACCTTCTTCACTACCATAGGTAGTGGATTTTTATGAATTTCTGTATATGGACCATCATTTATTAAGTCCAACATTTTCAAGTTTTTTTTTTTTTTTTTAGATACTGGAATAAATAACAAAGGAATTCGAAATGAGGGGAAAAGAGCTGGAAAATAAAATAAAATTAAAAATATCGAGAAAATTTTGATAAAATTGGTTAAACAAGTTTTTAAGGAACGCGGTAAGAGATCATCGTCTAGTCCTAAGGGAGAATCGTTGGAATTATTTAATGGATAACGTAGTTCATTAATATTGAAGGGAGAGGCTCGAAAATTCGGAGAGCAGTATTAGAAAATGAAGGAGGGAAAAATTCTTCAAAGCCGGGCACATAAGAGAGAAAAATAGAATTATTAAGTTTTTGGGAAGGAATGTTCACAGATGTAGGATGATGAAAACGAAAAACTTTAAAACCTCTAACCATCATCCAAATTCGGGAAAAAGAAACATTATGGGAGAAAGAAGGACGAAATATTTTCTTTAGGTTTTTTTTTTTTTTTTTTTTTTTTGCATATTTGAAAACAAATCTAGCCTCGATATTAGTCTGTTTACAGACTAAGTAAT
The DNA here is from genome assembly GCA_039619475.1 of Icerya purchasi. Classification (NCBI taxonomy): domain Eukaryota; kingdom Metazoa; phylum Arthropoda; class Insecta; order Hemiptera; family Monophlebidae; genus Icerya; species Icerya purchasi. The sequence continues at coordinate 389,146,628 of CM077116.1, forward strand.
TATTGGTCGAAGGCCAAGCTCGGAAAACTCTAAAAACAGATACACTAGGCATCGTGAGCAGCTTCGCATTTACTATTCCACCATATAGACAAAGTAGTGAAGCGCTTAGGACTTTAGGAAGATTTATTAATGGTGATGAATAAATTCGAACTGATTAACTGGATAAATGTATTATTATAAAACTGAATAAAATCCATATTAGTTCAAACACATAAAAGAAGACCCAGGCGGTAGACAGCATGTTTTACGAAAATTCGTTTATTTATAACGCTCGACGTTTCAGCTAGCTTACACTGACCACTATCAGAAGCGTTAGAAAAAAATTTTGAAGGATAAAGAAAGACCACCCTCGCGACTACAAAAATTAATAAAAAATACCATCATCCTCCACTTAAAAACTGCCACTTCCTACCGCGTACTAGCCCATTAAAAGAAAATGTGCAAAAATAACAGTTGCAAATAAAGAAAGGAAAGAATCTGTTAACACTTGAAGAAATATAAAAAAAGAAAAAGTTGAAAGAGTAATCCTTGCAATCAGTTTTCCAATAAAATATATCGAATTAGAATATTGCTTTCTAGACGGCATCCTGTGGTAAAAAAAAGACAAACTGCTCGGTAAGTATAGAATTCGAAGAACAAAGAGCAAATTGAAAAAGCTTGAACGATGCCGAGCGAAATTCAGGATTTTAGAATAGATTAAAAGGAGTTTCTTGAAGATTTAAGATAAAGTCTAGCTTATCGCCAGCCCCTTTAGCTGACCTCGAAATGGAGTTTTGGATAGTGCTCCAAGGAAATAAAGGTGATTGAAAAGAAAATTAAACGGCGAAAGGGGATTACGTTTCGTAGTAGAATCATTTTCTAAATTTAACGCTAAATCGTTTTTTTTGGACGGAGAAGAGGCTGGATTCTTAGGGGAATCAGAAGAGATCAAGATCTGCCCTTCCCTCTGAGCAGTCACTAAATGACGTTCACCCGAATAAAGCAGCATAAGCCAAAATTAAAAATTAAAATAATAAACAAGTACGTAAAACTAAATAAATAAATAATAACGCTGGGCAATTTAGAAGAAAAATATTGCAAGCGATAAAAGCGGCGGTATCAAATTAAAGTAACGCAAAATCTTATGAGGTAAAATAAGAAATATCTCATCGAACTGATACACTCTGCAACGACAATTTTTTTCATTATATTCGCGAAAATCCAATTTTTAACCGCAAATCCAATAATGGTCCAACCCACCTTTCTAGCTCCTTTCGCTACTTAAGATCATTTTTGGATAGTCGTCTTTCGTTTCATAAACACATTAGAGTCATATATACTATCATCACTCGAAAGGCTTAACCTTATCAAGTACCTTTCATATGCGGATTGAAATCCTTGCATTCCACTCATATTTTATAACTGCTGTATCCGTTCAATTCTGGATTACTGCTATTTTGTATATGGTAACTCTTCCAGGTCTATGCTTTTCAAACCCGACTGTGTCCGAAATACTTGATTCTGCTTTTGTCTTGGAACTCAAAAATCGCCTATCGCTGCTACCCAATCCAATATCCATATTTCTTTTCATTCAACGTTCCTACTCGGGTTACCATTTAATCATTAAACGTTTGTCTATTCCTCTTCCTCACTTATTTCTTATTATTTCCACATTTGACGCAACTGACAATTTTCCGACAATGAAACACCAATTATATCTCTGATCTCTGCTCGTCCTTTCCATTTTTGCCATATACATCTACGCTCACGAGAAGCTCTCATACTCTTCCTTCAACCAATTAACAGTTTCTATTCTGTTCGTCCTAAACCTATTATGCAACATGTGTTTAGATCGAAATTTTTACAGAATTTAAACTACCGCTTCTCTAAAATAAACAATGACAGCTCCAAAGGATCAAACAGATTCGGCGCGGGGTTTTTTTTGTCCTTCTTTAAATTACTCTGAGTCCTTTAAACTTCCCTCTTTCTGTTCAATCTTCTGTGCCGAGTCCAAAGCTATTTGTGTATCCTTCTCTATATCAGATCTTCACCTGTTTCTCACAATATCCTTATCAAATTCTCAAAACGTGCGGCAAACCATCGCATTCCCTTTTCCTTCCTACTCTACCAACTATGCGATCCTTCTTATTTCAAGATCTCTTCCTTTCTCATTCAAACCAAATTGATCTCTTATGAATTCTCAGTCACTTCAGAATATAAGGAAATGAGTCAGCTGAATCATTAGCTCGGTTATTTCCTACTTCTGGCAGACTTCTTATATTCCCATCCACCAGTATTACTCTTCCGACTAGAGCTGCTCATTCCAAACTATAGCTTAACTCTTACTCCTCCTTATTCTCTAACGCGGATTCTTTTTACTCATCTATCCAACCTCCCCTCTTTTGCTCATCGCTTTTTCGTTTTACTCTCGTGCCATCTCTGTATTGTCCTTTGCATCCCCCCAACAACCACTCGTGACCCCGATCACATAATGTCTGAACGCTCATCGCTTTCAATTAAACAAACTTTTTTTCTACTCCTCCCTTCTATCAAACAGTATTCCCAATCACTCTACAGCGCTTCTTTTATTCTTTCCCTTTCTTTTCCTTCTGTCATCCGAAGCGCTTGATTTATTTTTATCAGCTATTCCGATCGTATAAAAATCTGATTCTCCTTCCCCTCTTTTTGCAGTTCTTGAGTCATAGTGTCCACGTCGACAAGTTCCCTAAAAAAAAACATCAACTGAAAACTAAAATTTTGCAGTGTTTCGGTAACAATAAAAATACACAGCATATCATCTCCTTTAAGTAAAATATAGAAATTAGAGAAGAATAACAACCCTGATTTGTAAATTACATGAAATTTATAAAAATAAAAAGTCTTTAATACCAAGCCTTAAATGAGCGACCGTAAACTCCGTAATTTTTATGTATTTTTATTAATCAAAATACACCGGAATAACTTAAAAAGGTAGAAAATTTAAGGGTTTTTAGTACCACAGCCTTGTAAATAAAGGAAAAATCGTAAAATCTAAAAAATGATAAATACAAAGCTCGAAATCTGATTAAAATAATCAGCTTTTAAAGCGTTCCTTCTACAATTAAAATACACATCGCAACATTAATTTGACATAAAAAGTGAAATTCTGAATTAAGATAGTTTTTTTTTCAAGGCAATATAAATTAAATACCTTCTCCCACACAGTTAAATTATATAACACACCCAAAAATTCTATTTCATTTGTTTACAAATAACAAACGACGCAAATATTAACCGCTAACACGAAACAATTTATTACTGCAAATGCAGAAAAATTTCTATTCTTTAGCAGATAACATAAAATTATTTAATTACATCGGGTGAAAAATTAAGTTTTTATTACAGTTATTGTGTGCTGTACAAAAAACTTTAAAACAATTTTTTTTTTTGTTCCTCAAGAATAAACTACGAATTTTATGTCTTAATAATCAAACAGCATTAAAAAGAAATACTGCACACACATTACCACGAAAGCTGAACTTGCCGACTAAATATTCTGAAGGATCTTTTTGTTTTTTAAAATGATTTACTGCAGACATAGTAGTAAGTTGTGCACTAACTGTTAAAGTGGAACTTAGTAGTTTAAAACGAATAATATAATCGATCGAAATAATATAGTGACAGATATTTATTAATCAAAATTGATGATTACTACAGAAAATACACCAATCGATATTTGAAAGAATACACTAATAATAATTCTATTTTAAGATAAAACTTGAAAAGCCCCCCCCCCCCGCCGTCGTTTCATAATCTCTAAATTTATTTACATTTGACAATACTACTTTTCTAATTCTAGTATAAACTGTATTGGGGAACTGTAGAAGAGTATGTCATGTACAATATTTTTAACCATTACCTGTTTTTACAGCCGCCTAGATGTATACGGCTCAACGAACCTATATAATGAAAGTATTTTTTCAGATCATAACTGTAATTATTTCATTATTTAACAATTTAACTGTCTTAATTTTTCCTCATCGAAAGCCCCGAAATAACGTTAAAGAAATACGAGATTTTTTCTTCTAAATACTGTTAAAACTTAAATATACAAAGCAGTCCGGCTGCAACAAATCGATGTGCTAAATAGAATTAAAATTTTGTTACGCGAATTATAACTTTGCAAATTGTGCAATTTTGTTTAAAAATAACTTTACAGCGTTAATTTCAATGATAAACTACGCGGTTATAAAGGTATTACCCACACACAACCGTCTACAATAATTACGAGATACACTTTTTTCCTTTCATCGCGCTAATTCAGATGCAAATCAAAACTGAATTTTCTTAATATTTGTTTTTCAAATATATTAATAAACGCTTTAATCAATAAAACTTATTTTGCCTCCACTTCTAATTAATACTGATGAAGAAATAGTATAAACGATTTAAAAAAATACTATCAGTAATTTATTTAAAATCTATACTTTTTCTAATTTTTTTAGCTGATCATCTGTTAAAATATTCACGCTAGATAACTGTTAGACACTTTTTATACGCGAATGTTGCATTACTAATGTATCCTTTTTCAATCATAAAGTACACAAAAATGATAACGCTCGTGCAAAACTTGACTGTTCTCATTGAATAAAAGAAACTGGACAAAAAAGTTACAAATATTTCGTTAAGTGATCAACGACTTTATCCGCCTGAATTTAAGTTTATGGCCCTTTAAAGAGAAAATTCGAAAGCCAGTGCTATATAAATACATACGTATACTAATTGCATTTATTTGCTTTATTCCTCAACCTACACTCATGCATTTTAACTTCCGTTCTCCAATATTGACTTAACGTTCTCCTCCCCAGTCTTATACAGTATGTCTGAAAAGTTTCCGAACTAATTTTCTACACTAGATATAAGTAGCGTTTTCCCTCGTTCGACCAAGGAAGTATGTAGTACGAAGTCTAAAGAGTGTGTATATAAAATTCCAGCGCTGCTAGTCTTTTAGTTCTACAGTAGCACGCGGTTAAGTATTTTATGGTCATAACCCCTTGTGCAAGCTCGCGATACGGAACAATGAAATGCGTTTAAGTTCTTGATAAATGTTTCGTAGAAAATTTTTCGATAATTCAAAAAGCATTCGGTGATAAAGCTCTGTCACCTACAAAAACCACACCAATCGACAATCTTCGGCGTGGTTAAGCCAGAAAGCTCAAAGACCGACTAAAGTTCGGCAACAAAAATCCAAAATGGAGGCAATGCTCATCGCATTTTTCGACTCGAAGGGCCTCTCATTCATTATGAATTCGTTCCAACCAGGCAAACTGTGAATGCGGAATTCTATCTGGAGGTAATGAAGCGTTTGGTACGTCGAATTCGTCAAATCTGGCCCGAGCATCACGATGCAGACAGTTGGACCCTGTTGCACGACAATGCTCCGTCGCACCAGAAACACTTTTGACGTGTTACTACGCCGCAAATTAGATCACCGTCTTGTCCACCCATCCTATTCCCCGACTTGGCCCCGGCAGACTATTTTCTGTTCCCAAAAATCAAAATGAAGATGAAAAGCAACTTTCACGACGATATCTTGGCGATTCAACGAGTTTACACAAGGGGTTATGAACATGCAATACCCCAACCGCGTACTCCTGAAGAATTAAGACTGATAGCGCTGGCATTTTGTATACACACTCTTTAGACTTCGTACTACATACATCCTTAATTGAAGGAGAGAAAGGGTCACTTGTATCGAGTGTAGAAAATTAATTCGGGAACTTTTCAGACATACTGTGTATATCCTAAATCATGAGTTGATAGTACTGCCCAACTTATGCTTTAGCGACCACTTCCCTTTTATAATTCATACCGCAAATCCTACACCAAACGTCTTCACATCAACAACTCCTCGCTTCTAATTCCACAAACAAAACTGGGAAACGTTCTGTAACAAGGTCTCTGTCCCACATCAACTCAAAACCTCTGTAGTAGAAAATGTCAGGATTCTTCTCGAGGCTATGTTTACTGCAGCTGAACGGCGATTCCCAAATCTACCCCTTCGCCCCGCTCATACCGTGTTCCATGGTGGTACAGTGAAATTGCCGTGGCAATACGAAACCGTAAACGAGCCCTCAGGAATTAAAAATCTTTTCAAAATTACTCATTGACCTGATTGAATTCTAAAAGCTATGTGCCAAAGCATAACTAAAATGAAGAAGCAAGAACCCTGGATCTCTTTCATCGATTCTATAGCCAAATCTACATCTAACCAAATGTGGCGGGCAAAAATTAAATCAATGAATGGCCTTAATCGATCCAACTCCCCTACCTCCTTAATCTATAACAACTCAGTCGTATCAGATGCAAGGAACGTTGTGGATATCTTCGCACAACACTACCAAAATGAGTTCTCCTCTCTACCGAGTTTACGTCTAGAAAAGCTTTTTATTAACAACAATAATTATCCTTCCACCAACAGTCTACGGATGCTTTCAACAGCAATTTTTGTATGGCAGAGTTAAACTTTCAACTCAAATTTCATAGCCTCAACAGTGTACCTAGCCCGGACTCTGTCCATTCATACATGGTTAAATATTTGCCAGCATAGCCAAAAGAGTTTCTCCTTAATATTTATAACCAAATATGGTTATCTAGCGATATTCTTAAATTCTGGAAAATGGAGTACATTACTCCTAAAACCAAATACAGATCCATTCAATCCTGAAAGTTATCGTCCAATTTCCCTTTTAAACGTCTTATCCAAAGTAATGGAAAAAATGGTAAACTGGCGCCTCCTCTATGTCCTTGAACAAAACAATATCCTTTCTCCTATTTAAGGCGAAGGGCGTAAAGCGAGATGAACAGGCGATCACTTAATAACCCTGCAACGGCAAATATTAGCAAGCTTACACCACCATCAACATACATATGCTGACTTTTTTGATTTAGAAAAAGCATTTAATCGCATATGGCTGCATATATTGTCACCAAAGCCCAAAGCTGCTGAAATAAACGGCCAGATGAGCAAATATATCGCTAGCTTTTTAAACAACCAAACGATCCGGGTTATGATCGGTTTATCATTATCAGCACCCATTCCAACTGAGAATGGCGTGCCACAAGGCTTTGCTGATAGTGCAGCCTATCGATGATCTTAACTTCTCCTTATCGTCAAATTTTCCTTCTACGCTCTAAAAATCTTCCAGAAAACTATCGATAAAATACAGAGCTGATCTGAAAATAACAGCCTAGCCATCTCGGCGAGTAAATCCGCATATGTTGATTTTTGCAGGGGTCACCGTTCCTCTCCAAGGGTGTCCCTAAATCTAAGCAACTTTCCTCTTCCCCAAAAAGCCACTGTCAAATTCCTCTGGTTAATCTTTGATTCTAGGCTGACTTGAAAGCCTAATATTGCTAACTTAAAACATAGTTGCACCAATTCTATCACTGAAATACGAGGGTGGTTCAAATGTGAATGCGAACTTGTTCATAAAAAATTTATTTATTGTCAGGAAAGCTTACGAAAATTCACAGCTTGTCTAGATAGCCCCCCTTCACATGCTACACACTTCGACCACCTCTTCAGAAGCTTTTTGATGCCCATTTCGTAGAATTCCGCCGAGCGCTCTTAAAACTAATTGCGCACGAAGGCTTCGACGTTATCATTGCTCTCAAAACGTTGCCGTCCAAGTGCCTCTTTGAGGGGTGCAAACACGTGAAAATCACAGGGTGATAAATCTGGGCTGTAGGGGGGATGTTCAAGTGGTTCCCAGCCAAGTTCGGCCACGGTGTCGAGCGTCAGCCGCGTGGTATGGGCGCGGGCATTGTCTTGAAGAAAAATCGCAGTTTGCGCCGGAATGTCTCGTCTTTTCACGCGATATGTCAGCTTCACGTGCGTTTTCAGGAGTTTAGAATAATAAGCGGCGTTGATAGCACGCTGGGTACAAAGAAAGTCGATGTACAGCACTCCCCGCCTGTCGAAAAACACTGTACAAATCACCTTCCCGTTAAACCTTTTAGTCTTCGCTATCACTGGCGCGCGCTCATCCTTTTTCCGCCACTCCATAGACGCGACCTTGCTCTTGGGCGTGTAATAGTGTACCCATGTCTCGTCCGTGGTGAAGATTCGAGTTAAAAAACCATCACTTTCGGTCTCGTAACGAGCGAGCAAGCGCTGGCAAACCTCTTGGCGCGCGAACTTTTGCTCGAAATTCAGCAGTTTGGGAATCCATCGCACGGTTATTTTGCGATATTGAAGGTGTTCGAAGATTATGGACTCGACACTAGCTACACTAATGCCTACTTCTTCCAACATATCCCGCACAGTCACCCGTCTATCCTCCCACGCCGAATATTTTCTGGGGTGATGCTGGTTCGCGGTCAACAATCATGCGCTTCGTTCTCGACCGCTTTACGTCCCTCCGCGAAAGCTTTCGCCCATCGATACACTTGTGACATAGAGAGGGTGTCATCACCAAACTGTTTTTTCAAACGAGCCGCAATGTCGGCAGTTTTAACATTTTCTTTGACCAAAAAATGAATCACAATGCGTTGCGAAATCAAAACCGGAACCTCTTCCTCGCCCATCGCATTGCACGCGCATGAATAGACCGATCGTGACCAAATTTATGCCAAACTGTCGGTAGTCCAGTCTATTATCACCAGTTCTAGCCGTGACGTTCAAAACGCATCCCTTCCCCTTCTGGAGAAGAGTTCGCATCCATATTTGAACCACCCTCGTAATATTAATCCTAAATTCCTCTTTAACATCTACAGATCGCTGATTTTATCGAAAATCCACTATGGGTGCCAGGTGTACTCCTCAGCCAGCAAATCTCTATTGGAATCCCTTAATTCCATACATCACTCCGCACTGAGAACCATTTTCTCCAGCTGCCAGCATGTGACCCCCCCCCCATATATGCTGCAATGACCATAGTAGTTACACGCAGCACATACAATTTAAAAAGGGGGGAAAATTGCAATTATTTGTGATGCAAATACTTCACTAGTTATTTTAACTAATTATGGATTTTTCAGAAAAAATATTGCGCAAAATTAAAAATGGAATCAAGGAACAGTAGTGATCTTAATAGTCAGTGCGTTGTGGAAAAACACATTCTGGAGTCACTAAGCAGTTTTATAAAAATAATTAATTTAGGTTGAAATACAATTGTTTGCGATTTAATTCGTAGCCTTTTTTATTATTATTATTATTATTATTATTATTATTATTATTATTAAATGGGCTCGTTGTCAGCACTGAACCAACTACATGAGCTTAGATCACCTACTCAGATTCTGAGGTGATCGGAGATAGAGAGTATAAAGGAAAGAAGGAGGGGAATAACGGCTAGAGATGGGAAGGAAAAGATAAAGGAATTCGTAGCCTATAACCACAATGCCAATAACTCAATATAAACTTCATAAAGCAATAACAAATTTTTTCTAAACTAAATTTAACTTTTCCAAGTCGCATTTTGGATGTAACGTTTTAATCCCTGCAGCTTGCAAAAAATAAATCAGCAGTAATGTCGCCTCCAACGTTTGATTAGTCCTAAAACAATTCCGGCACTGCGCAGTGACTACATTTGGAAGTACAAAACACGATCTCTCGCTGACGTTGTGTCACTAAGCTGCTTAATTATGCAGAAGTGGCACGGAAAACAAACACATTTCAAATTGATGAAATTGGAAGAGTGAGATTTCGCATAATGGTATAAACTGGCCCACCAAATTTTAGTTGATTGTACCAATTCACCAAGATAAACGAATAATCATTCTTTCCTCGCCTTTCTACACCGTCGCTAGGTTAGTATTCTGCGAATTACAACAAGGTTCTTGCCTTAGGCTAACTCTGTTCAACGTCTCCTTCATCAACACTGCTTCCACGTTTTAAGTTCGCCTTCATTTTTTTACGCCGAAAACATCCTCATCTACTCTTCCCATCGCCATACATCTGTCGCCAGCTCGCAGCTCCAAAAACTCTTTAACATTATTAGAAAATTCTTTATCAAATATCCATCTTTTCATCTCATCTATTAAATGCTCTGTTGTTTTTATCCTTCGTCCTTCTGATCCCCCTTTAATTAGTCTCGTCATAAACAACGATGCGATCCCTCTTCTTCTTGTTTCCGCTATTTAAGCATTTTTCTGAACAGTCGTCTTTCGTTTCATAATCACATCAACCATCATTACCTGCCCTCTCTGAAAAGGTGCGACCTGATAAAATCTTTCTCCCATACTAACTGGGGAGGAGATCCTTGCATTCTAATGTTTCACAAATACTTTATTCGTTCCATTCTTGATTACTGTTGTTTCATTTGCGGAAATTCCTTCAGGTCCCCTCGACGGTGCCCAGAATATTTGTCTTCGCCTCTGTCTACGAGCTAGGTCTGCTTTACATGCCGAATCACTCATTCCTCCTCTTTTCGTAGGAAGATCTTATCTAGGATACCGCTTTCTAATCAAACTGCTAAGTATTTCTTCTTCTTCTCTTGTTAATTCCTATTCTTCTGTCCACCGAAATTGGCGATTTTCCACCAACAAAACTCCAATGCTATCTTTCATTTCCATGCGTCTCTCAGTTTTCACCATATATTTATTTTTACGACAAGCCGCCATACTTTTCCTTCAGTTTTCCCACCCTCCTACATCCTATTGACTTTTCTCAACTAGTCCTATCAAACCTATCCTTTAACATATTGTTAAATCAGAATTTTTAAGTGCTTTGGACTCTCTTTTCCCTAACCACTTTGCGATCTTCACTGAGGGCTCCCGGAGACCCAATGGAGTTATTGATTCAGCCTTCTTTTAACCTTCCCTAAATTATTCAGAATCCTTTAAACTTACCTCCTTCTGATCAGTTTTCTATGCCAAGTCTCCCTCATCTACAATATTTTCCTTTCTCACTCCATCCAAATTGACCTGCTGCAGATTCCTGGACAACCTGGAATCGAAGGTAACGATTCAGCCGACATACTAGCTCGTTCATCTCTTCTACCCGTAGATTTGTTTTTTTCATTCCACAACATTAATCTCCTCTCTATAGCTACTCATTCCAAACTATGGTTGCTTCCTCATTCTCAAATCTAGATTCCTTTTATCTCTTCATCCAACCTAATCTACCATCTTACTCTTGCGCTTCAATTCTCTCGGCAATCTGTCGTCCAGTTTGCTTTTTTCATCTCTTTTTCGCTTCTTTTTAGCCACCTCCCGCTCTGTCACCTTCACCCTTCATCTCACAACTTTACAGATGACGCAGATCACAATTTATTTCAGTGCACCTACATCGCTTCCGAACGTTCCTCTTTCAACTCTTTGCTTTTCTATTAATTGGTCTTCCAACTCTTTATTTTGCATCTTTTGTTCTTTCCTTTCCATCATTTTCGGTCATTCCTTATTATCCTATATCCGATCCTGTAAACATTTGATTCCACCTCTCATCCGTTTTCCTCTTTTTGGGAAAATGTCTATTTTGACAAACCAAAAAAAAAAAATGGCGTATGGATATCGCGTGTTCACGAGCCGAGTCCACTATTCACGTATTTCATAAACGTTTCCCAATATCGTACCGCGTAAACCGGTTCACCCGAAAACACTCTTCGGCAACGGATTAAAAACTTCCCCTAAGCTGAACTTTATTCATAGACGAAACGCATTTTTAATATACGCAACTGAAGTGATGTAAATCCGCGAATCAGCCACGAACAACCTGTTCAATGTCTGAAAGTAACCGTATGAACGGAGGTGGCTGAATTCAGCGTCGCCGGCCACTACCTTTCTGAATATACCATTAGCGTAAAGCGGCGCCGGTAAATGTTAATCGAGTTCCCCTCACACCGAAGAGAAAAAGGAAGTTGTCATTCTACTGGTTTCGGCAAGATAGAGTAATGTGTGCTAATTAGCGACAGAAACGATGGAGCTTTACGAAAACATTCTTAACGTCACGTCATCTCAAAAGGAACGAATGTTGCTGGGCAGTCACGCTCTCTGAATTACACAGCATGCCCATATCAACCCACTGCTGGGTGTAGGCAATCCCTAGCGGGATAAGTTGGTCTAATCTCCAATGCTGGCCAGGCAAATTGGGAGATGCATTTTATACCTGCTACCAGGTTTCCATGGCATCTGTTCTATGCGACGCTAATGAAGACGATAGTGTAAACGCAAGACTACACTCGGAACTGATCGCAATCTCTTGTTATCGCGTTACAATGCAGTCCCGCGTGTATACATAAACTAACGCGCATGTGGTGCTATCGCGGTGGCTTGCCATTGCCTACCACGTGACCATTTTAAGGGAGGGTAGGGTCTTGGGGGTAAAAAAAAATTGTTTTTTTTTTTATTGTATGTCGTCGCGATAGCCTAGTTGCTAGAGCGCTTGACTTCCGATATGGCGGTCACGGGTTCGATCCCGAGCGACGACAAACTTATTACAAGAATTAAATAAATAAATAATCGCTAATAGTCACGTGGAAGGCAATGGCAAACCACCACGTACAACATCATATGCGCGCTAGGTCAGTACACAGCAGACCCACACCGGACGGACTGCACTTGTAGCGCGATAACAGGCGGCTTCAATCAGTCCCGAATGTAGTCTTGCGTGTGTACACCTGCGTTGCATATTACAATTGCCTGGTACACAACCTATATCGGTACAGCTAAATGTACGAATAGGTTGCGCCAACGCGCTATGTAGCGTACGGCACTTGAGATTGATTGAGAATATGAATGTACAACATCGCAAGAATATTGCGTCAAAATTTCAAATAAATCGAAGCAAAACTAACAAAGATTTGGCATTATAACTGTGCGCCGCTCTAACTTTACTAAAAGAACGAAAACGACTATCTGGCCCTGACGCACAGCGGAATTAAAGAACATATTTTTCTGTCCCTTTTGTATAATCCCTTAATTGATTTTTTCGAAAAAAATTTACACAGGTAGGCAGATGTTTATAACTATACCTTCAGACGGATTCGGTACGCGTAATGCTATTTCTTGATGACGCGACGTTTCAGTTAGAAATTAGTCTCTGTTTGTTCATCTATTCACGATCTCTCAAACGTCATTCTAGGTTGCATCGCTGCTTTATCGTGTCAAGGATGCTTAGTCGGCCAAAACTAAAAATCCCTGTGTTCTGTTATAAGTCCGGTCGTTTGCACTGCTGCATCAGGGTAGAAATGTATTTGTGTCTGAGTGGTAGTGGTCGAGGCACTGACTTGTGCTTACGGCGGAAAGCGCAATACTGTGTGTCAAGTAACGCTGAGCTGAGCGAAGATTTTGTATGTTAATCAACAAAAAAGAATGTGTAGGACACGTCCAGAAGAGGATGGAGACCCGTTTGCGCGATTTAGTAAAAAAAAGTGTAATAGATAAGGCTGAAAAAAAAATACAAAGAAAAAAAATTTTCTGGTAAAGGCAAGCTCACTGCTAAATTGATTGATAGACTAACGCTTTACTATGGTCGTGCCATCCGTTACAATTTTCATTCTGTAGAAGAAATGAAGAAGGTCATTTGGGCGACTTATTATCACTACGCCTCAACTGACAAACATCCACAGCAAAGCTGCCCGAGCGGCGAAAACTCTTGGTGTGAATGGCAGAGAGCCGCAGCTGCAAACGAATTGCGTTTTTTTAAACACTCTTACTCTGCTCTACCAATTGATGTTCTAGAAGGGATTAAACGCCAATTTATGAACATCTGAGCAAAGATGCACTTCTGGAGCGATGTATTGGCGGATTCTCTTAAAACAATAATAAGAGTATCAACCAACTTATTTGGAAAATTTCGCCAAAAACTGAGAGCGGTCTGACAATTATTGTTGAGTTTGCAGCTCATGTGGCTGCCTCTACCTTCAATGAAGGCTGTGTTGCTTACCTGACCTTTCTGGAAGAGATGGGAATCAGTACAGGCCCATGTTCTCATGGATGGGCGCAATCAGTGGACAATACACGAATGAGCAAAGCGGATGAGCGAGCGGCGGAACATACCAAAGAAGAGAGAATTCGTCATGGGCAAGAGCAAAAAGATACTTTGGACATTCTAAATCAAAGATCTTCACTTTATGGGCCTGGCATTGATGATTCTGTGTGAATATAGACAAAAATTACTACCTTATTAACGTTTAATTTGTGATTTTATACTATAAAAAACTTTAAAGGCGTTTTTCTCGAAACAACGTTTTCAAAGCCGGTGCACTCTGTAATATCTACTGCACCGAACGTTCTGAAATTTGGTACACTATTTTTATAGACAATTTGCAAGGTAGCAACGTCGAGTTTTTTTTTGTTTTTTTTTTAAATTTTACAATAACAAATGGCTAATTTTTACTCGAAAATCGGTATTTTCAATTCCAAGTGTTACCAACGATTAAAAAATAAAAAATAAATAAAAAAAATCCACCGTTGCTACCTACAGAAACGCATTAACTAATGAAAAAACACTTTGGTTTTTTCATTTCCGATAATCCAGTGTTGAGTTATGCGGTGCACCGCAAAACAACTTTTTTTCGAGGCGCCTACGAAAATTCGCTGCCATTGGCTTAATTCTTTATATTTTTCAATGAAAATTTAACACAATATTCTTCAGATGTTACTTTATCATGTACCAATTATGTAAATAAACTTGCATTAACCATATTCTCTAAAAAAAAAATTATCAAAAAATCTTTTTTTTTAGACCTCCAAGACCTCCCCCCCCAAATTAATTTTAATTTCTCGTAATAACTTCTGTCGTCGCCCGGAATCGAACCCGAGACCTCCGCAACGGAAGTCAAGCGCTCTAGCAACTAGGCTATCGTGGAATTACGGGGATATCTAAAGTCAAAAGTGTATGCCAATAAACCCGGAGACTTAGCGGCACTCCATTGAATGTGAGGCAGTCACGATTCCAGCCGTAATGATATAAAGAAAGTAACCACGAATTTCAAGAACTAAATCGAAAAATGCGCAGAAAATAGAGATAATTTAAGTGACATTATTTTAAAAACATAATAATAAAAAATTGGTTCACGGATTACATGTTTTCTGTGCCATACTCTGTAAGAATACATTGTTGCTGTCAAGCTGTACATCGATACGGTTGTAAAAAGAACTATTGTAAAAGTTGATTGTTCAAGCATTCACAAAGTTGTGACACCTCTACATTCATAAATCGAAATTCACGAGACATCTGAAAAGTTTGAAATATTTAAACCTTATTCCTAAATCCATCACGCTTGTTCCTCATTTTATCGACACTCTTTTATCATGACATAACGAGATTTCGTTATGTTGCTTTTTTAGTTCGTTTTCGCAAAATCATATAGCGTGCTTTAATAGAAAAAAAAAAAAAAAGTTACTTAACATAGATACAGAAAAAAAGATACATAAGACGGTGAAGTGAAAATGAAGATGGGGAAAAATCCTAAAATATGGCCGAGGTGTAAGCATTGTCGCAACATGAAAAAAAAAAAATCAATAAAAATGAAAGAAATTAAATAAAAAGGAAACACATAAACAAAGATAAAGTTGAATAAAAATCTTAACGCCGATAACTAAGTTTCGGTAAATGATCAGCTTCATTAAGAAATCACAATTCTTATGAAACATTGTAATTAAAATATTTAACTAACAATAGGCTGAAAAAAAATAAGCTTCACTGGCAAAACAAAATGCATTAGCTTACCGCATGATTACTTATTAAAAATCAGGGTTGACGCTTGATTACAAGGCAGTTAAGATAAGGCAATACAGTACGGATGAAAACGATAAACATAGCCAATATAGGCTTTAAACTTTGATCACCGTTCAGACGATATAACAATATTACAAATGACGACGAGGAAAGTGGGTAAATTCGATGAAGTCGAATGGAAGTAACTCGTACCCTTATAATTCGAACTGGTGTTGTTCTTCTGGTCAGTTTTTACGTGTAAATCATCGCAAACAAGGAAGTTAAATAACAAAGTAATTAAAATCGGCAAAATATATTAAATAATAAAAAAATACTCTTTCTCAAAAAGAAAACAATCGTTTCAGACTAAAAAAAAAAAAAAAACAACAGTCATCCTTCACTAAAAAGTACATCTTCAAACCATGAAGAACGTATATTTTCACACATTTTATATTAAACCAAATTATTTAATTAAACTTATAAGAAAAGCCGATTTTTTATTAATTGCGAAATTAAAAGCCAATACGGAAGCGCATACGCTTTTAATAGGTGTCAAGAACATTTAACGTATACTACCGTGTAAGTTAACAAACAAGACACCCGTACGGAATCATAAATAGAATAAAAACAAACGTAAAAATAAATTCAGATTTAATATATGGTACACATGGTGAAATGAATTGCACACTGCGGTATAAACACTTATTTTATAAAACACAATAACCTAAACAAAATCCGCGTTAAAAAAATTTTACATTTATAACATAAACGCCTATAACAACAACGCCTTTAGTCACGGGCAAACATAAAGTTTCCTGATAAATTATAAATATTGCACTACGATAATTTTGCACTTTGCAAATAGCAAAGTTATCTTGCTTAACTATAATGCTTAATTAAAGATCATTAAAAACAAAACAAGTTTTCCCTTAAAAAGTATAAAAACAAAAAAGAAAGGAAAAAAAACTATTATCAGTCTATAAATATAATTCGGTGTTCGGCGGACATTAAAATGTTGCTAATTTTTACTACTCCGTACGCGGCATAAATTTATACAAGCTTAGAGCCCGAATTTCGATAACATTGGTAGTGTTAATGCGAAGTTATGGCTTATATGAAAAGTAATTTTCATAATTTTACATGCGCATATGAACTTTCAATTATAACCATTATTATTAGCTAATCAAATTAGCTTCTGATTCGCAATCGATTTTTGTTCGATGAAGTTTCTCAGTGGTAAAAGAAAATCTGGATATAAAAATAATTATTATATCCTGTCAATTTGTTATTTTTGTTTCAATGAAAACAAAATTTAATAGTAATAAAAGAAATATAAAAATTTTTAAAAACAATAATTACACGCGTATCGAATGCGAATTAAATATGTACTTCTACTCAAGATTCATGTATGTATATATATAAAAATCTAATTTCAAATACCTTAGAGGAATTATTTTATAATAAAAAAAAGTTACAATATGCCATAATTTCAAACGCGATAATACATTAACCTTCATCGTTCTATAAATTATAGATAAAATCACTAATTATTTATATTATATCAGCGAGTCATGGATTGGGAAACCTGCTTAAATCACCCATTAGTATAGTGAAAACAAAAAATAAATAAAAACAAACAGAAATTTTATACGACGTAGTATGCAGTATTAAAATTATAACATTAAATGTTTTAAACATCGCATACGGCAATTACAATTACAATAACATAAATGCGATCTGAAGAGATATTTTAAAATAAGTCACCGAGTATATATATATATATATGTGTGTGTGTGTTTTTTTTTTAAATTCAAGGTAGTAATAAATAACTAAATTAATAACTTCCAGGGCAAAAAACTATTTTGTGATTGCATTACTTAAAAAACGACAACAGATTACAAAAGTTTATTATCGTAAGAACACGTACACGAATTTTAACTACATATTTATGAAAAATTTTAAAACCCTAAAATTTACTTAGGAATAATTTCCATTTTACACCTAAAATTCTACTCCGGAGCAATAAATTTAATTATGAACAAAAAGAAATCCCGTTAAAATTAATATACAAATTTACACCATAGCGTTAAAAAAAATGTAAATACTTTTCGCAAGCTGCCAAAATTAAAATTATAATTTTTCATTTTTTCTACAGCAGCGACGGACTTGACAAAATTTTTGTCTAAAAAATTACGCATTATTCAAGTTAATTCGAATTCTTTTTTTAAATGCTATAAAAAGTATAATATTTTACTTTTTTAATCTCCATATAAAATATAAGCCAGCTAAAATATCCGTGTTATATAATAATTACCGATAAAATTTACTTTTCAAAATTAATAATGGAAAATTTATTGTTGTTCTATCGTTAGTTTCAACAATTACTCGTAATGTTTCAAAAACTATTACATACCCTATATAAAGATAATTTCTCTTTCCTATTTCTATTTTTTGTATTCAAAGTAACTCTTTAATCGATAAAAACACCGAATGTACTAAAAAACCAAAACTGTTCTCGTGCCGCTAAATGGCGTTATTATACACTTACTTTTATGTTGAAAATGGAAATTATCCTCGCCCTAAGTTTAAACTGAAAATCCGGATTCAGTTCGATTTACTTCTCTATTAAAAGGGGGGTTTTTATTTGAAATATAATTTTCGAATCGTTAGGAACAAATTTAAGAAGTATCGAGCTATTCTTTAAACACGATAACAACTCTAGGAATGACATTAAATATAAGATTAACTAATTTTAAAGGATATCTATATCGTAAACTCGCGTTGCTAACTATATCACTTAAGATCTTTTTTTTTTTTTATTCCATTTTATATTATAATAGATCGTGTTTTTCGCCCGGAAATTAATATTTGATCAAAAAGAGAGAGAGAAAAAAGGTAGATTAGCCGAAATTTACATCATACATATTGAGAAATTATACGTGTAAATAAATAAAAAATACGAATCACCAAAACCACTATTTATCACCGGAATTATTAACGGTTAAAATAAAACTTCATACAAACCAAAATTACGGTATAGTTTCTAGCGCGTAAAAAACAAAAAATTTTTCCTTTTCGAAAATTAACTGCATAACCACTCGGTACAACTAAAAAGTCAAGTAACAGCTCGTTTGAGAATTCCGATTTTTAAAATTTAAAATAAAAAGGTTTACATCGCACTTCTCGAAATCATACCTACTCGGCTTGTATCGACATAGGCAGACAGATAAGAAAAACAGAGAGAGCATTAAGACACGATACAAGTAATATAGCAGAAAAAGGAGAAATGAACCGAAAAATATACTCGCAGTATATTATAGTACATAAACATTAATATTAACCAGAGATAGAATTAGCCACCGAAATGAAAGAAAAAATAAATTACGTATGAAGGAATGTATGTGTGCGCACGTTGTAAACTGTAAAATGCCTCACGATTTACGGGTGTAAGTCCTCCTATGTTTCTCATCGATTTTTTCTATATACCAAGTTCCCGGGAACAAATCGTCGGTCGAACTTTTCGGTATGTACGGAGCCAAGTGCAACGACTTGGCCCGTTGTTCCAGAACAGCAGTGAACTGCTCTGGCGTGACCCGTTTCCGACTATTCAATCTTCCGAGAACAGTCGACAAATGATCCTTCATCTTCAGCAGTAGCTGATTACTGTCCGAGTCGCCGTCGGCGTTGACGGTGACCGAGTACATGGACGAAGCTAGACCGGATCCGTAAGAAAATACGCCGATCTTCTGGCCGATCAACTGATCTGTCGGCGTTGTACTCAAATAGGACACAAGACCGCCGAACACGGAAGCCGTGTACATGTTGCCTACACGGCTGGCCAACAGCAGGGAATTTTCCGTTTTACTGCGGAACACGTCACCGCTGTACTGCATGAACAACTTCTCGACGTCCCGATCGAAGTACGTACTTTCCAGGCGAACATCTCGAAGATGTTGCAAGTCCGGCGAATACAGTTTTGCCTTGTCCTCATCGCTGCTGAGCACGAATTCGTTCAAAGCCAAACGCGCTACCGACTTTTGAACTAGTTTGCAGTACGGCGTGTGGAAGACGAACGCGTCGAAAAAATTTTTCAAACTAAACGAGGCCGGATCGGACGTTTTGCTCCGATAAATCTGGTAACAGTTGTCCAGCGCTTGCAGGTAGCATTGCACCGACAACTTACCGTCTACCACCGGATACTCGGACGTTAAGTCCGGCTTGTAAAAATCGTACACGTTCAACATGAACGTGGCCCGCAGACCACGATCCAGGACAACCGGAGCGTCCGGACCGATAAGCATGGCCACGGCTCCGGCGCCGCCGGTCGGTCTAGCGTTACCTTCGGCGTATATGGCGATGTCCGCCGCTATCACAACGGCCAACCTACCATCCCAAGCGCTGGATTCGATCCATGCCACTGCGTTAAATAAAGCGGCCGTGCCGCCGTAGCACGCATTCGTCGTATCCAGACCTTCGACCGAGAAGTTTTCGCTCTCTTTGAACAAATCCATCAAGACGGTTTTCACGCTCTTCGACTTGTCTATAATCGTCTCGGTGCCAACATCGACACGACCGATGTCGCTGTAACTTAGACTGTTGTTCCGCACCAAACTATCCAACGCAGTCAAGCACAACGAGTTGATGTCCTCCAAATCGGAACAGAATCCCATCTCCTTCTGGCCCAGACCGATCGTGTACTTGCCGGCGCTGACGCCGTCATATTTCTCCAATTCCGTCTGATCTACGTACAGTTTAGGCACTACGAATTCAATCGCTCGAATTCCGACGTTATTAGGCCACATTCTGATACGAATTCGCCAACGACCGACTAAAGGAAATTTCGGCACACAACACCCTTCCTTTTAACAACTTTTCCGAGTTGATCACGACGTCACCTGAGAAAATTAACTGCAAATGTATATACATGTACGCAACACTAATAAAAGAGCAAATCGTGTACGAAAAAAGGCGTAAATTTAAACGTAAAAAAAAATTTAAATGGTACGCAAACGAGAGAAATCGCCGAATATTCCGTTAATCGGAGCGCTATGTACAAATTAGCTAAAACGGAAGAATACATGCGAGAAATGAATATTAGAGCACGATCGTGCTTGCATAGAATCTCTTCTAATCGCGATCGAAACTGGTTTCAGGTGGCCGCGAGTAAGTCTGTCTAAAAAAAAGGTAAAAGATGATATGCTACCGGAAGAGTGAAATGTTCGTCTAAATTACCGAAATGTATCAATAGGTGGTCTAATTTAATTTTCCTCACGAGCATAATGATTAAATGAATGCCAACAAAAAAAATTAAAAATATAAAAAATAAGCCCATCTAATCGCCGTCGCTTAAAATTAACATAATTTACCTTTTACCGACAGCAGAATAACGACAACACCAAGGTTACAATTACCGGCAAATCACTACTCAATGTTAAGGTTAGTTGTGTAACAGCGAAAATGACACGTATTTCTTTCGAAATTCGCGCAATAATTAATAATATACAAATGATGCATACTGTGATGCCATATTCGGTCCCACAAACGTGCTTTCGTTCAACCGTATACAGAGTATAATGGGTTTACATCTATAGTACACCGCATTTTACAAATAGCCGAAGAACCAGAGCCATATTTATGAAACGAATACCTTAATACACTTCATCTGTAAACTTGAATATCGTTATTACAACGGCTCGAATTACTACAGTTGTTTACAAAACAAACGCCTCGCTACTTAAAATCCAACTAAAATGCGCATACGTACACAAAGAAGAGAAAAAAACGGATTTGCGTGAATTTGCTCTCTATATAGGCATTTTCATTTATCTTCGCTTAGAAATACAACAATAATGCGTCCAAACATGCGCCGTAATGTATGTTCGAAAACGTTTTATCGACGCGACAGCCAACACAGAAGATTCCGCGTGCATATCCATAAAAGTAAACGCGCGTTGAGCACACCATGAAAATTCTTCGGATACAAAATGAGTGTATAAATTTGACGGATTTTTATAATAATCGGTAAGAAAAACTGAACATTTCGGAACTCTGCCTCAACTACTTTTTCGGAAAACCCGTATTAAAAATTGGAGTTGGAAAACTGTTTCCCCTTCAGCGGATACGACATTCTCACCGGTTAAATGGGCAAAGTAAATAATTAAAATAATTTTTACAAGATTTGAAATTAAAATCTAAGAAACTGTTTGCTTCATCAACTCTAAGCGGAAGCGATTGCTAGACTTACACTGCCGAAGGATTATGTAAAAAACGAGTAAAGAATCCTTTCAAATGCTGATTTAACCAACTTTCGCTAGATATTTCCTTTGCAATATTACGGTTACACGAACGAGTTCTCGTTCAAGAGAACACTTGTTAATTTTCAACGTCTTCGCATATACACCTATATATATGGAAACCCTATACGAAAAAATAACACACCGTTCCGTTTACCTTCCGGTGATAATTTCATTGATTCACTTTGTTTGGACTTTTGGTTTTTTTATCTCGACAACTCAATGCGGGAGAGTATCGACACATTTTTCATAAACAAACTTAAACCTTTTTTTTACATTCCTTTTTCGGCTAGAGTTACGCCCTCTCGTCAGCTCATTTCACTCATGCTGTTGTAAATGTTTTAAAATGATATATTTACAGCAACAATCACCGAATTTTGAGTCATTGGCCGAATTACATTTAAGATTTGGTGAAGATTTGGTTTATTTCTCACTACATACTTAACCGCTCGGGAAAACAAATTGAAGAATCAAATCACTGAAGCTACAGTAAATGTAACAAATACTCCTAGCACCCATCACGAACAGATTAGCGGCAGCTACATCAAAGGAATGTAAGAGACTTAATCATAATTTTTGAAAATTCGGTCGGGTTATCTTCAAAATAGAATTTTTTAAAAATTATTTTTGTTTTTGATTAATGATATTAATATCGATTTTTTGCAAATGTTAATTCCCTGCAAATTCGGTGAAAACAGTTTTATTTGTTTATTGCCAATTTAAATAAGATATCGTACACAAAACGCAAAAAAAGGTTTTTCCAGTCCAGTATATTATGTTTTACACCGCTTTCTTTTTGTTTTGTTTTTTTTCAAAAGCTAATTAAAGCACGAGTTCTGTAAACTCTTTTACTTGCAATATTTCTCGTATCAAATGCCTTAAAATCCGTCAACCATTAATCCCAAGAAAGTATAGTCTCATGTTTGCTCAGGAAGCAAAAATCAGCGCGAAATCTTCTACCGTAACTCCGATAAAAGTGTTTATTTGATTTTTTTTTTTTTTCTTATTCGTAGCTATAATCAGTAGTTGCCGAGATATTTCCAAGCGGTTGAATTCTGTATATATCACCCCCCCCCCCCCCCAGCATTCTCTGTTACGGTACGAATAAAATTTGTAATGTTCTCGAACTACTTTCTTTCCTCTTCTTCACCAACTTACACTACTCGCATCATATTCATTAATTACCAGCTCCCCTAAAGAATACAAACGTATTCTAAACAAACTAAGTTCTCAACTAAAGAAAAAAAATATGTAAAACGGTCACAGTCTTAATCACCTTTTAATAATTAGTCCGATATTCTTAATAACTTTATATCAGACATTAGCCAAAACACTGCTCACCTTGTGGTTAAACCTTTTCATAGATTCTACATCTATAGATTATTCCAACATCCATCTCTAGTAAATATATTCCATTAGACTTAAAAATAATTTGTTTTTTCTTCAAAACTTGAAACAAGTTTTTTTTAAAAAGAATCAAATGTAACGTGTCCTGTATTTTTTTCTTGTTCTTCTTTTTTTTTCACGAACTTGTCAACACCGGACGATCGTCAAACGTATCATAGAAATGTTCTTGAAATTTGGACAATAAAAAAAAAAGAAAGTAGTAGAAGAAAAATACGGAGAAATGAGGAAAGAGGGACTAGTAGTGTGACCCCGATTACAGAAAAACAGAGATGGTGATATTATAAGCGAAGGTAAAATGGGGTTCAAGTGGAGAGCAAAGGACAACAGTTTACGTAAGATACGAGTATAAAGTAAGATTAGAGTGACGTTGATTCGAAATGCTTAAATTACTAAACATACACTCCGAGCTAAATATTTAATAAATGCCAAGAAAATTTAGTTCAAAGAAAAAAATCACATTATTCACTGTAACAGCGTCATTTGAAGCAGTCGGCTATTGGAAATCTTTGCAATTGCAACAGAGTCACTATTCGTTTAATCAAGACTGCAATTAATTTCTTTCTTCTTTTCTAGTCTAAAATAATAAATTGCATAAATCGATTTAAAAATCCCTATACGTACAACAAACATAACAGTCAGAAATTACGAGTACTCCTATCAACAGTTTTTTTTTTTTTTATTATATTGGGCATGTCGGCAGCGGACAATTAACTATCAAAAAGGAAAAATATAGAACGAAAGGAAAATGAGGTCGCGCTAGGGAAGTTATATTCGGGGGAAAAAAAGAAGTCGATATTGAAACCTGTACAACTAGCAGTATCCAAAGGGAAGTAAACGTAAGGAAGAAAAATATGAGAAAATTGTGCTAGAAAAAAGGGAAGCTCTCATGTCTTGCTAGCCGTTTTACCTGCTTATAATAGACCATATCTATATAAAACTATATGCAATGTAAGCAACAGATAAAAAGAGAAGAAGTCTTGACTGCGACTGCTGAACAGTGCTTACAGTGTTTGTCCAGAAAATCAAAATGTCTATTTAGCATTCAAATGGCAGCTGCAGACGACAAGCTTACAATATATTACAGATATGAGGAAGAGCAACTCTAAATTAGAAAAGACCAACATGAACGCTAAAAGATAGCGTAAAGTTCATACTGGCCCAAGAAGATACACACACCATCCTGACCTAGCATTACTATGGCCACTATCCGAAGAAAGAGACTCACAATGCACTAGAGGTAAAGACGGTGGGGGAACAAGAATTCTAAGATAAGAAGAGAATGAAGGACCTGCTTAAACGTTTATACGATGGCGTTTAAAGACAAACATTTAGCAATAGCAGGAATAACTGACAGTGAAAGAAAGTCGAAAATAAAAGATGCACAGTACGGCGTAGCAATATTAAGGGACAGTAAATCTAAGTATAGAACTGATCTTTCAGAGAACAAAGATGCGCACTCAAAGGAAACAGCGTTACAAACGAGTGTATTATATACGCAGAAAGGACAAAAAGGGAGAGAAATAATAGCAAATCGATAAAAGAAAGCAGGAAGGCGCAGTTGTGACCGAAGCGAAGACGATAAAGTGAGGAAATAGTAGAGCGACGAAGGTGAGGAAAATCTAGGAACCAAGGGTATGAAGGTGGAAACGGTTGAATAGACAAATGTAAAGACGGAGGATTTGTAAAGAAAGAAATGTTCTGAGAAGGATAGGCGACTGTTAAGATAGATTCCTAAATGGCTGAAAGGAAGTAACAAAGGGTAGGTGCAATTTATTAACAGATACGTTGATTAACGTTGGATTGTAGGAGCGCGATAAGTGAAAAAATAGTGCATGAGGATTTTAAAGGAGCGATCATAAGGTGGATTTCTGATAAGGAACTTTCCAGAATACATAGGACCTCCAGCAACTTATGGCGAGCTTCTAGAATACTAGAAGCAGCAATATAAAGTAAAGAACAGGGAGGAAGAAAGTATAGAAAGTGAATCAACAGTTCTTAATCGGAGATCCTAAGAATATTTTATTTTCTACGTGAAAAATCGACAAACTCAATAAGTATACTCCATTTCGGTTGATGCGGAATGAAAAAGTGGTGAATACCGCCGCGTGTTGTATTTAGGATTTTCGAGAAATTATGCAAAAAGAATTCGTAGTAAAAATAAAGAAAAATAAAATCAAAAATTCCGCTCGCCTATAATAATATGATAGAATTTTTCAGAAGAGACCGCATTAAATTTTTTTTAAAACTATTTTTGAAAATCAACAGGCTCTGGAAAGTTCCATTTACTTAACTTCTATTACTTCGCCCATTACAACAGTTAAATAATATTACGTACTGCACCTAAGTTCATTTAACTGTTAATTGTACAATTTCATAGAAGCAAATTTACAATTTACCTACGAGTGAAAACGATAATTTTTTAACTATGTAAGCGCCTGTTTTTAATAACTCGATACCATTAAACGCGAAGTAGCAACAATTTATGATGAAATAAAAAACAATTTTAAAGGTAATGTACAGCTTTCGGAATGCTAAACCGGTTTAATTGCGCGAAAAAAAAAAAATCCATTACATCGCTATACAATACGCGCGGTTTTCATGAAACAAAATTCTAATCAATATCATTTGAGAATGTTTAATTTCACTAACACCGCGAAGAACCTACTTTTTCCTGTAATATTCAAAAACAATCAAAAAAAAAAAAAAAAAGGGCACATATATATATACATATATATGCAAATTAACATCTTTACTACTATAAAAGTTAAAATGTAGAAATTAGCGACGTTACCTTACGCTGAATTGACCACTTTAATATATGTAGAAACCGTTTAGAATATTCTATTATACGATAAACACAGTTATTAAGGAATTTCGAAAAGTTCAATAATTAAAAACATACTCATCTCTGTTTATCGTTATAGAGTCGAGAGAAAATGCGATATAAATAATGTTTCTAACGCGAACATAGTTTTAAGATCTGACGTCTTCGCGTATTTAGAAAAATTATCTACAACCACGCGCAAGCGAGTAATAAACGAGCCGGTGTAAGTTTTTAATTAAAACAGTTGCCACTACCGTTACGGGTATTTAGGAAAATTAGCAAACACAAATAAAAGTTAATCGAGAAGTGCAAGAAATGATGGAAACCATAAAAAGATTAAATCAAAACAGACAATAGGCTTTTGCCGTAGCATAGATGCCGTACACTGGCCAAAAAAACTGTTATTTTTTTTAAAAAATATATATATAAACGCATTATCACGCCAGATTCTGGTATGTATAATTAAGCATTTACCGAAGCAAGTAATGATGAAACAAAAACAGTTGAGTAAAGAAAATAATGACATAATCGAAAAAAGTCGGTACCGAAGGCTACAGATAAGCTTTATGAATGTCGTGACACAGTTAAAAGGTCTGTTAGTGGATGAAGGGTACAGAAACCTTTTATTTTCGGGTATAAGTTATCAAATAAAAATGTAATTTCTCCGTGTAGAAGTAGAATTTCAGCTTGTATTGCAGTATATCGAGAAATAGGCATAAAAAGTAAAATTGAAAAGTTTAAATGTGGTTCGGTCTTTTGTAGCTAAATTGTTTCATCTAGGCGGGATGATGACCATCTTAAGGAAATTACAGTTTCGTAATTGTACCATAAAATTCATCGGCTTCTACCACCGCACATCATTTAAACCCCACTCTATTTAACTATCACTAGCCCTACGAGAATGAATATAAATTTACACAACAGACTAAAAAGTGAAAAAGTATGAAAAAATATTTATACGTTTAAGAACAGCCCCCCCCCCCTCGGGGGAGCATAAAAATAACCCAAATAACGCGGTATGAAAATACACCAGGAAAATCAAAATTACGGACAACGCATAATTTCAATTTTCCGAGAAAAATTAAAAAACAATTTGACAAATACGTCAACCATGCCTATTATTCAACAACGTCCAGTTTAATTTTATTGCACTTTAATAAGCCTAAACGGAATCAAACATACGCAAAATAGCGAAATTAATTTACGCGACAATTCATTTATATGTTAATTCACGTCACCTTTTCAAACAACAAGATATTATTTACCTCTAAACCAAATCGGTTCTCTAACTTAGCCGGCAATTCTTTTTTTATTTAGTTATAAATATATACGAAGAATATTTGTTGTTAAATTATCCAAACGAATACTATTAAATAATAAAATGTTAAATGCCCGGAAGAAGAAGGCTTCAGTTTCGAAACAGATTAGTCGAATCTCGGATATTACAGTTGTACTACTGTATCACTTATTTACATAAATTTTTTTCTCTTCTTTCGGCGTAAAAATACAGCTTATGATTAGATCAGTGACGCGCTATTTTCTTTTTCCTTTACTGCACGCAACAAGTTCTATTTTAAGGTGTCTTCACTTCGTAATACTATTACTTCACGGTGACAATGGCACAAGTAGCAGAGGTAGTTGTTGTTTTTTTTAAAAATAAAATATAAATTTAATTTTTATCCGTATATATGCGTTTATTCCGCATTGTGACTATAAATAGCAGATGAACGGTTTCCTTTTCGAAATAACTTAGTGAAAAGAATTTACAACTGAAAACGGAACAAGAAAATATTTCAAATTATCATAATGACATGTACAGCACACAACCCTATGGTCATATTATAACAGTAACCATGTGCTAAAATAGACACACTAGTTCACGTACATTACGTCATATGTACTAAAACGAAATCTGAATGGCATTATTTACGTTAGACTACGTCTAAGCGAAACAGGTTCCAAAATTCATCGCTAGATCTGCGCACGTTATATGACAGTCAATTCCAAGGGAATAGAAATGGTAATTATTTTCACAAACATAAAACTATAGAGCGACAGTTCCGAGAAATGGCGCTATCGTGTTCAGTAACGCGAACGATATAAAGTTTAAAGCTTCAAAAATCACTGTCACCGTTTGCCATTTAAACGGTTACACTGTCGTCCTCCCCTTTTTTGAAAATTTGCCGTGTGCTCAACAATCTACGCACAGTTTCCTATACCCACTACATATTTCCGTCGACATAGATACGACTCGTGCTAACAGTCACACAAATTCGCACCAACTCACTCGACTCCTAATTCGCTATCATATATAAATTTCATTAAAAAAAAAAAAACGAGATTTTAGTCCCCACATAGGCTTTTGTTCTCGCTAATACTTTAAAAAAATTTGGACTTCCCTAATGCAAAAAAAAAAATTTTTTACCGCGTGAACAGTTTTCCTTTTTTACATCACCGCGATGCGTATATTTTCTGAAAACTTTTGATTTCACAGCAAACCCAGCTTTTATTTATGTACTATATATTCCGTAGTATATTCTACGTTCGTAAATTTCTAATCACTGATATGTATCTTAATTTCACCTTCAGCCCATTGAAATGTTTATTTTAATCTTCGAAATTATTTTTTTCTTATTTCCACATGTTTCAAAATTACTAGCGTCTGATACTGGAGTAGTAAAACATGTTCGTATTATTAACATTTTTTTCTTCTTTTTTTTTCAGTTCTAGAAATGTTTATAATTAACAATTGCACTATTACGCGAATTTTTATTAAGTAACAACTGATTTACAGTTCTTTCCTATACAAACACGAATTCAGTGAATTAAAACAGCATAAAATAATAAAAGCATCGATTTTCAGCTAAATATAATTTATGACAAAAATAAATTTTAACCCTTAAATTAACAACTATATATACAACTTTTATATCCCTGACGCGTTTCGAAGCAAACACTTCATAAAATTTAAAAATGAAATATAAAAATATAAATATATTTTTTATATTTTTATATTTTATTTTTAAATTTTATACATTTTGTATTTATTCAAGAATCGACTTTTAATATCGACCTTTTTCAGTTAATTTTAAATATAGTTATCGTCTTCATTATTTACATTATAATTACTCCCGTGAACATGAAGTGTTTGCTTCGAAACGCGTCGGGGATATAAAAATTATATATATAATTGTTAATTTAAGTGTTAAAATTTATTTTCGTCATAAACATATTTAACAATGAGTTTAAATAATAAATACAGTGATAAATATAATTTCCCGTAAGACTCGGAGAATTCAAAAAATTCAAAAACCTTTCGGCTAATTTGCGGAATTCTTGAAAGTTATCGTACTATTAAAAAGTGTTTCATTCCGATGAATACCATTTTTTTTTTTTTTTAACAGCGTTATTTATTTAATTATTAAAAAGCCACGGTGATTCTTTGAAATAAATTACTTCTTGTTTTAGAGTCGCAATTTTGCCAACTGCTCTATTATAAAATATTACAATTCCTCTTGGCTTATCATTTATTAGTAAATAATTTCAATTAAATATTTCATACCCTATCGGCATACTTTTTTTTTTTTTTTTAATAAAATAAAAAACGAATTCTATTTTAAATAAATATATAAATAACTGATAGATTATAAAACGGGAAAAAATGTACAAATTTTACTTATTTAATGTTCATTGATTATATTTGTTTTCGAAAAGGCGATTAATTATCTCATTTACTATGATCCTTCTTATTCCTGGCAATATCACCCTTCCAACTTCTACCGCCAAACATTAATACGCTTCTGCATATTGCTACTTTCTTTCCTGGCATTCTATTTTATACAGGGGTTTTCGTCTTCTATAACAAAAACTGCTCTTAATTTCATCGTTTTGGTCCTATATGTTCCCAATAATTCTTTCACCTCTTAAAAAACCGATATTGAAATAGGTATTTAATTGTAATATACGTTTGTTAATTTTATCATTAATATATTAAACAACATATAAAAAAAAAAAACAATATAAAAACAATTTTACAAAACACAACAACTGGTTAATATTTACACATGTGTACATCAATCTATACACAAAATAACAAAGCTGTGGAAAAATAATATAAAAATATCTTACAATACCAATAATACAGTATGTTACATAATAAATGAATAAACATTGACAAATATAAAAAATAATAATAAATATAATAGTCTTGGAATTTATAAATTATTAAAATATATACAAAGGCCAAACAAAATGATCGTTATTCCTAAAATGATATAACGAACATAGATGTAAACGCATATAGACAGAATATGTCGAAAAATCAAAATTTGTTAAACATCTAATTACAGAAAAACAACATAAGAGCAATAACATAATTAAAACTGATTTCACAATTATGAAAATATAATCAAAAACGAAAAAAAGTTCACATTAACGTAATCTTATCGTAAATACCTACAAGGGTAAATTAATAAATATACAATTAATTACCATGTAACACTCCATTATTTAACTTATAATTTTAATACGTTTATTTATTTATTATTACTTATTTTTTATTATTGTTTATTTATTTAATAAAACTTATTCATATATTTCGACTATCAATTTATCACTTTACGAACCATCGACTTTATCACTTGAAAACTGTATTCGTTTTTATTTTAAATTTAACCACGCGATTATAGTTTTTAAAAGCTAAAACTAGTCGGCAAATTTTTAATTATTAAATAACTAACAAAAAAACTGTGAATATATATTGTTTTAAATCCTTAATTACATTCTAATACTGCATTTCTCGCAACTAGTTGCTTTCTTTTACGGTTTTATAAATGCGCTTTCAACTGTATTATACCTTTTTTGTTCCACCTCTCATCCATACTGAGAATCCGCATCTTCGCTATTCGTTCTGCTTCATTTTCACTATTGAACTGACACTATCTTAGGCAATTGTACCGCCGGTAGTAAATAAAGAGAAGTTATTCCGATATGGTCGATGATATTGCAAATGAGGTTCAAGTGGTACGAACAGTACAGTATAAGAATGAAACTGGAGAAAAAAGAAAAAGCGAATGACAACTAAAAAGAAACGTTAGGAAAAAAGAGGACCGCGAGAAATTGCTTTTGATGTCTTCAGTCTGTTTAAGAATATCGATTTGTGAAATCTATAGTTTACCGGAGTTCGAACAAAAACTACCATGAAGTCTACGAGGAATAGCGGAAAAGAAGTAATCGGTTGAAGAGCCTTATTGAAGCGAGCTGTGCTAATAGGAGTTTGCTACCGTCAGAACAGTTACATAAGATGGTGTCAGTTCAAATATTGAAAATAAACCAGAAGGAAATACGAAAATGCGAAGGCAGAATGACTGTGAGATGGAACACAAAGTGTATAGTTCAAAGCGCAAAGATTCACAAAGCAATGAAAGCTAATTATTGTTGAGAAAAAAAACAAACTATTAGAATGTGATTAAAAATTAAAAAGGAAAAAAAAACAAAAAACAATGTAGTCAGTAATATGTTTGCGGCGCATTTGCATTCACATTAAATACGTTTTATGGCATAAGATGTCAGATTTTTTTTTACAAATAAACGGTAAATTTAAAGTTACAAAAAACTTTTGAAAAAAAAAAATGAAAAATGATATTCAAAGTTATCGCTTAATTTCCATTGTTTACCCGAAATTACATAATTAAAAGTGAACTAGACTAAAACGAAGAATAACCCCGTTGGCGATGTCCTGTGACCGCTATAACTTTTCGATCGTGTACATATTTATTAAAAAATTCTGTCTGCCCGGGAACACATGCACACAAATATCGTATAATACGCAAAACTTACGAACAATTTTTTGACGCGTTTATTTAGAGAAAATGCTGTCAAGTTGTCGCTCCTTTATACATGTAATATATAACTAAAAAATATACAATCACTCCGTGTTAAGACGTGCCACTTGACACCATACTCAAGTTCACATTATAATTAATTTTTACGAAATAATAACTGAGTTTTTTCACGTTTCCTTAATTTACTCAAAATCCCCGGAAAATTTCTGCCTTAGAGCTGAACTACTTTTTCCTGTATTGTACTGTTTTTCCGCGACACTATATGCCATCTTTCTTCCCGTAATTCCACTTCTCACCATTGTGTTCCTAAAAGTAGCTCTTTTAAATGTACTGACCAACAACGTACAACCGTTAGGGGAAAAAAAGATAACACTTGGTTCTGCAGCAACATATTCGCATTTTTACCCTATAGCAGAATCCAACCAAAATACCTCTGTTATTTTAAAATTAAACAGAACCCGGTTAATACTATACCGCCTATGAAAAAAAGATAAAATAATTAACACGACCATATTTTGTCATAAACATGCTACAGTCAGTATTACGCGAAATGTCACCGTAATTACGATTTCAATACATCGCTAAAGCACCATAAAAAGCTATTTTTTTTATCAATAACTTATTTAAAATTTTCTCCTTACTTCCTCGTGCGAATAGCGAGCGTGATGAAAATGCAACCCAATTATGCAGCTAACCTGCTACTTTCGTAAATGCAGTATTAGTAGAAGAAGAAAGTCAACGACGTTTACTTTTGCATGACAATTTTAAAATAATTAATTTGGAAAAAACCAAGATTACTTCTACCTTTCCATTCTTATTGTACAAACGATGGTAAAAACTATTTTTAGTTAGTAATCTGACAGACCTGGCAAACTAATTTTAAAAAAAAAGAATGGGGAGAAAACGCGAAAAAGCAACAAATAGTAAAACATTATATTTTTACTACCCGCATTAAAAGAAATAATAGAAAACAATGAATATTTAAAGCAAATCCGCGTTAGCTCATATAGCGTGTGTTAATACCAACAAGTGAAGCGTACTAAGTTTTAGACCTATGCAAGAAATACTTACAGATTTATGAACGGTAAATTTAGCGACTTCGTGCAATGCCATACGACGTACTAACGCTTCCCAAACGGGCAATTTAAATTGTCTGCCTAAAATCAACTGAATCGGAGCTCCCAATCGTCGACTATCATCTAACAACGTATTATTTTCATCATTTGTTCTGGTTTGAAAATGAAAATGAACCTATTTCGAATAATTAGATATTTGAAATAATTATATTAAAAAATCGATCAGAGAATTTAAATTAATTAAAAATCAATAAAAAAAATTATAGACAGGCGTATACATAATAGCGCAACTGCAATTCTCACGAAAGCAGTGAAATTATTGTAATATTTATCGCTTAAAAAACAACACACAAGCCGCATAAAAAGTGAGCATTTTAACAAGAATCGTGGAAGACTCCAACGGCATCAACCCCAATATTTTTTATGGTGGACTCGGAGCGGGGACAATACCTTTCTTCCCCGAAATTTAGCTTCAACCGTAAAAGTTGTTTTAATGTAATCTGGATGTTTAGAATTCATTAGCTTCAAAAAAAACTGATCTGCGTAATCTGGTTTTCGATCTCTGTTCCGAATTTATCTTGCAACATACGTTTAACCAGGCTAAAGCAGAGAAGAGTGAATTACGAATTTTTCTTATTCGAAACATCACCCCATTTGACACACCCGATTACTAGGTCTATTTGCACTGTTAACATAAATAAATAAGATGAAATATTTCGTAAAAGAAATTCCACGAATATTCTTCACAAAACCAACTGCTTCAAAAAACAAGATGAAAAAGCTCGTTGGAAAATCGTTTTCTTAATGCATTCTAAGGATCCAAATTATATTTCCGCACTTTATTTTTAATGGATTTGTCAACAAGGATTTTAGCGTAAAAAGTGGGAAAAAGGAGAAAATAAAGTTATATTCTTAAACGTTTAAGGAAAGAGGACAAAATAATTCAAGGGTAGGAAAAGCAAATGGGAGAATGAACGTAAGAAGCAACGATAAGAGGAGTAGAAATACCGAGTTTTAGTAGAAATGAGTAAGAGGACGAACATTCAAACAAAATATGATCAAAATCGCGAGGAATGTATGAATAAAGGTAGGAGGAATATGGGATTCAGCAAGGATAGCCGGAACTAGGGTAGATCTCAGAAGAGCACCAAAGCAGAGACGAAGATAAATATTTTGAATGTAACGTAGTTTTGAAGAAAGAGACCTGGAGGAATTTCCATAAATAAAACACTAGTAATCTAGGATAGAGCGGATAAAGGATTTACGGCATATTAATGTTACAGCGATAGTGTAAGAAAGGGGTCTTTAACAGATTGAGCTTTTTGAGAGAGGATAGATACAGACGATTAATGTGACTGTGAAAGGAGAGTTGGCTATCAAAAACGATTCCTAAAGGAAACTGAAACACTAATAAAAGCAGAATCAAAAGGAAGAAGCGTAAAGACAATAGACGAAGACTTTTAGGAGGAGAAATAAAGAAAAGAATATTAGAAAGAAAATTTTCCAGTAACATTAGAGAGCCTTGAAGACGGGAGTTAGCTAATGAAATATTACGATCGAAGGAATAGATGAACATATTGTCAGTAAAGAAAAGCGAAGCAGAAGTAAGAGGAATAGAAGCGATTTTAATAAAGTAAATATTAAAGAGCGTAGGTAATACGATAAGAACCTTAAAGTAATCCTCGAAAGATTAACCTTATAGCGGAACCTAAATTTCAAAGAAAAATAGATATTATCCGCTCTAGGTTCATCATAGGAAATATTACAAATCACAGGGTCAAGTTGTCGTTTGTGTCTATCATATTCACTGTTAAAATACTGATTATTTGAATAAAACCTGTAAATTTATTCTAACAATTCTAAAGCCCAGTGAGAAATATATGTTCTGTAATTTCAGTATAATAATAAGAATTCATTTTTGAAATTAGAAACAAATTGTGGGATATCATAAATGGTAATGAATTCGTTAAATTCATAACGAGTAACCAGTTATTGTGGGATTACAAGTAATGAAGCGGCGGACATGGTATAAAAGGCTGACGTTAATGGAGATGTTTTTCTTTACATTCTGTCGAGCGACCTTAATAGCAGTAAAATAGACACTGGGTAAACATTTTGGAAAATAAACAAAGCTTAAATAGATACTAGTCCCTCAGTTATAGGTTCCCTCTTCTATTCCCGAACGTTTAACGCACATATTTGTCACGATGATTTATAGACTGCACAATGATCGCTCCAATTTCATTAAAGATTAATAATTCGAGTACTATGAATTCTTGTGACACCAATGTTAGCAACAATTTTGTTAATGACGTCAAACGTTTGTTGTTCAACTGCGAGCTCTTTGAACATAATAGAAAATGATTCTTAAAAGAATTGATATTTCTCTACAGCTATTTCCTTTTACTGTTATCTTTTTTTAATTGTTGTTATTTCGTGGAACGCCATCCAGCAGTAATAATAACCCGGTAATTAAGAATTAAGTAGAACTATGCAAGGAAGGAAAAGATTAAATTTTAATATATGGGAAAATGGAAAAAATAAATCCGACGAAAACAGGAACAATGTCTAAAGAAGAATGTGAAGGTATGTTACATAAACAATATGAGGTAGGAAGGTTAAGGTGTTTTGGGGAGGAGGGGCATGCGCCAGGAGCTTTGAGCCAACACCAACAACAGCTAACTAAAAGGTAAAATCGTTATACGATTAAAAATGGAAAGTACAAAGAAAAGTAGCAAGGAAATAACAACTAGAGTTAAGAAGGAAAGAATAAAGAAAGCATTGAAAGGAGCAGGAAGGTCCCCAGCGCCAAGAATTAATAGTATAGAAGAGAACATTCAGTAGAAGGAGCAGAGCATTCAATGAGGACGTTATTAGAGTCGGATATAAGAGGAGGATCAATAAATCGTAGAGAATAATAGAGAGAAGGTGAAAGAGAAAGTCGAAAATGAGAAGAAAAGGAAACAACACCGAAACGAAGAGAAGAGAGGAAGGCTTGGAACAAGGCTAAGAATTATTGGGGATGAACTGTAGAAGAAAGTAATAAGAGGAACGGTTATAGAAGAGAAAAGGGTAGATGTTCAACGAAAATCTGGAAAGGTTATTTGAAAAAAGAAAAAGGACGTCTGTGAGGCAGGCAAATTGTCGAGGAGTGGAAGCCGAGCCAGCTAGCAAGTCTGTTGCGCCCTCGATGCCAGGATAGTCAAGAACACATAAAAAATCAATAAGAATAGTACGGTTGAATGCAAGTTGAATAAAAAATCTAATACCATTAGAGGAAAAGCACCACCCATCCTGTTATCAATATCAGAACCGCCAGTATAGATTTTTTCGTGAAAGAGAAATAAAGAATTTAACCTTTGGGGAGATATTCATTAGTCACCAAATTGTAGGGAACAAGAATTAGCGTAAAGAAGATGGACTGCCATATGCTGTTGGAGTCAAAAGAAAGGTAAGGAAAAGGAGAAATAGAAAACATAACTTGTTTTTCAGGAAATGTATTTATACGTTAAAAAATATTCAAAACGACATGTTTCGGCGTCATAGCGCCGTAATTATGATTTACAAAAATATAAGAGTAATTAAAATAAGGAAAATCGTTAAATCAAGGCCGAAAAAAAGGATAGATCGAATTAGATGGTAAAATGAATGTGGAGTAGTATTAGAAAAGTTTTATAGTTTATATCAACCTCTAGTTTGTTTTTTATTTAATTCGATAGTAAGCGCTCAAGTGGATATTGTTTCTAGGGCAAAAAGAAAGATTGTAAGCTTATTTTTCGATAATACTAAAGGCTATTTTTAATCAACATCATTAATTATATTTTTATTGCCGGCTCAATTTTGTAAATTTTACACGGTTTTCTGTCAAAATAACTACCTTTTCTATTTTTCATTAAACACCGTAGACACTAAAATATAATTTTTAACTTCTCGATTTATTCTCCGTTTTCCCGGTTCAACGCCTCCCGATTTTCTGATTACTAGAATTGTACGAAAAAAAGAATGAATTTTTTTTGTTATCATTTCACCGCCGCAGTATATTTTACATGAATAAAACAGAACTTCGTAATTAAACAATGCATTCATTTTTCGCTTCGAGTGATTTTTTCTTTTTAATAATATAATTGGCTATTTTTACTTTTTTTACCGGTTTTTTAACAAAATTCCCGACTTATTCCCAGTTTTACCGGTTAGACGGCCATCCTATTAAATAACATCAAAAGCATACGTAAATTTTCCTACATTTTAAAACTCTCTAACATAAAAATAATAATTTCCCCCGATCCGATATGTTCTCTTCCCTCTTACTGAAAAATTGAATTAATAATGGAGGTTAACTACCTCTAAGATGATTTTCCAGTTAACAAAAATATTAAATCAAATTAAATCAAAACTTTGGTAAAGGCATGTAAAGTACATGGTAGAATTTTAGCAAATCATGGAAAAACTAAAGAGATCTATACTTTTCAGTTCAAATTAATTACTTCATCTTATATTGGTCATATTTACTCTTAACGTTTATTATTATTATTATTATTATTATTATTATTATTATTATTCTAATTATTATCATTATTGTTACACAAGGTCCACAGATGCGCTACGGAATGCGAGTAGTAATAATAATAATATTATTAATACGAAAAAGACGAAAGAAATAATAGTTGTAAACATCAAACTACAATAATTTTTGATAGTTTAACAAGTCACAATGCTACGGAGGGGCGAGTGAACTGAACTAAGCCTCCTCGTAAAACGTGCTAGTTTATTTAATTTATTTGATATTTACTTAAATATCTGAACGATCGATTTTTTAATTTATATCGCAATCAGTATCGACGTTTTTCCTTTTTTTAACTCCTTAACTAAGAACATTAACTTAGCGCAATCGACTTTTCTCAAATATTAATTTTTATTTTTGATTATTACAGATTGTGACTATGAACAAGTGTGTTCGAAACTAGTCAGTTATTTTAATTTTGTAAATGTTTATTTTCAGTGATAATATATTAAAAGTTTGTTTGCTTTATTTCATTAACAAATATGTATTACGTCTATGCCAAGATGCTTACAAAAATTGTTTCATAAAAAAATACTCAATTTACGCAAATACAAGAGGGGGGTGAGGAGAGAAATCCATAATATACTTGACTAATTAGAAATTTAATACAAAGTTTAAATAGCAAAAATAAATAAATGAACCTAACGAATATGAAAACGTTTAAACTGTGAAGTTCCATCGGACACTGTCAACCGAAATTTCTTAATTTTCCGAACGCCATTTCAAATCAGCAAATTAACGAAGAAAGCAAAGCACTCTTTCTGTTACAACGCATAAAATACTAGCCACCGCATTACCGAAAAGTGACCTATCGAGAACGATATATTTAACATCGTAACAATTCGCAAAACAAGAGCAAATGCAAGCTGTAACAAAGTAACTTTTTTATCCGCACAGGGAAGAAAATTATAATTAACAAAAGAAACTATTAAGTGTATCCACAACACTCTGCTTTCTTATACACTTCTCGGAAACAATTGCAGTAGGAAAAACAAACAATCTCAACCATTACGAGTCATTTGTTTCTCTGTGTTTTGTCCATTGTTTTGTTTAAAAATACACGCAAAAGAGTTTAACAAAACAGATAAAAAATATACATTAAAAATAAACTGTTATTTTAAAAATGGAAAACCCGCATGAAATCACTACCATATAAATTATCTGAGAATAAGTGTGTTTTACTCAACATTAAATATGTCTGTTTCTTTTTTTTAACGTATAACTTACACTATTAAATGAAACCAACTCAGATAAATTGTTCAACTTCCCTTTCAAAAAATATTCCAGAAAACTATTAACAAAATACATAGTTGGTCCTGAAAATTGTAGACTAACCATCTCGGCGAGTAAGTCTGTATAAGTTGATTCTTACAAGGGATGCCGTTCCTCTCATAGTTTATCCCTAAGTCTGTACAACCTTTCTCTTCTTCAAAAAACTACTGTCAAATTTCTCGGGTTAACTCTCCAGCTGCCAACGTGTGCGCTCTATCCGGTTGCCTTTCACTTCCTTACCATCAGAAATATTTCATACAGCGAAATACACGTGTATCTCTGTTTCAGCTATACACAAAACTTTCCTCTACAGTTGGATAACTATCCTCTCGAACCAGTCTTCTCAGACGACCCTCTACTAGAATTACTAGTTACCTTGCGACGGTATGGCATTACGTCTATGCAAAAGTCAATACCCAGCCCTAATGGCATTACCCCCTTGGATTACTTTCCAGATAAAAATCGAAAGAATATCGCTGAAACAAAATCCAGACAAAATAAGTCCCCTCTGTATAGCGGAGGTGGCAAAGCTAGAGCAATTAACAAATATTTGGACCACCTAGTTTACTACACTGATGAAGCTAAGGCAGGTGGCGAGGGAATTCTACAGTGCCAATAAATTATATTATAACAATGTATGTTTGATATCCTTTCGTTTTTGTTGCCAAAGGGGAGCACTTTTAGATGTTGTGTTTTACGTTAGGAGATCAATTTTTCTTTTCCAACTATGCAACTGTTACAAGTAAGCTCCTTTTTATAACATAGTATCAACTCGTTTCTATTCGCAAGGTAATATTGATAAAGTTCTCTCAATGCCGGACCGGTTCGACCTATCTTACACTAGAATACTTTAAAGAAAATACGGCAAACCCGCTTTCCCGGGTTTTATTCCAGTTTTTTTTTTTTTTTTTTGGGCGCATCAACTATGGACCATTGCCCAGACACAATGGGAAGAAGAGACAACTAACTAGAACAGTTGAATGGTCTGATTTAACAATATTTAAAATTCAAGAACTACGAGGAGAATAGCTAAAAATTTAAGCAACTGATTTGAAAAAAAAAAAAAAAAGTGAAGAAACAAACAGGAATGTTTGTCAGTGTAAGTACAAAATCTTAGCCCATATTTCACGCTGTTTTACCGAATTCTCCTTCTATAAACTTCTTCCATATTTCTCCTTAAATTCTTTCGAACTTTTACATTCTTCTAAGTATTTTTCCTGCTTCTATATTCCAAATTTCTGAAACAAAAATTCGACAGTATTATCAATTCTTTACTTCTTTTACATGTGAGACTACTTTTACTTATGGTTTGAAAGAACCTGGTGATGGTAGGTGCCTTCTTTATGCTTCCAACCTCAAACTTTTCGGAACTCTTTGACCTTTCTCCCGTTTATTCAATCTTTACAGCCGAGTTGGTGTCCCCATTCTACAGTCTACAATTTATTTCGTCCAATAGTCTTTCTTTCAGTTATTTAATTATTTCCGATTTCATGAGGGCCTTCAAAATACTCTTCATTTTCACTCTTTTATGTGATGTCCATCGTTCGTCGTATACGCATTCACATTCGTTGTATCTACCATTCTATTTACATTGCTTTACTGCTGGTTCCTAGCCATATGGGATGCAAGAAAATGAGCTAGTTGATTTTTTGGTTCGGATTGCTGCTTCCTCCGTTTTAAAAAAAAAAGTACTCAACTCAAATTTCTTGCTCTCATTCACAAAATTACACACCAAATGTTTATCAATGCCCACGCTTCTTCCTTTAACCATTCCTTATATTTATCTAATCTAATTTTAATTTCAAACATTAGTTCCAACTTCGTCCGTCTTTTTGTCTACATTATTCGTCTGCGTTTTAGTAATTTCTTTGTACCTTCGGCTTCGTCTCGTTTTCATTTTCCTTTCATTTTTTCCCCCTACTATCCATTACTATTCAATAAAGCAGCCGTTTACGGCGATAATCATTTATTTTTAGAGTGTTACTCCCTGTCAACTGAGCACACTCCCTTTTTTATTCAAATTTCTTCAAACTCAATCTCCCAACCTCCTTTATTAATAAATAATTCGCTTTTTAAAAGGTATTAAATGACTACTTAAATTGTATTCACTTATGTTCACCATACTCATCGATACTCCTACGCACTCATACAATTACTAATAAACAAAGAATCATTCGAATCACTCCACATGATCAAAATTTATACGCAGTAGTGTAATATGATAGAAAAAGGTTATGAGTTATAGAAAAAATAAAATTTATAAGTTGTAAAGGCTTAATATTTTATTAAACAAGAATAAAATCTTAATTAAAACATCATTTTCGTGGGTTTCTGGCAAATTATTCATGATTACGCGCCTATTCATTATGGCCAGTTGATTAAAAAGTTCCAAGGCTCCGGGGGGGGGGGCAGCTGCCCCCCTGCCCCCCGCTGGCGACGCCCATGTTTATATCAGTTATGAGCTTGTCAATAGCGCTATGATCGTTTCTAGTTGGTCTTCTTTATTTGAATCTACACTTCCATGGTAATTAACATTGATAATATTTTAAGTCGATCCTTTTTTCACATTATTTATTGACTTCTCGTTCCACCTTAATTTTTGGTCAGATATTCACACTTCTACGATCATTCCTTCTATCTATCTTTACAACCTAATCTTTCTTCAGTTTAATGGTTCCTCGAGTTTCCCTCACTCACCCGTTCTGTTGTTGTTTCTATTATTCGTCTACATTTTAATCATTTTCCTCTACCATCCTCCGGTTATCGTCTCTCCTTATTTTCTTCTCCATATTTCTCTCTCCATCCGAACGAATCAATGGTTTGCAACGTCGATCACGTTCTCTTTGAATGCCCATCCCTTTCTTCTGAACGTTGTGTTCTATATTTTCATCTGCTAAAGCTCGGGTTTCCTACTCTTTATTTCGCGTTTTACATCCTGTCCTTTCCTTCTCCTTCCATTATCCCAGCTATTAGTTCCTTTATATTATCTATATCTGGTCGAATATAAATTTAACTGACGGCTTATTTTTTTCTCCTTCTTTCTGGATAAAAGTCCTTAGTTGACGTGCCAATTCATCGGTACTCAAATAGTACCGTCACCGATCAACACACTTTCAAATAAACATAGAATCATTAAAATCATTAAATAAAAAAAAAATATATTTTTTGACGATCGCATAATTTCCTTTTTACCGACTTCCAAAAAGAAGATTTATACGTTTGTCGCGTTTTTTTTTTTTTATGTTTTTTTTTATTATTTTTTATTATTTTTTATT
Organism: Icerya purchasi; assembly: GCA_039619475.1. Taxonomy (NCBI): domain Eukaryota; kingdom Metazoa; phylum Arthropoda; class Insecta; order Hemiptera; family Monophlebidae; genus Icerya; species Icerya purchasi. The sequence continues at coordinate 389,188,801 of CM077116.1, forward strand.
AGTATAACAAAGACGATTGATTTAAAATACTATAAATTTGTCAAATTACCTTGGAGATGTAACTTTTGATATTTTTACTGTGGAAATGCAGTTCAAAATAAAGAACCCGATTTTTTTTAAGCATAAAATGTGGAGAATGAAATGAAACAAAAGTTGATTTTAAGGCAGGAAAAAAACTCCAGTATAATGCTAAAAATGGTAAAATAAAATGTTATTTTTTACAAACAAAATACCGACTACAAGGTTTATTATAAAAATTCAATAAAAATGCACTAAAAAGTAAAAAATAATTTTTTGATAAAAAATATATTTCAAGGTAATTTAAGGTGATATTATGGAATTTCCTAAAAGAACGAACTTTCCAAGTGAGACTAAATAACGAATCCTCCAAAATTTTTGGAATAGAAAATGGAGTACCCCAAGGTTCCGTTCCCAGCACAATCCTTTTCATAATTCTGATCGACGATATAACCGAAATAATCTCCTACCCGATATCGTTACGACTGTTCGCAGATGATATAAACATAGCCTTACGTTGCAATAGCCCGCAAATAGCATATCAACTTCTTCAACCAGCGTTAAACAAACTTCAAATCTGGGCCGAAGAAAACGGCCTTTCCTTTTCTAGCAGTAAAACACATATAGTTAATTTCAGCCACAAAAGAAAATCCCTAACAGAACCAACTCTCACTTTCTATAATAAACCTCTTCAGTATAAAACCTCAACAAAGTTTCTAGGCCTAACTTTTGATCAAAAACTTACGTGGATTCCACATATTAAAGAAACGAAAGCCGAAATCCTCCGATCCTTGAATTTATTAAAAATAATCAGAAACCCTCGACACAACCCATCTCGATCCCTCCTGCTATTATTTTATCGTGCCCTAATTCGATCAAAAATCGAATACGGAGCACCCATATACTGTTCTGCAAAACAATCAGCTCTCTCCAGCCTAGACATTGTTAATAACGCAGCGATTCGACTATGCATAGGAGCTCTTCCATCTTCGCCTAATCTTAGCATTTACTGCGAAGCTGCAGAACTCCCTCCATCTTATCCTAGAAAATTACTAACAAACAAGTATCTAACCAAAACAATGTCAAACACATCTCATCCAATATCTAAAAGAGTTATAGATTTTTTCTCAATTCCATCAATCTCAGTCCACGAACCAATCACTTCATTCACTGAAATAATCAAAAGTAACCATATTTTCCCACTACTTCAACAACAAATAAATCAACAATATCAGCCATGGCTTATATCCATTCCTCCAATAAATATCTCGCTTACAGCCTACCCAAAATCAGACTACACACCTTTCATAATTAAAAATCACTTCATTGATCAATTATCGAGATACAGTGGCCATATACACTGCTACACAGACGGCTCAAAAAGAAAAACACACCACGTAGGATACGCCTTTTCCATAGAACAATCATCATTTCACTTCTCTCTTCCCTCGTTCTCTTCAAACAACACAGCGGAATTAATGGCCATCTACCATTGTATATTTCATATCAGCGAAACTTATCAGTCTGGCAAATTTTTAATTATAACCGATTGCTTAAGTTCCTTAGTTTCTTTCCAAAACACTTCTAAAAACAATCCTCTTATTCAGAAAATACTCAACTTATACAACATCTTATTCCAATCACAAATAAAAATCAGCTTCATGTATATCCCGAGTCACATTGGCATCTCCGGTAACGAAAATGTTAATCTTGCAAAAACCGCACACCGTTCTTCTCCGCTCCTTCCCTTTATACCACAAGACCTCCAGTCATATATATGTGTACAAACTCAAAACAAATGGCAATTAGAATGGTCCCAACAACATACCAACAAACTTCATACATTCAAAAAATCAGTTGTCCCTTGGAAACATTTATCAAGCCTCAATAGAACCGACGAAATTATTATTACTAGAATTCGTATTGGTCACACCAAAATTACCCGTGGTCACCTATATCAAGGAATTCGACAAAACCCCACTTGTACCTACTGCTCCTCAGATATCATGACAATAAAACACCTTCTTTTCTCCTGTCCTTCCTTCTCTGCCCAACGATTACAACATAAAATAACCCCTCAGTCAATATCTGATGACCCAGAACAACTAAATTCATTGATCACCTTTCTTAAAAAGAGCCACCTTTACTCCCTAATCTAAAACCTATCCGATGGGCGCAATAATCCTGGCAATTAAAAGCGTCCAAACAAAAAAAAAAAAAAAGTGATATTATGGTAATTCCTATACAACATTAACATTTTGGAGTCGGCATCAAATTCTTATTGCAATATCTAGGAACAATTTAATGAACATTTAATACAGTTTTTAATTATTATTTTAATATTGATTTGATGTCAACTCCACAAAGTTAATGTCATATAAAGAATTACCATAATAACACTTTAAGGTATTTCACTCTGAAATATATTTTTTATCGAATAATTATTTTTTACTTTTTAGTGCATTTTTATTCAATTATATTTTACTTTTTAGTGCATTTTTATTCAATTATATTTTACTTTTTGGTGCATTTTTATTCAATTATATTTTACTTTTTAGTTTGTTTTTATTGAATTTTTATAATAAACCTTGAAGTCGGTATTTTTTTTTTTGTAAAAAAACATTTGATTTTTTTTGAAATCCGTACAACAACTCGTTTTTGTATAGAACGGTGTTTTTTTTTTTTTAAATTTCTACTTAATTAATAAACTAACCAACATATAAAAAACACTTACTAGTCGTATTCTTGTGAAAATATTTTAAATTTAACGCTGCTTAAACAACTTGAAAAAAAGTGAAACGGCACGTTAAGCATTAAAGGAAAAAATTCTTTGTATATATTTTTTTCCATGAAATGGGCGTGGAAAATAGTAATACCGGCTTGTCAGTAAAAAAAGAAAAGGGGGGGAATTTCAGATTTGATTACCTACACCATAGGGTCACGATTTTGCACCAATTAAATAACTGTCCGATGAAGGTAAATTATTTTCAAGTAAAGTTGAAAATATTTAATTCAGCATTATCAGTCTGTTATGGTAATTTATTTCGCGTTCTTAAAGAAAAATAATTAAAAGCGTAATTAACGTATTTTCACGCTTAACTGGCTTCATAATTGTGCAAATGTAAACATCAAAAATGTAATTAGAAAAAAATGATAATTTAATAATTTTCGGAGCAACAGTGTTGCAAAAAATAAATACAATTTTATCATATACCGCGAATCTCTTTTAAGATATTTTTTGCCGATCGGAAGCAAAATGTTATTATATTTTACACATTTTCACTTAAAACGAAACTTCATGAGAGACTTCGGCAAAAAATACTTCCAATGAACAACGCAAAAGTACACCTACGATCTCGAAAATAAGCAAACGATTTAAAGATTTCTTTTTTAGGACTATAGTCACTGGGCTAAATAACCTGACTTGCGTTTATTCTCTCGTTTTTCAAATAGCAAATATTTAAGAGTAAATAAAATTATTAGCAGTGAAAATAATCGCGCTGCCTAATAATCTCGTAACAAAAAGCCGTAGTTGGATTTGATATATTCAAAATACACAACTCAAACACCTCGTAACGATTTTATTTCTATGTAACACTACAGTATAACACAGTTTAACCCTCATGATTACAGTAAGGACCTCTTATTCACATTAATTTGACGTCTAAATTCGTACCTTGGCAAGTCGGTCATTGTGCCAGATGTTTGCACTGAAATACTTTCTACAAAAATATTGAAGAATAATTTTAGTAAAACACAGACACAAAAAGTTATTACAAATGGTAATAAGAGTTCGGTGAAGTAAGCATTCACAACAAAAAGAAAGTTCATAAATTTCTTAAAAACACAAAAAAAATAAAGTAAAGAGTTGAAGGGGAAATTAAATATTTGAGAATTGAAAGTGCCGAGAACGAAGCAAAAAGGAATTGCTTATATTAAATCAAATAATAAAGAACAATACTTCAATCAAATAATAACGCAAACGCAAAAAAATCATAAAATGTCGAATATGTATGCCAAGCGAACATTACGCTCTCGTCAATGTGCCCGAAAGTTCAATGAAAATTTTATTTCAATTATATATAGAAAACGATATATATTTTAAAAGAGCAAATGAGGGGACAACTAAAATAAATACTTTTGCAAAAAAAAAAATGCAAAAAAGAAAAGTAAATGAATTTACGGGAATGAAAAATACATAGCGTGAAATTTGCTAATGGGATTTCGAAAATATTCAAAAAATATTAGAAGAAAAATTTACGGGAAATTACTGCGAGAAAAACAGGTGCTCCTAAATACTCTCCTATTTCAGCAATTCTTGCTGAATCTGACTTTCAGTTCAGAGATCTTATTTGGGATACCGTTTTCTTTCTAAACGTGTACCTTGCACTTCCTCTTAATTTATCCCTTCCTACATTTCCATCGCCAGAAACTGACGTTTTGTTCCTAATAAAATTCCTATCTTAGCCCTTATATCTCGTCCTCTTAGTTATTTTTCGTTCCATATAATTTCCAGTAATAATCTCCCTTACTTTTCTATGATTATTTTTATCTCTCACACCCACCCAAAGTATATATTCTTTCTAATTCCTACAGGTCTTTGCCCCAGGCGGTTATTAAACAGGAATTTTACAGCACTATCAGTTCTCTCTTTCCTTCTCATGTACTCATCTTCACTGATGCCTCTAGGGGTCCTAGTGGTGTCGGGGCTTCATTTATTCTCCCCGATTTAAATTTTTCCCAATCCTTTCGTCTTCCGCCTTTCTGTTCTATTTTTACAGCCGAATTGATGGCTATCCTACGAGCTATTGTTTATATCTCCTCCAATCGTAACTTCTCTCACTATCTGATAATATCTAACCCCATGAGTGCCCTTCAGGCTATCAGTTTACCTCTCTTCCCCTCCCTCCTCATCTTCGTATACGATCTCTCATTCGCAATCGTTCCTTTCATCATCACTATCCGCGTTGATCTGCTGTGGGCCCCTGACCATAGAGGCATCGAGGGTAACGAAATGGCGGGTGCTTTGACTCAACCTAACCTTCCTACTAATACTTGGTTTTCAGAATTCCCTTCTCTTCCGCGTTCTGTTATTGTCCCTATTATTCGCCTACACTTCAATCACACTTTATTCCCCTCTTCTCGCTATCGTCTCTTTTTGGTTTCCTCTCCTTATTGTCCTCTACATCCTAACGAAGCAGTTATCTGTGATGCTAATCACATTTTCTTTGAGTGTTCTACTCTTTCTGCGGAACGCTCTTCCCTTTATTTACTCCTCTTAAAGTTAAGGCTTCCTGATTCCTACTGTGCTTCCTATATCCTATTCTTTCCTTCTCAGTGTCTGTTGTTCCTGTCATTGGTTCCTTTATTTCTGCTATTTTCGATCGAATTAAATTTTAATTAGTTAACTTTTCGACCTATTGTTTCTGAGTAAGATCCCTGGTTGACAAGCCCAAAAAAAAAAAAAAAAAAAAAAAAAAGGTAAATATTCAGACGAGATTGAAATTAAATTAGGCCAAAGATTACCGATGAAATGAAAAAATTGTTCAAACAACTAGTCACAGGAATAACAGAAAAATAACTGAAGCGGAAACAAAAAACAAAATAAGCACTTAATAAAAAAAAGAAGCTTTAAAAAATTTTATTTCGTATGTTGTTTTCGTTTCTTTCTTTCTTTTTTTTTTTTTTTTTTTTTTTTTGAGGATGCAGGCTCGTCGCTTTTGATGTTTAAACTAAGGCTACGCTTTTAACTTTTAATCTTTAAAAGTAATTTCCCAGAAAAGTTGCGCACAAAACGTTATTTTGTAAGAACTTTCAGAGACCATAAAAAAGACAAAGCAAAAAAACTTTTTAAATGTAAGCCTGGAATAGATGTCAAAAATAAAACAACAAATACAGTCAAAATGCAAAGCCTTATGGAAAGTAGTAAAAAATTGACAAGTTATATATATATTAAAAAATGAATAATTGAATTAAGATAAACCTCTTTCACTAACGAAAAAAAAAAAAATTGATAAAAGTAAATTTCAATAATGGAAATGAAAAAGAGGCAATTATAAAAATTATATATTTCTCACTGCACACCGTAAAAAATGTGATTTTGCTTCCGTCTAATTACCAACAGCTGGTTAAACTAGTTATCATTAATTTACACTACAATACTATAATGGAAAATACAACATTCAAGGTGTATAATAACACAAGAAATACAGAAACACTTCGATACCGACTCGAAAACTTTCAGGTTAATTAACAACATAACGCGATAAAAGAATGTAAATGACTCGCATAACAAAGTCGATGTTATTAACAAATTCGGTTATAGGTTGTTTGAAATTCGGCGAAATTTCCGATAAAAATTTTTTTGTAACGTATGTAAAACACAACGTAACGTTATTATGCGTATCATTTTATCATATATAATAACCTTGAAAAAATCATTAAATGAAAAAATGATATATGCAAACAATAAAAATAAATCGTTGCAACTTTAAATGTTACATATTCAACACAAAATTTGGGCTAAAGTGCACGCCGCATTCAGCCTAAAAAATTATGAGGGAACGGTTCGATAGCCTCAACGACAGAATCAAAATTACAAAAATGTTAAATAATTTAGGCGAGCGAAGCAAACCTACATATAGATAAGAATGACCCTTTCTTACGGTGCATTTTACAAAAAAAAACTGCTTAACATCTTGACATGAAATTGAACATACTCGTAATTATGCATATTCATGTCTAGAGATGTGTTATCAATCGTTATGTTAAAAAAAAATGTTATTTTTTATTTTCATATACCTATAAATATATCTACATATACACATAGAAAATGACTCAATAGGACATATACCGTAAATTGCAATGTTGCAATTTGAAAAAAAATTTATTTATTAAAAAACCTGCAACCACCAAATTATTGATATTATACCTACATAATTGCCCTACAACTCTGCGCTGTGCTAACTTTTTGCCATAGCTATTTACATTATACTATTTTTAATAAATCATTATTCTTTCAAATTGCGACACCGCAATTTACGGTGTATGTCCGATCATTTTCGGATTTGCGAAAATTACACCACCTGTGAAATTCACGTTTAGTTAGTGCTACCACCTACAGGTTCTTTCAGGTATTAATATGTAGTTTGCAATAGAGAAGTTTATTCGTTGTGTTATATACAGACATGGTACTTATGTACATTTTCTAATATTATAACGAAAAAAAAAAAAAAAACACATAATAAACTTAACATTATCTCTAGGAGTTCCAAAATAAAATATTTCCAATAATTCATCGGTAACTTTGTTGTTTTTTTTTTCAATTTCAAAGATAATGAAACTATTTTTATTAAGAGCAGATTAATTGCCTATTAAAATCAGCAACTCGACTATTTAAAAACAAAACTATCTCTTCCTTTACTAATATATTTTCTACTAAATCGTTGATAATAAAATCAATTGTTTTTCGCTTATTTAATCCGCACTACACTTAGTTCTTGTATGCACGTTATTTTTCTGTTTTATATTATTTTGGAGGATTTCAGAAGCATTATTGTACGTCTGTTAGTTGGCGTGATTCTTTTTATGTCATTTGAGCTAAAGTAATATTAAATTAACTTATTTTACACATATTAATATTATATAACAACATTAAAATTCCATTTTCTTATATTTTTAGTATTTTCTAGGAGGAGTGCATGTTAAATTTTCACATAAAAATAGCAGTATTCCTTAATAATATTTGCATTATATTAATTAAAACAATTTTGAAATATTCTTATTTAAACTTAAATTATTCTTCTACATAGTGTGTTGATAATTTTCGTAATTATTACATTATAATGTAATAGTATGCATAGGGATGATTTATATGATTATAAAATTGTATATTCCATTTACAATGCTATGTTTCCAACAAGTCTTTCATAATATTATTTCTATGCTAAGTTTTCCTCATATTTAGTAAAGTTACAGTTTATATGATAGCACGTTAATGTTGCAATGTAGTTAAAATCATGTCCGAGAATATATGTACACATTTCAAATGTTATCTAATTTAGTTTTGTTTATAATCATCGTAACTTAAGATGTTATAGTTCAAATTTTAACGTTATCAACTTCAATAACATTAGTTTAGAATTAATTTATTATACATTTCTAACTCAATAAGTATATCCTACAACTAGCGCAATGTTAGGCACATATAGGTAAAAATTATTTTGAAAATTACATTATTTTCCACAAATAAGTGAATTAAATTATTATTATTACTAATAATTTTTTTTCTTTTACAACAGCAAAATTCCACGAAACCGTGCATTAACTGATCGCAAAGAACGTGATCGTAACCGTTTATTAATGTGTGATGTAAGAAAACGACAGAAACAAAATCAAGAAGAACCGTATTCTTATCGAGACGATGTTAACCTTTTTGAAACTGCACAGACGAATTTGAATTGTGAAATATTTAGTGCGTGCCATCATCGTTGGTTTAATTTACAAATCAATAAAGATGTTTTTTGTTCTATTTGTGACAAATTTAAAGTAAAAAATGAATTGAATATTTTTTCAAGAGACAATAATATGGATCCCGGTTCACAACCTGATGCACGAGTATTAAAAAAAATTAACGTTTGTTGAAAAACAATTAATTGCTCAAGTTCACCCAGTTATTACGGTTGATCATCTTAAAGGAGGTCAATTCGGGTACAGTGGACAAATTATTAATTTCCATCAAGATATTTTACAAATTTCACTACTTCACCACCTCATTCTATTGACACTATTTCACAATATATTTTTATAAAAACACATAACGATGAGGGATATAAAGATTTTATAGTGAATCGTGATAATGTTGAGGCTGCATTAAAATATTTAAAAAATAATAATCCTTCGTATTGTAATATTACAATTGATTCAAATAACCTAGAAAAATTACCTAATAATGAAAATGTTTTTCAACAAATTATATTTTGTCAAGAACAACAAAATATTTCATTCAATTTGGACAATTATCATGAAGATGGTGACCAAAGCTGATCGATAAATAATATTTATGAACCTGAAACTCCAACTATGACTTTTAAATGTAATCGAGAAGCAATAGTATATTGAAAATTCAAAATAATGAATCTTATGTTTTACCTAGGCCTAAACAACATACTGTTCTTATTAATGAATTTACATGCGATGGTTACATTGTGCCAGAGCAATATAACTTTATTTCCCACTGGCAAAGATGATCTTAGAAATGCACGGATTGATAACATTTCTAATAGTGAATATTTCAAATTTCTCATGATGTATGAAGATAACCTATTCGCCCAACATACACGATTACGATTTTTTGCTTTAACAGCCTGATGCGTTGAACGGCATTACCGAATGGATGTATATGCGTTAAAAAAGATTCACGTCTACATAATATTGAATCAATTGAAGAACTTAGAGAACTATTACAACGTGAACAAAATTTATATCGATCAATTTTATCTTATAATGTGAACCTGAGATCATCAGAATTAATAGATATGGTCGAAGAATTAGGAGTCCCTACTGTCATTATTACATTGAGTGCAACTGATTTATACGGGGGGACAGAAATTTATCGTATTTTAAATCCTGATTATGATTACTCTAACCTCAACCAAAACACCGAATTCATTCGTAAATTAAAATTATTGAATTCTAACCATTTAACCGTTGCTTTTTTTTTTTCATAGCGGCTAGAATTTTTTAAGAATCATTTTTTATAAAAATATTTCAAAGTTAAAGATTTCTGGATCGTATTGAATTTCAACATAGAGAGAGTCCTCATATGCATGGAATTTTTTGGTTTGAAAATGCTCCTGACTTTAAAAATCTTAATCCAGATGATTTTACAAGAATACAAGAAATTATTAAATATTTTGATGAATTTATCTCTACACGGCATCCAAATCCTTCTCAAACATATGATGTTCATTCATCAAAACTTCATTTTTCTGATGTACTTGATCACGAAAAGGATTATAATCATTTAATACGTGCTGTTCAAATGCATAAATGCTGTAAAGCGTATTGTCAAAGGAAGAAAAAAAATTCTTCTGAAACTGTTTGTCGTTTTAAGTATCCGAAAAAATGTATCAATAAAAGTAAAATTCAATTTATTAATGGTGATTTGGAATACATTTCAAAGCGGAATGATTCATATTTAAACAGCCCTAGTCCACAAAGTTTAAAAATTTGGCGAACGAATGTGGATTTACAAGCGATCGTTTCTATTCATGTTGTTCTTTAGTATATTGCTAAGTATGTTAGCAAATCTGAACCAAGATCGAACGGTACAAAAAATGTTATTAAACAGACAGTATAAGCATTTCAAAATAATGATAATATTCAACAGATAATTCAAAAAATTTTGATAAAAATTTGTGCTGAAACTATTCTGCAAAAGAAATATTTTGAATTTTAATGAGTTGGCCTTTGTTTCGATCATCCCGATAATTCATTTTAATTAATTTATCAGACAATGTATGGGAACAAGTGAATGTGAATAAAGAAGATGGGTAGTATTTCTATTTCAAATCCTTTACAAAAATATCAACAAAGACCAGTAGAATTTGAAAATATGTACTTACATGATTTTTTTACAAAAATTATTCTGTTAAAAAAATAGCATCTTAGAGTCATAACAAAACTTAAATATGATCCTGGAGCTGAAAACAATGAAAAATTCTATTGGGAACGAGTTTTATTACATATTCCCTGGCGACAACAAAGTGATTTTTTAAAATCAGAAAATATGACTTGAAAATTTATATATGAACAATATTTTAATATTAACAATAATCCGAATTACAATTTCGATCATATGCTACAAAATTTGAAAGATGAAGAAGATTTTGAACTAATAGACCAAGTAGAACCTGAACAAAATGTAGCTGCTGGACAAATAACATTCAGCAGGAAAACGATGTAGGTAAAAGAGAAATTGATATTAGGCATAATTGGCATTCTATTTCAAATCGGCCGGTAAATGTATTAGAACATTTTATTTATAATGAAAAAACCACAGAAAAATGTTAAGAAAAACAAGATAATTTAAATATTGAATGTAATTTTTTAAATATTATATTTTCTAATGAACGACAAAAACTGATAAATATATTTGTGAAATAACTTAGTTATCTACAAGGAAAGGAAGGAGAAATACCAACTAAAAGAATTTTGTAACTCAAAAAAAAGCTGGTTCAGAAAAGAGTTCTTTAATTATTTTACTCTTAGACTGAATCAATCATTGGGACCATCCTCTTATCAACTGCTTGTGCCAACTGGCGCTGCTGCGGTAAACATTAACGGTTCAACTGTACATGCCAAACTTCTGTTAGGAATAAAAAAGATGTATAAAGATTTCAGTTTACATTCACTCGCTCAGTTTCAAGAAGAAACTGGCAGATGGAAATTTCTATTTATCGACGAAATAAGTATGATTGGATGTAGTCTTGTGAGAAAAATTGACTTACGATTACGCAGAGTTTTTCCTTCTAAACAAGACGAACCGTTTGGTGAATTATTTATATATTTTATTGGAGATATTAAACAGTTACTAACGACCGACCACTTTACAGTGATAAAATTCAACCAAGTGAATAATTTCTTTTAGGAGAAAAATTACTATTTATTTCAAGTATTGAAAAATATTTTTTTTTATCATCATCTTTCCGACAAAATGAATCGCAACGGATATTTCGAGATACACTTGATCGTATAAAGAACGGTGAACGTAGTTCAAGATTATGAAAAATTAATGACACGGAATATACAAACTTTTCCCCTTAAGACGAACGTAATTTTTTCAACAATGCTATTAGGTTATTTGCAACAAATGAAGATGTAAAAGAATTTAATCGTCAGAAGTTAAAAGAAATTAAACCAACCAGTTGCTTATATTTCAGCCATTAATGAATGCTCAAAAGCAAAATGTGGACTTGAATCATTCATAGTTTTGTCGATTGGATGTAAAGTTATATTACGCTACAATTTATGGATAGAGAAAAGATTAGTGAACGGAGTTTTAGTAGAGGTTATGTTAAAGATATCATTTATGAAGAAAACCACGGACCACCTGATCAAATGCTACAAGTTATAATGGTTCGCTTTGAAAATTATTCTCATTTAACTTATGAAAATAATGGTAGTGTTCCAGTTCCAAGTTTAACTAAATTTTGGAAAAGTGGAAATATTAACTGTTTACGGAAACAATTTCCGTTGCAGTTAGCTTTTGCGATTACGATCCGCAAGTCACAAGGTTTAACATTAGAAAAAGCTGTTGTTGACATTGGAGATAAAGAAACTTCTTCGTTGGTTTCACATGCTTTATCAAAAGTTAAAACTTTAGAAGGCTTAGCATTCAATAGAAAATTTCGATACAACAGGTTTACTAGGGTTCAAAATGCGCACATGTTGATTTGTAGAAAACAGAAAGAAATCGGAATGGAAAATTTTAAATCTACTTAAAAATAAAAATTTTTAATTACGACTTTTCGATGTATTTGTTTTTTTAATAATCCCTATTTTTTTAATAAATATTTTTTTACACGTAAAATATATACATATATTTTTTTTAGAAATACGTATTTTACAGAATACGATTTACGAGCCGTCACAAAGCTGTGATTTTAGCTAGTATGCTTTCATCAAATATTTAAGGCTACTAACGAACGGTTATAAAAATGTGTACTAAAGAAAACGCTAGACATAAATTTTTATTTATAAAAGCTTTTAAATTAAACCGTGAAATCTTGATTACAAGAAACTTACGAATCAAGAAGACTACATGATCAATTTAAATAAGTATGTAGAGAGAGCTGGTGACCAGCTCATTAAACCAGTCAATTTATCACCTCAACTACTTACACACCCTGCTGCGCTATAATAATTTGAAAACTAAAAGAACATTCAATAACAATAAAAATGGCAGCAATAATAATACGAAAATTATCAATAAAAAATCAAAAAATTTCAAACAATACGATTAATTGAAGCCGAGCACCAAGGAGTTTTAAAAATTTCATCAAATACTATAATGATCCTGAAATTAAATCGGAAAAAAAAAAAAAAGAAAAAAATTGTACACTCGAATTAACGCCCAGTTTAATAATAAAAATGAAAAAGTTAAAATTGAAAATGTAAGCTGTACAGCTTGATCGAAAATTTTCACTTTATTCCATTGATTTCTTCACGAATGTCTAACTTTAGACGATACCAAAACTAAAACCCGATAATGTTTGGATAGCTTCTAACTGACCAATTTTCCAAAAAAAAAATTTCAATTTTTCCAGAAATAAATTTTAACTTTTTCGAAAAAATACCGAGGGGCCTACATAGGATTCTTTTTCTCGTCATCGATTATTAAAAGCGGATTGCGGTTATTTCTTCGTACTTTTTCACATTTTTGTTTCTTATAACAACTTAAGGGGTTGTTTGTTATATCATTTCAAAAAATAGATGCCTTTTTAAGCATTTTTTTAAAAGAAAATAATAAACGCTGGTGGTGAAATTTAACGAGTACTTTATTGTACGCGTAAAAGAACGGTAAGACGCAAAAGTTATTATAACTAGAGTCAGCTTTTCTATGGTGCTAGTCCAGCGGCGAAGAAACGAGACAACAACCATGTGAATCCGGTTCACACGTCGTGCAGGCTGGTAATTTTCTGTTCGGCGGGCTTTTGATCAACAACGTTAAATCAAAATTCTCAACGCGATGAAGCTAATAGAAAAACGGCCGTAGGTTCTCTTGCTGAAAATATTCCTACCAATGAATACCAAGAAGCATTTACATCAGCAGACTATTGAAACTCACTCGTGACAACGTGCCCAGTCAAACTGACGAATATCAATCAACAGCAAGGAAACGAGAACTCGGTTCCTTAAAACATATTCGCACAGCTATGGGAGGTAAATCCTAACAGAAGCTCCGCTGCTGGAAGGCATAAAAAACCACACCAATATATTTTATTGTAAGAAAACTATCCCGGATATCATAAATACGAGTAAGACAGTCTAACACAGTCTCCGATTTAATCACGTGCCCTGACTAACGATCGGCACCTAGGTTGTTAAAGCGGAACCTTAGATGTGAAATGTGCGACCGCGTCAGGCGATCCGAGTGATGATTGATTCTACAAGAAAGTGTTAAATGTGCAACTGAGTCTAAAAAACGTAGAAAAAAAAAAACAAATATCTAACAACAACATAGCTAAAATCACAGATCTAATATGCATCGCATTATAGAACAAAACCGGTTTGAACTATAGTAGAAAAAGAAGGGGAAAAATTGAGAATCGGCGTAACAGGAATGAGCGGAATTCATGGACAAGGATATGGTCACTTTTTACCCTGCTCAGGAGTAAATAAAAAAAATATATATATATATTTTTTTAAATAGCCTTTTATTCATGCACTAAAAAGTGCAAAATAACTTTATTAGTGTGCGACTACCAAATATGCATCTTAACCTTAAAAATCTAAAACTACAAAAAATATTCTGAAAAATAAAAGCGAGGGCCGCAGTTATAAAAATATTCGGTGTGTGTGGTATTGTGATACACAACAATGGAACAACATTAAATAGTGATTGTAGTTTTGGCTTAGGATGTATTATAATATTAATACTGAATTATCAATCTGCGGCCCCCGCTTTTATTTTTCAGAATATTTTGTAGTTTCAGATTTTTAAGGTTAAGATGCGTATCTGGTAGTCGCACACTAATAAAGTTATTTTCTACTTTTTACTGCATAAATAAAAGGCTATTTTTAAAAAAAAAAAATTATTTTTTTTATTTTTTAGTCCGGACTTTTCACTATGTATTTCAATAAAAAACAATGAATTTAGAATTGTGTTTTCGTTTTCTTTATTTTATTTAATACCGTGATTATAGGACATTTACGGAAATTGATGTTACATTTTATTATTAAATAATGTATCGCATTCTTTTAATTATATTGTCTTTTGTTTTTCATACGATAAATACGGAATAATCCTCAGCACATGAAACATAGTGTTTCACTAATAGCGATCTTTCCATTGATATATCACATAACCGAAAACATTTTTTTTTGAAACTTTCGAGCTTTCGCGCCCCCAAGGGTCCAATTTTAAAGTTGGAAACTCAAATTTTCCAAAGTAAAGAAATACACAAGGATGCGCATTTTTTTAACCTTGTTCAAAATTTTTAACTATAAAGCTGAGCCACAAGCGGGGGCTACAGTCGTTTTTTGTGCTTTTTTAAACTTTTAGTAAACTCCCAATGTTTCGTTAAGAAAATTAAATACAAGTTTGCTCCCGACAAATAGCGCTCTTTGCAACAGTATATCACATACCCGAAAAAAAAATTTTTTCCCAAAAGTTCGAGTTTTCGAAGCCCCGAGGGGCTAATTTTAATGTTGGAAACCTAGATGTTCCAAACCAAAGAAATATACGTGCATGTACATATTTTCAACCGTATTCAAAATTTTTTGCTATAATACTCGCGTCGCAAAGAGGGAGCTACATATTAGATCTCGCGCTTTTTTGAACTTTTCGTAAACTTCGAAAGTTTCATTAAAGAAATAAAATGTGGTTTTGTTCTCGACAAATAACGATCTTTCCAACAATATATTACATGCCCGAAAAAAAAAAAAAAAAAAAAAAAAATTTTTCCAAAATTGCGAGCTTTCGTCGCCCCAAGGGTCTAATTTTAAAGCTGGAAACCCAGATGTTGCATAATATTGTATTGTCATCTATAACAAACATTTCTACAAAAGGACACTTTTTTAATTCATCGGGAAGTAGGTGAAAAATCATTTCCAAAATTCCCCCGGACAGACAGAATGACAAACCGAATTAAATAAAAGGCTATAAAAAGAACTTTTCTCGTTAATAAGAAGCTAACGAATTATAAATCATTGAATTTATCTAAAACTGCTAACAAAACCAATTTACATTTTTTTTTTTCTCCTTTCTCTGAACCTAGCTTTCGCCATCTGGCCATTCAACACAAATTGTGGTTCCCATGCCGGGATTCTAACCCGGGCCTCCTAGGTGAAAACCAAGTATCCTAATCACTAGACCACATGGGAACCACCAATTTACACATCTCTTATAAGTGTACAGACCAACTACAGTGGTAGAAGATGATGAAATTGCATTATTCTGTGAAAATTTACAAAATATTACAGAATTAATAAAAGAAAACTTATCTGGATAATGGCGATTTTATTGCAAATTAGGCAACATCAGTGACAATAATTTACGCAATGTCGTGAACAAATTTGGATTGAAAAAGTGAAATGAACGTACAGAATTTCGTATCGTGGATAACCTGGACGCAATCAATAGCGATTTTAAAAATCAACGGCGTTACTTATACAAATCTCCGTCGGGAAATTCCGGGAATCAAATGAACTAAATTTTAAAAATATCACGATAGAAACAGTCAATGTCGGATGTCATCACGTACTAACGTACAGAATATCGGTCTGACCACAACTTATTAGCGAGAAGATTTGGTTACGATTTAGAAACTCAATATGTACCTAACTCTCACAGACAAAAGATCATAACCAGACGTTTTTCGGCTCCTCTGAAAATAATAGTATTGAAGAAACTGAGCAATTTATCTGCTAATGATATACCGTTGAAATTAAACGGATCAGTCCAAACGGCTAAAAGTACTGAGGCAGAAATAGCTGCTCCTTCAAAAAAAAAAAAAAAAAAAAAAAAAAAGAAAAACCGCATATCTAACGACGTAATAAATTTAATAGAAATGTACTAACAATTACGTCGAGATGTCCAACGAGCGTGTAGACAAAAATAAATATTATGCAGATATATGCAAACAAATAGAGGTGGATAAGGAAGTAAACGAAACAAAAATACGTGTAATTACAAAGGAGTTTTACACCGTAGGTAATTAAAAACGGTACAGACACCTTGCCACCAAACGTGCAAGAAATAACAGCGAACCGGCGAAATTATCGTTAAAAACTATTTTTAATAATGGCAACGTAATTGATAATTTAATACAGATGGAGAGAAACAGAATTTAACAAAAAGCTTCTGTGAATAGATAAGAGTAAAAAATGAAAAAGCAATAAACGAGGATCAAATCCTAACGAAAGTATTTAAAATATTACCCGAAACTACCTCTGAATTTCTAAAAAACAACCGTTATAAAATACTGAAAAGATTCAAATAGTCGCAGCAACAGATTTGCTTGATTTTAATACCAGCACGCAAAAATTGATGTAACCAAAACACACGAAAATTACTGCATATCGGCCTATTTATCTGAGATATTTACAACACATCAAATCGCATCTAAACCGACATATCCCAGAAGAAAAAATGTTTCGATAGTATGTACAACTTAACAGTACACACGAGGTGTGATGATGATGATGACACTAATAATGACATGCGTGTATGTATGTGCAGTAACTAAAACGATGCCAGGGATTCGGCAGACACAGTTGTTTTTGAAACAAAAAGGGTTAATTAATTTTTTTACACGGAATTATCTAAAGAAATGTATAGAACTTTTGTAAAAACGAAAAAAAAAAAAAAAAAAAAAAAAAAAAAATCCCCCAATTCTAAAAACAAGATCACATAATGTTTGAATGCTCTTCGCTTTCAATGGAACAATCTTCTTTCTACTCCTTTCTTTTTATCAAGTAGCGTTCCCCCATTCGCTACAGCGCTTCACTTCTTTCTTTTCCTTCTCCTTCTGTCATCCAAGCGCTCGATACATTTTTTATTAGCGTTCTCACATTTCATAAAAATCTGATTCTCTTTCTCCTCTTTTCCCCGGTTCTTAGACCAATGCCCATATTAACGAACCCAAAAATAAATATAAAAGAAAAAAAAAAAAAAAGTTTACTTCTCACAATAATTTCGTGTATTTTTTTTTTTTTTTTTCAAATACAACTATGTGAGAAATGCTGTACACCATTTTGACGTATGCAAAAAATAAATCTACTAAATACATGCACAATAAACTGATATTTTAACACCAGTATTTTTTTGAATTTCTTCATTAAGGAACGTTAAAAAGTTTTAAGCTTTCATAATAGTAAAATGTATGTAAGAAAAGTTTTCGCTAATGACCTGGAAAAGCGAAAAACTAATTTCAAAGGTAAAAAAAAAAAAAAAACTAGTACATTATAACGTAGGTTACCTGAAAAGTTTACACCAAAATATAACCAAGAACGCGAAAAATTATTTAAAACCGAACCATATAAAAAATTTACATCAACTGAACAATTCTCTAAAGGCGGTAATTCAAATGAACCGTGATAACGTGGCGAGAAGTGCTGATGTTAGTAAACTGATACGAACTCCAATTAAGAAAAATTAAATACACTACTAATATACTATCATCATCTGTGTCTATAAAATTGCTTAGAACTTCAACCTCCTTTTTTAGTATCTGTCTGCGGCATTATTAACGGAAATTTGTCATCAACGATGAATCATTTCCGATAGTAAAAGAGAAAAAAACTAACCATATCCCCACTAAATTTTGTCCGACACAAAAGTCACAACAAAGTCAAGTTCGAATAACTATTGTCGACACTGATAAAACAACTGAATTAATTGCAGTTCAAAATTCGTTATCGGCAAAGAGGAAAATTACGTACATCATAGTCACGATGAATTAACTCCGAGACAATTTCTTCAGTACAGTTTACTGATTCTATTTAAGAGAAAAAAAAAAAAAAACGCCCTCAACAATCGGGTAAATAAACTCTACTAACAACATAGAACTGCTTAAAATGACCTTGAACTAATTTTTAAAAAGATAATAAACTCTTCCCGGACACATTGTAAATAAAATCTTTTTCCCGTGAAATGAATGAAAAACCGAATGAAAATAAGGAAAATCCAAACACTCATAAATGTATCATCTAAATTGTAACAAGTGTACGATCGAAAACTAATAGAAAAATCATAAAATTAAAACTTCAACTCACAACATACACAAGATACGTATATGTAAGATACATTACATTTTACCACAAAATAACAGAACCAAATGAGATATTTACAAATTACATCACCAAATATTACCCCCTTCGATGTATCCCCCTCTTTTCTAATGAGCATTCTTTTCGCACTATCAGCTGTCTAAAATAATAGTAGTTCATCCGTTGATAGACACTTCTAACAAGTTTTACTCAAGCCGCTTTCATTTTAACGTTCTTTTGTAAAAATTTCCGCCAGATCCGACTAATAAAAAAAGTGATCTAAAAATATAAAATATTGCTACCGACTTATAAAATTCCCCGATGAAAAAATTACTTGTTCTTTTTGGGTTTTTTTCTAACTCCTTTTAACTTTAAACACTGATTTATAGATATATTATTCGGTGCACTATTTCTCAAAACTTCTTTGAATAATTCTGTTGCTGATTTAAAAAGAAAAAGTACGAAAAAAATAATTTAAAGCTTTGTATAAAACCGTACACAGATTATATTTGTAAACTCAATCTATCGCCCCCATCCATACCTCTGAACTTCCGACTAGTCTTCTTCAAATTTCACAGAAAAGTCCATTTCAACTGACTACATCATTTTTATTATTTTACGATTAGCGTATAAATTTCTAATTGTTGTAATTTTACTTCCGTAGCATACAAAACGTTACCTAATCTTTAAAAAATGTTCATATTACATTCCTGGCGTAAAAAATCACAGCTGTTAACATATAAACTGTTTCTACCTCATTTTTGAACAAATAACATGTTACAAATAGTATAACATTTGAGTGTAAATTAGTGCAGACATATTAAGAATAAAAAGTTGAGAAAATTATTAAAGGTACAATAAATGTACTGAGTAAGCTATCCAGAAAGTTATTTTACACAGTTTCATGATTCACACTAGAGATGTGACTACCTCCATCGTGTATAAGCATATAAACCTGTAAAATAACAAAAGACAAATATTTCAATATTAGCTTAGCACGTAGATTGAACCTCACTGCATGATTCAGCAAATAAGTATAATACTCGATATCGTGTTAAAAAATGCAACACAGAAATATTCGCACTTTCATAAAACGTTTTCCGGTTCTAAAATTCTGTTATTCGCAGAATTCACTAATTCCGATACGAAATTACTCGTATGTGTATGTAAAAGATGTCTGCATGCATGCCTCAAAATCAAACGGAAAAACCTCTGCCTGTTATTTTCACTAGTGAATGGGCAATACACTAAAATTACACTGGATGATGAAATACTAGTCCCTAGTACCTCTATCAGCAGCATAAGATTATTTAGACCATTCCGTACTATAGTTACCAGATTAAAAAACTATTGTTAAATCTTTTGTTTCCTTAAACTGCTGGTATGAATTTCTTGATTTTATACGTTGCATCGTTTCCCTTTAATTTGGATTTATTTAACCGGTATTAATTAATTTTACATATTTCTTTAACAATGCTCTATCATTTATCATATAGCTCGCAGCATGTGCTATATATTACATGAGATAATTTATTTTCGTTAATCTCAACTTACCATTATTTTTACTGAACTAAAACTTGGATTACTTGTACAACGTGACTTTACTTTATAAGAGCATTTGTTACAACACAGCAACGTCGTGGTAGTCACAGAGATAACAACCAAGGAAACGCCTGATGCAAAAAAAAAAAAAAAAAAAAAAAAGTAAAATAAAATAAAAAATTATTCTTCGACACTCTCGGAAAATACCTCAACCATTATACCAGTAGTGGTGATAATGCATACACATACGCGCCTTTAAGTTGAGGAGAGAAGTGAAAAAATCCTATACCATTGTATAAAGCAAATTTATTTGACATTATTAATTCTTCGTGCGGCAATTCTTTTAAGACGTCGACTTTTATATATAATCTATCCGCTAACCCATTTTTAGATTTACATTTGTTAAGAAGGCTAGTTTTATCGGGTGTCTAGAAACACATTCATGTCATAACTAGGTTTCGATTTACTTTCATTAACCTACAAATTAATTAAAAACGCCAACAAAATGCTTGCCGAATACTTTTGATATTCCTTTACTATTAGGTAAAGCTCAACTATATAAAATTTCTGAAGTAAATGAACGGACACGACTTAATTATAGTTCACGCTAACTTCCGCGAGTAATCTTCAACAAGCTGATCGATAAGATCATTTTTCTATTTTTGTACCAAACTTTTAACTTATTATTTAGCCTTTTTTTGTCTAAAACTTGAGTTGGCTCCTTTTTCCCCCTCGGGGAGCTTGCTATTTTTTTTGTTTTTATTTCAATTAACATTTAACGCTATTTACAATGCACTAACTCGCACAACCTTCCGAACCGGTCCAATTTCAATTTTCTATGTAAATTTAAATTTTAATAATTATACAATTTAGAAAATTTATTTCAGCCATCGGAGGACCTTATATATCTAGTTCATCACTAAAACTCCGAATAAGGGTTTGAATACTAATTTTATATTATTTACGGTTCTTTTCTAAATAAATCACGGGAAATTTTAAAAGGCCAAAATTTCATAAAGACGCTCATGTTTTTAATTCAAAGTATATAGTGGAAACAAACGATATGGATTTCTTATAAAAATTACAGAAGTTTTAAACAAAACAATAACCAAGTATACACCGTTTTTGAACGAATTGTTGATGGAGTAATTCGTTTTTTGAAAATGTAAGAAGCTGATAAATAACCAACTTATGTTTTACACTACTAGGAAAATCTTTCTGCACCTACAGTAATCTACATGCAAACTTTTAAAACAATTACCATGTACAAATCTACTGTTTTAACATCCATCACGGGTCAAAAGCATACATCAAGATCAATTAAGTAAGCCATTTGCTAGCCAACATATTCGCAAACATACTTGACAACGCGACTGCTGGGCAACCAGTTCTCGCCTGCACATGGTCAAACTCACGAGCATAGTGCTACGTTGCGAGCCCGTCGGAAAATTCTGAGAGACCGCAACAAAAGCCGGGGATGTTGTCAATGTGTACTAATATACCGGTCAGTGTTAACAACGTGTGCAATGATTAGTCACAATCGAGCAATAACGTCACATCTTCCGACTGACAACACACAACTTCTTCACCGACTGTAACTAACTGACAAAAAACATAAGCCGCGCGCTTTTGTTTAACAAGTAATTTATGTGTCACCTAATAATAATTATAATCGAGAGAACGCGACAATAATTTATTAAATTATATCTGTCTTTTTCATTGTTGCTCTACATACGATAAAAGTAAAAGAAAAAAAAACTTAAAATTTTGTAAATATCGTGATCAAGAAGTGTTTAACTTCAAAATGTATTCGTTTTTAAATAAAAATACATTAACTAAAAGCTTACATATACTCTCGTAAAGATAACATCCACAACGATCTTCGAGCAAAGTTTGTGGATGACATCATCAAGAAGATAGCTGAACAGCATAAGAAGCGGTTATTATATCAACATATTAATGCGAAGGCGACTCGAAGAAATTAGACATTAGAAAGCGCAGAAAAGTACAAGATTATTATAAAAAAAAAAAAGTGTAAGGGAGTTTTAACCATCGACGTAATTTCTCCACGTAACATCCATCAACAAGACACGTTCTGTCGTAATGGATATTCTTCATTTTAATAATAGTTACTTATTTTACATCTGGTTAAGATCGTAACATTTACACAAATAAATAGAAAAAAGAATTAATTAAAAAGGTTACCCCATTCATTTACGTTTTAATACTTAAAAAAACATTTAAAAACAGAAGCGACATTAGCGTTAATTGAAACCTATAAATCTGTCAAGCGCAGATAAAAAATTCGTTAATGAAAAAGTAGAAAACGTATTAGAAGAAAATTAATAAAAACGAAGACTGGCATAAATGTATAAAAATAAAGAGATCTGATAAAAAAATTCATATGGTGTTCTTATAACGTTTAAAGTACTCCGATTAGTCTAATTACACGTAAATTTTTGTTTCAAGTTTTTTTTCAATTAAGCTTTGACGGATAAAATGTTTCGATTTATTATTATACAATTTTTGAAAATCGGTAACCCAAACGTTTAAACATACAAATGGCTCGGGCGTCGTAGCTAGATTCTATCAAGATTAGCACCAAAACGCAAAAACCACCCCATCTCTCGTTAAAAATTTTCTGCGCTTATCACGTTTCGCATGGAATGCCCTATGTTTATCTCGCTTTCATCCAATTTGCCAGTGTTTCCGGCTGTGAATCATATCCCAAAAAACACATACTACATTACAACACCCGATCGGCCTCCTTCAATTCGCTCTGATCCGTTCAGTGTAATAATCTTAGTACTTACACAAAGCACAAGAACTAAGGGAAAAAATAGGATTTCAATTTTTTAGTATTCTAAACAAGTAAGAAAAATTAACTTTCTCTTTTCAATAGCTTTTTTTTACTAGTAATTCATAAATTTGAAAACCCATTTCTGAAACAAACTGTTCCAATAATAGTGGTAAAATTACAAAATTATACTTAAAATTGAATAGAGCTTCTCTTCCAATATATGAAAACCTCAATATTTCTACTAAGCGTTCCTCGACCGAATATATTTAGTCTTCCGTTTTGATATCTTAGAATACCGGAAAGACACATAAAAATAGTGTAATTTATTCTAAGATAACTTTAAAAATCATTTCCGCTGCTTTTAGTTCGACTCAAAAAGAATCCATGTGTATTTTTACGACGATTTAGAAGCCACTGTTTTATCCATATCTTTTGTTTCTTTCCCACTGTTACCTCTAAACTTACTAAAATTGTCGATTTTTTGTTATTTTATTAACATTATCGTAATTATAGTTGTAATAATGCAAATAATTACACAGCTGCATACACACACTTCATATAACTGAAGTTCATCACGAAATATGGCGAATGAGAGTATTTTACCGAACACGTTACAAGCGTTGCTCACGAGCATGCTCGCTGATAAATGGCCTCATTTAACAACAGAGGAACACATTCGACAAAGAGAGAACAACTTATATAGGTATAAAATAGTGTGACTTATAGATATTAAGTGCTTAATGCAACCAATCCCTTTCAACCTCTGAATTTTCTTATATACGTTGTTTCTAAAAGGTTATTTTTTAATATTTCAACATTGACCGCCAGAATTATAGTTCTCATATATAAAGGTCGAAGCCGTCGTACACTCAGTAAATAACTGAATAAATTAAAGACTAAATGATTATAATCAACAGACTAGATGATCTGTTCAATTAGAATTACAGACGGCTAAAAAGACAAAAAAATTGTACATTTTGTCCCGCGAAATTCATTAAGTACAAGAAAAAGGCTATAGTCTCAATACCATTCGAATGATTTTGTTAGCACTCGCGCGATTTGGCGATGGTTCAAAAAACTTAACATAGCGAAGGTTAAATCAGGAAATAAAATTTAATTTTATTTAAGTCGAAAGAAACGGAATGGAGATGAATTCCTGTACAAATGGGTCTCCTTATTAGTTCGGTCCAGCTCTGAACCATTTTTTAACAGCTGAGAAAATTCGTTCGAAAATGAATTATTCAACTTTTATAGTTTTTTCTTCTTCTTCGGTCGAAATACAGCCGTGTTCAAAACTTTCTTCCAAGTGATTAGTAAAATTAGGAGTTTATTAACTTCTTCTCACGACTATCTTCTTTAATTTTTGAAGTTTTAGTTATGGATATTCGAAAAAATAGTTCTGATCCTGCCTATTACCGCATTTACACATTCCGTTAATTTCTATGTAATGTGAAAAAAGAAATGTAGCAAAAATTTTTTCAAAGTGCACACTGAGAATAGCTATTAGCTAAGAAAAACACAACGTGAGTTACGAAATATTTAGAAAATACAATAAAAATCATGAATTACGTCATGCACTAATCACGACGACAGTCAAACTAAAACAAAAATGAATATTAACATTAATACAAAAGAAACGTTCTCGCCGGATAAAAAGTTTAAACGAATTGAAATTTAAAAACACTAGTCACGAAAATTAATAACTGATTCCAACATTTACCAGTCAATATATAACTCAGATAATATAAATAATAAGTCTAAATTAAATATAAAAGTATAACAATCATCGAAAGAGTTAAAAAGACTTGAAAATATTATTTTTTTATTATATTTTAAAATTCAAGTTCGATTAATTTTTTCCACTTATTGATTTCCTTACGGCGTATGTATTTCTTTTTTAACTTACAACTAATACAATACCACAATACAGTTACGTTAACGGATAAAAACCGAAATACAATTAGCTAAAAACTAAAACCAAGCTACATTACGAAAATGAAAAATAAATGCAATATGAGAAATGGAAAACCAGAAAAAATTCGAATTTTATTTATTTTGACGGAATATATCTTCCTTTTTCAAAATACGATTAAAACATAAAATTTGTTTTTCACAGATGGCTATCATCTACTTATGGGATTTTACTAAACACAATTTTTTTCTAAAATAACAATTCGCTATCATTAATTTACATCAGTATCGTTTCATTCTGAAGAAACCGTTGTTTCTATATGAAGCGGCAACTAAGATAATAGTTCAAAAGCATTTTTTAAATCATATATTACATATCTACCGAATACATGTTTTATTGTAATTCGCGAAGCAATTTAAAATAAACTGTTGCTTGCATATTTTCTAAACAATTCAGATTATTATTATGCAATCGGCATAACAAAAATAAATAATCATTCCAAACTTAAATCTAAAAATTAAATTCAAACATCAAAAAACAATCGTAATTACTATCTCCACCGTTACACCCCTAACCCATCTATTTTCTTTCAGAATTCATATTCAGAAGAAATTAAATTTTGAAATAATCCATTCATGCAAAAACCAGAAACAAAAGATGTATACAAAATTACTTAAAAGCAAATTGTTAAATAAAATATAAATTTTACATTTTTTAAATTTAAGAAATTGTAAATAAACCCTTCTCAGTAAATACGTTGCAGGTCTATGGTGAAAGTTTATTACGCATCACTCCGGGTAATTTCATAGTAAAAACTGATACAAATTAAAATCTAAGATGAAATAATTCATTGAAAATCTAGCAATCTAACTGAAATTAAACAGCTCAATTTCCTTAAAGTAAATAAAATACTAAATCATAAGAATCGGTAGTCATAATTCAATTGGCAGTCATACTGAATGAGAAATGAAATGCGTACATGTAAATAAAAGTATACAAAACCAGATCTTCAATTCTATGATAAAAATTAGTGAAATGTTCATAATTTGCCATTACACACGTATCTTAAAAAGTTTTTTCTTCAATACAAATTTATTAGTAACACATGTCGTATTTTACTATGTAAACATACACATAATCTATATCAAAAATTAAATGATTTTCACTTTTCCATTAAAAACAATACATACCAAGAAGAACGCACAAACACTTTTATTATAAACTCTTCCGTATAAAACAAATGTGGAATCTTTACGAATTTGTTAAATGTTCTGAGATAAAAATAAATAAAAAAAAAACAAAAAAAAACAAATACACGATTTAAACCTAAAACACAATTTCCTAAATGTTACAGATATTAAATTAGTTTTTTATACAAGTGAATTTACCTTTGTCTCGTTCGTTAGTTCCACGTACGATGATCCGGGGTATAAAATAACTTTATTTATTTCTTTCACTTGATCATTTGGAACTTCCATACCATCAAATGTTTATCTAACGTGCTCATCTACTCCATAATTGTAAATGGGGTCTCAGACGGCAGGTTCAATTGCAGTGACCTTTAATTAACATTCAGCTAATATACCAATAGAAATGTCTATTAATGCCAAACAATCTCCATTAGAATATCACATCACTTCGGAATATATAAAAATTCGAAAGTTGCTTCGTTTAACGTCAATCACCTACATCACTTTCGGCGTTTTGTTTCCACTGACGCCGCTTTCACACGATACGCATGCACAAGCACCCGCAATCACGATTCACAGTTAAATGTTGGGTTAAATTGAATGATATGTGGAAATAAAAATAAATTTAAAGCAGATCAATTAAAAAAATGAGAAAAGTAAAAAATCATTTAATCTATAAAATTTTCATTTAAGTTTTAAAATAATATAAAGTAAAAAGTTTAATCTGCATAATGTTTACTTTTCAGTAAGAGCCAACTGAAACAGATAAAACGAAACCTAAAATTTTTATATTCAAATAACTGAATAGGGAAATTATTTCACTTTTTGATGCAGCAAAGTATGAATTATAAGAAATAGAACAAATAAGTAACAAGAACATAAATGATATAAAACCGGCACGTAAAGGGAAAGGCTTTTATACAGATTTAACTTTTGCCTATAGCGATGGAAAAGTTTTCTGAGAATTAATATTTAAGAAATACTCTTCAACAAAATGTCTCACATGAAAACATATTCTAGCTTTTAGTACGCTGGAAAGCTCTATTTTAAAATTAAAAGTGAACAAAAGGAACAAAAAGTGAATTTAAAAAAGAACTTATTGTGAATGATACAAAAATAAAAATTCCAAAATATAAGCGTTAAATAAATAAAAAAGAAAAAAACATAAACAATCTAGAAATAAACTAATGGAATATCTAGAAATGTGAATTCATTTTATTTTCTCTATTTAAGAAAAGAATATTACTTAATTTCTGCAATTAATCAGAAAATGTACTAATGAAACTTTGAGAAACTTATGAACTTGTAAAAAATAAAAAAAGTTAAAAAAATATACTAAACTAAATAATCAACTAAAGAAAAAAAGCTGTCAAACTCATCTCCGCCACTACAAATTTAAAAATAATATACCATAATGTAATTTTATTATGCAATGTGACGAATTTATCTCAAAATATTAAAATTTTTATGCAGTCTATCATTCATTTACAGATCACATCAAGTGTAAATAGCGCTGCGACTTACTATTGTACTTCTATAAATAAACAACTCTTTAAATTACACAACCTATGAAGGTATCATCATAATCATTTGGTCCAATCTTTATTTTCAAGAAATGCCATTCCAAATCAACCGACAGATAATACTGGATGCAGAAAAAATCAGTTACAATCTGCATAGCACATTCTCTACAAGGAGAAAAGAATAGTGCAGACATTTTGTCGCACATTGTAAAAAAAAAAAATAGTTTTGTTCTTTTTTGTTCTTCGATGAATTTGCACAATCTTGTTTGAAGAGGCGCATAGTACAACAAAAATGGAAATATTAAAAAAACTATACTGGTAGATCACTTCTTTACCATTCTAAATACATAAACATAAACTAACTATAATTTAGTTAATTTGCAAATAATCGAATTTAAATTTGCTAAAATGACCTCAACACAGTTTAATAGCAATATTTCCATGCAAACCATGTCGACTTCGCTACAGGTGACCACAGTTTAATTGTTATACATGATTTTTCCAGTCACAAAACATGCTCCATGATGATAGACCTCTTAAAGAAAAACAGATCAGGAAAAATATTTCTATTGTTTAAAAAATGTCAACAGTAAAATCAACACTATTCAACTTGTTCAGTTATTTACAAATCAGTTATTAACTTTCATGCATTACTTTCCATTAATTCATTATCCATTATTTGCAAATAAATATTAATCTTTCAATAGTCACTGCAGCTTGTGTCAAATAATAAATTATTCCAACTTCCTTTTCCAAGTGTAAACTCAATTAAAAAGTTTTATTTCTATCATTCTGCCGAGGGCGTTTTCTTTTGCTTACTGTTGTAGGTTCTGAAGGTATTTCATGATTTTTAGCAAATTCTTCAATCTGCTTTCATATTGTGTCAAATTGATTTCAGGTTTCTTCAAAACTCTTAATGATGCTCTCAATCATATCGTTTACTTGCCCAAGCGTTGCACTTTTGTTTTGGAAATATTTGCTCAGTACACTGACCACTGAAAGTACTGAGTGAAACACATGTAAATAGATTACAAATTCTGGTTTCGTAATACAACTCAGCAAACCAAGGGCTTTTATTGCATATTTGTCCTGTTTTTTGTTAATCTCATGCTCTAAAGCTGTATTAAGTACACCGTAGTTAGTTATCACTGATTTACAGTTTTCATATCGACAACTCCATCTGGTATTGCTCAGACTCCTTATTTCACAAAGGGATTTTATGCCAAGAGCATCACGAATTTCCTGTAAGTGAGCATTGTTATCGGGGTATGAAAAATGGATATGAAGAGCTTCGATACTATTAGAAAACGTTGTTGCCGATGAAACATTTGCACATTAATCTACAATGACTAGATTAAGTCTGTGTGCTAGGCAGTGTATATAAATCGCACGAGGGTAAATTCGTTTATAATTGCCCGCAGGCCTTTAAGTTACCAGAGTAACATTCTTTCAAGGCACATTTCCCAACGGAGAAATTTTATCATTTTAGTAAATTGAAATTTATAAAAACTTCAAGTATTCATCATTATATAGAAAGCGTTTGAGTATGCACAGAAATCCCAAATTTGGATATATTTAAAACAAAATATAATATTAACACGGAAGTATTTAAAAATGACTTTAAAGTTAATGTGCATTTTAATGCACATTGGACGTTTAAGGGATAAAAGATAGTTACTTTAACATTTAATTTAAATAATCAAAATTTTTTATGGTTTTTTCCCTCTCTGGCCGGTTTCCGGTAATTTTAAATGTGCATTGAGCCGAAAATTTTTGTTGTTTTTGAATGCAAATTTAGAAAATTGGTTTTGCGTTACTATGCAAATAAAACAAACAAAAAATAGAAAACAAATCATCAAAAACTTGGGAAAACCACATTTTTTGCATTTTTCTTCTTCCTCTTCTTCTTTTTTCTCAAATCCTCCATCATTCACCGCTCGCCGTCGATGCCGCTGTTGCTGCGGCTTCTATGCGTCGCACTGAATGTCTTTGAGAAAATGAGCACATGTTACTCTCTTAGAATGAGCCAAAATTCAAATGTGCTCAATTTTTCGTTTGTTTTTTTTTTTACAATTTTTATTAATAAAAAATACTGGGGTGGGCATGGCTCACCTGGCTCTTCCCCTAGTTACGCCAATGTACTACTCGTGGGAAAATCATTTGGCAGAAAATTAGTTTACTTCGGAAATGTTCCATTCTTCGTACACCATCCAGCATCATAAATGAATAGCGAGAACTCCCTCATTTCGGACACATTGGTCCCTTACTTTTCAATTTCTACAACGTTTAACAACTTTAATACAGCTTTTCAGCTAATTAAAAACCTTAAATTAGTGTATTATGAAATGAAATTATCTACTAGGAGCTAGTAATTTTCATATTGATCTTCTACGTTACGTATCGGAAAAAATAATCCGTGAACTTATCTAACAAGATAGGAGATTCTTTAAAAGTCAGGGGCTATCTGCAATGATAATTCTCTTTAAACCTAACAGAAAACCTCTACTGCCGAATAACCATTGTTCCGTATTTCTAAAATCAATTTAAAGAAAAATCTTTGAAAGAATTATTAATACTAAGTTTATCTTGGAGCTGAAAAGCAGAACCTTGATATACAAATAATAAGGTGATTTTTATCCCAGAAAGTCTACATAAAATTAACTTCTGTTGCTACAACAGACAATTTGTAACAAAACGTCACTTTTTAGCAATCCT
This sequence comes from Icerya purchasi, assembly GCA_039619475.1. Lineage (NCBI taxonomy): Eukaryota > Metazoa > Arthropoda > Insecta > Hemiptera > Monophlebidae > Icerya > Icerya purchasi. The sequence goes on from CM077116.1 coordinate 389,219,494, forward strand.
TTTTAACTGTTCTAAAGTATATAACACAATATGGTAATACAAGATCTAGGCATTTCAATGAATTTGAATATTATGGACAACTATCCCTCCTCATCTGATTTTTTTTAGTCAAATATTTCTTTAAAATGCGCTTAAATTTGCATTATTTAAATATTTTCCGTTTAAGAAATAGAATTTTTCGAAGTTTGCTATTTGGCCTAAACAATAAATAATGTCACAATGTCTTTCCTCCGATAAAACGTTCACTGTTCCCTAGATTAACGTACAAATTAAACAATTCAATAAATAGTCTGCACAAATGTGTAACATTAAATTGCGTAAACATTTTACATATGAAAACTATGACTATTCAATTTTTCCGGGTATAGTCATAATCCTACAATCGATATGAATGATAATACCAAGATCTAAAAATGTAAATACCTCTGAAAACATATCATAATACCTTCTAAGGTGCTGATAGATCAATACTCCTTCACGTTTACTGTGCACTAATTCGATTTAGCTATGATTGTGGACCAGCACTTTACAATTTTGTGAAGAAAAACATTTTAAACTGTTTAAATGTTATCCAACATAGTAACGTTCAGATGGCTATCTGAGCTTTTTGTACTTTATCAACCACCAGCTGTTTATTCAAAAATGATAGGCGGCCTCTTCATCTCTGGCGAGAATGACTTTATATTCGAACTTACATACAAATTCATTTAAAATTCGCACCGCCAATTTCTGCCTCATAAATCTTCCAACACATACCTATCTTGTTGAAAGACTTTCGTAATTTTAAACTCTATATCCATTCATAATTTTTCTAAACTCTAAAATAAAATATTTTCAATTCTTTCACCATAGTCAAACTTGACCATCCTGTTGTAAATGAAGTCCAGTTTCCCAAATTTGATAGCTAACCACTCCGATCAAATGTAAATATTTACAGCCGGCTTTAAATCAGGTTTGGTTGACTTCGCAATCACCAAAAATTAAGCCGTTCCATATATCATTCAGTACTAAATACATGTTCAGTACCATCGTCTAAATTATTTATTACCATTTGCAATTCAGTTTACCTTAGAGCTTACAATGATTCTACTTAAAATTGTAACACACTATCACTAAACATTTTATTTCATCATTGTTTCACTAGCTGTATCATATAACCTTTGTTTGGATTTTAGGTCATAAGGGCACTGTAGAAAATAAAGTGTTTATTCTCGCAGTGAAAGACACTGCTTTATGCTGTTTCATTTAGGATATCATTACTCTTTGATCAGATCTTACAACGATTTTAAAACACCATTGAGCGATAAGTGGTTGACAATTTGGCACGAGTTTCCTACATTAAATGAAATTTGTTCAATTCGGCCGACTATGGAACAATGGAAAACATTGCTGTGGACCAGCAGAGCATAAATTGTGTTATTCTGGTTACGCATTGACCACGCTAAAATATCTTATTCTTATATCCTAAACAAAACTTTTTATCGTACCCGTGATGTATGTTCCATTCTGATTTCGTTCATCATATCCGTCTGCAGTACTTGTTCTGGCTCGACTATATCTTCCCATCACTTTTTCCAATCTTCTCTCAGACAGATAATAAACGCTATACCTATTCCTTAATAAGTGTTACCTTCATAAACACCGTTAACCTCCTGTCTTTCCATTTCACGGTCTATATGTAGAACATAATATATAAAAAGGGAAAAGTAAAGTAAAGTAACATCACAAGATCCTATCTGGAATCGTTAAAAATTAAAATGACTAATGATAAGGGAGGTTGCATTATTGATCGATGCTTTTTTAAATAAATTTTCATACCGGTTTTTATTTTCTAATTCGATCTTTTAGAGCAACAGTTCAATCAACCAAGGAATCTAAATAATAGTCCAAAAGGATCATAACATATCAGATTTTAATCCGGTGCGAAATAGAATGAATGAAAGAAGCTAGAATAGGAATAACTGACAAGGAAGGAGATGAGAGAACATAAGAGTCATTGTATGGAGTAGGAAGACCAAGATCCAAAAGCTGAGAATAAAAAAGAGAGCGATTCGAACAAAGTAAGGAACACTCGAAGAAATCATGATTGACATTACACAGAAAGAAGAAATCTTCTGGGTGAAGAGGACACCGCGGGGAAGAGACGAGAGAAAAGCGAAATAACATCAGCACAATTAAAGCAGTTGAAAACTTTAACATCAATGGTAATAGCAGTAATAATAATAATAATAATCATCATCATCATAATAGCAATAATCAAATCAAATCAAAGTTTATTACTATTATTATTGCAAATTAGCGCGAGTAGTGGAAAAAGTTCAGTTTAACTAATTTCTAGATTAGAAATTTAAACAAAACGGATACAAAGAAATAAAATTAAACTTGTATACTAATATCGGATACATTATCGTTAGAGGAAATATATAAACAATATAAATTAAAATAACAAATATAAATATAAAATATATCAAATTCAAAATGAATAATATCCAGGATTGAAATGAAAATAACCGAGTAGAGTAAAGCAAAATTTATAAATTTAATAATACGAAATTTTAACTTCTTCTTAGAAAAAAAAAAAAAAAAGAAAAGACAAACAGTTTAAAAATTTACAATATATTGAAAATTTATTATTTACATTTATTAACGGAGTATATGTTTGTTTTTTTTAAAGAAAAAAACAAAGGAAAATACTTACCTCTGTGATTATATATACTTTCTGGTTAATATATGGTAACTATTCTTGTATTATATATATAATATTATGATTAAAACTAGTTATACGACTGCGCCCAACGGTTTCATTTTAAATATACTGGCCTTTACCAGATGTAAAAGCCTATTTATAATAATACTAATAATGTAGTAAGTTTCAGGCGACAACTCTACGTCGAACATCTTAATTGCAGAAATATCCCGGATTCCTTCACCTTGAGGTACAACGACTATGAATACAGGATCTACACGCAGCTCAATGACCATTCATGTGATAACTGTAAGAAGAAGGAAAGAACAGATAATCAAGAAGTTGTTTCCGAAACCACAATGGAAAATACCTGTGCTGATAATAATCAACAGCAACATCAACCAACAACCAACAACAACAAACAAGAAGCAACATACACTTAGCAAACTAACATAACATCAGCTGAGCCAACTGTTCAACAGGAGCAGCATCGAAACACAGAAGAAACACGCAACCAACCGAAATTAAATATTACTCCCTTTACTACCAATATTTCCATTGTAAGGGACACTGATTACAATAACCCCTTACAAAAACGACCACACCCTATCAGTTCCAATGAAACATTCAATTCAACTCAACCCCCATTTCCAGAAAAAACGTCTACTAAGCGAATAAACCTTAAAAATCAAAATTCCGAGATGCACAATATAGAAATCAATATCACGGACAACACTACTAAAACATCCCCTAAGGAAGCAAACAAAAAAATTGATGTTAACTTATTAACAGAAGGAACATTACATCTATTCACTAACGATCAGACTCCATTCTTCTTAGACTACCAAGAATTCCAAGAATTCATAAGACCTGTGGCCACAACTTAGGATTTTGTTAATTATGCGCTGGCTTTCACAGAAGATAGGAATAACCTCCTACATATGCTTTCCCAGATTAGGCCATTACTAGGCAATGTTGGACTTAAAAACAGATGTAACCGCATAATTAATAAATTAAAAACTCTCCTTAACAAGGATGAACTTGAAGTTAAGATGCAAAACTAGTCCTCAATAACACTTTCAATAGAAATCAGAGAAAATGGCGGCAAATCACAGTATTCTGCAATGGAATTGCAGAGGGTTTTACCCTCAACTTGCTGAATTAAAACAACTTATTTAAAATCACTCCCCTGCTGTGGTATGCCTACAGGAATCTCAGTTGAAGCCCAGAGATAACCCAGCCCTACAAAACTACTCCCTCTTTACTTTCAGATATGACCAAGGATTTAGAGCAAATGGAAGGGTTACCATTATGGTCCACTCCTCTGTCCCAGCAACACAGTTGAATTTAAGTACTTCCTTACAAATGTTTGCAGTGGTCGTCCATCTTCCTCAGATATCTGCCACCCCGATAACTAAGTGTAACTGCTATGTGCCTCCGAACTATATAATCACAGCAGGTATGTTTTAGTCAGTACTGTCACAGGCCAGCCCGTCATTAATATTACTTGGTGACTTTAATGCCCACTCACCTTTGTGGGGAGCAACACTGGAAAACAGACACGGCTCTGTCATCAATAAATTGGTCCTAGATAACAATCTGATACTGCCCCCCCCCAGGTTATATCCATTTTAATTTGTCCCACAATACTTTCTCAACAATCGAGCTACAACTTGTCTCCCCTTCCATCTTCCCTAACCTGAGCACTTTTGTGCTACAGGACTTATGCTCTAGCGATCATTTCCCTATACTCATATGCCCGTCCAAACCCCTCCCTACCCAAAAAACCCCACCTAAGCCTCAATTCATATTCCACAAGGCGGATTGGGATATGCTCACAGTTAAAATAAACGTTCCCAGCGAACCATCCGAATCTTTATCTGAGAACATCAACTCTTTTATCGACGCTATTACGAATGCTGCTCTAGCAACCATTCCTAGGTCTGTCCCAACAAACAGATCCCGATGTGTCCCGTGGTGGTGCCCCGAAATAGGAACAGCCATACGCCAACGTAAACATGTCCTTAGGAAGTTCAAATCAACAGGCCTATATCCTGATTTGATCGAATTCAAAAAACGCCGTGCAGCTACGAGGAACCTCATTAGGCGCAAAAAACAGGAATCTTGGCAACAATTTATGCATTCAATCTCCATAAATACTTCTAGTTACAATATTGGCCCCAAAATTAAGGCACTGAACGGTATTAATCATGCGACCCTTTCCTATTAGATAAATAAGAATGGTTCCATATTATCTGACCCGTTAGAGGTCGCAAATGCTTTTGCGAACCATTTTTTAATGGAGTCATAATCATCGTCATATTCGTCTGTTTTCTCTTTAAAGAAATATTCCAACCAATAACTATCATCTCTGACTCTTCACTTTCCTACAATTTCCATTTCACCATCTCTGAACTAAACTATCAACTCCAGTACCATACTGCAAACAGCGCACCTGGGCCCAATTCCATCCATCCTTATATGTTAAAACATTTACCTCCGTCAGCGAAAAACTTCCTGTGACATATCTATAACCAAATTTGGTCTTCCGGATCGATCCCTGAGCCATGGAAATTAGCAGTTGTTATTCCTATCCTGAAGCAAAATAAATATCCTCTTTTCCCACAAAACTACAGGCCTATATCCCTCATAAGTGTCCTTGCAAAAACGCTGAAAAAAATGGTTAATCGGCGCCTCCTTTTCTTCCTTGAACAGAATAATCTCCTATCCTCGTCACAAGCCGGAGGGGTAAGAAGCGTACTAAAGTTAATCATCTGCTGAGCCTACAATTAACAGCATTTCACAGACGCCAACATGTATACTCCGTCTTTTTCGATATAGAAAAAACGTTTGACAGAGTATGGCGATACGGCCTCTTATCCAAGCTGACAATAGCTTGATCCAGGCTTTCAGCTGCTGACAGACGATGAAATTGTTGAAAAACTACTACGTGGTGAAGACCTCACAGATGACGATGATGCAAATGAGGAACCAGAAGAAGATGACTCGGGACCATCTCATGGTGAGGCATTCCAAGCACTGGATTTGGCGTTCCAGTGGCTTGAACGTCAAGAAGAGTCAGACCACACGCAGTTATTACAACTGAAGAGAATCGGAGACCTAGCTGCTATGAAGAGAAAGTCGACATTGAAGCAGACAAGTATTAAAACATTCTTTAAGCCACAGCATTAATTTTGATAAAACTTCGATTAGATATACTTTGATTATTTTTTTGCATACATGTAAATACATATTTTTTTGTTGTTATTTTCATTAAGTACAATGTAGCTGAATTAAACAATTTATATTATGTACGTCATACTATGTTAATATAAATAAACAAAGTTTTTTTTTTTTACACAGTTGTTGTTTTCGATCTTCCTTTTAGTTATTAAATACATATGTACAAAAAAAAAAATAAAATAAATAAACACAAAATAAATAAAACTTCGATTACCCGAACTTTTGATTATCCGAACCATCTCTAACAACATTAGTTCGGATAATCGACGCTCTACTGTATATATATCAGAAATAAATAAGGACGTAAGATACCACCCTGAGTAACCCCAAATTCCTGTATAATACTGTCGCTAAAAACACCATTAATTTTAATTGCATTTTTCCTATTAGTTAAATATGTTCTAAACCAATTATACATTGAAACGGTATATTTCTGTTTTTAGCATTATATTTTAATTCCTCACCAAGGATGCCAAATGAAACATTACCGTTTACTTGTTTAAGCCCACAAGGATGCCAACCATGATTTGTTTAAAAGTTTACTTTTTTGACTTATTGTTTATGGTGATTATTATTATGATATTAAATTATTCGATTGAATTTTTAACCAATATATTTGATTAAACTTGACACCTATCTTTCTGTACCGATCGACCGCTGAAAAATACAATAATTATCTACGAATATAACAACGAAATATGATACAAAATTAATTAGATATAAAAACAAAATTCTACGTATCACTGTTGTCGGTGGTGATCCGGGATCCGTAGGTTGGCGGCTCGTTGATCGGTTGGTACGGAGAAATCTGATTAGATAGTAATCGGTTTTACTAATTTCGACAATTGACGAATTTAATTGATACTGCTAAGAGTACCGAATACTTTCGACGACGATAGATCGCGAAACAAATTTTATCACTTTGTCTTGACTATAAGATCACAACTGTTCCACCGAGACTGATGGCTAACGTCTGACTGACTTGAGAGCAGAAGAATAATTAACTTCACCGAAGGTAAAACACGACTAATTTTCTATAAAAATCTTTTTTCCGTTATTTCTAAATTCTCCCATCCTTTCGCCAGAGACCGGTGGGGGCTGACCCTATCAGGTAGATCCTTTTTTATAGCTGGACAGTGATTGGCCACCCCAACCGACAGCAGGATTTTAAACATGCGCTCATTTTTACTCTCGCACCACACATTTTGAATTATGTTTTATTTTTGACGTGACAACGTCTTATAAATTGGTTTGCCGGGTGACACTTGAAGAAACTGCGTTACGCTCCGCTCACGTTATGCGCTCACAATGAGAGCGACTGAGAGGCACGCGTCCCTTCCACTCGGGCATGGTTAGCCGGTGACACTTGAAGAAACTGCGTTACGCTCCGCTCACGTTATGCGCTCACAATGAGAGCGACTGAGAGGCACGCGTCCCTTCCACTCGGGCATGGTTAGCCCGCCTAAGAGGGAGAGAGACAGACATTTTAAAAATATGAGAAAAAAATATGAGAAACAATAATTTCTAATTTGTTCAATTTTAGTACAATGGAGCCAGATGTACAAATTCCTTCAACGTCCAGTACACCGATGGAGACTAATGATATCGTGCCACCAACGTCTGTCATACCTTTCGCTGTGCCACACACACCCCATAACGCCAAAGCGCAACGACAAAGTATGTATAGAAAACGTAAGGCCGCGGAAAGAACTCCTGCAGAGGCAGCAGATTTTGCAAAAGCAGTCGCCGAAAGACAACGTAGATGCAAGCAACGTAGACTCGCCAACTCAGCTCTTGACACCGGCACGCTAGAGTCAGCCACAGTGTCTGCTCCTGTGGTAGTGGAAAGAACAGTTACTGCCCAGACCAGCGCTCAGCGACAACGTGCTTACAGACAGCGTAGAGCTGCTCAAATTGTTTCACAAATAAGTACTCCACCGACTCACACAGCAGTACAACCGGAACAATCAACCTGGAATATCAAATGGTCGTCGTCAATAAAGAGGTTTAAAACTACATTTCTGGACAACGAATTTGGCCACGCTTGCTCTGTTTGCGACCGATTGTGGTTCAAGAATGACCTTAAAATCATCACTGCTGCACAACTACAGGTCATATCGGATTGGTTCGTTAAGGAAAATAGGCAACTACGCGAGGAGGATTATACGCATATTTGCAACACCTGTAGATTTTCGCTGAACAAACATAAGCTTCCTACCCTTGCAAAAGTGAATGGCTTCTCATATCCAGAAATACCTCCTGGCTTACCGCCACTGGATCCAATTAGTGAACGATTAATCTCACCACGTCTGCCATTCATGCAAGTGCGTCGTCTGCGGCATGACTTCTCTTATGGAATTATTGGTCAAGTGATCAACGTTCCAGTCAACGTAGAAGACATGGTAAAATGCTTGCCCCGGCATTTAGATGAGGACGACGTCATTAATGTCAACATCAAACGGAATCTCGCACACAAAACAAATTACATCAGCGGCTACATGTCCAAAAGGACAATCAAAGAATGGTTGGATGTACTTCAAAATTCAAGTCTATATCGCTTGTACGATATCAAAGTAGATTTGTCAAGGCTGCAAACTGTCGTGCCACCAGAGGAAGATTTGCAGGATGACTCGGCTCATCGAATCGAAACAATCGCCGCCGAGTGTACTCCGGAGTCAGAAATTCTTGCTTCCAGGCAGCATACACTACTGTGGAACGAAGAGGATTGCCTCGACATCGCACCAGGACATGGGGCCATGCCTCTGAACATCATTTACGACCGTCATGCTGAAGAACTATCATTTCCTGCAATATACTACGGCCAGCCTCGTCGCTTCCACATGGGAGTTTCAGTGACACCTTACATGATGGCAACCAGTGAATTACGACGAAGTGACAGACGCGGAGCCACGCCTCAAAAAGTCTTGTACGTTGCTATGAAGATTCTACGTCTCCGCATGGTGGATGGCATTTACAGCACATTTCGGAATGTGTCAACCACGGAAAACGTAACTCGACGCATGTTGGAGGACCCGGAATTTCTTAAAGAATTTGTCGTTCAAAATCTTGCCTTCATGAAGTCAGTACCCAATTCCGTCCAGTATTGGGCCTCTCGCAAACGAGATCTGTTTGCGATGCTCCGTCAACTAGGTAAACCGACCATATTTCTCACTTTAAGTGCAAACGAAGTACGCTGGTTGATATTACTGAACTTACTCCTCAAATTGAGTAACAAGTATCCTGGAAAAGTTGCTGAAGATCTAAACACGTCAGAGCGGTGCAACTTAGTGAGCGACGATCCAGTTACGTGCTGCATATATTTCCACAAACTCGTCGGTACATTGATGAATATGCTGAAGGCAAAACAATCATATAATCCATTTGGCCAGTACTTTGTTAAAGATTATTTCTTTCGCATTGAGTTCCAGCATCGAGGAAGCCCCCACGCACACATTTTGGTGTGGTTGAATAATGATCCACACGAGGCCGTGTCAGAAAATATGCCAATGACCATCGAGCTCGTGGAGAAGCTGAGTTCTGTCGCCAAAGAAGATATGCCCAACGAGACCATCTACGCCAATCAAATTCACAAGCACACTTTCACCTGCACGAAGCGAGGTGAGACGACTTGCAGATTTGGGATCCCGTACTGGCCAATGCCTGCTACTCGAGTCTTAGTTCCAATGCCTCAGACTGATGGACGCCGGTCAACATTCCAAAAAAAATCCAAGGAGCTACGAACGTGTCTCAGCGAACGTACATACCCTAGCATGGATGACTTTCTGAGGGAACATGGTCTGACATTTGATGCATATCTTGATATAGTACGTTCAACCCTTCGCAGGCCAACTTTGTTGTTTAAACGTAACTTCGATCAACTTATGACAAACACGTTCAACCCTTACCTTGCTGGTCAAATTAATTCCAACATCGATATTCAGTTTATCTTAGATGAATACAGCTGCGCACAGTACGTCGTGGAATACGTGAACAAATCAGCTCGTGGAATGGGTAACTTGAATCGAGAGTTGACTAAAATGATGGAAGAACATCCTGACCGCGATTACACTGGTCAATTAAAAGCATTGAGTGTCAAACTTCTCAATGCAGTTGAAATGTCGGCGCAAGAAGCAGCATGATATTTGTTACGACAGCCGATGAGCGAAGCAAGCCGTCAAATTGTGTACATACCAACAGTGTGGCCCTCAGAGAGACAACGTTGCCGCAAACGTCGGAAACAATTGGATCGCGAAGGAATCGCAGAGGACAGCACAGACGTGTGGACCAAAAACATCATTCAGCGGTATGAAGAAAGACCTCCATCTTTGCAAGATGTATATTTGGCCGAGTTTGCGTCGTGGTATGCTAACTCTCGTGATTTCATTGACAATGAAGACGACTTGAACGTGCATGAAGATGACGATCCTGAACCGCCGACTGGAGAAAGAACGACATCGAGAGGATATCGCAAACGTCTGATCGGTTGAATCATACGATACAGATGCTACGACATAGATGAAACTGTCAATTATCAACGTGAGATGGTACTGCTGTACTTGCCCTTTCGCAACGAAGTTGCTGACATTGTTGATTGTAATAAATTTATACAATTATTCAATGACAACAAGGAAACTATCATGGAACGCAGAAAACTCTATGACAACAATATTGACATCGACAAAGTGATGCAAGAGCTAGAAGCAATGATGATTTTGCAAAATTCAGACACCACAGAACCAACGGAAACAGAGTCAAGAAGAGTGTTTGTAGAACAGCTGTTAGGAGGAGAGGGAGCTGAAAATAACGATGATGCTAATGAAATCGTGCCGCAAAACGGATTGTCAGTTGTAAAAAAACGGAGCAACGTGATGCCAAAACAACAATATTGTGAGCTGCTACGAACTACAAATGCTGAACAACGTGAGGTGGTTCTTGAGGCTATACATCGTTTACATGGCTGCGGAGATGAGCTCCTACAGCCTCTACAAATCTTCTTCACCGGACCAGCAGGATGTGGCAAAACGTATACATTGAAGGCCCTCATGGAAACGTACAATCGTTACACTCAGAACCACAACTCACTCAACAACGCCTACGTTGCTTGTGCAAGCACAGGTAAAGCAGCTGTACCTCTTGGTGGAACAACAGTTCACTCAGCATTTCGCCTAACAACTTCTCGAGTTACAAGACTTCTATCAGCTGAACACTTGCAAGACTATAGAAATATGTTCGTTGGCGTGAGAGCAGTTTTCATTGACGAGATCAGCATGTTGAGTGCAGCTATCCTCGGTAAAATCAATTATCGATTGCAACAGATAACCGGCATATACGACCAAGTTTTCGGAGGCCTTCACATCATCTTATGCGGCGATTTCAGACAGCTGCCGCCTGTACGCGCTACTCCGTGTTACACAGTGCCAATCAACCAACTCGGAGGACCTATACTGTGGCAAAGCATCGACTACTTCCCATTGGTCCGTGTTGTACGACAAACTGACGAGCTGTTTTCGAGAATTCTGACTAAAATTGGAGATGGACTTCAACTAAGTGTCAATAACATCAAACTTATAGAATCCAGACATAAGTCAGAGTCCTGGTGCAAAGAGAACGTACCTGACGCTGTTCGGTTGTTTTACAGTAACTTTGAGGTTGATTCATACAATCGAAAAGCAATTAACAACGCACACAACTGTATTGCCACTGATATCATGCTCGGATATTCCAGTAATTCTGAGAGGGGCCAACAGCAAGGAAAACTTCACAAGATGTCGGTTGCAGAGACAGACGGATTGCCTTACATGCTGCCCTTAGCAGTGGGATACCCTTACATGATAACGTCTAACATCAACGTAGGAGATGGATTGGTAAACGGCGCTATTGGAGTCTTGCGACACATCGAACGTCAGCCAGCCGATCCAGCCGAAGCAGGACCATCGACCAGCACGACGTCACCGCCCACAAAAGATGAAATTATCACTCTTTGGTTCGAGTTTCCAGACAAAAGTACGGGTGCCAGTGCAAAACTCAAAAGTCGACCACATGTACTCAGCAAACCAAACACTTTGTCCGTTGATTGGGTGCCGGTGTACAAAAAAGTGGTCAACATCACATTGACAAAAACAGTGAAATGCAAACGCAAACAATTTCCTTGCGTACCTGCTTGTGCCATTACGATTCACAAATCACAAGGTGGGACGTTTGATGTAATCGTGTATAAGTACTCCTCCAAGCAACCACAACAATTAGTATATGTAGCCATGAGCCGCATAACGAGTATCAACGGATTGCATATCATCACGGAGAAGGACTCTCCTTTGATTTTCAAACATGGGCGCGAAGGAAACGACTCACAAACTACACGAGATATTCGCACTGAATATATTCGACTCCAAGGACACACTTTGCAAACCACCACTAAAAAGGCAGTCAAATTCTGTGACGATGCTACCAGTGCTGGACAAACTATCGTGACGAACATCAATTGTCAAAGTTTGAGTGCTCATGCCACAGACATTGAAACAGATACAGTGATTCCAAGATCTGACTATTTAGTACTGACCGAAACGTGGATGCGCGACACTTGTGAACCACATCCAATCAAGAATTATGAGTGCATATCAAGGAAGAATAATCGAACAAACTCAGACATCAACGCAGCAGGTGGAGTAGCGATCTATCGTAGGTTATCATCAATATCAACAGCAAAAGTGATCGATGTTGCGGTCACAGACACTGCTCGAGTTATCAAAACCTGCGGTGACTTGTGCTTGGCTGAAGTTACTTGCTTTACCGCTGATACTACCTTCAAATTTGTGCTCGGTGCTGTTTATATTCATCCAGGATCAAGTGTACAAGACATCGGAATGTTGCTACACCAGGCACTTCTTCCATACGTGCATAACAGCCAGTACGTGCCACCGTTCCTGCAAGTTGATCCTAATATGCCGATTCTTCTATGCGGTGACTTCAACCAAAACGTGAAGTCTGATGACAAGTTTCTCAAATTCATTAAAGATACGTTTAATCTTGATTGCGTATCAGATATGTCTAAGTCTACTACGTTAAAAGGAACAACCATTGACTTGACATTTTCTAGGCACATTACAGCAGAAACACTTCCTTTCATTTCATATTTCTCCTATCATCGCCCTATCCTCAACAAAATCACTCAGATAGGAACAAGTTAAGTTGTAGTAAACGCTGTTTCATTGTACGCAAATGTATTGCAAGTTATTGTATGTATATTTCTATATAAATACGTATGTATGTGTAAAGGTAAAAATAAAATTTTGTTAATATGAAATTCAGTGCGAGATTCTTTGTATAAATTAATGTTTTAAATATAATTCTTTGTATAAATAAATGTTTTAAATTGTTACTATTATTTCATCCTTCTTCCTACTATACGAATGAATATTCACATTAAAATTATTTTACCACTCAAAGTCGTTGTCACGTAAAACTTTCGCCCGTATACCGACTTTACAGGCAACCAATATTTTTATTTTCTTTTTCTTTGAATTTTATTTGCACCATGTAACGGACACATTGCAACATATTACCCCGGAAATCGCAGGCGTATAATTTCTCTAATAAAATGCTATGATTCACCGTATCGAAAGCTTTTCTTATATCGAAATATATAGCTACTACAGATCTGCCTTCCTGAAGATTGTCTAGTAATATATGAGATATGTTCAAAAACAGCTGAATCAGTTCCTTTATCTGGTAAAAAGCCATATTGATTGGAACTGAAGAATTTTTGGTCATACAGAAAATTTACTACTACTTTCTTTACACAGTTCTCAAAAATTTTAGAAATTGTAGAAGTAATACATATTGGCCTATAGTTAAATGTTTCATTTTTATTTCCGCTTTTATACGCCGGAGTAATAATACCTGTTTTTAATATGTCAGGGAATATCCCAGCTTTCGCAGATTCATTAAATATCCTTTATCCTTTCCTTCCCATCTCCAACCGTTATTCCCCTCCTTCTTTCCTTTATACTTTCTATCTCCGATCGTCTCAGAATCTGAGTAGGTGATCTAAGTCCATGTAATTCGGTCAGAGTTAACACCGAGCCCATTAAAAAACAAAAAAATTAAATAAAAAACCTAGAGGTTTTATGAAATAGGTCAAATTATCTTTAATTATTTTAATTGATATACCATCAAACCCAAAGGAAGATTTATTTGGTAGGGATAGAATAGCCCCTTTAATATCATCCAGCGTGAAATCAAAAAAAAGAAATGAATTAAAACCGCATATGCGCAAAAGCAGCGCGAGTAGAGGGATCCAAATTAGTTTACATGAATTAAACCTCTGCAATGCAATATAATGGATCTAGACATGCGGCAGCGTGTCAAGCCAAGTTCAAGCCAAGAAAAAGGAACTGGCGACGACGCAGCAGCCGTGTGTTATATTGCACGAACTATTTGGAGCCACGTCTAATCTCCTTAATAATTCAATATTTAATTAAACATAAACACATGAAATTTAGTTTATTGATTGAAACCCCGTAGATTAACTAGAACCCCAATTTTCATAAATACAACTCAAACGGTTATTGAGATATTAACGTATAAAAATCGTCATTTTTATCACTGACTGACATATAGATCAAAAACCTAATCCACTTGCAGGTGACCTAGAAAGTTGAAATTTGGCGTCCAGCCGGGTAATTGTGTGTATACAAAGGAAAAAATCTCAGAAAAGCAGTGAAATATTCATATTTTTTACGTAATTCCTTTATTTTAATTTAGTTTATATCACAGTTAGATTGCGCTGGATGTAAAGTTATCAAATTTAAGAAAGGCCGGGGGGAATTGACAAGTTTCGCTACGTTAGAAAAATACCTGGCTCGCTGATCTTTTAACCGTCGACACGTTGTTGTTGTTTAACTTCGTTCGTTTCGCATGTCGCTTCGAAAAAGCCGCTAATATGCTTCTCGTCATTTCGTATGCTTGTCACGATCTTTGCATCGCAGTTTATTTTATATTTGCCTCTTTCAATCGTTTCGGATACAATCGACTTTTATGACTTTTAATCAATATCGAGTATTTCATCATATTTCGCTAATAAACAATTTATTAATTGACCGGTGCATACATCGTTCGAAAACATTTTGGTCCTCCGGAATATTAAACGAATTAATATCGTAACATCGCCAGCTTACTTATCCGGGATCCTGCATCACCGTGTTAATCTTTATCACCGCCGACCGTACCATTTCATATTTATTTTTATAATCGTTGTTGTTTGTTATATGTACGTATAAATATCATAATTAATCATTGTTTTTTATAGCGGTCGACCGGTAAAGAAATATTAGTGTAGTTAATTTTCATTAATAGAGTTATTAAATCTCATCGACTCATTTATTTAAATAATAATAATAAATGAAAATTTTAATTCCGCGGAAGCAAATCCGCGGTGGCTTCCTCGGACAAAACAAAATTGTTAGGTTAGCAACGGCCAGTACCGTTACAGTGGATGAGCATTCATAAATTTTGATCAAAGGTAACTTCTTACGTAATTGTTTTAATTAAATAAATATTTTATTATCTACCGCACAATGAGTCGTGCAGCAGAATTAAAGGTGGATGACATACTTATATTACACCGAATTATTCCAATGCCTCCCGATGGAAGTTGCTTATTCCATTCGATTGCATTTTCTTTGTTTAATTCTACTGATATACAACAAACCAATAGGTTGCGTGAGACTATAGTCGAGTATGTATGTCGCAATTGGAAATATTTAAGTGCCTACACATGCGTCCAAAACGGCGATCCTTACGACTCAGAAGAAGAGCATCGTGCAATTATTCTTCATTCGACAACTTATGGAGCGGTTTCTGAATTAAAGGCGGCAGGAGATTTGTATCCCATTAAGATCGAAGTGTATTAGGATGACGTTCTGAGTGGTTTATTTGGCGAAGAGCGTCATCCTACAAAGCGCTTGCTCTTTTCAGGCAATCTCTCGTCAAGCCATTATGAGGAGTGTGTCCCAGTGGAGCAAGACAATATAAATGCGCCAAATACTCCTGATATACAGAATGAGTCCTTGGAGCCAAAAAAAAAAAAAAAAAAAAACATCGCTAAAGGGCCGTCTATCAAAGCGTAAACAAGGTCGACCTAAAACATCAGACAAATCCCGTAAAAATTAATGGCGTGAAGTTAATCAGCGTTATAAAAAAGAACATCCTGTAGTAGTTCAAAATGTTCTGAAACGTTATGCGGACAAGCACCTTAAAGCTCATCAAAAACCCGTAAAACTTTATACAGAAAAGAATCCTAATGTACACTAAAGAACCTTAAATCGATGCGCAAAAAAAAATCCAAATATAAATAAAAAGGCTTCGAAAAGGTATCATGCAAAGAAAAAATTGTCATATACTGGTGAAAATGACAATAAATGAATTAGCAGAAAAAATTGTAAAATGGGTTCTTGAGCGCCGTAAAAATATATTAGGTAATTACTGTAAAGTTTTAGATCGCGTTCAAAGTAAAATTACAATAAGTATCGAAAAAAAGGGAAGTCTTTCTTCCGGCAAAGATATACGAGATAAATTTATTATTCTTGCATGGGAATCTAAACATGTGAGCACTTAAGAACCATACTATTATGAAAATATTTAGCTCGAAAGAAATTGTACCAATTAATGATGAGAAACAAGCTAACATATTTACGTTACAGAAAGAACAAAATAATGTATCCTGGTGTTGTGATTCCAAACTATGTTTATTAGATGAAACAGTCTTAAAAAATTTAGTAGAGGTTTTTAAATACTTAATTTCAAAGTCGGCCATAAATGTTTTTAATTTAATATCTAACCAGAGTCAAGAACATTTAAGTAAAATTAAAATACTTAATAACATTAAAACCCATTTCCCTAAAATACGACCTATTGTTAGAGAACTCTATCAGTTAACACTTTATTGCAAAAATATAAATTCAATAGATTGTGACTTGAACTCTGTCAATGTAAATAAGTTATGTGAGTTAGGAGTTCCTTTTAATATCAATAATGCCCATTGTGAAATAAATACCAGCGAAAGCGAAATAATCGAAGATTTAATAATAGAAAAATATAAGCGCACTTATAGTAACTCAAAAAAAAATATGCGATGATGTACCGATACACCATTGCGTATCTTGCCACAGACTTATTCGTTTACGTGACCTGTCGTCTATTAATAAAGAAACCCAATCCAAACTGACACATGCCATAGATTACATATTGAACCCAGTGCTTTTATTTGCCTTTTTTTTTTTTTTTACCACTCCGGTCTTAGAACCACAATTGGCGCTGCTGTTTGGTTAACTAAATCTTGACTTTTTCTATGTTAAGCAATTACTTCCTCATATCTCTTCTCATTAGAAAAAGACATGATTTTTAACTAATATACTAATAACTTACTATTATTTTACGTTACACACAATAGACAATATTTATCACAGTAAAAAAAAAAAAAAAAAAAAAAAAACTTTTACAAATTAAGTCCATATTGTTCAACACAAATTAAGTTTGAGCGAGTGAAATTAATTCCGTGCATGCTGTTGTAATTTTCTCGGGGTTATCCGAGTAATGCGTCTCTACACCAGTATCTCATGAGTCTTCTCCGCGGATTCCCAGGGAGAGATGAACAGAACATGCTGGACGCTTCTATGTTTTCACTGAGTTCAAATTTACTCCATTTAAGCTTAAAAAAAAATCAGAGGTAATGATTTGCATTATAATTCTATACTTAATAGTTTATATTACAGTGACGTACCTAAGCAATTAGGTGATCTTAATAACTATGAAAAAATGTTAATTCAAAGAGCCAAGGCTTTTCAAGTAGTAAGTAGCTTGATTTCAGTGGGAAATAAAAATATACCTAAAAGGCAAATGATAAAAAAAGTCAAAGGAAGGACTTTCCATTTGCCATTACTTACGGAAACTACTTCAAATAAATTTCCAAAACCTGAAGACCCCTTAAAACCAAACCAAGAACTTTTTATACTTGTGCGAAGCTGTCCGACTAAAACCAAAATAATATGGGAAGACATAGTGGAATCAACAATATATACAATGCATTAAAATATTTAAAACAGAATAGCATTCATTACACAAATATAATCCTACTGCAGAATTCAACTAATTTATTAGATAACCTTAACCAAAATCTGACCTACGATATCAAACTAATTGAAAATGACAAAGAACTACAAAAACAGTCTTCGATTCTCACTTAGGTAACCGAAGATAATAAAGATATTTATGAACAATATATAATATACCCTTTACACGAAAAAAAACAGAATAGTACTGCTCTCCAGAGTTAAAACACTAGACGGGGTACATCTTATCAATCTGGATCCTAGTCAAATTAAGGCCCAAGAAAGTTCTATAGTAGAATATAACCGCCTGCGAACGTCGTACCGCCCCGACTTAGCCAATTTAAGCATAAACAGAAAACGTGTAAAAAAAATTGCAGATAATGAATGGGCAATGCGCTCTAATATTTCTAACATTCAAGAAAATGTAGGAAATAGCACAAAAAAGAAAACGGTACAGCGTAAACGCAGGGAAATAAATTAATTTTACAGATCACTTCTGAATATAGATTGTGGATACAGATCATGATGGTGCCCTGTCAATATATTTATGCCAATATTATACATGTGAATTTCCAATTAATGCCTCAAAACATAGTCTTAATTTTAGGAATAAACAGAAGTTAGTTCTACCCATTTCTGGATTGTCAAAAACTCATAAATCTTTTGTAAGGCTTTGTGTGCGTTTTTATAATAAAATTCTAATCGAGACACTTGACCTATCGGAAAATAAATTTAAAATTGCTGTGAAGCAAGTTCTGCTTGACAAAGCTTATTATAAAATAAATGACTATCTTAATGATAAACATATATTATGGAGCAATGCGATTCCAGCACAGCACACGAAATGAACATGATATTGTATACTGATTTTGACATACCTGTAAAAAAAGAGATGAAAATAACTATTTGTAGGACTCTGTGTGCTGCTGTAAGGGTTTCTTGCCACTTTTTCCGTATAGGTCCGAAGTGGTGGTAGTTTTAGAGTTAGGGGATAGACAGACTCAATATCTTCTTTATGTTATACGCAAGTTACTATTTTTATATTGTAAGGTCTTAAGTAATGCAAAAATAAAAATATATTAATTCTGTATAGCGGTACAATTCAAAATAAATGATATTATACTTATCTTAGTAACGTTTTCTGGCGCAGCCCATTTTCAGCTGGAAACAAAAAGAGAACAAAATGAGAACAGACGGAGGATCATGTGTAACAGATGGAATACACATGGCCCTCGGTCTGTTCCCATTTCGTTTGCTTTTTTATTTCTAACTGAAGATGCGCTGTGCCCGAAAACGTTACTAAGATAAGTATAATATTATTTATTTTGAATTGTACTGCTACACAGAATTAATATATTTTTATTTTTGCATTACTTACAGTATTCTGCACGACCAGTTTTAACAGATACTATTGAAACATATCATTCTTTGCACTTGCCAAAATAAAAATATATATTTCGAATAAAAACTATTTAAATATGTTAGTTGTTAAGTAACAGTAACGAAAATTATTAAAAAATTTACCGAAACGGACCTGAGAAAATTTTTACATTTTTTTCATGAAGTCAAGTATTCCGAATTATTTTGTTACATTATGCAAAATTTTATAATGTAAACTTTACACCGAACCGTTTATACTAAGAAATTTTTTCAAGAGGGGGCAATTGTTTAATAAGTTCCATTATACAATCATACAAACACACATATAAATGTTGTGCACTCTAATTTTATGTATCTAATAACAATATCTATAAAGGTTAAGTACTTATTATATAAATATAAGTCTTCATTTTTTTACTAATCTATAAATAGAAGCAAAGGCGTCGCCAGCCGATGGGCCAGGGAGGGACAAGATGAGTTGTCAGCCGCCGGGGAGGGGGGGCAAGATGATAGAAAGAGGATATGAGTTATAGGAAAAATAAAATTTATAAGTTGTAAAGGCTTAATATTTTATTAAACAAGAATAAAATCTTAATTAAAACATAATTTTCGTGGGTTTCTGGCAAATTATTCATGATTACGCGCCTATGAATACTTATCATGGCCAGTTGATTAAAAAGTTTCAGGGATCCAGGGGGCAGCTGCCCCCTCCCTGCCCCCCGCTGGCGACGCCCATGAATAGAAGTACATATTCAAACTGAATTTTCAAACTTATTAACGATAAAAGCACAAATTTATAATACTTGAAAGTTAATTAATACTATAAAGTTAACGCGTCTATAACCTCTTTTAGAAACTGTTTATCTATTCTTTGCCTGTGTATGCTCATTAAACAGACCGTTCGAACTTATTACAAAGAATTAAAATTAAATAATCGCTAATAATCACGTGGAAGGCAATGGAAAACCACCATGTACAACACCATATGCGCGCTAGGCCAGTACACGGCAGGCACACACGGGACTGCACTTGTATATCGATAAATCAAACGATTACTAATCAGTTCCGAATGTAGTCTTCTTGCGTGTGTACACCTGCGTTGCGTATAGCAACTGCCATGAGCGCTGCCTATTCTGTACAACTAGAATGTACAAATAGGTAGTCACGACGCTCGGAATCGAGCGATACGACTGAAAACAAAAAGTAGTGTAGAAAAAGAACGATCAGTAGTACATGTTGTAACAGGAATTGCTGTTGCAACTTGTATGACTACCTTAATCGAAGAATACAATAATGCATACTTAAGTAAACTAGTTAATGCCAATTCCTCAATATTTGTAATAGATATTGATGGAGTCATCGTCCAAAAATCACACCAGTTTCCTGCTTCATAAAGGAGATTTTTAATTCCAATATCGGTTGTAACTGATTTTTGGATGTATAGTTTTTTGGATGAATTT
This sequence comes from Icerya purchasi, assembly GCA_039619475.1. NCBI lineage: Eukaryota > Metazoa > Arthropoda > Insecta > Hemiptera > Monophlebidae > Icerya > Icerya purchasi. The sequence continues at coordinate 389,240,370 of CM077116.1, forward strand.
TAAAAATTGCAGTAATTGTTGCATTATTTTGTAAACACCTATAATCTATAGAATCTATTAATGAATCTAAATATGAAATGAAAATATTACGTCGAAAATATTCTTCAATTGTCCAAGCCGGACAATTAGGACGATTTTGTTGGGTCACCCTCTTTCGGGCGCGACTCTATCGGACGCAGGCGAACTCAGACCTTTTTACAGACCACCTACGGTGATTTTCAGTTATCATCCGTTAAACGTTATCATCTGTGTTAGTGAGAAACACGAGTTACCAAATGCTGCTATCAGAAATTCCGTTCAAAAAATACCGTTCTTCGTTAACGATTTAGTTTTTCCGCGTGTACAGCATGTTATATATGCATATATAATCACAAAACACATATTTTACATGATTTTATTTGGTTATTCGCTTTTTTAAAATATCTTCTATTTTTTTTTTTTTTTTGAAATAACGACTTCAGCGTGAAATACTGATAAACAGACTTTCGCGATGTAAATTTAAGAGTTCTGTTAGCAATAGTGATACGAAACGGACGAAAATTATTAATATTAATAATCGGTTAAATGAATTGTTGGTTTTCTTCATTTTTTTTTTTGCTAACGTATAGTCAACCGTATTTAAAAAATTACAAACTATCAACTCTACGCCATTTAAAGTGTAACATAACTGGATTGAATTTGCTTCTGATACATATTCCTTATATTATCTTTCTCTTTTATTCATATCTATCAAGTTTATTTGAGGATACGTTTATTAAAGTTTTTTCTGTTATTTACGATTTTAATTATATATTTAATTAATTGACGAATCAACCCTGATTTCAAAAAAATATAATTAAAAATTAAATATCTTTGTTTTGAATTTAATATTATGTAAATGTAAATTATGGTAATCTTTAAATGAACTCACAGAATGTTAAGTATATGAAACATCCTACCCGGCTAACCTCTTTTTTTTTCTTTAGAAAAATTTTCGATCTTCAAAACACTGGACTAATATTATTTTCATAATAATTTTAATAAAGCCAATAAGGAAGAAGCTTTTCTTGTTTTGTTTAATAATGAAGTGAGCGGTTCATAAAAAAATTATAATAATTAGAAAAATCGACTCGACAATACTTGATACGTGTTTTGTAGGAAAAAAGAAAAAGTAAAGAAGTAAGTTGAGAAACAGAAGCGATTAATTAATTTTCTACTGTGAAATAGTTTTTAATAAAAAAAGGAAAAGAACCGTCAATGGCTACAATCACTTTGTAATTAACATGTTTGTTAGTTACAAAACGCGTTTTAACCGAATTTTTTTTTCTAGAATTTCGTTTTTTTACTTACTTATCACACTAAATTGCAATAATACTTTCTAAATATTGTCAGTTCAGCTGGGTTGGATTTGAGTAACAAAAAGCTTTAAAAGGAATAATTTGCAGGTATTCGTTATTTGAATCATCGTTCTATCAATTTACATTAAATATGTATAATAGTAACTTATTTTACTTCTGTTTCTCATCATATCGGTTTTCTTTACTAAAGGTTTTTTGGTTTCATTTCGAAAAAAAAAAAATTCTTTAGTGACGGTAGTGAATAATATGAAAGAAGCTATATTTAGTTCTCTATATCTGCTTATTGGTAATGACTGCAAAACCTAAATGAGAATTACGTTTTTCGACCTCAGTCTTATTTATTTATTTGGGCACGTCAATCAAGGTCCTTTACTCGGTTTGTATTTCGATACTTATGATATGTTGTTGCAAATACTAAATTATCGGTACGCTTGCTTGTTTTCTTTTGGTATTTGCTGAACAGAAAAGTCCCGTTGAGGCAAAATGTGATCAAACAATAAATGAGTAATTGTTAAAATGAGCACGATCGCCTATTTGTTTTTATATAGTTATTTCATTAATTTATTCAGAATGATTTGTCAGTTAGCCTTAGTATGTTTGTTTTTATTTTTGTTCGATTCCTTTAGGTTGCTTTTTCAGATTTAACCTCATTTGGCCTAAAGGTAAAACGCACAGAAAGAAAAAAATGTTTAATATTTATGAAAAAATGAACTTGCTCCTGCGTGCATGTTTTGTAGTAAACGAAAACATAAAATGTCGCATGAAGTAAACATGAAAGAGAGAAGAGGATAAATTTTGAACATATTTATAAGAAAAATAATATTCTGGTCCGTCGTTTTTTTTTGTTTCTTTTTTTCACATACGGCTTAAACACAACTGTGCCGATATCAAGCCGAGCCTGTTAAATTAGCTTACAGCATACTACACAAATTAAAATGTTTGGTCTTTTAGTAAAAACTGAAATTTTCAAAAACCACAAAAATTGGAACAATATCCTCATTATTCTTCGATAAGGAATCAATCTTTCTTATATGAAATGGATACAGTTTTATTTAATAAATAGGTATTTTCTGTAACACGCATAAACAATATTTAAGTTACCAACAATTTGAAACCTATAGTATATATTGCAATAAAACTGTCGCAAAAAAATTATCCCCCCTTTTCACAGGAATGATAATTTCTCAAACCATATATATATATATATAGAAGGTACAACCAGTGTTCATACAGCTAGTCGAATTAGAAATTATGTTTTTCCTCTTTCACGTTTTCCCAACAAAATAAGAGTTTGCAATTATAATATAATAATAATAGCATTAATTACAAATATAGAAATAAACGATTTCGAAATCTTACATATAAGTAATAATAATAATACCTATAATACATGCAAACACTAAAGTTAACTAATTACATTGTGCTACATCACGAAGATAATCTTCAAGCTGAAGCTGATTATAATTTGTTGCGACTTTCAACAAACGTTTGTCGCAATCGACATATTCCTCTTTTTTACTCGGTTAATTTTATCAATAAGACTATGTTTTCTTTATTTTGTTGATATTATATCACGTTCATAGACGAATGACAAAAACCATTATGTGTCAACATCCTTTGCGGCATTCTTTTTTTTTCGGAACAGAAAAGTAAAAATAACAATAATGGCAAGTTTTACACGCATTTATTGTACATTTTGTTATGTTCTTCTGTTAGGAAAATTAACCATTTTCTTAGAAATTAAAAACCGAATAGCCAATCGTACAGGTTATGAACAGTGCAGGTAAATAAATTTCACCTCTTATGAAGCTATTCAGGATTTGGTCAAATAAACAAACTAAAGCGCTACACTTATTTACAGAAAACAGTTTCATTCATTAATTCTCCGTACTACGGTCATTATTAAGAATAGTCTATTCGAAAAATATTCTAGTAATTCTTCTTCCGCCGAAATAATAATAACTGCTTTACAATAGACCTATAGTCAATTCAAAGAAAAATGTACGATTTTTTCCATGACGATTTTATTACTTTTTCTTCTTCTTTTAGTCCTACAGATTCGCATATTGTAAAATATTCGAGGTCCTATTCATTACCTCTTTTCAATCACTCGCAGGAAATCCCCCATGGTGAGAACCGAACCGACAAAAAAAATCGACGCCCGTTTGAGAAACATGAGCAGTTTACACTATATCCATAAAATTATTTTCCGCATATATGTTATTAGTGCTGTTGTATTTTTTTGGAATACTCACGGCGATCAATATTTACTTGTTTTTTAAAATAATTACATATAACGGTTATAAAACAAATATATACTTTTAAGAATGTCAAATAGTTGTTTAAAAATCGGAAAATTTTTGTTACTTAATTATGTTAATTTTATTACTAAATGAGCTGTTTTATTGATGTTTTTGCATGGTTTAAAAATGAATTCTGGTTTATGTAGGTCATATTTCACAGTAATAAGAAAAAATGATTCCAAGTAATTAATCCGTGTTACATAACGTGCAGAATTAAATATCTAGCTCTAAAATATTTATTTTGCAGGTAACTAGATTTTAGAAAAAATAAATAAATAAATAAATAAAAATATATAATATAATTTTATCGCAAATACAGCAAAGTAGTTGAACATAATGTGTCAACCGCCAAGGATTTAATATGATAAGTATGAATTATCGTAATTTCAATTTACATAATACTAAATTAAAAACAGGGCCAGTCGATTTGGCTCAAACGAATGGGTTCCGTTAAAAATAAACATAAAAATAGAAGAATAATTTCTTAAAAATAATAAACGATTTTTTTTAGTAGTTTTTCATAATCATTAGAGTTAATTTAATTTAATTTTTTTGCGAATGTAAAAATTTATTATAAAGCACATGGATTTCCTTTGAAAGCAAAAAATCTGTCACAGAGTAAAATTATTCCTATGATCTACTAATTCTTTCTGAAATTTTTTATTGAAATAACCCGCTAAACGAATACATAATCAGAACTTCAAGTCTTTATAACCGAAGATAATTCTTTTTGTGATATACGAACGCAAAAGAAGCATTGAAAACAGATGGTTTATTTTCTAAACAAATTAATTACCAATTTCACCGGTGTTTTTTTGATTCATTACGCCTTAAATATGATAATTATAGAAGAAAAAAAAATTAAAAACTCATTAAGGCTAAACTAGGTCTACTTGGAAAAAAGACGAAGTCGAAATGTAACGAGGCGAATCGTGTTGTGGTCGAAACGAAATGACTCTCCAGGTAGGTATAAAAAGATTATAAAAAAATGTGATTACTCCTACACCCGGCATAAACATGTAGGTTACTAATTAAGACGTAGTAGCTGGAAAATAAAAAACAAAAATCGCGATACTGCATTTTTAATTTTGTGAAAACTATCCGCCAAGGTACGCCAGTTTATTAATTAATAAATATTCTAAAAACTTCCAATTATTATTTGTATAAAAATTTTCACTGACTGCTTTTACTTGGACTTGGGACGTTAATGTTTACCACATTAATATTTTTAAGTTAATTCTAAAAACGGGGAATATATCAATTTATATATTCTTGCTTGTACGCAATTTCAGGTAAATCCAAAAAGATTATAAAAACTGTGATTTTAATTCGTCATTTAATTTGATGAGTCCGTGCTATTCAGTAGGAGTGTTATTCTGGGTTAATTAAATCATTTTGCAATGTAGATGTATCCCATATATTTACAGTTTGCCACTTCAGTCACATGTTTATAAATACTAGCGTTCCCCCAACGGTCCAAATTCGACCATAATTATCATTAAAAATTTTAGAAAAATATATATGAATTTGTATATTTCCAAAATTTTTTCCCCACTCTTATACATTCGTTCATTATATATCTGAGAACATATACTTTTATATGTACTTTCAATACAAAAATTAAATGACACCTTAAGATTTAGTACACTTTAAAAAAGCCAATAATGATGATTATTAAGAAAAATTAAAACATTTCAATAAGAACAGATTTACTGGTTGCAGCGATTTCCTTCTTCACTTTTTGTATTACTTTTTTATTTAAATACGAAACAAAAAGGATAACTGTTTCCAAAATTTTGTGTACTGATAGCTCTAAAGATCATCAATAGTTACTAAACAGAGAAAAAAAGCAAGCAAATCGGTTAATAAAATGTGGAGAAGTTTGAAAGCTTCTTCCTTATTGGCTTTATTAAAATTTTTACGAAAATAATATTAGTCCAGTGTTTTGAAGATCGAAAATTTTTCTAAAGAAAAAAAAAGAGGTTAGCCGGGTAGGATGTTTCATATACTTAACATTCTGTGAGTTCATTTAAAGATTACCATAATTTACATTTACATAATATTAAATTCAAAACAAAGATATTTAATTTTTAATTATATTTTTTTGAAATCAGGGTTGATTCGTCAATTAATTAAATATATAATTAAAATCGTAAATAACAGAAAAAACTTTAATAAACGTATCCTCAAATAAACTTGATAGATATGAATAAAAGAGAAAGATAATATAAGGAATATGTATCAGAAGCAAATTCAATCCAGTTATGTTACACTTTAAATGGCGTAGAGTTGATAGTTTGTAATTTTTTAAATACGGTTGACTATACGTTAGCAAAAAAAAAAATGAAGAAAACCAACAATTCATTTAACCGATTATTAATATTAATAATTTTCGTCCGTTTCGTATCACTATTGCTAACAGAACTCTTAAATTTACATCGCGAAAGTCTGTTTATCAGTATTTCACGCTGAAGTCGTTATTTCAAAAAAAAAAAAAAAATATAAGATATTTTAAAAAAGCGAATAACCAAATAAAATCATGTAAAATATGTGTTTTGTGATTATATATGCATATATAACATGCTGTACACGCGGAAAAACTAAATCGTTAACGAAGAACGGTATTTTTTGAACGGAATTTCTGATAGCAGCATTTGGTAACTCGTGTTTCTCACTAACACAGATGATAACGTTTAACGGATGATAACTGAAAATCACCGTAGGTGGTCTGTAAAAAGGTCTGAGTTCGCCTGCGCCCGAAAGAGGCTGCGCCTGAAAGAGGCTGCGCCCGATAGAGTCGCGCCCGAAAGAGCGGTCCCCGATTTTGTTGGCGCCAACCAATACGTAGGGTTCTTAAATTAACATCTAGTGAGTTACATATTTCTGTTATTTGTTCATAATTTTTTTCCACGTTTTCACGATGAAATTTAAATATTACTGCTGCATTACTGATCCACTTATGACATTTCATGATATTCAAGTTAACAGACTAAATAGCAACTGAAACTGGTTCAAATACAGCAAAATATTGTGCAATTATAAATAAGAAAACAATGAACATCGGTGTGAGACATGCCGATAACAATTGGTTTGGAATTTGTTTAGTATTTTGATTATTACCACTGATCGATAAATATTCAAGTTTGCCAATAATTTCAGATAAATGTTGTTGAAATAAACGAATGCTTTTATACTTTTCAGTTCCATCTTGTTTCACACAGTAAAAGAATATTTGGCACCAAACTTATTCGTACTGAACTTTCTCCGAAGAATTTAATAACTGATTTAATTGTTCCCACTGAATTTAGAACTTCAACTAATTTATTTAAATCATTGACAGCAGGATTAAATTTATGAGATGCACAGTGCATGAATAAATCGTTCGTATACATATTCCTAATAATCTGTTGAACTCTTCTTTCCTTGCCAGTTGTAATGGAGCATCCATCAGAGCCGTGTCCGATAAATGAATTCACATCCAACCCAAATTCCTCACGATTCGTTACAATCGAATGAGCAATTTTTCTGCACTCGAATCACTTAGCTGAACTAAACCTAAAAATTATTTTTTTAACGTATGTGCTTTACAGCAAAAATATTCAGCATCTAGAGAAAGTTGTTCCATACATGAGATATCAGCTGTTTCATCGGCTAAAATTAACCAATAAACCGATTATTTGATTTTAGTGATTTTTTTTTTTTTTTTATTACTTAAATAACATATGGAGAATCCACAAAGCAACCGCCCGTGTGTAGGTTCTTAACACAGCTATAACGTTTATTTGTAATAAAGCTACAATGGATCATATACAATTGACTGCTATAAATAACAAATATGTCACAATTTTTAACAAAAAAAAAACAAAAAAAAAAAACGTAATATAACTCTTCACTAAAAATAACCGAAGAATGCATAATCAAAAAATAAACAAAACAATTTCTTACACCCTCCAAAATATCAATTCATACAAAACCACAAAAAAAGAAAAAGCGAAAAAAAAACACTTACATAATCCTTCCACTTCCCTTTTCAATTGCAGTCATTGTAGTTGCCCAGCAGCCAATTTTTTAATTTCTAGCAAACAATTTCTTTTATTGTTAATATTCATGATATCCATCAGAATTTTCTCTAACAAGTCAATCAGTACCGAGTCCTTTGTTTTATTAATAAAATTATTTATACCCTTAGGCTAAATGCAACTTTGGACGAAGCTCTAGTTAACTTCACTATATTCCTGGTGTTAGAGTCGGGAGGATGCAGCTTATAATCATATAAAATAAATAGATAATACCTCAGTTTAGCCGGTAATTATCCCATTTCCTTCCGCCAATTAAGATTACCCCTCCCTTGACTTAAATCCTTTTTTGTTATAAGTTTTTAACTTTTTCTATGAACAGCGTTTATTTTTTGATGTTCAGATTTATTGGCTCCTCCTCATGCTTGCATAGCGTAAGATATCCTCGATAATACTAGAGCATTATAGTATTGTCTTAATATTTTAGGAGGTAACAATGGCCTGAGTTTATAAATCACTGGTAAAGATTGACTGATCTTTTTTATTAGTTCCAAAATATGATGTTTACAACTTACAGTACTATCAATCGTTACCTCTAAGTATTTAATTTTCTGCACATTTTGTATCATCATACAATCATCACTGTAATAATTCGAGTTATTCGCATGACTCCAATTATGACATTTAATAAGAACTTTTGGATAAAAGTCCTATAACGGCTCGGTCTTCTCATGTATATCATTATAGATTTATCCGTATTAATGGAAAAGCCTTGACTATGCGCTCAAATTACAAAAGAGTTTAAATCTTTTCGCAGTAAGTCCTCCGCTTTATGTATATTAGAATTTTCAACCACCAACGCAATATCATCAGCAAAAGTAAATACTTTCTCGTATTTGATATATCTAGAGTGTATTAGTATATATCAGAAATAATAAAGGTGCTAGTATTGTACCTTGCTCTACACCCGTCGTTAAATTTCCCTCAGTACTTACAATTAGACTATCATTTATTTTTACCCTTAACTTTTGATGATTTTTTAAGTAGTCTCTAAACCACTTATTTTGATTGTTAACAATACCGATATTCCACAGTTCCCTTATCAATTTATCATGGCTCACTCAAAAGCTTTATTTAGATCAATAAAAGTAACTAAAAATTGATTCCCTTTGGCCGTGTTAACAAAAGTTTTTAGCAACTCTACTGTTGATTTCTTTATCTTGAAGCCAAATTGCAGTGTGTATAATATTTTATTTCTCTTTAGGTAATCTCTTAAATGGCTGGCAATATAGTGTTCCACTATTTTTGCAATTACCGAGGTGATAGTAATTGGTCTATAGTTTGAGCAATCAATACGGTTCCCTTTCTTGTATATTGGTCGCAGCACGCCTGCTTTGAGCAAGTTCAACACTTACCCTCTTTTTACTGATTGATTTATTAAATTAGGTAATAAAGGTCCTATCAATCCAAACATCCATAATTCTAATCTCATCGTATCCCGGTGCTTTGTCTTTTATTTTCTTTACTACTCCGCTAAGCTTGTTCCCACTAATTTTTGGAATAAAAAAGGTCACCTTATTTAAATAGTCAGTTTGTATCTCATTTGGTATCAAATTACATCTGTGGCAGCATTTAACAGGGGATTCGGTATATACTGGGTTAGGAATTTATCGGGAATGTCTTGCGGGTTACCAAAATGTTTATTAAAGATGTCATCGATTGAATTATTATTAAAACCTTTAATAATAGAATTTATTACCCTCCCATGTTTTTTTTTGTGTTTGTAGTCACGTAAAATAAGTGACTTGTATTTCTTTTTTAACATAATTCCCGAATTTAACATATCTAGCTCTATATTTAGTATTAGATTTTTAATTCTTCTACTTTTTATAATACCTATTTTTCTCCCTAATTCGTTTTAATATCTTCATATTCCTTCATTTTTTTATTGGCAACTCCCGTGCTTTATTTCCCGTAAATCCCTATAAAATTCCGTCAGTTTTTTACATATTAAGTCGTATATCTCGTCAGGATCATCAAAATTTGCATAATCTTTCCATCTAAAATTACTTATCTTATTACATAAAAGTTTCTCGTTAATTTTCATCTTTGTTTTATTGTTAAAACAATTCCAAGAACTATATTGAGTTTAAAAAGCACAACATATAATATAATGATCAGATAATACTGAATTTACCACATCCCCAAGTATATAATTGCTTTTTAATCTAATGAAGTAGTTGTCCGTACGTACTAATTTATTTTTCATAATCTGCTCTCTGATTGGTGGGTTAATTAACTCAAAGCCTCCATAACTCGCAAGTGTTTAAAAATCTCGGTAACATACTTCCACAAATATTTATTAAGACGTTTTGAATTTTTGGAGATGTATATTGCGTCAGCTTTGAAATGAATCAGATCTATAAAATTATCGGTTTCTAACGATTTTCCACGAAGACCAATGTCATGTGTATCACAGAAAACAATCGCAGAAAGAATGGACAGTAATTTGTTTCGATTCTCTTCTATTATTCGCTTTGCATGCGCATTTACTTGGACGTCAATAGATAATTTCTTTCTCTTAATGACTTCAACAAAATTAATTGCATCCCTTGAAGCATTTTTATGCCGAACACTTTTTATGTGATATTGAAGATATTTATGGAATTTTTTATAATTATTGTAGTGTTTTACTATAAATGATCCTTGAAAACCTCGTTTAATGTTCGGAGGAAATAATACACAGTGACGACATAGTGGTCCTTTTAAGCACTGTGAATAGGCTAACCAAGGCAAGTACTGTGTTAATCGTGTAAAAATAAAATGGCAACTCAACTATCACTATCTGGAAATGGCTGCCCTGGTGTGAGTTCTAAAGAAGGTGTAGAAAATGAAAAAGATGATAAGAATGATGACGATTCATGGAGATGGGCCGTTTTTATTACTTTTAAATTTCTTTACAACAAACCAGTACATTCGAAGATGCAACATTTTTTTTCTGCTGTTTTGTTTTTAGACAAAATGAGAATTAGGTGAAATAGGATGAAATCTGCATATTTACAAGCGGTACCGCTTCCGCTTCGACATGGCAAAGAACGATTTGTTTAGTCGCACATTTTTAACCTAATTATTAAACTAAAATGAATTATGTGCTTGCTATTATTAATGAAAGTGCCAAATCCGACTGATAATTGACAATGTGATAAATATATATTTTAAACAAGGAAAAACAAAAGACCTTTTTAAGATCAATAAAACCATCAACTGAGCCCAGGTGGCCACCGGAGGATGTGTCCCGGCGCGACTTTATAATAATAATTCGCTTAAGAATTGGACACATTTCTTTGTTTCATGACTACGTTTTCCACAGGACTTCGCCTCCTACAACCTGTTCTTTCTGTTCCCAACCATGTTGTTCTTCAATTCATCATATTCTTTCAACTTGTACTAAATTTGCAACATCCCGCTTGTCCTTTAACCTAAATTTTCCTTTACAAAAGATCCTCGCCCATGCTCCTGTAACGATCGCTCAAACCTTGGCATATATTTAAACAAATCAGATCGCTTCATCATTTAACCTTTAGTAATTGCCGGTATGCCGTAATAACCTATGTAGTTACACACGGTTCATGGTAAAATAAAAAAAGAACACCGATACCGAAAGTTCCTCAAAGTATTATGAATAGCGAGAACATTATTTTTGAAAAAAAGTTTTACTGCGAAATTTCGAGAGCAGGATATATTTCGAAAATCTTTCAACTGTCAAAAACCAAAGCCTGGGTTAAATCCAAAAAAAAAAAAAAAAAAAAAAAGTATATCAATGAAAACTAACAAAAAATTAACATACTTATGTAAGACAGGTGTACCGGAAAGAAAAAGGACGATGCTGAAACAATTAATTACTAAATAATCTGTTTTTCATTTTGATAGAAAAAGTTTAGCATAATTTTCAATAATAGATAAGATTAAACAAACCGTAAAGTTTTTTCGATAACCACAAACAATGCTGAATCAATGTATTTTTCCAGGAGGAAGTGCAAAAATTAAATTTTGTCATCCCTACCCATCCGGAAAAAATTATGCATTCCAAAATGTATATTTCACTTTTTCAACTTTTAAAATACAAGTTCTTATATACTTTTATATTTTCGAACATAATCATAGTCGTTGTATTTCCCATTGTTATAACATTAAATTAACTAAATAATTACATTTTATAAATTTACTTCTATTTACAAGTAAACCGTTTAGTAAGCAAATAAACAAACGCGTTAATTACTGAATAAATTTATAAAAAATAGGTAACTTGAAATATATAGTTAAATTAGTTATCAATGTGCTTCGTATTATAAATGAGAAATAACAATGAAAATCCAAACAAAAAGTTTATATAGAGCAGAGGAAAAATTGCATATAAAAATAAAAAAATACGAACTTAAATACAGTAGGATCGCGATTATCCGATTTAATCGGGACAAGAAAAGTTCGGATAGCTCAAAAAGTTGAATGACCCAGATCATTTTTTTTCCCAAAGAATGACGTAAAGCATGTAATGAAAAATAACTTCTGTATAATTAGTAAAAAGCTTTATTTTCTGATAAAAACAAAAACGGAAACATTTTCTTGGAAATAAAAACAGGTAACCTGTAAAAACGATATTAAAAAATATCACCTCTTCTTAAAATAATTAGTCAATAAAGTCTGTTTTTTTCTGCTTGAAAGCGGTTACATCTCTCTCCACTTGCGAAACATCAACATTTCTTGAACCATCATGTCCAATTGACCATCGGTAAAGTTCAATCAAGTTTGCAACACTGAAAACGCTTTCTCGGCAGAAATATTTTGTTCGTTTTCTTCTTCATATCTTTCACCACCACGCAGTTGTCTACAGATATAACAGCTTCCACCATCTCATTGTCATTTATCATCAGTTCTGTTTCATCTTCGGTTACCCATTTTTCAATATTGTCAGAAGTGACTTCACCACATCCGGGGATTTTTTGAAAAAATTTTCTAATTTCATGTCGTCTGTCTCTTTTGGTTCATCTTCAAAACTGGTTTCCAAAAGTGCATATCAATCTTTGCGAAGAATACCTGTAGTAACCGCATCCGCATGCAGCAGAAACCCAAAAAGCAACATCCTTTACCGTTACTTTTTTTAAAGCAATTCGTCGAGTAGATGTCATTTCGTTCAGAGTTCAGTAAAATTTCTTGAAGAAAGTTCTTCCAATAATATCTTTTGAACGCCATGATAATGCCTTGATCCACGGGCTGAATTAAACTTGTTGTGTTCGGTGGTAGAAGTTTAATGACAATTCCATTATTTTTTAAAGATTGAATTACAAGAGATGTGACGGCACATTATCGATCAATAGAATAGTTTTCTGAAAAAAGGGTCATCGTCTTTTAAATTTTTTTTAACTTCAAGTACAAATCTTCAAAAAACCAATATCAGAAAGTTGAACATCCATCCAGGCAGACTCTTGGTTTCTATACAACGCCGGTAATGTTTTAAAATCCATACACTGTAAAACTCTAGACCGATTTTCGAGTGGTGATTAAAGGTAACCGAACAGATGTAGATGCATTAGCACACGTTAAAATAGTTACTCGTTTTTTGGACATTTTCGTACCTGCTTTTGAAGTTGACGTTTCATCAGGCAACATCTTATAATTCAATCCCACCTCATCAGTATTGAAAATCTGATCCACACACTGACCGTTTGCATAAATTAGATCTCGCAATATATCACAAAACAGTGTGGCTTCCTTCTTCATCTGCAGATAACTTTTCGCCACAAACATTTAGCTGACGAATTCCATAAAACTCTTTCCATCTGTTTAACCAATCGAGGCTAGCCGTGAAATTCTTGCTTTCTTCTGGGAAAAAAAATGAAGTAATGGTCAAATGTATACTGTTTGTATCAGAAACAATAACAAAATTGTTCGAATAATTAAAAGATAAGATATAAAGGATGGTACACGTAGAACAGCAAAGGGTTTAGCGGTAAAGATGGAGCAGAAAGAAGGTGGTTTAATGGATTTGGAATAGTCAAGAGACGGGATATTGAAGGTGGCTTCCACTCCTTCTGGTCTCTTTGAGCCATCAGTGAAAATAAAGAAATGAAAGGAGAGCGTAGAATTCAAGGGTGCAATTGAATTCATTAATAACCATGGAATCGGGAGATTTACGGGGTACAGGAAGACATACTAACTTGGGGGGATAAAGAATCTTTAAAACGTTTAGGATAAAATATGGAGATTCATTAAAGGACATAATGGAAAAAACCGATATAGACGAAGAGATATATGAGCAAGAATCGGGATTTAATTCCTCTCTTACTGCTTCGGATCATTTCCTTTCCTCAATGCACCTATTTCTCCGTCGTCTAAGCCTTTTTCTATTGTTTCGTGTGATCATGTGTTGATTAATCTATCTTTAAACAAAACACCTCTTCCTCTTGTTAGTTGTTTCTAATATCTAGGGATTTTTTTTAACAGTTAACTGACATTTTCGGAACATGTGAAATATCTTTCTTCTTCTCCTACATATTAGAAGGCCAAACCCGTTGAAAGCTCTATCCCCAACTAGATGGGATACTGATCGTTTCATACCGATCTTGTATAAATCCATCACCTGTTCCAAATTCAATTACTATTTTTGTACTTATAGCTGCATTTCCAAATTCCGTCTATCCAGATTAGATATAATCCTAAATTCGTGTTTTAGTGCTGTATTAGTGTTCTTAAAATTTAGAAATACATTTTGGAGTATTTTTTCATAAATTTTCATCTGTTACAGCGAAGGTGCAAAAAAAAAAAAAAAATTATAAAGCTCCTGTGACCACTCTGAATGCGTTAAATGTTTCAATTGAAACGAACCATCGCAATCCAAGTCAATTTAGAGAGCGAACCATGCATGGAACGTATATGGTAACTGTTCTGATTTTTAGAATTCTACAATTTCATACACGCTAGCCATGCTAATCCATTGTCATAAGACTAACTGTGGACACTCTTAATACATAATTAACGTTTTTCTAATTTATCCGCAACAGTCTGTGTTAAGTACTCTTCTGTTTTTCCTCTTATTTTTTCAAAAAAAAAAAAAATCAAAAAAAATCATATTCGTCTTTTTCTTGTAACATAGTAAAATTACTCGGCTCATTTCAGTTCGGGAGACATTGTTAGAACAGTCTAATATGATTGGACAGTAATTCACTCACAAAACATCATGAATGTTTCTCCAGTTACTCACTATTTAAATTATTTTATTGTTTATCTTGGAAAAGTAAGAAATTTTGCCTTCCTATAAACTTTCTAGAGTAGATTCCAAAATTGCATTATCTTCGAAGATAATAATATAATTAAATTTAAGAAGTTTCCTCGTTGTTGCAGGGAACAGGTCGGTTTATACTAACTTTATAGTGTGCTGCCAATGGAAATTGCACGACAAGTAAATTATTGCACATTAATTACTACGCGTTACTTAAATTCATCACATTGATCATCTTTTCTGATTGACTGTCAATACTGCGCTACTATTCATTGTGTTTATTCATATCCTTCGCTTGATACAATGTCTCTCCCGCAATTTTGAACTTTCATGCTGGCACAATATCTCCAACACTTTTTCAATTCGTTAAACTAATTATTTGCAATACATTTTTAGTTTCAAAATTCCTACGCTCTTAAAAAGTTTAAATTGAAAGCAAAAAAGTGAATTACTTTTATTAAAATACAATAGCCATGTTTTTTTTAAACTTTTTCGTTCTTAGGAACTTTTTATATCAAACTGGAGCCGTAAGTTGCGCGTCTTCCTTTTTAGTTAACTTAAAATCAACACATTCAGGCAATTTTGTAATCAATTTTCATTTAATAAATAAAACATATCGAATATTGTCATTAATTTTATATCAGTGACAGGGGTCAAGTCACTGTGGTTCATATGAATTAAGTAAAACCATTTCGTTTCTCCCCCTGCAATTGATTTATCAGATTTTTTATTATTTCATTTTTAATAATTCCACGACTCGTTTTAAATAACAATTTTTAAAAAGTTATTTTTCTATATCCTTAATCTATTTTTTTGCATAATTAAAGATTAATAAAATCCTTGAGCAATTTTTCATATGAAACACGAATTTCTACAATTCGATTAATTAAATCTGTTAAAAAACATAACTGAATTCAAGTTCGCATTCAATATCGTACAGTCACATTTTAATTTGCTAACATTGCAATATTTTTGAATGCTTTTCTTTAGCCGCCTGCTTTTTCCCCCTCCTATTTCAATGAAAGAAAATTCCGTTTTTGATCTACATGAAATCGCCGTTTTTACTTTTTAACTTTTTGTCCTTTCAATAAAATTGGGTTAATTTTTTAGAAAAAATTTTAAATCAGTTCTGTGCTACATAGACGCTTAGCACTGCTCTTAAACATAATGCGCCCGGGTCTGTTCCACATTTTTGCCTTACCACCTAACCCAAATCGGGCATTTATCACAATGCGTATTTCCGATGTGTTCGGTAAAAATAACATTTTCATTCCCAGATCAATAATGCCGAATGACGTAAAATATTGTGAACAAAAGAAACTTGAACACGTGCATATATTTGCAATAATAACAATAACGTATTTTCGTAATGGCACGCATCATATTCTAATCGTATA
Organism: Icerya purchasi; assembly: GCA_039619475.1. Classification (NCBI taxonomy): domain Eukaryota; kingdom Metazoa; phylum Arthropoda; class Insecta; order Hemiptera; family Monophlebidae; genus Icerya; species Icerya purchasi. The sequence continues at coordinate 389,256,699 of CM077116.1, forward strand.
TTAAAAGTTTACATATATTATTATTCATCAAGCAATATTAATTATGGCTAATATTAAATAAACTCTTAAATTTACATATCAATCGTAAATATTTCTTTTATGTAAGAAACAGATTTCGCTAAAATCGAATCTATCTATGCAGAACATATATATAATAATCATATATGAGCTTACAAATTATTTAAGTTGCACAACGGATTTTATTCAAATATATACAAATAAAAATTTGTTCGCGCTCACGAAATTCGAAAACAGTGCCGAATTATTAATTAGTTTAGAATAGGTATAGGCTGAAACATTTAACTTCGAACGAAATCTATAATTGAGATTTTTAATCGATTTCACGCAAGGTAAAATATTGTATTTTATAAAAAATAATAATGATTCTACAGAGAAAATACGATGTTTCTAATATTATATTTTAAAACTGATTTTTTTGTGTTTTTTTTTTTTTATTTTATTTTATATTACGCGATAATTAGAGAAATATGTTATATATCGTGATATAGGTTTCGTTATAAAAAAAATTAAGAAAAACGACTGTTACAAAATAGATTAAACTTTATTTTTATTCTTAATTAATAATTTATTCATTTTTTTGTTAAAATTTTTGTTCGGTATAAAATAACTAAATTACATTATATGCTTTAACTATAATCATGATATTAAAATAAATCAAAATGACTATACAATGTTATCATTGACGTTGATTTTAATTATTAGGCAAATAAATTATAAACAGCCTTACTTAAATCGGCTCGACAAAAAAAAATTATCGATTAGCACCGTTGTTAAACTGCTTAAAAAACCGTTTATTTGCGAGAAACGATTAACTAGAACACAATTTAATAATCCGACACTGTATAAAAGTAACATGTAAATCTTATTTGCAAAAATTACATTTATTGATCGCTGAAATCGATCAGTTTACTTGGTCAGTTCTACTCAAAAATAACAAACCAGCCGTTTATCTGAACCGTACAGTTCGTGATAATGGTGATTTGGATATGTGGTAACTAATAATTCGGAGTTAAAACAGACACAATAAGTTTAATTAACATACAAATAAAATAAATAGAAGTTTTGATACAATTAAAATACTTCTCAATGACTTTACATTTCAGTGAAAAAATAAGTAATGGAAAGATGAAAGTAAAATGCTCGATTTTATATCGGATTTTTGGGGATAGTATTAAAATCGAAGAATACAAATAGACGATGCTGGAAAGGGGAGAGGACAAAAGTTTTTGTAAAAATCGCTAAATCCGCATAGCGAAAAATTTGTTTTGTTCGTATAAAATACGTATAGGTGACTAAATAATTTAATGTTCGGCGGTTAAAAAAAAAGAGCGTACGTAGGGAAATTTATTGCAATTGTTATTTATTTTTTTTTAACGAATTAATTGAGACTTTGTCGCATTCAACTATTTTTGAACACATTAACATCCTTTAGGGATCAAATAAAGTGATTTTTAGCGAGTCTATTTCGGCTTTTCTTGGACCTTTTTTATACACTCGACCATAGTGTTGAAACATTTCATTGGCAAACCCTATGGAACACAGTTAAAAATTTCACATAACGAATAACAAAAAAATACGGGCGACTATTTATTTTTAAATATTTTACGGGGTTTTATTTCTGTTTTGTTGTTGAAAAGAATTGTTCCTTAAGTACGCTCCGAGATAACACGATAAGCAGCTACACTATTACGAATGTTATAAAACAATTTTACCTTATAAAATTTGTTCCAACTACACGTGTAATCATAATGTTGTGTTAACTGAATAACTTTGCCCCCTCCCCATCAATCAATTTTTGTGTAACTGAGAAATACGTAATAGACAATTTTTATATACGGAAAGAAAAAATTGTAAAAGTTGCGTTTTACGCCGTGCTGTTATTTACGTTTAAGTTTCTTTTTCGTTCCACATTCTGAATTATAAATATATTAAATAATATATAGAATGTAAAATATCACTATTAAACTAATGCGACAATAAGTAAATAAAATTACGTAAAAAATATTTAAAATACCATACGTAATTCAGAGGCACATTGATAATTTTTTTCCTTTTCTCTTCAAGTAAAAATATATGCACATTTATACAATTAACATAAAAATAGGAAACACGAAATAAAACGATAATAGTTCGAGATAAAATAAGAAATAGAATTGACATTGGAGTTACCGAAGAATTCGGCAACTGTATTTAATAATTAATTTTTTATCTACGAATAATGTATGAAAGAGAAGGTAGTACCGTGGAATATGAAATAACAGAATAAAAAAAGAAAAAAAGAAAACAAATAAATAAATAATTAATAGTAGGAATGTAATATGAAAATGGTAACATCGATTTTTTTTATTTTTTTTTTTTGTTTTTCTTCATTTTATGCACAATGGAAAATTCGGAAGCACAGTAAGATCGATCGAAAATAAGCTAATCGAAGAATGCACACTCGACGTATAGACATCAAGTAAATTCGCCGAACCAGCACAAATTTATCATTTGCGCATTTTGGACAGGTTCTGCTTATAAGCAACAATTCGTGGCGATGATTTCGCGTGTAGTCTCTGAAACATTTTTTCCATCTTCGGAAAGAGCGTGATCAAAATTCCTTCTAGCAAAACGTACATTAAACGTTTATTCAGTACTTCATGTTGGAACAGTGAGAAAACCAACATTAGTCCGGTTCTGGAGGTTTCGCTGCCCAAAATCCGTTTCAAATCATCTACACATGTTATAACATTCAATTTTAAGTAGTGAACGAAATTTGAAAAAAAAAAAAAAAAAAAAAAAGAATAATAATAAATTTTTTGCCAAGTGCAAGGGAGAAATACAATTAGACGGTTCAAAAAAAAACGATTTTCTCCCTCTTAAAAGATAGAAAATTTCTGGTAGAATTCACTCCCAAAAATTTCATATTGATTTTCGTCATTTTCCAAAGATACCTAGTAAATATTATTTATTGGTGGTGAAATTTTAAACACGTTTTTCTCGAAACAGCCTTTTTTTAAATTAGTGGGAATGATAGAAAAAAAATGAATTAGTCGAATTGGTTGAAATTTACAGGATTTATTCTTACTGATATAAGCTTCCATCCAGACCTAAACAATTTTGAATTTTTTTTCAATAAAAACCTAACATCTATCACCAAAAACGAACGTAAAATTTCGGGAAAATGAACGATGTTAGTTGTCGCAATTTTTTTTCTTCACTTTTTAAAGAGGTTTTAGCAAACAAATTATAAGCGTATTTAATTTTGCCAGACTATTTCAAATCAAAAGTACAGCGTACAGAATTCCCGTCATTATTTGCATGGTTCCCTTTGCATTAAGGTATAGCCGCCACATTTTGTTTAAGAAAAAAATAAAATCTTTCTGCATACCTCAAGAGAATGTTAATAAACGCATAATGGAATGCTCAACAAAGATTTCAGAGGGAAAAAATAATGCATTTTTTTAAAACGCCGATTACATGAATATATTACTCCAAAAATGTTAATGTTTCTGAATTGTAGAATATTTGGTAAAGATTACACGAAAAGTTTCGCAGTACCTTTTTTTCTTCAATTTCGTTCCATTTCAAACATTTTAAAAAGAAGAAGAGAAGAGAGAGAAAGAGGAGGAGTTACAATGTCATACACATTTTTCTATACATGCTGCTATGCAGGATACCGTTTGGAAGTGATTTGAACACTTCAAAACTGCGTTTTCTATAATTAAATCAAGAAGTCGCGATCTATAAACTCCCAGCGCACCTGTCAAATTCGTACTTAAATTTTTTTTTTTTTTTTTTTTATTAATAAGTTAACGATGCTTAACACTACAGTGGTCGTGCGGACTACAATAGTAGTCCAGCATTTTTGTTTTGTCAGCTATTTTAAGGTTTCCTGGATTTCGGTGATGAGGTGTTTGTTACCTTCCTGTTAGAGTGTGACGCATAACATGTCGTTGTTTTTGTTAACAGTTTCCGCATACTTCTTAAGTTATTTAACATTTTTTCCCACGATCTACAATAGTAGTCCCCGCGACCGGTAACGTGATAGTACGAGTAGTTGACGTGTAATGCTAGTATTTTTGTATTATGCGTCGAATGTTACTGTAATTTTGGCTTGAAGCCGTGTGAAGTTATAATTGTGTTTTATCATATTATTTTTCTAGTCGTTTAATAAATAAATAATTAAAATTTTTGAGTTCTTTTGTACTTTTTCTTGTCATTTTTTGTACTTTGTATAGTGAACAAGTGAATTTTGTTGTTTTTTTTTAATCGTTGCAAAAGACACAATGACCCGGGTCGCGGTGATGAGCAGATCTCACTCTGCTTTAATACGCTTTTTTTGTGTGTTTTTTCTTATTCTAATACAAAATATGAGTTACACACTTGATAAAGTACGCGAGTTTTCTATGTTCCAAGCAAGAATAAATCAGTTATTCTGATATCATCAATGGATTTTGACAAAAATATCGATCAATCTACAAACGAACAAAAAAAAAACCTGAAATCGCCACAGCCTACAATGAAACTAAATGCGGTATTGATCTGTTTATGATGTATCTAGAAACTCCCGTCGATGGCCACTAACAGTATTTTTCGATCTCTTGAATATCGGTGGAATAATGCTCTCAATATATACACAGATAATAATAATACTAGTAACATTATAAACCGAAGAAATTTTTTAAAAACGTTAGCTTTCGAATTGATGAAACGAGCTATTGAAAAACGAATTAACCAGCAGATGATACCCAGGCAATCAAGGAACGTGGTTAGCAACTGCTGAAGCTTGATAAAAATGAATATATACTACTCCTGAGGCAAAGAGAAGAACACCAGGTTGTTGTTATTTACGTAGTCGAGCTAAAAAATATCACAATCAGAAAATCGTATCATGGTATATTGACTCCTACCAAATAGTGTGTAATACATGTCTTTTCTAAATTAGAAGATAAGTTTTCTACGTTTATTCAATTTTTATATATTTTCACCATACCTTAGTGCACTTTATTTTTTAATTTATCTGTTATTCATGTTACAATCTTACTCGCAGTATTTATAAATACGGGTTACATTATTAAAAACTTCTAAAATATGACAAACACAAAAAATCAATAAAAATCACATTAAAATCACTAAAAAAATGAATAATTGCGGTGAACTACAATAGTAGTCCGCGCGACCAGGACATCTCTGAATGTAATTTTACTTATGTAAAATCAGTAACTGTAAATTGGTAATACCAGTTACATATTAGTAATACGCATACACGGTGGCCACTGAAATATAATTTTTAAATTTCCGGTTCAAATTCTCCGAATTTCCTGGTTACCAGAATTGTACAAGAACTTGTAACAACGTTCTTTCGCTGGTATAATGACAAACCTCAACAAACTGAAGGCAGACAAATAAAATATTAATAGAAACAAAAAGATTGCAAATTAAGTTTTTTAGTTTTTTTGAAATTGTTTCATTCACATTTTAAATATTTTACCGTTATAATGACCACTAACGATCAGCTAAATTCAATTCAGTATCCCTTTCAAACTCCGAGCGCAGGTGGCCTGTTAGAGCAGCCCGGCGCCCGCATTACCAAATAATACTAATAACTCAAGCAATATATGCTTACCTTATTATTACAAAAGATGAAAATGAAATTTATAAGAGGTTGATTGCAGCACTTCCTCCCCATTTAAATAGTTTTGACTTATAAAATTTATTTGAAGTCTAATATTACATTTGTCACTGACTTCAAGCGGTTTACACAAAGCTTAAGCCCTTCCAAAAGTTAGGGCTTCTATCTTTCCAATAAATTCAAATGCATATTTTACGAGTTTCGTTAAAATTTTAACTAAAATGAACTAGCAATAAATATAAAAATATTACTCACCATGAAAATAGACTTGCCGTTATAGAAAAGGTCTTAAAAGAAGAATGGATTTTTTTTGTTATTATTGACAATGTTCGACCACCGCAGCATATTTTATACAAATAAAAATAACTTCGTAATTTATTATCGAGTAAAGTAAATTAAAAAATGTAATAATTTTTCCTGGTTTTACAAATTCCCGGCTTGTTCGCGGTTTGATGGCCACCTTAAAATATAGAACTTTTATTTAAAAAAAAACAAAACAAAAAAAAAACCAAACTACGATCTCTGCCATCACCGAAACAGAATAGAAAATTTCGACGTCTAACTGCTAGCTGCGAAACAGCCTCCTGTGGTTACTGTTTCCATAAAAAATACAGAGAACAGACGTTTAAAATTGAGTTTGCAATGTGTAGTTTTAACGTAATTTTATTATTGGCAAATAATTTACTTTTAACAAATAATGTTTATTCTTCGTTAAAATTTTTTTTTTTTTTTTTTTTTTTTTTTTTTTTTTTTAAAGTTTTAACAAAGAATAAACATCATTCGTTAAAAATAAATTATTTGCTAATAATAAAATTATGTCCATTTTTAAAAAAATTAATAAACATAAATATTTCCGTAGCACGATTTTCCAAAATTTAAATTTACCTTCGTAGATTTAAAAGTTTTATTTTTTTTTTTATAATTTCTCATCTACGCAGAACAAAATAGTAATAACCGATACAAAATTACCAATCTGCTTCATATATATAAATATAATTCGCAGAAACGGAATATTTACGAGCCAATAACGACGACAGCCTGTTAAAATTTAAAGTTCATCAGTTCGAAAGACATCGAGGTTTTTGAAAATGTTTTGATACAGATATGTCTCTTATATATAGCAGGCACAGTCTAAAAAACTTTGTCCGTCACGAAGAAATGTCACAGAAACGATTTCAATTTAATTTTGTCTCGATGAAAATAATGTAATTAAAACTGGGCGAAAGGCGAAAACCAGGTTATGAAAAATAAAGAAAAAGAAAAAAAAAAAGAATCCAAAGGAATTCTCGTTTCGTTTTGTATTGTAAATTGGTTTAGTTTTCCGAAATGCGGAACAATAAATATCTCGAGTGCGTAGCTTCCGCATCGTCTCTCGATTCAAACGAAGCAGTCCACCGATAACGCTATAGTCGAAAATAAAGAATATTTGTCGGCCTCTCGATTTTAAGTAAAATTCTTTTTACAATAATTTAACTCGTTATATTTCGTCATGCGCGCCAATAGAAAGAAATGCTTCTTAGGTTTGTGAATGAAAATTAAGTCTTGCGAGGAATTAGGATGGTAAATATTTTAACTTGCCGCGTGCAGTAATCTTAAGTCGAAAATACCTTATTATAAAAAGTTAAAAACTGGATTTATTTTAGGGCTGGCCGGCGTATTTTGTACGAAAGCTAGGAAACATACTGAAGTATCTAAAATAGTGTGCGTACAGTATTACTGAGATGTATGGGGAATTTATTTTAGAATTTCTCGTCGAAAATACTAAATTTTTTATTTAACATTCAATAAAACTGTCGCCGCTGTTAGTTTCGAAATGTTCGCGTTATTAAAAGCGTCGCGTTTAAAAAGGCGCTAAAATTTAAAAAAAACAAAATTTTTTGATTAACCGAAAGAGTAAATATTTCTATTAAAAATATACGCGAGTCAATTAGAACAATTATAAAAATACTTCGAAACGAGAACCGGAAAACATTTAAAATATTTACTATATCTACTCGAGATTTTTATTGTAAAGTAAATATGGTCGCTTATTGTTGACTTATAGAGAGTAATTCTTTTAAAAGGCCCATAACGGATAACTTTAAAATAAATTGATCGTTGATAAATACACATTCTACAAGCGTCAGCTATCGTAGCGTGGTGGTTAGGCAGTTTTCGTTGCAGTGGAATTCAGTTCGAACCCCGCCGCTGCCGTACATTGAAATACAGAAAATTATTGTCACTCACGTTCATTTAATGTTAATAGTTGACGAACCGAATTAAAAAAAAAAAGAACATATTCTATAAAAAATCTTTGTATACATTATTCGTCGAGAACTGAGTATATAAAGCAGTCAAAATTCGTTCATGATATTTTTACTAATAACCATTAATTTAGAATAAAATAAACAATCAATGCGTATAAAATACCTGGGAAACTCGTTAGTAATGAATACTTTGCTGCTACGCGAGTTTGCATACGAGCATCATGATCCCTGACAGTGGAACTGGTGCTTTTAACGCCATTCGGCCAAAATGAATTTCTAAGAAAAAATAATTTTTACATAATATATTTACACTATGAAACGATATTTATTTAATACGAACCTTTTCAACCAACCCGAATCAATTTTATCGACCCGAATAAAACTTTTTGTTATAAATTATTTTCAGTACTATGATGGTAAATGAAAACGATGATTCGATTGAGAGCGAGGAAATTCAGTTGACAGAATCAGTCGATTAAGGATTCAAAGAAAATAACGGAGACGTAAAAAAAATTTAGAAGCAAGCCGATCTCATCGGAATAAGTACTTATTTATACGAATACGTTCACCCGTTAATTCCATTTTTACTTAGGCGAATATTATTACATCTTAATTTTTCAAGACTTTGTCAGGTAATGTTAAGGGGGTAAACTACTCTAGAATTTTTGAAAAATCAAAAAAAAATCCCCCCCCCCCCTTAAAATGTACTTTAATATCGTAAAAATCACGTGACAAAGTTTCGTGTATAAGAGAAATCTATAAATACCATTTTCAAACTTTTTTGAAAAATTAATTTTTTTTTCCCTCCTTAAAATATACCTTATCGTCGTAAAAATCACGTGGTAAAGTTTTGTAAGGGCTCGAATTTTGATTGGAGCGTGACGACTTTCTCACTCGGTGTATAGGCGGATATACTCAAAATAGTAATGAATCTTTCAATTCCACCGTCTGGGCACTAGCTCCAAAATCAATTCAAAGTGGTAAAACAGTACTAGATATAGCTACGCACATCTCCATCGGTATTTACAACGATGGATTTGCATCGATAATACAAATATTACAAACTATGGGCATGACAATTGGCCGAAACACTTACAATATGTGCTACGAGATCGACACGCGAAACGCATTAACAAGGCGGAGAAATCCTTGTCCGACATTGAAAAAGAGGCGAGAATCATTGCAAAATCATTAAGGAAGGAAAGGCAGAATGAGAATCTAGAAGGCCAACTCTATGGCGCAGACATTGCAGATTGAAGGTATGTACATTCAATCCTTGTTTTTTCAGTACTTAAAACTTTAAACGCGTTTTTCTCGAAACAACAAATTTTAAGTTGGCCGGACCGATATCTCAAACAATTCTTGTTCGAATGTCTTGAAATTTTTACTGAATATTCAAAATTACCTTCTCTTCGACATTACGTAGGATTTTTTATTTACAATGTATAGTTCATTGTTATTAACAATTTTCGGGTGATTTTTTTTTCATTTTTTTTAAACTTTTTTTTTCAAAAACACGCCATTTTTGCAAAAATCAATTTAAAAAAAAAATCCTACGTACTGTTGGAACTAATATCATACTAAATCGAAATTTTTTGGGCTCATGATTTTATCTTTATATTTACAGGAATTATTGGTCCGGCCACGCAGCGATCAAAAAAAAAGATGACTAGGGAAAAATACTGGGAAGCCGCCATTTTGTTTTGTACAGCTCTGAAAAAAATGTACAAACACACTTCAATACTTACATAATAAAGACGTTTTTACCGAATTTCGATATGCTGTTTAGTTTCTTTGAAAAAATTCCCAAAGTTTACTCTATTTTTCAACCTCTAGAGTGGTTTACCCCGCTAATGCTATCAGTCATTGCCCTCCTTCGACGTCATCAGGTATATGAACTCTTCATTATACCGATACATTTACGTCTGCGTGTAATTCGACATGCAGTTCTACATTCGGTGAACGTAATAAATAAAAAACGTTATTTAGCGCTATAGTCGTAGGGAAACCAGCATTTAGAAAACCAGAATTCAGAGGATTGACAAGCAGAAAAGACAGCAAACAGATAATCAGCAGTCGAAAAATTCGATTTTAGCAGACATCGGGTGGCTAAGTATGTTCCGTGTTTTTGAATTTTAGCCGTAGGTTCCAAGCAGACAGCATCGGAGGGTCCAGAAGATTTGCTCCCATGGCGAGACGCACAGCACCGTTTTTTTTTTTTTTTTTTTTGTTTGTATTGATTGATGATATGTGATGGTGGAAAAGTATAAACTTACCCGCGATGTCTCCGGATACAGATTTACCAACAAGGTAAATTAAAAAAGCAAAGATATAAAGTAAAAAATAAGTAAACCACTAGGAGTATATCGGCGCATTCTTCCACTGCCGAGACCTTCGCAAGAACGAAATCAAACGAACTGGCCTTTCATAGAATTAACCGGGGGATAGATAATAATTTCGATTAATATCGAAGATCTGATTAATGAAACGGTATAATTATTGGCAGTAATATGTAACGAAAAAAAAATCCGATGTAATATGCGTACAGGTCTTGCCGAGATAAAAGAAATGAAACTGTTAGGCAGAAATTCCGCATTTGAAACACGATAATGCAATCTATACGGAACTGAAAGTTGTCGGCAAAACTGGCGAATTGTAGTAACCTCAATTTATACAATCGTTGTTCAATGTTCTAACCCGTCAACTTGAAGAACAGAGAGCAACAACGATTATTCGCAAACACTCTAATGTAGAATTCGTAGGGAAGACACAAAATAGCATAAAACCGAATAACAATTAAGGGAAGAGAAAAACCACCTCGAAGATTACTTAGATTACTAGAATAAATTAAAACCTAAAGAACGTAAAACTTAAGGGTCGAAAATGGTCTCCAGCTTCTAAACAACGGTTCGCTGACCTGTCAATAAAATGGTTTCAATGTGATCATTTCTGTAGGAAAGCTTTGTAAAAACAAAATCCCGGATAAATACAAAGTTACCAGCCCAAATTACGACCGTACAAATCATTTCATTTTTTTTCTAAAGTTTAATGATAAATACATCGAATTGCAGACGCTGTCGATGGCAAATTGTTTTCTTAACAGACCAATTTTAGGAAGGAAGAAGGGTATTAATCAAGAGGGAAAACTTGATTCGAAATATTGAGGGAATGAATATGAAAAAAATTGGATCATTGATGTTTACAAATTTCACGTCGCATAAAACACTTTACGATCACAGATGATTAATTAAAATGATTCACAAAGTAACGGATGGTTTGCATCTGATACCGCGGGCTATTTTATCAGAAAAACGGTTTTATGTTATGTACGGTGGGGAAGAAAAACGCAACGTGTCGAACTTCGAAAAAGTGAAAAAGTGGTGGCTCTTTTAGCAATTGCAGCGGCGATTAACTGATCGGTTTAAAGGACGAAAGTTTCCAGAACACTGACGAGCTTACTGTGACTTCACAAAACAAACGCTCGAAGAAGTTGAAGAGAAATTAAAAAATGCGTTCTTAGAGAAACTAAACAACTACCGCATAAACATTTCAATCAAGTACACTAAAAATCAAAGTTTGCGTTCTTTTCATTTCAAAATTAACGTTACAGAGGCCGAATCTCGAATATCATAAACAACAATGATATCTTTGACTCACTATCGATCCCATCACACTAGCTTATGTGTGAAGACCTCAAAACGAAAATAAAATCCAGAAATAGGTATTTGAAGAAATTTCCATCGTCCAAGTAAGGAGAAGAGAACTTTTACAGTTCCTACAATGATTTAGCGTTATTTTTTTCGGGAGAGAAATACGTTTGCTCCGTGCGCGTAACGTTGGCATGTACAAAAAGGGTGATCTGATGAGGTGTTATCGATGTCGCTATTTCAGTGGGACTTTGCGAAACTAAATTGAGCCGAGCAGCATAACTCTAAGACTCTCGCGTTGCCTGACTGTGCTCTTGGGCCACCGATACTTTCATATTGTCCAATGATTAGCCGTCGCTAGGAGCACTTTACCTTCTGTCGCTAGTCATTTCGTTCCAACTACTGCCAGTGATAACGTAACATTGGTTTTGAGTATTACAGCCCCGGTGGTGCATTCTTGCCAAATGAGTCACAATACTCAGCGTCCCCATGCGGCATCCACAGTTAAGAGAATAGAACACAAATAGAGATATATATTATATATATTATATATATATATATATATATATATATTAAAAAAAAAAGGAATCGAATGAGATAATTATAAAATTATTTTCGTTATAACCCGAACATGGTATATTTAAAAACATTTATTTGTAATGTTCTAAAAATTTCTACATCAAATGGTACTAATAAATGAATAGACGTTTAATCTATGCAACGATTATTATCTTATTATATATCTTTTGCAGATTTTTTTTAGCTTATTAGAAAGGATTGAAAACTGTTTTCTAAATTTTCATCGTTGCAGAGGGAAAAACAAAGGTAACAAGAGCTCTTCTTTCCAACACATTCATTGCATCGATTATTATTATTTGGAGTTATATGTTATTTGATTTTTAAAAGAAATCTTACCTGATGTTCATTAAACCTTTAGCCACTCGGTCAGGACTTGTTATAACCGCCACGTAATCCAATATCCTTTTATTGACAATATCTCCAAACATAGCGTGCATTATCTGCCTCAAAAGTTGAATCATACGCCGACGTAACCACTGATTGCGTGTTTTCAAATCAAATACTTCCGTCATTAATAGCAACATTATTCGTAGTGGAATATTGTCATTGCTCTAGATTAATAAAATTGTTCTGTTTATAGTAATAAACAAGTCTATAACTATATGTACTGTTATTCGTAACCAGACGCAGTTTGATTAAACACATTATTATTTTAAAGTAGTTAAGTTATTTTCGCTTTTCATAGTGAAAAAGATCGGATACTACTTTTAGGACACATCTCGTATATATTTCACCGTATAGTTTTAAAGTTATATAACTTAATAATCCTTTTTATTTATTTATTTATTTATTTATTGAATTCATTTCGCGCCATTTCTTTTTGATGTTTGCATAAATTATTTCTTTCATCGAAACTCAAATATCAATTTCCTTTTACATAAATTTAATCTTTTACCTTTTGAAATTCAAAAATAGTAGTCTTTTAATTTGGTTTGTTTTTGTAGTAGTCCGTGTCACTATGTGTGTCAAGTTAATTCCACTTCAGCATTTTTTTGTTTTATAGAAGAAATCAGGATTCACTGCCGTTTATCAGCTTCAACTCCGACGGGGTTAAATAACATATATCTAGTTTTGCGCGTGTGCGTGTATAATCGTAATCTTGGGTCGCTTATTCAAACATAACTCCGCGCACTGCTACGAATGTACTATACAATAGAAAGTCCTTGACAAATTTTGACAGTTATGCGCGCAGCTAGCGCCTTTCGGAGTTGAGACATATTAAATCATATCGCCAGATATAAATCCAACTGTACCCGTAATAAAAGTTTATTCGTTGTGTGCCGCCTTTCAGAGTTAAGATTAAATTACATCGTCAGAGATGATATCCGACGGTGTCCGAACACGGATATATTTCTGAGGATATAAATGTTTCCCTATATATTAAATTGTAATATAGTGTACCTGAGCATAGTAAAAAAATTAGGTATGAGTAATGGAGCTCTTTGAAACAAATAGTTCAGTAGCACATTGTTTAATAAAATTACCTAGTCCATTGAGTCGTTCATTGTTCATTTTCTTTGTAGGATGGGATTCGATAGAAGTAAACTTTAAATTTCGCAACAAAAATAATAAAATTACGAGAATACGAATTATTCAATTAAACGACAACATATACAATTATAATTTGCAAGTGTGTAAAACAAAAGAAAAAAAATTAATAGAAAAAAAATTGAAATCATAGTTTCAAAAAATTAATTATTATAAGAATTCTAAAAATAATAGAAATTGATATTTATTTATGCGAATTTTAAAGATCTACTCAGTATGATAATAATTGCCAAATTTGTAATAATTTGTTCATTTTATAGTAAACTGTTATCGTACAACACTTGCGTAGTTATTTTCACAAATCCCAAGTAAATTTGTATTTATATTTCGATTTTTAATCGTATTAATAACATTAATTATTGTAAAAATACACAATTAATTATCGTTTAATTTGAAGGAGTTAAAATCGAAAAAATACAATTTTCATTCGGATAACAAAGTATCAATTAGTACAGAACGAAAAAAAAGCACCGCAATTATTTCATTCTAAAGTTGCGTTTATTTATTAAAAATAATAATTCAATTATCGTTGAGAATTTAGAAGAGTTCACGAGACAGCAATTTATCGTTTATTCAACAAGAACCAACAGTGCGATTAAAGTACAGATTTTCCGAGTGCAGGTCGACTCGAGACTACGATAAAGCAATACATCAATATTAGAAGGTTGTACTCGTAAACGAGAGAAGAAAGTGGTCGAATTGTACTCTGCGGTTGTCATCGGTTATAAACGAAACGTCTGGGTTGAGTAAGTTATAATAATCAGAGTATACTGTTAGAAAAGTTGTTCAGAGTATACTGTTAGAGAAGTTGTTCAGAGCAATTAACCAAGGTATGAAATTCTAACTGGAACATAATTTTGAGTGAAACTTAAAAAATGGTATTCATTAGGCAACTATAGATCACTTGGTTCTTCAAAAAAAACATTTAAGCTGATTCAATTCGTTCATAAAATACACATTTCTACTTAGAACGTAAGCTGTATCAAAGTAAATACAAATAGCAGCAATGATTAATTTTTTTAAATTTGTATTTTCGCTCTAATAGATCATTAGAATTTTTGGTCTGATTTTTTTTAAAACATTTTTTGCAATGATCGTGCATAAATATTTAATAATAAATTCATTTTAAACAATCACATTCGCCTCAAAAATCATATCTGTAAACCAAAATTTTCGAAGAAAGCTGTGATGGTCGATGCTTTCATTAGATTCGTTAGCAATCCAATGTGAAAAATACGTAAATTCGACATGATTACATTTTATAATCGGTTGAAAATTTTTTTTTTATTTATTTATTTTATTAACGAGGTTACATATTGCCCGAGGCTATCATCTCGGATGAAGTTATTTACATTTTAAGGTTTGTAGTGTTAATGAATTTAATTAATCTGTGTAAACTATTTATATTTAAATTCGCGGAGTGATCGTCTGTAAGTGTGGACTGTTGGCGTTCAGCACTGTAGATCGGGCATTCAGTGATGATGTGTTTGATTGTGATCTAGCAGTTGCATTGAGTGCAGGCTGGAGGCTCCTGGTCGTCCAGCAGGTATGCATGGGTGGTTAGAGTATGACCTAGATAGATTCTGTTCAAGGCCGATTCGATATCCCGGTTTGATGCAGCTCTTCCTATAACGTCAGTCCAGTCAGTAATCGTTCGTTTGATTGTCAGTAGTTGGTTCGGATGGCTACTGTTCCACTCAATCTCCTAATCAGACATTATTTTGGATTTTGCGTATTTCTTCAGTTCGCTTGGGTGTAACACTGGTACGGCGGCGTTGGTCGATAGCGTGGGAAGGTGATCAAAGATCATGGTGTAAGTGGTGCCCTCATGGTGGTTTGGGCTCCACGGTGGATCGGCGGAAGGCATGCGCTTAAGTAGGTAATTCGGGATGTCCAGCGTAGATTCGTCTTGACATTTGAAGTAGTCTTGGGCAGCGAGAGTACTGTCTATGTATAATGGGTTCGATCGATTGTATATGCTGCGGTTTGGATGGTTCGGGTAACTTAAGATAGAAAAAAATTTGAAAATCATTAAAGAACTAATTAAGCACTTAATAATTTTCACCGCTCTTTGTGTATGTATTTAAAACCTAGAAAATATATTAAAATTTTTGTTGTTTCTAGTTAGCACGAATGTCAAAAGAAAGATGAAGCACATTCTCGTTCATAACGGTGTAAGTGCACAAAGTCATTTTGGTATTGTATTTTCCTGCTATAAACAAATTTAGTCTTGTTAAATTCTGACCATTTCTCCTTTATCCGTAGACGTTTATAGTAGACTATGCTTGCTGTAAAGTTGTTTATGGAAATCAAAAAAATGGCTACAAGTCGGTAAAATGTATATTAAAGATGAACACATTGCTGGGACAAATCGAATTCTGTGGCGATGACGATGAATAAAACTAAAACTCTATAGATTAACTAGTTCAAAATTGCCATCACATTCGTAGCAGCTGCTGACAATTTAGTAAACATAAAGCTGAAAGAAAGTAGGATACATTTTCGAATAACTTAGCGCCTTAAAATCTGGTCAAACTAGTGGCCAAACCTTGCACTGACCGAATATTTACTGCTGATAATTTTCACTTCTTTTCATACTTAAAGAAGTGAAGAAAAGTTAAGATTACTTATTTCATCACAGATAATGAAATGAAAGGTATAATAAAATCGTTTATCGTGGAAAGATTGTTAGAATTGTTCACCGACTATGTGAGACAATTGATTCATATAAATGTACCGACGTTGCGTAGACAAATAATACTTATAGATGTATAGTTTTATGTATTTATTATTAAAACTATATATGTATTATAGCGAAAATTATAGTTTGTTTCAATATGAAGCGACTTACTATACAATAATACTTGTTGATAATAAATCCTACTTTCACGTCTATTTTTTTTTTTTATTTACGTCATTTCCCTTTGTGATTTATAAGCTATTTCGTGTATTATTAATCTTCAGTCCATTTTCATGCAACAACTTATTGGAACTTCGACTTCTTATTGATAAAATATTTTAAAAAATTACTTCTAAATCAAACATTTATAATCCGATAGGTAACACTATTTATAAAATAAGATAAATAATACACTATTATTGCACCTCATTATCCAGCATAGCTCCCACTTTCATAGCTTCTTCTTCTTCAACTTTCAGCTGTTTTTGAAAAACTTTACTAAAACCTTCCATAACACCGTCCACAGTGTTTAACAAATTATCGGGAACTGTTTTCATTGCATTACCGACAAATTTTAACGGAGTTATTAAAAGATTATCGAACTACGAAACAAATAAACACATAAATACAGTGTCAGAAAAATTAGTACCAGTTTTACTCTATAATTTGATATTACATTAGGTCCGTATGGGTTGTTAATTATCCTTTTAAAAAACAGTTTTTAAAAATTAACTAATAATATAAAATATTTTTAATAAGCGAATGGTATCCGTTTCGTATGTTATCGCCTTTAAATTGAAGCGTACAATAACGGCGAAAACCTATAAATAGGCATTATCAATTGATCGCAACCTTAACCTTTTTCAAGAGAATTGTGTAGGATCAAACAATAAAACAGTTTTTATATACAGCTTGGAAAAAATTGAAGAATCAATGTCAAAGCAAATTCAATAAAATGACAAAAATAGACAAAGAAATGCAACAAAAAATTTCTGAGTCAGAAAAGAAGCTGCTTGAAGAAAAAGAAATCTAAAAAGGAACCATTGTACTGACAAGGGTGAATTAGTAAGAGAAACAGGATGCGAGACTTCGCTGGAAAAATGGAGAGGGGAGAGAAAGGAATTAAGCTTAAGAAAATATATTAGCTTATAGGAAAACATTTCGAATTGTCACAATACAATAAATTATTTTTATACAAGCAGATATTGAAGCTTATATGGATATACGGTAGCCAATTATGAGTATGTACCAAACAGAAGAATATAAATACCATACAACGATTTTAAAATAAAGTACTAATGCTCCTTGGTATTTTTGAAACAAGGGTCTTTATTGTAATCTAAGAATGGACGTTGTTAGGGAAAAATACAAAGATTGCTTAAAAGCACCAACAGCGTCTGGAGAATCGGATGAATGTTGAAGCCAACCAACTATGCGATACCATTAAACAGATAAGAAAAGTCAAAAAGAAAAAGCTTCTTGAACTAATTAATTAATACGTTTTATGTTTAATGCAATTTATATTAGAATCTAAGAACTGTTAATAAATAATATCTTAGTTGATAAATTAAATTTAATAATAATTTAAGTTAGCTTAAAATGACTCGCTGATCACATTTGATCAGACTGTAATATACATCGAAAAAAAAAAAAAAAAGATGCGGCATTTACAGAAAAAATAAACATGATCAAAAAGAAACGAAGATTTTTAAATTTCGTAGGCTTTTTTCTCTGCATCGAACTGATTCTTTTCTGCGTTCAGATGACACTGAAAGCGTCGTGCGTGTAGCTGCAAAGTTCAATTTGTGTTTGTACGCAATTTAGTAAACGTATTTTAGTATGTTGTGTGACTTTTTACATACTAAAATGTTCAGCCAGAGGGTTTGTCTGAAATTTTGCTTTAAAAATCAGATTAAGATATTTAAACTGTTAAAGAAAACCTTTATTTTTTAATTCAATTATCTAAATTCGGCATTGGCTTAGCATTTTTTATGGCATTTGTTTAAATTTAAAAACTTAAAATTAATAAACAAATGTTTTTGACTGACATAATTAGATGTATAAAAAATAGAGAAAATTGTAGAAGTAATACAAAATTCAATAAATTAAAAAAAATCGGGAACTTTCCTTAAAAAAATCGTTTTTCCCGCGTTTATATATAGTGGTGTTTAATTTAATAAACAGATAAGAGTAAAACACGAATAAAAAGTTTATAAAAAGTTCTAAAAATAAGTCGCTAATTTCATTTTCCGAAAATTAAAATTATTTTAAAGAATCGAATGTGGCAAACAACTTACAAACGCTCACCTCTTTAATATGATTTTTAAATGGTGTACGATTCTTTACTAGTTGTACCGCATATTTTTATTATATCAAAAATTTAAAAAAAGTTCGGTAATTTGTTAAATACGAGCATTATAAATTCTAAATTTCTCACCACTTACTACTTCCACTAACAATAAGTGAAGCTTGTTTTTTTTTGTTTTTGTTTTTTTTTTCTTTCTTCCGTCAATTAAACCAAATCAAAAAAGGAAATCTTAAATTCTAGAAAACGATTTATATCTATTTACAACATTGTTGCCCGAAAATAACGTTGAACACTAGATACAAATTAAATTGGTTTATTAATAACTGGTTGTATGGAAGCCCTGAAAAGAACTATTTCAAATTTTGATTTAACAAAAATAACCGCACAAGGATACAACGAAAGAATTAAAGAAAACAGTGGGATAAGGAAAATAGGATAAAGACAAAGAAATAAAATTATCGGTAAAATAAATTAGTAAAGAGAAATTCGATCTATCGCGAAAAACCACCGATATATATTCAACGAACGAACTATCAGTAAACAAAAACAGCTATTATTGATAGTAATACTGAGACGATTAAATAACAACATATATATATATATATAGATAGATAACGGAACGCAGCTCGATTACCACAGTGCGCTTAGTTAATAAATCTAAAATAAACAAAACTAAATTATATAAAACAATGAAATATTCTAAATTAATAAAAACAATGATAATATTTTGGAATTTTATTATATCTGCAGAAAATTTTCTGAACAAACAATAATATCGAGCTGGGACGAATCGTATTTCTGATGTTGCTTAATTCAACCGGAAAGGTCTTAATAGTGGAATACACGTCGCCTTCATATCGCACATTTATTCCGGTAATTTGATATAACAGAATGCGATAAAGTTATTTTATTCTTAGCTTATACGCCGACGTAGCGCCTAGCTTAGTCACCGGTGAATTAGATACAGCGTCAAAAAGTTAAAACTATTTGTTATGACCGTCTTTTTCTGTTCTCTTCCATTTCACGTGATTCTACAAGTCGTCGAATTTTTTTCATTGACTCGTTCGCTGTTTTTCGTTTGATAGAAAATTTAAAAAAATTAAAATTCTTTAAATATTAGGGTCATACAGGATCAGTTATTAAATCAGACCAGTCGTATTTTCTTCCAGCGGTTTCTGGTTTTAAGGCTTTTTCTATTTAAAATTCTTAGGAGCCTACATAACTCATACTTTCCTTTCCGCAGACACCTGTGTAAAACTACACAACTTTTACAACAGAAATGAAAAAATTAATGACAAATAAAGTCGTTGAAATTAACAGAAACACATCAGAAAACATGGTCATTTTAAACAGCAATAGAGCATGAGACGCTGATGCGTAAAAAGAATGAAAATTACCAGGAAACATTGCGGTAACATGGACAAACACAGTTTGTTTCAATTATTTCCGCAGCCCAACAAAACATCTTTGCAATCTATCAGCGAGCCGCACGCAGAACTTTAAGAAACACTGACGTAGACTATGCACAAATATAGCAGTGATCATATTACCTCTATATTACAAATGTATTTCACCTTAAATTATCGTAGACTACACTTCATTGAGCAGTAACTATTACTAATTACATGACAGTTCTAATTTCGTTAGAACACTGTAGCCTATTATTAAGAACAATCCCGGTTGTATCAGTTTGATATTAAATATTTTTTCGAATTCCGCAATAATACGTATCACAATTGCAGGAAGAGCTATACTAGTTCAATATTGCGAAAATTGAAACATGTAAGAAAAAAAAAACTTGATCAATTGTTAAAAGTTGGAATGCTAACATTAATACATATTACTGTAATTTTTTGCTCACACAGAAAATATAATTTAAAAAAATACAAAAAAAATAAAAAAATAAAATTATTTACATTTAAAGTTCAAGAAAACAGACAGAAAGTAGATGAACGGTATTATTATTAGTAATATACCGAAAAGAAAGAAAAACTGAATAAAGGAAAAGAAAAGAAAGTGCAGTAATCGAAAAACCCCGCTCTTTAGTACGAATATCGGATTAACTACATATATAAAAAGAAAAAAAACGTAAGATTTACACAGGTACTACTAGTAATACGCAACAGCTAGTATGTATATGCAAGGTAGTTTTCGCATTCTTTTCTTTCCGATTGTATTACAAAAATATGTTCATCTGTTGATATTGGTCTATGCCCAAAAAAACCTTTTTGAAATGTATGTGTAGTGAAAATTAATTATAACCAATCAAAAAGACGAAAAATTCTCTTATTTCCAGTCTTTTATTATTTGTATATTTCGTAACATTTAGGCAGCGAATATGATTCTAGTCGTTGGCATTTCTTCGTTAACTAAAAAAAAGCTAATTTGTACACGCTGTGGCAATATTCTTTAAATTTTGATATTCTCTATATTGTCTTTCCGGAATTTTAAGTAGCGGCCGATGTTCTTCACTGCCTAATTGTACAAAAATGTCATTTTAGTTTCGTGATGCACGCAAAATATTTTGCCAATAGTTTAAAATTTTATTATCGAGGAAAAGGGTCAGCCCGTTTCACGTTTAAAAAATTACGAATTTAATAAGGATTTTAAATATTTAGTATAATACTTCGGGGCGTGGCTCGTATTATTACTGTTTCAAGATTTAAAAATCACGGACTCGTTTTATAAATTAAACGAACCAAATCATGTATTTTTTCCTGACAGGTATTGCATTTACTTTTATTTTTATAATACTTAAGGTTAATCTTCGACTTTTAACATCCTGCTGGAAATAATTAGAAGGTCTGAAATTTATATTTTATGAATTTGTTAAAATGTTTTATCTGGCTATTTAATAAAATAATCTTGCTGTTTTGTGCTGCTGGGATAAAAACAAGCAAGAGTGTAAAAAGTTTATTTTTCTTCTTTTCCCTAGATTTGTCACTAGGTGTTTACCCTTATTCGTTTCCAAAAATTAAAGATAAAAATTGTATATCTTTAACATTTAAAATAATGTCAAAGTTCCGGTAATAGTATCACTGATTAAAGGTTTTCCCCGATTGTTTGACAACTTATACGCGAAATCATCAACTAGCTTACTGCGAGTAATTATATCGGCGTGCTATAAACAATTTTGTTATGTAACGTAATAAGCAAATGAAACACAAAATTAACTTTAGTAAACGAATAAAATAAATGCGTACCGTTTTGGCTGCTAAACCTCCAGTTACACCACGATCGTATTCACCTGGTTCAAAAAACGATAACAAAATATCTTGCACAGCAGGATGTGATTTAATAATGCCAATTTGTAATAACACTTGCACGTAATTGTTCAGCATTTTCATACGCTTTTCTAGTACATTTCGTTCCATATTGTTAAAGGCTTTCTTAGCAGGAAAAGGAATGTTATTCAAATCTATAAGCTAATGCCATTTCGATTTATTAAGCATTCGAAGTAACGATTAAAACAAAGCGCTATTATTATTATTATTATTATTTTTATATTGAAAACATAAAAGGGTACGTTTAACATTTTCTAGTTAATAATTTTTAAGTTCTGAAAGGTGTCCAAAAAGTAACTTTCCCTAACTTTGTAAAAAAAAAAAAAAATTAATTTTAGAAAAATACACATTCGATCTGTACATTATTTTCACTTTTTTATATAGGTAATACGGCAAAGTTCGTCATATATCACTTTAAATACAGCTATTCATTCGATAACGACGTATTGTGTTCAGCATTGAATATTTATTGCACTAGGGACAACATATTTTACCTTAACGCATAAGTTATATGTTACTTTAATATACTGTTCTATATAATCTTAAATTAAATCATGCCCAAATGAATATAACAAAAGGTTTATTTCTACATTTTTTAAAAGGTCTTTCACACAAATCCTACATTCTTGCGACAAGAAATATACAGTCTAATTAAGTTTTTCGTTTCCTGTAATCCCATTTTACAATCATATTAAATTAATGTTTCTATAACACTTACTATTACTCGTAATTTTAACCTTAATTATCTCATATTATTATATAATATTTTTGTTGTTGAGCAGTTATTTTTTGATAAATATATAGCGTTATTATTTACTCAGATTAGAATCTTTTGAAATGTTGCGAAGATAGATTTTTCAAAACTTCCTCAATGGAAGTTGTTTTCTAAAGTTTTTTTGCCTTCAAAATCATCAAAAATGCTATTTTGTGTAAAATTTATTGAAAACTGAAGTCTTTCGAGGAACTGATTCAAAACTTCAAAAAACGATTATTTTTGTTAAAATTTTAAGTTATAAAAAATATATACTATACTCGTATATAAAAAGTGCTAAAAACTGATTTTTTAAATCAAAATTAAAGAAAAATATTTAAGCATAAACTTGAATAATTTTATGTGATTTAAAAAAAAGATGATGGTGTAGTAACACGTGTAAAATATGTTAAAGCAGTACTTAATGAATCAGCTTACAAAAAACAAAGTTCTATTTAATATAATTTAAATTTTCTACATACCAGCATAAAAAATTGTTAACATTAGGCTCACTGCTAAATTTTAAGATCAAATTAATACGATAAATATCAATTTAATAAACATAAATAACATACCAAGGAAATACGGGTTGATTAAGTAACGGTGTTTCGTTTAATACCTGAATAAAGTCTAAAGAGAATAATATTAAAACAATCCAAATCACAAAAGTTGAAATTAGAGTAAACGGATTAAACATTAATGAATTAGAAGATGAACGTATAAAGAATATTACAAAATAAAAACACTGATCATGGAAAAATAAAAAAATAAATTAATGATAAGTTACTTAAAAGGAGAGAAAGAAATACTGAAAAATAACTAGATGCTAGAAAAGGATAAACAAATGCAACAACGATTTTACAAACCCTTTGAATTTCTTAAATGGTCAAAATCACATATAGAACGAATAGAATAAAAATTAGCAAAATCGTGGTAAAATGCAATAAACATTAAGATTATCTTTCAATAGCGCCGGCATCTAAAGAAGTAAAAAAAAAGGAGAACATTTTTAAAAGGGAAAATTTGAACATTAATAATGCATCGTACAACAATGAAAACGATAAGAACATCGCTAAATGTATCTAATTTTGAAGAGTATAAATACGATAAGAAAAAAAACAAGTGCAGAGGAAAAACATAAAAATAGAGAAAAAGCCAATTACATGGAACGCAATAAGGTTAAAATTATAAATAATGAAGGCACCAAATTTATGACTAAATAATATCTAGTGACTGTTAGCGATAGGTTTTATGTTACTGAACCACAATCAAGATATGGCTATAAAAAATGACCAGAAATATATAATGAATAAAGAACTAAATGAGCAAAAGAAACAAAAAAAAAACAACTATGAAATGATAGATCATAATATACGTGTCTATAGTATAATAGCACCAAAAGAATATTTAAATCGTCATAATAATATTTTACATATACTTCATAAAAAAGTTATGGCGAAATATAAAGTATAAGAAACAAAATACCATATGTAAAGAAATAATAGAAAATAATTTACGACAGAAAAACAATAACAGACAGAACAATAAATGAAAATAACTCGGATGCGTTAATAATTAATCGAAAAATAAAATAAGGTAAAAGTATTAAATGTTGCTATATTATTAACAACGAATTTAATAAAAATCATACGTGAAAATTAAATATA
The DNA here is from genome assembly GCA_039619475.1 of Icerya purchasi. Lineage (NCBI taxonomy): Eukaryota > Metazoa > Arthropoda > Insecta > Hemiptera > Monophlebidae > Icerya > Icerya purchasi. The sequence continues at coordinate 389,281,044 of CM077116.1, forward strand.
TTAATTAGAAATAATTCACAACTTTTTTCGGAAGTATAATTGAAAAACTTTTTAAAAAATCATCCGCCATAAATATGGGACTGTGACCCCAAAAGATGTCAGTGATTTTTTCTCAATTTTTTCAATTATATTTTTGAAAAAAGTTACAAATTATTTCTAATAGCATTCCTTTAGAAATGAGCATAAAAGAAAAAAAAAATATCTAAAAATATATTAACTTGTACAATTAAACAAAAAAAGAAATAATCCCACTGTATTACAATTCTCACCATCGAAGTAATTCGGGGGAAAAAAATTAAAAAAAATATATGCATAAAAATACAAAAGGCAGTAATACTCCAAACATGGAGAAAATAATTCGTAAACTCATAAAATATTAGTAACATAAATCAACGTATGATTTGTAACATATAGACATTAAAAAAATAATAAAATCCGATTCGATCAGTCTGTGACAATTTTCAATGCCAGAATAACCATTCTGAGTTTAACATATTTCACTATTTTCGTTAGATTGAGGGATATTTTCGGACTATTTAGTAAACATAAATAAAGAGGAAAAATTAAAAAAAGAAATAAAATAAATCAAGGAATTCGCCAAAAGTTAATGAACCATAAATATTAATTGCTGCAGTAAAAGCAAAATTAAAAGCTGGTCAGATATACGGGTCGCGTGAATTAAAAATAGATTATTTTAACCGATAGATTGTTTTTAAAAAAAGATTGTTCAGTTAGAACTACATATATTTATGTTATAATCAAAATGAAAAATTAGTAATTTTTAATAAAGAATTTGAAAACGGCAATTTATGTTTTTAGATGAATCGTGCTGATTTTATTTCTCATATTCCGTTCATGTAAGATTTAAAAAATTTATATTATATATTTAAAGCTTTCACAGTGATTACTCATAATAAATAATTTTCGGAAACAACTGCGTTTTAAAAGATATATATATATATATATTGTTAGCGGGCAATAATTCCGGCATTTCCAAGATTAGTCCATACACGCACATGTAAAACAAACTTATTTTAATTTTCATCGGAATGATAAACTAAAATATCAGTAATTGTAGAACGGAAAACTATCAACTTTTTTCAATGAAATCATATATTTATACAATTGCTTATTTAGCACACTACAGAAATATTCGAAAGCTGCAGGTTAGAATATACAAATGCGACAGGGTATTAAGTAATTTAAAAGCATTTATGGCTCCTTTTACGTGAAACACCTGAAATAAAATTCTTCATCGTTTTTGATTATTCTTATTACTTTATTATTTATTTATCTTTGAAAATACGGAAACTTAAATAAAGTTTAAATCTAAATTAGTAAAACTTTCGGCGTATATTTTTGTGCAAATTTTGAATGTTTTATCGCAATTTGTTCCCGGAATGTTCATTTTATTCAACTTAAAACTAAAGAACCTACTTCGGTCTTTACCGCTGGGGATTACAGTCTCCGCATTCCTGTATGTATACGTGTAATAATATTAAATAAGTAAAACGCGTTCTGCAACAATCTGCTGAATTCTTAGATTACAAAAAAAAAAAAAAAAAAATAGATACCTTTTCTTTTAGCTTTTGATGTAACTCGTAAAAATCCGAATATCGTCGATAAATATGCCAACTTTCATTAGTACCATTATTGAACAATTTGGTAACAGCTACAGCATATATGCCGAATGTTTTCCCTCCGTCTTGAACTAAGCCTGGAAATAATTTTTATAGCTAAATTAAAGCTTATAAATAAAATTTCGTGTTTCCATGAATAATAAGTAAATAATTCTATATTGCCCGTTTACGAAAAATGGAAAATTATAATTACAAAGATAAGCGGAATGATTGCTTTTTGCATTCGACGCACTGTTTTTCTTGTTAACCTACTTACGATTTTGTTACAGTTTCCTCGCCGAGTATTTCATACATCGTCCGTATGTATATGCAATATCGTTTTGGCACACGAGACCTTGTACAAAATCGGACGACCTTTTAGCCGACGTGTGTCTATCTTTAATCCGATATATACATTGTTGTATAAGACGAATATCGAATTTCACATTTAATGCAATCAAAACAATGTGAAATAAAATAAATTTATAGAAAAGATAACGAAGAAAAAATAAAAAAACAGTAAAAGAGAAAGTGCGAAGGACAACAACAGACGAATTAAATATATGCACATTTAGAGCGGAATTTGATAATCCACGTATTCGATAGCTATAAGTATAAAAGCGTGTATTCTAAGATTATTCGCTAAATTATTTCTAATCCTTTTACAATTTGTAAGCATCGTTGTCTCGTTTGTGCTCTCCTTAACGAGGTATTGAAGTATAGCAAAAATATGGATCATCAAAAGGTACTGTATATTTTATAAATACCTTTTTTTTTTTTATTATTATTTAAAATTACGAAAATTTAAATTTTACATACACACATACTAGTGGGGAAAAAATGATTACAAAAAAAAAAAACAGAAATATTTTTCATTACAAGGAATGCATTATATTGTTTTTTTTTTGATTTAACAAAATATTCAAAAGTTGTAACATACCAATTTACAAACATTTTTTTCTTCAAATTTTAATAAGTTTTTTTTGTTAACGTATTTTTTAAAAAGAGATAATGAAAACAAATTTGTTTACATTACAGGTGCGTGCCATTTGCTCAATGTAGGAAATGTTTTCCTTTTTTTTTTTTTTTTCGTGTACACCATACCCCCATTATTACTTTTTAAGTCTAAAGTTTTTTTTTTTTTTTTTTTTTTATTTATTTATTTATTTGAAAGATGCACGACTGCATTGGTTAGCCATAATGTGGACATATCAGTAACATTACTGTTTAAGATTCAAAAAATATAATAAAAATTGTAAGATTAATCATTATGTTCGATATATATAAAGTTACTGAAAAAAAAAAGAAAGCAATAGAAATTTTTAAAAAATGTTAACGTCTAGATGAATAATTAGAAGCTTTCATATAATATGCAATGAAAATTTTTAATTAAGAGGGAAAAAACCCTTTACTTTCGTTCTATTTTCGACGTAAAATATTATATTTCTGAATCCGTACACTAATCTGCTGGAAATATTTGTATGTTGCTTGATTTAAGTTTTTACCCAACTTTGTATTTTGCAAAAAACAATCATTACTTCCATAAAATGTCCAAGACACTTCACAATTTACGCAGAAAAATTTATTCTTACAAATCAAATCGAAAAATGAGATAAAGACCGACCGCCGCTCTACTCTCATCAGTGTCGTTGGGCGCCTAATAAACATTATAAACCTTAACTTTACAATTGCTAACCTAAAGTCCAGGGTTCAACAATTATAAGAGTACGGCTACGTTATTACCAGAGGTCAAAATTAATTTTTTATTTTCGACTTTATACTATTTTCATTTAGCAATATGAAACACATTTACTTTTCTTTTATTATATGGAAGAAACGTAAGCTTTTGAAATATAAAAATTATATACTGAAAATATCAATAAAAAATTACTCGAGGGGATTCCAACATAAAATGAACATTTTAATAGAGACATTATTAAATGTCAATAAAGTAAAGATGTAATACAGGTTTAAGGAGTGAATTCGATTTTTTCACACTACGACTTGCTAGCCTATTCTATTTACTTTCTATCTTAATATTTGTTTTCCTTGGCTACTTTTTTTTTTTAAGTAACCAACAATATCTTAAATCCTACTTATACGAATGTTCGAAAATGTATACGATTGCGCGCTATAATAAATGTTATTAGTTCGTACTAGTATAGAACAGTTAATAAGAATATTAAAAATTGCACACTAGAACGATGTGTAACAAAAATAAAATGAAATAAATTAAACTTATGAAAAAAATATATGACAATAAATATTTCGTCACTGCACTTATTTTCTTTTTAATGACCGGTAATATGCTTTACGCTTCTTACATGTTTTTTTAAAGACAGATACGTATGCTTTTACGCTTCTTACTTTAAGCGAGCGTTTAAGTTTAAAAAATAAGGTAATCAAGATCGATAACATATCGAGTAAAGTGAAAGAGGCACTTCAAAATTTATATTCTCCTTTACACTTTTTGTGCATTGACTGGAATATAATTTTTGATGATAAACACTTTTTCCTGAAACATGTTTAACGGATTTAAAATTTTTAAAAACTACATTTACCTCCTTTTTAATGCCGTGTGACTTATAACTAGTCACTGTGTGTGAAGAAGGGAAATTTTGTAAAATAATTTTGATAACAATTAGGAATTAGGTATTTAAATCGTTACCTTCTCAAATTCTAAAAAGAAAATTATACGAAACAAGCAAGATAAAGAAAGAAATGTTACTCATAAAAAAAAACCCAGAAAAACAACATAAGAAACGGACCAATTCAAAACTACACAGAAATAAACAGCGAAATATTATTAGAAAATTAAATTGAAATTTTCCATTAAGACGGAAAATGTAACGCGAATAACAACCGATAATTAAACTTCTTGATGTTTATATTGCTTAAAATTACTCTTCGTCGCTTCGGCTTTTTTTGTAATTTCTATTTTCTCACATATTGTTCAGGTTTTGGCAAAGATGGTATTTTTACCACTCTTACTAGTTAGCACCGCTATGGCGTTACAAGACAATTCAGAAATCGTGAAAACCAGTTTGGAATTAACGAATGGAGAAGAAAACTTATCATCTGGAGTGAGTTCATACTCGACCGAAATTCCGACCACCAGAACTCAGTATACGGACCAGTCGCCGCAGCAGCAGCAGCAACAGGAAATCATTCCGTCATACAACAGCGGCAACAATGTTCTAATAGATTCCGCCGCTGCTGTCGGCGGTCTCCGTTCGTTTGAGCGGAAACCGATTCCGGGTGCAACGCCGCAACAAGTCGCCGTTCAATTGTTACCGAAAAACGTGAACACTATCGTTCCCAGGGAAAAGGACATTTCTTCGCCGTCGGCCAATATCGTACCGATTGTCAAGGAAGCCAATTCACAGTACCAGTATCAGATAAACTCACGTTACGAAGAAAAATCCAGGCCGGATTATCCAGAGCGTTACTACAACCAGTACCTTCGTCAACCCTCGTCTATATCTTTTGGCAGACCTAGCGGTGTTCTACTGGAAGCAGCAGCGCCAACTTATCAATTGAAAGACGACGCTCAAATTCAAGTCCAAGGAAAAACCCAACGCAGAACCGAGACGAACTTAATATCGAGCAACAATCCAGAAATCGGCACTAGCAGCATTCGCGGCTTATCCAATCAACAACTCTATTCCGAATACGGAAACGGAGAAGCATCTCCTGATTACAACACTTACCTGTACAAAAGAATATATTACTAGCAAACGAGAAGTAAATGAATGCAAGATATGAAAAGTAAATTATCATTAGCCCGACGGTAAAAATTAGCATACAGCTTTCTAGTTAAGTGTCACACAGATATGGGAAATATTAAGTACAAAAACAAATATTGTATACTACGCGTATACATTAGAATAATTATAACAAATTACAGAAATACATATTTTGAATAAAACGCTGATTTGTTTATGATCAAACGCTCATGCTTTGAAGCAGAGTCATTTCTTATTCGCAACACATTTCATAATTGAATTTTTCAAATAATAAGTACGCCGATTAATTCGTCGGAGAAATGTTCTGATAAATTAAAACTGTATTCTCAAAGTTAAAAGACACTAACTTTAATAAAATGCAAGGGGAAAGGTAAGCATTAATTCCTAGAATTCGAAATTATTTGAATTTTTAATTCTATCCAAAATTGTAGATCTCCCAATCTTAAAGAAATATCAAAACCCAAAAGTAGAATGTAACAGTTTACCGTAAATTTGGAGCTCGATCTCTTTGAATTCATTATCTATGGGACACTGGCAGGGACGGATCCAAAAGAACATTTGGGATAGGGGGGGATTATATAATTACGTAAAATCTTCTACGGTAGGCAGTAGATTTGAGAAATACCCCTTGTTTCATAAAGAAAATCAAATAGCAACCTTTGTAGAAATTTAAAAATACATAATTATTACAATTTAATTTAAATTTAGTATTATTTTTAGGTGAAAAGTAAAACGAAGTTATAAAATTCCAGCTAAAATGGTAGTTCAAAAATAGTAAAAAAGATAGTATTTTTATTAGTCTTTATTTCTCTTTTATTTTTGTTAGTAATCCGATCCCAATTCTTTGTTCGCGAGCAAGTACAAAAAATATATGTATTTCTCATTGAACTACTATTTTCATTTACATTACAAAATAAAAATTAAAAATAAATAAAAATAGCAAATGTGTTTAAAATCGAATAAAAAAGGAACATTAATAGTTTTATTAGAAAATAGTATTAAATATTAGTTATAATTAAATCCGTAGGTAAAATTCATGCAAATCTTTTATAACATAAATTAAATTTCTCTATTATAACAAATTTTTTCATAGAGGCTTTGGTTCTTTTGGGGGGGTGTCCCCTATTCTCTCCCCTCCACCCGTGGATAAGCCACTGGACACCGGTATAAAAACACCACCGTCAAAATACTAAAAATAAAAAATATACGTTAAATATCGCTATAACCACTAACTTTAAAATACCATCATTTCACAATTATTACTTATTTCATTTTCACATTTTCCGATAAAAATGCTTTATAAATAATGAGAATGTAAATCAAATTTATAAATCATTTTATTTATTCATTATTTAAATTGGTAAAATTCTGTTACTGACGCAAGAAAAAATAAACGAAATACCAATAAATAATTATTAATAAATTTTACTTTCCAGCAAGATATATAATTATATTAAAAAAATAAACTAGTTAAAATATTTGGTTTCCGAGGTTTTTCACAAATTTCTATAATATTTAAGCGAACAAAAATTAAAATCGCTCATATTTTTATTGTTCAATTATTAGATCTTTGCTCCTTTTTAATTTTTTGTTAGATTAGTATTGATCATTTCTTAAATATTTCATCACAAAAAAGTATAATTTGCAAACTATGTTCAAATTTGTTTTATTTTTTTGTTTTTTTTTTCGATCGCGGCGGGATTTTTGCTTTTTTGCGATAATCTAAAGTGCCTTAAAAATGATAAATTTCAACCTACGACCTCTACAGAGAAAATATATATTTTTTTTTTCATTTCTCGCTGTAAAATCGGAAATGCCAAATATGACAAATTAATTTCGATTACTAACCACACTGTTTAGTCTTTAATAAGCTAAAATGCTTCTTAAAATTTTCTTAATGTTGCTTTAAGTATTCAAATATCAAGGAAATAATTATGTTATCACCTGCATCTTACATTGAAGATGGGAATATTTCAGTATTCTTTTCTCCAACATGTCAGTTTTTTCACCTATCGCACACAATTCATCGAAAAATATAAGAACGCTTGTTAATTTATTACAGTAGCCTCCTGATTAACCGAGTTAATCGAAACGAGGGAAACTCGGACACAGAAAAAGTCGGTAAAACCGAAATCATATTTTTTTAAAGAAAAAAATGTACCCTTGATAGAGAACTACACCTATAAAACAACGTTTATTCTTCAAAAAAAAAAAAAAAAAAGACAAAATTATACGAACAATAAGAAGACAAAAAGTTACTTCTTCTTTAAAAACTCAGTCAAAATGGTTTGCTTTTTCGATAAAAATCTCCACTTCCGCAAAATTAAAATTTCATGCGCTGTTACGTCCGGCTGCCTTCCAGTGAAGTCCAACGATGTTTGTAAAGCCGAATACGCTTGATCAGGTGAAATTTTCAATTCATTTTCTTCTTGAAGATCTTCCAATGAGCTGTTCTCTAAAGATAACACGGATGCCACAATTTCTTGGTTACTCGTCATCAATTTAGGCTCATCTTCGGTGACCCATTTCTCAATGTCATCAGAAGTAACGTCACTAAAACCGGGTAATTTTTTCAAAAATTTCTCCAATTTTAGATTGTCTTTTTTAATCGGTTCATCTTCGTAACTGATATCCAGAAGAAGACACCAGGCTTTTCGAAGGCAAGATACGATAACTGCATTCCACGTAGTGTTTCTCCTCGATCATTGATGGCTTCGAGTTTTTTATCGATGGAAACAACGACTCTATTACATTATGATTTTGTCGAGGTTTTGTTTTTTTTTTGTTTTTTTTTTTTTGGTAACAGATTTAAATTCCGATTTGGCATCCATTTTTCAAACACGGCAAAAAAACAAAAACGAAATTAAGAACACACAACTTTTTAACCGATGGACTAGAAAAAATACATTACAGGAACAGAAAAACGTTTCACATCGCGTATCAATTTTGCGCGCGCATCAACTCAACAAAAATAACACATGTCTCCTACTCGAATATAGCGATTTTTACGTATAATTGTAGAAAATGACAATTCTATTTCTCACGTAAACCCGTCGTCGCGTTTCAATATTAACGTAATCAGTGGTGCCATGTAAAGATAAGCGTTTTCTAATCGTTCACAATCGTTTTTCCGTAGTTAAGTACGAAAATAACGATCAAATCGCAAAAAAAACAATTAACCGACTTTTTGGCATCGGTTGAACCGGAGAAATCGGATGCATTTTTTTGCTCGGTTAAACCGAAAATCGGATAATCGGGAGGCTGCTGTATATTAAATATTATTTTCCAGTCATTTAAGAAATTTTCTAAGCTTTTTTCTGTTAAAAAAAAAAAAGAAACAAAAAAAAAACCATTACTACTTTAGAACGCGGTCACAAAGACGATATACTGAATTAAATAAAATTGAAGGATAAAATAACCGTTTAAGTATTTTGTACGATTATAGAACAAATTTGTTATTTAACCGTCTTTTTGTGTGCATATTGAAATCTGTTTAAAGCACGCGGGTAAGTACATTTCATTAAAAGTAAATTTACTGAAATAACCGAACTTAAATGAAAAATCTGATATAAACTCAATAAATTTTAACAACGATAATAATAAAGAAATAGCTTAATCAAAAAGATAAAAAAATCCGTTCACATGTATAAGACCAACTGAATTATTTTAATATGAATTGATTAGTAAAAACGATTTAGTTAAAGAAAAAAAGAAATTTTAATTCTTTTAAAATTGTACAATATTAATTCTTCTTATGCGAAATCTATGTAATTTAAAACTGTTCCAGAGAGGTTTTATTAAAAAAATTTATATGCCTTCCAGAAAACGTTGATAAGATAAACCCCACATATTTTAAAACTACTAATTAACGATACACACAATAAATGTAATTTTGTAGAGATTGGAATTACTTTCCTTTTCACTTTATTAGAATACGCAATTGCTTTATATAACAAGATATTGTAAAAATATATACATTACACATTACATCAAGAAAAATAATTGAATTGTCAAAAAAAAAAAAATGTTATGTGCATATAGTTTCATTTAGTAGTGTATACCCTTTCCGGGGGAATTATGGGAATTATTATGACTTTTAAAAAATGTTTGCGATATGATTTAAAACGACAGGAATATCAAGTTTGTATAAAATTAACTTATATAATTATAAACATTAATATAATTTATATACCAATATGTTACATATATACTTCGTATAAATACTATAGAAGCATTTGCATTTGGGGGGGGGGTCTCGTCAACCGGGGACTTTCACCCAGAAACAATTAAAATCGGAAGGAGTCATTTATATTTCGATACAGTCAGATATTGTTAGTAGAAAGGAACAAATAATAGGAACAATCTGTGGAGAGGGAAAAGATAGGACATAAGAGGCGCAATAAGGAGTAGGAAGGCCAAGTCGCAGCAAACTGAAGTAGAAAGCAGAGCACTCAGCAGAAAAAGATGAACACTCAAAGAACACATGATCCATATCGCAAACACGCTCTTCGTTTGAGTGGAGATGACAATATGGAGAGGGAACCAACGAAAAACGAAAACGGGAGGAAGATAATAAAGTATGGCTTAAAAGCACAGACAAATAACGGAGACAACGACAGAACGACGAAGTGAAGGAAACAAAGAGAACCACGGATTGGCAAGAAGACTAGGTTGACAGATAGATAAAAAGAAAAATTGTTAGAGAAAGAGGAAATGTATTTTATTATTATGATCTTCACATATACGAAAAAAAAAAAAAAAAAAAAAAAAAAAAGGGTCTTTAAATAGTGCCTACTGTTCAAAAGATTCGTAAGAAACTTTTTGAATCCTTGACGTTACAAAGTTATTGGGGAATTTTATTTTTGCGATTTTTGTATTTTATATACTTCAATTATTGTTTATGACAATAATAGAAAAAACATAAAGTAACTGAGATATTTGCATTTAGAAACTACAGATGTTATACAGTTAACAAAAATATTTACATTTGATTTTGTAATTGATAATATATTATTATTTCACTGTAAGTTTCGATTAAATCATAACCCATTTATTATAACATGTATATTTTTAACCAATTTTTTCCTTCCCATTACATATAGCAGATTATCTAACATAGTTTTATTTCAACAGTTATCAATGAAATAGTAACATAATATTCAATTAAACAGTAATTATTTGATGTTGGTTATAAAAATCTAAGAAATTAAAATTTATTTAAAATCAGAATTGTTTGACGAAATCAAATGTTCACAATGATTTTAAAAGCTAAATTCGTAATATAAATTGTAATACACACTAAGAGTTTTATTTCAGATACCTATTGGTTTCAATATCTGAATAAAAAACACTAAATTTCAGTATATTATACAGAGAACATAATTTCGTATAGTATTTTAGCATATTATATAGCATTTAAATCGAAAATATGCACATTTACATTTAAACTTTATTATGACTAAATCACTAAAGTTGAAAAAAAGGAAAAATTTATTTTTCAACAAGAATTAAAGTATTTTTCGCAAAAAATCTTACTACATATTTTTTAGATGACCGCATAAACATTTATGAAAATAACCTTTTTGATAACTTTGAATTACATGATCCTTTTTTTTTATTTATTACTTATTTCGTTGTTATAATTTTCTTTTCTCTCAGAATAAGCCACTCGATTTTCTATTTAATGGTCCTAGTTTTTCCTCTTCTGCAGTTTACAAATATATTGTATTGAATTCTATTTAAACTTAATTTTACTATAAAACTTAAGCGCCAATAGATGTAAAAAACAAGAAATATAATAACATTAAAAATTAAAATACTCACAATTTGCACTAAATAACAAATATGCGATTTTAATTGCAAAAATAGGCATAATTTACATTATCTAATTGCATCCCACTAAATAATGCGTTCTTTTAAATGTAAACATTCAATATTACTCGAAAATGTCCCATTAGAAAATTATTATGTTATATTTTTTCTGCTATTGTTACAAACGATAATTGAGCTAAAGAAAAAAAGAAATCCTTTTCGTTATTAAATAATGCAGTATTTTACCAAGACAAAACGGGAAAAAATGTATTGAATAGAAATTTTAAAAAAAAAATGCAGAAATCACGAGGTTAAATCTATACCAAAATAACGTCATATTTTTGTGACATCAAGAATCCAAGAACAGCAGACACTCTAGGTCTTTAATGCGCTACTGATCTTATTTACAGTTTTGTGATTTTTAACCAACTCGAAGCAAAGGCAGCAGTAGAAAATTATATTACGTTTCTTCGCCAGTGTTAATAGATTTACATCATAAATAATATGTTTCGATCGCGCACAGTCCTTTTTTCAAAAATCAAAACGAAAAATCAAAATTTAGAATTTCATTTCTTTAAAAATTTTAATTTTACAGCTCTATTGTAAATTATATAAACTTTCGGTGGGAGGGGGGGGGGGGATTAATAAATTATAAACTGGTTCAAATAACATTTTCGTCCCATAATATATAATCCAAATTGTAAAAAATAAGGTTAAAAAACTATACGGCAAAACGTGAAGAAGCTATTAACGATTTCAAAATATGAATAAATAGCGCTAATTGATTTGCAATAAGTTTCATAAAAGACAAAATGAAACGAACTTACAGATACTACAATTCTCTAACAAAACAGCTACATCGACTTTTTAATTTTATTATCTTTTAATAGAATTTAAAACTCAGACAATACTTAACTTTCTTGGTAACAACAGCGTATAAATGAATACAAGTATTTATGTTGTTTTTGACAAATAAAACATTAAAATTACAAGCAAGATAAAGTTTACACAATAACCACGTTAACTATAATTCCGGAAAACTACGAAAATACGTAAATAAAATAATCATCGGTAGTTATACCTCCCTATGTTAAAGTTTTCATTTTGCCAGTTCAAAAACAAATTTTTGAAAGAATAAAACGCGTTAAATTTATTTTTAATGCAGTTGTTTTACGCGGTAGACAAAAACTGTTTTACGAAGCCATAGAGATATGGGGTATTTCGAGCAACGAAGACAGTTTAAAAACCGTTTTATGGCGATCGATGCCTACATTAAAATTTACGATTAAAAATTTTTCCATTTAACAAGACCATCATTTAATTTTAAAATGCTGGAATTTGCAATTTTATTATGCCTTTTAACGTTTTCGATTATACCGCGTTACGTGATAATCATCGGTTATTGATAGAACAATTGTGCATCAGCTCGAGTAAGATCGTTCCATGCATCCATTTATAAAACAGTGCTATCGTATTATTTATTTGAATAACGGCAATTGAATGGCTACCTGCCGTTGTGATAACATAACCAGCACTCAGCCGACATACAGTTCTGTAACCCAAACTGAATTCTTCCCCGCGCACGATCAGGCGATAATACTACGTGCATTAGATAACATTAAATTTAAAGAATATATCTCTGCCATCAGCGAACACGTCCACCCATCTAACATTGTTCTCTCTTCTCGAACATCTAACAACCGTGCCTGCACTTATCTGAAGTCAAAGGAAATAGCTGATAACCTTGTCAAAAAATATACCTCTATTCCGGTTAACAATGTGTTCATCTGTGTACGCAAACTAATTAAGCTGTTCAAACTTCTCATACATTCGAATACCTCCCTCCACATTCCACATTCTATTATTTAAAAAACTCTATTAACAGTAAATTTGAAATTAATCACATTCATAAAATCTGAACAAAATGATAGTGATACGAATAATATCTCCGAATAGTTAAACGTCAGCTAGGGGAACGAAATATTTAGAATCTTTATATCAACTAACGACCGACGGTGCACGGTGTGCAAAACCCAATATCGTTTAAACAATAATTGTTCCCTAAATGAAGAAGAAGAGGAAGGGTTTATCGGAAAATGAATTAGACAGCAGAACTATATCGCAAACAGTTAGGACATCAACAGAATTCTTCAATTACTCCGATATAAATGTTAATGACGCAGATCCCTCACTGACCAATTAGTAGACATCCGTTAAATAACCCTTGTTTCCTTCCGAAACTTCAATAAATCAAGCCAACGCTACATGCCAAATCCTAAAGCATACACGCGTAATCTAACAGATAATTTTACATCTTCGACTATAAACGGCCGAAATACTAATAGAACTCAACCACAAAAAAAGAAAAAAGTGAAAAACTAAAGAAGCTCAAAATCAACCTACTATCAGCCAAACAATATACAGACAATCATCAAAAAACGCTAATAGATAGTATACTGTTTTACAAAACAGTGTCTTTAATGCAATAAAATAATAAATACTCGTCTGCCCAAGAATTCTTTAACAAACTAAATATTTCAGTAAACTCTGCGGATACAGTATTCGTCCAACTGAAGTTGCTGTACATAGTTATCAACAATCATTTCATTAAAATACGAATAACAAAACCGACAAATAAATTAACGGAGGGGCTAGCTGTGAAGAATGACGATAACGGAAAACTTCTTAGTTCGATGAAACATAAACAGATTTCAAAATAATTTAACAGGACTACGGCAATTAATTTTACTCAAACAGCCGACTATAATCTGTTTAAAACACATCTTCGACCTAATAATTCTTCGTCATTGGAAAACTATTAACTGTTCCGGTATGACTACAACACAGGGCAACAGACTCTAGGAGGTGTTACGAAGTTCATCCATAATCCAGAACAAATTATAGAGGAATTGCGAACCCTAACTCTGAATGTTACAATCAAGGCAAAATCGTGCAAGTCAACTACATTCCATCAGTTTACCATCTGCAACATCTATTTGCATTTTGACATCGAATCGTCATACAAAGAAATAGATCTATTATTATCTCAGGTGCCGAAACTATTTGTTTTAGTAGATGATTAGGCAATGGTGGAGATCTTATAAAACTAACAGAAAGGGGAAACTATTCGAAAAGTTACTAAATGCAAATCTACACGTATTCGCGCTAAACAATAAACAACCGATCAAATCTTATTATCGGTCACCGATTTAACTTTTTCAAAAGAAATCTATCCAAAGTTTCAGTAGTCAACACGCCCGGACTTATGTGACAACAACCACTATCCAATTCGTTTACAAATCTGTCGAGGAGGCCTCAGCGCTAGATAGCAGAAAAAACAGACCGGGGCAAATTTCAACAGTTGTGCAGTCGGCCTCTAAATACTAGTCCGTATAATATCGATACAGCGATTTATATTTTTAATAGCCATCTCACTAAAGCGATGGAAAAGGTAACGGTGAGGCATCCCCGATTTGATAATGCGCAATGTTCCCTGGCGGAGTTATGACATAAAAATAGCTATTCAAAATCACACCAGAGCGCTGAAAAAATTTCATTACACCAGGCTTGAGCTGATTTAGCCGATTTCTACCGCTGTTGTACAAAAGCTCGACAAATCATCAGACAAAGTATAAGGAAAAGTTGGGAGGAATTTGTTTTCGAAATCAACGCCCACTCTTGTCCCCCTCAGATCTGATGGAAAATCAATATTTTAAACGGGGCTAAAAGACTTCCTCTTGTTATTACTTTACAAAAGTCATCAGTGCTTATCCAAGATTCAGAAGAAGTAGTAAATATATTTGGTAAATTTTTGCGCAAGTATCATCAAACAAAAGCTACAATGAAGGATTCCTAGTAAAAACAAAATTGAAGAGGAAGTAAAACCACTGCTAATTAAGTAGGATAATCCAAAAGGTTTCAATATGCTATTCATAAAAGATGAATTTTACGACGGTATCAAACAACTAATTAAAAACTCCGCACTAGGACCCAATGAAATGTTGCTTTCTGTTTCTCAGAAATTTACCTTTTGGAATGAAGAAACATTTATTAAATATCTTTAATCAAATTTGGACAGATAACTGCTTCCCTCGGTAGTGTAACAAAGCAATAATTATTCCCATTTTGAAGCCAAACTAACCAGTTGTCATATAAGTCTATATTTCTCACCTGCACACATACAAGCTAATGGAAAAACTCGAGATACAGCTGCTACTACGACATTTAAAGAAAAATGGACTGATTTCTGAAAATCAGACAAGATTCTCGAAATATAAAAATACCTCACTCGCCTGTATAATCTGCAATAGGAAATATTATACTTATTCCACAACAATCAGTACCTAGTGTTAATATTTAATGGTAAAAGTTACATTACAGCTTCGAGATACAGAATTACACAGTTGCTAATAAAAATGAGTACGAGAGACCGACCAATATAATTTTCCAAAAATTTACTTTCGTATCGTACTATTAAAATTTGAGTGGAAACCATAAGATTTCAATATTGAAAATGGTGTGCTACAAGGCAGTGTATTAGCGTGTATTGTATTTTGGTCCCAATAAATACTATAGACGATTATACGTCCTCTCCGATTTCAGTCAGACTATTTGCAGATGATGTAAACATTAACATACCAACGGCAGACCTCCACTACGCTCAAAACCTACTACAGAAATGCCTGGATAATTTGTAGGTTAGGGCATGACTACTGGCTTACAGTTTTCGCCATAAAAAATTGAGAATATAGTTTTTATTTTTAAAAAAACAAAAACAAAAACAGCACTCTCAGTACATGTAAATCTAACAATTAATAATTCAATGTTAAAACAAACAAAATTTCTAGGGTTATATTTTGACTCCAAATTAACCCGGCCTAATCATATTTTTACACATAAGCAAATTCTCCAGCTACTACTCAACATCCTGAAAATGATGAACAATAAGACCTTTTCGGACAAGTGATATGTAAAGTAACGAGAAACGTAACTAGACACGAGTTCCATCTCTATAATAGTTCGTTCCATTTCAATCGGTAATGTATTTACGTTACTTCGTTACTCCTGTCACAAAAATGAGAAGTAACAACTGTACCTAAAAAACTGACTGTAACTATGTAACCAGTCTTGGAACCAAAAGAAAGAAAGAAACGATTAACTATGAAATAATAACAGACAGCAATCAGGGAGAATTGAAGTACAGATGACACTTTTCATCTTTATCAGTCACACAGTTTGTATGTATTTCTAACACTGTTTGCTCTATTATTGGTCACAACTCACTAGCTTACTACACGGCGGTACGTACATAATACAATCAGATGATGAATAAATCGACGACACTATTCTGCTATAACTGGCTGGGAACGAACTTCTTCAGTTACAAATTTAGCTACAATAATTGAATTATGTATAATGTGTTTCTATCCATACTGGTTATAGGCTTCATAATTTTAGTGGTATTTCACCTCTTTGATATACACGGAATGTACTAGCCATTAAGTACGCAATGACGGTTGCAGGCACCAGCAACATCCAAGCTACACACATATTCAAAAACAACTACAACAAATTGGGCTGCAATGCTCATTACAACTGTGTATAATTCCAGCAGTTACTTCGCCTTAGAGCCAATTTAGACCCCTAGGAGTTGCTGGGGAACCTGTATTAGCAACTGATGTTAAAACTAAACCGAATAAAGAAATCCGTAGAAGGCTATAAAATGTACAGCAGCGTTATTTCACTAACACATCAAAAACAACATTACATATCAGAGAAACTTATTCCATTAGAAGTTAACCTGCTACCTATGCCACCCTTCATCACGGCAGAGTTGATGGCCATACTCCAATGTCTTTTGCAAATTTCAGATCTGCCACCTAGTTAGTATGTTATACTTTTTGAATCAGTTGCGGCATCACAGTATACCAAAGTGTTAAATTCCACTGTAGCGTTTTAAGGTTAAATAATATTCAGTACTCAGGAATTAAATAACCGAAATATCGAAATCACCTTCGTACAGATTTCGAGTCGTCGAAGGATTGACGCCCGTGATGATATGCACCTAGCGGCTCGATAGTCAAAAGTTTACTTGCCGACAATTTTAGGAGAAGACTTTTCACAGAATTCTATTCAGATCTTCAACTCGTGGAATTAATCATTCCATGCTCGACCAAGTATTCTTGAAAGCATTATGAAAGTACACAGTTTGGTCTATACCTAATGGAAATACCCTATTTGCCGAGGCCGGAATTAATCGTAAACAAAATATGTCTTGGGCATACACAAGTTATTCATATTAGGCACCAGCCAACATCAATATATGATGTTTGCTGTTCACCGTTAAATTGTGCTAATCAGCTGAAAGTATATCCAACAGCGTACGAATTCACTAGACACAGCTATTCTGGATTTAAACAACCTCGAAGTCTTCACCGATTATATAATTAAAACTGGAATATTTAAATATATTTAAGTGATATCCGTATCATCAAGCAGTAGTCATAAATACGAGAAAGAAGTAATACATGTGCAGTGAAGCGTAATTACTTTGGAAAGAATTAGTAGATAATAAAAAAAAAAAAAAAGTTAATTTGTAAATTAGGATCAAATTTAATAACAGATCTATGCGAGCCTTCATAGCTCTTCATTACTGATGGCGTAAATATAAACAATTTTTTTTAAATCATTTTTTTCGGAATTCATATCATTTTAATTTAAATTATATATATTTTTCCTTACAGTTATTGAATTTTATATAAGTATTATTCATAAAAATAATTTAAATAAAATATTCGTTATCATTTTAAATGTTACTTTTGTGATATGAATCATTTATGGTAAAGTATTATATATATATATATAAAATTTTCAACCGCTTCTGCCATGTTGGACAAAATTGTTTAATGTAGCATCACATAATTTTTTATCTTCACACACGCACGCACACACGCACACACACACACACACACACACATATATATATATATATATATATATATATATATATATATATGTATATATAGTAATACACCATTTACTATTACGTCATATATCTGTTTTCATAGATTCTAGGTTGAAATTATTTCTAATCGTATTAAATATATTTAGATCTCCTGAAACTAGAGAAGAATTTAAGAGAGAAAGATTAACTCAGTCATGTATAGATAACGTATTTATAAGAAGTTCTACTCAAAAATTATATGCAGGTATTATTAATTCAAAAATATCTGGTCACTGTATCGTATGTTGCATATTTCGTACTAATAGTAAGAAATATAAAAACATGGAAACACCCAAAAAGCACAAAGTAGACAAAAGGAAATTGCTCCAAATTTTTAAAAGTTATGACTGACAAGGTATAGAATAACTAAATTCAACTGAATTAATCTGTTTTCAAATACAAACGAAATTCATTAATATACTACCCTGATCAAAAAATTTCAGAAATGGTCACCGTGTGGCACTACCAGTCATCCGATTTAATTTTTTTTTGTTAAATTATCACACTGTCATTAATATTCCCGCCAAATTTCAGTGTCACAGCTCGACATCTGTAAAAATTATGCCATTTTGAATACATCTGTTTTGTGCGTGTTTTCGATTTTTTACGATTTTAAAAATAGAATTAACTTTGCATCAACGAGTTTACATTAAATTTTGTGTTAAAAACGGAAAACCTTGGAAATGTTAGAGAAGTGTTTCGGCAACGATACTCTATCGAAAACAAATGTTTATGTGTAGCATGAACGCTTCAGAAATGGTTGTGAGTCCGTTGAAGATGACGAACGCAGTAGTAGGGCCATTGATATCAAAAACTGAAAAAAACATCGATAAAACCAACGAAAAGTTGGCCGAAAATCGTGAGTTGACCATTAGAGAGCTGGCAGAGGACATAAATATCGCTTATGAATCCGTCCATGGGATGTGTTGCTGCAAAGCTGGTACCGAAAGATCTGAATTTCATGCAAAAAAAGGACCGCGTTAACATCGCGAAAGACATGATTTTCAATCCAAATCAGACCCAACATTCTTCAGACGCATCATTACTGGAGACGAGGTGTGGGTGTATGAGTATGATATGCAATCCAGACATTAAGCGAGTGAATGGCGTACGCTAAATGAGCCCAGACCGAAAAAACCATGTCGTTTTCGGTCGAAAAAAAAAGGTGATGCTTACGGTTTTCATTGATTACAACGGCGTTGTGCATATAAAATTATTTGGGCGTTTGAGACGTTTGCGTGAAGCAATTCGGCAAAAAATACCGAATTTGTGGGCAAACAATTCTTTGATTTTGACACGTCGATAAAGCATCGTCGTTATTCGCGATTTTTTGGCAAAGAATAGAACGAATACTACCGAGTTCGCCTGATGAAGGGGACAAAATCAGTTTTGGTAAATCAACCGTTAGTTTTAATTTTCTAAAGAAATTCCTGAAACTTTTTTATCAGGGTAGCATATATAAAGAGAGTGAAAATCAGAAAACACAAATGAGAGTAATATACACATTAAAAACGAATGAATGAATATAAAATTTTTTAATTTAATGAAAATTAGGAATATCTATTATAAACGGAGTAAAGGTAACCTAACAAATTCTCGATACAAAAAATTATATAAAAAATTCAGAAATATGGCTAAATCAGAATATAAAAACCAAATTCAACAAGTAAATAATAGAACCCCCCCCACCAAGAAAACAAACAAAACATGGCATTTAATTCATAAAATAGTATGCAATAAAAACAAAATCTCAACTGATTTTGAAAGTACAAAGGTAGCTGCAGGTAAATTTATTGAATATTTCATCCAACCTAAACAACATTGTATTCAATTTTATAATTCACAGTTGTTGAATAATTTTATCTCAAATAAAATACTTTCTTCATTTTCTATACCAAAAGCTTCAAACTTACAAGTAGAACTAATAATTAACAACTTAATAATACACAAGGCTCCTAGTTAGGATGAAATAAGAGTTAGAGATATTAAAAATAATGCAACAATCCTAAGCCCACTTCTAACAAAATTAATCAATTTTTACACTGAAAGATCATTTTATTTGGCAGTGTACAGTTTACGAACAGGGTAGGGACAAACTTATAATGGAAATCCTATCAGAGCTGCATACCTTTCTAGTGAATAATCAACGTCAAATTTAGCTTTATTAACATATAAATTTATAAAGCAGGACAAAATAGAAATACAGAAATTAAAAATAACAAAGTTTTATAAAATACACTATAATAACTTTAACTGGCTAAATGACGAAAGTTAAGCCAAAAACTAATGGCGTTAGAAGTGAAACTTTTTATGGAATGCAAGAACTGTCAAAGAGGGAACAAAAAAAGTACATTGAAGTAAAAAAAATTATACTTAAAAGTAACAAAAATTGTATTTGTAATATCAATAACGATCTGCAGAAAATCTCGAATTAAACACTACACAAATTTCACTTGCATGTACATATTTATTGTTACATGTACGTATATAATTAGTACATGCAAGTGAAACTTGTGTAGTGTTTAATTCGAGATTATCTGCAGATCGTTATTGATATTACAAATACAATTTTTGTTAAAATTTATTGCATTCCATAAAAAGTTTCACTTCTAACGCCGTTAGTTTTTGACTGACGTACAGTTTTTTATATGTTGGTTTCATTTATCATTTTCATTAACAAATTTTCTATTAACCTAGTTTAAAGCATTTTCTCATTTCCACTCGTTAACAGTTGCATTTTTTTCGTTTTTTACTTCGATTCCTTTGGAGGGGTTTTCAGCTAAGTTTCTATGAAGATGTTTGCCGGGGTTACTGTCTTGCCTCTGTCATACCTTTCTTTTTCGAGATCGCACAATGGATGTGTTCGTGGATGGGCGGTTTATTATTGGCAGTTTTTAAGTCATTCACTTTGTTTTATAATAACTTGTTTATCCAGGCGAGTCCGTTTCATGTACCTGACCTGAACATTCTTTATTCTTGCCGCTTTGTTGCCTAAAGAAGCATTTAACTTTTCTTTTCACAGAAGTATTGCTTTTTCAAAATATTTCCTGATTCTACTGAACTGTCGTAAATTTATGGCATGTAGAGTTACCAATTAGTAGGCAGGAAATAATAATATGAAGAGGCAATCGAGTAATTATAAAAGTAATGTAATACATTAACCCGAATGAATTAGTATTATTGATTTAAATTAAACAAACGAAAAGAAAAAGAAAAAACTGAAACAGAAATTGGACGACTATTCTCTTTCTGCGGATCTTCGTATACTTAGTCTGTCTCTCTCGTTCTACGTTCGAGTAGCGGGCATTAGAAAAAGAAAACTAATTTAACAAATTTTGTTAAACGCTGTCACTGTGCACATTATTTTATTATGTCTTGTAAAAAAAAAAGAAAAAAAAACAGAAACAGAAACGCGACGACCATCCTCGCCGTTCTCTCTTTGTGTCGATTTTTGTAAACATTTTTTTTTGTTACTCTCACTCCCGTTAAAGTGAACGGGCATTAGAAAAGAACAAGTAGAGTTTAACAGATTTTGTTAGTTTGACGAGTTTACTCTCTATCTCAAAATTCGTAGTGTCTCATAAGAAGTTATACTTCAAAAAAGTCGACGCAAGATGTACAAGAAATATGAATTCAAATAATCGGTTTAAAAATTATACCTGCATAATGGGATGAATTTAAAATCAACGAAGAATTATGTAAGACAGAAATAACATTAAATGGTGTCGGGTAAGGATACTAGCTCCGTTAGTGTTCTTAATATATACAAATTTTCTTCATAAATATGTTAAAAATTCAATAGTGTATGTGTACGCAGATGATATAGCACTCACAATCGAATATAAAAACATTCACATGGCACAGAAACTGTTGCAGGAAGATTTAAATATTATATGTAGATAAACAACTAACTATTAATATCAAAAATAAAAAATCCAAGGTTTTACATATAAGAACATATAGCAGATATAAAAAATACAAACCATCAATAACATTGCACAATAACAACTGTTTGCATAAAAGTCTCATCTCCCCACTTCCCGTCTTAATAATAAACTCACCCGTTGCTGTCATTTAACAAATTTTTAACTAATCCGTCATTTTGCGAAATGAAACACTTTTTCCTGCATGCTTAGATCACAGATATAAAATTGCCGAAAAGTATTTTTTGCTAAAAATAATAAACGTGTTCCTCATAGAAGCAAAGATTTTTCAAATTGTTTGAAAAATAACAAAAAATAATACTTAAAAAATTAATGAAAAACTACAAAATATAACCTAAAAATTAAATGCTCCAAAATCTAACTAAGACAGGACATAAAAAACACATATATTTTCCTAATGATCATAACTTGTTCAGTACTTATTTTTTATTAAGATTAAAATAAGATTAGTTAAAGGGGGGGAAAAATTACGAAACTCCAAAAGTTACTGGTAACTTTTGTTTTACTCTACTTATTAATTCGCAGTGCATAAATTTCACATTTCTCTTTAAATCGTACTAGAATTTTTTGCTTCATCTATTTCTTCTATCGCAAATATATAATGCATAGAAATCATATCACTTATTCTAGACACATACTCTTTTATCTTTTCCATGCTCCATTATTTTTATTCATAAAGGATTAGAAAACGGTGATAATAAATATCAACCTTCCGTCTCAGTTTTCTAGCTTCAACGAAAAGGTTCTAATAATATCAATAAAGTTTACCCAGTTCATTCTATTAAACGCAAGGCTGTATGTATACAAAGGAACAAATATACCGAATTTAAAATAACTAATATAGAACAGGTTGAAAATAATTTTATATGTATATATATATATATATCGTATTTATAGATTACTCTTTTGTTTTTAATAATGTCTGGTGGTCAAAACTTCAACAGCTTACACTAAAGACAACAGACGAGAAATTAAAGGTACTAACTGAATTGAAACGAAAATGTAACAAAAATATATCCTATTTCTTCGGCAGTAGCAGACATGTGGAAATGAAATAATAAAATTGTAATAGTTCAATGGAAGGGTAATGACTTTCAACAACACAGTCGGTTTCCAAAATGATAGTTCGACCGCGTTAAACTATTGTTCACCTAACTTAGTTAAAATAAATGACGCAAACAAACTACGGAAGGATTTAAGTAAAATAAAACACTATGAAATTCGAATTTTAAGATCGGGTGTTATTTTAGTTCGTGCGCATTATAGTACAATTTATTCTTTAATTATCGAAAATAACTATTATTAATGATATGTTTTAAAAATAAGCCAATTGCAAGATTAGATCCTCTTACAAGTTTCCATTTGTAGGGTTCTCTGTTATAATTATATATTACATGAAGTTGAAAATTCTAACAAATATAATTTATAACATAATTTGCTGGAAGATCGTAATAAAAACATAATTTCATTTACTTTACATTTCTCCATTATCTGAATGATATTTCCATATAGCTACCCAACTGCATAAGACAGATGTATGCTATAAACAGTCCATCTATTTTCATTCGAATATCAGATAAAAATCTACTCTTTAATTCTATGTTTTCCGTTAGCGACAAGAAAAAAAACAACAAAAAACGGTTCCATGAGATACACAAAATTTTGTTACATGATTCCCGGGGTTTCATCTGATCTTTAAATTCTGTCTGTACTTTTTTTCGCAGCGGGAAAGGAATTTTGATCAGAGGAACTCCTTAAGTGGAAATTATTTTAAAAAGAATATATTGCGTGCATTTTAAGGTGAGCAAAATGGGAAGTCTGCAAATGCGTATTTAAGTATAATAAACTGCAATATCAGGTTGCACGAAATAAGAAATATAGTAGGGAAATAAATTAATTGTTCAAAGCAAATTACTAATTACATATAGAATATAATTTAAGGCAAAAATAAAAACGGAAAATGTCAGAACACCCTGTGTTAAAAGTGAACGAGAAAATATCGAATATCTATCTGAAATTTAACCGGCTTTCAAATATGCTGACCTTTATTTCTGCTGAACCGTCAACGTTGACAGAATAACCGAATGCAAATGCGTCCTTACGAAGAAGTATACAATTTCATTGGCTAACCGAGTAAACGGATAATGTAAAATTAATTGAACAAGGTCGACAAATAATACATATACGCTCTTTCAAAAACGACTATATATAACACGTGAGCAATCAACTTATAATAGAAAAAAGTGCGGTAACGTTTTTGTATATATAAGCGTACATATTAAAATCTACATCGTCAATTAAGCATAATCTATCAATATCTGCTAAGTTTATGTTTCTGCGTAAAAAAATAAATCCTGTCAACATGTATAAGGTAAGAGAATGTTATATTGTACAGTCCGTTAAATGTAAAAATATCATAAGATCATCACAACAAAATAACTTTTAAACGAATTAACGCTATTTAACTAATAATAGGATCTCGACCATAAAAGAAAATATTTTTAACAAATTACAATTAACATTATTTGTTACGAATATTCTGACGCACTATTTGAAAAAAAAAAAAACAAAACAAAGTAAAACTTTTAATAGTAAATATATTTTAACAAAAACAAACGTCAAACAGAAATACACCATATTAAAAAATATATAATTTAATTAAATGGCTGATATACATTGCAGCTGAAATTGCGAAACATGTCTGCTATTTAATATAAGTTGGGTTTTATTTAATATAATGCATTTCTGTTCAACCGTTATTTAATAAATATTTAAATTTTACAAAAACGGTTTTATACCCCTATTAATAATATTTCTTTTATTCGATGTTTTAATTTTATTTATACATTAAATTTTGTCAAATAAGCAGGTGAATTAAAAAAAAAGTTTAATGGTAAAGTAATTTGTAAAGCAAAAAAACGGTACATGTGCTCCTGGGAAATAGGAAAGATTCGGTACAATGTACTTAAAATTATATTTTGGCCAAAAAAATAACGGATATCATATTACTAAACGATTATGAATATTCCATACTTTAAAAATGAATAGAACATAGGTATTTAAACTTAAGTCATACTAACATTATATTTAAATTCACACGATAAGTTAGTTTTGTTATCGGAACGAAAAAATTTAAGAAATTCTATAGTTGTACAACTGTTTTTTTTTTTTTTTTAAATACATGTAAAAAATTTGGTAGATTTACAAAAAAATACATAAAACATTAAAGAGATTAACACAAAGAATAAATTGATATATTTTACATATAAACATACATGTATGCATGCATTTATACATACATATAAATGTTATAAGCATGTTATTAGAAGTTTTTTGATTTACTTTTTCGCAAATTTTGTGTTCTAGAGTTTTTTAGGAACAATATCACAAAGTAATTCAATATTTATCTTATTTTCACAAAGCCAACAATAAACCAAGAATACGGACTTAAGCCTCCTTTTTAGATGTCCATTTTTTAAAATTTGATTTTAATTGCAATTAATGCTACTTGTGTATTTTTTTATATTCACTCTTTGTAATTAATATCTTTAGACGTGTTAAATTATCACTATCGCTGATATAATTTTACTTATTATTTTCTATAAATTACATGTTGCAATGCCAGATTTTACATAAAATTACCAACTATTTTTAATGTCTATTATTTCAGATACTACTGTCACTATCGCTTATCATCGCAGCAGTAACAGCTTCAGCTATAAATGAAATAACAGAAAAAGAAGCGACCAAAGATCCAATTAACTTGGCAAAAGAAAATGTGCGGGAACCGAGGGATTATAAATTATACGATTCCGGACGATATCTGTACGATTATTCACCGATAGCAACATCCCGTTTAGTAGTACAACATCTCCCTACTTCGTATAACAATGAAGGAGAGGATATTCAGTTCCAGTACCAAAACAACGACTCTCAATTAGGAAAGTACGTTTTAGATCGCGAACATTACAACATCCCAGAATCACGACGATATTACAGACAAACGGTCGGAACTTACTACCCGATTTCAATTAACTCTCCCCCTAGATATCAGGTGAACGAAAAGTCACAATATCAACTCCAAGCAAACGCGCAAAGATATGCTGAGGGTGATTATGGTAACTACGACCATTTGAATTCACGTTATCAGAGTCAGGAACAAGCATCATACCAACGACACAGATCTCGATTTTAACAACAGTTTATTAATGTAATACACCGATACATACATATGTATATATTTCTGTTTCTTTCTTTCTAATTACACTGTACTGCGTATTACACAATAAATAAAACAACAATCGATATTGTATTTTATTTATTCACATTATTATAGTAAAAGGATACATTTCGTTTCAATCTGGCAATAATTCAGCCATGAAAAAGGAAAACACTACAACCATGAATGATGAAAAATAACGGTCGCACGTATGTTTAAAGTATTAAATTAATATTTTAAATATTTTTACACAATGAAATTTTAAAGTGATAAGAAATATTCAATATTTAATTTTCTTATTTACTTTTGTAACTTGTATTTCGTCTTTTTTTCTTTTCTAGCATGTAATCTACATTTATTTCTTCGCTTCTAAAAGTTGTTAATGTTTAATGAGTTTTTAAATAGTTTCATGAATTCATAAGTCGGAAATTTACGAGTAGTTCACAACCAAAAGGTTAAATCTAAGGCTAAGGTCGAGCAGTAAAAATTCTGGAAAATAATAAATTTAACAGCACATGCTATTTTATTTACATTTTTGAATAATTGAAAATTCTTTGAAAGATTATTAATCACACTATTAAACATCAGATACATTTGTATTACATTTTCTCGTGTTTTAAATTGAAACTTTATTTCTTCCTTTATTTTGACGATGTTACTATTATTCGGTCCTTAAAATTTATTACGTTAAATCTTCTTGTATATCATTCCACATCTAAATAATACAAAACAGCATGCTTTTACTTCAAAACAATGGTATAATATTAAAAGTTACCTTGCAAAATTTGATTTCTGTTCATACGAAAAGAAAAATATAAGGCCCGTTGCCCATTGCAACGAGGAATGTGAAATGCGTAATGTACTTTCTGAAAATCGATTACTGTACATTTAAATATAACACTGCTCATTGCAGCAAGAAATAGTCAAAATGGTCGAAAGACGCGTAAGCGAAACTAACTTCGAACGGGCCATGTGTTTAAATGGCATTTTGCCATTCAGCCGTGTGACGTCCAGACACTACCTGAATGTTTGTAAATTGAAACTTTCTTCGGCATATCAAAGCATAATTATAAATGGCACCTCGAATTATGGTCGATATCCTTTAAAAACATTAAGTATTTCATTAAATTGGTTACACACTGACTGGATGAGCACTGATTTAAGCAGTTATTCTTTGATGTAAAATTATGAATTTCGACGTTGGAAAATGATTATGTTTTATCGCAGCAACAATGTATAGGATCTGAAATCATTTGCGGATAATACTGACCGGTAAAAAGTATTGCACATTTTAAACTCTGTGATACATCCCTTTCCACTGCAGGCACTTAACAGCTCCAAATCGTATGCTCAATTAACAACCCATACTTCTTGACCACACATATTTAAGTTCGACTGCTATCTTAAGGAAATCTGATCGTAGATAAACTATAAATATGTCTTAAACATATACTGTAATATTAGCAAGAAGAGTTAGCCTTTTTTCCATTATAACGATGCTTTATTGTTAACATGTTGCAGCTGGAGTTTTAGTACAGCATTCATTTAATATTACTCCACATTTATATTTTCTAGCTTAATTACATTTATCAATATTTAGGAATATTATCAAAGTGAATTTCACTAATTACATTGAAATTATCCAAATATGTACAGCACACAATTAGCAGTGATTCTTTATCATTCTCCGTCATTTATACTGGCACATTTCGCAACTGTTTTTTTTTTTTTTTAACTTACGGCAAATAAATGTTCCTTTCTTAACTGCTTTATATGTAATAAATGCATCAATATATTTTATTTTTTCTTTTATATATTGTAAAAATTAGTAAATTGATGTTTGCTAACTAAAAACGCATTTAGATAGTTTTGAAAGCTTTTTTACAAATAAAAAAAAAAAACAAAAACAAAATACATTAAATTATGTCAAGTCTTTAAAAAAATACAAGATAATACAAATGGGCACCATCATAGAGAGCTATTACAGGATAATGAGAAAGCTAAGAAATTTGAAGCAACAGTGGAACAAGAACTGGAACTTGTAATACATCAAGTCAAGAATAATAATGTTGAAAGAAAATGGAATGCAATAAAAAACATATTGGAAAAAGCAGCAACTATAGAACTAAAAAGAGAAAATCAACAGTTTAAAAGGAACGAGATATTGAAAAAAGAAGGATATACAAAAAGAAAACCGAAGAAAGTCAAAAAAGATATAAAGAATTAAGGAACCGGATAAATTGTAAATGTAAGGAAACAAAAGAAAAATGGTTAAATGATTCATGCTAAGAAATAGAGACTCTGTTGAAGGATCACAGAATAGACCAGGCTTACAGGCTAATAAGACAGTTTTTCAGGAAAAGAATGATAACTAGGAAACTATATGTATATCAGGGGCAAAAATGGAAAAATATAAACGAATGAAGTGGGAATAAAAAACCGGTGAGTAGA
This sequence comes from Icerya purchasi, assembly GCA_039619475.1. Taxonomy (NCBI): domain Eukaryota; kingdom Metazoa; phylum Arthropoda; class Insecta; order Hemiptera; family Monophlebidae; genus Icerya; species Icerya purchasi. Next base: position 389,309,837 of record CM077116.1, read on the forward strand.
ATACCTAGAACAGCTATATCATGATAATGAGCAACAAGAAAATGAAAATCCATCATGCATATATGAATCACTTCGGATAATGAATTCAGAATTCGATACAGCGTTAAAACATACAAAAAGAAGAAAGGCGGTAGGAGAGGATGAATTATCGATAGAACTAATAATCAACTCAGGCGAAAAAGTAAAGATAGAAATGAAAGAATTATTCAATGAAATATTTAAAAAAGGACTAGTGCCTACAGACTGTAAAAAAGGTAGATTGATAATGATACCCAAGAAACTAAATACAGAGAAATGCGAGAATTGTAGAATCATAAATTTATTATCACATTCTTCTACAATACCAGCGCGAATAATATCAAACCGGATACAGAAGAAGATTGAAGAAAATCTGGATTTTGACCAATTCGCCGTTTCATTTATAATTAACAAAGAAATATAAACAATTTTCCGTTCAATTCTGAAATCAAATTTAGAATCCCCGCTTCGCTATGTTCAGAAAAATTAACATTCTGTTAATATCGATTAAGTTGCTCATGTGTATAGTTTGCACATTATTTTTAGAATACGAAATGAATATTAATGTACAGATATGAGTCATCGAACAGAGAGGAGTACACAAGATATCTGTAGATTGCTTTGTAAACCGAGTAAATAGGCTTACATTAAAAAATAAATATATTTATAAATTCTTCATTCAAAATTTTGGTCAGATATATTGCCACGTAAAATTTAAGTGTATTTGACCACGAAATAAAAATGCGGGAGAGAAAGTTTCCTTTATATCGCCAATTCTTTTTCACGGACGGAAACCACATAAATGAATTTACAAAAATTTAGCAGAAACCGTAATAATAATAATAAAGTAGTGAAAATGAATTCAATATAAAATTATATATAAAAATTACTTAAAAATGGAATCATCGCGCGTCACAGATATAAAGAAAATAGAAATATCATACGATCAATAATTACTGGGAAACTGTAAATTAAATTTCGCTTGATAAAGCAAAATGATTTTTTTTTCTAAGTTGGTACAATTGCATGTCACATCTGTGTCAAATTTCAAGTCATTAACATCATCAGTTTTGTTTCCTGTAGCCTGCCCAAGTAATATATGTTTTGCGTGAGCTGGCATATTTGCAATAGAAAAAACTATTAAACAAAGAATGTGTTTAAAATTTCGTATTAGCATTGAAAATGTTGCAAAATACCTATGGAAATTCGTTTTACCAAAAGCAAATGCAAACAATTGGTATGGTAAATTCAAAGAAGATTGTGTAATTGTTGACGACATGCCACGTATTGGACGTTTGTTGACTTCGAACACAGAAGAAAATGTCCAAATTGTAAAAAAAAATGTTGTTCGCTTCGGAGATGAGCCAAAACAAAAAAAAAAAAAAAACACGACAAAGCCACTAAAAAATCAAAGCTTTACTTACTGTTTTTTTATTTTTTATTTTGTTTATTGTGGTGTATCCCTCCACGAATTTCTGTTAAACCGTCAATAAACAATATTATTTTGAAATAATTCGGCGTTTACGCGAGTATTCGCGAGATACGACCTAATTTATAGAGAAACCAATCGTGGATTCTTCACCATGATAGTGCACCATCGCACACAACGACACCTGTAGGTGAGTTTTTGGAGAAAAATAAAACTACAGTGAATCGATTATACACTGTATTCACCAGATACGGCATCATATGACTTTTTTTATATTACCGGACTGAAATTGCCATTTCGAGAAAAGCGCTAAAGAAAAATTCACTGGCAGCAATCAAGGGTATCACTTCGGCTGCTTATGCCAAGTGCATGGAAGATTGGCCAGCGCGTTAGTATGCTTGTACCGGTTCTGATGGAGCCTATTTTGAAGGGAACAATAAAGACTGGCTTAAAATTCGAAAAATTTCGTTTTATTTACAATTTCCTAGTAATTATTGATCATAAGGCATATGAACAACTTTCAAAATATAAAATTGTACGAAATTCCGCTAAAAAAATATTTCCTTAAATTAACTCTAAAAGGCCGTTTTAAAATTTATATTTATTTTTAAAAAAATTAACATATCTATCTTGCATATGGCTCAATAAGTAGCCGAAAGCCCCGTTTTTTGTTTTGTTTATTTTTTTTTTAAAATAATAAATAAATAACATAATTAACTATAAATATATATATATATATAACTCAGTCATTTTGGCCTTGCAACTTGCTTACATTTCTGTCTCTTTCTCTTCTATACTTTGTATAAAATGATCAAAATTTACACGAACGTGTATAACTTCCTTCTTTTTCAAAGTCGGTAAAAATTAAAATATAACAAAGGTTACATAAAATTGGGAAATCTGTTTTAATGGGGCCGGCCTAAGAATTACGTTGTACTTAATATAAAAACGTAAAGCAAATCCCATACCCGTGACAGGGCATATAAATAAATGACAGTCAAAAAATTCATTTGTCTATTTATGCGCGCTAATCTCACGAACTACCGAACTGATTTTGTTTCGGTTATCACTAGTGGATAAAGACTGATTTCCGTAGAAGGTTTTAGTGCATAATTTATTAGTTTCTGGTGTAATCCAGCTATGAGGGTTTTGTCAATAAAGCATGGAAAATAGAAAGGTAAATTACATTGGATAAAATAAAAATAAAAAATGGATAAAATATTTACCATGGTAAATATTTTAAATAAAATCATTACTATGGTAAATATAGATTAAACCTAAAATTTGAATAAAATTTTTACTATGGTTAAGATTTTAAACAAAATAATATTACCATGATCAATGTAAAAAAAAAGTAAAGTAAGTCTAATACCCTTGACAGGGCGTCGAGGATTGAGAAGTTAAGGTTCACAATAGTCCAACGGCAATAATAAGAGTAGGAAAGCCAGTTCTCTTTCTCGGCCACCTTTACCTTCCCAGACTTCTCTGGTACCCAATTATTTCCAAATATAAACTGAACTTAAGCATTTAAACGAAATAATTACTATGGTAAATATTAATATAAACTAACGTTTTATTAGTTCCTGGCGTAAGTAAGAACACCGTGTTTCGTCTCTTTTCTTTTTGCGTTACTTATATCATTAAATCTCTATGACAGCGTCTAAATATACAGCCCACGCTTTGAGCCTATGTAAGCGTTTTCTATTAGTTTTTACAGAGAAATAAAGAAAAAATCTTGCAACATAATTTTTAAAGCTAGAAATATTATTTATATTCACATTTTAAACCCTTGGGCAACTATTGCGGTTTGCTGCGTAGTAATAAATTAATTTTTATAAAATGCTCGGTGGAAAGGATAGAAGACGCAGAACAAAATAGGCATGCGTAAGGAGAACATATTCTTTTAAATATGTAATTCTGAGAGATTATTGTGTAATCAACTCGCAACCGATTTACAGCGGAGAATTCTATGTATGTAGGATAAAGAGGAAAGAACTATATGCCAGTTGTTGATTTTATATATATTTTTAAAATGATGGTTGAGTGTATTGTTTAGTTGAGTGAAATTTTTGGTTAGATTGCGAAAGAGACACACGTAATACTGAGAATCTTCAGTTGGACGTGAAGACCATTTTGTCAGTGTAGGGGTGGTAAATACGAGTATGTTTCTTAAGGAAAGAATTAATTAGAAACATTACACGCATTGAAAGCCAAGGATACCAACGGGAACGTAGATGCGTACTTTATAAAATAACGGAATAGTAGGAACAAAATGGAATGGTCAAGAAAGACTAAAAAAACAGATGATTATAGTGATGAATGAAATTTCATTTTCAGAAATGAAGCTCAGTTGACTCTAATAAGTATTACATATTACAATAAGGGTAATGAAATCGTGGAAACAGCTTTATAATGTAGACATAGAATTAAATTACTACATATTCGGGAGGAATTACGAAAAAATTATTAACACTATAAATAATTATTAATAATAAAATCTTTTTAATTTTTTTCAAATATCTGAATACAAACAATTTAGTTGCTACGCAGTGTATTAGTAATGCTCCATAAAAAATGTATTAAAATTACAGAGAAATTAATAAAGAATGCTGACACATGAGTTTTAATAGTTGCTACCATTATTTACATTCAAATCTTAAACCCCTGTCAACTACTGTGGTTGTTTTAATCATTATATTAGAATTATTTCCAGAAGAAAAGACATCCGAATAGGGGAAATATCTTTGGAACTAAAGGATTCACCTTAAAAACAAGGGGAAAAACTAAAGATTTTTAAACAGGAATACACGGATGAAGTCGTGGGTAACAAGTAACGAGTAAGTAAATGTGCCGTTTATAGAGTAAGTGAATGGCATGATAAAAATGTTAAATAAGGACGAAAAAAAAAACAAACATAATTGTAATGATGAAAGCGTTGCGACCTTCAGAAATGTCGCTCAGTTGATTCTAATGAATATTTCGGCAAAGAACGTACAAATTAAAACAAAGCGGAATAAAATAAAATAAATGTAAATTCAAGATAAAACAAAAGTCGCTTCTAATGATGGTCAGTGTAAGTTGGCCGAAACGTTCAGCATGGTATTTTTGAAATAAATACATTTCTTTTTCTAAACGCAGTTGTCCATAAATTATTTACACATCATGGTTAATCACTGCGAAAGTTTTAAACTAAACATCTTCAATAATGTTAACTTCTCTATCTTTACGACCCTTTATACATTTCGCATAAATCATATTATTATACCCTTATAATTTTTCAACATTGTTTCATATATCATGCATTATCTACAGTCTTATTTTCGTAACATACCTTGTTTATTGTTGATAAGTAGTCTGTTAGTATTAATATTTTTCAATTTTGTCAGTTGCGGATCGTTTGTAATGTCTCATGGACTGGTACTAATTTGGCTATGAAAATGAGAATATTTTTGGTGTTCTTTGTTTTTGTCAACAATTTTATGGAAAATATCATGAAACATATTACAGTTTTGTAAGACGCTTTTCACATTTTTGAAATTAAATTTTACAATAAAAAAACACAGCACATACAAACAGTACTCGGTAATACTGTAACTTTTCCTGGCAATTCGATACAATTTATTTGTAAAATTAGTCAATTCTTCATTCGAAATTTAAAGACATACAGTACTAAAATTCGGAATTTTGAAATAAACGGATTAATTCCATTTAAACGGCATTTCCAATATTTTCTCGACAAATTATTAATTTCATATAAATTCCACGTCGAACTCGGTCTGGCTAGTTTTCTCCTTCTAATTATTTACTAAGACATACCTTGGGGTAAATGCTCAAACATTTACACGCCCGTGTTTGTTTGATATTTTTATATTCAGAAAAGAGTAATTTTAATTTTATTAGAATAGTTTCAATAGAATGAATAGATCCTGTACTTGCGCTTTCATTATTGTTTTCTTTTCTAATGAAAAAAATAACAAATAAAAAACAATCTCATTCTATTCCATAATTATTTAACTTGATAACAATCAAACAGTTTGTCGCTAGCTTGACAAAAAAAGCAATAACGAATTTTGTTGAACACCGCAGCAAATTCGATGACCGTACTAAAATTCAATTAAATCTAAAATCGATTTAATCGCATCAAATAAAAATAAAGCCGCATAATGATTTAGTTTTGCTATTCGATATAATTTCATATTAATTCGACACAATTTGATATAAGTTCGCGTTGCAAGCAATTAAACTTTTATGGTATACCTAAAACTTGTATATGGTCCGGGTGCTTACGCATTTTAATTGCGAAAAACATAGTTATTTTTTTTAATGTAATACATATAACTGAATATATTTTTACCATTTTATTTAATGGATGATATTTTCTTGATTTACATTTTAAAACATATTTACCCGATGTTTGGTAACGCAATAGACTAATAGTTAAGGCGTTCAGCTAATAAACTGGTCACAAGATCGCAATTCGCCTCGTTTCAAATTTGAATCACTAATCTACCTAGCTTAAAATAACTAAATACGAGAAAAATTTAGGGGGAAATAAAGACGACCGAAAGAAACAAAGTGGCTCTCCTACTTTTTTAGTAGCCGTTGTGCTAAATAGATTGTAAACTTCAAGTTCAGAATCTTCAACAACACCTTGTCAACAATATATGAGACTCGCAGCACTATACTATCTGATATTTCCTTTTAACATATAAAATGCCGAAAACATGTTAATTATATACCTAATTTTAATATTTAAAGAAAATTGGCGTACTAATTAAAAGTATATTAACAAATTTGAAATAACTGCTTTAGGCTTCACAGAACCTATTATTGATTTATATATGTATAAAATAAAGTCGCTTGAGAAACGAAAATTGGCCTCCTACTCTGTATTTCATTCAATGCAGCTCCACTGTTGTCCATATAGTGTCGCGGGTACGAGATTAAACTTATTTTTGTTTACTTTAAATGCGATTAATTTATCGTAGATTTAATTCGTAGCAGGTTCACGATGTATGAATAGAAAATCAAGTCAAAATTTGTTATTAACAGAAATTGCCGATTTTAGAGCTGTACAGAAATTTTAGATCAGCTGTGTTTAAACAAATTAGTCGTTAGTACAAAGATCATTATTTTATTGTTTACTTAACGCTCTCCTTAAAGGAAAACTCACAGGATCATAAACAGAATGCAGTTTATAATCCGTGATGGTGAATGTTTGACTAAGTGCCTACACACTTCATCATTATGATGATACCCTTCGACTGTACTAAAATAAAAATAATATGATGTAAAAAAAGAAGGGAAAAGGAAAATTTAAATATAGTATGCATCAGAGATTCCCTATTAATATTATTTCGTATTATAAGCAAGTGACGCACTGCAAGATATGTATATAAACAGTCGTCGGTAACACCCTTTTCCTTTGACAAATATCATAGCAGTTAATGTAAGACAATTGTACACTTCCTTTTTTTATAGCTTTGGTATAATAGGCCTTCCGCTGTTTTCAATCGCGTTTAAGTTTGCAATTAATTAAACAGAAAACAATTCATGAATAATAAAACTAAAGTACTCGTTAAAATGAAGATACCTCATACATAAAATAAAAACATGTAATCAATCTTCATGATTTAAATCTTTATACGAACAATCAAAATGTAAAATTTCAATAAATAAAACTCTATTTACCATAGTTAATATTACGTACGACTTTTTTGATTATGATAAAGAAAATTTTAAACAAAGAAAACAAATGTAATGCTTAATACGGTCAAGGGTCTCATTAAACATGCTTAAAGAAATAATTTAAAATAGAAAAAACAAAAAAAAAGGTGAATCCGATCTCATATAATATTTAATAAATTTATATTAAACAAATCTGCAACGTGTATACAGAATTATAGATATATTTTCGGTTAGCCCTATTAAGCTGCTGAAAAATAAGAATAAATTCTACAAATATTATATAAGACCCTAAGCAGAACCAGCAGATATCAAACATTTCTAACGTACAAATTACGGCAAACAAATTTCATATTTAAAAATTTTCAAGAAATTTCAGCGAGTGTTACATTTGATAATATTTTTACTTCAATTTCCTTTTGATCACGTAATATTGCGTGTACGATGAACACACAGATTCGCAAGAAACTCTAAAATACCCGTTTAAGTTTGATAGACTTCTGGAATTTTATTTTATTGATACATGTATAGAATATCACGTGTACTATGATATATGATATGCTAATTACATAACATGAAACAACAAACAGCACGAATTGTCTCGAATTTCATGAAACAAATTATCTAACGGACAACATTAAAACGAAGAGAAAAAAATCGTAAAATACAAAAAAGAAAATAAAATAAAAATAAATAAATAAAATCATGCAAGGTCGAATGGGCAAATGATGTCTAATCGTAACACGATGTATATTATACAACAGTTATTATTTTACAAATTCATAGAAGAATCTTTGCGTTATTTTAAAACCGTTCGACTCTGTTTACATCACTTTTCATACTTTTCAATATGAACGAACAGGTAATTATCAATTTATTTATTATTAATTTTTAATCAGTAATTATTATTAAAATACCGAAATAATAGTAACTTTTTCGATTGTTGAAAATCGAATAAAACCACATTTTTTCATAAAAACCACCCCCCTATTTTCTTTTGTGAAACGTTTTATTTATTATGCCGAATGTTTTAACATATTAATTTTCAAGAAAATCAAACAGGAAAAAATTAAAATGAACAAAAACATCATTCTTGGTAAAATTGAATTAATTTAATATAGAACTGATATTATGGTAATTTTATTTCATAGCTTCGCCGCGTATTGATCTATTTTCAGAGTCGATTAAGTTATAAAATTTCTAAAATATATTTTGAAAAGTGGTATATCTTATTGAAGGATACCGTTTGTTTGACCTTTCTTTAATAAAATACGTTTTTTTTTCTTCTTTATTCGGCGTTTTCTACTATCGACTTCTTTCATTGTTTTTTTTTATGCAATGACACGCGCGTAAATCTAACCAGAAAAGGCGCTTTCGAATTTTTAAAAAAAGTTTCACCTAAATTGGATCAGTGTGATTCTCGGCTTCTTTTTTCTCCGCTTTGTCGCTTTATCCAATTTTTCATATTTAATAATTTCGGTGCTATCCCGATTATATCTTTTAAGGCTTCTTTCGATTTCATTTCACGTTCACGTTCACGTTTTCATTTTGTTGCCTCGAACATTCTCATTAATTTTCATAGGTAAAATAACAACAACGCCTTTTCCAAAATAGTCAAACATAGTTTTGTAGTTTTAATATTAGATTTTACAATTTATCGTTTCACTTTTGTCTCGTCTAGTTTCAAAGTATTTTTCAATCTTGCTTCTTATTTTTTAACCAGTCCTGTTTATGCCTTTTTATATTCTAAGCACACTTTTTTCATAATAACGAAACATTATAATCGTTCGTTGTTGAATTTCCATTTTTAATTTTCTGATGTTCAAAAATAACGCACGATGTTCATTATTCGTATTTAAATATTTCGCTTGTTCGTGAAAATGTTTTACTATGTAATTAAACTGAAATCGACCTTTATCCCATCAGTACAGTAGTTATTGCTGGTCGCATAAATCAAAAACATGCACTTAAAATAAAAATATTTATATTTAATTAACTCGGATTTGCCTTTTAACAGCGCGTGATAATTTACGGAGTAAAACTTTTTCCAAAAATTCTTAATTATTTACAACAACCACATCTAAATTATTAACTTAAACAGAAGGACCGTTTTTGTCAAACAAAAATTTTAATCAAAAGTATTCCTGGAAATAACAAAAAGTGATTTCTTAAAGGTCTATACGAATAAAAAATGAATCATGTTTAACACTTTATTATTATTTTTGTGTATCTATAATATATATTAACGATTATGCCATTTTTACGTTAGGAGTCAAAATCACGAGGCCTTTTGTACCGATTAAATGTAATGTTTAAAAGCAGCATAGTCAGTTAAAACCAACTCTCCTATAAAAATTATTCAAGACTATTATCTGAGTATGATCCAAAAGGTTTCCCACAGTGAAGTTCAAAGAATCGAATTTATATATGTATAATTAAAAGAGTACAATATTATGAAATACCATCAGGTCGAAAAATCCTAGGTCAGAAAAATAAACAATGGAACAAATTTGAACCGAACATAAATTATCAAAATAAAGTAATAGAACGAGACATAATTTAAAACAGTAGTTTGAAATAGCGAAAAAATTTTAAATGATGCCATTCAAAAAAATCTTTAAATTAACACATTATTAAATTGAAGTTATAAGTTACCGACAAACGAAACATTAAAATTTATAAGGAAAAGTAAATCTGTAAGCCTTTAATTTCATTATCAAGCAGTAGTATACAATTTAAAGACTGACGGTTAAGTCAAAAATTTAAAAACAGATTCTGACAATATCTTTTCATTACTATTCTCGGAATATTTAACAGATATTAATTTTTAGTATATTTTAAAAAATCGGCCTATTTTTGACCAACAGATAACAAATTCTTTAATCGAATATAAATAAAACAGTCAAAATACTTTGTTTTATTCAACACTCGCAGATAAATATTGTTTTCCTTCCACCCGGTATCTAATTCTTACTGTTTCCTGATTTGCTCCTGGAATCATTAAATCATTTCTTACGAGCGTAATTTCAGCTACTTCTTATTTTTTTATGCCTTACCCTCATTCGTCGTATGATGTTAAATTTGTTCCATATAAAAATATTGGATTTTTTGTATACGTGGTCAATGGTGAAAGAAAGCAATATAATATCTCTGTAGAATATCCATGTTACCGTGCAAATGATAAGTAGCGCACAAAATTTCTGACTCTAGTGTTAGTCATTTAATTACGAATCTGAAAATAAATTAGAAACAGATAACAGAAAACTCCACACCTACTCAAATCTAGGGTTAGAATAGTCAACTTGCACCAATGGATTTGAATCCTGAGCCAATATGTACCAAAAATTAAAATCGTCTACCTCAAGAAATAATTTATTTTCTCGTCGTACTATCTTTATGTTTTATTTCTGTTCTATTTTTTTTTACATACAAATTTAAATATTATCCCTCGTTAGAGTACAAAGCAAAGCAGAATAAATTTCCGATATATATGAATATATCCCATCATATGCCGTAAATTCGAAAATTTTTTATTAATTTTAATATTAATTATTCCGAATTTTCTTTAACCCTTAACATAAATATAGATAATTTTTTTTTCTTTTTTGTATATTTCTATCTTATATATGTATTTTAAAATCATCTAATTTTTTAAATCATTTGTATTCACATCGTAACGATTAACCTTCGTCAGCCATCTCTGTTCGGGGAACCAATTGTGACGATTCTCCGGTCCCTCAGTTCAGTTGCTAATCGTAACAATTCTCCGATTGCCACCAATTTCTAATTTTTGATATTGCTGGTCCCTGTACCGACCCTGGTAGGGTGATATTGCACTCTTTTTGATAACCACCTAAGATTTAAAGGTGTCCGGGCGCCAGGGTCGTGACGACTCAAAAAAAAAATAATAATAATGTTTTCTGTAATCGAAAATAGAAGAAAAAAAAACTTCATATTACCCACCGCGGCACGAATGTTTTTATATCCTTGACTAGAAACAACGAAAAACGATTGTGAAAAAACCGCGACGTGTGGATAACGTTTTTCTTACAATTTCAAATAAATTAAAAAGATGGAGATTACGATAAACCGACTAGTAATACATAGCTAACGGCGTTCAGCAGTAATCGACTAACCACAGTAATTAACAATTAACAAATTACAGCATAACGATTCTTCGCTACTGACTGCGCTACTCATACTTTTATCTACCTGTAACAATCAGCTAGAAGGTAGATAATTCTTATCCGTACTGCGAAGCCGCTGATGGAGACGTAAATAAGTTAGACAAAGCTAAATAAATGAGTTCAGCCACTCGCTAAAATTAACGGAATGTTCGACAAAAACAAAACCTCCGTCGGAACAGGACGACCTATATTGCTTCTTACGAATAAATAAATCTGAGCAATTACTAGTTTGTTTCAATATATATATATATATATATATACATATATATACCAGGGTGTTCCATAAATTCGTTAACTAAATCCAACTTCTCGCGCAAACAGAAGCCACGCAGGGCACGGGGAATGGTATTATCGCTAGTTCGTTTCTCGAACAGTTTTATCACAATAGATCGCATCACGGGACCGCTGCGTGCTTTTTGTGTTAAACAGTTTTATTTAAACAATAGTTCGCTCATTATTGTGAGACGCTTATTTCGCGTTGAATATGATTTACGCGACTTGAATCAGTGTCTGAGAGGTCCTTTAATAAAGAAATGGGTTAGGAAGTTCGAAGAGACAGGATCGACACTAAATGTGAAGCAAACCAGCCGCCCACAGACTTCTCGGAGCGAAGGGAACTTGAGGAAAGTTTCCGTTTCAGTTCGACGAGATCCATATTTATCGACGCGCAAACGTTTGGCTAAATTAGAATTATCCTGCACATCTGTACACCGTATTTTGGACTCAGATTTGAAATTACATCCATATAAGATTGAGAAAGTGCGGGAACTAACACCTAATGATTTAAATTTACGTCAATCATATACCGAAACAATGTTGGATCAATTCAGTAATTTTGACATCTTGTTTTCTGACGAAGCCCATTTCTACCTCAATAGGCATGTGAACAAACAGAATTGCAGATATTGGTGCAGTAAAAATCCCGAAGCTAAACATAAGAGGCCAGTTCATTCGGTATGGGCTGCAATTTCAGCAAAAGGAATCATTGGCCCCTATTTTTTTAAAAATTCTCGCGGCCGTACGGTCACTGCTGAGTATGTGAAAATGTTACGGGAGTTCTTGGCGCCGAAGCTACTGGAATTTTCTGGCTACAATCGTAACGCATGGTTTCAACAACATGGAGCCACTTGTCACATATCCAACGAGTCCTTGCCGGTGGTCAAAGAAATGTTTCCGGGAAAGCAGATTTCCAGAAGAGGCGACATTCCATGGCCTCCTAGGAGTCCAGGTTTATCCCCAGCAGATTTTTTTGTGGGTTTATTTAAAGAACCGTGTCTACATCCATAAACCAAAGACACTGCGTCAACTAAAAGAAAAAATCAGTGAAGAAATGTCTGCGATCTCACGGTCTCTTTGCCGACGAGTACTCAGAAATTTTAGTACCCGCTTAGAAGAGTGTAAAAGTCGAAACGGTGGTGATTTAGATGATGTTATTTTTAAAAGGTAAATTCCCATGAACTGGCTATCTCGTGAATAAATAATTTCTAATTTATGTCAAATAGTTTTTTAATACGATTTTTTCAAATGTTAGCGAATTTATGGAATATATAAATACAGTGGAAATTGTTTAACACGAAACCGGTTAACCTGAAAAATCGCTTAATACGAAACAACACTACGGTCCCGACAAAATGCCATATAATTACATATCTTTTTTTTTCTTTTATCACGAAACAACACGAAACAACACGAAACAAAAATCGCTTAACACGAAAAGATTTTGTTTCTCAGAAGGGCAAATATACCTGCTTTTCCAGTCGCATCCCTTAACAGGTAAATAAAATTAACAATGGTTACTATTATTTACCCCCTGGGAATGCAATACTACTTAATTTCGGTCGACAAGTTTCCCAAAAAACAATAATTTTTTATGTTTTTTTTATAATGTAATTATTTGAAGTGTATATACGTACTACCTACAAGTGCTAATGTTAGCGGAAAATCGAATTGATACATTTTACCGACATTAAGAATATTGGCGAGTTTTTAATTTTTAATTTTCGTTTTTCTTTGCATGTTTCGGTTAACACGAAATCCTTTTAACACGAAGAAATATTTCGGTCCCTTCAGTTTCGTGTTAAACGGTTTCCACTGTATATATATATATGTATATATATATGCACGCACATATGTCCCCCACATACATTGTTATGCTTCAATTTAGTAATAGGAAATCGAAATAGAAATAATAATTTAAGATCACAGGCAGCAATGTTCAATTAATAGTTGTCGGGAAAGAATGAAAACAAGCAACAATATGATAAAAGCAAGTTAATAAAAATTACCGTGGTAGAACCTTATCGATTTTGTGGCTAGAATACGATATTTATTACATTCTATATTAATGAAAATTATACAGAAACACAAATATGTATTTATTTAAATTCTTTTATAAAAGTCTTGTTATCGATAATATCGCTATAGTCACTGATTCGTTCACTTTTGAAAATTGAAACAAAGGAACAAAAAATAATACATGAAATAAAATAATAGTAAATAATAACTTTTGGAACTAATTCCGTCGAGCATAACCACCAAGATAAAAGGAAAAAACCATAGAAAATTTGTAAAGTCAAAGCAGCATAATAATTGGCATAGGGAGACGCACAACAAAGGTGTTGGTACTGAGTATAGGGAGATGTTGTTTATCGTTTATTATTCAATCACGAGAGAGTTTAAAGTCAGACTATAGAAGATCGTCCTTAATTATAAGCATGTAAGAATTTTTTGTACAATTTCCAGGTTATTGGCGTTTTTGGGGTGAGTAATTTGAATTAATTGCTATTGTTATCTGTTTTCTTTTTTATTATATATACTAATTCGTTTTTCTTTTTTCTTTTTTAAGCCCATTTAAAATTTATTTCGTTGTTAATTTTTTAACTGTTGTGTGTGATCTGAATATTATATTTTGGTTAATAAAAACATCGCGTCGAAATTAGCAGCACATTTGTTCGGTAGATTACGCTAAAAAATTACATAAAAATAATAAGCGGAAAAAAGTCACTAAAAACAATAACAATTTAAACAGAGCGTAGGAAAGGGAGAATCATAATTTACAGACGTATACACTCATATAAATGAAAAGAATCTGTTTGAATGAAAAATGGATTAACGAAAAATCCCCCTACCCAAGAGAGATTTTACGACCCTACTGATTTATGTTAAACTAATATATACCATAAATTCTTTTGTTTACAGATAATAAAAGTGACACTGTTATTCCTCTTCATTGGAATGGTAAGAACAAGGGATCTGCAATTGATTCACAGTAACGAATTACTGCGAAGTTTTTCGAACAGTGATTATTCTAAACAAATTAACAGCAATGAATATAGACGAACATTAAAACGAGCCAGAATAGTAACAAATCAACCGACAGAAGCAATAAACTACAACAATATCTACAACAATGTCGTGTCAACAGCAATTGAAGTCGCCGATGATCAATTCAAGCCGGATGAAAAAATAATCTGTACTCGTTTTCACCGAAGTATCCAACTGGACGACAAAGCGCTACCAAAATCTATTTACAGAACGCACTGCGTGATCAAATCGCCTTATTTTGCAGATCGCACTTATTCTTTCAATAGTAATAACTTTGATGCGCAGTTCAAAACATTCCAACAGCAACTACGTTTGTAATAACATTTCTCAATAAACGCGCACGTGACAATCAGAAAAAAAAAAAAAAAAAAAAAAACGAAAAAAAACATGACATTAAACAAATTTATAAAATTAAAAATAAACGCGCAGTTTAAGATACCAACTAATGTTTGCACATTAATATTATTTGTACACTTCTAAATAAGCCGTATACATATACATATATATATATATTAATAAACAAGTATTCAGTTATTTGCGAGCTTATATATTTCATGTTTATTTAAAGCAAATAAAACAAAATACTAGAAACAAAAAGTTCTTATCACTGGAATTCATCTAAAATCTGTTTTACATAAAAATTCTAATTTTAAAAGTTACAACATCGACAAACCAATAGTCAGAAATATTTGTTCCGTCTAACATTAAATTAATTTATTACACATTTTACATATTTCACATTCTCGATAGATTTAAAGTTCTCGGCTGAATTTATCACTTTCGTCTAATCTGATGCTTTTTAGAAATAAGTTAACTTTAGAATCTTGTAACGATATTTTAACAAAAAGCCAAAATTAGTATAAATAAATAATTCATGTGCGTCGCGATAGTCTAGCTGATAGAGCGCTTGGCCTCCGTTGCAGAGGTGTCGGGATGGATCCTTGGTCGACGGCAGGAAGTTATATTACAAATAACTCATGTTACTTGGTAATACAAAAACCAATATTTAAATAATTAACTTTTATATTACCGTGATTAAAAAATATGGTAAATTTGTTTATAAAATAAAAAATTTTTATTTATTCTTCCAAATCTATTTCATCGCATTCAAAGTCCTCCCAGCTCGGCACAATGTACTTATGCCAACGTTCTTTCCAATCGTCAGAGATATCTTTTTCCGGAGTGGCCTTCAATACGTTCTTTGATTCGTTTTCTATCTCCTCAGTCAAGTCAAAACAGTGTCCCCGGAGCAGTCTTCTAAGTTTGGTCGGTTATTTCCGGATCGTAAATAAATCCAAGAGCGTTTCATAAAGTCCTAGTAGTCAGAAATCAAACGTGATGATTTTTTCCCAAAAAATTGCGTGTTTTTGAACCAATCGAGATTTGACGCACTTGCAGCACAAAACATCTCTTAAAATGGTTTAGGTTGATCTAAATGAAATGCCTGCAGCATCAGAAAAGTCTGTAATTATCAATCGACGATTTTCGAATTCTAAATTTTTGATTTCCTTGACTAGACTTTTATCGGTAGATGTTAAGGAACGATGTACGTCTTAAACTCGTTCTCGGTCTTCTTTAAAGTTTTTGTACCACTTGTAAACATTTCTTTTGCGACATAGCCTCATCACCAAAAGCCTTCTGCAACATTCTCAACGTTTCCGTGACAGAATATTCATTCCGCAAACAAAATTTAATGCAATTTCTTTGCTCAATAAAATCAGACATAATAAAAATCGAAAAACTCACTTTTGTATGTTCACAGGAACACGTGTTACTTTGCAGAAATTGAATATATTGACATGAAACTCTGCACAAATGTCAAAAACAATATTGCCAATCCATACAAAAAAGCATGATTTCACAGTACCCGCGAAGTTTAAATGAAAAATTCATCTTATTTTTGATCACAGTAGTACATACGGGGGCAACTCTTTTAGGCATAATCGTTTTGGTGGGATCTTTTTGGCGGAGACTTTTTTAAGCGTGGTTCGTTTAGGCAGTAGCGAGCGAGTTTTTATTCAGACTTCTTAACGAATTATCTGCGGTGATTTTCAGGTATTATCCACTAAACGTTATAATTTGTGTCAGTCAGAAACACGAGTTACCAAATTTATTTCTGCATTATCTATTCACTGTAATCAGAAATTCCACGTAAAAAATAATGCCCTTGTCTGTACAGCTAGAACGTACGAATGAGTAATCGGCGCCTATGCTCAGAATTGAGTATGGCGCTACAATCAAAATTTTTTTGCATTTTTTTTTGACTAACCTATACGCGAAATTCTATCCGCCTGCTTGTTGCAAATAATGGAGGATAAACTGATAATAAATTGTGTTTTTCTATACATTTCATCCCGTTTGTACTAAAACAATACAAAAATTATTCCATTGATCATTGATCGCTTCCAAACAGTTTAATATTGTTTTACTCACTTCTATTACTCAATAAATGGTTGCAACTTACTAAAAATGTTGCGAAGGAATCTAGCATAAAACCGTTAACGTTGATTTATATAATATTCATTGAAATTTATTTTATTTCTTATAAATTTTATTTCGGTGTAAACAAAAATCGGATAAAAATTTAATTATTTTAAATGTAACTTTTTACGATTATAAACTGAAAAATAAACAGATTAACATTATTAACTGGATCAGTTTTAGAAAACAATAAATCTATAGATAAAGGGAAGTAAAACGGAGAGGGGGATAGAGTTATAAAAACCAGTTTTTTCTTACCAGTTTCGATGATTTTAGCGCTGATCGTAAAGAATCTTTCTTCGTTGCGATATCCGTTATCGCGACTTTGAGTCATGTAAACCGGTTCGTTCATTCGGATCAATGATGAATAACAATTATCACTACCATTACCTGTAGTCAATTTCTCCGATTAAAATAGAAACTATTATTACGCAAAAGAACATACAAATGTACATAGCTTAGTTAATGTCGTTTAACTATTTATTGTTATCGTTTGAAATGTTAATTAACATATTTGAATAAAATAATTCTGCTAATTTGCTTAACTGCAGTCATACAGGGCATCTTGATTAATATGCGGAAGTTCTGTGTATGAAGTATTTTTTTTTTATCAATCCACTGAGCAATGATTATCATATTGTAGAATCTATTTTAGATTGTTTGAATGATTTTCGTGTTTGATGTTTTCGTACATGCCCTTACATACATCCGATATGTACAAAACATAAATCGCATTTGTGTTCGAACTTCATTTTAGGATGTTTCTGAATAAGCCAACATATTTTACATAACTTTTTTCGAACCCGTTGAGATTTCGAGTTGATGTGAGCTTTCCAAAACAACTATCTATATACAGGCCTACCATATACTAACACGATGTGATGAAGATTTCGTTTACGACAGGAGTAAGTGGTGTAGATAAGTTTTTTATTTACTGAGCCCGATTTTCTGTTTTATCACCGAATGGTCCAAAGCACGATGAAAAATTTCAGCTGTTACGGCAATCTTGCTGCGCCATCAGAAAATATTTTTATAGTAGTTGTTACTATTCTTGACGAATCTATAGTTTACAGGAGGTATAATGTACACTTCATATACTGCACACAGTTCTATGATTATGTGCAATAATGGCAATATTGTTAAACAGCATTTTTTTCTTTCAAACGATTTTTCTACAACTGACGTTACCCGGTGTATCTCAACAATAGCAAAGTGTTGCTAACGAAAGCCGAACTAGTAATTCGATAAAGATATTAATGGTTTGAGACGCTTAAGATCAGTTACTTTTAAAAAAAATAGTTTTGGATATACTGATCAGTCGGTATAATATATTTTACCAGTTTTCCTGGTTTTTAAAGCACAATAATCTGAGATCTTTTTAAACTCGAGTACAAGTCTCAAACAAAAATTAGCATTGAAATGTCCGTTAGTAGCAATATTCCTTTTTCGATAATTGCTTTAATAGTCCAGCGATATTTAAACTATTTCTGGTGATTTTTTTTGATTGATGTTTTCATCTATTTCTTTTATTATTTTAAATGAGGAACCTAATTTGGCTGAGTCATTAACAAGTTCTATGGTTCTCTGTATAATTTATGATCGAATATCGTGTACCTGAAGTATTTCTGGCAATGTTTGAAAAATAATTCGGCTTTCTTTTTTATTATTATTATTATTAAGTCCCAGCCAGTTTCAAATTTCGAATTTTCGACGGGGAATTTCGACTATTAGTCACTTGACCGCTACGTCGCTTTCCATAAGAGGTAACTTTTGTTCTCGTTTGGATTTAAATCTTCGAAGAAGACAAAATGCTTTTTTGATTAATTTTAAACATTAATCTGTTCATTTGTTGCCGATTCCTCGAGTTTTACATTCAATACGTCTCGCTTTTCTGCTTTCTTTGACCAGCTAACTAACTAACTTCAAAAAGGTAGCAATTTTAAAATGTTATGTTACTTTTATAAGAATTGTTTGTAATTTCACAAAATTTTTCCATGATTGATGACTTCGTAAGTTCTGTTTTTGTGTTTTCCGCTTTCGTTTTAAATCAGGTTGGTGTGATCAAGTTCATCCCTGAATTTATCTTAGATCAGGAGGGGTAAACAATATAAAAATATAGCCAGAGGCTAAATAGTTGCAACTTTTTATTTGGTAAGATTCCTTTTTCATAATATACATATTCAGTAAGTCTGGTTTTTTGCTCTGATCAGTTGGCTAGAAAGTTAGTTGTCTTGATGATAGGTGTATCTGTAACTAAAGATACTGCAGATTTTGAATAAAAATTTCTTTTTGTTATCTGCACCGGATTTCCGTACCATGAATTAATACTAACTGATTAAAAATCTAGGTAGTATTATTCAACTAGTGTAAATTTTTTGTTACCTGATGGTAAGTAAGCTAGAACTAAATTAGTTTCGCTATTATTTTGTTCAACAGTTATAACTGTTATTTACGTATTGTTCTTTCGTATTTCTATATTTTGAAAAATTTTTATATAATTTTTCACAATTATTACTGTTCAATGGCATTCTTTTCCACCAAGATAAGATATACTATTCCGTATAATTAATGATTTTCAGATTAGTGCTTAACTTAAGATGTGTCCCCGAAATCAAAGTAACATCAACATTTTTAAAATTTATAAAATGCTCTCCCCCCTTACGAAACCACTGGCATTCCAGACATTTGTGCGAAGCGATGACTCAGTCGTTTCTAATAACACAGAAATCCATCTATTCACTTTTTGTAGATCTTTCATTTAATAGATAAAAATTATACATAGGTTGTCTCATATGAGACAACCTTTGTAATTTATTTAGAAATGAATAAAGTTTAAACTGTCAACTACATGGGAACAGTTCCAAACAATCACATAAAAAATTAATATAAATGTTATCCATTTTTCACTTACTTCTTTTTGTCATAAAAATTATCTAAGAAATGATATATTCATTTTTCTAATTTATTTACCATTTACCAGTTATAAAATGAACATTTTTCCATGATACTAGCGGAATATTTTAATTTTGCATTTTACTGTTAATTTTGCACCTTCCAATTTTTTTTCTTCCGAGAAATTTGTAATCAAACAACAAATTATTTCGATTTTCTATAGTAGAAATGTCAGATATAAAAAGGTCTCTAAATATATGTTCAACATTTTCATTTAAAATACAATTCCAAAGCATTTACTACGTATAATCAATAATTTCGTAAAAAATACGCACACAGAAAAGAAATAAAGAAACAGCACTGCTAGCTAAAAAGCAATTTTTAAGAAAAGTAAAAATAAAAATGTGTTATCACAAAATGTCACTTTTCAAAATTTTCATTAATTTAATCTGTCTGCATTTCATTTATCAAATTATTAACAAAATAATCGTTAATAATTAAATTAACGCAATATTAAATAAAAACTATATCATAGTTACAATAAATTTTTCTAAAAAAAAATATACATACATAAATTTTACATACATTACCTTCTTGATTGTTCTTATCCAATGGTGGAGACGAAGGGCTATCGTTTAGTAACTCGTCTGCGGAAATTGCATCTTCTTCATCACTTTTTCCTAACGATTCTTTTAATAATTCTAATTCTGCTAATAATTTTATATACGAAGGGTGTTTGCGAAAAGTTTGTAAACACTTTTCCTAAAAAAAAAAAATTAAATTAAAAAATCGGAAACATAAAAAAAAAAACACCAGAAAATAATAAAAATGACATAGTCATATTTTATTTTACTTTTTTTTTTACAATTTTACATGTAACTAATATGCACCAAATTTAGTTTTAACATACAAATACTTTATACAGTATTTAGAATTTAAAAATTAAGAAAAACCGATAAATTATTTTTCGCTTATATTATATATAGAACTTTTGCTTATTTGTTAATCGTAAATTTTTCCAATTCAAATATGTATTTATTTTACAAACGATAAATCTAAAAAATTACAAAAAACGAAAAGTAAAATTATTTAAAATAAACCAAGACATAAAATATAATCTATAAACAGTCGCTTTATAACAAATAGTAAAATAAGATTCACCGATACCTGTAGTAAATTGTGAACGTACTGTATAATTTGATCAAACCACTTTTCGGTAGGATTTTCAGAATTTACTTTTAGATAAAATTGTTTCAGTAATTCTACATCAATATTTAATTTCTGACTAGCCTAAAAAAAAAAAAACGAAAAACATCAGCTAATAAGTAGCAAATTATGGTTCAGCTTCTGCTACTGCTAGTAATATGCGCTTTTAATATTGAAGAATTTCAAATTCAAATCTGACAATAGAAAACAAACAAAAAAACTATTTTTCAAAAAAGAAGAAAAAAAGAAAAAAAACAACGTTAAATTAATTATTTACGCAGAGTTCAGCATCACAGAGGTTATTATAGAATAGGCTGACGTCATCTTTTGCAGTAATTATATTAATTTATAAATATAAAGAGTTAGGGGCTCTGGAATATAAGTTTTTAATTATCCGAGTTTAATAAAAATAATAGATCAATAAATGTCAAAGCTCGAATGAATCATATTTAATTGGTGAAATGTTTACGTCGGTGTTATCAGTCACCATTTATATCTCTTTAAGGATATTATTGGTTTTGACCGACTACTATTTTTCACCCATTTCAGACTATGGAGGATTTAAAATGATTATCTTCTATAAATCTGAACTTTTCTATGTTTTATAATAAATCATATAATATTAAAAATGTTTAGTATTGTTTTTGCTTTGGGTTTATTGTTCCTTTTAAAATAATTAAAAAATATATATAAGTATATAGAGTGTTCAAAAAATCTCGGACTGGATCAATAAAAATATAATATCTAATAAAATGAAGATTGAAGATGTTCTACGTTTTAATATTAATTCCTTCTCTTTCTATGCATATCTTCACTTTTTCGTAACAACGCTCAAAGGACACATTATTATATATGCATTCAAAATTCAAGTTAAGAGGTCAGAATATATTTCCTACGTTATCAAATCGTTGACCTTTTACTTTGGAAAAAGGAAAAAGTCTGTTGGTAGAGATCTAGCGAGTACGAAGGATATTTATAGCGGTAACCGATTTCTTTTTATCAATACAATAAATGTGGGCATGTATTATTCCGTAAGAGGAATTTACTTTTTTGGATAAATTTCAAACTAATTTTACGAAACTCATTTTATTATACAAATTGCTTCATTTACAATTTCCGAGGGAGTACAAATTTGCAATAAACTAAATCGTAAGAATCAAGAGAATTGCCTTCACCTTTGATTTTATGTTAGCCTTCCGTTGGCACCAAATTATCACGACCTTCCCTCTTCTCGTCAACAGTTTGGTATTTTGTTGTTGGATCGTTTTTAAAATATCATACCTCGTCACCGATTATAATGTTTGATAAAGAATCGGCACAGTTGTCTGCTTTATCAACAAAATTTCATGGAGTACTGACACACTATGCCTTTTTTTTTTAGTATTAGCGGATGAGAAACAAATTTTATGCACAATTTTTATCTACAAAGTAAATCATGCGCGATTGTGTAAATACCGATAACATTATTAGTGATATTTTTTTAATATAATTTTTATAAACAGCCGGCTCTTAGTAGAAAACAGTGATTATTCAATCTACCTTTTTCTTATGTAAGAAGCAAGAGGGAGTCCCTTTCTCTGATATCATTGTGTAACTGTCAGTCACTTTTAAATAGACAATACCACTCGGAGAGGATACTACGACTTTGGCAGTTTGTACTTTTTCATCATATAAAACGTTTTTGTAACCGTTCTATCACTCAAAATAGTTTAACTGATGCACTTTTCCTCACTAAGTAAATCGTAATAAACAAAAACACATTAACTTCAAATACTTATAAAACAAAGCAATAAATACTTCAAGACAATATAAATACCAGATACCTTAAAAAAAAAAAGAGGCTAATTTCATTACAAAAATGAGTACATAACGCCGTAACAAACATACATTACCTATTAATTCTATTATATTAGAATCATAAAAATGGTTTTACCCCAAAAAATTCCAATTTACTGTTAGTTATAATTAAGTATTTTTGAATAAATAAAATTTGTTAGCGGCTACCTAAATTATTTTTCTCATATAACACATCATATAACTAAATTCTGCTTTAATTAAACTTTTTTTTTGTTCATTGTTTATTTTATGTAGTAATTTATTAACTTAAAGTGATATTTACGCGATAAAGAAAACATTTTATACGAATTAGTAAGTTTGAACCACAAAAGACCATCGCATTCAGTAACAATTTAATAGCAAATGCTTCTAACGCTGTTTCACAATATAAATTACTTTAATTGCAAACTCTAATTCAAGCATTAAATGAATTTAAAAAATTGAAAGACAACGTGAATTGTCTTTTCTCCTTACAGTAATTGCAAGGCTGCGTAACTTAAAATTATTCTGAAAAATGCTTAATAGATTTTTTTTTTGCGGTAATTCATTGTTTAGTCTACAAGGATAATGGACCTCCCTGCAAAGTGCACAACGAGCGATCGCTCAGCATTTCATTAACTAATGTAACCAGAATTTTGCACGGGAAGATTTTAATAAATTTTAGAAACAGTCCGTGCCTTCATAGTGTATTATAGGCTGATTATAAGTCTATAAGGACAGCAGCCGTTTTTAGTTTTTTCTGAAAGAAATGTGATTAATCAGGCAACTTGCTCGGTACAGCTTCGGCCTGGTCTAAAACCAGCTTGAACTACTGGCAAAAATTTCTCGATAACAATCGATTGTATAATACCCTTTTGAATAGTTTATAACGGCCGCTCAGTAAAGATATTGGCTTGTAGCTTTCAATTTTTGGTGAATGCTTACCGGCTTTAGGATCGTTGTTACCATAGGTGACTTGAATAGTATTGGCAGTTTTCCAATATCGATGAGTGAGTTAAAAAAGGCCAACAACTACATTCTTACCCTGCTACGGAAATTAATGTCTTATAAATTCCGGGATGATACCGTCTTTACCACCCGCCTTCCGAATTTTCATCGCACTGATTTCTGCTTTTAATTCATCTCTAGTAAACGGTTTAGTCAGCTCTGATCGATTTTGAGACTTCTTCTTCAGATCTGACAATTTTCTTTTGACCTGTGAGCTGAAAGATTTTTCTATGGGAATGTGTTTAATTTCGGTCACATGATTTCAATAGCCAGCGCTCACTGTGAGGTTACAGCAAGAATGACTCAACTGGACAGGCCATTATCAATTGGAAGGATTATGCAAATATGTTCCTAGTTTACGATCCGAAATAAATTGGCACTTCCACTCAGCCAGATGGAAAAAAAGACACTTCTCCAGACTTGTGCTTTGTAGCCATGGATAACCAACAACGATCGATTCCAACTAATCGAAAAATTCTACATATATTTCCCCATAGTCAATACCGTTCGGTCATAATAAAGGTAGGATTCGAGGTAAACTTATTGATATCAAAGCTAGTTCCGCATTGGAATTTCGGAAAGGTCGATTGAAATACTTTCATAAACACATTGGAAGGGCACATCTAGTTTATCAAGCCAGTTTCAGAAATTCTGCGGAATTGTAGTTGGTGCAGCAAAGAGTAATATTCTCCGTACCCTGCTCGTTACAACACTTTAATTTTTAGCGGCTAAAGAATTCAGAAATTGGAGGCGAACAGTAAATAATTACCTCACGTCATATGATGTGGAAATCTCGTAACAACAACAGAAATAGTTCTTTTCAGAACTACAGCTCTCGGATTCAGACTAAAAATGCTGTACGCACCTTACAGATAAACGTAGACGGAATGACAAAAGTTAAATGCAAAATAGTCCACAAAATAACGTAGGAAAATAACATCGACATTATACTAGAACACATGCTTCCGTTAGTTAACAGCTGTTCAGGACATGGTCAATACCGAATTTTGTAATAGCTGGCGCAGTCTGTAGTAGACAACTTGGAGTTACAACATATATTAAAAAAGGCAAACTGGAAACTGAAGATGGTAGACTGTGAGAACGACGTTTCCTTTATAAATGTCAAGGTGGATAATTTACTTATACGTAACGTATACAAACTGCCACGATGTGCGTGGCCCGTTGCCACGCTGGCAATAGTCGCCGGAGATTTCAATATATACTGCTTATTCTGAGAGATAACAAAAAATACAATTGAAATATTTTGCATAATATTTAAATAAAACATTTTAAAACTGCAAAATAAAAATTAAGAAGATACCACAAACCTGTTCAAATAATGTTAATAATATTGATTAAAAGAAGTGTTATCGGAAAAACAAACTTAAAATAAATACATTCACTTAATTTTTTGAAAATAAAACGCAGAAAACGTGACACATAAAGAGCGCAGTCATCTATATGTTCATCCTATACACTTTGCGATTTTGTTGTCGAATTCTACCAAATCAGACAACTCGTAGCGTTTTTAATGAAAAGTTCGGTTAAGGTATTGGTTTTTTCCAACTTTACATTTGAAATAAAAACCTGGAATGTTCTTTAGAGAGATTATGAACGCATCAGTGTCTTCAAAGTATGATGCTGCAGAGAGATAGTAAAGATTTTACAGACCGCACGTCAGGGTGACATCTTAATCTCTCTATAATTCAATATCGATATTTAAATTGAATAACATAATTTTTAATTGAATTGTCAAAGTTTTCACCACTTATCAGGACTAAATGATAAATTGCCAAGAAAATGATAAAGTACGTGATAAACGTCTGTTTAAAAGATACTGAGGTGAACAACCGAGTAAAATTTTTTATCGATTTAACATCTTGTGCCAGTTGGCTTAAAGTAGAAAAGAATAGTTAAAAGATAAACGCTTCTTCGAATTTACTAAGAAGGAAAACGAAGATTGTTCATAAATTATCTGAGAAATTGTTGTTATTGTAAAAATTTAAATAATAGTATGAGATTACATTCATTAAATTACAATGCTCCTGTAAAAGAAACATTGTATACCCTCTTAATGAACTAATCGGAGACATTTAATACTTACTTTTTCGGTGAAATACTGATCGCATAACATCAATGCCGCATCCCTTAATTGGACGTATAGTTCTCTTGAACGAGATAATTTTTCATTTTCTGAATACCTGCAGGCTATACTGTGTAGTTCCCGTTTAGCCGATATTTTCCAGCCTATAAAAAGAAAATATTTAATAATTCAGAGCAGAAAAAAAAAAAAGGAAAGAAAAAAGAACGTTTGTTAACAAAACAAAACAAAAGATTTAACGAACAATTTTACAGACCTTCCATATTCAAATACGCGAATAAATAACCCTGCAGACCAATAGACGTAACATAATCGATAAAGTAAGAAAGCGCTACGTTATTTTTCAAAATGAAGTCTAATGATAGCTGTATCAACTTATCTTCAAACAGCAATTTATTGTAATCTAGAAATGATGGTACGCCTAAAATACAAATAAAAACAAAAATGTTTCGATTAAAAAAGGGGTTTACAGCAATTCTTAAAGAATTTATAATCAAAAACGTACGTTTTTCCGTATAAAATTATAATAATCATAGTCAATATAAAAAAAAATGCACGATAACAGCTGTAGCATGAATATTATTGAGAATAAACTTAATGATGTTGAAAGATCACGATGCTGATTTTAAGGAAGTAAAAACTTCAAAAACTGTTAGATAAAAAATTTTTTATATATACATATACTATTGTAATACTTAACGCATATAAAAATTAATTTGATGAACAGCAATTATAACAGTGAGAGAATCAAAGATTTAATTATAAACTTAAGGAATCTCTACGAGTAATAAACTAGACACCAATTAAATTTTAAAATGAAGAACTTTATTCAAACATCAATTTACTAAAAATTTAGTAGTAAAAGAAATTCTGGTTTAAGAGAAGCGTTTACTAAAAAAAATTCAAATAAAAATATTTATTTTTAAATGTTTGTAAGTAATTGCCACTAGCTTATTTTTAGAAAAAATAGACCGATAAAAATTCAAAAATAGGTTTTTATCTACAATAACAATACCAATATAATATCGGAGAATTTATTAAAAACTTGTTAATTGTTTCACTGATTTTTTTAACAGGGGGTTTCGGCGTCACGCGGACTACATTTCGAAGTTAGAAATTTGAATGTTCCAAACTGGAGAAATATCCGCAAATGCGTTTTGTTTTTAATTGTAATAATCGCGCCGCACTAGAAGAAACACGCGTCATTTTTCGCACTTTTTTGAACTTCTTCCGAACTTTCAAAGTTTCGCTAAAAAAACAAATGCAGTTTCATTGGCTCCAAATAGCGAGTTTTTCAACGATACATCGCAAACCCACAAAAATTATTTTCCCCTCAATTTCGAAACTTTGGGCGCCCTTCAAATATAAAATTGCAATGTCGACTATATTTATTGCATAAAGTAACTTTTATGATCAACTTCTTTACCCACCCTATAATATGCAAAAACATATTTTTTGTCCCAAATGAGAATTTAATTAATTTTTTTTATAGAAGAGTTTTTAATTTTAGTTGCATATTCTGAATGTTCATTTTTAATGGGTTATCTGGTAGCCAGTTATAAATTTCTAAGTGTTTTTGGGTCGTTTTCAATTTCATATTATAAATTTTTGTCGGTTTTTTTTTTTAAATTTTGCACCGAATGTAACATGCCTTGCTCTTTATATGCGTGATTGTCCCTAACAATAGATCGTTAGCTGTAAAAAGTTAAGAAATAGTAATATGTAAAAACGTAAACATATGCACACACACAATCGAAATCAAAATAATTTTTTTCAAGTAACTTATCACTGTGTGTTTAGAAAAAAAAAAAAAAATACACAATTTAAAATAATTTCTTTACATTTACCATCTGCATAACAGTTTGTACATACCTGTAGAATCTCGATCAGAACCCTCTTGAAGCCGATTTAATCTTAGATCAATAATTTTATCAACAAATAAAAGACTAGCAAGTTGATTTTTTATTACTGAATCATTATCTCCTCCCGAATCATGGCACCTCTAAAACACAAATATTTATAAATTCATAATTTGAGTTATATCTTCATTAACACACTAATCCCAATGATTCATGGTCTAATTAATTTTTTTTTTTAAATAATCGCATATCCTTAAATGAATTCCTAAAATGCGAGAAAAGGAAAATATCTATTATCACTGCAATATGATCAAAAATGGCTTACTTAAAACTATGATTTCAAATATAATAAAACTTGACTCAATATATGAAACAGAATACAGATAACAATTTAAAATATTACATTTTCCTTTTTTATTCGAAATTGTAATAATTCAGATACTTACCCCTTACCATTCCTAATCTTATTTGTTTAAAGAAAAAATTAAGAACAGCACGATCGCTGTTAGACTAAAATTAAACTCGGCGATAATTGTTACAAAATCACTATTATTTTTACAGTGCAATGATATCGTAAAAAACTTTATGAGACAAAAACTAAAAGATGAACCCAGTTAGACAACGTTAAAGAATAAATTGTCGGTGTTCTTTTATCGGGACATGTTAACAGAAAAAAGTATCGTGGTAACAGGGTAAACCAAATAAAATCGTTACATTCTCTTACATTAAATTATAGTTACAAGCGAAACTTTTTTTTTCTTCTTCGCCACCCGGTCATTTTAGCACGATTTCTTGTATAAACTCACATCGGCTGAAAAACTATTTGCATCAATACGTAGATAAAATTTGCTTTACGAATACTCTCCTTTCATTTCCATATTTAGAATATTGCCGCGTATTGTATGCTCAGTAGTTCTTTCCGCTTGTAGATACTTCTTCTTTCTCTCCTCAATCTAATGGTTGGTGGGTACTACCTATTCGTACATCTCTGCCGTACAGATATAGGTAGTGTACTAGGCAATTATTATATGCAACGCAGGTGTACACACGCAAGACTACATTCGGAACTGATAGGTAATCGTTTGATTTATCGATATACAAGTGCAGTC
The DNA here is from genome assembly GCA_039619475.1 of Icerya purchasi. Taxonomy (NCBI): domain Eukaryota; kingdom Metazoa; phylum Arthropoda; class Insecta; order Hemiptera; family Monophlebidae; genus Icerya; species Icerya purchasi. The sequence continues at coordinate 389,338,951 of CM077116.1, forward strand.
CCGTGTGGATCTGCTGTGTATTGGCCTAACGCGCATATGATGTTGTACGTGGTGGTTTGCCATTGCCTTCCACGTGATTATTAGCGATTATTTATTTAATTCTTGTAATAAGTTCGTCGTCGCCCGAGATCGAACCCGTGACCTCCATATCGGAAGTCAAGCGCTCCAGCAACTAGGCTATCGCGACGATACTACCATTCATTATTGCTTAAAATTCCTATGATCATCGTTATATAGTTTCCTTTTCAGCTGGTACTCAATGCGTCGGTATAGATATCATTGCTTCAAAAAATCCTTGCAACTTTATTTTGTACGATTTGATTTTTTTAAACTACTTTTATTAAAGTTAATCAACAGTACGATGTAATCTATGTAAGATGTTATTCTCTGCACACTTATATAACCGCGAGAGTGGGCTTCCCACTTTATCCTAATATTGTACAAAGAACATGTATTTCCACCCAACTCATTTCAATATCAAACACGACTTTTAAACACCTACAAGAAGTTTTAAATTGTATAGATTTGATTTATTGTTAATATTAATAAGAGGTGATATTAAGTTGTTTTTTTTTCCGGTAAATACCAGGCCTTGTATTTTTTTTAATACTTATGCCCAATATTAAATTACTTGATATGGTATTTACTGTCAAGGTCGCTTTTTATATTTTTTATGGCATTATGCAGAGATGCTGTAGAAGCATATAGCACCAGATCGGCAACATATTGCGCAACTGAACGTTCTTATTTTATAACTGTTCTTATCAATATGTATAAATTACAAATAACAATGGGATTAATATACTAACTAAAACTCAGGATGTTACCAATTTAAACCATTTAGACCGCTCCGTACAACTGCGGTCCACATTACATTTTTGTGAGGCCCGCAGTATGAAAAATACATACATATTAGTTCAGTGGTTATAATACTAATATTCTTAAACATCTAAAACTTACAGGGTGGATATAATTAATAAAACAATTTACGGTATTCACCATGTTCAAAAAAATTAATCTTAAAAACTGAACGTTTCAAGAAGCTTATACTTACCATTATCACAAACAGTCATGGATTTACACCACGGACTTAAATGGGCTACAGCCTACAGCGGCAAATTTGCATGAGATTGAAAAGTTTTTTTTTCTTTTGAAAAATACTTAAAATTTCCAAAATATTGTTACATATTATGGCGCTTTAATCGCAGCAGGGTAGGAGAGGAATGTGATAAAATCATTTTTTAACTTGCATTAATGTACAGAAAAGTTAAAATGGGAATACATTGATTTAGGTAAAATTTCCAAATGATCATAGACAAATGACATGTAAGCAGGGGAATCGAGAAATTAATTTAAAATTAACGAAATGTAAACCGGAACACGTGCATTATTATTAGGCAAAATGGTTATAATATTAGCAGTTAAAGAAAATTCTCGAAGTGTGCACGAGACAATGACTGGTCGGCATGATAAGAGGTCAAACAAGACTGGAAGAAAAACTGAAAATTCACAAATGTAGTAGACGTATCTCATTGATACACGACAAAAGTTAGAAGATTTTTCGAAGAAATATTTATATTATTTCTTGCCGTACCAAACGATGAAAGGTGCTCAAAGCAGTGTGGCACTGGGCCCATAACGTGTTAAAACTATTCTGAATACTGAATCTGATGAATAAACACGCTAACGGCGAAAATAATATATTAAGAATAAATGTACACTTTATTTAATTTTTGTGATCATTTAACAAACAAAAGTAAAAACTCAATGTAACTGGAAAAACCAACTCTAACAACACTACAAAAAACACAATTACAATAACGTGATAACATGATAGGAAAAAACAAAGAAAGATTAGCGCTGAATACAATTTGCTCAACAGACGCTCCTTTCCTACAATGAAAAGAATTAAAAACTTTTTCAGATCAACAATGTCTCACCAAAAGAGTTAAATGATTTATCTGTTTTATTTATTGAAGAACAGTTAGTAAAGAATTTAAACTTTGATGATATAATAAATGAATTTGCATCATTAAAATTGCGTCGTAAAAAATGTAAACTTTATGAATCGAATTATAATAAAATTTAGGTATGTTTTAAAAATGTGTGAAATTTTTTAATTGAAAATTAATTTTTAATTTTTATGTCCTTTCTTACTTCAGTTACTCGATTATAATTTTTATTACTTAATTTATAAATTAATCCAAGGGCGGCAGAAATTACTGAGCCCACGGCGGCATTTGGCTATAATTCGGCCCTGATCACAAATATAAGTTTTTAAGATTAAATTTTAAGTTTTAAAATTAATTATTTTAACACGATATGTACCGTCAATTGTTTTCCTAACTAATATTGTTTTTCGCCATATCAACTATGTCTCGGCAAATTTTAAATTACCCTCTTCCTAAAAAAATGCCCATCTGCGCTACTTACATACATTATGATTAAAACTTAAATGAACAGTATAAAATATTAATAATACCTAAATAAAATACTCTGAAAATGTAAAATTTAAAAAGGAAAAAATGTAAAAAAAACATTTTTTCCTTTTAATTTGATCAATTTATTAAAATTTTTTCATAAGTGGAGGAATGCAAGTTTTTTTTTTTTAAATTCATCATTGGTACGTCCTGCCAAAATTTTAAAAAATCTATAAATGGTCCGTTAGCTAAAAAGGTCTGACCTAGATTAAAATAATGGTATATAATATAACAATGACAACAATAACAACAATAATAACAATAATACTCGTCTAAAGAATAAACTGGCAATACTCACTAATAAAGCAATTTCTTTTTGCACTACGTTGCGAGTGGCGTAAAGTTCATCAATGTTATTTGTAGTCTTCAACACAACTATAAATAACTCACTAGACACTGGAGCATCGCTGCACTAACAGAATATTATTAAAAATATTTTTTTACGAATATATTTAAAAATAACTTTTAATCAGTATACCTTTAATAAATATGAAAAAAAAAAAAAAATATTAATAGTTCACAATTTTGATTTAAATAAGTACGAATTATCCTCGTAGTGGAATAACTCTGCGAAATATTCAGTGTTTAGTACTTTATAATTCAATTATCCCTATCTAACTGAATATTACACATACTATTTGAAATTAAATGATTAAAATAAAATCATCAATAGTTCGATGAGTTACCGCAGAACATGCTGAAGTAACGCCGTAGACACTGTAAATACCTTATTTTATTACTAAATAAATATTTTTACGGACTCTTATTTTAAATTATGAAGAGTTTAACCCCCTCGCTACAAAGGCCACGACTGATTTCACTGGTTACAAAAAAAAAAAAAAATAAAAAAAACATATATGTATATTAGTTCTTTCTTTAGTTTCCTTACTTCATTTTTTTTGGAAAAAAGTAATACCTCCAACCGATTATTTATAGTTCTAAAGCATATTTAGTAATTATGTTATATGGAATAATGAAATCCATATTATTACAAAATATATCAGCGCAATGTAATAAAGTACGTCAGTTTATTTTATACAAAAAATCTTCGATTTAAAATTTGAACTTTCAACGTTAGATGTAGGTGAATACATCCTGTTTGTTAAAATGGTATAATAAAATAAACTTTAATAACAAACAATATAGATCAATAAATTAGATAAATACCTATTTAGAAACGTTTCCGGGCATAACCCATCATCAGCTAACACTAACTTAAAGGAAACTTAAAACTATGTTTTAAGTTTCCTTTAAGTTAGTGTTAGCTGATGATGGGTTATGCCCGGAAACGTTTCTAAATAGGTATTTATCTAATTTATTGATCTATATTGTTTGTTATTAAAGTTTATTTTATTATTTCAACGTTAGATTGTTACTTTTTTTTATTCGGTTTTTTTATTCGCCAAAAATAAAATAGACGCTTTAGAAGTATGCTCATTGAATCCTAATGACGCCTGAATGGTACACTTGACACACTAAATTAAGCAGCTAAAAACGATAGATAAGTCGTTAATTTTTTTCTTTCATTAATTAAATTATTATTTTTTTATTATTATTAATTAGTCGATTAATCAGTTTTAGACATTTTTATTATCAACTGCTACCATCAGTTTACTCATCTAAACGTGTAATAGACAAATACGTCAGTTTTCATATCAATCATTTGGAATAGAGTGACACATTAGTCTTCTTATAACGCATGTAAGCTGTTTATTATTATTTTCATTTGATCAATGATAGTATACACCTCAATTAACCAAGTAACAGATGACAGTTTTATATGTGTTATCAGTAAAACTTTTACATGCACGCATACGCACATACAGCTCTATACTAGTCGAAACTGAAATCAGGTCTGAAATAGGAAAAGAGACACAATTATTCTCTCCTCGTTATTCTATGTTGTCTAATTATTCTATCATTCTATCGATCATCAAATGGTTAATTTATAATAAGCTGTATTGAGTATTAGTAACCGGTCGAATTCAGTAATGTCCAATTTAAATAATTTCAGCTAAATTATCGTCAAATCAAGTTCCTTAAAATTACTTAAAGTATATGTATTAAGTAAACCTGTATTTTTACATTAAATGAAAATAAAATAGATTAAAAAAGAACAAAAAGAAACACACCTACATTAAAACTAATAACACATTTAAAGAACTAGAAAAATACAAAAATTTCCAGAAAAAGAAATATGTCGGCGTAAACTGAAAATCTTTTTCGCATAAACTTAAAAGCGTGCGTTGAAATTATGCTACCCTTTTTATGAGCGAAATTCTGAATAATCGTAGCTATCTTTGTCTAGAAGAATGAGCTGGAACTATTTTTATAAAAATTTTAATGCATACGTGTTGTTCGTGCAAAAAAATTATCGAACATTTAACACGCAACCGACTATGAGACTAAAGCCGTGGTTAGATTAAAATTTATATGTGGAACGTTAACTGTTTATATAGTCGGCATTTTTAGAAAATTTTGAAATACAGATTTCATTTTTTATCAAAGTTTCAGATCAATTTCAGTTTTAGTTATTTTGACTTCCGACAAAATATCGATTTCGGTCAAAAGATTTAATAAATATAAAATATCTGATAACCATAAGTTCCTAGATAAATTAAATTGTTTAATTCTGTCATTTAAATAATCTATGCAATAAATACTTCTAAATGTTACGCTGGTAAAGAATTTAAGTAATACAAATTAATCGGCAAATTTTAAGGAAGTTAAAATTTATAATCGGCATTTATAAATTTTACACCTCCCAATCATAAACACAGAGAAAGCTTCCGTTTGTGTGTACATATTGTAAACATATACATAAAATTGGATTCTTTAACCTCGCCATGAGGTCTTCGCGTAGGCCTATAAATGATAGTTTTACAATACCTATAGAAGCGTAAATTTAAATTGACTACGTTATTCTTTAAAAAAATAATTTACGGTTTGAAAAGTAATTTCTATTACAACTTAAGTTGAATATCCTTCCGTTGTCACTAATAAATAAATAAATAAAAATATGGATATATATATATATATAAAAATAAATAAATAAATGAGTGAATATACACTGTATTTATAGGCGTAATTCCGATGATCTCAGCACTGCCCCTCAATACCAAAACAAAAAGAAAAAAAAACTAAACTCACCTACGAATATCTCTTTATTTATTCGCGCATTTTTTTTCGCACTGTATATGCCGCTGGACTATGCGTTTGGCCAATCACAATTCAGGAAATGTACTGATTTAAATGAATCAATTCATATTCAGCAGTCAGTTTGTTACTTGTAATATTATTAATTTTTGTAAACAGTTTTTTTAACCGTTTGTGAACATTCATAATTTCTACATTAGAATTGATGGTCGCTAGGGTTTCAGAATGACTAGAAGCATTGCCAGTCAATAGAAGAATCAAATATGTTAAATTATTTTTCTTTAAATACTATTTAACATTAGGAATCAAAGTCTTTAAAACATTTGTAACTAATAAAAATATTACCCACACTGTGTAATTAGCTTTTTAGATAACTGTAAATCGTTCTTTTTTTGATCCTTAAAAGCTCTGGGTTCAAAAATTTATGAATATCTATTTGTTTTAAAACAAATTTTTCAGAAGTATTGGAACATGGAAAAAAATATACTCGATCTTTAACAACTTTATATCCATTACCTACGTTTTCTTTTTTGCTTAAAAGTATTATTTTCTTCCAAAATCAAGCAGTCTCATCTGCATTCAAAATTTAGTCCTTCGTATCACTATTTTTTCTATAAAAGCCTGTAATACCCTCGGAAATCTATCGCAGATGAACGATCAACAATAACGAATTCTTCGCAAAATTTTTGTTCTGAAGATCGAAATATAATTTAAAACTTTTAAATAACTTTTTAGTAGCCTTAAAATAAATTTCATTGAAGTTGTCTTAATGCTGCGTCTTCAGTCGATTGTACATATGAATTGTTTTATTGCAGGCTAAAGGACCACTGAGAATATATTATTATAATTCATATCCACGAACTATAAATTAAATGCTTTTTTTGATTTTTTGAACGTATTTTGCGAATTTATGATATTTTTGTTAATGCATTTGTATGAACATTATGCAAACGTTTTCTAATTTCACATTCTTTACTTTTTGAGATTCATTAATTACATACTCGTAAATGCGACAATGAATGACACATTTCTCGGCAGTAAAATGTGATGCTTTTACTTCTTCATTAATTGAGAATACTATTTTTTTTTTAAATTTATTAGATGCAAAATTTAAAGTAGACATTTTAAATAAAACAAGAGCAAATTGATATAAAAAGTGTCATGCTGCGTTCGTTTATACAAGAATATTTGAATGAAAAAGGACACAGTTCACACAAAGAATGGACTAAAAATTTGCAATTTTAACAAACAAAAAAGAAGAAACAAATGTATTGTTTAGTATATTAGTGGTAGCAATAGTTAACGGTTTTTTAAATAAAAAAGAAAACTATGTATTGAATTAAATGATTAAATACATAATACAGTGTAATCGATTGTGCAGAGAATCTATTCAAATGATCTAATTATATTTATGAGTATTTAACTTCAAAACATGATCAACAATAGACAAAATAAAAATGATACAGAAAATAATTTCTCCGGTAGTAATTGAAAAACAAGACTTTTATTTTTTTTATGCCGCTGTTAGAAAATATTAAGACAGTGATTAAATATTTCATTATTGCATTAACAGAATGTAAATTGAGATTTTTAAACAGGCGTTTGGTACAATTTTTTGTTACAATCCAAAGATTAAAAGCGACAAATTTCAATACATATAGATTTTACTAAACTAAGCATGAACACATTCATAATTTTATACCTCGCAAAAGTTTAAACCAGTCATTATTTTTCGTTCGCTAATTTCAATAATCTACTGTACTAACAAGTAATATCTAATAGACTTTTAGGTCAGAAACAACCAATCATTTTTTTCAAACTTCCCCAATACTTTTCCAATCAAGTATACAAAAATAATTCCTAAAATAAAAATTTACATTCGCGCTATTTATATTTTTTAATCTTTAGAAGTCGTAAAATATCAAACACAAAACATAACAACTATATGTCTTCTATCCATACATTTTTTGTAATTAATTTCTTACTTCAATAATATTATTTTAATTTCAAAAACCACTTTTAAAATTCATTTCAATACACTTAAATATCACACAAAATCCTGTTTTAATGCTTTCAATAACAAAGTAAACAAAACATATCTTCATAATGATTCTTTTTAAGAGTCAGAATTTACAAACGGTTTACTCGTTCCTGATTGGTCGAATGCATAGTTCTGTGGTGTTTACAGTGCGAAAACAGATTACGCTCCATATATGTAACTGTGCACTTTTGTAATAGAATTTCTGTTAACCGTCTATTCAATTATCAGTCATGTACCGAGGGTGACGGATAAAAGAAGTTTTCCTGTATAACTTTTTTATGAAATATTTATATCTATATATTAAATAAGAATTACTTTTACTACAAAATTGATTATTTATCAGACATTTCAAAACCCGCTTTTATACCTTCGAACTTTTAATAAAATCTTTAGTTCAAGAACAATCGATAAAAACTTAATATTCCATTTAAAATAATAATTTAAAAAGTCTACACAAACTTTTAGTTCCAGCAATGTTGGAGCTTTTTTGGGTTTATTTTGATTGAACTATTAGCCCATCATTAAACAATTTTCAAGCTAAATCCAATTTACACATTTATTGTTTGTGGTTTAAAAATTAACATTAATCGTATTTCAAAAAATTTAAATTGCTCTTCTTTAAAATATATTACACTATTTCACTCTAATTTCGGCGCGATTAAAAGCACTTTTAAACAGCATTTACCTCGTCCCGCGGTAAATTAAACTCGAGATGTTTTTATAACTTACTACGTATTCAGAGAGGATTTGTTTATACTTCAGTAGTATAAATAGTATTTCACTTGAAAATACTTAAAACGTGTGATTTATTTTTAATTCATACACCTAATTTCATAATCAATTAATTCTGTAATATAGTTAATAAATTACTGAAAAGAATCGCGTTAAAAACGAAACTTATTGCTGTATCTTTATCTGAAGCACGCTATTAATCTACGTGAGAAACAGTCGAGTACAGTGAGGTGTACGATATACTGACCAGCCAAATAATAGTTCTGTTTATATAATCAGGATTCGATAGCTTCGATAACAATGGTAAAAAAATCACATTCGTTAACAATTCCCTAGTTAAATATCGCAACGTTTTACAATGAAAATCAGTCTTCGGCATCATTTGATATAGCAAAGCTTCTACTACATACTGCAAATAATCTGCAGAAAAACAATAAAAATAAAGATAAAAAAATGAACAGGTAATTGACAAAGGACTAAATTATCAAAAATATTTTTAAAAAATTGTCTCACGTAATTAAACGAATATTTCATATTAATGATTTTTAGATACTGGGGTACAATCATAATAATAGTATAAATTTAATCACTACCAACTGTGGTCAAGAGGAGCGTAAGGTGCGGATACTTACTTCGTTCTTCGTCGCTGTTTAAACAAATGTGATCGCGACATACAGAGTTGTGCTCCATAATTAATTCCAAATCGAAAAAAATATTTTCCATATCATTAACGTTAGTCGACTTCATTTTCGCCCTAGCTTGTTTGTACAGCCGTAAATGTGACGCAACATCGTCCACCAGCTGCGTCGTTAAATATGGTATCCAGTCTACATCCTTAACGCTAAAAAAATACATAATTACATTAAAATTTACGACAGATATTTACATCAAGTTATTCAGTCTTCACATTCATTGCATACTGGAAACAGGAATATTCGAGGCTCCCCCATTTTTTTTTTTTTAATTTTAGAGAAAGCAATAATGACAGATAACACGAATAAATGCAGAAGTACTAAAGCAAAACTGAGAATTTGAAAAAAAAGAAAAAAAAAATCAGTGTTGCGAAAGGTTTAATATGGAGCAAGAAAGATGAAGCATGAACGATAAAAGCAACCAGAAGAAAAAAAGTGAAAGCAACATATAAACTTCTGCCTAATGCAATGCATAAAGTTTACTCATATGTTTTTACACTTTACGCTATTTTTAATAAAAACTCTAAAGAACCTGGACGCAAACTACACATTTACAAAAGTGTATTTACCGATAAATTTTTCTATATTCTAACCTAATTAAGTTAAATTTCGCTCAATCTAACATACTCTAAATTCAAAAATTTCAATACCTGCATTACTAAATTATTCCTCACACCCCTCCTTCCATCGCGCACATTTTATGCATCCTTATTTGGATATTAATGTGACAGTTTGAAAAACATGCAATTAATCCTTCGAAAGCTAATTAGCTCCCGTTCTTTCGTCAAAAATATTTCAACTGAACACGAATAAAAAACATATTACTTTAAACCTAATTTTGAATTAAAATTCAATTTGAAAATAAACAAAAAAGAACAAAACAATTACGATTGGCACATTGTATGTTATTACTATATAAATTTCATTTTATTATTTATATTTTTACCTTTTATACATGCGTAACACTACTGCTTGTTCTTATATTACAGTAATATTATTTTTATGAAAATTAAAAACAATTTTGTTAAATGTATGTAATTCAGTTTATTTTTTAAAATATTTTTTTTAACTCATGTTTTTTTAGTTTTTAAAAATATATTTAAATTTTAACCTTTCGTAATCAGATAGAACTTTGCTTTATTGTACGGTATATTTTTCATTTCTTGTACCGTCTGGATTAGTATTCTGAAATAATTTTTCAAAAGTTTTTATTTTAATTCTTCAAAAAAAAAAAAAAAAAAAAAAAAAAAAAATTGTTTTAAAAAACATCTATAAACGAAAATCGCATTAAATTAAATTTTTACTTATTCAAACAATTTTAATTAACTGGGGGGAAGTATAAGACATTACATATCATATAAAGAAAATATATAATAACGCTTTTTATCAGGAAATATGCATTATCTTTTTAGACCATTTATTTTACGCAATACATGAAATGTAAAACATCTGATATAGTAAAATGAAAAAAAAAAAACTGGCTTACCGATTAGCTACAGTTACGATCGTTTTATTAACGGTTTCTCTTAATCGATTCGGAAATTCTTCATTATCAGATATTTTATTATACCTGAAAATTTTAGAAAAATAAATACGTAATTTAAACCGTGACAGAAAAACAGTAATTTTATCTACAAATACTAGGAAAAGGTATTATCATTATTTTCGATTCATTTGTTATTACTATTTCTTTATTTAACTTAATACAAGGTCGATTTTTTACTTGTAAGCTTCAATTTGATCGTAACTATTTTTTCTACTTTCATTTTTCCGTATGCAAAAACTACCATATAACTTCCAAATTTTAGTTATAAGATGCTACAACTATCAATTTGAATTACAGATTTTCAGAAATTTTGGAAGAATCAAGTATTCAAGCAGTAAAGAGATAAAATTTTTTAAATTAATTTATAAAAGTATCTTTTTTGTATTATATTTGTTTCTTATGTAAACTTGTTTTTATATAAGTCTTTGTCACATATTGTTTAGGTTAATTTAACATATAGTAAGAATAAACACAATAATATAAACAATTAATTGATATTTATTAACTCGACGCGTTTCGAAGACAAAGCTTCATGATCACGGGAGTTATTATAAGATATAAGTTTGATATTTGTAGAAAAAACTCAGAATTTTTAACTTTTTTAAGGCCCGGTAATATCCGACACGAGATAAATATAAATTTGGAATAAAAGGACTAATAGTAAGAACAGCGATGCGCAATGACGAAATATTTCAGCCGATTCCCTCGATTATTGTTAAAATCTCTCGATTGTTTTCGATTGTTTTTGCTTAGACTCGATTCTCTTGATGTTTTAATTTGAATAATCGAACTCGTGTTTTTCTCTCGATGGTCAAAAATATTTTGAAATGTTTATTTTGCAATCGTTTATCACTACTCGTAATTAGCATCGATGCATTGTTAACAATCGGTCTCATGCCTTAGGATGTGCGCGCATATATAACAATCGAGAGAGAGTTCTTCGATTGTCAAAACTTGAATTGAGTTCGCTGCTGACTCGATTTTTTTTTTATACGATTTTGATTCTCTCGGTTGTTAAAACATATCAGAATCGCCCATTGCTATATAAGACTAAGTTAAAACGAATATTAAAGAATACAACTTATAACAAAGAAAAAAATAACTCAAGAAGGAAAAAAAATGGTTGGTAGAAGAGCGTTTTCTTGGCTTGATGATATCCCAAAATGGTTGTTTATGGATGTAAAAAATTTATACTGTACGAAAAGGGACAGAGGATTACATCAAGAAATCGTCGTCAGGTTGTTACTAATCTACTAAGAACACTGAACAATATTAAGCGGAAAATCGTATTTTAAGTTTAAAGAATTAATAAAATAGTACGTATAGTTTGGCCAGCTCACCATTTAAATTAAAATAACAATATTTTACAATATTTGAACAGATTTTAGGTACACGTAAAAAATAACACGGTGATATTTGTTACAATTAAGTGAAATTCAGACCAAATATAATAATAAACAAAAACTAAAGGATATTTCTTATGATTTTTCTGAAATAATCCCTCTTTCCATAAATTCATAACTATTTTTTAATGTAACTTTTTTGCCTGATTTTCAAATTAATTTTATTTAAACAAATGTTTAATGTTACACAAAACGACTTTCTAGGAGAAAAGGTCTAACATCTCAAAACCCCTATCCTGGTCATGATCATGATCTTTAGTTTTTATAACTGCGAATCCGTGGAAGAAAATTACTGACATCAAAAATTCGAGAAATATTTTCGAGGTCCCGTAATTCGATGAAATACGACCGAAAATTCAAAATTCATATCCGTAAAAACAAAGAAGTACCACCACAATTAGCTAATCTGGCCGAATAAAACATACAACGTTCTAACGATCTATATAATATTATAAAGAGGTAATGTTTGCAAGTTTGGATATAGGAGGTAATCTCCGAAACTACTCATCCGATTTCAAAAATTCTTTCACCAATGTTTAGAATGGACTTTCAGGCTGGACATAGGCTGAAGATTATCTCGTTAAAATAAAATGACTTTTCGTGGCGACCAATTTTTCATATTACTCTGTTAAAATAAAACATTTAATGTTATAAAGAGGTGCTATACTAATAATAATATAGTAATTAATAATTCATCATCAGAAGCAACAGACACACAAAATGTAAAACGCGGTATTATATATGAAATTGAAGCGTAATAAAATCAAATATATATATATATATATATATATATATATAAAAAACAAAATTATGTCGAAATTACTTATTTTTAAATTAATTATTGGCTACTTATAGGTAAGTCTATCGAGAAAAATAGCTCCAGCAATCGCTCCTTCAGAGATTGCTTCTACTTTATTAAGCGACAGTAAAACTACACACTCAACATTCAAACTCCCATTATCAGTATCTCTGGAGCAACAATCCATATGTTCTATACGTAGAAATGAATGTGGGATGAATGGATCATGAGTCATAGAGCCCATGTTGAAGCTGTGGACCGAACGTTAAAGGACTTAGTACCTCGAGCGCTATTATGGGGGGAGTTACTTTTTTGTTCGCTGGTGATTTTCGGCAGGCATTCCCTGTAGTTACAAAAGGGACGTATGTAGATATCATTAAAGCATGCCTTAAATCATCTCCATTACGGAGTTCCATTCAAAACCTTAACTTGCAAACTAACATGAGTTTATCTTAGCGGAGACACGCATAACGACTTCCCACAACAACTGCTCAAACTTCGGGAAGGAGTTTATCCTTTATCAAATTCGAGCAATAACTGTACTGAAATCATTCTAAATTGGACGATAGGTCGGATAGTCTACAGTCTGCAGCATTTTATAGATGCAGTATATCCTGGCCTCGAAAATTTAATCGAAAGAGACTTTCATTAGCTGTGTTCAAGGGAAATAGTATCGCCTAGGAACGAAACTGTCAATGAAATCAATAATCTGATTATACAAAAAGTCCACGGCGAAATCGAAAACGATAAGTTTATTGACACAGTCACCAATATCAAGGATACAGTTTACTATCCACAAGAATTTCTAAATTCGCTTAACCCTTCTGGCTTGCCATCTCACGAACTACCATTAAAAGTTGGTACACCTATCATGCTTTTAAGAAATTTAGACTCTCCTAACACGTGCAATGGCATAAGGCTACTAATTAAACACTTAAAAAACAACTTAATTGTGGCGACCATCCTCAGCAGCCCTGCAGCCGGGAAGTATCCCGAGGATTCCAATGATTCACACGGACTTGCCGATATTTTTTAAACGGCTGCAATTTCCCACGAAAACATCGTTTGCGATGATTATTAATAAGTCCCAGGGACAAACCTTTTCTTTGGTTGGAATCGACCTACGAAAAAACTTTTCCCATGGCCAACTATATGTTGATTTATCACGTGTTGGATTTCTAGAGGAACAGCACATTCTTCTACCAAAAAATAACACGACGTCAAACATTGTATACGGAGAAGCTCTTAGCCACTAATTAATTTAGAAATAAGTGATTTCGACATAATTGTGTTTTTTTTATATCTATTTTTTTGGCTTTTATTACGCTTCAATTTCATACATAAGACCGTATTTTACATTTTTCGTGTAAGCTGCTTCTGATGATGAATTATTTTATTAGTATTAGTATAGAACCTCTTTATAATATTAAGTGTAGACAAAGAAAATAACAAAAAAAAATTAACAATGATGTGATTTTGAATAAATATATTTAGTGATATTATTGATTTTTTATTCATATTTTTATAGTCACAAAAAAATACAAAAAACATAACAAAAATTCGATTTTCATAATAATAAAAATTTATGTGATTTTTGAATAAAATTACTTAGTTGAGGAGAATGATATAATTTTGTATATTGATTTTTCACTGATACTCTTACATTCACGAACTGAATTGCACGCGGACGTAATTTAACAAATAAAGTAATTTTTTAGAACCTTATTTCACGCGGGCACAGCTAGTGTTATATAAAATCGATATAAATTGTGCACAATCGCATGGAAATGTATAATGAGGGCTTCTTATTTGCTTAGTTATAAAACTAGTAATGAATTTTTTTTTTTTTTTATACAAAACAATCATACCAAGGATAAACAAAGTCGCGAAAAATATAATGTAAAATTGCTTGAAGTTCTTCATCGATTATGTGGGACCCGGTATAACGATTATCTAAATTAAATCTGCGATTTCTTTGTTGCATCATCTGCATTACCTACAATTTATGAATATATATATATATATATATTTATAATTATAAACGTACAAATAAACGGTAAAATTGCAAAAAAATTAAAAATTTAACCGATAAAAAAATACTAAGATATTTATGATATTAATAAGAACAGAGATTGGTTAAACTGTCTTTGTAATTTAAATTACAAGGGAAACCCTACGGCCTTGGGGAAACGAAGTTCAATGATCTTTGGTGGAGTGGTAGTATACCATGAGGGTATACTATGTGTAAAATATTAAGATGCAATACTCAAATATAGTCGAGAAAAACAAACTTAGTTTCCCCAACACTTAATGTATAGGTTATATGTAAGTTATTTAACATTTCGCTTGAAAATGTAATGGCATAAGTGGTAACGTTCACGACGCATACACTCGTATCTCGTATGCGCGGGTTCGAATTCAGCTGTTGTCTTTAAGTTTGTTTTTCTCGACTATATTTCAGTATTGCATTTTAATATTTTACACTCGACCAAAAATCATTGAAATTCATTTCCCTAAGGCCGTATGGTCTCCTTGTTAGATATTTTAGGTTTTTGAAATAATAGAAAACTAATTAATTTCATATACTTCGATGGGGAATACCATTAATAGAGAGTGGATTTCATCATAAAATTATGGTGCATTACCGAGAAACGCACTTGCTTTTAGTGTCAGCTGCAAGTAATACATATTTTAAAAAACGGTATACATAGCAGAATGCTTCTTACACAATTCCATTTACGTACATAATTTTTTACCTTAAAAGGAAATTGCCCTATATGATATAGAACGATTATTTTACAAAAGAAAATTATGGCACTTTAGATATTTTTATTTATCTCGAAAATGATTAAAATTTCACTGACAGCGGCTTATCACATGTACTGGAAAAAAGCAAATTTTGAAAGATTCGAATCTACACCAGTTTACTGAATTACCACAGTTTCTCTTTATCATTCACGGGCAATGCTGAGACCGATAATTAATAATTACATCTAAATGTTTTCTAACCGTTTCAGCTCAAATCGGTGGGAGAAATCTTTTTTCATTATAATTATTATCTTTTTTCGAGTGTGTCAACTATTGTGGACATTAACTCAGCGAACTAAAATTTTTAGAAGTTTTAATATGCGGCTGCAGGATATTCTACTCAAACGAAACACATGGTGGCCACTTAAATATAATTTTTAAATCCCCGGTTTTCCTGGTCCAAATCCTCCCAGTTTTCCCGATCCAAATCCTCTCGATTTCCTGATTTCTAGAATTGTGCAAAAAGAATGGAATTTTATTACTATTTGTAATATTTGACCGCAGCGGCACACTTTATAATAAAACAAAACTTCGTAATTTATTTTGAGTAAAGTATATTGAAAAATGCATTCATTTTTCGCTTCAAGCGATTTTTTCTTATTAAAAATATCATTTTTGACTATTTTTACTTTTTTCCCGGTTTCACAACAAAATTCCCGGCTTATTTCCGGTTGGTGACCACCTTGAAACACTGCTTCCTAACCAACTAGACCACGGTAGCTGGCTGAAGGAGAAATCAAAACATTCTCTCAATATTACAATTAAATTACAACTAAAAATATTAACGGGTAATGTTTAAATGTTTCGTCTTTACATTTGCACGTTAATATTATCCGCCAAATAATTCATAACTGCTGCTTCTTGCTTTTTAAAAACGCGAATAATTGAAATCCTAGCGAGACCTTGCAACACCTTATGGTCACTTCATACATTTATTTTAAACTAGCGATAAAAAAATATGTATTTTAAAACGAGAAATGATAAATCTTTTCACTTCCCGGTAGTCGACTAATTCATTTAAAAAAAGATATATTGTCGCATAGTAAACACATTATACTATGAAAAACCTGTCGCTCTCGTTTCAAAACTTTAACATATCATATTCTATTCGATAATTCCATCATGACTCACATAATGTTTCACATATAATGAAAAAATACAACACGCTTACGCAGTATGTTTTAACGGGTATTTTTGTTGATAAATATTTCAGACACCCAGTTTTATTCGTATACTTTTCTAATTTTTATCTTTTGTAAGCCGCTTATGTGTTCAGATGCGATCAACTTTTTTACTGAATCCAAGACCGGAAACAAATTCGAGTTATACATAATATTTTCATTGAAAACCAACAAATGAATTTAAGTCGGTACTAGACGTTGATAGGTTATTTAAAACTACTGATTGGTACTTGCAGAGTTAACTAAAAATATGTAAATGCGTAATTATACGCTAAGACACGTTATGAAAACGTAAAACTGCATGAGTTGTGACGATCTATTTAATAAAATCGAAAAGTTTATCGTTAAATATTATCTTGCAAGATTAAAATTTTGTAATATTACACAATATTTATTTAAAATAGCATTACCATCTACAAAAAGATATTTTTTGAAATGGAAAATAATAAAAAATTATTTTATCGCAAAATAATATTCAACCTTCGTTGTTTCATTCATTAAAATAACTACAAAACAATTTTTTTTTTTTTTTTATAACTACCCTGTTCCATTAATTCTCAATAACAATTAATCAGTTTTTGTAGACGCACGAAACGATATTTTTTTAATATAACTTGTATTTCCCAGCATTTTTGATAATGAAAAATTTAATTTTTATTTTTTCATATAATTTAATATTTTACAAGTACCGTATCGATTTATATATAACTAAATAACCAGAAAAAAATAATAATAGCAAAATATCATTTTACTATTCGATTTTTTTGTCTTTATTTTTGTCTACTTCTGTTGTTTTTTGCTCGATTACTTCTCCCAACGCACGATAATAAATAAATCCAATTCAGTAATATCGGGAAAAGATAACACCGATATCAATTTTATTAATAACAGTACTATAAAACAAATGACATATTATGACAGTGACTAACAGAGTAGATAAGGGAAAAAACACTGCCATAATTATTCAAATAACTGGAAAAAGAGATTATTAACTGAATTAAGAAATAACCGTTCTATCACATTACTCTTAACTACGATAACATAAATAAAAAATAAAAAAAAAAAAAAAACATTTCGCTTTATTAGTTTTTTTTGTCATTCGAATAAAATTTCGTTAAAAATACTTCGAAAAATTTTAATTATAAATGCAAAATAAGTTTAAGAAAACATAAAAATAATAACTACATTGTTATCAGAGTGAATAAACAGAACAATTATTATCTCTTCTCGTTAATTTCTATGAAACAATACCTCTGAATAAATTAACAAACCTTTTCTAATGACACTCCTTTAGAAACGTTACGTTTCATTTCTGTAAAATAACTATCCACGTGTTCTTCACTACGTATGTATACGAAAGACATACCCCTAAAACATTATCGTTAAAACAATAACTATTAGTAAAACCGAAATATACGGGTAAAACTTGGTCAATCGGAATATGGAACTATCATCAGAAAAATTTCGAATCAGAGAACTTTTTTATTATAAATTTTTGAGGAAATTTAAACCAGAAAAGTTATGTTTCATATATAAAAAATTGGAAAATAAAACTAAAAAAAAAACAACATATTCATCTAAACTTGAGTTTTAAAAATTTGTTTATGTTAATATGTCATTATTACAGCTTGCATGGTATATTATTATAAATTGAAAAGGGTGATAAAATAAACCAATAATTAAGGATGCACGAAACATAAATAAATCAAAAAAAAAAAAAAAAAAGAAAGAAAACATGCAGTTTTTAAGCAGTTAAAAATCTAACTAAATAAAATTCTCTACTAAATGCTGAGGAAACTAATTTATACTTACAAAATTAACTCTTCAATATTTTTTTAAATTTCCGATTTTTTGGAGTAATTTTTAACTTTTATAGATCATCGAAAATAAATGTTCAACGTTAAAAAAAAAACACTTTACTCGATTCTCTCTTGTATTACGCTATTTTTCTCATATTGTTCGTATAAACATTTTTCCGTATAGTCTACCGTGCATCATATCATCATCATCATTTTGTTGCATCTCTTTTCAGGAGGTTTTGCACGTTAAAAATCATTGACCGTCTCATATTTTCCTACATCTGACTACTAGAAAATATGAAAATAGTTAAATTTTCAAATTCCATGGAACTACTATCAACTCAAAGGACACGGATTCGAGACTTGTCTCGTTCCGGACTAAAGTCGTTTGCAGGCTATATCTTATCAAAAATAATTTAGAAATACCGGAGAATCTAAGAAAATAAAGGCGTTCGAAAAAAAAACTGTCTGGTCCCTTACTCTCATTACCGTTCAGCTTAGTACATTGTGAACCGTAACTTCACAATTTTAATACCCTGTCAAGAATATGGGAGATTCACTTTTTTACTTTCATGTTATCGATCTTTGGCTTCAAATATGACACAGAATATCCATTATAACAAATACATTAAAATAAACATGTTTTATTTCGAAATTTCGTATCATTTTCTAAAGGAAATTAACTTCTTGTCCGCATTGGTTTGCTCCGTCATTTTATATCGTAAAAATCTTCTAAATTATTAAGCACTTACTTCCAAACATTTCAACGAAATTAAATAATATTCAATTGAGACCATGTTCTCTCCGATTAATTTTCTTCGTATTAATCAAGTTAAATTACCAGTGAATAATTTTTGAAATAAACTTTATTTACTTCTTAATATGAATGCAAACATAATAGGAAGAATATCTGTACATTTTAAATGTTAAATTAAACAAACCATTTCTCGAGTTTAATACATAAATTTAAATAATTGTCGAATTTTTCAATTACTACAATCCACACGAAAGCCTATTAATCTTCAAAAACGTAACGTAAATTTATTATATTTAAAATTATAACAGAAATGATATCTTTATTTTTTACATTATTCACAACTTAACAAGTCATACAATAATTCGTAATCGAAATTTTCAATTTTATCACGTTTACAGATTCATCACTCTTTTTAATATCCCCTCATTTCGTACTTTGGAACAGTTTGTGTTGACTTCTAATATTAATTCAATAAAATAGCAAACTTTGAATACTCACCCTATCAGGAATACCACCACCGCCGTAAACAAGATAACGCAAAATGAGATGCCATATGTTGATATAAACAAAATGGCAACCAGAATTATCCATGTAGTAGATTTCATCATAGAAAAACTACATTTGAATGTTACACCGCATTCAAATGTTTATTTCATAATTATTCACTTTTTGCAAAAATTCCTATAAACAAAAAACAAAATTATCTCAGGAACGTACAAATCTATTAAGAAAATTATTTAACGAAATTATAAATTTTCCCTTCGAAAACATCAATTTAAATATAAATGGTGCGAATTTCGATATTGTTATACGAAACATATGTTGACATTTTAAAATTGGTGCGCTAAAATACATTTTAACAAATTACTAACCTTATCAGAATGATGCATTTGAAATTATCACCCACTATTCCATTAAACCAATCCATATTAACACAATCCACTACAAAAAATTGTACCGCTTTCAAAGCACAATCAACATCGTTACTTTCACATAATTGCGCACTACACAAAATTACCGAAAATTAAAAACTGAAGTCGCAGCAACAACTAGAACCAACGATAACTAAATTTGAAAATAAATTTCAAAAGTAGGCGTAACTTTATGTTTATGGGAAACATATAAATATCGATATTTGCATTGCAAAACAAAATTCCATTCTTTACCAACATTTATAATATATTAAAATTTAAAAAATCTTAGCTCGCTATTTGATAATTTTTTCCATGATAAAACAATTTGATAATATCAACTTCATTATTACTTTTTTTTTTTTTTTTGTTTATCTTTTATAATGTCCGTTAAGTAGTACAATTACTTTGAGGACTAGTTTTCCCGCTAAAACCGCTTCAAAATATATTAACCAACGAAGCGATTTGTGGAGTGTAAAAATTATATTCAATAATAGAAGAAAAAAAAATTAGTACTTTGGAATAACATGACACTTATTTGAATTCTTATACAATAAATTTGTACTTTTTACCAAATTAATTTTTACATTAAATTATTTACGCGGGCTCCAAATTGCCTCAATAATAGAAATTATAGGTATAACATATTTAAGAATTTAAAAAATAGTTCTTAGTGTCGGAAATTGATTGCAGTTCCGAAGACAGGGTATCTTCTTTCGCAAAATACTTCAAATATAGGGGAAAGTAGAACGTGAATGAACATAACGTATATTTTTTTTCTTCCAATTCACAATTGCCGATGAGGAACGAAATGCAAGTTCTAAAATAATCGGACATATAAATTAAGATCTTGCAATTTAAAAGTATTTTTTGCCGGTCATCTAAAAACAATTTCGTTAAATTCATTTGTTTTCATTTGACTGATTTTAATATATAGTATTTAGTTTCATAAATTAGAGTTGTAAATAAAAAGTTTAAAAAAAACTTAAAACTTCTAACCAACCTTGGGATTGAACCTGCAACCACTAAATTATTAATGTTGTACGTGTACAATTGCACTACAACTCTGCATTCCACTAACTTTCTGCCATAGCTGTTTACATCATTGGCGCACTCAAGCAGGGTGCCACCTTCGACATCTTAATTTCATTTTGTCATGTTTTGTTTTACTTAATTTTTTTAAAAAAAATATACATATTATCTTTTTATTTATATTAGAAGCATAATGTTATATACTTCTAGCTAATTTTTTAAAAATAAAATTCGTATACTTATCTAATTTGTGCAATTATTACAGACATAATGTTACGTGTTTCTATTATTATTATTTTTTTTTTAAATAAAATTCGTCAGTTTTGTAATTTAAAAAAAAATAATATTCGTTAATTTTGTATTTTTTTTTATTTTAATTTACAAACCACGGGAATAGATAGGTACTTATAGTCGAGGTACCGAGTTACCACCCCCTAACTCATCTTCTAAATTCTAGCCCCGACCAAAAAAAAATCCTGAGTGCGCCTTTGGTTTACATTACACTATTTTTGATAAATAATTATTCTTTTTCAGTTTACGGTATATCTCCGACCATTTTCGGATTTTCTGAAATATATTCGTTCGTATACTGTTTTTAAACATGCTGCTATGCGCCTTTTGTTTATTTTAATGCATTCAAAGATATTGCGTGAAAGTAAATATGCTACTGAAAGCAGGCCCGTGCCCAGAATTTTGGAAGGGGGGGGGGCTTTGAAAATTTTCTTCGCATATTTATTTTATAAACAAAAATACATTTTTCACTAATATTCATGCTATTAATAGTTTCCATCATCTTGATTTATATATTAATAATTTAAATAAACGAATTACTGTATAAACATTAATAAAAATTACATATGTTATTAATTATACTCGTAACAAAAAATTTTGCATAAAATATTAATGAAGTACCTAAGCTATTTCGGTTCTCAGGGGGGGGGGGGGGTTAACCCCCAAAACCCACCCCGTGGACACGGCCTTGACTGAAAGCCTCATCTTTAAACATATTAAACAAAACAAAATGAGCATACAAATCAACACAAATTAAATTTAGTGCGTTTGAAAAGAACTACATAAATTCACGACAGTCGTGCAAATAGTGAGACTGCTAAAACCATGGAAGTTTGTAGTTCAATAAAATTTTGTTAAGGATTAAAAGTAATTAACTTAAAATTTGAATATCTTTATTAATTTTTACTAATAATCAGAGAATTCACATAGAATGAAGGGCTTCAACATAGAATCAATAATTATATAATGCATTACGGAATCTCTGGTCACTCATTATCGAAAAAAACCCTTGATCTATCTGTATTGTACATCCTACAGATTTTCATGGAACCATGCCGTTTCGTCGGAAAGACGCATTTTGGTGCCAATAACGTTACATCAAAAGCCATGATTCACCTTCGATATTATAATAAACAGGTGTTTGTTTTTAAAGTCGAGAAAACATTTTCAATTTTACTAATATGTTAAACTTTCTTACTTTTATTTATTCATTCGAATTAATGTAGAATAAACTTATATGGAATTAAAACAAATTATAAGAATATTTTATGATAAAATCATCACTAAAGTCACATTAGAACGCAAATATTTTAAAGCAGAAAAAAATATTTGTGTTCTAATTTGATTTCTAGTGATAATTTTATCATAAAATATTCTTATAATTTGTTTTAATTCCATACAAGTTTATTCAACATTAATCCGAATGAATAAATAAAAACAAAAAAGTTTAATACATTAGCAAAGCTGAAAATTTTCTCTCAACATTAAAAACAAACATGTCATTATTATAATGCCGATGGCAAACTATGGCTTTTAGTGTAATGTTGCTGGCAGCAAAATGTGCTTTTGGTGAAAGGTGCTCCTGGCGAACTGTAGTAAACTTGCTGTTCATTCGTATCCCTATATTTTGTTAAATTAATTCCCATAGAATTTGGAGACTGCCTTAATGAAACACCACGTCATTTAGGAAATCTGATGTACATCCATTTAAGATTAAGATGTTTGTTGTGGTCCCTATATTTCCATTACATTGCATGTTCATTCTTATGGTAAATTTGAAAATTTTTAATTTCCTTTTTATATTTTGCAGACCTCCATGGAATAGTGTATTTGTTTATTTATTTATGTTTATTATGTAAACTCATTTGCTTATTACTATCCGTTTATTTACAATCTGGTAACTT
Organism: Icerya purchasi; assembly: GCA_039619475.1. Taxonomy (NCBI): domain Eukaryota; kingdom Metazoa; phylum Arthropoda; class Insecta; order Hemiptera; family Monophlebidae; genus Icerya; species Icerya purchasi. The sequence continues at coordinate 389,362,483 of CM077116.1, forward strand.
TTATTACGTTGTTATCAATATGCGTGTATATGCTCTGTTGCGTGTTAAATATTAAATGAATAAATCAATTTTTCTTTAAATAAAAATCAATGTTCTATTTTTGTTAATTTAACGGCCGTACGATTACATGTAAAGCTGAAGCAATTTCTTACAGATTTTATCTTAGTTTTGGATTTTCCTTTTAAATTGCGATTATTTTCTTTAGATATGCACGTTAAAAATTTATTTCATTCTTAAGAACGAAGTGCGTGTGATATGATTAACAAGTACAAAAGGTGCGCATGAAGATATGGGGATGGTAAGTATCAGTATTGGGGTATACTACGACTGACTCGATTGCTTACTCAGCTCCTTGTTCCCAGCAACTTCAGTGTGTGCTACTTAGCGACCTCAGACTAATTATTTTCCTTTAATATTTTTAACCCTTATGCGATTACTAAAAGTTCTGCAATACCACATTCAAATAAAAACTGGAAATCATTCAACTGACCATAATAGGATAGATACGTTCAATTTTGCTAAACATTATCATCAATCTGCTATAGTACTATAAATCTATTCATATTTTATTTTTTCTCGTAGTACTGTACTGTTATATCTACAGTTATTATTTCGATGATACTGCGCGTTCTTTAATTCTTTTTTAAATAAATTTGATTCAATACCTTTACGTATTGTGTCATCTGAATAATAAAAAGCTTTGTTTTATATTGCACGTTTTTTCACGTTTAAAGAAAGATGATTTATTTAATAGTCATCTTTTACACCTGGCCACTTTAAAGTGCTAAACAGAAAAAAAAAAAGACCGCATTATTCACCTATATGCCATCTCATCAGATGATGCATCGCGTCAGCGAAGACGTAATATTAACCAATTTTTAAGTGTCGAAAATACCGAAGAAGAGGAAACAGAAGAATTAATGCAGATGGACAATAACCATACTCTTACTAAGGACAAGGATAAGTCGGTCCTGCGTAAATATAAAAAAATAATACCAATAAACTTAATCGCGACTTTTTAGATATCAGAAACTCTAAACATTCACCAATAATGGTTAAAAACATTTTAAACTTTAAAAAAAAGCTATTTACAGTTGTTTTAAGAAATCTTCACTGGACAACCGACATAACCGATATCAGTAGCGGCTGGTCCATAAAGGTTCTGGGGCGCCGCCCTCCCTTACAAAAATTCCCTAGGAAGTGTATTAATTTTTAATATATTGAATAATTTTAATAGTCTACATAGCCTAGTTGCTAGAGCGGTTGACTTCCGTTACGGAGGTCGTCACGGGTTCGATTCCGAGCGACGGACAGAACTTCTTACAAAAAAAATTAAATAAATAATCGCTGATAATCACGTGGAAGGCAATGGACAAACCACCACGTACAACATCATATGCGCGCCAGGTCAGTACACAACAGACATACAGATGGGGGACCGCACTTGTAGCGCGATAACAAGCAGCTACTATCAGTTCCGAATGTAGTTTTTCGTGTATACACCTGCGTTGCATATAATAATTGCCTAGTACACTACCTATATCTGTACAGCTAAAAGTGTACGAATAGGTAGTCGCCGACGCTCAGTAATTAAGTAGGGCACTATAAAGAAGAAGAACGTTTAGTAAAACCGATTTTCTTTTATATAAGTGCACTCTAGCGTTGCCTGATTCAATTATTTTTTAGCCGTAACCGACCTTGTATACCATCAGGACGGAAACCATATCATTCTGTAATTCTATAGGACTCTGGAAAGCGAGCCCGTTCGTTTAGAATTCAAGTTAGGTTTTAATACGTGCCGTTGTCATGAAAACAGAATAATTGCGTAACGAAACCTATTACCAGATTAATATTCGTGTGAAGCGGATTTAGTCGAGCCCGCGATTAGTTATCTACACACGTCGCGTGCAGCAGCAGCAGTTGACGGGCATCTTTTTGAATTGTACGTCGTCGCTAATTAATCGTTTATTTTTTTTCGATTTAAGTAGTTTGGTGTGTTTTTAAAAATTTTATTCGTGCCTTTTGTTTCCTAGTCACATGACCGTGTTCCAGATATTATAGTAATTAAATGTGGTATTATATTTATCGAACCGATTTGATTACTTTTAGTTCAATTTTGAAATTAATTCTAGTGAGACGGATTCGGAATTTCTTACGGCCTTTGATGACGGCTGTTCGAGCTAGAAAAATAATAAAATTTTGGCAACAATCATTTAAATTCTCAGCTGGTGCAGACTGTATTTGACCATAGATCCGATATTTTAGAATGTTTTAAAAATATCCAGCTTCGGGTTCCTAAAAGATATAATAAGGAAACAACAACACAAGCTGCAGGTTTCATCAAGTGGTTAGAAGACAACACTTTTTTGTATTGGTTGAATTTTTTCAACAAAATTATGCCCCATATTGATGTATTATTTAATCAGTTACAAAAAATTGAAACAGACGTTGTAAAAATCTGAATGGCTTTAGACAATTTTGAGCGCATAATCGTAAAAATTAGAAATGGTTTGCCTTCGGCTGCGGAAGGAGAAGAAAACAATAATTCAGCTCTGTCGAAAAAAAGACGCACAATGAACGCTGAAAATTTAAATGCATCTGCACGGGAGGTATGCGATACGATAATTTTTCAAATAAAAGAACGTTTTGGATTTAAGAATCATCTTTCCGGAGCATGTTTATTCGTGCGAAAAAATTTTAAAGAATACCAGAAAACTTGCCGGTGCAAACAATCGACAGGCTTTGCGAAGTATTTCCAACGATTGATAAAGACAATTTAAAATCTGAACTGAGTGTGTTTTACTCACGATCCGAGATTATCGGAAATGAAGAAATTTCTGGATGTTTGAAATCACTGGCTCTCATGTATTCATTTGGATTGGACACGGCCTTCCAGGAATATACAAATGATTTGAGGATCCTCGTAACAATTTCAATGTCTACTTCAGAAACAGAAAGGTGCTTTTCTTCTTTGAAAAAAATTAAAACTTTCTTAAGAAGCACTATAGGTGAAGACAGATTGTCAGCATTTGGAATGTTATCTATTGAAAACTCAGTGGTGCGCGAGATTTCAAACTTCAATGACAAGGTGATAGAGAAGTTCTTTAGCGATAAAAGCCATTGTATGGACTTTCATTTCAAGAAATAGTTAAGTTTAACTGCAGATATAGTTGCTGGTATATATATACAAGCGGAATCCACAGTAGATCTATTTGAGTGGCACAACAAAATATGGCATATTTTTTTATCAATTTTTAATTTTTTCAACGTCATTCTTGGCTTCAAAATCAATCACAAACATCAGTGTTGGTACTCTGGTTTTTATCCTTGTTTCAGTATTGCTTACTGTTTTCCATATATTGCTGATTTTTAATACATTAAACCCTTGTTTTAATAAGTCTTCTCTTATAGTGTTTTCTTCCATATTTGATTGAAAATCTTTTAATTAGCACTTTAATTGGTTTCACACTATCTAATAAGTGAGCATGGCATTCAAAGTTATTTTCAGATAGATGTTTTTCTAATTTTTTCTAATTTTCCACCGTGTCAACGTTTACTCCAACTTTGTTTACACACAAATTTATCAACCACAGCTCGCGCGATTTCATTTGCTAGTCTTTTAAAATCGGAAACATTAGGCACAAAAAATGGTTTTGGTTTACCTTGGTAACGGGAATGGAGAACATCGGTTTGTATATTTTCTGGTGTTCTTATATCTCTTTTTTTATCTTTTCTCTGCGGCGGTGTAATTTTACCTTTCCTTCTTTTTAAAATTTTTGCAAGAAGAATTTTTAAAGAAAATTTTTTTTCTTTTCTTCTAATCTTGGGTTCATTAACCAAGGACCTTCACCCAGAAACAAATAGTAAGAAAAGAAGTCGGTTATTTTTTAATCCGATCAGAAATATATGCTAAAAAGGTAGCAGTCAAGTGTTTTAATTATTGTGTATTTTAGGAGTTTGCCGAGTTATTTTACGTAATTTTCAACTCGTAAATTATCTATTATATTCGGTTAGTGCGTACTGATAAGACAAAATGAGCGTTTTCGACCCGGACGGAGGGGTAGCTCCGTCGTCATGTTCCAAGAGAAGTATCAATTCCCAGTATAACATTAATTCGTCTTTTACGTCGGCTAATAATAGTAATAATATCGGTTATAGTAACTGTGACAACACAAACAAAGATAAAGCTAATGATAATTCGAACAATAACGTTCTCTCGTACTAATAATAAAGATGGTAATAATATTAAAAGACAAAATTTTTAGTTTCCTAACAGGGGTGATCTATCCCAGTCCGTACATAGTTATAATTCAATCAAACAATAAAAACTTATTTAACTGTCACCACTTAGCAATTTGCAAGTTTCTGTCAAATTTTAACGGTGTCGTTATTTTCACAGAAATGTCGTAAATAGAATAAAAGTGATATTCGACAGTGCAGAAAATGCAAACAATTTAATCTGTACGGTAAAAAACAGGGAAAATTTCAATCAATTATCATGTTCTATACCAAACAGTCGTCTATACTATTATGGAGTTATTCGTGGTGTTCTTACCGACTACACAAATAAAGAAATTTTAAACGCTATCCAAAGTGATAAACAGATTATTGTTAGTGTTAAAAGCAAACACAGATGTGCGGATTCAGAACTGCTCCCGACTACAGCGGTAGAATTGCAATTTATTGAAAACTCGCTTCCTAATTATGCCTATATTTACAAACTGCGGTTTTCCATACAGCCTAGCGTAAGACCTCCCGGACAATGTGCCAACTGCCTGAGATATTCATATGTTGCAGCTCAGTGTAGGTCTAAACCTCGGTGCTTATTATGTCATGGTGATCATCAAGCGTCAAACTGCACCAGCAACAACAAAGAAAAGGATAAGATAAGGAAAAAATATGTTAACTATGAAGGTGATCATTGGTCAAACGATAAATGCTGTTCGCATTACGCTTTACAATTGAAAATCAGCAAGCTAAAAGCATTCTTCGTTCCGAGGCATTCTTGTATGCAGAAGTAATTAATTCGGTGAACAGCCTACTTCATAGTGTGTCTGGAAAAAGGCGAGCTTCCTGTAAAACTTACCCTACTAATTCCTATACTAAACCGGTTAAAAAACAACTTCCTGATTATTCACATCTTCTTTCATTCCCTTCCGGGAAACCAGCATCGGAACCCAATCGACTAGCCTATCCTAAATCAAAGGAGTCAGCAGTATTTTCACAAGTATCATATCAAAAACATCGAAGCAGAATAATCCAACTCAGGTGAATCAACAGAAGGAAAAAAGTACTGTTCCAGCGGTCAACACATCCAAGCCTCCACGGGCATCCACAACAGCCTCAATAAAATTATCAGCATCGAATACAAATAAAAATCCCACTTACTCCAATCATGAAAATAGCATATAATAAAAAATAAATAAATAAATAAAATAAATATAAATTAGGAAAAGACAGGTTAATAAAATAATCAATTTAATAAAAATTAAAAAAACAAAGTATAAATTAATAAACTTAAAGAAATAAATAATAAGAAAAAATAAATATACACGTATAATTAAAGGTAAATAAATAATTATAAAAGTTGACTTTTTTTTTTGTTGTGGTGCTCATGCACCATTTTTAATTGCAATGGTCATTACAGAACATGGGCCAGGGTGAAAAGGCTACTTCATAATTTACCTATTAAGCTGCTGGATCTAAGAAAAATGAGTAGCATTTGTATGCGCGTTGGGAGGATAGTTGAAAGTGGAACACGAGAAAAAGTGGAGCGGTCGTGTTCTACCGAAGGATAAGAAGAGCCAAAACAGAAAGGGCACGTGGATGGGAAAAGGGTACCTTCAAGTATATAATTATGTGAGACCGCCGTATGCCCAACTCGCAACCTATTTTTTTTTTTTTTTTTTTTATATATATATATCTTGCTATTTTATACCTAGTCTTATCAACTATTTGGTAATCTATGGAATAAGTTAAAATAACATGAATAAGCAACCCAACCAGTGAAGGGTGCTAAAATTAACTTATATATGTGTATACAAAATGCATACACACATATTTTTGCATTCTCACGGACACATACATACCAGACACACGCACATACATCCTCACACATCAGCACACACACATATTTATACATTTTTAATTTATAAGAGATCTTGAGGTCGTTTTCTATTCAGCCTACGTCCCTCGCTTGGGTTGCTCAGCAGTTCTCTTGTTGTACTATTAGGATGCTCTTTCAATCTGGCAGCATATCGTCGGGCAGCCGTTTCTATTTCACATTTTTTACAAATTGAACTCCAAGATCTTCATGGATCGTGATGTTGGTTATGTACCATGGAGCAGAGATGATTGTGCATAATAACTTTTATTCTGTACTCTTTGCATAATTGAGAAACTGTTGCTGTTTTTGGCACAGCCCCATAACTGGCAGCCGTATTGCCAGACCGGTTTAAGAATTTGCTTATAAAGAAGCAACTTGTTTTCAAGAGATACTCTATTGATCTCTTACCCAACAGCCAGTACAGTTGCCGCAGCTTGATGTTCAACTCATTTCGCTTTGTTATAATGTGCTTCCTCCAAGTCAAGCGTTTGTCGAGGTGAATACCAAGATACTTTACATCTTCTTTCTGAGGAATCTCCACTCCATTCATCATTATATTTCCGGATGAATCGAGTCTTCGGTTAGTGAAAACTACTCGAGATGATTTACCTTCATTAATCTTTATTTTCCATAATTTACACCAAGATGTTACTTTATTGACTGCTGTCTGCAGGTTTTTACGCGCAACTTTTGGACATTTATTTGAACATAAGATCGCTGTGTCATCAGCGAAAATTGCTATATCAACGTGCGATGTAATAGGAATATCCGCTGTGTAGATCAGGTAGAGAAGCGGTCCAAGTACCTGAGGAACTCCTGCTCGAACCGGATATATACTTGATTCGTCATCACCATATTTAATGTAGAAATATCTTTCGTTTAAATACGACCGGAATAATTCAGCTAGTTGATAGGGAAAATGACGTCGAAGTTTTTGCAATAGACCATTGTGCCAAACTCGATCGAACGCTTGGCTTACATCTAAAAATACGGTATTGCAAACCATTTTTCCATCCAGGGATTTTTCAATTTGATGAACAATTCGATGCACCTGCTCTATTGTACTATGTTTTGCTCGGAAGCCAAACTGGTGTTCAGGTATTATCTCTTTGCATTCAACTATTGGCATTATTCTTTTTAACAGTAATTTTTCGTATATAATTTAGAAAGTATCGGCAAAATTGAAATTGGTCGATACGATGATGGTTCCGTTGGAGGTTTTTGTGGTTTTTGAACTACAACAATTTACGACAATTTTAGTTGTATTGGAAAATATGTTAATCGTAGCATTGCATTAAATATGTACGTTAGTAACACCAGTCCTTTTTTTGGCAATTCCTTTAAAACTTTTGCTGTTATTAAATCATAACCTGGTGCTTTGTTAGGATTCATTGTCCGTATTATACTGTTAATTTCACCTGGTGAGGTAATTTCATAGGTTTTGAGACATCTTGACAACAGGAATCAGAAATTAACGATATATCAACAGGATGTGACTTAAATATATTGGAAAAATATTCGCCGAACAGTTCCGCTTTTTCAACATCAGCACGAGCCCAGCTACGGTCCGGTTTTCTTATAGGGCAAACAGATGGTTTTGGTCCTTTAAGGTTCCGGGCAGTTTTTCACAAAGAGAAATTATATTGCGCTAGAGGTGATAAATTGATCAGTTGCTTATTGAGTGATTTATTCTTTAAATCCTGCAACAAACGTTTAACGAGTTTCGTCTGTTTGTTCAATGCAGTTTTATGCGCAGGGTTTCTGAATATTTGCCACTGCTTCCTCAATTTTCTTCGTAGATTTACCTCTGCTTTGATGTGTTGGGGATAATAAAGCACCGGTTGATATTTATTAATTATTGTTGTAGCCTTTCAAGCCGACTGTTGAGTGACCTTAATGAAGTAATACACTGCATTATCGATATCATCGGTAGTGTTAAGTGATATTCTTAAATTGATATCATTTCCGAGATATTCTCTAAATAGTTCCCAGTTTGTAGATCTGTTGTATAATTTTGGTTTGGACACTTTTTTTACTATCTGGTCACTAATAGACAGTATAGCTGACGAGTGATCTGATGGTAACTCATTATCTGCTCTAACATCAGTGAATATTGTTGGAATACCTTTAATAATAAAAAAGTCCAGTAAATCTGGAACTTTATTCGGATCTGTAGGCCAATAAGTTGGCACTCCAGGAGAACAAACATCACTTATTTAACACAGCATATTCTCGACGCGTAAAGTGAAACCATGGATCAGCTGTAAATTTTATGCTTTTCATATATTGAAAATTATAAAAGTTAATACTGGTAATATCCGAATCTTGTCATTTGCAATTGATATGGTACTGTTTAGCTGTTATCAGAATTTGAGAGAGGCTTCCCGGATGCTAAACAATGGTTTGGCAGGAGTTCATGATATCTTAACAAAGTTGGATCTTAACTGTGTCAATATGGCTTTCGCTTATGGAACTATTAACCCAGGTTTAAGTAATATTGTAATAGATAGAGTGGTTATTCCTTTACGTTCAGAATATAAGTACTTAAGGTGTGTGCTGGATTCTAGGCTTACCTGAAGCAAGCATATTGATTATATTAATATAAAAATTTCTAAACGAATTGCCTTGTTTAAAACATTAGGCAATATTAATTGGGGCAGTGATCCACGAGTCCTGAGCATTATATACAAGGGATATATTAGAAGTGTAATTGACTATGGTTCCCCTCTTTGTTTAGCAACTGCTCCGTTAACTATTAAAATAAGCTGAACGTCCTTCAAAACATCTGTCTTAGGGTAATCGTTGATGCGTGTAGTTCTACCTCTGTAGAGGCCATTGAGGCTGAAACCAATATATTACCATTGGAGATTAGGTTTTTCATTCTGTGGGACAAATTCTTATTAAAACACAATCCGGTAGATCACTATAATATAATTAGTAAGTTCAAAGAAATCAATGTTAGTTGGAGATTTAATTTTAAAAAAATTCCACAGTTGGCTTTGTCGGCTTTAAGACTATAAGACTTTGCATTGGTTACTCTTGATGATTCCTTTTTTAGCATATTTCTCCATGCCCTATGGTCATAATTTCTTCACCCTACAAGTTGATGTTTTTTCTTTCTCTTATCTAAAGAACTTTAGTCTCAACTATAACTTAATCTATTTTATAATATAGCGACTCATAATTGGCCGGGATGTAGGTATATATTTACAGATGAGTCAAAAAATTCACATAAAGTTGGTTCTGCTGTTTATATCCTTTATTTAAATATAATAAAAAAATTTACGCTGCCACGTTTCTCCACAGTTTTCACTGCGGAGTGCATGGCAATTATTAAATTTTTATTATTCGCCATTAAGCATAATTTTTCAGGGAATTTATGTATTCTAAGTGACTTCAAAAGCTGCTTAATGTCTCTGTAAGATCTTTTCTTTAACTTTAAGGCACCCCTGCTTACTCTTAAAATAAGATCATACTTGATTGAATTGGCGGAAAAGGGGGTTAATATAAAACTGGTGTGCACTTCGGCTCATGTGGGTATAGATGGTAATGAGATAGTGGATAAAGCGTCAAAATCAGCGGCTGATGAGGTTACTTCACTAATTCCAAAACAATATTGTTTGCAGAAAGTAGCTCAATGACCGCCACAGAAATATCCTTAATTAAGGGTGAAGTTGCGAAAAAGAAATTAGAAGTAATTAAGGAGACAGAAGTGGCACTAGCAGGATTTGAGGGAAGATAATTACTTGAAAAAAAGGATTTGTTAAGAGCCCAACCATTAAAGGGTAATGGGAAACGACTGGATCGAAGAGGGGGAAATTGAAGAGTGGAATTATGGAAAGGTTTTGAATTACGAATTTTGTGAAAGGTGGGAGATTTGGGTCGGAAGTGAGAGGGAGCAGTCGACGGAGGATTAGAAGAAATATTGTTGAAAGACATGGAACTAGGAGTTGATAATCTGATTTAAACGGAAAAAACATTAGTGAAACTTTTCAATACGCATTCTCACCGCTCAAAACAAAAGAGAAAAAAAAAACAAATTTCGAGGCAGAATTAGGAATTTATAGTGATTTCTACGTAATACTGCTTATATTTCTAATCGAACTTATAGACTACCAGGCTTCATGTATTATGAACAATTTCATTCCGTGCACACTAAGCTTCTCAAACGATCCTGTGCCTGAGGTCCTCAACTTATTAAATTTAAATAACATAAACCTAATAAATCCTATACACCAAGACTTCACACCAGTACCACTGTAGTAGTCGCTACTGATAAAAACAGATACATCGTTTAAAAACAACTTCAAACAGCTATCACCTGACATTATTGAAATAGCTAAAAACACAATAAATACTCGTAAATACACCGACCACATTATAGTCTACATAGATGATGCTAGAAATAATCCAGCCACAATCACATCGCCAGCGGACAGATCATATTGCAATCTCGCACAACTATCCTCTAAATGGGTCACCTTCTCCAGCACAGTGACCTTTTTGTCTGGGTTTTTTCACTCCAACTGTTTCAACACATATTAGTACAATACGTAAGAACTTAGACCGCTCCGACACAGTACATAAGAACGAGAATGAACCTTTCCATTCTGCCTCGGATTCGATATGATGCAAATCGTACTTTTAGCGCGATCTACTTTAGTTCTAAATTATTACCTTTCATACGATTGTTCCTCCAAGTAGAGAATTTCAGTTATATTTCTCGCCTGATTGCAGAGTAGAGGCTCTGGGCATGTGTCTTTTTTAGCGATGCACGTTGAATTGTGCATTGGTCAATCTACTCGGTAATTATATCTACCTGTAGAGAATATATATTTCTACATAGTTCGTTCTGTAAGTTGCAAGTGCGTTTTGTTTTGACACAGTCACCACTTGTCAATTCGAATATCGCTTAAAATCCGATGTATGATCTGGGGATAAAATTTATCTGTGTAGCATAAATGTGTTGTTCTCTACTCTACTGTTTTAGTGTACGTAAGACTTAGGCCATATTCAAATTTAGAGTAGGGCCACGCACATGTTTCTGCGTGTAGTGATTTTGTATTTTTGTGAGCACTGCAACCACTGATTGAAGAAGTCAATGTAGAAGTTTTAATTTATTATCGCAACAAATTTTATATCGTTGAACGGTGTTGGTGTCCGATATTCACGCGAGGCCGTAAAATTGAGAAAAATAATTCGTGACATTGCCTCAGATGCCGAAAATTGTTCACTCGTAATAATATTTACATTATTGTAATAATTTAAGTCTTCTAACGTGGCTTTTTTAAAGCAAGTCTTTCCGCAAGTCATTACGCAAGACTGACTTTTGGAAGGAACAGCAAGATTATAATATAGAGGCCACAAAAGCCTTTCATTCATTATGAAACAGAATGCTGCGGGGAGCAGTATTTATATTGTATTATTAGCTAAGCGTCATTCTAAACCCCATATGTGGTGTGAGTATGTGACAAAGAAAAATCGTGAGCGTCTTTTGGGCATCCGAACAACAGAAAGAGAAGGAAGGGAAAGAATAAATGCAGCGCTGTAAAGAGTAAGAACACTGCATGACAACAGAGAGGAGTACAAAGAAGATCGTTCCAAAGAGTGACGAACATTCGAACATTATGTGATCAGGATCACATACAAGGTGACTGTCGGAGGAACGTAGAGGACAATATAGTAGACAAAATATAATATTGATGGATGGAAATGTAGTAAAAAACCTGCCGGAAGAAGAAGATAGCCGAGCTAATGAGTCAACTAACTCATTTCCTTTTATTCGGGAGTAACCAGGAATCCATAAGAAATCAATCTGGATTAAACAAGAAAGGAAGAGGTCTTGAATCAAAGAACATATAAGAAGAAGAATTACGAATTTATGAATTATTCCGGTTCCGCTCCACTCAGATAGATCGACTGTGGATTCCTAGTCATGCTGGAATCAGGGTAATGAGGTGGCTGATTTTTTGACTCGCTTAGGGGCTTTCAATGGATACTTCCTTCATAAATTTCCTACTCAATGCATTAATTATATATCCAGACAGTTCCACTTTATGTAATGATATTTATTTCTCCATTTTCTCCAATCCGAATTCCTTTTATCTTTCTGTTCAGTCCTCACCTTCTTTCACCTGTTGGTGTGACAAGTTTCCTTTTCTCTGTCGTTTCCTGATGACCGCTATATGTAGCCTTTGTTTCGTTTATAGCTTTCTCCTTTCATCTCTTCCTCGCGGTGTCCTCTTCACTCTGACAATTTCTTTTTTCTGTGTGATGTCAATTATGCTTTCTTTAAATATTCCCTACTTTCCTCGGACCGTTCTCTCTTCTATTTTCAGCTTTTAGGTCTTGGCCTTCCTACTCTATATAATGCCTCTTATGTTATCTCGTTCCCTTCCTTATCAGTTGTTCCTGTTCTAGCTTTTTTCATTCAATCTATCTCGCACCAGAAAAATCGAATATGTTATGTTCTTTTCGACTTTTCTTTAGATTCCTTGGTTGATTTGTCTGTTTATTTTATTATTATTTTCCTTCGATGTAGAACTGTAATTCTTTCCTTTTCTTTCTACTCTGCCATAAGGTTAATCTTTTGAGAATTATGTTAAGCTTTTTGACATAGTACCTACGCTCTTTAATATTTACTTTATCAAAATCGCTTCTACTCTTTTTAACCCTACTTCATTTTTCTTTGCGGACAATGTACTCTTCTACTGATTGCAATATCTCATTGACTAACTCTCGTCTTCAAAGTTCTCTAATGTTACTAAAAAATGCTCTTACTAATATTCATCTCTCTGTTTCTCTCCCCTAAATCCTCGCCTGATGTCTTTGCTCTTCGTCCTTTTAAACCATCTATGATTAATCTTACCTTAAATTTAGGTTCAATTCCTCTTGTAAATTTTTTTCGCTGTTTAGGAATCTTTCTTGACAGCAATCTCCCCTTTCACAATCACATTAATCATCTATATCTATACTCTCTTAAAAACGATAATTTGTTAAAAGCTCTTTTTCATACCAATTGGGGGGGGGTGCAATCACTATATCCTCATATTTTATAAATTCTTTGTCCGCTCTTTCCTAGATTACTGTTGCTTTATTTATAGCACTTCTACCGGTTCTCTTCTTTCATAATTAGATCGCATTCAAAATACCCACCTTCGTTTTTGCCTCGGTATCCTGGGATCTACCCCAGTCCTGACTATCCTTGCTGAATCCCGTATTCCTCCTTTCTTCATTCATAGACATCCTATTTAGGTTATCGATTTTTGATTAAGCGCCTGCATGTTTATTCTTCTTCATTTATTTCTTCTTACTCCTCCATTTTTCAAAAATGGCGCTTTTCACTAATAAAACTCCAATTTTCGACATTAGATTTTTGAACTCCTTTTTAGCTCGTAATATTGTTCTTCGTTCCTCAGTGGCTCATTCCAAATTATGGCTCATCTGCTGTTCTTATTTATTTTCTAATCCTGACTTATTTTATCTCCGTATTGAACCATCTCTTTCTTCTAGGTTTTTCCTCTCTTGAATATTTGTCACTTTCGTTTTTTCGCTTTAATCATAGTCTCCGTGCTGCATCATTCTTTCGGTTTTCATTTGTTTCTACTCCATTTTGTCTTTTTCATCTCTCTTCCACATACACTTCTTGTGCTTTTGATCATATTTTATTTGAAAGTTCGACCTTTTCTACTGAACAATCTTCCTTTCTTCTCTACTAGTATTCGGTATTCCTACTTCTTATAGCGCTTCCTATAGGCTCTAATTTCCTTTTGCTTCTGTTATTCCTTTTTTTGAATTATTTTTATTCCTCTGTCTTTCGAGTATAAATTTATTTTCTTCTCGTTCCTATTTCTTAGCCTATTGAGATTTCAATATGTTTAATATTTTTAAGATAATTCCAAATTGTTAGACTATAATTTTTAAATATGTATACCGTTTCAATTGTTTATCAAACATTATCATATTAAATTATTCCGCGATAGCATTTCATGCGGCTGGTGTAAATTTAAATAGGTCGTACTTAAATAATATAAACAACGTAATAGTCACAGATAATTTATTACACATAATCAATTTACAAATTAAGGATATTTTAGTACAATTACAAACACATAATCACGTTAAGAAGTTAATAACAAACAAAAAAATTCACTAATTTACATTTTTAATGCGGTATAAAAATAAATGTTATTAAGAGGAAATATTAAACACTAGATAATTTTTAAATTTTCCTGACTAGATACTTTAATTTCACATACTGTTTTGCACATAATTTTCTCTTTATCAACCAGACTGCTGGGACGACCATCTTTTCAATTTTTTAATAGTTTTTGCATAGTAAGGGGAAAAAATTTTGATTTAAATTGTTTTAAAATGTTAATGTCTAATTGTTCCAGTAAAATTATATATATATATATATATACACATATATATACAAACACATAAATATACGCATTTTTTGGTAACCAGTAACGTACATTACATTTAAATAGGCATAAGGAAAAAATTTGTTCTAATGGGTAAATCTAGTTTGTAGTGTAAGTTTACTTACCCGATTTTAGATTTGAGTTGATTTTTGGTTTTCTATTGCCTGTTATGAATTAATTTTTGGAGTCGTAGTATGATGAACGTGAAATAACCCCATGACATTTAAAAAACAAGCAGCCAACTAATACACAAAAAAACTTAATACTTTTATCGTGAAATGAATTAAGAACATTATATTATACCACCTCAAATATGACACATTAGGATAAAAGGCAAGGAAATAAAAAATTGCTGTTGACAACAACAATTACCAAATTAAATAAATGATAGAAACAGGCAACGTGAATTGAAAGGAGTAAAGTATGTTGATAACTTTCCTTACACTGCAATAACCATCTCTAGACAATGAATAAGCTGAGTTGAGCTACCATTACGTTTTTTCAGAATTTGGGGTTGGCTCGTTTATATTAAATTAGTTAAATTTTTAATGTTTCTGCGACTCTACAAGTCTGGATCAAATTTTATTTTATTGATATGTTTTTAACCTAGAGTCGGTTGTAAAGAGTCGACCCGTTCTTGTGCAAGTCGACTCACAGTTGACTTTAGGATCAAGGTTACTCATGCCTACTTCGAAATTAGATTGAAAGATCATAAAAAAATGTATACTGTGCTCTTACACTATTTCTATTTCAGTAACTTCTGTTTTATATCAAAATCCCTAGACTTGAAAATGTTTTTTTTAAAAAGAATTTCGATATTCTACTTTTCTTTTTTAAAACTGAAATGTATATTCTAATTATGCTCCGTAACTGTTTTCCTCGCGTAAAATAAGTGTCCATGTACATTGATCTGCATGTGTTTTAAAGGTTTTTATAATTTTAATCTGTAATGAATACATTGCAATTGACTTTTTTTTGATTGTAAAGTACAAGTCGATGAATGAAACAATTTTTTAATTAAACTAAAATTTTTTCGTATGTTTATCTTGTAAAGGAATTACTAGTAAAACAACACACGTAATTTTTAAAGATTCATTTATCACAGTTTAATTAATCTTTTCTCCTAACCTCACTCTTTTTGGTTTGCTAGAGAAATGCCGTTATATGCGCATCATGATAAATAACATAAATTAACTTATAATTAACGAATATACGATAAAATCGATATTTATGTAAAAAGAAAATTTTGGCAATGCGGTATACTTATAGTAATCTTAATCTAAAGTTAAAATTACGGAACATACAACAAACAACGAAAGTACAGACTAAATGAATCGGCTAAAACTAACCGTAAAATGTAACGTATTTACGAATGAGTTCATCTAATGAAACGTTAAAATCACTTCAAACTTTGTTACACATGTATACAAAAAATGACGAAATAAAATAATATAGTTAACACAAACGGGAAAACTGCACAAATCAACGTTATCCGTTTCCCAAGGATTTGATTAAATGGAATAAGGAAAAACACAACCTGTAATAATGCACAAAAAAAAAAAAAAAAAAAAAAAAAACATTAAAAGTTACTCAATTTTGAAATACATAAATTAATTTACATTTGAAATAAATTTAACATCGTAAATATTTAGAAAGTTTGATGTTTTCGTAGGAAATAGTTTCATGAAGAAGAAGAAACATTTAATGATTGACTATTGGTAATAACAAAAAACCTGAAAAAAACACCTATTTTACCATCCATTATACAATATTAATAAACTGACAATTCTAATGAAGAAATTTTCTTTGAAGGTGTATATTCAAAATGTTACATTTAACATTACCTCACGATCCTGTTGAATACGTTATTCTGAGGTGGATACATCTCAGCAGCGGAATCGACGCCTTTCTTTGAATTATTTGAATTTATAAAATAACCGCGGCAACTACTTTACGCAAACCCCGAATAATATTTAAAATTTTCACCGACTTTTTGCAACCGCTTTTCTCGTTTTTTACATTTTTAATTTGATTTTACTTTTATATTATACTGTGTTGTACGCATTACAAGCTTAATTATTTTTTTTTGTTTGTAACCTAATATTATATTTTTAAAGTACATTTAATTAAATGGTAATTGTAATTAAAAACTAAATAAAAAAAAACTTACCAGGTTTGACGAAAACCACAAAAACTACAAGATTAATAGATATTAATTTTTTGTGTAATAACCGTTCTGCACATGTGGCAGGTTTTTAAAGATGCTGAGCACATACTACACGCCGCATGACCGCAAAGAAAAACAACCGTTTTTCGTCTTTCCATGCAAATCGAACAATTATGTACCTCTTCTATTTCAGCTATTTTTCTTTCCAAGTATCGCAGTCGTTCTGCGTTTGACTGACGCGACTGAACACTTATGATACGGTTATCTGATTGAGAAAATATGCATATAGTAAAACTTTAAAGGATGCAAACCAATTTAAAGGCGATTTCATTTATTAGTGTAATAATAAGTTAAAAGTTCGCGAATATTCCTATAATGAACTGGAATTTTTAGTTAATTTTATAGCAAAAACAAATATATCAATTCGGCTAATAGTGCAAGTCTTTAATTTTTTTTATTATTAAAAGGTGTATATAAAAGTTTTTTTTACCAGTTATAATATATACAAAAAAGTAAAAATGAAGAAAATAAAACTATTAAAAACTTATATCGTTATACACGTTTAGAAGATGTGTAAAAATAAATGTAAATAAGAAATTAAAACTAAAACAACTAAAAAAAAAAAAAAAAAAAGAATGAAAAAAAATGATATACATACATAATGCCCTGCACGCTCATATTTACCTGGGAGCTCTCCAAATTTAATTTGTATTAAATATAAATTATAAATCTGACGTACTAATTCCCCTTTCACCATTTCCAAAAGTAAGAATAACGAGTTCACATTTATTAGAACGATATAAATCATGTAATTTAGAGGCTATAAAATTCGTGGTTTCGGTTATAGAACAAATCCATTTTATAGCAATTAAATAACGATATACTCTGATGTTTATTCTTCTGAACAAAATGACAAATTTAATATTTGTCCATGCATAATTTTATAAAATAAATATAGTTCAGCCACTCTTCTATGTAGATCTAAATTCCGTATACATTATATTCATCTAATAAATCTACTCGGAAAATATTTAAACCGTTTAAAGAACAAGAATTTTATAAAATACGTTTGTGCTCATTCAATTTCCCTTATTCATACTTTTTATTACAACTGATTCTAGATTACTGAGCCGAATTCTAAACGCGCGCAAATTAAAGTACTGTATAATATCAATAGCGGAATTTCTATATTATTAAAATTCTTAAAGGCCATATTTTTCATTATCGCACGTCTCAAAGTGCAGAGAACCGTTTAATTTTTATATTTTTAATTGTATTTTAAGAATTTTATTGTTCACGATATAACACGTTCAAATCACCCCGCCATGCGTAGAGAGGTACTGCAAATTTCGACACTTGTTGAGAAGCAAACATTTACCATGCATGAAATAGATTCAGAACTGTTCTTCTTCCTCCGCTTCTTGATACCCTGTGCAAGGATGTAGTGACATTATGTACGAGCAACTTTTGTCATTCAGCTCAATTTGGCGCCAACTACATTGTTTCGTGTATGCAATATCCGGTGATTTGTCCAATTTGATCAATCCACCGCCTCTGTGACATCTTTCTCTCGGCCGTATTTTACCTTGTATTATCTTGATTTCCAAGCTATTGTGCCTCTCGCATATGCGTATGAAAAATCTAAGTAGAAGTTAACCGCATACATTTGATAGCGTATTGTCAATATTTAGTTGATCTCTGACAGAAATATTTATTCGACGTTCCGTGCACAATATTCTCAATATTGATCTAATGAGCCGATATATATATATATATATATATATATATATATATATATATATATATATATATATTGTTAAAAATTTCGATTTTTTACGGAGCCTCCATCCGGGAGCCAATATTTTGAAAGGGATGAACGAAACCACACGGGGTAAAATTTTGATTTTTTCCTTGGAATTGAAATAGTTTTCTTTAATTTAATGGAAGGAAAAAAAAAACCGTCTGAACTGTAAAAAAAACGAACACACGGGCGCCAGTAACACCTATAGTGCCACACGTAATAGCTCGCCTCGGCAGAGCCTCAGGCTTTAATCGCGGCCATCTAAAAAAAAACGTATCTCCGGCCACCGTCGGCCAGGATAGCAATAACAAGTGAATTATAAAATTTAAGAAATTTTAACTTACGTCACACTAAACTGATCTAATATTGACAAACGCATATAATTAACTATTACATTCGGCATACTCGGCATTAATTTATACGCATTTCGGGATCATATTAGAAAATTTTGACTTGCCTAATGTAAAAGGTTCATAGCAACACGTACTCTGTCTGCATAATGATTGCAACTGATAAACTGTGTTTCTTGGTTAGTTTAAGTAACGACAACCGAAGCATAGATTTTTAGCTATTACGTTTATTTTATTAGCTATTTAGGACACCTTCCTGCTTAAAATATGTTTAAGGAGAATTTTTAAAAATCGTTTCAATCACCCGAAAGGAGACTAATAACTTACTCGCTTTAATCCATAACGACATAAAAGAAAAACTCTGAAATGGAATTTCGCGACGAAAGCACTTAATGATTTCTCTGCAATCTGTTCACTAGGACTATCTGATGACATAAAAATGATTTCGTATAATTGTGCTTAGACATGATCATCTTGCCGCCAACGGTTGTTAGCAAGTATAGGAATTTTAATGAACGTATCAAGCGGTTTGCGCTGATTTTTGCAGAAAAATCTCCCGCGCATTCCTCTATATTTCGTTGCTTTCTTTTAACACATTAGACTTGGGTCGAATTTTTCTTCCATCATGGTTTATTGATTGCTTTTTAAGACCGCAGAAACATTGCGAAAATATTTCATATTTATAGAAATTAACAAAACAAAAACTTCACATATAAGACATTTCAACAAAAAACAATATTACGACTTATTGAAAAATTCCATCCAGATAATGTCGCTGAACAACACGGTAAAGAACAAAATTCTAAACAATTCTTTTTTCTTCTTTGCAGTGCCATACTTACGTTCTAGTTGTATAAATGTAGTGTTCATGGCAGTTGTTATAGGCAACGCTCTAGTGTATACGCAGGACTAGACCTGGAACTGATATTGTGAATAACTTTTATCGATATACAGATGCAGTCCTCCGCCGTGTGTGCTTGCCTACTATACACCAACTACAGCGCATGCACTGGTATGCATGTTTTCTATCACCGTTCGCGTGACTATTAGCCATTATTTCATTTAATTTTTGTAATAACCTGGAATCGAACTTAGAACCTCCGTGACGGAAGTTAAGTGCTCTAGCAATTAGACTATCGCGACGACCTCTTAACAAATTATATCGATTAATTTGGACTGAACGAAAATTGGTGTTTAATTTAAAGTACTCGTATTGACTAAAATTTTTAATTGTACTTACCATCGGTAATCCGTTTGGTAATGATGATCCCGCATTCTACACATTTTTTCATACGAGAACTGCAGTCTTCACAAGCGATTTTGTGTCCACAAGGCTCAAACGTGACATTCCCACTGGCTAACTCGGAACAAACAAAGCATTCGGACGGCGTAAGCTTACGATAACGTTCTTCCGAACTCGTCCAGCCGCCACTATAACAAATTAATTAATTTCTTTCCAGTTAAACACTTTTTAATTTCGACTAGTGTATTAAACGACAAATCTAAAAAAAAGAAAATTCAAAAAACCAAAAAAAAAAAAAAAAAAAAAATGGTGTCTAGACACCCGGTAGGAACGAAGTTCCTTTCACCTTTTGGTATATATACAAGTATAAAGTCATTCATAAAGTATACGATAAAAAATGACACACAATATATAAATCCCGTATGAATTAATTAAAGCAAAAGCAATAAATAAATGATCAGACTCGTTGAAGTGTGGTAACGTCGCACAAAATAACCGCGCTAATGTTCAAATTCAATAAAATGTACACGTGTTTAGAAATGAGCTTATACAGCTGACCGCATACGATGCTTTCTGCTCGAATCTCGATACTCGCACGAACGCACACACACACATACACCGGTATATAATAGAAAGGGACAGAGTGAAGATGGTTTGGACGACGTATAACGCGATTTTCGTCATCTCGCCTTTTCTGCCAGTTTACTCCTACCGACAAGCTGCGTATAAGAACTTCGTTCCAATAATACTGAAAAATGAAAGTCCAAACATAATAATAAGAAGGAAAAAAGTTTAAAATTATGAAAAATTCGACAACAAAGCAAAACAATTCTAGTTAAACATTATTGTTCACAACCAGAAAAATGAAATGAAATATCAAAAAGAAAACAATCGGAAAAAAGAATTTAAAATCCTCCGTTCTTTCAGATTTTTTTTTTTAGAATGCACGTTATATCAAAAAGATTTTTGGTAGGATTTTTGAAATGCATGTATTCCAAAATAGCGGAATAACAAATGAAAACAGTAAATTAATATAAAATACAAGTTTAAACAGGATCTTACTGTTCAGTAAAGGAAGTTATTTTCTTGCTTTCCAATAAATGAATAATCTGTTCGTCTGCTATTAAAGATTTAGGTGTTATATCTGATTTATTTGGCACATCCAGTAATGCTCCGTACTGCACGAGGAAACATGCAACAGCTAATTGAAATTTATTTTCCAAGTGTTCCAGCTGCTGCGATATCAATGTATATATCTGTAACATGGATTTTAAAAGTACAAAGTACAATATAATACACGTATAAATTCTCATTTTATTGTGCAAATACATATACAATACACAGGATCATATTAAAAATATATAAATACATTTGGGGAACTCCAAACAGATATAAATTATACACTAAATTTTTCATTAATATGTCAGTATAAGGGTAATGAAAAAAAAAAAAAAAAAAATTGAATATTATTATAAACTAATAACAACAAAAACTAAAATCTATATGAAATGTTTTTGGAATTATCCCATCATCAGCCAAAGTATATATGAATATAACGGAGATTTGTACTGAAAAAGTTTTCGAAGACAGCGTCATTTATTTAAAAGTTAGTGATTAATAAAAACAAAGGAACCGAAGAGAACAAGGGGAAAAGAAAGTTGTAATGAGCAAGAAAAAAAGAAAAAAAATTATATTATTATCTATTTTTTACATTCATTACATTAGTCGATTTTGGTTCATAAATACGTAACTTTTTTTTCTTTCTCATTCATTAAAACTTTCTTTTCTCCTATTCTCTTTAATTTTTATTTTTTATTAATTATTAATTTTTAAATAAATATTGCTGTCTTCAACAAATTCTTTCAGTTTGTTTTACATCTTCATAAATAAGATAATTCTGAAAAAATAATAAGAACTAAGTGTTTCATATGCATTTTAGTTGTTTGCTATTAGTTTATAATAGTATTATTAAACAAATGAAGTTTTTTTTAATACTGGATGAGTAACGGAATGTAGTTGACCGGATAGATAAATAATAAAAATAGTGTGATTCTTTAATAAAAAAAAAAATTTACAAAAATTAGTGCAATGTTTTTTTGTTTGTTTTTTTTCTTCTTTCTCGTAATATTACGTCTACTATTTACGGAAGTTTTTAAAATTATATAATACAGAGAGCATTAATTAAAATTTTTGTTCATGATTTAACCGATTAAAATACCTTCAATGTAAATATTACAGATTTTGAATTTGTTGAAGAATTAATACAAATTATAAAAATACGGCTAAATGATTACGAATGTTTTCTATCATTATACGTTAAGTTAACTTACGTTTGATAACACTGAGGACTGATTGAACTCTATTTTTTCGTCGTTGAAAACCTTTTTTTGAAACACATAATGTAATGGCGTATCACCATTTTCATCCTGCGCTATTATATTTGCTCCAAGTCGTACCAACATTTCCATTATCAGATAAGCTCCCTAAAAAATTTAACATAGTAAGAAACCAAAAAAAAAAAACACGTTCAAAACCTTTAAAGTGCTAACAAACTGTATGTTATATGTTTTAATTCAGTGATCCAAAAAATGAGTAGCGACACAGTATTACACAAGAATGCTTAATAATTGGTTTAACAGTTTCAATATAGCTAGGAATATCCCTCTTTCACATATTTCGAAAACAGCTAGAGCTTTCAAATTCCCATCCTCTGAACGTTCTTCCATTTTCAACATTTCTGAAGATAGCGTAATGCCCTTATCGAGTCCGTTGCTCCCGCTTATGTTCTTAACGTTGATGTCTTACTTTCTTTCTTTCTTTTTTTTTTTAAATAATTAGGCGTACGAAGATTTTCAAGCGCCGTATTTAACTGTTACGGTTATCACACCACACGGATCCTACTTAAGAGGACCATTCGTGATAATACAGACCGTAGTCTGCGCGAAGATTAAACAGCTTCAACCGTGGAGGGGTCATTTGATAATATTTTGGTAATGAAAATTGTAGTCATGTACTTCGATCGTTGTGCCGCAAAAGAGGGGCATTCGCAAATTAGGTAAGAGGATGGGGGGCTTGATTGGCTGCAGAAGGAAGAGCCATTTGGAGGTGTCTAGCCCGTGAAGATGTAATTGTGCAAGAGGCTGTGCGACCTGTTCGGAAACGATTCAAGATAGAAAAGTCTCTGCGAGAAACTCCGGTTCGGAGCTACCGGAGCTCGGTGGTTGATTTTCTGCTTCGGAGAAAAGTGTTTCTGGATCTCCATTCTTGCTCCGATTCTACTCTGGCTCAGTACATCAACAAATGAGCTAATATAGAAGGGAGCTGGTGATTACATGGCATTGGGGAGAGCATTGTCGTCTGGGCTATTCCACTGACACGTTCGTTAGAATAATTCAATATGAAATAAACATTTGATATTTTTAAAATTATTGCTTTTAAAATAAATGTATAACGAAGTTCTACATTAATTTTTTATTTTTTTAAATAATCGTTAGTTTGATCGTTTATATTTAATTTATTTTTTACAATATACCCGCAAAAATTGAAAATAACAATACGTTACACTTTTATACAGAACAGTCGTATTATCGGAAATTTAATCATTCCGTAACTTTTTGTTCCATTCATGTTTGTAGTACAAGGATAGCGCCCCAGAAGTACCCGACCTAACAATGAAAACAGAAAATCTGAAAAAAACACCTTTATTTCTTAACCAAGCATCTGTTCAGTTCGATATACACTTTTCTCAGTGATGTTCAAAAGCTTCGATGCCCTGTTTGCAACGAGAACTGTCGACCTCCTCAAAATAGCTATCAACTGTCAACTTCACCTCTTCATTGTTAAAACATTTCTGGCCATCGAGCCGTTTCTTCAAGTTTAGAAAAAGAAAGTAATCTGAGGGGGCAAAATCTGGAAAATAGGGTGCATGAGGAGGCAATCCGAACTTTTAACTCATTGATTTTGCCCCCTCCCCCATGATAATTAATGGATCTGGTGCATTATCTTGATGAAACAATACTTTCTTTTTAGTCGAATGCAGCCATTTTTTCTTGATTTAATCACTCAAACGTTGCAATAAGTTTGCATAATACTCGCCGTTGATTGTTTTTCCTGTCTGAAAATAATCAATGAAAATTATTCCACATGCATCGACAAAAAACTGTTGCTATGACATTACCTGCAGATGGAACTGTCTTCGCTTCCTTTAGAGCCGATTCTCCTCTTTCAGTCCATTGTTTTGACTATTCCCTAGCCTCAGGTGTGAAGTAGTGATGAACCCATATTTCATCTATGGTTTGAATCGAAGCAAAAACTTGGCTTTACTGCTGTGAAACATCGTCAAACACGCAACCGAAACATCCTCACAACGCTGTTTTTGTTCCACTGTGGGCAAATGCGAGCACTCATCTTGCGCACAGCTTTTTCAAATCCAAATTTTCAGTCAATAAGCGATGCCCAGCGCTTTTTGAAATGCCTACCATGTCCAGCACGCGTACTTTCAGTCGATGGTCATTCCATACTATTTTGTGGATTTTCTTCACCATTTCTGGCGTGGTAATTTTATTTGGTCAACCACCGCGATGTTCAACTTGGCAGCCTGACGGCCTCCTTTAAACTCTGCACCCAATATTTTACTGTTGTAAACGAAGGAGCTGGAATCTAATTCGCCTTTTATATTGGTTGCACTTAAACATTTCAAATAACAGCATTGTATCGCAGAACGATGACCAATTTTTTCCATGTTTACGAATTCATTAAGACCGTTTACTATTGATGGCTGCCAAACAAATATTAAACAATGTAGCCGTTTTGTAACATAGTGATGTTTTTCAAACAACTACCACCATCTGTATGTCAGATCGGGGACTTCTGGAACTACCCTCGTAACTATACATATTTTAATCTGTTAGATCAGCATACACATTTTCTTTAAAATGTTATTCCTAAATTATTAATTTCAGATCACTGAACTTTATAACAAATGAATTTGAAAATATTTACCAGGAATATAGTGAAAAGATATTACAGGACATAGTGGAAAAGAAATATCGTCATTATGAACAGATCTATACTGATGGATCATTAAATATAGAAAAAAGAATCTACTCCTGTGCAATATATAATAAAACTTCAAATAAATATCGAACGTTCCGAATTCCGATGACACACTAGTCATGTACGGCAGAATTATACGCACTGTACCAAGCACTTGACAAATCCGTAAACACTAAAAATAGAAATCATAATTTTCTGATATTAATCGACTCACTGAGCGTATTATATAAAATAACAAATGACATAACCGACAATAATATAGTCGTGAAGATAAAAAGGAAAATCGAATCTGCAAAAATAAATCGCAGTAATCACGTAGTACTCACATGGACACTAAGGTGTGGTGGAATAAAAGGAAATGAATTCGTTGATGCACTAACAAGGAAAGTCACCGAAAACCGGAAATGTGAACAAATCAAATACCATTGGACAGATTACGTACATACTGTTAAAAATATAGCAACAAATAAACAAAAAAATTAATTTTGAACAGAAAAGCGTAAACTGCGGAAAATATTACTTCAATATACAAAAAGAGTACCATATCAGGAACCTCCATGGTGGTACCTTCAAGTCAAGAAGAACCTACCTAGCAATTACATAAAGCAAATCATACGGCTTAGAACACGACATACCAGAACACCAGACCGATTAAAGAAACTGTGCATCATCGAATCATCGGATAAATGCCAATACTGTAATAATAAATACTGCGAGGAATGTAAGAAAACTCATCGACAAGCGTATAGCTTGACGAGAAAATGTATAAATATTAATAAATATATATGTATTTTCAAAAAAAAAAAAAAAAAAATATTAATCATCTGCTATGGCATTTTATTATTCTCCGTATACTTTCTCTCACTCAGACTCTTTCTTCTATCCGTGGGATCTATATTGACTTGCTGTGAGTTCCTGACCATTCTAGCATCTCTGGTAATGAGACGGCTGATTCTTTAGCTCAGGTTGCTGTTTCTTCTTCCTTCTTCTTCAAAAAAATCCTATCTTCTAATCTCTTAGCGCTGTGTAAAAATTTCCATCTCAGATTTTGGTCGGATGTATATTTTTCCTCCTTTTCTAATAGTCACTCCTTTTATCTGTCTGTTCAACCTAGTTTTCCTTCCAATCCATGGTTCCTTCTGTTTCCTTCACTTCCTCGCTGTGTTGTTGTTTCCATTATGCGTTTGCATTTTAATTATTCTTTGCTGCCCTTCTTCCGCTTTCGCTTCTCATTAGCCTCTTCCCCATGTTGTCCTCTCCATTCAAATGATACGGTTGTTTGCGACGTTGAACACGAGTTTTTTGAGTGCTCAGATCTTTCGGTAGAGCGTTCGGCTCTGTACTCCCGTTTGCTTAGGTTTGGGTTTCTTGCTCCTTTTTGTACCCGTTGTAAACAATCTTTGCCTTCTACGTTTATTATCTCTCCTATTGTTACCTTCCTATTAACAATATCTGATCGCTTTATTATCTTTTTTCATTTCTAATTGTTTCTGGATGGAGGTCTTTGGTTGACGAGTCCAATTTTCTTCTTTTTTCTTATTAAAAAAAACAAAAAACAAAACCTTTTGAATTCTATAATACTTTTGCGCTGATTTCACCAAAATCTATTTAAGATATTTGGTTATTTTGTTTTAGGTTCTTTTCTTGTTTTATACCTTTTTTTTTTTTTTGAATTTGAAAAAATTAAAATTACACGAATTCAAAGCCTAATTCATTTTTTTCACTGATTATATCACCTATATAGTATTTTTTTTTGTTTTTATTAATGTTGCAGTTTTTTCTACGGTTAAGTAAATCAAAGCAGGTCCCATACCCTTGACAGGGCGTCGGGGATTGTAAAGTTAAGGTTCACAATATACTAAGCTCAACGGCACTAATGAGAGTAGAGGGGCCAGTTTCTTTCTCTCGGCCGCTTTTACTTTCCCAGATTTCTCTCGTACTCAATTATTTCAGGCTGGGTAAACCTGGGAGCCGACTTGGATCCGGAACGAGACAAGTCTCGAAACCGTGAGCTCTGATTTGATAGCCAAGCACCTTAACCACTAGGCTACCGCATTTTCTACAGTTACGTTAATGATTTATTTTATAACAAGTAGGGTATACATATATATTTTTTTTCATTTTATATATAATTTCCAGACTATGTCCTTTGTCATGTAGGATTTTTTTATAATATACTATACAGTAATTTAATCGCGTTAGATAAGATTATTAATACGTCTCGTATAAAAATACCCACTTATAAGTATAAGAGCAAAATTGACAGTTTCAGATTTAAAGCATTATAATGTGTATATATACTATATATATATATATATATATCAAAATTATGCTTTGTCAATAATCCCAGAAGAATTGTCAATAATAAGAACGTACTGTATAACTATTGAAAAAAAAAGTCCTACATATTAATACATTATTTTAAAATATAATGAAAAATAAAAAAAATTAAAATAATTAAAAAAGAATACTAGCGAAATTAATATTTTTAATAAGAAAATAGTAGATTGAGCCATTTGCAGCAAGATTAACATTCAAAAAAAAAAAAACAAAAAAACAAACAAATGAGGTTTACCTGATAAACAGCTAGATGTAGTGGAGTTTGTTGGCGATGGTTGACTAAATGAAAATCAGCTTCACCTTTTGTAATTAATATATTTGCTACATTATAGTGACCATTTAAACAAGCTAAATGCAAAGGAGCAAAACCATCATCCTTTTTCACATCAATCAGTTCTTTAGCTTTTTCAATTAATTTGTTCATTATTCTAAAAAATATATCAATTCCGTAAAAGTTTTGGCGCTATATGTGTATATATACAATTTTTTTAAATTTTATCTAAACACTTTTAAAATCCAAAATACAGTAGAGTCCCGCTATTCCGAATCCCGCTATTTCAAAAATCCGCCTATTTCGAACAGAGTTCAGAAAAATAATACCGATTTTTAAACTTAAAGACAGGAAAAATTAAAAAGAGGGTCGTGAAAAAACGTACATTTATTGTAATCATAGAAGTTAAATAGAGACATACATAGCGTCTAAGCTCGATGAAAATGTTTGAAACCAAATTGGAATGAAAACTAGTTACTTACAGTAAGTATATATCGGCTCCATCATCTGCGCTGAGTCGTCGAAGGTCACTGTCTACCTGTTCACGAGCCGATCAACGTTGTATAGATTTGACATTAGCAGATGTCCCCGCACTTAATTTACGTCTTAACAAGTCAGTACGTTGATATTATTTATGAAATCCGCCTATTCCAAATTCCCGCTAAACCGAACAGTGTTCGGTCCCAATTAGTTCAGAATAGCGGGACTAAATATTTTGTCTTTTAAATTGACTAGTTTTTTAGAAAATGTATCATTCCTTTAACTTTTTGGTCGGAAAAGTTTAATAAAAAAAATTAAATCACTTTGCACAGAAGTACATTGTGACATGGATATGCCTTTCGAATAGTACGTAAAGTGCGATACGACTACATGTTTTCATATGCTTGTTTTAGTAAAAACACGAATTCAAACTATTGATCACAAAATAAAACGTTTACTGCGGCACATAGAAATATGGGTAACATTTTTGCGTGACGTATAGATTTCGTGAAACGACTCCCACTCAGAAGACATATCCATGTCAAAAAAGAAAAAAACTTAAGTATACTTATTTTACATTAATTAAAAAGACTAAATATAATAAATGGCTCGAGAAGAAAATTTTGTCACTTGTGAATAATATTACTATTTCTTCAGTTTTAACTTTATGATTTTGCAACTAAATAAGAATCAAAATAAAAAAAAAAAAAAAAATTAAATTAGGAATTATTACTTTACGTTTAGTTACTGTTTTCTAATTGCAACAATTATAATTAAGGTAATGATGTAGATATATTATTAATTTCCAAATAATAATTTAATATTATTTCAAAAAATAAAACGTTTTTATCATAAACCGTTTTACTTTTATTTATTTTTATAACTGTTATAAAGGTTTTAATGTTTCAAGAATAAACTAATGATAACGTAAATCATATTGCAAGCACAAATACTTCAGTACAAAGTACCGCAGAAATAAAAGTGAAAATTATGTTTTATTCTAAAATTCAATGAAAAATTATAATTCAACTAAACGTTCGTTATTAATATAAATATATATACGTGTGTTATTAGTGATGGGTTATAATGGGAGACTTTAATCGATCATACCGATTGTTAAAATTTCTTGAACACTTTGATGTTTAAACAAATATTCGAATAAATTATTTTGATAGTTCCCGCTAGTAATTAATATTTAATTATCGCATCACAATGAATCGAAAACACAATTGGAGGAAACAGTACTGATTAATCCGATTCTTGGTGTGTTAGTGTTCACTTGAGAATAAAATTATTGCGAAACAAAGATTATCAGTAGGAAAGCTACTAGGACATCACCGTTAACGGTGGCAGAGCGAACAATCAAGTCATAATGTCTTGGTAACTATAGATGAAAGAGCGAATGAAAATGATCGTTGAACCGTTAGAGGTTCCAGAAAGCGTGTTTGGGGAGCAAGTTTTCGAAATAGGAAAGTAAAAGAAACTCATAAATACCCCTAATGGAGAAGAATAATACGAAGGAAAAAGAAAAGATTATCTACAGTTGCAATGACGCTAAATAGCGTCCTCAATATAGCTGAAATACAAAAAAATGAAAAAACCTGTCGAATAAAATAACTATTCTGTCGAGTAATATTACTTGTAAACACTGCCGGCTTTTAGACGTCTAGCAGGGTAGCACAATATCACGAAAAATTTTCATTTTCGCTTATTTTTGGTAATCATTATCGTTTGAGTTTGCCAAAAGGTAAGATCACGAAAGCAACCCCTCACGACTACCGTCAGTATTTTTCCTCGTCATTTTCCTTCCTGAGCAGTAACCTTCAATTCCTTACACGGTTTTCCGCTTTTTAGTTAGTCAAAGATTTTTTACGTTCATCCCTAGTGTCTATGTCTCCGAGCCTTACAGTAGAATATTTCAAACGAAACACCTTGCTATCTCGTCTATTTCAATGACAAATATTCACATCTGAAGCAAAAAAAAAAAAACATATTAAAGGAAATCTATTAATAGTAATAAACAAACAATAGTAAACTTTAAAATTCAATGGCAACACCACAAGATCAGAAATAAGAAAATGAAACGATCGAAAACTATCGATATCATTAACTATTATAGCAAATGGCAATCTAATAATTGATCGATGTTTACTTTAGACAATGCCGATTATCTCGATAGTAGAAACATCTCGGAATCATTCATCACTATGTGTTATCAAAAATTGACGCCAGAAACACAAACATCAGAAATTCCATTTGGCGTAACGAGTTCTTTAATTACAGTGAAAGTGATTAGAGAACAAATGTATTCTAAAGTTTATATGGAAAATTCAACATTTATATACGTACTGTTTGTTTCCTTTAAGAGCAGCGTGGTGTAGTGCGTTAAAACCGTTGTGATTCGCTAGCGAAAAATCTACATTTGGTTGATCACACAAAACATTGAATATTTTCACATTATCCTTACCTATAGCATCATGTAACACTGTATCACCGTAAATATCCTAAAAAATAAAACAAACGAACAATAAAAGAAATTAAATTTACTTCAATTCGATAAAAAAACAAAATTTTTGGTAAACTTACGATACTAAAATATGGCTTAGGTTTAAAAAATGGGAAAATGAAAATTATAAAATCAAACATGGAGACTGCAAGGATCGAGATAAATAGGGTACCGAAAAAAGAGTGAGAAAACTGAGATACCTAGATGCAATGATTACAGTAAAATGAAGTAGTAAAACGGAGAAAAAAGAGAATAATTTGTGGAATGCATTAATACGTATGGAGTACATTGTGGATGAACCAAAATGACGAAGCTCAGGAAAGAAAAAAAAAAGTAAACATACAAATTTCAGTACATGGATCTGCAGCAAAATGCTTAAACGGAATGTTGTTAGCGGGAAACATGAACAAATCCTGAAAATAATAAAAGTAGGAAAAGGAAAGTGAACACGGGTTTAATGTTGAACGCCGGAAAAATTGGTAAGGGAAAAAAATAAGGGTGATAAAAGATGGACAAAGATGACAAACGAGAAAAAGTTCACAGTACAATATAAAGAAAAAGAACTCAAAAAATAAAAAAAAAAGGTATAAGGATAGAGTAATTTGACAGGTAGTAAAAAACCACAAATGATAATGATGATTTTATGATTGCTTTTTTTGTATAATTCTGGAATGCAACGTCGCTATTCGACGTAATTAAAATAGGTAAAAAAAAATATTCTTCATTTAAATAGATATTTTGTATAAAATTTTCCATTGAATTTCCTTACTAAAACATTTCTAACGTTAATTCTCCTCCATCCCTTTTTGGAACGAAGTTCTTTAACTCAGCTTGTGGTAGGAGTAAACTGGCAGAAATCGTCACGTAAGGAAAAAGCGTTATGCGTCCTCTAGGCGACCTCCGCTCTCTTTCTCTTTCTCTCTGTCTCGGGGGTGTGCGTGCGTGTGTGCGTGCGAGTATCGAGATTCGAGCAGCTAGCATTGTGCGCGGTCAGCTGTATAACCTTAATTCTAAACACGTGTAAATTTTATTTAAACTTACTTTTTGTTTTTTAATCGACTTCAAAAAAAGGAGGAGGTTTTCAATTGGACTGTATTTTTTTTTTTTTATATTATTTTTTTATGTGTGTTACCTCAGAACTTTTTTCTAGGTGAACCGATTTTGATGATTCTTCTTTTATTTGAAAGCCATATGGTCCCATTTAAATTTGATCAAGATCTGACCAGTAGTTTTTGAATAAAATGCTTTTTACAAAAAAATAAATACCGACTTCAAGGTTTATTATAAAAATTTAAAAATACACTAAAAAGTAAAAAATAATTACTCCCGATAAAAAATATATATCAGAGTGATATAGTCTTAAAGGTGATATCGTAATTCTTATACAACATTAACTTTTTAGAGTTGGCATCAAATTCATATTACAATATCTAGGAACAATTTAATGAACATTTAATGCAGTTTTTAATTATTATTTTAATATGAATTTGATGCCAACTCTAAAAAGTTAATGTTGTATAAGAATTACGATATCACCTTTAAGACTATATCACTCTGATATATATTTTTTATCGGGAGTAATTAGTTTTTACTTTTTAGTGCATTTTTAAACTTTTATAATAAACCTTGAAGTCGGTATGATCGATCTTCTGTGAATTCTTGGTCATTGAGATATTAAGTGTAATGCACCCCGTTTTTAAATTTCCAGTGACATATTTTTGGGCACCTTTTCAGCTCATAATATTGTTCTTCGTTCCTAAGTCACGCATTCCAAACTAAGAGTCAACTCGTATTCTTCTTTACTTTCTAATTCTGACTCCTTTTACCTCTCTATTCAACCATCTGCTCCTTTCTAAATACCTGCCCTCTCTTAAATGATCCGCAATCTTGGTTGTTTGCTGCTTTTTTTCTACCTATTGTTATAACACATCTGTATTTATCAGTTTATTTCATTATTTCCATCTCTGTTTATATCTACATCTTAAAACGTGGAAGAAATAAAAAGTATTAGAAAAAAACGTAATTAAAACGATTTAAAATTCTGTGACGTATCTTTAAATATACACGGTAAAATATTTCGATATTAATTTACGAATAATCAAAATTATTATTAAATTATTCGCGATTTCAAATTGCAAACAGGGAAGTTAATTTAGAATAGTAAAATATATGTATAAGATTTAAATGATGTTTTAAAAAGTATTACGCTAAATTACATGTAACCTAGAGTAGTGAAATACAAAATAATAAAATAACAGTTCGGAAAAAGTTATTAAAAACTGGCATACTTGTAAATTCACGTTAGCTTCATGGCGCAACAAGACATTTACACAGTCTAATAACTGCTTGTTTACAGCTATATGTAACGGTGAACATGATCGTTTATTCACAGTGTTCACATTAACAGGATAATTTGTTAACAAATCTTCTAATACAAGCGGTTGATTTCTACATAACAAAATAAATACATGTATTTCTATAGAGTGAAAAAATCAAAGCTGTTTTATTAAATTAAATAAGGAGAAATAAAACTGTCCGAAATCTTAAAATTGTAACAAAAACGGTATACAAAATTTTAAAAAATACGTATTTTCTATACACATAAAGTGAACGCGGAATCTTAATGAGATGATCCAGAAATAACGAAAATATTAAATAAAATTCAATCAGCAACGGCTAATAAAGAATTTAAAATGTCCCCAAAAATAACTTAAAAGTTCATAACCCGCCACCAGATAACCTATTGAAGATGAAATTCAAAATACGTAATAAAAATCAAAAATTGTTTCATAAAATAAAAAACAACCAATAAAAAATTACTTTAACCCTCCTCCTAGCGGAACAAAAAATAACAAAAAGACGTATATTCTTGTAATAGAACGTTAAAACATATTTCAAACATGAACATAAAATAGCACTCTGGAGGGGAAATATCGGATTACATTTGGACTTTTGGGACGCTAAAAAGCTCAAAGTTTGGAAAAAAATATTCTTTTTTTTTTTTTATAAATGTGTAGTACGTAGATGAAAAGATCCCTGTTTGAGGGGAAGGAATCTATATTTCGCATCCTAAAAAAGAAACTTTTGGAACTAATGGAAAATTCAAAAACCGCAAAAAATTATATCCTGCCTTTTGTAGTTTGAATGTTACAGTTGTAAATAAAACATATAAAAAAAGTATTGGTAACAGGGACGGTGATAAACAAGAAAGTACCGATTTGGAAGAATTAATTACAAAATTAAAATCGTTAATGAAATAAACCCAGATGGGATTATTTTAAACCTATTATTAGGTAAGTAAATATACTTGATTTTATAAATATGAGATGTATTATAAAATGTTTTTATGAGATTAATATTATTATAATAAATTTGAAGGGATAATTGGAATAAATAGATGGATTTATTTCAATTTTTGGATTTACTTGTTGACCAATATTTTCTAAAATCTGAAACTGAATTAAAAGATTTTAGTGAAATTCGTATAATAAATTATTTCTGTCTTAATTTTCCATCAGCTTTACAGTCTTTCAAAAACATAATTCTTTAGTTAATTCAGAAAATGATTCATAACCTACAGAGATTAGAAAAAATAACATTCTACCCAAATAGAAATCTGCTAAATATCAAAGAAATGAAAGATGTGGAAAAAAAGAATAAGAACTTCTGGAAACCAAATGTGTAGTATACTTCAATATAGGTACTAATTTTTATGAACTATACAACATCTGCGTGAAAATACTTAAAACAATATTTTACTGTTTAAAATAAAAAGAACACTGACAGTATAAATATCGAAAACGAAACAATTGAAAAAAATAATGCATTAAATTGTTTTTTTTTTAACAACACCTAGATATAGCAAAAAATTTATCAAAAAATAAAAATTATTACGATAATTCTATTAAAAAGTTTGCGAAATATATATATATATATATTCAAAAACGGTGGGAGATTGATATATAAAACATATTACATGCAAATTTAAAAAATATTTTAATTTCCACTTCAGCTAAAATAATCACCGAAAGATTTACAGATTTTTTAGGACTAGTTGAATATTGTGAAGGAAGAAATATTCCTAAAGTGATTTGGACATCTGTGAATGGTAGTTGTATAACAGAAAAAATTAATTATGATTAAAAAACGAACAAAATAATGGGTTTTATATTATCCTTAAAAAATAGTTAGCCGCAAACAAATACACTTACCCTGCTACATCTGAAAAATGCATTAGAAGATTTTTTTACCAATAGTATATACATCAAGATCAACAATCTGTTATATTATAATGGTTCAACCTCTAGCTACTGATGTTTTTCTCTTTTGTGTGTCAATTTTTGATACCGATAATAAATTTAACTCAAGTGATATTCTTTGTTGTTGGAAATAAAAGTTAAATAGAAAAAAAAATAAGGATTCACACTTTAGGATTTTCTTCTGATGGGGATCCAAGATTGTTCAGATCTATGCGAAAAAATTGTTATTTGCTACAAGCAGAAGAAAATGAATTTTATAGGTCGTGGTTTCGAATGAATACGGGAAATGAAAATTCCTAATGTTAAGGCACTACGCACATATCAACTAAATTACACTAGGTTTTTAAAAGAAGGAACTATTTTAACAATATAGAAATACTGATTTAAAGGAGGAAAGATTTTCATGGTTGTTGAAGTTATCCGCATATCCGTTTTTGGTAGAAACCACGTTGAAAGTTTTCATCATTAACTCTGACGTTTTAAAACAGATTGCATTGTTCATCATCACAGAAACAACTGATGAAGTAAAATAAAACTGAACCGTATAAATAGTAAGCTGGTAGCACAACAACGTCCTCCAACTAAACTAACACCAAGAACCAAAATAAACAAACAAACAAAAAAAACAAACAGGAAGAAAAAAGAAAAACGCAAAAAGACACAAAAAACCAAAAAAAAAAAACAAAAAAAAAACAACAAAAAACCGACTATCCAATATTGTTGCGTTGAGTAATGCAAAGAGTACTAGCAGCTCTTAACCTACATTTAATATTAAAATTTTTGTCTTCATTTAGAGAAGCTTTAGAAATTGAAAAATATCAAAATTTCAATAGAGAAGGCGGTTACAAACTGAGTCAAATTTGGCAAATGGTCAGCAGGCAGTAAAGAGATGAAAAATCTGTTGAGACTAACGGAGGGTCTTCCCAGGGCTCGGCATAGTTGTTAACCCTTCTACAAATCGTTAACGATACGATCAATGATGATAATGAAGACAAAAATTCGAATATTAAATACAGGTTAAGAAGCGCTACCGCTCTCTGCATTACTCAACGCGACAATATTGGCTAGTTTGGTTTTTTGTGTCTTTTTGCGTTTTGCTTCTTTCTTTCTGTCTGTTTTTTTTTTTTTTTGTTTGTTTTAGTTCTCTATGCTAGTTTAGTTGAAGGACGTTTTTGTGCTACCAGCTTACTATTTATACGGTTCAGTTTTATTTCATTTCGTCAGCTGTTTTCGTGATGATAAAGAGTGTAATCTGTTTTGAAACGTCGGAAATGATGAATTCTTTCAACGTGGTTTCTATCGAAAATGGACATGTGGATAATATAGATATATTTTATCACAGTTGATCATCTCTAACTTACTAACAAAATAGGATTTAAAAGTTGATGGTAAAATTAATTTTTTTGTGATAGATAATATGCGCTCTGATTCGATTATAAAATATTTATAATAAATTCTAGAAAGCGATGGGATAGCCAAATATTTTACAATTATGCGGCCCACATAAATATTTGTTTGACAGATAAAATTTACATGGCTTTGGTATTGCCTTTTTGCTTTTTTTTTTTTTTTTTTTTTTTTCTGGATAAAAAAGTAGTATCAATATATTATAACATGCAAAATAATTTTTTGTCAAATAACGCATATTTACGCATCGAACTAGACGCGCACAATTCAATTTGATTAATAAATATATTTAAAAATAACTCTAACCTAAAACCCGAACATTTGATATTAATAAATTCGGAAGTTAAGTATGCGAAAATCGATTTAAAATTTTGAGGTCAATGATATCACGAAAGGCATATACAGAATCAATGAAGTTAAAGAAATTATTGATATTTTGCATGAACTTGAAAATATATTTATATTTCTACGACAGGAAAAGGAAAAAAATGTTCAATGTTATATTATTATGTTCAATGACAATTAAGCTACAACTCCCGGATTTGATACTAATGTGAAAAATTAGGTTTCGAAAGCTTCAAAAGATACTTTCGAAGATTTAAACTTCCGGGGATTACAGATATTTCAGAAAAAGATTGGTAATGCTTAGATGTTTTACCATAAAACAGATAGCGAATAAAAAAATTAATTAATTCCGATCTAGCTGAAGAAGAAATAGGTGAACATATCGTAATGAATGATCAAAAACCTAATTGCGACTATATTTAAAAACGCTCTTGGTAGTAGGAGACAAATGAAGATTATTAATAATAATAATTGGTCAAATGCATTACTCACCTCCAAAAAAGGAAGAATAAAAATGTTTTATTTTGTTAATGTTCTTTCTTATTTGTAGTCGGTCATATTTAACAAGTTATCAAACTTTTCATATTAAAGTATCAAGTAGATAATTTTTTTTTTATTGTAATTTAATAAACTGATCATATTTTTGGAGGACTTAAAAAGCATATTTTGTATTCTTGAATAAAGCTTCCTAAGTTTTAAAAAATTTCCAAAAAAGGCAATAACATAAAATTTTTTAAGCATTTATAAATTTATATACATTTACAAGAATGTTGGATGAAAAATATATATGATATTATTAAAACTGGACACTTTTATATTGAATTTAGTAAATGTAAATTGTCCTTACCTTGAACTTAACATGCGGAAAACTCGGCTTATGAAATATGATGCTAATTAACCTTGTTTTTTGTGAACTCGTATACTGTGAGTTTTAACGTAGTGTAAGTGGTAATAATTTTCTATTTTTCCAATGTTAATAGCGAAATTCGAATTGAATTTCACTCAAACAAAACATTGTGCTATCTCACCAATTATTCTACACGGGTAGTTCCCTAATAAGAAAAGTATTTTCTTCTTCTTTTTTTTTTTTATGGGTTTGTCACCAAGGACATTAGCCCAAGAAATGGAAAGAATGAGAAAATAAAATTATATTCTTAAACGTTTATAGACGATAAAAATAATTCGAGGGCAGGAATAACAGAAGTAGAAAGAAATGAGGGAATGTAAGAATCACTGTAAGGAGTAGGAACACCGAGTTTCAGTAGAAAAGAATAGAAGGACGGTTGTTCAGCAGAAAAGGTCGAGCATTCAAATAAAACATGATCAACATCACAAGGAATGCATGTGAAAAGAGGAT
This sequence comes from Icerya purchasi, assembly GCA_039619475.1. Taxonomy (NCBI): domain Eukaryota; kingdom Metazoa; phylum Arthropoda; class Insecta; order Hemiptera; family Monophlebidae; genus Icerya; species Icerya purchasi. The sequence goes on from CM077116.1 coordinate 389,400,596, forward strand.
GAAAAGGAAGATAAAAACTGAGAGAATGATGCAGAAAGACTATGATTAAAGCGAAGGCGACGAATAACCGAGATTGTGAAAGAATTCAATGAAACGTCCAAAGAACATAAAAAGTAAAACACAGTAAAAAGTCCTTTTTTTAAACAAGCAAATGTATGGATAAAAATTACCAGCCAATTTATCTTTAACGTGATCCAGAAAACCGTTATATTGATTTAATAACAAAAAACGTTATTCGACACCTCCTAAAAAGGAATTTTATTAATCTATTATATCGCCAAATCGAATACTACAGACACCGTCAAAGTAAAACAAAAAGCGAGAAAGAAATTGTGATTTTAATTCATTTTCATATAACGCTTCAAACTAACTGCAATCGCCTGACAACGTGATCTGCGTACCTATATAATGTTGTGGGCGTCGGCCATTTCTTCAGAAAATTATACATGATTAATTTTTTAAATTATTTGTCATCAAATGGGATCGAATTTGAGACTAAAAGTTGGAAGTCGTGTTTCAGGAGCTCAATTATTGCGCTAACAGATTGAAGTATCGTAATAATTACGACATTATAATGTAAAAGAATTTAATTTACCCATAAGTAGCATAATGAAGCTCCACATCTCCGTCTTCATCTGCTACATTTAATGTTGCTCCTCTCGTTAATAAATACCTCACAATTTCCAATCGTCCTTCGTGGCAAGCAACGTGTAAACAAGTTTTGCCGGTACTTTTTAAATTTATCTATAAACAAAATATCAAAAAAATAACTTTAATATTTTTTTCACATGTATATGTCGTCTTCAAACATTACTCTTATTACTATAATAATCGGTAAATACCGCTTTTCAAATTTTATTATAAATTTATGTTCAATTTAAAAAGACTGGATATACAAATATATTATATACATACATATATAGGTTGTTAATCACCACAAAGATAAAAATTTACGACATGAAAGAAAACATAACCTAGTTTGTTTTTTTTTGCAGAATTTTTTACTTTTATGAAAAGCAAAAATTAAAAAAATATCCCTTACAATATCAACAAAAAAACAAATATCAGTGAAACGAAATAATTACTTACTGTGATTATCCAACTTTTGGTCCATTTTAATAGCAAAATAGTTTTAAATTAGTTTAATGTGTTTCGATTTCACTACACTGTAGGAAATTAAAATTATTCAATAAAAATGAACAGTTTGGATTTTATTAATATCACTTTGGTACACGATGTAGTTTTTTATAACATTTATTCGGTAAACCAGAATAGCGAGTAACGCAACATATTTTAAATTAATTTATTCGAAAGTGTAAATCAACATTAGTACAATAGAAATTCCAAATCGATCACAAATAACATTGTATCATTGGCGTGTCGTGCATTTGAGATTTTTTACTTACTCAAGGACACTTCTCTATCGCATCCATTTAGTAGTTCTCATATATATTTTCTGTATGGATTCAGTAAAGTTGGTGACAGACTATATTCCTGCCTCACTCCTTTCTTTGAATCAAATTCGGCTAATTGTGTTTCGCTCTCTTCGAATAATGTTACTATTATATTCATATAAGTTTTTAATCAGTAAGACGATATGTTAAAGACTGTCCATCTCCATTAACGTTGGTTATTGTTTTAATCTACTGTATATCTAACATTTTAGTGCTATTCTTAATTATTTCTTCTTCTAAGGTGTCATGAATGTGTTTTTATTTGTTTATGTAAATATATATATATATATATCCATTATTTACCTTTGGGGAGTTTTTAAGATTAAAATTCGTACTGAATTTGTTCCTTATGTAAAATTGGAAAAGACGCCCGTTGTTTTTATTTATTTTTCTGGTCCGATGAGGTCTATTTAATCTTTCCAAAATTTTGTGTTGCACTTTATTGCGTGTTAAAATTTCCGAGATTGGTGCGCTCATATTTGCTAGTATTATCAACTGTTTTTATAAGTCTTTGTAAAAAGTATCCTTTTTTTGATCTAGATTGTCGACTGTAAGTGCACAGACACCTTGCAAGATTATAATCATAATACGGTCGTTTATTTCTACAGGTTCGTCTGTTACGTACAGTTTAGTAACAATCGCGGGTTCTACATCGCGCTATCGCTTTTAGCTCAAGAAACACCCTTCCAATTTTTCGCAAAATTGAAGACATGAAAACGTATTTCTACGCTGCCTGTCTAGGTTCAATAAAGATTCAGTAGCAAGGACCGGACCACACTAAGAGTTAGTGCGTTTTTTTATGTGCACGTATCGTAAAAAATGAAAATAAAGCTTAAAAAGTATTGTGAAAAAATTGAAAAAATAGATGGAAGGAACCTACTACTAGAATTTGACCACCTTCCTTATCTATTGCCAACTGCCCTGATACATGCGCTTCTTCTTTTTCTAACAATCGCTCGTTCTATCCGTCTGCTCAACTTTGGTTCCTTTTGTTTTCCTCACTTCATTGTTCTCTTGTTGCCTCCAATATTCGACTGCTTTTTTCATTCCCTATTACGATGAAATTTTTTGCGATGTGAATTATATATTCTTTAAGTATTCATTTCTTTCTGTGCAGTGCTCTGATCTGTACTCCGGTTTATTGAGGCTTGGACTCCTACTGCTTATAGCGCTTCTTATATACTGTTTTTTTTTCTTCCCAACATATTATTCCTGTTATTTGTTCCTTCTTATTAACGATATCTGATCGGATTAAAATATAACCGGCTCTTTCCTTTTTCAACTGTTTCTGGGTAAAGGTTGACGAGCGCAAAAAAAAAATTAAATATGACCGCCTAATCTTTCATTCCATGGAAAAATACATAAGACACCGGAAGCAGAAAAAATAGGTATTGGCACTGAAGAACTAAGTAGAATCCTTAATTTTTATAGCTCTTCTCCACACCACTAGAAAAATCTAGCATGGCCTCCCTCAAGGCTTTTACTTTAGTCCTACTCTTTCCAACATTTACATCTCCATTACCGCCTCTCTTCCAATATCCCCAACTTTCTTATTTTTTTCCAATGATATACTGTGGCCTCGCGGGCACAGCTTGTTGTAACTAGAGTTATCTTCCTAGTAAATGCGACCGACATATGTTGTTAGTCCCACCGGCGGAGAAACGAAACAACAACTATGTGAATTCCATTCGTCCGCGTCGTGTAGGGTGGTCATTTACTTTTTGGCAGGCTTAGCGTAATGGAGTAACTATCTTCCGTGTGCACATATGAAATGTTGCCTAATAAAATAGATGTTTTGCTATGCGATCCCGCCAGCACCCAGCATTTTGAAATCCAGGCTTAAGATGTGAAATATATGACTAGGCGTTCTGATAATCTGCAGGGCCAGGATGCTCAATATGCGATTGAGGAAATCGATCTGAAGTTATGTAAAATAAATAGAATAAGAACCTGGAATGTACGCGGTCTGCTAGAAACGGATAAACTGAAAATAGTGGAGGAAGAATTGAAGCGATATAATATACCAATTTTCGGAATTTCTGAAACACATTATAACCAGAATGGACCCTTTGAAGGCTGCTATTATATTGTATATTGCGTAAGTCACGAAAATAAAAGTACACAAGGTGTCATTTTCGAGATCAAAAGAAACATTATTCATTTAGTTAGAAGCTATGAGAAAGCCTTTTCAGAAGCGGAGTGCGGCTGTGACCGCAGATTACTAATGATGGAGCTGAAATTACGATTAAAAACTCTGAACAGAATTAATACTATCAAAAGGATGGAGATTATCAAACCAAAAGCATTTAAAAACGCAATCGAACAGAAATTGAGTAGCATAAAAAGAGCAACTGAACTGACCTCACCTGAACTGTTATGGAGCAATCTTAAAGATCACATAAAAGAAGCATATATAACGTTGCAGCAGCCAGACAAGCAGAATACGTGAAAACAATGGTTCTCGCGGGAAACAATAGACGCGATTGAGAGGCGCAGATGCTTGAAACGAGGGAATAAAAACTATTCCGAAGAAAGCTAATTCTGGAGTAAGAAAATAAAAAAGTCGTGCAAAAAGAACAAGAACAACTTTATATATCTTCTATATGTTCTGAAATAGAAAGACACGCTGAGAATAATGAAATGAAAACCTTGTTTCAAAAAGTACGTTTCCTGGTCCGTGAATTCAAAATAAACAAACAAGCAATTAGAGATGATAACGGCGAAGTAAACACAAATAATGATGAAAAGTATGGAGGAAATACTGTGTAAAATTATATAGTGCAGGAGTAGATGTCGCGGATAATCGAATGACTGGAACGTTGAATATGGCCTATCAGAATTTCCAGAAATAAAGCCAGAAATTCTACTCAACAAAGTGCAAAATGCATTGAAGCAGTTTAAGAATAATAAAGCCCTTGGGTCGGATGTAATATCGGCCAAATTACTAAAAGTGGCCGGGGTCGAAGCAATTCGAGTCATGCGAGCACTATGTAATGTCATATGGCAAACTGGAGTGTGGCCAACAGATTGGTGCCAATCGACACCAGTAACAATTCATAAGAAGGGGCCAGCCACGGAATGTGAAAATTATCGCACAATATCATTGATATCGTATGCGAGCCAAGATAGTTTATAATCGCTTGTATGCACTAATGGCAAGTCGAATTTCGCAAGAACAAGCCGGTTTTATGAAAGGGAGAAGTACAAGACAGAAGATTCTTAAACTTCGACAAATAATAAAAAAAGCAAGAGAGTATAATAAGGTAATTCTGTGCTTTGTAGATTTTCAGAAGGCCTTCGATTGCGTGCAGTGGAGCAAGTTATGGTTAATTCTTAGTGAAATAGGAGCTCCTAAGCACTTAGTTTTACTAATCAAGAATTTATATAATAATAGCACAACTAAAGTTAAAACGGATAAAATAACATACTCGTGCCAGCTCAAAGTGGAGAAGCAAGTTAGACAAGGACGTCTACTTTTACCACTACTTTTTAATTTATATGCGGAATATATTATGAAAGTTTTACATTATGATGATGAAAAAGGTACATTGGTATGGAAGGAAGGATTCTCAATTGGTGGACGAAAAAAAATTCTAACTTTCGTTATGTTGACGATACCACACTGGTAGCTTCTAACATTGAAAACATGATATGCCTCTTTCGAAGATTGGAACAAGTTAGTAAAGACTATAATAGAAAAAAAGACCAAAATGATGATTAATCAATCACCCAAAAAATAACTATCTTAACATAAAACAAATAGATGGTATAGAAGTGGTGAGTAAATTATTGTTGAGAATAATGGAGAGTGCAGAATGGAACTAAGGCATCGTATATAAATAAATAAAAGCGCGATGGGATGTTTAGTAAAAATTTGGCGCGATCAAGCGACAAATAAGAAAGTTAAAATTAGACTAGTAAAGTCACTGGTATGCTCACTATTTCTATATGGCGCTGAAACTTGGACAACACACCGTACTGAACGCAAGTGCATCGAATCTCTCGAACTATGGTGCTGGAGCCGAATGCTACGTGTTCTGTGAACGGTCAAGAAGACCAACGAGGCAGTATTGAAGGAAGATGGTGACTAAATGATTATTAGCGGCGGTATTTTCTAAAATTGGGAAGTTTTTTGTTCATGTAGTTCGGGCAAATGGACTGGAAGTACACTCTTCATTGAAAGGAAACCAAATAAGAAAAGAGAACGGGGTCGCGACCTTTAAGATGGTCGGACACATTGATGGGAGTTACAACAAAGAATTTCAATGAATGTGTTCATAGCATATAATAGAGATAGATGGCGTAAACTACTCGATAAAAGCAGCGTTCCTATGTCACGATGTTCTCACTAGGAGCGGCACGATTCATAAAGAGATACTTATATAATCTATTTAATCTATCCAGTTAGCTATTACAACTCTTAATTGTTCCTCAACCTCGATTGAAACAATCTATCTCGCGATTTCTCCTACTAAAATCTCTTGCCATGTTTCGGTACGCTCCCTTACAATAAATCCTTAATTAATTTTTTATCATCTAACTCTTCTATTCCACTTGTAGATTATTTTCGCTATCTTGACCTCGACCTCATCAGTCGCCTTTCCTTCGTAGAATACATCAACTTTCTCCGTACTTCTTGGTCTAAAAGGCTCAACCTCCTTAAGGCTCTTTCTCTTTCCAATTGGGAAAGTAACCCCGATATTCTTATCATCTTCTACAATTCTACTATTCGCTCTAAATTGGGTTACAGTTCCTTTCTTTATGACAGTGTTTCAAAAACAACTTTATCCATGCTTGATAAATTACATTAGTCTTGCCTCCGTTTGTGTCTGGGTACTTTGAAATCCACACCCATCTCTGCAATTTTATCCAAGTCCAATTCTTATCCTTTATCCTTTTGTTGATTTTTTCTAGGTTACCGATTTCTAATTTCACGACTTCTGATTTCTTTCTCTGAAATTGTTCATAGCTACTTTTCCACCTTTCACAGATGGCGTTTCTCTTCCAGAAAGAAACCTATTCTATCTCTCACAGCATCGAACCTTATAAAATTCTCTCCATTCATATTCTCTCACACTAAACTCCCGCTGATGCGTTGCGAATAATAGCAGGACAATTTCCACTGTATTCCGTACTGCAGTATAAAATTTTGTATTTCAAAGGGTTAAATAATGTCAATTTGGAGTTCGATCTAAACAATAGATTTATTGAAATGCAAAATAGCTGGAACAATAGCTCAACTGGAAGATTAACATTTAGTTTCGTCCCCGAGGTTAAAACCAATCCAATCAAAATCGAAGAATATTAATACGTATGTGACACGCAATTTCTTACTGGACATGGTAGATTCCAAAGTTATCTGCACCGTTTCCATCTAGCAGGCGCCGATTTTTGTTCCTGTGGAGATGCTCCTGAAACTGTCACCCATATCGTTAATGAGTACGCCAAATGGGAATTCTTGTTTAAAGACGTAAATTGTTTTCCATTAAACAGCGATAATTTATCAAAATTCCTGCACGCGGAGAATATTATCATGCCTTCCAAATGTTCTAATGTTGAAGATTTTTCATTTAATGAATAATTATATTTTAATTTTTATATTGTTTTATTTTTGTCTCTTTCATTTTCTTTTTATTGTTTTCAATCCATGAGGTGTTCATTCAACTGAGATACTCATGGCTATGTATCAATTACTATGTATTTATGTTATTATTCACCAAATACATAAATAAAAAATAAAAAACTCCCATTTTTCTTCTTAATTATTCCTCCCTGTTACAATCTCCTAATATGTTTACCTTCTTTTCACACTATAGACCCTTCCTTCTTCCGCCGCTTTCCAACAATTCAATTTCTTCGTTTCTTCATTTTTTCCTCATCATTTAATTATTTTCACAGGTGGCTCAAAAGATAGCACTGTTGACATCTCCTTTATTTCCCCTCTATGAATGATTCTAACATAATCGAAGTTTCTATCTTTTGTTGTATTTTTTACGCTGAACTTGTAGTTATTTTTCATGCCATTGTCTTTTCCGCAACGCTTCCACTTTCCTCTGAAATGCTAATTGTTTCTGACTCCTTGAGCGTTCTTAAACTTATATCATCCTGTTTCCCATCCTCGTCGTATGATCTTAATATCCTTTATATCCGTTATCTTATTTACAATCTACATAATAATCTTTCTACTCAGATAGACCTTCTTTGGGTTCCTAGTCATACAGGTATCCATGAAAGCGAAGAGGCCGACTCTCTAGCTCGTTCCACTATCAACAACAATCAACCTCTAGCATTTTGAAAGTGCAAAGGAAGCTGCGGATAAATTTATAGAACACTTTTCTCAACCAAAACAGCATTCCAGTCATTCTTGTAATCTTCAGTTGCTGAATTTCGATGTTACAGACAAGTATATACAACGAACTACAAACAAACAAGTGGGACAGATAATTAAGCTATCGATTTTTAAGGTGCTAGGTCGGGATGGAATAAGAGTTTCAGATATAAAAAGTAATATAGTAACAGTCATTCCGCTATTAACAAAATTAATTAATTGTTCCATTACTGAAACTATAGTTCCCGAAGAACTAAAAATTGGGGTTATTAGACCTATTTATAAAAACAGTTCGCGGAGGTTTGTGACAATTACCAACCAATTCAAATTATTTCGGTTTTGACGAAAATTTCGAAACAATTCATTGCGTTTCATTTAAGAAACTATTTGGAGCGGAACAACCTACTACTACCAATCAGTTTGGGCTAGAAAGGAAATCAACCGTCTCTTTATTAAGAGTTTTAACAAGTAGCATCAATAAAGGGTTGGCGAATGGGAAACAGTTTATTATAACTTTTATTGACATTAGTAAAGCCTTTGATGCGGTAAATCATCAAATACTGTTGCGAGATATGCAAGACATAGGAATCGTAGGTAAGCAAAATAAATGGATTAAAAATTAACATGCAAACCATCTATTATAATGCATGATAGCAACTGCTTACATAACTGATTGCCTCTAACCGGGACCCGCAGATGTACTCCGCTGGTAATGACGGAGTAAAGGTAGGGTAGCCAGAAATCAAAGGCAGCTTTATTACATACGACCGAAAGGGAAAACTTGCCAGATAGAGAACACTAATGAAATGGTATTAATTAAATTGCTGGAGCAAATTCCTGAAGACATAATGAATAGAAAGTTAGGACAGTGGAAATTACAAATTAAACGGTGGTTGATAGACAATATAAATCGATGATGTTTAAGGCAGTGCCAAATTTCTATATGGTCTGCTGGCTGGGAATCGATCATATTAATAAGTTATGTGCATTGTTTTCTGTTTTTTTTTTTGCGTTTTTTGGTTATTATTTTAATTAATTCTTAAGTAATGTTGTAACTTCATATATTAATAAACGATGATAAGAGCGAGTATGCCTTGTGGGACCCACAACTTTCCCCTATTTTTTTAATCTTTTTTCTCATACCTCTTTATACAATCCTCGCCTCAATTTTGCGCCAGGTTCAATTTTTCTCTCTCTTCGTCGTGCCGCCATTATTTCTACAAAAAAAAGAAAGAAAAAAACAACAGAATCCTAGTACTATCGCACATTATAGTTTTTTGCTCATTGCCTAGCAAACCGCTTAAGATTTATCCTTAAATTAGACCATCAATACATTATTAAAAAATAGTTAAGCGTGAATATTTTTTTTTAAAAAATGAAAAAAAAAACTTACAAGTTCTGGATTATCATTGAAATACGATCTAACAATATCCAAGTTTCCATCAGAAATCATTGTTGTTAAATATTTCAGTACATCTTCGCTATCATCGTTATCAGTCGATTCAGCACCCGACAACGCATTCTCGAGTCCTACATTGAATGAGAGAAAAATTAAAATATTTAACATTATTACGATTTCAATATTTACTTTCTGTTTTATAATTTTAAATTTTTTTGAAAGTTCAATTTTTATTTTAACCTTTTTTTTTTTTTTTTTTTATTTATAGAAATATGCTATAATAAGTTACTAAACATTACAATGATCGCAGTTAATGACAGGTTAAAATCCAAAAACCAGATCTTTTGCTAATGCGTGAATCTGTTTTTGTTTTCGTTCTTGTAATTATCAAACGAATATTAGAAAAAATTAACACATGTCTATCATTTTATATTTCTGAAAATTTAAATGCAGTCTTAATACGTTAGATCCAGGAAGCAAAGATAAGTGTGCACGTAATATAGTTTTAATTTTGTGCGCTTTAAAATGCAGCATGGCAAAAACGTATAATTAGCTATATTTAATTTTTAATTTCTCTACGCACATATTTTACAGTAAATAAATCCTTTATTCATATCTTAATTTAACTTCGCAACTTTATCACACCTACTAGTTAATGTAATTTGATTTTTAATATAATATTTTATGTTTTCTTGTTTAGAATAAAATTTCCCATACTCTTAAGAGGGTGTTAGAGGTTTTGGAGTTAAGGTTCATAATGTACTAAGTCTAACGACACTAATGGGAGCAGGAGGCCAGTTTCTATTTCTCAGTTACCTTTATCTTTTCAGATCTTTTCGGTACCTAATTATTTCTAGCTGGGTAAACATGAGGACGGCTAGAGTCCAGAGCGGGATAAATCTCCAACCCGCGACCCCACAGTATTTAACAAATTTTAAATTCATAGCTCCCTGTCTTTTAAAATGTAAAATAAACGAATTGAATTCAGTTCTCATACACTTTCGTTTTTTGAACAGTTTGTTATTGCCTCTCTTGTTCATTCGTATTTTGCGTGTTTATTTTGTTTGAAATTTCTTATCTGATTTTATTGTTTACGATTTGATTTTATGTACGCAATCGTTCTAATATAAAATTAAAATTTTGTTTTTAAAAGAAGTCAAATTATTATATATATAAACAATCATGCATTCGCTTTCCGCTCGAGTGATACATGTTTCACATTAAGATACAGATGACTACGGACTCACTTGAACGGATATATTTTATGACGGATCAACGAAGTAGCCACCTATTTGTACTGAAAATAAAAAGCTTATTCTTTCAAATTACCAGAACAAATTGCACGGTAATACTTCTGTAGATTCCTGATCACTCTAACATACCACCGGTAATGAAAAGGCGGACCAAGCGGCTCGTTCACAAGACAAGTGGGATGCAGCTATTACGTCTCCGTAAAAAATAAAGTCGTCAATGAAGCCTTGGTAGTCTCCACAGAGAACTTTTCGAAAGAATTTCAGAGCACTGAGTCGACTTCGAGTAAGTCTCACGGTTTTATCGTACGATTACGTGTTCACCATCCATAATATGTCCGTTTTGTCTTGAAAGCACGACATCAACAAGTCAGCAATGATTGCCAACAATTCTTACAGGGAAGATTTCACAAATATTCTCAAATAATCCCGAATTGGTAGAAAACGTGTTGCGCTTCGTTAGAGTGGATAATCTAGCTTCACACATACAAGTAAATTCTAATAGATCACTTCAGTGTAGTCGTGATAATCGTGGTAGTTAAAAATGACGCGCAAAGGAAGTGTATATATATATAAATAAAAACATCATTTTTTTGATATTATAATTGAGACCGAATTTTAATTCTTTCACGAAATTTTTAAGTTTTAAACAATTTTGGGAAAGAGTGAAAATGGCATAAAAAATTGTAAGCACTCATATATACATTTACAGAAATGTAGCATGATAAATATATGTGATATAAAAACTTCGAAGCTAGAAATATTTGTTTTGAATTTAATATTATACAAATGTAAATTACGGCTATTTTCAATTCAGTATAAGGAATCATCAACATATGAAACATTCTGGACTGAGCTTCTTTTTATTTTTACATCATATAAAGTAACAATTCGTATTACTTTTTACATTTCAATTAAAATAAATTATTTTTTTATCATTCGATTCAATTTGACACCTAATACATTTTTTCTTCTTATCTAATATCTTGAGAACAAACATCTCCTTCTTTCAAGGGTAAAATTCCATTATTACTTGTAATTATTTGTAAATTATTGATTACTCCTTGTACATAGCATCAAATTCACCTAAAATTATGCAAGTATATAAATTACTTTAATTTTTAAAAACTAATTAGTTTTCAGAAAAATGTAAAATTTTTAAATCAATAATGTAATGTTATAAATTGTTAGTACAATTTGTTGAATTAAATTCTTTTATCGCAAATTTTATGTGTGATACATATTTTATTGCAATTTATCATTTCAATTTCTCTATGCATACTTTATTCAGCCGATAATTAAAGTGACATATGATAAAATATATTTATCAGTAAAGAAAAAACAGTTATATCATTTATATGTTTTGTTACATAATTTTTTGCACTCGCAAAAAAAACAACAAATCAGTAGAATTCGCCTTTTCACTATGAAAACTCGCTACACTGCATTTTAAAAAAATTTTAATTTTCCTTTTCTATATCAACAACGATGTTCAAGAAAATTTTTATATTGAATAAAGTTCAAAATTATGATTAATCTGTAACGTAAATACAAAAAACTGCTTTTCATAAGTTTAAAAAAAAATTATATAAATTTAGAGTTTAACTTAGCGTAAAAGTGCGGCAAATACTTTCTGAATGATGTTCTAAACTAATCCATATTTGGTCAAGTTCTTCAATTTTTGCTTGTTATTGGGTATTAAACCACATCCTTACCGTATTTTACTAATAAACATGTTTATTTAATTTTTTTTGCTATCCAATTTAGTGCCTTTTTCACCTCAGATTTCATCTATTTTCTTCTATATATTGTATATATTTTGTTCTGTTTATGTTGCTTATTTATTATATACTCATTTCGACTTTTAGAGTTGTATTCAGCATTATCGGTTCCTTTTTTAGGTTTTTAGTTTGACATTGTATTCCATGCTTCCAAAATGTACATAAACACTGATAAAACGCACATGTTAAATAATCGTAGATTTTCAGTAATTTCGAATGTATTTATAAATAGCGAAAAATTGACCAAATGTGACCTATGCCAGTCCTATTTATCGTTTAATTCTTTAAATGCGTGTCTCTTTTTCTCTTTTTCCGCTTCAAACGATTAAAAATCAAAACCCGATATTAAAAGATTTTCAACTATTTTTTAAGTTACCGATGTTAAATTTTATTCGAGAAGGATACTTTTCTATAACCTATTTTTTTGATCAATTATTTGATCAAAAATTAGACGGCTACATAATTTATATATCATGATTGTAGCTAACAATTTTTTTAAAAATTTGTGGGAGTATTGAAAACTCTTTTTGTGTCTTACTAAAAACAATTTAAATTCAACAAAGAAGAGCATTTATTAGGTCAGAATTGTAGTTCCTTGTATGTCTAAGTTTCTAAATCTATTTTACCTCCTTTTGATATCGCTTTCAATGTAAGAGTTTATTTACATTTAAGAGTATAAAAGAAAATTTTAAATCGTAGTCACAAAATAAGAATCAATGCGAAAAAAAATTGATAAAATTATATAAATTACCATTATTTATATTACTATTATTATTCACATCATTTGCAAAAGACATGTAAGGTGATACGCATAAAGAATTCATAGTCCACGTATTCTTTCCGACAGATACTCGCAGATCTCCATCAGAGTATAATTTAATAACTTTTCCAACTTTTCCAGCATCCTAAACGTTAGCAAAAGATAGTACGCATGCTTTTAGATGACACAGTAAGATGTGTGTTTTAATTACAATTATTTTAATAATTTATTAATTTATACATACTCTTTTTATATCGTGTTATTATTTTCCGGTAAAACCCACGTCAGACATATTACGCAAGTTCGCCGAAAATATAACACGGTTGTATCGACGAACCACGATAGTTTTAGATTATATTTATACTTATTTTATTCACAATTTACTATTTCGGTGTGCTTATTGATTTTAGGATATCTTTTCTTTGGACACTTATCTATAAAAAAATTAACGACAACACCGAGGTTAATATAACGTCATCGATAATGTTCGGACCTTCCCATTTTCGCCTTGCGGAGAAATTTCTATCACACGTTACAATAACAAAATCTTTATAAATGGTTTCTAAAATCTCCCCACCTTTTTTTCAATTTATCCGCCTCGTAAGTAATTATTACACAATCATTCACATATTTTAGACTCGTTAACGTGGAAATTTTCGTTAACCATCTTGACTTAAACTTGGACAACTTGTATAGTACCCATCAAAGCAGTAATTAAACTTGACGCCAACACCGAATACCCACTATTTGAATGCCAGGTGTACCATGCTCATGTAGAAGTTAAAAAGTGTAGGCGCTAACACGCAGTCCTGCTTTACTCCTACGTTTATAGTGAACACATCACATATTACAGCTGTTTTTACGTGTTCATGAAGTCGCGGTAACATGCATAGTATTTTTGGCCGGCATCCCACTGCCTTAAGGTATGTCCACAGGAATCGGAAGCTCTTCGGATATCGATAACAGCTGCATATAGCATAGAGTCCGAACTTCTGATTTTTTCAATTAAGTTGTCGTAATGTAAAAATCATATCTACCACAGTACGGCTTTGTCAAAAACCACACTGATCTCCGGGAAGAAATAAATTGACTAAGCGCTTCAAGCTTTCAAGTTAAACTTTACATCCAATTTATCACCCTTGTTCTTGTTAATGAGTATCATTGTTACTTTTTTAAAATCCTGTGATATCATTGCTTTAATCCATATTTTATTATAAAGAACATGCAAGTCACTTCTAAGACCTTTCTCTTGAGTATCATAAATATTCGCTAGAGATTTGTTATTTTTTAAACTTTTAATTGCCTCATGAACTTCCACCATTGTGAGTGGTTCATCTAATTCTTTCATTGCGTCTTTCACCGGTACCATTTGGAATATAGTCTTATTGATCTCAGAAATATGGTAAATACAATAAACGTCTAAATGTGTGAAAACCAACAACTCAACGTGCATCGGACCACCATCTACGATAGTGAATCGTACAATTTTGTTGTTAGTTTACTTAATTATTTATTAGTCATTGTAATATTTGTATATAATATTATTTATTATTGTTGTCTTTTCAGCGGTCGGTCGTCCAAGAAATATCAGTGAAGATTATTGAATACATTATTAAAAAGCCTAACTGTTAATAAAATCACAATAGTATTAATAAATAAAAATAAAAATAATATTTATATAAACTAGTAACGGTTCCGTGGAACTATACGGTTCGGTCGTATCCTTAAGGGCATAAAACTGAAACGGTAATGTTCCATTTGGCATCTCTGGCAGAGATCTAAACTTAACTCCTTAATGCTCGATTTTTAATTTTCTTTTTGGGAAAACAGATCTAAAATAATCAGTTTTATTTTTATCATTGATGACAAGTACTCAATTTTTTTTTCAAATAAGTATTTAGTCTCAGTTATTATACTCGTACATAAAAGTTTAAAACTCTATTATATCTAACTTAAATTTTTGAATCAATAATAAAAAAATATGGGTTTTTGGAATAAAATTGTATTACTTACGAATACATAGAACAGAATTTTTTTAATCTATTTATAAATAGGCAAATACTCCAGTTTTTTATTATACTATACGTCAGTCGTTGTAATGTTGCAAAAGAAGAAACTAAACAATAGCGCGCCAACACTGTTTCGTCTGTTCATACGCAAAAAAAAAGTTCACGTATAAATTATCAATATATTTTCCAACACTTAGACTCGTTACACCTACGAGAACGTGACTCGTCGCACCGGGAATAATTAGCTCTATTACTTGCGTTATAACTTGGTGTCTAATCCAAGGTCTAAGAAATATTGATACAAACTTTGATCCTTATCGATTTCAAAATAAAAATTTGTATAAAGAAAAAACTAACAAGAATATAAAATACTGAAAAACCAATGATAAATTCACGAAATTGTTGAAAAGTAAATTTATTAAACATTAAATTAATTTTTAAAAACATACTAAGATCATCAGTTAAAAACCATATCAAAGATAAAACAAAAATTTACCGTATTCATTAAATCATGCCATTCGCCATGACCTTTTTGCAGTTCTTTTAATTGATTTATATCATCAATAATACGCACCATATCATCTAATGAATAAGTATCATATTTTTTCAAAGCTGCCGGATTAAAGGTCCATCGATTGTGACACATCTCAAATTTTACTCTCACGTCTCCTTTATCAGTAATTCTGTGAACTATTCCCTTATGACCTATTAACTAGTTTAACAAACACAATGTAGATTAGTACGTTAATAAGATAAATAAATAAGAAAAATAAAATAAAATAAAAAACATTCAAATTTTTAAAAAACACACTAATAAATATATAAATTTTGTCAAAAACGACCTTACAACAACAATACAGAATATGATAAATCTACTGGAATTAACAAAATAACATTACTTTTGATATAAAATAAAAAATATCGTTTATAAAAAAACAAAAAATTAATTTTTACCAATCATCTTGGACATTTTAAAATTTTAAACTGAATTACATTTTACGAGTACTGAAAGTTAATTCATCATCTATAAATATAAATGTTTTAGTACCCTAGTCATTCTAGGATTCCAACCGCCATGACCAACTTGTAAAACTTTTAAACTATTTTCATCGACGCCAATTTTTACTTCGTCACCTGGTGCAAATGTAACTTGATTTTTTATTTCTCTATTTACAACTAACGTTTCTTTTCCTAATGTGAATCAAAAAAATAATGACTTCAACAGAAAATTATTTTACGAAATATGCACTTTATTAAAAACCAGTAAAAACATACTGAGAAAATTTATATTATGATTTTTAAATTTGGAATATTTCTAATTACCTAAAACTGGTAAATGACCTTCGTAATACGGTATTCCCAGTGACTCTTGAATACATCTTAAATCTACTTTCCCTTTATGACCTATGCGATAAACATTTGTTCGATTGTGTGTCCAAATAACGTTGGCAACTGATCGGTTACTGTCTTTATCCCACCCTCTGATGTTAACAACTTGCCCAGTACTGCCTACAGATAAAATGTAAAACTGTAGATTATTAAGAATATATAAAAAGTAATCTCAACAAAAACTACTGAAATTATCATTCTAATTTTAATTCAAACGATCATAGAAATGCTTTGAAGAGTACTCTTAAAACCAAAATTCTTAAACAATTAGCCATAAATTATAATTCACTTTAGTTCTAACAGAAAATAATAATTTCATGTTCTTTTTCTTTTTTATTTTAAATTAACTTAGTTATTTTATACATTAATTACTACATTAGAAAAAAAGAAAGAAATATTTTTAAATTGTAAAAGTACCATAGTACAAAAATAAAATTAATACTAACCGACACCACCATCTTGAGAATCCCATTCCCAATCAACTCCGCGTATCACTTTAGCGCCAACAAATATTCCTTTAGATTGTATTTTTTGACTACTTACACGTGAAGGTAATAAAGTCCTTTATTATGACAAATACAATAACATTTTAGCATTTTCAACTAATCGTTAAAATTTTTTTAAAGCAAGGGATAAAAATTCCTGAGATCACTGTTTATTAGAAAGTATTAATCATACATATATAGCCTAAATCGGCATTGGGTGTACCCATTGGATATGGTCATCAACGGACTTACAACTTAAACAATAAATTACAAAAAAATATTAAAAGCTTCAATAAGAAGAAAAACTTTACCTTTCTTAACTTTCTAATATTATATGAACGTACTTTGAAAAAAAAAGTAAAAGTCACTCAAGATTGACGTTAGCAACCAAGATGTGGTCTGACTCATCTGCATTATATATTTACAAAGTAATTTAAATTTAAATATAACTTTACTTACAGTAAAAATCTAAAATTATACACAAGAAAAAATCAGTAATGATTCCTAAGAAATAAAGTTACAAAAAAAAAGTCCATCAGTTATATCATTAGATTACGATTTAATAAAAACAAAAACGTTAAATTGAAATAAAGACCGGATACTATGATCAAACCTATTAACCATTTAACTTTTTAAATGTGCTGGCTAATTCACATTTAAAAATAATTACATACGATTTATTTTTTATATGCATTAAGGTATTTTTAAAAATTTATAAAAAGTTTAAACAATTTTAATCTTAATAATGTGTTTTTTATAGTACTTTAATAAACAATACTTAAAATAAAATAAAATAAATTACATATAAAAATGTTTAATGAGCCCAAAATTGAAAAAAGGTTATTAAAAATAAATTAAATATAAAAATATGCACTAAAAAAACCTAAACCTGACGCAAATTAAAAATTAAAAAGCTCTTAATTGCATTAATAATTAAAATTATATCAACACACTAGCTTAATATCTATTTATAAATAATAACAGATCCGGTAACTATTTGGACGGTCTGAATATATATTTTTTTGCATATTATTTTGTTTCTGTATATTTTACATATTTCTTAATTTCTTTAAGGTTAGTTACAACTGAATCTTTCTAAAAGAGCAATCCGTTTTTTATTCTTTTAATTGGGTTTGCCAACATAAGACAATATCTGCAATGTGTTTAGAGAAATATAAAGAATACAAGAAACCAGATTGAAACTGTATAATATTAAAAACCGGTAAAAAATGCCATTTTGTAATTAAATATTTAGGTGATGCTATAGCAGAGGCGATTTTCGTGGTTATCTGATGTCACAAGTTTACTGTCAAACATCGAATAGTGATGAAGTAAATTACGCATCTCTTCTTTTAAAATCTATCGTTTTTATTTGAACTCAGCAACCCTTTTTATTGCATTTAAAGAATTCCTATGTAGTTCATTGTTTACTTAATCAACAGAGCTGCAACACTCTTTTACTCAGTTTAAAAAAAATAATTAATATCTGAAAGGACCAAACTTTTTTACTTCGTTTTTCAAAAACTATATTATTCTAAGAAGTAAATTAAAATAGAACATCAATAGACAAAATTCTGGTAGATTAGTCCGCAGGGCCATTGACACCACTCACTTTTTTCATTTTTATTGGCCCAGTCCGAAACTAGTTTAATTGGGCTTCATTTTCATTATTGCTTTTCTGTTGATCAGGTGTTGTATTCCCCCGTTAATTTGTGTAATTTTATATTATAATCACTTTTATTTTTTTAGCATTTAAAGATTTTAGTTGGTGGAACAACATTATATTTGGTGTTTTTTTATATTTTTTATCTTCTTCTAATATATTGTTTTAACCTTATTTATTCAGTACTATACGTGTACATTACTTTTTTCGAGAATAAATCTGTAGGCTTTTTTAACAGAAAGATCTTTATTTCTATTTATACATTTTAAACTATCTTAATTTCTGTAAAAATACTCCAGAAAACTATCGATAAAATACAGAGTTGGTCTGATAACAACGGCCTAGCCATCTCGGCGAGTAAATCCGTATATGTTGATTTCTGCAGGAGGCGCCGTTCCTCTCCAAGTGTATCCCTAAATCTAAAAAAAATCTTCCTCTTCCCCAGAAAGTCACTGTCAAATTCCTTGGATTAATCTTTGATTCTAGACTTACTTGGAAACCTCATATTGCCAACTTAAAACATAGCTGCACCAATTCTATCCCTATATTGAAATATCTGGCTAGCTCCAGATGTAATATTAAGCCTAAATTCCTTTCCAACATCTACAGATCGCTGATTTTATCGAAAATCCACTACGGGTGCCAGGTGTACTCCTCAGCCAGCAAATCTATATTGAAATCTCTTGATCCTATACATCACTCCGCACTGAGAACCATTTTGGGAGTGCATCGAACTTCTCCAGCTGCCAGCATGTGCGTTCTAGCTGGGTGCCCTCCGCTTTCCTACTTCCGAAAATACTTCCTACTGCGAAATTTGTACCATCATTTCAGCCACACACGAAACCGCCCCCTAAAGTTGGAACATTTTCTTCTTGAACCAAACTTTCCCGGCGACCCACTACCAGAATTACTGGCCGACCTGCGAAGATGTGGTATCACGTCTGTACAGAGGTCAACACCCAGCCTCAATACCCGTATTCCTCCTTGGATCACTTTCCAGATAAATATTGATGTGTCGCTGAAACAGCATCCAACACAACAAGTTCTCTCTTCACAGTGGAAGCGGCAGTTAGGGCAATTAATAAGTACCCGGACCACCTAATTTACTACACTGATGGAACCAAGGCAGTTGGAGAGGCAGGTCCACTGCCCGCAGCCTGTGCAGTCGAAGGTCACGATATCTCATGCGAAACTCGACTCAATGATGCCTGTTCCGCATTGGATGCAGAATTGTACGCAATTGCACACTGCTTCCACCACATCGTTACAACTCACACCAGGGCCAGTGATTTCCTCGTGGTTACTGATTCCCTACAGTCTTTGAACATGATCATGAGTCAAAAATTCAACAACCCGCTAATTCTAAAAATATATCACTACTTGAGTGAATTGCAGCTAATGGATAGTCACGTGTCGCTGCTGTGGGTTCCTGGGTACATTGGAGTGCCCGGTAATGAGAGTGTCGACAGAGCAGCACGTTCGGCCTTGCTCTCGCCAATGCCACAGGACGCGGAGCTACCCTCATTAATCATATATATATTCCTAAACGTGTGCGAAAACCAGTGGAAAACTGAATGGGCAGCTGCAACAACATCCCTAAGAACCATTAAGCCCACAGTTGAATCATGGTGGCCACCGGAGGGAACATCCCGATACGATTTTAAGATCATCAGCCAGCTGCGAATTGGCCACATCGCTATTTCGCATAAACATATAATTGATAAAGCGCCGCCTCCGGCTACATGCCCCTTATGCAACCAGACAACCGCACCGACAGTTTCCCACATAATACTTACCTGCCAAAAGTTTACTATGTTGCGAAGGCAATTTGGCCTACCCATAGATATAGGGCAGACCCTCTCAAACGAGGTAATCTCCATCAACAGGATTATTACCTTCATTAAAATGAGTGGCTTAACTCACCACATTTAAATTACCCCCCCCCCCCTTTGCGTGTGCTGTAATGACCATAGTAGTTACACACAGCACATACAATTTAAGGGGGGGAAAAAATTCTGTTTTTGTTTTTCGGAAAAAGCGAATAAAAAAAGAGGAACAGGTTTTTATTCTCCTCTTGATTCTTATTTTAGTAGGGTTTTTTTTTGTAATTTTTTAGGCTTGTCAACCGGGGACATTTACCCAGAAACAATTAGAAAAGGAAGAAGTTAATTAAATCTTGATACGGTCAGAAATTGTTAGGAGAAAGAAACAAATAATAGGAACAATCTGTAGAGAGGGAAAAGATAAAACATAAGAGGCACAATATGGAGTAGGAAGACCAAGTCGCAGCAAACTGAAATAGAAAGCATAACACTCAGCAGAAAGAGATAAACTCTTAATAAACACGTGGTTCACATCGCAAACATGCTCTTCATTTGAGTGGAGAGAACAATATGGAGAGGAAACCAACGAAATACGAAAACGAGGGGAAGATAATAGAGTATGGTTTAAGAGTGTAGACGAATAATGGAAACAACAGAATGACAAAGTGAAGGAAACAGAGGGAACCACAGATTGGCAGGAAGTCTAAGTTGAACAGATAGACGGAACAGTTGTCAGAAAAAGAGGAAACGTACGTGTCCCATACCATAAAAACTTTTACATAGCGGAAGGAGATTAAAGGATGGGCTTTTTTAAAAAAAGAGGTGGGAAGAAGTAGCAACCCGAGTACCAAAGAATCCGCCGCTTCATTACCGAAGATTCCTGAATGGATAGGGACCCACAGCAAATCAATTTTAATGGAACGAAGGGAAGAAAGGACGTGGATAAGTAAGTGTATACGGAGTATGATAAAATCACAGGAATGATCAGATAGGGGAGAACAAATGGCCTAAACGACGGTCATGGAGTCACATACAATCAAGAATTTAGAAGAAAGGTAATTCGAGGAAATGAAAATAATGGAAAGTAGAACAGTCATTAATTTGTTTATGAATATAAAATAGAAAAGAGGCACACGAAAACATATTGAAAAGTCAAAATCTGGCAGGATAAAAGAGGCACCGACACCCCCCGGCCTCTTCGAACCATCGGTAAACACGGTTTGCATGCGAAGGAAATTGAGAATTGATAATACAGTGGAATTCTGGTCTAATTGGAGCCTGCGAAAGAAACTTGGAAAGCGTAAATGCAGTAAACATATTTGGAGGATGGCAGAGATCGGCGAAATTACAAGAGAAATAAGGGAGAACTGCATTGCAACGTTAACTGCTATCGTCTTATCTTTTAGAGTGAGTAAATGAACATCATCAAAGGCACACATTGATGAAGGAAGCCAAAGTATAATGTTTTTGAATAAAGGATTGGTAGATACGGAAAACAAAAAAACTATTATAATCAGAGGAACCAATACCAGGCCGAAAGCCAAACATGTTGTAAGGAAATACATTATTATACTCTAGCCAACAAACAAGGCGCTTGTTTAACATACCTTCAAATAGTTTTCTGATGCAGGATGCCAAGGAAATAGGATGTAAGAAAGAACTTTGTTTTAGGAATGGGAATGATGATAAAAGAATTCCAAGAGGGGGGAATTATACCTCTAGAGAGGAAACAATTGAAAAAAACAAGGAGAAAGTTAAGGGACTATTTAGGCAGGTTTTTACAGACCAGAAAAGGTATACCGTCAAGACCTGGTGTGGGGCTAGAAGATTTGGAAAGGACAGATTTTAGTTTATAAATATTGAAAGCAAACGTTAGGAAATATGTCAGGAAATTATACGGAGGTGGAGTTAGATACATCATCATTAGAAACACAAGCAGGAGCAACGGAATCGATAAAGGATTCTAGGCTATCTTTAGAAAGGTTGAGATTGGAGGAACGCTCAGAGGATGAGTATTTGAAAACTCTAGCCATTTTTCAAATATGAGAAAGAAGGATATTCCTAGAGAATGACGAATAGAAATTCTTCCAGGAGGGCCTTTTTGAGACTTTAAGTATATACCTAGCTCTTGCATTCGCTCGCTTATGAGCATAAAAGTTTTCAGCTGCAGAATCTAAACGAAAAGTTCTAAAGGTGCCACGACTATGGTAGAATACGCGGTTGCATTCCTCATTCCACCAAAGAGATTTATTGTGGTTATTAGATGTCTGATGATGAGTAGGTGAAGATAGAGAAAGAACCGACGTAACAGAGTTTAAAAAGGAATTATCTAGAAGTATGGGATCGGAGTCGGGTGGAGTACTAAGGAGTACGTTAATCAACACAAGAACGAAACAGAGACCAATTTGCTCCGGAAAGGTTCCATCGAAGGGAATGTCGAGACCTGAAACAAAGTTAACAGGAACTATTAGGATAGGAACACGGTCACTGTCGTGAAAACCCGTAAGAGTTCTCCAGTTATAATTAAGACCAATAGTGGAAGAAGCAAAGGTCAGATCAAGAGAACTAGAAATAGATGGATTCCTGAAATAGTTTAGGGAATGATCATTAAGGAGAATTAAATAATCGGAAAGAATACCATTCTCAAGGATGGAACCGTTGGAATTGTAGAATGTGAAACCCCACAAGAGCGAATGGGCATTCCAGTCACCCCCGATAATAAATGGTTGCGGGATAGAGTTGAAAAACGCGGAAAGAAAGAACTGATCAAGAAGGAGACAATGTTAATAGGATGCGGAAGGGTAGTACGGATAGAGATGTAGACTATGTCAGGTTGGTTATGAATAAGAGCGAGGTTTAGAGAAACATCGTGAGAGCGGAAAAGAATACCATTTTTAACGAGGATTGCGGAACCACTATTCCCACCATTCCGATTACATCTAATTATTTTATAACCACTAATATTAAAGTGAAATAAATTTACGGACAACTGCGTAAATTTATTTCACTATGATTAATCACTGCGAAAGTTTCAAACGTTTCACTAATATTAAAGTTCGTGCCCGACCGAAGCTACGTTTCTGAGACGAGAACAACACTAACCTTATGAATATCCAATAGACCCTCTAATGAATTTTTATTGGCTCTGAGGCCACAATTCCACTGAAGTATATTGAACGAAGCCATCATGATGAAACAGGGAACGTATTAGAAGTATGGGGATTGAGAAAAGGGAAGACAAAAACAGTAAGAAGGCACAATATAGTTGGTATAAGGTAAAAAGAAAAGCAACAGCATTCGTATTAATGGGATTGAAATAGGTTGAAAGAGAAATGGAGGAAAGTAAATTGTAACGATTAGAAATCCGGAAGAAGTAAGTCGGGGCTAACGAATTAAAAGGGAATTCTAAGAGTAATGAAAAGAAGAAAAAAAGAGGGCATTTGTGTAGGAAATCGTAGGAGGCAAACAAAAAATTTTTGCTAAGTGCAAACAGGTTTTGAAACCTTTGCATAGATGAAATGATACCCGTTAGGGTTAAATTATGTTGCGCAAAGCTTGTTGCTATATGCGCGCTAGTCAATTTCACTGCTGAACCAATGGAGCAGCAAATGCGAGTTCGTAGGTTCAGTGATATAACTCATTGAACTTACGCTGATATGCAGAATGATATTTTGGTTTGTGTTGGAATATTTAGCAATCTTCATTTGAAAATCAGAAATTACTTAAGAAGTGTTTCTTCGGAATTAATAGAAAATAAAATATTAAAACGAAAGACTAACAGATTCGCTGTCTTAGCCACGGACAATAAAGATGAAGACGAAGATGTTATTGTGCAAAAAGAAACTAAGCCACCCGCTATAAAAATGTATAGTGTACAATATTACACCACTAAGATGCTAACTGATATCTCGCACGTCACTCCAATAAATAATGTTCAGTGTAGATCTTTAATTGACAAGCGAGTTGAAATTAAAACAAACAATACAGAAAATTACCGTTTATTAGTTAAGTATTTACGCAACGAAAAAATTGAACATCATACCTATCAAATAAAATCAGAAAGAAGTTTTCGAGTAGTAATAAGACACCTACATCATTCTATAGAAATAGAAGCCCTCTCGCAATATGGGCATATAGTTAGACATATAACTAACATCATACATCAAGTGAGTAAAAAAACCTTTGCCGTTATTCTTCATTGACCTACAACCACGGGAAAATAATACAAACATTTACAAATTACAATCACTGCTTAATATGAAAATCAAAATTGAAACTTCACGTAAGAATACTATACCCCAATATTTTAGATGTCAGAAATATAGATACACCAAGAGGCATATTGCAACAGAGAATATATCTGTGTCAAGTGTGGTGAAAATCACTCCTCAGAAAACTGTGATAAAAAGCAAGATCAAGGTTCTAAATACGTAAATTGCCATGGTAATCATCCATCCAACTATACAAGATGCGATATTTATCAAAAACTCTTATTAATAAGACAAAAAGAGAGACCTAAAAATAAAAACAAAGACAATATAAACTTGCTGAATGTTCCAAATAGAGTGTCCCAAACAGTGAGACATGAAACTGTAAATCAACAACCATCCAACACAGTTACTCACGCACAAATTGTGCACCAGGGGCTAGAACAACAAAGAAGTACGACTCCTAATATTAACTCTGAAAACATGCATCCTAACAACACGATACAGCAGCTATGTTACATACATTTCTAAATGAGATAAAAACACTTTTCTCAAACATGATGAAACAGTAAAACCAGCTGCTAAAAAGCGTTATACAAACAATTATGACTGCTTTAATAAATAAAAAATGAAAAATCTTAAAATTGTAACCCGGAATACCACTAGTATTCTAAATCATATCGCTGAGGTGCAAGTGTATTTACTTCAGAATAATATTGACATACTTTTAATTTCTGAAACTCATTTGGCAAATACAAGATACATTACTTTCTCTGATTACAACTCATACTTTACAAATCATTCTGATGGCACAGCGCATGGGGGCACTGGCGTGATAATAAAGAGTAACATAAAACATAACCTACTAGGAAAATATGAATTCCGCCATTTACAAACAACCAGCGTTGTAATTAAACTGAAGTCAAATAAAAAAAACTACTGTCTCATCAGTCTGCTGTCCACCCCGCCATAATATAAGGAAAGAAATGTTTATACATTTTCGAAAAAAATTTAGGCGATAAGTATATCATCAGTGGTGATTATAACGCAAAAAACATTTACTTTGGCTTAAGACTTTCTAATCGCAGAGGTAAAGAACTCAAATCAGCTATTGACAAAACACATAGTAATGTCTGTTCCCCTGGAGTGCCAATTTATTGGCATACAAATCTGAATAAAGTTCCAGATTCACTGGACTTTTTTATTATTAAATATTAGAGCAGATAATGAGTTACCATCAGATCACTCGTCAGTTATACTGTCTATTAGTAACCAGATAATAAAAAAAATGTCCAAACCAAAATTATATAACAGATTTACAAACTGGGAATTATTCAGAAAATATCTCGAAAATGATATCAATTTAAGAATATCTCTTAAGACTACCGATGATATCGATAATGCAGTGGATTACTTCATTAAGGCCACTCAACAGTCGGCTTGGAAGGCTACAGCAACAATTAATAAATATCAATCGGTGCTTTATTATCCCCAACACGTCAAAGCAGAGGTAAATCTACGAAGAAAATTGACGAAGCAATGGCAAATATTCAGAAATCCTGCACATAAAACTGCATCGAACGAACAGACGAAACTCGTTAAACGTTTGTTACAGGGAATAAATCACTCAATGAGCAACTGACCAGTTTATTACCCCCTTAGCGTAACAAAATTTCTCTTTGTGGAAAATTGCGCGGGACCTTAAAGGACCAAAGCCATCTGTTTGCCCTATAAGGAAACCGGATCGTACCTGGACTCGTGCTGATGTTGAAAAAGCGGAACTGTTTGGCGAATATTTTGCTAACATATTCAATCACATCCTGCTGATACATTATTAATCTCTGATTCAAAACCCATAAAATTGACCTCACTAGATGAAATTCACAGTATAATACGGACAGTGTACTTTAACAAAGCACCAGGTTACGATTTAATAACAGTAAAAGTTTTAAGAGGAGGTTCTCACCAGAACCGACCAAAAAATCGATTTTTTTAAAAAAGTTATAGCGAAAAAGTGAAAACACCTTTTTACGCAAAAATGGAATTCACGCGGCAGCGCGTATTTTCCGTAATATTTTTGAATTTCCCACCTTTACAACCATACCATGGGTGTGACTTGACTAGTTTTTACCAGCAAACCAAATTTTTAGAAGAGTAAGATATATTGACCTTACAATATAAAAATAGTAACTTGCGTATGACATAAAGAAGATAAGTTGATTAACTAAATATAAGATAACTTGTATGTGAAAACTAGCCAAGTGAAATCACGAGCTTTAATTTATCTTAAATTATCTGTTTTGTGTAAATAATTCGACAATTAAAATTTAAGAAGTTATATTTTTAAATAGCAAGCATTGTTGTAGAGGAAAAAAACAAGAAATTGTTTTAAATTTATCTTAAATTTCTGGATTATCTACAGAACATGGCATCCATTTAGATCTCAATTCTTTTGTCGGCGAAGTCGACAACCACGCATATTCTTAATATTGAACACTTAGCTCCCATTTTTACATTTATGTTTTTGACGGGAAATCATTACTTTTTGTAAAGAAATAATTATTATTATTCATTCAAATTCAACTTCAAATCGTTTATTCTTCAAAATAGACTTATAAAGTGAGCACTTTTTGAAAATCAAGTTATCGAGTCCGTCTGTCCCCTAACTCTAAAACTACCACCACTTCGGACCTATATGGCTGAGGGTAAGAAGTGGCAAGAAACCCTTACCGTAGCACACAGGGCCCTCCAAGTATGTTATGTTATTTTCATCTCTTTTTTTACAAGTATGTCAAAATCAGTATACAATGTTCATTTCCCGTGCTGTGCTGGAATCGCATTGCTCCATAATATATGTTTATCATTAAGATAGTCATCTATTTTATAATAAGCTTTGTCAAGCAAAACTTGCTTAACAGCAATTTTCAATTTATTTCCCGGTAAGTCAAGTATCTCGATTGGAATTTTATTATAAAAACGCACATAAAGCCCTAAAGTGCGCTAGCTGTTAATAAAAATCGATTGCTTGGAAAATATTTCAAATCGTAAAAATTCACTATTACCCCAACTTTCTAGGTCACCTGCAAGTGGGTTAGGTTTTTGATCTATATGTCAGTCAGTTATAAAAATGCCGATTTTTAGACGTTAATATCTCAATAACCGTTCGAGCTGTATTTATGAAATTGGGGTTCTGGTTAATCTAAGGGGTTTTAATAAATAGACCATGTGTTTATGTTAAATAGATTTTGAGTTATTAAGGGGTTAAAAGTGGCTCCAAATGGTTCGTGTAATGTAACACACGGCTGCTGCGTCGTCGCCATTTCCTTTTTCTTAGCTTGAACTTGGCTTGACACGTTACCGCGTGTCTAAATTAGCAAAGAGTATACCATTACAAAAACTTAATAATCAAATTTTTCGGTCCTTTTTGAAAAAAATGCACTAAAAGTATTAAACCTGATGATTTAACAGTTCAAAAGTTACATGCGCATAATCTCTACTTAAAAATTATTAATAAAATTTGAGAAGAGGTTCGAGGAAATTATACTTTGAAACAACAGATTTTACTGAAAAGTAAAATTCGAAAAATATTTAATTATCTATTAAAAACTAAAACATTAAAATTTTAATCATTTTAATTTTACCTCACATAATGTACCTTTAACTGAAATAATTTTGATAAAAAATTAAATTCTTAATGTTCAGTCAAAGTAACCTCGATTAAAAATTACTATTTTAATTCTTAATAAAATAAAAAAGAATTAACGATTGAAATTTTAATTTTTTAATAGAATTTTTAACTGAAATTCGATTGATCATAAAGAACATTTCGGAAATAATTTGTTTATTGGGTTCTATATCAAAAAAATACTAGTCGCAAATGTCAAGGAATAAACTTTACAATCCAATCCATTGAATTCCTTTTTGTAAATTACCACACCGCCCCAATAAATTATCAAAAAACACTATTATTCAAAATCACAAATTCTCAATTTAGACTGTTCAACACATGAATCAAAAAACTGTCAAAATAGAAAATTGCTAAATGTGTAATTTTTCCAATAAATTTGTTTGTCTATCGAGTAGAATCTGTAGGTATTTGTCCGATATTTGAAGTAATAAATAATTATGTAATATTTACATTAACCAGACTATATGAAGTATTACATGAAATTATTTCAAGCGCTTTATTAATATTACCGGATAAATAATCGTTTTCTATTTCATTGATTTGATTCGACGTTAAAACTTAAAATTCTAAATTCTGAAGAATATTTATATCAAACTACAATGCAAAAAAATTGGAAAAATATTTACAGCCTATTTTATAATAGCTGTTTTGTTTTTTTTTAACCAGTGAAAATACGAATCCCCCGGAATTTTATTTATTTATTTTTTTGAGCTCGTTAACCAAGAACCTTTATCTAAAAACAATTACAAAGAACAGGAACCAATTATATCTTGATGCGATCAGATACTGCTAGTAGAGAGAGAATGTAAGAGGCGCAATGCGGTGTAGGAAGGCCAAGTCGTAGCAAACTTAAGTACAAGGCAGAGCGCTCAACACAAAGAGATGAACATTCAAAAACCACAAAATTAGCATTACAAACGTGCTCTTCGTTTGAGTAGAGAGGACAAAAGGGAAAGGAAATCAACGAAAAACAAAAATGGGAGGAAGGTAGCAAAGAATCGACGCAGACGAATAATGGAGATAACAGAAGAACAAGAAATGAAGGAAATAAAAAGAACTAGGGATTAGCAGGAAAACTAGGTTTAACAGATATATAAAAGGAACAATTGTTAGAAAAAGAGGGATATCCGACCAAAACCTAAGATGAAATTTTTTTAAAAAAGAGATGGAAAGAAGCAGCAACCCGAGCCAAAGAATCCGCCATTTCGTTACCAAAAATGCTCGAATGGTTAGGATCAATTTAAATGAAATGGAGAGAAAAGAGAACGTGGATAAGTGAAATTATTATCAGCATCAGAAATTGAAGTTACGTTTTCCTATTTGTTTCTTAATGAAATTCATATTAATTTCCAAAACTCTAGTCTTTATGATTATTTACAGTATAATCATTGTATTAGACTATTTTCATTATACTCTAGCAGAAAACCTATTTTATAGAATGTTGGTTTTTCTTCTGTTCGTCCGGTCCTTCCTTTTACGTAGGTGCACTACTTCACTGGATTTGATATGTGAATACGAAAACTATTATTTTCTACCCGATAAACGTGGTAACTAGCTTTGATACCTTAATATAGTCTTATAATTAATTGAAATTTAATTAAAAATTTCATTCAAGAATTAAAATTTTAGTCGTTCAATCTACATTATTTTATTGAGAATTAAAATAAGAATTCCTAATCGAAGTTATTTTAATAGAAAATTGACTTTTTATTTTAATCAAAGTAAGTTCAATTGAATATTAAAAGTTTAACTGTCAATACTGTTTGAACAATTTAATTAATATATTACAAGATATTTATAGTTAAAAACTAAAATTGTAGAGGTTGATCGATTGCGAAAATAGTACAAATTCAGACATATTAAAAAATGTATATATCAAAAGATTATGACTGCCATTTAGTCTCAATTTAATTTTTACGATAACGTTAAAAAAATATATGAACGTCTCCTAAATAATAATTTTTAAAATTTTTATTCATTTTAAGCTAATTTCTTACTTTCATTAAGTATTTTAGTTTTTTATAAATTTTTGGTCACATTAATTCTCCTTCATTTTTATATATTTCAAGTTGTTTCAGTTTTTTAAAAGATTTTTATGAAATACTTTCAGTTTTTCCTTTTTACTTAAAACAAGCAACACTTGAAACAGTTGCGACACATTCAAATATTAATAACAAATAATAAATGAACGTTACATTTTCGTTTCAAAAAGTTATTTATAATTCGAAACATTTATTTACTAATTAATGAAATAAAACATTAATAAGATTTTAACTGTCATTTTAGTAATACAACCCGCAAATTTTTTTATGTTTTTAGATTTTTTTTTTACTATACAGTTCTCTATGAAATATTACATTTAGTATTTCATTTATTCATTGTTATGAATTTATAAATAATCGTACGCATAGTATAGTAAATAATTATATATACCCAACAGAAAGTTTAGTTGAATACAGAGAAAACTGATGCTCGAGATCATGTTCGTCCATCATATAACAGTTGAAGCAGAGATCAATATTAGCACACTGTGCACATTTATATCGGATACCAATAATTTCAGGAATTTTACAAGAACTGCACCCTAGATTTGAATGAACAATGCCTAAACGTAAGGAATAACATGAAACATATTATTTAACAGGAAATTTAGTTAGCATCCTTTAATTAAAATTTTAATGAACTTGTAAATATTAATATATTGTAAAAATTAACTTTACCGACTGGAGCGTTATCGTAGACACATAAATCGAAAGCATTACCATAACCAACACGATAATTTGATTTATAACCCCTGTCCCACACGACAACGGCTGTGTCCGGTGATGCTTTTACTGAATTATCCCATC
Source organism: Icerya purchasi (assembly GCA_039619475.1). Taxonomy (NCBI): domain Eukaryota; kingdom Metazoa; phylum Arthropoda; class Insecta; order Hemiptera; family Monophlebidae; genus Icerya; species Icerya purchasi. Next base: position 389,431,682 of record CM077116.1, read on the forward strand.
CTACTTCAGTTACTGTTCCCAAAAATCCTTCTCCTCCATCTTGCTGATCCCACTGCCAATCTGGACCGCGAACTACTCTTACACCTACTTCTAAGTTCATATTTCGGTAACTATAAAATATTTTGGAAAATTTAACTTCAAATTACAAAACGAATAAACATTTCAAATATCTACTTGAATTTACACATTACATAATACCAAGAACTCAACAATACGCTTCGATAAAAAATTAGATACTACATAAAATCATTATCAATTTTTTTGCGATGAAAACATATTACAAAATAATCGACATATTACAATGAAAAAATAAACAAATCGATATATGTGTCTTAAAGAAGTATTGATATTATTTTTCTTCAAAATCTATTTTCAGCATCAAATACTTTTATTATTTTATTTTGATTTTCGTAGTTTTATAAGAATATAGTAATTGTGTTCAAGCAGCAGTCGAAAACTGTCATCAATAAGACTATAAAGCTAGCTAAAAGGCAATTATTTTTTAGATATCATAAGCTTAATCCAAAAGCTGTATTATAGTTTCCGTAAGCTAAAAGCTAAAAGCTTAAGCAATATTTAAAATTCAAACAGATAAGACGAAAGCTTACGCCGTATTTTTTTCAAAGGTCAAATTAAGTTATATATTCAGTTTAAGATTTTTGTTAGAAGTTGTTTATTATACAAATAACATTTTTTTTCCCCCTCTTAACCACAAACCGATCTTTATATTGAAGTGTGTCCGTTATTAATAGTCAATTTTGAACTTAAGCTTATTTTGAAGAATTTTGTAGAACATTGGCACTTATTGATAACTTTTGTTGTATCAAATGTATGAGTTGATTATGAATTTTTCTATAATTACTATTGATAGTGACTGCATTAGAAGATACATTTGTTTATTCTTACATAAAACATGTTAAAGTATTTGAGACATATTTCCCACTGAATATAGATTGTTATTTTAATTTTCGTTGCCCAAAAATGAATTGGCATCAGTCATTTCTGTAAAAAATATTCTTTATCTTTAACTTATTAAATAAGATTTGATACAAATGTTTTGTGTGGGATCTTGATAAGATGACTCAGAAACACTAAATATCAAAAAGAATGTACAGAATTTTAATCGTCTTGATAATTGACTCTAAAAAATGGTCTGGCGTATGCAAGCACTCTTACTCGATAATCAGTGTGGATGCATAGTGAAATTGAAATAGCTCGATTTAAAATGATTTGTAAGCCTTACAGTTCACATTATTTTTATTATAATTTAGCAATCATATATCAAAAAATTATTTTCTATTAATAAGTCGATGTAAATCAAAAAAGGAATGAGAAATTTCCTGCAATTAAATTTATCATAACCATTTCGTAATCCTGAAATATTAAGAATGCTACCAATTTCGTTCACAAATAATTTGCGGTGTGCCCGGTTTAAACTTTGAGATAGGATTGTGACATGTTCCATCATGGTATTAAAATAAGCTAAATATTTTTTTAACCGGAATAAATGTTTTTTTTTTGTTTTTTTTTCGGAAAGAGCTCTCAAAGGACATGTTCTATTTTGGTATTAAAATAAGCTGAATATTGAGACAGATTCGGCTGCCATGACGATATATGATCACGCTGTCTGAATTAGGAAATAAAGATAATAATTATGATAAATTCCAGACTGCATTTTTTGACAACTTCCCAGGCAAATCACTTCAATTTTTCAGGCTTCCTTGGGCAGTATGCAAACGTTGTATTCTCCGGCAAGGACGCTAAATCAGCAAACTCTGATAGAGATTATCGGATTGCAAAAGGAAGCAGCGAACTGCAACATATGAACAGTGACTTTTTAAATTCAAAGAAAATATATGAAAAAGAAATTAGTCCACGATTCTGCCAAAGGTCATTTTTCACTTATAAACATAAACCTACTAATAAAACTCGCGTCAGAAATTGGTTACGTTATTCAGAAACTAAAGGGCGATTTTTCTGTTTTGTTTGCAAAGTTATAGATTCAGATATTAATCAGTCAGTATGGTTTACAAAAGATTGGTTTGATGACTGGAAGAATGCAAACAATTTTTTGAAAAGGCACGAAAAAAGCACTCTGCAAAAAAAAGCTATAATTTCGCTGTTAAATTGTAAAAACAAGAATGCATGTGTCGATTCTCAACTTCTAAGCAAAATTATTGGCAGATGCTTTTAAAATGAATTATTGCGTTAATAAAGTTTTTAGCAGAACGAGGTCTTGCACTTCGGGGTAGTGATGAAATTATTGGTTCAACATATAATGGGAATTACTTAGGTTTATTAGAATTACTTTCCGAATTTGACGTTTTTATGGTCCAACATATTCAAACTTATGCCCATAAAGGAAAAGGGCACACGTCATATTTACCTAAAACAACACACGAGGAATTTATCAAATTAATTGCATTAAACATGCTGGATCAAATTATTTGCGAAATTAAGAGATCCAGGTACTATTCAGTGTCATCAGATTCTACTCCAGATATACATATCATATGTAGACCAACTGACTCTGACAGTGCGCTATGTTCTACCATCTGGGTCAGTTGAGAGATTTGTTAAGTTCTTAGACATGGAAGGCCATACTGCTGAGCAACTTGCCCAAAGTTTACTAGATTTCTTAAGTAAGAATGGCATTGATATCAAAGATTGTCGTGAACAAAGCTATGATAATGCCAGCAACATGAGTGGAAAATACAGCGGCTGCAAGTACAAATTAAAGGAATAAATAAGTATGCAGAATACATTCCCTGTCTTGCACATTCATTAAATTTAGTTGCTAAGTGCGCTGCAGACTTTTGTACAGAAACATTTTCTTTTTTTCGATTTTATTGAAAATCTTTATAATTTTTTTTTTGCTTCTGCATATCGTTGGGGTCTTCTTACGAAAGCTCTTAATTCGAAAAATTCCGATTCTGAAAAGGTTGTCGGATATTAGGTGGTACGCCAGAGCTGATGCTACGAAGGCACTTTTATGTGGTTTTACCACTATCAAGCAAGTGTTGGATGACATTTGCAGCAATATAGATCAAAAGGCAGAGTGTCGTAATTAAACTTACGGACTAGTTTCAAAGATGAATAAGTTGAAAACGGGAATAAAGGCAATTTCGTGGAATGGTATACTAGAACGCGTGCAAGCGACTAGTGTGACGCTGTAATCGTCTAATATAGACCTTAATACAGATGCGATCCGCATTTTCAGATATTGAAGCAAAAGCCAACGATCTGACAGGCTGCCATTAAGTATGACCATTTTAACGGTTCTAGTAACTTGACGAATTTGTTTAAAGTGAAACACCTGGTAAACAGTTTGAAATTGAGGTGTTTGTTGTCATTATTGATAAAACACTATCTGCTTTAGATAAACACATAAAGCATATCAATAACTTATTAGTGATTTCGGAATATTTTAACAGTTAAAAAACTCTTGCAGCAGAAGAGATCTTGAAAAAAACTCCAATTATGGTCAGTGCTTATGCAAATGATTTGGAAGACAGTCTAGACGACGAATTAGTGCAGTTTGCCGAGCTACTGAAAACGGATAGTGCGGTTGACAGTTCAAAAAACGAAGCTCTGAAAATTCAATATTATAAATTCCTAATGGAAAATTCATTAGAATCATGTTTGCCCAATTTATAAATCGTCGTTATTAATCTTCAGTTTTAAAATGTTAGTTTCTCATCAAAATTATTTCAAAATTGCCAAGGCAGTCTCAACTCTGGCTTTTTGTACTTGTCAAAAGCCAACAGGGCCTATTGTAATCTACTTTACTATATTAAACATTAATATAATTTGTAATCTATAGATGGAAAATAAACATATTGAGTATTAAATTATTGTTTTACTACTTTATACTTAAGAACTCAGTAGATCAAGGGTCCCTCGATAGAATTTGCTACGGGCCCCGCGCTTGCTTAATCCGGCATTGACTAAAAATAAATAATATGGAATTTAAAACGATCCACTTAAAGTAAAATTTTAAATATGTTTATACAAAAAAAACATCGATAATTTCTCGTTTGAAGCGCAAAACTACAAGAAAAAAAAATGTTTATTGTAAAGGAAATTGGAAATAGCAAAATATAACTTAGGCATATACATAAAAGAGCACTAAACTATAACTTAATGTAACAATCAATTAGTAGAAGAGCTCGTTATGGTGAAACAGAGGCTCACAAGAATATCACTCAATTCTATACGAGATTAGAAAATATTATTGTTCCGATACTGCATAATATTGAGTTTGGTAAGAATGAAAAGATAATATTAGGGTAGTCTAAAACTATCGAAGATATGACAATAAAACACTTTGATTTGCATTGATCCCTTAAAATATCAGTTTCTTAAATGCAACTAATTGACAGATCTTAACAAATATTTTTTAGCTGCTTTGTAGGAGAAATAAATTTGTAGACTTGGAGCCGCAAGAGAATAATGCTGAAATACATAAACTTCAGGCGCTAATTCAAATGAGAATAAAAGTGGAAGCACCACGAAAGAAGAATATAACCCCTCAGTGCTTCAGATGTCAAGCATATGGTCATACAAAAAATTATTGCAGCAGAACACATGTATGTGTTAAGTGTGATGGACACCATAATGCCTTCAATGCAATAAAAACCGTGAAGAACCACCCGTTTGCGCTAACTGTCAGGGAGATCATCCTTCCAACTACAAAGGCTGTGAAACATACAGAAAACTCCAACAAGCGCGTGATAATAAATTGGTAAAAGTGTCTAACAATAACACTAGAATAAATAACCAAACATTGCCTACCTATTGGCCCAAATTAGGCAATCAGAATGAAACAGCCGATTTTAATCACTTCCCGCAAAACCAAACATATTCAGAGACATTAAAACAACAGAAAACAAATAACTCACCTAACAGTGATATGGATAGCACGCCGATTAAAGATATGTTACAAACATTTATGGTAGAAATAAAAAATCTGCTCGTAGATATAATGAACCAACAATTTCAATAATTTCATGGTGTAATTCAAACCATATTGTTAACAGCAACTAGTAATAAATTACAAACTTAAAAATTGTTACTTGGAATGCTAACGAAACTTTAAACCATATAAACAAAATAGAAATGTATGTTGCGCAAAATAACGTTAATATATTTTTAATATCAGAGACTCACTTAACTGATAATAAATACGTGCATTTTACGGGGTACAATTCTTACTTTACAAATCATCCAGATGGAACTGCGCATGGTGGCACAGGTATTATAATTAAAAAAGGTATAAAACATCATGAAATACAGAAATACGAATGTAATTTTTTTTTTTTTTATTATTATTAGTTGGGCTTGCTGACAAAGAGCATTGACCCATGTTCGACAAGAAAGAAAAGTATTGCTGAATTAATTATTTAAATTCGTATGCGGTTAGATATCGCATCAATGAAGGATACAAGGGGGGCGACAACAGTTAACGACGGAAAGGAAAGAACATATGCAGCACTATAGCGAGCAGGAATATTAAGTCTCAGAAGTTGAGAGTAAAAAAGTAAACGTTCAGACGACAGTGTGGAACATTCGAAAAAAATGTGATTAGAGTTACATTCGTGGATATCATTTGGAGGATGTAACGGACAGTAAGGAGAGTCTGAAAGTGAAACTCGATAGTGAGATGAAGGAAGCAAACTATGATCGAAACGCAATCGACATAAAGAGGAAATAAAATAGCGCTGCAAAGACGGAAATTCATGAAACCAAAGATTAACTGGAAGATACGATTGAATAGAAAGGTAAAAGGAAAATTGGTTAGAAAAGGAGGAAGGGTATGAGTCTGACCAAAACCTATAATGGAATTTTTTAGATAATGCAAGTATTTTTTTTTAACCTCCCTTTGGGCATGTCAACAAAGGATCTTCGCCCAGAAACGAAACGATGGAGAAGGATCAGTTAAATGTAGATTCGGTCAGCTATTGATAAAATAAAAGAACTGAGGATAGAAACAACGGAGATCGACGGAAATGATAAGATATACGAGGCACAATAAGGAGTAGGGAGTTTAAGTGATAACAGATTAGAGTACAAAGAAGTGCGTTCGTTCACGAGGGATGGACATTCAAAGAGGATATGGTCAGGATCACAGACGGCTTCGTTGTCAGGATGGAGAGGATAATTAAGGGGATAAAGCGAGATGAAAACGATAACGTGAGGAAGGAAGAAGAGTATGATTCAGACGTAAACGGATAATAGGGACAATAACGGAGCGGCGAAGCGAAGGAAAATCGTAAAATCAAGGCATAAAAGGAAGGTTGATTAGAAAAGGAAGAAACGTAAAAATCTGACCAAAATCTAACATGAAACTTTTTACAAAATGGGAGTAAGGGAATTTTAGATGGAAGAGAAGGAGCAATGTCATGTGAATAAAAAGGAATACCATTTCTAATTAAAATTGCTGACCCTCCGTACCCATCAATTCGGTCTGACCTAATTATATTAAAGCCTTTAATGGAGACATCAGTGGAGTTCTTAAGCCAGGTTTCTGAAAGAAGAGCGATTTTGTAATGTTGCAAAAGGTGCTCTAATACATTTTTATTAGCTCTAAAGCTGCGGCAGTTCGACTGTAAAATACTAAGATTCAAGAGCATAATGAATGGACATAGAAGAAAGAACGGGAAAGTAAAAGGGAAGGGGTAAGGAAGGGAAAAAATGAGAGATTAGGGAAGAGAAACAAAATAAAATAAATAGAATTATAAAGGGGGGAGCATGGAAATTTTCCACTTATAAAGTTGAAAAGGAAAGAAAGAAACCCCTGCGGAGTAATATGATTAAAAAGACAGAAAATAAAAAAAGGTAGAGTAAACCATCGCCCCCTGTTACCAACTAACCTAATTAATGGAAGTATGGAGAGGGGATGGGCTGAGTCATTTAGGAAGAGTGCCATTTTTGCCGACTCACTAACCTATCAAAAGGTAGTGTGCAAAAAGGCCAGTGGAAAGTAATAAAAGGTAGTCTATTTCTACTTAACGAATTCACTGACATCGTCACAACAGTGAGGAGAAAATAGTAAATGTATAATGATAGAATACTTTCTGACTTAGCTATGTTAATAAATAATGATATAAGCCATCGTCCTCTGCTACCAGCTAATCTAATTAAAGGAAGTATAGAGAGGGGATGATAGAAGCCAGTAAAGGAGAACTGTTCTTTTTTATTACGCACTATCCCATTAAAGGGAAGTTTGCAAAAGAGGCAACCAGCAAAGATGAAAGGAAATAAAAAAAAAAAGTTATATTAGAAATCCTTGTGTTCAGTTTAATATTGAAGTATAAAAATAATTGACCTAAGCGATTAAGGTACCAAAACCATTTCGTGTACTTAGTCGTAATGATATAAAAGAGGAAACAAAGAAGAAGTAGATTTATTAACAAAGATATGAATTTTTAAAAATTTGAATCCGTTAAGATATTTGATAATGAAGATGTTATATGACTGTTGAGTCCATAGGAAGAGGAGAATCCGCAGAGGTCTGTTGATTATCATCAGAGGGATTAATTACTTTTCTAAGTTGTGAAAGGAGAAGATCAATACACGAGTTTATTTCAGAGGGATTAGAAATAATAATCTGTTCTTCATGTAGAAGGGCGGATAGACTGGAATGAATATTAAACAACAGATCAGAATGTGACTTGTTGATATTGCTTTGATTGCTCATAGGAGAACCCGTATCGCAAATTTTATTTGAGAGATCATAATTACTATTAGATGAAGAGATGCTATAATTATTAGAATCCTGAAGAATAGGTTGGGAAGAAGACTTTTTGTTTCCACTGAAAGGATGAGCAGCCTTAATATATGGAAATGAAGGAGGTTTAGCTGTAGGTACATGTTTTAATTTTCGTAATATGGGGTACACATTCCGTGTGTTAGGGTTATAAGTCGGATGAATAAGAGTTAGGAAGTTATCAGTGATTGCCGAACTGTAACTTTGGGCTTTTGTAACGGTTTTTGATTTCTTGATTTCTATTGCCTCTCTGTAGGATACATTTTCATGAGCCATAATTTTTTTGATGTGTAGTTGATTAGAATATTCGGGACAGGAGCGATCAGTTGCTAAATGGTCTCCGTGACATGAAACACAAATAGCAAATGAAGGATTAACTGGGCAAAGGTTGGTATCATGATTTTCAGTGCATTTAGCACACCTAACTTTACTTTTGCATATGTTTTTAGAGTGTCCATAGCGAAGGAAATTGTAAGATAACATGGACCTCCGGATACACGGTTAAACGTTAAATTTCATTTTATAGACGTATACATGCTCAAGTAAAGCAGAATCTTGAAATTTGATTTCAATTAAGGGCAAGGGAATTAACTTATCAGAAACCTTTTTTTTGATACGTTTAATGCCGTTAATAGTACAAAAAATTCCAATCCTTCAATAATGTCTTCATCCGTCATGTTTGTGTCGATATTTCTAATTACTCCGAATCAATGAGTTAAACTGTTTTTTTTTTGTTTTTTTTTTTTTTTAATGGGCTCGGTGTAAACACTGACCCAACTACATGGACTTAGATCACCTACTCAGATTCTGAGACGATCGGAGATAGAGAGTATAAAGGAAAGAAGGAGGGGAATAACGGCTAGAGATGGGAAGGAAAGGATAAAAGAAGCATTGAAAGGGGTAGCAAGATCCAACGTCAAGAATTCGTCGTATAGATGAGATCACTCGGGAAAAATAGCAGGACATTCAAAAAGGATATGGTTGGGGTCGCATATAAAGAGAGGATCAGTAGAGTGGAGAGGGCAAAAGGGAGAAGGTGAAAGATAAAAGGAAAAACGAGAAAAGGGAAGGAGGGAACGACCAAGTCTCAGTCTGATTAAAGAAACAATAGCCGAGCGCCGAGAAAAGGGAAGAAATGGAGGTAGAAGGAGGAGCGATTGGCAAAAAAGGAAGGGTAGATGTCAGCCCATAGTCTGGTATGGAGACTTGCGGAGACGAAAAGGATGTCTGAGGCAGGAAAATGCGGAAGGAATGGACCATTGAGAGACGCCGAGCGAGCTAGGAAGTCAGCTGTTTTGTTGCCCTCAATGCCAGAGTGGCCAGGAACCCATAAAAAGTCAATAAGGATAGAACGTGAACTCAAGTTGGAGATAGAGGCACGAACAGAAAGAATGATATCATTATTCGAGTGGGAAGGAGGAGAAGAGATAGCTTGTAATAGTGAGAAATTTACAGATCCCTCTTGAAAAGGAAATAAAGGAGAACGGAGAATGGAGACTGCTTCAGCAGAAAAAATATAACAAAAGGAAGGAAATTTGATGGATTCCGAATGATTAAGCGAGGGGGCCGTAAAAGCACCGCCCATCCCGCTATCATTTTTGGAACCATCAGTGAAAATTTTTACATGACGGGGAAATGAAGAATTTAAGATGTGGACATATTCACTGACCACTGTAATCTGAGGAGTGGAGTTAGCACGAAGAGGGAGAGAGGAGAATGAGATGAGAAGATATATACTATTGAAATCAAAAGAAACGTAAGGAAGCTTATTGCGGGAAAAGACATAAGGAGAAAACTTAGAGACCCGAGCAGCTATGTGCGCAAGAACCGGGATTTTGTGAGGAACGAAGCACCAGTGGTCATTGATATACAGATAGGAAGAAATAAGTTTAGATGAAGAGATCGGGGGGCGTTTAATTAGAAAACGATAACCAAGCAGAGATTTGCGGATAAACAGGGGTTTAATATTAGATTTGGACAAAATAGTAGGAATGGGAGAAGACTTTAGAGCTCCAATGCAGAGCCGAAGACAGGAGTTTTGAATTCTATCAAGTTTGCGCATGAGAGAGTTTGAGGCATTGCCGTATAAGAAGGAGCAGTAGTCCAGTTTGGAACGAATGATGGATTTGTAGAGAATTAGGAGAATATATGGATCACCGCCCCACTTGAGAGGACATAAGGCTTTCAGGAGATTCAGTCTTTTAAGACAAGATATATAAAGGTACTCGATATGTTCTTGGAAAGAGAGTCGACTATTTAGGAAAAGACCAAGATAGCATATGGAATTAACAATGGGAGTAGGATAGTTGGAGGAGATAATATTTACCAGAGCACGATTATATGGGTGGAGGGAGAAAATAATAGAAGAAGACTTGGAAGGAGAAAGAGAAAGAAAAGCATTGGAGAGGGAACTACTGAGGACTGATAGAGAACAATTAATCTCCTCGTTAGCCGTAGCTAGCACGTCTGAAGTGGAGTAGATAAGGATATTATCGGCAAAAAGGAGTGAAGAAGAAGGAATGCGAAGAGTAGCGATATCAAGGAGATAAATATTAAAAAGAGAAGGACTAAGACAGGAACCCTGAGGCAAGCCGCGATAATAACGTCTGATTGTTGAAAAGGAGGGAACAGAGAGAAAAAGAGATCTATTTTGGAACAGATTAAGAATAATAGTAACGAGAATAGGAGGAATATTGAGGGAAATGAGTTTAGAAGCCGATGAAGGAAGATGAACATTATCAAACGCAGATGCGACGTCGACGAATGTGGCAATAGTAAACTTTCTATCTAGGAATGATTTGTAGATGTCCGATAGAAAGGTACTAATGTAGTCGATTGGGCCAAGACCAGGGCGAAAGCCAAATATATTGGGAGGGAGGAGATTGTTATGCTCCAGCCACCAGACTAAACGATTGTTGATTAAGTCTTCGAAAAGTTTTCGAGGACAAGAGGCGAGGGAGATAGGTCGGAAAGAAGACTGGTTTCTTTTACAAATAGGAATGATTATAAAATTATTCCAGGATTTAGGAGTGCGACCAGTGATTAGAAAGGAGTTATAGATAGCTAAGAGAGAATGCAACGAGGAAGAGGAGAAATTTTTAAGGATTAGATATGGAGAAGCCATCTAATCCGGGGGTGGAGTTAGTGGATTTGTTAAGAACGGATAGGAGCTCATTGTAACGAAACGGAGAGGAAAGAAAATGGTCTTCAGAGGTAGAGTAGTAAGAGGGAGAACTAATTTCTTCAAGAGAAGGAACATAAGCGGGCGAGATAGAGTCCAAAAAGGAGTGAAGATGCAGCAACGCAGGAGTAGAGTGAAGGGGGCCCTCGGAGGAGGGAAATCTAAAGGCCCTAGCTAACTTCCAAATCTGAGAGTCGGGCGTATCTCTAGAAAATAAGGAATAGAAAGTTCTCCAAGAATTCCTCTTGGCTGCCTTTAGGATGCTACGGGCTCTAGCGTTAGCTTCTTTGTGAGTTAGGAAGTTAGACATGGAAGAGCGAGAGGAACTGGGTGAAAAGGTTGTATTGAGATAGAGGATCGAAATTAGCCTCAATAGGAGAGAGAGAGAAATCGACTAAAGAACGAAATTTGCCCCAATCAATAAGGATAATGAAGAGGTTTGAAGCATGAAGGAGGTAGGACGTCATTAAGAGTTAGAACAATAGGAGAGTGATCACTGCCAAAAGTGCCATCAAGAGTTGTCCAATAGCATTTTAGACCAAAATTAGGAGAAAAGAAAGAAAGATTAACTGCACTAGGAGATGAAGGGTTTTTGAAGCAGGTGGGAGATGAATCATTAAGGAGGAAGAGGTTATGATTTCGGATGAAGTTTTTAAGGATAGAGCCATTGCTGTCGTGACCAGAACAGCCCCAGAGTGGAGAATGGACATTCCAATCACCCCCAATGAGGAATGGATTTGAAAGAGTCGAAAGGAATGGGAGAAGGGAAAGCTGAGTAAGACTAGAATTTGGTGGATTGTACACAAGCGATGTGAATAGGGGTAGGAAGGAGATTTGATAGAGAAATATGTGCTATATTATGGAGATTAGGATGAGGAGGAGGAAGGAAGGAAATGCTGTGTGACTGGTATGGTAAGTCGTTTCTAACAAGAATAGCCACTCCACCATACCCGTCTACACGATCAGAACGTACTATGGAGAAGTCTTTGAAGTGGATTTTTGAAGTGAATTTTAACCAAGTTTCAGATAACAATGCTATTCGAATGTTGTAGAGGTCTAATAGCTCCACTAACGCTTGTTTATTTGTATTTATGCTATGACAGTTCCACTGAAGAATATTTAAAGAATTATTCTGAGACAAGTTGTCTAGGAGGTGAAGAAAGGTAAGGAATGAGTGTTATACGAAAAGGAATGCAGGGAGGAGTGGTATCGTAACAATAAAAAAAAATTTAAGGTGATGAAAGAAAATGAACTGCACGAACTGGTGAAATGCCAGTTTGTAGGCCTCCTTCTGTTTAACGCCATCACCAACGTGATGATAATTTTCCGGAATAAACTGTAGCGTGGAAAATTCCATATGTAAAGCGTGCAAGTAAGCAATTGTACTGAACTGTAAGAAATACAGAAAGAAGAAGAAGGGTATTGAAAAGTAGAAGGAGAAAAAGAAGAAAAAAAGATGAAGAAGAAAAAAAAATAAAGGAAGGAGAAAACAGAAGAAACGGAAAAGGTTGAATTATTTGAAATTAACGCTGTTGGACAACAAGGATGAAAGACTGGCGATGGAAGAAGAGGACGAAGGTATATTTTAAGATGCAAGAAACTCCATAATGGCAGCAGAGAGACTGGAGATGGTTAAAGTGGACTCTGTGGGAGAAGACGAATTATTGGAAAGCGTGGATTAAAAGAGGGGGAGATACTTTATTTAGGGTCCATCCAACTGAGGGTGAAGGAGGGTGATAAGAAGGGATAGAAGGAAATTGAGGAAGCGGTTTATGATGGGGTTTGGACTTGTGAAATTTGTGGAATGTTGGAGATTTTGGACGGGGAAGAGAGGGACCCTTAGAAGAGTTGATGGACATGTTTTGAGAAGGAATGGGGGCTGCAGCCCGGTTGGCATATGAAAAGGCTTGAGTTACTGAATTAGAGGATTTGATCTTGACAGCTTCATGGAAAGAGATATTTTCATAGACCATGATCCTTTTTATATCTTTTTGTCTTTGCCACTCTGGACAGAGACGATCTGAGGAAACATGGGAACCTTTACAGTTGCGACAAAAAGGAGGTTTCTGTAGATTGGGGCATTCCGAGAAGGAGTGTTTGGATGCACAATGGGAGCAGATGGAGTGGGAGCTGCGACAATTGCGTGCAATATGTCCGAAAAGAGAACAATTGGAACATTGGCTGGGGGAACGAATATTAGGAGAGACTGAGAAGCGAAGTCTATATGGGAGGTAGGATTTGGCGAATTTCAGTTCGACACTTCTAGTCGGAATCTTAGAACCTTCGGAAGAGCGGAGAATACGTCGTAATGAAATAAAGGGAATAGAGGATTCAAGTGCTTCTTTGATGTCTTCCAATGAAAAGGAAGGATGGACACCGGTTATAACTCCAATCTTATATAACGCATTATGCGAGATAAATGCGTTAAGATTATGGGATTTAAAGAAGGGAGTCTTAGAAAGGAATTCATTAGCGGAAGAGACAGAGGGGAACAAAACAGAGATACGCCCTTTACCCTGTGGGACAATATCTGAAAAAGAGATAGAAATTTTGTTGGTTAGTCTAGCCAAGGTTAGTGGATGAAAATATCCAATATTCTTATCAGGGGAGGAATTTTCAACAAAAATTGAAAAGGGACCTGGGTGGTCTGGAGGAAAAATGCCCTGATCGCTGTAGATATTTTCAGAGATATTAACGGTGTTATCATTACCAGTGATATAATTATTGCTGGTGTTGTTATTACTATTATTGTCATTATTACTATCATTATCATTGTCATTACTGTTATTATCATTACTATTACTATTTTCTTGGTTACTGTTGTAGCTATTGCTACTAGGTTTAATGCTGGACAGCAAACTCGCGTGGAATAAACATACCATATACTTGGCAAAAAAACTAAGAAGACTTAATTACATATTTTACTACCTACGTGATTATTTCACAGCTCAGCATTTACGCAGATTATATTTAGGCCTATATCAGCCAGTACTTGGATATGGAATCATACATTGGGGAGGTGCAGCAGTAACTCATATAAGTCCCGTCGAAATATTACAGAGAGCAGTGAAACGGGCCATTGATCCGTCACCAAATAATGCTATTTTATCAGTTACAGAGTTATACACTTCACAAATACTAAATTTCGTTTTTAAATATAAGGATAGATTCAATATTTCAGTTGCCCATGAGGAAACAAGGTCTGCAAATGTAGAAATTGCCCTTGTTCCAGACTTCCGAAAATTTCACACTGGATATATGCATGTTAGCTGCGAATAAGACACTAGTCAAATAAGCAGTCGCGGACCAAGAGCGGCTACCGGTGGAAAGTCTCAGGCAGACGATTTCGATAGCGACAGGGTGGTTGGCATAAAGGAGCAGAAGGACAGGTTTGGAAACTGTCTGTAAAACTCTGTCTAAGACGGCTAACCCACCCTTGGCGAGTCGAGGCCGCCTGTACAAATATGTCCCACCCGCTATCCCAGTAGTAAACCGCTGCCTTGCGGCAAGGTTTTTTACCCAAAGGCTAAGGGAGACAACCCTGACAGAAAACAAACATAAATCCCGAAGCGTCTGTCTCCAGTGGAGCGGCTGACGGTCAGCGTTTGTTCTTCAGGTTAGGAGCGGCTGATCCAAAACACGGAAAGGAGAGGAACCCTACCGTGTAAATTTTGTTCCATGAAAACCTTATGCAAGACACATATAACGAGATTAATATGCTTGGTGAACCGATTAGCGATCGGCGCTACGGAACCGGGACCGTATGTGTGAAATGGACGACAGGCCACAGGAAATTTAATAGCCGGGTTCTCTGTGGAAAATATGCTACCGGTATGAACAAACAAAAGAATAAAAGCAGATTTATAAAAACAAGAATAGCAACTTGGAATGTAAGAGGCCTTAATCAACAAGGTAAACTCTGTATTTTAGAGAATATTACTAAGCAGCTAGCTATAGTTGGCATTGCTGAGATTCACTGGAAGCAGAACGGACATTTCAGATCAGCCAGCGGGAATCTGATTATATGCTCAAGTAACCAAAAGGAAGCAGTAAATGGAGTAGCGGTAATAATAAATTCGGCAATATCATCTGCACTATTAGCTTACGAAACAATAAGCGATCGCATTGTATCAGTGAAAATAAAAGGAAAACCATTAAATCTAAATGTCATTCAAACATATGCCCCCAACAACTCAAGGATCGGAGGAGAAAATAGATGAGTTCTATGACAATTTACGAATGGCGATTAAAAAGGTTCCAAACAGAGAACTATTTTTAGTAATAGGTGATTTCAATTCAAAAATAGGAAATACTGAACAAGACAATCACCTGAGATCAACAGTAGGAAAATATGGCCTGGGAGACAGAAATAAAAGAGGTGAAATGCTAATTGACTTTTGCTCAGAAAAAAATCTCTGCATAATAAATTAAAATTTTAAGCATCATTACCGACGTCTGTATACATGGACTTCACCGAATGGATAAGTCAGAAATCAAATAGATTACGTACTTATGCCAACAAGATGGAGGTCCTCAATAAAAGACGTGAAGACATATCCAGGACTGGAGTGTGGTAGTGACCACAAGGCTTTAGTAAGTGAAGTATGTCTCATGCTCCAACGAAACAAATGCAAGCTAGATGTAATTAACTCGAATAACTTAAGATCAAATAGTAATTACATAATGCAGACAAGAGACACACTAAACGAAGATGTTCATACACATGGAAGTAATAACAACAAAACTGCGGAAGAACTATGGAAGGAATTTAAATCGGCAATTTATGACATGATGAAGAAAATTCCCAAGGAAGTGCAAAAGGATATCTGAAGGAACATTACAGCTAATAAATGAGAGAAACCAGACAAAGAAGGGAGGAAGTAATAATACGGACGAGAATCTAAACAAACTAATAAACAGAGAAATACGAAAAGATAGGAACAATTATATAATAGGAATATGTGAGGAAATAGAACAACACTCACTAAAAAATGAACCTCATGATCTGTACAAGAAAGGCAAATGGTTAAGTAACACTTTTAAAACCAGAATGTTGCCAGTGAAAGATCAATAAGGGAAAAAATTAACGGTTAAATCAGAAATAGTAGAAAGATGGCGACAATACTGTCAGAACCTTATGCACGATGACGAGACAACAGTATTAATACAAAACTACGAGCCCGAACCGGCAATTATGAAAGAGAAAATAATTAAGGCCATGAAGAAACTTAAAAATCGAAAGTCAACTGGCGTAGACGGTATAGTTGCGGAAACGCTGAAAGAAACAGAAGAGCCGGGAATAAATCTACTACATACGATCTGTCAAAAAATATGGGAAACGGGTAACTGGCCTGAAGAGTGGACAACATCAGTATATGTGCCGTTGCATAAAAAAGGCTCGAGAGAAGAATGCGGAAATTATCGAACAATCGCTCTGATTAACCATGCTAGCAAAATATTATTACATATAATACAAGATCGCCTCAATTATTATCTACTTCCACAAATTTCTAAAGAACAAGCTGGTTTTATGCCGGGTAAAGACACCCGAGAACAGATATTAAACGTAAGGCAAATAATAGAGAAACTTAATGAATATAACATTCTGGGGCTGCTTTGTTTTTTAGATTATAATAAAGCTTTTGATAACATTAAATGGCCAAAACTGTGGCAGATTTTATTAGAAATGGGTACGCCGAAACATCTAATTTACCTCATACAACAACTGCACGTAAATAACAAAGGACATATAAAACTGGAGACCGATAAATCCAGTGAGTTTTCAGCAAAAAAGGGGATACGCCAAGGCTGTTGTATATCACCGATTCTCTTCAATATTTGTGGAGAATGGATTATAAGACAGATAATGGACGGCTGGCATGGGAGAATATCATTCGGAGGTGAGAAAATCACAAACATAAGATTTGCAGATGATACGGTAGTACTGGCCAGCACGGAAAGGGAAATGTACGAATTGTTATTAAGAATAGAAATGGCTGGAAAAGAGACTGGTTTAGTACTTAACAAACAAAAGTGTTTGATGTTAGTTATTGATAAGGATAACAAAATCCAACAACTGTTAAAAATGCTACAAGATATACAAACCCAAGATAAATTAATCTATTTGGGTGCCTGCATTTCAAGAACTGGAGGATCAGACGAAGAAATAAAGAGACGGATAGTACTGGCGAGCACCGCGATGGGAAAGCTTAACCGTATATGGAAAGATCATAAGATCTCTAAACTAACAAAATTACGACTCCTGCAAACTTTGGTGTTCTCTATAGCGACTTACAGATCGGAAACATGGACGATCAATGAAACCATGGGAAGGAAGATCACAGCTTTCGAAATGAAAGGGTATCGAAAAATCTTAAGAATCCCGTGGACGGCTCATAGGACAAACGAGTACGTGTTAAAAGAGCTCAAGATCGAAACCAACCGACGGCTATTAACATCCGTCAGAAAACGTATGCTAGACTTTTTCGGTCATATAGTAAGAGTGAATGGGCTGGAGAAAACGATTTTGATGGGAAAGGTCGAGGGGAAAAGGAAGAAAGGCAGACCAAAGAACCGCTACATCAACCAGATCAAGCAAATATGCAGATTAAATTTACAACATACCATAGATTTAGCACATGATCGGTATAAATGGCGACGTGTTGTATCTTGCGTCAAATAAGGTCCGACATCCGACTCGGATAACGAAATCGAAAAAAAAAATATATATATATATGTGTGTGCGTGTGTGCAGATTTTATTTATTTATTTTTCTCCGTCTTTTCGTTTAATCAATCAAAAATTGTACTTTGTTTTTCTTATATATTTTTCTTCTTCCTTTTTAATAATTACTGAGTATGTAAAATTCAAAATCTCAAATATTTTATTTATTTTACTGTTTTTATTTATTTTTATTATTGGTTCATTCATGTAAATAACCGATAATCGATATTATTTTGGTGCATTAATATATTATATTAGGGGATTTGTCTCGTTGGCCGCTTCGAGGCCCATTCCTTCGGATTTTAAATAATTTTACTTTGTAAATTTTCATAAAGACTGCAGCGTTCACATATATTTTGAATATGTCAATCAAAAAAGTGAAGTTTAGATTAAAATATCTGAAACCGCTAACAGGGTAATATATGTCAAAGGAATATGTTAATGTTAATTCTTTTTAAAATAAGACTAACAATATTTATATTTCTAAATGCAATGATGAAATTTGTTTTTTTTTAAAATTAAAATCTAAGCAATAATATATTAAGTTATTGTTTACCATCACTCCAATCATTTCAGAATTTGTATGCTTAAATTATTTTTCAAAATTAGGGCTCTTTAATTTTAAAATTTTGGGGGTCTCGTATTTTTCCTATATTCTAGCGATTGGAATAAATCACTTAAAAAAAAGTGACCCTGTAGCTGCCATGGAAAGAGCAGTGGACTTCTTTTTAGTTTCCAGTCTTTCCGCCTTAAACGTGTATTATTCCAAATTTTGGTCCCTAAATATCGAAATTTTTCGAATTTTGTATTTTTCGCGTATTCTTGAGACCTTAGTATGCGGGTTAAAAAGAAAATCGATACCGTAACTCATATAGAACTGGCCGTGGAATTTTTTTCTTAAAACTTGATTTTTACATTTTTCAAATTTTATACCCTTTGATTTCAAAATTTTGGGGTTTCGTATTTTTCCTATATTCTACCGATTGAAATGCATTATTTAAAAAAAAGAATAACCCTCTAGCTACCATGGAAAGAGCTGTGGACTTTTTTTTAGTTTCCAGGGTTACCGCTTTAAGCGTGTATTTTCACAAATTTTGGTCCCTAAATATCAAAATTTTTAGAATTTTTTATTTTCCCGATATTCCGGAAACCTTGGTGTGCAGGTTGGTAAGAAAATCAATACCATAACTCTTATAGAACCGGCTATGGAACTTTTTAAAGTATTCTTTCTTAAAACTTGGTTTTAAAATTTTTTGAAATTTGGGGCCTTTAATTTAAAAATTTTGAGGGTCTTGTAATTTTCTTACGATCTGACGAAGAAAATACGTCGATTGAAAAAAAAATTAACTCTCTGGTTACTATAGAACGGTCTTTTTCTTGCAGCTTTATATAATAGATATGTATACTTAGGTATGAGTATATATTGCGTTTATAATATTTGTATAATGAAACCGAAAGGAATTTTACTTTGAATATTGTAGATAATGTAAATTACTTTTATTTTCATTCGCATCTTTCTTTTCGATTCAATTTAATCCTTACTCGCAGTTTTTTTGTTTAATAGCCCTATGTAATGTAAAGAATTCTTTTTACTTAAAGAAAATATTTAAGATGGTTGGGTCACCGACTTTCAGTTTTTCGTTAATGGCTTTTAGTAACGGGATCTACAAATCGGGTCAGTTCAGTGCATTCCGAAAAGCGCGATTACCGCTGAATACATCCACGTGCTCGGGTTGCGCAACTACGATCACTACGAAGACATAACCTGTGCTTGCGTGTCAGCAAATTTATATCGACCATGTATTGCTTTATCTCTATTTATATGAATTCCCTATTTTTTCGTCGTCTACTCTATTTTGTGCAAGAATGATTAATTTATTTTTAGCTCAAAGAGAATTCGGCGGAAAGACAGTTATTAAGGAGATTGCGGCTGATGTGTCATACCCGATAGTGATTGTTATTTTGTTACTTAATTCGAAATAATAAACCACAAATATTTTTTTTAAAAATTGAATACTTTTGTCAGCTCGCTGCATTTTATTTATTTTTTTGAACTCGCTATTGGCTTTGACCTAACCACTTGAATAAATTACGCTACATATTTAGTTTCTGAGACGATAGTAGACAGAAAGCACAAGGTACTGAAGTAAGGGAATTATTGCTGGAGATGGAAAAGAAAGGGTAAAGGAAGCACTGTAGGGAGAAGGAAGACCTAGAGTCAATATTTGTGAATATAAAAGAGCGCATTTACTAACAAGAGTCGAATATTTGAAGAAATCATGATTTGCGTCGCGTTCAAAAGAAGAATGGTATCATAACGAAATAATTATCAAAATATATCTTATAATTAAAATTATCCAGTGTACTATATGTATTTGATTAAATACACTCGATTATTCAATCATGTACTTAGTACAATAAAAATGTCGGATTTGAAAACATTACTCGATTATAAATGAAAAACTCTATTTTCATTATGTTAGCCTTTTTGTCACTAAATTTACTTATATATATATATATATACAATATCGATGTTATTAATATAATAATTTTTAACATTCAATTGAAAATATACATTAGGTATTCTGCATTATTCATTGATGAATTGAAAATTGATCATAGAAATTGTGGTGACTTCCCTTTGATTGCGAGAAACGTGATGAAGAATTTTTTTATTCAGTGTACGTTGTCTTTGCTACGAAAATTAAAATTATTTAACGTAAATTAGTATCTGGATTCTATTAGTTGTAGTTAGAAAAAACGGCGTAGTTCTCCGTTATATTTATCTGATAAAACTCGAGCAGTGAATAATGTAACGTATTTTAAATTAAAGTGTAAGTGTATGCGCTAAGAGGTTGCCTGATATTTTTTTATTTTATTTTTGTTTTCATTTCTCTAATGGCTATAGTTAACAAAGGCGAGTACCCACGCCCAGAGCTATATAAGATAGTTGGTGGTTTTAAATTTGAATCCGATAGCGGGAAGATATGAGCAAAGTTGACCGAAGCGCAGACGACATATGTCGCTAAGACTGAAGAACGCCTGAGAAAAGGGAAATAATTGAGCCATGGCATAGTTGGAACGTCAGACTGGACCGTCAGGTAATGAGAGTTTAACCCGCCGCATATTGAACCCATTCCACGCGTGCAGAACTCGCCCACGTTGTTGTATATAAAGCTTGTGATAACGAATAAATTAATTGACAACTAAAAAGTTTAAACCAACCCGCGTAACCCACGCACCCACGAATACTGTGTTCTTCGCACAGACAACTCACGCGTGAACGTAAGTTGCGTTCAATATGCGGTATTCCATTTAAATACATGTTTTACGGAATAAAATGAGTTCCATATGCGGCGATCTTCAGGAGTTGAGAAGGACGCTGTTTGTGTTGTACAAAATAAACGCAATGAATTAATGAATATTTTTATTTTAACGAAAACAAAAAACCTCTTTTTATTATAAGTCATATCTAATAGAACAAGAAACATAACCTAACCAAAAAACAAAAGGTGGTAATTCCATAGCGCAAAGAATAATAATAATAATAATATCATAGCGCAGAAATAATTGTTACCAGCAACGCGACATGCAGCGGCATACATCTTTATTCGCGTTACAGACACTACACAGGTATTGGAGCGGAGGTTATGATGGTAATTCTTGAAAGAGCACGAACATCATTTGTAGGTATCATTCTAATAAAGTGAGTTATGGAAGAACGTGCTAATGAGTTCGCCGCCTCATTTCCCTCGATCCTCACGTGAGAACACACACAAACACCATCGGAAATTCTGTCCTAAGATTTATCTCAGACGCAATGTACTGCAGTTCAATAGATTAGCCTATATGGAGAAACTAACATCCTGCCAGTTCAACTCAGAAGAATGTTTCTATCTCTAAAATATTACGCCAATCTATCTTCAAATACAAAAAACCTCGTCTCCGAATTTTATACAACTATATGGAAGAAACTCCAAAAGCCTCTAGGTATTGAATGGCGGAATGCACTGAGCAGACTTCAAGTAACATCTCCGGCCTATCGACTTACTATGAAACCCCTCCGTGGAATATTAAGATGCAACAATATGCAAAATTTAAAAAGTGACTAAAATTTGAAGATCCAACTAAAAAAACATATATACTCTGTTTGACAACATAAATGGAAGCGAAATTGTCAAACTCAAAAACTGTTCAAAATTAAGAAAAACATAAGAACGATGAAGTACATCGCACGGATATAACCGTCACGAGGAAACAATATTAGCGCGTTTTCGCATAGGCCACTACATTTTCACATACCTATTCCAAAAACAACCAAAACCCATTTGCGACCTATGTGGAGTACCAATAACGGCGGATCATCTCCTCGCCTCTTGCCACAAATTTCAACGAGAAATCCGCGTGTTTCGAGGAGGGTGCCGGTTTAACCGAAATTCTGTCGAACAGTGAAACGGCGTGTGACAATATCTGTAAATTTTTGAAACTCACCAGATACTTATATAGTAGTTATTTTTTTCCTTTTTTCTTTCTGCTTTATAATCTATTACTTATACGATGTAAACTTCTTAGCGTCCGCAAACGGCCCTGGCTGCCATATATTTAAAAGCATAAAAGACACTTTTTTGGTTGCTTCAAAAATACTGTGAATAAGGGGGGCAGCTTAGTTTCTGAATCGGCACTGTCCGTACAAACCATTATATTTAATTACTTTAACAGATACAGTAATACGAGAAAGTAAACACTGATTTAGTCGATTTCGGTATTTTTTTTGAAGTAGGACCTGGAGTTAATTTGTTCCAAAATGTTTTAGAAGGAGATATGTCGACTAGCTGCTCTTTACGTAATTCGCACGACAGAAGCACAATAAAAGGTGGTCTTTTGCATGTAATTCTTCAGGCAAGTACGATGAAGTAGAATGACTTATTGCTCCATTAGGAACTTAATCGGAATAACATTTTTTTCTACACATTCCACAAATTTGTTTTATTTTATGCGTTCGTGGTTTTGTGGCTATTGCAGTAGATATGCCGATATGTATAATAATAGTAATAGCTTAGTTTATAGTCGGACGTTGATATTATATTGTACGTTATACTATTTATACAATAAACGATAATAAGTGTTTGGGCACCCACAATATAGGCATTAGCCTCGTGGGACCCTTTACAGTTATTTCAAAAAAAAAAAAAGAAAAAAAGTGATATCCACAAAAGTATTGACTGATTTTTCAAATATTTCAACGTGATTTAATCGCAGTCTCGTATCAACGTAACAACCGCGTGGCTTGCTGTTCCGGTTTTTACGTCCTTTTTCTTATTCGTGACGCAAAACGATCAGGTTTTAATCTTGATGTTCGCTTAACTTTACTTCCACGTTTTCTTCGTTCCAAAAGCTCGCTTACATTTCAAACAATCTTCACGTTTACCGATCGTTTTATTTTCTTCCTTTTTTTATTTTTGCGTTTTCACGGTATTTTTGTCTCGTTTTTTCTAGTCGCCTCCTATGTTAGGTAGCTGTTTGAATCCGCGCCATATCTTATATAAAGAAATTCCTTAATTAATTTCGATGAACAATAACTGCGAGTCGTAACGCGGAAATTGCGATTGGATAGTACGATAAGAATAGAAAATTCTTTTACGAAAAGATAATAATAAGAGATCGATCTCACTGATCTGCTCGTGAAGATTTTCTTTTAGATAAAATAAATTGTTTTAAAATCGGCATTGAAATACTCTCCTGTTTAAACGAAATAAAACCAAACTTGTCAATATAAGAATTTGACATCATTCAAAATTCCTGTCTTTGCCTTTGCCTCAAAGCTCTCAGATCCACTCCTACACCAACCGTTCTCGCTGAATCTGACACTTCTCTCCTTTGCTCATCTGCTGATCTCACTTAGGTAACCGCTTTTTCATCAAACGCCTTCCGATTTCTTCGTCCGAATTCAATCGATTTGATTACTGTTCTTTTATCTGTGGTTGTGCCTCTAGATCCCGTCCTTCTAAATTCGACATTATCCGAAATTTGTGTCTTCGGCTTTGTCTTGGTGCTCTTAAGTCTACTCCAATTCCAGCAATTCTCACAGTGCCCAACACATCACCCCTGTCTCTTCGCAGAACTTATTTCGGCTATCGTTTCCTTACCAAACGTCTTCCACTCACGTCCTTTACTCTTACTCATTTCTATATCTTAATTTATAAGAACTGGCGTTTTACGCCCAGGAAAATCCCTGTTTTAGCTTTCATTTCCCTTCGCCTTAGTTCCTTTTGGCCTTACACAATCTCAGGTAATAATCTTCCTGCTTTTTCTTTTAACTTTTCCGATCTCTGCCATTCTCCCAATGTTTTTTTTGTACCTTCACTTTCCAAATCCTTTCCTCAAGTAATAATTCAATAGGAATTCCACAGCACTATCAATTCCCAATTTACATCGCTTGTAACCATCTTCACGGACGGCTCCAGGGGACCTCATGGTCTTGGAGCTTCTTTTATCCTTCCAGATTTCAATTTCTCCGAATAATTTCGTCTTCCTTTTTTCTGTTCCATCTTTACAGCCGAGTCGACGGCTATCCTATGCTCCATTGCCTTCATTTTTTCCAGTCGTTTGTTTTCTAATTATCTGATTATTTCAGACTCTATGGGTGTTCTTCAAGCGATCAGTTCCCCTTTTCCTGATCACTCTTCCGATTTCATCATTCTTCGCATACGCTGTCTTGTCCATTTTCTTTCTTCTCACTACTCCATCCGTGTTGATTTGCTGTAGGTTCCCAGCCACATAGGAATTAAAGGTAATGAGATGGCGGATTCCTTGGCTCGAGTTGCTACTTCCTCTCGTTCCTTTTTTAAAAAAGTTCCATTCTCTAATTTGAATTCCCTATGTATTAAATTTCACTTCAAACTTTGGTCAGATGTTTACCCTTCCTTCTTTCGTAACGATTAATCCTATTATCTGTCTGCACAACCTATTCTTCCTTCTAATCCCTGGTTCTTTGAGTTTCCTTCACTTCCTCGTTCTGTTGTCATTTCTATGATTCGCTCGCGTTTTGGCCATTCTGCTCTTCCTTTCTCTCGTTTTCACTATTCCCTTGTCTCCCCTCCAAATTGTTCTCTCCACCCCAATGAAGCGGCGGTTTGCGACGGCAATCAGATCTTTTTTGAATGCCCATTGCTTTCTGTCGAACGTTGTATTCTATATTCTTGTCTGGTGAAACTCAAGCTGGACTCCTTATTATGCA
The DNA here is from genome assembly GCA_039619475.1 of Icerya purchasi. Classification (NCBI taxonomy): domain Eukaryota; kingdom Metazoa; phylum Arthropoda; class Insecta; order Hemiptera; family Monophlebidae; genus Icerya; species Icerya purchasi. The sequence goes on from CM077116.1 coordinate 389,456,591, forward strand.
TCTTATATTTTGCCCTTCTCTTCGTCATCCATTATTTCATCCGTTAGTTTCTTTATATTGTCCGTATCTGACCAAATCAAAATTTAACTGACGGCTCATTTCTTTCTTGTTGTTTCTGGATGTAGGTCCTTAGCTGGCGTGCCCAAAGGCTGGACATAAAAAAAAACCCAAACTGAAAATTCATAGGCCAGAAATATTATTTATTCCATTACGGTACTGAAACCATAATAACCATATCACGTATTTTAATTACTTTCAGTTGACAAAAATAATTCCCAATTTTTCTGGCTTGCCTATTTCACACGTATACAGTATATTTCGTATATTTCTGATGCATTTATTATATTAGCTAAAATTTCAATATCTTTTTATTAAGATTAAAATAGCTGTAGCGTAATAATATACTGTTACCGGAAACTTACTACTGTGCTAAATTTCGAAACTGTAATTCGATTGGAAGTGAGTAAAAAATCAATGACAAGATTTTAAAAAATGTGACACAAAATAGCAGAACAGTTAAGTTGAATAGAAGTACATATATTTTAAAAAAGTAATATTTCATTTACACTACAAAAATTGATGGAATGAAACAAAATAAAGACTTCGAAGTCATTCAAATTCGATTGCGAATACCTCAAGCCCTCTGCTTCAAACTCTGACTCGGAGGGAGCTAAGCTATTGCTTCCGCTAGAATCCACCTGAACTTGCGAAAGTAGTTTGGGACCGACAGACTGTTATCGAATGGGACTTGATAACAACGTGAACACAACTGAAGTTCGATAACATGAAAAAATTACGAAGACAAACGTACTTTTCCATAGTCTAAAAAATCAAAAAATCACCATAGCTCGATTAAAAACATCTGTGATCACGCTTCGATTACTACCGACTCTTCGCAAACTTTTATCTAGCCGAAAGGAAGGACAACATTGAGAATAATAGTATACGTCATTATCAGACGCATGATTGTTTTTCGTATGCAAATCTACTTGCAGACATACGCAAGTAGCTGGTTAACACCAAAGCAACATGAAAAGAGAAGATTAGGTTTGCTCAGAGACGCATTCGTTCGGCATTCATATATATAGGGAGCGTTTTCTAGTCTGCCCAGCAGTGATTTTTATTAACGGTTGATTTAATAAATTGAATATACACGATAAATCAGAGTTATCTTTTTCATTTGACTTAGTATGTGCTGAGAGCGAGGCGGCGGTTGCTTGCGCATATGTAACGTCCTTCGTCACATTGGTCGTGGACTCCTGCTGAATCCTTTGAACTGCTGTGGTTTTCTTGGTGTATGCCTTGTCAACCGCTTTTTTTGTAAGCAGCGTATCCATTCCAGTTTGTAGTATGCCCTTAGCTACAGTTGTACATTTCGCTTTAGATGTTACCAGTTTTGGACAGTTTTCAATTTAATGGTTTTCACTACATTTTACACATACGGCAGCTTTAAAGCAGTAATTCTTTGTGTGCCAGAAGGCTTGGAAATTTTTGCATTGGGGTATATTAAACTTAATTACTCCGTGACACAACAGTTTTATGTTATATATCTCCTTATTATTATCATTTGGTTTTAGCTCGAAGAAAAACAATAGGACGAGAATGGAGAAGAAGAGGATAACGTAAATAAAGTAAATAATTAAATGCAGATTGATGACAGCATTAAATTAAACGACGAGAATAAGTTTTCGGCTGTAAATAACAGTAGAAACAATATAAACTCGCACTGTGAAAATCTCGTAGCTACCGATTCTTATTCAAAAAACAGAAAGAGGGACAGCCCCGCCAATAAAGAAAAAGTGGTTCCCCCCGTTTTAGCGAAGAATATTACAGATATCAGAATCTTACAGAATGACTTAGCGACAGATACGGATATTAAATTTACGTTAAAATCAACGATTGCTGGAGTAACGATTGCTCCGGAGAATGCCGAGAGTTATCGTAAAATTGTTCATCTGCTACGAAGTAAAAACTATTTCTTCTTTACTTATCAATTATCAGAAGATAAACCATTTAGAGTGCTCATAAAGAACCTCCATCCATCTACGGACTTAACTGAAATCAAATCCGAAATTGAAAGGAAGGGTTTCAGTGTTTGCAACATCGTTAACGCAATTCATCCCAAAACTAAACAGCAGCTACCGATGCATTATGTAGACTTAAATCCTTCTCCTAAAAATGATGATATATTCTTTTTTACTGGCTTAATGTATGCTAAAATCGAAGTTCGAGAAATTCGTAATAAACGTCAACCTATTCAATGCAAGAGATGTCAACTGTACGGGTACTCTCGAAATTACTGTAATTTACCTTTCCGCTGTGTTAAATGCGGCAATAGACATAACACCAAAGACTGTAACAAAGAAGATTGCGCTAAGCCAATATGTGCGCTTTGTCAGGGAGATCATCCGGCTAACTACAGAGGTTGTCCGGAATATAAGCGCTTAAATAAAGAAAAAGCAGAGCGCCTAGGTAAGCGACCTAACGATCATTTACTCTTCAATCAGCAGAATTTCCCATCGTTGGAACAAAATGCGGGAAGAGTAAATCCTTGGTTTAATGAGAGACGAAAGGATTTAAATAACGAAAATTTTAGCCCAAATTATGAAAATAGTAATGTTGCAGTAGAAAGCAGTAGCATTAAGATAATGGAGCAACTCTCAATGCGCATGGTTAGCGCGTTGGACAAATTAATGAACGATTTAAAACTACTAATAAATCCGCTCTTTAGTATTTTAAATAAACTATTGGACAAATTAAATTAATGAGACTTAAAAATGTAATAAATAATACCTTAGCAATTATGGTATGGAACGCTAATGGAATTAGATCTAAAATCAATGAATTTGAAATATTCCTACATAGGAATAGGATAGATATCGCGTTGATAAGTGAAACGCACCTAGTTAATAATGTTAACTTAAGTATTAAAGAATTTACTTGTTATGGAGTGCCACATTCGGATGGGACGGCGCACGGAGGAGCGACTATACTAATTCGGTCAAACGTGAAACATTTCTTAACCCATACTGAAAGCACATTTGCTCACCAGTTGGTGGCTATTAATTTGAAGACTAGCAACTTCGATTGCGCAGTCGCAGCGATATATTGTCATCCTGGGGTTTTTTTACCTGAAGAAGGAGTTAAGCATATAATACTTGGGTTAAATGACAAAGTTATTATAGGGGGTGATTATAACGCCAAAAGTACAAGCTGGAACTACAGCAAAAATGACCGGAGAAGAGCTATGTTAAATAGAGTAATTAAAGACAACAACCTACGTTTAGTCGCACCAGAGGAACCAACCTACTGGCCTGCGCACGCCAATAGATTTCCAAGTGTCCTCGACTTTATAATAACAAAGGGATTGGATCATTTGTATGTGGACTGCAAAATGGAGCCGTAACTAAATTCGGACCATGCTCCAGTCATCGCGTGTTTTGGTGTGAAAAAAATGCTCGCTCATCAGCATTCAAGACTTACAAGCTCTAGAACGAACTGGTTAACTTTTGCCGATGAAGTAAATAAATCTATAGATATAAACGTGCGCCTAAAATGTCCCGGGGACATTGATGCAGCTGTCCAGGCTATTGCACTAAATATCCAGAACTCTTATAGTATAGCTACTCCAGCTCAAACAGGGGTATCCTCAAATTATATATATATAATGTATCCCTGAAGATAAGATTATTAATACAGAAAACTAGGAATGCTCGTGTTAGATGGAAACGCAATAGAACACCATTTTATAGGGGGAAATATAATAAGCTGCATAGAGAATTAAGAGCCGAAATAGATGCGTATAAAAGCGATAGATACATTGAATTCTTTTCTTCGCTTAATCCGGAAGATAGATCGTTATGGAAAGTGACAAAATCGTAACTTAGACAATTAAAAAAGTCGCACCCGATTAAAAAGTCAAATGGTGAGTGGGCTAAGTCGGATGAGGAGAAGGCCACGGTGTTTAGGGAACATCTATATAATACATTCCAACCGCATCAAAACATAGGCAATGGTAATAATGATAAAATAGTTAGTGACGGCCTATGCGCACCCATGCAGTTAACATTTCCGACCAAACGAATTCTGCCGAGTGAGGTACAGGCTATTATTCAAAAAATGGCGGCAAGAAAAGCCCCAGGAGAGGATATGATTACTGGTGAAATATTGAAAAAGTTGCCGCATAAGGGAATTCTTATACTTACCTATATCTTCAACGCCATCCTAAGATTGGGCTACTATCCTAGATGTTGGAAGGATTCGATTGTCCTTTTAATCTCGAAACCGAATAAAAATCCTAGCGAACTGTCTTGGTATAGGCCGATCAGTCTATTGAATACCTCATCTAAAATATTCGAAATGATTTTGCATGAGCGAATATTAAATTCTATAGCAGGAGCGAATATTATTCCAAGTCACCAGTTTGGGTTTCGCACTAACCATTCTACTATTCATCAGGTCCATAGAATAGCTGATAGAATAGCAGCAACCTTAGAAACAGGATGGTATTGCTCTGCGGCGTTTCTCGATATTGCGCAGGTCTTCGATCGGGTGTGCCATCAGGGACTGCTGTTCAAACTTAAACTAGTGATACCAAATGATATCTTCCAGGTAATGGCAGCATACCTATCGAACAGAAGTTTTCGAGTTAGGATTGGCTCAATTGTATCAGACAAATTTGCTATTAGAGCCTCTGTTCCGCAAAGCATATTCCAGCTTTAACAACAGTAGCCGCAGCATTTGCTGATGACACGTGTATACTGGGAACGCATGAGGATCCGACTTGCGCTTCGGTTCTAGTCCAAGAACACCTGAATAAAATTCAGGACTGGGCGAGTAAATGGAAAATTAAAATTAATCACTTAAAAGGTCAGTAGGTCACCTTCACGCTGAATAGAGGGAACTGCCCTCCCTTATACTTAAATGGGCAAGCGCTCGTTAATTGCAACACCGTTAAATACCTAGGATTGGTACTGGATCGTCGACTTACTTGGGGAGCTCAAGTTACAAACTTCAGACAAAAAGTCATTGCCAGAATCAAGGCGCTAAGGTGTATTTTTAATAGAAAATCTAAGGTCACCCTAACTAGTTTACATGGCGGTTGTAGCCCCGTGCTGGAGATATGGGCTTGAAGTATACAGAACTTCAGCAGTGAGCAACATTAGAAGACTACAGCAACTGCAGTCACGAATATTAAGACAGATGGTTAACGCTCCGTATTACGTGTCAAATAAAACCTTCCATGAGGATCTAAACGTTCCATATGTCAAAGATGTGCACAAAGAACTATATATCAAGTTCTACAATAAGTTGGCAGTTAACGATAACCCGAATATAGCCAGCATGAGGCGGATGAGCCTTTGGGGTTGCACACACCGGTGACTGAGAAGGACATGGTGTAGACACGTTTTGGCAAACGGATGACTAGGGAAAGTTTACAACAGCAGATATGTCGTCATGTAGCATTCCGTATAATCGATTAGCATTACATATTGATGTATACAAATTTTTCTTATGCGTTTACTTATATAAGACAGCATTAGTTAATAGTTATTGTAAGTCTCGCTGTAGTTATTGTATGTTTCGCTGTTGTCTCTGATCCGCTGGGAGAAGAGATAATATTCTTAAATTTCTGTTTTTCCTTTTAGTATAGGGTCAGCAGTGCCAATAGTAGTCATCTTGGACTGGCGTGGCCAAAAAAATAAATAAATAAATAAAATAAAAGTTTTATTCCTAATATTACAACACGTTTTAAATATAAAAATATTTAATGTGAATTATTATATGTGCCAAATACTTACTGGATAATTGGTTATTATTTGCATAAATTAAAAATAATTAAAAACAATATATGCTGTAATTGTGATAATAATGAAACGGAAATGTCCTAAATATAGGGAATTAAGATTGCGATACAATATAGACTGCTCATTGCAATTTAATGAGACAGTTTATTGAAACATTTTCCAACATTTGTATACAGATTATTTGAGGTTGAATTTATACACAAATAACCACTACCAGTAACCATAAGCTATCCAGCAAGTTACTTTAATTTTGCGAATTCTATGATGTATCTTTATAATTATAGATAGAAAAAAAAAACAAAAAAAAAACAAAGCACACACACACACTATATATATATATATATATATGTCGTCGCGTTTGGCCTAGTGGCTAGAGCGCTTGACTTCCGATCCGGAGGTCTCGAGATCGATACCGGGCGACGACAAATAATTATGCGGCTCTAGTTTAGTATCGGATTTTATCAGGATTGTAAAGTTTATTGCACTACTTGTGCTTGTGTGAGTGTTCGCGATCAAGCTGTTTGATAGAGTCTGATAAATTATTGATATTCGGAGATGATGAATGCGGCTGTGTCCGTGTGTGTACATTAATTCCGAAAAATTGCGTCTTGTTCGGCTAGCATAGCTGTGGTGCTGCAGGTACCGCGCACACAACGAATATCATGTGTTGTGTAGGGTAGTACACCGGGTGGCAGATGAATTTCGCAATTGTTCATTATCAGAGAATAACAGGCGATGCAATTGTTGTACTTTTAATTGCCGATGAAGACACATATTATTGTGAGTTAAGTTAGTCTGGCGAATGGTAATAACGTTGTTGCCACTAGTCGTTTAGTTACCATTTTATTAGTGAAACAACGCAGCGTTATATGTGGCTTTTCGCATATCTAGTCGTCGTATCGTCGCCCGATATATATTTTTTTTGTTTTGGACATACCACGTCTTTTTTGAATATTTTGCGTTTTTATTTTTTTTTTATTTTGTCTAGTCACTGTGTGTACTTTTGTGATTCCCGTTGCAGTGTGTATAAAAATTGCAAATATATGCGATAATGTGAATTATTAATTTTTGTCTCGTCTATTCTCGACTGAACACCGGTCTCGTTCCCACAGTGCGATCTCCCGTATGAGCAGAGTTGCTTTCTGCGGAGCGCAGTGTTAATTCGAATCAGAAAAGCCATTTCCAGTTAATCGTTCGTGTCTGAAACCAAGTGATTAGGTGCCGAAGCCGAGCGTACATTGCTGGTTGCGATATCTGTGGTGTGGTGTAATTAGACGCCAGTGATGCCCGTAGAATTAAAAAAAAAAAAAGTAATATATATAAAAATCAAGAAGGGCGAAGTCATTTTAAATTGGTTTGGGGAAAGCTGAGATTTTTAAAGTCAGGTCTTTTTTCAAGTGGTTCCTGGAAACAAAGACTCAGAAAGTTAGAGGATTGCCCGAATTGAGGGTCGAGAAAATCTGTAACGTTGGTTTCCCAAAACAAGAACTCGATTGAATGTATCTCAAGCGACCTCTGGAAGGATTCATTACAATATGTATGTATACATATACATAGTCGCAATAGTTTATGGTTGTTGTAATGGTCTACAGTTGTTGCAATAGTCTATAGTTGTTATAATAGCCTGTAGTCATTGTGATAGCCTAGTTGCTAGACCATTCAACTTCCATTACAGAAGTCTTGCATTTGATCCTGAACAATAACAGATTTTATACATAAAATAATTTAATTAACTGTTTTTAGTTACATAGAAGACAATGCAACCACCACATCCATGCTAATTGATGTGTAGTTAGAAAACACATATGGTTTTGTATTTGTATCATGATAAAAAGTGATTACAATTTCTTCCAGTTGTAGTCTTATATCTATACTACCATATGAGCATATAGTAATTGCCTAGTACACTACTGATATGTACACAGCTAGAATGTACAAATAAGTGATTACCAGTGCTCAGAAGCTGAGTATGTTATTATGAAAATGATATATATTATAAAAAATTGGGCTAGAGACAAAACAGAGGGAAAAACTAGTACTCATTGCTGTTATAGAGGACAATTTATTAGTGATAAAATAGATGTTGAAATATGTAGAATGATTGTCATTATTGTTAACATGAAGTAAAATTAATAAAATTATTATAACTAAATATGATATTTTTTTTGCTTTTTAATACTTAGCCTCTTATTTTTTAAATTGCAAAACAGCAATTGACAATAATGTTTAGAATGTAACAGTTATGTAAGTCAACAATTTAAATTTGATTATGTATTTTTTCATAAGTATTCTTTAAGGAATCTGATAAAAACTTTTTAAATAATGAATGACTTTAAATTTACTTATAATTAATCAATACAAAATTTAAAAAAAATTAATTGCATTTGATGATTAATATATATAATTTTTTATTTTTTAATTAGATCTCTTCCAGAAGTTATTCCTGTGAAGTAATTTATCTCAAAAGTATTATTTATTAGAATTGCAATAGTTTTAATTTATAATTATGTTATTATAATTAATTTAATAATTAAAAAATATAAAATTCCAAATCATGTGATGTTCAATAATTTTATACATTTTCAAATTTCTCTAATTTAGAATAATTACAATTATAAATGAAAGTGGGTGATTAATTATTAATTAATAAAATAATTCCGAATGTTTTCACGATGTTATGAAATAAAAATGTTGAAGGATGTGTTTAAATAAAAGAAGTTGAAGTATCTATCGAATCTATTTAAGTTAAAAAAATAATAATTATTTTTAAACGTGATCATACTGTTAACTTACCGCTAAATATTAAAACCGGTTACATAAAATTGTAGCGTTCTTTGCATGATAAGTTAGTTCAGCTGATTAGTAGATGTTGAGGGTGTGTTTTGTTGTGTTTTGTATTTTTCAATTCATTTTACGGAGTAATAATGAATTAATTAATAAAAAAAAGGCAAATTTTTGGGAAGTAAGTGATTAAATTTATATTCGTTGTTTGCATTTTGATGTGTCTTTTTGTCGCTATAAGTTTTAGCTTTGTTTTGCACAATTTTATACTCTGGTTTTTTAAAAGAAACTTCTATTTTAAAATTATATTTACTTATTTTCTGTTTAATTCGGTTATATGTATTTGTATATTTGATGTGCTATTTTTTGGAAGTTTAAAAACAGAAAATTATATTTATTTGATATTAATTTTTGCTTTGATATAAATTTGTCGAAAAACTAATATTTTTTATAAATATTTCATTAATGTATAATTTTAAAAATCACGTTAATATGTACGTGTTGTGTTATTTTTTTATTGATAATATATAAAATTTGTGTTACAGCTTTATACTTTACTATGGCTTTTGGAATAACTGATTACGCGATTTTTGGTCTTACTCTTTTAATTTCGGCAACAATTGGGGTATATTATAAAGTCAGTGGTGGAAAGCAGAAGACCACAGAGGTAAGATTTTGTTTAGCATTTTAGTAATTACTTCAAAAAGTCATTATTGGCGTTGATAAATGATGTACAGAAAATGAAATCATGGTTCCGCTAAGATGAGTAGTCAAATGTTTAGAGTAATCAAATGTATGAATCCGTAATTTATAATCACTAATGTACTACATTTTTTATGAAATTTTAGACCTGATGTACGTATTCAAAATTTTGTAAATGCCGAATTCATAAAATTAACAAGTAATTTTATAATGAATTTAGTTGGAAATGTATAACTTTATTTAATGCTATTGAATATTTTGCCTTTTAGTAATCTGTTTATTAGAAACTGCATCGATTAGTTCTTAATGATATTGAATTTTTCTTTTTTTCTAGATTTACTACTCGATAGTAAACTGAATTATAATGAATTTTCAGCATTGCTTGTAAACTGGCAGGAACTATTTTTGTCACAGGAAATTTTGATCTTAAATTTTTATAACAACTAAATTAATTTTTAATTTTTGAAATGAAATTTTTTTAAAACTGTCATTATTTGTTTGTGCTTTTTATACTTCTTTATTAGCAGCGATTATTTAATCTCTTCTTTTTTATAATGTTTCATTGTAGTGTTAATGTTAAATTGTTTATACATTATTGTTTTTAAAATGATTAAAGATACTCGGTAAATTCAGTATGAAGAAATTATAAATATAAATAAATCATTGAGGGATGAAATAAAAAGTTTAAAAGAAAAGTTTATAAAGAAAGGTGGTCAAATTACGAAGCAGTGTAGTATTTGTTCATGAGCTAGAACGATGTAGTGCCGAGAAATCACTGAATTGCACGGAGTATCGGAAAATTCCGGCTGAAATCTTTCGAATGCTATTTACCTTTATCAGTGAACAGTTAAACGTTAATATAAGACGAGAGAGTATAATAGTAACACATCGTTTATTGACTCGTATTAATAGATTACCTAAACTAATAATAGTAAAAGTAGGACGTATTATAGCAGATAGATTTTTAGTAGAAGTGGGAAAACAAACTACAGTATACGATAAAGATATCGCCAAAAACCAAAATCGTAATCTAAAAATAGACGTTAATGAAAATTTATTGAGATTCGGTAAAAATCGTATGCGAAGCTAGACAAAAAGGAAAAATACTGAATTATAAATTTATTTGTGTTAAAAGGGGTAAAATATACCTCGGGAGAGGGGAAAATGATCGTGTAATAAATATAAAATGCTGAAGATATAGTTAATTGTATAACATTTGTATTGCCCTATTTTTATTTCCGATTTTGAGTTATATTATAAATGATGTGTTAATATAATGACCACATATGTATAAATAGTATTAAATAATTCATATAATAATTTAATTTTAAATTTCCGTCTTTGCCCTGCTATGAAGTACATTATGATGTGTTGGAATATGAATGTAACGCGATACATACATTGTATATATTGCGATGTATAAACATTACAGATATTGTGCGCTTATGTGTTCATATATTTATAATGTTATTTATATTTATTGTGAAGCAATTTATTTTATAATTGAAATCATAATGAGCATTGTAAAATTATATAGAAGTGCGATGAAATCCATAAGTGTGTATTTCTGTGTGCGTATGTGTGTTGTGGGAATGTATATATATATATGTCTATGTATATACGGATGTGCGGATGTGTATAGGTAAATAAACATAACTTACGCATATATTATTATTCTGTGATATATGATTTATCTAGCACTATTCAAAGCAAATTAATTTACAAGGTTTTATAATAATCTGTAATTTTTTCATATAAAATGGAACACACATTAAAAATGATATAACATTATTTTAAATTGAGTGTAAGTGGTGCTCTGAAATTGTATAATGCCGCTTCATAAGTTTGATTTTGTTAGTGCAAAGAGTTTAAAGATCTAGACGAATGGAACTCGGATTGTAAAAATACTTTCTCTATTCTTAACCAGATATCAAAAATAATAGTTATTATATAAAAAATTATTTATCTAAATAATAGAAGTATTTGTAAAAGTTGGGACGAACTTTCGGCTGTACTATACAATCGTAACTTTAACGTTTTAGTTCTAACAGAAATAAATATATATACATGATATAAAACTATATTTATAGAATTTATAAGGATTTAATAAATATGCAGTAGGTAAACCTAATGATTATAACAGAGGAATATTATTATTTGTCAATCAAACATTAAAGTTTACGTTATTTAAATCTCAAAATGATATATTTGACGATGTAATTGGATTGATTTACATAAATACTGAGAAATATATCGATCATCAAAGTAAACATTTTATTAGAGAACTGGACAACTTATTAAAATCTAACCAAAAAATAACAACATTTAATTATGTGAACAATATCGCACTCTTAATTTATTATCTCACATATAAAAAATTCTATTTGAAATAATATATAAGCGAATGTAAAGGAAAATAGAAGAAAACTTACCAGAAGATCAGTTTGGTTCTAGAAGGAAGAAGGGAACAAGAGAAGCTATTTTAGCTCATAGATTGCTGATGGAAAAAATACTGGAATTAAATAAAACAATGTGTACTGTCTTCATTGACATAGAAAAAGCGTTTGATTGTGTTAATTGGGACATCATGTTTAGATGTCTAAAAGAAGTGAATATCGACACTTCAGACAGGCCGAAGAATATTATTCAAATTAAATAAAAATCAAAAAATTATCATATACGGAAAAATCAGCGCTAGAGAAAGGAAAAGAGTACGTCAAGGATGGGTTTCCTATCATTACTATTTAACATTTATGTTGCAAAGGTGTTAAAATGTCTTATGATGGTGGAATAAAAATAAATAGTGTGAGGTATGAAATAATTAGGTATGCGGATGAATACAGCACTAAAATCAGCCGACTTGACGCCGAATGGAATGCAAACAAAAAAAAATTCCGAAACAAAATCTTGACTCGTAAGGCAAAGTGCAAAAATAAGACGAAAATAGAACACAACAAAAAAAAATTTATGACGCGTCCGAACGAAATGCGAACAAATTTTAATTGAGGGCATGCGGGCCGCTTAGTACACCCGATTCCGAAGTGATGAAAAATGAAAAGGAAGGGTAGGAGGGAAAAAGAAAAAAAAGTAAAATTACAGGAATAGAGAACAATACTAAGGAAAAATGACGGCAAATGAGAACGGATTTCCGCGCCTTTGCCCGCTATTATTCTCTTTTTTTTCCGAAATGAAATAAGAAAACCAGCACCTATACCGGAGAGAGGCAGCATAATAGGTAAGAAATGGAAAGAAGGAAAGAAAAGAAAAGGAGACAAAAAAACCTAAAAAAAACAAAACTTTTAAAAAGGAAATAGAGTGCTACGATGCTTTTTCGCCACAAAATCGTAACCACGGATGAAGATCCCAGCCGAGTGACCTTACCCATATTTCCATACCGCGGTACCTCGTGTCCGACAAGCTTGTATGGCTTTTAAAGGCATCTATATGCCCCCACTAGGACAAGTTCTCCGGTAATTGCCGCTATCGGGTATCAATTAACCCCACTCGCCTGCGGATATCGGCAATATCATCGACCCGACCGAAGTCGGTATGCCATATGACAGAAATCATGTTCTTTTCCGAATGCTCCATGAGACTTACGTCCAATGTAGACACTGCCCACAACACTGACAGTTCGCCAAAAACAACACAAAAAATTAAGGCTTGATAAAACCCATCAGAGTACCAGGCATATGCTCTCGCCTCCGACTCTAAGCAGCACCCACAGACTCCTCCAACGCGCCAAGTGGCACTACACAAAAATAGGAAAAAAGAACAAAAGAAATTCGAGAGAGAAAATTCCAACGGAAGGAAAAAAATCTGGGAAAAGGAGAAAAGGAAAAAACTAAAGGGGAAACTCGTCAGGAGAAAAATCGGAATAAACAAATAACTCTGCCGCGGCCATCTCAATGCCGTCAATAACGCGGACGAAAGACAACAAAAAGAGGTTTGGAAAAAGAAGAGGTAAAAAGAAAGAGGAAAAAGTAGTGGAGTGGTTAAATGAATCCGGAATCGAAGATATGGCAAAACCTGCAAGTCTACGAAAAAAGGGGAAAAAATTAAATAAAAAAAAATTAATCGAGAAAACAATATAACTACTATCCCTTTTCAGTACGCGACTACCCGTGAAACGACGCAAAATCCACAACACAAGGCGAAACGCAAAAAAAAAAAGAAGTTTTATGAGCGCCAAAATAGTTTCAAACTTTATAGAAATACCTGGGTCGTCACGCGAAAACCGCGTAAGTAAACAACAAAACATCGAAAGGATCCAAAAAATATCCGAAAAGGAAACAAAATTTATAAACAGATACATCGATAAATACCAAGACCCCGCAGGGTTCGCAAAAAATATAAAAACCAGAGGACGAAACGACAGAACGAAACAAAAGAAATTCGAGCAATAAGCGTCGATGTGCGATCGTATCAACCCAACTGGCTACATTAATTAATATACAGATTTAGATAATAATGACATAATTACATAAACAAAATTTTAAATAGCAAATCATATACAAAAAACTCGAATACTTATCCAAACCTGCCGTTGTCAGCTAACTGTGCTGTCTTCTGCAACGTGAATGACCGCAATTTTACTGAAAACTGACAAAACTGAAATAGACTACATTTCCAATACTAATAATATGCAACGCCAATTATATAATTTTATTCGCGACTCCGTAAATTTTTTACATAAACTCACCCACACCCCACTTAATCGCAAGAGGTAGGAGCCAGAGTGATAAGTACGAGTATATAAGTCTCAAAAATACTATGAACAGGTTAAGAACAAGTTTTTTTCATCCGGAGAAAAACCCGCAAAAACCGAAATCTGAAACAAATTTACCGGATTAAATAAAAAAAAAATGAATTTTAAATTTTGATAAAAAATCAAAATTTAGGAGCGAGGGGCGATAAATGCGCACGTAAGGCCGAAATCGGAGCAAATTGAGTTCATTCTTGTAAATCGAATACTCATTGTCTTAAAAGTGCCAAATGTGAACATAGACAAAACTCTCGGGTAGCCGGCAGCAAACTTTTGGAATAAGATTTAAGAGGAATGACGGATTTAATGTAATATAGAATAATCTCGTAAGGTGAAAAAACAATTATGATGAAATTAACAAATTCATCAAAAGCTTGCTTATGCGTGTTTAACTCATTCCATAATAATAAATACTCTAAATGTAATAAAATTCATAAAGCTCCCAAACGAAAGTTGGCGAAAAAAAAAAATTGAACAGGTAGAGCCAGTGTGTTCATGCACGGTGTAGCTACTTAATTTTTCTGTAAAACAGCCGCAATTGTGAACTCTCCATATAAATTGGGATAGTCGTTTGATTATCGAAAATATATTTTTAAAGTACACTTTTACGTTCATAATTTTCAAGGATTCCGAACGTTTAAAATGTTTTGAATGCGCGGAAATATGGTATTCTCTGTCGCTAGAACAGAAAATTACAAGTACGTGTTAAGGGTGTCACTTAGAGTCGCTAAAATTATTAGGGTCTATCTCGAATCTAATTAAATTTTAAATCATTTCGTCCGCTATCGGAAAGAAATCGAGAGGACAGTGTCAATTCTTTTATCAGAGAAATAATTTAAGATTAATAAAAGAGAAGGATAGTAAATCATTTATTATAGATTATGTAAAGATATTCCCGGAAGAAGTAAAGAAGAATCATGTGTAAATAAATTAAAGTGTAAAGAGTCAAGTTGTTGATAGTGTACTCATATATGGAATAATTAAGAGTAATGTGTAAATGGGTGTATTATACTCGTATTAGATGATAGCGGAAATAAAAATGGATATGGTAGTAGGATTTAAAAGAAAATTAAAAAATGCGATAACGTATGAATAATGTCAATAAATAGTCATAAGTGTCCGTAAAATATAGAAATATTTGTGAATAGATCGAATGAAATCATTAAGTATCAGCAACAAGGGTGGAATTATTCAACAGAGTTTAAACGAATGTAAATGGGTATAAGTGAGGAACAGTACCGCAAAAAAGCGAGATGGTGATAAAGTTTAAGATAGATATTAGGAAACAGCGATAAAATTACCGTCTCATGCTGTCGCGGGAAGCAAGAAATAAGATTTTTTTTTTGTTTTTTGTTTGGTCGTTTAATTTATCAGTTATTTCTATGAATAGTTCGGGAATGTTGGTGTGTGTAATATATAACATAAAATGCATTTTACGCGATTTTGATAGAGGAGAAAATGGCGAAGGGCCATATAGGCGAAAGAATCACATTACGCATAATGCGTCGATCGGGCAATCGCCGAGTGAACAAAAATTGTCGCCGACGAATGCGATGTAGAACAATCGGGTGAAACAAAAACAAGGCAAACAAAGGGTGGGAATTACACGAAAATTTACTTGATCAAGAAAAAACGATAACCAGCTAAAATTTACTTGATCAAGTAAAAATGATTTTGCGTCGAAATGGTGAGAAAACAACAATGCCAAAACGTCGCTGAGAGTCGCCAATAAATGTTTATGTGAAAATAGAAATAAAAATCGTGAAAGACGGTAACCAGCTAGAATTACGTTGTGAACATGTTGACGGTTTATTTAACGTTAAAATTGTGAGAGAAAGAGTAATCGGATAAAAGACGGCGGGAAACATGCCGGAAAGCCTATGTATAAACACCATTGCGCTTATATCAAATTCTTTCCGTGATGAGAGATGAATTCACATAAACAACATGTATGACATTGCTTGCCTATAAATTTTTAGCCACGGAAAGTTCATTATATTCTGGATACATTTAAAATTAAACCATTACATTTATTTACGACGAATATACCGAGGATATACTTTGAGCTGAGAATTTTTCGTGTGTTTTCAGGATGTTTGTTGCGGGCCGCCCGGAAAATTATATAGGGTGGGTGATTTAACTTGCAATCCAGCAGTAACGTTGCGAATGCGCAGCTTAATAATAAAGGGCGCACCACCGGTTTTGCAAGCCAAATTCCTTATTTTGACATGATTGATGACTAAATGATTTTACGAACAAGAAATACATTTTTCCCTGGCAACAACACATCCTATCGCGGTATAGCGAATTGTAGATGAAATAGGAAACTGACGAGCAATTTTAGGAAATGATATTCAGCGTATTGCAAATCGAAAGGAGTTCGAGTTTCGCCCCGAACAAACGGCATACCACATATAAACATAATACTTTCGCACATCGATATTCACTTATCCGACTTGGAGCAAAATTACTATCGCTTACCTTTTTTTAAATTCACGGCGAAATCTCTCGCGATATCCAGATAAAGATCTATTTATTCCATTTAGTGTTGTATATATGCGTTGATAACTTCACCATGTACTTTTTACATTGTTAATGTTATTGGTTAATATTAGATTAATTAAATAAGTTAAATGAATTTAAATATTATTTTAAGCAGTAGGGGGAATATGAATTTAGTACATAGTGCAATTACAAATAAAAAAATCGTGATAACAGAAATAGCGTAACAGTTAAGAATTAGGCATGTACTGCGAGCAAGTTTTTTTCCGAGTTTGGAAAACAATCGTAGAGGCACAAAAAATATTTTTTTGTTTTTGTCATTTATTTCGTCTTCTTTATTTTATTTTCGATATTTGATATGTAGTATATTGGTACATAGTACCGTTCATTTTGCTCGTTTCATTATTGGTTTGTTTTTTGTTAATTTTATTTACATTTTTTAATTATTTCTTTTCTATTATATTATATCACTTTTTTTTTTATTTAGTCTTGTTTTAATTATTCCTTCTGTTTCTTTTTGTTACCTTCACGATTTCCCGATCAGCTGAACTTTTTGTTACAAACAACTCTTTTCAGGGCTACTTTTGTGTTAGTTTACCTGAAACATTTTTCGTTGTATTTTATTAATTACTTTGTTCCGCTCGTGGTATAAATATAACCATTAAAAGCGTGCACAAAAAAGTAAACGCTAACATTAATTTTTTGCAGTCAGCATCGAATTCAAATTGCAACAATAATTAAAAACTTATTAATGAGTGCATATAATAATATCAGTGGCGGATCCACTGGGGGGGAAATAGGGGACATTTCCCACCCCAAAGATCCAAAGCCACTTTGAAAAAATTTGTTATAACAGAGAAACTTAATTTATATAAAAGATTTGTATAAATGTTACCTGTGAATTTAATTATAACTAATATTTAATACTGTTCTTTTCGCTCTTTTGCCTTTCTTATTTATTTTTAATTTTTATTTTATAATGTAAATGAAAATAGATCAAAGATAAATATATATATTTTTTGTACTTGCTCACAAACAAAGAATTCACATCGGATTACTAACAAAAATAAAAAAGAAGTAAAGTCTAGTAAAAATGCTATCTTTCTTACAATTCAAATTCTAAACTACCATTTTAGCTAGAATTTTATAATTTTTTATTTTTTACCTAAAAATAAAATAAAATTTAAATTAAATTGTAATAATTATGTATTTTTAAAACATTTTTAAATTTCTAAAGAGGTCGTTATTTGATTTTCTTTATGAAACAACGTATTTCTCAAATCTACTGCCTACCACAGAAGATATTACGTAATTATATAACTCCCCCCCCCCCAATTTGTTCTGAAAATGCCAAACCATAGGGCTTAAGCTACAAATTAACGTGTCTGAAATCAAACAAACCAAACAATATTCCACTTTTCACAAAAAATAATGGCGATAAAATCACCAATGTGACAGAGAATCTAAACTGCTCCCTGTCCTTTCTTTTTTTGTTCGACAGTAATGACAAAGACAGCAACAAACAACGGACTCCTCATGATACTTCCGTATGAAATAGCATTATAAAAAATTTAAAAAACAACAAAGCTGCTGGACCTGACAATATTACAAATAAGGCATTAAAATTAATCCAAAAGATCTATCCAAAACTCCTTCCACTCCTATATCTAAAAAAATCATCTCCTTAAACTATTTCCCTAAAACCTGGCACGAAGCAAATGTAATCCTACTTTATAAATCAAACAAAGATGCAAATCTCATAATCTTCAATCACCCAATATGTCTTTTAAATACTGTAAGTGAAATTTACGAAAAACTATTAAAAAAGTAGGATATCTTGCCATCTGAACTCAACAAAGTTTTTAGATAAAAGACAATTTGGATTCAGACAAGGTCTGTCCACAGAACATGCTGTGAATTATGCAATTAGCAAGATAGCAGCAGCCTTAAGAAAAAATCGAGCGTTCTTGTCATAGGAGTGGATATCAAAGGAGTCTTTGATAACTGCTGGTATCCTATTTTGTTTGACATTTTAAAATATATTCTGATCAAAGACATACCATTGGTAAGTACAATATACTACTACCTTAAAAACAGACGTGTAACTCTTCAAATAGGTAATCATAGTGCAAACACTGAAACCAATAAAGGCTGCCCACAGGGTAGCGTTTTAGGTCCACTTTTCTGTAATATATTATTCAACTAAGCTCTACCGTACGACAAGAACGTTGCCCTATGCGCATTTGTGGATAACTTACTATTCATAATAACGGACGATACAAAAGTCAATCTCCAAAGAACAGCAAATAAAACGCTTGAGTTACTCGGAGCCCGTCTAAATGAAGTGAAGCTTAATCTTTCAGTTGAAAAACGCTTTGTGTCCCTTTTCACAAACTCCCTAGAACTAAAAAGGAAAAATATTAAAGTGCTTTACAGGGGGAACACTTTAAAAGTAGTGGAACATTTTAAATACCTAGGACTTAGGAGTTGTATTAGACAATAAACTCTCCTTTAAACAACACATAGACTCCACCACATCTAAGTTGGACGCTAAATAATATCAATTACTAAAAGTGTGCTGAAATACATGGGACTTTGATTACAAATATAGACTTGTGCTTTTCCAACACCTAAAAAAGAAAACTCTAAAGCAAAAAATCTACTCTACACAACGTAAATACTTAATAAACGCCTGCAGAGTTTATAGAACAATTTCTCATAGCACCCCTGTTGCTCTTACGGGAGTCTTTTCACTAGACCTAGAAATTAATTATAGATCAATCATTTGTACTATAAAAAACCATAAAAATTTTTAATATATTAACGATCATGTTTATCAAATAATAAATTTTTTGCTTCCAATAAATCCTCTTCAGAATAATTCCTATATGCTAATCCACCATGACTTACATATAAAAATGTCGCTAAAACAACTTAAAAGACACATTAAAAATTATTTCATGTCCATATGGCAAAACTCCTGGGGAAGAGATACAGCAGGTCGGTATACTCACAGGCTAATCCCACAGGCTTACAGTTAACATCTGACTTTTACACTACCTAACTCCTCACTGACCACAGACACTTCGGAGCTTACTTAAAAAAATAATACAAAATTACTGAAGATAACAAATGTGGATGTGGGGAAATTGAAAACGCCAATCATGCAATCTTTCACTGTAGTAAGTATGACGACATCAGACACTTTAATATAGGAAACCTCAATTTGAGCAATTTAACTTTGCCAGCTAAATTTCAAAAATTCGCTTTCTTAGTTTTAAAACCACAATTTACTGACAAAAATAACATCCTACAGTGATTTACATTACTCAATTGAATAAAAAACATTACACTTAAAATCTGCAGATTAAGACATATATAATTTTCAATATTAATACCCGGACAAGACAATCTAGCCTAAATGGTAGATCAAACGGAAATCAGTCATCGGCGTCTTTTTGGAAAAAAAAAATAAAAAAAAATAAAAATATTATTGTCTTTTAAATAAGTACACAATACATAACCCACCAGATCATGTAGTATTAAGTTTCTCAAGCCGGCTATTGTTTCCTTAATCAGACTAAGACTTGGTCATTCTCTCCTTCCCTCTTCTCGTTTTTTCTTTTCTCTTTCACCCTCTCCCTTTTGTTCTCTCCACTCTACTGATCCTCCCTTTATATGCGACCCCAACCATATCCTTTTTGAATGTCCTGCTCTTTTTCCCGAGTGCTCTCATCTATACGCCGAATTCTTGGCGTTGGATTTTCCTACCCCTTTCAATGCTTCCTTTATCCGTTCCTTCCCATCTCTAGGCGTTATTCCCCTCCTACTCACCTTTATACTCTCTACCTCGGATCGCCGCAGAATCTGAGTTGGTGATCTAACCTCATGTAGTTGAGTCAATGCTGGCACCGAACCCATTTAAAAAAAAACAAAAAAAAGCAAAAAAAAACCCGATATAAAAAAAAAGTTTATTACTTAAGTTTTATTTTAAAATGGTTCTAGGTCAAGATTAAGCCTAACGGCGGTGCTTGGCTTGGCGCCTTTGTACGCAAATTCGTATTGTAAAAAAAAAAGCGCTATTGAAATACAGTTCTTAATCAAAATAAAAATCCCCCCCCCCCAAATGTCTCTCTGGATCCACCCCTGATAATATAATCATTCACTTTCTGTAAGCTGAGTAATGAATATTTACTCCACTTTGATTTGTTGCCGGTTTTGAAAAGTTAATGTTGTTGAAGAATAATCCATAAGATTATTAAGTATATTACTACCATGAAATGTATTACCCTGATTTATCTAATTATTTTTTACTTTTAGCGTATTTGGCTTTTTTAACTTTTACAACAAACTTTGAGGTCGATATCAGTTTTTTTCCGGTGGTACACTTCTGCATGAACAAAGAATCATTAAAATCAGTCTGCATAGTTATACGTAACCAATTATAAAATAAATAAATAAATAAATAAATAAAACAGGTTCAGTCAAGCATGATGTTTCATGCGCTCACGGTTACTCCGTATGTTAATTTATAGATAACTATAATATTTATGTTTACAAAATGCTAAATTCGAAGGAATTTGATTTTTCCGCTGCAAAGAGGAAGAGGAATGTAATTTTTTGCGATTTTTTTAAATTATTGCCTTCTCAAAAATTTCGTTACGGAAATGAAATACGGGTTCGTTCCCGACAAGTAGTGATCTCTCAATTGATATATCACATGACCGAGAAAACAATTTTTTTCAAAAATTTTGATTATTCCGTGCTCTCTGGGGTCTAATTTTGACATTGGAAACCCGGATGTTCCAAACTAAAAATATATGCGGAAATGTACATATTTTTAACCTTGATCAAAATCGCGTCATCCAAAAAGGGATATACTTCGTCTTTCGTGAACTTTTCGTCAATTTCAAAAGTTTCGTTAAGGAAACGACTTATGGGTTCGTTTCAGTCAAATAGCGATCTTTCCAACAATATATCACATGTCTGCAAAAAAAGAGGTATTTTTTTTAAAATCTTCTGGCTTTCGGCGCCCGGAGCGCCAAATTTTAAAATTGGAAAC
Source organism: Icerya purchasi (assembly GCA_039619475.1). Taxonomy (NCBI): domain Eukaryota; kingdom Metazoa; phylum Arthropoda; class Insecta; order Hemiptera; family Monophlebidae; genus Icerya; species Icerya purchasi. Next base: position 389,478,210 of record CM077116.1, read on the forward strand.
TCGGATGTTCCAAACTATAGAAATACGTGGAAGTGCATATTTTTAGCCGTGTTCAAAATTTTTAGCTATAATACTCGCGGCACTAAGGGGGGAGGGACACGTCATTTTATATGCTTTTTTAAACTTTTCGGCAACTTGAAAGTTTCGTTAAGAAAATGAAATATGGTCTTGTTTCCAACAAATAGCGATCTTTCCAACGGTATATCACATGCTGGAGAAAAAAATATTTTTTTCAAACTTTTTGAGCATTCGGCGCCCCAAGGCTCTGAATATGAAGTTGTAAGCTTAGCTATATTTTTCTTATGGAGCGGTCCTGTGTGCATATGTCTAAAATACGTTTTGGTTTCTTCAACGTTTTTACTCAGACTAATATTTACGTAAACTTCCTTTCTTTTGCTATTTTTGGCCCAAATGGGGGGGAGACTCATTTTTTTACTGTACTTTTTTGATTTTATGAAAGAACTTCTGCATTTTATTTTATATTTCGAATTTCACCCTTAAAGGTTTATCTAGTAATGAGTTATGAATTTTTAAGTGATTTTTGAGGTCCTTTTAAATACCATATTATATATTCAAGGGCGTCGCCAGCCGATGAGACAGGGGGCAAGAAGAGTAACCAGTCGCCGGGGGGGGGGGCAAGATGATAAAAAGAGGATATGAGTTATAGGAAAAATAAAATTTATAAGTTGTAAAGGTTTAATATTTTATTAAACAAGAATAAAATCTTAATTAAATCATAATTTTCGTGGGTTTCTGGCAAATTGTCCATGATTACGCGTCTATGAATACTCATCATGGCCAGTTGATTAAAAAGTTTCAAGGTTCCAGGGGGTGGTCAGCTGCCTCCCGTGCCCCCCCCCCCCCGCTGGCGAAGCCCATGCCATAAACATATATCGTGGTGCTCACCGTTTATTATACTGAGGAAACGACTAATCTAATAAAAATTTCATTTTTTCGGCGGTGGGGATCTGTAATGTGTACATTACATGTATATAATTTAAAAGAAAAATAAAATAAATTAAATTAATAATTACAATAGAAATTAAGGCGTGTGAGTGTAAATGTGTGCGTGGTTCGGTGATTGATCGGGGGTGATGTTACATCACGTCTGACGTTAACAGAAACAGTGCTGGAGAAACCGCCGCTGGGCGGTGGAGGGACTCCAGTTTTGGATTTGAAAGCGGGAAGACGATCCTGAGGTGAAGTTAGTCGTGTTTTAGATCTGGAGTTCGTCGACGTTTCGGTATGATTTTGGAGATCGGAAAAAGATGAAGAGACATGTGCTCGAGGTACGACGCCAGTAGAGCATCACGTTGGGTCAGATTTTTCATATAATATTATTAACCGAATATGTTCGAAAACATTCGTTTATACACTTGTTTACTGTTTCTTTCCGAAAAGTACCGGCAGAAAATATTTATCCCTTCAGTACTGAGCGTCGTCTGACAGACTACCGCGATTTGTAAAATTAGCATAATTTCTTTAATTTACAAGATGTAATCTTTTCCCTCGATGTACGCTCTAGTGGGAAGTTAACAGACATGTGTACGATGCGTCAGCAAAATATCCCGAATAATAGGATATATATATATATATAAGTAGTTGAAAATTGAGCGTCGTCTGACGGTCTACGCGTCAGTGCGAACGTTACTGTTTTCAGTACCAACCGGTTCATTTTTGTTATTAGCGTATTAGTTAATTTACAGTTTTAATTGTTTATATTTTTTTCGGTCCTCGCGTTTTATTATTTAGAGTGTTGTAATTTTCAAAAAAATGAATAGCCAACCGGGCCCTTTAAAAATTAATCATTCTAAAAAATCACATCTTTTGGAAATAGTTCGTTATGGCGAAGCTAATTTCGAAGAAAAGATGTTAACTTGGTTTGAAGAGTATGTAAGTGATGCGTGTGATATAGAAAAAGATATAAACAAGGACTCTGCAATTGAATGTGAGCACGATACAATAATCTGAAATATCGATAGATTCTGAAATCATTGTTGATGAAGAAGAAATTTTAAGTCAAAGTATTCGGGGGGGGGGGGGGGGGGGATAAATAATTCGCGATCCCGTCGCGAAATGACGGTAACGTCTTCGCACCGGAGAGTTACGATGGCCCACCACATGTCCAATAACGAGACCTTTAGTAGAATAACGTGTATATTTTGACAAAATTTACATAAAAAACGGACTAGACGACGATTCGGATAAGTAAATTCAACGGTGACTAGAAAAAGGAAAAATAAATTGCCTGTTATAACAAAATTTATAGAAACCGATGTGTGTGCGGCATAGCGCATCAAAATTCTAACAGAACGGTACGGCAAAACGACTAGATTAATGCTACCACGATCAGCCCCGACAACGATTAAAAACAAACTACACTGTGCCTAGCACAATGTGTGGTGTGATAAGGTTAAGAAAAGCTGGCCAGAAGTTACTAGAAGAACACGTCTGCCCAGATCGCCGCGCAAATTACCCTGCTTGACTTTTATAGGATTTTTCTATATCTTCCCTCGACTCAACGTTGTTCGGCATTTATTACAGACGCATTTTCCTCGCCAGCATATGCTATTATCTCCGCTTTTCGACCACTCACACCTCGAAACAAGTTCTCTACCCTGAAGCAGCTATATGTACCACTGTGCATGGGATTTTGAGGTTTCAGCCGAATAAGCATCCTACACAAAACAGTGATGCAAAACCGGAACGATGTCCGAGAAACGGAGAATTAAAATGATTTTATCGGGGAATTATTTTTTAGCCCGAACATCGTTATCTAATGGCATAAGAAATACCGAATCCGTCTCACAATATAATACGACACACATGCGTGCACATGCGCGCATAAATTATCATTATTATTTAGTTCATTACAGGGAAAAATTTGTTGTTTATATTAAAAATTGTGTAATTAGAAAGCTATTAATCGTGGTTTGGAAAAAATTAAATGTAACTTTAATTCAAACTGGCAGAAGCACTTTTTTTTTTTCCAGTAACAAGTTTTAAAATTTGTTTTCGTTTTGGATTACAAAAATAAATCACTCAGGAACCGCCGATACTTTTGCTAATAAAAATTAAAATACCCTTCAAAATTATCTCTTTTATTAATTTTTATTTTAACAATAACTGATGTTCCTATCTTTTTCTAAAGAAACTACAAGGTATGGCAGCATAACTTTCTTTTTTAAAATACGCCACTTTTTTTCTACTAAATTTTCTTAAAGAGAAATAATAACAGAAAATCGGAAATACATACTCTAGATCCCCCATTGGGGCAATATACATATTGCCCCAATGGGGGATCTAGAGTATGTATTTCCGATTTTCTGTTATTATTTCTCTTTAAGAAAATTTAGTAGAAAAAAAGTGGCGTATTTTAAAAAAGAAAGTTATGCTGCCGCACCCTGTACATATTCTGAATATAAATTTTAATTAGCTTGAAATGTAATGGTAGTGCGGAACTACAGAGAATAATTCCTTTTTGTCAATGTATAGTTTATAACGGGTTCTTGCATAGAGAGTAATTAATTCATTGTGTCGCATTTTTATTTGTAATTAGACATTGTCTTTAACTTGTACAACAGCGCAATTGTCGACGACAGCATTGCTAAACGAATAATTGTTGTTTTCTTTTTTTCATTTTTTTGGAAGTTTGTTTTATTTGTTTTTTTAAAAGGTTCATCTTATGTCAAAGTAAAAAATTCCACGGTGCAAAGTAAATATTTTTGTTTTTTTTTTTATTTCGATTTATAGTGTTTATGATATTATTAGACACTTAGATACGCATAATGTAAAAATTTCAATTCAGGCTGGTTGTTAAGTGTAATGTTCTACTTAAAAGCTCAGATATATTTCGGTAGCGTAAGCGAATTTTTCCATAGCAGGAGCTGATGAAAATTAACTCGCTATTGCTTTTGAAAAGCGACAAATTGAATAATTTATAGAAAAACGAAGTGAACAATGAAATTCTGAATTTACTTGATTTGAGAAATTTTTAATGGATTACACATTTTTTTTTGCGGTCTAGGGATCGTTCAAGTGTTTAAAGTATGTAACAGAACCTAGTGATAGCCCGATGGACTAGGTATAGATTATTAAAAAAAATAAATAAAAAAAAAAAAAAAAAAATCTTGTCTGATGTTTTAAGATGTTTTAATTTCATCTGCCCAAGTAATGTTAAGTGAATAACAGAACGCGTAAGTTTTCTGCTTCTTTTGAAAGTCAGACAAAATGTTTTCATTGATTTCTGTAACATATTATATTTTTTTGAGTGGTTTTTTTCCCTGGATTTCTGCCGCTACTAAAGCGCTTTTTATAATAATAGTAATTGTGTTTTGTTTTTGATGTATTTTTCTTGAAAACATTTTCCTATGAAAAAGTATAGCCAAAATGTTTATGACGTTCAGTCTAGCCATTTTGTCCATTTGAATTTCGTTTTGCTCAGTGGTAAGTTTAGTTTGGCGTAGAAAAAATTTATTATTTTTTGCGCTTTATTATTTAATGAAAAATTACCCACTGTATCACAAAAACAGTTGCGAAATTAATTACGAATTATCTTATAAAATAATGAATTTTAGTCTTTTATTGATGGACGGTTTTCGGTTTATGTTATACGTAGCATAAAAAAGAAGAGGTGACTATTGCAATTTATTTATTTTTTTTAAACATATTGAAAACCGTTAATTTATGAATGATTAATTCGTTATTTCGTGCGGAAAATCGAGATTAATTTTGCAAAGGTTTTTATGATACAATAGTTATTTTATCCTAGATAAATATTAAGTAAAAAAAAAACAAAAAACACTTAGAACCCGTTGACGATAAACTAAAACTAGTTCTAAATAAAATGAGGTTAAAACATGATGTAAATGTTCGTTTGAAGTGTCATGACCCCGTAGCCATGCTCGGGCAAGAGAATTTCCTTTTCTCGATTTTTAGAAACAATGTTTTTTAGATTTTTAAATGGAATTAATTATTTAGATCGTAGGTTCAACTTCAGTTTCAGCAATGTGTAATCAGACATTTTTCGTTTTTGTTTTGTTCGGCGAATCCTAAATAACGGTGCTATCTGTTTTTACTGAAATTGTACGAAAAATAATAAAATGAACCGAAAGCGGCGGCGGTTCATCCGCGAAAATTTAAATCAGATTAAAAAGAACACGTATTGTTAATTTTATATGACATGATGAAAAACGAGTCATAAGCTTCAAATGGTTGAGGGCAGTTTCGTCATGATACATATAAAAACCTTCTAATTATTGCAGTAACACGGTATTGTTCTAAATGCAATAAAACCTTAGTTAATTCTTTTGAAGGTTTTGATGCGATAGCAGAAATCCGTTAAAATAAAAATTAGAATTATAAGTTCCTAAAAACCAGTTTTGAGTGAAAAATATTAACAAGGCGTAACCGAGAACAGCTGAGAATAATTTAATTTTATACTTAGTCACTTGTTGTATACTGATGTAAAAGCGATTTCACATTAATTTGACCAAATATGGTACAAGGTGAGTAGCCCTTTCGGGTGTTTGTAATTAACGTAATCATTTTCATCGAAAGTTTGAGAAAATGCAGCACGTCACGCACGTATACATTAATGTACACAGTGAGTGCACAATTAGAAGCAGATTGTTTCTCTTGAAAACTGTTTATGATTGGATGTAATTAAAGTCTAATTTACTGCTGGTGTTTAATGTTTGGTGTCAAGAAAATAAATTTTCTGTAAATACTATGTTTTAATGTATTACTACTACTAAGTGATATATAAATAACAGTCAAGATGATTTTCAGTAACCCGATATAGTATAATAAAACCTTCGATTATTACTTCCATTAGTTCTTTTTCAGTGTTCTTAAAATGTGATTTCATTGAAGTTTTCACGTTGTTACGGCGAAATTATAGGAACATATTTTTGAGAAATAGTTCTTTTAATTTCACTTTTCTTTTTTTTTTTAACTTAGGCTACCGTTCGTCTTCTTTATTTTATGTCTTCTTCTTCTACTGTGTTCTTTTATTTCTATCCGAATATGTTTTACTTGATTCGTTAATTTTTTAATGGTTAGTTTTCCCTGCAAATGATTCATTTTAAGTTTATTTTTTCCCTTATACCTATTACACAACGTATAATTCTATTTTATAATAAGTAGTAAACTATTATTGAAGTTAAACAGTTAAAACGTAATCTCGGCGTTAATGTTATTTTTAAATAGTAGAAGACCATTGATAGAATTTCATTTAAGTTTATAAAAATTGTCAAAAAGTAGCTGCTCGTGCTAGACAGTTGTACCCCCTGCTAGGGAAGAAGTCTAACCTAAGTGTTACCTTAAAAAGATCTATATATCTTGCCATCATCGCACCCATTTGGAAATACGGCTTGGAACTGTATGGGAATACATGCAGAAGTAACCTAACACGTATCCAAAGGAAGCAGTCGATTATCCTGCGCACTATCACATCAGCGCCTAAATACGTCTCCAACGCAACTCTTCATAATGATTTAAAGATCCCGTTTATCCAAGAGGTTCACATCAGGCAATATAGAAAGTTCTTCGAAAAATTATGTAAAAATACCAACCCATATATCAACAAAATGTATATTAGAACACCGCCAGGTAACCCTAGACGGAGGTTAAAACGTCGGAAATGGTGCCGTGACGCTCTTCCGATAACTTAAATTAGATATTCCCTGATAAAGTATAATGCATTTATTAAATTCGCAAATAATACCAGCAGGAGTCTATGGGCCATACTGAATCGTATGGCTACCATGGTACTCGAGCCAGTACAAATTTTCACCCTTTATGGTAATTCATAAGGTTACACGAGCCACTCTCTGCTGGACATCGTGTTAACTAGATACACTTAATATTATATATTGTAATAATCATGCTTGGACAATAATATGCTAAGATGATCACTAATAGATTTTGCAGGGTTCTATGGGGCCATACTTTACTGTATTGGTAGCCATGGTGATCTTGGCAGTCTGTAAAAAGAATTATAACTCGAACCTAGTCCCTCACTGGAGGGTTGGGTTAATGCCTGGGAATTACATTATATTCCTAGGGTGTAAGTAATCAGCATATGGTCGAGGTCACGAGCACTGTTTGTGGGTTTTCCGGTACAGTGGAAAAAAAAAAGTTTATAAAAAAGAAAAAGGTTTATTTTAATACTGCTACCAGCGGTGATATACATTTAACATAAATTTGGCTGAGTTAATAATTTCTCTATATTTCATAAAATAAATTATAATGAATGGAAAATAAATCTTATAAAAATTTATTTGGAACAAGAGAAAAAATTAACTTTATACGGAAATAAAATTTATGATTAAATGTTATAAAAATAAAAAAATAAAATATTTGTTTAATATGCAATAACTATTTAGAAGGCCAACTAAACTCTTTATTGGCTTTAACTTAAAATCAAAATATAACTTACAAATAATAATTTATTTCGACGTTTTACAAATTCCTGCTCACATTTAGGTAATCGATATCAATAATGAGATAATTGATCTATCACTTGAATTATAAATAATTTTTGCTCTAAAGTGATAACAAACTTGTAAGTAGTTCTTGTAAGTGAATCCGTAAGTGTATTTCATATCGTATGAAGTGTTTCCGTCGGCGCCGACAATTTCTTCGTTAAAATTTTATTGTTGCGGGTAATAAATTGAAAAGAGAGAAATCCATGCGTAGAATTTGTATTCAAGCTGAATATTTATTGAAGCGAGTCATATATATTAGCTTTCTCCTCATTGCAAAAATTTTAGTTTGGCAATAAGTTGCCAACTATTGAATTTTAGTTTGACAATAAACTGCAAAAATATTGAATTTTCATTTATTTTGTGGTTAAAGTAATTTTAATAAGCTAACCGAATTCAGTGGTGAAAAATTTCAGTTAAATGGTAATGAAAATGTTTATTATAATATGAATTCAAAAGTCAGTACTGATTGATATAGTGTTAAATTAAGATTATAACAGTAAATGCGGTTTTAAAAAAAAATTAGTTTAATAAAATATTTGTAATTCATCAGTGCAATTTAGAATACCTATATAAGGAAGATGTTTGTTTCAAATTTATTTGCTATCTAGGTAAATACCGAGATATTTAATGTCGTAGACCATTTGGCAAAAATGTATTTTGATTACTAGAAATTTTTAGATTGTGTCAACGTGTTTTCGAAATGTTTCGGCATATTAAAAATTCAGATTAATTTAAGTTTATGATAATTTTCGCTTTAGCGGTTGTTAATTATGAACTTTTAAAGAGAAAATGGGACATAGTAGGATTATGGGAAACCCAACGAGACAAAGAGGAATTAATACATCTAAAAAATGGTAATAATTCCTTGGAAAGAGGAAATTAAAATGGAATTGGATTCTTCCTAATAAACAAGGATATATAGCTGACCAAATAATTCCGCGCAGGACTCTTATGACGAACTGTTTCGGTACAGATTAACAAGAAAGAAAAAATCAAAGCATTCGGAAGAAGAAATAGTGTAAGATTTCTACAAACACCTAGAAAATATAGTGGAACGTTCAAAGGCGCGATATGTCGTGGTTATGGAAAATTGGAATGCAAAAATAGGTAAACCACTTAATGAGACCTTTGTAGGCGAATTGATTGGGAACTAGAAATAAACGAGGAGACAGATTGTTAGGATTCGCAAAAGAAAATAAACTCTATATCATGAATACTTATTTTAAGAAACCGGAGAAAACCAGATGGGGCCCGGCGCAGTTCAAATCGGACCACAAAAAACGAAATAGATTTTATTTTGACAAAGAATAAAGAGATAATAAAGGATGTGGGAACGGTAGTATTATTTAACGCGGAAAATGACCATAAATTACTAAGGGCAAGAATAAAACCATAGATGGGAACGTGTTAGAACACCCAATATAAACTTGGAGGAGAACAGAATTGAAATTAAAAGACAAATAGAGAAGAATAATACTCGTTTTCAAAGAGAGACACAGGATGTAGACGAGGAATGGTCAACCCGCGGCCTGCTTTGAACATTTTTGCGGCCTGCGAGATGCCAAAGTAGTAAAAAATTATGTTCTGCGAACTCATAATGTGCGCGCATGTTGGAACATTTAATATAACAATCTATGTTTACATGTAAGAATAATAGTAAACGCAATAGTAATAATTCATTATGTTTCAATTTTTCACTATAAAAAAAATGTCTATAGTGAGTCTAAATCTAATATGGGGATATATGATTTTATATGCGGCGGGCAGAGTTATGATGCATTTCCAAAGTGGACCGTAAGATCATTTGGGTTGGCCACCTCTGATGTAGACGAACTGAATATCCCCTGGTGACAGAAATAATGTAAATCAAGATACCAAAACAGGCGATATCGAGCAAAATATCACAAAACACTAAGGATGCAAAAGAGAAGACGGATGAAAATGGAACAGAATACAGACAAGGTTGAATACGGTGAAATATGTAAAACTTTACACAAAAGCATGCAGGATGATATTAGAAATCACAATAATAAGAAGATAGAAGAGAACAATAAAGAACGGTAGAAGTATGCAAATATTAAAAAGAAACTTATAAATTGGAATATATACGGAAACAAACAATATATCGGAAGCCTGGAACAAGACGGTTCGTTACGAGTTAATAGTGGACCGGAATCGTTATCGTCACGCCGGTTGGCATGGCCGATTCTCTTATCAACCATACTTCCGAACCCACAGCTTTGCCGTCCCCATCACCATCACATTCTACCAAAATACCATTACCACCGTCAACAGGTAATGCCGTTTTATTTACTTCTTTTAATACCGAATTGTCTACCAAGAAATCTGCTACTGTTGCTAGTATAACTAAACAAAAAAAGATATTACCAATTCAAAACTTTACTCATCTCAGCGAGAAGCAAGGCCTCATTTTTAATCAATTTTAAACTACAAAATCTTAGATTACCTCTCAGCTTTGAAAGACTTTGTCAATGGAGCAAAAAACATAATAGCTGCGTTTCGCGTCAGCGGTAACCGTGTTATCTTCTTTTCAATTGCTCATTTGGTTCATAATTTTGTAATTAATCGTGTCGGCTTCAAAATTGATGACCATTTCTTTAAAGTATGTAAACTAAAATCTCCGATAACGAAAATTACTTTTTTAAATGTGTTCCTAACGATTACAAATGATATGTACTTCAATACTATCTGACGACCGACTTCAACATGAAATTAGCCTCTCAAATATCTCTCCTTCGAATAAATCCGATGGACCACGAATTTGGCCATATAGTCAGCTGGAGACGTCAGGTATACATTTCTAATTACGATGATATCAAAATCCCGTTATCTTTCACCGTCAATTTTAATGAAAAAAGTTTCAGAATTTTCTTATCAGTAGACGACCTCATTTGCTTTAAATGCAACTCTTTGGGTCATAAAGCAGATGATTGCAAACCATCTTCGGATTTTGATAACAGTGAAACTTTAATCCAACACCATCATTCTTTCCAGCCTACTGATGCTGATCCTCATGCAGACTCGATATCTTCTCGTACTGATGAAGATCCTTTACAGACTGATCTTCCTCCTCTTCCAAAGAGAGATGAAAACGTTAACACATCAATATATTCGCTAACACAGCAAAATAAAAGGCCTTTGTCGCAAACTTCGTCCAGTTCCACAGATGTTAATCCCAAAAAGGACAACAAGCAGCTAACAAGCTCTCCCAATAAAAGAAGCTAACGGTGGCTCACGACAACGTTTTATTAGCAATTCGTAAGAATATTTCTTTTCAACAAGTCACATTCAATTCAGATCTTCAACATATATAATGGAACAGCTTTTCACGCTCTGTTCCCTCTATCTGCTTCCTGATGAAACCGTAAAAGAAATCCACTTTCTTAACATCATACAATCACTCAATTCACCTGTAATTCTAACCGGTGACTTTGACGCTCATTCTTTAATCCTCGGAAGCAGCCGTACAAACCCCAAAGGCCGATTAATAGAAAAACTACTGGATAATCTCAACCTATGCCTATTAAACTCAAGCGAACCTACTCACTTCAGCTTTGTTCATCGTTGTTGGTCAGCTCCGGATTTAATCATCTCTTCTCCACAATTCTCTATCAATTTACGTGTATTTTTTTATAAAGACCTAGTCGATAGTGATCACGCCCCTATGCTAGTTAAATTGATTAATTCACCATATCCTGTACATCCCACTGTGTCTCATTGGAACTATAAGAAAACACGGACTAGGATAGATACTCTTCTGACTGCTCTGATCTATCAGTCAACATAGAAATGAATATGAACATCATCATTGATACTTTCACTTCTTTTCTAATCAAAAAGCACAGTCATTTACCCCTTCGCCTAAAACAATAAATCGTAAATTAGTTCCGTGGTGGACAAAGCAATGTGCCGAAGCAATTAGAATAAGACGGAAGTTGTTACGCCACCTGAAAACTACACCATCATTAACTAACCTTATGGAATACAGAAAGGCTCGCGCCAAAGTCAGATGGTCTATCATGCAAGCTAAGCGAAATTCCTGGTTTGAATTCATCTCAACGATCACAGCATCAACGCCGTCCAGCACAGTGTGGTCTAAAATCCGGTCTATAGAACAGTTCCGTTCTTCCCTATTTCCAACTATGCTTAATGTAGATCAGAGGAACGTATTCAAACCAGACGAAATTGTTGCCACTTTTGCAGACCACTACCAGAAAACTTCAAGCTGTGTCTTAACATCTTTATCCACCTTCAATGGTTCAATTTTCCTACAAGAAGTTTAGACTCAGAACCTTACAATAAAGAAATTACTTTAGGGGAATTAAAGCATGCTGTCAAATCCACTTAAGAAGCAGCTTTTGGATGCGATGGCCTACGTATTGCTATGTTAAAACAGCTCCCTGCATCGACATTAGCTATGCTACTTCAGATGTTTAACATAAGTCTGGAAAACAGCTGTTATAATTCAAATTCTAAAACCTGCAAAAGATCCTTCAGCTACTGAGAACTATCGCTCCATTTTGCTTAAATCAGTTCTAATGAAGGATAGAATTCGGGCCAGAAATCGTGATGGGAACGATAAGAGAGACAGTAGAGAATTTGAACAGGAAATCTACTAATGAACAGATCATTGATCGCCGTCGAACGTACCAACGAGTCAACCAACTTGTTGCCAGGAATGCCGCAATGACCGGGAATCCATAGTAGATCGATTACAATAGAACGGGATGTAAATAAATTAAAAATTAAGGAGCGAATTTGGAGAATAATGCGATCAGTGACATGGGTAGGAAAGGGAGATAGCCAATAAAACACTTTTCGAGTCCGAGGATAGGAGGAATCTAAACATGTTGTTTGCCGAGGATATTAAAAGGACAGCCTGCAGGAAAGCCATGGATTTGATCAGAAAAATGGAGAAAAAGGAGGGCAACCGAAAGGGTTCGGAATAGGTAAGCGTGGGGAATCTCCAACGCCAGCATCAGACTTCGAACCATCCGTGTAGATAATTGTATGGGAAGGGAAGTATAAGGATAACACGTGATTGAATTCGTTTTGAACGGTAGGATGAAGAAGAGATTTAATGTCCGAGGGAAGAACAAATAACTTCGGAGAATGCTTGAATTCAAAGAAATTATAAGTGAAGTAAGGCGGTTTGATGAAAGGGAGAACAAAAGGCAAGAAGAGCATACGCCAAGAAGAGATCGAGGATAATATAGGAATTTTGCGAGGAGAGAAACGCCAGTTATTGGAAATGAATTGATAAGAACTTAAGAGTTTAGAATTAGTAATAGGGAAGCGTTTAATCAGAAATGTTTCACCTAATGAGAGTCTTCGAATGAAAAGAGGAAGGAATTCAGTCTCTGCCAAAATGACTGGAATTGGAGAGGAATTAAGTGCTGCGATACAGAGACGAATACATGAGTTTTTGATACGATCAAGTTTATGAAAAAATTGTTTGAGAGCACTTGCGCACAGGAATGCGCCACAGTCAAATTTGGAAAGGATTATCGCTCTATATAACATAAGTAAAATATAAGGATCCCCGTCCCATTTATGGGGCGAAAGAGCTTTTAGCAAATTGAGCCTTTTGAGAGCAGACGTACACAGATAATTGATATGCTCCCGAACGGATAAGGTGATATTAAGTATGATGCCGAGATAATAGAAGGAATTGGCTAAATTGATGAGAAAGTGGCGTAAGGAAAAATTAAATAAAGAACGGTTATAAGGACGGAATGTGAAAACCGTGGAGGCAGATTTTTCAGGTGAGATAGATATATGAAGAGAGGGTAATGTATTTTTCGAAATGGTAAGAGAATTATTATGCTACTCGTTCACCGATGAGATATTATCGGACGAGGAGTAGATAAGAATATCATCAGCAAAGAATAACGACGTGGAGGAAATTCGGAGGATAGCGAGACTATGAAAATATATATTGAAAAGAGTAGGGCTAAGACATGATCCCTGCGGGAGGCCTCGATAAACCATCCTGGAATTATCAAAAAATGGAGTAGAAAATCCTGTTACGGAAAAGATTAATAACTAGGGAGTTGAAGTGGAGAGGAATATTGATGGAGAGCATTTTGTCATTCAAAGGAAAGTAAATAGACATTATCAAAGGCAGAGGTGGCATGAATTTTTTGAGGATAAGAGATTTATAAATATTGGAAAGGAATAACGATAAACAGTCCATGAAGCCCAGACCCGGACGGAAACCAAACATATTGTCAGGGAGTATATTATGATGTTCTAGCCACCAGACCAGATGTTTATCGATCATGTATTCGAAGAGTTTCCTTAAGCAAGAAGCCAAGGATATTGCACGGAAGGAATGAGGATTTTTCTTCAGAATCGGAATAACCATAAAGGGAGGGCTGATAATTAGAGAAGTCAGTTTTATCTCCGTTATTGTAAACAATTGTAATTATACTTAATTTTTTATCTGATGAAATTTATTTGGGCGTTGTTTTACTTTTCGCTTTTAGTTATCACTGTTTAAATATTTCCGATTGCTCAGCAACGAAATTTTTCCTTTTTTATGATTCGGTTTTTAATACGAACAATTCGGAAACGTTAATCGCGTTTATTGGATTTTTGTATGATTGGTTGTAATTTGTTCGATAAATTTTATCTATGATATATTGTGTTCAATTGTTCCTGAGCTATCGGTGAGATCGTTTCTTTTGTTGTTTTGCATTTACCGTTACATATTAGTATAAATATTCTTATCGATTCTTTTATTTCTGTTATCAGTTCCAGTAATCGTCGTCGCTGTTTTGTTTAACTATTGTCTCAATTTATTAATCTAGCTGCATGCCTGACACGTCCGATAGGGGAGGCAAGCCTCCTTCGCTTAATTCCCGTTCAGTCGTAAAAAGCGCAGTTAATGGCACAAAATCACCGAATAAAAATAAATCTCTTCCGTCCGTAACTTCTTCTGCAGCTAATGTTTTATCTGCTACTTCTAATAATAACAGTTCTGTAGAAATTAATGATAATACAAGTAATATGGATTTTATATCTGCACGAACTAACTCGCCTAATTTAAACAATACCGACAATCTAAACGAATCTAATATTACTTCCATTTTTTCTAATAATTACGAAGGTCCGATTGTGGTACTAGTCGAAAGCCTAGAAAATAAAAACATCGCTAATTTCCATCCCATGTCGTTAGCTAGATTGTTTTACAAGAAAGTTAATGGACTTTCTTCGATTACGCGATCAGGGAAAAATTTAATCAAACTACACATCTATTAGAGAAGCCAATCAGTTTTTAATTGCTGATAAAATACATAAAGAGTTTAAGATTCGAGCATTGATCCCTCAATCTCTACTTTTCCATTTCGCTATGATTCGAGACATCCCTTCTCATTTATCTATTGACGAACTTCTGTTGAATTGTTCATCCGAAATACCAATTTCAGGTATTCGAAGAATGCAAAAGCGTTCCCCAGATAACTCTTACATTCCCTTTTGAGTGTTTTTGTATCGGCTGCATTCGAAAAAGAAATGGTGCGCGTCTGCCAACTTATTTCGATCATCTGGGTGTGGACGAAAAGGAAACTGACTAAGCTCCTGCTTATACATAGAATATATTAATCTGTTAACTTCAAATCGTAACCGACATATCGTCACTATAAATTTCCGAGGATTGTTAACCCCTCTATCCGAAACCGGAACATACCACGGTGATTTAGGGGGTTGTATAGATTTATATAATTTTGGTTTACATGAATTGTACCAAATGGAATTCCCCAATATTCTTTGTGGGAAAACTTAATGAAATATAAAAGAGCTTTGCTAGGGAATTTTGGAATTAGTGAAGCAACCTCATCAGCTGCTGATTTTGCTGCTTTATCCAAATGTAGTCTTGCGTGTGTACACCTGCGTTGTATATAACAATTTCCTAGTACACTACCTATATCGGTACAGCTGAGATGTACGAACAGGTAGTCGCCGACGCTCAGAAGCTGAGTATGACACTATAAAGAAATCCACTATTTCATTAACATCTATCCTCACAAGAGCCGGAATCCACACCAGTTTTATGTTAACCTCCCTTTTCCGCCAATTCAATCAAGTATGATCTTATTTTAAGAGTAAGCAGGGGTTAAAGTTAAAGAAAATATCTTACAGAGACATTAAGCAGCTTTTGGAGTCACTTAGAATACGTAAATTCCCTGAAAAATTATGCTTAATGGTGAATAATAAATATTTAATAATTGCCATGCACTCCACAGTGAAAACTGTAGAGAAACGAGGAAGCGTAATTTTTTTTATCGTATTTAAGTGAGAAATATAAAAAGCAGAACCGACTTGATGTGAATTTTTTGACCCATCCGTAAATATGTACCTATATCCCGGCCAATTATGAGTCGCTATACTATGAAATAGATTATTTAAATTATAATTGGGACTTAAGTGTTCTTTAGAAATAAGAGAAAGAGAAAACATCAACTTGTGGGTTGAAGAACGTATGACCATAGGGCGTGGAGAAATATGCTAAAAAAGAATCATTAAGAGTAACCAATGCAAAGTCCTGTAGTTTTAGAGTCGACAAAGCCAACTGTGGATTTTTTTTTGAATTAAATCTCCAAATAACATTGATTTCTTTGAACTTACTAATTAGATTATAGTGATCGAAGGGATTGTGTTTTAATAAGAATTTGTCCCCCAGAATGGAAAACCTAATCTCCAATGGTAATATATTAGTTTCAGCCTCAATGGCCTCTACTGGGGTAGAACTACATGCACCAACGATTACCCTAAAACAGATGTTTTGAAGGACGTTCAGCTTATTTTGATAATTAACGGAGCAGTTTCTAAACAAAAAGGAACCATAGTCAATTACACTTCTAATATATCCCTTATATATAATGCTCAGGATTCGTGGATCACTGCCCCAATTGATATTGTCTAATGTTTTAAAGAAGGCAATTCGTTTAGAAATTTTTATATTAATATAATCAATATGCTTGCTTCGGGTAAGCCTAGAATCCAGCACACACCGTAAGTACTTATATTCTAAACGTAAAGGAATAACCACTCTATCTCTGTTGATAATATCTATCTATCGAATCGTTTCACCCCATGTAGGGGTATCGTGACCATGATCTGTCACCAGGTTGATCAGACTGCGCCAACAATTCCGATCCCTTGCGATGTGTACACAATCCTGAAAGGTATGACTAGCAGCTGTGCACACTGCGTCCGTCCATCTAGTCGGCGCACGACCTCGACTCCTTTTTCCATTGACCTTTCCTTGGATGAGCACCGTTTCCAAATTGTTCGCTCTGATCACATGACCAAAATACCGCAGTATCCTGCAGAGCACTACAGATGATAGCCTCTTCGGGTTACCAATCTCATTTATTATGGAGACATTTGTTCTCCTGGCTGTCCATGAGACACGCAGCATACGCCTCCAGCACCACATTTCGAGTGCGTCTATACGTTTTTTGTCTGCGCTGGTCATTGACCAGGTCTCTGCACTATACAGGAACACTGAGAAGACGAGGGAGTTCACTAACCGAATCTTTACACCTTTACTAATAGCGGAGTCAGCCCAAATTCTTTTTAAACGGCTCATTGCGCTGCGTGTAATCTGTGCTCTGTGACGTATCTCATTTTTACATCCACCGCTGTTTTCCACTATAGAGCCTAAATATGTAAAGCGGCTTACTACTTCAATACCCTCAATTTCACGTATTGTTGGATAGTTATTCTCTAGACGGTCGACGATCATTATTTTGGTTTTGGCTTTGTTAACTTGGAGGCCATATTCTGCACTGATTTTTACCAGGCGATCCAGAATATATGACATTTCCTCTCCGTTTTTTGCTACTAACGTAGTGTCATCCGCATATCGGAGATTAGAGATGTACATCCCACTAACCGAGATACCTCCATCCCAGTTGACTGTACCATTTGCTGTATCGATTTGCAGTATTCTACGCATTATGAATTCACCATATAAGTTAAAAAGTAGCGGTGAAAGGGTACAGCCCTGGCGTACACTCCGCGCGGGGTAAAACTTTTTCGAGTAAATCCCATTGTTTATCCGGACTTTTGCTGAAGTTTTTTCGTATAGCTGCTTAATCAGCCACACTAAATGTGCTGGCGCGCCCAACTCCATTAATATCGACCACATTTTCGACCAATGCACACAGTCGACAGCCTTCTCATAATCTACGAAACAGAGCACAGCTGGAATATTATATTCGCGCGCTTTTTCAACAAGTAATCTAAGATTGAGGATCTGTTCTCTTGTACCTCTTCCTTTTGTAAAGCCAGCCTGCTCTGGCGGAATGAAATCGCTAACACTGCACTTCATAATTTTCCTGAACCGGAACCAGAAATTTTGGTAGAGGAGGTTGCGAACGCTATTGCATATCTGAAGATAAATAAGTCTCCTGGCCCAGACGGTATCCCCGCTGAAGTTTTCAAGGCTGCGGGAGAAAAAATTACAAAAACAATTTCCCACATCTGTAACGCCATTTGGTTTTCAGGGGAGTGGCCGGAGGAATGGTGTCAGACGACCTATATTACTCTGCACAAGAAAGGATCACCCGAATGCTGTGAAAACTATCGGACTATCTCACTGATACCGCATATAAGCAAAGTTGATAATATACATTCCAATAAATTTCTCGCGATTTTTATTTTTACGGTAAATGAAATTAAAGAACGGCAGAAAATCATTGCTTTTTTATCGGCGTACTTCGAAATAAGATTAAATTACGCACATATTTTTTTTAAATTCGCGGCGCATGAAAATAAAAATATATAAATAGAAATAAATAGAAATATAAATAACTTTATTAATGCATATATAAAATGAAAACAAATAGGTATAAATAAATCGCGTACCGCTGAGAGCTCACCGCAACGAAAAGATTTACAATAGTACAATACAGAAAAGTTCAAAAAATTAATGTTAACAAAGGTGCATTATGCAGGGTAAAATAAAAAAAAAAACCCTGCTAACAAGACAAAAGCCAAAGTGCGTAAACGAAAATAACACTATGTTACCATGTAAGTGCTTAATCTATAAATTATAATAAATTGTGCTTTAATCGCCTGTGTTTATATTTACTGTACATAAACTTAAGTTGCTTGGAATCGTAATTTCCGATACTTGAAATGAATGGGTTGTCGTGCAGCAGACATTGGTTACAGAACTTCTGTGTACAATTAAAAACATAGTTTTTAATGAGTTCTATGTTTAATGCACTATGCATGTCGCTTATCCCCTAGTATACCTTGGAACATTCAATATACACCTTAGACATCTATTCTGGACTAGTTGCAATTTATTAAAACTTGCATTCGAAACGCAACTCCAGACAGGACAAGAGTATGTCATCACTGGCCGGATGAATGCTTTATAGATTATTAGCTTATTGTTCACATTGAGGAAAGATTTGCGATTTAAAAGCGGATATATCGAGCAAATAGCTTTGTTTGCTTTCACACTGGCGAAATTTATATGCTTTGTGAAGCTCAGTCGATTGTCAAGCGTGACACCTAAGTAGCGTACATCTTTTGTTCATTTGATTAGAGCCCCGTTTATTTCAAGTTCTTTAGGTAATGCTGGTCGCCTGCGGGTGAAGAAGATGGCCTCTGTTTTCGTTTCGTTCAATGTAATCTGCCATTTACGATAATAGCGCAGTACTCGTGTTAATCCTGACTGAAGTCTATTACGAATTGCGCTAGGCTTATATGAATTACAAAACAATGCAACGTCGTCTGCATAAAGTGCGACTTGTGTATTCGGCAATTTAGGGAAATCATGAAGATAAAAATTAAACAGAAATGGGCTTAACACGCTACCCTGAGGAACCGCGGCTATCATTGTTTTCTTAGACGAATTTGAGTCACCGATAGTCACATAAAAAGATCGATTATTTAGGTAGTTGTTGACCAAATGAATTAAATATGAAGGGAACTGACGCCGAATCATTTTAAAAATAATACCTTTATGCCAAGTTGTATCAAACGCTTTAGCTACATCAAGTAGAACCATACCAGTGTGTTTGTTAAGATTAAAATTGTGGGTGACAAATTCTGTGATTCGCGCGATCTGCTGCGTAGTGGAGTATCCGGGTCGGAATCCAAATTGGGTCTTAGGTATAAGCATGTAAAGATCGGAATGACATTTTAATTTTTGTAATATAGCCTTTTCGGCAACTTTGCTTAGGTTACTGAGTAAGCTAATAGGACGAATATTGGCAATTTGCGACGAGTCTTTACCCGCCTTAGGAAGGGCGATAATTTTTGCAGTTTTCCAACTCTGAGGAAAGTAACCAAATTTAAACATTGCATTAATTATCCTAGTAAGTTCAACTATTGCTTTCACTGGAAGACATTTCATCAGGATCGTAGGGATGTTATCATGACCTACTGAGGCTTTGGCTTTCAATGCTTTAATTATTAAAAATACTTTCTTAGGAGTAGTATATACAGAAGAATGAAACGCTCGCGTAGTACTTAAATAGTTTTTAACAATAGTTCGGGCTTTATTTACTTGATAGTTTGAAGCCAGATTTAAATTTTTGCAATGCACTTTGAAGTATTCACAAGCAAGGAGTTCAGCTTTCTCTACATTACCGTACACATAAGTTTTTAAATCAGAGTCGTAAAGTGGTGGGATGGTAGCGTATTGTTTAGTATGGTGTCTACAGATTTTCCACAAGCTGCCATCTTTAGAAGTAATTTTAGAGAGGAGAAGATTAAAATGATGATTTTTATTCATACATAGTAGATAACGCACTAATTTAGTTAAAAAAGTAAGGACAAACTTAATATGTGGTGACGTGCTATTATAGCGATACTTGACATAAATTCTTCTAATGTAATTTTTAAATTTAATTACGGTAACTATTACTGGTGGGATATTACGACAGGATGTGCTAGGTGTATGTCTAGGTACAGCCCGCTCAGCAGACTCAATAATTAAAATACAACTGTTCAAAATATAATGTACAATCAGATTGTGCGAATAATTCCTAAACTAGACATTGAAATTAAAAGTGAGTATTACGTAGTGTTTCATTACTAACCGAGAATTAGGCTACGTATATTTAACTGACATTGAAGTAGACAGAACGAGGTTAGTGTGCGGTGCTAAAGCTTAGTTGGTGAATAATTTCGGATAAGCGAAAGGAAAAATTTTTCTTCCATAAATTAAAAGTTCGCCATTACTAATTAAAAATTTCATAATATATGTAAATTATTTATTAGTGCACTTTTTAAATAAAAAATAGTGTTTTACATAATTAAAATGAAGTCATTTTCTTGTAAATCGTATACGTTAAGGTAATTCCGGGCTAATACTCAATGTCCACTATGCAGCATTAGTTGAAATTTCGCTACTAATATAGTTGAAATGGTGACCGGACAAAAGCGCACAAGACAAAAGCGCACAGGACAAAAGCGCCCAGGACAAAAGCGCACAGGACAAAAGCGCACATGATAAAAACACATCGGACAAAAGCGCACAGGACAAAAGTGCACGCGGATAAAAGCGCACACGGACAAAAACGCACATGGACAAAACCGCACACGGATAAAAGCGCACACGCATAAAACCGCACAGATATAAAAGCGCATACGGACAAAAGCGCACATCGATTTGCAGAACAGGAGCTAAATTATTAATTTTTCCGTTCTCGGCAATTGCATCATTTGTGAAAAGGCAAAACTGGACAGTTGCCCCGCAAAGAATTTAAAATTTAAAAAAATTATTGGTAATCAGCGAAAACAAAGTAAAAATAATGCAATTTTTTGTATGATTCACTAGTCATTTTTCTGTTTTTTTTTGTTATTATATGTGTATTTGTTTGTCAAACGATGCGAATATATTGCGAATGTGCAAGTCGCTACCTATTCTTAAGAATTCCTTATTTACAATTTCGACGTTTTTGGATTCACGGTACAAGCATAAATTCTTTAATGATATTGTAAAGGAGAAAGTAAATGCTAACGTTGTTGCACTCGCATTAAAACAGTATAATTGAAATCGGGATTCTTCAGCTTCAACGTATGGTACTAAAACGCCGAGGTTATCAACACATAATATCAATGAGCTTTCAACAAGTTCTGATTGTTCTGCTAAAAGTCTCATTACCAATCTAGCCGGAATTCTGGAGTCCTCAAGCGAAGACGAAGGCTCCGATTTAGAATCTGGGAGTAGTAGAGACACACAAGAACATGAAATTAAAGCACAATTGAAGCCATATCTCAAACTCTGGACTGGTGGAGAATTAAATTGAAATACGACAAGTTGTCAGATCTTTCCCGCAAATATCTCAGCGCTCCTCCAGCCAGCGTTCCGAGTGAGCAATTATTTAGTACAGCCGGCCTTATATACGAGCCACTCAGAAATCGCTTCATGGGGAAAAAAGGCAGCTAAATTACGCTATTTATAAAATATAATTTGCCACTTTTAAAATTTGATTATTAAAACAAAACTATATAATATATCGATTCTATAGAGTATATAGATATTATTTTCTATGTTTCGAGTTATTAGTACTGCACCGTATTATTAATGTAATTATTAATAAAAATGATTAAATAAAATAATCTGCTTTAATGACTTTCCGAAACATTCGCATTCGCGAATATCGAAAATATAACATTCGCAATATCCCTATTTCAGACGTAGTAGTGAGTAACTGATACCATGGTGCTATGTACCTAAGTAGATATAAAAACATTTTCCGCATCCGAAAAATCTGACTGTATAACAACATATGTATAACTAGACCGCGCACTGAGCTAGGCAGTATTCCAGCAGAAATGAGTTTTAAGATTGATAGTCACATTTAACTTTAAATAGTCTATATTTTTTTATAAGAGTCGATTAAAAGAAAGTATTTGCTAAGGTATGTTGTGTTTAAGTTTATGTAGTAAACCTTTGCGTCCGACAGAATTAAAAGCTTTTTCGATATACAGAAAGAAAGCGGAACAGTAATTTTTCTTTTCTTCCAGACTGTAAGCGATTTCATTATGAGGTCGATGCATTTGTTGTTGCACTGCAGAATGTTTTGATTGGAAATCAAACTAACGAGTACACGACCTTTCGAATAATTTTGATAAAACTAGAAGTGATTTTTTTTTTTATTTAGTACTTTATCTGGCATTAATTCCATTGTGCCAGATAATGTTGCATTTGCAACTATGTAATGAAGATTATTGCTTTTTCTGGCACAATCCTTTTAGCACTTTACATGTAATTAAATCTCATAACCCCCTTGGCTTTATTTGTATGTCTTTTAATTGCTATTGTTAAGTAGATGAACGTAAAATAGATGATGCATACCGACCGTAAATTTTTAAACGAGATAAAGGACGTTATTATGCTTTTTCGATGGGGCTGCTGCTTTTCTAGTTAATGAAGACGATACCGCCTCCGGTTAAGTGTAAACCGCCTCCCTATTTCGATGTATAACATGGGATTAGCCTTTTCTCCCTGTTGTCAGCATCCACTAGACTCAGATAAAATAACGAATGTCGACCCTCTCATCTTTGAATGTAATTTGCACACAGTCAAAGCATTAATTTGTACGACTCAATAGTATACTTTTATATGCCTCTTCCATGTGGTGTTAACTCTATTTTGGCCACCGGTAATGTTGCAATGTATAAGTTATTATTTAATTATATACACAGTTTAGTGTAATATTACTGTGTGGTATTAGCTGCGGTTGTCTAAATATATATATAATGCATTGACAATGGGTGGAATTTCCGATGCCCCCCTCCCCCCTCGGGATTAATGGATGTACCGTCAGGAGTGTGGTGAATATTGAAAACGGGGCTTAGAACTTCATGGAGTATGTAAATTAAATGTTAGGGATTTTTTTTTTTTTTTTTAAATAACATATGGAGAACCCACAAGGTAACCGCCCGTCTATCAACACAGCTATAAGGTTTATTTGTAATAAAGCTACAATAGATCATATACAATTAACCGCTATAAATAACAAATGTGTCATAATTCTTAACACAAAAAAACAAAAAAAAAAAAAAAACGTAATAATCTGTTAATAAAATGGTATCACGTATGCAGTTTGTATCCACAAACGAATGGCCGGAAAACGTGTTCGTTTTATTATACATATATATTAATGAATAAATTTCGGTCGTGTATTATTAAATTGTTTGAATACATTTTATTACAGTAAATTTTAACTCTATTAATGTAAAATTAATTGAAGGTTGGAATAATTTATTTTGATAATATTGAATAGATTTTTGTTATCGCAAAGAATATTTCGTGTAGTAATTTTTATTATTGTTAACGTAACTTCTACAGCCGAATAGAGAATTATTTAAAATAATATTATTTCATTGATCCTAAAGTATAATAAATTGTAGTAAAATTTGTGTTTTCCATTATGCGTGGTTAAATCGGAAAGTTGCAGATTTGATTATGACGCAGGAATATAATTATAATGTAATGTAAAGGTTTAAGTATATTTAATGTTCTTTTATTAGTGAATGGTTTTCGTCGCGAACAATTTGCGTCCGAAGACTGTGGTTCAACATATTCTTGTAGACAACAATGAGTTATATTGTTCGAAAGTTAATTAACGTAAAGTATGAAATGTATCTGGTATTCAGGTGTTATGGCAGGCTTTTGATAAATGATATCTTTGATCTTGCGTTTTCTCGGATCTGATGATATCTTCTTTGAATTTCTGTTAATTTTTCGGTTTTACCTTTTCATTATATCTATTTTATTTCGAACGACCAAGCTTTGCCATCTTTTTAGTTCTTCTGCGAAATTAACGGAAATTTAGTTGCAGACTTGACTCATATGATTTCGATAAGGTTCTTTTAGTAATTGGTTTTACGTTGGTAATGGGTTTTTTTTCTTTTATTTTTTTTTAAAAACTTTATCGGGTTATATTTACGCGATATTTTCTCTATTTACGGTTCGTTCCATATTTTGTTAAATGAATTGTTATTTTATAAGTGATGTTACGGTATTAAGGTTTTGATCAGAAAAATGTAGCGTAACGAGCAACGTTAATCCTTTTTTTTTTTCTTTTTACTAGTATACTATTTTGGCGATAATTTCACATTTTATTTAGAATTGAAAAGAATCTTTCAGCAGAAATTTTATCGGTACTGTTCCCGAAATTATGAGAAAAATTTTCATAATTGGAAATTCATATTTTTCGATAGCTTTCAAAGTAACAACAGCGTTTTTGGGTATAGAGGATCTTTTTCATTTTTCAGTAAAATATCCGTTGATCTTATTCAGTTTTTAAAATATCTTTCTAGTATTTAGAAGTTATTTTTATAAAAATCTACAGCTGGTAATAAGTCTTGGAATTATTTATTTACAAGAGACCCGGAGAAGAATTTTGGTGGCATAAAATCTGTTTTTCAAACTGAATTTCATCAAGATACGCTACGAATAACGTTTGCTGTGACAGTATTATTTTTTAGATTAGAAAAAGATCTTAAATAGTGGAAGAATTAATAGACATGGTGCACGTAACATCACGAATAGCGCGCTTCAGTGGCTATTTGGACTGTTTACAGATATTTAGTCTTTCTTTCTAACTGTATATGAACGAACGAAGCTACTTTCATTCTAAACTAGAACAAAATTTTCGTCTACCTACTATTCTCGGTATTTTTGGAAAAACTCTCAGTTAAATAGCTACATCTACAGTCTTTTTGTAAAATTTTTTAAAATTCTTCATCCGTATTCTTTCTTAAGGCGAATATTTCTTGCGCTTATTTAATCTTTCCTAAGACTGAACTCAGGTTAATAGTTTTTTTTTTTGTATTTCGAACTTGCAATATTGACAATATTTTTATCGTGAGATTTTGAGTGATTATAAATTCGAAATTGCATCAACATTTGTAAATATTTACTGTTTTAATGAACGCATTTTTTTTTTTAAATGCAGAGCCTTTAAAGTTGAAACTTTTTGAACTTACAGTCATTGCATCGCATCTTTCTACCTCTGCATTCGGTTGATGCATCCTTTGAAATTTTAGTACGTTTTACTGAAATTTTAAAGAAATTACTAATTTCTAATACTTTTAAAAAAGCTTTAGTAGCATGATTTCGATAAAAATTCGAGTAATGCGATTTAAATAGTTTTAGGAAATTCTTTTTAATAATTGATTGAATTTCACTTAACGTTCTTTACACTGATGAAGCGCCATCATGTACTTGTTCCTTTAAATTCCCTATTTGTTTTAATCGGGGCATGTGTATTGATTAAAGTTTATATTTTGTTACCACACTTTACTGTTACTAAGAATAATCTGTGATGGCGACCTGAAGTCAATTACTGCGTTTTTTATTTCCTTGTGTATGCAGAATGCTGTTCCTAAATGTGGTGCTTTTCTCATTATTTTTTTTCTGGCTTTCTTTTAAATATTCTGTAGCTCTCTATGTCTCTTCATCAATAAATCTTGTTTCTTGTAGGACCAAGATTAATATATTCTGTTCATTCAATACATCCATCAATTCTTTTAACTTTCCTGCTTTTAATAGTGAATTGATGTTTAGTGTTCCGAACATCGATTTAACTTTACACTTGAGTTGTTTTTTACATGGTGGTAAAGCACTCCAGAAATGATATGCTTGAATGCATCGATATTTCCACCAGTGGTGGATTCTCTTTTTAGACTATCATCTGGAGTAGTAGATCTCTTTGACGGACTTTCCATCATGTTTTCCAAATCAAAGTTTGCTGTTAATATATACATATATTTTGGGGGGGGGGGGGGTTAATACCAGATCTATAACTAAAGCTGGAATTGTAAGTCCTAGAGTTTGTATTTCGTATTTTATTTCATCCTTTTGTTTATATATTATCCTGTCATTTTGTGTATCATATGCTACTGACTGATGTAGGTTGTAGTTTGAATTTTGGCTATGGTAAAATTATAGTTGTAATCCCATTTCCACCTTCTTCATTTGTCGCAATTCCCGGTGCTACTATTATCGGATTAAAACTGATACGTTCACCCCAGTCAAAGTGTGCAGGGGTCATCACGAGCAGGTGAGATAGATGTTGACATGGAGAGGCTAGTTGGAGTGGTGGCCAATATATTGCGCATCTTACGTCATTTGACCTCTTGAATTTTTATTAATTTAATTAAAATCGCAAGTTAAAAATAATCACGTCTTTCTATATGAAACAAATTACACTGTTCTCTTTTACAAATCGTTACGTCTTTATTATAGGTATGAAAAACATAGAACAAATTTCAGTGAAATTTAAGTTTGGTATTTTAGACATAAAGAAGTTAACATTTTTGGCGTACCGTATAAAGATTTTTTGGCTTCTGCTAGTTTCATAAAGTTGGTGCCTGTGTTGCAAAAGTTAATAAATACAATTTTCCACGAAGTCCTCGTACATCTGTAGACGTACAGTTTAACATTCTGTGGTAGTTTCCATCTGCAAGTCGCTGTTGAAACCGAACAGAATCGAGCCATTAATAAAGAGTACGGTAACAGGTGATGAAAAGTGGATCACGTACACTATTAATCTCAAAAAAGTGACCGTGTAAAGCAGCTGGATCAATTTTTCAAACTTATAGCTTTAAAATTCTATCATAATTGTACAGTAGTTCTAGTCGAAAAATATTAAAAAGTAATCGAAAGAAATTGACAATATTTAAAAAAACTTCGAAAATTTTTACTGAAAACGCCGAATATTTTTTCCTCGACCTAATATTTTCCATTAGCAAAGCAAACATTTTAATTTAAACAAACAAACAAAAAAAAAAAGGAAACAAAGGGGAACTCACATATATGTTTATTAAATACAATTTTACGTCTATAATAATATCTATCAGAATTTTCCAAAAAGGAGCGCAGTTAATGTAACATTTAACATTTTGCATCGTTGTTTAATAGGCTCATTTTAAATGTCCATACGTTAAATTTCTAAGTCTCATTAAGCCACTCTTCGGGAATTTTTACAAAAAAACTACTTCGTCCATGTTGTGTACCTTTTTAATTTCCCGTTTGGAATGAAAATTCCTTGTCCTTTTAGTGATTTTTTTAAATTCTATTGCAGGAGTAACTCGATTTGCTTTTCTTATTAATTGAAATGGTTTTTACATTATTTTTACAAATAATATAAGAGGACGCAAAATAACGATACGAATTTTTAGGGAAAATTCACGCTAACATTAAGGGTATTCTTGTATTTTTTAAAGGTCTGTTCTTAATTATGATTCATGTATTTACCTGTATTTTTTTCCCGGTTTTTTAGCTGCTAGAACTAAATGTCTTTCTGTGTTTATTTATGTAGAGGTGAAGTATTTTTTTAGGAAATGGTTATAGTGTAATTTAGAATTTAAGAAATCGAACATGAGCCTTTGTTGGTGAGAACAAAAAAAAAACAGAAATTAAGAAAATTTTGAAAAAGTTGAATTCACATTTGCTCATGTAAAAACTCGATATTTTATTTATTATGTTTTTTAGTTTTATATTTAATTAGATACAGGGGCTATTATCGGTATTACTAAATTTTCTTAAAACTGTGTTTATTGTATTTTCACAGGAGTATTTGTTGGGCAGTAAGGATCAGAAAGTAATTCCTATCGCCTTTTCGTTAGTAGCCAGCTTTGCTTCTTCGATATCAATGCTGGGAACCAGTAGTGAATCGTACAAATATGGCACGCACTTCTTCGTCATTAATGTGGCCTACATCGTTTCTACATTAATCGCCATCGTTGTGTATTTGCCGGTTTTTTTCAAACTCGGTCATATATCGGTTTATCAGGTATGACGCAGTGATGCGATGATACTTCAGCTACTATACCAATTAATTTTACCTTAATTAGCAGAATAACAACGCGGTATTTTCTTTTTTTTTTCTTTTTTTTTTTTTTTTTTTGTAAGGTAATTCCAAAACATCATATGGGGCACTTCACATTTCGGACTGATTACCTTATTAACCTGATTCGGAGGATTTTTAAACTCCCATGATAATCGTAAAATCGTAATTATTATTATTATAATTACCGATGACGCGATTCTCGAGAGCTACAAAATTTATCTTCTGATTCCCTTTATATATATATCTTCTTCACGTCAGTATTTTTTCAGTGATTTGATACAAATCTGGGTAATAACTTTATTCAGAGGATTCTTTCTCGTCGCGTTGTAGCCGTCACTTACATCCGATAAAATTATTTTCACTCATTTTCCCATTTCTTCTTATTTTAAGTTTATTTTTTTAATTTACCTATTTTATTATTGTTAAATATTTCTTAGTTTTATAGTCGCGAACTCGGTAAATATCATTCGGTCACATTACGGCCGTCGTAATTACTTTTTTCTATGCGTAAGGTGAGGCTATTATTTTTTATCCACTTGCTCGGAGCATGCTGTATTAATTTTGAAAATTTGCAGTTATTTAATTTGTTTCCTTTCGTGATTTGTATCATGAGATTTTAAATCACGTGTATTTTCGCGTTTTCCTGATTTTCTATTTTTTTTCTTCTTAGAACTTGCATATTTTGTTGGTCAGGCCTTGTACGTTCATTTTTAAAAAGCCCTTTACGTTTTTGCTATTAAGGTTTTTTTCAGTTTATAATTTTTTTTTACTTTAAAAAACTTATTAATAAAAATAATAATAAAAAATGAATAATATTCACTTTCGATAACTCGTAATACATGTAAAATAACTAATACTTTGAACTCGGTATTTAAGATTTCCAAAGAAATTATTTATGCTCTTTGTACTACAAATATTCGTGTCTCGTTCGCATGGACTCCGTCACACGTTGGAATGTAGGGAAATTCGTTCGTGGATACTACGGCAAAAGTAGGCTCATTGTTCCTTCCGATACCAAATTTTGAAATACCGCCAATAGATCTTAAAGCTTGTATAGTACAAAAATCACTGCGAAAATGGCAAAAACGGTAAACAAATATCACAAATACAAACATGCTGCGTTCAATTCGAGATGAAAACTGTCCACCAATTGAAGGAATGAAATTGTTGTCACAAGACTCTGCCTAGGTCACTCCAAAATCACTCATAGTCACCTCCTGTCTAGACAACCTACTCCGCTGTGTTCCAGTTGCAATTCTCCTGTCATAATTCAACATTTACTCGTCAGCTGTCCCATTTATAGTTCATACAGAGCACAAATTCTCCAGCTTTCCGAAATTTTTTTTTATCACTACGACAAAATTGTACGCCTCCGACGTTTCCTCAATATCACTAACCTATTTCAGTCCATCTAACTCCTATCTTATCGGTACTTCTGGCCTAGGTGACAGTACACGGCACGTTAATCGAGGAAGAAGTAGAAAATTGCATACTCTACCAATAATAACCTATATACTAAATTAATAAGCATTAACCATATCAGTAGTGATAACAACAACAATAAATGTAACCAATCAGGAATATATAAAATAACATGCAATGCTTCTCAAAAAATGTATACAGTAAAACCCCTCTCAACCGGCCGCGGATCAGCCAGTCCTCGGATTAACCGGTCTATCTCTGGAACAAAGATTTTTCTCTTTCTTCTCTCCCTCTTCCGCTTTCAGCGAATATTACGTACATAGTAGCTAGTCCGTAGATAACTCATTCCACGAAAATAAAACAAAAATATTGCTCTGCAGACTGCAGTTAATAAAGTAACATCATGGTGTCAAAAGTGGCGAATAAAAATAAATGAAAATAAATCATCTCATATATTATTTACTAACCGATATGTAGAGCCACAAAGCGTAGTTGTTCGCAATAAGATAGTTCTGATCAAAAAGGATGTCAAATACCTAGGCATACATTTAGACCGAAGATTGACTTGGCGTAAACACATTGAAAAAAAGAGGAACGAGCTTAAGTTAAAAACTAAAAAACTATACTGGCTAATAGGGAAAAAATCACAGTTTGCTATCTGTAATAAAATACCATTATACAACCAAATACTCGCGCTAATATGGAAATATGGTTGTGAGCTGTGGGGCTGTAGTGCAAGAAGCAACATTGAAATAATACAAAGATACCAAAACGTAACCCTGCGGACAATGATCGGTGCCCCATAGTACGTAAACAATAAAATGATACATACTGATTTAAATATGGATTATGCGAATGAAGTGATTAAAAATTCTGCAGTAAAACTTAAAGAACAGGTTTTTCATATTTATTTTTCTGTTTGAAACTTGATATATGAATATTTAGTGAACTATTTAAATATTAATACGAATTTAATTTATATGGGAAGTTCAAATTAATTATTTTTCATAAAACATTGTTTATTAATTTGTTAATTATTGATAAAATGATTGAATACAAAACTAAATTCAAATCGAGAAAACAAATAATAATGAATTTAAATGGAAAGTAAATGTTTAAACATTGAAAAAATTTTTATGGTGATTTGTCGATAATTAAAATATCACGTCCTTCGCCATATACGTAATTTCGACAAATTTAGCAGCTTAATCCAACCCACACTGGTATATGATAATGTAGATTTGTAATTTGTAAACTTAAGAAAATTGTACGCGTCAGTAAATCTTTTTATACATATATTACGGTATATCGTTAATTAAATATTTTTATTTTATTTCTCGTCTATAATTTTAATTTAGATATGCAAGGCGGAGTCGTATAAAACCGGCTGCTGTTGAATTTATTTTCTTTTACCTGACATTGGTATTGTGTTAATTGTAATTTTCAATTATGCTTTCTTTACAGTATTTAGAAAAAAGATTTGGTATGGTTACCAGAATTTTGGCATCCTTGGCTTTTAGTATTGAAATGATCCTTTATATGGGTATAGTACATTACGCTCCAGCGTTAGCGATGGAGGCTGTTACCGGAATTTCTCAGATAATGTCCATTTTTGCCATCGGCTTTATTTGCATATTTTACTCCACCATAGGCGGTATTAAAGCGGTTATAATAACCGATCTTTTTCAAGTTAGTTGAAAATATGACTTTTCTTGTTGAGCGTTTTCTAAATTATATTTCTTAATATCCTTATTAATTAGTTTAAAATGAAAAATTATAATTTTTTATTACGATGTACAAAGGAATCACAAATTTATTGGCAATTCGTACTAAATTGTACTAAAGTACTGTTTTCAATTTTTCTTTAATTATTTGACGTGTTATATCGAAATTTTTACTTTGATTATCTGCCCAAAATATTCGATTCCCTTCCTTTAATTATCCGAATAATGACTTTCCTATTTTAGCTGAATTCAGTATTTCACTATTTGTCATCTATTTTATTTATGATATGCGTAGTATTCTTCTGAAAACCCATATTTTGCATACATTAAGGTGGTTAATGGAGTTAGTCGTATAAACTATTTCTCTACCTTCAGATGTGGGAGTATAGAATATATGTAGCATTTCATTAGTCTTCGTTTAATTTTTGCGTTGAGTGCTCTATTTGTTATTTTTTTTTTTTTTTTTTTTTTTTTTTTTTTATGTTTTGGAAAATTGTTTGCACATATTTCGTCGGATTTTAATTTTAGTTCATAGGTTTAGATTATGCATTTTGCAGCGTCCTCAATGTTTAAATTTTTCATTTTGTTCATCCGGTTACGCTTTTTATTTTAAATTTATGACTATGCTTTGGGAATTTCTGCTGATAGCCGTACATATTTTCCTTTTCTTTTATTGATCATTACTTCGTCTACTATGTTTACTAATTTTTCTTCATTATTAGTGGAACCTGCAATTAACACTGTGTTATCATCGTACCTTAATTTTTTTGTATTAATCATTAAACATTCAATCCTATTTTAGTATCCGATATTTAAAGTGTTTTTGAAAACTTTATTTGCACATAAATTATACAGTATTGGGGACAGTAAAGCTATCTAACGCTTCAGCGAATAATTATATCCAATTGATTCGTCACCATTCGCTGCAATAAAGATTTTTAATAATTTTAAAATCATTTGGACGTTTTTAATCGTTACATGTGTTCGCGGTAGGTTTTTTGTTTTACTATAATTATGAATTTGGACGAAACCAATCCTTGAAGAATAATTCACGTAGAATATGTTTCACGGAATACATTTGTTAATCCATCAATATTTTCATTGACTAATAATTTTATAATTTTATTATTTCGTTTAGATCTCTTGCTTTTTCGATATCCTCAGTCATAAAATCAGATACTTGTTTTATTTTGTACGTTCTTTGTACATATTTTGACCACGGATTGATTTTATCTTTTACGTCGACTGTAAGTTTTCCTTCTTTGATACTAATGAAATAGACGTTTTTCTTCCGTTATTTTTCGATAGAATTGCAATTTCTTGTACAGAATGAAAATATCGCGGTTTTTGCATTTTTATGTCCTTTGTTTACCTTGACGTAGGTTATCTGGTTCCAAATTTTATATCATCCACGGGTGTTTTCCTTGTATATAATCTTATAAGTGCTGAACCATGTATTCACTTTTGTATGCTTGTTTTCTAGAAAGAACTGAAGTAGTTTTTCGCCTCTTTAGTTTGTTTCCCCAATTATATTAAAACCCGTCACGTCTTTATGCCTTTTATTCAAAGTTTTTTCACGTTATTAATATTCCGATTTTTTATGTTATCGATATACCTTTTTGTATTTTTTGATGGAGTTTTTTAGTTCATTGTTATATTTTAGTCTTTTAGTAGATGTGTTAATTTTTATTCTTGTTGCTTCTTATAACAAATTTTCAAAAATTTTCAAAAATTTTCTTAAATGACACATTTAAATATTTCTTCGTACGTATTGCTTATTGAGTCTCGTTTTAGAAGCTTTTTTTTTTTTTTTTTCTGATTTTTGTATGCAAACGAAATATTATAGTGAAAATAAAAGTAATGAATCAAATAAAATGTTACCAAGACTAACTAAACGCTATTATAATAATTTTCAGATTTGATATTTAATAAATTTGAATTAATAAATATTAATTTTGTTTTGCATTTTTTCTTTAATGCAAAATGCGAATTACTTGTACGATTAGTTGTTTTGCGTAGGGAAATAATCTAAATATTTTTTTGTAATATAAAAGAAATAAAAGTAAGTTTTCTTTAACAAACTGGAAAGTGGAATAGAAAATTCTACAGAGAAATATTTCGGTTTCACTGTTCCTTTTATAAGCTAATGAGCTAAGGTTTCTAGGAATATAAATGAACCTTAATATTGTGATTGCAATCGATATAGTTTATTAAATTTATTTTCTGCTACTCCATTATTGCTCAAAGGGGTAAAGGCAAATCACATAGTAGCAGCTGTCAAGTAAAACATGGGACAAATTGTAACCGGTGGGTTGTTGTCGAAGCCCTCTCCTCCTCTAAACAAAAACAACAAAAAATGAATATATATATCGCCGTTTTCAGCGCAAACTGGCATACTTTTCAAATAAAGTTTTATAAACAGTGAAAGCCAAAAAAATTTTGTTGCTAAAGTCTAGTAATATATCTTTTTATGAACATATCGCGGAAAAAATCACAAAAATATTTTTCTCTTATCAGTGTTCCAAATAAACATACTAACGGTTTATATTGCAAGTGGCTAATGATTTTGAAATGCAAAAAATAATGTTTACTCCTAACTAGTGTAATTAAATCACCTACATAGAAACAAAAGAATAATTTGTTTTATTTTAGAGAAAAAAAATTAAAGGATAAAATCACTGAAACGTACATGTGCATTTTCGTTTATTTACATTGCCAGTATAATTAAATCGCGCGCGTAGAAACAAAGAAGTAATTTTTTTTTATTTTGGAGAAAAAATAAGGGAATCAAATTATGTGAACGTCCATGGGCATTTCCGTTTATTTGTATAATTGTTGTTTTAAAATGTTTATACAAAAGAAGCAAGTTATAAAAAAACGCTGCTTTAAACTAGAAAAATGTTAGTACGATGTGCGGTAACCAATGCGGATTTCAGGTCTTTATAAAAAAAAGCGCTACGAATTCGCCGTAGACTGTATTTAAGCTCCTGCCACTATTATTGTTGGAAAAATGAGAGATTACCATTTGTAGTTATACATCTACTTACAACGATACGAATAGTACCGCTACCACGCAACATAGAATACTTGAGTATAAGTAGTAAATACAAGTACACACTAGTGTGTCGTGCACGGTACTAATACTAGCAAATAACAGAAATTCTATATATACACATTTGTTGTCGAACAATTAAATAAACTAAAACGGAATTCACTTCAATGCAAAAATATTACTATGAAATAAGTTACAAATTCATTTTTTTAAATTATAAAATCAAACTCCGTATCTATACATGTATTTTAATTTTTCTGTAAATCTCGTTAATGTGAAGGTACCTTCTTTTTTTTTTTTTCGAAAACTAGGAAAGTTTTTTTTTGTAAATGTTTAAGTAAGTTGTGTGATTCACAAGGTCTGCTGCCGGTCTGTGGATTCCCGAAGTTTTATTATCATTTATTCATATAAAGAATCCTCAAGAAATAATTTGATAATAAAAAATAAACATCCCAATATAATTAACGTGCGTCAATCTTAATTATATGTATATGCATGGTCGATTCTCTGCTAGCAAAACATGTACAAATTAGAATTTTAATGTCATCCTTTATCTAACAACCATAGTTTCATTTGTAATTTCCAAAGACCTACTTCTATGTTTATTATGTCCTCTAGTATTCGTTCTAACAGTTTAATTAAGACGATGTCATCGATGATCTATCTTACTATTTTCCCCTGTCGGTCGAATGTAATACAATTCCCTATGGTTCCTGGTTGTCCTGCCTTTCAGCCTCGAAGGTCTTGATATATTTCTAGTGTTGTATTCAAGTAACCGGTAATAGCAATAAAGCATCTTTGAAGACCTTTCGTTTTTCTCTCTCCACCGACTAATATTATTAATAACCTGATTTTTTATTTTAAAATTATCATCTTTAAATATCTCTTTTGATGATTACTTATCGTTTTGATTATCGCGATTTTTACTTCCTCCATACTGAACTTTCATATATGATTCTCGACAGCACTAAATTGCACTGACTGAGCTAGATAAAGCTGTTAATGTTTGTTTAATTTTGTTAAGTAAATTTATGATATGTTTATCCCATGTTGATGTCTGATAAATAGATAGGCCAAAGTATTTAAATTCCTTCGTCGTTTCCAAAGGTGAACATCAGCAGTTAAACGTAATAGTCAAGCTATTGTGAAGAAAGCTGCTGTTATGCGTTATAGTAGATGGTTGCATGTCCTATGTCATTTATTAGATGTTCTTATATGCAAAACCTTTAATTTTTTAATATTAATCGTTAGTTGTTTATCATGCGCAATTCTTGCAAGTGTTTTTCAACCACGTGAATGTTGCGGTGCTCAATCACGAGTTCTATCCTTTAAGATATAAAATTTTGTGGAATAATATAAGAAATAAAACACAAGCGCATCAAATTAAACGAAAACCTTTTGGAACGATCATATTTTTTGTATGATGTTCGAAAATTGTATTTTTATTTCATTTTCACATGTTGATAGAGGAGAATTTACATTTTTTCAGTTCTTTACAGTTTTCGTTAATTTTGAAAGTAATGATTTTTGAATTTTATTATGGAATACTTTTACATTTTCTAAATGGTTTTGAAGAATATAAAATTAAAAACGTTTTTAAAGTATTTTTGTCTGAAACAAATGTTTGGTAAATTTGTCATATTCACACATAATGTATTTGTACGTACTGTGTAAAAGTGGAGTTTTAAAAATCGCAATTTTTGTGTAATCGGGATGGCACAACTAACCTAATATTTTCGTATATTTCTTACGACAAACTAAGCATCATCCGATTTTCTGTTGTACGTTGTGCAATTTTAGAAAAGGTTGTGATAGAGTTGATTTACCGAGAATTCTGTTGAAAGTTTTGTGAAACAGCGGGTAAGATGTGGCCGTTTTCTAGAAAACCGGGAAAAATTAGGGAATTTCGTTAATTAAGGAAAAGTCACGGAAATTGCTGAAAGTCAGGGAATTTGAAGAAAATAAAGAAATACCGGCGTGACCTCTAAGGTACAGAACTTAGAAAGTATTAAAAATGATTGCGAAATTAGTATACGTACATTTACCTTATATATAGTTGAAAAATCTCCGGATTTTTCTAGTAATCAAATTGATGAAACGTAAGATTAAAGTGTGATGATGAATTTTACGCTGTATTGATAAAATGTAAAAATTACATTTTGTGTTTGAGATTTTACCCTCATTATTTGCCTATAAAATGGTAATATGAGAATTGTAGAATATATTTGAATATAATTATTACGCCCATATTTCTACAAATTAATAGTAATTTTATTCTTCGATCGGTAGTATACCATAAAAAATATTTCTCGAAATATTTGGAAATTATGTGATTTTAAGCCAGAGAAAAAGTTGAAAAAACCTGAAAAACCGAGAAAAGCCAGGGAAATTTATTTTGAAAATAAATTAACCACCCTGACAGTAATTTATGATTAATACCGATTAATTTAATTTATTATTGAACTGCATATTTTACTGTTTTTTTTTTTTTTTTTACATTTGGGAAGATTTAACTGTTATTTTTAATTGACGTACGAATAAAATTAATTTAATAAATTTTAGTGTGCAATGATGTTTTGTGCAGTTTTCGCTGTTATCATAACCGGAGTAATGGAAGCCGGAAGTTTTGCGAATTTGTGGAATGAAGCCAAAAATAGTGGCCGCATTCAATTTTCAAAGTACGATCGCCGTTATATTTATAAACGTACTGTGCTGTAAAATAGCGACATATATTTTTACGAATAAGAGGATTTGTGTTACTGCGCTCTTATCCAGCCAGATTTAGTAAACGTAGAATGACTTGTTTTATAGTGTAAAAGCTTTAATTTTTTTTTTTGCCGCAGTTAAAATTAAAATTTTTGAATTTCGCTCGTTTTATGGGTCTTTTAATTTGACGGATATGATAGGAGCCTGAATAACTAATGCAAATTTGTCGAATTTTCTAAAAGTTTTTGCAAATTGTAAAAGATCCTCAAAAGACAAATTGTATTTTTTTAGAGTTTAAGCTTAATATAATTAAGAAAAAAACAAAAAAAGAAAACTAAAAAAAAAGAGAATGCACACCATTAATATTTTTGTTATGAAATAATAATAATATATTTAAAGAGTTACTTACGTCCTCCACGGTAGGGAAAAATTAATGTTTTTTAGATTTTTAAAGATCGTTGCAGTATGAACAGTATATATTTTGGTAAGTATAGAAAAAAGTAAAGAAAAAAAACTTTCGGTGTAAATTAAACATTTATGATATTAAACATCAATTTGCAAAAAAAAAATATTCTTTCACTACTAGTAAACGACAACTGCGATTTTTTATGTGTTTTTAATCTTTTTTGTTTAATTTTCATAATTTTTTTTTATTTTTCTTTAATTTTTAGAGCTGGATTCGAATAATGATGTATAATTTGAAATTGCTTTCTTTTAATGAAAAAATTCCTCTTTTAATTTTTTTTAAAAATCATATTAAGATATCAAAAAAAAAAACCTAAAAAAACACGGATCATATGAAACCGGAAAAAAAAAAAAAGAAAAAAATTAGACAAAAGGGAAAATATTTCCCGGTTGGCAGTATATGAAAAGAGCAGTTTTGTGAACAAAATCAATTTATAGTTTATAAATAATTTTATAAATGCTTATCTTTGTTAACGATTTACCCCTTTAATTGTGCGTTCCAGTTTTTCATATTTCGTGTTTTCTTTCCTGAATTATCGATTTTCTATTTAGTTTTCCGCAATCTAGCGATTCATTTGAATTATGTCCCACACTAAATTCTGGTATATTTCCGTTTGTTGATGCTTTTTTTATTGCAGTAAAATTGTATGCGGTTCGTATTTAGTTATAGATTAACCGCATTAAGTTTACGTCATCATTGAATGTAGTAAAAGTTACATGAGTGTATTAATCATTTTACGACTTCCAGCTGTGCAATTGAATGTTTCTTTTCCAGATTTTTCAATTTTAATTTTCATTATAATTTAGGAAAAGTTGTCTGACACGTTTATTCGTGAATATTCTTTCTTTTATTGCAGCGTGTATATTAATTCGGGTAAAATGGAATAAAATTAGACTTCTATAATTAAAGTAAAGGCAAAATATAACAAACATTGATGAAGAAAAAAGTAATAGAAGGAAACGGTTATGAAAACTGAACTTAACTAATTCCGCTGTTATAAAGAATCGATTGAGTAATCTAATAACTTTATGAAAACAGTGAAGTAGAACAGTTTCTTCTAATGCAGTAGCAATACATATCGATTTTAAAAGATATATTAAATAGCATGAAATAGTCGAAGCTAGCGTTTAAATTTATGGCGTTACTGATGATTTAATAAACATTAAACGTTTGTATATATGCGCGTTGAAAAAAAGATTATCATTGTGAAAAAAAAGGTTTTTAAAAGCAAATGCCGCGGTTATGCATTTGATAAGATGATAAAATGTGCCATGAAATATTGAAATCTTTGGAAGCCAAGTGATTGATGTAGGAAATGATTTCACTTAAAAAGAAGCCTGGCAATTTTCTCATGTTTAGTTGATTCGCCTAAGCGATTTAAGTGTTGAATATGAACTTATAGGGAAAGATTATTTGTTTTGTAGAAATATGTAATCTAATTAACAGCTTCAAAAGTAACATTATTTTTAATAAGTTTTTCGGAAAACAATATTTATCATTTTTCTATACTTACAGATCTCTGATGACCAATATAATAAATACTTCGTTGAATCTTTTTAAAATACGAAACAAAGATTGATTCGCTACTTCAGCCATTTAATATGTGTTTAAGACTTCAAATACGACGACAAGAATTACATTCTGTTTTTTAACGTTCATTTTTATTCGGTAAATGCATCCATTGGAATTAATGGTATTAATTACACCCTTTTGAAACAAAGTTATCGATAACATTTTTTTAAACGCATTTCTCGCTTTGCAATTTTTGAGTAAGTTTGTTTTACCATTTTAACATTCACCTGCGAACCATATTTTAAATTTAGTTTTATTATCTACTATTAATTTAAAACCAAATATTGAAAAACTGGCGTTTAGCAAACTTTTGCAAAAGTGGAATTTTGCAGCTATTTCATTATTACGATTTAATTCGAAATACTTTTAACTGTGAATATTTTATTTACTCCATTATTTGGTTCCAGTAGTAAGGAAATTATGTAATTTATTTTTTTTTTTTTTATTACAAATAACCTGTCTGCTTGCAACAAATATGTAAATAAGCCGCCTAAAAAATTTGGTTGTACAACCTTGGTTTAAACAAAATAGCATGTTATTTCTTTGTTTAAAGTAACTTTTTATCTTTACGCGTAATGCGCATGTACCAGTGAGAAATAAAAGTGAAACGGGTTTTTAATGAACTTACCTGTATATACCGATTATTTTCGTTAAATTTATATTGTCTTACATATACAACATGTACGAACAAAGAAACATGTATACATATATATATATATATATATATATGCTATGTATGTTTCACGTACGAATAGAATAAAATTTATTCCGAACGCGAATAATATATACGGGTATTTAAAAGTTCGTTTTATTATGTATCAATGAATTCTTACTATTATTATTATTTTTTTAATCAGAATCAACTAGAAATTTCAAGAACGCTAATGCAGTCGAGTAAAAATGCAATTTGAAAATTAAATCGATATTTTTACAGTTGAAAATGAATTAATTAGTATTCGATAAAATAAGCATTAATGGTAGAAAAATGTAAACTATTTTTCTGTACATTAAAACATCGAAACAGAAAATGCACTCAAAAATTAATAGAAATAAATTCGTATAGACAGAGATAGCGATTGGGGGAAAATAAAATTTAATTTTTGTGTTACCGCGTAGTATTCTACAAATTAGGGGAAAAGCAAGTGATTGGTTCAAAAACCTTTACTACTGCGTCATTACAAAGTAAAGAAAGAAATGATTGAAACAGAAAACTAAAATGTGACAAAAAAAACACCATTAGCAAAAATAGAAAATATGAAGTTGGTTGACAAGGACAATTTCGTCTATAATGTTGACAATGATGGAATTACCTAGAATTTTTAACATAATACCGAAAATAGTCGGCATCGCTCAAATCAGGAATAATTGTACGTTAAAATGGTACCGTCTTAAGTTTAAGGGAGCATGGTCACAGGTTAATAACACTGGGGAAGGGAGTAAAACTATCATTATCCGGGGTCAACGCCCACGATAAAATATTTTTAAATGGTAAAGGTTTTTAAGAAAAATCATGTTGAAATCAAACTATGTAATATAGTAAATAATTTAATCTGCGTCATATTCTTTTTATTTTTCCGATATTATTTAGCTGTTGGTTGAAATTTGAATATTATTAATTTCTCTTTGACATATTTTTAATTTTATCAGTTTCAGTTTAGATCCTACCGAAAGAATAACTTGGTGGACTATTATGATTGGGGGAACACTAACGCATTTGTCACTATACGGTGTTAACCAGACCCAAGTGCAACGATATGTTTCGATGAAAAATTATAAATCGGCCGCAAAGGCATTGTTGTTAAGTTGCCCGATTTTAATAATCTTTCAGTCGAGTTTATGTCTTGCCGGCTTAGCCATATACTTCAAATATCGCCTCTGCGATCCTGTAAAGTAAGTATCTTTTAAAATGAAATTATTAATTAGAACGCTGTTTATTTTTCTCTCGATCACTCCGATAATCAGGTTTTTTATATTTAAACAAAACAAGATTATAATGGTTACTTTTTTGAATTTTTTATCGATTTATTGAGGTCGTTAACTTGCCTTTTTTTCCCTTCGATTAACCGGTTTGTGCAAAAAATGAAACGCGAGTTTTATTTAAAACTAAGAACCGAAATACCAGTTGATCAGGTATTAATTGAATCTGGATTATTAATCGAATCCCTGTTTTCAACGGGTTCGTTTTGTTTGTTTCAGTTGTTAATTTGTATATGTGAATCCGTAATTTTTTTTAAACTCGATATCTCGGGTTTTAGTTATCAAGTTTTTAAATATTTTACAAAAACAGAATATTAAATTTAAATTTATTAAACAAAAGTTTTTTTTTTCATTTTTAATGAGCCTATTTTTTGGTTTTTAATCGAGCGTCTTTTTTTTTTTTTCGATTATCAATCGAACTCATATAGCGCCACGATTTTTAATCGAAAAAATTTTAACCCAGTTTTAACCCGTGTGAGGTCGCAAAGGAGTTTTCGTCCGGTTGAGTTAATTTTTATATAATACTTTTTGAACGGCAAAACCGGAAAATTTCAAACTTTTTCTATCTTTTGTTTAGTATCTTTTACAACATTGCGAATACCTATCGCCTTGTTTAAGGAAAAACATTTGACGTAAAAACATATTTTGTACAGATCCGGAGTTTTTTTCCGTGTGCGACCTTTTATGTAACAATATTATCAGATATTATTTCATTTAGTTAGTCGATTCCTCTTTTTCTAGATCGATTTATTTTTAGACATCGTATGTAGGGTAATGATTGTGCGTTTCAACTGTCCTCAAACTGAGGAATTTTTCAGTCTCGGCAGTTTTGATCGCGAAAAGTTGCGTTTCAAAAATGTTTTTTTGTTAATTATTATCAATTCTCTTCTTGATAAGAGTCGTTTAATTCCGTACTCGGTTCATGTTATTTTCCCGTGCTAACTGTCGCAGCTGACGATCTGCCGAAATTCTATTTTATTTTAGTCTGAAGCCATACCTAATTTTTCTTCTAAGCGAAATTGCTAGCGTACTTATATTTTGCTTGTTTCGCATTAAATAAACATGTAGTATTTAGTAAATAGTAAGAAATTTAACCGGTTCGTTTTCATTTGTATTTCGTCTATTCTAATTTTCCTAAAATAGAACGGAAGGAAGAAATAATTTTAAAATTGTTAGCCGATGTTGATGAGGAACCGGAATGTATTGCTAGTGATTGTTCTGATGAATCTGATATCGATATATCGGAATGCGGTGATCATAATTCGAATTTAGAAATTTCTAACAATGAAATATATGAAGATACTGAAGAAAATGATTTAAGTCCAAATGATGCACCGCATTTGGCGCATACCGGAAAAGATGGCCACACTTTGTGGAATATACACCTGCCTTCGAAAAATACCAAATCTCTGAAGAAAAATATTTCACGAATTCGTATGCCCCGAGTAATTGGTAGCACTCAAGATGCTAACACACACATAGATATCTGGAAGTTATTTTTTACCGATGAAAATATCAGAACAAACACGAATATATGGACTCAGAAAAAAGTAAGGATAAATTCAGTACAGAAAGAGATGCAGCTGAAATGTCGCCACTAGAGTTTAAAGCTCTTTGTGGACTACTGTATTTAGCAGGAGTCCATAAATCTTCGCACATTAATTTAGAAAACTTATGGACAACAGATGGAACAGGAATAGAGTTCTTTAGAATTTGTATGGCACAAAACCGTCAGTGAACAGTTCAATATTTGGTTTTTAATCAGATTTAACATTAGTAAGTTATACGTTCCTAAGAAGAACAAAACCGTTTTGGCGTTGTCTTCGATGCATTCATACGATAATGTTGATGAAAAAGAACCGAATGAGCCCGAAATTGTTTCATTTTATAACGCTACTAAAGGTGGAGTGGATACTGTTGACGAATAAATTAGTGGCTAATCAGTCAGCAGGATTACTAATCATCGCCAATGGCAATATTTTTTTCACTTTTAAATATCGTATGGGTAAACAGTTATATAATTTTTAAATTAAACACAAACAACTTCGATATATGTGTACGTGCCTCTAATAAGGGCCCACCTGGTCGGTATGGAGTTAAGACCACTACGGGAAACTAAATAACATTTCCAGTCGAATGAGACCATTCCCAGCCCTTTACGTCGAAAATTAACCGAGTTATAGCGTTTTGAAGTTGCAGTTTCAAAAAACCTACTTTTGAGAAAAACGCGTTTAAAGTTTAGCAACTTGTATTTTTGCATTCCTGTAATAGCACAAATTCAATAATTATTATGATCCATATACGTTCTGTCAATGGTAAATCATGATTCGGACCATTCACTGGGCCAATGAAAGAATGACAAGAAAGCAAGGTTCAGAACTTTGTATTATGTATCTACAAGTATTTACAAAAAAAAAAATCAAACTTGGGCACAAGATTTTTGCGCATTTTTTTTCGACATATGGTCGAATTTTTTTATACAGATATGCGCTAAACAGCATTGTGTAGAGTAGGTTTCTACCTAACTTTATCGAGCATAAACGAAAAATCGCGATTTTCGACCTATTTAACTTAAAATCGCTGTAGCGCTGTTTCTGTGATCGACCAAGTGTGGGCCCTTATTAGATGCACGTACACATATTACCAAAAATTTTTTTAAAACCGTTATCAAAAGAACTGCGTGATGAGTATATGAAATCGCGTCTTGTTCATCGAAATTTACCAAGGGGTATCAAAGACAGAATTGAAGAGATTGTGCGAATTCGTGATAAAGTGCGAGAAATAACTGCAAGTACTAGCGGTAGATGTTTCAAATGCGGTTGGAGAAAAAATTATCTTTCCAAAACCAACTGGAGAGTATGCGGAAAATTCATCTGTAACCAATATACAGCTCCAACTTGTGCAGACTGCTCGTTCAATGACGACAACTAAATAATAGCAATGACGAGTAAGGTTATGTTTT
The DNA here is from genome assembly GCA_039619475.1 of Icerya purchasi. Lineage (NCBI taxonomy): Eukaryota > Metazoa > Arthropoda > Insecta > Hemiptera > Monophlebidae > Icerya > Icerya purchasi. The sequence goes on from CM077116.1 coordinate 389,522,439, forward strand.
TTTATTAACCGGTCTGTTTTGATTTATTTGCATAGAAATTGAAATTATTTTTTTTTTTTTTAAATCGTTAAAGACATTTTTATGTTTTTACGCGGTACTTTTAGAGAAACATAGATGCAAAATAAAGAAAGGGGGATATATTTTTTAAAAAAAGAGCAACATGAGTAATGAAAATTTTTGAATTATTTTAATTAAAAAAAAAAAAACAGGGTGTCGCATATTGGGGGGTATTAGAGGAAAAAACAAAAGGGTCGAAAAAAGAATAATGAAGGCCGATGTAGACGAAGGAAGATTATTGTAACATGAAGGAGAATGTGTAAAATAAAAAATCTTGGAACAGAAGATTTTAAAGATTGCCGAAGAAAATGTTTCGCTTCGAAGAAATTTTTCTTTTTTTCTGGTATGCCGGCCAAGAGCCTGTGCGCAGAAACAAAAAGGGAAAGAACCGTCCGTTAAATTTTGATTCGGTCAGATACGGACAATATAAAGGAATTAATGGATGACGAGGGGAAGGGAAAAATATAATATGCACAATAAGGAGCAGGGAGCTTGAGTTTCAGCAGACAAGAACTCGAAAGCTGAATATTTGCAGGGTTAGGTTGGAGTTGGGATGGCGATTAATGTAACAATACATTCTATAACGAACCGATCCTGTATTTGTACTTTTCGGACGCAACATAAATGTTCGTTATTGTTTTTCGTAATATTACTAAACGCGTATAAGTTGCGATTTTACTTAATTTCTTACTCATAAGTTTTTCCTCTTGTTTTATCTTTTCGTTGTAGGTGTCAAGAAGTAAGCTCCAGCTTTTATGGAGATACGATCTTTTCGCTTTAATAGTTTTTTACGCTAAATTTATAACGCCTTCCTTTATTCGTAATTTGAATTTAATTAATACTAACTGGCTAAATTATAAGCTATTCTGTTTCTTTATACGATGTTGTAGATCGCGCAATGTTTCTGCGGACCAGTTATTACCGTTGTACGTGTTGGAAGTATTTAGTGCAGTTCCTGGTTTAACCGGTTTATTTGCAGCGGGTATTTTTTCAGCATCTCTTAGCACCGTGTCGGCAGCTGTTAACTCATTAGCCGCTGTAGCCGTAGAAGATTACATTAATGTAATTTATCTTTTATATATTTCCTATTGAAATGATGAAAGTACGGTAATAAATTTGTCTGCTAGACCTGTTGAAAGTTGATGGAATATGGTATTGTGTTGCTTCGAGTCAAATTTTTTACACTCAACTTTCAACATATTAATTAAAAATTATATTTCTTACTGCGCTTATGCTTTGCTTAAATAATGAAAATATGAGTAAAAAGTAAAATAAACCAATAAAGGACTCAATCAATAGGTAATTCCCAGTAATCGAATTACTTAAGAATATTTTCTCTTGCACTTGTATGTTCCCAAAGGTTGATAATATTTTTAAATGATCCTTTTTTTTTTTTTTTTTTTTTTTTTTTTAAAGAAATGGGTATTATTTATTTTCCATTTATATTTTCGAGTTATTTTTTATGTTGTCTAATGATGCTGATCCTGTCCACTTCGCATTTTTAAAAATTACCTTCATTAATTTCATTTGCGCAAGTGAGTAATATTCTCACTTTTGATCTTCCCATTTTAGGATTTGTTTACACTTTTTAACATTTTTCTTGTGCGAAATGTTTATGTACTCTAATGTTTTTTTGGCTTTTTCATGTGGATGATTTTACGTGTCGAATTTAATTGCGAGAAGCGATACACGGGCAACATAATAACCCTTTAACGATGCATTAATGTTACGTTTATGAATGTCCGATTTTTACGAATGTTTTTCCTGATTATTTCTATCCTCGTCTTAATTTATAACATTGCAGAATGAATTTCTGCGGTATTGTAATTTAAGTGGATTTACTTGCTTTCTCTACTTGGTGTTATTTTTTCTGTTTATTACCACACTACTTTAAACCTGTTCGTGTTGATAAGAGTAACCGCCCAACCGGGAAAATCCGGGAATTTAAAAATTATATTTGGGTGGCCACCCGTTGATGTTTGAACCATATGTGTATGGAGTTGTTTTGTTCATTAATGTACGTAAGTTTTTAACGTTCGATGGCATTACTACAATGTTATCAAATAAATTTTTACTTATTCATTAGTATTAATTGTTCGCTTTCTTGAAAATATTTTTGAATAAGAGAAACATCGCGTATCTCTTTGATTTCTGCTTGTTATGAATTTCAAATAGTTTCTTATATGCAGCGTTTATTTTTATATATATATATATATATATATATACATATATACTCACACACATATATATATATATATATATGACGTCGCCGAGAAAAGGGGCCCCTGGTGCGAAAATATGGGTTTTGAGTTAAACACGGACTTTGATACTTCAAAGTGTTTCAAATAAGATGTGATATGTAGTTTTTTTCACAAACGCTTATTTAATGTCTTAAAACGTACAAAACTGATTGAGAAAAATTTGGAAAAAGTGGAAAAACATTAAAAATTTAAAAAAAGTCGTAAAATTAATATTTTGGTATTTCTAATGACTTTTTATTTGATTGGGGCCTTTTTTGAGCATTGATCTTTTTTATTTTTCCTTCGTTGATGCTTCGGGTTTTTTTTTTTTTTTTTTTTTTTTGATCGTAGTTACAGTTTTCTTCTTTTTCTCTGGTGCCAGATTTACTGCAGACTCTTCTACGGTTACATTTGCTGCATTTGATTGTTTTTTCTTCTTAAGTTGGGCAGGGTTAGGAGCTACGAAATTGCGGTTCTTTGGATCGGTACATAAAGAAGCAATATTATTATTTCACAGATACCACTTCCTTTCTAATGATGAACCACTAGGTTTGATCAGGGAGGAGGTAAATCGTTTACTGGTAGTGCGTTTCGCTTTACATGTAGGTAAAAATTTTTTTCCGAGTCGATAAATTTTTTGCAGGGAATCTCATTTTTTTAAACTGGAAATCGTGATATTTTGTGATACCTCTTATAAAAACAATACCGAATTAATAATGTGATAAAGTTAAAATCTGAGAGGTGAAAGTACAGAATCACAACAATGCATCTGGTACTGGTTGATAAAATCTTGAAAGTTTGTATCCCACATTCGCCGTTCGATTTTGCTATGGCTGGATCGATTAACGACTTCTAAAATTTTCGTAACAATTAACGTTTGGGTGACCAAATTCTAATGGCAATTTCATCATTTTGTGATCTCCGAAATTCGGCATTCTACTGAGAAGTGCTACAGCAATATTATCTGCAAATTTTTTAATGAATTCAACGATAAGAGTGATTGACTCTACAAACAGAACACTCGATCAACGTTCTGCTGGCTTACCACTTCATTCATGTTGTCGCTTACAAAATCCAAGGTTTTCATAGTGCTGGATTAAATTTTTATAACGTTTAATTCCGATTTTGTAAATGAAGCAGAACATTTTTCTACAAATTTACGTACCATGAAATACATAAATAACTTGCAATTGTTCAGTAGTATTGTTAGAGTGTTGGTATCAAGGGAATAAATGTTGAAAAGGGCAGAACTAAGGAAGGAACCCTGGGGAGATCGCGATAATAGCATCTGACAAGCGGACGGGAAGAAGCAGAAAGAATGAGAGTTCTATATATTTAGGAAAAGGTTAAGAATAACGGTGATGAGATTAGAAGGAATATTGAGAAAAAAGAGTTTATTACCCAGTGAAACATTATCGAACGCAGATGAAACGTTGACAAAGGAGCAATAACAAATTTCTTTTCTAAAAATGATTTGTAGATGTCAGAAAAAGAAAGAGTTGATGCAGTCAATGGGGCCAAGTCCAGAGCGAAAACCAAACATATTAGGAGGGAAGAGATTATTGTATTCTAGCCACCAGATGAGACGATTGTTGATCAAGCCTTCGAAGAGTTTTCGAAGGCATGAGGCAAGAGAGATCGGTCGGAAAGAAGATTGGTTTCTTTTAGGAAGAGGGATAATTATGAAGTCGTTCCAAGATTTTGGAGTACAACTGAAAAGAAGGAAGGAGTTAAAAATGCTCAGACGAATGTGTAATGAGGAGGATGAGCGGTTTTTAAAGATCAAGAATGATAAGCCATCCAGTCCGGGAGTAGAATTATTTGACTTGTTAAGGACGGATAATAGTTCATCGTAAGGGAAAGGAGAAGACAGAAAATTGTCTGGAGTGATAGAATGGAAAGGGGGAAAATAAATTTCCTCAAGGAAAGGAACGTAAGCGGGATCCTAGAAGGAGTGAAGCTGCAATAAAGATGGATTGCAGTGAAGAGGGCGTTCGAAACGGTGAGATCGAAACGCCCTAGCCAATTTCCAAATTTGAGAGCGTATCTCTAGAAAAAGAGGAACAGAATGATCTCCAAGAATTCTTCTTTGTAGACTTTAAAATGAAACGAGCTCGAGCTTTGACTTCTTTGTAAGCTAAGAAGTTGGACATAGAAGAGCAGGAGCAAACAGATTTAAAAGTAGCGGTACACTTTCTAAAGGCTGCTCTGCACTCTTCATTCCACCAGAGTGAGGTGGCAACAGAGGCCTTGCGACAGTGTGTAAAAGGAAAGGGAGGAGATGATAGGGAAAGCGCGGAATAAAAAGGCAAGACAAGAGGAATTAATAATTGAACAATCTCACCACCGTCTTCCGCCGGCGAAAAACACGGTAACGCACAATTAAATGTTTATAGTAATATGAAATTGACGAGTGATTTTAATTTGTAACTAATTTTCAATTTCATTTTCAGCCATTTTACGTACATTATAAAGGAACGGAAATGAGTGATCAACGAAAATCGTATTTATCAAAAATGATGGCTCTTGTGTATGGATTTGTTTGCTTAACGGTAGCTCTATGCGCACGAAGTTATAAATCAGTTTTAGAGTCTTCCTTAATAATTTTTGGAGTTGTCGGAGGACCGTTATTAGCAATCTTCACTCTAGGGATGACGTCAACTTGTGTTGATGAGTTAGTAAGTTTTTTTCTTAGCGTAAAATATTTAAAATTTAAGAATCGAACCGCTATTATATATAAATTTTTTTGCCTTCTACAGTCAGTCCAAAAATAGATCAGTAGCCAAACTATATTTTTGTTTTCATTATGCCTATGAATTTAGCTATCTTTCGTAGTGTCCGAAGTTCAACAATATTAAAGCGTTGTATTGTACAAGATTTCGTATTAGTCGTGGGGTTGTCACGTAAGTACTTGGGGAATGGGAAAGAAGCCGGAACATTTGTGACAAAATCAGGAAAAATGTTATATTAGTTAAAAGATATTTTGGATAAAAGAAAATTATTTAAAATGAATAATAAAAGCGATTTTTAATATTATATTGGCTATCGCTTATAGTTTGGGAAGTATTTACATTTGATGGAAGTTGTATATTTTGCATATACAAGTATTTGGAAATAAATAACTTTTACAACTGATCTAATTTCTCGTGTAAAAATAAAAAAGCCTTAAATTATACGTACGCGTGTAAATAATAATATTTTTAAAGTTATACATTAACATAAGGAAGGGGGACTTAGGAGAAATATTGGATAAGGAGTTGAAAGTCTCTCCCTTGAAGAATGTAATGTCAAACATAAATTTTAAATCGAATTTATATTAATTTGATCAAAATGAAAATTTCAAGATAATCACATTTTTTTATATAAAAAAAATGGCTGTTCGTTTCTAATAACGAATATTTGTCGTTTACATATATAAAAAAACAACAAACTGAAATGTTCAAGTCAGATATTTTAAGTACATAATATTTAAAATTTTGACGTAACGGAAATAATTGTTTTATTACGTATTTCAATTTATTGGAGGACTAGCTTTTTCTAGTGAACTTTTTTTTTTTTTTAAATATAAAACGAAAACTGCAATTAAACAGAAATTTTAATTTTATAATGTTCAAATATTAAAAAATATAAATACCGGCATGTTTCGTAATAACAATCTATACATAACTCTGGTGTAACGTTGTTTGGTAAGGGATAAGCTTTTAAGTTTCGTGAAGTCGGTGCCTACGATTCTGAATGTATATATGTTATATTTCAAATAAGTTTTATAATTCAGAATTATTTTGATGTGGAAGTGCCGTGATGGACGTGTTATAAACTTCATTATTACCTTTTGTGATATTAAAGTAAAGTGGTCATAATAAAAAATACTATATTTAAAATATGAATAAAGCAATTTCAAATAACTAAAAGTTTAATTTGTAATTTTTTTCCTTCTTACTAATATCTTAATTTCCCTCGCTTTAGTTTTGTAGTTTTGTTATTCCATGCACCCGGTTGGATTGATACAAATCCTTGAATAATTCTAAAGTAAGCTCCATATCTTTGCACTAATTTCTGTCCAGTGTATTGAAAGAAAGCTCGGCGTTTTTAGTCATCTGTCAATTAGAAGTGCGTAAGAGGTCTTTTGAATATTGTAGATTACCTTACAAATAAATATAACCTTTTTAATTATTCTTTGCTTTTATATAAATTAAATTAGTGATCTGTATATTTGCATTTGAAATTAGAATTGCAATGTATATATCATTTCATGAGTGATTAATTTTTTATTATAAATCCATTTAAAGTACAACGTTAGTTTATAATATAATTTTAAGTTCTTTAATATTTTTAATATACTTTTTAAAAAATATTAGAATTGTAAATTGTTTTTTTTACTATTATTTTATATAGGGAGCTGTATCTGGATTTATATCAGGATTAATAATTGCGTTTATAATTGGATTTGGGGAACCAAAACCGCCTCCAAATTATCTCCCGACTAGGATTGATGGTTGTGGACAGTTTAATTTGTCCGTTTTAACAGTAGTAAATGATACAGTTCATTCTCAGGCAAGGTATTCATGTAATATTTTGTTTATTTTGTTCTAACACATTTAGGATTGTAAATGACTGTAAATTATAGTGAAGTGATTGTTATTAAATATTTTATGCAATATTTTGGTTCCATAGTTTTAAAAAAAAATGTGTCACTTTATATGTTGACATAAACAAGTGTTTTGTTAAAAATTCGCTACGATCGAATTAAATACATAATAACGTTTGGAATAACGGTAAGTGTACAAGAAATATGAACTGAATAGTACATAATAGACTTTTTAAAAGCAAAGCATAAAACATCAAATGAAACGATATAACCAGTAACAAGAAATTGAATACATTAAATGCTTTTTGAGAAAATAATGGAATAGCTTTTGTTTTAAATGGATATTTAGTGAGGCGGTATTGAAAAGCTCAACCTATGAAGATTTTTGAAGATTCCGCTAATGTAAAGCTGCAAATTTAGAACGTTGAAAATATTAAATGTTTCATGATAAAGTAAATTTAGAAAGAAACAATAAACAACAGATTTGATAAGAGTCGGAAAAATCACTAAATTTGTGCTTTTAAATTTAGGAAAAGTGTTCGATAGAGTTAACTAAAGAAAGCTTATAGATAGTTTAAATATTGAAGAAATAAAATATTAATTGATAAATAGTGCAGAAAATTGGAAGCTGCGGTAAGAACAGGATTTGTTCAACTTTTATGAAAAGGAGATAGCGAATAAATAACGATGAACGAAAGACATAAAGTAAAGATTTGTTGATGACTTAGATCTAAAATGCGGTATAAAAAAGTCTAAAAATTAAAGATGAAAGGAAAACGCACGTTTACAGTTTTAAGCCGCGATCACTAAGAAAATGGCCTTCAACTATAAGTGGTTTTTATACTAATTAGTACAATAGAGTTAATTTAATTTAATTTTTTTTTAAGATCCCTTCCCCCACGGAGTAACTTTTGATAATTTATTTGTAACTTTTTATATCCATTTCATGCTGTAGCTGACGAAGTGTTAACTACAGTGTAGTATGAAGCATAGTAATGAATTATAAATAAATGATGGCGATTACATTTTATTTCCTTTTTGAACAAAATCAGATCTAATTAAGTTAAGCCTGTTAAGTTGGTATAGTCTGCGAAGTTCAGTACCGATCTTTGTACGATAGCAGTTCTCACGGAAATATTTTAACGCCAGCCGGAAAGATTTGCGATAAATCTATTGCGCAAATACATTTCACTGAATTTTTTTTTTTTTTTTTTTGAGAGCAAATAAATTAATTTCGAAATTTTAACGAATTCCCGAGTTGAATGCTTCTTGTTAAATAAGAACTTAAGATATTACGAGTACGTTCATTAAATTCAGTTTTATGAACTCTCGACGAGTTCATTTTGCTGGAAAAACTGATAGTGAGTGACAGTGAATTCTTAAAAATCAAAATGTCCTGCGATCTCTATTAAAAACAGTATTTAAAATTGTAATTTAACTAGATTATGTTATACCGATGCGACTTCTCAAAAGTCAGTTGTTACTTTGTAAACGATCAGCTATTATGAACTTTCATACTCCTTTCCCATTGACAACAACAAATTACAGAAACTGTGTCTACACTATAATCCTAGATATTCATTCCATTGTGGTGGAAAAGCTGGTCTGTTGTTGTTTCGGTATTAATCTTTTCCACGTACGACTTGTAATAGCTTTAAAAATTTTACCGAAGCTGTCAACCTTTGTTCTTCTTTTAACACACGTACCGTTGCGCGTTTTTTGAAGTTCTTCGGAAATGAAATAAATCAAAATTTGTAAACTTTTATAAGCTTGTTATATAAAAAATGTGTTTAACACAATCTGTAATACGACAAACATGTAATGTTTGATATTCGAAATTTTTACGTTCTGAATGATCTTTGTTAAATCTTAATGATTATTGATCGTTATTCTTTGTAATTCGATTAAATCTGTTTTCACGATCATTTCTCGATCTCTCCGCATATCGCTGCTTTTTATTATTTTCAATTTAAACTGGTCTTCAAAAATTTCTCTACTAGTGGAAATTTCTGTTATTTCGGACTATTTTCGTGAATGTAGATACTTTTTGTTTCAAATATTTAGTTATTTTGTTTTTCTTTTCGATTTTTGCTTTTTAAACACTTAATTTTTCAGCATCGAATTCTGAATGCCTTTTATCAGAATTACACAGTAAATGCTGCAAGAAAAATCAACGTATTGTGGTATTTTTTTTTTTTTTTTTTAGTGACATTGACATTCGATAGTTCCGAGAAATCTTGTACAATGCAATCCAGATTTTCTTAATAAGAACGATTTGTTGAATAACTGTACAAGTGTTGTTATTTTGCCAACTTAACTAACATTTTTACGAATTTAGTGTTTTTGTTTTATTTTACTATGTGTGAATCGAATTGTTCCATTTTAGATTTGTTCGTAAAGTTTATAAAATTTTTTTGACTCCAATATAAAACCTTTTCTGTTTTGTTAAGCGAATTAATAATAATATTACAACTATTCCCAGCATTTGTTGTTCACTTTTTTATTTTTTTAAGGCATATTCGTGACATAAGACGTAATTACTATAATCTTAACTAATTCACAGTATACAGTGAACCAGAAAAAAAAAATTTATATACGGTTTATAGAAAGCATACTCTGTATTCAGTGGATTTTTTTTTTTTTTTTGTTATCCGTTAAATGAATTTATGTGATTAGTTCTTGTATACTTATAAGGGTATATCGAAAACTGTTTACAATGAAATAATTTGCACAACTGATGGTGAAAAGTAAAAAATATATATGCGAGTCGGTATCATATCGTCGGGATCGACTGGCCGTAGAGTGAACTCGCTAGCTGATTAAATCGCCGTACGCAAAAGACAAACATTTCCAATATCTTTTTAGACTACCTGCTGTCTTGTTCTGCCTCCGCCGAGTGTAAACGTGATTCGTATGAGTTAATGAGACACATCGATCCTCAAACTTCCTTCTACATCGATTGACATTAATTTTTAACTTCCATATTGGCGTTTCGGAGATTAAAATAAAGTTAATAGTTTTTTTCTAGGGGTGTTGCTCCCCAAACTTCCTACATCGATTGCCATTGCCTTCGTGCTCTTCGAGTAATTTTGCAGTAAATAAAAAAAAAAGCAACACATCCGTAACCAATTTAATAGTTCAAAAAGGATTATGATAAATGCAGCAACCGAAGATAAATTGACATTTCTCGTGCCGTAATTTTTATGACATCGAAAACGTAAAGGAACCAAATAAAATTCAATAGCTTTGCAACTGTTTAACTTATAAATTTGAAATTTTGCACATAAATCGCGGATAAAATGTTCTCCAAAAAATATGTATCCTCGAATAACTTAATTACTGGGAACGGCAAAAATCGTAAAAATTAACATGCACATTAAAAGAAAGTTAAATCATATAGCCAATTTTTAACTTCCATATTGGAGTTTCGGAGATTAAAAATAAAGTTAATAGTTTTTTTTTTCTAGGGTTATTGCATATCGATGGAAAGCTCGCTGCTTACTAATAACAAATATAAATTTTGATTTTTTAACAAAACTGTAAAAGTTTGCAAAAAGTTTAAAAAACCGTTAAAAGCGCAGCGTGTCTCTTTGTCTTAACGGAGAGAATACTACACTTCGAAACTTTAAAACTGCTCATAAATATATATATACTTAAGGGAATAATACAGGAGAAATATAGCGGATATTGGGGAGACGTAAAATTTAATTGTTAGTCTTAAGAAGTTATTCTCCCGTTTTCATGTTTATTTTTAACGAGAACCATTCGTTTGGCTTAATCGACTGGCCCTGGTCGATTAGTCTCAGAAAAAATTATTTTAAAAAACTTTACAGGAAATATTTATTTTTAATTTAGTAATATGTAAATCGAAATTACGGTAATTCATACTTGTCATACAGAATCCTTAGCGGTTGTTACATTATGCTCAACTGCTTTGCTGTATATGTGATAATAATTTTCTTTTGTTATTTTTCATGTGTTCTACTTTTTTTTTGGAATACAGTCACCTGAAAAGTAAATATTTTAAGAGTTAGATATTTAATCCTGCACGATACGTAACACAGTTCAATCGTTTGGAAACTGTTATTAGCGTGAAATATGACTTACACAAACCAGAACTAACTTTTAAACCATGCGAAAATATCAATAAAGCAGCTTGTTTAGTAATCAAATTGAATGAAATTAACAACATAAATTAATAAAAATTTTCCGATTTTTAAACAACTATTTGACCTCCTCAAATGCATTATATGCCATTACTTTAGAAAACAAATAAATATTGATCACCAGTGAGTGTTCCAAAATAATAAAACAGCACTAAAAGCACACATATAAAAAAGCATTTTATGGAAATATTGTAATCTGCTCATGTTATTACTATTGAAAATTAAAATTTTGTACCTTAAGAAACGTTTTCTTTGATTATTTCCTTGTCGCGAAAAAATATTTTATTCCCAATTTGTTATGGGTAATAAGGTAGCGAGTGTATTTATTTTTGAAAAAAATGTATACTTTAAAATATATTTAAAATTATATTAAATAAATAATAGCTACACTTGGAATAAAACAGTGGAAATCAAGATTATTTTATATTAGTATTGATGTAGTGACTCTTTAACTATGGTTGTTTTAGAAGAACCATCCTTTTTTGTTTTACTTAGAAAATACATTTTTATTTTATCATATGCTGATTTTTAACACGAATTAGAGGCAGTCCAACAAATAATTAAATATTTCTTCAGAATTGTTTATCGGTTAAACGTCATCAAGCTTGTTTCTGTTTTTTTTTTTTTTCATTTTCTTTCGTGGTTCAGTAATGACGTGTCGCTGAATTTCGTAAAATAAACAGTTTTTCCACTTATCAAACCTAATTATTAATTTCATTTGTTCTTTTGTTGAAAATGAAACTTTTTCATTTCAATATTTTCTGAACGCGCGTCAATTATTTTTTTGGTCCAGCTTTCACCCTTTAACCAGTTTGGGACTGATCGAAAAAAGGTGACAAATAGGATATTGAAAATTTTATGAGTCCGTAGAGATGAAAGAAGAAACAGAAGTGGTGAAATTGTCATGGAACAAATCGCACCTTTTTCTTGTTTTCATTGGAATTGACTCTATAGTTTTATTGTAAAACAGTTGTTAATATTTCGGCAGAAAAAGAATTACTAGCAAGCGAGCCGAAGACATGTATTGCAAATGTTATATTATTCGAACAGATTATTCTTAACAATGACCGTAGGTACGGGGAAGTTAATAAATTAAGCTGTTTCCTATGAATTGTTGCAAGTGTAGCGCTTCAATTTGTTCATTTCAAGGAATCCCGAACGGTTAAATAAAATATGAAGTTTATTTACCTGCATTGTTCATAACACAATTGGCTATTCGGTTTTAAATTTCTAAGGAAGTGGTGAATTTTTCTAACGGGAGAACATAATGAAATATATAACGAATGTGTGTAAAATACGTCATTATTATTATTCTTACTTTTCTATTCAGAAGAAAAAAAGAACGTCTGCAAAGGTTATTGACACATATCTATCTGTCGTCTATAAACCTAATATAGTATCAAAGAAATAAAAATAACATATTTTCACTGTTAAAAGTAATCCATTCATAAGGATACCCTGTTCATGGGTAGCTCGTTGAAAATAACTTTTCATTTTGAACTTTTTGCGGAAACGTTACTTATTATAATAGCACATGAAACCTGAATCATAAGAAAAAAGGTAGAAGATGTGTTGTGTAGAAGTTTTTACTCTTTGCTTTTCATGGGTGTAGAGAAACATCATTCAACTGTTTCAATAAAAAAATCGGTTCCATAACTTAATAAATTCTCACTTCGTGAGTAAATTTTATATAAACATTTATTTTAAAATTCAGAAATTTCATATTATTAAATAGATTAGTTTATAATAATTTTTATCAAAATTTCACTTGTCGGTTAACAAATTACATGAGAAACGTATTTCAATGGAAAAATCTATGGATTTTAGAATCGAACGAAGTTTTTTATACATTATAAATATCATTTTAGTCCCTTTATTTTATTTCACACGTAGGCGGTCAGGCGCAATTAGTGCTCGGGGATTTGTATATATTTTTTTTTTTAGACCTCGGTCCAGCTAAACAAAAAAGTGTAACTAACTTAAGATTCTTGCTGGTGTGATGAGAAATTCTCAATGTTAAATGATAAAAATACAAAAATCAAAAAGAAAAAAACAGTATTTTTTAAATAAAATACACTACATGCTTTGATTCTAAATACGATATTGGTATTTTTAACATCAGATGATATTAAATAATAATGTAATCATTTTTAACTGGGTATATGCTCCTGCCGAGGAATGAAATTTCAAAAATAATTCAGTATCAATCTTATTTTTTAATAAAATTCTTCCCCGCAAAAATACAATTTTATCTAATAAACATTTTAAAAAATAACGGAGAACTGACCTCTAAAAATTCGTGCTGATACTTTTGATTCGTCATTCTTTAAGAAAAGTAGTTAATTGAGGTTTCCAAAAATAGTACATTTAAAGTAATATTTAATGAAGTACAACGTAAACTGCTTAAAATGATTTCTTGGAAAAAAATGAAAATCCTGATCTCACATGTTAAAACTTTTTTTTTTGTTTCCGTGGGGAGGGGTGTCGATAAGTAGACGTTTATCCAAAGTAAATAATTCGGAAGGATTGAAGTTACACGGAGAAAAAGAAGGTAACGAAGAACAAATTGAAGAAGAGAAATGAGAAAGGATAGGAGCGGAAGGGAAAGATTCAGAAGGTCAGAATAAAGAATCACTGTTAAAACTTATTCGAATGGAAAATTCTATTCGACTTCACGTACATATGTTGAAAACAAATATGAAAACGGAGAAATAACTTCTTAACAGTAACAGCAAATTTTTTTACTAAAATTCAGATTCCATTTTGATTTTTTTAAATTATTAGTTTTTCATAATCATTAAAATTTATTTATTTTTCATTTTTTGCGCGCGTAAAAATTTATTATAAAGGACATGGTTTTTCCTTGAAAGCAAAAAATCTGTCATAATAGGAAATTACTGTCGTGATCGAATAATTTTTTTTGGGAAATTTTTTATTGAAATCGTACGCTAAATGAATATACAATCAGAATTTCAAGTCTCGATAGGAGGAAATAATTTTTTTTCCATCTCTGAGATTTTTAGGGTTACAGAAGATTCAAATTTTAGTTTCCAATATTCGCTATATTTCTCCTGTAATATTCCCCCTTAAGTATGTATATAATTATGAGCTGTTCTAAATTTTCAAAGTGTAATATTCCCTCCGTTAAGACAAAGAGACACGCTGCGCTTTTAACGGTTTTTTAAACTTTTTGCAAACTTTTACAGTTTTGTTAAAAAATCGAAATTTATATTTATTAGTAAGCAGCGAGCTTTCCATCGATATGCAATAACCCTAGAAAAAAACTATTAACTTTATTTTAATCTCCGAAACGCCAATATGGAAGTTAAAAATTAATGTCAATCGATGTAGAAGGAAGTTTGAGGATCGATGTGTCTCATTAACTCATACGAATCACGTTTACACTCGGCGGAGGCAGAACAAAACAGCAGGTAGTCTAAAAAGGTATTCGAAATGTTCGTCTTTAACGTATGGCGATTTAAACAGGCGGCGAGTCGAGCGGTCCCCAAATATATGCAGCTGGAAACATATGAATTTTTAACTCGAGTATTTTAGCGCGCTGGTAGTGTATTTTAAAAATTGTTTTGTAATTCGCACTGTATGATGTTTCAGGTATATGGATGAGTATCCGTATTTGTTTCGAATCAGTTACTTATATTACGGCGTAATTGGATTTTTGACAGCGATATTGGTCGCTTTATTAACGAATACGGTGCTGAAATCGTCTAAGTCAAAGACGTTAAATCCAGATTTATTCGTATCGTTCGTAAGCAAGAAACTAAAGAAACGTTACGAACTGGAGTCGACCAGTTTACGTCGTATAAATACCACATCGTCAGCGGTTGAATAATGTTACACAGAAGGACATACTCCGGTAGTAGACAGTATAGGCTTAAATGATATGATATTATTTGGCAATCACGTTCTGCGACGGCTTTAAAGGAATGGTGTGCGGAAAAATAACGATAAAAATAGTTGAAGGTTGCTTTAAAAGGCATTCTGATTCTATTTCCTTTCAAGACAGTTTATTATTTCCACGAAAGTGTCTTTAGTAATTAAATAATTATATTATAGTTTTAAATGTACGCGAAACGACATTTATTTATTCGCCTTGTTAGCCTATTTTTCTACAAGTAGTCAGAAGATTAGTCAGCTTCTCTGCAAGGATCAGATAGTTTAGTGATTTAGCGCCCGCAAATGAAAAAAAAATGTTTCATTTAAATTATTTACTTCTTCGATCGGATAATGCGAATAAATTTTTCCGAACTAAAATTAAATAAAAAATTAAATCAGTTTTGATTCTGTTTATTTAAATGAAAAGCAACCGAACTATCGCTTATATTCGAATCCTCCTACCATCTACTTAATGTTATTCTCAAATACGTTGTTGCTGGGAGCTGCTATCCTTTACAGACGATTCGAAATAGAGATGTAAATAAAGGCGAATTTCATTTAATGATACTTAAATAAAGCCACGTTTAGAACTAAAAATAAGTGGAAATTATTTTGTAAAAAACGTACATGAAATATATTATCTCCTTCAGTTACGTTTTCTTCATCATTGGTATTTCATCTAACGGCAAATCGAATTTCTTTTTCAGATTTGTAATGCTAATTTATTTTCGACATTTTTGATTTTAATCTTGTTTTAACAGTGTTGTTTTTCTTCTTGTTTTCTATGATTCTTTATACGCAAAAGTAATATTGTCCTGTTGCAAATGTATCTCGCCGCCCATAAAATTTCGAGTATTCTCCATATTCATGTATTGGACTGTGTTCCTACGAATCTACGGTCCGCTTCCTTCAGATCAAGAATAGCGGAAATTAATAATGGTCTGTATTTTTAGTTTTTGTTTATAATTTTGATAGTCTGCCTAATAACGACTTCGTGAACGAGTTGCGCTCTTCTTCTCATTTCCAGTTCGTATAATTCACTATTGTTTCAGTTTTTTTTTCTTTTTCTTTAATCGTTATGTGTGACCTTTAAAGAGTTCTAGTCGGAATAACAATACGTGCACTAACGCCCGTCATTTGTATAATTTCTAAGGCTTGTAAGATAATATCTAAGGGTGCAATAGCTGAACGGAAAATAAATGCTTTTTCAGCCGACTGACTTTTTGATTTAATTGGAGTATTACTAGTTTGATTTTAAAATATGTTTTTTGACTTTTTATTTTTTCTTTACATACTTCTGCGGAGCCCCCCCCCCCCCGACTTTCTACCACCAACATAATAACTGTAAGTTTTGCAACTACATTCTGTAAAAGTATGATTACTCTTATAATCGATATCTTAAGTGTTACTCTTGCCACAGAATTCCATTTTTATCCTAGTTATTTTTTCGTTGCTATCACATATTAAAGTTGTCGCGGTAGCCTAGTTGCTAGAGTGCTTGGCTTCCGTTACGGAAGTCTCGGGTTCGCTTCCGGGTGACGACAGTAATTATTACGAAAAATTAAATTATAATAATCGCTAATAATCACGTGGAAGACGAGGGCAAACCACCACGTATATCATCATATGCGCGCTAGTTAGTACACAACAGACACACACGGGACTGTATATTTGTACATAGATAAATCAAACATCTACAGTCAGTTGCGAATGAAGTCTTGCGTGTGTACACTCGCGTTGCGTATAACAATTGTCACGAGAGCTACCTATTCTGTACAGCTAGAATGTACAAATAGGTAGTCGCCGACACTCGGAAGCTGAGTATGGCGCTATGAAGAAGAAAGATCACATATTCCATTGCAGCAGTTATTCTTTATTTCCATTATGAATTTTAAACTAGGCTGCGTTTTTTCCTACGGATAAGCATACATTTCTTACAATACGAATTAGTTAATTCTGATGTATCAAATCCTTTATGGGACAGTTGATTCTTAATATTAGTACTGTGTACGTAGTGTAAAAATTGAAAGAAACCAAAGGGAAATTATATTAAAGATATACTTTTTAGGCACGCGTGTTAATTTTTGAAATTAAAAATTAGAATACTTCTTAAATTTCAAGCAATAGATGACTAAACTATTTTAATCAAAAATACGAGTATATTTTTCTGTAAAAGGTTATTTCGAGGGTCTTCAATATGATTAGTCTGTTTTTATTTGTAATCATAGCGAATGTTAAAGATTGTTACAGTCTATTTTTTTTTTTTTAAATTTACGCACATTTGGAGATATTTTTTATATCTTGTCTAGTTTTTCTCCATTTGTTTGGGATATTCTTGGTATTCTCCGAATTTCTTTTTTATTGCATCCGTTTTTGTTGTTCATTTTGCTACTTTTTTTTTTTCTTCATTTTGCAATTTTCTGAAGAGTTTGTGATCATAACTTTGTTCTACCGCTTTCAGTCCAGTTTTGTATAACGTTAGTTTATCCGATAGAACATCTTCCTCGGGTCGTAGTGCAACGTTTTCCTCACGCTTTTGCCCCGTCTGTTAATGTACCCAAGATATTTCACTACTCTGGCATTTGCTTTCTTGGACAGCCTTTTCTTGACATTGATCTTATTAACAATCAGTTCATTTGCCTCATTCGTTAGTCACGTGTGTTCTTATGCAAGTTCAAATTTTGGAACTATTTGTGCGTCTTATCTTGGTTTTTATTAAATTCCATATTTGTAACGTGTAAAATAGATTGGAAATACTAATCGTCGTACCATCCGTATTTTAACCGCACTCGTGACTGATGAGATTCGTTTGGAAGACTCATTACAATGCGGGCCAACTGTAACCTGAGTTATGATTTCGTTCGGTAGACCTGCAGTATTTTTGAGAAATAATGAGCTCGAGTAGACCCCTATTTTGGTTCGATTTCGTAACTATTCACCTTAGGTTAATTTGTTGTTTCCTCTTTTAACATCATAATTTCTTTGTTTTTATTCAACGTTAATCCAAATGCTTATTTTATCCAAGCTAATGAAATTTTCAACTGCAAGTATCGTACCACTCACAAATTGAAGATTATTTATTTTTTTCATCCCTACATTATCCGCGTCGTCAGTTATGATGTAGTTTACATGAAAAGTAGAGAGCATCAAAGTAAATTTCTTCTTTTGAACTTCTTTTATTTTGTACTGTCGTATTTCCTTTTAATGTTTTTAATATACCTTACAGTTGTTTGAATATATATATATATATATCAAATATTTCAAAGCTTTTATTTCGATTATTATGACCTAAGGTTTCTCTCATGTGGCACTATCAAAAGCCTTAACATAATTGAGAATTATAGCCGCAGTGGATATTATATTTTCAAGTTTTTCCAATGAGTGGTCTAATGTCTAGTTATTGTTTATGAGTTTCCTGTTCCTTAACGAATTCCGTTTATTCTCACTAGATTTGATTAGATATAAAACTGGTTAATTTTTGCCATTAAAAATTCTAAGAATTATTTTACTCATATGCGGTATGAGTAATATAATTTTCTGTTGTTTTTCAATATTTGGCGATACAGCATTTCGACTCTATCTTGTTTCTATCCATTTTAATGTAGCCTTATTTATTATGGATTGGTTAATTTTTCATATTTTGAAATTTCTTGTAATCATTTTAACTTTTTTCTCGTAAATTCGGGGGCTTAATTTTTTTCGCCGTTTTTGTATTTTTTCATTTGTCGTTGTATAAAAATTTTTCCGGCAATATTCGCGTATTTTCGTATTTCCGATTTTTATTTTGTTCGCGCTGGTATCACTTTTGTACTTGAATATTTTTTGCTTATTTACAAGAGTTATCCTTTTTTTTATCCGATAACCTTGGTTCATCCACATGTCTGTTTTTGATAACTTTGATCTTCGTAATATTTCGTTTATGGCATTTCCTTGAAAATATATATCGGTGCTCTTCCGCGGTTAGACTTTTCTCTTATTTTTTGCCAAACAGTTCCGTCCGTACCAGCTTCAATCTCTTCTCCATTTTCATTTTTGAAATTTTTTACAGTTCTCTTTCTTTTTTGTCCTCTTGGTACATTCAAAATATCTTCTTCATCACTACCGCTGTCAAAAAAGTTCTCCGCTGTATCGTCATCAATATCGGAAACTTCCTGGCCATCTTCCGAACAATCTTCGTCAATACTGTTTAGTTTTGTCTAATAAACTGATATTTTTCGCGGATGTCTTGACATTTTTGGAGATTAATCATACAAATGATGAAGTAAAAATGAAAAAAAAAAAAACATAAATCAAACGGGGCATAAATAAGAAATCAAATGTAAATCATGTCATAAAATATTGTTATATTCATCTTATTCCTCAACGGGTCAAATGACCGCTCATGGTAGAGACTAGACGTATTATGAATTTTTTTCAAAAAGTGAGCAATAAAGAAATTCGTGAATATTATGAAAAATGGGTTACATATATATATATATATATATATAACAGAAAAAGTCAAAAAATTGCATGGTGATACGGTAACGCTATATACACGAAAATCGAAACTAAATTTCAAAAACAGTCATTTGACCGGGCTTGGCAGGTTTAGTGTTAAATTACTCAATTCTATTGCAAAAGCAGAATAAAGTATTAATTTGATTTATCGCATTGTAGCAGAATGTAGCATTTCTGGTGGCGTGTTAGGTAGAACTAATTCGTTTTTCTGATTTTTCAGGTGTTCAGTCTTCCTGCTCTTTTGTTGTTTTCTTTTTTCGTAGGTGATAATCCAGTATAAACCGAATTCATTTCAATTTGCAAAAACTCCCGTTTTTTATCCTCCTTGGTTCAAGCTGATTTTTTTTTTCTGTTGGTTTTATGTAGTCCCGAATACACAGATCTATTCTCCGCGGGAGGTTTATACCCGTTAATCTTATGATCATACATAGTATGATCTGTATTTTCCTTTTTAAAAGAGCTGATCTCTTTTATCAAGTTTAACTAGCATCACTTCATTGTTATTCTTCGTGAGTTTTTTTTTGTAATAATGAACTTCCAGTTTTAGTCGTGCTATTTTTATCGGTAACAAGTTAGTTAATCGCAGAGTTAAAAGATTGTACAACTTTTATCTTCATTGTAAGGTGAATTACATCATTTGTATCCTTGATTTCTGTTCCATTCATGTTCAGCACATATTGCATTCGGCAAATTTTATATTTCTTCGTAAATGTAAACATATTTTTAATTAAAAATTTATCATCATTGACCGATTTCTTCTCTGGTTGTCGAAAGCTTTTTGGCATCGAAAATGTTTCGTACACAGAAATCGTAAGCTTCGAATTTTTACTTCAAGCTTCTCACATAAAATTCGATCGAACGAATTATCTGTCATTTTTTCATAATATTTGAATCGTCACATATTCAAAAGTGCGTAATCTTTAATTTTAGAACAACAAAATAATATGAATTACGTTTTTCGATGATTGTTTAACTTCAAGTATATTTTTGTTATTGTGTTTAAGTATAATATAACGTTTAATTTATTATTTTTATAACTATTATAGACTATTAGCTCTATTTGCTCAAATTGCATCGAACAAATGATGTTTATCACGACGTTTTCCAGTTTAATTAGTTTCGGATAATAAATGTATTTCCGTCTTCATTTGTAATTCGCGAGAACGTGGTCACATTATGATCGATTAAATATACACATTTATTTCGTACAAATGAGTTTTAACTACGCGATATACATACGAGTATTTCACTAATCTGGCTTATATAGCCTTATCGAAATTATAAGTGGTTTTGAGGTATGGATTACACACAGAAATTTCGTTATGTTGAAAGGAAAAATGATGTAATCATTTTGTATTTGTTACACAGTCGAAGCGCACCATTGAACATTGTTGTGCGATTTGCGCCTTTTTGACGGCAACTGTAGGAGTAACTAATTTTCTTTTCTATATCGTTGTTTCAGCGCGTAACACTTCCATCATTATTCTTCTATTCACATACGGCCGCACGTCTGTCATTGTCACTTTAATTATTGCATTGTATTTGATATCTATTCCTATTTTCTTTACCATCTATTTTTTTTTTTTTTTTCTGTTTATTCTGTTGAATAATTTTAAGCTCATTTTCGTTGTTATCTTTATCAGTTATCTTTTGCTAGTCAGATTTTCGATGCGTTTTTGTTATACAGCGCTGATTAAATAAATCTTCATTCTATCCGTTTTTAAAATGGTTTATGGGACCTCATCTATAAAAATTTTAGAGTGGAAATTGCCAAATTTTTAGATTATCCATGAATCATTTTTTCACGAAAGAAGAAGTGAATCAAAAAAATACAAGACATAAGCCGGTCTGTGAGTTTCTAACGTAATTTTATCATTTATTCACGGTAATTGTATTAGATTAATCTTAATTATGTCTAATGCAGTACCGTTTCGATTAAGACTTATGAGCCTAAATTGTAATACGTTATTTATATATTTACCTACTAGAACAGTCGCTTTCACAAACCTGCTAAACTCCGAATTAAATTGGTGTATTATAGAAATTCAACCTGTACAGACTCGTGAGAAATAAGCAAAATGGTATCACACAACTATATACAAATACAGAAGACAATCAAGCTGCAACAAAGAAAGTATCAAAAACTTAACCTCATCACTGATATTATCATTAGTAGTATTATTATTCTATACATCATGCAATCATTCATATACTTCGCTCTTCCACCTATTTACAAATTTCCTTCGGTGTATTTTTCATTAATTTTATCAACTCTTCCTTTTATACATTGCCTATCTCACTGTAACACCTCTTGAACGTATATAGCAAATTTTATCATAATTCCTTGTATCCTATAAGCTGTTTTTTTGTTAGTAATTTTATAGCCTCTGTTTTCAACTTTATTAATTTAATTGTAACAATAAATCATTTTCGGTGACATTTCGTTAATTTCACCAACATTCGCTGGTATGCGTCTTAATCCCGTTTAATAATATTATTTTCGAACAGTTTTTTTCAGCCTGTTAATTTTCCTTTTTTTTTTTCTTTTTATTTTGGCTTCTCTTCAAATTTTGATTCCGTATTTAATTCTAGGCATTATCGATGAATCGAAATCATAAAATTTTGTGCGTCGTAACTCGTTTTAATTTAGATTTGCACAGTGTAGGTATAGAATGCCTGATTTTCACTGCGGTAGTATCAATGTGAGAGCTCCTCATGATAACGTTTTCTCAAAAGTTAGATCGAAATATTTAAATTTGTTAACAGTTTTTAGTAGACATAATTGAATTAGTAACCATTTGGAATCTAAAATGAATAAAATGTTAAATGATACATTTGGGATAACCTCTAATTCGATGCTACTGTTAAATTTTTTGTTACCACGATGTTGGAACGTAATTATTGTACGTGACCTACATACATTATTGTTGAATTTCTTTAAAACAAAACTGTTTTCCACATGTTAAAAAGTTTAGTCTGAAAGAAGGGTGCACAATTATTATGAAGAGTTTAAATTTAACTACTTTTTTCTTTTTTTATATAATTTCGGAGATTTGTCCAACTGATATATTTTCGACAAAATATAATTGTTTTTACGAACAGAAATTTCCTTTTTCTATTTATAAAAAATCAACAGTTGAAAAAATTCTATTTTTGCAAGAATTAATAACTTCTTAATAATGGTACAAGTTTTACGTGATTTCAAAAATACTTAAATCTATATATATATATATATATATATATATATATATATATATATATATAAAAGTGAAAATCTGAAAATATTTGAAAGTCACAGCAATTATTAACATATCGTTGCAACTACTAGGCCTATGAAGCTGAAAATTTCCACCTAAAATACAACCATACTATGTACTGACACCATCTAAAAATGCATTAAAAAATTCGAATTTTTTAGGGGTGAAAAGGGGGTAAAAGTCAGAAAATCGCTTGTCAAGAAACCAAAAATCACGCTATAGCCGAAACCATTTTTACACCAGATAATTGAAATTTTACATGAACGTTACTTATGTACTGAAGATGTCAAATAAGAACGTTTTTTTTCAAAATTCTAACTTTAAGGCGTGAAAAGGGTTTAAAAACTGTTTTCCAAAAAACACAAACACACAAACTAATATTTTTGGTACAAATGGGTTTATCAGATTGTAATTCCGCATGAAGACGCCTCATATGGTGTACTAAATGTGTGCAAAATTTTTTTCAAACTCAAAAATTTTAAGGGCCGATAAGGGCAAAAACAACTTGCCTGATTTGTTTGTTTTGATGAATAGTGTTCGTTGTAGTTGGAAAGGGCCATTGGACGACATTGTTACAATGGGGTCGTTTCATAAGTTAGACACATGCACAAGTGAGCAATGTCCAAGTATGTGATTAGACTTCTGATGGGACAGGCTGCAAGTAAAAAGGACACATGCTACAGGAGGAGAGACGTTCAAAAAGCTAATCGTGTGACACAGAAGTATTACCGATTATAAGTCTATAAGCTGAAGCTGCTCTCACTTATTTGAATAATATATATGCGGAGATTTGGATATAGTGCACCAAGGATCAGCATTTATATTGAAGGAGGTGGATAGCATTCCTCTAGTAGCTAAATCTGCCCGCTTATTCCCCGGCACCCTAGCTTGCAGGGACCGGCAAAAACGTGATATTTTTAATTTTGAGAGCTGCCATTGTGTTATAATATACCTTTACACACGGAACGCTTTTGTTGAAAGAAGTGAGAAGGAACTTGATTGCCACTAACGAGTCCGTAATCACAAGAGCGTTTTGTGTTGGTGCTTCTTTATTAGAATTCGAGGCCTAAAAGAATGTCATACATTTCAGCCCCTAGGACCATGCATAAATCGTGAAGGCGAACTTTATGTACTCCATCATTGCTTACATAGGCGCACAAAGTAGGAGAGGGCCGGCCTTAAAGGTTCACCTTGCCTCCGTCTGTGTATAGACGAATGAAATTTTTGTATTATCCTATTGTAGATACTGCTCTTTTAGGAAACTGGTAAAATCCGTTGCTTGTTGGATGTGATTCAATTATAGCGATAAATTGGCTGATACCACGCTGTGTTCTCAGATATGGCTGGCATGTCTTCTGTAGACTTCAAATTAATACCACAACTTGTAGAAGGGTTATCACTGTTGGCAGTGGATCATGAGGATAGGATGGGCCAGGGTACGGATACAAAACTGAAGAAGACTAGTAGCTGAGGGCCCAATGAAAAAGGTCACGGTAAACCTGAAATTCACAAATGTAGGATAATGGAGGAACAATCGCTAAAGCGCAGATGCTCAGCGGGGGAGTTGTTCGATGTACTCCGAGAATGATACGTAAAGCTGAGTGGTGGATAGGGTTTAAGGATTTCAGAAGCAATCTGTTGACGAAGAATAGGCTTGCCATCTGTATGTTATCTTACTAAGGATTAATGCCCTATAAATTGCTAACAATTTAGGATGAATATAGTATTTCTGATTGGATGGAAATCTTAATAATAGGAAGGGATTTTAGACATTTGATTTTGAGGATGGATATGTGCGGGACGCAAGACAATTTGAAATCAAAAATAAGACCCAAGAATTTAACGGACGAACAGAAAGGGAGTGGAGAAGTATTGTGGAATAGAGAAATATCGGTTCTGGGATTTTCCCTACATCTTTCGTGAAACAACGCAGACAGACTTTGTTGTGGAAAACTTCAGACCATTGTTATCAGCCCACGTATATAATCTTTAGATTGTAGGGTGGATTGATCATTGGACGGGAAATTAGAGGAGAGGGGTATGTTTAGATCACCTATGAATAGAGGGGCTGAAACAGGTGACCGTATGCGGTCCACAATGTTATTCTTGTAAATAATGAACAGTGTTACACTCAAAGCCGATCCTTGCAGGATACGATTATCTACTGCTAACACCGAAGAGATCGATGAGCCAATTTTTACCTTAATTGTCCTGCTTATTAAGTATTTCATGATATAATTGTCCATGTTTCCGCTTTGTTCTTCAGCTTTAAAAACACTTCGTATCACCATACGCGCTTGAACGCTTTTTCTATGTCGTAAAAGACTGAGTAGAGATTTTGCGTCGTATTTTGGGCTTCCAAGATCCGTATTTGTATGTCTAGAAAATGGGTGGCTACTGATTTTGATTTCCGACCAACAGCCTGAATTAGAAAAGGATTCTGGTTGATTCGAGGAAATAGTAAAGCCGTTTATTAACCATTTTCTACGTTTATTTTGAAATTGAGATGATTAAGGAAATTGGCCGATAGTTTTGAAGTAGGAAAGGGTCTTTTTTGGGTTTTGAGACTGGGATTATTAAGGCTGATTTCCAACAATTAGAGATGAGACCATAAGACCAAATTTGATTGTAAATAAATGGGAAAAATGTTTCGGCAGATGTAGGTAAGTGTTTTATCACGAATGAATGAATTAAATCGGATCCTGGTGCACTATTCTTTGTATTATTATTAAGTTCCATAATTTAATTCGGTGATCGTAAATGGGAAAGTGAAAGGTTGAGAATAATGAGAGGAAAACGATATAGGCTGAGATTCTGCTTAAGGCACGTGAGATCTTTTTTATAATTAAAAGCCAGCTATTCTAATATGCCAACGTACAATTTGTTGTGTTCAGCTTGCGTTGAAACACTGGTAACAAGTGAAATGACCAAGTGCACTTTTCTATTCTTCCTTTGTTTAGCCATATATATACGTTATGTCAAGGTTGTGTCCGTTTCGAAAGAATTTCATAAGTTTTTATTGTTAGCTACTTTCAGAAAGGGTTTCTTGATAATACTCGTTGCAAATAATTTTCGATCATTCGTGGCTGCGAGTTTTTTCTATTTTAACTAATCGAAATATATTTTTCAATATCAATTTCTAATTTTGGAAATCATAATGAGCACTAGTGTCTGATGTTGTGTCACTGCTTGTTTTGTGTACATTTTTTATTTTGTTAAGTATTTATTTTTAATGTTTAGAACAGGAAGTCAGACAGATTTTTTTGCAATGTGTGTTATAAATAAGACATTTTTTTTACGAAGAAATCTTTTGTCTAGAAGGTCATATGTGGTTAGCGACTATAATTTATATCAAAACGGAAACTTCCGGAGGATTTATATTTAATTCGATGCGGTTAATTTTGCAAATAACGTCAATCTGGGAAAACAAATTTCTAATTGTAAACAAAAGAATATTGTGAGCTATTCTAGAATAGTTTAACACACTATTTTTTTTTTTCTACAAAATGGAAAGTAGCCGTAGTGTTTTCAAAACTAAAGAAAGGAAAAAATAAAAACCAAAGCAACTAACTACTGTTCTATCGTTCTAACAAGTATTCTCGGTAAACTGTTTACAAAAAAAAATGATACAAAAGAGGTTAAGCTGGACCCTAGAAATGAATAACAGTCGTTCGACCACCTATACAGTTCATCCTTTTTTTTCGCAAATAATTTAACGATTACTTTCTAGTCTTCTTCGCCGACCAGCGCAAGCAAAATTATACAACGATGTATCAACGAAACATCTGAGCGGGCTTCTGCGAGCGGCTTCAAATTTTCAGCGGAAAAAGTAACATGTGTAGACTTCCATCAAATCACCAAGCACAGTCAACGCCCGCAAATTTTTCTTAACACCTTAGAACTACATTTCCAAGATACAGTGCGCTATCTCGGTATAACATTCGAGAAAGCAAATTTGTATGGAACGCACATATCAAAGAACCGCAAGAGTACAGACATAAAGCTCTAAATGTATTAAAGAAGATTAATAATAGATGTAACGAAAGCGACCGAAAAATGCTATTATCGTTAAATAAGTCATTATTCTAGATTTTAGAGTATGGCTACAGAGCGCTGGGTTCCGCGGCCTGAGATCTGTTGCTATCCTTAGATACAATTCAACATTCAGTCATCCGAATAGTTGCTGGAGCCTTTTGCCCCAATCACACAACCAATCTTAACAGTGAATCCAGGCTACTTCCCTTATATTTCCGAAGCAAAATTCTAATAGCTAACTTTCTTACTTCCCCTCTTGTCACTCCAAACTTTCCGGTCAATGAATTTCTTTACAATTCTCCGAACCATAATCAAATTTCTATATTCATTCCTAACTACGCAACTAACATCAAAAACAATTTTGAATTTCATTTTCTCCTTATTTAACAACTTTATTTTCAAATCCTCGCTTTCCTCAATATGTATACCGCCCTTCCTCCTTGCCTTTTTTAACCCCCCACATACCAATCTGAACCTGTTTCATCTATCCAAATTTTCATATCTACTCCATGTCCTTCAAGCACTCGGAATTACTAAATGTGCTCACTCCGTATACTGCTTTACTGATGACACAAAATCCAAGGTCTATGTTGGCTTAGTATTTTTTGAACCCCCTGTTGCTGATCGATTTCAGCTTTCTAAACCCTGTTCGGAATTCTCAGCGGGATAGCTTCCTTTCCTCCACTCAGCCTCTTTCTGAATATACCTTATTCTTACCGATTATTCAGTGTTTTAAAGTCTCTCCACAACTTTTATACAGATAATGCAATTATACAATACATCCTTCTCCTCCATGATCTCCTTATTCGATCCCAAGTCTTCATAGTTTTTATTTAAATCTTTAGCCGTATCGATCTCCCCGATAATTAGGTTACTGACCGGGCTGATAGGGAGGCTTCCTTGCTTCCATACATGTTTTCTCATTTCTCCTCTTCGAACGATATAAAAACATTCTTGAAATCTCTTATAATCAAATCCTGGAACTGAGTATGAAGGTCTAAACAACAAAACCACCTTTTCGCCATTAAATCTAATCCCCTATCTCAGATTAAATATTTTACTTATTGGACTTGGAATTTCCCACACAAACCTTATCTAATCCCATATTCTACAATGCATCGACCCTCCTAACACAAATTTCGATTTCCTACATACTAACATCTTGTTATGCTCTTATTTCACTAGAGCTCAGCACAGCCTTGCTCCTTCCTTACCACAACTCTTATCCGATTCTTCCTGCTATATTCATAATATTTTCCAATTTCTTCATTCACTTAATCTCCTAAATTCAATTTAGTATCCTTTTCGGATTCCGAGCGCACATAACACGTTAAAGCAGTCAGCGTCCGCATTACCAAATAATAATAATAATAATAATAATAATAATAATAATAAAATCGTACACACATTAAAATAAAATACGAAATTTTAAACAAAATACTTTCAATAAGAATGAAAAAGAACATTCATAACAATTTCATTAAAAAAAAGTTTATTAAAATCAAATTCGGTTTATTTGTGCCACATTTTAAATGACGGAGAGCGTGTGAGTTTATAACTCAATAAAATGTCCGACAACATATTGTTGATTTCTAGGGTTTTTTCCGCTCACTAAGTGATACAACCTAAGGCTGGTCGGTTTCGATAGATATCTGTTTCACGAAGTCAATTAATACGTTACAAGATGATATTTGGGCTTATTCTACAGTTATAATTTTAGTTCGGGTACGGGAGAGAAATGATACAAACTTTATTTATTTATTAATTTTTTGCTATTTAATTTGATTTTATTTATTTTTGCGTACCTAAAAAATGTTTTATTGTTACATGTTTTTTATTTTTTTTAATATCGAAAAAGATCTTTCTGCCCTACAATTTGTAATTGGTGTAGTTACAAATATTCTATATGTAATATAAATGATTGGAAAAACATCTATTATTGCGCGTATAACCATCCATATCGGAAGTGGGAGCAACTTGGGGTCCTTTTACAAGGCGTGGCCCGGGGTTACAGCCCCCCAACACTTTCTCTAAATCCAGGCTTGCGAATGACAACGGTTTGACGGGTACGTTTAATTGTATATTGTGACGGTTAAATACCGGTTGGCACAAGTAATCAAAGTTGCTAATCTCCACCATACAATAGATGAAAATTATAATTTAAAATTAAATCTATCGAAATAAACAATTGGAAACAAATTATGAAAAGCCGTATCGTTGGGGCCGAACCAATACGACCCCGGGGGATGGATATTATCAAAGGCTGTACGGATTTATAGAAAGGAAGTAATAAGGAAATTTTAGGTTAATAAACTACGTGTAAATGATTACTAGAAAAATGGTAATATAAGCGAGAGGGACGCGTCTAAAGTGGGAACTAAACATATTAGGTAATAGATTATTATATTCAAGCTACCAAACGAGATGGCTTGATAAGCTTCTTAACACAGGGTGTAAATGAAATTGGACAAAGTGTAGAAGAACTGAGTTTAGAGATCGGGATAACAATGAAAGTATTCCAAAATAAGTGAGCCCGAACGGAGTTGGGGCGGCATTCTTGTGCCCTCAGTTCTTTCATTCTCGGTCTTTTAGACTTGCGTCCTTTTGTTCTGTCTTTACTGCAGAATCTGTTGCCATTCTACAAGCCATTATTTATATTTCCTCTTCTGCAAGTCCTTCCAAATTCCTTATTGTTTCTGATTCTTTAAGTGTTCTTCTAGCGCTATCTCCTCCACTGATGCTATTATCCTTTCTATTCGTTCTCTTCTTCATGATCTATCCTCATCGACGTCTACCCAGATTGACTTTCTCTGGATTCCGGGACATTCAGGCATTGATGGAAATGTAGCCGTCGACCTCCTTGCTAAAGCTGCTGTTTCCAATGAGAATTTTATTAGTAGGGTTCCAGCACACAATATTCTTCTTCCAACTAAATCCTGCCATCTTAGACTTTGGCATTCTGTTTATGTATCTCTTTTCGCTAATCCTAATTCCTTTTATCTCTTGATTAATCCTGTTCCTCCTCCTCGTCCTTGGTTCTATGAGTTTCCCAGTTTGCGTCGGTCCATAATTACTAAATTATCTCGCCTCCGTTTCTCGCATAGTCTCCTTCCTTCTTCACTAAATCGCTTCTCTTTGGCTGCATCTCCTTTTTGTCCATTGGATCCTGAAGGTTCCCAGTATGTTTGCGATGCGAATCACGTGCTCTTCGAGTGCTCCGGTTTATCTCGCGAGCGTGAGTTACTTTATTGTCATCTTTTAAAGCTTGGTCTTCCTGCTCCTTTCAACGCCTCTTATGTTCTTTCGGTTCGCGGACAAAAGCGCACAGGACAAAAGCGCACAGGACAAAAGCGCACATGATAAAAACGCATCGGACAAAAGCGCACAGGACAAAAGCGCACACGGATAAAAGCGCACACGGACAAAAGCGCACACGGACAAAAGCGCACACGGACAAAAGCGCACACGGATAAAAGCGCACACGGACAAAAGCGCACACGGATAAAAGCGCACACGGACAAAAGCGCACACGGACAAAAGCGCACACGGATAAAAGCGCACACGGATAAAAGCGCACACGGATAAAAGCGCACACGGACAAAAGCGCACATCGATTTGCAGAACAGGAGCTAAATTATTAATTTTTCCGTTTTCGGCAATTGCATCATTTGTGAAAAGGCAAAACTGGACAGTTGCCCCGCAAAGAATTTAAAATTCAAAAAAATTATTGGTAATCAGCGAAAACAAAGTAAAAATAATACAATTTTTTGTGTGATTCACTAGTCATTTTTCTGTTTTTTTTTGTTCTTATATGTGTATTTGTTTGTTAATAATCATAGTGTCTATTGACTATGACCGCTAGGAAGTTACCGTATATAAAAAATAAAATTTGTATCAATAATGTATTCAGGGGCGTCTCAAGCATGCCAAGTTGTGGAAGTGGTGCATTACCCAAAATACCGATTCATGAATTCATATAATTTAAAAATAATTTTTTTTTATACTGTATAGCTTATATAACAAAATGTTATATGGTGTTTTTTAATGATTTTCTTTAAACTTTTACAATGTGGGTCTTTTATTTTTTACTTCTGCAGTCAAAACTGATGTAGATCGAACTGTGAGGACTAAAAATATTAAAAAAAAAAAATTTTATTAAAAGAAATCTCACCTTTTAATGCTAAGCCTATAAGACTTTGTAATAATGCTTTACTTTTTCAAACAGTGAGGGTAACTTTTATTTTACACTGTTGTATACTAACCGTTTCTTTGTAAATTGTTACAACTGGTCTGAATTTTCTTAATAATTTTTGCTTTTAAATTAGTATCGAAAAATCCGCAACTCTTTGTTAACTTAGTAAAAGTTTTCATTATATTTGACACTTCTATATCGTCAACCGTTTGTTTGCTTATTTCTTCTTCATCATTTTCATCACTGTTGTTTATTTGACTCTTTGATCGCGGTTTCATCACTGATTAAAACAACTGTTGCAATATTTTTGTCAACGTTTAATTATTCCTTTGATAATAAATTTCCCGATGATCATTCTAATATTGTGAAAAACTTGAACTTTGTTTTTATTCCGCAATACTTCAAACTTTTGTATTACGGGAATTTTACTTACTTTCATTTTAATATGATCGGAATAAAATATATAAATATAATGATTGAATGATTTAAAACTGAACAGAATTCGCTGTTAATTAAGCGGCTTCTATTGTATAATTCTTTAAATTTCTACAAGTCTGTTTTAGTGACCTAAATTGTACGATTCTTGGCTGTTGTTAAGAACTTCGCAATTCGACCATAGTTGCAGACAAATACATAAATTAAATATATTTGCACTTCCTTGTTACTAGATTAATATCTTGAAGCAGAGTGACTACAAACGTACACAAAAAAAAATCTAAAATTTATTTCAATAAAATACTTTGGAAATTTAAATTATGGTGAAGTTGTGAAAGAGTTTCATGTAGAGTTGAGAAAAAAGACGTCAAGAACATTATGTTTGATTTACTTGTTACTTAAAATAATCCAATTTCGTACTTTCAACTAAAATTCATCTGCTTTTAAAATTCATAATTTTTAATTTCTAATATGGGAGAATTTAATTTTTTAAAATAAAATGAGCAGGGGCCGATACCTTCTGTGATTTTAATAATTTAAAATTATTTTTACTAAGAATTCTAAACAAAACGGTTATTTGCTTTATTATTATCTGGAAATGCCATTCGATGTTGGAGAAATTTATTATGTTTTGTGGTGAGTGTAGTTGACGGGGAGCCAATAAGTGGCCCATAAACGTACGAAGAAGATGTATAGAAGAAAAGTAATTAAAAGTATTGTAGCAGAAATACAATTTTGTGGGCAAAATACTTTAAGGTGTATAAAAAATCATTAATCATTTGGCAAAATCATGATGTTTTCGTTATAAAACTCTTAATTCAAATATGAGATTTAATGTACTTAATTTTGAAATATATATTTTATTGAAATTAATAAAAATTTTTTAAAATGGGCCGAATTTGAAAACAGCAATAAGCATATTATAAAATCTTTAATTGAAATATAAAATCTGCGAATTTAATGAGTCCGACTTTAAAAATATGTATTTTATTTAAACTTGAAAAACTCTTTTTACTTTTGATCGACCCTGAAAAGGACAATATGCATTGAATTTTATGAAACAAATGTTATATTTTATAATAGTAATTAATTGCGAAGTAAATTTCGATTTTCGTTTATATTTTTTAAAGTTTAACTTTGATTACAGTTTGACTGTTTTATGAGTATTTATTTTATTTACTACATTTTATCAAGAAAAAAGTAACATTAATGAAAACAAACGGTTTCCGCTTATCATTGTATGTGAATGATTGAAAATTAATTTCAGCGCTGAAATGATCGCTCACAAGACGGTGACAATAAAAAAAATGATAAAATAAAATGACCAGATTTGAACGCAAAAGGCAGTACATTTTATGATTTAAATTCAATTTTTGAAATACTTAAAAAACTTGTAAAATCTTCGCAAGAATTGAGAAGCATTTGCACGTCAATATGTAAACGTTCTATATGTTCCTTCAAAAATTTAAAGTTACATCTATTATATCTATTATTAATTTGATTCAAGAATTATTTTTTTTACTGGAATTGTAAATATTTTTCGAAAAGGTTAAAAAATTGAAAGAATTTTAAATAAGTCGTCATGAATACAAGAAGTAAAGACTTCAAAATCAGCTCTGTTTTTTAAAATGGAATGTTATATAATCTGCATCACATGTAGTCTCCCCAGGGCTTCATCACAACTTTTTAGCGCACAACGCACTTTGCATTTGAAAAATCAGTTTCGGGATTATGAATATTTTTTACAAAAAGAACCAGAGAGTTGATCAATGCAGTAATTTGTTTATCATTATTCATTTTTTGAAATATTTTTACCGTACTTCGAATTAGTTGTATAACATCAAACCTATTACTGAGTTCTCTGTTCAATGATTCCATTAAATTTTTGATTTTAAGCATGATACTTTTAGCAAAAAACAATGAACAAATAAAATCAAAGATTAATTTTTTTTAAGCGGACTAAAGGTATAAACATGTGTTTTACTGACAAAATCTTTATTTGTTTTAAAATACGAATTAAATTTTTTAAAACAATTCTCAGCATTAGCATTGTATTATAAAGAACTTTATCATTTGAAAATAACGTTTCCTAGTATTGGAAAGAATTTGAATTAAAGTCACTGTTGTCAGCCGAAATTTTAAACTAACGAATTTATTGTTTACACAAAAAAAACCACAACAGATGATCGACGAAAATAAAAAAAACAAACAAATCTACTAAATTTTACTCTTTATTAATTTTTCACGCAAATTAACAGAACATAACTTTTACAAACAACAAATATACACATTTATAAATCGATAACAACGCTGTATATATTCGAACACCTAAAGGAGACACGTTTTCTCCCGCAAACAAAACACACAATGACCCACACCAATTCGCTACATACGCGTCTCTAAAACTAAAAACTACTTGATGCCGACCGCAACAGCCATACTGTCCTTAAGGAAATACATACCAACGCTATCCTGACAATATGGCAATCTTTTAAATTTAGGCGCTGGCATACAATTATCAAATAAAACAAAAATATAAATATTGCGGCGAAAATAATAGAAATAATAATTAAATATAATCGGACCTTGTTACGCAAAATTAAAAATAATGAATTTTAAAAGCAGATGAATTTTAGCTGAAAGTACGAAATTGGATTATTTTAAGTAACAAGTAAATCAAACATAATGTTCTTGACGTCTTTTTTCTCAACTCTACATGAAACTCTTTCACAACTTCACCATAATTTAAATTTCCGAACTATTTCATTGAAATAAATTTTAGATTTTTTTTGTGTACGTTTTTAGTCCCTCCACGTCAAGATATTAACCTAGTAACAAGGAAGTGCAAATATATTTAATTTATGTATTTGTCTGCAACTATGCTCGAATTGCGAACTTCTTAACAACAGCCAAGAATCGTACAATTTAGGTCACTAAAACAGACTTGTAGAAATTTAAAGAATTATACAATAGAAGCCGCTTAATTAACAGCGAATTCTGTTCAGTTTTAAATCATTCAATCATTATATTTATATATTTTATTCTGATCCTATTAAAATGAAAGTAAGTAAAATTCCCTTAATACAAAAGTTTGAAGTATTGCGGAATAAGAGTTCAAGTTTTTCACAATATTAGAATGATCATCGGGAAATTTATTATCAAAGGAATAATTAAACGTTGACAAAAATATTGCAACAGTTGTTTTAATCAGCAATGAAACCGCGATCAAAGAGTCAAATAAACAACAGTGATGAAAATGATGAAGAAGAAATAAGCAAACAAACGGTTGACGATATAGAAGTGTCAAATATAATGAAAACTTTTACCAAGTTAACAAAGAGTTGCGGATTTTTCGATACTAATTTAAAAGCAAAAATTATTAAGAAAATTCAGACCAGTTGTAACAATTTACAAAGAAACGGTTAGTATACAACAGTGTAAAATAAAAGTTACCCTCACTGTTTGAAAAAGTAAAGCATTATTACAAAGTCTTATAGGCTTAGCATTAAAAGGTGAGATTTCTTTTAATAAAATTTTTTTTTTTTAATATTTTTAGTCCTCACAGTTCGATCTAAATCAGTTTTGACTGCAGAAGTAAAAAATAAAAGACCCACATTGTAAAAGTTTAAAGAAAATCATTAAAAAACACCATATAACATTTTGTTATATAAGCTATACAGTATAAAAAAAAATTATTTTTAAATTATATGAATTCATGAATCGGTATTTTGGGTAATGCACCACTTCCACAACTTGGCATGCTTGAGACGCCCCTGAATACATTATTGATACAAATTTTATTTTTTATATACGGTAACTTCCTAGCGGTCATAGTCAATAGACACTATGATTATTAACAAACAAATACACATATAAGAACAAAAAAAAACAGAAAAATGACTAGTGAATCACACAAAAAATTGTATTATTTTTACTTTGTTTTCGCTGATTACCAATAATTTTTTTGAATTTTAAATTCTTTGCGGGGCAACTGTCCAGTTTTGCCTTTTCACAAATGATGCAATTGCCGAAAACGGAAAAATTAATAATTTAGCTCCTGTTCTGCAAATCGATGTGCGCTTTTGTCCGTGTGCGCTTTTATCCGTGTGCGCTTTTATCCGTGTGCGCTTTTATCCGTGTGCGCTTTTGTCCGTGTGCGCTTTTGTCCGTGTGCGCTTTTATCCGTGTGCGCTTTTGTCCGTGTGCGCTTTTATCCGTGTGCGCTTTTGTCCGTGTGCGCTTTTGTCCGTGTGCGCTTTTGTCCGTGTGCGCTTTTATCCGTGTGCGCTTTTGTCCTGTGCGCTTTTGTCCGATGCGTTTTTATCATGTGCGCTTTTGTCCGGTGCGCTTTTGTCCTGTGCGCTTTTGTCCGGTCACCGTTCTTTCTCTACCTATTCTCTCTGTTGTTCCTGTCCTAGGGGTGTTCCTTGATTCCATTGTCGACAGAATAAAAATATAATTTCTATTCTATTCCATGTATCTATTCCTTTTTGCTGGGCTAATGCTCTTTGCTAGCAAACCCAGGGGGGGGGGGTAAAAAAAAAGAAAAAAAAAAGTACGCCAACAGCGAACTAGTTTCTATGTTTGTACAGATTATCTGCATTTTTAATAACTTCTTTTATGTCTAGAATTTGTGAATCACAATGTAGCATTTTTTACATATGAGAACTCGTGTTCTCGAAATCTTATTCTGCTTGAATTATTTTAATGCTGCTTTTCGCATGGCATTACCTTAGAGTTGTCTGCATTACTTGAACACCTGTCTCATTAACTGTATGAAGGTGCCTATCAATTATCCTTAGTTAACGTTTTATTGTGACATTTTTATCTGCATACGTTTATGTCAGTTAACTTACTGATCACGATGTAGATGTAAATACTTTTCTTCTTTATTTAATTCTACTTTACTATTTATTTGTGGCTTTATTGGGTGTGACAGTCCTGTTAGTGAACGTAATATACACTGATTTATTTTTGTTAATTTTTATTCTCCATTTATCACACTATTCTGAAATTAATTCAACCATTTCATGTAGAATAACAGTATCAATGCAGTTATTTAAATGCAGAATAGCCTTATCATCTCCACATGTGGCAATATGCGTTTTTCGGTTCTGACATGACTGTAGCAAAAATAACATAAACCTCATGATAGATCGATATATGCTAGTTTCATAACGAACACGCACATACAAAGCCAAATATGCACTTTAGAATAACTATCTTAAAAAAAAAAGTAAACATCATACAGTTTTTTGTTACATAATTTTCTACATCTGCTTATTGAATTAAGCGGAAAAAGTACTTAAGAAAATTATTCAAACGAATTTCCATTATATAGTGTAGTACTCTACGCACTTAACTGTTACTGGCAAAATTATTTCGTTATTATTTCTTATCAGTTATTTACATTTATATTGCTTAGCGTTCGGTTGGTGCATGAATGTTTAAAAATTCCCTAAAAGCCACTGGCTTGTCTAAGATGACCGTTGTGTTGCTTAACAAAACAACTTGTAGTTCGGAAAACAATAATGGTTTTTCTCTTTATTCCGTTGCGTCTACTGTACAATAGAGACCTTTTTGGCACAGCGGATTGTTTACATTCATCGGAATCGATCATGGATGCTGATGATGACGACAATCTGATTAATAATCATACTTTTAATTGAAAAATCTATAATTCTGCAAATATTAATATTGCTAAAACCGAGAGCTGGTCTGTGCTAGGAAAAAGAAAAGGATGCAGTAGCAATAAGCGTTAAAAAAACGACAATTTTTCAGTCTCTGTGCAAAATGGATTTTAGGTCTACAGGTCGACTCTAAACATGTCTATTCTGATTCAAAAAAAATTAATGCTAATAAAATCACTCAATTATTCTTTTCCCAGTTTATTCAATAATTATTCAACTTTTGCTGATTGCTGAAAGAAAAATTAAAGTTTGCTGGAAGTAATACGTTGGTTTTTTTTTTTTTTTTTTTTTTTTTATTTAAATAATTTGCGGGTCCCACAAGGCAATTGCCCGTCTGTGGGTCCCCAACATAATTATATCATTTATTCATTATATACATCTTAAGTCTAATACATCATATTCGTCTTATATATAATTACTTAATTCAACTTAACTTCTATTTTTACTATTCTACGTCTAATTTTAATTCACAACATTTATACCTATCGCACATCGTACCACAATATTTTCACATAAGCCATAAGTAATGCAGCTAGGACTGAGCATTTTTTTTTTTTTTCATTACATCATTTATAATTCTTTACTCTTTCAATCAATTACCCGTTTTATCGCTGTTCCTTTCCTATGCCTATCCATTTCTCATTCTTTGCACCACGCAATCAACCATATTTTTATTTTGTCTTTCCATATATTCAAATTACATTCGTCTCTTAATTCCTTTGGTAAGTTACCTAGTAAATGACTCATAACTTCCTCTTCAACATTATCAATTTTATTATTAATCCCTTTAGGTCTTATAAAACATAAATTGTCATAGTTCCTAGTCCCATATACCTTTTCCCTTCTCGGTAATCTTATTTTTTCTGTTTTATACCTTAAAAGTTTACTGTAATAAAAAAACATTTTTGGCGACATTTCTTTATTATTGTCCCACCCGGTAGAATTCGTTACAAGATTCGCACTTGTCCAATTCGGTAACAAAATTTGTAAACATCTTTTTTGTAGCCTACTAATTTTCCTTAATTCCGTTTTTTTTTGCCTCCCCCCAAATTTCGAGTCCGTATCTAATCCCAGTCGTTATTAATGAGTCAAAATACAGTCTCGTAGTTTTGTAGTTCATAACTTGTTTCAATTTGTATAACGCCGGCATAGTCTGCCTAATTTTCCTAGCAATGTTATCTATGTGAACTCTCCAAGTTAACGCCTTATCGAATGTTATTCCCAGGTATTTGAAATTATCAACCATTTCTAACGGCTCACAACGGCATACTTCATTTTAGGCACGAACTTTCTAAATCTACTCGGTGTTCTTACGTACATCACTTTTGATTTTTTCTCATTTATTAATAATTTTTTATCGTATACCCATCTGCAAACCATATTCAAGTCCTCCTGAAGCAGCCTTTCTGCTATTTCTACGTCTTGGTGTTCAATTACCAGAGCAATGTCATCAGCATATGCGTAAAGTTTGGCGTTCCTAATACAATTGTGAATGGAGTTGATGTAAATTAAAAACAGTAACGGTGCTAATATAGTTCCTTGTCCTACTCCATATTTCGTTTTCCCCATATCACTATATTCATTACCAATTTTCACTAAACATTCCCTTTCATGTAAATAACATCTAAACCAATTAAGATATTTCCCTGTTATACCAATTTTGTTTAGGTCTTCTATCAATATTTCTCTATCCACTAAATCAAATTTATACCCAAACGTTAGAAAACTATGATAAAAAAAAATACTATTCTCCCGATAAACAGCATACCCATACTCCTACAATAAGGAAAAAATTGAAATTACTCTTAAAAGGACTTCCATCAATTATCAGTCTAAAAGAATCTTCCTTTAAATTATCAATATCTATTGAAAAAATCATTCAATTTGGCAAAAAATCTGCTGACGGGAAAACCAAAAAGTCGCTTCTGCTGTTCTAGATTACTTTTTTACCTGAGATTAAAATGAATAATATAATAAAAATCAAAGTACCGCAGTACTGTATTATCAAATGGAGGAAATAAAAATCGAAAAAAAAGAAAAAAAAGAAGATATTACAATATTATAAATGCCAGAAGTTTGGATAATTATTGGTCAACTATCATTTACTTCTTTGGTGTCTGAAATGCGCCTAGCATCACTTTAGTAAGGAGTGCGCTGAACAGGAAAATCTCAGATATGCTAACTGTAATGAGGTTTATAGTTCCAGCTCTAAAGACTGCCCTGCCTGTGCTTATATAGCTAAAAAAAAAGGCCAGAACTTCTAGTACTAAATATGATGGTAGTTGTATTGACTTCTTCTCCTCAATTTTTAACATTCTAATAATTTTAATTTAGCTAAAATTACTCGTGTATTTAATTTATTTCTGTATTAAACGAACTTTAAAACATTACTATAATGCTCAAATTAATATCTATAACGGAAATAATACTTGTCAACTTTTTATAAATATACTAAATTTGATAAAATTCTTTATCTTCTTTTATCTACAATCATATCGGCGGGAGTATCCAGTTTGAAAATGATGTTCATAAGATTCTTGAACTCGGTACTTTTATAAACTTTGAAT
Organism: Icerya purchasi; assembly: GCA_039619475.1. Taxonomy (NCBI): domain Eukaryota; kingdom Metazoa; phylum Arthropoda; class Insecta; order Hemiptera; family Monophlebidae; genus Icerya; species Icerya purchasi. The sequence continues at coordinate 389,562,057 of CM077116.1, forward strand.
GTACAAGTGTAATCGGAATTAATGAATGAAAATTCGTTAGCAATACATCGTTTCATTGTCCTGATTTTAAAGTTTATCATGAAGCAAATGCTAAATTTGATATTATTCATTCTCTTCTTCCACTTCCAAACTTAAACAGTATCGAAGCTTCGGACATTGTAATACAGTTTAAGAATATTCTTCTTCTAGTTTACCTTGTTTCAGGAAACCTAAAAATCTCCGGAAATTTGAGGATATTAATTCTCTCATAGATACAATCAATTAATTATTATGGAAGACTTAAATGCCAAAAATAAAGCCTGAAATTGTCGTACAAACGATAAAACTGCCTTTTATATATTACTCATCTCTGCAACGAAATTGTTATACTCTGGCTCCATAAGAACCTACTTATTATCCTAATAATTCAGAATTAGATTTAGTTTTAACTGAACAATTTTACAATTAACTTCGAATTTAATTTTGCCAAGTCCAGATATGCCTATGAATACTGTTACGCTAACTGGAGTAAATTTCGGTATACGTCAATTTTAATTTATCTCTAATTAAGTCATTTAATTCTACAACAGATATAGATAATTATTTGCTTAATTTAAGTAACTGGTGATAAAAAAAAGTTGAAATACGAGTATATTATTTAATAAAATCAGTATGGTCGCACGCGTTAAGAAACTTTTCTAAACTGCCGATCTAATTTTGCTGGTTTGCTGCATTACCGATTCTTTTTGTTTGTCATACTCAACAGATTTTCAGCAGTGGTATATTTTGTCAGGAGTATTTATGTACTTCAGTTTTTTTTTGTTTTTTTTATAATAAGTTGCGAGTCTCACAAGGCATACCGTCTGTGGCTGCCCAACACTATTATCGTTTATTCACAAATATAATTACAAAGCTTCCTAATACCTACTTAACATTATATACGTTACACGTATTATACGATTACACTTGACGAACATCCGTTTCATCATTTGACCATATACAATTAAAAACTAACTTATTGTCCCTCATTTATGTTCTCAACCAGCCGCTGCTTAATTATTAGTTTCTCAAGTCGTATCTCTGTGCTCATTAAATCATCTGGAATTCGTACCAGCAATTTAATTAATACTGCCTCATCCGTGTTGTCTATCTGGCTATTTATACCTTTGATCGGGTACAATACATTTCCCTATGATTCCTAGTTGTTCTACCTTGTTTCGTCGAACATAATGGAGTATTATTAGTGTTATACTCAAGCAGTCGGTAATAACAATGTAACATCTTTGGGGGCATTTCTTTTTTCTCTCTCCGCCAACTGATGTTACTACTAACCTGATCTTTTTTGGGGATTATTATCTTTAAGCATCTCTTTTGCTGATTACTAATCCTTTTAATTATTGTACTCTTTGCTTCCCCCCCTAAAATGACATTCCATAGAAGATTCGTGACAAGACTATAGCGTTAAAGTATACAAGAAGACCATCATATTGGATTGATTGAGCTAATCTATATAATGCTGGTATCGTTTGCCTAACTTTGTTTGATAAATTTGTAGTATGCTTGTTCAAAGATTCTGTCAAAAGTTAATCCAAGGATCCATCGTTTCCAGCAGAGTACAACCACAATTCAAGGTAGGAGTCAAACAGTTGTAATATAGGGTTTGTGTATTTTATAACTGCTGGACGTCTTTATATATAAAACCTTTGACTTTTTTATGTTAACCGTTAGGTGTTTATCATATGCCCACCTATTCATAGTATCAACATCCTCTTGCAATAGTTTTTCGGCCACATGAATGAATATCATGTTGCTCAATTACAAGTGCTATATCATCTGCACAGGCATGTATACAGTCGAATGTTTAACCTATTTGTGAAGGGAGTTGGTGTCAACAGGATTTGATAATTCACCGCATCAAATGCTTTACTGATGTCTGTAAAAATTAGGAGAAACTGTTTTTCAGTTGCCAATCCTTTATTGATTCTATTTGTTAATGCTCCTAACGAGGAGACTGTTGATTTCCTTTCTCTAAATTATTTTCCTTCAGATAATTTCTTAAGTGAGATGCAAGAAATTGTTCCAAAATTTTTGCCAACACTGAAATAATCGTAATTGATTGATAATTTTCGCATGCTCTCGCTTCACCACTTTTATTTATAGGTCGGATAATTCCGGTCTTAAGTCCTTCAGGAATTATCTTTAATGGAGCAATTTATTAGTGCCGCATTATTTTTGACGTCTACGCTCTTAGATTATCCCACCCAGGAGCCTTGTGAATCGGAAATTTGTTAATTGTACTGATTTATTTATTGTTATTGTAATTTAAAGTTAGCTACTGTATTCATTTGCAACTAATGTAATAGAAAATATTTAATTTGTGGTAGAACAGAATAGCGAATGAGTGGCTGCGCAGTGTATTTCATTTAAGTAAGATTTAACATCACAGTAAAAATGATCACTCGAGCGAACTTGCTTCGGGGTAGAACGCACTTTGAAGATTCATGATTTTATGCGTTTTTATTTCATCTTTAAATATCCGATAAGAAAGGTCAAAATGGATTGCGACACAGGGTGACACAGTGAAAATAAGACGGATTTTGTTGGTTCGTAATGTAATTGGAAGCAGCATGTTTATCAAAATATTAGAAACAGATAAATTTGCCACAACATCGGTAAACGAAGGGCCTAAATCGGAGGATTTCGTGATATAGTTTAGATTTACAATCCTGATGCGGTAACAATCACGGAAGAAGATAAAGACGGAAGATTGGATCATATAAATTTAATTTTGTCAACAGGATTTGGCGTAAAAGAATTGTCAGAGAGCCTTTTCTTTTTTTTTTTTTTGGCAATCACCGGGTATTTGCGATTGTTATTTAAGCCAAGCAGTTGGAAATCCGTTCATTAATAGACAATAAAATTGGTATTACACAAACTATTCCAAAAATAAACAATAGAGATTGAGAGATAAAAGGCCAAATTTTGGGGGTTTTATGACTATTGTTATGAAGTAGGAACTGATTGACTATTAGAGCAGAGTAAGAGTTTAGTAATTTAGGTTTTTCTTGATAAAATGTTATTTTTTTTATTTTTTATTATTATTCAATTAATGAGTCACATAGCTACACAGAGGGCTTCACGGCTCAATTAGGAAGGGAATGAGGTTAAATGAGATGGAAAAGTTTGACTTGTTTAAGGAAATTTATTGTTTTATCTATGGAGTTGGAGGAATCATTAAGAGCTAGAACACGGCTTGAAGGAACTTGGAGAGAGAGTCGGAGAGAAGGCGTCTTTAAGCATGTGAAAATATGATCAGCCATTAAGCCCTCTTTGCCACAATGAGGACAGTCGGGAGGGAAGAGATTTGATAAAAGATGGGAGCGAGTAAGTCGGGTATGTCCAATACGTAGCTGAGTAATCACTAACTCTTCTTGACGTGACTTTCGGTTTGAGGAGTTCCACGGTATCGGCTTTTCTTTGAGGTCTCGAAGCTTATTGCTTTCTATGTTATTCCAATGCTGCTTCCACATAGAAAGTATTAGCTCTTTATAATGTTGTTCGACATCTTCAGCAGTAGGACGAATAAGCATAGAAATTGTACTGTTGAGTTTGGTAGCTTTGGCGACCAAATCCACCATATCATGTCCAGGAATTCCTACATGGCCTGGGATCCAGATAAATTTTGTTGAAATAGAATGTACGTGCATAGTGTTTAGAATGTGATTTGATATACTTTGTAGTTCAATAGAGTAGACAATTTAGTTTCAATAAAATAAAAGAAAAGAAAAAAAAAACACTTAATGTCAGTTATATCTGTTTGTCTAAATTTTTGCTATTTTCCATTAAGGCGTTTTTCTTCGAAGTCAGGAAATTATTTAGGACATCATTGGAGAAAAATTGAGAATCAGAAGGCTACAACGGTTTATTTGATTTATTTGATGATTCAGGTAGTGCGACGCTAATCGCGCATTTAATAACGGTTTAAGTATGATTAAGAGGGTGGTGTGTCTGTTTCGTCAGACTAGTCGTATATGTTTGACTATTTAAAGATAAGTACTAATAGTAATAATGTACAAAAAAGGGTAAATGTTGAATGTAATATATATATATATATATATACATATAATAAAAGAAATAATAATAGTAAGAAGAATCGATAAAAAAATATACATGTATAACTATAATGATAAGAACAAGAATTAAAGATAAAGAAATTAAAACGATCCCGCTGATAATTTAGCAGACGGCTGAATATGTCAGAGAGAGATAAACCTTATCATAACTACGTGTATTGTGTAAAAATTTATTATGGTTGTATAAAAGTAATTAAGGTAAATAGAAAAATTTGCTAAACAACGGCTGTTAAAATGAAAATGAAAATAAACGTTATAAAACTTTAATATAAAGAAAATTGGACGAGTTTGTAGCGTTTCTACAACAGCATTAATGACTAAAGTTTGTTAACCTGATAATGAGAAAAAAGCATCATTTTGTTCTTTGTATTAACTAAACCTTTTCATATATCATTGATCGTTGCATTTCGGCGCTATATCTTAAGTGCTTGAGAGCTAGCATAAAAATGCTCATTTTTCTCCAAACAAATAAATAAAAAATACACTCCCGCTTGACAGCTTAGCTTTTTTTTAACTCACAATTAAAATTACGTAAATTATGTATTTTATCAGTGTTAGGATGTTTATTTAATATTAGGTTAAATCATTTAAATTGTAATTTTTATGCAGAAAGAAGCGTGAAATATCAGTGTAGAGAATTGCACCTATCAACATGTTTTGGCTTCCTATGAACATTTTACCAAATGTACGATGCTTTGAAGTAAATGACAAAGCCAAATATTCTGGTCGAATATTAGCGCAATATAATATAATAAAATAAGCCAACCAATCACGAAAGAAGAAAAGTGCCGCAAAAATTAACAACCCTAGATTTATATCAAACGATCATTTTAATAATCATTCTGGGCACCAAAAAAAAACACAAACATTTACTATTACTTTTATTGTCGCATATATGATTTAAAAAATTCTATTTAATCACTTACATTTACTAACAGAAAAGTTATCTGCTCTACATTTAGTATTTGTAATTCCGTAATTCCATAGGTCGATTATGTTCGGTACCTCGGCATGTACATGGACAGACGTCTCAATTGCGGTATTACCCAAACGAGGCAAAACGTCATCAACATTATACCCGTTACTAGGAAGAAAATCAGACCTGAAATTAAATATCAAAGTACTACTTAACAATGATAGGCCCTGTTTGGAGTTACGGATTGGAACTATATGGAACAGCTCCATAATCTAACTTGGCGAATATTAAAAGAGAGCAATCGAAAACACTTCACATTATAACATCCACATCGAAATATGTTTCAAACTTAACACTACATTCGGATCTACATGTTCCATTCCTCACTGATGCCAGCACAGAACAATACAAAAGTTCTTCGAGAAATTGCGCAACTTAGTTCAAACCTGAACGTCAGTTGCATGTATACGCCAACCATTTCAGAAAATCTTAGGCGTAGGCGTCTTTGACAAACCATACCACGTTTGCCCGCTGTCGAGAACACCCGAGAAATTAATGATGTTTCCAAAAATATTATTTCTTAGCGCGGATAGCGTTAACAAAGGCCGTAAAAAATACCCAATACGTCTCAATATATAGTTTAAATGTCAAATTACTTCCCCTTAACATGTTCATACAATTTCTAATTTCCTTTATTTATCTTTTTTTTCGAACAAACATATCATTCTTATTACTTTTCAGACTTAATTAATTATAAAATTTTAAAATATAATAATAATAGTTCGGGTAATTTTTATCTATGTTTTCTTTGTTCATTTGTAAAAACTAAATAAATAAACAATAAAAACCCAACGCCAAGTTACAATTGAGTAATAAAGTACGAATTAACTTTTCTGTGACATTATCATTTTTTTAATTTTATGAATGAGCATGTAAAGTAATAAAAATAGACGTGTTTAAAAAAATGTATGGAAGAAACGAATTTTTTTTGCGTACAATCTGTTTAGTTGGACAGTGAGTAGCAATGAAAAATTACTGTCTAATGGTGATTATTCACTATGAGAGCAATGTATTGAATTCATTGGTAACAGCATTACAACTATTCTGGTCTAAGTTCTATGTTGTAACTGTATTTGATACATATTAACGCTACATTTGGAAACATTTGAGATTTTATATTTAAAATATAAGGTTTAGTGGGAGCGCCATAACAAAGTTTAGCTTTCTACGTCTCGTATTTATTGCTCTCTATTCTAATTTTCTTAAAAGGAATTTAGCAATTCGGAAATTTGGATTTATTTATAGATAAGTTTTAAATCTTTGGTCTCCATAATTTTCTTATCGTTTATCACTCAGAAGTGTTGCACTTATTAAAATTTAGCTTTTCAGATTGAAAAGATATTGCGCTGTGCATTTTAATTATTAAAGGAACACATCAAAATTGGAAATATAAACAGTGAAAAAGTTAATAACGAAACTGAAAGAAAGGAATGATGTGGTCATTATAACAAGTTCAAACTACTTTAATTTTTTAATATTCGTTTCGAAAATTTCTGTTATTGAATAATCGTTCTATTATAAACTTTATTTTCATTAAAAAATGTTTTATATTGCAGGTTCAACCCAGGATTATCACGATGAAAGTTGCCTAGGCAACTTTAAATAAGTCCTAGTGGTCAGCCATCCTAAATATATTTTTTGCACGGTGTGATATGATTTGTTGTTAAATATTTTAGATAATGATGAGAAAGTGGCTGTATAAAAAATACGGCACTTGATAGTTGTACGGATGGACGATTCTGCTCAGATGGGCATGTATCAGAGGGAGTTGTCTTTGTAGTATATTGTCATAGTTTTTAGTCATATGCCTTTTTTTTTTTTTTTTTTTTTTGGGCACGTCAGCAGTGGAACTTACCCAACGCAAAGAACAGTACATTCTTTAAGGAAAAGATTAGAAATTGAGGAGATAAAGAAAGCCAACAAAGGAACTATATTGAGAGAGGAGAGTGCAAGAATGGAGTGGACACTATAAGGAGTATGAAGGCCAAGGCGCAGAAGACTAGAATACAGAGTAGAACGTTCGGAGGAAATAATGGGGCATTCGAACAAAATGTGATTCGCATCACAGGTATAATTGAGTTCCGGAGGGTCATAAGGACACAAAGGAGATTGAACAATAGAAAAACGGAAAAGAGAAGCCGGAAGCAAACTATGATTCAACCGCAGGTGAGCTATAGAGGAAATAATCAAACGGCTAAGGTAGGGGAAAAGATTAAACCAAGGAAGAGAGGAAGGGAAGGGTTGCACAGAAAGGTAAAAAGATCGAGGATTGGTAAAGAATGAAGGATAAAATCCGGTCCAGAAATCGTGGTGGGAACGATAAGAAAGACAGTAGAGAGTTTGAGCAGGAAATCTACTAATGAATAGACCATTGGTCGCCGCCGAACGTGCCAATGAGTCAACTAAAACTCGTTGCCAGGAATTCCGCGATAACCAGGAATCCATAGCAGATCAATTACAATAGAACGGGATGTAAATAAATTAAAAATTGAGGAGCGAATTTGGAGAATAATGCGATCAGTGACATGAGTAGGAAAGGGAGATAGCCAATAAAACACTTTTCGAGTCCGAAGATAGGAGGAATCTAGAGATGTTATTTGTCGAGGATATGAAAAGGACTGCCTGCAGGATAGCCATGGATTCGGCAAGACAAATAGAGGAAAAGGAGGATAACCGAAAGGATTCGGAATAGATAAGTGCGGGAATAATGAACGCAGCCCCAACGCCAACATCAGACTTCGAACCATCCGTGTAGATAATTGTATGGGAAGGAAAGTATACGGATAACACGTGATTGAATTCGTTTTGAACGGCAGGATGAGGAAGAGATTTAATGTCCGAGGGGAGAACAAATAACTTCGGAGAATGCTTGAATTCAAAGAAATTAAAAGTGAAGTAAGGTAGTTTGGTGAAAGGGAGAACAAAAGGCAAGAAGAGCATAAGCCGAGAAGAGATCGAGGATAATATAGGAATTTTGCGAGGTGAGAAGCGCCAGTTCGCGGAAATAAATTGATAGGAACTTAGGAGTTTAGAATTACTAATGGGAAGGCGGTTAATCAGAAATCTTTCACCTAATAAGAGTCTTCGAATGAAAAGAGGAAGGAATCCCGATTCTGCCACAATCGCTGGAATTGGAGAGGAGTTAAGTACTCCGATACAGAGACGAAGACATGAGTTTTGGATGCGATCAAGTTTACGAAGAAATTGCTTGGGAGCACTAGCGTACAGGAATACGCCGTAGTCAAATTTGGAAAGGAGTATTGATCTATATAACGTAAGTAAAATATAAGGATCACCGCCCCATTTACGGGGCGAAAGAGCTTTTAATATATTGAGCCTTTTGTGAGCGGACGTACACAGATAACTAATATGCTCCCGAAAGGATAAGGTGCTATTAAGTATAATACCGAGATAAGAGAAGGAATTTACTAAAGGGATGAGATGGTGGCGCAAGGAATAAAGAACGGTTATAAAGACGGAATGTGAAAACCATAGAGGCAGATTTTTCGGGTAAGATAGAAATATGAAGAGAGGATAACGTATTTTCCAAAATAGCAAGAGAATTATTTAGCTCCTCGTTCACCGCAGATATATTATCCGACGAGGAATAGATAAGAATATCATCAGCATAGAACAACGACGTGGAGGAAACTGAAAATATATATTGAGCCATATGCCTTATACTTAACCCATTAATAGTTGTATATTTAATACATGGTCCGTTAATTGATGATCACCATAGTTCGGTCATCGGTTATATTTAAGAATATATAATCATTAATCTTTACTCTTTTAGCGCTATTGCCCGGCCATTATTCGAATTTTATCAAGCGTTATTGAACCCTGAAATTTATGTGGCATCGCGACTAAGTGGCAGTTCAGGCTTTTGAGTTTGCTCGATCATTTCCTAGGATCTGAGTACGTTCTGAAACTCACAGAAACGCAACATGATAGTCTTCTAAGAATAGCAGAGTCCCTTAAATTTTTTATGGGACTGCTTCTTTTACGTCATCGTTTTAATCTTTCTATCGTGGTTAGAAAAAAACTATAATAATTAGTAAATTTTTTTGTTGAGACTTGGGTTCGTAGTATTACTGATGACAAAACAGGACCGTAAACATTACAGCATTCAATGTTGAACATGCATCGTTTGGCCAGATCCCATTAATAGGTCATTCATTTCATAAGCCCATATTGCTGGAGATAATTTACCTGGATAAACCTTAGATCAGTTGGTACACACTTTTGCAAAAAATTTCGGTATCTGTTAATAATATTAGTAACCTTTTATTTGTGCTCTTCCAATAACGTTTGGGAGTTATTGTAAATTAAAAGAGATATATTTATATTTATTGAGTTTGTTTCCAGGTGAGAGCGCAGGTAACCTATTAACTTCTACAAGACACGGAAAAGGGATACTGTATAAAATTTTGTTTATTTTTAGGAGTGAGACGTTGGGAACGCAAGTATGAGGGAGCGCGCAATTTTGTTTTTGATTGACCACAGTAATAAACTACGAAAACTGTATTTTAGAAGTAGAGTTACTGTTAATGAACACAATAAGAGCAAGTGAACGGGACGATACGAAGAGCGGAGTTTTGTATCCGATCAAGTATTTTTAACGTGGGGTTCCTTACCGAAGAATACACCTGGCATGCATAAATTATTTCACTGCCTATTAATATTTTACATATATTTAGTAATAGTTTCGGATATACATTGAAACTGGGGTTGGATATAATTCAATATATTTAAACTTGTTGGCGATCGGTAATTCATTTTCCATTTTTATTTATTTCGAATCTTTGTGAAAGTTAGGCATTTTATTTATTGATTTATTTTTCCTCTTCATAATTTTTTTTTATGGTTTGGGTCTTGGTCACTTTGAATTTTCACCATACTTCTTGCGCTTGCAGCAGCACGATACCTTTTAAAATCAATTATGTGTTCTTGTAGTTTTGAGGAAATTGGCGTTGACGGAAAAGATCTACGAATAATTGAAAATCTTTATCGGGAACAAGAAGCCAAAGTTCGAATCAATGGAGAGTTAGAGACGGAAGTCATTCAAATTGCAAAGGGAGTCAGACAAGGCTGTATTTTATCACCGTTGTTATTTAACGCATATCTTGAGCGAATCTTTCAGATAGCCCTAAACAAAGAAACCGCCGGAATAAAACTTAATGGAGAAATAATTACGAATCAGAGATATGCGGATAGCTGCAACTTTGGGATAGCTGCAACTTTGGCCGAGAACTTAAATGATCTGCAGCGATTAATGAATAAAATCAATAAAACTGGACAGAAATTTGGTATTAGAATCGATGTAAATAAAACAAAATTTACCAGCTCAAACAGAAGCTCTCTACATAGACGTGAAGCCAGTTAAAAAAGTTGAAAACTTTTCAAGTACCCGGCGTTGATGATTAATAACAAATTAGACTGCGATGAAGAGATTAAAATTCGGTGTGGAATCGCGAAGGAAGTATTCCGAAAACTTGGCACTGCCCTATTATAACCTGAATTCCCCATGGCTACAAGGCTCCACGGTGTGAAATGTTACATATCGTCAGTCTTACCGATTAAAAGCAGCTGAAATTTGGTTCCTGAGACGCCTACTAAAAATACCATGGATTGATAAGGTATCAAACGAAGAAGTCCTTTAGAGAGCTGGCGTGGAAAGAGAGCTCTTGGGATACCATCAAGAATAGAAAAACGGCATATTTTGGTCATATCATCCGAGGAGAAAAGTATCGGCCACTACAAGTCATATTAGAAGGCAGAACGCAAGGCAAACGACCAAGAGGGAAAAGAAAGTGTAGATGGATTGACAATGTAAAGGAATGGGTGGGACTTCGCAGTTTCGGAAAGCTGATTGAGGCAGCAAGAAGCAGAGCATTGGGAGCAGCCAACGCGTCATTGACGTAAGGCACCCAGAAGAAGAAAAAGTAGTCTGACTATTATACACTTTTTAAGTGCTCGTTTTTTCTGCGTTTAACTCTGATTTCTTTACACCGCCACCGCATTTTCTTCTAACTAGATCTTGGAATAGCTAATTACTGTAACTTTTAATTTTATTTTAGTAATTGTATCAATTAATGTTCGAAAAAATTAGCCGAGGATTTCTATTTCTAATGTATAGATTACTCAGTTTTCTTTGTGAAAGTATCTAGACCTGGCTCCCATTTATTTTTATTCAGCTGTATTTGAAATTTATTATTATTGGTAGAGGTCATTAGCATATAGGTCTACGGATACAGTTACACTAAATATCGGAGAGCGAGTAAAGCTGAACGAAATTAGGTCTGACGTTGAAAAGTTATTATACATAAAATTAAAGTGGGTTGTATGTTTTTGGAGGAAGTAATGTTAAGTCGTTACCGAGTATACTTTTTGATAACAATGTGATCCGAGTTGAATTTTTACTGCTGATTCAAATCATCTACTATTATATACCGGTGTTCTAATTGCCATATAAAAGAGCTAAACTGAGTCTTGATCCGCATGCATCGAATGTAGAATAATACGGCTGAAACCGCTCAATATGAAGTATAAATTTAGTCTGCAATTAAATCAGTTTATTCGCATGCAGGATTTTATTCTAATAATAGGAAAATGAAAATGCTTAAAGTTTATTCAATACGTAAATTTAATGTTTTGTAGGAAAAAAAACCGGACATTTTTCTTGAAATCTATGGACTATTTACACGAGCTGGTTATGGCGACATAATTAAGAGCCTAGTTTTTCGAGAAAAGAGTAGTTAAAACAATGATGCCAATTAATTTTTTTTTTTTTTTGTTTATTGCGTTTATGAGGAAGGATATTAATTTAAGAAGTAGAAAAAGGAATAAAAGTATAATCAGATTTAATGCGATGCGGGATGGTAGACAGAAGAATATCAAGGGGCGGTATAAGAGACGAAGAAGGAAAAGGAGGAGCGCTATAGTGAGTAAGACGATTTATTAGTAAAAAAAGAAACGTTTAGCAAGGACAAAAGGTCATTCAAAAAAGATATCAACATTACATATAAAGATAGAAGCAGAAGGACGAAGAGGACAAAATGAAGAAGATATAATTGAGAAATGGGAAAGCAATGAGTGAACAAACCACGTCCAAAGAAAGACGGCATGTTGCAGCGAGAGGTAAACGCTACAAAGAAGGAAAATTGAGGCAAGTAAATGCTACGTAGGGTAATCTTTGTCATAGAAGAACATAATAATAATCCGGAAATGGATGTTAAAGAAGTTGCTCTTATTTAATACGTTCATAAAAAAGAGTTGTTAAAAGAAAAAAAAAAAAAAAAGATGTGGGTGCACACTTAAATTTCAGATTGTTTTTCAGAAGTAGTGCTTATTGTACTTTGTACAAGGATTTTAAAAAAAATCCTTCGAAGTTTTTAAATTATAGAATGCGGTAAGTTATAACAAATAAAAATGTAATAAACAAATTTAAGCATAAAATGATTGCTTACTTAGAAACGTTTTTGGGTATAACCCATCATACCGAAAACGTTTCTAAATAAGCAATCATTTTATACTTAAATCTATTTGTTACATTTGTATTTGTTATAACTTACCACATTCTATAATTAACAAACAGGATGGTAAAAGATTCGTTATTTTTGAATTATGTACAGATTCCAATATAATCATTAAATATTAATTATTATTTTTAAGTAAAGATCTTGCAAAAAAATCTTTAAGTTTACTATTATAATTCAACACTTTACATCTGTAAACAAGGCACTAATGACTTTTGACCAATGGTATTTAAGACAACAGTCAAACGATTGTCACATTTGATATCCTGCCATATGATTATTGCATTTATATTTGGCCATGCTTCTGGCTAAGTCGCTATGACTACCTCGTGTGATCTAGCTCATACTTTGCTTTCTTGGTAACGAAAAAAGCGAAAATATTATTGTTTTCATTTTTTTTATTTTTATTATTAATCGCGTAAAAATAGTCTAATCGCAATAACACAGCAGTGTAGTAAAGGAAAAATACAACAATATGACTCAGCGATCACTGCAGTAGTAAGTAGTATACATATATTAACATCATCGGCATGTTTTATTCGTGTTTAATAATCGTTTTAGCAAACTTTTTATTAAATTCACCTACGAAAAATGTTTGAAACCAAGTATTGTACCATCGGCCAATGGTTGTAATGACCAGTTTGCTGTTTTTGTATATCCTGTTCTGAGCCGTATGATTTGCTTTATGTAATTGTTAGGTAGGTTCTCTTTGACTTGAAGGTACCACCATGGGGGTTCCTGATAGACCGATTAAAGAAACTAAACAGCATCGAATCGGATAAATGCCAATACTGTAATAAAGACTATGAGGAATAATCATCTCCTATGGCAATGTAGCCGATTCCGGAAACAACAAGGAACACTTATAATTATAAATAAATTAACTCAGGAATATCACACGCTCTACCGATAAATACAGCATCCATTCTTACAAATATCCATTAGGGGCCAATGTAAACAACTTTATTTAAAAAATGCAATATTGAACTTTAAAATTTGAATACTATATGATGACACGTTTAACATATAAACTGGCTAAAAAGTTAGAAGGAAAAACCAAGCCGGAAAAAAAAAAAATAACCAGTCTATCGTTATAACCAATAGAGAAATTGCCATATAGTTTCATGTAATTCTGCTGGCTCGGACAATATTCGTCGCTATAACTGGTATGATGTTATTATAAGAAGAAGAAAAAAGTGTCCGTTTGACGGTTGTTATGGTTGGCGCACTATAATCAACACTGTGAACTGGTTAATATTGATACGGATTCGGTATTTTATCTAGCGATGATGTCGGGTTAGAAATTTATTCTCCGGGTAAAATTATTAATTTTTGATCTCTCGACATCATGCTCTTGTTCGTTGTCAGCAGAGAAAATACGGTCCGGGACGCTTACACGGCCGAGAATGTATTTTTCAATTTTTGTTGGGGCTAGTGTAAATATGTTCCGGTGTGTGCGTGTCCGGCGACAACAATGTATCGTCTGCCGGCAGCAAGAGAAGAATAATTAGGCATTGTAGCGTGTGTGTGATCAGTTGATCGGGATATGAGCCTTATCTTAATTTTAAGTTTACCGTTAATTATTTAGTTTGGTCTCGAGCCGTTTTTGCGAGCGAAATTAGTCACCGATAGTCGTTAGTTGGTTACCGTTCGATTAGCGAGTCGACGCAATGTATTTCGCCGCTGTTCCGAAAATACGCATGCCGTTCTTTAACACTTTATTAATTAAATTTTTTATAAAAAATTCGAGTCGAGACTGGTTTTTATGCGTACGTGAATTTTTCTTTTTTCTTTTTTGTTGATAAATATTTGTTCGTTTAATTTTGATAAAATATACGCGTTACCACAATGATTGTGTTTATAATTCGGTGCATTTGAACACGTGGTGGTGAATCTTCTGTGAGACCTCCCATTCGGGGAGAGATTCTTTGACGCGAAATATTCGTTTTATTTGTTATACCGGTCCAGTGTTGTCGGAGATTCGGCTTTAAATAGCCGTGATGAAAGCCTGAGGCTCTGCCGAGGCGAGCTATTACGTGTGACGCTATAGGTGTCGCTGACGCCTGTTTGTATGTTTTTCCTTACGGTTCAAAAAAATTGTTCCCGTTAAATTAGAAAAAAAATCTTTCGGAATTATCTGTTCAGATTTCGGGAAAATCGAAATTTTACCCTGTGTGCTTCCGCGCTATAAGCCAATTGCAACCATCGTAACCCGGTTTGTTTCAGTATGCGGACTTAGCGGAATATTCATACTTATTTTGATTTATTATGTTTGCCGATGTAATATTAGCCCATATGATTCTGTAATTTTTGTCTTTCATATGGCACCCATGCTTCTGAGGTGTAAAGCAATGTAAGTATTACAACCGTTGTGTAAATCAACATCTCTTGGCTGATGTTATTTTTGCGCTCAAACGATTAATTGATATTGATACCGTTCATTTGTAATTAGGGTTCATATTGAGAATGTGTTCTTGGATGAACTTAAGGATGGCCGAAAATTGAAGACAATAGCGTCTTTGGTCGTTATATTTTTTTCGAGGAGAAGACATTTAAAGAAGAACATTAAATCAACATTTGACGTTGCAAGTACATTACACGTTTAAATTGAACAATATATTAGTTCTGTTTACACTTTTATATCATGTCTTATTTATTTTAACTAAGTTATAAAACCGGGTAATAATAACGAAAAGAACACACTGGAATATAGTGTATTCTGTCTGTTAGTATTAGTAAATAATCGGTCGGCAGTAGTATCATTATCAATTTATCAATTTGTACATGACTTTTTATGAAATAAAGTAAAAGTTAAGTAGTACTTACCGTGTTTAAAAATATATCACAGCTATAATAATATACTCTTCCTCTACTCCGTTACAAGGTTAAAAGGATTACTTGTGATATTACAAATTAAGTAGTGGTTGATAAATGATATTAATGAGTGAGCGATAAATGCATATTTTACATTTTATATGATCTGCTTGTAAAGAATCAGTTACGCAGTTTTAGTTTCTAATTTTTTCACTGTAATTAGAACATGTATATTTTTTATTTCTCCTGTTATTTTTTTCACGTTTTATTTTGTATATGTTAATTACATATGTATGAGTATATTAATGTACTATTAGTTGTTGCCCATAGCTTCGCGTATATATATTAATACATGTTTAAACTTTTCATATTTTTTTTTTATATATGATACATACATATATGGTAAATAATGTATTTCTACTAAAGATTCCGTTTTTACGTTGTACATTTGTTTCCCACAACTTGTAAGTTTATATCTTTTTAACTTTAATGGTCATTAAAGTCAACTTAGCATCATTATTGAAGGTCTCTTTATTTTGATCACTACAATTGTCTGTTCTTTATTTCTTCTTTACAATTTAACTCATATTATTCGCCTATTTTACAAACTATTTATCTATTTACCTATCCGCTTTCTCGTCCTTTAAGTGTAAATAACTCTAATTTCTTTTGACTGTTTAATTAACATCATCTCAGTTCTGGACGTTAATTCTATAATCAAGCCCATACGGCACAAACTACACAATCATTCAACGGATTGAGAACGGTTCGCAGCTGTAGTGGATAATGGCATAGTCCTGAAGATCACATTAAAAAGCAAAGACGATATTGGGGCTGCAGTAAATGTTTAATTCAGGCCGCATGTAAAAGCTCCACCAAATACATAACAACCAAAATAAATATGTTCCAGCCGAAATTAGGAAACTAATAAGGACTACTCGAGCAGCAAGAAGAAGATGGCAACAAAAACAACGTACAATAATCTCCGCCGCAAACTAAGAGAGGGAATTAAGAAATATAAAGAGCAATCATTCAAAAGCTACCCGAAATCTCTAAACATGCAGGATGGATCATTATGGAATGCAACCAAAAAAATACTGCAACCTTCTTGGGAGGCTCACAATACAAGAATGGATGATCGTAGCTGGGCTAGAACGGATAAACAGAAGATAGTGTCACCATGGAAAAAATGTCAATAGTTTGGTTATACCAAAGCTTTTTGTGCTCACATTCGCAAATATGTTAAGTTGGAAATACACATGAAACTACAGAATGTAAGAAAACAGTAAATGATAAAGTCAAATACGCTAACTGTCAAGGTGAATTTACCGCAACTGAAAAGGATGTCCTGGTTATAAGGAAAAGATTGCTACCGCTTCTGTTCCCCCAAATTAATAGCAAAACAGCGAGATTAGACAGGATCACAACTAGGTGTTGAAATCACGGCTCATAAACCAAAGAGTAAACATTTCAAGGCTAAGAATGTTTCAAATAAAGAATCATTCATCGCTGTTAAAGAATCAGAACCAACTCAAATAGAGTATGAAATCTTTTGCAGAAAATGGACATCAGAATTTCGAAATTGGAAAATCAAACTAACCGTCCGAAGAAGTCTAAGTCTCGACCGGAAAAAAATGACGGAATCCGCAAATCGATTACTTTCTTGGAATGCAGATGGTCTTACTAGGCAGGAAGGCAAGTTTTACCATTTTTTAAATTATAAAAAAATTGATATCGCTTTGATACGCATTTTAGGAGGATTGTGCTAACTTACAATTTAATGGTTACACAATATACAATACTCTACACATCCTGGTGAAGGAAGATGGCATGCATCTGCAGTAATAGTAAGAAACAATATTAAGCATTATCAAAATGTATATATAAGCAGAAATAATATGCAGATAACCGTTGTTCGTATTTACGACAATACAATGAAATTAGTGTAGCCGCGGCTTATAAGCGTAAGAGGTTTAAAGATAACGAAAGAAGAGTGTATCGTATTGTTTGGAAATATTGGAGATGATTTTAATTCTAAGCAAAACGCTTAGGGCTCTACTGTAATTAATATTCGAGGAAAAGTGCTTCTAGAAACAAGTAACATCTGCAATTGTAGATGCGCATACTTGCTGGTCAACCGATCGGAATAAAATTACACACTTATTGAACTTTTTTATACTAAAAGATGTTTCGCTGAATTATACAGAAATTAAAAGTGATAATGGTTTAACTTCTGACCATACTCTTGTTCTACCGATATTTAGTGATATAGTTATATGGAAACAGAAGCGACTGACACCGACAAATAAATGTACAAATTGGGATACGTTTAGAAATCAGTTAGATCAACAGATCGACTTGGAAATAAGCTTACAAACAATCCAAGAACTGGAGACGCACAATCAACATTTCACGGAACCTATTCGTGATACTGTGCAAGTTGCAACTCCAACTCAGATTGTTGCCACACACAAGGAAATTACTACTCGCTTGAAATCAGGCAACTAGTCAAAGTAAGAAGTGCAGCAAGACATATCTGGCATCATACTAGAAGACCAGAAGACAAAACAATATTTATCCACGTCAACAATAAACTGAATAAATTAATATTCTAAACAAAGCAGGAGAGCTTTTTGGATTATATGATCGATCTGGACTTGCTTATGGAAAAGAATTATTCATTATGTAAGGAAACACGTTATTTCAAATGATCCGTTGTTAGAATATCACTTTCGAACGGATAGCTGGGGCTTCATCGTGATGAAAGCAGAATTATTCGTTCGACGTCTCTCGAAAATATTACAACCGAATAACATCCAGTCGAAAGAAATATTTAATAGAGCAAACAACCAGTAAAATTTGTTACTCCGCTTGAACTATCAGGTGAAATCGATAATAACATTAATCCTAAAATATTGCTAGGAGTCGATGAGATCTCATCAGGACTATTAAAACAACTGTCAAGAAAAAAGATAATTTTTTTTTTTTTTAAAATAGGCTTTTATTTCTGCACTAAAAAGTAAAAAATAACTTTATTAGTGCGCGACTACCAGATACGCATCTTAACATTAAAATCTGAAACTACAAAATATTCGTATTGTCATCTGTACAAGCATTTCTGCAAAAGGACACTTTTTTAATTCATCGGGAAGTAGGTGAAAAATCGTTCACAAGATTCCCCCCAGACAGACAGAATGACAAACTGAGTTAAATAAAAATCTATAAAAAGTATTATACTACTCACATATACATATATTTAATGCTTGTATACGACTGGTACATGTACCTAGGTGTTTTAAATTGGCCAAAATCATTATGCTCGGAAATCCAGATTAATTTATATGGACCGATATCACTGTTGGCAGTCATATCAAAACTATTTGAGAAGTTACTCTACAAACGTATCAAACCTCTTATGAAACTACCTGATCATCAATTTGGTTTTCTCAAGAAACATTCAACAATTAATCAACTACGTCGTGTAACGTCATTAATAGAAAGAACGTTTGAAGAAAAGAAGTTCTACTCAACTATGTTTCTCAACACTGCACAGTCGTTTGATCGTGTATGGCACCACGGATTTATCTTCAGAATAAGTCGCAGTTTAAACTTGTGTCGTATTTTACAATCGCATTTATCTGATCGTTGGTTTTGTGTATCACATAAAGAAGCTAATTCAGCAGATTATCCGATACAAGCAGGAATTCTGCAAGGTAGTGTCTTAGGGCCTATCCTGTACTTATTGCATACAGTGGACATACTATCATCGCAGAATACGAAAACTGCAATATTTGCTGACGACACAGCAATATTATCAGTCAGGCATTCCCAGGCTAAAGCAAATAACAATCTGCAACATGCTCTGGATCGTATAACTGAATGGACGAGGAATCGGAAAATTCAGTTAAATGAACAAAAATCTGTGCATACAATTTTTGCTTTACATAATTGGGATCCGTGTTATGTAGTCTACATTAATAACCAGCAAGTTCCAGCTTAAAATTCTGCAAAGTACTCAGATATACATATAGGTTAAAAATTAACACGGAGAACTCATATCGATCGCAAAGTTGCCCAAATACGAGAAAAAAAACATCAAATGCTCTGGCTCATTGGGCGTCACACTAAAATACAAACTTCTAATATATAAAACTATTACACGTCCAATATAGACTTATGGAATACAAATATTGGGATGTGCTAAAACGTCAAATCGAAAAATAAACCAAACGGCTCAGAATAAGTTTCTTCGGCTAATTATTAATGCTCGTTGGTTTCAACGAAATGATGCACTCTATGCAGATTTGCAGATCAAATGGATCAACGGGGTAACACATGATTATGCTCAACAGCATCAGACCCGGCTCCATTATCATCCGAATCCGGAGGCCTCGGCACTTTTGCGTACAGATCTGGACTTAAAAAGACGTAGGTGCTTCAAAATTCGTGGCTTGGTTGTTACCGAGTAATGTAATTAACAGATCTCAGCCATTAGGCTATATCTCTGCACATGTTATGCTAATTATGAGTACTGCTTATTTAGATTAGATTAAAGATTGCAGAAATAAAGTAGCTATTCTTATCAGGAGCTATATTAACAATAAAAAAAAAAAAAGTTATCAATCAGTGGACATATTCATATAGTAATGGTTTTGACAGGTCATGTCGGGATAAACTATTAGTGTCTATGTACAAAATATAATAATCATGCGAGGACGATATAGGGTGGATGATAATGAAGGAACAGCTAGGGAGCCATTTGCCCCACAATACAGTCAGACTGCCTAAGTTAAACCACTAGGTATCCTGGCCCTAAAGAAAAATAACATTTCATAATCAGTCAACAAATCTAACTCAATTATTATGTAATGTAGTATACCCAAGCAGGGTTCATCTTGTATAAATCGGCGCATTTACTTCTAAAGTTTTCAAACATATCCGACAGTAAGAGCAAGTCTGTCCAAAGGTACTCATCATTGTATTGAACCAAAGTCCACATGTTAAACAACCTTCACACTTACGGAATATGTTTGTGTGCTTCTTTAGGGACTGAGTAAGACAGCTGTAAAAATGGAGCATCAAAATAACCTTTTAGGTCCTCCCATTCTTTAGGAATACCCTTTTCTCATATCTGGAAAATGGCTAAAACGTTCCAATCCTTATCCTCTGAATGTCCCTCCAATCTCAACCTTTCTAAAGATAGCCTAGAATCCTTTATCGATTCCGTTGCTCCTGCTTATATTTCTAACAATGATGAACTGTATCTAACTCCATCTCCGTATAATTTCCTGACATATTTCTTAACGTTTGCTTTCAATATCTTTAAATTAAAATCTGTCCTTCCCAAATCTTCTAGCCCCACTCCAGGTCTTGACGGTATACCTTTTCTGGTCTATAAAAACCTGTCTGAACAGTCCTTTTTACCTTTCTCCTTGCTCTTTTTAATTTTTTCCCTCTCCAGAGGTATAACTACCTCCTCTTTGAATTCTTTTGTCATCACTCCCATTCCTAAAAAAAGTTCTTTCTTACATCCTATTTACTTGGCATTTTGCATCAGAAAACTATTTGAAGGTACATGTTAAACAGGGCGCCATGTTTGGTGGCTAGAGCATAATAATGTATTTCCTAACAACATGTTTGGCTTTCGACCTGCTATTGGTCCCTCTGATTGTATTATTTTTTTTTGCTTTCCATATCTACCAATCCTTTATCCAGAAAAATTATACCTTGGCTTCCTTCATCGATGTATTCTGTGCCTTTGATATAATGTCCATTTACCCACTATAAAATATAAGATGATAGTAATTAAAGTTCCAATGCACTTTACTTCCCTTATTATCAATCTCATGCAGAATCGTACTATCCACCTCTCTGCTCTATCTTTGGGTATTTCAAGACTAGTTTTCCATGATGTTCCTCAAGGTACCTCCCTTAGTTATACTCATTTCAACACATACACTACAGTGTGGTTTCTTTTCCTTTAAATTCTTCGTCTTTATTCTTTGCTAATGACATCCTACTTTATGCCTATCTATCCCTAGCAAATACACTCCTTTCTCGTGTTAATTGTTTTTATTATCTTGGTATCTTCCTTGACAGTCGGTTATCCTGCTCCGAACACATCAAGTACTTTTCCTCTTCAGCAACCAAAAGGCTAAACCAGCTGAAAGTCTTATCTCCAACCAAACGGAGTGGTGATTCTTATGTTACTGTTCATTTCTCTATGGTTGTGCCTCTAAGTTCCGACTCTCTAAATTGGATGTAATCCAAAATTCTTGCTTTCGTCTATGCCTTGGTACTTTTAAATCCCCTCCAGTTCCAGCAGTCCTTGCCGAATCTAAAACACTACCCCGTTCTTTTCGCAGATCTTATTTGGGTTATCGTTTTCTTGCTAAGCGTCTCCCACTCACATCTTCTACTCTTATACATTCCTATTTTTCCATTTCTAGGAACTGGCGTTTCGTACTTAGGAAAACTTCTATTTTATCTTTCGGTAATGAAGCGGCGGATTCTGTTTGGTGTAGATACACCAAATATTTTGTAATATTTATTTAATTTTATTATTAGTATAAGTGCAGTCGAGGAATTTAATACTTTAATCATTTTTCGTTCCTCGATGCACAATCTCGATTTGTAAATAATGTTAGTTTTAGTTTTAGATGTATTGTTGTTGTTCTCGCTTAGCCGATATTTAGTGTGTTTTGGTTGAAAAAGTCGTTTTTTTTTACATAAATCCCCTGGTTTAGTTGTTTTTATCCTCGTTATCATTCGTCTTCGCGATTCGCCCAGATCTTATTCTCGTTGTTAGCAATTTGAAATAGCCCTTTTCAGGGCTACCCGATGGTATATCGTTCGCACGTTAATAATTAATATACCTATTTCGAATTCGTTTATATTTTGTGTTTAAATCAATTTGCGCGTGAATAACGTCTAAACAGATTCTATGGTACTCGGGTTGCTGCTTCTTCCCACCTCTTTTTTTTGTTAAAAATCCCATCTTATAATTCCCTCCTGCTTTGTAAAAGTTTTCATCTTAGATTACGGTATCGGATACGTGAGTTTCCTCTTTTTCTGATAACTGTTCTATCTGTCTGTCTGTTCAACCTAGTCTTCCTGCTAATCTGTGGTTCCCTTTGTTTCCTTCACTTCGTAATTCTGTTGTTGTCTCCATTATTCGTCTGCGTTTCGTTTTCGTTTTTCGTCAGTTTTCTCTTCATATTGTCCTCTCCATTCAAACGAAGAGCATGTTTGCGATGCGGACCATGTGTTTATTAAGGGTTCATCTCTTTGTGCTCAGTGCTCTGCTGTCTACTTCAGTTTGCTGCGACTTGGTTTTCCTACTCCATATTGCGCCTCTTATGTCCTATCTTTTCCCTTACTACAAATTGTTTCCACTATGTATTCCTTTCTTCTAACAATATCTGAAGTAGTCTATAAATGTTTGTTCTGGCAGCTCTGACGTCACAAACCCCAGAACTGTGTGAAGAGGGCAGAAAGTAACCCAATTTCTTGCACGGGCGCCGAAAATTCACCCAAGTTTCCCCCAATTTTCCGCAATTTTCTGCAAATTTTCCGCAAATTTCCCCCAATTTTCACTGTACAGGTTCCGCGCATTTCCGATAGTTCGAACCAATTAAAAACTAACCCAAGTATATTATTTAATACCTGAAACTAACCCAAGTCCCCGCCCACCCCTCCTGTCTACAGCGTTGCCGCGATCTTTTAAATATTTCAAGGTCTAAGTATATGTAATATAAAATTAACCTAAGTATACTATTTAAAGCCCAGAATCTAACACAAGTCTCCACTCGCCCCTCCCACGATCCCACGCATATATCCAAACATTGCGATAGCCGCCGCGAAAGCGTACGTTCCTTTCCCGTGCACGCGTCGTTCGTTCCCGATACCGCAATCTTTTTTTAATAAATATTTCGAAGTCTAAGTATAAAAATTCCAAAATTAGCCTAAGTATATTTTTTAATTTTCGCGATTCCCCGTTTGTACAAGTAAATGTGGAAACATACACGCCGTTCCCGCGCATGTATCCATCATAACGTTAACCACAGTGAAAGTGCACTCCCATTCCCACGCATCGCGCCTTCTACTATCATGTGTATGTATTATACATGCCTTTGCGTGTAATATATGTAGCATACTTTATAATTTTAATTTTTCAAGGTTGGGAGAGGTAAAATTTTGCCAGAGTGATAAAAACGTCTGAATCTCAACACTTAGAACCCAAATTTTAAAGGAATTTTCCGAGTCGCGCTCCGTTCCGGCATTTTTTTTTTTAAATTTTATTTTTAAAGAAAATATTTGAACGTTTCATCAGTCGAATGAGAGCGGGCGAGTGTGCTGCTACGAGATGTATTATGTAAACGCGACCGCGGCTGTAATGGAAATATTTAAATGTTCCAGCAACTAGTTGAAACTGTCACGAGGTGCTGGAGGTGAATTCCAGTCGTTCGTTCGAAATTAACTAGTCGATCATCTATGCGCACTCTCACACGCCACCGATAGAAACCTGTTCGCGATCGCTACACGTTCACACACACGCACATACACACCGGCATTTGATATATATTTTCCCTACATATTTTTTCGTCTTTTTCCGCTTCCGATCTTATTTGTAATCTGTTGATTCTTTTTTTATTATTTTTCCGTATTCTCCGTTCATTGCAAAAGCACACCATCCATTCATGCACACATATCAAGCATTATGTTAACCTCTACAAAGCTACACTGTACTATTCCACACACGCTCCGGTCGCCGTCGAAATAAACGCCGCGATATCACTCCCACACACACACACATACACACAACCACTTCATATATATTTTATTTTCGAGTCAAATTATTATAGAATTAGCCTAAGTATAATTTTCTTTTACATTTCTGTTTACTTCTTCCGAACGTTCATAATTTTTATATTTTTTTGTTTCTCCGATTCTAAAAATAAATCTGTCAATGTATTAGCCACTCTCTCCCGCGCACAGAATGTTCCCTCGCACTCATCTGCTACCTATCGTTCTTATTAATTTTTTCAAGTCTAATATTATAGAATTAGCCTAATTATATTTTTTTTCGCTTCCAATCATTTCCTCCGACCGTTGATAATTTTCTTATTTTATTTTTTCTCAGGTTCTAAAAATAAATCCATTGTCATCTTCACTAGTATGATTGCGCACATATCTTCTGCCGGTATTTCTCATATTGTTCATAATAATTTTTCATGTCTATGTATTATGGAATTAGTCTAAAATATATTTTTACCCCTCTAAAGACTTTTTCCAAACGTAAGTATTCAAACATTAATTCGAGTATATTTTTATTTAACGCTGTTTCATAATTTCCCTTTCCCTTATCCACCCTACACAAATTTCAATTATTTTCTATTATTTTTCATGAGTACATCCCCCTGAAACTACAGTGAAACCACACCAAACATTCCCACGCACCATATAGATTTTAACATCATTCGTAATAATTCTTTTCGAGTCTATTAGTTTAAGATTATTCTATTTTTTTCAAACTCTAAATATTTTTTTTTTTTCAATATCTTTCATATTATATTTTTTTCCTCAATATGTCCGCGTACCCTCATAGTGCAAAGGTACTCTGCTTATATCCTTGCATGCATGTTGCCATGTCGTTGATTTCGATCATGTGTCAAGGTCATCGAGTCTGCCCGAATCTTCCATGTCATATCTTTTGTAGAAAAACGGTTCATATGTTCACACCTACACACAAACACTCATAACCGAAAGAACACCTCTCAACTTCGTTCATCTGCGTATGTAACCAGCTTTCACCAAAGGAATGTGGTTTATCTGATACGACTCAACATCTTCAAAGACTTGCATCGAGCTAGAATCTCGAAAGGATCTGTTCAGGCAGTCAGTATTAGTGCTATGTCGAACGTGTAGAATTTGTTGAAGCAGTGTTCTTCACGCATTAATAAAAGTTTGCTCTAACGTTAAAAGTAATAATTTTCTACATTTTTTAGTAAAAAGTTAAAAATATTATTCAAACATGAATAACAACATTGTTTCGAAAGTCGACGAATTTATTCAGAATTCATTTTCGAGTGATAGTGTCACGCATACAACTTCATCACCTCCATCACCGCAGTCAGATGATTGTTATACAGCAGAAGAATCAACATCTTTTGTACATAATATCATTGGTCCTGTATTATTAACAGAACAAGCAGATATAGCGGAATATTTTGTAGATATCAGCATCCATGTAGATTGTGATTATGGTTTTCGAGTAACTGAACTAGCAATGATTGATATGTCCGGTGGAAAGTGTTTGCATACGCTGTATAAGCCAAGCAGAGCATGGCATGCATCAAAAATGCCACATTTACAATGTTCTTCGATGAGTCATTACTTGAAAAATCCTTCATTATTTCCCTGTCGTGAAGAAATATTTATGGCACGCGATATATTCACGATATTATCTCAAAAACCGAGAGCTCGCATATATATTTTAACAGTATATGCTAAACTTACACTAATGGAACTTAACGAAAAGTCTGAATTGTTGAGTGATTTAGACTATGAAATCGTTAATATGGATCAAGTCTTTCGACTACATAGTATTGAGAATCTGCATGAAGAGTATTTTGGTATAAGCAATTTGATAACCTGTAAACATCATAATGAGAATGATAGTCTTCATTGTGCAGCGAAAAACGTTATGGTGATGAAGGCCTGGTACGATCATGTTATCCATCCGCTGAAGCTTATGAATAATCTCAATATAAATGATTTAAGTCAGTTGTTCATTACAGCCACCAAAGAAATGATAATTACATTATTTCCAAGTTGTGTTGGAGACATTTATACATTTCTACCAGATAGATTAAAACAGGATGATACGATAAAATCACTTCTACCATGTTACGAGCATGAGCATGATGAAGAATATTATGTCGATGATGATACATTGCGACGGAGTACTCGAAATTGTATGAAAGTAAAAGATTGTACCGATTGTCAATGTAAAATTCGCACGGATTAACTATTCATTATTTCGATCGTTTATCAATTTTGTGTATATTTGTATATATTTTTATATATTAATGTATATATTTTTTTCCCTATTCGACAGTCCGTTCGTTTTTTGTGTTTTGTTAATCATTTTGTAAATATATTTTTATACATATTTAAATTTTGTTTGTATATATTTGCATATATTTTTTCTTTTTCCTTCAATATCCCTCCATATCTTTCATTCTATTGTATATATTTTTTCCTAATTCATTTGAATCTTTTTTCGCTCCTTTTCAATTCCGTTTATTTAACTATTTAACTATTTCTCTATTTCTCTTTCCTCCTCTTAACTTAAAGTACTGATAATGATGAATATTACAAAAATCTGAACCAGTTGTGTAAAGTGTACGTGTAATTATTGTCTAATTTTCGAATATAATCCCGCATAATTTGTTCATATCTTTTTAGACTAAAACATTATATTTTTTATTCTTTCTTTAACGAATCTAACTGTTCAACTTTTTCATGTACATCACGTACATCAAGTATTTTCCGCAGCTGTGTGAGTTTTCATTAATTTGTAAGACACAACCTAAGACCCAGAGAGTTCTCTCTAATTGTTTAAAATCTTTCATAATCACACTTTTTTTATTTTACATATATTTTTTGAGGTATACACGGGATCGTCTATGAGGTGTGTTGATCAATAGAGCAACAGGTAGAAAACCTACTAGCTTACGAGACACAGCATGTTTATAGAAAAAACGTGCTAGCATGAGCAGATCAGAGTTGCAATGTGCGAGTGAGAGACTGTATGCATGTATGTGTGCGAGAGCAACAGCTTGATTATAAAAAACGTCGAAGATACATGCATCTATCTGTGAACAATTATCACATCAAACATAAAAAGGCTGACTAAAAGATTATTATTTTCTTTTTTCATTCATTCTCGCTACTATTACCACTCGCGCCCCACTGTCAAGACCTCTGAACATACATTACTAACCTCACCGACACTATAATATTTTTTTCTCTGTGTTATTAAATTAACCCAAGTATATTTTTATTCATTTGTTACGCAAACTTTTGTTCAAATCTTTCGTAATATGTCGTGCACACATTTATAGCCCACAGACACTACTCGCTTCATTACCACGAATACATCTCTTTCATTGTTACTTATCATAACATAGTTTTTCCTGAAATTGTAGAAAAATTCTCTTCGCTCCATTCTTCCAAGGTGTTTTATTTCCTAATTTCAAATCATGCATAATTATTTAAGAATCAAATTAAGTATATTTTATCATTTCCAAAAAATTAATCATCTCTGTACAAGGCATTAACTCATTTTTCAAAACAAACATATTATTTTTTTAATCTATCGTACATATCATTTTTATCATTCAAATTTTTTTCTGAATTCACAAATAGTTAACCTATAGAAAACATATTATTGTAAACATACATGACGAAGTCACTCCTCATAATTACATCATGAATTCATTTTTTTCATTTTTTTTTACCATCATGAAATTGTAGTAGTGTTTTTAATTTTTTATTTTCCATACGTGACAAAAGCAATAAAATCACGACATCTATGAATACACACCATATGCTTCCAATAACCTATCATGCATTTTTTTAAATTAGTCCAAGCATACTATTTTTTCAGTAACAAAGCCGATCATACATAATTTTTTCTTCTATATAATCACTAATCTATGAAAACACTTGATTCGTTTTACTCATACTGTAGCAACCACTCCTTTTCCCTCATGCTAACAAACTTCAAAATTTAATAATATAACACGAAATTAATCTAAATATCTGTTCATGCTATTAAAATTAATATATCAATCTTTACATTCCTTTTGTACATTTCTGAAAAAATCCTACAACATGTTTTAAAATTAATCGAAGTATACTATTTTATTACCTAAAATCAATTATTCTCTCATACAGTTTTTTTCCAATCATCCATAATGTTTTTTCTGTATTGTCATTATTACAAAGTCATACAAAACAACAACACATTTTTATTCATAATGAATCCTTCATTCCATTCCGTTCATGCTATATACCATTATCATTCAATTCAACGTTATGAAATTAGTCTAAATATACATTCATGCTAGCAAAGTTATTATCTCACCCTTTGCATTGTTCCAAGATGATTTATTTTACATTTTTTCTTTAAATTTCCCTCATATTATTATTTTTGAAATGTAGGATGATGACTATGATTAGAATTAATGATTATGAAGTGAGAGATGCATGGTGAAATTGTATTGTCATTATATGCGAGATGATGTGTGTTTGTGGGTGAGTATGGATGCATGTAAAATATATGAGTGTGTTAGTAGAAAACATCCGTTCATGCGTGAACACAGGTACAGATACAGTTATCTTTAACACTTCGATCGTTGCTAGTGATAACCATCATTATTTATGCTTTCAATCCTTCCACTTCAGCAATGCACACATACAGCTTAGCAATCGCCGCAGCCATTGAACGTTGTAGGACTGCAATTGTGATCTCCATTTGATTATTAGGATTTAAAAGTCACATCTTTGAACGCTTGATCTAATGCATCAACATGATTTTTTTGTATTCGCCCACCCGCTGCTGGAGGTTCCACTTAATATTCTCAACAGACTTTCATACAGTCGTTTAATAAGAGAATCTGTAAGACCCGAGACATTTACTTAACGTTTTCCCAACACATTTACAGACCTACCCTGACACTAAGGAAATCTTTAAACATCTCTGTAACCATTCCTTTTAAGCTGGCGGGAGCAAGGAACTCCTATAAACGTTTATCAATCAGCACTTCATCGTTCATCGCCCTGGTTTCACTCGCCGTTGCACAGACATGTAATAAACATTTTCTTCTTTCACAATTTTCTTATGCTATAACACTATTACATCATTTTTCCTCGTTTCTAACTAATTGTAACAAGTTTTCCATTATTTCTTAGCATGTTCTTCTGTTTTAGGACCTTTTGCGCCATTTTTTCATCAATTTATGTTATTTCACATCGTTTTTCTGGTGATTTTAGTGCCTTTCACACAATTTTACTAATTATTTTCGACTATTTCTTAACATGTTCTTCTGTTTTAGGTCCTTTTTGCACTATTTTTTCATCAATTTATGTTATTTCACATCGTTTTTCTAGTGTTTTACTACCTTTCACACAATTTTACTCAATTTTCCCCCCATCTTTGAAGATTTTTTTTTCATTTATCTCATACATTATATCTCCGAATGTGACGATTAGCTATCCTTTTAAGTACATTTTTTAATTCGATATAAGTGAGGAGTACTTTTCAGGTCGACATGTATACTTCGTGATATGACATTCAATTCATTATTAATCTATGTTTCAACAGGTTTGTGGTCGGTTGTTGGAGGTTTACAGAACTTTCTGTCGCATTGCTTATAGTATAATGGTTCTTGTGTGCTAGTAAGATGATGGTGTTTTGTGGGGAATAATAAACATGGGAAAGAGAAGGAGTGCGTCCCATCAAGCAGGGGGAGTGATGCTTTGTAATTAACTTGGGTATTGCGCGCATTGCATGGCAGTTATAATATGCTCGAGCAAAAATTAGTCGCTGTACTCGCATGGTGTTCATGTTATTCATTAAATGTTCACACTGAGAGATGCAATGGGCTCATCAACAGATGGATCCATGCTATCATTTCGATTTTTATAATTGTAATCTGCACTGAGTATGTATGTATTACAACGAACCAATCAACTCTGTTACAGATGGTAATGTTTGAGGATAGATAGTGAAACGTTCATTAGAACATGAATGTGTATACAAAGTGTTGTTACATCACATGTATGTCATCAAATTAACTAAAATGTTGCGTCTATAGTAAAAAAAAAGAAATGAGGGTTTTTCCCTAAGAGGGCGACTATAATAAAATTGATGCGATTTTAGATGGAAATGGGGTATTTTACAGTAAAAACACTGTTTTGCACCTAAATGGTGAATATTCTGGAGGTTAAACGGCATTTTACACACAAAATTTGATGTTTTTTTATAAATGTGGCTATTTTACTCCTACATGGAGTAATTTCTGCATGAGGAGTACTTTTTGGACTGACATGTATACTTCTTGATGTGGTATTCAATTTATTCTGAAGCTATGTTTGAACAGCTTTGTAAATGGTTGGGGACGGGGGGGGGGGAGTTTACAGAACTTTTCTGCTGCATCAGTTATAGTATAATAGTTTTTATATGCTAGTGAGATGAAGGTATTTGGTTAGGAATAATAAATATGGGTAAGAGGTGGAGTGCATCCCAATCAAGCATGGGAGAGTATTGTTTGGGAATTAACTCCATTATTTGCACACATTGCAATACAATTATAATCAGTTTGGTTAAAATTACTTGTTGTATATCGTTCATGTTATACATTAAACATTCACACTGAGAAACGGACTGAACTCTTCGACATCAAGGTCCATGCGATCATTACACTCTTTTTCAACAATTTGTGACGTTTCATACTGTTTTTTAATGTTTTGAACGGCTCTTATGATGTATTTCAGCACATTTTCACAGATACAAAGTTCGTAATGCGAAATAATTTGAATTATTTCGACAGTCTTTACACACAAATAAAATACTATACCATTAACACACTCAACATGAAACAAATCATTACAAATAGAAATAAACATCGAAATTGCGCAGAAATTTTAATGAAATTCAAGAAGCATAGTGTATATGAAAATGAATATATTCTTTAAATCAACACTCCAAACTTGCAGTTTCAGAATTATATCAGACCCTGACTAAGAACCCCCTTGTTCCTTTTGCTGCATGTATATGTATATATGTATATATATGTAGATATAAATTTATATATATGTATATATGTAGATATATATGTAGATAATATATGTATATATGTATATATATATATATATTTATGTAGATATATATGTGTATATATGTAGATATATATATGTATATATTTAGATATATATGTTTATATTTAGATATATATATGCATATATGTAGATATATATGTATATATTTAGATATATATGTATATATGTAGATATATATATGTATATATGTAGATATATATGTATATATTTAGATATATATATGCATATATGTAGATATATATGTATATATGTAGATATATATGTATATATGGTGATATATACATGTATATATGTAGATATATATATGTATTTATGTAGATATATATGTGTATATATGTATATATATATGTGTATTTATGTAGATATATATGTATATATGTAGATGTATATGTGCATATATGTAGATATATATATGTATATATTTAGATATATATATGTACATATGTAGTTATATGTATAATTTAATAATATATGATTATATACATATACATGCAGCAAAAGGAACAAGGGGGTTCTTAGTCAGGGTCTGATATAATTCTGAAACTGCAAGTTTGGAGTGTTGATTTAAAGAATATATTCATTTTCATATACACTATGCTTCTTGAATTTCATTAAAATTTCTGCGCAATTTCGATGTTTATTTCTATTTGTAATGATTTGTTTCATGTTGAGTGTGTTAATGGTATAGTATTTTATTTGTGTGTAAAGACTGTCGAAATAATTCAAATTATTTCGCATTACGAACTTTGTATCTGTGAAAATGTGCTGAAATACATCATAAGAGCCGTTCAAAACATTAAAAAACAGTATGAAACGTCACAAATTGTTGAAAAAGAGTGTAATGATCGCATGGACCTTGATGTCGAAGAGTTCAGTCCGTTTCTCAGTGTGAATGTTTAATGTATAACATGAACGATATACAACAAGTAATTTTAACCAAACTGATTATAATTGTATTGCAATGTGTGCAAATAATGGAGTTAATTCCCAAACAATACTCTCCCATGCTTGATTGGGATGCACTCCACCTCTTACCCATATTTATTATTCCTAACCAAATACCTTCATCTCACTAGCATATAAAAACTATTATACTATAACTGATGCAGCAGAAAAGTTCTGTAAACTCCCCCCCCCCGTCCCCAACCATTTACAAAGCTGTTCAAACATAGCTTCAGAATAAATTGAATACCACATCAAGAAGTATACATGTCAGTCCAAAAAGTACTCCTCATGCAGAAATTACTCCATGTAGGAGTAAAATAGCCACATTTATAAAAAAACATCAAATTTTGTGTGTAAAATGCCGTTTAACCTCCAGAATATTCACCATTTAGGTGCAAAACAGTGTTTTTACTGTAAAATACCCCATTTCCATCTAAAATCGCATCAATTTTATTATAGTCGCCCTCTTAGGGAAAAACCCTCATTTCTTTTTTTTTACTATAGACGCAACATTTTAGTTAATTTGATGACATACATGTGATGTAACAACACTTTGTATACACATTCATGTTCTAATGAACGTTTCACTATCTATCCTCAAACATTACCATCTGTAACAGAGTTGATTGGTTCGTTGTAATACATACATACTCAGTGCAGATTACAATTATAAAAATCGAAATGATAGCATGGATCCATCTGTTGATGAGCCCATTGCATCTCTCAGTGTGAACATTTAATGAATAACATGAACACCATGCGAGTACAGCGACTAATTTTTGCTCGAGCATATTATAACTGCCATGCAATGCGCGCAATACCCAAGTTAATTACAAAGCATCACTCCCCCTGCTTGATGGGACGCACTCCTTCTCTTTCCCATGTTTATTATTCCCCACAAAACACCATCATCTTACTAGCACACAAGAACCATTATACTATAAGCAATGCAACAGAAAGTTCTGTAAACCTCCAACAACCGACCACAAACCTGTTGAAACATAGATTAATAATGAATTGAATGTCATATCACGAAGTATACATGTCGACCTGAAAAGTACTCCTCACTTATATCGAATTAAAAAATGTACTTAAAAGGATAGCTAATCGTCACATTCGGAGATATAATGTATGAGATAAATGAAAAAAAAATCTTCAAAGATGGGGGGAAAATTGAGTAAAATTGTGTGAAAGGTAGTAAAACACTAGAAAAACGATGTGAAATAACATAAATTGATGAAAAAATAGTGCAAAAAGGACCTAAAACAGAAGAACATGTTAAGAAATAGTCGAAAATAATTAGTAAAATTGTGTGAAAGGCACTAAAATCACCAGAAAAACGATGTGAAATAACATAAATTGATGAAAAAATGGCGCAAAAGGTCCTAAAACAGAAGAACATGCTAAGAAATAATGGAAAACTTGTTACAATTAGTTAGAAACGAGGAAAAATGATGTAATAGTGTTATAGCATAAGAAAATTGTGAAAGAAGAAAATGTTTATTACATGTCTGTGCAACGGCGAGTGAAACCAGGGCGATGAACGATGAAGTGCTGATTGATAAACGTTTATAGGAGTTCCTTGCTCCCGCCAGCTTAAAAGGAATGGTTACAGAGATGTTTAAAGATTTCCTTAGTGTCAGGGTAGGTCTGTAAATGTGTTGGGAAAACGTTAAGTAAATGTCTCGGGTCTTACAGATTCTCTTATTAAACGACTGTATGAAAGTCTGTTGAGAATATTAAGTGGAACCTCCAGCAGCGGGTGGGCGAATACAAAAAAATCATGTTGATGCATTAGATCAAGCGTTCAAAGATGTGACTTTTAAATCCTAATAATCAAATGGAGATCACAATTGCAGTCCTACAACGTTCAATGGCTGCGGCGATTGCTAAGCTGTATGTGTGCATTGCTGAAGTGGAAGGATTGAAAGCATAAATAATGATGGTTATCACTAGCAACGATCGAAGTGTTAAAGATAACTGTATCTGTACCTGTGTTCACGCATGAACGGATGTTTTCTACTAACACACTCATATATTTTACATGCATCCATACTCACCCACAAACACACATCATCTCGCATATAATGACAATACAATTTCACCATGCATCTCTCACTTCATAATCATTAATTCTAATCATAGTCATCATCCTACATTTCAAAAATAATAATATGAGGGAAATTTAAAGAAAAAATGTAAAATAAATCATCTTGGAACAATGCAAAGGGTGAGATAATAACTTTGCTAGCATGAATGTATATTTAGACTAATTTCATAACGTTGAATTGAATGATAATGGTATATAGCATGAACGGAATGGAATGAAGGATTCATTATGAATAAAAATGTGTTGTTGTTTTGTATGACTTTGTAATAATGACAATACAGAAAAAACATTATGGATGATTGGAAAAAAACTGTATGAGAGAATAATTGATTTTAGGTAATAAAATAGTATACTTCGATTAATTTTAAAACATGTTGTAGGATTTTTTCAGAAATGTACAAAAGGAATGTAAAGATTGATATATTAATTTTAATAGCATGAACAGATATTTAGATTAATTTCGTGTTATATTATTAAATTTTGAAGTTTGTTAGCATGAGGGAAAAGGAGTGGTTGCTACAGTATGAGTAAAACGAATCAAGTGTTTTCATAGATTAGTGATTATATAGAAGAAAAAATTATGTATGATCGGCTTTGTTACTGAAAAAATAGTATGCTTGGACTAATTTAAAAAAATGCATGATAGGTTATTGGAAGCATATGGTGTGTATTCATAGATGTCGTGATTTTATTGCTTTTGTCACGTATGGAAAATAAAAAATTAAAAACACTACTACAATTTCATGATGGTAAAAAAAAATGAAAAAAATGAATTCATGATGTAATTATGAGGAGTGACTTCGTCATGTATGTTTACAATAATATGTTTTCTATAGGTTAACTATTTGTGAATTCAGAAAAAAATTTGAATGATAAAAATGATATGTACGATAGATTAAAAAAATAATATGTTTGTTTTGAAAAATGAGTTAATGCCTTGTACAGAGATGATTAATTTTTTGGAAATGATAAAATATACTTAATTTGATTCTTAAATAATTATGCATGATTTGAAATTAGGAAATAAAACACCTTGGAAGAATGGAGCGAAGAGAATTTTTCTACAATTTCAGGAAAAACTATGTTATGATAAGTAACAATGAAAGAGATGTATTCGTGGTAATGAAGCGAGTAGTGTCTGTGGGCTATAAATGTGTGCACGACATATTACGAAAGATTTGAACAAAAGTTTGCGTAACAAATGAATAAAAATATACTTGGGTTAATTTAATAACACAGAGAAAAAAATATTATAGTGTCGGTGAGGTTAGTAATGTATGTTCAGAGGTCTTGACAGTGGGGCGCGAGTGGTAATAGTAGCGAGAATGAATGAAAAAAGAAAATAATAATCTTTTAGTCAGCCTTTTTATGTTTGATGTGATAATTGTTCACAGATAGATGCATGTATCTTCGACGTTTTTTATAATCAAGCTGTTGCTCTCGCACACATACATGCATACAGTCTCTCACTCGCACATTGCAACTCTGATCTGCTCATGCTAGCACGTTTTTTCTATAAACATGCTGTGTCTCGTAAGCTAGTAGGTTTTCTACCTGTTGCTCTATTGATCAACACACCTCATAGACGATCCCGTGTATACCTCAAAAAATATATGTAAAATAAAAAAAGTGTGATTATGAAAGATTTTAAACAATTAGAGAGAACTCTCTGGGTCTTAGGTTGTGTCTTACAAATTAATGAAAACTCACACAGCTGCGGAAAATACTTGATGTACGTGATGTACATGAAAAAGTTGAACAGTTAGATTCGTTAAAGAAAGAATAAAAAATATAATGTTTTAGTCTAAAAAGATATGAACAAATTATGCGGGATTATATTCGAAAATTAGACAATAATTACACGTACACTTTACACAACTGGTTCAGATTTTTGTAATATTCATCATTATCAGTACTTTAAGTTAAGAGGAGGAAAGAGAAATAGAGAAATAGTTAAATAGTTAAATAAACGGAATTGAAAAGGAGCGAAAAAAGATTCAAATGAATTAGGAAAAAATATATACAATAGAATGAAAGATATGGAGGGATATTGAAGGAAAAAGAAAAAATATATGCAAATATATACAAACAAAATTTAAATATGTATAAAAATATATTTACAAAATGATTAACAAAACACAAAAAACGAACGGACTGTCGAATAGGGAAAAAAATATATACATTAATATATAAAAATATATACAAATATACACAAAATTGATAAACGATCGAAATAATGAATAGTTAATCCGTGCGAATTTTACATTGACAATCGGTACAATCTTTTACTTTCATACAATTTCGAGTACTCCGTCGCAATGTATCATCATCGACATAATATTCTTCATCATGCTCATGCTCGTAACATGGTAGAAGTGATTTTATCGTATCATCCTGTTTTAATCTATCTGGTAGAAATGTATAAATGTCTCCAACACAACTTGGAAATAATGTAATTATCATTTCTTTGGTGGCTGTAATGAACAACTGACTTAAATCATTTATATTGAGATTATTCATAAGCTTCAGCGGATGGATAACATGATCGTACCAGGCCTTCATCACCATAACGTTTTTCGCTGCACAATGAAGACTATCATTCTCATTATGATGTTTACAGGTTATCAAATTGCTTATACCAAAATACTCTTCATGCAGATTCTCAATACTATGTAGTCGAAAGACTTGATCCATATTAACGATTTCATAGTCTAAATCACTCAACAATTCAGACTTTTCGTTAAGTTCCATTAGTGTAAGTTTAGCATATACTGTTAAAATATATATGCGAGCTCTCGGTTTTTGAGATAATATCGTGAATATATCGCGTGCCATAAATATTTCTTCACGACAGGGAAATAATGAAGGATTTTTCAAGTAATGACTCATC
This sequence comes from Icerya purchasi, assembly GCA_039619475.1. NCBI lineage: Eukaryota > Metazoa > Arthropoda > Insecta > Hemiptera > Monophlebidae > Icerya > Icerya purchasi. The sequence continues at coordinate 389,599,351 of CM077116.1, forward strand.
GAAGAACATTGTAAATGTGGCATTTTTGATGCATGCCATGCTCTGCTTGGCTTATACAGCGTATGCAAACACTTTCCACCGGACATATCAATCATTGCTAGTTCAGTTACTCGAAAACCATAATCACAATCTACATGGATGCTGATATCTACAAAATATTCCGCTATATCTGCTTGTTCTGTTAATAATACAGGACCAATGATATTATGTACAAAAGATGTTGATTCTTCTGCTGTATAACAATCATCTGACTGCGGTGATGGAGGTGATGAAGTTGTATGCGTGACACTATCACTCGAAAATGAATTCTGAATAAATTCGTCGACTTTCGAAACAATGTTGTTATTCATGTTTGAATAATATTTTTAACTTTTTACTAAAAAATGTAGAAAATTATTACTTTTAACGTTAGAGCAAACTTTTATTAATGCGTGAAGAACACTGCTTCAACAAATTCTACACGTTCGACATAGCACTAATACTGACTGCCTGAACAGATCCTTTCGAGATTCTAGCTCGATGCAAGTCTTTGAAGATGTTGAGTCGTATCAGATAAACCACATTCCTTTGGTGAAAGCTGGTTACATACGCAGATGAACGAAGTTGAGAGGTGTTCTTTCGGTTATGAGTGTTTGTGTGTAGGTGTGAACATATGAACCGTTTTTCTACAAAAGATATGACATGGAAGATTCGGGCAGACTCGATGACCTTGACACATGATCGAAATCAACGACATGGCAACATGCATGCAAGGATATAAGCAGAGTACCTTTGCACTATGAGGGTACGCGGACATATTGAGGAAAAAAATATAATATGAAAGATATTGAAAAAAAAAAAATATTTAGAGTTTGAAAAAAATAGAATAATCTTAAACTAATAGACTCGAAAAGAATTATTACGAATGATGTTAAAATCTATATGGTGCGTGGGAATGTTTGGTGTGGTTTCACTGTAGTTTCAGGGGGATGTACTCATGAAAAATAATAGAAAATAATTGAAATTTGTGTAGGGTGGATAAGGGAAAGGGAAATTATGAAACAGCGTTAAATAAAAATATACTCGAATTAATGTTTGAATACTTACGTTTGGAAAAAGTCTTTAGAGGGGTAAAAATATATTTTAGACTAATTCCATAATACATAGACATGAAAAATTATTATGAACAATATGAGAAATACCGGCAGAAGATATGTGCGCAATCATACTAGTGAAGATGACAATGGATTTATTTTTAGAACCTGAGAAAAAATAAAATAAGAAAATTATCAAAGGTCGGAGGAAATGATTGGAAGCGAAAAAAAATATAATTAGGCTAATTCTATAATATTAGACTTGAAAAAATTAATAAGAACGATAGGTAGCAGATGAGTGCGAGGGAACATTCTGTGCGCGGGAGAGAGTGGCTAATACATTGACAGATTTATTTTTAGAATCGGAGAAACAAAAAAATATAAAAATTATGAACGTTCGGAAGAAGTAAACAGAAATGTAAAAGAAAATTATACTTAGGCTAATTCTATAATAATTTGACTCGAAAATAAAATATATATGAAGTGGTTGTGTGTATGTGTGTGTGTGTGGGAGTGATATCGCGGCGTTTATTTCGACGGCGACCGGAGCGTGTGTGGAATAGTACAGTGTAGCTTTGTAGAGGTTAACATAATGCTTGATATGTGTGCATGAATGGATGGTGTGCTTTTGCAATGAACGGAGAATACGGAAAAATAATAAAAAAAGAATCAACAGATTACAAATAAGATCGGAAGCGGAAAAAGACGAAAAAATATGTAGGGAAAATATATATCAAATGCCGGTGTGTATGTGCGTGTGTGTGAACGTGTAGCGATCGCGAACAGGTTTCTATCGGTGGCGTGTGAGAGTGCGCATAGATGATCGACTAGTTAATTTCGAACGAACGACTGGAATTCACCTCCAGCACCTCGTGACAGTTTCAACTAGTTGCTGGAACATTTAAATATTTCCATTACAGCCGCGGTCGCGTTTACATAATACATCTCGTAGCAGCACACTCGCCCGCTCTCATTCGACTGATGAAACGTTCAAATATTTTCTTTAAAAATAAAATTTAAAAAAAAAAATGCCGGAACGGAGCGCGACTCGGAAAATTCCTTTAAAATTTGGGTTCTAAGTGTTGAGATTCAGACGTTTTTATCACTCTGGCAAAATTTTACCTCTCCCAACCTTGAAAAATTAAAATTATAAAGTATGCTACATATATTACACGCAAAGGCATGTATAATACATACACATGATAGTAGAAGGCGCGATGCGTGGGAATGGGAGTGCACTTTCACTGTGGTTAACGTTATGATGGATACATGCGCGGGAACGGCGTGTATGTTTCCACATTTACTTGTACAAACGGGGAATCGCGAAAATTAAAAAATATACTTAGGCTAATTTTGGAATTTTTATACTTAGACTTCGAAATATTTATTAAAAAAAGATTGCGGTATCGGGAACGAACGACGCGTGCACGGGAAAGGAACGTACGCTTTCGCGGCGGCTATCGCAATGTTTGGATATATGCGTGGGATCGTGGGAGGGGCGAGTGGAGACTTGTGTTAGATTCTGGGCTTTAAATAGTATACTTAGGTTAATTTTATATTACATATACTTAGACCTTGAAATATTTAAAAGATCGCGGCAACGCTGTAGACAGGAGGGGTGGGCGGGGACTTGGGTTAGTTTCAGGTATTAAATAATATACTTGGGTTAGTTTTTAATTGGTTCGAACTATCGGAAATGCGCGGAACCTGTACAGTGAAAATTGGGGGAAATTTGCGGAAAATTTGCAGAAAATTGCGGAAAATTGGGGGAAACTTGGGTGAATTTTCGGCGCCCGTGCAAGAAATTGGGTTACTTTCTGCCCTCTTCACACAGTTCTGGGGTTTGTGACGTCAGAGCTGCCAGAACAAACATTTATAGACTACTATCTGATCGTATCAAGATATAATTGACACCTTCCTATTATAATTGTTTCTGGGTAAAGATCCCCGGTTGACGAGCTCAAAATAAAAAAAAAATAAAAAATAAAAAATAAAAATAACCTTTTTTAAAGAAGAGAGGAAAGAACGAAAAGCCACGAATATGTTTTAATATATGGACGAATGAGTCATGAAATAATTCGATGAACCCGAAATGTAATTTCTTCAGCAAAAAATGTTTAACTAAGCAAATTTGTGTGATCAGTTAATAAGAAATATATATGTGAAACATATGGTAATAGATTGCTATTTCAAACCTACAGTTGTAAAAGAGCTTTCCACTCCGCTCAATGATTGTAAATTCACAACTTCTACAGAATAACATTTTCGCGTTCAGCTTAAATGTTTTTTTTTTTTTTTTATCTGTAATGTGAAAACGGAGCATTCTCCATAATTTTCGTTTCAAAGTGAGGATCATTTGAAAGGAAAGGAAATCATCAATGAGTAAGATAAAAACCTTAGATCTTTTTTTTTTTCTGCGCTCGTCCATGGCTTTGATCCAACCACTTGAATGTATTATATTAGGAAATTAGATTTTGAGGCGTTAGAAGATAGAAGGAACAAAGGACTGAAGTAGCGGAATTATTGCTGAAGATGAAAAGGAAAGGATGAAGGAAGCACCGTAAGGAGCTGGAAGGCTAAAAGCCAAGATTATCAAATAGAAAAGAGCTGTATGAGAAAATAGTGTGATGCGCGAATAGAGAATGAGGAAGGGTTTCTATCCAACCAAAGTCTGGAATGATTGACTGAGTAAAGCAGTACTATGTCGGAAGCTGCAAAGTGGCTTGAAAAAGAAGCATTGAGGGCGCCCGACCGAGCTAAAGAATCTGCCGTGTCATTGCCCTCAATGTCAGAGCGACTGGGAACTCATACAATGTCTATAAGAATACAACAAGATGATAATAAGTTAGAGATAAGAAAACCAATTGATAGTAGACTAATGTTAGAGAAATGTGTAAGAGGAGAAAAACTGCTTGAAGGACGCTTTTCGAATTAGAAACACCGTGAAATTTTAAGATTCTGCAAATTTTAGAAATGAAGGATGTTGCACGAAAAATGGAGACTGACTCAACTGTGATGGAAGGGCAGAAGGAAGGGAGCCCGAAGGATTCAGAATGCATTAGAAATATTTCAAACACAGATCAGTTTATCAAGTGAAATTTAAAAATGACAGATAAATTTCTTAAAGTAAGGTTGACTTCGGTTATTGAGCAGTTTATCTTCAAGGAGGAAACGGCAGCAAAAAAAAAAAATTAAAAAAGCGTCTATTGTAAAAGAAATTATTTTTTGGTAATAAGAAAATATTCCTTCAAGAGAGGAAAATAATTTAGTAATAATGACAGAAAAAAAAAAGTACATCATTAAAAAAATGTCAGTAGATTATGGTGCTTTCTGAACTTTATTGTAGTACGATGCTGAATCTAGAGACAAACAACTTTCACAGAATTTCACAACTATTTCTAAAACTGCTCTTCATACAAGTCCAAAAATCTAAAATAAAACAGTGTAAAGTTGTAGTAAAATTATTCAACATAAGACAGTAAATCAGTAAAAGCCTGATTATTTTTGCCGACAAAACAACAGACATTGCACTGCAGAGAAAGTTTCATTTTTCATATAAATATCTGAAATACTATAAAGTTAAAGAAATATTTCTTAAGTACATACCAGCTGCTGATTTCACTCGACCGGCCCACACAAAATTAATTATTAACTCTCTCAGAAAATACAGACCCAAACTTTCGCATGTTGGACAAAATTATGACGGTGTTGCATTTAAGTGTAAATTTGTATGGCGCTCAGGTACACATTTATAAAGAATAGTGCAAATTACTTTAATCTTCCATTTTCGATTCATGTTTAAAACGACTGTAAATTGAATAATAATTGTGCAATCTGTTGATGCATATTTTTAAATATTCACCTCAACATGCTGTTGTTTTTATCAGCCGACTGCCAAGAAAGTTTACTCTCAACATGTAGAACACGATAGGTTTACAAGACAAAACGGTCATGCGTTCCAGAAAAATTTACACCACAATATGGAGTCCCTTGAAGATTCTTATAATCTCGGATTCTGCAAGCTATTTTATCTCCTCTTCTTGCTCCCTCTTCCGATTATGTAATACTTCTCGTACGCTTCCTCATTTGTGATCTTTTTCTTTTTCACTCAATCAAGATCGAATTCCTGGCCATTTAACCATTAAGTTTAACGAATTGGTGGATATCCACTAACCTGTTTTTACATTTCCACCGGCAAATTTTTGGGCACTATTGCTTTTCTTTCCTCAGTCGCTCATTCCAAACTATGGCTCAACTCCTATTCTTCTTTACTTTCTAATCCTACCTCGTTTTACATCTCTGTTCTGCCATCTCTTGCTCCTCGTCCATGTTTTCCTAGAAACTTGCTTTCTCTTAAACCAGTGGCGGATTCACGGGGGGGGGGCAAAGAACCAAAGCCTCTATGAAAAATTTTTTTATAACAGAGAAACTTAATTCATGCTATAAAAGATTTGTATAAGTGTTACCTATGAATTTAAAATTATAACTAATACATAATACTATTTTCTAGTGAAATTATTAATGTTATGTTTTTATTCTATTTTAAACGCCTGTCATCGATCTTTTGCCATTTTTATTTATTTTTAATTTTTATTTTATAAAGTAAATGAAAATAGTTCAATGGGAAATTTTTAATTGCTCATGAACAAAGAGAATTCGGACCGGATTACTAACAAAAATAAAAAGGAAGTAAAGTCTAATAAAAATACTATCTTTCTTAGTATTTTTAAACTAACATTTTAGCTAGAATTTTATAATTTTGTTTTATTTTTCACCTAAAAATAAAACTAAAGTTAAATTAAATTGTAATAATTATGAATATTTAAAACGTTTTTAAATTTCTATAAAGGTCGCTATTTGATTTTCTTTATGAAACAAGTGGTATTTCTCAAATCTACTGGCTACTGTAGAAGATTTTACGTAATTATATAATCCCCCCCCCATCCCAAATGTTCTTCCGGATCCACTGCTGCTTAAACACTCCACAATCTCGGTTATTTGTCGCATTCGTTTTAATCATAACTTTCTTCCTGCGTTATTTTCTCGGTTTTCATCTGCTTCTACTCAATGTTGTCTTTTTCATCCCCCTTTCCACATACATTCTTTGTAATTTTGATCGTGTTTTATTTGAATGTGCGGTCTTCTCTGCTGAACAATCGTCCTTCTGCTCTATTCTATTAAAACTCGGTATTCCTATTCACCTTATCGGTGCTTCTTACATTCTTTCATTTCATTCTACTTCTGCTATTCCTGCCCTTGAATTATTTTTATCTTCTATCCTTAAACGCGTAACAATAGAACTTCATTTTCCCCTTCTTCTCATTTTTTGGCCTAATGTCCTCGTTGACAAACCTATAATAATAATAATAATGAGAAGAAGAAGAAAATATAAAAGAGATATCTTAAAAATCTATCCAACTAATCAATATATTGATTTTTTAATTTGTTATACGGTTGGTAATTTTTCAAAAGGTTGTAAGTTATATACTAGCGTTAACGAAATTATTGCACGCAAGTAATAATGATTTGGTTGGGATATTAAATCACACAGATACTGTTCTTAATGTATCGTAGCTTTTAAACAAAAAATCTCATGATGAATTTTCAAATCTTTATGAAGAGCAAAGGAAAAAAATGACGGTGCAATCTCAATTGTTGGGAAACAAATAAGTCATTCAAGCTGCATCACACTCTCCCGCATACTGTAGAATTAATCTTTTATCTAATTTCTGAAGCATATAATAAAAAAATTAACCGAAAAGTTTTTAAAACATATCAAATTAATTATTTAACTGACCAGTTGCCAGAACAGTTTGATTGATTCATTTGACGAAATAATATCACTATACTGATTAGTTCTATCTGAAAGAAATATCTCTAAATCGGAATTTGTAGTGCGGAAAGTGGCAGTCAGTTCCAAAAGATCTGTTTTAATATTAGCTTTGAAATGTTTATATCAATGTGATGGAAAATTCTATCAAAATATTTACATATTGCTACAAATTTTGGCTACTATACTTACAACCCCAAAAAACGTTTTCCAACTTAAAGGGACTTCAAAATTATGTACGCAGTACATCTACAAAAAAACAGATAAAACGGTTGGGCTCTAATAAATAGTCACTATAACCTTCCGATTAATGTTTAAGAAGTTTATATAGCTTTATAATAGGATAATCGTATGATCATTTCATAAAAATATTTCTTTTTCTTATAGATATCTTTGATATTTTTATACGTACTTGATATTCTCTTCAAAAATTGCATAAATATAAATTTTTTAAAATGTCTTTCTCTTGTACCGATTTCCGCTGCACTTTACAACCAGAAAACAAATTATCGCTATGCCCACCTATAAAATATACTGAACTTTCCGTTCAGTGTATATGACGGGATAGGCAGCAGCTTAGTAAATCGAGGGATATATCTGTACCCAACAAGAGAGCTTCCAAAACTTCCATTTAACGAAATACTTTAACCTTAATCAAAGCAAACAGATTTGTATCCTGTATATAAATAGTCATAAACCTGTCACTTCTGTATGTCGTAATAGTTACAACGATTAAAAATAGCTTGCAGAAGAAGTAATAAGAGCGGGAAAAAAAGTACACAGTGAGGAATCTTGTAAAATTTCAACTTTTTAAAAACTAAATTTAATGTGTTTTTATTTTACTTTTTTTAGGTTCTAGAATTCTGGAAAGTTCTCCTTTTAGTTACGCTCGAAAAATGGCCCCCAACTAATTTTCACGCCCTTAAATTTCAAATTTAATAAAATAAAAATATTACCCTTTCATTAGAAGATACCTCATATTACCACTCTGTACGCAACCGAAAGTATCACTTTTTCTTCATTTTCAAAAACAGTTTTCAACGCTTCTGTGCCGTTTTAAGTTTGAATTTTTTGAACTATTTTTTGTAGAATTTTTTCTAAGCTTACTTTTAGCGATAAACTGATTTCTAAATTAGAAAAACATACCAAAACTGTTTCCGTCTTCTCAAAGTTTCGACTTTTGACTTTCGTGTAGTCGCAGTAGGTTATACTACCAGTAATTTTCACTAAAGTTTCTAATTTACAGAATCTACCAGTTCCAAAGATATCGAATTCTTCGAATTTTTTCATTGAAAACCATTTTCAACGCCTCTATACTGAAGTTTGAATTGTTTAAAAATCTTTCTTATTTTGCACTTTCAACATATAAGTGGAAATATGAAATTTCAATTGGCTATACTGTCACAACTGCGGTTGTAGCGTGATTTTTCAGTTTACTTTGTAAAATCATTTATTTTCTCTCCGTTTTTACCTTTTAAGATTTGAATTTTTTGAAGATCCGTTACTTAATATTAGTACATCGTATATTAATTAATGTACACGTTAATTTCCATTGCATAGCCTAAAAACTTCGAATATGATACAATAAATGTTTGAGTAGGGGAATATTTGCGGATAAAAAATATAGTTTCTTGCGTTGGTCGGATGCGCTATATCGCATTCTGACGTAGAAATCAATTTTCTCGGTATTTTTTACACTTGATACATGATTTTGAAAGGCCTCTTGCGGGCGCGCAATAAAATTAAAGCAACAAATTTTTACTCAAATAAGCGCAATATTGCTATTTTAAGATAAAAATATCTGCAGGGGAGAAAATTTAATTCAAACGCATGCTTTTGTTTATTTTAAACCTTAAGTTATCCTCTTGAATTTGAATGGGTTGTGATAATAACTGCAAAAGTAAGGTAGCTTTTTTCGTCATCAAATGATAAGGTGATCTGTGGAGGCGCGAGGATAGGAATGAATGAGATGTCGTATTATATATCAGGATTTGTTTCGGTCGAGTACTACACACTGTTCGATATTGCTCGGCTGGTTGGTAGACGATAGTGAGTGAACCGGTTCGCGTCGTAGATAACAGATCGTCGGTGACAATGTTCTCCACTGTGCTAATACTACAACTACTTACATTTTTAGCTGTTTATCGTACAATATTTGGTAAGTATCTTAATTTGCTTCTTTAAATTCGTAATTTTTCACACATGTCAATAGTTTCATTTTTTTTTTTTTTTTTTAAGTAAACAAAAGAATAACCATAAACCTATATTACAAGTATGTTGATCGTAAGTTTTTTTAACTTTTTAACTTGATTTTTCCTCTCTCTAAACCGTCTTCTAGTTTATTTTAATTAATAGTAAACTGTACTTTGTCAATAAAATACTTAATGGCCGGATGTATGAGAGTGTAAACAATATATATATATATATATATATATATATATATATATATTAATTACAACGCAATTCTTAGGCTAACCCCCATTAGAAAAATGTCCCAATTTTATGTAACGTTTGTTATATTTTATAGGATTTTTGTAATTATGTTATTATATTCATATGAATCGATTTATGTTGATAATTTTATACAAAGTATAGAAGAGAAAGAGACAGAAATGTAAGCAAGAGGGGTCAAGGGGCACAGCCCCTTGCGAGGCCAAAATGGCCGAGTTATATATATATATATCATATCATATATATGTATGTATAAATAAACATGGGACACAATGAATTTAATGCAATCGTTGGAAAGCTATAATAAAGGAGAAAATCTAAATGATAAGATATAGTTACGTAAGATGTTTAAACTCACAAGTGTGCTCCTGGTGAAATAGCTTCTGTTCTAGTCTAATACGCTTTTAAGTCCTCACGATGCTAGATGTCTCTACCATTATAACAATTCGTATTTTTAAAAAAAGTTATAATCTAAATAAAATTATGCCTTCATTGCAGTCGCTCAAAATATGATGTTACAATTGCTTTTCTCGAATGATAATTTGCTAATATATGTTTAAATAAACAAATGAAGTGTCGGGATGAAAAGGAAAAAATTGTTATTTCGAAGGTGTGTATATTTAAAATAGTATTTTTATTTCTGCCATGAAGACATCGAAAATAATGATTACCGCAACTGAAATGACACCGCGTTTAATTATTCCTCGGATATTTCGATAAATAGCTTAAACGTAATCGACTCTTTGCTTGTCGGCTATTTCATCAGTGATCACACCAACGGAGTTCGCGAGTTATTGTTTTTTGTAGGTATGCGTCAAGCTGTTTCTTTGTTCTTTGCTGAAGTAAGGACTTTTGTTAATTATCGAATCGTATTTAATTTTTTACTCTTCATACTGATAACCGTTTCTAAGCTTTTAATTGAACTATGCATATTTTCTATTAACGATGGAGCTTATTTTACGTAATTTCAGTTTATTTACCACATTTTTAAGGAAAATATACCATTATTTACCTACCCGGTAAAATAAATTATGAAGACTGATTTTTTTAGAATATTTCGAAATCTCTGCAGTCGTAATTTATTTGTCTTGATCTGATTAATTTTACACGTTGTGATGTTGTCGATGTTAGACTTTATTTTGTCCCATTTATTTCCGAAAACATATTTCATTAATATTTGATTTCGTATTTCGGATTTATTTTAAAATTAATGGTCGACGCCTGGTAGTCACTTATTCAAGCAATGAAACTGATGAGACTCAGCAATGTTTAAAATGCATGCGGTTGGTTGATTATTTATTTTAAAAAAAATAATAATTTCCTGAACACTTCATCTTGCTAATTCTTAAATCTATAAAATATATTACTTGATAAAACGTATTTTTCGATTTTTATTTTTAATTACGATTGTATGAATGATTGTTTTTTTGTTTTTTTTTTGTTTTTTTTTTGCGGGAATAATTGCCTACAAAATATATTTAAAAAATAATAATTTTTTCAAAATTTTGAATCGTTAATCTTTTTTTTTTTTTTTTTTAAATCACTTAAGTTTTCCCTGCCATATTTAAATGTGTTTCCTCTGAGTGTCACAGTCATCAATATTTTTACAGAATACTTCTTTTTTGCACCTCTGTATTCTGTGAAATTTTTTATTCGATCTGGTTAATGTTTAGCGAAAAACAAAACCATTTTTTTTTTTAAATAAAAAATTATAAAGCAACTTTTCGGGTTTATTTTGTTTTTTTTTTTTCCTTTATAATAAATCTGATTTTTTCCAACTTTTTTAAAAGGCAGAACAATATCAAAAAATAATATTACAGTTGTTAAATTGTATTCTTCTAATCATTAACGCATTTTTAATGCGATTAAAGAGAAATTAAACAATTTAAGGATATCTTGAAACAAAATTATCCTACTGCAGAACATGAAAATATTCAATAAGAAGCATATCGGTAGTCGTGTAGACAAAAAATTCGACTACGTTTGGTTGGAGGTTCCCTCTTCTGAACGAATTAAACAATCTTCAGACTCATGGTCAACCTCAGTAAGATCTAACCGCAAAGAGGAAACCGGTATTTTCCGTGTCCGCAATCTTTCAATTACTCATTCGTACTTTTTGGGACTTGCCGGCTCAGTGTTTTCGCTGCGATGATCCATTGACTTCCTCATTGACTGCCTGGAGTATAATACGATACGCCCAAAATTTTCACTTTCTTCATTACTTGCTAAGTTTCTCGGTGACGATGAAACGTTTACGCCTTAATTTTTCTCACGTTTTCATTTTCATTTGACACCCTCTCCTAACTGTCATCTTCGTCGTAATCATGAAGTTCTCTGCCATTCCAGCCGTATCTTCTTTAAATGTCCATCCCTCTTGACTGAACATGCCATTTTTTATTTTAATTTTTTATAAATTTCTCGATTTTTCGGATTTTTCAAAGCGACAAATCTCATAACCTTATTGTGATGAAGCTCTTCGCCATGCCTTTAGTCTAATCGCTGTACATGACACGTTAATTGTATATAAAAAAGTACCCAATAAAATTAGTTCAAAAAAGATCAGCTAATCATTATCGTCATGTAACATCAATTTTCCTGCAAACGTCAACTTAATATCTTAGCTGTTTTTATTACTTTAGCCAAATATGGCATATAAGTAGCAATAGCGTGCTCCTCATTAGCGTAGCCGAAACAATAACGTTTAATACATGAAGTTATCTTTCGTTCTGGTTGATAAAGTAATGAATCTACGGGGTAAGTTGTGAATTTATGTGTCGAAGTATAGCTTATAACTTCGAAATAGCGGGGGTGTAATCCTTACATGTTGAATTATAGGAGTCCCTTATTCATCTCACCCTAATATGACACCGGGTGAAGCATTAAGAATCGGTTACAAGTGTTTTGAGTTTTCGCAGAAAATTTAATAAGTGGGCTAAAAAGTTGTCGTTTAGAGTGGAACTTCTCGTTTGGTTTAGTGACTGATCTCTAACTCGGTAGTTGCTTGAACTAACGATTTCTTCAAAAAGATCAATCTATTAGAATCTTAGCTTGCCCTAAATTCATTGTGCGCGAAAAACAGGTTATTCGACACAAAATTAGCTAGTTTTAGGCAGTAATTTGTGATTCAATTTATGACGCAAAAGTTTATATTTTTCCATATGCTTTGATATGTTTAGAGATTTTTTGCAAACAGTTATGATTTTTCGCAAAAATATATGTAATATTCTAAGAGTAGTACAATTTAAAAAACTGATTTTTACCATAAATTTAAACGTTTCGTACCGGTTATGTAATGTTATATGTAAAATATTTTTTGAAGTTTCAAAATTATCATAAACAATCGTCGTCAGTCTTGATGAATGGATAAACTTAATAATTTTTAGGAAAATCAAGAAAACCATGTTTAATTGTAATGAAAGAGTGTTTACGGTTCATAATGTAATAATTAATGTTTTTCTGTTCGTTTAATAAATAAAAGTTGTTCCTAAGTATAAATAATTTTTTTTTGTAATATATTAACGTTATTTTCTCTACTCCAAGTAAACTAAGATTTTTTAAACAGAAATAAAAAATTCAATTAGTTTATGTTTTATGCAGAAAGCAAACTTTATGAAATTTAAATATCATGAACGGAATACAATATATAAAGCAATGTAAACGTTTGTGCAAATGCAGCCCTAAAGAAATGTTCAAAACATACAATTTTGTTGTAAAATACAATTTTCTTTCATTAAAAAAATCATACGGAAAAATATGCTTCTGAATCATTTCGCTATGCTATCTATTGGAGAAATTTCAACTAAAGGCTAAGCTGTAGTGCGGTTAAGGGCAAACTGTGTGCTGTGGTTGAATTGTAAATTTAGTTGCTCGAATTAGTTTACCGTTCTAATTCCGATGGAAAATTTGCGCGGTGGTATTTAACAAAATTCTTTACCGCGGTTAATAGATTAATACTTTAAATTTCCGCAGATAATGATCGTTTATTTTAAAATTCCTACAATATTGTACGACCATATGTTATTAAAATTAATGAATCGACTACTTTTACACGTGTATGCAGTATAAAATTAACACGAAATTATAAAAATTATGTTAAATTTCCTAACAAAAATTGTATGCCCCCGAAGTATTCTGAGTGCTATCTTTTTTTTCTTTTTAAATTTAATTTTAAAAAAACTTGGCGAAAAACGTTTTACGAAATTGTAAGATGTTAAAATAAAAACGTCTTCGAAATTGTTGGCGGAAAAGGTACTTAATCCCCAGAGAAAAGTACATGTGAAAAGGAAAATAATATTACAGCCATCAAATAACATTTTTAGAGAGTAAACGTGTAGGATTTAGAAAGAAGCATAGTGAATCGGCCCCGGAAGGATATCTGGATCATCTTTCGAGAGTATGTTGTTACAAATGACGTTGATTCTGCAAGTTTCATATCTCTGTCTGTTTTGGTTCTCGAATAAATCGAAAAAAATGAAAAAAACGAAAACTACTTTTTTTTACAAAAACGGCTTAACCGATTTGAACGAAATTCAGACACACCATAAAGGTAAGTATATAAAGATTATACCCGGAGAAAATAACAGTTTATAATCTTTATAATAACCATTAGAAACAGGCAATTTTTTCTGAAATTATTATTTTTTTTACTATAACGTTTTTGTACAATTTTGAAACTAATTTTTTTATACATTTATTTTTTTTTAGTATAGAATAACCTCTCAAATTGATATAAGTTGGTCGAAATGAAAAAAATAAAAGCTAATTTTTTGATATAAAAACTGCTTTATTTCAATACCTTTGAAATAATCGAAAAGAAACGTATTTGATTAATTTATAAGTGGAAATAAGATGAAAGATTCAAAACAATAATTACAATAACAATTTGTTTTTATTAAAACATTCAAAAACTGAAACATCCGGACTGTGTTCGGCCAATGTTGAATTTTGCAATAGACTGCACCGCCTTCTGTAACTTCCACCGAATCTAGGCGCCGTAATAGGTAGAATTTCACACGGCACTTAAATTTATACTTAGGAGGAAAAAAAATTGTAAATTATACTGAGATGTTAATAATTTGTTTTGAAATTCAAAAGGATATTCTACGAGAAGTAAATTGATCTCAATGTGATTTATAATTCATTTTTGAATATTTTAATATTTTAATTTAAAAAAATTGTTTTCACATTATTGTTTTGAATATTTTATGCTATTTGCACTTATAAATTAATCGAATAAGCTTCTTGAATGCATACATTCTCTAAATTGTAATTTTATGATGAAAAAATTGATTTTTTAAAATCCAAAAGGAAAATTTAAGGAAAATTATTAATATGTCAATACAGTTTATAATTATTAGGATTCCGTAGATTATATAATGTACGGAATTCTAATAAGATGGTGCAAAAACGACAAACATATCAAATAAAAATTAATAACTCAAGAATGGATTGACTTACAGGCTTCAAAATTGGATCATAAATTTCAGTTAGAATTTTCTTTAAAACCATATCTATAACTCCAAGCTAACTGATTGCCCTGGGCAGTAAATAACCGAGAAAACCGCCAAGAATATATAATATGGAATTTAAAATGAATCCAAAAATCATTCTTAAAAAATTCATAACTGATTACCAGGTAAACTTTTAAAAATGAAATTCAAAATATAAAACAAAATGTAGAAGCTCTTTCGCAAAAGCAAAAAATTACGGTCAACAAATATATTTCTCTAGTTTGTAGCATTTGAATTTTCAACTTTGAGTTTGAACCCTCGGGACAATAAAAGCTCGAAATTTTCGAAAAAATATCTTTTTTTCTGAGTATGCGATATGTTGGTGGAAAGACCGCTTTTTGTCGATATCAAAATTGTATTTCATTTTCTTAATGGAACTTTTAAAGTTAGCGAAAAGTTCAAAAAAAGCATGAAAAATAATATCTCTCCTTCTTTGCAGCGCGAAAAATCTAATATCTTTGTTTTGAATTTAGTATTATGTAAATGTAAATTATAGTTATGTTTAACTGAGCATACGGAATTCTCAGCGCTTGAAACATCATGCCTGACTGAACTTGTTAAATTTTAAATATTGTGTTATATTTTAATAAATTTTAGAGCAGCCGTGTGTACTATCATGTTTAATCTTTTCAGGTGGGTTTCATGCGCCATAATAGCCCCAGTAGTTTTAAACACGGTGCATGGAAATCCTATACATACCTTTAAAAAAAAAAAAAAAAAGTAAAAAAGAAAAAAAATTGTTTTTACATTATTATTCAGAATATTTTATGTTATTTGCACTGATAAATTAATCGAATAAGCTTCATTTCTATTATTTCAAGGTATAAACATTGAAATGAAGCGGTTTTTATATCAAAAAATTAGTTTTGATTTTTTTTCAATGTGGCGTACCTTTTCGATGCATTTATAAATTTGAGAGGTTATTCTACATTAAAAAAGGCACAAAAAGTTAGTTTCAAAATTGTACAAAAACATTATCATAAAAAAAAAAATAATAATAATAATTTCAGAAAAAATCGCCTGTTTCTAATGGTTATTGTAAACATTATGAACTGTTATCTTTTCCGAGTATAATCTTTATATAGCGCTACGACCAGGTTCGTGCCCAGAATTTTCAGGGTGGGGGGGGGGGTGAAAATTTTCTTCACATATTTATTTTATAAATAACAATACATTTTTCGCTAATATTCCCACACTATTAATAATTTCCATAATTTTGATTTATATATTAATAATTTACATAAATGAATTACCCCCCCCCCCCCCCGTATATGAACATTAATAAAAATTACATATGTTATTGATTATACTCGTAATAAAAAATTTTGTATAAAATATTAATGAAGTACCTAAAAATATGGAGGATATTTTTTCTTTTTTCTTTTAAAAGTAAGAACACCCTAAAAAATCATCAGTATTTATTTGAAATTTTTGATTTTCTTCAGATTTTTGTGTATTTATAATAACTATTTCAGTTCTCATGGGAGAAGGGGGTGTTAACCCCCAAAACCCACCTCGTAGGCACGGCCTTGGCTATGACGTGCCCAAATTCCATTTAAATCGGTTTGGTCGTATTTGAGAAAATAGTTATTTTCATTTTTTTTTTTGTCGATTTATTTGAAAACCAAAATAGACAGAGGTATAAAATTTGCAGAATGATCAACATATCTAATTAGTACCGACATACTCTTAAAAGATGATCCGGACAGCCCTCTGAGGCCGAATCACCGTGTTTATCGTTCTATGGTCATTGTTTGAAAATCCGGGTTATTGCCTTAATAATGTTTTATTTTGTAATTTCTTGTCTTAAATTTTTTTTTCCTTCTTTTTAATTGCAAATAAAAATTTTTCATTTATACATTATTTTTTCACATGCTAACGTTTATATTATACTCATAATTAATGAAGTGCACAAAGTTACATACATGTATTGTAAGATATAGCGATTATGCTTAATAACTTAAAGTAGTGATTAATAAATAGTTCATATACATAGTTTAATGCAGGCGGTTAATTTTGAACATAAACTTATAGTCTTCTTTAGACACTTTTTGCCCTCCCTAAACCGAAATGACGCCGCCATTATTGAGTCAACATAGCCGTGCGGAGTGACGATTACAATATCTTCAACGTGTATACTGCTTTTTTTTTTTCTTTTTCTTTCATTATAAAATCAGGCTTTTTCAGTTGCTTCTAATATGTCATATTCTTTCACGACAAATACATTGATTTATAGCACGTAACCGCTTTGATGAAATTTCGTCAGAACTGCAAGTTACATACCTCCTTTAGAGACATGTGTTTGATTAATTAATAATTAACGAAGTTGATGTTAAAAAAAAAAAAGTGAAAAAAATGAAAATTTAAAAATTAACAATTACCGCAGCCGATTAAAAATTAACTCTAATTAAAAACTTTAAAATTAAAAACAAACAGTGCGAATTAAACAACGCGAATCAGTAACACAACAACTTCAAGACACCAGAGAATTTAAGGTAGTAGAGTATAGAACAGTTGGGGGGGGGAGAGATTATTTAATGCGCGATAAATTTTTTTCATTATTTTATCGGTAATACAAAGAAAGAATTCGCAAATACAGAGAGATAATGATGCAGTTAGCTTTTTTTCAAGTGCTAGTACCTATAGATGGAGTATTGTTACAATTGTTTTTTAAACTACCGTCCTAAGTCATTAATTTCACAACATAATTCTTATGCAATCATTCGCAATCTAATATGCAAATTTATCTTTGCCGAGTTTTTTTCCTTTCTTTTCTTCTATATTCAAATGGTACGGAATAGCGAAAGGGTGTTGATAGGTCGTGTATAGCGCGCAGAATGCCAGTAAAATTCAGTAGTTTGTATTATTTTGGTTTTTATTAGATTACTTTTAGCATGTTTAGTGATAAGATACTCCCGTTCAAAACAGACACGTGACCTCGCAAAAAAAAATAATGGGCTTCGGCACCCTTGTCAGTGGACTAGCCCATGACGATCCAAAGGGTCGGCATATTCCGTTTTTGACGAGTTCGACAAACGTATTTTTGGCTTACATATATTTTTCGGGAGATAAGCGGCGAGCACGTGCTGCTGTCAGCGGTCCTGTCGTTTATATGCGGTGCAGGACTTTCGAATTCTGCCATCTTAGGGAAGGCGATTCACCAATTATTTCGGGAAATTGTTGAAAAAGTTTATCGATGTCGCCTAAACAGTGTATAGCACATATTTCTGCTCTTCTCCATTTCCGCGAGGCGGAAGCTTGGTGTTTGGGCGTTAGAATGCTACCATGTAGTAAGTCTACGGTTAAATTATGGTAGTCTAAGAAATCGACACTCAAAATGACATCTGTAACCTCAACTACTACAAAATTCCATTAGAATCGTTTGTTTAATCCCAAATCGATTGCAAGAGATTGCCGACCGTATGTTTTTATTGGGGTCCCATTATCGGCGGACAACTGTGGATCATTACTAGCTGCTATTGTCGGAAAAATTTTCGACGGGGCTACTGAGCACTCGGCTCCCGTGTCGACCAAAAATTTTTGTTACGATATGCGATCTGTGATAAATAAACGGCTAATCCGGTTGATTTGCCGTTATTTCCGGTCCTCACATGCGGTGATTTCTTTTCCCCGAATCGTGGTGGCACGGTAGAATACATTTTGTGGCCTTGTTTCCGAAAGTTTGATGGTACCAACAAACTCCAAGCTCTTTTGTTTCTTCTAGTTTTTGTGAATTTTGGGTCGGGATGCGAAAACGGCCCTTTTCATTTCCGTCCATTCTTTTTTTTTTGCGGCGACTCTGATTTCTTTGTGTCTGCTGCACGATTAATCTTCGCAGGCTGCTCGTTTGGTTTTCTAGATTCTCCGATCGACTTTCTAAACTCGGCTGGTTCGATTGATTTTGTCGGTGGTTTGAGACAGCGTAAATTAAGAAGCCTGGTTTCGTTTCGTGCTTCGAAAACCAAATCAGCTATTTCTGCTAGATACGTTCACGGTTTTGTATCGTCCTATCCTAATAGTACTGTTCGTATTTCCAACGGCGACCTTTTGAGCCAGTTGCGGGGGCTAAATCTTCCATTTTTTGGATGAGTTGTGACGGGTTTCTGTCGTCCAATGTTAATTCGTATAGAGCAGATAATGCAGCTTCGAGGTATTGGTTTGTTAAAATTGTTGAGACGGCTTATTCTTTAACATTTTATATCGGTCGGTTGCTAGTGCTTTTATTAAAAGACGTTTAATTGTCTTTAAACTGGCATCGTCGAGCGCGCTAATTACATGCAAAAATTTTGTTTCGTCGTCGTTTATGCGAGCGAAGGCAAAAATTGATTCTGTGCGTAAAAACCACATTTCTGATTCGGTCTTCCAAAACTGTGGAAGGCATGCTACTGATGTGGTTGGTATACTTGACGATGCTACGAACGAGTTGTCCATGTTTGCTATTGAGTTATCGATCAGTTTTTACCAGTAACGAACTAACAATTTTGGTCGAAAATAATCGCTATACAAAAGTTAATTTACTGCATGAACACGTTGTTACGAAAATATGCGACTATTATTGTTGCTGTTTGGATTAGATCGGGGTCACCATTTGTAACAATCTTCCGTGACATTACATAAGATAGCATTAAAATATAAACAAACTGCTTCTAATGAAACATGTATTACATAATGAAAGATTACACAAATCATGATGGTTAAAATAATTATCAAAATATTATCCGCTTAACATTTGAACGAAAAAAATTAAATTATTCTATACATCATAATAATATGTAACCTGTACCCCCGTAGCCAATCACAACGCAAAATTTGAAAATGTCTGTTCGTTTCGATATGTCGAATTTTCGATTTTATTTTATCCGATATGAAGTGAGGTTAAATATTAAAATTAAATATTAGCGATGTCGCTACATACTCGTATATATATATATATATATATATATATATATACGAGTATATATATATATATATACATATTTTTGTTCGATTTTGGCCGTCTGTGGACTATGTAAAATACTTTACGCACGATTCAGCCAGCGCCTTCCTCTCCAGCCAATATTTCTTCATCTTCTGCCAGTATTCTTATTTTCTTTCCTCCGTGTTCATATTTTGCCAGGTTTCTTCTTCTTTTTTTCTTTAAAACATTTAAACATTCCTATTTCTCTTTTAAATATTTCCCTATCTTGAATTTCTTCTTCTTCTATCTTTCTTTAAGTACCTTTTAACTTCCACAAACCGACTTATTCGCTTATTCTGATTTTTATTAAAATATCTTTTCGGTTATTTTTATATATTATTTTTACAGATAAACACGTTAATAAAGGTGGAGATGTATAAAAATATATACAAAGTAAAAATTAACTTATAATGAAAAATTACGATGATTTTAATCTATATGTGTTGAGATCTAAGTGCAATAATGAGTACGATCGTATATTTTTTTTACTAATTTATATATTATTTATTTGTTATATTTCTCTATTGATTTATGCATAATGTAAAAGGAAGTAGAGAAAAGTGTATTGTAATCAACAAATTTAAAATTTTCGGATGTAAACTGTTCACACAAAATATAACATTTGAAAGTTTATTATAATTTAGTATTTTAAAAAATTAAATTTTTAATAATTATTATTATTTTTTTTTTTTTTGTTAATTAACAATGATATTAAAATTTAACATATAAAAAATAAATGCAAACAAATTGTTCAAAATTCTGAAATTTTTTTATTTTAACCTCTTTTTTTTTTATGTTCCGATTTCTACTTTGTTATTTATTCATTTTTTAGTATTCCTCGTTTTAATTAATGTGTTGTTCTATAAAAATTAAAAATAATTTTTTATGTAGATAATAATCGATGAAAAGGAGTTCTACTAAAAATGAAAAAATAACGATAGCTTTTGTGCAACTCCAAATAGAATATTATTATTTGCGAAAACCAGCATTACTCTTCGGAGAATTATATCCGTTGTATATTTTTTATTTTTTTTGTATCTACGTTATCGTAGTAGCACATTTTTCTTTCCGGCTTAATTGTATGGAATCTTTTAGAAAATTTAAAGTAAAATTTGTAAAAAATAGATTTTTGTTTCCTTTTTTAGACGAGTTATCAGAGAACCTTTATGCAGAAATAATACGGAGGAAAAGGAATCGGTTAAATAGAAAATCGATTAGAGATTGACGAAATGTAGAAACCAAAAGGATAAATAATGAGCGGAGACAGAAACGGTAAAATAAAAGAGGCACAATGGCGGTAGAAAGCCGAAATGGGTAACATATGATAATGGAAAACGGAACGTTCAGTTGAGAGAGAAAGACATTCAAAGAGGATGTGGTTGAAGTTATAGAAAACTTCATCGTTCGGTTGAAGAGAACGATACGCAGAAGATATCAAGGATAAAGCGAAAGCGAGAAAAAGCTGGCAATATATGTTTAAGACGTTTAATCAAAATAAAGTCATAGGATCGTGGGTGAAAAGGAAGATCAGGATGGACAGAAAGCAGAAAGATAATTCATTTGAAAAGAATGTAAAAAAGGTATCGGACCAGAATATGGTAAATTGGAATATTTTACAAAGAGAAAGAAAGTTCAAACCTGAGATTTTGAAGCAGCAACTCGAAACTGAGAATCTGCCATGGGTGAGTGAAGAGCACTTATAGAGCCAGAAATGAACAAATAATGAACAGTGTGAAGCAAAATTTACAAAATAGTATTAACAAAAATTCCGGTGTTGTTTATTAATAAACCATGTTTGAAGGTAATCGGGGACCTTCCGACGCCTTTCTTCTTTACGGTCATCTGGAAATTATTTTTGTATACGATATTATATATCCCGTTTTATTTTTATATTCGCTCGTGGTTCATAGCGTTTCGGAATGTTGGTATGTATAACCAAGAATCAAAACAAATCGATTTTAGTTCCAGTTTTACTCCGTTTCAACCTAACGGTTATTGATTTTCATCATAATTTTCCGAAAATCAAAAAATATTTGATAATCTATATATTTTAACTGAAATGGATTAATCTTACAGAGCACCCATAGACACTGCGGTGTTAACAATGTATTTTTTGCATCCTGTAGGACAATAATTGATTGCCAAGGTTAAATTGCGAATAAAATAAATTTCGGATTCATTTCTTACGACAATTAAAGATATCATGCAATCAGTCGAAAGATACGGCACGCATAATAGATATTGAAATAATAAGAATGCGATCTCCATTGTTCTTAGTTGTCACAGAATCATTCGTAGCCGAAAATAATAACTAATGCAACGAATAAATATTTAAAATAGACATGAAACATGGACAACGTTAAATATCGACTTGGGGAAAAAATTTGGCTAAATAATGAATAGCATAGTTAATAATGCACAATTTAAGAAGACGATACAATAAAATACAAGGATTATGAAACAATGTTCACTGGTGGTTCTTTGGCCAGATCAGTTGAATGATATAATACGTCAGTCTTCATTTGCGTAGTGCTAAATCCTCTTAAGGGTGGAATTAATCTGATTGTTACCGTATTGGACTATTTTAAAAAGGAAAAAGAAACGAAAGAGTTCTTATTTTATCAGATTTACTAAGTGTACTGACCAAAAAACTGAGTATAAAACGAATTCGAAGCAGATGTATGGTGCAGAATGCAAAATTAGGGGATTAGTATGCAGGTTACAGTTAGCAGTGAAATTTAAGCGATCCCCGAGCCATAGTAGGAAAATGAAATAGCAGACAAACTAACAAAGATCAGGATGGAATGGTGGGTAAAATGTTAGAAATAAAAAAAACAGAGATATACAAGATACACAAGGTGATCTACCTCCAGAAAGGGAAAACATATTATCGATCTAAAAATCGCATAGAAAGACTACCCTGATACTCTGATAACTGCTTAGAGAGGGACTATATAATATGATGATCAGTGTAGAATCAGGTTGAGCCATTTATGGGTGTATAGTTTAGGAATTATAGATAACAGCGAGTATAACAAGTGCACAGCAGAAGGGGCATGTGATATATGGCAGTACCACACTGAATATGCCAATAAGAAGAGAGTGCCTGTAGGGCAGATCTCACTCACGTTCGATAACCGTTAACGGTGACGTAAATAGTTTATCGGCCAAGTGCCTATTAAATGTAAAAAGTTAAACAATTTAAAAATGACTAAAATAAACCTATAAAAGAAATAGTGTAAAAATGACGGAAGACGGAAGCTAGACTAAGAGAAAAGAAATGTTTCTGTTTTTAATGATTTGTCTGTATTTTTTCTTGCGTTCAAAGGGTATAGCCGTGTTTATATGGAAAATTTGCCCTTGCGGCTTTTTCGACTCGCACTTGGGGGATCATTTTGGTGTCGAATAAAAAAAATTTAGCCAAATTTTCAGCTCTTTATCTCAAACGACCTTCGAGTTTTTCAAAAAAACCTGTTTTTTCGATTTTATTTTCCTTTTTTTCATATAGTAAAATTCAAAATTAATGAATGGTGATTTTTTTCCTTATTCTTAGGAATAAAATACATGAAAAAATATTATGGTCATAATTTTTAAACGAAAAGCCAATTTTTGGCGACGGAAATAAAATTCAAATCTTTTTTTTTTTCAATGCTTTTCTGGAGAGTGTCACTCACCAAATTTTGTCAGAAAATGTCTTTTATACTCTCCTCTACACTCAGGAATTTTTTCGAAATTTTTAAAGTGGTGGAACAATACGAAAAAAAATTAAAAATTAATTTTTTTCATAATTTTGCGTTGAAACAAATTTAAATATTTTTTATTGCTAAAATTTCATAAGGAATAATTTTTTTTAATGAAAATTAAGAATTACATTGCTAAAAAAAAAATTTTCATCATTTTACTGCAAAGTGATTGCATGAAGACCTTTAGAAATTATATAAAATATAGGCTAGCTCACTACATTGCCATCTACGGAGATTTTTTCCTTGTCAATAGTAGATTTACACACGGGGAAAAAAATGTTTATTTTTAATATTTGTTTAAATTCCGTGTTCACCTATCAATTCCGCGGGCGCACCGGTTTTGCGAGCCAAATTCCTTATTTTCACATGATTGATGACTTTAAATGACAAAAATGATTTTACGAACAAGAAGTAAATTTTTCTCTGGCAACAACGGATCTTACCGCTATACGGAATCGTAGATGAAATAGGAAACTAGCGAGCAATGTTAGGAAATGATTATTCAGCATATTGCAAATCAAAAGGAGTTTGAGTTTCGCCCCGAACAAACGGCATACCACACATGAACATAATACTTTCGCACATCGATATTTACTCATCTATCCGACTTGGAGCAAAATTACTATCGCTTCGTAAATACGTATATACTTTTTTTAAATTCACGGCAAAATCTCCCGCGATATCCCGATAAAGATCTATTTATTCCATTTGGTTGTACATAAGCGTTGATAACTTCACCATGCACTTTTTACATTGTTAATGTTATTGGTTAATATTAGATTAATTAAATAAGTTAAATATGGATGAAATGGAGGCAGCTAACCGGGGTATTATGTGACAAAAGAATACCGATACGTCTCAAAGGGAGGATTTATAAGACGATTATCAGACCTGCAATGCTATATGGAGCTGAATGTTGGGCGACAACCACAAAAATGGAACAAAAAATTCATGTGGCTGAAATGAAAATGTTACGCTGGTCTCTTGGGCACACACTCCTCGACCATATCAAAAACCAGGATATAAGGGAGCGTTGCACCTGTACGTTTGAAATTACGAGAAGCGAGACTCCGATGGTACGGTCACATCATGCGAAAAACAGACAATAGCCCTGTGAGGATGTTAATAGATTATAACACTGGAGGAAAGCGACCACGAGGAAAACCGAGAAGACGGTGGATAGACTCTGTCAACAACGACATGGTGGAAGTCAGTGTTGGGATAGAGGACGCCGAGGACCGTAGAAAATGGAGAAGACAGTGTTGCCAAACGGACCCCGCACCGGGAAATCGTTAGGAAAGAAGAAGAAGAAGAATTTAAATATTATTTTAATCAGTAAGGGGAATATGAATTTAGTACATAGTGTAATTACAAATAAAAAAATCGTGTTAACAAAAATAACGTAATAGTTAAGAATTAAACGTGTACCGCGAGAAATTGTGGTGCGAGTTTGGAAACAAACGTAGAGGCAACCAGCATATTTTTTTGTTTTTGTTATTCATTTCATTTTTTTCGTCTTCTTTATCTTATTTCCAATACTTGATATGTCTAGTATATTGGTGCATAGTACCGTTCATTTTGCTTGTTTCATTATTAATTTCTTTTTTGTTAATTTTACTTACATTTTTTAATTATTTCTTTTCTGTTATATAATTTTTTTTTATTTAGTCTCGTTTTAATTTTTTTGTCACCTTCACGATTTCCTGATCAGCTGAACTTTTTGTTACAAACAACTCTTTTCAGGGCTACTTTTATGTTACTTTACTGAAATATTTTTCGTTGTATTTTATTAAATACTTTGTTCCGCTCGTGGTACAAATATACCCATTAAAAGTATGTACAAAAAAGTAAACACTTTACATTCATTTTTTCAAATTGCAACAATAATTAAAAACTTATTAATGAGTACATATAATAATATAATTGTTCACTTTCTGTAGTCTGAATAATGAACATTTACTCCACTTTGACTTGTTGCCGGTTTTGAAAAGTTAATGTTGTTGAAGAATAATCATAAGACTGTTAAGTATATTACTATCCTGAAATGTATTACCTTTTATCTAATTACTTTTTTACTTTCAGCGTATTTGCCTTTTTTAACTTTTACAACAAACTTTGAAGTCGATATCACTTTTTTACCGGTAGTACACTTCTGCATGAACGAAGAATCATTGAAATCAGCCTGCATAGTTATACGTAACCAAATACAAAATAAATAAATAAATAAATAAATAAATAAAACAAGTTCAGTCAAACATGATGTTTCATGCGCTCAGGATTACTCCGTATGTTAATTTATAGGTAACAGGCCCGTGCCCAGAATTTTGGAGGGGGGGGGGGGGTGAACATTTTCTTCGCATATTTATTTTATAAATAAAAATACATTTTTCACTAATATTCATGCTATTAATAATTTCCATCATTTCGATTTATATATTAATAATTTAAATAAACGAATTACTGTATAAACAATAAAAATTACATATGTTATTGATTATACTCGTAACAAAAAATTTTGCATAAAATATTAATGAAGTACGTAAGCTATTTCAATTCTCATGGTGGGGGGGGGGTTAACCCCCAAAACCCACCTCGTGGACACGGCCTTGATAGGTAACTATAATATTTATGTTTACATAATGCTAAATTCGTAGGAATTTGATTTTTCCGCTGCAAAGAGGAAGAGGAACGTGATTTTTTTGCGATTTTTCGAAATTATCGCTATCTCGAAAATTTCGTTAAGGAAATGAAATACGGTTTCGTTCTCGACAAATAGTGTCCTCTCAATTGATATATCACAAGAACGGTAACAAAAATTTTTTTTTAAATTTTGGAGATTCCGCGCCCCTTGGAGTCTAATTTTGGCGATGGAAACTCGGAGGATGCTGGGAACTAGAAAAATATGCGGGAATCTACATATTTTAAACCTTGTTCAAAATTTTTAACTATGATAATTGCGTCGTCCAAAAAGGTACATATACTTCATCTTTCGTGAACTTTTCGTCAATTTCAAAAGTGTCGTTAAGGAAACGACTTATGGGTTCGTTCCCGTCAAACAGCGATCTTTCCAACAATATATCACATGTCCGGAAAATAAATAATTTTTTTCAAAGTTTCGAGCTTTCGGCACTCCGATGGTATAATTTTAAAGCTGTATACCTGGATGTTTCAAATTACACAAATATATGTGGAAGCCTAAATTTTTAACCGCGTTCAAAATTTTTAGCGATAACACTCGCGACGCTAAGAGGGGGGACACGTAATTTTTTGAGCTTTCTTGAACTTTTCGGCAACTTTGAAAGTTTTGTTAAGGAAATGAAATATGGTTTTGTTTGCGACAAATATCGATCTTTTCAAAAATATATCATATGCCGGGGGAATAAATATTTTTTTCAAACTTTTTGAGCTTTCGGTGCCTTAAAGGTCTGAATATGAAGTTGGAAGCTTAACTATATTTTTCCTATAAAGCGGTGCTGTATGCATATGTCTAAAATACGTTTTGGTTTCTCTAACGTTTTTACTCGAGCTAATATTTACGCGAACTTCCTTTTTTTTGCTGTTTTTGGCCCAAAAGAAGAGGTTTAATTAACTTTTTTACTGTATTTTTTTTTGATTTTATGAAAGGATTCCTGCATTTTATTTTATATTTCGAATTTGGCCTTTAAAGGTTTATCTAGTAATGAATTATGATTTTTTAAGTGATTTTTGAGATAGTTTTAAATACCATATTATATATTCTTGACGGGTTTTTTTGGGTTTTTTGCCGTCCAGAGTAATCGGTCATATTGAAATTATAGATCGTTTTAAAGGGAATTTTAATTGTAATTTATGTTCCAAATTTCGAAATTAATAAGTCAAGCCGTTCGTGAGTTATTGCATATTTTAATTGAATAGTTTTGTCGTTTCTGAACCATCTTATTAGGATTCCATACATTATATGTGTATACAGGGAATCCTAAAAAGCTTATGTGCACGTATATTCTTTATAAATGAGACCGAATTGTGGAAATTTTAAAAATCATCGCCGAAATGGAATGTCGATCGTTGTGTTGCTAAAACGCGTCTTGTAACCGATGTGAACATATCATTTTACTTGGTTCGCAAAAAACTTTCGTCGGCTGTCAAAAATTTCCTTTGGCTCGCAAAACCGGACCGCCGCAATTCCGCTTTTAGTGTTATTTCTTATAAAGGCACAATTTTTAGTTGTTTTCAGCTATGGCCAGTAATTTTTATTTACCGGCGCGTAACAAAAAAGGAAAGATGGCCGCTCGTCAACCGTTTGCGATCGAGTCTTTTCGCCTGTGTTGTTGTTGTAACTCCTTGAGTCGTCTGTTTATTGATGAAAAAGTCAATGTCGTTGTGAATGAAGACAGTGACGAAGACTAACCTTGCTTAAAACATCATCATAAATTGTTGAAAATTATTATGTCTAATGTCAGTTATTTAAAATTAATTATGTTAAACGGTGTCTAAATTATAATAAAGTTATTTTAATAATCGAAATTTTTGTCTTTATTGGATCGAGACTGAAAAATTATTCCCAATAGCATGGAAATATTATATAGTTGTCTTTATGTACAATTTAGCATGGAATAATATTTATTTAAAAACTCTTTAATAATTTTTTACACTCCTAATAACTTTATGCAGGATATGTCTTAGTTTTTTATAGTTTTCTTTATGTTTTTTCTCCGGTAAGATCGTATTTTCGTTAGAAAAAAAATATTTTTTATGAATTTTTTATACAATAAAAAATATTTAAATTCGTTTAAACGCAAAATTATGAAAAAAATTACTTTTCAATTTTTTTTCGTATTGTTCCACCACTTTAAAAATTTCGAAAAAATTCCTGAGTGTAGAGGAGAGTATAAAAGACATTTTCTGACAAAATTTGGTGAGTGACACTCTCCAGAAAAGCATTGAAAAAAAAAAGATTTGAATTTTATTTCCGTCGCCAAAAATTGGCTTTTCGTTTAAAAATTATGACCATAATATTTTTTCACGTATTTTATTCCTAAGAATAAGGGAAAAAATCACCATTCATTAATTTTGAATTTTACTATATGAAAAAAAAGAAAATAAAATCGAAAAAACAGTTTTTTTTGAAAAACTCGAAGGTCGTTTGAGATAAAGAGCTGAAAATTTGGCTAAATTTTTTTTTTTTTCGACACCAAAATGATCCCCCAAGTGCGAGTCGAAAAAGCCGCAAGGGCAGATTTTCCATATAAACCTGGCTATACGCTTTATTCCGTCATGTAAACGATTATAAAGACATATAGGTGAACCGAAGTCATTTTTTTATGTGATGTAAGAGACACCTTCGCTATTCCATCTAGCGTTGGCTACGGTTTATGAAGTTTCAGTAGACAGCCCTTCTGTTTCGATCTAGTTATCTTTTCTTTGTAAAATTTGTTCCATTTTTTGTATTGATTTTGAAAGGAATGCGATATTCACGAGAAAAATGAGCGAATCACTTTTTTTTTGTTCGATAATGAAGATTTGAATTTATTCACCGCCGTCCTGAAGTAACGGCTATTTGTCGCTCTGCTTGTATTAGATAAGGACTGTTTTCCGAAAATATAATATGCCTTTCTTCATTCATCGGATGAGGACATTTTCGCTGGGATTAATTAATGGATTTTTAGCCGGTATTGTTAAATCGGAGACAATAACCCCGCTTGATGCTTTTCATATGTTTTTTTTTTTTTTTTGGCTTATCCTTCGCTATTTAGCCAGTTTTTTAGCTTTTCATAGTATCTTCTAGAATTGGTTAACATTTTAAAATTATTGTTCCTTCTGTTGTTTTTTTTTGTTTTTTTTAATAAGAAAAACAATTAGAATTCCGTTACGATTTCTAGTCGAACTAGTTAATACTGTTATTTTCTTTTAATGGATTCAATTCAACAGACTCACACTTACGCCCTAAACGTAGACGGGATATAGTATTGATTTTTATCGTTAATTTGCCAGACCTTGAAATATTCCCTTTGAACCAGATAAATCATGGTTACGTGTTTATCGTGTAATTTTTAGCATGTGATTCAAGCGTTACATCGATAATAATAAAATACTTTAATAATAAATTATTTTTTATTTTTTCCTTTTCTTCTCGATAGTATGTGTTATTTTAGAGCAAAGTTTTACGACAGCCGGATATCGAAATATCATTTTAGACAATTTTCCATTGCCATGTAACGACGGAAACAACGGATTTTTTTTTTTTTTTGTGGAGTGGAAAAAAACACCACGGTATGCAATCTTTGTAAGATTTATTCGAACATTTTTCTTTCTTTCTTTTTTTATTTTAACTATTATTAATAAAATCCGCCGTCTAGCAGCTATCTAGAGAACTACGTAGCATACGTAGCTGTAAGGAAAAACGCAGTAAAGGCCAAATCTACCAGTTAAAGTTTTTCGGTTGATAATGAATTTCGGTATTAGATTTAAGAATCGAAAATGTTTGTATTTCAGAAGTTTGTCGAATAGAATTGTCTACCGTAAAATAATGTACGTGATTTTTAAGTGACGCTTCACTCCCAATTCAGTCCTGCTAATTAGTGTCTTTGATTAAATCGCCCCTCTGTGTCATCGTTATTTTTCCGTATAACCAATTAATCGCCGGGTTTATACGGTATATATTACGGTTAGTTTAAATTAGTATCGCAAAAATAATTAATTTGTAAACTGCTATCATATTTTACCGATGTTCAATGCGGTAATTAATCGAAAGTTTCATTAACGCATTATGTTCGTTGTTATTTATTGTTTAAATTCTAATAATTAAAATATATGTAACAAGTTTGTAGACTAAAACGAAACGTAAACTTTACGACAAAATTCCGTCATTAGCTACGCTCGACATGAGCGTAAGAAAGGCAAACAGCAAACTGAAGACCACCACCACCCGGTAATGTATCGATTTATATAGATAGGAAAAAAAAAAGTGTAGAATACGCCATAGGATTAAAATAAGGTTGCACGATAATTTTACGATCGAGATTCATGCGGTTTTTTTGCAGACGAAAAGATCGTAAAAGTATGTAAGAGATTATCGATGCTTTTATGAAAATAATCCGTCAAATTTAATTTAATTAGCTCGATCGTATTCCGGTTACTCTGTTTATTTAGTACGAAGTGCTAAAGCGGTGATTAAACTTAGAGTGACTGACAATGGGCGGTGGGGGGATTCTTCTTCTCGCGTAATTACACATTTGTGTAGTAACCATAAAATCCGCACCGTGTCCTTCAAGAAGGGTTTTATTTTTAATATTAGGAAATTAATTATCTACTTCGACGGGTCGCATATTTCCTCTAAATGATCATAATTAATTAATTTGACAACTGAAGCAAGTTAATTGTTATTTATTATTTCGCCGCTATCTGTTTTATTTTAATTGTTCCCGTTTGACTCTAGAGAGTTCCTTAATGTTGTTCGAAAACTGTACGAAATCATTAAAACTGTTAAAGATTTTACAACTTTTTCCGTAGTTGGTCAGTCACCAGATGCGATCAATTTTGCATTATTTAAGTTGCATATACATATATATATATATATATATATATATATAGTTTTTTTACAAAAAAAAAAAAAAAAAGAACTGTACTCTCAGATGCGTTGTTTGTAAACGGTTTTCATCGCGATATAAACGCATTCCGGATGTAACTAGCACGCGTATATGAGGTCAGATTTTCGTAGCTGCTCATCATTCGTGTGATATGCTGTGATGTGGGGCATGATTGTACCGTATTTTTCGTTTCTTCCCCGGTTATTGCGTGATTAATTAGATGACTTTTTAATTGTTACGTCTTTTGCGGATTATTATTTGTTACACGTGTCTTTTTATTTAAATAGATTTTAAATTAAAAATCGATTTAATAAATCAAATCGTACATATCGTCGTAATTGCCGTTTATGCGAGAATATTGAAGTTATTTCTATTTTATGGACTTTTTCTTCGTCATTATTGTGTGAGAATAGTTGAATATTTTTCAGTGCTATTCAGTTATGCGACGATTATATATGTAATTCTGTTGCAGCATGGAAAATTAATTCGGCAAACGAGCTTGTATTGACGAACTTCTTTTTAATGCACTTCCAATAATTGATATTAGGTCTTGGTACAATTTTCTGACACTGCCTACAATATGCCCATCGACATCGCCAGGTATTTCCTATAACGTGACCGAAATAAGGCAACATTTGAAATAGCATTATTAACGAAAGTTGGTTTTCGTGTTCAATAGTTTCATCAGTTTTTTCCAAAAGTTAAATGTCTGCTTTTCCTTTTCATTTTATTCTACACGGAAGGCATACATCACTAGCGTAGTTGTCCCGTGATCGGAAAGGTGGTTACCTGTTTGAATCAATTCTTGTATGTCTTTTATTGCGGCTCGGTGGCTTATGCACCGTTGTTTTTTCTATCGCGTATCATTGATGAAGAATTCACAACTCTTTGAATTTCCAATTTTTCTCTGTAGTTGTCGTCGAGGCGACTGATTCGGATTTATTCTGCTATAATCAGCTTGGATTTGCGTCGTTTCCGAACAACATAAGTACATTTTCGCAAAAGCTGGAAAATACGCCAACCGAAACAAAAATAGAAGCGTTCAAAATGAACCCGTTATCGTTATCGGTCATTACGTGTGTATTATGCATATCTGGAACCGAAAAAAATGTAGAGAATAAATGGACTTTTTCTTTCCATTTGGAGAAGAAATCTCGAATAGAGTCGGGCGATCATATAATGTGTGGAGATGGGGATCTTTACGACGCTTAAGCTCAGAAGGAAAGGAAATACGAGTGTGACATAAAATAGCCGTCACTGAAGCTATTCCGAACAACATCTAGATGACATTTTGGATCTCCGATGATGGAAACGATGATTGAAAAAGTAGAAGGCGCTGAATTCCGATTGATAAGCTGCAAGTGGCTTACGCTAAAGACATTCTCGTGCGTAATTCAAAGAAGGATTTATAAAAAACTGGAGAATCATATGGGGAAAACTCAATTCGGTTTCAGAAATGGCATGAGCGGCCGTAAAGCAATCCTCTTGTTCAGCTATTAGCACAAAAAATGTTACGACCGGAGTCAAGATACACGTTTTGTAGACTTCGATAAGACTTTTAATAAGGCGGATCATAATAAAAGGTTTGAAGTCATAATAGATGTAAACGATTTAAGATGTATCAGAAATCTACGCTGTTAACAGAGAGCTGCAGTTAGAGTAGGAAATGAGGACAAACACACGATATAAAGATCGAACGTAGAGTAAGACAGGGCTGCATACTGTGTCACCAACGTTGTTCAATGTATACTCGCGGAACAGATTTTTGAACCGGTTTCTGCCGAATTAGCAGAAAGAGTTCGTGTAAATGGCGTACTCATTAATAATATTAGATTAGCCGATGATGTTGCAGTTATTGCTAGTTTTCAGGAAGGCCTACAGAGAGATTAATCCTGGATGTACGCAAACGTTTAAAAATGATTTTGGAATCGAAATAAATTTTAACAAAACTAAATACATCGATATATCTAGGAAGAAACGAGAAAAGAATGAAGAAACTAGAATAGAAAGAGAGAAGATAGAAAAGTTTCATCCTTCAAATATCTTCTAGGAAGTTGGATTATAGAGAAGGCAAACTCGGATATGGAAATTAAATGCAAAATAGAGGTAGCTCGAAAAACGTACTCCTGAAACTCAAAGGCACATGCGCGGTCATGATATTACACCACCGAATTAAAACTACACCTGATTAGCAGCTATATAATGCAGCTGAAACATGGACGCTCATGGAAGCCGCATCGAAAAAGACTGAAATATTCAAAAGGTGGATTTAGGGTCGATAAATGAAGATCAGCTGAACACAAAAAGTAACTCATGATGAGGTGCTACGACGTTTGCAAAAAAACTAGGAACTACTGACTTTAATTAAAAAGCGAAAGATTAATTATACGAAACTGCTGCAACTAATATTGCAAGGAAAAGTTGACCAGGAGTGAAAACGCGGTAGACCGAAAATGTCTGTAGATTAAAATGCTGCATCGACATCAACGATATAAGGGAACTAACGGAGGTGCGTATAACAGGAAATTACTAAACAGACTGGTCGCCAACATTTTAGCGGATAAGGCAAAGGAAGAAGAAGAAGAAGAAGGTGTGAAAGTCGTAAAATTATTTGATATTTTTGTAATGTAGAATTAATATCGAGTAAAGTATAGTAAGTTTCATGACAGAGCGTAAAGGATCATAATGGCTAAGCCCAGCGGCACTAATGAGAGTATAGGGGCCAGTTTCTTTATTTATATGGAAAGTAAGAATTAGATCGAACTTGCAATATATGAAGTTATTCGTTATGGAAACTACGTACGTTGATAATAACACGGAAAGACAAACTCGTTAATGAAACACAAGCAATGTGAAGCCGCAGTTCTAAATCCTTGAAAACTCACTGAATTTGTCAAAATTACATATATATATATATATATATACATTAATTACAACGTAATTCTTAGGCTACCTCAAATTAGAAAAAATGTCCCAATTTTATGTAACGTTTGTTCTATTTTATAGGATTTTTGTGATTGTTATTTAAAAATTGTCACAATATTATGTAACGAAATATGTAACGAAAAGTATAACGAAAAAATGTTTTAATTTTATGCAATGAAAGTTAAATTTTAGGATAGGATTTTTGTGATTATGTTATATTTTTTTGTTGATGCCAATAAGAATTACGTTGTAAATTTTAATCATTTTATACAAAGTATAGAAGAGAAAGAGCTAGAAATGTAAACTGTAAACAAGTGCGGTCAAGAGGTGTAGCCCCTTGCGAGGCCAAAATGGCCAAGTTATATATATATATATAATAAAAATATTATTTTAGATAGTATTCTTCCAGATGGGAATAAGAAAGAATTTGTAAAATTTAAAATCCGTTCTCACAAAAAAAATTTACTTAAAATGAGGCTATTTCGAATATTCAGAGAAGGTCTGCGAAATCGAAACAATTTCACCCATGAAAAGTTCTTCAGTAATTTTGGTGAGATTTTGATAACAGCCGGGTGTAGCGATTAATTTACAGTGCGTATCGAAATATGTTAGTCTGTAATTTAATATTCACGTTGGTACTTGCGCCGTTTAACTTTTTTCAGTAGTTATTTTAATTTCTTTATTGCGAATAATGATAATAGAAATACAATAAATATGCATATTACTGTAATTGCTTGAAAATTATTTAGCAATGGTGATGATAAAATTATGAGAAATTATAAAAGGCAGTTTAACAACTTTAATTCATGCGATGGTGCATAACCTCGACTAATAGCGACTATAAGTAGACCTGATGCGATTGTTGGTAACTCGTGATGACGGTGTGTGGTGTTGTGGTTCCTATTTTTTTTCCTTTTTTTTTTTTTGTTTTTGTCTTTCATCTACGCAGAGTAATCGTTTTGCACAGCGGTGAAGCAGAAAAGATATCACTATCGCCGTAGAGATTGTTTTAGTTGCACGTGGAGTGATATGGTGATCGCTGAAGCTGTTCGCATAAGACGTATGCTCGTCGTTGATTCCATTAATAATTATATTTTGATAAAAAAGACCAATATATGTTATGTTTTGCTTATTTTTTTTTTTTGTTTGAAATAGAAAATTTCATATTTCAAGAGTATTATTTTTTTGTATGTTAGAGAAATATTGCCAAAAAAAACATTTTTCGTAAAAAATTAAAAAATACAAAATTTTTCATTCTGAATCTTTTTGATCCGAATAAAAACAAAGTCTTCGGCAATCAAAACGGCGTAGCAAAAGATAAATTTAATTATGTCAAACTCACTTTTACTATGGTATTATCTCATGAGGACACGCCAATAATACGAAACTAAAGCAATTCAATTATTTACAGGATAAATGTTTGAAAGTCAGCGCGGGAAAAAAATATGAAACTCTCTGAAATGTAAATTCTTCGGTGTCATGGTGTTCATGGCGACCATCGGATTTATTATTATTATTATTATTATATTCGACTTCGACGACCGCGTTCAAAACGACCTGCAGACATTTTTATTACTATTATTACATATATGCGAACTAGAGCGGCCAAGTTATTTTGTTAAAACTGCTAGAAATTATAATACTGTTTATAAATGTACTTATAGTCAGTTTAATCATTATTATTTTATTTTTAACTAAAAATATAGAGCATTTACACGACAGTGCGTGTTGTTAGAAAAATTAAACCGGATGTGAGTAGGTCTCCATTCATTTATTATAATTTTACATTACCGAAAATTATATACATTGCCTAGGCATTTTCCATTAAATTACGTTTTTATAATATTTTTAAAGTAAATAACGAATTTAGATATTACATAATTTATAAGAGAACCGTAACAGAATATGATCGTAGTTCATTGTAGTAGTATATACCAGAGATTTCCAGGAAATTACTTTCGCGGTCTCTTTTGGTCGTTATGAACACGGTCGCTGTGAACACGATCGCTCTGAACACGTAACCAAATTCTTCGAATATTAGAAAAAGACATTTAATACTTACCCTGAAAATGATAATTAAATACAATTTACTAATTAAATATCTAGAAAAAAAAAACAGTGTAACACCAAGAAATAAATGTAATTACGGTTTGCTTAACGTTAGACAATATGAATTTCAACATAGAAGACATGTTAAAAAAAAACATGAAGACAAACTGCAACAAATGGTTTTAACAAAGTTACACTTAATAATGTACCGATAAATAACAGATTGCAGCAAAACAATAATAAGAGAAGGGAAACTAAAATAAAATAAATGCTGCTAGAATTTAGTTAACAACAAATATAAGCATTATATCAAATTGTATATAACATGTGGGTGTCTGGGTGTGTGCATGTGCGTGTGTGTGCGTGTATGCGAATATTATAGGCAGCGTGGTAGCCTAGTGGTTAAGGTGCTTGGCTAGCAAGTCAGAGGTCACGGGTTCAAGATTTGTCTCGTCCCGGATCCAAGTCGTTCCCAAGCTTACCCAGCCTGAAACAATTGGGTACCAGAGAAATCTGGGAAAGTAAAGGCGGCCGAGAGAAAGGAACTGGCCCTCCTGCTCTCATTAGTGCCGTTGGGCTTAGTATATTGTGAACCTTAACTTCACAATCCCAACGCCCTCTCAAAGGTATGGAACTCACTTTCACTTTATATATGTATATATGCGTGTGTGTGTGTGTGTGTGTGTGTATATGTATGTTGTGGGTGTATGTGTATATGAGATGTAAGTTAGTCGGTAAAAGTTTATATGGGTACATCATTACTTAAGGCTTACTTTATTTCTAATGATATGTGAAAGATAGTTTTTTTTTTTTTTTTGTAAACTACTCGTTTTTGTTTTTTTTTTGGCCCGAACAGAACAGTTCATTTGGCCAGCAAACTACGAGACGACTAGATATTAAAAAATACTAATAATAGAAAATTCAGGAAGAGAAATTTCATTCTATATTATGGCCGCAACTGCTGGCAGTGCCCACAATGCTCAATGAAACAAAACAAACACAAACAAGATTTTTTCATTCTGGAAAAAGGAACAAAAGAAAAAATAGGTAA
The DNA here is from genome assembly GCA_039619475.1 of Icerya purchasi. Taxonomy (NCBI): domain Eukaryota; kingdom Metazoa; phylum Arthropoda; class Insecta; order Hemiptera; family Monophlebidae; genus Icerya; species Icerya purchasi. Next base: position 389,636,505 of record CM077116.1, read on the forward strand.
ATAGATAAATATTTCTATCTCACATTATGACCACAGTTGCCTGGCAATGCTTACAATGTATTATGAGAAAAAGGAGGTAGTCACAGACACACTGGACAAAGATTACAATGCTCCGTTAACGAAGTGATAAAGTTTAATTGTCTCGCGTTCGTTTTTCTCGTCTATTAAAGAGATTGTCTCGTGTTTAGAGGCATTATCTATTGATAATGCCATCGTCCCCTGCCTCTCACCGAAGGCAGACCGTTCCAACATCGGAACCGATCGGTGAACAAAACCAAACCGATTCACCACCTTCGCGCCCTCCTACCCCTCAAAAACAGCTGACAGCCGCAACGACTGCATTAGCGCCGGACGGTAAGTATGGCGGTAAATCGCAGACTTCAGGTAAGCCAACAGCGAATCGAAACACAACACACACCTCACACATGCACAATACCGCTGATAACGATGATACCGCGGTCGTACACAGCGATGCGATAAAATCTATCTCCGAATTAACTACCGCTTCTTGTAATACGACTGATTACAATTATCAGTTTCCCGCACTGATAAATAACGAAATTCCAAATAATTTAAACCAACAAAATAGAAATTCAAAACATACCTTCGCAGATAAAATCAAATCGAATAAAAAGATCGCCCCATTAATTAATTTCAACTACCCTTCCCGTGAATGCGGAATTATTTTTGATTACATCGCACCCTACGTTATACGTGATTATTTTGTCGCGCTTAAAAACCATGTAGCAGGCAGCTTAAACATTGTGGCAGGCTCCCGTATTAGCGGTGATAGAATTCTAATATTTTTAAAATCCAGGCAAATAACAGACGAATTTCTAGCAAAAGGTGGCCGGATCACCATAAATAATAGAACAATTACTGCCCGGAGACTTAAACAACCGGCGAATAAACTCATTCTATCAAATGTCTGTCCAACCATCCCGAACGAAATATTAGTTCGACATTTGCAAGAAGTTTATCCAATAAAAATCCTTTCGCAAATTTCCATTTTACGTGTGAATCCGGTGGATGATGAATTTGCTCACGTAGTAAGTTTCAGGCGGCAGCTTTACGTCGAACAGTTTAATTGCAAAAATATCCCTGATTCCTTCACATTGAGGCACAACGACTACGAATACAGGATCTACACGCAGCTCAATGACCATTCATGTGAAAATTGCAAGAAGAAAGAAGGAACAGTTAATCAAGAAGTTTTTTCTGAAACCATAACGACATTTCCAGCGCCGGTCGAAAGTGCCTGTGCCGATAATAATCAACAGCGATATCAACCAACAACCAATAGCGATAAAAAAGATGCAACATACACCAAACAAACTAAGACAATGGTAACTGAGCAAACTGTCCAACAGGAGCAGCACCAAAACGTAGAAGAAACACGCAATCAATTACAATTAAATATTGCCCCTTCTACCGACAATACCTCTACTGTAATGAACATTGATAATAACAACCCCCTTCAAAAACGACCACACCCCATTAGTCCCGATGAAACATACAATTCAACTCAACCGCCATTTCCAGATAAAACTGCTACTAAGCGAATAAACCTAGAAAATCAAAATTCTACGGCGCACAATGTAGAAATTAACGTCATGGACAATGCTGCCAAACCAGCCTCTAAAGAAGCAAACAAAGGAGTTGATATTAACCTATTAACAGAAGGAACATTACATCTATTTACTAGCGGCCAGACTCCGTTCTTCTTAGACTATCAAGAATTTCAAGAATTCATAAGACAGGTGGCCACAAGTCAGGATTTTGTTAATTACGCACTGACTTTCACAGAAGATAGGGATAACCTTTCACATGCTTTCTCAAGTAAGACCATTATTAGGCAGCGTAGGACTTAAGAACAGATGTACTCGCATAATTAATAAATTAAAACCTCTCCTTAGCAAGGATGACCCTGAAACTAAGATATAAAACTAGTCATCTTAAGTAACACTGTCAACAATAATTAGAGAAAATGGCTGCAAATCTCAGTATTCTGCAATGGAATTGCAGAGGGTTTTATAAACGTATAGACGAACTGAGATTACTCATTAATAACTACAATCCAATAATCATTTGTTTACAAGAAACGCACTTAAACTCTTCCCATTCACCACTTATTAAAGGCTACAGAACATTTCGCTCTGACTACACACAGGGACAAGCAGCATGTGGAGGAGTCTCGATACTAGTGCATGAAGCGATTCCATCACATGAAATAAGGTTAAGTACCATGTTTCAAGCGGTAGCGGTGAAGGTGAAAATCCCGTCCCTTCCACTCTCATCCATTACAATCTGTAATTGCTACTTCCCACCCGCTACAAACATAGCCAAAATAGACTTTGATACATTACTATTTCAACTGCGGGACCCAGTGTTATTACTGGGAGATTTCAATGCCCACTCTTCTGAGTGGGGTTCAACACAGCCAAATAGACGAGGAAATATGATTTCAAATATCATCCGTAATAGTGACCTGGTACTCCTCCCTCCTCCATCACATACACATTTCAACACAACTCATAACACTTTTTCAATAATAGATTTAGCATTTGCATCCGTTTCACTATTTCCTCACTTGAACATAGATGTACATGGTGATCTGTGTTCAAGTGACCATTTCCCTATTTTCATACACTTTCCCCACCAGTCGCAAAAATTGCACTCAGCCCAGGTAACAAAAAAATTTGCATTCCATAAAGCAGATTGGAAGGGTTACAAAACAAAGGTTACTATCCCTAAAATTCAAACGGAATCGGTAGAGGAAAATCTGAAAATTCTCATCAACGCGATGAATGAAGCAGCGACAGCAACAATACCGAAAACAACAACAGCTCCTCGGAAAAAGCGAGTACCATGGTGGTGCCCCGAAATCAAAATGGCGATCGCACAACGGAAACGAGCATTGAGGAAGTATAAAACAACGAAGTCGCTTACAGACCTGATTGAATTCAGAAGATTTAGAGCTCGAGCCAGGCTACTCATCAAAATGAGAAAACAGGAGTGCTGGACAGCATTTGTATCATCTATCTCGAAAGATATGCCTGTGACGGTGGTTTGGAGAAGAATCAAGTCGTTGTGTGGTAACTATCGTCCTCCAACTACCCCTTCCTTACTCATTAACAACGTCTTGCTCACAGACACCAAAGAAGTGGCAGATGCCTTTGCGCAACATTTCGCTAAAGTATCTTCCTCAGCATCCTACACCGATTCCTTCCTAGAACACAAATCGAGACTAGAGGAGCAAAAAATATCCTTTCCTCCAGATCAAAAAGAAAAATACAATGATCCTTTTTCAATGTCTGAACTAAATTACCAGCTCGATAAAAAGCTAAAAAACAGTGCACCTGGAGCCGACTCCATTCATCCATTCATGATCAGATACCTACCTAATCTAGCTAAACAACTACTCCTTGACGTATACAACAAAATTTGGACAACTTCCTCCATCCCAAAATCCTGGAAAGCAGCTTTAATTATTCCTATCCTCAAACCTAATAAAGAAACCTTCATTCCTCAAAATTACAGACCTATCTCCTTACTATCTTCACTCTCCAAAATCATGGAAAAAATGGTGAACAGACGACTATCCTCTTTCCTAGAATCTTCAAACGTTCTCTCCCCAATACAAATTGGAGGTCGCAAATCAAAATCCCCAATGTTACATCTCCTGAGCCTAAAAAGACAAATACTTGAAGCCCAAAAGAGGTCACAAGCTCTCTATACTGTCTTTTTTGACATAGAGAAAGCATTCGACCGGATATGGCGATATAAAGTGCTTACAAAGCTGAAGAACGCCAATATAAAAGGCAATATGGGTAACTATATAATGAATTATTTGTCAAACAGACACATTCAAGTAAAAATTGGCTCAACGGTATCCTCTCCTGTCCTAATAGAGAATGGTATTCCTCAAGGCTCTCCTCTAAGTGTAACACTCTTTATCCTATACATAAATGATGTGGCGGACTGCATACAGCCGCCGGTAACATCCCGATTGTTTATAGACGACCTCAATATATCCTTAGCATCAAACTTTCCTTCCAACGCCAAATCTATACTACAATCCACAATCAATAGGTTATATTCGTGGACCGAAAGTAACGGCCTTACTTTCTCCTTAAATAAAACTTCTTGTGTAAAATTCCAGAAAAGTCGTCGAGTAAACCCAAACCATGATTATTCCCTTACCCTAAATGGACTTCCTCTTCCAGTCACATCCTCAGCTAAATTCTTGGGTCTAACATTTGACTCCCATCTGACATGGGCTCCTCATATTAAAGAACTCAAACGCAAATGTAATAAAATCATAGCTATCCTAAAATGTTTATCACATCATAAATATAACAACAATCCAAAACTACTTCTATCTGTATACAGATCACTTATTCTAAGCAGATTAACCTATGGCTGCCAGGTGTTCTATTCGGCTAGTAAGCAGCTCATAAAATCACTTGAATCAATCCATCACGCTGCCTTAAGGTCCATCCTTGGGGCGCATCGAACATCTCCCACGCAGGGTGTCTGTGTGCTATCAGGAATTCCGCCATTATCCTATATATTTGACTTCTACACCTCCCGTGATCATCTATATTGGTACCAACAATATCACTTCTCTTCGAGGAGCACTGTCATTCCTCCTCCAGCCTTTCAAAATGATCCAATACCTAATATTCTAAATTTTTTGACTGAGAAAAACATCAAATACAATCCGGATCTCCTCCTGTTCCCAAAAGAACCACCATGGGAATACCCCCCATTGATGGTAGACTTATCACTCTTTATCCACCGTACATCTAACGAGGACCAATATACAGCTCGCCAAAAAAGTATCGAAAAAATACAAACTTACACACATGATATACACGTTTATACAGATGGAGCTAAAGCAAATGTCGCTGGCACACTGTCCACTCCCACAGCATGTGCCTACCTAATCTTAGGTGAAGCCGAAGCAGTGAGGCTACATGATGACAGCTCCGCATTAGAAGCCGAGCTATACGGAATTCTCTTTGGATTGGAAGCATGTGCGTGTTGTAAATCTGAGAACAAACAATACATAATTATCACAGATTCACTGGCCTCCCTTCAAACTATTCAGTCACTTACTATAACCAGTTCATTGGTCTATAAAATAAGATCTACAGCACATCGCCTTACCCAAGAGGGGATACAAGTAGGCTTCTTGTGGGTGCCGGCACATGTTGGAATACCCGGAAACGAATGTGTAGACCGGGCCGCCAAGTCAATGTTGTCTGTCCCTATGCCACCCAATGTTCCATCACCAGAAATCACTCCCTTCTTCCACAAAAATATGAAAGAACATTGGATCTCATCCTGGTCCCAACATGCAACTTTCCTAAGGAATATTAAACCAAATGTTGATCCTTGGTGGCCATCGATCCAAATGTCCAAAAAAGAATTCTCTGCACTTAACAGGTTGAGACTGGGACACACATCGATATCTCACGACCATGTCCTCCAGGGAGCCCCTCCACCGATTTCCTGCCCATTCTGTAATTTAGCAGTGCTACCTTCGGTGGAGCACATCCTGAAACAATGTCAAAACTTAACAAGAATCAAGGACGAACCACTACACCTTCTTTTAGATAACCGTCCAGAACAGGTTCAGACAATGCTAATCTTCCTTAACAGAAATAATTTAATAAACAAATTGTAATAAATCCGATACTCGTTGTGCCGTAATGACCCTGGCAGTTATACATGGCCAACGAGTAGATTACACAAAAAAAAAAAAAAAAAAAAGATTACAATATAAGAAAAAAATAAGTAAAATAATGGAGAAAAAAAAAAAATCAAACAACAATCCTGTTTCTTTCAATAAACCTAAAAAGGACAAATAAAATTTTATCACCGGAACAGAGAAGATGAAAAATACACAATGGAGGATAAACACCACAGGACATGAGGTCTTTAGAAAACGCAAGTCTCGTGTTATCGAACTGGGCGCAATTAAATAACAAGTGGTTAATGTCTTCTCTAAAATTTTGTCGACAATAGATATTACAACCCGTGCAGTGCCCGGTGTTTGAAAAATTTAAACCCAATCGGCAATGACCGGAGCGGAGCCTACACACAACGGTCAAAAACCTACAGGTCAAACTAACTGGGACACTAATGCGATAAAACCAAGGTGTGGACGGCAAAGATGGTTGGACCATATGAAAATATTTACCAGGCCCTTGCTTTCTACAAATAAGACTTACCCAATCCGCATGATTATCTCTTTTGGCTTTATCTAGAAGATCGAAGGATGGGATAAATGGAAATTTAATACCTGATCTAACACCTTCTTTTGCGATTAAATCAACACGGTCACCAAGTGGTACCCCACAGTGACCCGGAACCGGACAGAATTTAATGACTCCTCCAAGTTCGGAAATATTAAAATACTTTTCCTTAATTTCATAAATAATTGGATGGCAATTACATTCAAAGTTACTTCTCTGAAGCGACAAGAGAGAGCTAAGGCTGTCCGAAAATACTACAAACTCCCCCTTGGACTGCAACACGTTTTTCACAAACTCTAACACTTTTTCAATTGCAAGAAGCTCGGCCGTGAAAATCGAAGCTTCTGGAGGTAATTTAAATTTCTGCTCAGTGATACCTTCTATAATAAACCCGGCCCCTACGCCTTCATTAAATCCACAGAATTTGGCATCATCGGTAAAGATCAACCGATAACCGGGGTATAATTCTTTCGCGATATTTAGAAAAACGGAGTTCACAATGTTACCAGGCAGCAGATGCAAATCCTGGCTTTTAAAGGTGTTAATATTGATGTCCAGTTTGATAAGATTGAGGTCGTATCTGAAATTAAAATAATTGGAGGGAGAAGATGGCACAAGAGCTGGACTATAACTATAATACATCTTGGTTCTTTTGAGCAAGAGCGGCATTTTCTGGGGAACAAATCTCCAATCACTACTTATCTGCATTATCTTACTTATAAACTGCGGATATTTGTAATTACAATATTTAAGTACAAATTTATCTGTTAAATTACGGCACAACGAGTATCGGATTTATTATAATTTGTTTATTAGATTATTTCTGTTGAGAAAGATTAGTATTGTCTGAACCTGTTCTGGATGGTTATCTAAAAGAAGGTGTAGTGGTTCGTCCTTGATTCTTGTTAAGTTTTTACATTGTTTCAGGATGTGCTCCACCGAAGGTAGCACTGCTGCATTACAGAATGGGCAGGAAATCGGTGGAGGGGCTCCCTGGAGGAAATGGTTGTGAGATGTCCTCCAGGGAGCCCCTCCACCGATTTCCTGCCCATTCTGTAATGCAGCAGTGCTATTAAGCGGTTTATGCTTAAATAGTTACAGATGAATAATGATAAGTTATAGAAACGAAGTATGTAATATTTATTTATTAAATAAATATACTCATGTTTATTTATTTTAGGAACCCGCCGACAAGTCAACTGACTTGATGGGGACTAAGGTATCGCATATGGTTTTTAAAAAAAAACAAAGTTATTAGGGAAGAAGGCTGGTAGTTTGATAAGGGAAATTCTTAATAAGAAAAGAAAGAAGAAAAAAATTTGGTTTATTTTGCCGCCAAATCTTCGTAGAAAAAGAAATGCTTATCTCGAAAAACAGTATTTCTAACTGGACTAGCTATACAACGGAAAGAAATATGAATCTAGGTGTAATTTAAAAGTATCGAAAAATGAAATTTTAATGAGTTTATTATTAAAGGGAGCAGATTTTATAAATCGAGAATATATTGCTATGAAAGCAATTATTATGTCTACACCAGTGCGAAAAATCTACAAATGAAACGTAAGACACTAAAAATACAGCAAATATATATATAGATGTATATACTAGTATGTTAAGCTCGATCTTTCAGATCTCTTAATGGGAACATTTCTTCGATCTACGGATGACAGTCTCTGTCATAATTCTTATAGAAAAGACGGTTTTAACTGACATGCCTTTACAAACATTATATATAATTTATACATTACGTGATTTTTCATCCCAGTCTAGATGCAATTAAAAATTTTTTTATACATTATTTCACCACTGTATACGCGATGTCGTAGGTCAATATTTTCTATTTGTAGGTAATTTTTTTTTAAATAAAAAAAATTTGATTTGATTATTTGTTTATGAAATATATTTATTTATTTACTTGTCATTTAACTTTAAACGGGTTATAAATTACGAAATGTAATTGAAATGACAGGTACTGGACAAAGTCGACATTTAATCAAGTGTTTTTAGAAACAATTCGGGCGCAATCGTTTGGTAACCTTCCGCTTTATAATTCTAGTTACATTGCCGCTCTTGGCGAAAAACCTGTTAATTCAACTACTAGATCGGCAATGTTTTGATGGTGTAATTATGCGGTCCCTAAACCATTTTTTCCTTGCCTCGTATAGCTGAAATTAAGATTAAGCGGAAATACATATAACCAAATTGTTCTTGTTATTAAAACATATTTTCCTTCAAGGATTTTTTCTACAGAGTCAGCCGTCTATGGCAGTGTCTATTTGTTACTTTCGTGAATATGTTAGCCGATAGCTTTTCTTCTTATAAATGTTTAATTCGCATATCAGTATTTAAGAGTATGTGTTTTAAAAATTCCCGCAACTAACTCGTAACCGAGATCACGTGCGTTTCACAAAAAAGAAAAACAAAGACATTTTATGTGAACCAAAAACGAAAAAATATTCGTAAGAATAATTTGAAATACGATTTAATCGATTTAAACGAGAAGCAAATACCGCAGAAGTAAGCAAGATTCTCGAGGGGCAGAGAAACAAGGGAACAAATTCTCAGTCAACTAGTAGAAGAAACAGCAAATGGTGCTATGCTTTGCCGATTATAAAAAATTATTCGATTGTGTGTAGGATGGTAAAAACTACGGCAGATTTGGTCTGAGATGGGCGCCCTAAATTACCTTGTGTAGCTAATTCAGCATTTATATGAAGGAAGTGCAAACGTACGCGTGAACCAATCGATAGTCTCAGAAAACTTTCATCCTGAACGGGGAGTTCGTTAAGCCAGCATATTATCCCCATTATTATTCAACATATACGGGGAACAGGTAATACGGAATTTCTAGGCACCAACGTGAAAGATGAAGCCGAAGATGAGAGGAAATATGGCATTTCAGTTGGAGAAATACGCATTAGAAACCTTCGATGTAATGATGACTCCACATTAATAACCACAAGTATAGATAGATAGCATGTCCAGCCTAATAAATCAATTAGAAATAGTCAACGCTAATTACGGTCCGATAATTAATAAATCTGAAATAAAGACCATGATAATAAATTATCCTAAAAACAACTCGCCAGGAATTCGAGAGATAGCTAGTATCGAAGTCGTGAGCCGATTCACATATTTGGGGTCTATCATAGAAAATAATGAGCGGAAGCGAAGCTAAAATTCGTTACAGAGCACAATTGTCACGCATTACGATAGAACGCCTGAAAAAAATCTAGTCCGAAAGCATTGAAGATACGCTTAGTAAATGTTCTTGTGTTCTTGGTCTTCTTATACGCTTCGAATACATGGACAATCCGTGAATCATATAGGAAGTAGCTAGATGCGTTGGAAATGTGATGCTGGAAACGGCTGTTACGTGTTTCCCTGCTGACGGAAAAAAGAAGTAACGACTCGATTCTGAGGGAAATCGGCGTACAGAACAGACTATCAACAATTGTCCGTATAAAAATACTAAAATATTTTGGCCACGTTATTAGAGCAGGAACAATGGAAACAGTCATCATATAAGGGGATCGTATGGAAGGAACTAGAGGAAGAGGTCGACCTTCATTGAGATGGACTGATGCTATTTGTAAAACAGCAGGCCGTAACTTTTTTAAATGCGTTCGATTCGTGCAAAACAGATATCACTGGCGCAGTTTCGTGTTTCATCATAGTGGTCACGTTATCCCTAAGTTGAATTATCATTTACGTTTAGAAAAAGTAAGTTTCGGATTTAGCTTAGATGCAAGCGGGGCTTTGATAAAATTTAGCATAACTATAAACGAAAATAATAAATCGTCTTGTAACACTATACATATTGTAATCTTATTTTTATAAGAAAGATTCGTTCGAAAGAAGAATCGTTCAATATGCTGTTCGATGAATAATCTGTAGCTACACTAGTTTGCTTCGAATAACTACTGCTGTTTTTTTTTTTTCGTGCCACGAAGCAGCCTACATCAAAAACCGTTTTTATAGTTCAGTGTTTCTTCGCTTGTCACCGAGGCGAAAGAGCGTTTTTCAGTGAATTGTCCAGTTGTCCTTAAGTCGCTTTAACTTGAATCTATGCGCTGTTACACCAGTTGACATGTGACTTCTGCTATTCGATGTATTATTTTTCGATTTGCTGTAGATGTAAACGATCGCATCTACGAATTGGCGACTCTTACGTGATTCATAATATTTTTATCCTAATTTATTACCCCGTAATAAATACATGTTGCGACATATCGACATCCAAAACCGCGATTTAATAAATGCATTAAAAGTGTAAGCACTTCCATTTGTTTCGACTTCGACCATTCTTGCGATTATGTCGTTTGTTGATGGAAAATAAGCACTTTTAGTCAACTGTCGCGCACGAATTTCATACGGTAGAGATTTAAGCTAACAAAATTCACCATCTAGAACTCCCCACTAATTGATAACGATTTCGCAGTTCACGTTGCCAGAGATTTCATACAGTAGTTATGGGGATGGTCGTAGCCAAGTTAGACTATCTGTCGTCACTCGAGACATATTGATGAACCTTCTGATCATGACCGAAGTAAAACATAAGAGAAACTAAAAAACCGCGTTTGAGCAATATCGACCGAGTCAAACGACAAAAATGTAGATCCCTGTTGAATAGATGTTGTCACTTGGCAACGAAAAGCCGTCTTGGTGCTGGGCGAAATCAAACGGCTGATTGGCAATAAAAGATAACTGAAAGGTATTACCCCAGTTACGGAATCTATCCGTATGCAGACGTTGGTGTCAACAAGTGCCAAAGACCTCGATACTTGCTCTAAAATGAACGATAAGATTTTTGAGGTTAGCAGTAATTTACGTGTTTTCGAGTTAACTGCCAAAATGGACCTTTCGAGTACCTGGAACACAAATTAAAGCTAAACATATGATCATGTTTTATAATCAGACTTGGTAACGTAGGAAGAGAGCGTTCCCATTCCACAACGCGCTCACGTTCGACATCACGTAATCGTACGCAGTTCGGTGTGATCGCGATCGTTTCAAGTTTGAAGCGTGTGACTGTATATGTATATTTGTCTTTTTGACTTCAGACTTATTGGCGAGTAACGACTTAGTAGCGAATATAACGTTCTAGCACGAACCATCATCTTCGTTCGCACATGTGCTATTTAATATCGTCGTGCGAGCCGCCTATCCAACATGATTCTTAGGTACTTCACCATTTCCGACTGCTGTACTTCCATATTGTAATTTTTACTCTATGACACACTATCTGTTTATTTTTAAACATAACCTGTTTGAATTTCTGCTCGTTAAACCGGATACGCTAATCTCCCCGGTCCATTCCTGAATCCTGTTAACTTGTTTCTGTACCGCCATAGTCAGGAACGTTGGATTAATATCGGAGGATAAGATGGCCACATCATCAGCAAGCGTAGCTGATATTATTTGGTTTGATGTAGGCATATCAGCTGTGTAAATAGTATACAGCATAGCACCAATTAGGCTGCTCGACAGAACGGATGCACGAATTATCCTTACTTCGAAGTTTGAGTCGCTGCCTTTAACTATAAACGTCTGGTTATTCAGATATAAGACAAAAAATAAGTACAATTTCGGTGGAAGAATTCTTTTTAGTTTGAGAAAATAAGTCCAGACTGCCAAACACGATCGAATGCCTGAGACAGATTCAGGAACAATGCTGAGAAAACTTCCTTTCTTTCCAACACTATTGATATTGCATCTACAATTCTATGGCACTGATGCACTGTTGAGTGATGGACCTGGCGTCCGAATTGGTGAGATGGGATTATGTTATTTCTTTCTAGAATTGGATACATTCTATCCATGACGAGTTTTTTCATGACCTTTAACAGGATACTAAGCAGACCGATGGGCCTATAGGAGGATAAATTTGACTCAGATTTGTTAAGTTTATGTACCATTAGGATAATTGCTAATTGCATTAAATATGCCATTATTGCTCCAGAAATGCTTTCGGGACTCTGAGAAAAATAGGCGGTATTTGTATAAAAAATGCGATTAATAGGAAAATATGAACCATTGAGAAGAATCGGAGTAAGTGAATACAGTCGCAGTAATAAGTAGCAGATAAAAATATGTTGCGAATTAAAAGAACTAACGGGTAATTTACTTTTTCGCTCACTTTGATTTATTTTGACTTCTATATACTTCCATTATTTTCTTATCTCTAAATGGACACTTCAGTTCACTTTTAAGCCTTCGTCGCATCTTTCGTTGATGATGAGATAATCCTGACAGTGTTCTCAAAGCTAAGTATGCATTTGATACGTATTTTATTTATTTGTTATGTTAAATTATAGAATTATCAAAAGAGGACAAACATTCATATTGCCTTACATTATCTAGATTCTTTAAAGTAGTGTGATTAATAGACTGTTGAAACCTTTTATAACTAGTGAAGAGATACAGCTGCCTATAAAGCCACGCAAATATGATAATAAAAAAAAAAAATATTTCGCAGTATATTGGTCAATATTTTTATTTTTTTTTATTTATTATTTATTTATTTATTTACTCCGCTGTACCTTGCGGTTTTTCAGCCAGAGTTTCTGATTGTTACTGTTATTATTTGTTGTTGATGTGTTTTGTTTTGTTATTCATTACACATGGTTGACAAAGCTGATCAAATTAAAAAAGTTTTTTTTACGTATTTCGGTTATTGGTTTTTTTATTATTTTCCGTTTTTCTCTTTCGTTTTTAAACTTATTCCATTCGAAAATCGAATGTTAATCATCTGTTTCCTCTTTACAGTCTATACAGATGTTTGTTTCAGCAATTTTAAATCGTTTCATATAGACACCCCATTATTTCCATGTCCGGTTAAAAATTGAGTGAAGTTATAATCGGTATAAAAATGTTTCATTTGTAGTCTTTCTTCTATGTTTGGAACGATTTCCCCCGTGTTACTTTGCCAGTTTTTGATTTATCACATCTGAGTTGCCAAAGTCGTATACTACTTGAATTCATTTTATTGATCTGTTTTCGTAACGTTTTTTTGTCTGAAATTTTAGTTCTTCTTGTTTGCATGTTTTGATTTGGTTTACAGTTTCTAACTTTAAGTCTATAGGTAGTATTATTGCTGCTATGATGTTGACTGAAGTATACGATATTGTGCGATAACCAGAAATTGTTCCTATTAATATTTTCCGTTGTAATTTTAACAGCTTATTCTTGTCTTTTTCTCGTAAAACTGGAAAATATACTGTAGAGCAGTATTCTGTTATTGATTCAAAAATGGCTCTTTATGGAGTACTATTCTATCTTTATATTTGAAACCGAACATATTTGAATATAGTGATCTTAATTTGAAATAAATTTTTTTAATCTTGTCTATTATGAATTCGATGTGTTTTCCAAAATTTAAATTTATGTCTATGATTATTCCCAAGTATTTTATTTCTTTTATTATTTTTATTTTGTCGTTATTTATGCATAAGTGCTGTTCAATTGGTCAATATTTACGTTTGCACTGCACAATGGAAATACTTAAACGCACTAATATGTGAACAAATTTAGATCTGATAATTATTACAATCAGTGTGAACTAATACTACTTTTGAAAAATGTTGACCGGTTTGAAAGTGACCATTTACCGTTAATTATAAATATTCCTAAAAATTTACCATTACCGAAGTTTATATCAAAGTGGAATTTCGAAACAGCAGTCAGAATACAGTAGCGAAATATCAAAGGTGGATTTTAACATTTACAAGTATTAACGATTACGTATAGAAATCGGATTAGGTTTCAAATAACCGGAGACAAGTAACTCTTATATCAATTCCCAAAAATGGAAAAAAAAATATTAAAAATTTTAGACTAATTTCGCATATTGTACGTTTATTCTTCAAAAAAGCGGTGATTCGAAACTATTACAAGAAGTAACAAAATTCGTAATTTTAAGTTTTGAAAGAAGATTTATTATATCGATCTTTTATTTTTTTTATATATATATATATGTGTTTATATATATATATATATATATATATATATATATATGGGTTTGTCAACGAGGACATTAGCCCACGAATCGGAAACAGGGAGAAAATAAAGTTTCTATTTTTAAACATTTAAAGATACAGGAAATAAAATAATTCGAGGGCAGGAATAACAGAAGTAAAAGAAAATGAGAGAATGTAAGAAGAACCGATCACCGAGTTTAAGCAGAGAATAGAACGATTATTCAACAGGAAAGGTTGAACATTTAAATAAAAGTTGATAAAAATCACAAGGATGTATGTGAGGGGGAGGGGGCAAAATGGAGTAGAATCAGATAAAAACCGAGAAAATGATGCAGGAAGGGGACCACAGACGGCTGAGACTGTGGAGCGCTTAAGAGAGGGCACACTGTCTAGAAATCCATGCATGGAGGAAAACAGATGGCTGAATAGAGAAGTAAAGGAGGCAGGATTAGAAAATAAAGAAAAATAGGAATTGAGCGATAGTTTGGAATGAGCGACTGAGGAAAGAAGAACAATATTATAGGCTGAAAAGGAGCTCAAAAATCTGCCACTAGAAACGTAAAAACGGGCTAATGACTATCCTTATTTCATTACGCTCAGTGAATAATTGATACTAGAAATCCGTAAAAGATCAACCTCGAACCGATTCAAAGGCTTAATAATTTTTACAAAACAAATTGTATTCATTATTTTTATACGTATTATTTATCTCGAAACGACAATTGACGCTATTCAAAAACAAAAAGACTTTTTATTAAAAAAAAAAAAAAAATGTTCTTAGATTCTAGAACTTTTTAAGTTTAAATAGAAATTTTTGTTTTTTCCTGCTCTTATATTTCTCAAGTTTTCATAATATCTATTATTTGCAGGTAACTTAGGATCCTGATGAGAGAGTGACTGTATTATTATTGTTTTAAGGAAAATATAAATAATTAATGTAGATTAGATTATAAGTTTCAGTTTCGGGAATATTGCATTATACAGCTTTAAAGAGATAATAAAATTACTTCTTAAGCTGTTATATAGATATTTCGAATAAACAGTATAATTATATTCGGAGCTCATGAAGGAATTTTATTAGGAGCCGAGCAAGGGATAAATTGAGAGGAAATGCAAGGTACACGTTCAGAAAGAAAACGGTAGCCCAAATAAGATCTTCAAACTGAGAAAGGAGATGTATTAGAGTCAGCAAGGATTGATAAAATAGAAAAGGATTTAAGAGCATCGAGACATAGACGGAAACAGGAATTCTGTATTCTATATAATTTGGAAAGAAGGGATATTTGGAGGCACAACCGTAGATAAATGAACAGTAATCAAATTTGAAGCGAATAATGGGAAATGAGTACAAAAGGATCACCTCCCTATTTGGTTGGTGATAAGGATTTCAGCAAGTTCAGTCTTTTAATAGCGGAACAAAAAAAATAGTTAATATGCCCGAAAAAGGTTAGTCGACTATAAAAGTAAACATCAAGATATCAGAAGCAACTAACACGAGGAAGAAGCATCCGATTTAGGGATATATTAACAGAAGCAGGATTATAAGGACGCAGAGTGAAAACACGTCGCTTCGGTATTCTGAGTCTTTCCGGCTTCCTTCCTTCTGCTCTATTTTTTCTACCGAGTCGATCGCCATCCTTCAGGCTATCTCTTTTATTTCCTCTTTAAGCGATCTATCCCAATTCCTCAATATTTCGGACTCTAAGGGCGTCTTTTAGTCCCTACCCTCTCCTCCTTCACATTCCTCTGATAGCATTATTCTCTCAATTCGTTCTCTTACCTCCACTCTGCAGTCATCCCGTTCTATTCTTATTGATTTTTTATGGGTCCCCAGTCATTCCGGAATTGATGGCAATGACGCAGCCGATTCTTTGGCTCGTTTTGCTCGTCGCCTTGATTCATTCCTCAACCATTTCCCTTCTTCAGATATCCTTTCCTTATCCACCTCCAATCACGCCAGACTTTGGCGGGATATTTATTCCTCCCTAGTTTCTAATCGTCATTCGCATTACCGTTTCATTAAGCCAATTCCTCGTTCCCTGTCTTGGTTTCATTCTACTCATTTCGGTCGTCGCTCTTCTATTGTCTCCCTAATTCGTCTCCGGATCAATCATTCTCTTCTCCCCTCCTCTCGCTTTCGATTTCCTTATTGTTCTCTTCACGATTGTGATCCTCCTCGTACATGTGATGCTGATCACATTTTCTTTGAGTGCCCTGCTCTTCGTAACGAACGCTCCCTTTTATACAGTCAGCTCCTGTCATTAGGTCTCCCTACTCCCTATAACTCTTCCTTTATCCTCTCCTTTGCTTCATCTTCTGTGGTGTCCGCACTGCTGTCCTTTGTTGCGTCCATTTCGGACCGCCTAGTTATCTAGTTTTTTAGCTTAGTTTTCTTGTTGTTGGGTCAATGTCGCTGGCGCGCCCACAAAAACAAAAAAAAAAAATGGAAGGAAAAATAGAAAGAGCGTAACCAGAGAAGAATTAAGATACTCGTTTTATAGTTGTTGGGTCAAAACCTCTAGCGCCCCCCCCCCCAAAAAAAAACCCAATTATTATAGAAAATAATTGTAGGATGTTATGACGTCAGAGGAAGGACGATAATTAGGGGCAAAGAATCAACAATAGAACGAAATCGAGTCCAATTTGTTTTAAAAAGATTCCATCAGGGGGAATAGAGAGGCCTGAAGGAAGTAGGAGAAGGAAGATTAGGATTAGTTAACAAAATGGAAACATGATCGCTACCAAAGGTATCCGCAAGAGTCCTCCGGTTATAGTTGAGGCTAACATTGAGGGAAGAAAAGGTTAGATCAAGGGATTTGAAGATAGATGGATTCTCAAAGTAGGTCGGAGAGGAGTTATTAAGACGAACTAAATTATCGAAAAGAATAAAAATTTTCAAGAATAGCACCATTAGAATTATAAGATGAGCAACCCCATGAGGGAGAGCGTGCGCGTTCCAGTCGCCGCCGATGATAAAAGGTTGCGGGAGAGAATAAAAAAAAGAAGAGGGGGGAAAGTGATTAAGATCATAATCAGGAGGTACATAGACGGAAATCAAGTTTAAGGGGTCGTTAGAGTTAACAGGAATAGAAATTTGGACGATATTAGGCTGATTAGTATTAGGGGAGAGGCTAGAAGAAACATGAGGATAGCAGCTCCACCATAGCCACCCACGCGATCGCACCTTACCAGGTTGAGACCTCTAAATTTAAGATTTGTACCAGCATGGAGTCAATTTTCAGAAATAAAAGTAACATTGATATCATGATGATCCAATAGATTCTCTAATGAATTTTTATTAGCTCTAAAGCTGCGACAATTCCATTGTAATCTTTTAAAGGCGGTCAACATGTTAGAAATCTAGAAAGGGTTAAAACAAGGGAGAGTCATACTAGAGGAAGAAAATGAGAAAGGAGACGGACTCAACTAACTCGTGGAAAGTGATTTGAAAATGTGATGTCACAAAAAATCTGGGAAAATAAAGATGACAGGGAGAGAAAACCGGTTTATCTGCCGTTTTTAGTACGATTAGAATTCAGTATGAAGCTTAACTTTTTGCAATCCTTTACGAAGTCTGCTCCGGTTCCATGGGATTCGCTCTATTTTATTTCTTCCTTCTTCACAATACGATATTTCATAATTTTAACCTACGGTTTTTACGTAATTTCCTTTCAGCCTTCTTCTAGCACGATATTGTCGACGGTCTAAAAGTAAAATTTAAAAAAAATAGCTAATTTTTTTTTTTACTTTTTTATTGAGCTTGTTAGCTACGGACGATTACCCATCAAGAAGGAAGAACGTAGGACAAAAGGAAACTGCGGACACTAAGAAAGTTATTCGGGGAAGGTGGAGACGGCCAGAACTACTATGGAGAGATAGCAAGGGAGTCAAAAAAGATCGGTACTAGAACTCGTGCAATTAGCAGTCCGAAGGGAAATAAATGTGTAGACGAAAAAATAGACAGGATACCTTAAAGGAAAGGAAAGCCTTCATGTCCTGTTAGCCGTTATACCTGATTATAATATATTATATATATTTAAAATAAATGCGCGGTGTGACCAGCATAAAAAGAAAAGTATTTTTGTCCATGCCTGCGATTGTTGGGCAGCGCTCACAGAAAGATCCTCATCAACAATATGGCTGCAATTGCAATGCAGTGCCCACAGTTCCCGATGAGGCAAGAGACAAGACATCGCTATTCGCCTACGGTTGCGACTGCAAAGCAGTGCTCGCAATTCCCGTCCAGAAAAGCAAAATGATTGATTATCCACGAGCTTACGATATATTAAGGATAAAAAGGAAGGTGACTCCACATCGGAAGAGGCCAGCATGATCGCCAAATAGCGTAGCGTTCATACTAACTCCAGGAGATCCGCACCACCTTGACCCAGTACCACTATGGCCACCATCCGAGCAAAGAGGCCCACAATACACCAAGTGAAGGCGGCGGAGGAACCAAAATATTAAAATAAGAAAAGGATGAGGGATTTGCTTAAATGTTTATACGGTCGCGGATTAAAGACAAGAATTTAGCAATAGCGGGGACAACAGACAGTGTGGGATAGGCGAGGATAAAGGAAGCACAGTACGGGGTGGGGATATTAAGGGATAGTAGATGTGAGTATAATACCAATCTTTCGGAAGACAAAGATGCGCACTCAAAGAAAATGTGATCAGCGTCACAATCGAGTGTGTTATCTACACATAATGGACAGAGTGGAAGGGAAGTAATAGAAAACCGATAAAGAGAAGCTGGAAGACAGCTGTGACCAAAGCGAAGGCGACAAAGAGAGGATATATGAAGATCGATGCATCCACCCCGTGAGCCATTTTAGATCCATCAGTATAGACAAGTATATGGTCGGGGAATGCCGATGTTACTAACTGGTTAAATTTGTTAATAGATGATGAGGGGGGAAGAGACTTTAAACCAGGAGGCAAGGAGAACAGAGTCGGAGGATGAATAAGGTCAAAAAAATTGAAGTGAAAATATGGGAGTTTATCAAAAGAAATAACAAAAGGAGTAAACTTAAATAGACGAGCGGAAACCTGGGAGAGAATGGGGATTTTGCTAGAGGAAAAACGCCAATCCTGTAGTAGGGAATAGTATGAATAAATAAGATTATTTGAGGAGATAGGAAGGCGCTTGATGAGGAACCGGTAGGCAAGATAGTATCTACGAAGGGAGAGGGGAGGAACACCAGACTCAGCCAGGATCGCCGGAATAGGGCTGGAATTTAAAACGCCAAGACATAAGCGGAGGGCTGCATTCTGGACTGTATTCAGTTTGGAGAGAAGAGACTGGGATGCGTTGCCGTAAAGAAAACTACCGTAATCAAACTTAGAGCGGATAATAGATTTATAGAGTATGAGGAGTACTACAGGATCTCCGCCCCAATTGGAAGACGACAAAGCCTTTAAGATATTTAACCGTTTTAGTGTAGATGAATGAAGATAATTTATATGTTCTGAGAAGGATAGTCGACTCTTGAGATAGATTCCTAAATATCGGAAGGAGGTAACAGAGGGTAGACCCAGGTTATTGATCGATACGTTGAATAATGCTAGATTGTAGGGGCGGTAAGTAAAAATAGTACGTGAGGATTTTAAAGGAGCTATCATAAGATGAATTTCTGATAAGGAACTTTCCAGAATACTTAAGGACTCCTGCAGCTTGTGACGAGCTTCTGGGATATTAGAAGCGGCTGTATAAAGGAGTATATCATCAGCAAAGAACAGAGAGGAAGAAGGTATAGGAAGTGAAGCGATGTTTAGAATATATATATATATTAAAGAGAGTGGGGCTAAGACAACACCCCTGTGGGAGACCGTGGAAAACTCTTCGTATAATTGACTCATCGGATGAACTTGAATGAATGGTTCTGAAATGAAGAGGTAAATTAATGGAGAACATTTTATTTTGGAGAGTTGGAAGATGAACGCTGTCAAAGGCACTTGAGACATCAACAAAAGCAGCCGGAATGAAGCTTTTTTGGATGAATGATTTGTATACATAGTATAGGAAAGAGGCAACACAATCAGAAGGACCACGGCCAGGACGAAATCCATACATATTATTAGGGAGTACCTTATTATTCTCCAACCACCAAACAAGACGTTTGTTTAACATGGATTCGAATAGCTTCCTAAGACAGCTAGCGAGGGAAATGCAGCGAAAAGCCGAAGAGTCTTTATCCTTTGGAATAGGGACAATTATGAAGGAGTTCCATGTGGGAGGTGTATAGCCAGAAAAGAGGATAGAGTTAAAAATATTTAAGAGGATTCCATAGAATTGTTTAGGAAGATTTTTAAGAACAGAATAAGGGATTCCGTCTAAGCCTGGAGATAAGTTTATATTTTTAGGAACAGCTGCAAAGAGCTCGCTAATAGTAAAAGGAGAGGTTAAGAAGTGAGGAGGAGAGTTTGAACTATGCAAAGAAGGATTTATTTCCTCGACAGTAGGAACATAAGAGGGGGCTACGCCATCAACGAAGAAGGAAAGTTTATCTGCTGAAAGATCCACATAGGAAAGACGGGTAGATCGTGAATTTTGAAAAGCTTTTGCCAACTTCCAAATTCGGAAAAGTGGAGTACATCTAGAAAAGGATGCGCAAAATGCAGCCCGAGGCGCTTTCTTTGCCTTTTTGCAAACGTATCTTGATTTAGCATTAGCCTGTTTGTATGTCAAGAAGTTAACGGCGGTAGGATTAGAGCGAAAGGTGCGAAATGCGGACAAACTAGATTGGTAAGCCAACGAACAATCAGCATTCCACCACAAAGACGACGGATAAATACGCCTGGTATTTCCGGTGGGACTCTTCTTAGGAGGGGAGGAAGAAGATAAAACCGAAGAAATCAACTGGATAAACTCTTGATACTGAGGGATAGGATCACGGTTAGGTTTGAAACGATAAGTCGAGGATTCAAGAAAGGAATGGAATTTGGGCCAATCAATTTTCGAAAGATTCCAGCGAGGAGTGACGGAAGTGTTATGTTGATTGGATGAAGCGGCAACATGAACAGAGACAATTATGGGGACGTGGTCACTGCCAAAAGTCCCGTCCAGAGTGCTCCATGAACATTTCCAACTTAAATTAGGAGAGGAGAAAGTAAGATCAATAGAACTGAAAGAGGAAGCGTTTTTAAAATATGTAGGGGAACCATCGTTGAGAATGGCAAAATTATGGGCTAATAACAAGGATTGAAGGAAGGAACCATTACGATTTTGGGATGAGAGAAATTATCATTTAAATTCGAAAGAAAAAAAGAAATATTATAAATTTGGCCTTTTCGTTTCGAGGAACCTTTTTTTAATATCTGCGTTCTAGATGTTCTATTCAAATCTCGTAGAGATCTGACTAAACAAAAATAAAAATATTAATCAATGCTCGAGTTAGGTGTTTGCAACAGCAAAACAAATTGCTGTTGAAAAATAATAGTCAAAAATTAAACAACAGAAATGAAATGAACAGATGTGTGCATGTCGAAAAACATTCTGTCATGATGTTTAATTGCTAGACAGGTCACGTTATGAATAAACACTGCAACAACTGGGTGGTGGTCATTTTATAGTAATTGTTTTCGTCACTGCTGTCTTACAATAATTTGCATTGCATGCTTGATGAACCAACGTAAAATCTAAAATAATACTAGCCTAATCATTCAACAATAACCAATTTTCATTCAAATGTCCCTTACCACTGGTAATAAACTCTTTAAAATAGGCTCTTTTTATACCGAATTTATTTCGTTATTTTTTACGTAATTATTTAATTTTAATTCGATTTTGTTTTTTTCATTTTTTTAGCGACTCACGAAAATAATGAAGAAGCTTGGTCCAACTTTTTTGATAGTTCAAAAGTTAATCCAGAATTCCCCGCACCTCCCGAATCACGTAATTAGCTATTTTATTTTACTTAGTTTCATTAATTATAATTCACGAATTCAGTCATTGAAACGTTATAATATCGCACGAATTGTTTTAATTTTTATTTGATTTTATTTCCGATTTGTCGTGCGTTCGGATTAACGGGTGCTGAGCTTTTTGACGTTCATAAATTAGAAATAGTTAATTATTTGCGATATTATTGCTGAAGGTATAAAAATTGATGAAAATCCTGCGACGTTATAATTTCAAAATTATGTTTATTAAATTTTATTCACCGTTTTCTGATAAATCGTTGGTTTCGTATCTAGATTGGAAAGGTAAAGAGGTCTTTCTAAAAGATCGATTAAATGCTGTTTTTAATAAATAGTTGTAAAGCCGTAATATTGTTAAGGAAATATAATATGCGCTTCATCAGGCTGAAAATCTAAATTATGCCTATATTAGCAGTTAGTAGAAAAACGCTTTGAATGAACTGTGAAGCTTCAATAACAAAAATTCAGATACATACTAGAGCTCCGTCCGCACGGGTAAGTGTAATGGTGGTAATATAATAATCATTCTTGACGAACCATTGTACATCGTTGCTGTTGTAAGAACAACGGATCTCCCCATTGATTCTTACTCTTGGTAAATTTGGTACTAATACTATAACTTTAAATCGAAGTTGGGGAAAATACCTTTGAAGTTTCATTTCTGTCCTGTGCCCCGAGGCACATTCTTTTTTTTTTTTTTTTTTTTTATCTCAAAGTGGTATAAAATTCAAAACATGCAACATAAATTTTAATTCAATATGTTACTAGCTACGTGTCTGTTACGAATTTTCAAATGTATTATTACTTTAGTTATTCATAACGTACGCTCGCTCGCCCGTTTTTCTTGTTAACTGTCCATATATTTTTATTTATATATAAGGCGTGCCTAAAAAAGTTTCAGTTCAAAAAAAAAAATTGTAAATTTATTTTATCTTTTTAGCTATGTATTATTTTTACCGGTGAACTACGATACTGTTATATCTAATTTTATTTTTTTGTTTTTTAATTAAAAATTCGATTTCACCTTTTATCATTTTATTTATTTTTTTTTTTTTTGAAAAATATGTATTTATAATTTTTGCATACAAAAATTTTCGTCAAGCTAAAACGCTTGTCGACGGATTATCTCCTATTGAACATTTTACCATCTTAAATTAACTTATATATATACATGATCGTGTAATATTTACTTAATCTATCTATTTTACTTATCAATAATTACTAATCTATTTCTATTTTCTATATTCAAAGTTTTTTTTTTCTAGCTTTTTTTGTTGCGCTTTGTCTTTTTATTTTATGTTTATTATTTTAGTTGATTTAACTATTAATTATTCAATATATTCATGCTTTCTGATGCATCTACGTATATTATGTTAATTACTGTTAGTTTTGCAAGCGAGTTGTATTGTCAGAAATTTTTGATTATTACATGTATAATTTTCGATATTACGCCGGGCTGGTGTTTGCTATCAATAACGATGAATCATTTCACACTTATTTCTACCTCATATGTATGACAAAAAAAAAGTAAACATTCAATCAAGCATCCTTATAGCAAAGGAATTGTAATCGAACAAATCATCGAGGCAGAATGATAAACAATTTAATATCAAATTACAATCTTCAAATCTTAAGTCCCAACGAACCAACCTACTGGCCAACACACGCAAATAGATTGCCGAGCACACTTGATTTTTTCATCGCTAGAAACCTACATCATGTATATAACACTTGTAAAACGGTACCTGAACTAAGCTCAGACCACACTCCGTTATTAACATGTCTCTCAGTACAACCAATAATAAATGAAAAAACTAAACCATTATCAAACAAATATACAGATTGGATGAAATTTAAGAAATACATGGATCTGATTACGGACTTAAATATTAGATTAAAAACGAATGAGGATCTTGATGGAGCGGTTTCTACATTAATTAAGAACATCCAAGATGCCTGTAAAACAGCTACTAAAACTCCAGCGTATAAAACTATTAAGGAAAAACACTTTAATGTTCCAGTAGAAATTAGAAAGTTAATACAAGCGACAGGAAGAGCACGTACTAATTGGCAACGTAATAAAACATTGACTGGTAAACAACTATACAATTCACTACAAAGGGAATTACGCAAAAATATACAGATATACAAGAATAATAGGTATGAAAACTTCTTTTCTCAATTAAATCCGCAAGATGACTCTATTTGGAAAACAACAAAATCTTTCCTAAAACAACATCCAAAGCAGTACCCGGTCAAAAAAGCAAATGGGGAATGGACCAAAACTGATGCTGATAAAGCTCAAACGTTTGCTGAGCATTTGGTAGAAATATTTAAACCACACAATGATATACCGGATTCCGCACATGATAAACTAATACAGAGACACATGGAGGCCCCTTTTCAACTTACACTGCCGACAAAGCTTATATCACCTAGAGAAATACAGGCTAAAATTAAGATGCTGCGAGCCAAAAAGGCTCCAGGTTTCGATAAAATAACAGGTGAAATAATTAAAATGCTCCCATCGAAAACGATCACTTTAATTACTTATATATTTAACACGATTCTAAGAATTAGATATTACCCTGAAACTTGGAAAAGATCAATAATTTTGGTGATCTTAAAACCGGGAAAAAATCCAATATATCCTTCATCGTTTAGGCCGATCAGCCTCTTAAGTGTGCTTTCTAAAATATTCGAAATGCTAATATACGATAGAATACTTTCGATAATAACAGAAAATAGGATTATTCCAAATCATCAGTTCGGTTTCCGCGGAAGACACTCAACTGTTCACCAGGTACATAGGATAACAGACAAAATAGCAGCTACATTAGAAAAAGGAGAATACTGTAACGCCATTTTCCTGGATATTGAACAGGCCTTCGATCGCGTTTGGCATCAAGGATTACTATGTAAACTAAAACTAATTTTACCAAATGACTTATATGCAGTTATGGTATCATATTTGACAAACAGAAGTTTCAGTGTCAAGATAAACTCATCATTATCTTTGTCAAATAACATAAAGGCATCAGTGCCTCAAGGTAGTGTACTTGGCCCGCTCCTGTATTCCATCTACACAGCGGATGTGCCAGTACTAAGGACGACAGTAATCGCTACCTTTGCGGATGATATCTGTATTCTTGCTCGGCACAAAAACCCAGTGTACGCATCCTTGTTGACGCAGGAGCATTTAACCGTTATCCAGCAGTGGGCGCTTAAGTGGAAGATTAAACTAAACCACCAAAAAACCAGACAAGTAACTTTCACTCTAAACGTGCAAAACTGTCCCCCTAATACAATAAATAATCAGCGCATAATTCAAGAAAATCATATTAAATACCTAGGTATGATATTAGATCGAAGACTTACATGGAGAAGCCATATATCGTTCATCCGGCAAAAAATGGCTTCAAGAACTAAGGCTCTCAACAGCATAATAGGCAAAAAGTCACCAGTGAGCTTGAAATGCAAGAGGCTAGTTTATCTTTCAGTCATAGCGCCAGTCTGGAGATACGGATTAGAAGTATATGGAGCCACTGCGAAGAGTAACCTAAATAGGGTTCAACAGTTCCAATCGAAAACGTTGAGGCAATTGGTAGACGCACCGTACTATGTATCGAATCACACTCTACATACAGACTTAGACGTTCCATACGTAAACGATTTATACTTAAAACAATACAAGCACTTTTATGAGGCTCTTCAACTCAATCAAAATCCAGAGGTATCGAACATCAGTCGCTGGGATCAGCCAAGGAGGCTCAAAAGAACATGGGCCGGTGACGCCCTAGGTGTCAGATGCGATAGATAACATCGTCGTTAATACCTCAGCCGTCGAACGAACAAAATCCAGCGCTATAGTAAACAGTATTAGATATCAGAAGCAGAAGATAACTCCGCCACTAACATCTCGGATGTGAAAGGAATGAACTCCAAATTATAGTAATCAGTTTTTCCGACCGACTAATGCTTATGTTGCCGCTGGGTAACTGAGCATGAAAAAAAAAAAAATAAATAAAAATAAAATAATAGCCTCGTCAATTATGGTCTTAGGACTGGTGTGATGTAAAAAAAAAAAAAAAAAAAAAAAAAAGCTAATGCTTCAAAATAGTAATAAATTTTCTGTTCTGACATGTTTCTATCTTTTATGGTCAGCAATAGAATAATAAAGTATAATAAAATGATTACTGAAGTGCACCACTGCGGGACCCGTATTTTTTCACGTTCTTTTTTGTGTGAAGAAAATTTATGTGAAGAGTTACATATTTAAAATGAGTAATTTATTTTATAAATAAAATTTTGCGCGTTTAAATTAAAACGTGTTAAAATTATTTAGATGAATAAAAATCATTTTTTTTGTTCTTCAATTACGTAATTTATGACAGTGACAAAATTTTTGATAAATTTAGTACGCAATGAAAGAATCTGATGTTAATGCTACTTTGTCTTAGGAGTGTAAGAATTTCAAGGAGGAGGTCACTCGAAAAATTTAGCTGGCAGGAATGAAGTTTGTATGCTGGAAGGAGAATTGAGAGGTACTTAAAAATGATATGATTCTAAAATACATATAGTGTTTTCTGTAGTGTGACAACGAGGTCAATCGCTTAAGGTGACAAACTTAGTACTGTTGTTCATTGGTAAGCATCCAAAATAAGGCAACGAGCCGAGTAATGAATTGTTTTGTGATTGGCTAGACGAAGGGTAGGACTTGTATGTTATTTCGGATAGAATTAGCGATTTATATATATATATATATCGATAAAAGAAATTTTAGTTGCACGTTGTATTTTTTAGGCTACATATGTGAGGTTAGGTTAGATTAGAACCGAATATCAAATTCAAAAATTTCGTTGTATGCTGAAAAAGAAACAGATGGTTTTACAGTGTAAAGGCGATACTGGAATTGGTTAGACACGCCCGATAGAATTCGTCACATACAAATTCAGTTCCGAAAAACCTTAGGTCATTATTATCTGGCCAATCTTACAATTTACTGAGAGATTTTTGAAGAATATTTTACATATTTTCAAGAAGCCTGGAAGATAAGAAGATATTATGGTCTAAGATGTAGAGTCAGGCTATAGTACTGGCCACGTTGTGCATTTAACTATATTGTTTATGAACAAAGTTACGCTCAAGGCAGATCCCTGTGGAATCCTATTTTCTATTGGCACTGTTCTATTGCCATTATTTCTTTCTTTTTTCTTACGGCTGGGGAACATCGGTCTAATTTGCCACTATCTGCGCCATACAAGTAAACACCTACTTTAAAAATAATATAAAGCAACAACATGTATTTAAGCTTTTGAACCAAAAAGAGAAGCAAAAAAAGAAAAAAAAAACCTTGTTTAGGATAAATTAAAATGAAAACTAACTGTATGCGTTATTTCTGAATAATTTAAATAATACCCCTGTATATTATTAAGAAAATGAATATAGCAACCAACGCACGGTCACCACAGTCAGCATCTTGATATTGTTAAATCAATTTTGACTTGAAACTCTCCCTTTCTGTTAGGAAGTTCAAAATTCAGTTGACAATATTGCTCTTTTAATGCGGCAGTTGCAGTTTTAATAATAATCTATGCCGCCATATGTAGTATGATTTCTCCATACAGAAGAATGTTGTTGACGTATCATACAAATAAATATTTCATTCCAAATTTAATTTTGGTTTACAATTTCATTCGGTACATTTATGCATGGTTTATTTTCTGATATATTTTATTACGAAGAATAATAATAACAAGGAAGTTAGACGAGAAAACTAAAAACAGTTGATCGACAGAATTTATATTAATAAATAAAATCATGATGAATTTATAAGAAATATAGTTGCAGTAACAGACGACAACTAGTGGTTCTATTTCCAGTAAGAAAGGGTCGAGTAGTTAGTTGTTACGAACACGATTTTAAACTGATTGTTATAAACCCAGCGTCGAGTAGGATGATCTGTTTAATTTCAGAAATTATTTCCTCTATAACTCAAGTAGTATTTTTAAAAATTGCAATGAATTCCCTTTTTCAATAACAAAATGAAATTTAAAATTCAAAAAGAAATTGTTAAAATCTATTTTGGTTCAGAGTACGAGGAAAGGTGAAGTTTTCTATGGAGCTAAATGGGATATATGAAAAATATAAAGATATATCCAGATTTAGTATGAAATTAAAAACTCCTAGTACTTCATCCACGTTGAATGGTTCAGTATTATTTATCCCCCCCCCCCCTTAAATTGTACGTGCTGTGTGTAACTACTATGGTCATTACAGCACACACAAGGGAGGGGGATAATTTAAATGTGGTGAGTTAAGCAAATCATTTTAATGAAGGCAATAATGCTGTTGATGGAGATTACCTCGTTTGAGAGGGTCTGCCCTATATCTATGGGTAGGCCAAGTTGCCTCCGCAACATAGTAAACTTTTGGCAGGTAAGTACTATGTGGGAAACTGTCGGTGCGGTTGTCTGGTTGCACAAGGGGCATGTAGCCGGAGGCGGCGTTTTATCAATTATATGTTTGTGCGAAATAGCGATGTGGTCAATTCGCAGCCGTTTGAGGATCTTAAAATCGTATCGGGATGTTCCTTCCGGTGGGCACCATGATTCAACTGTGGGCTTAATGGTTCTTAGGGATGTTGTTGCAGCTGCCCATTCAGTTTTCCACTGGTTTTCGCACACCTTTAGGAATGTATATGTGATTGATGAGGGTAGCTCCGCGTCCTGTGGCATTGGCGAGAGCAAGGCAGAACGTGCTGCTCTGTTGACACTCTCATTACCAGGCACTCCAATGTGCCCAGGAACCCACAGCAGCAACACGTGACTATCCATTAACTGCAATTCACTCAAGTAGTGATATACTTTTAGAATTAGCGGGTTGTTGAGTTTTTGATTCCTAATCATGTTCAAAGACTGTAGGGAATCAGTAACCAGGAGGAAATCACTGGCTCTGGTGTGAGTTGTAACGATGTGGTGGAAGCAATGGGCAATTGCGTACAATTCTGCATCCAATGCGGAACAGTGTAGTAAATTAGGTGGTCCGGGTACTTATTAATTGCCCTAACTGCCGCTTCCACTGTGAAGAGAGAACTTGTTGTGTTTGGATGCTGTTTCAACGACACATCAATATTTATCTGGAAAGTGATCCAAGGGGGAATAAGGGTATTGAGGCTGGGTGTTGACCTCTGTACAGACATGGTACCACATCTTCGCAGGTCGGCCAGTAATTCTGGTAGTGGGCCGCTGGGAAAGTTTGGTTCAAGAAGATAATGTTCCAACTTATTTTTAATTAGAAGCGTTTATAAATTAATTTTAACCGAAGAAAAAAAAAGAGATAAAAGTTATTCTTAACAAAATGGTAAGTAAATAAATGAAGAAATAATTACATCTTTTTTTATTCAAAAAGCGGTAAAAATACTTTAGAATTAAATAGGAAAATTTAATATTTATAATTTAATTTAAAAATGGAAGTACAATGAAATAAAATGAAAATTCTATACCAAAATGAGTAAAGATAAAATAAAAATGTAATTTGGTAGTCCTGGAATGTTTTCTTTTCATATGTCCACATCTTGCATTCGGTACATTGTATGAAGCGTGCACTTAGTTTACTGGTTCTGACGCTTTCAGTACTAACTAAACACATTATACCCCGCTACCTTCACTAATACTACTGCCGACATCATTATACATATATCTTTTACTAGCTCTGTTTTTATTGTTTCTTTTTAACCCGCTTTTATTAGCTTGGCCTGTATGTAAGTGTGTAATGAAATTATACAAATCAATTTTCACTGACTTCCCGACATCTGAATAATTTGAAAATTTACATACGTATTCATTTTGGATAACAATTCAATAATTTCCTTAATTCTGTCCTAATGTCCTGACCAGGATCATCAGAAAAAAAGGGAAAATCAATGACCACTTCTACAGGTTACAAACTTCATCGGTAAGTGCAGTGTCCTTTGTTTATCAAAAACTTGATATGGTTCGAAACTGATTTCATAGATGTCGCTAATCATTTTCTTCACGCGCTTTTTATTTTATTGAACTTTACCTTAGGTTAAATATATTACAATCTAATGCTTCTGTTTTTTTCACGAACCACGGTAAAATAATTAAGTAACAGAACTGTAAGCAACGAAATAAAATTATTCTTAAATCTTACGTCTAACGAGTCAGAAAATAGATTTTTAGAATAACAATTAAAAGGAATGCGAGATGATAAGTAATAATTTCTCAAGGTCAAACAAGTACCACGAAATTAACAAAATTATCATTGAAAATTGTATTATGCCTTTTCTAATTTCCTATATAATAAATATTCAAAATTTCACAAAATTAGAATTCAAAGAATGAGGAAAGAATGATTAAAAGAGATACCAATTTTAAGAGATTAATTGGGAAGAATTCCTAGAAGGAAAAAAAAAAGTTAATCGAAAAGAGTAAATAACTTAAAATTAATTGTAAATAGTGTACGTAAAGCACGAAATATAATTTGAGAAGAGAGAAATCCCAAGTCCCGAAATCCCAAGTCCCGAAATCCCAAGTCCTATCTGGGATAGTACAAGCCAGTATTTGTATGCGTCGTTGACTTCATGGGAGGTATGTCGGAACGATGAAAAGAGGGTGTTACTTTGCAATAGGGTAGTGCTAATAAGAATGATAAAATTAACGATAGAAAATAACGAATTTGGCGACGAGTGTTGAAAGAAATTATAAATCGGTCGTAGTGTTCGGGACCAAAATTAGTAAAGCCAAAGAATTTTAGGTGAGCCACAAAGATAAAAACCGTTCGGCGGATAAAAGATTTCCATGAGAAAGGTCAGTATATTGCAGGGTATAAAAGCAGATAGTCGGACCGAGGACGAATCGGAGAAATTACAAGTCGAACATAAAAAGGTTATATATTTGTGTGTTTGTATAGGAGAAAAGAAAACAGCCGTCAAATAGCCGGGAGATTTTGCGGCACTTTAGTGAGAATAAATAATACTTTTTCTTTTATTTTTTAACTATTTCTAGGTCGAGTTATTTTATAAACGTAGTAAGCACTCTACTCTTTCTTTTACATTAAAGTTAATTTGTTGTGAATTACTTTATTCTAATTTTGAGCTTATTAGAGAAAAACTTAAAATATATTGACTTGGGAGATTTTCATCACTGTTGAATATTATCTTTATATTTAAAAATTATTTTTTGCTTTTTAGTTCACATTGCAATAAAAGCGTGTTTTTTTTTGTTTTGTTTTTTTCTTTTAAATATTAATACGGATTTATAGTGGGAATCCGTTACGGTAGTGGTTTAATTTCTGTTCTTTCTTATTTTTCTAATACCAATTGTTTTTGGTATTGGTGTCATTTCTCCAGAAGATATATTAGGTGCCAAAAACTCCCATTATTGATACTAGGGTATTACATATTTCTAATTAACGAATCCTTTTTTTTTTTTTTTACTTTCAAGAACGTTTTCTATAATTACAGTGCTCTCTGTAATTTAACCGCTGTGTATATTTTCTTTACTGCATCACAAAGAAATGTAAATGCCCGGTGAATTCCCATTTCGCCTAAATTTAGGGTCGGGTTACTCAGGTAATAAAAAAAAGGTCAGACAAACATACGAATGATTTCGTGTTGGCAACAGCGCGTCATCATTATCGAATTTTAAGCAGACTAAACGCATCATATTTTTTTCTATTTGATTCCACTGTTAAGGTTTTTTTTTTCTTTCCGAAATACAACAAAAAGGTTTATATGAAAATCAGAAGTGAAAAAATACCGCTAAAAATGTTTGATGTAAATATACGCGAAACGACCACTCCGATTAATATTTGCGAGTTATTTTATTGGATATCCAGTGCTGTATAAATCCCACCCGCCTTATCAGTCAGTATATAAAAGCCTTATTGATATTTAGTGTGACATGAACATTAAGGTTCGGAGTTGCAGAAAAAATAATAAAAAAGCTAAATTATAATTAGGTGTAGTTTCAAAGTGGTCGTGTTTACGTAAGAAAAAAGGAATAAAAATCGAATAGAATTAACAATAACGACATGATATCGAATGATTATTACAGCGGTAATTTTATTATCGATTAGTAAAATTACAATTATAAGTACATACAAAAAGTAAATGTTAAAATTAGGAAAACATAAATAAAGCTCCATTTAGTTCACCCTGCCTTTTTGCTTTTTCAAGGCTTTTTATCAAAATAACTTCTTCCGGCTCAACGTAGCTCGGTACGCATTTCAAACGCCTATACTGTCAGCAAGTGCTCTATTTCCGCTTCTCGGCCACGCGTAACGAAACTAGTTCGCTACCGCTGCGTAGCGGTCATATCCTTCGATTTTTTAACCGAGAATACGTCTTTGACAAACAATGCCGCACTTGTCCGCTGCCGGGACCTTCCGAGAAATTGAATGATTATTACCAAAATTTTAATATTTTCAAAGGTCGTAAGAACTGCCAAATCCATCTCAATATGCGGAAAGTCACCGCATACTGACTGTTTTACGCTATGAGGTCACAATTTGTTCTGGGTTGAGTGTTATGCGTATCAACGTTCTGAAGGAAACTATTCTTCTATCTTGAATATTTAAATTTTCGCTTGTGAATAAAACAAAAATTTAAAGTCAGGCTAAGATAGCAATGGATATATCATTTATAAAAACAAATCGAGCAGGTAAATAATATATATATATCTAATATTTGTATATTGAAATATTTATTGCAAATTACATTTTAAATGAAATGGTATTGAATTAGATTTTGACAACAGAGAATAAAAAAAATTATCATCCATTAAAAAATTATTTTCGCTTAATTGCTATAAATTTTTATTTTGTACGTCAAAAGTGTATGATAAAATATTTGGTTAATTGAATAGCGTCGTTTTATATTCTCTTTCTTTTTCCTTTTTGTAATGTTAAATCGTAATCTTTTGGCAATTTATTGAATGAAGCATTTTAAATAGTAAGATAGAAGGTTTTTTTCCTTTACCTTTTTTTGGATTTGCCGAAAAATCTGGCAGACTTAACAGATTATAAAAGAAAGAAGAAAAATATTATAATCTAATTCGATTGGACACTGGGGAAATAGAAGAAACAAGAGTAAGGAGGACAGTGCCCCTTTATTCCAGTCTTCTGCGCTTTGGCCTCCCCATTCCTTGCAGTGCCAAAGCCATTCTTGCTTTCTCCTCTCTCAATATAGTTCCTTTGTTAGCTTTCTTTATCTCCTCAATTTTTAATCTTTTCCTTATATAATGTACAGTTCTCTACGTTGGGTAAGTTCTATTGTTGACGTGCCCAAAAAATTGAAAAAAAAAAAATTTTTTTTTACTTTGTCAGAGACTAAAAACAACATTTTTTGCGTTTTATTTATTTTTTTCGTTCTAATTATTGAAATTACGTGAAAAACATCGTCAGTATAATAAACGTGACTAATTTGAAGAGGAATTTTTTAAAGTCCAACAGCAACCATTTAGGCTTCTGGAGAAATTATTTATACCTTAAAATTCGATTTTAGAAGCATTTTTAACAACATACGCTAAGTTTTACCGTTTCATCTTGTAGAATGGGGAAAAAAATCATGACTGTATCTTTTAAAATTTTTTTTATACCGTGCGACACATCTAAAAATGTAATAACCCCTTAATTACAACCAATTTTTCGCCATTTTTTAATCAATTGTCCTTATTTTCACTGCTTTCTACAACTAAAAATCTATTGTTAAATATTATCAAATATAACAAATATACTCGAGGGATAGATATAAGAATATTTAAAATATACATTTTTTTGATATGGTGCATTTAAATCTATGCTCATTTATTAATCCCATAAAAGCCATGAACTGACCCCATATAACACGGTCTTCACCTTGTTTATTCCTTGCTTACTCCTCTTTTTCTGCTGTATACAGAGTTTAATAGTAAATCTAGTAATTTTTCTTGTCGTAATATCCAAATTTTGAAAAATCTCTTGTAATCGTATACGTTACTGTTGATTATTTATTCAAATCCAAAGCAGTATTTAATTTTTAAATTCTTTCGATTTGCAAATTCACTTTTTTTGAATTAAAGAAAAATGAAATTAGGTTCAGGAACTTTTGTTAAAAAAAAAGAAACAACTGTTTTCCTAATTTTAACATTTACTTTTTGTATGTACTTATAATTGTAATTTTACTAATCGATAATAAAATTACCGCTGTAATAATCATTCGATATCATGTCGTTATTGTTAATTCTATTCGATTTTTATTCCTTTTTTCTTACGTAAACACGACCACTTTGAAACTACACCTAATTATAATTTAGCTTTTTTATTATTTTTTCTGCAACTCCGAACCTTAATGTTCATGTCACACTAAATATCAATAAGGCTTTTATATACTGACTGATAAGGCGGGTGGGATTTATACAGCACTGGATATCCAATAAAATAACTCGCAAATATTAATCGGAGTGGTCGTTTCGCGTATATTTACATCAAACATTTTTAGCGGTATTTTTTCACTTCTGATTTTCATATAAACCTTTTTGTTGTATTTCGGAAAGAAAAAAAAACCTTAACAGTGGAATCAAATAGAAAAAAATATGATGCGTTTAGTCTGCTTAAAATTCGATAATGATGACGCGCTGTTGCCAACACGAAATCATTCGTATGTTTGTCTGACCTTTTTTTTATTACCTGAGTAACCCGACCCTAAATTTAGGCGAAATGGGAATTAGGCGAAATGATACCAGACCAAATGCCCCTGTGATTTCAGAAGACATACAATCGCATTCTGGAAATTAGTTCTTTTATTAAAAGGGTTAATAGTTCACATTGTAAAAACCTTTTACGAATTCTTTCTTAAAATAATTTAGCTGTTTGTGAAATATTGACAATTTTTCCAAGGTTTGAGCGTAGCTGGTGACTCTCACTCCTCGTTCATAATATTCTCTTGGACCCCCCATATTCAAAAGTTGTAGTTTACCGGTACAGTGCGGATGGGTGCATAAAATCATAACTACTCCATTATCGCAAACCAAGTTAATGAATTACAGGGTGCGGCAGCATAACTTCCTTTTTTAAAATACGCCACTTTTTGTCTGCTAAATGTTTTAAAGAAATAATAACAGAAAATCAAAATAAAACTGCAAGAGAAGAAGCATACATATTGCCAACGAGATCTAGAGTATGTTATTTCGATTTTCTGTTATTATTTCTTTAAAAAATTTAGTAGAAAAAAAGTGGCGCATTTTAAAAAAAGGAAGTTATGCTGCCGCACCCTGTATAAATGTTTTTCCTACATACAGCATGTTCATCTGACATCTCAATGCGCTACATGTGAATGATCACGTCAATATTAGTTTGATGCTTGCGTGCAGTGCTAGATAATTCATGAAAAAAACGATAGCATCGTGTAAAACAATGAACTAAATCCAATTAAAATGTAATCAAATGCAATAATATAGCAACGCTACAGTGTAACCGTACATTTGTAAGTTTTTCTTATTGCAAAAATATCTGCTAAGTATGTAAATTAGTCATTCTTTCTTAAATCAGAGTTTCGAAAAATGTTTGGATTATTTCCTTATTATTCAAAATAATTGGACTCCGAAGCCTAAGCCATTAAAGTTTCCATCATCGATGACAATTTTCAATAATCTGTCGTATTTTTCTTTAAAACCCTTGCTCTCATTGTCCGCAGATTCAACCAGTTAACCTTTTCTATTCATTTCTATTTAATGTCTCTTGTTTTCGATTTTCTTTAATGCCATTTGTATTTTATCCACTGAGCCATTTATTTAAGCTGTGGCCTTTCCCTCTTTCTTCTCCTTTGCAATTTATCCTTGACCATTGGAAGACACTATGCAGCAGCATCTGAGTTTTTCTTTTTTTCTTCCATGTCTATAAGGGATTCATCACATGTGAAGTATCCCTACATTTCAAATAAAATAATACAATGAATTCCCAAAATTTTGCTCTAGGACCACCAGGGTAAACTATATTTTTGTAAAAGCTTCTCTATTTAACTTTCACATTATCAAATAT
This sequence comes from Icerya purchasi, assembly GCA_039619475.1. Lineage (NCBI taxonomy): Eukaryota > Metazoa > Arthropoda > Insecta > Hemiptera > Monophlebidae > Icerya > Icerya purchasi. The sequence continues at coordinate 389,672,707 of CM077116.1, forward strand.
AACATATACTATAAAAGCAGTATCAGAAGCATTCCGTAAGGTAGGATTACAAAATTAAAATAAAATTGTTAACACCGAGAAGAAGAAACACTTTACCATGAATAATCTCCTATACTTTGTAATGTATACATTACATGTATAATAAATAAAATAAATAAATTAGTAATTAACATAGAATTTAAGGCGAGTGTGAGTATAAATGTGTGTGTAGTTCGGCGAATGGTTGGAGATGATGAAGCCTGGAGTGATGTTACGTCATGTCTGACGTAACGGAAATAGTGTTGAAGGAAACGCCGTCCGACGGTGGAGGGGACTTCGATTTGGTTTGGAGATTGGAAATACGTTCACAAGTAGTAAGTCAGCTTTTGGAGTCGGAAAAAGACAGTTAAAATAAAGGCTGAGTGGGAGTCCGCGCCAGTGGCCCACTACATCGGCCAGACGCTTTCCGTTATTGTATTCGGCCGTATAAAATCATAATTATTTTATCACGTTTATTCGAAAAAGTATCAATGAATTAATTTGGTTAAAATAAAACGAAAAGAAGAGATTCGCATACCAAAAGTCCTACGTCGGGAAAATAGATAAACGGGATCAACGAAGAGGAACAACGAATTATCGTCACCATATCATCGGCATGGACCCCCCCGGAGTTCGAATATGTATACAATTTATTTAAGTTTATATTAATCACCATTCGGTGGCAATTTTATCATTTAAATTACAGCATTTTTTATTATTTTGATTTTAAATGAGAGTATTCAAATTTTCTTACGGTCGACCGTCCTCGAAAAATCTATGTACGAGTTTGGTAATAAATAATTGTGTGCGTGGATTAAAAAAATAAAAAAATTAAAAATTAAATTAAAAATAATAATAATTCTAATAATAATAATTATTAGAAATTATACTAATTAATAATAATAATAATAATAATAATAATAATAATAATAATAATAATAAATATCATATTAAAAGCGATAATCATCATAATAACAGTGCAATAAAATAGGTCCGCGGGAATAAAACTCGCGGTGGCATCCCTAATATAAGAATAAAAAGCCAATTAAGATATAACGCTTCAACTTAAACAGTATACGTGCATTATTCTTATAAGTATATATTACATATATGATTAGAGCCTCGTTCTTGTGCTTTCGGTTTAAGTCAATTCTCTCCAATGCTTACAATCTTTAACAACTACCCTCTGAAAGGATTTACAAAAATATCCAACTGATGCCATATTGGATGGATTTCCAGGAATCATTTTGCTGCCCACAAATGGAATTAGAAACTAAAGAATTTGTCAAAAACTTTCAAAGCATAACAGTTTTTGATAATAAGTTATATATCAAAATTTCGTTTAAATGATTACAAAATCCTCTATACACCGATGGATCTTGAGGTAAAATAGATACACGATAGCGTTTGACTATATCAAGCGAAAGTTTTTTAAAACATTTCGGTTGGCGACTGCTAGATCTTCCGTCACGGTGTAATTATTTGCTACATTAAAAAGTTTAGAGTATTCTAGAAAAGGTTTTTATCGGTCAAACAATATTAATTCTAACGGATTCTTTTGTCGTTTTGTATAAACTATCACACACGGAACTGGCAAGAAAATGTGAAATACCGAATGCCCCTCGTAAGAAGGACAGATATTTAATATAGCAAGCAGGAACGGAAATAACACTTAAGCTTGATTCCATCGCACTGTCGTATTAAAGGAAATGAAATGTAGTGCATAGAATTTCAAGGTCCGTAGTAGGCAGAACAATTATCCAGAAATTAAATATTGCTGAGATTTCTTACCAGTCGGTAGAGAACCTAAACTATGACGAAGTAGAACGTTGTATACCAAAACAAAGCAGTAATCGAAAAGGGGAAAACTACTCGAGAACACGAAAGTATGTTCCAAGTTTGCCTTAAATGAGTTAACAACTTTGAGAAAGATTGTATAGTAATGATAAGTAGGTTGAGAACAGAACACAACAAAACCGCCGTTCACTTGGCTAAAATTATTATTGTAAATGATGTACTCGTAGCATATAATGGCTGTGAAATGGAGGAAACAATAGATCTTTTTATTCGGCAGTGTATAGTATACGAACAGGATAGGGACAAACTTAGAACGGAAATCTTGTCGGAGCTGCATACTTTTCACATAGTAGCAGCAGTTCCGACGTCAATTCTGGCTTTACTAGTACATAAATTTATAAAATACCACAAAATAGCAATATAGAAATTAAAAGTTTAGAAAGTTCTATAAATTGGAATTATAAATGTGTGTATACATTTTCTGTGTTGTCACTTTATTAAATACATCTTTTACAGAAAATTATAGTTATAAAAAATATAAAATATAGCCGACTTGTGTCGGAGTTACATGCTCCATATTCATGGCAATAATAAATATTTAAAAATTATCACGCGAACAGCTCGTTATCTTCAAATAAAGGGAACAAAGAAACATCCTTTTGATCAAATAAGTCATCTGCAGATAAGTTAAACAAAGAAATAAATGCTCGGACAAATAAGGTAGTTGTGCGGTACAGATTTTTTTCAAAGGTAAAAGTGGCTGAGAATGAGAAAAGTGGTCGAATATTTGTAAATTGTTTTAGTCGCTGAAGTAACATGTGGTACAGTCTTCAGTATTAGTTACACAGCAAATGCTTGTGCTTCATCAAATCAACGTTTATCACGCTTATTATTAAACAGTGGTTTTCAATATAAAAGTTAAAAGATTTTTCCTTCGTAAGTAAATAAAAAATTATCAATACTAATATCAAAATTCGCTCGGATTCGATTACTAACGACAAATTTATCAAGAATTTATTTGAGAATAATAACTACTTCCACATAAAACCGACTCTCCACCACCACAGCAATTGGATGATACATTTTCATCACCAGGATCGTTACATCTACTGAACATGAAACGAATAGTCCAGTATTATTATCCAATCAGACGGATATAATAGAATATTTTGTGAATTTCAGCATTCATGCGGAATCTGATTGCAGTTATAAAGTAACTGAACTGGCAATGATGGATATATGTTCGGTGGCCTGTGTTTGAATACACTGTACAAGCCTAGTAGGGAATGGTCTGGATCAGAAATGCCGCATTTACAATATACTTCGGTGAGTGACTACTTGAAATACTCCTCCCCTTTTCCATACTGGGAAGAATTATCCATAGATACGCGATATTTTCACCATATTGTCTCAGAAGCCAAGGGTTCACCTATATGTTTTAATCGTATATGCGAGAAAAATATTATTGGAACTTAATAAAAAGTCGGAGCTGGTGCCCTATCTGGATTACGAAATAATCGATATGAGGAAAGTCTTTCAGATGCCTAGTGTCGGCGACCTATGTGCAGGGTACTTTGGTATATGCCATTTAATAACTTGCAAGCATCATAACAATAACACTCTTATTCATTGCGCCGTGAAAAGCGCTACGGTGATGAAGACCTGGTACGATCATGTCATCCGCTCGGTAAAACTTGTGAGCAATCTCGATACAAACGATTTAAGTCAGTTGTTCGCTGCCGCCACCAAAGAAATGATAATTACGTTATTTCTAAGTTTTGTCGGAAACATTTATAGATTTTTTACCAGATGGATTAAAAGATGCTACGATAAAACCATTCCTACCGTGTTACTACCACGAGCACGATGAAAAAGCATATATGGATGATGAATCGTTGCATGAGTACCAGAAGTTGTATATAGGTGACTGTCCATTGTAAATGCTACGCTATAAAATCCCTCGATTTGCGTCATGTAAACATTTAAAATTTGTTTCTTTCGCTTTATAATTTAAATTCTGTTATTATTCATAATTTTTTTCTCATCACTTTCTATTTTTATAGGTTCTTATTTAACTCGCTTTGTCATTCTGTCTGTCATTCTCCTGTCTGTTTGGGAGGAATCTTGCAAACGATTTTTCACCTACTTTCCGATGAATTAAAAAAGCGTTCTTTTGCAGAAATGCTTGTTATAGATGACAATACAATATTATGCAACATCCAGGTTTCCAGCTTTAAAATTAGACCCTCGGGGCGCCGATAGCTCGGAATTTTGGAGAAAAATATTTTTTTTTTTTCGGACATGTGATATATTGTTGGAAAGATCGCCATTTTTCGAGAACTATACCATATTTTATTTCTTTAATAAAACTTTCGAAGTTTATAAAAAGTTCAAAAAAGCGCGAGATCTAATATGTAGCTCCCTCTTTGCAGAACGAGTATTATAGCTAAACATTTTGAACAAGGTTGAAAATATGCGCATGCACGTATATTTCTTTGGTTTGGAACATCTAGATTTCCAACTTTAAAATTAGCCTCTAGGGACTTGAAAAACTTAAACTTTTGTAAAAAAATTTGTTTTTTTTGAAAAATATGTATTTATTATTTTTTACATACAAAACTTTCGTCAAGCTAAAATGCTTGTCGACGAATTATCCTATTGAACACTTTACTATTTTAAATTACCTTACAAATATACGTAATTGTGTAATATTTACTAATCTTATTCAACATTTAAGTTATAATATATTTATCCGTTTGCTCCCCCATCTTTGTTCTTGTTAACGGCAGTTGGTACGAAAGTTTTTCCCTCAACTCGTATTCTGTTTTTATTCTTTCCTCCAATTCAATTTTCTTTTCTGCTAATATGTACTCCCATATCTTCAGTAATAAGTACATTCCTCTTATGCTCATTACGTCTTCTTTTTTAATTATTTCACTATCGGTTTCTCCTTTATGATTTCCTATTAATTTCAAGCATTTAATTTGCAGTTTATTTATTTTCCCCAAGTACGCTTTTCTCGCCATTCCCCATGCCTAAATTTCATATCTGATCCTCGACTCTACTAGAGCATAATAAACTACTTTTAATGTTTCATTTGTTGCATATTTCTTGGTAAAACTGCTCTTATTTTCATTACAATGTATTCCATATGCATGTCCCATCTTAAGTGTTGGTCCATCATTACTTCTTAAAAATATTTATACTGCGTTACTATGTCTAACTTTCGACAGTTTTCCATTTCGCATTCGCGTCTTTCCCCCATCGAGTGTACATATTCGTTTGAGTGCATTATTATATTTGGACAATACAAATCGGAGCTGTCTCTTTTTTTCCGCAGTACCATTACTTTAGTCTTTTTTACGTTTATTCTTAGACTTTTATCTTGTGCCCACTTACTTATTGTTATTAGATCTTTTTATACAAAGACCATGTCACTATCTCAGAAGTCCTCAATCAAATGGCCAAAGAAACCGAATTGCTGAAAATTGTACAAGCCCGAAAACTCGAATATTTTGGTCATATATCCAGGCGCATCCGGAAAAAATATCATCTTCTACAGTTAGTATTAGAAGGTGAAATTGAAGAGAAAAAAAGGCTAGATAGAAGAAAAATGCCTCAGCTGGCAGATATGAGGGATTGGTACGGATGCTCCACAACCGAATTACAAGAAGCTGCGCAATCTAAATCGATAATAGCCATAATGATCGCCCAACTTCGGACGGAGAAGACGGAATGAAGAAGAAGAAGAAACGTATACTTTTATTACTGTACTCTATTAATACGATAAACGAACCGGTACGATAGTTGCTTCGATAAAGATTATAATTATTTGTAGAAAAGCTGAAATTATGATTATCACTGATACAATTACTATAGTTAATCTTAATTTGTGTATATTATCTGCGTTAGAAGAGGAATTTTATCTTACAGCTAACATTTATCTGATTCTATTGATGCTATTGTTCCATGTGTGGCGTAGACAAAGAATCATGTGAAACGGGGGGGGGGGCTGTACACGACGTTTCCATCTATCTGACCAGACTTTGTAAAAACCGAATATAGAACAAATGCTTACAGATGAAATACGAAGAAAAACCGAAAGATTAACCTCCATAACCTATAGTTGACAAAGTAAGACGAACATAAGAAACACTACTGATATCAACGATTGAATCTACTTATCTATTAACCGTTTTAAATTTAGACATATTACGTCTCCGTCTCGTGATTTCTTTCACGGCTGGATTTCCCCTTTAAATACCTGCCCTCTCTCTTCGAAAATAATATTATACACATCTGTGACAGATAGCCTTTTGAAATGAAAAGGTTTAAATCAGGGGTGGCCAACCCAAATGATCTCGCGAGTCACTTTGGAAATGCATCATAACTCCGCGAGCTGCATATAAAATCATATATCCCCATATTAGATTTAGACCCACTATTGACATTTTTTTATAATGAAAAATTGAAACATAATAAGTTATTATTATTGTGTTTGTTTACTATTTATTCTTACATGTCAACGTAGATAATATAATAATAATGATACTGAACTGACATTGCAAAGAAATATATAACAATAAAAATGAAATAAAAAAAATATATAAATGAAATTTTAAAAAAAATGAAATCATTAAAAAATGTTTATTTTACTAGTGTGATATTTGTTTCTCCACTCTTCCACTTAGCTTTTGCAAATCGATCTCAACCTGGGTATTTTCACATTGTAACTGGTCTTGCAGGTTAGCATCCGTTATGTTTGAGCGTGTTTTGTGTTCGGTCAATTTCATTTTTGAAAAAAACTATTCACAGGTGTAGAATCAAAAGCGCTAACAACTTTTTGTGCCAGATTTCTCAAATTAGAAAATTTCTCTTTTGTGACGTAAATGTTATAAAAATCTATTTCTGATTCTGATGTTTCAAAAATGAGTTTTAATTCAATATTGCACTATAAGTCAACCATTGGAGATATACTAGGGCCGACTCGATTTTAACTTTAATAGGAGATGAATATATTTCAAAAATTTTGTTGCATTTGTCTAAATTACTGAATCGGCTTTCAAAAGTGGCTGTAAGTTTTCTTATTTTTTTTTTGAATATTTGATGTAATTGCTACATTTTGATTTCTTAAATTCTTTCAATAATGGAAAGTGGTGAGCGTTATTACTTTTCAATTACAATTCAAATAACAATTTCTTCGGAAATGCTTTGATGTGATTAAATGTATCTCGAGTATAAGTTTGTCTTTTCCTCGCAATGATATATTTAATTGATTGAGTGTTTCAACAATATCCGCTAAAAAGCATAAGTCCAATAACTACTCATCATTTCTTAATTCTGGCACAAGTCTTTTCTTGTCATTCATAAACAAGTCAATTTCTTCTCGTAACTCATAAAACAGCTGTAAACGTAGTCCACGACTTAACCATCTGACTTGGCTGAAGTATACAACATCACCATATTCAGAATCTAATTCTTTCAGGAACTTCGGAGCGGTTACTAGTTTCATTGTTGGATTCTATTTTAACGATTAGTAATTTTATAGCTCCTTTTTCTTTACCTATCGTAGCAGGTGCTCCATCAGTTGGAATTCCAGAAAGTATTTCCAAATCCAAGTTGTTAGGAGTTATTACCTGGCTGTTGTTGTTTTAAATATGTTGTTGAAGTACACGCATATTAAAATAAGTATCCTCCAGTCACAGCACACAAAACGAAATCAAAAAGCAAATTTTCATTTGAAACTGAGAGTCTGCTCTGCTCTGCTGTCAGCGATCAACTGCATGTATCTATGGATGATCACCGCGACACTGAGGTCACTTAAGAATGAAACATAAAACTTGTTATATTAAATGTTTCAACATGCGCGCGCATTATGAGTTCGTAGAACATAGTTTTTTACTACTTTGGCCATCTCGCGGGCCTCAAAAATGTTCAAGGCGCGCCGCATTCGGCCCGTGGGTTGGCCACCCCTGGTTTAAATGGTTCGTATCGCAGAAATATTTCCGTACTACCGATGTAGTTTACAGCTCCATCTTCTCTATCTTCACGGTATTCTTTTGGTCTGCCAGACTGAAATGTCCACTTTAAAGTAGTTTAGAAACTTCCGTACTGTAATAGCTCCATCAGTTAAAACCCGTTAATAAAGACAACCTTACTTATTTAACAAAAAGAAGAAGAAAAAAAATAGAACAGCTGCATCTTCTGCGCAATATTCGAACTACTGAATATTACGAATAATTATTCTAATCTTCGTTTTTATCCAATTGTTATTTTTGTTTCAGCTAAAACCCATTGGATTTCTTCAGCTCTAAATACATTGCTGTCAAAACTGCCCGGTGTAAATAAAGAAAAAAAGGCTAAAAACGTAATATTCTTTTTGGGCGATGGTATGTCTTTAACAACTGTTACCGCTGCCAGAATATTTCAAGGTCAAAATATGAAGAAAAAAAGTGGCGAAGAAGAACAATTATCCTTCGAAACATTTCCGGCTCTCGGACTATCGAAGGTAATAGAGAATTTGCGATCACTTAATTGCTTTGTTAATTGTTTCGCGCGATGAAGTTTACTCTTTTATTGAATTCATTTCCGTCCTGTTCTCATATTACGCTGCCTTTTTCACGATTTCGTACTTCTCTCGAATTCTCGTCTGATTGGTTCTCTACCCCCGGCGATTCAGGTGCGTGCGATCCCCATCATGATTACTTTGAACATTTTTCTCTCTGTTCCATTTTGTGTTTTCTTCTTTTAGAACTTGCGCTTGCTGCTTCTTATTGAATTTATTACGTCTTCACTGCTCCCTCTTTGTTTGTTGCCGCCGTTTTTGTTGCTTGCATATTATTGTTCATATCTTTAACCATATTAAACTTGAATTATTATTTTTCTGACGATACTGGCAAGCGGAAGTCTACGTCGTAAAAAGAAAAAGCGTAACAAAACAAGAAGTACATTAAAAACTAAAAAAATATCTATAGAAATAAAATATTTCGTTATTATCTTTAAAATCAATTACAGACATATTGCGTGGATTCGCAAGTTGCAGATTCCGCGTGTTCTGGGACTGCTTACATGACTGGTGTGAAAGCTAATATCGCAACAATCGGCGTCACTAGTGAAGTTAAAAAGAAAGATTGCGTGGCCGAAAAAAATCCGAACAATCGCGTGTCTTCGATAATAAGCTGGGCTCAAGATGCCGGCAAACATACTGGCATAATCACTACTACAAGAATTACACATGCTACTCCAGCCGCAGGTTACTCGCATACAAGTAACAGAGATTTCGAATCAGATGCTAATGTTAAAAGTAAACAGTTTGATCCTACAGTGTGCATAGATATCGCCAGTCAACTAATCTTAGATGAACCTGGAAAAAATCTGAAGGTATGTGATAGAATTTTTCCGATTACATATTTAAAACTAATTTTAAGCGCTTTTCCAATACTCCTGTAACAACGTACGGCTGTAAAGTAAGGTGTTTCCGAAAATTAATATAAAACGCCTTTTTAAATGTAAAAGATTGTTACATTTTCACATAATACTTCTTTTTAATGAAATGGAAAAAAATTCGCTAAAGAATACTGCTGTTTAAATTTCTGCCTGTTTGCAATTAATAAACTGATAAACTTTATATCGCCTTATAAAGAATAAAATATTTCCAAGTTAAACGCTTATTATACATTTTAGTTGCTTCCTTTTTAAAAATATTTATCGGCTGTTAAAATAATTTGTATAACAGATTACATTGACTTAAAATTAATGAGGCATTATTCATGGCAAATTTTATTGTAACTTCGTAGTTTTTCGTGTATTTATATATGTTTTTTGAGTTTATTTAAGTTCATTAATTGCTTGTTTTATTTTTGTTTATTAATGATCTTTGAAATATATATATATATATATATATATATATTAATGTAAATAATTATGGTGGATGTTAAAGATTAGGTCGGCATAAAAGATTAAAAGTAAACAAGTACTGAAAGTAACGACTTTATTGTTTAAATGGATAATAAAACGAAACAAAAAAAAAAAAAAATTGGTAGATCATATTGTAGAAATATTAAATAAAAAATACCGGATAGGAAATGGAAGTGAGATATAAATAATCCAAATATAACGAAGAAATCGTAGGTGTACTCTCATACATTGCATTGCATTATTTTTATATCCGAGCCAATCTTGAAAAAACAATGGTATATTAAATATTATTCGAGATAAAATTTCCTTATTTGAAACGAAACTTATCTAAAAAAGCTAGTAAATAATTTTTTTTTGCAAATAAAATGCAACCATTTCGAACCAAATACAAAAATTTTTTTCTTACAAAAACAAATTTAAATTTGAAAAACCATTTCCAGGTAATTATGGGCGGAGGTCGTTCGAAGTTTATACCAAAAGAACTGAACGATTATGTCAGTGGAACTGGTGAAAGATTAGACCACGTTAATTTAATCGATGTTTGGATAAAAGATAAGTTGAATAGATCAGCTACACCAGCTTTTATACATTCGTACAAGCAACTAAAGCAACTTAATACCTCAAAAACGGATTATTTACTAGGTAAATGTTTTTTTTTCTGTTTTTTTTTTTTTAAATTTACATTGTCCATGTGCTGTGTGTAATTGCCAGGATTATTACAGCACATGGATCAGTGCAAGATCAGAAGTGTTTTAATAGGTTAGCCGCTCTAATATAGTGTAGCATATCCTGGACTTGTTTTGGTTCGTTTGACAACGCAACCGACGGTAAGTTGAAGGTGCCTGCAGGCAGGCAATGTTCCAGACCGTGTTCAACAGTTGGTGAAATTGGGGAATTGCATATGGAACAGGCAGAGGGAGGAGATGTTTCTTCCAGCAAATAGTTGTGGGATATTACTGTGTGCCCTGTGCGGAGTCTAGTCAATGCTGCAAACTCTCTACGGGACATGTATATCGGTGGCCACCAAGGCTCACATTAATAGATCGCAGTCATGATGTGTGAGCCGACCACATAGTTTCCCATGTCTCTGCCTTATGTTGCTGAAAAAGGGTGGCCCCAGTTGCGGCAGAGGGACGTTTTCAGGCATTGGGCTATATGTTGCTGCCTTAGCAGCCAAATTCACACGCTTGTTCCCCGGCTCACCGGCATGACACGGAATCCATGAGAACGTTACCTGTGAGCCAGCCCGAAAAAACACGTTACTGATGCGCTTTATTTCTCGATACAGTGTGTGTAAAGTTTTTGGTATCTGGAGTGTCCTAATTGATTGCAACGAATCTGTGATTAGCCATATATTTCGACGTTGGGGGTAAAACTTCAGATATTCCCTCAAGCAAAAGAAAATACCATACAGCTTCCCCTCCAACACTGAATAGAAGTTGTGGAGCCGAACCGCATGAACAATTCCTTCCACTTCGTAGGTGCAGGCCATCGGCGAGGACCCCTTGAGGGAGTTTGCTTCGGCACCATCTGTGTACAGCTGACTTTAGCTGAGAAAAAGTTACATTTTTTCCGCCACGTACCCGGTCGGCAATGTGACATCCTGGTCCGAGCGATCGCTCAGCAGAGATAAGTCCGCAACAATCGGAGTATCCTCCCAGGGGAGTTCAACATACTGATGTGTAAAGTCAGAGTTCCAGTTAATTCCCGTTTCTTTAAGGGGGGAGGAGATCGTTTGGAAAGGATTGTGAGATTCCTAAATTATCGCTGTGGTGTAACTTAGCTTGGTACCAGTGAAATAGATCTCTGAATTCATAGGAGTTTCGGATAACCGTTAAGGGTGGGATACCCGCTAGTGAACAGATTTCCAACGATGGCGACGTCATATGCGCTCCTAAGATAATGCGTATGGCAGTGTGATGGATTGTGCCAAGCGATTTAAGGAGTGCTTTGTTTGATGAGGAATAAACTTGGCACCCATAGGTCAATTTACTTAAAGTGAGAGGTTTGTACACAGTAAGCAGGAGCTTAGTATCTACGTTGTGTTTCGGATTTGACAGACAATTTAATATATTCAAGACTTTCATACACTAATTAGGGATGGATAATGAGGACCAGATTTGATTATAAATATGCATTACGAAACTTTTAGCGGAAGGAAAAAGATATTTCAGCATGAGTGGATGAATTGAATCAGCATCCGATGCAGTATTTCTAGTTTTATTTAGTTGGAAGTCCAGTTCATGTAATGAGAATGGAAGGGTTTAGCTTCATCTTTCTTGGAAAGAAAAGATATTGGTTCACTTTCCACGGATGTTTTTTGTGCAAGGAAATTAAGAGTGTACGAGGCAGACGAGGCAACATTTGTGAAGTGGAGCGCAAAAGCACCTTCTTCCTCGGATTCATCTGTCACCAGCATCCCATTTATAAGTAAAGAGGGGGTCGAAGTGGAACTAGGGTTACCGTTCAGCGTCTTCATCTTCTTCCACATTATAGCACTTGGTGTGTCCATTGAGATCGAGGAAACAAAAAGCTACCCAAGATTCCCGCTTTTTAATCCGTATAAGCAGGTGGGCTTTAGCTCTGTATTTTTTTAAATCAATTAAGTCTTGCTGCGACCTCGATGCCTTGAAGCGCTCTTTTCCGTTGGCGTATTACAGATTTAATTTCTGGACACCACCATGGAACGCATGATAATTAGATGTTGACGGAATCGTTGCTCGAGCTGCATTATTGATCGCATGGGTGAAAATAGACAAGTTTTCTTCTATACTTGGTGCAGGACGACAGGGTATTATAGATTTATCTCGATAAGTGCTCAAGTCCGCTTTCTGGAACGCGAATTGTGTCATGGATATGACGTCGCATGGATGACAGAGTAGGGCAATAAATAAAAATGGGGCAATGGTCACTGGAGCATAAATCCTGGTGCACCATGATATTAATGTGAGGGATCAGCACCGTTGAAATGAAGGCAAGGTCTATTGTTGAAAACGTGTTGTTGTGAGTTGCATTGAAGTGTGTGTGTGGGAGGGAGGGCTTAGCAGTATTAAATCACTACCCAGTACGCAGTCAGAAATCACTTTTCCCCGTGCATTGGTATAGGCGGCACCCCATTGAGGAGAATGAGTATTAAAATCACCTATCCAAGCCACGGGAGTTCGGTAACTGATGAAGCAACCTCTCAATCTGAGCTTCAGAAATACCTACTGAAGGAGGGAAATAACAGTTACATATTGTTATGGAAGGGAAAGAAAGGGATGGCAGCTTTACTGTAACTGTTACCGCTTGTAGCTCTGTGGTAATACTAAGGAGTTGAGATGGGAAAGACTTATGCACTAATGTGGCGATGCCTTCACACGCTGATATTCCTTGGGAGTAATCTGATTGATAGATTATAACATTTTTAAACGAGAAAGACTGGGTTGGTTTCAAATGTGTCTCTTGGAGACAGATTATGCCCGCCGCCCAATCACTAATTAGTAATTTGAATTCTTCTATATGATTGAAAAGACCTCTGCAGTTCCATTGTATAATACTGTCTCTAGCAGCCATTATTAATTAATTAATTTTAAGAGCGAGTCTTAAGACCAGTCTGAGGGGTTCGCACTCTGTGAATCAGTATTTTCCTCTACCGCTTTGCTTATATGTATTCTTTATGATCCGAGTGCACCTGTATTTTACGTTTTTGTCTCTCAGGTACGGTTTTACTGTAGATAATAAGTATAGCAAACCATCCGTATCCTAGGTATAGTTCGTTGCAAAAAAGATGTAGTCAGGAACTGAAAAAACACTTAAGATGAATTTTTTTAGTCCTTCGAAATCCATTATAAAGGTTGTCTGATCATCCTCAAATAATGACTTTGATTTCACCGTTATTTCGTCTATATTTTTTAGGGCCAGTTCCTTAGGTTTGGATGGTGTTTTAAAGTGAAAAGGCCAAGGATGGTAAATGTTTTAAATTTATCCTTTCAAAATTTCTTTTTTTTTAATATGCCGCTGATAACGTCGGTCATTCGGTCAAAAACAATAGAAAAAAGAAAGAATATAAGACATAGAAAGGTCAGCGATTGGATTTTTTTAAGAAAAACAATACAACATTGTTAAGATAAAGAAAAAATATGAATTGGGAACATTCCACCAGTAAGCGTAGGAATAAAATGTAAAATAAGAAAGTTGAAGTTTATTCTTTTTTTTTTTGTGAGCTACAAAAATTTTTTACCTGCCATCTCGCGGAAATTAAACAGATCCCGACGGGTCCCACTATGGTGCCCCGAAATAGGAACAGCCATACGCCAACGTAAACATGCCCTTAGGAAGTTCAAATCAACAGGCTTATATCCTGATTTGATCGAATTTTAAAAACGCCGTGCAGCTGCGAGGAGCCTCATTAGGCGCAAAAAACAGGAATCTTGGCAGCAATTTATGCATTCAATCTCCATAAATACTTCTAGTCACAATATTTGGCACAAAATTAAGGCACTGAACGGTATTAATCGTGCGACCCCTTCCTTTTCGATAAATCAAAATGGTTCCATTAGAAGTCGCAAATGCTTTTGCGAATCATTTTTCAATGGAGTCATCCTCATCGTCATATTCTTCTGCCTTCTCTTTAAAGAAATATTCCATGGAACAACAACCAATAACTATCATCTTGACTCCTCACTTTCCTACAATTGCCATTTCACCATTTCTGAACTAGACTATCAACTCCAGTACCATACTGTAAACAGCGCGCCTGGGCCTGATTCCATCCATCCTTATATGTTAAAACACTTACCTCCGTCAGCGAAAAACTTCTTCTTACATATCTACAACCAAATATGGTCCTCCGGATCGATCCCTGAGCCATGGAAATTAGCAGTTGTTATTCCTATTCTGAAGCAAAATAAAGATCCTCTTTTTCCACAAAACTACAAGCCTATATCCCTTATAAGTGTCCTCGCAAAAACGCTGGAAAAAATGGTTGATCGGCGTCTCTTTTTTTTCTTTGAACAGAATAATCTCCTATCCTCGTCACAAGCCGGAAGGCGTAAGAAGAGTACTGCAGTTAATCGTCTGCTGAGCCTACAAAGGCAAATATTAACAGCATTTCACAGACGCCAACATGTATACTCCGTCTTTTTCGATATAGAAAAGGCGTTCGACAGAGTATGGCGATACGGCCTCTTATCCAAGCTGGCAACAGCTGGTATAAGTGGAAACATGGCCAAGTATCTGAATAATTTTTTAACAAACAGAACGTTCCATGTTAAGATTGGTTCGTCAACATCGAGCACCATTCAAACTGAGAATGGCTTACCACAAGGATCTGCCCTTAGTGCAACCTTGTTTATTTTTTATATCAATGATATAAATGATTGTATTGCTCCGCCTGTAAACGCCCGGCTCTACTTTGACGACTTAAACATTTCCCTGTCTTCCAGTTTTCCAGCAAATGCTCAAAAAATCCTACAAAAAACTATTTGAAAACTACAATCCTGGTGTAACAATAACGGTCTTGTGTTTTCCCCATCTAAGTCTATCTGTGTTGATTTCTACAGGGGACGTAAAAAACTCTTCCAGCATCCGCCTCAATCTAGAAAATTCCTCACTTCATTTCCACCCTACTGCTACTTTCCTTAGACTACTGTTCGATCAAAAGCTAACTTGACAATCCCACATATCAAATCTTAAAGTTAAATGTCATAAATTCCTATCTATTCTTAAATATGTATC
The DNA here is from genome assembly GCA_039619475.1 of Icerya purchasi. Classification (NCBI taxonomy): domain Eukaryota; kingdom Metazoa; phylum Arthropoda; class Insecta; order Hemiptera; family Monophlebidae; genus Icerya; species Icerya purchasi. The sequence continues at coordinate 389,688,157 of CM077116.1, forward strand.
AAACACAAAGTATAATGTACCTCCGAAAACTCTCCTCTCCATATACAAATCCTTAGTCATTTCCAGAATAAACTACGGGTCCCACGCGTATTCGTCAGCCAGTGCTTCTTTACTTAACTTGATTCAATACACCACACGGCGCTCCGCACGATACTTGGCGCATATAGAACTTCCCCGTTTGTAAGTTTGTGTGCCTTGTTAGGCACACTCCCCCACTAAAGTATTTCCGAACCTTTTATTACCACCGTGAGACCCTCGCTCTTTTCTCTAGTAAACGTGCCTGCCCTATTGACACAAATGACCTCCCCAACACCCCAGATTTCCCTAATGACCCTTTCCCAGAAATCCTGGCCCTCCTATCGCAGCACAACGTGAGCGTAATCCCTTTCCCTAACCTAGCTCCTAACACCATGATTCCGCCGTGGGCCCCTTTAAACATTGATGTTAATTTTTCCCTGACAAAGTATAATAAACCCCTGCACCCGAATATCGTTCAGTTGACAACAGCAACAATGCAAAAATACCCCGACCACCTCATTTTCTACACGGATGCTGCCAAGGCTACCTCAGAGGCTACTTCATCCCCAACCACCTGTTCCTTTGAAGTCTGCGACGTGATTCGAAGTATTCGACTGAATGACAATTGCTCGGTACTGGATGCTGAAATATACGCAGTATTTTTCTGTTTGGAATATTTTCTTTCTACAGAGCCTACATCACAGAAAGCCCTGCTGGTATCGGATTCATCCGCGGCTTTATTGACAATCTCTAATCCCCTCACCAAACATCCTGTAGCAATTCGAACCCAGCAGGTATTATACGAACTTATTAAGAGACAGTGTTCCGTATCCTTTCTGTGGGCGTCCAGCCATGCAGGGATTCCTGGAAATTAACGCGTCGATACATCCGCCCGAGCAGAAAATATATTGCCCCTCGCCTATTAACAGCCCACCTCCACCTTATCTCTCGAACATAATCTTAAATAATCTCACGTCCTTATGGAAAACCCATTGGTCCTCGTGTCAGACTTTCTCGAGGTTAATTAAACCCTCAACGGAATCATGGTGGCCAGAAAAAAGCATTTCCCGCAGAGATTTCTGTGCACTTAGCCGCTTGCGCACAGGCCATACGGCCATGTCGCATAATTTTATTTTGCAAAGAACCCCCTCTCCTATGAATTGTCCTTTTTTTTTTACCCCCCTTGCGTTTGCTACCAAAGAGCATTAGCCCAGCAAAAACGAATAGATACATGGAATAATATAGAAATTATATTTTTATTCTGTCGACAATGGAATCAAGGGGAACACCCCTAGGACAGGAACAACAGAGAGAATAGGTAGAGAAAGAACATAAGAGGCGTTGAAAGGAGCAGGAAGACCAAGCTTTAAAAGATGATAATAAAGTAACTCACGCTCGCGAGATAAACCGGAGCACTCGAAGAGCACGTGATTCGCATCACAAACATACTGGGAACCTTCAGGATCCAATGGATAATTATGAGATGTAGCCAAAGAAAAGCGATTTAGTGAAGAAGGAAGGAGACTATGCGAGAAATGGAGGCGAGATAATTTAGTAATTATGGAGCGACGCAAACTGGGAAACTCATAGAACCAAGGACGCGGAGAAGGAACAGGATTAATCAAGAGATAAAAGGAATTAGGATTAGCGCAAAGAGATACATAAACAGAATGCCAAAGTCTAAGATGTCCTTTCTGTGGCCTCAACTCCTCACATACTGTGCGACTGTCCAGCACTATCACCTCACCGGCCCCCTTCAATTAATAACAAAACAGTTACCAACATTCTTGAGAATTCCCGTAATGCAATTTTATCTGTAACACAATTTATCAGAACTAGCGGAATAAGCAGATATCTATAAAAACAAACTGCGCATCTTCGTACTGTAATAGCCACAGCAGTTAAACACGGTACAGGATGTTGCTTTCACAAGAAAAAAAAACAAAAAAAAAAACATTAATTATATCTTTGATAGAATTACTATTTACAATAAATTATGTGGTGGAGCTTAAAATTGGCACACTGCCGTAATTCGATTCTCGTAACACGTTATCTTGAATTTTCATTTAATTAGTAGTCGAAGAAGACTATTATAATCAGATGCAAAGCTAAAACCGTTCGGAGCCATTGTAATCGTATTCAGGATCAACCTTAATCCAACACATTAGTGTGCGATAATAATTTTATTCATTAATGCAGTTTTCCGCAAGTTGTCCTCGTCGTCGATTGAAAGTTGGATTCCTACGGTCGTCGCTTCCTATAGGAAATTGGTATTCATACTATCCTCGGCCAGCCTATAATAAAGGCAAGATATCTGCTGCATATGTATCATTGAAAGTTTTTGTAATAATTTTAGTTTATTGCATTTTGTAATATTTATGTGTATTTTCAAATATCTGTTTGTTTGACATTCTCATTTTTACGGTGTACTTTTTCTTTATTTCATTCAATTCTATTAATTGTAATCTGCCTCCGGTTTAACCTAAATCGTTTTTAAACTAACATGTTCAAACTGGTAATAAACCGGAAAGTTTAAAGTTTTTTAACATATTCGTTGTAATTTTTTTTATAGGCTTGTTTGAAAAAAATCATTTAAAATACCACTTGGATTCTATACCGGGTGTCGACCCTACGCTTAGCGAAATGACTAAAACGAGCATAGAAATACTGCAGAAGTCGAAAAATGGATTTGTTTTATTTGTCGAAGGAGGTAAAATCGACTTAGCGCATCACGATAATAAAGCCCAGTTATCCTTAGCCGAAACTGTGGAATTTGCTAAAGCGGTAGAAGTAGCTGCAAGTATGACCAATAAAGAAGATACATTAATAGTAGTGACCGCTGATCACGCTCATACCATGACGATTAGCGGATACCCAAAAAGAGGAACGAACATATTGAGATATTCTCAGCTTGGTTTTGATAAAATGCCTTACACCACTTTGAGCTACGCTAATGGGCCGGCATACCAACCTGAAGTAAACGGAAAACGACACAACGTAACGAGCGACAATTTTGGTAGGTATCGTTTAATTTACAAAAAAAAAAAAAAACAAGACAAGAAAAAAACAACACGTGTTTATTGGTTATTATTACGTAGTGTGTAATTCCGTTAACAAATTACAAAATATTATTCTGAGATTTATAAAGAAAAACATAAAAATTGTTGCAATAACTTTATGTAAATGAAATCATCAACATCATAGATCCAATTTTAGCAGCGGCCGTAATATCACAAACTGCATTATCAAACTGCGCTTTTAATACGTCTACATCAGCTGTTCTTTGGTTCTTTACCTGGAGTCCGTTACTTTTCACAAGGGATCCGTAAAAGTTTAAATAGATAGCGAAAAAAATACACAGTTTTATAATTATTATACATTTTAAATTTAAATGAAGTAATAGTGATAAATATATATATTATAAAAAATTATAGTTTAAAAATACTAAAAAAACACGCTTTTATAGTAATGTGAACTCAAAAGTAAAAAATAATTTTTAAATATAAAGATAATATTCAACAGTGATGAAAATCTCCCAAGCCAATATATTTTAAGTTTTTTTTTTCTTTTATTTTTTAAATATTTGTAGGTCGAGTTATTTTATAAATGTAGTAAGCACCCCCACGCTTCCTTTTACATTAAAGTTAATTTGTTGTGAATTACTTTATTCTCACTTTGAGCTTATTAGAGAAAAACTTAAAATATATTGACTTGGGAGATTTTCATCACTGTTGAATATTATTTTTATATTTAAAAATTATTTTTTACTTTTTAATTCATATTGTTATACAAGCCTGTTTTTTTAGTTTTTTTAAACTATAATTTTATTTAACATTTATTCTCACTAAAGTGCCGTAAAATCTCTAATTGTTTCCAATCAGCTATTTGACGGCTGTTTCCTTCTCTCCTATGCAAACACACAAATATATAACCTTTTTATGTTCGACTTGTAATTTCTCCGATTCGTCTCTGCTTTTTGATAAAAGAGTTCTTGCAGGGAAGGGTTATGCCGCTGGAAAGAAAGGCATTAAAAAGATTGAGGAGAACATTAGTGGATAATTCAAATAGGTTTTTGAGAACAAGATAAGGTATACCGTTGAGACCTGAAGTGGGGCTGGAAGATTTTGAAAAAAGTATATTTTAATTCATTAGTCTTGTGGAAAAGAAGCGGGATAAAATTCATCAATGTTAGGAATGTAAGCGGGAGCAATAGAATTGATAAACGGTAACAGGCAATCGTCAGAAATGTTGGAATTGGTGGGACGCTCAGAGGATGGGAATTTAAAAGCTCTTGCCATTTTCCAGATATGTGAAAGGGGGGTAGTTCTGAAAAAAGAAGAACAGAAATTTTCCCATGAGGACTTCTTCGAGGCTTTTAATACATAACGAGCTCTTGCATTCACCCGTTTATGAGCAAGAGAATTCTCGGTTGTAGAGTTCGCACGGAAAGCTTTAAAAGTAGCTCGATTATGATCAAATGCAGCGTTGTACTCCTCGTTCCACCAAAGAGAAGAGGACGAAACACGCCGATTGATGGACGAATGATGGCGAATAGGAGAGGAAGTATTGAGAGGAGTAGATTTGACAGATTACAAGAAGGAATTATAAGCACGGACTGATATAAATTAGGAAGCGAATAATCAACAAGAGAACGGAACACAGTCCAATTTGTTTTAGATAGATTTCATGGAATAGAATGAAGAGGCCTGATATATATAAAGAGAAAGATTCATAGGAGTTATTAGAATAAGAATATGATCACTGCCGAAGGAACCCATAAGGGTTCTCCAGGCATTGTTAAAGGCAATATTAGGAGAAGAAAAAGTCAAATCGAAGAAGCTAAAGGAAGATGGACTTTTAAAATAAGTAGGAGCGAAGTCATTAAGAATGCTCAAATCATCGGAAAAGATAAAGTTCTCGAGGACAGTGCTGTTAATATTATAGACTTTGCAACCCTACGATGGAGAATAAGCATTCCAATCACCACCGATAATAAACGGTTGAGGAATGGAATTAAAAAAGGAAGAAAGAGGGAAGTGACGAAGGTCATAGTTAGGAGGAACATAAATGAAAATGAAATTAAGAGGGCGAGCCAGATTACAAAAGATAGAGATGTGAACAATGTTGGGTGAATTAAGACAGGGAAGGAGATTTAGAGAGACATTATGCAAGTGAAAAGGAATATCATCCCTAATAAGGATAGCAGAGCCTCCATAACCACCATCACGATCGCATCTAACCAACATGAAGCCTCTAATGCTAAAGTGTATGTCTAACCGAAGCCAAGTTTCCGAGATTAAGGCAATACCGATATTGTGGAGAAACAATAAACCCTCTAATATATTTCGATTGGCTCTGAGACTACGACAGTTCCATTGTAATATATTGAATACAGAAACCATAGTGGAACGCCGGGAATAAAATTTGTCCTTGTCAGATGTTTACAAGTCATTCATTGATAAAAAATTTCTTATTGCATCCTTTCTTGATATCTCGACAGCCTTCGACAATGTCCATCTCCCTACTCTTTTTCAGTTCATGCTTTCCCTTGACATTTCGGCTCATTTCTCTTCTCTTGTTATTAATATTTTCCTCTGTGGAGCGGTCACTCTTTCCTCTCATTCTGCCACTAGACTAATCTTTCGTGGATTACCGCAGGGTTCCTGCCTTAGGCCAACTTTATTGAATATCTATTTTATCAAAATTGCTTCTTTGCCTTTGAATTATTCTTCCCTCTTCTTTGCAGAAGACATCCTCATTTATTCCTTTCATCGCAAAATCTCGCGGGCTAACTCACAACTTCAAAACTGCTTAATCTCATTGAAAAACGCTTTATCCAGCATCCATCTATTCATCTCCTCTACTAAGTATTCTGCTGTCGTTTTTACACTACACCCTTTTATTCCTTCCTTAATCGAACTCGTCTTAAATAATGACCCGATCTCTCTTACTTCCTCCTTTCGATATTTGGATGCTTTTCTGGATAGTTGACTTCCCTTCCATGAACATACCAACCGTCTATACGTGTCTTCCTCCTTCAAAAGGCTCAACCTCATTAAATCCCTTTCTCACACTGATTGGGGGGGTGATCCTGTGATCCTGCTTATGTTTTACAGATCTTTTATTCGCTCCTACATTTAGGGAATTCTTCTAGATCCCTTATGTCTAAGCTCGATCGGGTCCAAAATTCATGTCTCTGCCTCTGTCTTGGAGCCCGAAAATCTATTCCTATCCCACCTCTGCACGCTGAATCTTACATTCCTACTTAGGTTATCGTTTCCTCATAAAAACAGTTACTAATTTTCTTTGCTCTGTTACGCTTTCGTATTTCTTCATTTTAAGTAACTGACGCCTTTTAGCTACCAAAACTCCTGTTCTATCTCTTATCGCTGGTCGGCTCGTTCAGTTTTCTCCGTATATATATGTTCATGATAAAATCTCATATTTCGACGTCAATTTTTCCTCTTTTCTTCATCCTATTAATCGGGTTTTATCCTAATATTCCCCTAAACCTAATCTTCATGATGTCGTTAAATCAGAATTTCTACTTTTCTTTCCCCTATATTTGAAAAGTAATTAATTCACAATATTATTCCTAACATAAATAATAAAATTATTATATAAAAAATACACAAAACATATTGTAATTATTAAAAAACATTGACTTAGTTTCGATGAACTATCGACAGTGTTGAAATTTTCTTTCTCTAACCATTTTTCGATCTTCACTGATGGCTCCAAGGGACCCAATGGTATTGGCACCTTCTCTTCCTTACTCCCACTGGTTTTTTGACTTTCCTTCTGTGCGCCGCTCCAACCTTTCTGCAATTCATCACCTGCTTTTTGGGCGCAACTTGCTACCTTCTTCCGTTATTCTCTTGTGCCGTTTCCTTATTATCCATTACACTCCTCCAACAACCAATTTATCTGTGATGCCGATAATATATAATGTTCGGTTGTTTGTCACTTTCAACTGAACAATTTTTTTTCTATTCCTTCCTTTAACAAATCGGTATTCCCACTCCATAATGTGCTTCGTTCATTCTTTTACTTCCTTCTCCTTCTGTTATCCAAAATCTTGATTTTTTTTGTCGGTTATCTCTGATCACGTAAGGATCTGAGTCTTTCTTGCCACTCTTTTCCTTTGTTCTTAGGCCAATGTCCATATTGACGAACCTATAAGGGGGAAAAAAAATACGATGGGAAATAAGAAAAATGATAGGCGTTTTGGTTGGAAAAAGTTCCAATTTCGAAGTATAGAGAGGTAAAAAATATTGAATTCGGATGAAGAAATCGGAAGGCGTTCGATGAAAAAGCAGTTACCTAAGTGAGATCAGCAGATACGCAAAGGAGAGAAGTGTCAGATTTAGCAAGACCGGTTGGTGTAGGAGTGGATCTGAGAGCTTCGAAGCAAAGGCAAAGATAGGAATTCTGAATAATGTCTAAGTCTTATATTGACAAGTTTTACTTTAAATAAAAGTCGTCCTCGCCGTTTTTATAACATGATGTCTATAAATATATATATATAGGTGTATATATCGTTGACTGCATTAAGGTAGATAGAAATTGCTTTTAAATCCGATTACGTTAATTTGTATTCAAAGCGGAGGGGAAACATCGAGAAAAGGTTGATACCGCGTTTAAGTTTTTTCTAAGTTTGCTCGGAAACAATTAAAAGGAAAAGAATTATTTTATTTTTTTTACGGGTTTGTCGACGAGAACATTAGCCCGAAAAATGGTAAGAAGGAGAAAATAAAGTTTTATTCTCAAACGTTTAAGGATAGAGGATAAAATTAATTCGAAGGCAGAAGAACAGGAGCAGAAGGAAATGAGAGAATGTAAACATTGTAAGGGGTGAATATATCAAATTTTAGTAGAAAAAAGTAGAAGGACGATCGCTCAGTAGAAAAAGTTGAACATTCAAACAAAATATTATCAAAACCAGGAGAAACGCATGTAAAAAGGGGATGAAAGGATAAAATGGAGTAGATGCAGATGAAAGCTGAAAAATTGATGCAAGAAGGAGACTATGATTGAAGCGAAGGTGACAGATAGTCGAGATTGTGGAGCATTTAAGAGAAGGCAAGTTTCTAGAAAACAATGGTGAGGAGGAAAAGATGACAGATTGGAGAGGTAAATGAATTGGAAAATGAAGAAAAATAAGAGTTGATCCATAATTTGGAATGAGCGATTGAGGAAAGAAGAACAATGTTATGAATTGAAAATATGCCCAAAAATCTGTCACTGAAAATAGAAGAATGGTCTAAAGAGTTCAAGAAGTCAGTTAAATTTTGATTCACTTAATTTCATTGTTTACGGTTCAAGCGGTCGGTAATTCGGACAATATCTGCTTGAAACGGCTACATGAAACCATCAATGAATAAACGTCACTTCTTAAAACATTTGTTATTTTGATATTAGAACACAAAATAACACTGCTCTTAATTTTTATTAGAAAAAAAATAAAAAGTCGTTTATTGAAATGATTTTTGTTAATCGGTAACAGATGACGCACATTATCGACATCCGGCCATGGTTGGCATGGAATATGAAACTCACGGCGGCGAAGATGTTCCAGTTTATGCCCAAGGTCCGTACGCTAACCTTTTCGTCGGTGTTTACGAACAAAACTACATCCCCATAGCCGAATCATATGCTGCCGGCATCGGACCTTATGCTCCAAGTTCTTCAGCTGTTCTCCTTTGTAATAGTTTATTAATTACCAGTTCAACATTCATAATCGTTTGGTTAAGTTTTTTTTTATAAAATAAATAATGCTAATTTATATTAAAAACGTGTACGTGTCTTTACATTCGAAAAGGATTTTCTTTATTTTAGTAGCATTATCAATGGATAATATTATCGGAGAACCAGAGGGAAAACGTACTAGCTCCTAGAGAGTTCTCCGTTAATTGCCTGACAGAAATCTTCCTAATGGGACTTTTTAAATCCGTCATTTTTATTGAAATCTTTATATTGTGCGATTTTTGAAGCTTCCTCGACTACCCCTGCGGCACAATATTCCAGTCAATTCTTCTGATGGTAACCAAAAATAACGAAAACTTTTCGAGAAATTTTAAAATTTCTACCGTCTTCAACTAAGCATGAATTTCTTTATCAAACCATAAACTTCACCAAGAGAATAACTACGGAAGTGTAATCTGTGTGTAAAATTTTAAAAAATACAATGATTTTTTTTTTTTTTTTTTTTAATATTAAAAAATTACAATTTTATTAACGTAAAATTAAATAAATAATTTATCATTTCAAAAACTGAAATGTGTAAACTGTTTTATCGAGAATGAAGATTGCCGTGAATCGTGTGAACAATATTTTTGCGATGTTTTACGAAGCTTTATAAAGTATAATAAAGGCAACAAAAAGTCGGTTGCTTTCCATTTCTATCCCGAGTGAGTAATATAAAAAAAAGTGAATAGATTTAAAAAAATAATCTATCAACCTCTAAAATTTTGAAAATCAAACTAACATATTTATTTGTTCTCCTTTAAAATCGTCAACATGAAACTCGGAAAATGTTCACACCCGAAAATACGGTAGTTTATTATTTTGCTTAATTCAAATTAATGAGAAATTTTTTTGTATCGTAAAATATAATTCACCGTTCAGCAAGTCGTACAATAAAATAAACTGCTTATTGTAAATTTATTAATTCGAATAATTTGTTTCTTTTCCACCACTACACGTATTTATGATAAGTGATGTGAAAAATTCCGTAACTGTCACATCGAAACCAGTCAGTTAGTTTTAAATTTAAGTTGTTAAATTCGATTTATTATTTTTTTTTTTTTGGGCTTGTCAACCAAGGACCTTTACCCAGAAACAAATAGTAAGGAAAGAAGTCGGATATATTTTAATCCGATCAGAAATATTTGCTAAAAAGGAACAAATAGCAGGAATAACTAGTGGAGAAGGAAAGGACAGGATATAGGAACCACATTAAGGAGCAGGAAGCCCAAGCTTCAACAAGTAGGAATACAAAACAAAACGCTCCACAGAAAAAGATGAACACTGGAAGAACACATGATCGACGTCGCAAATAACCGCATCATCGGGATGGAGGGGACAGCGTGGAGAGGAAATTCGAAATGTAAACTCTGTGTTTATATACATTCTCAAAAAAAAAACACACAAAAGAAAAACGGAAACTCGCATAGAATACCTCCGGAACTTGTTCGATTTATGCGATTAAAATTCTCAAGCCGACTGTTAAATATCCCATAATTCAGAATGTTTCAAATCGTGCCCGAACGATTTAACGTAGTTTATGACAGGTATTCTGAAGTAGGCACGTGCTGTCATGTTTGAAAAAGTTTGAAGTTTATATCATTACTTAACGATAGTTCAAGAGAAAAATGTTATCAGCGAAAGTCATAAAAATAGTATTTGAAACAACTTGCATTTGCAGTTTTTATCATCGCTACCGACAGTTTCACATAAAATTTATATTGCAGCGTTTTAAAGCGGGTGTTTTTATTAACAATATCCGTTCGAAATTAATTTTATTACTTTGCCTTTGTTATTTTTCGAACGCGTAATTTTATTTCGATCAAGACAGTTGCTTATTTCCGGACCGTATTAAAATGCTGTAATATACTGTACTCATGGGCGTCGCCAGCGGTGGGCGGGGGGGGGCAGCTGCCCCCCCCCTGAAGCCTTGAAACTTTTTAATCAACTGGCCATAATGAGTATTCATAGGCGCGTAATCATGAATAATTTGCTAGAAACCCGCGAAAACTTCTGTTTTAATTAAGATTTTATTCTTGTTTAATAAAATATTAAGCCTTTACAACTTATAAATTTTATTTTTTCTATAACTCATATCCTTTTTCTATCATCTTGCCCCCCCCCCCTGGCGGCTGGAAAGGCATCTTGCCCCCCCCCCTGGCCCATCGGCTGGCGACGCCCTTGACTGTACTCAAGAACCGAAATCTCCGAAACACTTCGGTGTGGTTGTGCTATTAATAAATAAAGATTCGGTGAGGAGTTCTCCCTTAATGTTTTTAATTAAAATTTTAAGGGGGGGGGTACCTTGTATCGAAGACAGAAAATGCGTATTGTAAAGCTATATCTAGCAGAAAAAAGGTGCGCATGAAGATGCGCAGTAAGGGTGTTTTTGTTATTTTCCGTCGCAACAATTTAATAGCATATTTCATTGCTTTTCTTATAATTTTCAGAAGTTAAACATAAGTATTTCAATAGAACAAAACCGTGAATTCAAAAAAAACGTTGAGATTCAAACAAGCGCCGTCAAAAACGTTCCATTTTTTCATTGCAGTTAACGAAAAGGCGGCCAATTACATAAAGTTGAACGTTTTTATTCCGCATAAAGGCAGCCCTAAGAAAAAGGAGTTTGCCGTCTTACTTTTATCAGTGTCGTTTTGGAATTAGTATATTGTGAACCTTAATTTCATAGTCCCCCACGCTAAGGATATACGGCTCATTTTACTCTTCTTTTATCAACGGCACGTCCGAAGCAGTTTTTATTTTTAGAGCGAGTAGGCCTTTTTATCGAAAATTAGATAATGAAAAATTCAAATGTCTCAAGTCAGCAGTGTGGACTATTTGCCGCTTTTGTTTTAATCATAGTTTCCTTCCTGCATCATTTTCTTCATTTTCATCTGCATCTGTTTTATTTTGTCTTTTACACCCTCCCTCCACATACATTCCTTGTAACTCTGATATCATGTTTTTTTTGAATGTTCGAACGGTTCTGCTGAGCAATCGTCCTTCTACTTTTCTCTACTAAATCTTGGTATACTAGCTCTTAATGTCTATATATCCTTTCATATCCTTTTACTCCCTATACTCAAATTATTTTTATTCTCGATCCTGTAACGTTTATGAATAAAACTGTATTTTCTCCTTCTTCCCATTTTTTCGGGAGCTAATGCCTTCGTCGCGGCGAACCGGTTAAAAATAATAAAAAAGCAAAAAAAGTATTAATATCGATAAGAACTTGAATTTACGAAAAGCTACTAAAACACGGGCGTCGGTGACACACGCAGCGTCATAATCGGAAAAACTCCGCTCGGAGCACTAGGCTTTAAAAAAAATTATCATAAAAAAAAAAAATTTCCGGGGTGAAAAGAAAAACTATTTTGCTTCTACGGAGGTCCAATTGAAATGCGATTTTCAAAAAAAGAACTACAAAACATAAATCGGACGACAGTATATACACGTAAACACAGAAAAAACTAGAATCGACATGCAAAATGACAGATTTTACAATAAATTCAAAGAAAACGACTAGAACACAATTTATTGCTGCCAGGGTGGCAATGGCGAACGCTTATCCTCAAAAAAAATGCACCGTTTCTGCGTTCATTGATGCCACCTCTGCCTTTGATAATGTCCATTTACCTTCCTTGCATGACAAAATGCTCTCTATCACAATTCCTCTCCACTTCACCTCACTAGTTATTAATCTTTTCCATAACAGGATAATTCACCTTTCTACTCCCTTTTTTGATGATTCCAGGGTGGTTTACCAAGGCCTCCCGCAGGGATCATGTCTTAGTCCTACTCTTTTCAATATATATTTTCACAGTCTCGCTATCCTCCGAATTTCCTCCACGTCGTTATTCTTTGCTGATGATATTCTTATCTATTCCTCGTCCGATAATATCTCATCGGTAAACGAGGAGCTAAATAATTCTCTTGCTATTTTGGAAAATACGTTATCCTCTCTTCATATTTCTATCTCACCCGAAAAATCTGCCTCTATGGTTTTCACATTCCGTCCTTATAACCGTTCTTTAGTCAATCTTTCCTTGCGCCACCATCCCATCCCTTTAGTAAATTCCTTCTCTTATCTCGGTATTATACTTAATAGCACCTTATCCTTTCGGGAGCATATTAGTTATCTGTGTACGTCCGCTCACAAAAGGCTCAATATATTAAAAGCTCTTTCGCCCCGTAAATGGGGCAGTGATCCTTATATTTTACTTACGTTATATAGATCAATAATCCTTTCCAAATTTAACTACGGCGCATTCCTGTACGCTAGTGCTCCCAAGCAATTTCTTCGTAAACTTGATCGCATCCAAAACTCATGTCTTCGTCTCTGTATCGGAGTACTTAACTCCTCTCCAATTCCAGCGATTTTGGCAGAATCGGGATTCCTTCCTCTTTTCATTCGAAGACTCTTATTAGGTGAAAGATTTCTGATTAAACGCCTCTCCATTAGTAATTCTAAACTCCTAAGTTCCTATCAATTTATTTCCGCGAACTGGCGCTTCTCACCTCGCAAAATTCCTATATTATCCTCGATCTCTTCTCGGCTTATGCTCTTCTTGCCTTTTGTTCTCCCTTTCACCAAACCACCTTACTTCACTTTTAATTTCTTTGAATTCAAGCATTCTCCGAAGTTATTTGTTCTCCCCTCGGACATTAAATCTCTTCCTCATCCTGCCGTTCAAAACGAATTCAATCACGTGTTATCCGTATACTTTCCTTCCCATACAATTATCTACACGGATGGTTCGAAGTCTGATGTTGGCGTTGGGGCTGCGTTCATTATTCCCGCACTTATCTATTCCGAATCCTTTCGGTTATCCTCCTTTTCCTCTATTTGTCTTGCCGAATCCATGGCTATCCTGCAGGCAGTCCTTTTCATATCCTCGACAAATAACATCTCTAGATTCCTCCTATCTTCGGACTCGAAAAGTGTTTTATTGGCTATCTCCCTTTCCTACTCATGTCACTGATCGCATTATTCTCCAAATTCGCTCCTCAATTTTTAATTTATTTACATCCCGTTCTATTGTAATTGATCTGCTATGGATTCCTGGTTATCGCGGAATTCCTGGCAACGAGTTTTAGTTGACTCATTGGCACGTTCGGCGGCGACCAATGGTCTATTCATTAGTAGATTTCCTGCTCAAACTCTCTACTGTCTTTCTTATCGTTCCCACCACGATTTCTGGACCGGATTTTATCCTTCATTCTTTACCAATCCTCGATCTTTTTACCTTTCTGTGCAACCCTTACCTTCCTCTCTTCTTTGGTTTAATCTTTTCCCCTACCTTAGCCGTTTGATTATTTCCTCTATAGCTCACCTGCGGTTGAATCATAGTTTGCTTCCGGCTTCTCTTTTCCGTTTTTCTATTGTTCAATCTCCTTTGTGTCCTTATGACCCTCCGGAACTCAATTATACCTGTGATGCGAATCACATTTTGTTCGAATGCCCCATTATTTCCTCCGAACGTTCTACTCTGTATTCTAGTCTTCTGCGCCTTGGCCTTCCGACTCCTTATAGTGACCACTCCATTCTTGCATTCAACTCTCCTAATATAGTTCCTTTGTTGGCCTTCTTTATCTCCTCAATTTCTAATCTTTTCCTTCTATAATGTACAATTCTTTGCGTTGTGTAAGTTTCACTGTTGACGTGCCCAAAAAAAAAAAAAAAAAGACTTGCACAAAGTAACTTAATTATCTCTAACCGAATAAATGAAGAACAATTAATAAACGCGATAACGGTAATAATTATATCGATGTTTCTCGTACATCTTCCGAATGATACCGCGTCAGTCGCCCTGTCTGACTTATACGGGATTTTACAACACTTGCCTTGGCTCGATGATGCTTGACGTAGCTCTTGCGCGGGTACTTACCTCCGCTAGCGGCCTCTGCTAACAATATACATGTACACAGTCCCAACCCCGACACAACTGTCCGTTCGACCGCGTACGGAATCTTGGTTTTAGCCGATAAGCATCCCTGATACCTACAACCATCGATAACGTCCAATAAAACGGTGTCCGAAAGACCATGAATAAATGATTTGCCAGAAAGAATATTTTTATAATTCGAACAGCGCTAAAAGATCGCGCTACTGGTACCAAATCCGTCACAATATATATTTTTCATATTTCACTAATTTGCAACAGCGGGGGAAGAGTTAAAAGAAGTCGTTAGACTGCCCATTGTTGTTGTTTTTCGTTGTTTTGGTTTTCCCCTGGGCTTGTTAGCAACAGACGATTACCCATCCACACCTATAAATAATAGCAATTAGGAGTCACAAGGAATGGAGTTTGACTAAGAACCCTATACCGAGGATAGAGAAGCAATGACAATCAACGTCGATAAATGCAAAACATATGCATCCTAAAAAGAGAAGGAGTTAGCTGTCTCATACCATGACCACATCAGCAATTACAGAACCCAAAGTATCGACGGACAAAGGAATTAGCCTACAAATAATTAAGAAAGAAGAAACACGGAATGTCTGAAAATCAGTTAGAGCCATCAAGCACCAAAGCTATATAGAGCACAGCGCTTAGCGTGTCGTAAAGAGTTATCGGAAAGTTCAATGACTTTCTCCACAATTATAAGGCAAAGTTTATAACTCTTAATCATGAAAAATAATTATGGCGACGTCTGCGAAAACAGCACCCACCATCTTTTATCAAAAAGAAATGAATAGAATTTACGCCCAACACTACGGCCACACTGCAACAGCAACGTCCATGGTGTCGGCTGACAAGAGTTCACTGTCTAACATTACGGCCGCAGACGCGACAGCGGGCCCGCAATCTTAATTGCGAGCTGTGCTTGTTTATAATTGTAACCGTAACATTAGTGCGTGCTCTTCGTTTAGAGAGGAGAAGTATGGACACGATAAGATAGGAATGCCAAAGTAAACTAGAACTACTGAAGGGATTAGATCTTAATATGATGAAGTATAGAAGATAGGAATTTTGCTACAATTGGGGTGATCAGCGTTGACTGTAGAGAGAGAATAAAAGTTGGAATATCATGTGGGAGCAGTTCCAAGTATAGAGCTGCCCTTTCAGATGATAGAGAGGAACACTTAAAGAAGACATGATCCGGGTCACATACGACTGTGTTATCGAGACACAGTGGACAAATACGAGAGGAAACAATAGAGAAACGATACAATGAAGCAGGAAGCCGACTGTGACCAGATTGAAGACGACAGATGGCAGACATGATGGAACGAGGGAGGTGCGGAAAATCTAAATACCATGGTTGAGCAGGCGGATTGGAATGAATCGAAAAATATTGTGAACTAGAATTGGAGAAGGATGCTCTATAAAAGGATTTTCAATTGCCATTTTGGTTTGCGATATTTATTAATTCGTGAGAAGGAAATCCGTCCGACTGGGCATGCAGAAGAAATAGCCGAACGAGTAATCCACCCTTTCATTACCCGCAATCCCGACATGTCTAGGAATCCAAACGAAATCGATTATTAATGAATGTGAACTGCAAAGGCTGGAGATTAGAGATCGGATGCGCAGAATGATAGGATCGGCGGATGAGGGAACATATGAAGAGGAAATACACTGAAGGATACTTTTACAATCAGAAATTAAAAGGAACCTTCCACGACGAGCAACAGATGGAATACGTTCAACGGCACGTAGTAGTGCCAATGTCTCCGCATAATAAATCGAACAAGATGAAAGGAAAAAAATGATGAAACTGCCTGGTCAAATTCATAAACTATTTCATGGGCAGGGAGATGTTTTATATAAGAAGGCAAGGGAAAAAAATTAGAAGGAATAACATTTGACAACTTAAAATGGAAAAATTGGAAGTTTGTCGAAAGATAATATGAAGGGCAAAAACTTAATAAGACGCGAGGCAATGTATCAGAGAATGGGAACCTTATTAAAGGAAAAGTGCCAATCTTGCAAGAAAAAAGAATATGAGGGGCAAGGTTGTTTAGATAAATATGCAAACGTTTAATAAGGAATCGATGCGTGAGGTAAGATCTACGGATAGATAAAGGAACCACATTAGTCTCCGCCAGAATCGCAGGAATAAGCGTGGATTTCAAGATTCCTAAACATAAGCGCAGGGCTGTATTCTGAACCAAATCTAATTTAGCTGGGGGAGAACGAGCAGCATTACCGTACAGAAAACAGCAGAAATCAAGTTTGGATCGAACAATGGAATTGTAGAGGATAACGACTTTAAGATATTCAGACGTTCTAGAGTAGACGAATGAAGGTAGTTTATATGCTCAGTAAAGGATAAACGACTATTTAGAAAGATTTCTGAAACAACAGGTATAGGTAAATTGTCGATAGTTATGTTGATTGACTCCGGATTGTAGGACGGAAACTTGAAAACAATGCATGAGAAGAGATCGACAAGTAGATCTGAAAAAGAGAACTCTACAAAATATACAAGGATTCTTACACATATTGTTGCAAGCGTTCGTAATGCTAGGAGCAGTTCTGAAAAGAAGAATGTCGTCTGCAAAAAATAAGAAAGTAGAAAGCAGATTGGCAACACTAAAACAGTAAATATTGAAGAGGGTAGGGCTGAGACAGGAACCCTGTGGGAGGCCCCGAAAAACTTTTCGTGACTCTGACTCTGAAGAGGAAGGAGATCTTAGAATAACAGTTCTGTTTTGAAAGAGACTCATAATTAAGGATGTGAAGTGGGAAGGTAAATTGACAGATAGTATTCTGCTCTTAAGAGTTGGAAGGTGGACGTTGTCAAAAGCACTATAAATGTCAACAAAGGTAGCTAGGGTATAGTTTTTTTTTCGATAAACAATTTATAGATGTGGGACAAGAAGAAGGCAACACAATCAGTAGGACCTCGACCAGAACAGAAACCATACATGTTGTTAGGCAAGACATTATTGTTTTCCAGCCACCAAACCAGCCGCCGGTTCAACATGGACTCGAAAAGTTTTCTCAGACAACTTACGAAAGAAATGCAACGGAAGGACGAGGAATTTCTATCCTTGGGGATGGGAACGATGATAAATGATTCTCATGACGAAGGAGGTAGCGGAACCAAGATCAAGAATAGAATTGAATAGACACAAGAGTATTTCAAGATAATATTCAGGAAGATTCTTGAGAATAGTATAAGATAATCCATCTATCCCTGGAGAAGAATTAGGATTTTTCGGGAATGCTGATACCAATTCGTTAAAAGTGAACGGATAAGTTAGAAAGTGCTCAGAATGGCTTGCAAACGGAGGGAGAACGGTCAAGTTCATCAACGTTAGGAACGTAAGACGGATCGACCCAATCAATGTTGCTTTTGTTCAGTCGTATTACACGATGCCGAGCATAGTGACTACCTATTTATACACTTCAGTTGTACAAACACAGGCATAGTGCTCATAGCAATTGTTTTATGAAAGCTTTCGTAAACCGTTTAAAAAATTAGAAATATTATTTTTAATACTTATTTTTTAAAAGATAAAATATAACTGTATAATTATAGATATTATAATATCATTTATATTAGTTCTTATAATTTCATTATAAATATAACATAAATATTTTCATGTTTTTTATTATAATTATTCCCTTCTCCAAACATTACCACCAATACTGATTTAAAAGAATGATCTAATAAAAAAAACTGTAGCTATTCGATTATTTAATAATCAATTTTTTTCATTTTATTCATAAAAGTGAAAGATAATTGTGTTACTATAAGTTAAACGGGAATTTATTCTTAATATTGCGCTTATTGCATTTAATTTCCTGTTTATAAATAAGTTTATTATTTGAATGAACTTCAATTAAAATCTAAAAAATTATAGTGAAGTGATATGATTGAGTAATAAATTAATTACTATTTTATATAAGTAGCCATAATTATTCGACGAACGATCAGATCCTAATTGAATTATAACGTGATTTATAGTAATTCATTTGTACGTGATGTTTAAACAATTTTTCTCAAGTGCGTTATTGACCTACATATATTGCTAGAGCATTTGAGTGATTTTGATATTAAACTTAAGAAAAATACAAATTAAGAACAGATGTGCACGATGCAATACGACGTTTTATTCGAAAATGCAAAATTTGACAGTCACTTGAAAACTGAAAAGCGTATGTCGATCTTCTCACGCACTATAAAATTTTGAGAAAAAAAAAGGAAGAAATTACGTTGTTTATCAAATACTGCGACCAAGTTTTAAAAAAATGGAATTTAAGTAAATGTTTGAAATGTTTGGAGACGAAACAAGAATATTTTGGTCTTTTAAACGAGAATTTTTTCTTCCCGAAATTGAACGTATTTCCGAGTTTCCGGACAGAGGGTTCCCCTCTTTATTTGCCAAACAACTCAATTTTAAAAGAAAAATACGAAGCAGCTAAACTTGAAAATTATATTCTTATGCAGAATAATCGTTTCTTCTTATTTGTTTTCCTGTGCTGTACTGGTATATGTATATACTAATGTAACCTTCAAACTATACAACTCCGGTTCATCCACTGGTAGACCTAGACCTGCCGCAAGGTAAGCTTAGCGTATTTATAATTTATGTAACATAATTTAAAAACGACTTTTATTCTGACAACCGAAAGAAATTTAAAATTAATTAATTATTAGAAGCATATTACGGCACCTCGACTACTTCTTTGATTTGTAACCGTGTCGTATACCGCTACTTGGGCTAGAGGCACGGAAAGAAAGGTATTATATTAAGTTAAAGGTAGGATGTTTGTATTATTGAGGAAGAGGAGAAGTTTAGTTTCGGCGGAGGAGGTGCGCCGCAGTATGCTAGGAAGATTATTAGGAAGGCCAGCGAGCTGGCGTTGGAAAGTATAAGTTGTGCAGGAAGTTGTAGGCGATGATAAGTATTACATGCAGGACAGGTCGGTCGTTCTTCTTTTACAAACAGGAACTGATGCATAAGACGCGTATGTCCGGACCGAACGCGGCAGACTACTTTTTAGTGTTCTAATAGAATTTCCTGGTAATTTATATTCTATACTTATTTATGTTCGGATTAAAATTTCGATTCATGTTAGTATGAAGTTCATCGACGTAAGAAATCGCTATTACATTCGGACGCACTCGAATTCTTGTATGTTGTTTGATAACTTGTGTTTTTTAAATTTAAGGCTTACATTGTATTTTATTACGAAGCTGGCGCAATAGAAAATTTTTAAGCATGTCGTCGATCCAAGTCACAATGGCCACTCAAATGTAATTTTTAAATTCCCCGTCCCAATCCTCCTGATTTCCTGGTTACTAGAATTGTAAAAGAGCTTACACGAACCTTCTTCCGCTTGTATAATAACAAACCCAACAAATTGAAGCGAAAGCAAATAAAATATCAGTGTAGAAACAAAAAAATTGGAAATTAAATTTTTTGGTTTTTTTTTTTAATTTGTTTCATTCGCATTTTAAATATTTTACTACCGTTATAACGACCACTAACTCAAATATACGCTTACTTTATTATTAAAACGCTTAATAATAAAGCTTACACAACAAGCTGATTTCCCCATTTAAATAATTCTGACTCATAAAATTTATTCGACATCTAATATTTACATTTGTAATCATACGCGCAGACTTCAAGGGGTTTACGGAGCTGGAGCCCCTTCAAAAGTTTTACTTATGGCACTCAACCCTTCCGATAAATTAAAATGCGTAGTAAAAAATTTTTTAGGCGTTTTGTTAAAATTTTAACCAAAATGTCCCCTGGTAATAAATGTAAATATTCCTCATCGTGAAAATAGCCCCGCCATTAAGAAAAGGTCTTTTAATCGAAAAAAATTAAGGGCAAATTGTATTAAGAATGGAATTCTTTTTGTTACTATTGATAATGTCTGACCGCCGCAGTTTATTTTAATAGAAAAGGACTACGTAATTTATTATCGAGTAAAGTACATTAAAAAATGCCTGTTCATTTTTTCGCTTCAAATAATTTGTTTTTTTTTTTTATCAAAACTATTGATTGACTTGGTTTTACGTTTTTTCCCGATTTTAGCCCGGTTGTTTAGCTACCATGCGCAATCCAGATCTTTTGAAGTATTTAACTATAGAATTTCAGTTATTCAGTTTAAACATTTGACATGTATTAATTTTTTTCTGATAGGGGTAATATTACCCGAGACAATTACTAGTTGTCCAAATAAGTTTGCATTGCAACATTCGTATACTTCGCTTTCTTATTGGATGTCATTATTCCTATATTATCAACAAATGTAGCGAGAATAGTTCCGTATCGAGTTATTTGCAGTACATATCAGGTATAACACGAAACAAGAAAACCTTACATTTCTTTTTTTTTCGTCAGCCAACACATTATTTATTTTGACAGTACATTTTCTTTTATTAAATAACCTGCAAGTAGTAAATGGCAGCGCGGTAGCCTAGTGGTTAAGGTGTTTGGCTGTCAAATCAGAGGTGTCATAGGTTATCGAGACTTGATTCGTTCCGGATCCAAATCACTTCCAAGTTTATACCTAATCTGAAATATAATTGGGTACCGGGGAAATCTGGGAAAGTAAAGGCGGCCGAGGGAAAATAACTAGCCTCCTCGGTGTCGTGTTCAGAGCGACCCACCAATAATGGGGGTCAGAGCGACCATCGGGACTTTTTCATTATTATTATTATATTCGACTTGGACGATTGTGTTCAAAACGACCCGCAGACATTTCTATTACTATTATTACATATATGCGAACTAGAGCGGCCGAGTTATTTTGTTAAAACTGCTAGAAATTATAATACGTGATTAGAAGCGTACTTATTTAATCATTAATATTTTATTTTTAACTAAAACTATCGAGCATTTACACAACAGTGCGTTTTCTTAGAAAAATTAAACTGGATGTGAGTACGTTTCCATTCATCTATTATAATTTCACATAAACAAAAATTATATATATTTTGCATTAAATTACGTTTTTATAATATTGTATACTTCAATGTTAATGTTAATATAGAAATATCAAGTTTAAAGTAAATAATAACGAATTTAGAAATTACATAACTTATAAGAGAACCGTAACAGAATATGATTGCAGTTCATTGTAGTAGTATATGCCAGAGATTTCCAGGAATTTAGATGTCGGCTTTAAATATGGTCGCTCCCAACACGTAACCAGCCTCCCTATTCTCATGAGTGCCGCTGGGTTCAGTACATTGTGAACCTTTACTTCATAATTTCCAACGCCCTGTTAAGGGTATGGAACTTACTTTACTTTACCTGGTAAGTAGTAAAAATAAAGGTATGTCGAAAAAATCGAGTTTGAACTCATAGAAAAGTTCACATAAAATGTTTAAGTAGCATTGCAGGCCGGAAGCTAAACTGTGATTAACACCTTTTTGTTCGTAAAAATTGGACAGATTCTTTCCGATAACGGATTTCACATTTTTAAATAAAAACTTTACAGACTGACGATAGAAAGAAATCAAAGCTAAGTTGTGATTCGATTTTAAAACACTATCAACATCATAGACTTTTTTCATAGCTTCCGGCAATGGCCAGTCATTGTAATGTAAGTGTGAGATAATTTCACCAGCTAAGTTTCCTGGTCCGGAAGTTTTCTAATAGCGTATTTTTTAAACAATTTGTCACCTTCGAGGAAAACAGCTGACTGTAGAACTGCATCTGTGAAGGAGTTTTTCAGCAATATTCAATATATTTTTTATTAAGCATGTAAAGGTCGTTTCTAAATGATTAGAAAGTTCTTTCGCTTTTTAACAATTCAGTTTAACTCAGCTGTTATCGTTTTTAATTTAATAGTTTCCCGATGAAAAAGTATTTTTTTTTTTTTTTTTTTTAGTCAGCTACAATAAACTGTCTTTTTCATTCAATGTGGAATAGTGTTTTTTTTTTTTGTTTATTTTTCTTTGTATTATTTGATTTCTATTTTAAACTTAGTGCAAGTTGCTTTTAGCGAAGCATAATAACGTTTGTCCATTTTCTTTTAGTTGCTTAAGTTGATTTAATAAATCATATTTATATTGAAACATATAAATACTACTTATATGCACTTAATTTCGAACGCTCTGTAGAGTTATGCTCTATGTAAGATATATCGGATTAAAGACCGCAAATTTCTCTAATCTTCACCGTAAAAATCGATCTTTAGAAACATTTTAAACGCTAACTTGAATTCATTTCATTTGCGTAACATTCGCTAAATATTTTTTTCTTTATTATTCGGTACATTCCATTTCACAATTCCATCTTTCCAGTTTTATTAATTATTTTTTCGAAGCTTTTCACTTCAAATTGAACTTAGCCACATTCTTCTTGAAACAGCGCCTTACTTTTTTCCGCGCTACAAACGTAAGCAACCTTTTTTGCTTTATTTTAAGACGCACTCTCTAATCTACTTTTTTCTTATCGTAGTCTTATATAAATTTTACAAATTTTGAACAACACTTTTTGAGTACTTTCTTATTTAATATTTTGATTTCGCTAATAAATTCTGCTCAATTATTTCAACGTCTACTTCACATTGTCTACATTCTGCGTTCAACTAATATTTACTTTTAGTTCGAGTGCCTCCTGGTAGATTACAGGATGTTTGTGCTTTACTATTTTTTTTTTTTTCGTAACGCAACCATTATTTATGCGGGGAGAGCTCCGATGTGACTAAATTCTTTTATTATTCTCTTCAATTGTTATTTTAGCTCTTTCATCATTATTATAATTACAAAGAAATTCCCTTTTCCATTTCATTCACATTTATTTGATTCGTTCTTTCTACTTAACATCCGGCAATTAAATAACTGGTTCCTGAACCTGTTCATATAACCCCTATTCTAAAGCCAGGGGGGGGGGGAATAAAAAAAAAAACCCTATTCGACTTATCAATATATCGAGACATTTGTGTATTTATATCACTTCTGGAGAAAATATTAACAGGAAATTTATTTAAATTTAAAAATTTACGATTTTTCCGGTACGTTTTTCGAACAAAATCGGAAAGGTTACGAATTTTTAAATTCAAATAAATTTTTGAAGATGAAACTGCTACAATTATCGGATAAAAAATGATCACTGATTATGATTACCCGTAAATTGTATTTATGTATTCTAGATACTGGTAGGAAGAAACTGTAGTATGCTTTTTATTTATTTTTTACGTGTAATTATAAATTTTATAATTTAAAAATTTTTGTTTTAGGAGATTAAAAGTTATTGTATACTAACGGTAGCCTTTCTTCGATAATGCTTAATATAAAATTATACATTAACAAGGTATGCATTTATTATTATCGATAATAATAAGAAATTACGCGAGAAACTGTCTCTTCACTGTCCGTTACATATTAATATAAGCCAAAATCGATTAAAATGAATAAATTTTGTAACCCATAACGGGCCTGTCATTAAATACCAGTTGGCCCGCATGCAAGCACACATGCACACACTTTAAAACAAACAGTAACTTTAAACACATTCAAATTACTCGACTAAAATTTGATTGAACTACATTATAATTTATTTATGTAAAATGTTTGTTCATTTCGGTTATTTTTTTCTTCAAAGTTTTCATTAACCATATATTCCAAATTATTAATATTCATAATTAGCCAAAAAAAATAAGAAATGTTTTAGCCAACATAATTTTTTATAAGTATTATTTCTTAGGAGTCATTGGTAAATTTAAGACTAACGGTAGTTCTCATGGTAAGCAAGTGTAGAGTGGGTTTTATTATATTTTAATTTACGGAATATAAAAAAAATAAATAATGGAACATATAAATGCCATTCCTTTTTCAGTGAGTTTCGAATTGTCTTCAAATACAAATGTAACGGACGGCATATTTTTTTTCATCGTCATTATCTCATTCTGAATATTGAGACGCATCATACAATTTAATTCATTAGAAAACGTCTATTTTTTGACATTATACGCTCTCAGTTATATTAGTAAACTAAAGTACCGTTTCTGAAAAAGAAAAAGTTTTTTTCTACATCTTAAATTTCAATAAATATAATTTTCATTATTTTTAAAACCGAGTAACTTTTGACTTTGACGAGGTTGTTTTGCAAATTTCACAGTTGCCAATCGTACAATTTTGTGACTTCGTTTTTCGTCACCATCTACGAGTATTACAGTCCTAAATTTCTTTTAAATTTATAATACGCTAAAAATAACGTAATGCGTAATGTATTTATAGCGAACATTCATGGAACCGTTAAATTGGAATTGTTACTGATAAAGACATATATTTCACATACTGAGTATAAACGTCGTGTGATGGCAACATTCAGCTTAATCGTTATAATTGCAAATTAAAATAATCACCTGTTCTCTTAAGCATTTAAAATCAGCGGTATTAAAAAGAATCGATAATGTGTAAGCTTGCGATTTCAAATTTCTGCAAAATGAAATTTGAAATAGCAAGTTGAAGAAAAATAGGCAACCCGCAAAAACACATTTAAAAACTGAAATAGTAGTTGATTCAATTAGAAACCAAGATATGGTTAATAAAAACCGCTTAACCAACAAATTTAACTAAATTGTGACATTTTAAAAATTCGGACCATTTAAAAATTCCATCTACGTTACCTTCCGCTAACTTCTCGAAGTTTCAGGGAAGAATTTATTATTCGAAAATGATATTATCAGCAAATAATAAAAGTTTGTCACAGATATTCAACGCAGATCGTTAATACATATTCTGACATGAATTTCATTATATTAATTAGATCACTGTTCGCAGTGTTCTTTTTTGATGCGATATTTGATAACACAAATGCTTTCGAATACCAAATCACCCGAGGATTCCCTAAAAAATCAAGTCTCTGCTCAGTTCTGCCATTTTTGGTACACTTTTCGGGTTTTTAACCGATTTTCAGACCTTTTTTTAATCTAGAAATTTCCGTTTATTTCGATCTCCAGGCTCTGAACGGAATTCAAAGAGGAAAATTAATTTAGATTCTTTAAATCTAACGGAATCGATCACGTCTTCTCTTCTTCTTGTGTCCTACGTCGACGATTGCTTCCAGTTCTCTGTTTCTTGCCTTCTCCACTAACCGGTCCACTCTTCAATTTTATTAATCCATCAAAATTTCCTCCCTCCTCTCGGTCGTTTCTCTTCTATTCTTTTCTGGAGTATGACGCGTACAATGCGACACTTTCTTTCTTGAACGATATGGCCAAAGTATGCTATTTCAGTTCTCGTTCAACTTCTGCTCTACGCAGGACTTCGGCATTTGATACTCTGTCTATCCATGATATTTTCAAGAGTCGCCTTAAAAACCGCATCTCGGCTGCCATAAGTCGGTTGGCTGAGATTCTCTTTATTATGAGTCTACACCATACAGCAAGTAAAGGCCAGACTAAATAACAATTATCAATCTTACAGGAAGCGGGAACTTTGTCTGTAGCAGTATCTTAGTTTTCTGAACAGGTTCTTTGTTATTCCACAGCGGATTTTTATCTCTCCGTCACAGTCTAGGTCGCGGTTTATCACTGAGCTCAAATACTTCAATTTTTCAACTTTTTCCACCTGTTTCCCATTTATATAGAACTCTCAATCGGGGCAAATCAATCACCGCGAACACTTTTTCTTTTCTCTACACATTATTAGGGCAACCAACGGATGACGAAGCAGAACCGATAAAAGATGATACTCTCTTTCCGACAAGATACTAAATACCTTATTTCTTACAAACCGTCTGACATGAAACGGTTGATTGTATCAATAATATATTTCTAATAGAAATAAGCCTAAAATATTTCTCTGAGGTAATCCAACATGTTGCACTATTATTTCATTACACTTAACACGTCTTAATTTTTGTAACATATCTTCTCTATTAAAAAATTAAAAAGATAGAATTTAAATCAATACACGGCGTCACGGAATCTTGGCACATGTAATTTATTTAGCATGAAGTCATGGTAAATATAAAATCTAACGTTTTCATATAATCAGAGTAAACCGGCAACATTGATGCCTTCCTAACTTCCCAGTAATACATGAAACGCGATCGAATAAAACAGTATCATAATACAGTTGCATAGAAACCCATACTGATTACTAGTAACATTTTTTATTTTATTTAGGTAACGAATCATAACTTTTTTAATACATTTCTCGAATATTTTTGAAATTACCAATAAAATACAGGAAGGTATACGATAAGTGTCAAAGTGGTACTGCTACTTTTGTCTACTTGTGTAATAACTACTACTTTTAAAAGTCAAATATACCAGTTTTGATTCATCAAGTAAATATATGTTAACGTAGGGAAAAGTTTAGAAGATTATCCTTTTTAAGTTCAATAGAAATGTTTTAATAATAATAACAATAATAATAATAAAAATAAATTTACAAATGATTCTACTTTATCAATAAAAATAAAATAAAATTGAAACATTTGTGTATTTTTTTTTCTAGAAAATAAAAAAAAGGAATATTTTATTTTCTCTTCACGAATACATAACAAAAATAAATTACACATACACGATCCCTAACGAAATACGCAGACTTAAAAAATCCGCATATCAAGGGTAATGTAATATTTAATTTTAATTCTAAGCTTCAACACTTTCACTGGGATGTACTTGCTTGATTTCTCTAACCTAACTTCATGTTAGAAAATAATAATCACTACTCCTTTCTATAATGATCGGCTTCAAATTATCCAATTTTGAAACGAAAATGCAATATTGCAATCATTAAATTGTTCATGTAATATGCAATTCTTTTTTTTTTTCTTTATTTATAAATCAGCTGGTAAGCAATCTAAACTTAACTGGGTAATTAAAGGTGCGTTTTAACATAATGTATATTAGATAATAAATAATAGAAGTATTGGAAACCGTTAATATTTTAATATATCCTTTAAAACGATTACGGATACTTTTTCGATTGAAAAGATATACTTAAATGTTTTCTTTTTATCTCTTTCATACATAATGTACATTTTCAAATTATAAAAGATCTATTTCACAAAACCTGTATTTCAGTTTTTTAGACAGTTTACATAAACTCAAAATGCATTAAACCTTTTAATTAGTTGACTCACCGGATTGCGTTATTAAATTCCGTATAGGTCGGCAAACTGTTAATTATTATTTACGCATTCATTATTAAATATATCATTTCTAGAATTGTAAAATAGTCGACCCATTAGCATTATTATTGATCAACAAGAGATTGCATATTATAAAAATTCGCTATAATTCTTCATTTTTTGCTTCCATTATTACTTTTTTAACATCTCTTTTCTGAATAAGACTATTTCCGGCTTTTTCTTTTAAAGACCTTTTTTTCTTTTTTTTTTTCATCATTTGGCATAAGCAGATCATGCAAAAAAATTCTTAGTCATAAAATTTGCCTATAGTACTTAGAGTATTCGATAATACACTCGCTTTCTAATAGCATTCTTTTTCCAGTTCAATTCTAGGAAAAAAATAAAAAGCAATTCAAAAGTTTTATTTTAACAAAAGGATCCTAAAAACAATTAACATAAATTATTAACATGCAAAAAATTTGCTAATATTCGGAGAATTCGAGGAAAACTTTTTTTATTATACAAAAAAAAAAGAAGGTAGACAGACACAGTTTACGAGATCAACACCATTTGTGCGGAAAATAAATAGAATAGAATACAATATACGCATATACATACGTACATACATACATACATACATATATATATATATATATACGTAGCTATACATTTAAAAATATTTTTTATCGTTAATTGTTCACTTTTATTATGTGTACCTTACAGGTATGCATATACAACTACAACGATAAAGTATAGTATACGCATGATTTATTTGAGCAGCCGGCGTCTATATTATTGTACAAATAAACAAAAATATAAACATTCTAGGTGAAGTAAAAATTAGACTAAAAGTTATAAATATATGTACAAATAAAGATTCGATATGAGATATCAGACAGCAGTTTATAAGATATTCACTTACTAGCATTTTATACTAACCGCATTAAGAGTATAGTTTGAGGAATGAAAATCGAAATCTTACAACTGCCGATAATCAGAGTTTTTTTTTGACTGGAACTGTAAAAAAAAAGTGCACATATTTTACTAAAACGAAGATTTGAATAAAATATTGTAATTTAAGAATGTGAAATGGTTAATTGTAGTTTTGCTTTTTTTAAAATAAAAATTCGAAGTGAATGAACTTTAAAAAATTAGAAGCATAACTCCAAACGTTAAGTATGAGCTCTTTATGCAAACGTTAAATATTACATGTATACATTATTTTAAAAGGTACATTCATTACTACGTAAGCTTTTTCGTTTAAACGGCAACTTTTATCTGATTTATATTACTAGCCAAAAAGTACTTCAACGATGCTGATTTTCTTGTTGTTACGATTAAAGATGTTATAACTATCCGCGGGACCAAAATAGTTCGAATAATGGTGGTTAGCCAGTCGAAATAATAAACTGAACCGATTTAAATAGCGAATGCGATATATTACGGGCTAAATCGAACAAGTGCGAATAAAACGGAAACCCTGAAAAGGGCTAATCAACAGTTTATGCAAAAAGATTGTAAAATTGGAAAGGAAACGAGAAGAAAGAGAAATAAGAAAACAAAGCAAGTGAAGAAAAACGAGAAAAACGGAGTTAAATAATAGATAGCGAATTATCGACAACGAAAAAGACGAGTTGCAACGAAAGCCAACGAAAACGAAGGAACGAATGGTTGTATTTAATAATGATACGGTGACGGTTAAAAAACTACTGGCCAATTATTTTAAGATAATGAAGCGAAGTTTGTCAAATACTAATATTTCTTTATTTATGTAACTATACAATAATAACTTAAAATTAAGGTAAGCGTCCAGATAGGCGGCACCAGTTCATTTTCCGTCTTTACAGTTCATTTAGTTCATCTCTTGAGGTTTATTTTTGTTTGGTGGCTTGTTTATTTTTTTTTTAATTTATTTTTATTTACTTTTATTTACTGGCTGTCACTTTCTACTACTCTTGTCTGACCGTTGGTTTGGTGGCTCGTATATTTTCTTTTTAATTATATTTCTATTTACTGGCTGCTACTTTCTACTGCTCTCGTCTGACTGCTTTTATATTCTGATTCATTTCAATTTATATTCTATTCGGATTCAAGGTATGTAATTTTTTATATTAATGTTTAATGTAATTTTTCATATTAAACATCTCTCTATTTTATTAAAATATAATTTCCGTACGTTCTAGCTTGATTGCCCTTTGTTTCCGCAATGAAAATTGATTTATGTGACGACGTTTATGATCCGGCCTACTTTGATTTGATGGCATTTGCTGAAGAAGATGCCATCAAATTTTACATAAAACATCGGGTTCTTCCTTTTTTCAGGTTTTTACACTTTATTCCTTCTTTTTTTCCCTTTTCGAAGTATTATTTTTCCTGTCTACTTTACGGTTTTTAGTACTTTGTTGGTATTTTGACGCTAAATTACGAATATTGAAAAACTTATCTGCAAATTGCTTTACGTCAGTGTACACGTTTCCACTCACTTTTTGCTCTATTTCTCCTATGATCGTAACGTTACTTCGCTTCTTTTCACGTCATATTCGTAATTTCAGTTCGCTCATTTTCGTTGTTATTCATATTGGGTGAACTAACACGTGTTGTGTTAGTTCACCCAATATGAATAACAACGAAAATGAACAAACTGAAATTGACCAAAAATGAACTAAATGAACGAACTAAAATTATGACTAAAAATGAACTGGTACCGCCTATTTGGGCGCTTACCAAAATTAATAAACCGAATTAAATAAAAACGCGAAAATTATTATTTATTAACACTTGTACTTCGTTAGTAATTAAGTAAATACAAAGTCCACGCTTGTTTAAAACGTAAAAACTAAAACTTTAAATTACCAATGTATAAAATAGATTTAAAAAATAGTGCACATGCGTATTTATCTTTTTATGTTTTCAACTGAAAATATTCAATATTCCCTTAAAATATGTGGAAAACCCGGTACGATTGAATAAATTACAAGAAAAACAAAATAAATCAACTTTAATGTATACATATTAAAAATTACTTCTTTAAAAACTAAATGAATAGATATAAGAGCGCGCAAAGAACTGCGTATAGTACCCAGGGAGTGTTCAGAAAATGGCGCGAAATGATCGCACATTTGATTTTAAGTGATCTTTCATATCTAATGGTACACGGGAAACCGAGACGAATTCGTCAACTCGTATACCAAACGTTCTTTATATAAAGAAACAAGTATACATAAAGCACTAATGTGATAAATATTTACAAAAACACATACAACGTTTGTCATATTAATTTTAACATGAATGTCGCGTACTCTCTGAAGATCATGAAACTGGGACGAATTTAAAGTCATACATCGTATTCGTTAAAATCTTTATCAAACCTGTTGGAGTGCAAAAAATACTAGCATCCTCAACAATTTCAGAAATTTCACATTTCACGTAGCCGCGAAATTGAAACAAATCTGATGACATCTTTGTACATAAACATCTATTATAAAGCAGTTTTTAAACTACAGTAAAAACCTTAAAGAATTATATCGGTATAAAATCAATAGTTATCGTTTAAAAAAATAATAAAAAAAAAAAATCGGCGCTGGGCACTTCCCCGTGGGGTCTTGCGGACCACCAAATGCTCTCTGTTTAGAGCCTACTGCTAAAATTTAAAAAAACATGGAACATGCTTTAGCCGTTTACTGTCTGTTAATTACTCTGATACTTTCAACTGTTTCTATACGATATGTTAAAATTAAAGATGCGATAATGAACGTCTTGAATTCGAAAAAAAAATGATAGTGTTAACTATTTGATTTAATTTTTTTTAATATTCTTGTGCCACGTGATTTTTAGAAGTAATGGGCAATGTGGGTTTATGATAGCTGAAGTAACTTACGTAATTTTTAGAATCAATTTTGTCGATATAACGAGTGAAGATCAAATCGATACACGATCCCCTACGAGTAGTTATTAGAGCTGAATTCATTGTTGCAATCCAATGATTTCTTCCATGAACCGAAATAATCGCCGATTGGTAGGTTTCTTGAGATCGATGTTGACATCCCCTAATAGAAGTTCTAGGTATTGTGTCGTATTCTCTCTTCTTAATTACGTTAACAATTTCTGCTACTTTGGGTGTGTGTATGCCAATAAATTTAACTCGCGTCAATCGAAGTGCCTGGCGAAATGTAAACAGTCACAAGTAGAACTTGTTGACCGTTTATGGTGCTTTCGATGGTGCAAATATCCCCACATTCCTCAATGACCCCATTAATTCTATCAATAGACAACGATTGTTTGTCAAATCTCATCAGAATATGCGGAATTGAAAATAACACGCAGTCATTTTTTTCGTACATGGCGACTCTCCTAGCTCGCAACTACTGAGTAACATATCGATATCCTCTCAGTCCGAACACGATTAACTTAAGACAATTAGAAGAAAAAAAAAACTGTATTCTTATTTACCTCCCACCCAGCCAACACTACCTAGGTACAAGGCCTTAGAGCAGGCAGTTAAGCGTACCAATATGACGTCGTGAGTAGACCGACTGTAGTTCAAATAGACTGACTCTGTGCCATTTAGTTTGCTGATAGTTTGTGTTGTTTATGTTTATAGTTTTATTTTTTAAATTTATTTCTATATTAGTATATTTTACTTTGTTTGTAATTAATTTTACAATGTCACATAAGTGCTGCGTGCGTGGTTGTAAGGGTAATGAATAAAGTAATGATAAGAAAGTGAGTGTTCTTAGTTTTCCAAAAGATGAGTTTTTATCGAAGAAATGGTTGAATGCGATTCACCGAAAAGATTACACTGTAACCAAATATTCTAAGGTAAGTATTTATTCCTAATATGTTATATACATAGTGAAATATTACTTTAACACAATTTAAGTTAGTAGATTTTTAAATACACATATTTTCTTACAAATATTTATTTAAAGCACTATTATCAACTTTGAAATATAGCTTTTAAAAAGCAAACTTAAATATGTCGATATTTCATTAATTTATATATATTTGACGTATTTGATGATATAAAATAATACTGAACAAAAATTGATCAATTTTATATTTGGTTGAAATTTCTTATTCTTATAGCTAAGATTCTGTAAACTATACTTTTTTTGGTTTTTTTTTTTTTAAAACTTCATCAATATTTTTAAAACTTCATTAATATATTTGTATGTTTTCCGACAAAGACCTTCAGTCTCCGTAAAAATTACATTTATAACTTTTTTGTTATAAAATAAACATTAGTCAAATTCGCTAAATATCAGTAATATTCGCATCTATATTATTTTTTTAGAACAAGTCTTATTAAAAATGGAATCCTCATGAAATTGTTAAATATAATGTTTAATTTAAAAATTGAATTAACGGTATAAGTACATGAAATCGCTTTAGTATGCTCATATAATAAACTTCCTTTTATATGTTTGTGAATTACATTTCAGACCAGAAGAAATTGAAAGATGTACTAGCATGTATAACGAATAAACAAAAGAAATATTATCTGCTCCGTTATCGAATCCACGACTTGTTGCTGGTACAGTTAATGTTTTTTTATTTTTTCCTTAATTTATTGATTCATTAGTAACTTGTCTAAATATTAAAAGCATTAATAATAGGATTAATTAAATTAATGAATTAGTAATAATATTTAAAAAAAGAAAACATTCTGACTTTAAAGTTTGTATTAAGAAGTAAAAAATATATATTTGATAAAATCAAATATATTACAGAGTAATATATTTAAGAATATTATTATTCTTTAACAACATTAAATCGTGTTATTATTTTCGGTAAAAATCACGACAAAAAAATTACGCTTTGACGTTTCCAACAAATATATCGTCGGCATGCAATTTTTCTAATGTGGTTTATCGATAATAATAACAGGTACGTCTATTAATTTTAGATCCAGCACTACATTCAAATTTTAAACATTGTTTTATTCAATGTTCATTATATAGCTGACATCTGCTTCTTGCTTATTTAATCTTCTTGAAACAAGGTACATTTCCTGATTGTTGTCCTAAATTCTGTCTTTACTTAAGTTCTATTTACTGTGTTTCCTTTTTCTATCTGTTCTATCTCCTGTACAGTGTTGATACCTACTGATATTTTTAAAGCCTCTTCCATCTGTCATTAAAAATTGATTAATGTACTTATTATTTTTATAGTAGTATTCATCCTCTATCTATTCGGCTTATTGTTTATTGTTCGTCAACCATTATTGATATCAATAAATCATCACGTTCTTATTTTAAGCGGTTTTCCTTTGATATAATCGTTTGTGAACCCAAAGTTAAGTTCACACCTTTTTCCTGACAATTAGTCTTCTGAATTTGTTTGCAGTTCGAAATCGGCCGTTTTTAAATGATCAGTTAGTTGAACATATAGCCTATTCTGGTATAATGTCTCTTTTTCTGATTTAGTAATAATTTAAATTTTACATTCAGTAGTTGTGATTAACAACAAAATGAAAGATATTCTTAGTGTTAACATGGTTTCTTTTTTTTTTTTTGTTTTTCTTTCAATTGCAAACAAAGGAACACTTTTTTTTTTAAAATAATATTTTGTACAAGTATTTTTGAATGATAAACAAAACTAAAAATACTGTTTGTATAATAAAACAAATTACTGCGATCTGCTGTACTCTGCAAAACTAGGTACTGGCTCAAGAATAATGTTGAGGTGGAATATTTTCATCCGCGATTAATTTATAAGTAGTTCTATGGTGTTTCAAATTCGTTTCCTTTTATTAATCTACAGTGCCGGTATAACTAAAAGTAATATATAAAAGCACTCGCGTTCATTATCTGTTTAATTTCAAAATTTTGTTAGTTAATATTTTTCCTATATTCAAATGAAAGAAATGTTTCAATCTGGCCAGTACGAGGTGGAATAAAAAAAGGATTGTTTTAATTTGTATTAATGTGGTAGAGAATGAATGTTATTATAATATAATTGTTAAATTATGGGTATCTGCAGATAATTAGTCCTAATTTGCACAATTCAAAACATTATAAAAGATTGTAATTATAAATATATAAATAAAATGAAATAAATTGGTGTAGTTAGGCGCAATCAAATACATACAGTTATGAACTGTATTTGATATATTTTAACACAGTTTATATTAATTATTACAGATGCTGTTCCATCTCAAATGCCTGGTTATCTGTATTATTTGTCAAAATCATTAGTAGTTCGTGAGGATCCATATAAACGAAAAGAAACAGCAGAAAATGAAATATCATGTAAAATGCCCAAAAATAGCGAAAAAGAGCATGAAATGTATCTCGAAAAATCGTGTGGGTATATATATATATATATATATAACCGTTTATTTACTTATTTATATTTATTTTTGTATCCATTATTATTCCTTAGAAATAGTCCTTTTCAGTACTTCTGTTCACTACGTTTATTTATAATAAATATTCCTATGGACTGTTTTCTATTTTTTATGTAATAATTAAATTGTTAACTATTAAATGTAATATATTTATTATTAATGTACATTTTGTATATATAGTTGTTGTTTTTTTTTTGTTATTAATATTATTGTAATGTGAAATTATAAATAAACTTACTACTTAGTTATGTATTTATTGAATTCAAAATCTTCATTTTAAGAAATTTAATAGGTTCACATGAAATACAAATTGAGTCTTTATAATTTTTACATTGATTAAGATGAAATATTTGAAATTCTGTTATTTAAAAACAGTCTGTACAATAAACCTTAAATTTAGTATACAAAATCAAAATAAAACGCAAATTGATAAAATTATTTTTTTAAATATGAGGATTTTAAACTTCAGTAATAGAAAAGATTACAGAAACGGTTGTTTTAAACACGATTTTAATACTTTAAAAGTATAATCTTGGAATTCCTAATCTTTAACTGCAAAATTGTGTTACCATAGTTGAAGTTATTTTTGTAAAATTTAAAAATTGAGAAGCAGAAATTTTGAACACTGTTTGAAGTATTAAAAAAGTTAAGTTATTCTATTAATTATTAATTCCTTTCAATAATTTTTTTTGTTGTTTATTTATAAAAAATATGTCAGTTGGCACAATATAAACGTAAGTTGCAAACATACATTTACATAATACTAAATGCAAAACAAAGAAATCTGATTTTTCGCCCCGCAAAGAGGAAGAGACAGGTAATTTTTTGCGATTTTTTGAAATTGTCACTAACTTTAAAAATTTAGTTAAGAAAATGAAATACGGTTTCGTTCCTGACAAATATTGCGATCCTTCCATCAATATATGAGATGCTTGAGAAAAAAGTATTTTTCTTCAAAATTTTGAGCTTTCGGCGCCACAAAGTTGTAAGATCGGCTATATTTTTCCTATGAAGCGGTCCTTTATACATATGTTTGATTACGTTTTGGTTTTATCTACTTTTTTACTCGAAATATTATTTACATGAACATAATTTTTTGGCTGTTTTTGGGTCCACAAAAAGGGTCCATATAATTTTTTAGCCGAAATTTTTTGCTTTTCTGAAAGAGCTTCTGCGTTTTGTTTTATATTTTGAATTTCACTTTTAAAGGTTTATCTGGTGATGAGTTATGAACTTTTAAGGGATTTTTGAAGTTTTATATTCCACATTAAATATTCTTGATGGTGTTGTAGGGGTTTTGCTGTCCAGGGTAATCGGTTAGCTTGAAGTTATAGATTGTTTTAAAGAGAATTTTAATTGTAATTTATGATCCAAATTTAAATAAGCCAAACCATTCACGAGTTATTGATCTTTATTTGATATTTTTGTCGTTTCGTTATCTTATTAGGATTCCGTACATTATATGTGTACAGAATCTTAAAAATTATGTTAATACACTTCATAATTTGTGACAGTTGCACACTGCATTCAAAACTGTAAAAACTAAATTCTAAAAAAATTGTTAGTTTTTATTCAGTGAATTAAAAATAATTAAGTGATGAATTATCAAAATTAAATGCAAACACCCTGTTTATACTTCTTATTTAGCCTTATTTTCCTGGTTATAAAGAAAAAACCAAATGCGCTAGATGAAATTTTTATATGAGATATGTAAGATTGTATACTTATTTTCGATTTTGTTGTTTATCTTTTTTTGATAAGAAGAAGATAAATCAGTATGTAGCATAAGTTGTATGTAAAATGGTTTTTAATAGTGAACTGAATGTGATCAGTTCGTAAATTATTTCTCGGCCTACTTCCCCCGCCATTTTGAATGCTGCTCTAAGGCCTTGTATCTAGATGGTGTTGGCCCAGTACCCTCGCGTTTCACTTTAGTGTGACGTTTTCTGCTAGTTAAGTCACGACTAAAGCATGTTCAATGATAAAAAATACGTTACACTTTTAATGTCTTTTTGAAAATTGCGTCTACAAAAATATATGCTTCGGTAAAAACTGATAACTCAATCAACATATTATAGTATCTGAGTGGAAAAATACATGATATTAGAAAGAATTACTATTAAAATTATCATAAATTAACTACACTTACTACCGAATCGTTGGAAAATATTCCTATTTCATCTCGACTGGAATTTGTACACGTCCGAGGTAACGGTTAAACGGCGATCCTAAATATAAATAATCACCTACTGGTTCTACGTCACAAATATGTGCAACGCTACCATCAAGTACGTGATAACTGGTAACTATGTTTCCCTCTTTATCTACGATAACTAAAGTAAATCGCAATAGTTTTGGGAAAATTTTTGTTACGGTCTCAAAATGACCGACCTAAAAAAAAAAAAGTACAACAAAAACAATTTTAATATAAAACACTTTTTTTCTCGAAAAAAATATAAAATTCTTTAACAAATGAACAAAATAAAATTTAAAGCGTATAATTTCTGTTTGTAGACTAAACATAATAGATTGAAAATAGATTTACAAGGCGTGCTAAAAAAGATCATTTTACTTTCTTAAAGGTATAAAATTAAACGTGCCAGAAAGATGACCAAATTTAATTAGCTCACATTCGGTTCTCTGATGTGAGGATGGCTTTGTTGTCTGCGAAGATTGATGTTACACAACTGTCACATGAAGGAAAGTCAGCTGTGAAAATATTGCAGAACATTGATGATAAACAGACTCTTTGAGGGCATCCAGTGTCCCTTGTAAATGTTCTCGCTGATTTGCATTACCCAATAGGCACTTTTCGAAGGACCTGTTGCTGAGATAGCTCCGAATGATTTTGGTAATGGAAGAAGAAAACCCCTATTTTTATTATCTTGTAGATAAATCCATCATGCCAAATCGAGTCCAATGTTACCTTAATATCCAGTGAATACGTGCGATGTAAAGTTACTTGTTACCATCTTTTTTATCTTCATGCGCGGTTGGATTGTATTGTTTTTTTTTTTGTTTTTTAAACCTAAATTGTTTCGGAGGTAATATATTTTTAGAGTCCAATGTAGACACTATTTCTTCTAGTATTATTTTTTTAAAGAATCTTGCTCCGGTGCTGAAAGAAGACTGATTGGGTGGTACGATGCCGGCGATTTAGGAGTTTCCTGGTTCCTTGATAGGTATAACTTTTGTATTTTTCCATACCTGAGGAAAATATGAATGGCGAAGGTAGACAATAACTATTAGCGTCATACATGTTAATCCTTTGGGAGATAGAGCTTTGAAACAGCTGCTATTTATTCCATTGATCGTTTAAGGCCTTTTATGATGTTAGAAATTTCAAAAGTTGAAACCTGACGAACATTTTCGATAGTATTTTATAGGAATCACTATGTTTATTGCCTCAAGATCACTAAGGTTTAAAGATGAGGAATGATTGGCAGCGAATTTCGCAGCAAGTAGTTGGCATTT
Source organism: Icerya purchasi (assembly GCA_039619475.1). Classification (NCBI taxonomy): domain Eukaryota; kingdom Metazoa; phylum Arthropoda; class Insecta; order Hemiptera; family Monophlebidae; genus Icerya; species Icerya purchasi. Next base: position 389,726,751 of record CM077116.1, read on the forward strand.
TTCTTTAGTGTTGATTAAGCTCGAGCCATTTTCCTTAAGTGTAGAAATGGTGTTAAATTTCTTTCATCATATTCTGGAAAGATCTACATATGGTTGGAATTTTTCCCGTGAGAACAATAAGCGATTCCATAACTTCTTTTCACATTCATGTATTTAAAGATCTTAATTTCTCGCACCTGTTGAGTTTCGGTGTCGAGTCCAATGTCGTCTGAGTCTGTTTCGGGTCTTTATTAGCCTAGTAATGCGTGTTGGAAATTTAATTTTTCTCATCGAAAATACGTTTTTTTCGGAACGCTGAAATCTATGGCGTGCTTGATTTGATTGATGAACTGAATGATACAATCGTCAATTTGCTGATCATGTTCCAAAGGCGCGGCGATTGGGTTTCTCTCTATGTCCACGTTTAGAATTTTCTTAAAGCGGAGCCAATTGGCTTTGGTGAAATCGTATACCATGAGATTGGTGACGACGACTGAATTGTGGGACAGTGATAATCACTGACAGATGATCAGAACTCAGACCATTGATAGTTTCTGTAGATGATACTGCCACCGAAGTAATTTATTATGAAGTCGTCCAGGATAGAAGGGTTTCCTCGACATTTTGCTGGGATATAGCTACGCTCGCCTGGATACAATATGCTAATATTCGCATTGATAAGTTTATTCTGAAGAATGTTATCCTAGCCGTTGGTCCTGGAACATCCACATGATGAATAACTGCAGTTAAAATCGCTGCCGAATATCGTTTTGCTATTGACGGAATTTAACTTGTTTACATCATCGGAAAATAGGTGTTCCTTTGATTTTGATTGTATCGAGCAGTGACTTTATCGCCCGAGGAAATATCAGCCCGGATTCCAATATTTTCAACAAGATTTTAGTACGGGTAGCAACTTGTGTTTAAGATTTCGTTTGACCATAACTGTTATTCCTCCGGCTCGTGAATTTAGTCGATGATTTTGGTAAATAAAAAAATTACTATTTTTTAAACAGCAATTAACAGATAGCCGCGTTTCTGTTAACGTACAAATGTGAAAGTTCTTTTCTAATTAGGAATTGGAAAAGCTCAGCTTATTTATTTCGAATGCTTCTTGCGTTCCAATTAGCTATTTTTATCGTGTCATTTACTACGATAGGAATTTAAAAACTACATTTATAATAACGTAAAATTTCTCTTTTTCGGTTTTTCCCAATAATGTAAACCAAAAATCAAAGTTCAAAGGTAGTGCTTTCAACTCTTTAAATGAGAATAATTCATCACTAGAATTTACAGGGATCTTCTCATTCATGGATTTTTATTAATTTGAGATTATGTAGACGTCTAAAAAATTTCATTTACAACGAGAAGAAAACGAAACAGACGGAATAATGTACAATGATAAAAAAGAATTTTGAACCTTTTATATCGAAAAAAAAAAACGTGATAAGCATACTTTATATTTAAAGTAAATACAAATGAATAACAATAATGTACTACTCGTAGGATTTAATTATAAACAAATAAATAAAATATATAAAACACCGACTAGTTTCACGTTATAAATCCATATTTATGGTGAACAGAATTCACAGCACAAAAATAATACATCGAAAATAAGTTTCTTTTTTATTATTTTTATGTTGTAAATTGTTCCCATCAGTATTGATTTATAATCCGAAATTAGTCGGCACTTTACACGTTTCAATTATTTATTTGTTATTAAATCTTGCGAACCGTGTATTTTTGTTTATATTTTTGCATTTATTATCCAAATATACAGAATGATAATAAAATATAATATTGTATTTCATTTATTTATTACTTTTTTCGGTGGTTTTTTTAATTTTTTTTACCTTTTCTCTTTTCATTTTTAACCGAATATAACGTAACGAAATAGAGATCAGGTTATAATTTATCAGATTAGGAGCAATCCGTGAATTGTAAGAATTTTTAAAATGCCTATTCAATAACTATCCAGTTTTAAAAATGTGTGTACATATATATATACGTGCAAACTTCTTTCTACACAAACTTATTAAATACCACACTAAAAGTTTAATGCTTTCTTTTGTCTTTCAAATTACTTTCAATAATAAAATTTATACATATGCGGAATTTGAAATAATAGTTCTTTCAAATATTTTTAAGCATATAATCACTTACAGCGTGGACAACTTTTTCGCTGATGTTCTCCGGAAGAATAGGTTTTCCGTATTCGAATAGTCGTTGTAAGAGCACAAGGATTCGAGATACCGACTTTCTTACGAGCGGATATTTATGTAAACTGTACATAATCGACGGTGTACTATTTAAATCTCTCGGTTGTATCAACGGTACATAAAAGTTACCTTTACTATCTAGTTTTAAATTATCCGGCGCACCTGGAAGTCTATCTACAAATACATCCCAAGTACCTTTTTTTGGGCCTTTTAAGTAGTATCTGAAACAGAATATAACAACACTTAAGTTGACTGTGAACAATAATAATTTATTTAAATTACATCACTAATGCAGGGAATATTCACACGCCGCAACTTTTTATAATACACTGAACTTTACGCAACATTGTTATTGAACATTAAAAATTACATAAAACACTTTGACTTTTATGTTCAATTTGGCGAATAAACGGTATTTTAAACTCAAAAATAAAATGTAATAAACTAATCTTTCTACGTTGTTAAATCACAGAAAAAAGTTAAAATTTAACTAATTATTTATGAGACATACTTGTCAGAATTGATTATTTCTAAATTTATTGAAACATTTACGTTTGTTTAATGTTTGTAAAATGTTTTTTTTTAACATTACGTTTTTTTTTTGCCTTTTTTCTTCTCTTCTTGTCTTTGAATGTATTAATGTCTTTTTTTCGGCATTTTCGAAAAATTTTATAGATTTTCATATATTTATTAGACTTCTTGAATATATTGCATTATTCTAGGTAACAAGCACGCGAGACTACAGTCTTTTCTAGTGTTTTTGGTGTCTCGTCTCGCGACTATTAACACATCGTTGATTTGTAACAGACTATCGGCTAGTGTATTGACTGGTTCTTCGAAGGGTAGAACAACTTCCACGACAGACCCATTCATTTCGCTCGGTACATTTTCCGATATTGCAGGTAATACCGTTCCTATATCGATCGAAGTCTCCGATATGCCGCACCATTATAAGTCGATTTATACTGCCTTTATTAATCACCGTCGTGTTTTTTACCAGTTAGAAGGTGCGGATACAGGTCCCATGCCTTGTATAAGATCGAACCGCCTACATATAAACGTCGGATTCCTGACGCTATTATAAATTACATATCGAACATCTTTATATCCTAAACTTCTTGCAATATGTTATTGTATCCCATAATTCTCTGGTCTCAGGATGAATAAACGCGTAAAACTTTAAGTAAACCCTTTCGAAAGAATATGTTTGCAAAACAAGAGTCATATTTGCCGAAGACACTTTCTTGTTATTGTTTTGGTTCGTTTATTTCGTTAATGGGAAGTAATAATACTTGTTGGTCTTTACGAGCTAAGGCAAATAACGGTCTATGATAACTAAAATAGCTTATGCAATTTTTTGTATAGATTTTATTTATGTAGGGACTAATTTATCTATAATATACATCGCAAAACTATAAAATTTATAGCATATATAAGAAAATCTGTTTTGTTTTAATAATAGAAATCCATTGGTACATTATACTACAAGTTGAATTACACAAAAACATAACTGTATAACTTGAATAATAATATTTTATATTTTACTTGAATGGTTTTTGTGTCAATGGAAAAAAAACTTAAATATTCTTCGTTCTTTGAGCAATTTTATGACCAGGTTTAAATAAGTCGGAAATTCAACTAGTCCACTTGACGAGGCTGTTGTGTATCTTATATACATTGTGACGGACGTTGTAATGGATCATTTTTTGTAGTGTACCCCAGGTTAAAAACTACGTAGTCATTAATATAAACTTTTATATTTTCATTTATTGAATTTTTGATCACTTTCACAAGAGCTAATGCCCGCGTAAATGTACATTTCTGTTTACTTTTTTAAAAATTTGTCCTCTAATTTAATTTTTTTAATGCAGTATATAAATTAAATTTTATAATTAATTAAAATGTTTAGTGCAAAAAATAAGTTTTTCTCATAAGCTGTAGATATTAGCATACAACTGATAAATTCGCAAGCATATACATGTATATACATTTATATATATATTTCACGAGTAGGATGGGTTTTTTTAAAAAAAATGAAAAAGTAATTTAGAAAAACGGTACATTTTTTATAGCATATTTTTGTTCAGCTCTTACGTTTTGATTAGCCTACTAAAAATTATGTTTAAGTACCCCCTCCCACTTATATAACAACTGTACTATTTAATTTTGTAAATTCAAATCAGTGTACGTTGTATTAAGGTAGTTTTCCAAAAATCCTTTTTTTTTTCTTACTGGCATATTTAACACCCCATCAAACAATAAATTTTACTTTATCTTCGGAACATGGTTTCTTTATCAATTCAGCCAGCAGTATGTCCCCTTCAGTATGTTTGTAAGGGAGATTACATTTCTTATGGTTCTTTTAAGAAATAAGCTGTTCCTACCTCCATTAATACAATAAAATTTCTTATTGCAGCTACCGAATAATTACATTTCAACTAAGACTCACCGTTCTCCAATTCAATTTCATAATTTTTTCAGTGCTCTAAATTAATCTAGTTAAAGCGTCAATTTTTTCATTAAAACGAATTTCCACGTGCACTAATGTTCATTTTAATATAAATATAACAAATAAATTCTGATTATATGACAGCGAGAATTCGTGATGTATGCATTATTTAATATATATAAAAAAAAATCTTATCTTTTAACGTTAATACAAAGTAAATTTATTGCGATTAATTATGCAACAACCATTACCTCAGTTAAATCTTCCCAGCGACTGTTGTGGTAAATTTCTATTCGTTGGTAAAGATTTTAATGAAATTTAAATGTAAAGTATAATCGAAAGTTTTGAGAAAGTTTTTCACCTCCTTTCCCAATATTTCTCATACATTGGGCCCACGTAATTGTAATGGATGACTAAAAAATATTTTTACATAGATAAGCTAAAATCTTTTACTACAAATAGGATCAATTAAAAAAGTTATTTATTTCGAAGTATTCATATAACAAACAAAAAGCCGGGCCATAAAAAAAAAAAAAAAAAAAAAAAATTACCAACAAAATAATATTATTTATTTTGAAGCTGGAAGTATTCTCATTTAACGGAGGACAGGCTGTTTTTTTATATGATAGATAACCACCGTTTTGTTGGCATTTTAAAATGATTGAGCAGTTTAACAATATGACGCTTAAACAAGAAGTTTTATCTATTGTCAGCATTGTTTGCGGTAAATAGATTCTTTTTTATCGCATAGCAATAATGGACTAAAACGTTTATGTTTACAACATAATTTAGTTGATTCATTCTACAATTCGTGATTTCTTTTCTTAACTATTATAATAACTAATAGCAATTAAGAACTAAAATTCAAAACTATTTCAGTATTCACTGTTTCCAGTTAAAACTATATATGTATTAAAAAAACTACTACAAATATTGTAAGATTCACAAGTAAAATCTAAAATTTTTTTTACCAATAACTTTATATTTATCTGCGCTCAAAAAGAATTTTAAATATACCAGCGTAGAAAACTAATGCAGGGGGAAAAATGAAGGATTACCGTATTATTTAGTAAATCTTGCAAGTAATTTCGCATATGTTAAATTTATATTATAAAAGTTATATATATATATATACACCTATATATATATATGTGCGTGTGTGTGTGTATATATGTATATGTATTAATGACCATATCATTCTTATGCCGGGATACACTACATTTTTGTCTCATGATTATATTCCGCTACGTTATATAAGACACAAAGGTGTTGTACAATTGCTAAAAAAATTTTTAAAATGAAAGACGAAGAAGAATGATGTAGTCAATTGAAAACAATTTTTTAAAAAGAATTTGAAAAAAAAAGATTAGGGGTCTAGCGAGGCGCCCTCTAGCGACTAAAGGGCTGATTTTTATATATATATATATATACAAACATACATTACTTTACCTTAGTAAACGATAATTGAATGTTTCTGCAATTGCAATGAATGATTCATCTGGAGAAATAGCAACACCATTAGCAAATCGAATTCTATCAACTAAAACAGTATTTGTTTTTGTCTTCGGATCATATTTAATTAATCTGCAATACACAAAGTTCTTTTAACAAAAAATATTGCTCACAACAATTAAAATAAAATTAATAATAAAATGCACAAGCTAATAGCCATTTTACATTCGATAATTTATATTTCCTCCTATCGATCTCCTCAAAAAATATTTGATTATTTATGATTCCATGTGTGCTCTTAAAGTTATTTTCTCACATTTCCCCTCTCACTTCTCCTATTTTTTAATCCTCCATATTCGTTTTCTCATTTATACTCCCCTCTCATTTTAATTTATCTACATCAATTTTCTTTGGGTTCCTAGCCATATGGGAATAGATCGTAATTTTACACCACTGTATCTTCCCGCTTCTATTTCACTAAAATTCCTGTTTCTAATTTGCTCCCATTTGTAAAATTTCTATACTAAATTTTCGTCAGATATTTACGGTCCCTTTCTTTTCCAACCAACTTTCCTTCTATTTATTCATTCGACCTAATCTTCGTACCCGGCTCCTTGATTTTACAATTTTCCTTCACTTCGCCCTTCTGCTATCGTCTCTATTATTCGTTTACGTCGTAATCATAACTATCTTCCGTTCCTCACGTTTTCGTTTTATTTTCGCATTTTCTCCTAATCGTCCTCTCCATCCTAAAGACGAAGCTACTTTCGATCCTTACCATGCCTTCTTCAAATATCTATATCTCTTGAACGAACGTGCCGTTCTATACTCTGATCTGTTGTCATCTATACTAATGTATCAACCTGTAGAGTCTGTCTGTGATTTGCGAATACTTTCATTATAATCACTGCATCGGGCTATTTTTATCGCACATAAACAGAAAATCTATTTTTTAAATTTTTTATCCGTCTGTCTGTTTGTTCCAATTTAACTCAAAAACCATTACAGCAATAATAATGAAATTCACATAGTCTATAGATTATATTACCGCATTCGTTCTAAGCTTTGTTTCACATTGATATCACAAATAGTATTGAAATTGCAACAATTTAAAGTTAAAAAAAAGAAAAAAGAAAGAGACAGCATAAAATTTAACAGCCGGCTATTGTCGAAAACATAAACAAAATCGAAAAATATGTTGTTACTATCGTCGAGTAAAAACATAATTATCATGCGCTATAAACACATATTATTGTTATTACAAAAATTCCACAAATGCGCTACATAGCACTAGTAGTGGAAATGAAACGCAAAATAAACATATAATCTATAAATCAAGTGTGAATATAGGAAAAAAAACGCAAAAATGAATAAAATAAAAACAGATAGAAAGAAAATAATGAAATAAATAAAGTTAAAGGTTTAATTAATAAATAAACTAATAATACTAATAGTAATAAAAATATAACCGTACCTTCAAAAAAATGGGTATGCAACCCACACACCAGTTAGAATGGCTTAGTCAGCTTAGTGTATAGTCTTGATTCTCTCAGAATTTACAAATACTAATTATCATAATAATAATAATACAAATAATAATACTAATAATAATAACATTATTACACCTGCACACATATATAGTCTAAGAATGAGCATACGCCCACAAAACCAATTTTCAATTAGAACGCTCACTGTTATTCTTGTGATCTTGAGCTGTCCTGAAATCCTTATATTCTCACTATCGGCAGAAATTTCATGATCACAATATGACTTTGTCGATCCACTCCTAGATGAAGTCTTTCCTCAACATCTTCCATCCACTTCTGTTCTGTACATTCCTCATCCAGTTCTTTCCAGCTACCTTTATTATATCATCCTGCCAACGCGTTATTGGTCTTCCTTGCTTTCTTTTTTTGTCTAATGGCCACCATTGCAAGACACACTTTGACCATCTATTATCGTTTCTTCTAGCTATGTGACTTGCCCAACTCCATTTCATTTTAGCCATCTGTTCCACTGCGTCGTCTAGACTTGTTTGTTTGCGTATCCATGTACTACGAATGATATTTAGCATTTTCTTTTCATGTGCAGTTTAGGGTTTTTCTAATCCCTGTTATACCAGTTTTTGTGGATGGCCACGTTTCTGAACTGTATATCAGGACCGGAAGTACACATTGGTTATACAATTTCCTTTTTAAGTTAATTGGAATTTGTTCATTTTGGAATACCCCGCTTAATTTTCCAAACGCAACCCACAACAGTGATATTCTTTTCGTTATTTCTGCTTTCGTTATGTTCTTTTTATTCGTCGTGATTTTCTGACCTAAATAAATGTAACTACCCACCTGTTCTATTTCTTTAGAATTTATTGTTATTTTTGTCTTCCGGTGTTTGTCATTATTCTTGTTTTGTCTAGGTTTATTTTTAATCCTATGCTGTTAGAGTGTAGATTTAGGTCTGTTATCATCGTCTGTAGTTCTTCTGCGCTTGTGCTCAATAATGCTATGTCATCCGTGAATTTGAGCTGATTTAGATATTCACCGTCTATTTTGATACCTGCTGTATCCCAATTTAGATTCTTCAATATGGCTTCCAATGCGCATATAAATAATTTTGGGGAAATGGTATCACCTTGTTTAACTCCTCGTTTTACTGGAATTTTTTCCGTTTTGTTCCATAGACTTATTCGCATTGTAGCAGAGTTGTAAATATTCCTAAAACGTTAATATATTTGTCATTAATCCCAGTGAAATTTAACGAATTTAGTACTGCCCAGACCTCTATTGAATCAAACGTCTTTTCATAATCTATGAAGGCTATGTATACTCCCATATTGTACTCACTTCTGTGTATCAATGTTGTAATTGTTAATAGGTGGTCATTTGTACTAAATCCTCTCCTGAAGCCAGCCTGTCTCTCGGTTGATTGAGGTCAATTTGTTGTGTTAGTCGGTTCATTATTACACTAGTAAATAATTTGTATATTTGCGACAATAAACTAATTGGTCTATAATTATTCAAATTTTGCGCATCTCCTTTTATATGTATAAGCACTACTTCAGCGTCATTTGACGTTGTCGGGAAAGTGTTTCTTTCCATACATCAACTGAAAAGTTGACAAATAGCATTTAACAACGTATTTCCACCATGTTTAATCATCTCTGCCAGGATCCCGTCCGGTCCCTGTGCTTTATTTTTTAATGCTCAAAGCGCATTTCTTACTTCATCTTTATTTATCTTAGGGATATTTTCAATGTTTTCATTTTGTCTTTGTGTATAGGTATTTATCATTATATTTGGCTGAATTCTTGCACTGTACAGATTTGTAAAATAGTTTTCCACTTCTTCCGTTATTTTGCATTTGTCTATTATAACCTTTCCAGTAGCGCTCTTTATTTTTGTTAATATTTTGTTAAGAAATTTCAACAAACAATTAAATTTAAAATTATTTAATATTTAAGTAAATTACTAAAAAGAATGGTTAAATTTTTTTCCACTGTAGCAAATATTTACCTCCCCGTCCCATCTGCTAGATAAGAAAAGGCTCCGTCATATAATTTTAAATTACTATCCGAATCAGTCCAATAAACGGTTCCATCAGAACTAACTGCGACAGAATTAAATATTTTTGGTTTTCTTCCTTCAATAACAGTATCCGGGTTAACTAGCTGTTCTACCGCTCCTAAAAACAAAAGATGAAATGTAACTAAGTGTAAAATGTAAAAAAACATTATTACACCAGATTAAGTTACACATATACAATCATTGTGTCTTAAGATAATTTCATAGAAAAGAAAATTTTAGTTAAATTAAATGATTAATAAAATCAGCACTTACTAGTTGAAATGTTTACTTTAAATAAACCATAATATGCGTCTGCTACATATAGATTATCTCTGTGAATGGTTAACCCAAGCGGTCGGCCACAGATATGTTCTTCGAATAGACCAGCTGTTAAAATGTTAAAATGAAACATATTTTAATTCAATAATGTACTGGATTTTCTGCTTTTTACCAAAATTAACAAATGCCATATTTTTAATTAAACTAAATTATCCAATCAAAAAATATATATAATTTGTATTTTAAAACACCTTTTCTACTCCGTCCTATTTACATCAATATTGTCGTTGGATTATATGTGACAGGACTTAGCACGCATATTTCTCTGTATGCCTATATTCTTCTTGTCCTAGCATTTATAGAGTTACATCGTTCAGTTTGTGTGCAACAAATTTGTATTTATCATCTTCATTCTTTTTTATCCTTTGGTTAGTTTTTTGTGAATTTTACCTCACACAACTGTCATTTAAATATCCATTTCTCCTTTATTTTCTGTGCTATATGTAATCACTATTCTTTCATCTTATATCATCCAGTAGCCATAAATTTCCTACTTTTGCTCAGACTATAACTTCACTGTTCCTAATGTAATCTGTTAAAAATAAGACATTAAAACCTAATTTCTATAACAGGACATGGAAATTTTGGAGAATACCTCAAAAAATATAAAATAACAGAAAAAGACACATACATAAACTGTAAAAAAGACATAATAGATACTCCGGATCATACCTTTTTAAGCTGTCCAAACTTCTGTACAATCAGGATAAAATATAAAATAGAAGAAATCAATCAGAAATGGTTTATTAACCGGAAAAACACACAAATAACTGTGGAATATGTAAATGAAATAATGAAAAACAAAGAGAAGTACATTTAAATAATTAGGTATTAAGTACTCAATTAATATAATTGTGATGACCTGCGGAACACTGATAAGCGAATATAGCAAAAAGTGATCCCCAGGCCATAATACTACTATTGTAAAATTGCATTTTATAATAAATGAATTAAAAAAAAAAAAAATGTAATCTGCCCGAGGGATTTTTAATAATTTTCAACAGGTCCGCACTTGAAATGAGCGTAATCATTTTTCTGATTACCCATGTTTCGCTACTGCATGTTAAGACGGATCAAGTTTACAATTCATTTTCACGTCATTTTCAATTGTAATTTACATTAAAATTACGCTTTTTCATTCCACTAAACAAGTTTGATGAATGGTTTCTTTCTACATTACTAATTTTTTGCAACGTCCGTTCGCGCTTCTTAGTTGTTTGTGTGTTTGCTAGGTTTGTCTGTACAAATGATTAATCCTAGCGCTCTACTGTTAGTAACTCATAATACAATTATTATCACTCCGTATTATCTCGGTGTAATTTTGTAGATCAGAAGTTGTCAATAAACTGGTTATTAATTAATATTGTAAAGTCTTTGTATAAATCGTAAGAATATATTCTACATGTCTGACTTCGTGATGTCACTGCTCTTGTATAATTAAATAACATCGTATTCTGTTCTATTACCTCCATTAAAAACCATGGCGGTCAACAAATAAATTGGTATTTATGTTGTTATTAGAGTATAAATAAAACTTGTAAGAAACAAACAATCGAAGTTGTAAATAATGGTGTAATTATAATAGAAGTAATAGTAGACGACCATTAAAGAGATACTGAAAATGAAAGAAAATGTAGTAGGAGCATCAAAAGATATTATTATTAATGACAGACCAAAAAAAAACCGCCAAATAAGTGAAAGACCTGCGAAAACGAGTCCCCTCCTATCGTATTATAAATCAAAATTTACTGAATAGACTCCCAAAATGAGCTTTCTTTATGTCCAAACAAGTGGAAAATCTGAAGAGCTTAAAGAACAATTAAAAAGGAAGATTTCTACCGACATTTTAAATGTGGAGGCAAAGCGAATATCAAGTAGAACCAGTTTTACTGTTATAACTCTAGTAGATCCAATGACGAGGTAGCAAAACTTTTATCGAAGATGAAAATAAAAAAGTCAGAATTCGCGAAAGAAAAGAATTGAACCCTTTATCAAAATGCTAATGAGGTTGAAATTATTTAAAAAAAATAATAAATATCAAATAAGAGAACTATCCTATTAAAAAGTATCGAAATTATCAAAAATAAGAAAATTGAACTTTTCGTTCGACTAAAACCGACGATGTTTAGAATGCTTCCGAAAAATGGCAAACTTTGTGTAGAATATTACTTAATTTTCAAAAATATACTCCGGTAATTTAGTGCTTTAAATACATAAGTTATGAACACACAGATCGCGACCAGGTGCTCGGATAATAAAGAAAAAATGAAATCAGAAATGCTAAAAGTAAAAGAAATGCATAAAAACTGTTTATCGAGGCAAACTAAAGGCACTTTCAAGGAAGAACTAATAACCCCTATAGCGAAGTAATGTGGCCACTTAACTTTTCATCGGTTCCCATTTCATCGCAATAAGAAATAAAATTGAAAAAGTGCTAAGGATAAAATTTAAAGCGGTAATTGCTGAAGCTAACATGTACGAAAATAAATTTCACAATGCGACGAGTAACCTGTATGGAAATATTTTTACTGATCGAACCGCTCTGATGATAAGAAAAGATATACTGTTTGTCATAGTGCACTGTCAAAACGCAATAATCGTAGTTCATACAAATAAATGTCTAATCATCGTTGTTATCTTTTTCCAAACCAGTCAAAAACAGATAAAGGCATAAATGATATTGAAAGTATTTGTCACAATATTCCTTTAGAAAATTTTATTGAGCGATTTCCGCAATTCCTTATGGGAAGATATTGTCAGCAATTCAACATCCGAATTCTTTGAAGAATTCCTGATTGTAAATCAGTTGATAGTCTTAAACCGAAAAAAATCAGTATAATATCTTCGTTGATCGTACCATTTGGAACAGGTCATGTATACTCGTGCTCCATTAAAATCGTTATCGAAATCGTATCGTACAACGAATAATTGGTTTTCAACGAGCGAGTGATATATACCGGAGATTTTTATAATATAAACAAATTAGGTGGTGGAATAACCAGAATAATGACAGACTAACATACAAATTATTATATGATATAAATGTAAGATTTAGGCTAAAAAAATTATAAAGAATTAATACTTTTTTATAAGTCAAGCGTTGAAGGGACATGACAATTTTGGTACTTATTTAGAACGATTTAAAATTACACCATCTGACGTTTGTCATTTCTGTCAACTTGGTGTTCCCGATACAGTTAGTCATTTTCTATTTAAATGCCTCTTCACTAAGGAAGAACGTTTGAAATATAATCTAGATGGTATCGAAAATAAAATTATTATTAATAATGTTAACGGCTTAAACTAGTCGAACTGTTGCGCGTTCGTAAATTATTATAACCTCGCTTTAAGGAAACGCATTACTATATAAATGTACCTAATGTTAAGTCGATTGTACATTACGATTACCGTGATTGAGCCAATAGGCATCACGGTTGCACATAATAAAAAAAAAAAAAAAAAAAAAATGTCTACATAATAATACACCAATAACAACAAAAAGTAAAGTTAATTATGCACAAGCCGTTCAAACTCAAACTAACTTCCCATTTAAAGAACAAGCTATAATTTTTAGCACACCTAAGGGAGAAAGCCCAAAAAATTATATATTAAAAATTTGATAAATAGTACAACAAAAAAAAATACCCCGCCGTGTCCTCCCAACTATCAACCTCGCCTGGAGGGTCGTGTTATGGGTTGCGTGATAGACACGAATAAATTCTAATTGTTAATAAATTAAAATATGTATATTCACACACAATTAGACGACGCGTAGTTACTCGGTGACTAGAGTACTTCAGAACAAAGAACAGGTGATCGAGACATCCAACACAGATAAATGACGGCAAAAAATAAAAATAATAAAAAAAAATTCTTCGACGCGTATTAATTATTATGACGACGGGCGTAAATTTACCTTGAATCTTGAAACGAACCCGCCGTCTATGCATTGTTAATTTACGTTATACTCTTGATCGTATTGGTACGGCATCGGAATACGATTCCAATTTACCAACCGTTCGAACTATTTAATATCAACTATGTTACTTTACCCGGTTCGAATATTACTCGAAAAATATATAGTATATATATAAAAAATACCATGCCGTGTGCAGATCTAAAAGAAATAAGATAAAAATATAAAATTTCATTCATGTTTTTCATTTCCCACAGCACAGTAAAACCAGAATTCCAAACGGCAAAACCAAAATTTTATCTACCTTACACAATAGTAGGCTCATGACAATATACAAAAAACTACTGAAAGTGAGATGGACAGCGAGGATAGTTCTACCAAGTTAGTAAATAAAACAATGCCACCGAAAAAGAGAAATCTTCCTTCGTCCTCATCTCAAACTAACAGCATTGAAACGACTTACACAATACACCATCAGTGGCACTTACTGTATCGGAGGATTCTTCATCCAATTCTGAAGTCACTAGATTCCACGTCATTTACTATTACTGCTGCCGAGTTATTCTTGTATAAATTTTTGATTAAGAACGCTAGATGGTAAGGAACGCCCACTTCGATTAGAACATCGAACAGCATTTTCCATATCGCGCGGTCGAACGCGTTAGTTTAATTTAGAAAATAGAAGAACGCCGCTATGTTATACCCTCTTGATTTCTCCATTATTAGTCGCGTCTTAAGAATTTGTTCTCTTTTGTTCCTTTATCAGGCATAAAACCCGTTTGCTCTGGCGAAATGTGCCCATGAAGGAAGTGTTTTAGTCTGCTTTTAATGCTCCTGAGGACTTTATTGGCATGCGACATCAGTGCTACTATTCTATAATTCGCGCTTGCTGAACCTTTCTTGTGCAATTAAATAAAAATTGAGTGTGTTCAGTACCTCGGTCATTTCCCGGTCTTCCAAATGACATTACATAACTTCTATATGTTCTTTTGTTAACGAGGCCAGTAGATTTCAGCATTTCACTATTTATGGCATCTTCGTCCGTTGCATTCCTATTCTTCAGATTTCGGATTGTCTTTTCTACTTTCGACAAGAGTATATCCAGCTCCAGTTCTTTATTGATTCGTATATTTGACTCTGATGGTTTGGTTTTCTAGCTTATATATTTTCAACAGTATATTCCCTCCATGTCTTCAGTGTGCCTTTTCAGAACATGATTCTATTGTTTTATCCGCTTTTTCAATGATCCAGTTCCTCGGCTTAAAATAATTTAGTAATTCTTTTTATCGCCATTTACATGAGGTGTATTTCATTTCCTTGAACAGATGCTTTGACAGTATTCATTTTTATCCTTTTTATAATTCCAACTTATTTCGCTGGACACTCTTTTATACTCCGTTGACTGATCCATACCACGATGCTTGAGTTTCCTTCTTCTTACAACTTCTTTCTTTCTGTCTTTTTCACCGGTCTTTATAATATTCAGCGCATTCAACTTCAGTGTTGTCCATGATAATTCTAGATGCCTTCTTTGGCCGACATATAAATTCTCTTTGAATTTACGCTTAAAGGCCGTTAGTTATTTTTAAGGCTATTTCCTTAAATTTAGTTAGTAATTGGTGCTGTTTTTTCGAGTTTTCTCAAGTCCGATTTTGATCGCTACTATTAGTAATATATGATCACTGTCGATATTGGAACTTGGTGCTGTTCGTACTGCATTCAAGACCAGCTCTTTAACTCGATTTCTAGTTCTTTAATTGAATGACTTCCACGTGTACAGCCACAATTTTTTTTTTTACTAACTGAAACCACGTATTACCTACTATAATCTCTGCATACATTCGCAGTGTAATCTGTCATCATTTTCATTTTGTTCGCTTACGGCGCATTGCCTCACAATTGGAAATTATTTTAAAGCAGCAATCTCGCCATTTAGATTAACGTTAACCATATCCGTAGAAGGGATATTCCGAAGTATATCGTTCAATTTCGCGTAAAATAATGGAAAAAGCTTACGAAATGGAGACTAAAATGAATCATACAATACAAATGATATCGCAAGCGATAATAATATCATCAAGGTTGTCATCTCAACACTGGCCGAAAAAATATGCGAGTACAGATATCATGTCTGAAAATAACTGACTTCAAAAAATTTAATAATCAACTCGATATGAAAAGACTGAAAATATTATTTCTTCGGCTAAATCAATGTATATAATAAAACTAATAAAACAGCGTAGTATCGCATGCGGTAAAAGATATCTGGTGCATTTCGAAATTTGAACATTTAAAAAAAACAACAAATGCTACCAGAATTAAAGCTAAGAAGACAAAGCTATTAAGTAAAAAATTAATCTTAATAATTACATTGCAGAAACTAAACGGAATTTATAAAAAAACTAATTGAGGAAATCGATAAAAGAAATGGACCACAATTTTGTGAAAAGCTCTAAAGCTTCCGGCAAAACCGCGAATAAATTATAAGTAACGTAATAATAATAATTGAAAACAAGGATAAATGTATAGTTTTGCTGAGTCTTTCTTCCCCGTTAGATAAATCATTTAAAAAGAAATACTAACGGCGGACATTTCACAAAATAGAAAATTCTACGATCACAACAATAATTGAAAAAGTTAGATAATAAAAAAGCCCCCCCCCCTTTCAGATAAAATAACCAGCATAGTACTCATTTTTAATTTTGTACAATATGATGTACAGAAATTTCGACATTATATAATTGTAACAGGAATGTTTCCATTAACGCGTTTTCTCAATGTACCGAAAATTGCAAATAAAATTCAAAAGAAATCGGACAAGATTAATAGTGCGCAAAGGCGGAAGTTTAGCCTTGATGCATCTCATGTTACAACTACAAAAGCAAGCGAAGTACAAGTTTGCCACACACATGTAGCACGCTATGTATTTACGAACTAATTCAATTTAAATACCAACGGATAAACATTAGTAACGCGGTTATTTCGTAACAACCTTAATAGTTATGCAGATTTCGACCTTATCGTGTAAACTTTAACCTTTGAATTACAATTCAAAAATACTATTCTCCTTATTTTCAAAATAATAAGTGCACGCCGAAGAAACTTAATACACAATATAACTCGTATAAGTAATTATAATTATTATTAAAGTAAACAAATACACTCTATAAAAAAAGACTATTGTTATTGTGCACATGTCAGCGGTACTGCACTCAACGCTCACTTCTTTCTGCAACCACCGCCGGATGAAATAAACGAATGTATTGCTAGTTACTGTTAGTCAGCTAAAATTCCATTATTTAAATTCGGCCAATACTAATAAATTTCACAAATAAAATTTAAAAAAAATCGTTTACATTCGTAGTTTTAACGTATTCAGTTACTTCAAAATGAAAACGTCATCCACGTTCGGTCATACTGATATTCCCTAAACATTATAAATGTATATAAAACTGAATTTTCTTCTGCTTGTCCATTTGTCTGGTTTATAACTTACGGTGGTGCGGTTTTTATTTATTTTTCTTACTTCCTTAGTCCGGTTCTATTTGGTGCACATTGCGCCGTGTCAAAATAAAGGCAAATAATAACGATTTTAACGGTTATTAAGAAACGAAATGAGTTTAAGCTTACATATTTATTAAACCATTATGCAAAAATATTTATCGGACAATAAAATTAATTTATTTACAATTCGCATTACGCCGGTAACTATATTATTATTTACTCATCCTATACCGTAAAGTTATACTATATTATGATTTAAACAAATGATTTTGTATACAATAAAAATGGCGTAAAAATTTTAATTGAAAATTAAAAACCAAATTACAGTTTAAGTTTGGACGCCTTAAATTAACCTTCTGCAAAATGAATGAAATAACGGTACATCATTCAAGCTGGTTTTCATCGGGAGAGATTGTCCATTTTCACCATGCTTTCTAGAAAAGGTGTATACATGTCGTGAATTTGTATGTTGTAAAAGGTCGTAAATAACGGTACATGACAGGCGCTTCAATAATGTTACAAACGACTGGTGAGGCGGGCGGAGACATCTTAGACTGTGGAGCAGCGATTGAATTTCTTGGAAATGTCGAGATCAGTGTTTGATGACGTTGATGTCGATTTTTTTTTATATGCATGTGTGTATTTGAACGAGTCTAAAAAAATATTCTTCTAGCGAATAACGGTAAATAGCGGGGGAGTATTGAGCGGTCAAAGGTTGATAGAAAGACGAGACGAATACATGGAGAGGTTGACTATACCTGGAAAAGGACGATTAATGTTTGTAGCAACAATATCGTCAATGAAAATAATAGTTCCTTCGTTTAATAATTATACTGAGATGTGTATAATATTAAAATTAGTTACGATGTTGATAAAAATTATTTAGTGCCCTGAGATTTTCTCTATCAAAATGTTAAAAGATGTAAAGTATGTATGACGGGGTGAATGTGTCGGAAAAATAATACCAGTAAAAATAATTAAAGATCGATAATTAAAAATTAAATATAATGACTGCGTGTGGTATATGTGTGGGTCTGATGTGATATGCTCCCGCGGTTAATACAGAAAAAAAAATGTTCACGATTAATAAGGAACCTATCTGTGAGTGTGACCATATGTCGTGTATGTAAGTTTGGGAGGAGTTGAAAAATAAATAAAACATATTATAATTGCTAGGGAAACGTGTATGCATGGAAATGGATGTCGTGCAAATAAAATAAAAAAAATATGTACGAACGGAAAAAAATTTCAAAAGACTTTTTGGAAAAATAATCTAACAATAATATACAATAATTGATAGTAAAATGGGTGTTGGAGGCAACGTCTACACTTCTGCGAGAGTTGATTATTTGACTGGGTCTAGAACATATATTATGAAAGAATTGTAAGTCGATCGGAGGTTTGGTGGTCGTATTAAAAGTAAATAGAATGCGATATATTCGATATTAAAACAACGGAATCGATCGGAAAAGAGGGTGGAAGGGGTAAAGGGGACTACGGCTATTTTAGACTATAGAAATAATTGATTTGTTAATTTGTAAATGCTTTGGATAACCGGTTAGGTTTAGACAACAGAGCAGGGATTGGGTTATTATGTGAAAAAAATAATAATTAAAAAAAATTGGAGCAGCGTAAACGGACGACACGTGCGGGGGATCGGCGTGTGCGCTTTCGCACAGCTAACGTTATATTGGATATATGCGGGGGATCGGCGCGTGCGCTTTCGCGGAAAATAACGCTGTGTTAGATATATGCGCGAGATCGGGACGAGCGCTTTCGCATATGGCAGTAAGATCGGGAAATCAGGAAGATAAAAAATATACTTTGACTAATTTTATATTATGTATACTTAGACTTTGAAATATTAAAGAAATAATCGCGGTATCGGGAACGGAGCGCATGTGTATGCGGGATATCATGGTGGGGATCGGAATATGCGTAGGATCGGCGCGTGCGCTTTCGCGACGGCTTACGTTATATTGGATATATGCGCGGGGTCGGGACGTGCGTCTTGGCATATGGCCGTAAGATCGGGGAATCGGGAAAATAAAAAAAATTATACTTAAGTTAATTTTATAAAAAATAATCGAGGTATCGGGATCAGCGTATGCGCTTTCGCGGAGAATAACGTTGTGTTAGATATATGTGTGGGATCTGCGCGTGCGCTTTCGCGACGGTGGATGGAGCGTGCGCGGGAACGATATATACGTGTGAGAGGTGTGAACTGGAGTTATAGGTTAGATTTTAGCTTTAAATAATATATTGGGGTTACATTTTGGAATTTTCTTACTTAGGCCCTGAATTTTGAAAAAAAAATTGCAGTAACGTAGCGACGGGTGGGGTGATCGGGGAACTTGGGTTACTTTCGGACATTATTTAATATACTTATGTTAATTAATAATCGGTTCGGTTTATCGGAAACGAGCGGGACGCGTACGGGGGAATTTTGAAGAAATTTGGGGAACTTGGGGGAACTTTCAGCACCTGGACACTAATTGGGGCTACTTGCGCCCCTGAATAACACTTTGGGTAGTTTTTTGACCTCGGGACACTGTTTGGACTTCGGATTATCGGATAAGCGCGGGAACCGTCCGGGGGAAACTCGGAGGAATCGGGGGAAACTTGTGTGAGTTTTGACCACCTGGACATGAATTGGGGTGAATTTTGTGTTCGGATTACCGGTCTGGGGTGAATTTTCGCCTCCGGGACAGGAATTGGGGTTCGGATTAGCGAACATGCCAGTCGCCTGGTTTTCAGACTACTTTAGACATTTTAATTAATAAAATTACACAAAAAAAAAAAAAAAAAGTCGTCGAAACTGGTCGAGGTTTTTTTAATATTACTAATGATTTGTGTATGTTTTTTATATAATTTTTAAGATACTTTTATTATTTATGTTCGGCATGATATTGTGAATTTTTTACTTTGTGAAGTATATATCTATATTGCCCAGAATGCAAGAGAACAGGTTAACCAAGAGAATTTATGGAATTAATAAAAACGAAGAAAATGAGACCTGCATAGTTTAATGAATGTGAAAAGGATATGAAATTAATGGATGTTACTGAAACACAGATGTTTAATAACGAATGGTTTCATAAAACAGTTGTGAAGTCAATCTTTAAAATAGAACAAGTTAACCGGAAAAGGTCGCTTTCGATAAGCCATAAAAATGCCTTGATAGAGGGTCTCAAGAAATACTGGAAAGATGTAAAATGAAAACTTAGTTGTTTAGCGTAGTCCATAGAGGCTGAAATTGAAAATAAAATCTATAGTGCCGACAATATTGTACTTTACAAAATAGGAGATAGTTGACAAAACACAATACAGTTTTTAAAAAGGAAAATCCATATCGAAAGCAATGGATGAATTTTGTGAAAAAATAAGAGGTAGTTTTAAATAGGGAAATAAGGTATTGATAACCTTTATAAATCTTACTAGGGCATTTGCAACGATTGATCAAAAAATACATTCATAAACACATCAGAGGAAATAGGAATAGCGAATAGTTTAAACAAATGGTTTCAAAATTATTTAAATCAAAGGAAAACAAGTGTAAACGTATTAAATGTACAAAGTGGAAAGAGAAGATGAATTTAGCAGTACCGCAGAGTAGCAACACGGCGCTAATACTGTTTATTATATTATACAAATATACAAACGGTCTATCTACATAGAGAATTAAACTATAGCGATATAATCTCGTTCACGGACGATATAGCATAATACATCTCATTAAGATATTAAAGAGGCAGAAGTAAAAACACAAAATAAGTTTATAAATGGGCACACGATGAAAATCTAAAAATTAACGTTAAAAAGACTAAAATGTATTAGAAAAAAAAAAATGACAAGTAGGATTTGTACTGTCCAAATATAATAATGCATTCAAATGAATGTGTACCACCCGACGGGAGAAAGAAATGTGAAATGAAAAATTCCCAGAAATTAGGATAACTCAGTATAAATATTTTTGAAGATAGTAATGGACCAACATTTAAGATGGGACCTACATATGAAACATATTGTAAAGAAAATAAGAGCAATATTACCAGCTTTGTATACATTAAAGAAATATGCAACAGATAAAACGTTAAAAATAGTTTATTATGCGCTAGTAGATTCGACAATCAGATATGGAATTTAGGCGTATGGTGTGAGTAAAGTATACTATGGGAAAAATAAATAAACTGCAAATAAAATGCTTGAAATTAATAGCAAATCATAAAGGAGAAACTGAAACTAAAATAATTTTAAAAAAAGAATGTAACGAGCATAACAGAAACGTACTTATTAGTAAAGTTACGGGAACATACAACAACAGGAAAGAAAATTGAACTGGAGAAAAAAATACATGTACTAACCGGCATTAGCCAGGATGTTAAATAAAATAAGGAAATAATGAAGGAGGAAAAAATAGGGAAGGGGATAAAGGAATGGCTTCCGGAAGAAGGAAATGTAAAAAAAGTAATAAACAAAAAAAATAAGAGATAATACGCAAGAAAAAAGCGTATAATAAAAATAATAAAAGATAAGAAAAAATATATAGGTTAAAAAATAAAATAAAATAGATTATATTTAGTGATAAATACAAAAGTAGATTAAGATGTAATAGATGCCACACGATAATATGAATAAGTATAATTTAAGTTATGATGTAGAATGTATAAATATAATTCTTCGACAAGCGCTTAGCTTGACGAAAGGAATCGACGTAATTAGTGATGCAGATATATTATTTTTAAAAATTTAAGGAAAAATTCGAAGTGAGAAAGAATAAAAACTTCTGTAACGTTTACTTCAACAATGGGCATGCAGAATTAAAATGTAAGTCTGTTAAATGTCGATAATGTAGTGAAAATCACTATATGTGACGCTGCACCATGAAAATACGTTTACACCTTCGCCGCTACGAAAACATTCATCGCCAAAGAAAATTTAATTCGAATTTGTCGCAACTTTTTCTATAACATTTGATGATATATATATACAACCGGCAACGATGTCGTTAACAAATTCTTAAACACGCTTCCATTCACTTCCTACAGCAGTAATTCGAGCGAACTCGATGAATGGAGGGGAAGGTCACTAGCTAAAATTCTACTCAATAATGGCTCGCAAATTATAATGGCAACGAAAACATTCGTAAAAGGTAACATTGCTGAAAACGATGAAACTGCAGATATTATAGGTGCTGGAGGCGAATTAGTCGCAAGTAAACATTTATGTAGAAAAAGTGGTATTAAAATTCAACCCAGTGAGTGTGTAGTCGTGTCGTGTCAAGTTGCTTTTCGTTGCGTTCGTGTTTTTGCACAATCATAAAAAAAAAAAACTGTTCAGTTGTATTTTTATATTCCCACGGTTTTCATTAAGATTCTGTTTCGGTCGAGTTTTTTCCGGGCTATACAGTTTTGCTATTTTAATAACGAATTTGTAAACAGTCTAAACAACGAAGTATTTAATTTTAAATTATTAACAAAGAACGATCAGGTGAAGTTACTTATATTATTTTATCTCGGTCGTTATCAGTTTTACTGTTTCACTATACGTTAGATGGATATGCGCGTTTGTAGATAAGCACTGTAATACAACGTTAGACACAAATTGCATTACATCGCTGTTAAATAATTATTATCGTGCTAATACACAACAAATTATTGTTGTTACGTGTGCGGCATAACTTCCTTAAGGAAGTTATTGCCTTAACACTAATTATTAAACAATGGAATCTCAGAATCCTATTTCGCAAGGCTCCATTCGTGTGAATGAACTGCCAGTTAATCCGAACATGACAACACTTTCTTACGGTATCACTATGGAACAATACAAACAGTGGCAAACCGAAGTAAAACTAAGGGAAGAAAAACTAAATAACACAATTTCGCAATTGCAACAGCAAGTTAAAATGCTGACAACTAAACTGGGTCTAGTCCAGAAGCAGGCTACTGGGGAGTTCGCCCACGAGCGAACAGCATTCCAAATGAGAAAAACTGGATCCCTGAAATTAATCTGCAGCAGGAGATAAACAGAGATCAAGTAAACAACAGAATGGAAACTAATCCAATTCAAGTAAAGAAAAATAAACAACCACCAAAAATTACTGTAAGCGGCATTACTGATTACAGTAAATTTAGCAGAGATGCGGCAAATGCTTTAGGGGAAACTGCAGTGACCTTTAAGGCAATCTCAAATGGCGACATACTAGTTGCCCCAAAAACTGGTGAACATTTTCGTACACTCATCCACTCATTAAAACAAAGTAAATTTGTATACCACACATACAATTTAAAATCTGAGAAATCGTATAGAGTGGTAGTAAGGGGACTTCACCCAACTACGGATATTGATTTGATAAAACAGGAATTTATCAACATGGGTCATATACCCAGGAGTGTGGTTAACATTAGAAAAACCATCAAAGTCCGGGATCAAAGTAACAAAATAATACAGAGGGAAGCAAAAGCATACCCGCTATTCTATGTTGACCTTGAACCCAAGGAAAATAATAAAACGGCTTATGAAATTACTCATTTAGCCTACAGTAAAGTAACAGTGGAGCCACCACATAAGAGCCCCGCAATTCCCCAATGCAAAAGGTGTCAGAAGTGGAATCACACTAAAAAAAACTCTAATCGTCCAGTCAGATGTTTTAAGTGTGCAGATTCTCATGACTCTGCTAATTGTCAACTAAAAAATGAAAAAAAATTCAAATGTGCAAACTGTGGCTTGAATCACACATCAAATTATAGAGGCTGCCAAGTATACCGCGATTTAGAGAAAGCTCTAAGAAAACCTAAAGTGTCAGCTGTACAGCGAATACAGCAAGAGAAAAAAGAATCGGTAAAGAGAGTACAACCAGGAACATCATTTGCTGATGCAGTAAAAATAAATAAATCAAAACAAAGTGCACCTAAACCTGCATCAAAACAAGAACAGTCCAAAAAGCTACAACCTACAGTAATTCAATCTGAGCCTAGCCTCAATGATGTTATGAAAGCTCTTGCAGAATTAAGTAAAGAGATAAAAGCAATTTCCAACAGAGTAACTAAGCTCGAACAAACTAAAAAAAAAAAAAAAAAAAAAAAGTGAAAGAGGATATCCATACTGTTCACAGCCATTGTAATAAGAAACAGAAATGACGGATTTCTTACGCATTGTTACATGGAACGCAAACGGCCTCAAGAATCGTCTTGGGGAGCTCGAGACGTTTCTGGTAGACTACAGAATTGACATTGCACTGATATCCGAGACTCATTTTACTACTAGGAATTATCCAAGAATACAGGGATATGCCATTTATCACACTCCACATCCAGATGGTGGTGCGCATGGTGGATCTGCTGTTATCATTAAACAGAATATTCAGCATTTTGTAGAATCTGAATTTAATGAAGAATACGTGCAGGCAACAGCAGTGGGAGTTATGCAGAACAATGCAATACTTAAAGTAGTTGCCGTGTACTTTCCACCTAAACATGTGTTAAAACGGCACCAGTATATGCGGTTGTTGAAGAATTTTGGATGCCGCTTCATTATTAGAGGTGACTTTAATGCAAAGCATGAAGCTCGGGGATCTTCTCCTAGTAACATTAGAAATCCTAGTCATGCTCATAATAAAGGCAAGGAGTTGTATCAAGCGATTCACAATTGCCAATGCAGTTTAGCGTCCGCACGTAAGCCAACATACTGGCCTACAGATCGTTGTAAGAAGCCAGATCTCCTAGACTTCTACATAGTAAAAGGGATAGCCGCCAATTATATATTAGCTGAAAATCTGATAGATTTATCATCAGATCACACACCAGTGCTACTTACCATCAGCACCACAGTAATCCAGAAGAAGAGGAAAACACAAGCAAGGCCACAAACTGGGATAAATTCCGCGAGGAGCTGGATCGGAGAATAAATCTGAAAGTTAGATTAAAGACTCAGGATGAGCTGGAAATGCTAGCTGAATGATTTATTGATGCAATTCGGGAAGCTGCTAAGGCTGCTACTCCTGTACCAAAACATAATACTTATCAAGAAATTACATATCCATTAGAAATCCGTGACAAGATTGCAGAACGACGAAAAGCCAGACGCCAATGGCATACAACTCGTACACCACATGATAAGAATGTCTTCAATAAGATTAACAATCAGCTTAGGCGGCTTATAAAAGAAGTAAAACATAAAACATTTAGCGCATATCTCCAGGAGCTTAGCCCTTATGCGAACAAAGACCACTCGTTATGGAAAGCCACACGAAGGATTAAACGACCGTTTGACAGAATCCCTCCCATACGGGATGAAGCTGGCAACTGGGCAAGACAAGATAGTGATAAAGCTGAGTTGTTTGCACATCACCTATCACAGGTGTTCCAAACTCATGAAATACAGTCCGATAATAACCCTATACCAGTTTATCAGACTAATCAATCAATTAAGCTGTTCACTCCAATGGAGTTAGCAAATGAAATTGACCATAATATAAACCCAAAAAAGGCTCCAGGCATAGATGAAATTTCGCCGACGGTTCTCAGAGAACTACCACGCAGAGCATTTGTGCTGCTAACATATTTATTTAATGCGTGTTTGAGGCTTGAGTATGTGCCTAACTGTTTCAAAGTGGCACAAATCATTATGCTCAAAAAACCTGACAAGAGAGCTGAAGAGGTCACCTCATATAGACCGATTTCAATATTACCATCAGTCTCTAAACTCTTAGAGAAACTGTTATTAAAGCGTCTATTACCACTAGTTGGGGACAAGCTTCCTCCCCATCAGTTTGGATTCAGACAGAAACATTCAACGATCGACCAAGTACATCGAGTAGTGGAGATCATTAATAATGCACTGGAGGAGAAGAAATTCTGCTCTGCAGTATTCTTGGATATTTCCCAGGCATTTGATAAAGTGTGGCACAAAGGCCTAATTTACAAGTTAAGTTCATTGCTCCCAGGAAACTTTTGTCGCTTATTAAAATCTTACCTATCAAATCAGAAATTCCGAGTGGCCCATGAAGAGGCAAAGTCATCATTCTACTGTATACAAGCAGGTGTACCACAAGGTAGTGTCCTCGGACCTCTTCTGTACCTGCTGTATACAAGAGATTTACCTGTAGATAATGACACAACAACGGCCACATTTGCAGATGATACTGCAGTATTAGCGGTAAGTAGCAGTCATTCTGATGCTACCCATAAATTACAATGTAGACTAGATCGTATTAGGAAATGAACTCTGGACTGGAAGATTAAATTGAATGAACAGAAATCTGTCCATGTCTTGTTCACATTACGCCACGCCGATAATACATGTCAATTGTACTTAGGAAATCAACTTATTCCACAGGCTAATTCAGCCAAGTACCTTGGCATGCATTTGGATTCACGATTAACCTGGAAAGTTCATGTTAAAATGAAGGCTCAGCAGATTAAAAATAAAACACGGCAACTATATTGGTTAATGGGCAGGCAATCTGAGTTGGATGTTTCCTGCAAACTTCTGCTATATAAACAAATTATTAAACCTATCTGGACGTACGGCCTTGTCTTGTGGGGCTGTACAGCCAGATCGAATAGGGATGTCATACAACGTCGTCAAAACGTCATCTTACGTGCAATAGTCGATGCCTACCGCTACTCACGTAATGATGACATTCATTCTGATCTTCAGATGTTGTTTATTAACGATGTAATCAAGGAGTTTGCTAAATCGCATAAGCAGCGATTGCACAGTCATGTCAATGCGGAAGCAAGACAATTACTTAATACCGAATATGGAGTTAGACGACTTACTCGCCGCCATCCTCTAGATTTAATCTTATAAATATATAAATACGAATTGGCATATAATGGATGGGTAATCAATGGGATACGTACTCCACACACGTTGTTACTTAGTAGTTAAGTTAGCTATTAAGTAGTCATATCAGTAATTAAGTAAGTATAGATAATTATTTTGCATACCAGCTAAGATTGTATCAAAACAAATAATAAAGTATTATTATTATTAAAAAAAAAAAAAAAAAAAAAAATCAACCCGTTTGCTAGAAATTATTAAATAGTATATTTGTACCTAACAGCGAACCAATTAAATGTAAAATACATAGGTTGTTCAATAAGTAATTCCTCTACCGCTAGATCTCAACACTGCGAACAGCTACAGTGTCGTGCATGTGTTCACTGGAAAAAAAGGAGGAATCTAGTAGTGATGTGTTTTCGAAGGCTTACGTGTGTTCTCGCGTTAAATATGGCAGCAAACGCAAAACGAAGTAGTGAGCATCGGTACAAGCAGAAGGTAGTCATCGAGTTTTTAACCCGTGAAGGACTTCAACCAAAGGCCATTCACGACCGTTTAAAGGTTATTTATGGTGAATTCGTGATGGACATTAGTGCTGTGCACAATTGGGCTCGTGAAGCGAAGAAAGATTGGATACCATTATTTGACAGGGATCGTCCGGGTCGTCTGGAACTGCCAAACACAGGTGAATTGCGTAGAAAAATCGATAAAACAATTCATTCAACAGCGACGGGTCACTCGGCGACAATTGTCAAACCAGTTTGGTATCGCAGTTGGGACTGCGAATAAGTTTGTGAGAAACCTCGAGTATCGGAGGTTGTGCGCAAAGCGGGTGCCCAAGTTCTTAATGAATGAAATGAAGGCAAAGAGGAAAGCTGCCGCTGAGGAACTGTTATAGCGCTACTTCGCAGAAGGCGAGAATTTTCTTCAGAATTTAGTCACAGGGGATGACACCTGGATCAGTTATTACG
Organism: Icerya purchasi; assembly: GCA_039619475.1. NCBI lineage: Eukaryota > Metazoa > Arthropoda > Insecta > Hemiptera > Monophlebidae > Icerya > Icerya purchasi. The sequence goes on from CM077116.1 coordinate 389,754,932, forward strand.
ATCCAGAACTACCGTCAACATCAAAAGAATGTAGGCATAGCGACTCACCGCGACCAAAAAAAGTGCGCAGCGAAAGATCCACCCGTAAGCTAGTGATATGGAAAGAGTTGCGCATCGGGAATTCATGCTGCCAGGCAAGCGGATAAATTCAGATTCATACTGTGTCGCACTGAGGTCCTTGAAACGATGAATGAGACCAGTGCGACCGAATAGACAGCTGTTCCTATTGCAACACGATAACGCACGTCCTCACACTAGTGCCCAGACTACCGCACGTCTGGCTGCACTTGGTTTCAAAGTTATTGTATACCCTCCGTACAGCCCTGATCTCGCTACTAGCGACTATTAACTCTTTAAACACACGAAGAGACATCTAAAGGGTATTCGCTTTACATCAGATGATGAATTACAGACCGCTACGTCCGCTTGGTTGCGCGAACAACCACAAGAATTCTACGAGAACGGGATTAGAAAACTTATTTCACGGTGGCAGCGTTGTATTATTGAATTAAACGGCGATTATGTGGCAGGTTATCGTTTGTAATTTGTAGAAAATAAAATTTCCTACATTTTAAAACCAAAATCAGCGCGTAATCGTTTTTTGTTCACGAGATGTAGCGGTAGAGGGATTACTTATTGAACAGCCTTTGTATGTTATAATTATTACAGAAACGTTTTTTCGGGCAAGGCCCATCTTCAGCTGAAACAAAGAAAAGGAAAAGCAAAGAAAAATACCGCAACACAGAATGAAATAACGGAAAAACAAATTTAGATAATATCGGTTACCAAAATGAAACGAAAAAGAAAAGAAAAATGGAGATGACTCGGAACGTAACGACTAAATGAATCGACGACGAAATTATAAAAATATATAACTGCAAAAACAATAAATCGACATGTGCCCATCGGCAGGAATAAAGTTTGTGTCGCGGTACATTTTTTTTGCTTTTCCTTTCCTTTTGTTCCAACTGAAGATGGGCCTTGCCCGAAAAAGGTTTTTGTGATAACTATAACATATTTTACATTTATTTGGTTTGCTATTAGGTACAAACATATTATTTATTTAAACATTTATATAGCCTAAAAAGACGTTTTCGCTGCGGTAGCTTTTCGATGATCATAGATGCAAACGTAATTCCAAAGATTCTGCACACTACGTCGAATTTCATATCGGAGAAAATCAAATCAAATTCGAACAGTTAAAATCTGAATACATAGATATAATAATAGTCACGAAGTATTCAGAATACAGCACGTTGGCCACATGCAGAACAAGAGGTTACATTATCGTTGCACAAATCGCAATACGAAGACCCGTCGACACAAATTTTTCACGCAGCATTGTTTACTGTAATTGTTTTTTTTTTTTTTTTTTTTATAACAGACGAAAGAACATGTGCCCCGTCAAGTTGTCATTTGCGAAAAAGATCAGGATTTAATAAAAGAATATAAATTAACAACGGTAACGTATCGCATCAGCGGCATTTTTGGCGCTCAAAAATGTTCACGAAAAATCGCTATAGAGATAAAAGAGATGTTTCCATGTCTATCAAAAACAATTACGCCACAACTGCGACGCGCTGTCGCTAGTACGGGACTTACTTCACCCTATTTCACTCAATAACTAGCGCTGATAATAACATTCAGAAGACCTTAAAATTTCAGAAACGAATAAACTCATAATTAGAATTTACGTAAGTAATTCGGGAGAGTTACTCGGTCAAATAGGCGCAGCGAATATGCAGAAGGTATACGTACGTTCGATCTTGTCAATAACGATTCAGCTCCCGTTTTAGGTTTATTTTAGGATTCTAATGAGCATGCATAAAAGCAACTTACAGTGCATTATGCAAACAATTTTAGGAGATTTCAAAGACTTCTAACTCTTTTAGATTCTATTTCGTCGATTTCAATAAGTGCTAAAATTTCAATATGGAAGATCCAGCGGCATGAGAGGATACTCGAACTCGTCGAATATATATATCAAAAAAATGTTCAGTCAAAAAATCACAAAAAACGGCTTAGAGAGGTCTGCACAGAAATTTCGTTTCAAATTTTTAACGTATTACAGCGAGTTAAATTCATTAAGTACATTTTAAATTAATCGTATTCATTCTACACTGAAGGAACACAGATTCAGAAAAGGTCGCTGGTTTCTGTGACGCTGCAAACAAAGTCTACCGCGCGTTTTCGCCATGTTGACGGAACAAAAATTCAAATATATCTCATTTGCGCGAAAACCGAGGTCGCACCTACCAAATCAACTTTAATATCACGGTTGGATGTAATGGCTACTGCACTACGGACAAATCTGTGCAGGAAGTTTTGTATCGTCAGTTTCGTCGAATCGATGGTACTAACAAGGAAAGCACCCCAACCCGATCTCACCGATTAAAATTGCAGAATACTTCTAAAACCTTCATACGGAATAATGTAGTACCAGCGTTATAGAAACAATGTGTTTATTTTAATCTGCAACGTAAAATCAAACGTGTTCATATAACGTTAATATCTAACACAAAAATTTTGACCAACTTTTTTTTTTGTTCTAGATGAAAATTCAAACTATAAGGCAAGTACAAATATTCCGCATGCTTTTGGAGTGGCGCGTTGTTCCAAAATTATTACTTTTATCCGGCTACAACTAAATTTTCCGGTGTTCGATTTCAGAAATATTCTTGTAATCCTGGAATTATTTGACGGCCCCTATAAGGATTACAACTTTTATGAGACATGCGCTGATGATGCATGTAAATTATGTCTAATGACAATACACGCCAATGCGTTCTTTATTCCAAGCTTATTTACAAACAGTTTCGGCAGAGAAAGTGATTATTACTCATAAAAATACTGCTAAAATCCAAAACCGACGCTAATACAAAAAATAAATAAAAGACCGGTTTAGTTAATTCAAATCCCATCTCCCTCAATCTGTTAACAGTTAAAATAAATATAAAATAATAAGGAAAAAAAAAAAAAAAAAAAAATGAAAATTACCGCATGGTTTTCCAAATTTAACAAATGGTTTAATTTTGTTGTTAGCTATGGTTACAACTTGACCGCCATGTAACGTAGTGTACAATAGTCCTTTGTGGTATACCAAACTTTCGGGCCCATGTATTTCATTTTCAAACAATTTTTCCGGATACTTCAACTGTTTGTTTAATGATAAAGCCCCTATCAGTTCTCTGTTATTAGGAATACTGCAATTTAAAAATGAAAAATACTGGTATAAGAAATAAAGTAAAAATCCATTACAACGACATATCGGTTATGAAGACGAATAATATTGTTGAAACCATCGGGGGTTCCATACAAACACGTTAATTTCAGCCATTATATAATGATCAAAACTTTAGATGAAGGTAAAAAATGATCTCACTTATAACGACACAGAAGATTATCACATTCAATACACAGATGAAATTAATAAAAAGTTGTTTGCTAATTCGTAAAGATATATATGTTTCGCGGATGAATAAAATCTTTATAAGCGCTCCGATTTTATTTTTTTTTTCGAACATCGGAGAGAAGTTTATTATTTCAGGGGGTCTCGTTTCGCAAATCAGGATTGTTTAAAGTAATAATGTTCACTAATCGGCCGTAATTCAATATTATTTTCGTAAATATTTCGACATAGATTGAAGATTCGCTGCCTAAGTGCCGAGAATACAAACAGAAATTGATCATAGGCTGATGAAAAAATTGTATCATTAACGAAAGATATTACCAGTTCGGATCTGAAAAACATCTCAAAACAGGAGGTAACACTGTCATTTTTCCTCGTCAATTTAAATAATCGCAAACACAAAAAATTCATACCAAATCAAAAAAATACGTAGTTAATATCTCCGTTGACTTTTTTAATGATTAATTAACTTAAACAGCGCTATTTATGAGAAGAGTTTTTGTTAAAATTTTATACCGCTTTCTGAAATATTGATGTAATTTTTAATTTCATAAAAGTATTAGTATTTATTGTTTCCTAAAATTCGCAAAATATTTATGTTTTTTCAACAACCGAAGTAAAAGCTGTCGTTACTTTATGTTTAGAAAATGGTGAGTCTAGTAATTATTTAGTGAAAAAATTTAGCGAAACTCGTACACTACCATTTTTATAATAAAAAAAAAAGACAAAACGAAATAAACTGAAAAATATTTTAACTGAGAAAGCTCTTGAAATGATTCAAATTCCAGGGGAATATTTTCGGAAATACACTGTCGGATCCAAAGCTAATAAGTTCCAGGTTGCCCCGGCTGCATGCGCTTTCGAAATGGACGGAATCACAGAGGTCATACGGTTAAACAACGTTGTATCGATTGCGGAAGCCGAAATGTATGCTGTATTGTTTTGTCTTCAGGCATATTTAGAACTGGGATCCCAACCAAGAACGGAACATACGTCTTTTTCCCACGACTACATCCTCAAACAAGCTCTAAAGCCAAATACCTGTCCACTTTGTTCTATCGATGAATACCCATCAGTTTCGCACATCTTGCTGAAATGCACACGTCTCAATAGGTTGCGGCGCGGCCAGATTACTTCACTTCCAGACATCCTCTCAAATACCCCTCTGCTTTGAACAATCTCGTGACTTTCGTTCAGTCTAACGAGCTGAGGAGTCTTATTTAAAACGTAGGCCCACTCACTGCGATAACCTAGGTAGTTACATGCAGTGTATGGTTTAGTACCCCTCCTTAAATATATAAAAAAAAAAAAATTGTAATGTTATCGATAAATCAATTTTTTCAAGCCAACAACAAATTTTCTGCTGACTTAGGGAATTTTTAATGTTCAACAACTTCACAGGTACACGGAAGTTTCGTAATTGCCGTCTTAATGTTTCTTCAGAAATCAACAAGAAACAGCTGGTACTCCAGTTTTTTCAAAGGAGTGGTTGGAATATATATGGTCTCATTTTAAAAAATTCAGTGACAATGATATACTCAATACAAATAGAACTAATTTACATTTTTCCGTTTGACTTTGGCCAAGTTTAAAGGTAAAACGTGTAAAAATTAATAAAAAAAATTTTTATCTTTTAATTATCGGGAAATCGAAAAATTCCCGTTTTTAAAAAACAGAAGATTTTTACCGGATCACTAGGAATGTAAGTTATAAATGAAGATATACGAAGAATTCCGTTTAGATAACCGTCTCACACACGCAACAAGCGATAATTTATATCAAATTAAACTTACATTTTTAGTTCCAAATACTACTGCTATATTTCCAAATACTAATTCTCTAAAAGCCCAACGATTAGCGGAAGGTAATAATTTTATTGCATTAAAAATCTTTAAAATTAACCTAAAGATTGAAAACAAATTTTTAATGTCATCCTTTTACGATGGTAACTTCTGAACTTTCGACCGATCTTTAATATACGATTTAACTGCGGAATTAAAGGAAGCATAATTCGAAATTTAGAAATTACCATTATGTCAAAAAGAATGACATTCAAAATTTGTTTTCAAACTTCAGCTTAATTGTAACATCAAAATTTCTTCGAATTTACACTTTAAAGCCATTTGCACGGTGAATTTACACTCTGAAGGTAATTGAAAAGAAATCTGATGACGACCAATTAATTTAAAAAAAGAAAATATAGAATTCAGAGCTTACAAAAAAATGAATAATGAACGTTGGTTGCAATTCGACAGAGAAATCATTGAATACGCAAAGGAAGTAAAAGAAGATCTAATTTAGCGATAATCGTCGATTTCTTGTTACTTATAAACTGCTTTTATTTTTTGTTAATGTTATTGGTCGTTCGCTTTATGCAAACGTACCGAAACGTAATAACTAACACGTTACCATGTGCTTTATTTGATTTTTGTAAGAAAAGAAGATTAACTTTTACACCATGCGGTACAAATAAATTTTTGCACACTATTAGCAAATGCATGCGCCGTTCATTTGTTACCGCTATACAAGCAGTACCGATATTTGAAAATGCGCCTTTTTTCCCCGTTATGCTTCGTTCATTCCGGATCATTTTGAAGCACGTAATAAAGGAAAATACGCATTATTTTCCGATCACGCACTATACAGATAGAAATATAGAAACTAATTTATTTTGGTTTTGAAAAATATTTCTGATTTCTTTAAACTATATACGTAACAAATTAAAATTATACTGTTAATTAAAAAATTCGTTTTTAATTGATTTTTTTGGTTTACCGAAGAAATAAAAAAAGAAATTAAACTGAAAAAAAAAATGAAATCATGAAAAAAAAACTATCGAGCTGTGAAGATGCTCTAGAGCATATTTGTCGTGTGCCTAACGACAAACTGCGCCGAGACATGGTCGACCAAAACTAAATCAGACATAAACACTGGTCCCAAACTTTGTAAAATAATTTATCGAGCCGTTTACAACTCGAATTCGTCTGAATTTTCAAATTGTAAATAATCTAGAATTGTAGATAATTTTACATTGTTTCACTTAAAATTTAGTAAAATAAAAGACCTAATCAAAAACTTATATTGTTTTGAAATTTTAACCTAACACCTGGAAAAATTCAAAGAGAATCTGTGACTGAGATCACAGATAGCTTCATAATTGGAAAGAACAGTTTAGAGAGGGTATTAAAACTAAAACGGGAGAAAGCTAATATGATTAAGGCCTAAAAGAATTAATAAACGACAGCGAAATGCCGTAGAATAGGAAAGTCATAGAACGAGAAAGGGAGATTCGGCTGAATGGACAGATAGAAGGAAAGTTGGTTGGAAAAGGAAGGAGCGTAAATATTTGACCGGAATCTGATGTGGAATTCATAGGGGAAGCAAGTTGGAAGCGGAATTTTGTTGAAATTTTTATGGAAAAAAAAAGCGGTCACTTTTAAGTAACTGAAAGTGTTTAATTTTTTATTTACGATATTTGATCGAAAAACCACTTTAATTAGTTTGATAACTCGAACCAGTTTGTTTTTTTTTTGTTTTTTTTTTGTTTTTTTTTTTTTTTTTTTAATTATATAAATTAACCGAAAGGCAATGCGATGCAGTCATAACGAATAATAATATTCAGAAGGAAAAGGAAAATCATCAGATTCTAATTTGCAGAAAAATAGGAGAAATAAAAGGGGCTCAATCGGGAACATCTGAAAAAAAGAGAAATCAAATGATATGGTAAAATGCGCAGCAGTAGTACAAGGTAGAAAATCGAGATTAAAAGTCGAGTATAGAAAAGAAAACATTCGATGATGGAAAATTTGAATAGAGTGTAATCAGCGTTACAAACACAACTGTAGACTACAGGATTAAAACTGCTGTCGGGGGAAGAAATAATTGTAAGAAACCGGAAAAAAGATAACGTAACTCACGTATAATTAAAACAAAGGCAAATTATAGAGAAAATAATAGAATGATTCGGATAAGGGGAAATAAACCGAGTATAAGAGTTCTGTTTGCACGTGTTTTATTGTAAATTTGACCGTAACAAATTGATTCGACTTTTGCCGACACGCCTATTGCTGTTTAAAAGTTCTTACCGCGAAGAAATTTTCTAAATTTATTATTACACGTTACAGAAGGATACGAAATCTACAAATACTATTAACTGTAACGACAAAATGCCCGTATAGTATGTACTTTTTTCTAGATGTCCAAAATAAATTTAATTAACAGCTGAACAGTTTGAACGGATATTGTTGGAAATATCTCGAGTGTGATGTGCGGACACTTTTTAATTACCGAAACGTTTCTCCCAATCTCCCAAACAGTTTTGAAACTCAACCTTCTTAGAAAAACTTCTAGCTTTTTCAGCGACGTGCTGTTCACCACCTCGTTTATACCTGAAAAACAGCGGCCCTTTAAGGTTCTCCTAATTTTTGTGAATACAAAAAAAATAAATCATACGTGTCTGGTGATTATGGAGGAGCTGAGTCATTATTACACTATTAGTTTCAACAAAATTCACAAATAAGCAATAAAGTGGAAATAGGCTTATTGGAGCGTTTTTTTTTTTTTTTTTCGTTTTTTATTTCATCACGCAAACGGTGTTGAACTTGTAGGTAGTACTTACTGTTTGTCTGACCTTGTGGCCAGAACTCAAGGTGCACTACGTCATTAACATCGAAGAACACGATAAGCATAACCTTTACATATTCGATTGAACTCGTTGAACCTTTTTTCGGCCTTGGTAATCCGGAATGCCTCCACTGGAATGATTAAGCTTTAGATTCAACACACATCCTATAAGTCCATGTTTCATTATCTGCTTTAGTGGTTCTACGTCATATTGTTGATTTCGTTTGACAATTTTCCTAATAAACTTCCATTTTAATAATAATTTTGGAACAAATTTTGCCTACCACACGTTTCGTAACATCTGAAAACATATTTCGTGACATGAGCCAATTGGTATGTTAACATCATCAGCGACCTCTATAACAACGATGATTCGGCGATCGTTCATAAGTAGTTCTTTCACTTTTTCTATGTTTTCATGTATTGGAACGTCCAGAACGCTTGTTATCAACGTCTCATATCCACATTAAAACCCTTATACCACTCGTAAACCTTTGTTTACTTATATAATCCTCGCCAAAAGCAATATTTAACATCTCTAAAACATTACTGCACTTTATTCACTTTTTATGGCAAAATTAAATGCAAATTTCCTGATCAACTTTTCAACAAATAAAAGACACATGTAACGTTTTTGACCACTAACAACGGACTACACTTCTGATACGGCTGCCATTTTACAGATACTTATTAGAAACATGTTTAAAAACCGAACAAAAAAAGACGACGCGAATTGGATAACGCAATCCGCAAAATTAAAAAATCCTAGTTATTTTCGTACACGTATATATACGTGTACACATATAAATTTATATTAAAAATAAAAAGGTTACTAAAAAAATTACTCCCTAATGTTGGTTAAATAAAAACTTGCTAATCTCGTTTAAATTCATATTTATTAACGTAAATTTTAAGATAATCATTTGTCTTCATTTGACGAAGTTCTTGTCTAAAGCTGCTGCTTGATATTGTGTTTTTTTTTGAAATAATTTAAATTTATTCACGTACTCGCATCGTGCATAGGAAATATTAATTGCATATAATAGTTTCAACACAATCGCGTAAATTCTGAGACACTTATACTTGTTTCTCATTAAAATGTCCGAGTACAGTTATTAACTCATTCCAACTCATACCTTTTAAAATATGTACGAATATTCCAATTTGACGCGTGATTAAATATAAAAAAAAAAACCTTTGCACTTCGGCCTAATGAATGTACCCTTTCTCACAACCTGTTAACAATTCACCCGCATAGAGAAAATAACACGATAAACTCTCTACCGTCTATAGTATGACGCGTCAAATGAAAATTTTGATAGTCTGCGAAACATGTTCATTAATATTCGAGCCTTGGCATTATATGGTGTTTAACTCCAAACGCTCTAGCATTCTTACCAACATAGTTTATTAAGTAACAGCTTACGTTTTTATTCGTATGTAACGTGTAGTGACCGAAAATTCAAAAAAAAAAAAAAAAAAAGAAAAAAAAGCGAAACTATTGAGTTGATTTTAGAGCTAAGAGGAGACGTTTTATTCATAACTACAAAGTTCTCTATTATAGATAAATTCAGAAGTGAAAATGAATATTTATCGGTAAACTACAACATTTATAGTAATCAATTCTAAAACCTGTTCATAATTCGTACAAGATAATTTAATATTTGTGCCCGTAGTTAGATAAAGGATTTCCTTATTGAATACAATGTTTTGATATTATCAATAAAATGAGACTTAAATTATTGAGTTTTGTACGTTGTTTAAATTACTGAACATATGCATGTTTACATTCGGATCTATTAGGTTGCAGTTATAAGGAAGGCTAAAGAACGTGAGGAAAGACACAGAGGTGAGGTGGCCCCGGGCTAAACTGACGAAAAGTGGTAATTAAAGAAATTAAGTATATAACATTTTATTACCATAATTTACTTTTTAAGGTAGAAGTTTTATTACACGATAATTCTATTTTATTTTTCGAATAAATGAGAATCGGGGTTTTAGAATAAAAAACAAAAAAGGAAATAAACAACTATATAGTTCTATTTTAAGATAAATATGTCCTCCTACGCTGATTTAAGTACGTTCTTTTTCTTTTTTTTTTTATTAATTTTTGTACTAATATTATAACCGGGCAAACACACAAAAAATATTAGTGACATTATGGTTTATTATTCCCTCCGCGGACCTAATTTTCTTGAATGATTAAATTGTCCAGCAACGCGTAATTCCGTAATTGTGAATGTTGCGGCCAAAGATTTAGTCGACGACCTTGCAATTCTATTCCAGTTATTTCTCATGTATTTTAAGACATCGAATGAATTGTTATAACCACCCCTTATTTTTGCTGATTTCCTTAGACAATTCTAAAATGTTTGATTCTGTCTTCAAACGAAAGCGCTAAGAAGTAATTTATAGCCAGTGTCTACGGTATCCTAATTTAAACCCTTTTTTATTTCATTATATTTTTTTTTTTTTTTGACTTAGGTCCTAATACTTTTTGATCAATTTAAAAAAAAAATAAAAATAATAGTTAATGATTCAGGTGCGAAAATTTTAATATATAGGTACAAAACAAGCAGAAGAATCAGCTAAAGACTACTCTACACGTACGAACCATAATTATTATTCGATCAGATCATTTCAAAAACATTTGACAGTTCACTTTGGTTTTAGCGTTTTTTGTTGTTTTTTTTTGTTTTTTTTTATTAGTTCCTATGTAAATGAGCCGCAAACTTTTTATCATTAATGAAAAGTGGACACATACGTGAGCTGAAAAAGTTTGGGAAACTTAATATTAAATAACTAGTTATCAGTGTAATTACAAGATAGCAATATAAACAGAAAACGTTCATAGAAAGCACTTTTAAAAGCCAAGAACTAAAAGTAAAATGAAAACGGAGCAGAAACGATAATATGCTAAAGGTTCCGACATTACAAATCTACTTTCTTCCTTTCTACCAGGTAGTATAACATTTTCAAACATCAAGTTCGAAGTTTCGAAAAGAATAGTAGAACAAATATTTCCGATTTCTATGATATACTCACATCAACTATTTTGGTTACAAAAACAAAAAAAAAAAAAACAAATAAACAAACAAAAAAAAACTACGGGCAATTTTATTAATTCTAAATGGCTTTATCTTTCATTCTCCAAGGTAGTAATAGCTTCTACTACTAAATCCTAGTAACAATATGTAAAAGCGAAATAACAACTGAACAAATTGTAATGAAATTTTGCATATTTATTACCTTTGACAAGGAAATTTTGTAATATTTGAAGGTCGCCGTCAATTTTTATCAAATTAGGTAAGTAATTAGCTGTTAACGTTATAATACTTATGAATTTTAAAATTGACTCAAATTTACATATACTGCAAATAAAACAGGAATAACAACGTATATGTTCAAAATTAAAAAATTATCGAAAGTAATTTTTAAATTGTTTTACATTTGCAATTAGGTAATTATAAATATATTGTTCAATTTTTCATTTATTTTCTATTCTTTTTAATATTATCATTGCAAACTCGCCTATTGTGATAGGCGCCGCGTTAAGTGTAATTATATATATATATACAAAAACTGTAAAATTCTATGAACAGATATCCTACCATGTAACGTTGTTCTAAATTTAACATGTTTGAAACTTGTTTTTTTGTAACTATTACTGTTTTGAGACCTAATCCTTAATCTGCATATACGTTCTCAACTCTCCGTTTTTCCCAAAAACCTCGTTTTAATTATTAATTTGATTTTAAAATTATCTAGTTTAATATTTATTCGATTTCGCGCGAATATTTACCCTATTAAATTTAAATGGAGGCATTTTTTAAAAGAAAACAAAAAAATTAAATAAACGTGTAGTTGTCCAGTTTTCAGCCCAGGACTTTTAATAAATATCCACGCATTACACCTACTGTGTCACTAGAAGCAGTTCTTCAAATTATTAAATATACCATATTTATTTATAGTTATTATGTTTGTTTTATTCATAAAACACAAATTTCGGTCACGTGTTTGAAAACGTCTAATTATTTAATAATTTTCACTTATCGACAGTTCTTAATCAACTATCCAAATTTGAATATCGTAAAGTCACCGTAAGAGATTATACATAAGTAACGTGAAAATAATAATTCGGTTATTACATAACAAAACCGCTACCGAAGGAAACAGACACAATAATAGCTTCGTTAGGCCACTAACACTTGTTCGCCTTATTTATCCGGTCGACCAAGACAGCGTATAGAGCTTCTGAGCGTGCAATAATTTCAGTCTATATTATATCTTTATTGATTTTTTTTTTTCTTTTTGCATTTTTTTTATTACTAACATTTTAATTACCTTTACCGGTCGTCTATACACAGTAATCGGAAATTATTCTGCGACTTTTCACAATGTTTAGAACCTAAATTAACGTTGTGTATTTATTTTCATTCGTTTTCTATCATTACGAGTGGTTTTTTAAATCTTTTTTCTTTATTAGGGGATTTTTTTTTTCTTTTTTTTTTTTTTTTTATGTGCTGAAATTATTTTCGGCATAGCGTACTGCTCACTAAAATCATTACTGCAATACCAGAATGAAGTTTTGTTTATTTACTGATAAAATCCTTGATAATGGTGTTTTGTTTACTTTATTTTTAAATAAATCATTTAATATATATATATATATATATATATACTTTTATAAAATAATGATGTATTTAAAATTAAACATATTATTATTTTATAAAAGTATATAATGATTTATTTAATATAAGTAATTGAAATAATGTGTTCATGAAATTTTAATAGTACTTTATTTTTCTTTATCAACAACGAATAAGACTAACATATGTAAATAAATACCTGTTTGTCAATATCTAAATGTTAGTTGATGACGGGATATGCTCGAAAAAGTTCTTTAAATTGAGCAATTTATTTTAATTTATTAAAGTAAATTATTTTTTACTTATTTTTGTTTGTTACCGAGGTATTCATTTATTTCATATTTATAAAATACGAGATTACGTATCACACATAATAAACACGATAAATTAAAAGCAGTACGAAAATAAGTCATTTGCTTATCATTTTCAAAAATTATTAAGACAATAAACGTTAAAGATTACATATAATACCTCGGGCAGTTAATTGTTTAGTTTTTAACAATCATCATTACTTTCACTTCCTGTTAAAATTTTTGAAAAAACAAAACGAAACAAATTTAATTTGCGAAAAAGTTATTAAAATGTAACTATCATTACGGGGACAACAATTAATTTGAAAACTGCAATAATAGTTCATGTCCGCACAAGGCAAAAACAATAATTACTTAAATATTTAGTAAGTAAAAATAGTTTGTTTAACAATTTTTTATAAGTGAAAGGTTACAAATTCAAAAGTAGCCGCAAAGCTTTTTAGAAAAATTCAGATCGAAGATGATAAAAACAGAATTAAACATCTATACGAAACAACGAAGATTCGGGAAATTACACTAAAATCTTGATGTCTTAAATGAACCCACATGAAAGTCTGGTTGAAAGTGAGAAACCTAAGCTTTTGGGCATTTTTAAAAAATTTTAAACTCCATTAAAGATACGAGCCGGTATAAATGTTCAAGAATTCGTTTCAGTTCTATTTCATTTTATCGATTAAATGAAAAAACCAACTTAATCTTTCTTTAAACAGGATATTAAAACAATCGCGGGGAACAGATAGGATTTGTAAATAAACGAAACAGATCAAATGTTCATTCATTCTTGACAGTTATACGCATAAAGAAGATTACTTTGTAACTCTAGTTTAAAAAGATCATAAGTAATATTAGAAATACATGTTTTCAGAAAGGTTGCGAGCAAAGTAAACGCTTGATACTCTTCCCGTGTACCGGAGCGTGACGACAACAGCTAGATGATAAAAAAAAACGTACATACGAGACAGGATATTCCCTTCTCTTACACACTTAGTTTTATCGCGTTACATATTATAATTACTTATTTTTGTCTAAACGCTATCCATCAATGTTAACAAACTGCACGAACGTGAAACATTCCACTATTAACGATGTTACACAAGTCCTTAAACGTGTAAATGATTTTTGCTGGTTCATATCAAGAATTTCAATTAGAGATATACAGAAAAAAAATTTGTAGAATAACGATTTATCAAAAAAAAAAGGTAATTATCGTAAAATAGAAAAACCGTATAAAATTACTCGATAGAAACAAGTATGAAAAATAAAATTAGCTTATATGAATGATAAAATATATCAGAGTCCTAATAAAGACTACTTCACGAAAAAAATTAAAAAAAAAAAAAAAAATGAATATGAAAAAAGCAAATAAAACCAAAATAGATGAAACACAGAATAAACATAAAAAACAAGGAATTCGCGTTTTCTTTAGTGGAGTGAAGATTGTTTGGTTACAAATAAAATGGATGACGTCGCAGCTTGGATGACGTAGAAGTGTGCGAGGATTTTGGCAGCAAATAAAATCTCGTAGCGGAGTGGTATCATCGAAGTTGGCGTAGGGCTATATCAAACGAGATAATCATGGCACTATAGCCGCAAGTGCAGCCAAACATAAATGCAGAAATCATATGGCAAATTTTAAATGCTGTAATTGTTTGGCGACATAGGGTAAAACTGTTTGAAGTCGCATTGGCTAATAAAATGCATTCAAACGTTCGACAGCCAACTATTTCATTGGTGTTTTTATTTACAAATAAATAAAAGGGTGATTTTCTGTATACAATTATGAATATTCTTTTGATAGTGATAGACTTATTGTAGAAGATGAAAATAGATCGGCGATTTGGGATATTTCTAGTACAAATAAGTGTAATCGCCATTTAAAATAAAAAAAAAAGATAAAAGTACCAACGGTGAGTACCACCGTACATTGTGACATGGATATATGGTACTTCGGTATTTCAGTGCGGTTCCGTTTATTTACGTTTGCGGAATTCACGCATGAATTTGGATTTTCACTATTTATGGAACGGTAAAGAAAACTTAATTACTAGACACGATTTAAATCGATGCCTTTATGGATATAATAGGAAAACTAAGGATAAAACGTTTTTCGATAACATTTTTTTGTAACTATTTTGCAAAGCAACCCTCCGTAATAAGACATATTCATGTCAAAAAATGATAGTATATTTAGGGGAAATTAATTAGATATTACGGGAAAAAAAGATTTAGCTAAGTTCTTATTGTATAATAAAATAACCAACTTCAATAACAAACAAAATATAAGGGTAAAAATAAATATGTTGATATTCACCTACATTTAAGTTCTTATTTTATTCGTGAAAATTTGCTATTCACCGAGGTACTTTATACAAACTCATACATTAACAAACATAGTTATTTTGCAATTTTCAAATTTACTTTCTGTTTTATTCCGTAATAAATTTATATACTTATTTAAATAATTTATTTATATATTATTTTGTGCTTATTTGATGATATGCCAAAGTGCGCAAAATCTGATAATTAATAACTCGAGCTAACACACTATGATTGATTGTGTTTATTTCCGCAGAAACTTAATCGAATTACACTCGTTAATTAAGTGTAGACGTAAGCGTATGAAATCTGGATTTCCTTCGTTATGTAACAGTGAACATATATAGATACCAGCGACTGCAGTCCCTTCAGGAAGTTAAAACTACGTCGCCACTGGAAGCCGAATAGACATTCGTCAAACACAGAATATTCCAAGATCGTAAAGCCGGAAAACGAACGAAAAAGCAAATAAATATTTCTTGTAGTATACTTAATAAATCTACACACTGAAAAGGGAAAAACGGGAACAATTAGAACAATATGAGAATCGATTGCTTCTATTATCTTTATTAATCACATCAAAAAAAAAAAAAGTTCCGGGGGATAAAAAAAAAGTCGGTTCAAATCAAAATGAAGTCTAGACGCAATACGAATAATTTCCGAAATATTCCTAGCATTCAGATTCTTCGCATGGTACAGAAATTATTTATAATGAATCATATTTAATGGAATTATATTAATAAACTATAATAATAAACATTATTCTTTACAAAACCGTACGTTTTTGAACTAATCTTTTTTTATATTTAAAATAACTTTAAAGTTGTAATATAAATAATAATTAGTATTTGGTTATTGACTTCAAAAACAAAAACCAAAAAAAAAAAAAAAAAAAAAAGGGTTATACATTTCCCTTTTGTGACAGTTCAAAATTAAAAATTTCGCCGAACGGCTTTGCTAGCCAGATTGATACAAATAGAAAAAAAAATATATATCGCGATTTTTTAATTTTTTTTTATAAATATATTCGCTAATTTTGTCGTGACAATGTACCGTTATTTATAATTTGCAAAATAGTCTCTGATTGCATGAGTTAATCGTCCACTTCTGTGTATTGTGTGTAGTCTCTTTTTAAATGAGATTATAATCCTATTATTTACCGGCTATCGCGCTATAAGATACCCATCTCTACTACGCATGAAATTGTATACTATGCAACAAAAGTTTTTTGCATTTTTTTTTTTTTTTATTTACTAAATCTAAATGCACATTTAGCGGTTTGTGAAATATTCTTCACTTATTAGACAATATTGCACCACTTGTCAATTCGACGATCTCCAAGATCGCGGTAAACGATAATTAAATTTTGTTTTTCATATTTGTGTTAATACTTTTCACAAAGACGCACCAAATTTAAATTTAAGCCATACACTTCGTACCCTACAATTACATATGGAACAGTCTGCAAATCACTTTTTTTTTTTAATTGTTTAATTTGGTATTTCCAATGAAATTTAAAAACAACGGAATCACGACTTTTCTCATATTCGCCGATATCTATATGAATGAAATTGTAATTTGTATCAGCGACAACGAGTAACATCGACGAAAAATAATGTCTATAATTGTAGTGAATCAGAATTAATCGATATATGTTTAACTTAATTACGCTTATGTCACGGAAAATACAATCACGCGATAACAAATAGATAAGAAATTTTAGTTCATTACTTCATTAATAACTTCAAAATTAAGTTGTTTTTTTTCTTTTTTAACGTATTTTATTTTACATAATCGGTAATTTACTAGTAATGTGTGGTAAGGACAGGTTCTAACTGTGAAAAATAAATTCAAAAACCAATTCGATTACTTGCTAAAATCACCGGTAATAACCGGTTATATGTAAACAAAAACTCGATATTGCTATAACGATGCGAAACTACCACAACACGCTATGATAATTATGAAATTTTTGTTAGCGAGCTTACATTATTAGGGATTTTTAGATTTCGTCGTAATAAATTCTATGATTGCATTATTTCGATAATATATGAGGCTGATATTGCAAACATTTCGACACTAGCGAGGAACAAAAATCTTTTGATTCTGCCGACAGTAAAGTATTTAATGCGTAATTTTAAATCCTCAACGTGATGAAAATATTAAATTATATACGTAAATTCAAACTACATTTTATAAATATATTCTTTAAAAGAAAGGTGTTTAACTTGACTGGTAAACATCTCAACCAAAAGACCGCTATCGAGTTAAGTACAATCCGTTTTTAATTGTCTTGAAAAACAAAAAAAAAAAAAAAAATCATTCATGTGCTAGTATACATATATTCGAACTAAACTTTCCAAAAGTAATTATTTCCAATTTACTTGTTTGAACTTTACGATTACTCAATGAAATATCCTCACAAATTCGAACTTCACAACTCCGTAATAATGAGGTAAAAAGGGGAAAGACAACTGAACGTCAAATTGCCAAAAAAAAAAATTCTTCTCTTAATGTCTGTTGAAAATCGTTTAATAGTGAACCCAAATTTTATAATTGTAACGTACTTTTCATTCTTATCGCTGAATGACTGCACCGACAATAATCTTAATTTACACGCATTCGTATTCTTTCACCGCTTTATAATTAAATTAAATTACTTTTAACATCATTTTTACTTTCTATGATTGACATTTTCGTAATTTCCTCCGGGAGCTTACACCTACAATAATAACTTTATAAAGATCTTTATTTTTACAAATTTATACAACTATGTATTTTCATTGATATCATCTGAAACTCAATTTAAATTAAATAAAAACTATCAATTGTAAAAACCAACTTATTTACCAATCGAAATATAGGTGTGCAAGTTTTCACTATATTCGCTTTCATTATTACAACTATTATACCTCTTTTTTATTAATTATTCGTTACAAAATTTTCCAATTTATTATAACATTTTTTTTTTTTTTATTAATAGAAATATTTGTTTTTTTCCTTGAATTATTTTACAAGAATTTTAATTACGAAATACGTTCTCCTACTTTTTTTTCTTTTTTTTTATCGTTATACAGTATATATATTGCATGTATTTTGTTATTGTCGTAAAACTACAATATTTCGAGAAAATAAATGATTTTTAATAGTCTTATTAGATTTTCACGCCAAATTATGCACGAAAATTTTGTTATTTTTTCCCGTACATATAGAACTATAAACTTTTTTATTGCTCATCCTTTCCAAGTGTTTATTACCGAAGAGAATAAAATTCGCGCGGCGATAAAAACAATTAAAACATAAGAATTTTTTATACACATCACTTTTATAAATATATTTCTATAATTAGTATTTGCAAAAAAAACAAATACTTTGGGGCGGTAAATATGTTGCGTAATTACAGCTGCGCATGCACAATGCTAAGTTCGAACTGTTAAAACGTTGACTTTTGTTTAAAACAATTTGATAAATTATGCGTGTGGTAAGTGAAAATAATTGTGAGCACATAATCGGCGTTATCTAAATTTATTTTTCGAAGGACATTAAAAGGTTATTCAAAAGAAGTAAAATTATACGGTTCTCTAAACACTATCAAACTACCATTTAACAGTGAAAATAATTTACACTGGAATATCAAGTTCTTTATAAACTAAAAGAATGGCCGGAATTAAAAATGAATAAACTTATCTAACAACAAATGTGTATTATAAGTTGGTCACTTCCGATGTACAGGTTTAATAACTTGCAATTTAGAAATTTTTGAACCATCGATTTATATTTAACCAAAATTCATTTTTACTATTTTTTGCTGACTGATTTTAAACAAGTCTATACGGAAGTGAGTTACAACGTTAACGAAGATGGGCGCTCCGAAACATATCGTTTTGCTAATTAAAAATTCTTACGAATACCAATAACATTATTTGAACAGAGCGAGGAATGAAATTCAACAAATTACATATAAAGAGAATAAGAATACACCTTCGAAACAGATTGCGACCAATTTAGAAAAAATGAAAATGCTATCAGAAAAAAGATTCAAAACGTCAGACAAAGAATATAGTCTTGAAATAAATAAGGAAAAAAGCTAAAATGATTACAATCTGATGATATTTTCTTAACTGATACATTTAAATACAATACGTCAAGCACAGAAATATATTTCAATGAATAACATAATAAACTACGAAACACGTAGGTACTTTATAACTTTATTAAAATGTATTTCTGCGTTTGGCATATGTTACATTTAAAAATATTAATTACGTTAAAACGGCGGATGAATATTAACTTTAATGATATTTTCACCGAATACGAAGTAGTAAATGGTTTCATACGTACTCAGGATCGTTAATTGGAAACAAACGAAGCTTGAAGTAAAGGGCCGCATTTAAATGAGCCGATACGTTATGACCAGATTAAACAGACGTACGGATCATTAATAAACATGTTAAAATAAAGCAAGTAAAAACAGTTCTATTCGCGGTAATATTATTTGCTATAGAAACGTGAGACCTTAAACAGAACTATCAGGTATCGATTAAATAACTTTGAAGCTTCGAAATGTGGTGCTGGAAGAGACTCTTCCGAATGAATAAACTTCTAAGTGAAGTGAAAAAATGTATTTGTAGTCCGTACCGGCTCGGTAAGTTATAATCGGCTGTAATCGGTGTAATGCAGGAGAAGGTATGATTTTCTTTTTTTTTTTTTTTTTTTTTTTTTTTGTTTCGTTTTGGTTTGTAGGTACTTTTTGACAAAGGACAAAAGAAATAATGTTTAATGAAAGAACTCAACGCGAATACGATTTTATACAACGGAATTTCATTACAAAAATAATCGATATAAAATTAAACATTGGGACTTACTTAAAACTAAAATTAAAATACGAACTTTATTTGGATTAAAAAACTTTGTTCTGAAGATTAAAGCTTACGTCGTGCTATGAAAAAATTCACCGGTAAATGAAATTCAGTATCGTGGATTTTTTAACCAAATTGGTTCACATAACACGATCATGAAAATTAACACCTTTTCGCAACCTCTTTCTTTTTCTTTCTTTTCAGTCGTATCGCTCGATTCCAAGCATCGTGACTACTTATTTGTACGTTCTAGTCGTACAGAATAGACAGCGCTCATGGCAATTGTTATACGCAACGCGAGTGTACACGCGCAAGACTACACTCGGAACCGATAGCAGCCGCTTGTTAATTTTTTCAATCGAGAGAACAGCCAATTCAGATATTTTTTTTTTCTTTTTGAGCAGATCGTGTGACGAAAAACTGGATAATTTTAAATACGTACGAAGTTCGTAAATTGAATAATTTCGAAAAACTGCCGAATTGCGCACCACAATGAATTCGGATTTCACTTTTATATGTTATCAATGTTTGGAAATTATCAAGAAACTTTTTTGCATATTCACCGAACTTCTCATTATTCGATAACGTTAGATAAGCGATTTTTTTTTTATTATTATTTTGAGGAACTTTTCTAACATTAGAATCGCGAAAGTATCGATAATTTCGTTATAAAGTCGCCTATGTAGTATTCCAGAATTTTTGTTAACGCCTGAAAGATTTCACGTTGTCTTTTTGTTTTTAAATCATCGCTTGTTGGGACTTTTGTCATTTTTTTCAAACTGGCCTCGAAATTCGTTCAAAAAGATTCTGCCAATGCTGTGAAAACTAACTAGATATCGAAATATATATATTTTTTTTAAGTATTAAAAAATATCGTCGCATGAGGAAATATTTTTTCAAAAATCATGAGTAGAAAATTAAAACCAGAATCGCGAAAATTAAGAACTTGGAGCGCGTACACGAATTCGCGCTGTCCTGAGTATCCCCCGGCATACTTTCAAAACGTCTACTCAAATCTACTTAAACAGCAGAAACCACTGAGACTAATTTTCTATTTTTGAATTCCACCCCGATGCAGATGGCAATCTTCAATTTACGCCAGTTCATTTAAGTAGTTGAAAAAAAAAATGTCTGCAAAACCGTTCAACGTTTCGAAAACTATTCGGCATTATGGAATCAATGGATTTCTTCAACAGCGAATTTAGTTGGCGTGCATAGCAATTCAAAAAAAATCCACTAACTCGCATTCGACATGTTCGTTACTAACATCTCAATATACCTTATAAAACGTTCACTAACTTACGTTCGTTTGATTCTATCAAATCGTGGCAAACATTTCGAAATATCGCATCATCATCACCTTGTGTGTACCGAATAGGAAACAAGGCCAACAAAACACTTTCTGAACATGCGCGCAACCGCAAAGTTATATAATTTCAGAGTACCATTCACTACGAAAATATTTCCATTGACCCCTTGTACCTAAATTTTCGAGTTCAAATGAACTACAGCGATTACATGTACAAGCCGCCATTGCATCGCATGTAGCAACAGTCTAATATTGTTGTAAATATTTCGAGCACGCTCTAGTGCTACTGGACTTAGTACATTGTGGACCTTAACTTCACAATCCCCGACACCCTGTCAAGGATATATGGGACTTACGCTACTTTATTTTATGCGAAGTGAGCGGAAAATAGGCAAAGGTAGAAGACAAGAGATTGAGCGTATGAATGTGGTGATACGAGAAGTAACTGATCGAAATTTATACCGACGTAACCGACATGCAAAATGTAGAAAAAATTTGAAGTAAAACCGTTTGCTTTACTACGTGATTACGATAACCCAAAAGGATAAGTGGTGCAGAGAGAATGCTAATAATTAAAACTCAACTCTTACTGTGTACTTATATATTCATGAACACAATTTGATAGAAAATTTTAAAAATACTCCTTTAACAATTAATAAAAACATATATCTGTTAAATTTTCAATAAATAATACACGCTAATCAGGGATCATTTAAATTAATTTTAAATTAAAAATTAATTAGCTATTAATAAAATGTAAGCATGTTTGTGCGAATATCAATTGGAAATTAACAGAGTTCCATTTTCAACCTATAATATCCATGTTATTAAATTATTATGAAAGAACTTTTTATTTTTCGTGATACTGTTTAGCATACAGATTTCAACATCGCAAAAAAGGTTACTCATATACTGCCCACTTTGTATCATCCAGCATATAAAAAGCGTGCGATAACATATAGAATGTAATATAAAATTTTTATCGTCAAAAAAGAAACATAATCTAAATATGCAATGCAGCGTCAACTGAAAGGATAAGGACAGAAGTGTACATAATGTGTTAAAAGCGTAATGAGAAATGTTTTGTTCAATCTGATAAGCTTATTTATTTAATACGATCATATAAGATTAATCGTATTTTTCCAAAACCAACATACTCCTTTACTATAACATTCTCAGTTTAAAATACGCGAAATCTTACTTTTTGTATATTGTTTTCCAACATTTAAAACGGTTGAAATGAATTCAAACTTACATATCGTTTAAAGTTTTATAAATTATCCGCGTAAAATTAAAAAATCGGTAATACAAAACTGTAAAAATAATAATAAAATGTACAAGCTAATGAAGGGTATATCATCAAAATATCCTTTTAACGATAATAATAACGTATTTTAGAATAAAATTTTTTTTATTTACTTATCATCAGACAAATGCACCAGAAAGAAAAGAATAAATCAAACTTTAAAATGTTCTAATTAACCGTATGTCTTCTTTAAACACCTATTACATTCGACTTTTATAATCGATGTGCAACCTTTTTTTGGTACTAAAAATGTGCTCAATTGTATAAAAGCAAAATTTAAATTTTTAGACGACTGACTTCTATTTCTTTTGCAGAAAATATCGAGAGATCAAAATTCCTCTTTCAAGCCGCGCTAATATAAAAATTTTTAAAATATGCAAATGGAAATATTGTTAAATATCAAATATTCTCGACGATAAGAAGCGAAAAAAATAAAAATGTTAAAATGCGGGGGGTAACATAAATGTACTTTATGAAATACGCTACATTATAATTATTAATATTACAGTTTCTATACAGTACGCTTAACTTACTCAAGTCTAGAGAACTGCAGATTTTCAGGCGGTAATCCTGGCAAAAGACCAATAACTATGCCAAGAATAAAAACTGCAATTATGGATTTCAAAATAAATATCACGGTTCCTTTTATTAAACCAAAAATTCCCTACAAAAATCAAACAAAAACAAGTACTACTCTGTATGTTTTTAAAAATGTATAAAAACGAAAATACATTTCAATAATGGTAATTACTACGGATGCAAAAAAATTAGCCTTATTATAAAAAGTATTTACATCTAAAATCGACATAATTCATCTAGAAATTCATTTATATGTAAAAGGCATTTCTCTTAAAAAGATACATTAAATGAGACAATTTAAGATACCTTCAATATAGCAGAATCACCAAAAGACTAATTCTAATATTCTTACCATTTTTAATATAGTTTTCAAGTATTTTGCGATAAAGAATATAAAAATATTAATAAATTATGTATAACCAGTAGAACATTTAATATGAATCTATGTAATTTAATTATCTTTTACGAATAGAAAAATAAACTGGTTTATAAATTTCGACAAAACACCCACAACAACAACTCGCAAGAACCGCTAAAACATCATACGAATTCCTGTTCTAAAAATCGTGACTTCAATCGTGTTCGTTACATTATTTTATCTCTGAAGTGAATATATCGATTTCTCGCTAAATTGTTGATTATCATTATCAATTTAAACATAAAAATTAAAATTTTTAAAGTGAAACATAATCTCCAATAGCGAATAACGTTATTTATTTATAATTTTATAACTTTGATAATTCAAAAATGTTAAAAATAATTTTACTTACTTGTGTCTATGTTTTTGAGAAATATGAGAATAAAAAACTAATTCCACGCAAATTTAAATTTCTGTAATATGCGTTTAAATTAGGTAAAAATGACACCTAGTTTAATGAAATTTTTCCGCATTAAATTTGAAAAGTAATACACTAAAAATGAAGCACTCTAATGATATATATTTTTTATATAAAAAAATATCAAATCTATAGTATTACAAAAGTTTTATACCACTGTAATCTTCCCCAATTATAATAAAGCTGCACAATATTGTAATTTGATACACAAATTATCAGTGGCGTGCTAATGTTTTGCAATCAAGGAGGGCAAAAGTATAAATCGCCCCTATACATAGAGAGGCATATATACATTAATAAAAAACAAGTTTAGTCGAGCATGATGCATGCGGTGAGGATTCCATAAATATGACTATAATTTTTAGGTTTACGTAATACTAAATTCAAAACAAAGAAATCTAATTTTTTGTGCTGCAAAGAAAGAGTGATACGTAATTTTTTGCGCATTTTTAAACTATTTGCTAACACCGAATAAAAAAATGAAGTATGGTTTCAATCCCGACAAACAGCTTTCTTTTCAACGATATATCACATGCCCGGAAAAAAAATATTTTTAAGAATTTCGAGCTTTCGGCACCCCGAGGGCTTAATTTTAAAATTAGAAAACCGGATGTTTCAAACTAGAGAAATATACGGGAATGCGCATATTTTTAACCTCGTGAAAATTTTTTAGCTATAATATTCACGCTGAAAAGGGGGGATACGTAATTTTTCGCGCTTTTTTGAACTTTTCACAAACTTTGAAAATTTCGTTAAGGAAATTTAATACGGTTTTGTTCCCGACAAATAGTGACTTTTCTATCGATGTATCACATGATCGGAGGAAAAAAAAAAAAAGGGTTTATTTCGAAACTTCCGAGCTTTTGACACCCCGAGAGTCTAAATATAAAGTTGTAAACTCGGCTATAGTTTATCTATAAAGCGGTCCAAAATTCACATACTTGAGGTACATTTTAGTTTCTTCAATCTTTTTACTTGGACTATTGCTTACATGACATCCTTTTTTTTTTTTTACTATTTTTGTGCCCAAAGGAGAGGAAGGGGGTTATATAATTTTTTAATCGTAATTTTTCGATTTTATAAAAAAGTTCCTGCGTTTTATTTTATATTTTGAATTTCACTTTTAAAGAATTATCTGGTGATGAGTTATGGATTTTTAAGTGATTTCTGAGGTCGTTTTAAATTTCATATTAATTATTGTTGGCGGTTTTTTGGGGGTTTTTGACGCCCAGGGTAATCGGTTAGTTTTAAGTTATAGATTTTCTCAAGGAGAATTTCAATTGTAATTTATGATCCAATTTGGAAGTTTATTGGGTTATCGATTTTTTTTTTTGATATTTTTGTCGTTTCTGCACCATTATATTAAGATATCAACGGAATGCTAAAAAATGTAATCACCACTGATAATATTTTCTAAAAATAAAAAGGGTATTTAATTATAAAGTGAAATATGCTGAAAACGCTTTTCTTTTTTACTTTAAATGATTTTCTTTTATCGAATTTTTATTTTTTCCAAGGATCCGAAATTTCTGGTTTTTGTTTTCTCGGTTCGGTGGCCACTTTAATATAACATTTAATATGATTAAAAAATTGAATTTTATTAATTCAAACGATCTCTCTTCATGTTTATTTAGCTTTTCGTGTAATTTTCTTGGATTTTTATTAAATAACTGTTATATAAAGTAAAGCAAAGTATATCCCATATCCCTGACAGAGCGTCGGGGATTATTAAGCTTTTCATAGTGTACTAAGCCCAACGGCACTAATGAGAATAGGGGGGCCAGTTCCTTTCTCTAGACCGCCTTTCATTTCCCAAATTTCTCTGGTACCGAATTATTTTAGGCTGGGTAAACCTGGAAGGGATTTAGATCCGGAACGAGACAAGTCTTGAATCTGTGTCCTCTGTTCTAATAGTCAAACACCTTAACCATTAGGCTACCGCACTACAATTGTTATATATATTGGTATATTTTTTCTGAGGGAGCGTCGCCCTCGCAGTTTTTTATCTGGGGGAGGGGGGCGATTGCTCCTTCTAGGTAGCGCAAAGTCGTCTTAAAGTCATCTCGACTTTAAGACGTTTTTTGAAGGCCGTCTTTAAGGCGTCTTTTTCTGTTCAAAAACAGACGTCTGAGGTCAGGACGATGTAATGACGTCTTTTAAAGACCAGTTGTTGCAAAGTAAAACGTCTTTAAGACGTCTTATATATACATTTAAAATACGTGTACAGGAAGCTTGCATATTTCATTTACAATAGTTTAATTGTTAGTCGCGCGGATGACATATATCATCCATTTTTAGGATTCCGTACTTACGGAATCCTAATAAGATGGTACACAAATGACAAAAATATCAAATAAAAATCAATAACTCACGAACGGTTTAATTTATTAATTTCAAAATTTGGAACATAAATCACAATTAAAATTCTCTTTAAAACAATCTATAACTTAAAGATTACCGATTACCGTGGGCAGAAAAAAAAAACCAAAACCGTCAAGAATATATAATATGGTACATAAAACGACCTCAAAAATCACTTAAAAAATCGTAACTCATCACCCGATAAACCTATAAAGCTGAAATTCAAAATATAAACTAAAATGCAGGAGTCCTTTCATAAAATCAAAAAATATGCTACAAAAGTTATGTAAAGTTGCCGAAAATTTCAAAAAAAATGCAAAAAATGACGTGTCCCCCGCTAGCGCCGCGAGTATTACAGCTTAAAATTTTAAACGCGGTTTAAAATACGCCACTCCACGTATATTTCTCTAGTTTTGAACATCGAAATTTCCAGCTTTAAAATTAGACTCTCAGGGCGCCAAAAGCTTGAACTTATCAAAAAAAAAAAAATTTTCCCGGGGTTGCGATATATCATTAGAAAGATTACTATTTGTCGGGAACGAAACCGTGTTTCGTTTTCTTAACCAAACTTTCGAATTTGCCGAAAAGTTCAAAAACCGCGAGAACTAATATGTAGCCCCCTGTTTGCATCGCGAATATTATAGCTATAAATTTCGAATGGGGTTGAAAATATGCTCATTCTGGCATGTTTGCTGTAGTTTATTTAAAATTTTGTGTATATATATATAAATTTTATTTAAAAATCGTAACTGAAATAAAATTACGTCAAGAAAATTATTGATTTTATTTGATGAACAGTTGAGAAATTAACTTCTCAGTATAGTAATCTAATAAATAGTGACAAATGAGGAAGTAATAGTATTCAAATATAACTATATAGAAGTTCGGAAAACAAACAAGTACAATTACAAATTTTTAAATATTTATTGATAATTAATCCTTCCAAAAATCCAGGACTAAATAGTCTTTATTTATTAGAATTTATTTTTTTTTTGTAGTACAATATGATGACACTGCGTGATGTGTGAAAAAGAACTGGAGTAAAAATATCTGTTTTGGAATTATTGTTGTTTTGAATTTAGTATTATGTATATGAAAATTATGGTTATCTTTAACTTAACATACGGAATCCTCAGCGCATGAAACCTCATGCTTGACTGAACTTGTTAAAAATAGATTTGTATTTTTAAAATTTCATAATTAGTTTAGGCTATTCAAAGTGTTTATTGTGTAAAATTTTAAATTATTAAAATATTTCTTAGAAGAAACAGTGTGGAAAAAAGTATAATCGTAATTCTAACGTAATTTCATAACCTTTTCATATTTTATTTTATTAGGTCTTTTTACAACATTTTAGTTTTAAATTAGTAGTTAACGATGTATTTCGTGTTACTATAAAATGAACTAGTTTTCTAAACAATTCAAACAAATGTGTTTTAAGTGATCCGGAGAAACCCAATTTTTACATTTTATGCACCAGTTCCGTGTGATTTTATTCCGTTTATGACCGAAGATGTAGCATTTCTCATGTGATCTGGAAGGTTCTTGAATTTCTGTCGAAGATTCTTGTTCATAAACTAATAATATGTCGTGAAATGTAACAATTTCAGGTTTTCCAGCACTACTGCTGCTCGCGTGAGTGATATCATGCATAGCAGCGATGATATTCCGCTGACCGCTCGCCGGTTGCTTCATCTGTGGTGTCATCGAAGTGCAACCACTTTATTTTTTTTTTTTTTGTGAGCAATAAGATATCAACGTACAATCTTCTTGAAATCCGAATATCGAAGAGTTTTCTGTTCTACTTTTGCTTGGCAAAAACTCTTTAGGAATTTCACCTCGGTTATTACGTACGGTTCCAACATAAGTCAGTTTTTTATCTTTTAGTATCTCCACTAATGACAAATTAGAGAACCAATTATCTCCAGTAATATTTATATTTGTTCCTTCGACTGGCTGAGCCTAGTTACAATATCTTGAGCAGAATTGCCTACAAAATAACATCCACTGGGCTGTTTTCCAACATACGGCTCTAAACTTAGTGTGTAAGCTGTTTTTACATCAGATAAAGCAAACAGCTTCAGTCCATATTTTCCTGGCTTGCTGAGTATATACTGTCGAAATGGACAGTTTCCATAAAATGACAATGACCGTTCATCTACCGTTAAATACTTTGACGGAGTAAAGTATTTGCGAAAATTATTCACGAATAATTCGTGTATTTCTCTTATTGCAGTTAGTTCATCTGTAGCTTTTCGAGAATCTCTGTCATGGATATCATCAAATCTTATACATGGCAGTAAAAATCTAAAGCGGTTTTTACTCAGTCGTAAATAAAACGAAATAAACGTATATACACAGAACACAAAACGGTTTTTTTATTACGCAATAAATAACCGAAATAAGAAAGAAGTTATTAGTCAGCGCAAAAATTTAGCCCGGAAAAAAGTACTTTGCTGGTTGCTCGCGCGGATGACAATCGTCATCCAAGCATGTTTAATGTACTTTATTAAAAGTATACACACTACGATGATTTAACTGATTATTGCGATATGTTTGTTAAGGATTACATGGAAGGTACATAAACGGGCAGTGTTCAATTATGTATTAGAAGTTATAATTAAAAAAAAAACAAAACAATGGATGATATATGTCATCCGTGCGACTAATCGAGGGTTAAACTACTCTCGCATAACGCCTTCAGGACATTTTAATAACATACATATTAGGCTTTATAAAACTTTTATATATGAGCGTATTGCTTCTGTAAAATACAATATATATACCTAAAATTATTTTGCAAGTTACGTATAATACGATTTTCTGAATGCATCATTTTAAAATTTAAATAAAGAACTATTTGAAGCTACCGTGTCCTATATAATTAATTGTACATTAATAAAACCTAAAATAAATATTAAATTATAAATAAGACGAGGCAATAAGCTCTTTTACAGATATATGTTTAGGTGTATGTATAATTATAATAATTATATATTATAAAGTAAGTCCTATACTCTTAACTGGGCGTCGGGTTTGTGAAGTTAAGGTTCACAAAGTACTAAGGCCAACGGCACTAATAAAAGTATTAAAAAAAAAAACGTAATGAGCATAAGAGGAATGTACTTATTACTGAAGATATGGGAGTGAATATCAGCAGAAAAGAAAACTGAATTGGAGGAAAGAATAAACACAGAATACGAGTTGAGGGAAAAACTTTCGTTCCAACTGCCGTTAGCAAAAACAAAGATGGGGGAGCAAACGAATAAATATATTATAACTCAGATGTTGAATAAAATACCCAAAGAAATAACAGAGAAGGAAAAAATAGGGGAAAGAAAAAGGAAAATAAAGGAATGGCTTCAGGAAGAAGAAAATATAAAAAAAATAATAAATATAAAATAAGATGATAAAGCGCAACAAAAAAACTAGAAAAAAAAAAATTTGAATATAGAAGATAGAAATAGATTATTAATTACTGATAAGTAAAATAGATAGATTAAGACTAGTAAATATTACACGATTATGTATATGTATAAGTTAATTTAAGATGGTAAAGTGTTCAATAGGGGATAATTCGTCGACAAGCGTTCTAGCTTGACGAAAGTATTGTATCTAAAAAGTAGTAAATACATATTTTTCAAAAAAAAATGGGGGGGGGGGGGGGGGAGTTCCTTTTCCTCGGCCACCTTTACTTTCCCAGATTTCTCTTGGACCCAATTATTTCAGGCTGGGTAAACTCAGAAACGACTAGGATCCGGGACGAGACAGGTTTCGAACCCATGACCTCTAATTCGGTAGCCAAGCACCTTAACCACTAAGCTACCACGCTGCTATAATTATATATTAAACGTTATAAAACATGAAAGTACCGGCATGTTTTGGAATATAATTTTTACTGGTATTATAAACAAAATAAAAAAAAATTAATAAATGAAACTAATTTAAATTAATAATAATTCGAAATATTAAAAAAAAGAATAGAATAATTTTGACATAAATGAAATTAGCTAAACATCGAAGTAAGAAAAACAATAAAAATATTCCTAAATTTAAAAATTTGAGCAAAACGTAGAACGGAAATAAATATTAATTAAAAATTTAAACACGGAGGAGTGGAAAATATATGGTAGTCTTACGAAGGCGTTAAAAGACGCCTCTTTTTGTGATCGTCAGACGTTCAGACCACAGACCAAAAAAAGACTTCTTTAAGACGCTTTGTGCCATGTGGGCTGTTCACCCCCATTAGAAATTTACATTTTACAAATAATATTTTATTTATAATAAAAGTATAATATTAATTTAGATCTTATCACGAAACACTCGAAATATTTAAAACGTACTACAATGTATAAAAACATATAAAGTATAAAGAAATATGTAAATGTTCGGCTGCTTTCGTTTCATTATGTCTCTTAAGCAGCTACATATATAAAATAACATTTCATCAATTTTGAAGATAAAAATTTTAAATTTTGTCTATGCCCTAATCAAGTAAAATTTTTGCAATTTCTCCACTATTTAGCTTCTTTTAGTTAACAGTTATAGCATGTTCATTATAATGTACATTGTGACATAATGTAATAAATTACAGCTTTTATTAATTTTTTTATTCTAATTATTCATTTAATAAGTAGAAGTCGATTATAGTGACAGTGAAGCGGATAAATAATTTAATTGTTAATACCGATTCGTCATTATATCCAATATCAAATAAAGTAGACTTGAAATTTTATAAAAGTTTTTTTTACTATAAATGGATTACTAAAACATCATATTTCTCAGCAATTAGACAAATTAAAAATATGGAAATGAGCAATGGAACGTCTAGAGAATAACTTAGGAAAGAAAAAAAAACAAAAACACGAAATTGTTTTAAAATGTCATTTTGTGTCTTAAACACGTAATGCAATCTGCAAAAAACTGTGAAAAAACCTTTTTTTTTTTTTTTTTTTGTTGTATTACCCGCATTATTTATATATATATTTTAATTTATATTTAAAAAATTATCGTAATTATGGAATAATACCAGTTTGTACTGCAAAATATTTTCGATAGTACATTCTTCTAATGGTATTTAATTTTATTGCCGATAATACAGAATGTTGTATATGAGAATTTACTTGAAAGTTTTTGGATATTAAGTTTTCTCATCACAGTAAACAAAACGGTTCAAAAAGTAAATGATTAATTATAATCCTATAAAATAACTTAAACATGACATTATAGACAAAATTTTTTGATATGCCTATTTTTGATTATTCCATCTTTTTACCACTGATAATGACCCACATTTGTTTATAAAAAAATGGATATATATACTTTTAATTACTTCAGAAAACACAAACGTCGTAAATAAATTCACTGAAAAAATAGAATTTAATATAAAATGAATAATAATAGTATAATGTAAGTTGCTTAATATGAATATTCGTATATCGTATTTTATTCCAATGCTAAGAAAATGGGACATTTGAAATTTGTTTAATAAAAAAATTTAATATACCACAACAGAAAAAAATATCCTGCACTTTTCACAAAATCTGACAGAAACTTCTACAAAGCTGTTATTATTTATTTCTAAGATATCACTTGCTAGCCGATCGAAAATCGCCACCGTAATATCTAGTCGTTGCTGTTTATTGAATAATGTCAGCGCTTTGCCTATATTCCACCGTTTTTTTTCTCCGTTACATGTTTTGGTTCTTTTGTTTTTCTGGTTCCACAATTAGTCAGTCATTAAAACATTTCGTCTGCTAAGAAAAGCGTACTGCTAGTTTATAGAGATTCACATATCTTCTCTGAAAATATCATTATCATGTCTGATTCTATGAGTTGTTTATCAGCTTTGAAACTCTTATCGTTCAACATAAAATCCCATCCGTACCTCTATAAAATCAGAAGCCTAGTAGTGTCCCTTTATGAATCTGGGGTAGTAGTTAACTTTGTTTGGATACCAGGACGTGCGGATAACTACGGTAACGAAGTGGCAGACATGGCTGCCAAAGACACATGGATGAACAGTTGTTTAGTTCCATACTTTCCGAACAGAGACCTATTCGAGCTCATTAGATATGCTCATAAAGAATATTGGGAGGCTACATAGGAAAATCCATTTTGCGCGCAACAGTACAAAAGAATTCAACCTAATATTCCTAACGTTCCTTGGTTCAACCGCATTACGACAGATCGCACATTGTTACCTTATGTCGCCTCCGGCTGGGGGTAAACCGTCTCCCCGCTTCTTTGTACAACATGGGTGTAATCTCTTCCCCCTACTGCCAGCATCCACTAGACTCGGACAAAGTGGCGGACGCTGATCACCGCATCTTCGAATGCAATTTGCACACGGCACAAAGAATTATTTTGTACAACTCGATAATAAATTCCCAGATCCCTCTGTCATGTAGTGTCAGTTCTCTCCTGGCCACCGGGAGTGCTGCAATATACAAGTTATTATTTAATTATATAGTACAATGTAATACTACTGTGTAGCATTAATTAGTTAATTAATTATATTACATTGTCGATGGGTTGAATTTTCGATGCCCAAAAATTTACCGGTTTTCCTTTACTTTGTCAGCTTTCGGAAACAAATAACAAACGGGCCCAAGTTCATAGTAAGATTCCTTGGGGAGAATTTTTGCGTCTGCCTCATGCAGAGTTCCACTTGATCCCGCTTTAGTTATTTCGCGCAACGTGTTTCTTCGGGTACTTCGAAGTTATGTTTTAAAGCTTAAGGCTCAGAGAAAAACGAACACCTTAATCCCCAGACATCGAAAAAAATCGTACCGAGTCCTGAAATTAAAGGTCACATCATTCAAATCAATCGTTTTATTGGTTTCCGGAATAGAGACTCTAAAGTGAATCAATCGTTTTACTGGCACAGTTGAAAAGAAACTCGGAATAAAAAAGGTCCCTCAAAGCGGAGAAATTGTTTCAATGTATTATACAGATTTCCGAAATTCAGCCACTTCAATGAGGAAGTGAAAGACTTCTATTATGATATAACTGTACAACTAAATTGTAAGAAAACCGATTTGACGTCAATCACGGACGAACTGGGTGTTTTAAAATCAAATGAAAAATCGATAGAACAACTTCGCGCTGGATGTTAGGCTCTTTAAGAAACAAGTATTTTTTAAAGCGAAATTTCTTTAAGTGCGGTATGAGAGCGATATATAAATTAAAAATACCATTTGTAAATGTTTATATAATAAAGTAGATCCCATTAAAAACGAATAAAAATCTCTTTTTGTTGATGCCTATCTTATCCTATTTATTTCAAGCATTAAATAAAGTACATAAAAATGTGTGTATAACCTGTAGAAGTTTCACTATTTTTTTCCAAACATATTATATTATGATTTTGGCGCCCCCTGAAACTGCCGCCCGGGACACGTGCCTCGGTTTGCTCCCCCCCCCCATAGATCTAGGGCTGGATACCATAAGAGATGAAAATATGATTAATAACCTGATAATATGTAATAAAATGGGGGTCAAAGGGTACTGATGCGCAATATATGAGACGCTTGCGTCTCACTTAGCCTCTCAGTATCAACGTCTATCCTTACCGGCTCGTGGTGACCCCTGCATACTTTGACCTGAAAGAACGGTTGGGTAACCAACCCCAGCGTAGTAAATTGGGGATTGTAACAAACAAGGAAGACGGGAAGGGGAAACATATTATCCCACCCCCCTTCTACCATAGACCATTTCAACTTATCCATATACAACTGCAATATAAATACTTAGATTCTCGCACAGAATAAAATTAACATTGAACAATCACAGGGAAGAAATAGAAGAAAACGTGTATAAAGAAATAATACAAAAACCAAACCTGGCAGATAGGGATAAAATGCATCTTCCAACACGACTGGTCATCGTGGAAGATTAGACCACCCCCCCTCCTACACATGAAGAGATCGCGAAAAGAAGGCCGTAACCGCCAAGGCCAAAATGGGCAAACCGAAAAAAACGATATAAAAATAACAAAAAAAGTAAAAAATAAAAAACCCCAAAAAAACAATCTGTTTGTAGCAACGTACAACTGTCGTACATTACAAGGAGAACAAAGGATCATCGAAATAGAACAGGAACTAGAAAACATAAAATGGGATATAATCGGACTTAGCGAGACAAAAAGAAAAGGCGAAGAAGAGATCGCATTAAAAAGCGGCAATATACTATATTCCTATAGCCCCGAAAACCTTCAAAGAAGCATAGGAGTTGGATTCCTAATTAATCAAAGAATAAAACATCAAATCGAAGAGATTAAAGCAATAACAGAAAGACTGATTACGCTAACATTGAGGGTAAATCAACGTCATAAAATGAAGATAATACAGGTATACATGCCGACCTCACAGGCAGATGACGACGAAGTCGAGCTAATATACGAACAGATAGAGAGAGAAATAAAACAAGGAAATGAACATTATAAATTACTAATTGGAGATTTCAATGCGAAGATAGGTAAACGACAGCCGATGGAGAAATCCATAGGACAATTTGGTACTGGAACAAGAAACGAAAGAGGCCAAATGCTCGTCAATTTTACAACGGGAAATGAACAATACATCATGAACACCTTCTTTAGAAAGAATGAGACGAGAAGATGGACCTGGCGGAGTCCAAATTGGAAAGTCAAAAATGAAATTGACTTCATAATGGGAAATAAGAAGGAAATCTTTGAAAATATAACCGTATTAAACAAATTTGATCTAGGAAGCGACCATCGAATGGTGCGAGCAAAAATATATATAGATGGAAAACTAGAAAGATTAAAAATGATAAAAAAGGTGCAAATAAATAGGGAAAAATTACAAAATGATGAAGATTTTCAAAGAAGAATAAGAGATAAAATAATAAGCAACTTGAACGACTTAGAAACCACTACACAAGAGCAGAACATAGAATCGCTGAATGAAGACATAACTCGATCGCTAACAACAAATATAAATAATAATACAATTGCGACAAAGGTAAACAAACTTTCACAAGAAACGATAAACCTCATGGCCAAAAGACGTAGCCTCAAAATACACTCCCAGCGAGACCAAACTGAATACGTTGAAATATGCAAAACAATACGGAAAAAAATGAGACAGGATATTAGGAAATACAATACAAAGAAAATAAATGAAACAATCGAGAAAAACAGAAGCATGAAAATACTATGGAATAAATTAAGAGTGGGAAAATATGAATTTATAGGGATAAAAGACGATAGCGGCGTCAGCACCAAAAACAAAAAACAAATGGTAAAAATAATATCAGACTTTTATAATAAACTGTATGATGACGCGACCGAAACAGAACAACAAGAACTACGAGTATCTCCCGATAATTCGATCCCGCCAATCACAGTACACGAAATAGAAATGGCCATAAAGACCCAAAAGAACAATAAAGCCCCAGGAGAAGATGGAGTCTTAATAGAAATTATTAA
Source organism: Icerya purchasi (assembly GCA_039619475.1). NCBI lineage: Eukaryota > Metazoa > Arthropoda > Insecta > Hemiptera > Monophlebidae > Icerya > Icerya purchasi. Next base: position 389,790,944 of record CM077116.1, read on the forward strand.
ATTAGGTGGGGAAAAAATAAATAAATATCTGGCTACGCTGTTTAATAGATGTTTAAATGAGGGAAAAATACCGGAAAAATGGAACAATGCGGAAATTGTACTGATATATAAAAAGGGTGATAGAGAAAATATACAAAATTACCGTCCAATTAGCCTCCTATCGACTATGTATAAGCTATTTACAAAAATAATCACGATAAGATTAACCGAAAAACTTGATTTGAGCCAATCGGATGAACAGGCAGGGTTCAGAAAAGGAAGAAGTACGATAGACCACATACACGCGGTCCGACAACTAATCGAAAAAACAAGGGAGTACAGAACACCAATGTGCATGGCATTCATAGACTTTGAGAAGGCGTTCGACTGCCTGAAAACTAAAGCGATAATACGAGCATTGGAAAAAATAAAAATCAATAGTACATATGTAAGAATAATTAAACATATATATAAAAAAGCAACAGCTACAATCACGATTAATGAAGAAAGAGAAAAGATTCAATTGAAAAAAGGTATAAGACAGGGAGACGCGTTATCTCCAAAATTATTTACAGCTGCACTCCGAGATAATATGGAGGAAATTAACTGGAAAAACTCAGGTATTTTAATTGGAAATAAAAGGCTAACACATCTATTATATGCGGACGACATTATACTAGTTGGAAACAGCTTAAAAGAACTACAAGAAATGATACAAACCGTCAGCGATAAATGCTCAGAAATAGGACTTAGAATAAACATAAATAAAACTAAGTTCATGAGTAACGAACTGGTAACGGACAAAAACGGTAGTATACTTATAAACACACAAGAAATAGAAAAAGTAGATAAGTTCATTTACCTAGGACAATTACTGAAAGTAAATAATGACTGGGAAGAGGAGATAACTAGAAGAATACAACTAACTTGGATGGCATTCTCGAAGCTACGAAATATACTTAAAGATACTAATACACCCTTAAATCTGAAAAAAAGAGTTTTTGACCAATGTGTTCTGCCAGTTCTAACATATGCCAGCGAAACATGGGTATTAACGAAAAAACTACAACAAAAGATAAGTACAAATCAACGCAGAATGGAACGGTCTATGTTAGGTATTACCCTGAAAGACAAATGGACAAAACAACGTATCCGACAAACCACAAAAATAAATGACGCAATAAGTATCATTAAAGCCAATAAATGGAGATGGTGCGGTCATGTGGTCAGAGCCGAGCACCGATGGATCAATCTATTGACATTCTGGAAACCTGATGGGAAACGAGCTTTGGGACGACCGAAGGGACGCTGGATGGATGAAATACGAAAATTTAGGTCGAACTGGCGGGAAGAGGCAAAGGATCGCGACGGCTGGAAGGAATTAGGGGAGGCCTTCGTCCAGCAGTGGACTGATAATGGCTAAAGAAGAAGAAGAAGATGTAATAAAATAATCCTGCTCTTATAGAGTTTAAAATCTAACATAAACATAACATAAACAACCGTATATAGTAATATAACACATTTAGATTTTGTTTTATCCGTACTGAAAATGAGTGTTTCTTACTGGATAGGAGCATGTCTGTTATAAATTTACTTATTATTAGTCGTACATAACTAAATTTAATTTTCGGGAAAAACAATAAAAAAAAAAAAACCCTACATACATGCGCAAGTAACCATTCCAGAAAATAAAGGAAGATTTATACTAATTTAATCTATAACGAATATTACGTACGCGTCGAGAAATCGAAATCCGCAAATTGCTTAACATTAATACGAAATACAAAATGTATAACTTAGACATTATGCAATCGCCAGACAACACAAGAGTTTCATAGAATTATTCATTAAAGTGTCAGTATTATGCGCTTTATCCTTCTTTGTTTATATTTTTTGTAACTTAGGTTTAGGGTTTGATAATCATAGGAGCCTATATTATTTATTAATATTAAGTCAGAGGCACTGCACGTTTCAAAACATTTCCTGGTGTTCTCTGTAATTATTTCCTGAATGTACCGTATTTTTACATATTTTTGCATAGTGTTCATGTTAGTGTATCGTGGTTTATTTAGTACTTTTCGTAGACAATGATTTTGAATTCTTTGGAGTTCTTGAATATTACTTTTACTGGTAGACGAAGAAATTATTACTGCATATAATATTTTGGGAAGGATGATTTGTTTATAGATAATAAGTTTGTTTTCAGATGTTAAATGGGATTTTCTATTAAAATACGGGTATAGACAACAAATCTCTTTCTAAGCTTTTATAATTTTATTTTTGATAAGTTTCGTGAAAGTTAATATTTTTTATCAAGTGTTAAACTTAGGTGTACTAGATTCCATCCTTCCATTTCACCTGTCTGTCTTGGATGTTTACTTCTTTACGTATACATGGTCGTCTTCTGGTAAATAAAATGGCTTCCGTTTTATTGTTGTTTATTTTAACCTGCCACTTTTTAAAATATCTTATTAACGTGTCAGCTGCTCTTTGCAGTCTATTTGTTATTGTGTCTGTTCTATAGGGCGAAGCTACTATTGCAGTATCGTCTGCATAGAGGTATATTTCAGAATGTTTGATTTTAGGAATGTCGTTTAAAAATATTATAAATAAATACGGTTCTCAAATGCTCCCTTGCGGTACACCAGCAGTTATGTGTTCTGAGGGTGACTCATAATTATTCAATTTGACATAAAATTTTCCGTTTAAAAGATATGATTTCACTATACATATTAAAGAATAAGGATACTTAATTTGAATTAGTTTAAATATTGTACCTTCTATCCATGTGGTGTCAAAAGCTTTTTCGATATCTATTAGTAATGCTCCTGTATGTTTGTTTAGATTAAAATTGTCGGTAATTTTATCAAAGATTTTAGTTAGTTGTATAGCTGTACTAAGTTTAGGTCGGAAACCAAATTGATTATCGCGTATTATATTATTTTCATCGCTGTGCTTTCTTAATCTTGTAAGTATAATCTTTTCAAATAATTTACTTATGTTACTTAGTAAGCTGATGGAGCGTATGTTTTCGGCCAAGGAAGCATCCTTACTGGGTTTAGGTATAGGTACTGTCTGCGAGACTTTCTATTGTAACGGAAAATAGCATAATCTAAAAGATGAGTTGAATAAGCACACAAGAGCCATTTTTGCTCTTGTTGGTAAGTTCTTTATCATCTTAATACTAACTTTATCATGTCCTACAGAATTTTTGTTTTTTAGGCTTTTTATAAGTGTATTAACTTCCTAGTTATGTAATTATTTGTTGCGTTATTTGTTTTTGTCACGAAGTACTTATTTATAGTTCTTCTGATGTTCATTAAATAATTATGAGTAGATCATCTTTGATATTTTGTTTTTGTATTTTGCTAAAGTGTTCTAATAAAATTTTTGCCTTACTTTCGGGTTCATACGCATATTCATTGTTTGTTTTTGGTATTTTGATCGGCGGCAGTTCCGCATGATTTCTACAAAAATATTTATTCAGTTTCCACAAAGAGTTATCCTTCGGTGTTAGTCTTTTTAAAAATTTATTCCATTGGTTATTTCTCTCTATGATTAATTTATTTCGAACTAGTTTACATAAATGATTGCATATTGTTTTATATGTGACTGAGATGTTATTTCTTTTTTGACTTTTCTTTCTAATAAAGTTTTTAATTTTAATTAAGGTTGCTATATTGCTTGATATTTCTCTTGTTACTTTATTCGGAGATCTTAACGGTATGTGATTTTTTGTCGCGGACAGTATAATGTAATTGAAATATTTGATATATTTATCTATTTCATTTGCAGTGTTTAGTGTTAAAGGCAAAGGCGCACTCAAGATTTTTTTTTGGTCGGGGCTAGAATTTAGAAGATGAGTTAGGGAATGGTAACTCGGTAACACGACTTTACCTATCTATTTCCGTGATCTGTAAATTAAAATAAAAAAAAAAATTACAAAACCAACGAATTTCATCAAAAAAAAAAAAAATACAAAATTAACGAATTTTATTTAAAAAAAAATAATAATAATAATAGAAACGTAACATTATGTTTGTAATAAGCACAAATTAGGTACGCATACGAATTTCAATTTAAAAAAATTAGGTAAAGGTATATAACATTTTACTTGTAATATAAGCAAAAAGTAAATATGTATGTTTCTTAAAAAAAAATTAGGTAAAACAAAACATTACACAACGAAATTAAGTTTTCGAGGATTTTTGATGAAGATGTCTAATACCTCGTCGGCAATTATACTTCTTTCACGGTGTATATTCAACATCGCAAGTCCATTAAGACAAACTTGACCAATGTGATTTCGCAAATACGTCTTCAATCTTCTCAACGTCGAGAATGATCTTTCTGCGGTGACCGTAGTAATTTGGATGGTGCAGAGGATGTGTAAGAGTGTATTTACACGGCCAAATGATGTCTCATCCACAAGTTCAATACCGTGATAGCGTTTTTCGGAATTGAAATCTCTTGATCGGAAACACAAAATTTGGTATACCACAGCTGAATACCTGACTTTAACGACGATTCCGAGTAGTGGGGAAGGTCTTTTGAGAAAAATCGACATAATTCCAGAAATTGCTTCATTCGGTTTTCATCGATTAGTAGTTCAGTAGGAAATAGGCAAGAAAAACTAGAAAGAATAGGTTCATGATTTAAGAAACGTGCATTGAGTTGTTGAATAAACATGTCTACCCAAAGCATATAAATATTGGGACGAAAATATTCTTCTGTATTTTCTGCTGGAACGTTACTTCTTGTAGTTTGCTGAGTAGTTTTGCGAGGAGCTTCGATCATAATATTCAACTTTTGTGCAATATTTTGAGCAGTTTGAAATATTTCTGCAAAACACGCTTCAGCATTTTCCCTTTCAGTCATAACTGTTCGTATTGCAATTTTAGCCAAATCAACAGCTCTTGATAAATCCTAGTCTTTTTCTTGTAACTTTTGACTTAAAGGCAAAGTATAACTAAACAACTTTTCACCACAAAGTAGAGATATTATAAATTCCGACCGTTGAAGAGAATTATAAAAACAATAGGAGCCACTTGAGGAATCTTTATCATCCCATTTCGAGATCTGTTCAAGGAAAACAATAATAGGATGAAATAACTGAACGAAAACTAAAATAGCGTCGTGTCGCTCGACCCATCTAGTCGGACATGGTTCTTTTAGATATTTTTGTTCAAAAAACACGGCTATTTTTCCTACCACAACGATGCAGTTACGAATTGAAAGAATTTCAACGGCATGGATTCAGACTATGTGACATGCAATGGACGTAAATCGTGGTTGGATATTGTTTAGATATAATGGCTTGAACGCTATTAAACTTACCACCCATGGCAGCTGCCCCATCATATCCTTGGCCACAAATATTATTAGGATCGATGTTATACTTGTGCAAAGTTGACAGAATCGCTTCAGCCATATTTCTACCGGTTTGCTCTACGATTTTTTAAAAGGAAAAACATTTTTCGCAAATGGAGTATTTACTATCTACGTGCTTTACATATCGAAAACAAAGCGTGAATTGTTCGATTGTTATAATATCTTATGACTCATAGGCTAAAATGGTAAAAAATTTCGCATCTCTGATTTCTAACACAATTTTTCGTTTCGTTATTTCATCACATGCATCTATAATTTGATTTTGTCCAATTTATATCCGTTGCATTTTTACTGCAATTTTTTCAATACGACATCATCGGCATTGATTCGTAACCTCAATAACGCTCTAAAATTGCCTTCGTTTTTTTAAGGCAGATTTTCTAAATAAAAATCTCCATAATCTCGATATCCACGCAATGAGAGTCTCTGTTTTCCACATAGAATGATTATATCTATAATAGGTTTGATCCTACGTTGATTTTCTTCAGCTGGAATTTTCTTAGCCGTATCAACCGTCTTTTCAATCGAAATCAACTTTCCCGCCATCACATTTTTGAAATTACTCGCGCGTAAACAAGCAGTTTTATGATAGTCAAGATTTTCTATCACTAGCTTTGGCTTTTTTTGATTGGAAAAAAATGATCCAAGGTACCTTCACCTTTAGTTTTTCGGTCCATGCTTTATATCACGTTCGAAAAAAAACAAAAAAATTAAACAATTCGCTGTAGGTAACATAATCAGGTAACCGACAAAACTGGAAAAGAGTCGTTTACGGTTAATTTCAAATGCCAAAAAATTCTGGATATAAAAATTGTATTATCGAAAAATCACTCGGTAATAACCAAGTAAGTCTATGTGGACTTTTACAAAAATGACGACGGACCCCTGAAAAGGACTGTTTCGACAAAATAATTACGAAATTCGGATTTAAAAAACGCTCAAGTACGGGGGATGCACAACAAAGTTGACAACGGCAAAAAAAAAAAGGATAGACGTGGTAAACAAACAACGACAACGAACGGACTTACCCATCACTATTGCATACAACCCAACAAAGCAACGTAAAATGAAATAATTTTATATTTCTACATCGAATTCACTTCTTTTTTCTGTACTATCCCGCTTTACGCTACAAAATTAATTTTGAAAAAAATTTCGGAGATTTTTTGGGGGGAGCAATGACCTCGTGGCACCCCCCTTGAGTGTGCCAATGTTTAAAGGTATTTTTATTTGCGTTTGTACCTGATTTTTGTAGTCCTTCCATTTTGCTTTATTATAGTTAAATTCTGGCACGGGTTGATTAAAGTGCACTTGATCATTTATTGTAAAAGTGATTGGATTGTGATCAGAGGACAAGTTTCCTATCGATTTCGGGGTTGTAAAGTTATTCAAATTTTTTTGCAATAACTATATCAATTGGTTTATTTGCTGTATTTCTAGGAAAGAATGTTGGTGCAAAGGGGAAACTTATTTGTAGATTATTTATTGTTGCTAAGTTTAGTAGTATTTTTTCGGCTATATTAGAATTAAAGTTGTTCCGGGCAGTGTGTTTCGCGTTTAGATCTCCCATAATTAGAACCTGTGTATTTGTATTCAGTAGCTGTTAAACTTCATTTTTAAAGCTTTTCGGTCTTGTAGGGGGTCTACATACTACATAAATGTGGAGCAGCTCCTTTCCTATTTTAATTGCTTCTCCTAGCGATTGAATTTTCTCTGTCTTTGATGTTGGAATTATTAAACAAAATAAGTCTTTTCATACCAGTAAAGCTACTCCACCTTTATTATTTCGGAGATCCAATCGAAATATTTTATAATTTATAATTTTTATGTTTACCCTCTGATCGATTTTTGTTTCAGTAATACCTACTATGTGTATATTGTTTCTGTTTAGGGACAGTTCCAACTCTAACTGTTTGTGTCTTAGCGAATTTGCATTCCATGTACATACATTTATATTACTACTCATATTTAACCATAGTTTTCAATTATAGTTTCGAGTACCACAGTGATTATAGAGAATAAGTCAGTATTGTTAGTGTTCCTTATTCTATGGAGAATAAGTTTTGCGCAGTTTATAATTTTGCTTAAACCTATTTCTTTGCATATTGAGAATATATACGATAAGTTTATAGGCTGGTTATCGCATTTGCTAATAATAAGACAAAACCAAAGTCCTAAAGTAAATGAAATATTTTTACTAGAATATAGTAGAGATATCATGTTTCTTCTTTAATTATTTTCTTTTAATAATATTATGTTTAATAACTTTATAACATATATTTACGAAATAGAGACCCATAATTGAAAGTTTGCTGGTGAGACTAAAAATTCATAGATTCGCCATTGTTTCAGCACAGAGTTATACGTAAAATTTCTTTCCATATTAATAATTTTCGTTATTAACCTTGATTTTTGTTTTGTTAAAGTTTTAAACCAGCTGGCTAACTGAACTACCCAAAAAAAATTTCCTTAATTTCTAAAAAAAAAAAAAGAAAATGAAAACAAAACTGTCTTTCACCCTATATTAATAAAACAACTGGTGTTTTATATTATCGATTTATAAAGTGATTATTCTTTCAAATTAGGTGCTCTGCTCATTAATAATGCTAATGATGTTTAGGAGGTAAACTGTTTGGAGGTTATATGTTTGTCGCGTATGAATTTTTTTTAAATGTTTTTTTTTTCATACGGACCGATTTTAATGATTCTTTTTTCACTTGAAAGTGAATGGGTCGGTGGTAGTACTATGTAAGTGGCGAATATCGGTGAACACAGATAATCAGTAGTCATTAAAAATAACATGAAAAACTGTAGTCTCTTTAGGAAAGATTTTAGTAATTTAGCGAATGGCGATTGACTTAAAATATTATCAGTTTACCAAAAAAGGGTAGATTAGAAAAAACATATTTTTTAATACACCGAAAGATTAAAACATTATCAATTAATACGGAAAATAAAGTAATAGACTTTTACTTTTCATTTATTCATTTATTTATTTACAATTTTAATATTTACAATCTAAAATAATTTCGGATTAATTAGTCAACAGCTTTCGAATCTCGTGCTTGACAAACTTCTTTTTTTTTTTTTTAAACTCGCTTAATTAATTATTTTTACACTCAAATAAATCTGTTATTTACAGACATCAATAATTTATATAAAATTTATTTTGTTTTGTTTAGAAAAAAGGCTTATTAAATATTAAATAATATTTTTATTATAGTAACCATTTTATTTTTTAAAATACAAAATAATTAATAGTTACGATAATAATACTTATAAATAGTTATTATAATAAGTAAAATTTTAAATTGTACTGTTATTTAATTTTATTTTACATACATTTTTGATTACAAACAAGAACCTGAATGATAACTGTCATAAAAACATTCAAAACAATAAATTTTTTACATCTAGCATAATTAATAAAAGAGTAATTATTGCAAGAGCAACGTTCTTTAAGAAATTCAGTTGCGAAACAAACATCATTTACATTCAAGAACATTTCTCTATCTTCGGAAAATTTAACAGCGTACCAAGAATATCGTATCATTCTATCAATTATTTTTCGATTCCGTTCGATTAAATATGCTGAATTTTTTAAACGCTTAATTAGATTTTTAACCTGTCTATAATCATATTAAAATCTGGATTTTAATGATCGAAGTACTAATTGTAGTTATTATTAATATATATTATTATTATAACTATTGGTTATTTTGTATTTTAAAAAAGAAAATAGTTAAATATTATTTAATATTTAATAAGCCTTTTTTCTAAACGAAATAAAATAATTTTTATTTAAATTATTGATGTTTGTAAATAAGATTTATTTAATTGTAAAAATAATTAAACAGATTAAAAAAAAAAAAAAATTTAGTCGAGCATGAGATTCGAACAAGAGCATAAATAAACGTATTAGCATTTCAATCGCTTTTTTCTTCGAGTTGACTGGCCATTCGAAGCTATTATTATTAAAGGGTATACACCCTAAGGGAGTACTATTATTACATAGAGTCTTGTCTAGAAATTAATTTTCGAGGTCCTGCCCTCCCCTTGTTAGTCGTGCGGTCTTGGGCATCACAAGAATCAGCAATTTTGTTAGTAGACTAACTTTACTTAGTACGTGTTCGATGTGTTTATAAAACTTAAGCTTGAGTTTTAAAACAACTTCAAGATATCTTACTTCCGACTTCTAATGCACAATATTAACCATGAAGTTTAATGGGTTTTGTTGCATATAGCAGCTTTTTCTGTTTCTAGTGAAGTAGATCGCTCGGGTTTTATCGACGGGTTAATATATATTTTTAGTTTAGTGAAATAGGCCTGAATTTGGCCTATGACTGACTGTAGATTTTGGGTAATGTTAGTTATAAGTTTTTCTGACGTGAGGAAAGCTGTGTCATCGGCGAAGATTTATTTCACGCAACCGTTATACGAGGAAAATCAGCTGCGAAAATATTGTAGAGTATTGGTGAGAAGCAGACTCCTTGAGGGCATCTGGCCGTCACCTGTAAAAGTTTTCTCTGATTTGCATTGCCCTATGTGCACTTTTCGAAGGACCTGTTATTGAGGAAGCTCCGAACAATTTTAGTAATGGAAGAAGAGAAACCCTTTTTTATCATCTTATAGATAAGTCCATCATGCCAAACCGAGTCAAATGTTACCTTGATGTCCAGTGAATACGTGTGATGTAAAGTTACTTGTTACTATCTTTTTTATCCTCATGACCGGTTGAATTATATCGTGTTCTCTTCTAAACCTAAATTGTTCCGGAGGTAATATATTTTTAGAGTCCAATGCGGGCACTATTTCTTTTAGTATTCATTTTTTTTTAAGAATCTTTCCTGGTTTCTCGATGGGTATAAGTTTTGCTTTTTTCCATATCGGAGGAAGATATGAATGATGAAGACAGACATTAACTAGTAGTGTCAGACGTGTTAACCCTTTTAGGGGGTAGAGCCTGGGGACAGCCGTTATTTATTCTATCTATTTTCGTGCGAATATAAATAAGAAAATGCATTCTTTTTTATAGAGAATTTTAATTGTACTTCAAATTTTTAAGTAATACTCTTATTCCGTTGTTAAAATTACATTTGTCCATGTCACATGAAAAAAGATAAGTACTCAATTTATAATGGCCACTCGTGTTTTTCAAAAATCTTACTTCTTTTTAACAACGTAACAAATCGTTTCAGTATAAACTGAATGATGTGTCACTTGTATAAGTTATTAGAATAGTAAATGAAAGTGTCTAAACCGCGTTGGTCATTATTTCGTTTTAAATTCTTGCGCGAGAATATTACAAATACGTGTTTTCAAAAATCTTTACACCACACACACATAAAATATATATATATCTCGATACCGCTGACTGCAAGAATTCAGTTTTCCACTGCTAAAGGTAGGATCGGAAGTGTAAAATTGTTATATTATTCTGACGGTATATGTCTTTCTAGCCAAATATCGAGTTCTTCTCGTAAATAATGATGAGGTAAAGAAATAATAGAGTTCTAAAAGTCATTATTAATGATTCTATGAATGAATAAATAAATAAAAAGTTTATTAAGTAAATTTATAAATAGCATAAGTTTGCGCTAGATTGCATATTTTACGCGTATCGAGCATTATGCCCTCTCAATTGTTTAACGGTGTCTACATATAGGCTTGGTTGCCGCTAAGGTAGTAAATTACTTTAAGATACAAGATTGGAAAAAAACTGACAAAAAAAATTAGCTTCAAATAACATGAAAAACACCAGTAATAACACAAATATATTAAATAATAAATATTAAAAAACACAAAACGCTTCAAAAGAAAAAATATATAATTCATAATAAACGGGGAAAATATGTAATGATTTACAAAATAAAAATTTCATCATTCAAAACTGAAAACTATAATGACTACAAAAGCTCAGACACGGATGATTTCAGAATAAATCTTCTATGCGAACTAAGACCAGGGGAATTAACAACACCAAATTTACAACGGCGTTTCTTTATTATAATAAAATCGTACATCGATCTTATAGTCCGAGAGCTAAGCGACAAAAAAGTGCAACAGTTTTAGAAAGACTGGTTTTTTGATACAATGTAGTATTTAGGGTGTATCAGAATAGCCTGCCGTCAGTCATCCAATTTCGTTAGTGTTTCGGGGGTGTCTTCAAAGTTGTAAAAATACCTAGTATGTCGCAACTGTTTTAGAAAATCTGAAATTTGGTTTATTGGTAGTAAAATAACTAAAAAACAATGTGGATATAGTCAACTTTAAAAATAATGTAACGAGGCGCGTCAAACTCATAAAAAAATACCTAGTATGTCGCAACTGTTTTAGAAAATCTGAAATTTGGTCTACTAATGGGTAACAATATAGAAAATCAAAAAAACACAGTCAGTCCGAATTTTTATTTAACAAACGCTGTCAGCTGCTATTTATACTACAACGCGCTCGGTGGCGCCGGCTTATTATATTATATTAAATAATAAAATAAATATTTATAATAAAAATATATTTATAATATAGAAAAGATTTGCACTGCGATCCCTTTCTGTCTAAGCTCGACCGGGTCCAAAATACATGTCTCCGCGTCTGCCTTGGAGCCCAAAAGTCTACTCCTATCCCAGCTCTGCACGCTGATATCACATTCCCCTCTTTTCCTTCGACGTTCCTTCTTGGGTTATCGTTTCCTTATCAAACGGCTGCCTATTTCCTCTTGCTCTCTTATTCCTTCATCTTACGTACCTGGCGTTTTTCTGCTAACAAAACTCCTATTTCATCTCTTATCTCTAGCCGTCTTATCCAGTTTTCTCCGTATATCTACACTCAAAAGTTTATAAATAACACGTTGTGGTTTATCTCGTGTGCGCTCGCGTTCTCGTTATCGCGTTATCAGCTTGATAATCAGTTGTTTCGGCAGACCGGTGAGATCGTTTCATTTATTATCTCTCCGTTGTTGTATTTTACTATTATTTAGACGCTCTCCGAATTCTTAGATTACTGTTATTTATTCCGATTTATATAAATGCTTATGTAGAAGTGGTTTCAACCTCTAACAGGCATTGGTGTATATTCTATACACATTTTTTTCGGGAATGGGCTCATGTTGAGTTGATACACTCAATCTCTGAACTGAGTTCCATTCCTATCACTCTCCGTACACACCTTTGCTGTTTTAACTGCACTGTGATGAATTTGTCGGAGTTGTATAGCGCTGGCTATGTACCACGCCTATATATGAAGTACAACTTGCATTCCACTGGCTGCTTCGGTTCTGCACGAATATTGCTTACTCTTTTTTCTTTTATCCTAAAATTATTCTATATGTTCTTCTGCACTATGCTCTTTGTTTTTCCTTTCGACTTAACAGCCTCGAATTACTTCCTCCTGTTTTGCAACTGCTGTTCTTTATTTTTTTTTTCTCCGTTTCTCACTCATTTTAGTTCCTTCTATACAAATGCACCTCATTGTCTGCTCTTATGGTCTTTTCCTCTGCTCCTCCCCACTTCATTTATGCCTTATTCTTTTACTGTTTTATTATGATGGCTGCGCTAAATATTCTACAGTGGAATTGCCGCAGTCTAAGAGCCAATAAAAACTCATTAGAGGGGTTATTGGATCTACATAATGTCAATGTTGCTCTCCTTTCCGAAACGTGGCTTCGGTCGGACATAAATTTCAATATTAGAGGTTTCAGGGTAGTTAGATGTGATCGCGATGACGGTTATGGTGGTTCTGCAATCCTGATTAGAAATGACATTCCATTCTGCTCTTATGATACCTCTCTTAATCTTCCTTCTTGTCCTAATTTACCTAACATTGTTCACATCTCCATTCAGCCTCCCTCTGTACGTCCTATAAGCATTGTTTCTATCTATGTTCCTCCTAGGTTCGATCTTCGTCTTTTCCCCTTCTCGTCGTTTTTTAATTCTATTCCGCATCCTTTTATCATCGGTGGTGACTGGAATGCGCATTCTCCTTTATGGGGCTGTGCATCCTACAATACCAACGGTTCCATCCTTGAGAATGCCATCCTCTCTGATAATTTAGTTCTCCTCAACGATCTCTCCCCCACATACTACAGGAATGCTTCCATTTCTAGTTCCCTCGACCTAACCTTTTCTTCTTCGTCTATTGGTCTTAATTATAATTGGAAGACCCTTATGGGCTCTTTCGGCAGTGACCATGTTCCTATCCTAATAACTCCTGTCAGTTTTTCTCCTCCTTCTGATTCCAATTATACCAATTCTTCAGGATGGAATCTTTCCAAAACTAGCTGGCCTCTATTTCGCTCCTTGGTTGACTCGTCTCTCCCTCTCCTTCAACCGGATCACGATCCGGTACCTCTCTATAATTCCTTTTTATATTCCTTAACTTCTGCTCTTTCTTTATCTTCTCCTCCCCGCCATACGTCATCTTCTGTACATCGCAGTAAGGCTTCTTCACTTTGGTGGAACAAGGAATGCGACACTGCCTTTAATATCAGTCGCGAAACCTTTAGAACCTTCCGTTGTAACCCTACGACTGAAAATTTTCTCGCTCACAAACGGGCAAATGCGAGAGCTAGGTTTATATTGAAATCCACAAAGAAGTCCTCTTGGAAAAATTTCTGTGCCAAGTTCTCTAGAACTACTCCTCTTTCGCAGATTTGGAAAATGGCCAGAGCTTTCAAATTCCCATCCTCTTCTCGCCCTTCCACCTTCAGTATCCCCGACGATAGCCTTTTTCCTTTTATTGATTCCGTCGCTCCAGCTTATGTTCCTTCTTTTGATGAATTATACTCTTCTTTTCCGGAAAATTCTCCTCCTCACTTCCTAACTTCGGCTTTCAATTTTAATGAATTAAAGTCTGTTCTCTCCAAATCGTCTAGCCCTACTCCAGGGCTTGACAGTATACCCTATCTCGCCCTTAAAAACCTTTCTGAACAATCCCTCAGTTTTCTTCTTAGTCTTTTCAATTCCTTCCTTTCAAAGGGTATAACTCCTTCCTCCTGGAATTCTTTTATCGTAATTCCCATTCCTAAGAAAAATTCTTCCCTATGTTCTATTTCCCTGGCATCCTGTATTAGAAAACTATTTGAGGGTATGCTCAACAAGCGCCTTGTTTGGTGGCTAGAGCATAATAATATATTCCCTATTAATATGTTCGGCTTTCGGCCTGGTATTGGCCCTTCTGATTGTGTTAGTCTTTTCGTTTCCCACATATACAAATCTTTTATCCAAAAACATTTCACCCTAGCTTCCTTTATTGATGTTTCCTCTGCTTTTGATAATGTTCATCTTCCCACTCTAAGAGATAAAATGACGGCAATTAATATCCCAATTAAATTCTCTTCCCTTATTATCAATCTCATGTCAAATCGTTCTATCCACTTCTCCTCTCCATCTCTTAATGCTCCAAGAAAGGTTTTCCGAGGTCTTCCTCAGGGTTCCTCCCTCTGTCCTACTCTTTTTAACATCTATACTATCAGTATAGCTTCTCTTCCTTTAAATTCCTATTCCTTATTCTTTGCGGACGACATTCTCCTGTTTTTCTCGTCTGAGGATGTTTTAGCAGCCTATGAAGCACTCAGTTCGTCGCTCATTGTGCTGGAACATTCTCTCTCCTTAATTAATCTTTCAATTTCTCCCTCTAAGTCTTCTTATACTATTTTTACCCTCCGTCCCTATAACCCTGCTTTGGTCAACCTATCCTTAAACAATGTATCTCTTTCCCGTGTTAATTGCTTTTGTTATCTCGGTGTTTTTCTTGATGGTCGTTTGTCATTCTCTGAACACATTAAATATCTTTCTGCTTCCACTATTAAAAGGTTAAACTTGCTGAAAGCCCTGTCGCCAACTAAATGGGGTGGCGATCCCTATATTCTTATTTCCCTTTACAGATCTATTATCTGTTCCAAATTTGATTATTGTTCTTTTATTTATGGTAGTGCGTCCAAGTCACGTCTTTCCAAACTAGATGTAATTCAGAATTCTTGCCTTCGTCTCTGTCTTGGCGCTCTTAAATCCTCTCCAACCACTGCTATTCTTGCTGAATCCAATTCGTCACCCCTTTCCATTCGTAGATCTTATTTAGGCTATCGTTTCCTTGTTAAACGTCTTCCTCTCGCATGCTCTACCCTTGTTCAGTCTTATCTTTCGATTTATAATAGCTGGCGCTTCACTCCCAGCAAAACCCCTATTCTGGCTTTTATTTCACATCGTCTAGGTTCATTTTGGCCGTATATTATCTCGTTCAATAATCTCCCTTATTTTTCCTTCGACTTCGCTGACATCTGTCATCCTCCTAAGGTATTTATCCTCCCCTCATTTGCAAAAAATCTCCCCCAAGCCGTAATTAAACAGGTATTCTACAGTACTATCAATTCCCTATTTCCCTCTCATGTTACCATTTACACGGATGGTTCGAGGGGGCCTGGTGGTGTTGGTGCTTCTTTCATCCTTCCTGATTTTAACCTCTCAGAATCTTTTCGACTTCCTTATTTCTGTTCCATATTCACAGCCGAGTTGTTGGCTATCCTTCGCTCTATTATTTTCATTTCCTCGAATCAATTTTCCTCTAAGTTTTAAATTATTTCTGACTCTTTGAGCGCCCTTCAGGCCATATCCTCTCCCCCTCCTGATCATTCGTGTGACTTTGTTATCCTCCGTATACGTTCACTCATTCACAATCTTTCCTATCTCCATTCAGTCAATATTGATTTGCTGTGGGTACCTGGCCACTCGGGCATATTTGGCAATGAAGCGGCTGATTCCTTGGCTCGGGCTGCTGCTGCTTCCTCTCGTTTTTTTTTAAAAAAATTCCATCCGTTAAGCTGCTATCAGTTTATCCGATTTTGGTTGGATACCTATGTTTCTTCTTTTTCCAACAGTTTTTCCTTTTACCTGTCAGTCCAGCCTACTCTTCCTTCATATTCATGGTTTCTTTTGCATCCCTCCCTTCGTCGTTCTGAAGTTGTTTCCATTGTTCGTATGCGCTTTGGCCATTCTTTGCTGCCTTCCTCCAGATTTCGTTTCTCCTTGATTTCTTCTCCACACTGTCTTCTCCATCCGGATGATGCAATTATTTGCGACGCCGATCATGTGTTCTTCCAGTGTTCATCCCTCTCGGTGGAGCGTTCTGCCTTATATTCTTATTTGCTTAAGCTTGGACTTCCTACCCCTTATTGTGCATCCTACATCCTGTCCTTTCCTTCCCCACTAATTATTCCTGCTATTTGTTCCTTTTTAGTTAAAATCTCTGATCGAATCAAAATATAACCGACTTCTTTCCTTACCTTTTGTTTCTGGGTAAAGGTCCTTGTTTAACGAGCCCAAAAAAAAAAAAAAAAAAAAAAAAAAATAGCGATTTATTTTCATCTCTTTTTTTTTCTTTCTTTTTCCTAATTTTGCGTATATTTTATTTTGATTTGCTCGTCTAGTGGGGGCCGCCCTGCGGCCTCCTCCAAAGATTCAAAAACCAACAAAGCGAACATGTCGCTGAATCTAATGGAGGTCGACGCTGCCGGAAAGCGTAAGCCATCCAGCCCTCTTTCGCCAACAACGATTCTACCAAACAAGGAACTGCGGCTTTTTTTTTTTTTTTTTTTTTTTTTGGCCTGAACGATATAAATTCATTTGGCCAGCAAGCTAACGTTCAGATCATACTAAATTCACGGAAACAAAACAAAATAAAAATAAAAAAAGAAAATAAATAAATAAAAAAAAAAAAAAGAAAAAGTAAGAAAACATTTTCTTGTTTTTATCTAATTATTTAAACCTTACTTATACTACTGGCTAATCAGTATAAAGGAAGTAACTTCGTCCTGCAATATGGCCGCAACTGCAGAGCAGTGCCCACATGCTCAGAGAAAATTAAGAAAACAGAAAGAGAAAGAAAGAAAAAAAAAAAAAATTATATATATAAATTAACCTTAACCACATCTTGCAATATGGCCGCAACTGCAGAGCAGAGCCCACAATGCTCAGATGAAATTTAAAGAAACAGAAAGAAAAAGAAAATACAAATTAACAATGATCACATCTCGCAATATGGCCACAACTGCAGAGCAGCGCCCACAATGCTCGATGAAATAAGCTCGATAATCAACAATAACGCCAATATAAATGGAGTATCACTCCGCCCAGAGTAGACAAAATGAAAATGAAAAAAAAAAAAAAAAAAAAAGTTTGGATTTTTAAATTGCAATTCCATTTCTTTTGATAAATGAGAAAAGAATAAACAATGTGTGATCACCACAAACAAGTAATTGAAAAATGCAGAATGGAGGATATAAACCACAGCACATCAGCTGATCAAAAAGGAGAACTCTATCCGTAGATAGGGCCTCACAACTGAATAACAAGTGGTTGATATCCTCGCGATACGCTGTGCTTACATGATCGCTACAATTTGAATGAAAATGGTTACCATCGAAAAAATTAAGCCGCACTCTAGTATGACCTGAACGAAGTCTGCAGATAGTAGTGACAAAACGTCGAATTAAGTTAGGTGGGATAGAAGTAATATTATTATACCAAGGCATACTTGGTAGAGACGATTGGACATTTTCGTATGTCTTGCCTAAACTAGGCGAACTATTAACGAAGTTTTTCCAATCAGTACAGCTGTTCCTTTTAATCATGTCCAAAAGGTCCGTAGATGGTATAAAGGGGTATACTACCCCGTTTAATGCCGCTTCCTTAGCCGCTTGATCAGCTAAATCATTAAGAATGATTCCGTGATGACCAGGAATCCAACAGAATTTTACGGTACCTCCTTTATCTATAATTTGTGTGTATTTAAACTTAATATCGTAGATCAGTGGGTGACAGCGATAATTAAAACTACTATAACTGAGCGCTAAGAGGCTACTAAGGCTGTCTGAGCATATTAAAGATTTTCTCTCAACATCCAATGACTCCAGTATAAAGTTACAAGCTTTATCAATAGCAAGCAGCTCACCTGTAAAGATCGACGCCTCAGGAGAGAGTTTAAATTTAAATATTAAGTTATTATCCACAATGAATGCAGCACCCACTCTACTGTTAGCAACCCGGAACTTAGCTCCGTCTGTGAATATTTTTAAAAAGGAAGGATATTGAGTTTCTGTTGTTTGTAAAAAATAGGAGATTATTGCTTGGTTTGGAAGAGAATCTCTATTTAAGTTGTTGAAAAGATTTATATTTACATCAATGCTGCATAGATTAATACCATACGGTAGACTAAAATAGCCCGATGGCAGCATGGGAATAAGAGCTTCACAATATTGAATGTAAATATTGGTTCTTTTGACTAAAAGCGGCTTTTTCTGTTGAACAAACCTCCATTCCTTGGATATTTTACTTATCTTATCTAATATTGATGGAAGTTGGTAGTTGCAATATTTATTTAAAAATCTGTCTGCCAAAAGAGATCTTCTTATATGAAGGGGAGGGATCTTAGTCTCCATTTGGAGACTTATAGAAGGAGACGACTTAACATTTCCGCTTATAAGTCTCAGTCCGAAGTTCTGCATAACGTCTACTCTTCTCAAGAGTGATTTTGAGGCCGATCCATAAAAAACTGCACCATAATCAAGTCTGGACCTAATGAATGTTTTATAAAGAAGACTTAAAGTTACTGGATCACCTCCCCAAAAGGTATAGCTAATAGCTTTCAGCGGATTAAATGCCTTGGCTACCAGTTGTATTAATGATTGTAAATGGAACTTCCAAGTTAATCTGGAATCCAAGTATATACCCAAATATTTAACCTGTTTAGAAACTGTAATTTTTTGATTATAAATTTTAATATCAATGCTCCGTTGAGAATACGGTCTCAGAGTAAATAACATTACGCGCGATTTAGATGGAGACATGTCTAAACCAATTTTTAGAAGAGAGTTTTGAGAAGCGTTAACAGAAAATTGATTATCTTGAATACATGTGGAAAGATTCTTATGTCTGGTATATACAACAAAGTCATCAGCATATGATAAAATATGTGATGCTGTAGAAAGGCGAGTAGAAAAGATTGTTAAGATATAGATGTTGAATAACAACGGGCTTAACACCGATCCCTGAGCAAGTCCCTTATACGCTGTCCGAACCTCAGTCTCTTTAGAAATCGGATTTATAAAGTGGAGTGATCTCCTTGTAAATAAACGACAAAAAAGATTAGTTAAAGGGTATGGTATTCCAATCCTAATTAATTGCTCAAACAAGATAGGACTAGAAACATTATCAAATGCCCCCTTTATATGTAAAAAGGATGCTAGAAGGAATTCCTTGTCAATAAAAGATTTATAAGTGTCGTTCAAAAATTCAGCTATACAATCTAAGGTACCTAAACCCGGGCGAAATCCAAAAATATTATGGGGAAGTACTTTATTATTCTCAAGCCACCAAATTAGACGGTTCTTCATGACCAGTTCGAATGCTTTCCTTAGACAGGATGCCAAGGAAATCGGCCTGTATGCAGGTGCTAGTGAAGAGGGGCTTCCCGGCTTAGGAATCGGATACACCAGAAATCGTCTCCAATCCTCAGGAACTAAACAATGTTGTAGGAGGCCATTGAAGATGTTTATCAGCATACCCTTAGCATTTTTCGACATGTTTTTAATTATTGAAAATGTTATCCCATCTATGCTCGGAGCTGTATCCTTTTTCCTGCTCAGTGGTATAAAGAGTTCGGAGTAAGAGATTGGTTGTAGTAGAAAATGCATGTCAACCTTGTCTGCTTGTGTGGATTGATTAAATTCGCCTATTTCATCCGCAGCTGGCACATGTAGAGGAGCTGCTGTGCAAACGAAATCACAAAACCAATCATCATTCGTTGTGGTGTGGCTCTGCACATTTCTGTTCTTAAAGCGCTTCGCTAATAACCAAATATCTTTTAATGGCGTGTTCCTATTAAACTTGCCACAGAAAATTTTCCAAGCAGCTCTTTGGCTAGATTTTAGCATTTTACGTGTTTCTGCAGCAATTTTTTTATATTCTATATACGACGACATAGATCCTTCTGCACGAAACTTTCTTAAGGCTTCATTACGTTCTTTAATTTTTAATTCACATTGGATGTTCCACCATGGCTTAGGTTGTTTTTTCCCTCTATATAAGAATGCTCGAGGAACTGATTCCTGTAAGGCTGAAGAAATAGCACTCTGAAATAGATTATACTTACCTATAGGGTCAGTGATAGAGTAAAAATTATTCAGGCCCAAGTCAAGCGTATCTCGAAATTTGACCCAGTCTGCCTTTGAAAGTTTCCATCTCACGGTGGTCTGTTCAAAGCAGCGTGCCTGCGCATCAACACTGTTGGAAGTCTCTATAACGATATCAATAGCGATCGGATAGTGGTCACTACCCATCGAGTGAGGAAGAACTCTCCATGAGCAATCAAGGAATATATCTTATGAGACAAATGACAAATCCACTGGATTATTAGAGTAATGAGGGTTTCCAATTTTAGTCATAGAACCGTCATTAAGAAGACAGAGATTGGAGTTGGAAATGATATCCATTACTGCCCAACCCTTCCTGTCATTGCAACTACAACCCCAGCATCTATTCAAGGCATTAAAATCCCCGCCTAAAATGATGGGGACATTGTTAATATTTTCCAAAGCTTCAACAAACATTGTAGGGTCAATTGAGTGCTTGGGTGGAGAATAATATGAAATAAATATCCCAGAAAACCTCCTAATATTAACAGAGACCGCGACAGCATTAGATTTTGTATCGTTATTACGGCTTGTAAGATTTAGATTGATTTTACGGTGAGTTAGACAATTCTTAACTAAAATCGCCACACCACCATAACCATCTCCCCTATCTTCACGGTAACAACTGAAATTATTAATATGCAATTTTTTTTTGGCAGTAAGCCACGTTTCGGACAATAAGATAATATCTATATCATGTTGAACTAAAAATATCTCTAAATCGCCCTTATTAGCGAGAATACTTCTAGCGTTCCACTGTAACACTCGAAGCATGATATAACGAAAAAAAAAAAAAAAATAGTATTATTGATCATACTTGAGTAGAATTCGAGTAATATTAAAATTTCGAAAATATATAATATCATAAATGTTAATCAAGGCTTTTTTTTCAGTACTACTTTATTATCTTTAATATTTTTATTTTTTGGTGGTAAATCTACTGTCATTTTACTTTTAATAACGGGATAAGGTGACTTGACTATCGTAGCAGCAGATGCAGAGCTGGAGGCATTTCCCTGCTGCGTATCAATATTTATTTTCTTCGTTGTATGTTTCCTTTCTCTACTTCTCCTATCTTCATCTGAGGAAAAGAATGAGACTGAGCGTTTTAAAGAAGGATCGCTTTTGGAAAGTAGTTGGTTTTTATCGAAAAAGCCAGTTTTTCGGGAGAAAGGACATGGTTTGTAAGTAGGAATATTAGGAGTATCTCTGTCAGGTTCGTTTGACGGAAGGGACGGGAAGTTATCATCATTCGATAGTAGTGCAAACCTGTTGTACACTCTGTTTGAATATAAGTCATTTTGATTGTAGGACTTCGGAATTTCAAGTGAAGCTTCTTGAAAACTTAAGTTATAGTCAGCCATCATCTGATTAATGTTGTTTTGTCTTTTTCTCTCGGAGCAAGACGCGTCTGTGGATTTATGATTGTCACCGCAAAAAACACACAAAACCATTTGACTGATGCACTGAGCTTCAATGTGGCCGTTTCCTCCGCATGTGGCACATCTAGGTTTGCCCTTACATTGATTTGCGATATGTCCGTATCTCATACAGTGGAAGCATTGCCTGGTTCTTCGGACATACGGTTCACAGGGAAAACGCACATTCCACATGTATATATAGGAAGGAAGATTTTGTCCTTCGAAGGATACCAGAACTGTAGAGCTTGGAACGTATTTAGTCTCACCGTTTACAGTAACACGCTTATTAAGTCGTTTTACATAATTAATCATATATGGTTCACACAAGATCATTTCTAATAATTGTTGTTCGTTATAATCGATATCAACACCCTTAATGATTCTCATTCTGGAAGTCAGATACGTTGGAATATAAGTCTTATAGCCATGAGACAGGAAGAAATCGTCTCCAGCTAAATTATTTGCCGAGGCAGCGGTGGCAAAATTGACAATGACTCTGTTACGCCCAACCTTTTTAATTTCATTAACGTCTTTACATAAGTTTGATTTTCTTAGAGTTTCGGCGACTTTGAGCGCACTGATTGATAAACGAAATTGTTCTTGATCATCAGTATTTAATTTTTCGACAAACACTTTGAAGTGTTTTGTATCGCTACCGTAAACTGGGTTGTATTTATTAATTTTTTTAGATGTAAGCGAGACAGAGATATCCTCGTTGCTTGAAATATTATTATTTTTATTATTCGTATTAATTTTATCTAAATCATTATCACAGCTTTTATCTCGGTTAATATTATCATTATTCGAATTATCATTGTTGTTGTGCGGTAAATTAAAAGAGGAATAATCCATAACTGGACTACAAATGTCCGTTGAGGTTATCGTGAGAGAACTATTGCCGACCGGGGGGGGGATCACCCGTATCGGGGTTAAACATATTAAAGAACTATTACAGATAAGATAACGGCGTATACCACCCGCCGGGAGTGTGTGTGTAAAGTGTATATCGGAGATCGATCAACCGAGGTGGAAGCCGACAGCAGAAGCGGCTGCGCGAGCAGTGGGATTATTATTATACAAATGAGATTGATACTATATTGATGGTAAATCCGGATACAATTACAAAACGCATAATAAAATAAAATATTATATACTAAAAACAATGCTAGGAAGTAAAACATGAAAACCGGTACGATACAATGCAATACAATGCAATGGCTAAACAGATATTAGCTAAAAATATTATGAGTACAATTTGAATATGAAATAAATATTAATATTATTTGGCCACTGCTTACAGAATTTAATTTTATCATATTCAGTATAATATTTAAACACATGTGTATTTCAAACATCGGTAAGTCGTAAGTATCATATAATTGGGATTTACTATTTACACATACACTTCAAACTAAAATAAGTAAGATAAATGAATAACTATTAGTTATCTTTAAACGTGCGAACAGCTGTTAGTATTTTGATAATTTTATATAATCATTGTATCTAAGAAATCTACAGTACTTTAAATTTTAATTACATCCACACACTTTTAATACCTCCCAAAGGAAAAGAAATTTTACTTATTCGTCGGTAATAATAGTATGATAATTTAAAACATGAAATACTGCACTAATAACTAGTATGTTATGATTTTCAATACAGGAATTTTAGTTTAGTTGCACTAGCAGCTAAGGTAATAATAATTCTACAGCTTAACAATTCGAATTTATTTGGATTGATATTTAAGACAAATCAATTCATATGTAATATGGAATTTAGCATTCTAAGCCTTAGTCAAGAAGTATGCCTTTAACTTTTTACGCCTTCTTCTGTAATTTAGTACCCGTATGTTATGCATATGTGCAGGTAGCGCATTGAATAATAGGCATCCGTTATACTGAAGCTGATGCCTGGAATGATACTTATTGAAAGAAGGGATTTTAGCGACTGTTCTATTTGAGTGCTTTGTAACACCAGTTTTAACAGAGATATTGAATTTATGTTTATTTTTCATTACAAACATTAGTGCTTCTAGTTTATATATTTCTTTTATATTCAATAAGTCATTTTCAGCATTGCTGAATTCGTTATTGAAAATAATTCTAATTACTTCCTTCTGTAAGTAGGCTAACGGTTTGATGTGGTAATCTGCAGCATCCCCCCAGTGAATTATACCATACGATAAGACTGGCTGATATAAGGATAAGTATAAACGCCGCAGTTGGCTATTATTAAAGAATTGTCTAAGATAATAAAATATGTGGTTTAGTTTACGAAGTTTTTTGGCTAAATAAACGGGTTGTTTATCCCAAAGAAGCTTGTAGTCTAGTTGTAATCCTAGATATTTAATGTCATAAGCTCTCTCAAGAGGAATATTGTTGTCTCCAATTATTAATAAATCCTCCCAGAAGTTTTGTGGCTGGTGGCTGTATACCAGAAATTTAGATTTTTTTACGTTCAATATTAGCTCATTTTTATTTAACCAGCCATATATATTATTAATAATAATAATAATAATAATAATACCAATAACAATAACAATAATAATAATAATAATAATGATAATAGCAATAACAACATCAAAAACAACAACATTTTATCCACCAATAATAACAATAATAATAGTAAAGATCTTATTAATGTTTTTCCTTCCGATCATCCTGGTCCCTTTAAAGTTTTTGTCGAAAACTCCACCCTAGACGAGAACATCGGGAATTAGCATTCGTTGGCTCTGGCTAGGCTCATGTGTAAAATTTCAACTTCCTTTTAGGACATCATTCCCCAGGGTAGGGGGCGTATCTCGGTTATGTTTCCCTCTGCTTCTGCGGCGAATGATTTTCTGAACAATTCTTCATTTTTTCAGTCCAACAATATTACCGCGTATATCCCCACTAATGCTCTGTTTAGTATGAGCGTTATCTCTGGAATTTTTCCTTCCTTTTCCAAAGACAAAATTAAAGAGGGGCTTGTTTCCTCTATCCCAGTAGTTGCAGTTCGTCGTATCTTTCGCTCTATTGATGGAAAAAAAAAATCCCACCAGGAGTGTCAAGCTTAAATTCGCTAAGTCGTTCCTTCCGGAGTTTGTAACGATTTACAAACTCCGTTTTCCCGTTTCCCCCAGTGTTCGTTCTCCCACTCAGTGTTCTAAATGCTTCCTTTTTGGACATATTGCGCGCAGGGGGCACAGACAGAAACTGCAATAATCTGAGGAGAGAGTTGCAGCTGACAGGGTACGCAGGGATTGAGTTGTGAATGAGGGTTAGGACGCCTCGTTTTGCTCTCACCCCTTGAGTATTATCCACCTAAACAGGCGATAATTTTTGACTTTCAGTTACTTGCTATCAGATACGTTTATTGTAAGCATATCGCGGGGGGGCAGTGTCGAGAGATAAGCTGCATCAGTTCAGCCCGGTTGCTGGTAAAATCACGACAGTTCCACTGCATTATACACGAATTCTCAGCCATCTTGCTCATATTTATTTTTGTCATTTAGTATGACTATCGTAGACGCCTTTATTTTTCTTATATGGAAACGGGATAATTATTCATTGGTGCTGGCTATGCTGCTGCCTTCATGAAGATGCTCGTATTCAGACGTTGTTGTATAAACTTTTTGATGATTTGGGAGCAACGGCTCTTGATGCCCCTACCTGTGAGAAAAGGTTCGACTGTTGCAAGCGTGCGTATTAGTTCATCGTAACCCTTTGTATAATTATCCGTATAGGTAATGTACTTCGGGTAAGTCACTACTTTTTTTATAAACATCCTGAATTCTTCAATACCCATTATGAATGCTGGCTTTTTTTGAGTTGGAAAGGTGTTCGGCCCTTTCAATTACGTCAATTGGCTCTGAAATTAGCTGTTCTTTGCGTGTCTCCGTTGGTGAAGATTTTTCTTCTTCAACTGGTCGCTTATCGCAGGAAGTTGGCCGCTTAAGCAACGGTTGAACTGGGAATGGTAAAGGTGTCGGGCCATTTTAGAGAACTCGCATCTATATTCATCTCCATTTCCGGGTCTTCGTTTGGGAAATTTGAATTTATTTCTTTCATTTTAATGGTACTCCCTGACTGAGGCCGGATGCTGCCATGACCTACTCTCATTTGCTCAGTCTCACCGGTGGTGCAAATTAATTTTCATAAAGAACATGGAACATATTAAAAATACAACGGTAATGTAACACAATAAAAATGCCCTTCACTTTAATGGTATATTTTTCATTTCGTTGCATTGGTCAAAGCAGATAATGAGAGAACAAAAGTAAAAAAAAACTAAACCAACATACGAACTTGACGTTAAATATTGTTTCTCCTCCCAGAAAACCAGAGGCAGCAACTGACAAATACGGTTTGTTGACATTTGAAATGAATATTGATAGCTGTTCCTTTGAGAGGCGACAGTAGTTGACTTAAACGATGGCATAAATCTTATGTAATTAAAAAAAATTTACAACTGGGATTTGTGGTTGCTTCTTACCATTTGGATACTTGGTAACAAATATGCGGCATGGTACCTTACTAGTAGTGAACATAATATAATAACGATTGAAAAGAAGAAATGTTTCATGGTATAATCGAAAAAAAAAAAAAACAGAAAAATAAAAAAAAAAGACAAAAAAAAACAGAAATTTATTATAATAATATGATTAAAGCTATATGAAAACATGTATGATCTTGTACAAGTCCCTTCGTTATTTGTTCATCAATGCGTCTTTACTATTGAACTTTATGAATATTATTGATATATGGAATATTTAAACGGCAAGAAGGATAGTGTTTGACATAGAGGGATCAGTCATTTGCCTTAGGATTCCTGACTATAATTATTGCATGCGGCTGTTATTGTTCTTTGAAGATAGCCCATGAACTTCGTAGCTGAAATGGGGGCCATAACCGTCAAGTATACGAGCCTTTGCCATTTGAAATACCTTAGATTTTCTAATAAAGAAACGGCCTAATGCCCTTATTTTGAAGATAATTTTTTGCCTTATATAAGTTACATGGGTTCTCGAAGTGATTAGACAATTGAGAACCTTATCAAAGTATCTGACGGCATTCCCTTTAGCAAGCGTTTACCCATTCAGCTATAACGGGAGGTAAGTGAGAAGGTCATTCGCTGACTTTTCTGATAGTTATATATTTTTTTATTTAACAGACAAATATCGCATCTTTTTTAGATGCTTTTAAACTACCAAGGGACTCCTAGTATGCAAATATTGGTCTAGAAAGGTTGCTATAATTATTATTGTTAAGACTGGAATATCAGTCGTTTATATCAAGTGCAGCAATAGACACAGTATGCTGCCTCGAGTGACGGAGGCTTTGATAGCGAATTTATCTGATGTGGTTGAGTTAATCTTGGCTTATAATATTTTGGCTGACAGATGTGCTGTGATTATATTAAAACATTTTTTCAGATTGTACAGCGGGCCCTGCTGTCACAACCAATCGAAAGACTGCTCGGTATTAATAAATGCTGCACTCCAATATTACATCTGCTTTTTAAAATTGCTATCATTCGATTAATTAATCTATGAACTTTGTAGATTGAAGTATGTTCAGGAAACCAAGTTGATGAGTATTACACATCTAAAAAGAGGTCGTTACTTGGCGGGATACGTAAGACGCGGTTAAATTGGATGAGTCATGTGTTACGGCATGACGAATAACTAAAGTCGTGCTAGAAGGCAAAATACGTAGTAGACGAGGATACAAGGCTCGACAGTTACGCGGATTTAAAGAGGGCTGCAGAAAGCCGGGAATACTGGAGAAGAATCATTATGGATGGGAACCAGTTTTAGAACTGAACCACGCAGACAGACAGACAACTGATGTAATATTTTTTCAAATAGTTTACGAAGTTTGCGTTCTGGTGCTTTAGTTCACTTCTGATGATGGCCAGTATAAGTTGACCGAAACGTTAAGTGTTACATTTTTGGAACCAAATATATTACGTTTTCTAAACGCAGCCTTCCTGCGCTCTTACGTCTTTTCATTTTCCTTTCAGTTCTTAGTTTCTTCTTTGTATCAAATACAGGATTGAATCAGTAACTAACAGGGGGTTCTTTTCTTATCAATTCTAGACAAAGCTCCTTTGTTAGCGTATCCAAATAAAAAAAAAAAAAAATTAAATTTATATTTCGATAATAAACGTTAAAAGTAAAAGCATAAATTTCCGAATACATCAGCACCAACGGAAACTAATCAGTGTATTTTTTTTTTTTTTAGTGTATCTTTTCGCCAATAATTTTATACAGGAATGCAATGATGACTATTACCTTCACGCATTTCTAGGAACTTTAAAATAATTTCCGGTTGTGTCGGTGACATCAACTATAGTGGGGAAAAAATAAATATTACGCTTACATGCATAAACAAATCCAATCGGCTAATCACAAATATCGCAATAATAAAAGCAGTTGAGAACGGTGTTCAAAAGTAATATTAAAAAATTTCAAAAAAGAAATACGAATAAGAAAAATTTCATGTAGAGAATCATTAACGCCATGAGCTCTCTTTACTTTTTATTCGTCCACTTATTTGGCTTTCCTTCTTTTTTTGGCTTGACGATAAACCTGTCAACGATGAGTCCTCTAATGTTACAATTTGACGCTTCATAAAATACAAGTGTGCTTAGTTTTAAATGACCACTAAACGACAGATTTTTTTTCATTTACTTATTTTTCTTTTTGTCAACGTAACAAATAAATTCAATATAAACTGGGCAGTTTCTTTTTATAAAAACTATTCGAGTATAATACGCCCAGTTTATTTCACTGAAATTAAATAAAAAATATTTTATCGACAACAAAAATTTAAAATATGTATCCTTTAAAACCTGTACATAATATATTTCGTTTTAATCGTAATTTTACACAGAAAAAGTCGCTTCGAGATGAATCAGTTTGGAAAAATTTTTGTTTTTATATCAATATTCACGGATTAAAATACATGCAAATGGAACGCCCAATTTATGAAAAGTAAGTTCCATATATCACATTAAAATTGTATTCAATTTATCGAATTCTTTAAACTTAGATATAATATTTGGAAAAGCTAATTGTTTTTAACCATGATAATAAAGATATCGAATTTGTCGGATTCTACATACCTACAGAATTGGAGATGGATACAGCACCTGATTAGTTTTGAAGAATTGTTTTCAAAAGTAGTTTTAATTTTTTTAAATAATTCTCCGGTAATATTTTTGTTTATATAAACTGAGAAGAAAATTACAATATTTGTATTCATGTTCAGAATTTCATAGATATAAAAAATTATTCCAAGTACTAGCCGTTTGCAAAATAATATTTTAAATTAATCTAATGTTCATAATCTATTCATAAATTCGTTTTTGTGTAGAAAGCACATTCTTAGCAATAAAAATTATTCATGCCTTTTCTGGAAATAGCCCCAATTACAACAAAGACTGTCAGTGATAACAGTAACATCAGTCGAAAGAAGAATTAAAGAAATAAAATTAAAATAGACGATAATAACTTGGAGAGTTAGAATATTGAAGTTGGCTATGTGCAACACACTTGGCCGACAAGTATTAGTAAAATTATGAAATTTAAAAAGTTTTCTGTATGATAACTTTTAAAGGAGTTGAAATCCCCAGATTTTTAGTTTTTTAACCTAAAATTCTAAACACACAAGAATGACTAAAAGAGGTAAAAAACTAAAGTTTGGTATGTATAACACTTTTCGTTATAGACAATAAGAAAATTATGAAATCTAAAAATTTATTAATACAAAGCTCTAAATCGATTGAAAATTTAAATTCAATATTTGTGTGAAAATCAAAATAGACAGTAATAATCTGAAGAGGTGAAAAGCTGAGTTTTTGAGGAGTCTAGTATGTCTAACGCCACAACCCAAAACGTGTGTTCAAACGGTCCAAGCTAAGAGTGTCAGAGTTTAAAACTAAGCATCAATTTTCAAAATCTAACCAAAATTCTTATCTGAAGGTTCAAAATTCATTTCTGTCCGAAGCCTATCTGACCCTACATTTCCAATAATGTAGTATAATTTTCAAAAGTCTAACCCGAATTATAGCCCAGGGGATCAAAATTCACATAAATGGACAGTTCCTTAGGATTTGCATATATGGGAAACAAAACGATTGACACGGTCAGCCAGACCTAAATCTAGATAAAAGCCAAACATATTGAAAGGAAATACGTTATTGTGCTCAAGGCACCAAGCAAGACGCTTGTTAAGCATACCATAAAATAATTTTCTGAGGCATGATACTAGAGCGTTAGGATGTTGGTTAGGTTCTCTTTAGAGATAGGGATGATAACAAAGAAATTCCAAGAGAAGTATGTACTTCCTGTAGAAAGGATAGCAGAGTTTGGAAGATTTTTAATGACAAGGTAGAGCATGTCACTAAGAGCCAAAGTGGTGCTGGATGATTTTTCAAGAATGGATTTTGATTCATTAATATTGAAGAGAACACTAAAAAAATAAGAAGTACCGCCTACTTGAAATTAAAATGGATACAATTCATCAATTTGGGAGAGCAAGAACGTCGACAGTAACAGAGAGGGGTACTCCGTAGATGGAAATTTAAAAGCTCTGCAATTCTTAAAATATGATTAAGTGGGATAGCTCTAAAAAAGGAAGAACGAAAAATTTTCCAGGAGCACTTCTTAGAGAATTTAAAAATGAATCTAGCTTTTGCAATGACCTGATTGAGGGTAAAGAAGTTCTCGAGTACAGGATTTGAATGAAACAATTTAAAGGTGGCGCGTCTATGATCGAATGCAGCGTTGGCTGTTGTACGACGATTGGATAATGTTAGCTAACTATTCGTGTTGTAATATGGTATAGGATCAGAACCGTGCAGCATGGTAGGGAGCGCTGAATCAACTAGGGAACCGAAAGAGGTTCAGTCCATTAGGGTAAATTCCACTGAGGATAATCAAAAGGTTTAAAATAGGAAAGGGTAAGAAGATTCAGAGAAGTTATTAGAATAGCAATGTTGTTACAACCGTAAGAGCCCATTAGGGTCGACCAGTTGTAGTTAAAACCAATAGTAGGAGATGAAAAAGTTAGATCAACGGTACAACGGCTAGATGATTTCTTATAATAAGTAGGAGAGAGATCGCTGAGAAAAACTATATTTTCGGGAGGTATGAAACTCTTAAAAATAGTACCGTTGATGTTACGGGTTGAGTAATCTCATCAAGGTGACCGAGCATTCGAATCACCGCCAATGATAAAAGGTTATGGGTCGAAATCTAGAAATGTAGTGAGAGGAAAGTGACGAAGATCACAGCTAGGGGGAACATAAATAGAAACTATGCTAAGCGTACGGCACAATTGTGCAGGATGAAAATTGGTACGATGTTTTAGATTGATAAGGACTAAAAGGGAAATTAAAGGAAACATTATAAAAGTGAAAAAAATGTCGTTTTTAATAGGGATTGCGGATCCACCATAACCATCGCCACGATTGCACCTGAGCAACTTAAATACTTCGAATTAACAGTCAGATGCGATTCGACCACGTTCCCGAAATAAGAACGATGGTATTTTCGATATCCAACAGACGCCCCAAAGAATTTTTGTTAGCTCCAAGAATGTAACAATTCCAGCGGTTCACCTGACAAGGTCATTTTCGGGTGCTATTTTAAAGAAAATAAAGAAAAAATCGATAGTAAAAAAAAGCGATTTTATAGAAATACACCTATACAATTTATTGTTCATTGTAGTTGAATTATAAGCAAATAAGAAAAAAAGCGAATTGCGTAAACATTACAATTTGCGGCAACAGTCTAGTTATTACGAGGGTAATATATCGGTTATAATACCATAGAATAGTAGCAGGGTAGCTCAACCTTAAAAGCATTATGACATGAGCACACTAGTATACGACGTAATTAAGGTAAATACATCTGGGACAATGGTGATAGCAACTGCAGCATCAGTACATTCAGTAGTTAGGATAAAATTTGCTGCGATCACGCCTTTAGAAAAATCGTCCGAATGTCTAAATTCCATTCCAAAAGAAAGATTGAACTTAGAACAGCAGAGAAAGAAGAGAAATAATAATTAAGGAAAAGAGAAACACAATAAATAAATAAAATGGATTTTCACTTTCAACAGAAAAAACATCCAGCGGAGTAAAATTAAATATTACGATCAGAGTTTCGGCTAAATGTGAAAGTTTGGCCAATATTTGGCCTAAAACAGGCCAAAACCGAAACCAAAACTGAAACTTCAGTCGAACACTACTTCGAACGGTTTCTTATTGAAGTGTCGTTTAGTTTGCAACCAATCGAAGAAGAAAAATGCGTCGTTTTTAAATCTCGATTGCAGTCAGCAAATGGAAATGATCAAAAACAAAGGAATGTAGAGAAGGTTCCACGAAATCGTACTGCTACACTTTTAGAGGTTTAGAATATTTGAAAACAACGACACTCAACTATTGACTATTAGAACATACAAATCACTGAAATTCTGTGCTAGTGAAACAAGTTACTACTTCTCACGTCTGTGTTAGTGATACCGTATTTCCTCGCGTAATTTACGCACTTTTTTGCCGTTCTTAACCTGTCAAAAAAGGGGGATCCGTAAATTCCGCGAGGAATCAGATCAACCTGCATTTTGCGGGTTATACGTAATAGGTGTGTATTTCAAAATTACCTCTTACCTAAACAAAACACTCATTAAGTGAAATCAGTTACTTTTATTTCGAAAAATATATTTATGCATTAATAGGCAACTACATTAGGGTAAATGTTGAACCTATTAATGTGTATTTTAATAACGCGAAAATATGGTTTATATTATTTCCACAAAAAAATGTGTGCAAAAATTAGGGTGCGTAAATTACGCGAGTAAATACGGTATTTATGTAATCGAAACTGCAATTAACGATAAACGAGTTTCACTTGCTTCTGTTTTCATCACACCAAGGTTATCAATGTGTGACACTAATATTTCATTAGAATTTAATAGTGCACAGTCCTAAAGCGTCAATATTTAGCGAGCATGTTACAGTGGATATGATTAAATACCTAGAATTCTTAGGGGAAATTAAAATATCGATCTTATATCAAACCATAAAAATGAGTTTTAATTATTCGTAAAAGATGCAGTGGGACTTGAACTTAACAATTCAGGCATTTCTACAACAATAAATGATACGTCTGCCAATGTTCTCTTTAGGTGCTTTGTGAATAACTTTTCAACCGGAGAGTTTGTTCCAGGCTTCTCGACCCATCATTTCTTATTAAGTATACCGATACAGCTGTACGATGTAGTGAAAGAAAAGTTCCTAATAATAAAAAAATCAATTTTCTTACAGTGCTCTATTTGTTAAATAATACATACAGGCTTTTCATAATTCCGAAATTCCCAAATTCTTATATCATATTTACTTCACTTCCAGGAAGTAAATTTTGATACAATGTACTCATTGATTTTACACAACAGTTCAAAAATATATTCACGATTCAGTATTTTTTTCGGGAAGTGGAGAAATTTATTCAAATAAACAAAGATACAATAATTATCATCGATGAAATTTATGTAAAGGAAAATTCGATGAATAGAACAGTATAAACTGTACACAGATAAAAAGAACTGGGTTTTTTAATTTAAGAAATGAAGGTTGTGAGTTTTTTTGAGTAAAGGTCCCCGGTTGTCAGGCCCCAAAAAAAAAAATATAAAATAAAGGTTATGAGAACAAAATATGCACACTGTTCACTGATTAGAAGTATGCCATTTCCTTTATCATGATTTAAATTTAATTTTTTCTTAGATTGTACTGGATGGTATTTATTTGTCTGGCAATATTCGGAGTTCTTCATAATATATATCGTGTTTGGACCGTTTACAAAATTAATGAAACAAGAACTACCATTTTTAGTTCTTATTATGGTATGCATGAAGAACCGTTTCCTTCAGTTACCATATGTGAAAGTAGTTTAATTGATTGGAATAAAATTGAAAACATGTTAGTAATTATTTATTATTTATTTTTAAAATTAAGTTGTAAATGGGAATTTATCGGTGTGCATACTTGCACTGTTAAATTTTCTTTCCTAATCACCAAATGACATATATATATATATGTATGTATGTTGTCGCGACAGCCTAGTTGCTAGAGCGCTTGACTTCCGATATGGAGGTCACGGGTTCGATCCCGAGCGACGACGAACTTATTGCAAGAATTAAATAAAATAAATAATCGCTAATAATCACGTGGAAAGCAATGGCAAACCACCACGTACAACATCATATGCGCGCTAGGTCAGTACACAGCAGACACACACGGGACTGCACTTGTAAAACGATGTAAATCAAGCGATTACTAATCAGTTCCGAATGTAGTCTTGCGTGTGTACACCTGCGTTGCATATAATAATTGCCTAGTATCACTACCTATATCTGTACAGCTGAGATGTACGAATAGGTAGTCGCCGACGATCAGAAGCTGAGTATGGCACTATAAAGAAGAAAGATATATATGTATGTTGTATGTCTGTATATAGAGTTAAATGAAATAATTAGTAACTCGCCTAAAAACTGTATTTTAACCGGCGATATTAATATAAATCTGTAGTCAATATTAAAAGCACAGCCTACAATTTACTTAAACTTTTCATAACTGATACAGTACTTGTCGAAAATTTCAAGACAGCATTTAAAAGGATACAGCAAGCGGTTAGAAAAGCTAAGAAGCAGTAGTAAACGATACGAGTTCCAGCTTTGATGATGACGAAGACAGATAGCACGGTTCTTCGGGTATGTGATTAGAAGAGACTCAATAAAAAAATTGATGATATAAAGAAAAATGGACGGAAAAGGAGGAAAAGGACATGCCTCAAACGTTGTGTGAACCAGATAAGGAAATTTGCGAGATTGCCAGTGGGGGTCTAATGCGTTCAGCGTAAAATCGGAAAACGTGAAGACAGATCATACATAAAATTAGATGATAGATCTCGACGCTTGTAATCTAGCTACGACGACTTCACCTTAGATTATGGAAGGATATTTATTTTTCCCTTTTCTCCAATCCGAATTCCTTTTTATCTTTCCGTCCAGCCCTTACTTTCTTTGAAAAGATGGTTTGATATGTTTCCTTCTCGTTGTCGGCCCCTGATCACTGCCATGTCTTCGTTTCGGTCATACCTTTCTCCCTTCGTCACTTTTTCGTTTTTCCCACGTTTCTTCTTCGCGGTGCCCTCTTTACCCAGAAGATTTATTCTATCTTTTTTTTTTTTTTTTATATTTTTTTTTTGGGGGGGGCTCGTCAACCAAGGACCTTTACCCAGAAACAAAAGGTAAGGAAAGACGTCGGTTATATTTTGATTCGATCAGAGATTTTAACTAAAAAGGAACAAATAGCAGGAATAATTAGTGGGGAAGGAAAGGACAGGATGTAGGATGCACAATAAGGGGTAGAAAGTCCAAGCTTAAGCAAATAAGAATATAAGGCAGAACGCTTCACGGAGAAGGATGAACACTGGAAGAACACAAGATCGGCGTCGCAAATAATTGCATCATCCGGATGGAGAGGACAGTGTGGAGAAGAAATCAAGGAGAACCGAAATCTGGAGGAAGGCAGCAAAGAATGGCCAAAGCGCATACGAACAATGGAAACAACTTCAGAACGACGAAGGGAGGGATGCAAAAGAAACCATGAATATGAAGGAAGAGTAGGCTGGACTGACAGGTAAAAGGAAAAACTGTTGGAAAAAGAAGAAACATAGGTATCCAACCAAAATCGGATAAACTGATAGCAGCTTAACGGATGGAATTTTTTTAAAAAAAAACGAGAGGAAGCAGCAGCAGCCCGAGCCAAGGAATCAGCCGCTTCATTGCCAAATATGCCCGAGTGGCCAGGTACCCACAGCAAATCAATATTGACTGAATGGAGATAGGAAAGATTGTGAATGAGTGAACGTATACGGAGGATAACAAAGTCACACGAATGATCAGGAGGGGGAGAGGATATGGCCTGAAGGGCGCTCAAAGAGTCAGAAATAATTTAAAACTTAGAGGAAAATTGATTCGAGGAAATGAAAATAATAGAGCGAAGGATAGCCAACAACTCGGCTGTGAATATGGAACAGAAATAAGGAAGTCGAAAAGATTCTGAGAGGTTAAAATCAGGAAGGATGAAAGAAGCACCAACACCACCAGGCCCCCTCGAACCATCCGTGTAAATGGTAACATGAGAGGGAAATAGGGAATTGATAGTACTGTAGAATACCTGTTTAATTACGGCTTGGGGGAGATTTTTTGCAAATGAGGGGAGGATAAATACCTTAGGAGGATGACAGATGTCAGCGAAGTCGAAGGAAAAATAAGGGAGATTATTGAACGAGATAATATACGGCCAAAATGAACCTAGACGATGTGAAATAAAAGCCAGAATAGGGGTTTTGCTGGGAGTGAAGCGCCAGCTATTATAAATCGAAAGATAAGACTGAACAAGGGTAGAGCATGCGAGAGGAAGACGTTTAACAAGGAAACGATAGCCTAAATAAGATCTACGAATGGAAAGGGGTGACGAATTGGATTCAGCAAGAATAGCAGTGGTTGGAGAGGATTTAAGAGCGCCAAGACAGAGACGAAGGCAAGAATTCTGAATTACATCTAGTTTGGAAAGACGTGACTTGGACGCACTACCATAAATAAAAGAACAATAATCAAATTTGGAACAGATAATAGATCTGTAAAGGGAAATAAGAATATAGGGATCGCCACCCCATTTAGTTGGCGACAGGGCTTTCAGCAAGTTTAACCTTTTAATAGTGGAAGCAGAAAGATATTTAATGTGTTCAGAGAATGACAAACGACCATCAAGAAAAACACCGAGATAACAAAAGCAATTAACACGGGAAAGAGATACATTGTTTAAGGATAGGTTGACCAAAGCAGGGTTATAGGGACGGAGGGTAAAAATAGTATAAGAAGACTTAGAGGGAGAAATTGAAAGATTAATTAAGGAGAGAGAATGTTCCAGCACAATGAGCGACGAACTGAGTGCTTCATAGGCTGCTAAAACATCCTCAGACGAGAAAAACAGGAGAATGTCGTCCGCAAAGAATAAGGAATAGGAATTTAAAGGAAGAGAAGCTATACTGATAGTATAGATGTTAAAAAGAGTAGGACAGAGGGAGGAACCCTGAGGAAGACCTCGGAAAACCTTTCTTGGAGCATTAAGAGATGGAGAGGAGAAGTGGATAGAACGATTTGACATGAGATTGATAATAAGGGAAGAGAATTTAATTGGGATATTAATTGCCGTCATTTTATCTCTTAGAGTGGGAAGATGAACATTATCAAAAGCAGAGGAAACATCAATAAAGGAAGCTAGGGTGAAATGTTTTTGGATAAAAGATTTGTATATGTGGGAAACGAAAAGACTAACACAATCAGAAGGGCCAATACCAGGCCGAAAGCCGAACATATTAATAGGGAATATATTATTATGCTCTAGCCACCAAACAAGGCGCTTGTTGAGCATACCCTCAAATAGTTTTCTAATACAGGATGCCAGGAAAATAGAACATAGGGAAGAATTTTTCTTAGGAATGGGAATTACGATAAAAGAATTCCAGGAGGAAGGAGTTATACCCTTTGAAAGGAAGGAATTGAAAAGACTAAGAAGAAAACTGAGGGATTGTTCAGAAAGGTTTTTAAGGGCGAGATAGGGTATACTGTCAAGCCCTGGAGTAGGGCTAGACGATTTGGAGAGAACAGACTTTAATTCATTAAAATTGAAAGCCGAAGTTAGGAAGTGAGGAGGAGAATTTTCCGGAAAAGAAGAGTATAATTCATCAAAAGAAGGAACATAAGCTGGAGCGACGGAATCAATAAAAGGAAAAAGGCTATCGTCGGGGATACTGAAGGTGGAAGGGCGAGAAGAGGATGGGAATTTGAAAGCTCTGGCCATTTTCCAAATCTGCGAAAGAGGAGTAGTTCTAGAGAACTTGGCACAGAAATTTTTCCAAGAGGACTTCTTTGTGGATTTCAATATAAACCTAGCTCTCGCATTTGCCCGTTTGTGAGCGAGAAAATTTTCAGTCGTAGGGTTACAACGGAAGGTTCTAAAGGTTTCGCGACTGATATTAAAGGCAGTGTCGCATTCCTTGTTCCACCAAAGTGAAGAAGCCTTACTGCGATGTACAGAAGATGACGTATGGCGGGGAGGAGAAGATAAAGAAAGAGCAGAAGTTAAGGAATATAAAAAGGAATTATAGAGAGGTACCGGATCGTGATCCGGTTGAAGGAGAGGGAGAGACGAGTCAACCAAGGAGCGAAATAGAGGCCAGCTAGTTTTGGAAAGATTCCATCCTGAAGAATTGGTATAATTGGAATCAGAAGGAGGAGAAAAACTGACAGGAGTTATTAGGATAGGAACATGGTCACTGCCGAAAGAGCCCATAAGGGTCTTCCAATTATAATTAAGACCAATAGACGAAGAAGAAAAGGTTAGGTCGAGGGAACTAGAAATGGAAGCATTCCTGTAGTATGTGGGGGAGAGATCGTTGAGGAGAACTAAATTATCAGAGAGGATGGCATTCTCAAGGATGGAACCGTTGGTATTGTAGGATGCACAGCCCCATAAAGGAGAATGCGCATTCCAGTCACCACCGATGATAAAAGGATGCGGAATAGAATTAAAAAACGACGAGAAGGGGAAAAGACGAAGATCGAACCTAGGAGGAACATAGATAGAAACAATGCTTATAGGACGTACAGAGGGAGGCTGAATGGAGATGTGAACAATGTTAGGTAAATTAGGACAAGAAGGAAGATTAAGAGAGGTATCATAAGAGCAGAATGGAATGTCATTTCTAATCAGGATTGCAGAACCACCATAACCGTCATCGCGATCACATCTAACTACCCTGAAACCTCTAATATTGAAATTTATGTCCGACCGAAGCCACGTTTCGGAAAGGAGAGCAACATTGACATTATGTAGATCCAATAACCCCTCTAATGAGTTTTTATTGGCTCTTAGACTGCGGCAATTCCACTGTAGAATATTTAGCGCAGCCATCATAATAAAACAGTAAAAGAATAAGGCATAAATGAAGTGGGGAGGAGCAGAGGAAAAGACCATAAGAGCAGACAATGAGGTGCATTTGTATAGAAGGAACTAAAATGAGTGAGAAACGGAGAAAAAAAAAATAAAGAACAGCAGTTGCAAAACAGGAGGAAGTAATTCGAGGCTGTTAAGTCGAAAGGAAAAACAAAGAGCATAGTGCAGAAGAACATATAGAATAATTTTAGGATAAAAGAAAAAAGAGTAAGCAATATTCGTGCAGAACCGAAGCAGCCAGTGGAATGCAAGTTGTACTTCATATATAGGCGTGGTACATAGCCAGCGCTATACAACTCCGACAAATTCATCACAGTGCAGTTAAAACAGCAAAGGTGTGTACGGAGAGTGATAGGAATGGAACTCAGTTCAGAGATTGAGTGTATCAACTCAACATGAGCCCATTCCCGAAAAAAATGTGTATAGAATATACACCAATGCCTGTTAGAGGTTGAAACCACTTCTACATAAGCATAAATAAAGATAATTATTACGATAAAATCGTTAACCAACTGATTAAAATGCTTCGCACTGAATATTGTAAAGAAGATTACACGAAAGGGGAAAAATGTAAAAGAAAGAAAGGAAGCAGGAGACAGAAAGTATAATAACATAATGAAGCAAATACAGCCTCGAAATTTATTTCCATTTTTTTTTTTTTTTAAATTAATTAATTAAATTTTTTTTTGTTCAGTATAGGAGGAGGGAATTAATTAAAACGGATATTATTCGACAGGAAACAAGAAATGGAGTCAACAAATGATGTAGAGGGAGCAATATTGTTTGAAGAGAGTAGTTCAATGATGGCTACCGAAATATTCTTAATTAAAGGCGAAGGGGTAGCGGAAGGGGAATTAGGAGTACATAAGGAGACGGGAATAGCAGGATTTGGGGGAAGGTGAGTATTTGAAGAGGAAGATTTGTTAAGAGCCCAACCATTAGAGGGGGTTGGGAGACGATTAGATGGGAGTGGGGGGAATTGAGGAGAAGAATTATGAAAAGGTTTGAAATTACGGGATTTATGAAAGGTGGGAGATTTGGGTCGGAAGTGAGAGGGAGCAGTCAACGGAGGAATGGAACAAGTATTAATGTAAGAAGTGGAAGATGAGGCACGGTCGGCATACGAAAAAGCCTGAGAGACTAAATTGCTTTTTTTAAATTGAGAAGCCTCTTGGAATGTGATATTTTCAAATGCCATAATTCGTTTTATTTCTTTTTGTTTGAGCCACTCGGGACAAGCACGATCATTGGCACTGTGGGCGCCTTTGCAATGGAAGCATTTAGAGCACTGCGTAGGTAGACGAACGCTGGGAGAAACCAGAAATCGAATTTTAAATATCGTAACGTGTTCTGGGAGAGAAGTTTTATGAAATTTGATTTCAACAGAACCAGTCGGAACTTTTTTACCTTCAGAAAAACGATGTATACGACGGATAGAGGCGATAGGAATAGTAGAATGGATTCCTTCCAAGATTTCATCTTCAGAAAAGGATGGATGAATACCGGAAATAATATCCATTCTGAATAACACAGAGTTTGGAATGTACGCTTTGATATTATGCGACGCAAAAAAATTGGGATGAGACAGAAAGGAATTAGCGGAGGAGACGGAGGGAAACTTGACCGAGACACGACCCCTACCTTGAGGGACAATGCTCGTGGGGGAAGAGGAAAAGGAATTGATTAGCCTGGCAATTGCTAAAGGATGAAGGTTGCCTAGATTTTTATCCGAGGAACAGTTTCGACGTGAACGGTGAAAGGTCCTGGATGATCGGCCGAGAAGAATAAAGTATCTTTACTATCATTATAATTATTTGTACTATTACTGTTATTATTAGTGCTACTGTTATCGTTATTGTTACTATTATTATAACTGCTGTTATTATTAACATTACTATTATCATTATCATTATTATTATTGTCATTACTAATATTAATATTATTATTATTATTGGCGGTGGTGGGGGTGGTAATGATATTATTGGTGTTATTATTATTGTTATTATTATTGTTATTTCATTATATTTACCTATATCATGTACAACTTAAATATTTCAAATTCTTTCGTTTTTTTTTTGTTGTTTTTTTTTTGGTTTGAATGGAGCCCTCAACTTCGCTGTAACTTATTTAATATTTTTACTTCGGCGTTTATATACTTACGTAGTTCTACATTATTTTATAACATCGATTAAGCATGAGCTCGGAAATTAAATTATTTACGCTTAATATTAATAGTGTCCGCTCAAAATTTGATGAACTTTTAATTTTTTTGGCTAGTAATAATGTTCAGTATGATATAATAATTCTCACAGAAACCTGGCTGTACGAAGAGGAACTAAACCAATATGTCATTTCTGGTTATACGTCCATAGGACAATGTAGAGGTAATAAAAGATCAGGTGGTGTTATAATGTATATTAACAACAGTATTTTATTTCAAAAAATTGACATCTCTATCATCTCCGCAAACATAGTTGGAGCGAAATTGTTTTTTGATGACAACATCCACGTAACTGTTTTTGGTATCTATCGTTTCTGCAGCCATAATCATGAGGATTTTTTATCTGATCTGCAGCGCATAATAAATTTATCTTCAGCAACTTCAATCCTATCAGGTGATATTAACATAAATCTTTTGGACAAAGCGAAATCTTCCGATTACTTGAATTTACTATATTCATGGGGATTCACTAGTGTGGTTAATACACCGACTTTTATACAAGAACATTCAGGTTATTCATCTTGCTTAGATCATTTATTTGTTAGAGATTTTAATGATATACTATTTAAATCAAACATAATACACAAAATAATTAAAATAAGTTTTTCCGATCATTGTGCTATAAATGCATCAATTACATTTCATTTCAACCTTAAGTCCATTAAATCCAACTGTGTATACTATTTTGATAAAATTAAGTTCAAACATTATTTAGCAACTATCGACTGTGAAAAAATATATAGTTTGCAATTAACCATTGACGAGAAATTTGAGGAGTTTGTATCTATAATAAAAAATGGTATGGAGAAATCAAAATGTAAACGACAGACAAGAAAAGTCCATAAAAGATCGCCTTGGATTACAGATGAATTAGTCAAGCTTTCTCGTGAAAAAAATCTAGCATACATACTAACTAAGCGCTATCCTACTGACCCCTATTTAAAATTACAATTTAAAGAAACTTCAAAAAATCTGCAACGACTATCTAGAAAGGCAAAAAAAAATTATTATAATAAATTATTAGAAAAGTGTGAAAATAATCAAAAAAAGTATTGGGCGGTTATTAAAAAAACCTTAGGAAATAATCCACGAATATTACATAATATATCTATTAATGGCATCAAAACGAATGTGTGTGGTAATGAAAAATTAACCGCAGATTACTTCAATAACTATTTCAGTAATGTGGTGAAAGATATGATAAATAGTACAGAAACTTTTAACTACATTCCAACGAAAGAACCCACTACCCTCAACTCCTTTGGATTTATCGATTTTTCTTTCGATGAAGTTAGGCTTGGAATAATGTCAATGCCTAACAAGTCCTCTTTCGGGTTTGATGGAATTTCGATCTCATTAATAAAAGAAAATTTACACTTTTTTGTTAAACATCTAACCTACTTATTTAATACATCCATTCAAGTCGGAAGATTTCCATCAGTCTTAAAATTTGGTATAATTACGCCTGTTTTTAAAAATGGTGATTGTTCTAATATTTCCAATTACCGACCTATATGCATTCTGTCCACCACAGCCAAAATATTTGAGAAATGTCTTAAGCGTAGAATGTTAAATTACTTACTGAATAATAACTTTTTTAGCAAAAATCAGTATGGTTTCCTGCCTGAACTTTGCACAGATGACGCACTTTTTAATCATATTTCCTTCATTGCATCCAAATTGGAAATGGGCAGTTCGGTTGCAGCAGTTTATTTAGACTTAAAAAAAGCATTCGACGTGGTTAATCATAGCATCTTGCTAAGGAAATTATTTAATTGTGGTTTCCGTGGAATTATGCATG
Source organism: Icerya purchasi (assembly GCA_039619475.1). Classification (NCBI taxonomy): domain Eukaryota; kingdom Metazoa; phylum Arthropoda; class Insecta; order Hemiptera; family Monophlebidae; genus Icerya; species Icerya purchasi. The sequence goes on from CM077116.1 coordinate 389,834,008, forward strand.
ATTGGCTTAAATCTTATTTAACGAACAGACTGCAGTGCACTAAAATTAATAATATAAAAAGTGATTATGTAAAGCAAGTTTACGGTGTACCTCAGGGAAGCATATTGGGGCCTCTCCTATTTTTAATTTATATTAATGATTTATGTAATCTAGACGTTTATGGGAAAATATTTTGTTACGCAGACGATACCGTGCTAATGGTAAACTCCCGCAAACAAGATATTCTTCAGAGTCTTTTACAGGATGACTTGTATAAAATCAAAAACTGGTTGCACCATAATCAACTATTTATTAATCTAAATAAAACTAAATTAATTATTTATAGTCACATACCACAATTTAAATTTAATGATTTCAAAATTTTTTGGGAAAATAATGCTCCCCTGTATAGAGTGTATGAGATAAAATATTTAGGTGTTCAACTAGACTGTAAACTGTTTTGGGATAAACATCCAATTTATCTTGCACCGAAAATTAGAAAATTAAATTATATATTTTACTATCTAAGCAAATTTTTCAATACTATACATCTCCGTAAACTATATATTGCTTTATACCAACCCTTATTAAGCTACGGAATCATGCACTGGGGCAAAGCTGCTGACCACCATTTAAAACATTTGATTCAACTCCAAAAAAATGTTGTAAATCTACTTGGCAGAGATCTGGACACAGTTGTAGATTATAATATTATACATCTTTCAAAACTCTATGAACTACAACTACTTATGTTCGTTCTTAAAAATAAAACAAAATTTAATATTTCGGTTATGCAAAGTATTACTAGATCGGCGGGCGAAGAATTAGCAGTATTACCGAATATTAACAAATACCACATCCGAAATCAATCTATATATATGGGTCCTAAACTTTTTAATTCTTTACCTTCCACTTTAAAAATACAACTAAAAAACTACAAAAAGCGTCGAAAAATTCTTTTATCATACTTACTACCTTAACAATAGCACAGATAAGGAAAAATAAAATTAGAAACGAGAGTAGAGCTAAGGAAAGAAAGAAACAGATAAGACATGAAGAGGGAAAAGGAAAGGGGAAAAAAAAAAAAAAAAAAAAAAGCTCACCAAATTTTAACTTATTTAATTTTCAACTTACTACTTCTGTAATAGTAAGTACAGTTTTTGTATATACGTATTTAATTAGAGTGCACATATGTATAAGAATGTCTAAATGTATAAATGCATCTGATTGTATGTTTGAGTGTGCATGTTACATATAATTGCAGTTTTTAATATTACTTTGTTTAAGAAACTTTTATTTTAGTTCAAAATTTTTTATTGTTTACATATTTTGTTTAAAAAACTTTTATTTTGGTTCAAAAATTTTTTATTGTTTACATATTTTGTTTAAAAAACTTTCATTTTATTTTGTTTCAAAATTTTTTATTTTTTTGGTTGTTTACAATAGCCATCGCTCGCGCAAACTTGCGCATAGATGGATTATATATAATAATAATAATAATAAAAACTTGAATTGAATTGAATTGAATTATTATTATTATTATTATTATTATTATTATTATTATTATTATTATTATTATTATTAATATTAATATTATTATTATTTTTACTTTTATCGATAATAAAATTCTCGACAGCTGTATTAGCACTGTTGTTAGAATTTTTTTTTTTTTTTTCCTTAAATTTATATGGTCCATGTGCTGTGTGTAATTGCCGGGATTATTACAGCACATGGATCAGTGCAGGATCAGAAGTGTTTTAATATGTTAGCCGCTCTAATATGGTTTAGTATATCCTCGACCTGTTTTGGTTCGTTTGACAACGCAACCGTCGGTAAGTTGGAGGTGCCTGCAGGCAGGCAATGTTCCAGAACGTGTTCAGCGGTTGGTGAAATTGGGGACTTGCATATGGAACAGGCATAGGGAGGAGATGTTCCTTTCAGCAAATAGTTGTGGGATATTGCTGTGTGCCCTATGCGGAGTCTAGTTAATGCTGCAAACTCTCTGCGGGACATGGATATCGGTGGCCACCAAGGCTCAGTGCTCACCTTAATGGATCGCAGCCATAATGTGTGAGCCGACCACATAATTTCCCATGTCTCTGCCTTATGTTGCTGAAAAAAGGGTGGCCCCAGCTGAGGCAGAGGGGCACCTTCGGGCATTGGACTATATGTTGCTGCCTTAGCAGCCAAGTTCACACGCTCATTCCCCAGCACACCGGTATGACCCGGGACCCACAAGAATGTTACCTGGGAGCCAGCCCGGAAAAGCACGTTAATGATGCGCTTTATTTTTCGAGATAATATGTGAGAGGTTTTGGGTGTCTGGAGTGTCCTAATCGATTGCAAGGAATCTGTGATTAGAAATGCATTTCGACGTTGGGGGTAAGACTGCAGATATTCTCTCAAGCAGAAGAAAATACCATACAGCTCCCCCTCCAGCACTGAACAGAAGTCGTGGAGCCGAACCGCATGAACAACTCCCTCCACCTCGTAGGCGCAAGCCACCAGCGAGAACCCATTGAGGGGGTTTGCTTTGGCACCATCTGTATACAGCTGTCTGTAGCTGGGAAAAAGTTGCATTTTTTCTGCCATGTACTGGGACGGCAGAATGACATCCTGGTCCGAGCGATCGCTCAGCAGAGATAAATCCGCAACAATCGGAGTATCCTCCCAGGGGAGTTCAACATGCTGATGTCGAAGGTCAGAGTTCCAGTTAATTCCTCTTTTCTTAAGGATGGCTAGTACACTGAGGAGGGGATCGTTCGGAAAAGACGGTAGTGGGATTTCTGAATTATCGTTGTGGCGTAATTTAGCTTGGTACCAGTAAAATAAATCTCTGAATTCATAAGAATTTCGGATAACCGTTAAGGGTGGGATGCCCGCTAGTGAACAGATTTCCAACGATGGCGACGTCCTATGCGCTCCCAAGATAATTCGTATAGCAGTATGATGGATTGTGTCAAGTGATTTAAGGAGTGCTTTGTTCGATGAGAAATAAACTTGGCACCCATAGGTCAATTTACTTAAAGTGAGAGATTTGTACACAGTTAGCAGGAGCTTAGGATCTATGCTATATTTCGGATTTGACAGACATTTTAGTATATTTAAGGATTTCATGCATTTATTTTTAAGATGGTGAATGTGATGTGACCATGACAGTTGAAGTGGCGAGATTAGGCGAATCGGGTTGAGATAGCCGCAGATCCTTGCTTGGCAAAATCGTGGACGGCGAGAGAGGGTCAGAAGGTTTGCGCTTGCCGACAGCGTCAACCTCCATCAAGTTTAGCGATACATTCGGTTTCGCTTTTAAATCTTTGGAGGAGGCCGCCGGGCGGCCCCCAGGCGGCCCCCACTAGACGAGCTCATCAATCAACTGACTTGAAAAAGAGAGAGGAAAATAAAAACAAAAAAAAAACAAAAAAAAACAGCGAAATGAATTTCAAGCAGCGAAAGGCAAACTGAAATATTAAAATGTAAACTAAGTAAAAGTTAAATGCGACAGCGAAGAAACCAAAATTATTTATCCAAATAGAAAACAATGAAGCGATCTCACCGGTCTGCCGAAACAACTGATTACCGAGCTGATAACAGGAACGCGAACGCACACGAGATAACGATTCACATCGAGCCTGACGTCTCAAACGTTCTATCTTCTATTCTTAGCTTTTGGATCTTGGTCTTCCTACTCCATACAATGACTCTTATATTCTCTCATTTCCTTCCCTGCAGTTGTTCCTATTCTAGCTTCTTTCATTCAATCAATCTCGCACCAGATTAAAATCTAATATGTTATGCTCCTTTTGAGCTATTATTTAGATTTCTTGGTTGATTCGACTGTTGCTCTTCGTTAGCGTACCCAAAAAAAAAAAAAAAAAAAAAAAAAAAAACGGCTACGACGACAAAGAAGAACAATCTACTATTAAATATTAAAGGCTATTGTTCAAATACGGGTTATCTTGGCACTCTCTTATAAGCAATTTAAAAGAAAAAAAAGAAATGGCGATTTATAAAGTAAATGTAGTAATAAAATTGCCTTTATTACTAAAATTATAATTGTTAATTTCCTGCGTTTTAATATAAATTAGCGTAAACAAACTTGAACAAAAAATTTAATAATTTACAAAATATACAAAAAACCGGGAGTCACATACTCCATAATCGTGGGAGTTGTCTTTTGTAACAGTTATCAATTCGGTGAGATTTTCCTTATTTTATCCGTTAAGGTTTTACGCTACTATTAATGATTTTATTACCGTCACTTTTATCGTTTAAGAAAATTTTGTTCTACACCCTGTCAAGAAAGTATCGGGAATTGTCAATTTAAATCTCCCGGGTAATAGCTAGGCAGATAATTTTTTTTTTCCAGGTTGGTACAACTGTTTTGTATTATGATGCCTATTTTAAGCGCGATCTGTCAACCAGTGTGTTTACAGCAGCTGTTAAAATCAGTCGACCTTGAAGTGTTTTGTCGAAGTTTTACAATGAGTGAAAATATTGAACAACGTACTTGTGTTAAATTCTGTGTTTCGAACGAAATTTCTTGTGCCGATACACTGAAAATGTTACAGAAGGCTTTTGGTGAATCTGCTTTATCAAAAACGCGGGTTTACGAGTGGTACAGAGCGTTCAAGGATGGTCGGGAGACGGTCGAAGACATGCCTCGCTCTGGACGGCCTTCAACGAGTGTGACCGATGATAACGTCGATAAAATCAAGGAAATCGTTGCTGAAAATTGTCATGTGAGCTTGAGAGAGATGACTCATGGATTGGGCATGTCACACGAGAGCGTACGTACGATTGTGCACGAAAAATTGGGTATGCAACGCGTTGCGGCTCGGCTTGTTCCGAAAGACCTGAATTTCTTTCAAAAAAAGTACCGAGAACAGGTAGCTGCAGACATGCTGGATCGAGCCAATTTGGATCCTACCTTCTTGGAAAAGATAATTACTGGTGACGAGACATGGGTGTACGAGTACGACACGCTTACGAACCAGCAATCGTCCGAATGGCGGCCAATTGGCGCGCCAAAGCCGAAAAAACCTCGCCAAAGCCGATCGAAAGTGAAGATCATGTTGATTGTTTTCTTCGATATTCGAGGCGTGGTACACTATGAATATGTGCCAGCCGGACAGACAGTCACCAAAGAGTTTTACTTAAGTGTTTTGAGACGTTTGAGAGAGGCTATCCGTCGTAAACGTAACGATTTGTGGGTCGACAATTCTTGGATTCTCCATCACGATAATGCGCCGTCTCACAAAACCATAATTGTGAATGAGTTTTTGGCCAAACACTCGGTAAATATCATCGAACAACCGCCGTATTCACCAGATTTAGCACCCTGCGACTTCTTCCTATTCTCAAAACTCAAATTTCCGCTACGGGGAATGCGCTTCGAATCGATTGATGACATCAAGACGAATGCGACGCGAGAGCTAAAGGCCATCCCGGAAACCGCCTATCAGAAGTGCTTTGCCGAGTGGAAAAAGCGTTGGCATATGTGCATCGCTTCGAATGGATGTTATTTTGAAGGTGACAAAATAAATTTGGATGAAAATTAAAAATTGTTCGTTTTATTTAACAATTCCCGATACTTTCTTGACAGGGTGTATATTGCACAGTGTGATTTATTTTTAGTTTTCTGTACTTATTTAATATTTTTAATTTTTAATTTTGGCTTATCTTGATTTATTATAGTGTACGGAAACTAGACTGTGGGACATTTTCCAATCGTCACAAAAATTCAACTTCTTCCAAAAAATGAAATTTATGTTAAATTTAACAAACGATTCTACTTCGAAACGCAAAAACTTCTAACCTCTGTCTTTTCTTCAATTCCTGCAAATTCTTTGCCCAGCCCCATAATACCGTTTGCGTACTTTTCCTCGCAGATTTCAAAGGCTCAATGTACATTATACTGCAACCGCTTACTAATCACAATATAGAAAATCTACATTTCTTTGCCGTCGCTAAATTGTTTAGAACAAAACCAGATCAATTGCAGAAATTTTCTGGGCTGACAGTAACAAACTTGGTCATTTTTTTAGCGAGATTGATTTAACAAATAATTTTCTTCTGTACTTGACACCTTTTTTTAAAAAAATGGCTTTAAGGATTTTATTTCTAATAATTTTTTTTTTTTTTTTTTTTGTGAAAGCAACATCCTGTACCGTGTTTAACTGCTGTGGCTATTACAGTACGAAGATGCGCAGTTTGTTTTTATAGATATCTGATTATTCCGCTAGTTCTGACAAATTGTGTTATGGATAAAATTGCATCGGGGGAATTCTCAGGAATGTTGGTGACTGTTTTGTTATTAATTGAAGGGGGCTGGTGAGGTGATAATGCTGGACAGTCGCATAGTATATGAGGAGTTGAGGGAGCAACATCTTGGCCACAGAAAGGACAATTCATAGGAGAGGGGGTTCTTTGAAAAATAAAATTATGCGACATGGCCGTATAGCCTGCGCGCAAGCGGTTAAGTGCACAGAAATCTCTGCGGGAAATGCTTTTTTCCGGCCACCATGGTTCGGTTGAGGGTTTAATTAACCTCGAGAAAGTCTGACACGAGGACCAATGGGTTTTCCATAAGGACGTGAGATTATTGAAGATTATGTCCTTGGCAGCATCCGTGTAGAAAATGAGGTGGTCGGGGTATTTTTGCATTGTTGCTGTTGTCAACTGAACGATATTCGGGTGCAGGGGTTTATTATACTTTGTCAGGGAAAAATTAACATCAATGTTTAAAGGGGCCCACGGCGGAATCATGGTGTTAGGAGCTAGGTTAGGGAAAGGGATTACGCTCACGTTGTGCTGCGATAGGAGGGCCAGGATTTCTGGGAAAGGGTCATTAGGGAAATCTGGGGTGTTGGGGAGGTCATTTGTGTCAATAGGGCAGGCACGTTTACTAGAGAAAAGAGCGAGGGTCTCACGGTGGTAATAAAAGGTTCGGAAATACTTTAGTGGGGGAGTGTGCCTAACAAGGCACACAAACTTACAAACGGGGAAGTTCTATATGCGCCAAGTATCGTGCGGAGCGCCGTGTGGTGTATTGAATCAAGTTAAGTAAAGAAGCACTGGCTGACGAATACGCGTGGGACCCGTAGTTTATTCTGGAAATGACTAAGGATTTGTATATGGAGAGGAGAGTTTTCGGAGGTACATTATACTTTGTGTTTGATACATATTTAAGAATAGATAGGAATTTATGACATTTAACTTTAAGATTTGATATGTGGGATTGTCAAGTTAGCTTTTGATCGAACAGTAGTCTAAGGAAAGTAGCAGTAGGGTGGAAATGAAGTGAGGAATTTTCTAGATTGAGGCGGATGCTGGAAGAGTTTTTTACGTCCCCTGTAGAAATCAACACAGATAGACTTAGATGGGGAAAACACAAGACCGTTATTGTTACACCAGGATTGTAGTTTTCAAATAGTTTTTTGTAGGATTTTTTGAGCATTTGCTGGAAAACTGGAAGACAGGGAAATGTTTAAGTCGTCAAAGTAGAGCCGGGCGTTTACAGGCGGAGCAATACAATCATTTATATCATTGATATAAAAAATAAACAAGGTTGCACTAAGGGCAGATCCTTGTGGTAAGCCATTCTCAGTTTGAATGGTGCTCGATGTTGATGAACTAATCTTAACATGGAGCATTCTGTTTGTTAAAAAATTATTCAGATACTTGGCCATGTTTCCACTTATACCAGCTGTTGCCAGCTTGGATAAGAGGCCGTATCGCCATACTCTGTCGAACGCCTTTTCTATATCGAAAAAGACGGAGTATACATGTTGGCGTCTGTGAAATGCTGTTAATATTTGCCTTTGTAGGCTCAGCAGATGATTAACTGTAGTACGCTTCTTACGTCCTCCGGCTTGTGACGGGGATAGGAGATTATTCTGTTCAAGGAAGAAAAGGAGACGCCGGTTAACCATTTTTTCCAGCGTTTTTGTGAGGACACTTATGAGGGATATAGGCCTGTAGTTTTGTGGAAAAAGAGGATCTTTATTTTGCTTCAGAATAGGCAACTGCTAATTTCCATGGCTCAGGGATCGATCCGGAGAACCATATTTGGTTATAGATGTGTAAGAGGAAGTTTTTCGCCGATGGAGGTAAGTGTTTTAACATATATGGATGGATGGAATCGGGCCCAGGCGCGCTGTTTGCAGTATGGTACTGGAGTTGATAGTCTAGTTCAGAAATGGTGAAATGGCAATTGTAGGAAAGTGAGGAGTCAGAGATGATAGTTATTGGTTGTTGTTCCGTGGAATATTTCTTTAAAGAGAAGGCAGACGAATATGACGATGAGGATGACTCCATTGCAAAATGATTCGCAAAAGCATTTGCGACTTCCAACGGGTCAGATAACATGGAACCATTCTGATTTATCGAAAAGGAATAGGTCGCACGATTAATACCGTTCAGTGCCTTAATTTTGTGCCACATATTGTGACTAGAAGTATTCATGGAGATTGAATGCATAAATTGCTGCCAAGATTCCTGTTTTTTGCGCCTAATGAGGCTCCTCGCAGCTGCACGGCATTTTTTAAATTCGATCAAATCAGGATATAAGCCTGTTGATTTAAACTTCCTAAGGGCATGTTTACGTTGGCGTATGGCTGTTCCTATTTCGGGGCACCACCATGGGACCCGTCGGGATCTGTTTGTTGGGACAGACCTAGGAATAGATGCTAGAGCAGCATTCGTAATAGCGTCGATAAAGGAGTTGATGTTCTCTGATAAAGATTCGGATGGCTCGCTGGGAACGTTTACTTTAACTGTGAACATATCCCAATCCGCCTTGTGGAATAGAAATTGAGGCTTAGGTGGGTGGGGGGGGTAGGGAGGGCTTTGGACGGGCATATGAGTATAGGAAAATGGTCGCTAGAGCATAAGTCCTGTAGCACAAAAGTGCTCAGGTGAGGGAAGATGGAAGTGGAAACAAGTTGTAGGTCGATTGTTGAGAAAGTATTATGGGACAGATTGAAATGGGTGTAACCTGGGGAGGGAAGCAGTGTCAGATCGTTATCTAGGACCAGTTTATTTATGACAGAGCCATGTCTGTTTTCCAGTGTTGCTCCCCACAAAGGTGAGTGGGCATTAAAATCACCGAGTAATATTAGTGGCGGGCTGACACCTGTGATAGTACTGACTGAAACATATCAGCAGTGATTATATAATTCGGAGGCACATAGCAGTTACATAGAGTTATTGGGGTGGCAGATATCTGAGGAAGATAGACGACCACTGCAATCATTTGTAAGGGGGTACTAAAGTTCAACTGTGTTGCTGGGACAGAGGAGTGGACCATAATGGTAACCCCTCCGTTTGCTTTAGACCCTTGATCATTGCTGAAAGTGAAAAGGGAATAGTTTTGTAGGGCTGGGTTATCTGTGGGATTCAAATGAGTTTTCTGTAGACATATCACAGCAGGAGAGTGATTTGAAATAAGTAGCTTTAATTCAGCAAGTTGAGGGTAGAATCCTCGACAGTTCCACTGCAGGATAATGTTACGAACCATGACCACTATTAGCTTTTCAAATATGTTTAGTCTGCTGTTTGATCTGAATCCGACTGTCTAGCAAGTTTGTTGATTAGCTTAGTGAAACGTGTCTTCATTGATCGGTTTTGAAGTAAGGAGTAATTATCTGAGAGCATGTGAATAAATCCATCTATGTCTTCAGTGAAGTTGGATACTATACTCGCCGGGTCGTGTTGTCCTTGAATCGTTTCCATTAAGGCTACGAAGTCATTGAAAGACAATGGATAGTCTTTATTGTTGTTGTTGCTTTCTGCGGGCTTTAGGAGTTCAACAGTAGGCAATTTTTGTTTTTTCAGTTTTGATGGTGGAAGTTTGAAATCTACGTTTGCTCCATTGTCTCTGGTTTCTACTGCATTTGGATTTTCTCTGTTTTCTGGTTCGTTTGTCTGCATTTGTAGAGGGAAAAGAATAGCTCTTGTGCTATTTGTAAAGTCGGGCTCCGTAGTATTTTGAGAAGCATCAGGGGTTTGTGGGTGGGGTCGCTTAGTTGCTGCTGGGGTTTCTTCGGTGCTGACTGCTGTGTTATTTTCAAAGATAGAGGCTTGAGTGTTTTCCTCAGCGATGGCGGTTATGTTTTGCGGGGCTGGAACGGCTTTAGTGTCTGTAGCGGGGGAAACACTATCTTCTACAGATGGGGCAATGGACGGCATGTTCTGCACACCCGTTTGGATAAATATTCGATGTTCACGTTCATTATGAACTATTAAGAAAGAATCGGGTAAGGGTGGGAGATTGGCGCTATCAACATACAGCTGCCTCCTGCAGCTGATTATATGGTCAAACTCTGGATCATTGGGTTTAACACAGAGCAGAGAAATTGCCGAGACTAATTTTAAATTTAATATTCCCTCAAGATAGGCTTTGACAACAGAGTTTGGGATGGTTGGAGATACGTTAGATAATATAATTTTTTGAGTAGGGTTTTTTAACCTTTGACCGGTGATTGTATTATTATTTACAGTAATAACGGCTGCGTTATGAAAGAGGTTTTCTGTGATGTTTTTCGATTTCAAAAAAATGAGGACTTGATTGTTGCTAATTTTGGAGCCTGCAATTATGTTTTTTGGACCTCCTACTGGGTTTTTAAGGGCGTTAAAATAGTCTAAAGGATTCGCATTTTCGACGTATGGAAATAATACGCCTTGGTCTTCTGTAGGAAAATCGAAATCTGTTATAGGAGGAGTAGGTTTTCGAGATTTTAGTTTGTCGGAAAAAGAGATTGAGTTGGTCACGATGTTTGTGCTTGGGGATGTTTTATTTATTGCTGTTAAGTTTATTGTAGTAGCGGTTGGAGTGTGTGAAATAGGTGTATCGAGCTTGTTTTTTAAGTTTGTAGGCTTACTTGTTTCATTTGGCGTTAAATTTGTTTTTGGAAAGGCGGAAGAGTTTTGCGGGTTAGAAATATTTAGCGGAACGATCTTACTTGTGTTTGATGAAGAATTATCGGACGCTGCAGGTGTAACTGTCCGGCCGGTTTGTACAAGAAGAGATGCTGCTGTTGTCTTTGTAGGTAATGTCTGCGACGTTGATAAGCTCGCTTCACCGGGCATCGTTAATTGTTTCCGGGTTGGCGGGGGGGTCCGCTGCATACTGATAGCGATGCGCGGAGTTTATAATAATACGAAATCCGATAACGGTCGAGGTAAATTAAAATCAATTAACAGATATACTAGATAAAGCCGAAACGCACGAAAACAACCGATTGAATCAATTAATATAGGGTACAATTCTCTTTTAGCATTATTTGTAATGTTGTTATAGGAAATTTTGTCGGAAGTGTCCTTAACTTTAGTCTGACAATTCGGAGAAAAAAAAAATTTAGCAATGAAACCCGTCTAATTCCTATAAATAAATAAACGTTACAAAAGATCAGGAGAGAGGAGAAGTAACATTTTGAAAATTATCAAATATATTCTATTTAATTTTGAATATTCACAGTGTAAATTTTGAAAACTTACAGTCACGGAGGGTCAGAGGGCTACGGTTAGTTTTGGAGTCTGGTGGTATTGTACTTATGCTAATTTTAAAAAATGAAGTCAGACTGGACGTAAAGCCTAACGGGCAAGGGTTGGGTTCTTCCCTAGAGAAGGTTTCAGATTAACGGTTTTGTACAATGGGAGGGATATGGAGTTGGAGCCCTTTCCTATAACGTGTGTTGGATTACTGGAAATGTAAGACAGGACAAGATAAGGAGCCAATTTTTAAAATGGGGTTGAACAATCAGACAGGCTCAGCGTAAGGGACACGGATTGAGGTCATCCTCCTGGTGGGAATCGAAAAATTCGCGGTAACTGAACACAAAGGAAAAATTAAAAACGATAGCAAGTCAAAGTCTTACAAGAGCAACAGTCGAAATCGAATTATTTAAAAATTTCAATAGAGGAGACGGCATAAAAATTTTTTTCCAGCTAGAAATCAGCAATTAAATGAGTTAAAATGAAAAATTATCACATAATGCAGTCAGAAGTTAACGATCTGATAACTGTTTTATTAAAGCGCGGGATTTTCAATTTTTTTGCGTTGTGTTTCAAATTTGAAAACAATGGAAAACTGGGATGAAGTTTTTACTGAAAGTAAACAATGGTGAACCAATTTGTCGTGTTCCAAAGAAAAGTTGATCGTGCGCAAAGATGAATAAAAGGAAAATTTGTCTCCGGTGATAACTCTTCCCGAACAAAAAAAATTTCCGAATAATTATGGCGGAGAATTAGAGAAAATGATTTTCTTTTTATCCCTTTTTCAAAAATTACTACGGCAAATTCAGAATGTGAAAACGAAAATTTTTCTTTTTATAGAAAATCAATGTATTCAATAAATCGCCTCCATCACTTTCGTATGAGCGGATATTAATATAAACAAGAATTTAGTCATATTTTAAACTTCGTTAACCTACGAAAATACCCTATACAGAATTTCACTGCAAGTAACAAGATCACATCAGCGCTAATTATCCTTTAATCAAAAAAGATTTTGCAAAAACTGAATTCGTATATCCCACCTTTAATCCTCATCATTAGAATTATTTGAAAATATAAGAGAAAAAAACTAGCGTTAAGGCGGGTAATCTACACAAAATATGTATTAATCAACGAAACACTCAGTCAGCGCAATCACCACCGAACCATAGTAGTTCAAGCAAAAGTTTATTTAGTCCATCAAAAACTTGTTAAAATTCCCTTGGTCATCTCATAAACTCGGTAAAAGAAACACAGCGGAAATCACATCTCCGACCGAAAGTAACATATTTATAAAAATTATCAAAGATATTCCGAAAATAAAAAAACAATAAAAAAAGAGATTAAAACCGCCGAAAAAGATGAAGAACGTCTGAATAATAGAGCAACATTTAAAAAATTAATTTTATAACAGATAACCAAGTTAATGTGTTACTTTCTAAACGCAGCTACGACAGCATTGTGAATTTAATTGCAAATTACAAATCTTGCTCATCTAAAGAAACGGTTGATTTGTTCAATCTTTTAACGATATATTCGGACGCCAGAATCATTCAACTATGTGTATTTACAGTCCATATTGTGCTGCAAGTGACAAACAAAAAAAGTTTAAATTACCAAACCAATAAGTAAAATCTGCCGAAATATAAAAGAACAAATCTCCACCAAAATTCTTGATTCGCAATATGAACATAACGCGATGAAAGAAGAAAGTGCCAAAACACAGCAATATTATAAATAAGTTATAATTAAGTAACCTTTATAACAACTACATGATGTACGACGGCCTATTAAGACATTGAGTTTCCGAAAAAAAAAACATGTATCCGATTTCTTGTGGCAATGATTTTGTTCAGAGTAGTACATCAAAAGTCGGTTGTATATTTATTCGTAAAATTCTACCAAAAATGGAATATTTATAATATTTCTGCTGTAACAACAAAACTATCCGTAAACAATGTTATTTCAGTCAATGCGTATACAGGGTACTTCATGTTAGAATAAAAAAAAAAAAACGTTTTTTATTAATATTATAAGCACATGTGACTCATTTTTGTACAATGAAAAAATTATTATTTTTTGTTGAATTTAGAAACTTGGCTGATTTTAGTATTTTTCGTAATAATACAAGTATCAACTACACCAGTGCTAATCAAATTTTTCGAAAAGAAGTTCGAGAAATCGTTTTGGCATTTTCCAAGGACAAAGCAATCAAAATTTTGAAAAATTACAACCGTTTTAATTCACGGGTGCTATACGTGAGGAATATTCCTCTGGCAGAATTATTTGAAAAAGTTAGATTGCTTAAATAACTTATTTATTTTTATATATATATATATATATATATATATATATATTTACACGCACACACATATTTATATATTTATATTTGGATATCGATAGGTTCATTTTTGGAAAGCCAATTCGCACTGTGAGACCCGAAACGTTTCACAACGTTTTGCCGCTTTTGACCGATTTTTTCACGATGTACAGATTGCCACGTGTCGTTTGGCAAATTTCTGTGTAGGTCTCACGATGACTATATACTTCCATGTATATGCAGATTTAGTTCATCAGCTTTTAAGCAGAGAGCGCTTTACAAATTGTATAAATGCTTTGTGATTTAGGATGTCGTACAGTTCTTGTGAAGCCCATCACTATGGTAACACTGTATTTGTATATACAAACAGACTCGAGTTATTATAACGTTTACGCGAGACCAGCAAGTACGACATTTCCACGTCATTTTAAAAATACATCATTACAAAGATGGCTAAAGAATGTCGCGAGAGACGACGGGTGATCATTTAAACATGTGACGTTGGCATTTGATACCATTCGGTATACTTGATTAATATTACATAAAATACATTGTAAAGTTTTAAATTATTGTACTACTTTAAGGAATTATAGCAGTTTAAAAGACTGTAAATTCAATTTTAATAATATTTACTGTAAAAGATAATATTTTTAAAATATACCAGTGGGCAGTTAAACACACTGCTTAATTTTCATAAATCTGAGTAACCACGATCAAAATACTTATAATTAAGATGCGTCCGAAGCTTCATTTGAAAATTAATGAACAATAACATCGTATTCCTTTGTCATATTTTATTGTTAAATATCTTTGCTTAACCTGAAAATTATATACTAAATTAGTTACTTAAAATAATTAGTGATACTGTGTTTTTTTTTTTTAAAACAGAACGAGCAATGAATTTTAAATGAATATAATGTGAAATAGGAGACCGAATCAAAAGTTCTCTTTTTCCTTTTCTTCTAAATGTTGTCAACAGAGAGCCAACACAACATGTATGAAATAGATGAAACAAGTAGAAAATAATTTTTTTTTATTTGATGTGGAACTAATGAAAACTTTTTAAATAGGAACAACTGAGATGATAGGTAAAGAGGAAACATGAAAGGCATTGTGTAGAAGATCAAGTCTTAAGAGTTGAGAACTAAATAAATCACATTCGAGGGACACACTGTAACATTAAAAAAATACGTGATCCCTGTCACAAACATAATAGGAATTATCAAGATACACTAGATATGTAGTCAAGACGGATTAGAGAAGAATGAAGAAGACTGATGAGAGAAATGAAGGCAAGGCAATTTAGTAGCTATGGATCGACAGTCAGGAGAAATTATAAAATCAAGTGCTCAGCGGCAGTATTAGTTAAAATTACCAACCGAGTCGTTAAAACCTGATTGTTCACTCATAACATTAAAATTTATACAAGGTCTTGATTATATGTTGCTTTGCTTCTTTTTAAGTTTAGCTCTGTATAGTTGAATTGCTGACTATGGTCGAACTGGAGCAAAGAAATTTCTACGAGACCGTTTGTGTTTGAAGATACATCTGAAAGTGAAGAAAGATACATATATTTTGATTGAAACACTTTCGATTTCAGGTGGGTGAAGTTCTTACGGTGTAAGCGGAAATGCGAGACGTTCTAACGGAAGCTCTCTCTATTCAGCGGCGTAGCGTCAATGGAAGCGCCGCTCCTCTAACAAATTAGTACGAAACTTTTTTTAAATATTTGCGAAAAAAATGCTAGCCTCAAAAAGAAAATGGAGTAACGTGCTGAATTTAAGTTCCAAAAATAAAAATTACTAGAAAAAAGGAGCGCTAGATGAAAGAGCAACTGCAAGAGCGAGTGACAAAATCAATCACCCACTTACTATTCCGCATCACTACCGCCTAGAGTTGTCTCTGAACGATCTGCTGTGTATCGATGGAATTCAAGTTGGAAGCGCCAGGTTGTGTCGCTTAAGATCACATCATTTTCGCGAATTTTTATTCGTGCGATTTCAGAGTAATCTGTATCGAGAATGAAAAAAAAATACGCGCGCATGTTCAGTCCGGAAGCGCTGAGTCAAATTGCTTTACGGTCACGTACACCAATCAACAGCGCGATTTTTATGCACGGCAGTGTGTGTAAGTGCTAGCATGGGGTAATGCGGTATTTGCAGTACGTTTTCTTTGAATCGTTTTTTATATGCTGTGATTTACTAACAGCGCAACTGGAGGCGATGATCGGTCGCACTTTTCGTCCATAATATCACTACGATGGAAGCTATACCGGCTCGATTATCATATTTCCGCCACCGCAGATTAGTAATGTTCCAGTCTGTTAAGATGAAAACACTTTCGAAATTGGAGCTACATACAATTGTATTATTGAAAAACTTCCCTTGATTAGTTTTAGTTCATTAAGTTTGTATGAAAAAATGAATATTATTCAATATGATAAAGATGTTCTCTTCCATAATTTATCAAACCTCTATGTATTTAAAATATTTAACCGTTATTTTCAAACAAATTTATGCGTAAAAATTACACGGCTATGCGGTTGTAAGAAGATAAAAAATTGTTCTGTTGGGCTTGCCTTTTATTTAAGCAAGAAAAAAAATGTATGGAATGCAAATGGCGTTGATTTGATTCAGTGTTTTCGGGGAAGACAGGAAGCTATTACGAAGACGGATATTTTTAAAAATGATCGATGTTGCACAAACAAATATGTCTAATAATAAGATTAATGATGTAACAAAATTAAAATTTTTAAATCTTTTAAATACAAATAATTTTTTAAATTTTCAATGAAGTTTTCTGGAAGAAGACTTTTTAAATTTAAGAATTACGGAAACTTTTTCGATCTTGCAAGTTTGACAAGTGTACTTTAAAGATTCAAACATATATAAAGACAGTGCAGTGCATCTTATACTTGACCACTTCATATCTAACAGATCGATTTCCCAGAAGTGTGTACAAGCTTTCTCATTTAGTAACCACAATTCTGGCAATCACTTCGTCTGCAAAATGATTGTTCTCAGCAGTGAAGCGAATAAAAACGTAGTTAAGAAATACACATGGTCGGGAGTGACTATCTTCATTAGATTTTTTTAGGAAAGAAAAATAATTATTATCAAACACTAGGAAACGACCATCTTTTCTTGATGATTTAATAAACACTTTCGCAAACAGGAATCGGAAAATCGAATTAATTTACAAAAAAAATGGAACATTTCGTTCCTCTTAATTCATTTTTATTTCTGTTTTGTACTTAACCGAATTTTACACATGTTTATTTTTATGTAAAAAAAAATATTTAATTGTGACGCTTCCTCAGTACCAAAATTCACGATACGCCACTGTCTCTATTAAAATACGAATTCGCGACTTTATTTTCAATTGTTTGGATGCATTCTTCAGTTTTACGTCTTCTTATATTACGTTTAAAACAAACGAGGTTGTGAAAGGTGATGAAGATACAGTCTGCATGATCTGCATTGGGATGCTGATGAGCAAGTAAAAGATCATTATTGTGATAAACATACACTCGATGACGTCACTAATAAAGAAGAATAATCTTGCAATATTGAAATAAAAGGCGATAAATTTAAATTAAAGGTCTGTGCAAGGTTTTTTTTTAGAGTCAGCTGTGTCATTACCCTCGATTTCCATTTGGCTGAGAACCGACAGTAAATCAACTCAGATGAAGTGGCGAGAAAATAGAAAATAAATGAAGCAGCGTATGAGAAAAATAAAAGAATCGTAAGAGTGATTAGGAATTGAGAACAGGTCGCTTAAAACGGACTTATGGAATTAGAAATAATTAAACAATTAGAAACAGGGCGATTAGAAGAAATGAAAACAACGGAGGCTAGTTACTAATTCGTTTATAAAGGTAAACAGAAAGAAAGAAGATGAAATAATGCCGAAAAGTTAAAATCTAGAAAGATAAAAGTAGCTCTAATCCCATTAGTGAAAATGGTTACGTGCAACGAGAAACTGGGAATTAGTATTGCTTGGGGAAGGATTTAGAAAATGGAGATAGAAAAAATACTTTGGGAGAATTGTAGAGTTCGAAAAAGTTGAAGGAAAAATATGGAAAATTATTGGATAAAATTGAATACGGCTAAAATGAATTAAAGCGAAGAGAAATAAAAACTAAAATAGGAATGTTTCTGGACGTAAAACGACAATTTGTATAAATTAATAGGTAGAAATGAGTAAGATGTCAGGAATAAAAGATATTTAATATAGAAACAATGGCTTAAGGAAGATATGCGAAAAGAAAAGGGTGGCGCATTTGATTCAGCAAGAACTGCTGGAATTGAATTAGATTTAAGAACACCAAGATAAAACCGAAGGTTCAAGTTTTGAATTAAATCTAATTTAACCACACGGAATTTGAAGGCACGGCAATAGATAAGAGAACAGTAGTCGAATTCGGAATGGATAATTGGATTTATACGAGGTCAACATATAAGGATATGCCAGTCAACTACTAAAGAAAACTGCAATGTAGTAGAAGTAACCAACACGAGGAAGAGATGTTTTGTTTAAGAATAGATTAATCAACTCAGGATCCTTTAAAGATAAATCGTAAGAGACAGAAGAAAAAAAAAAGACTTATAAGGAGCGATAGAAAAGTAAATTGAGGATAGGACATGATCTGCTGCAATGAGGATGAGAGCTACAATATCGGAGAAAGAAAAAAAAATTGTAATTAGCAAAGAATGAACAGAAGAAATTTAAAGGGAGAAAATTAACATTAATAGTGCAGATACTGAAAAGAGTAGATTGAGGGAAGAACTTTGAGGAAGACCACAAAAAACCTTTCTTGTGGTGTACAGAAATGGAAAATAGAGGAGTATAGAACGATTCAGAGTAAGTCTTGTTCCATAAAGACAACTGGGAAATGTTCCATGACAGGGTCTCCATTTAACACCAGCCAAGAACGTCTGTAGAAGAGAATATAAATATTTTCCAAGAAGCAGTTTTTACTGCTGCTGATGCGACGATCCCCAAGTTTTCCTCTATGCCTCGTCATCGTCATATTCCCTGGTAGTGTAGTGAATTTGCCTTAGCAATACGAAACCACAAGCGAGCGCTCAGAAAGTACAAAGCAATGAAGTTAATCAATGACCTAATTGAGTTCAAAAAACTGCCCGCCAAAGCACAGTTCATAATTAAGGCGAAGAAGCTTAAATCCTGGAATTCTTTCGTTTCATCCATCATCCAATCAACATCTAACCAAGCGACTTGGACTAAAATTAAGTCAATGGACGGCCCCAACCGAGCCAACCCTGCAATCGCCTTAATCAATACTAACGCGGTCATATCAGACCCAAGCGATGTGGCGGATACTTTGGTTCAACATTACCAAAAATAATTCTCTTCCTTTGCCTATTCACCCGAGTTCACTGTAAAAAAAAGCGATTCGTGAACAACGAGACCCAATCTTGCCTCAACAGTCCTCAGAAGTTTATAATACCAATTTTACTATGTCTGAGTTAAACTTCCAAATTAAACACCATACCCGCAATAGTGCACCTGACCCCGATTCCATCCACCCATACATGGTTAAAATACCTGCCACTACAAGCTAAAGAGTTTCTCCTAAAAATCTATAACCAGATATATCCGGTAATTTTCCTCAATCCTGGAAAATGGCGTATGCTATTCCCATTTTAAAACAAAATAAGGACCTATTCCATCCTGAAAGCTATCGACCAATCTCTCTACGAAGTGTCCTATCCAAAATAATGAAAAAGATTATAAACAGGTACCTCCTGTATGTCTTCGAACAAAATAATGTCTTTTTCCCGATTCAAATCGGAGGGCGAAGAGCGAGATCGACAGACGATCACTTGATAAGCCTGTAACGGCAAATACTAATAGGCTTTCAGCGCCACCAGCACACGCACGCGGTCTTTTTCGATTTGGAAAAAGCGTTCGATCGCGTGTGGCGGTATGGACTATTACAAAAGCTCAAAACGGCCGAAATAAATGGCCGAATGGGCAGATATATAACTAGCTTTTTAAGCAACTGAACAATCTGGGTCAAGATCGGTTCAACAATAACAGCACCCATTACAACTGAGAATGGTGTGCCACAAGGCTTTGCTCTTGGTGCAACCTTATTTATGATTTACATCAACGACGTATCAAATTTCATCTCGCCGCCCGATTCCACCCGGCTATTTATCGATAATCTAAACATCTCCTTATCGTCTCATCATGCTTCTAATGCTCAGTCAATTTTCCAGAAAGCGATAAACAAAATTCAGAGCGGGTCTGAAAATAATGGACTAGCCATCTTAGCAAGTAAAACAGTGTATATCCATTTTTACAGGGGCGCTGTGCTCCTTCGAGTTTATTCCTAAAATTAAACAATCTTCTTCTTCCCCAAAAAACGACGATGAAATTTTTTTGGGTTATCTTTCGACTCCAGGCTTATGTGGAAGCCTCGTATTTCTGAATTAAAACTGAGATGCACTAAAGCTATCACCATTCTAAAATATCTGGCGAGTTACAGATGCAACATCAATCGTAAATTCTACTGTAACATTATATAGATCGCTTATCTGATCAAAAATCAATTACGGATGCCAGATGTACTCCTCTGCAAGTGAATCATTACTGAAGTCCCTCGATCACGTACACCATGCCGCTCTAAGAACTATCCTAAGGGCGCATCGAAAGTCTCCGGCAGCTAATATGTGCGCTCTAACCGGCTGCCCCCCTCTCTCTCACTACCAAAACTATTTCATACTGCGAAACATATACCGTTACCTCAACTACATACAAAACTTTCCTTTTTCACTTAGATAAGTGTCCTCTCAAGCCAAGTTTTTCAGACGACCCCCTGCCGGAGGTAATGGCTGTCTTGCAAGGACACGGTATCACGTTCCTACAGAGGTCAACACCTAGCCCAATGTTTCTGATCCCCCCTGAAGTTCCAAAAAATCGAACATCGACACATCGCTGAAATCGAACCCAGGTACAAAAAATGTCCAGTGTATGGCAGAAATGGCATCCAGGGCAATTAGAAAATACGTGGACCACCTAGTATATTACACTGATGGAGCTAAGGAAAAGGGCGAAGCAAGGTCACTACTGGCATCCTGCACCTTCGTACGGCAGAACATCTCACATTAAGCCAGACTTAACGATGTCTGTGATGCGTTGGATGCAGAATTTCACGGAATTCCTTACTGCCTTCATCATCTAGTCACGGATCACAACAAATCTGTAAAAGCTCTCGTAGTCACCGATTCCCTACAGGCGTTATGTATGCTGGACAACCAAAAATGCAGTAACCCGCTAATATTGAAAATACACTACTATCTAAATCAGTTAAACCAAGCGAACGGTCGGGTGAGTTTATTTGGGTCTCTATACACATCGGGGTACCTGGTAATGAGAGAGTCGATGTGGAAGCGCACTCAACGTTGTTCTCACCAATGCCAGAGGACGCAGACCTACCATCCTCGATTATGCATATTTTTCTAAGGAAGTACGGGAGCCCATGGAAAACAGAATGGGCAGGTACAACAACGATCTTAAACAACATTAAGCCCACAGTCGAAACATGGTGGCCACCGGAGGGAATATCTCGGGACGATTTTAAGAGTCTTAGCCGGCTGCGAATCGGCCACGTCACTGTCTCGCACAGTCATATAATCAGTAAATCTTCGTTTCCAACTATGTTCCGCTTCTGCGGCCAGGCTGGTGTACCGACACAGTTCCACACCTACTTCTCACGTGCCCAAAGTTCACCACGTTCCGGACGTAACATGGACTATCCAGTAACATGCAGGATTGTCTGGCAAATACTACAACTAACGTCACAAGAGTTATAGCCTTCGTTAGAACGAGTGGTTTGACCGAACATGTATAAGTTACCTCCATGTATGTGCTATAATGGCCTTAATTGTTAAAACGGCGCATATAAAAAAGGCGAGGATGAGAATTTAAAATCAAAATGAAGTAAGGAAGCTAAGTCCACACGCACACTCACACACGTATACATATATATATGTGTGTGTGTGTATATATATATATATATAGGACTAATACAACCAAAAGAGCATACACCAGGATGAAAACCAAGAATGTACTAAAAAATCTATTATTACGTTCCAGCCACCAAAAAAGACGCTTGTTCAACACATCCTCAAATAGTTTTTTGACACACGATACTAAAGAATTTGGATGTACAGAAGACTTTTTCTAGAAATGAGAATTATGGTAGAATTTCAGTGGGGTGGAATTATGTTATCAGAAAGATTCCTTAATGTTTCTATTTGAAATTATCATTAAACAAGATCCTTTGATAGAGTAGTTTTCTTGTTTTCATAAGTGTATTTTTGATGTGAAGCCGAAGATTTAAAGAAAAAAATACGGTCAAGGCTTTATTTACAAGAAAAATAATAATTATTTCCAGTAACACGGGAAATAGCTGTGATGTTAAGTTCTCCTCTAATACCCTGATGAATAGTTAGGAGGTATTCACGGATATTAACTTATCAATATGAATGGAAATTATAGATTTATTTTTTCAGGGTAGTGGAGTTTTTTATTTACTTAATTGCAAATGGAAGTTTTAAGATGAAAACGGTGGAAGTCGTTTGCTTTAAGCAGCGACATCGATTTGAGGATAATCTACGGCTTGGTGATTTAACGGTAAAAGATAATTAAAAAGAAGATAATGCTTGCCGAAATAATGAGCAGTAATAAAATTTGAGTTGAACAATAAACGATTGCGTAACATTAATGTGACCCGCAGAAATAGCAGCTGCTCGGGGTTGAAACACATGAATTCATATTATAGATTATTCAAATAGACGATAGAAAAGAATTTACGAAACGCATTAACCTGTATGAGATAGTTTAAGGTAACCAGAAAAACAATTCTTTAATTGAAATATGTTGAATAATCTCAAGAGATCGGGGTTATAATGTAAGATTTAGATCATGATAAATCGTTATTTATTTTAACAATTTTGTAATTTCTAATTTGTTTATTTTAATTAAAAATCACATTCAGAGATGCACAAATTTAAATCTTTAGGATATCTTTAAGAAGTTATTTGCCTAAATCCTCTAGTGTCGTTTCCCAAGCCTTATCCTATGCTAATCGTGCCGCAGCCCCTTCTTCCTCTCAAGACTATTCTTCGAAATCTAATAAATTGTCTTCTCCTCGTCGTCCTAAATCTTCTACTTTTCATAAAACTCCTAAATCCAAATCTCATTCCAAGCCTCTGCCTCATTTTCTTGTTCCCTCTCCTTCTACTCCTCTTCTCCATCTGTTGGTTGGGCCTTGAATCGTGAGGATTCCCCTAAGCTGAATTCTTCGTTGCCTTCAAATACTGGAACGAATTTATTGTCATTCCTTCTGCTACCTTTAAAGCCTTCCGCTCTCATTCCTCTATGTCCAACTTCCTAGCCCACAAAGAAGCTAACGCAAAAGCTCGTTTTATCCTTAAGTCTGCCAAAAAGAATTCTTGGAAGTCTTTCTGTTCCTCCTTCTCTAGAGATACGCCCTTCTCCCAGATCTGGAAAATGGCTAAGGCATTTAGATCATCCTTTTCTGAGCGCTCTCGCCACTCCCACCATTCCAAACTCCAGCTGGAGTCCTTCTTGGATTCTATTTCTCCCGCCTATGTACCCTCTTTTGAAGAAACTGTTTTTCCTTCTCTTCGTGTAGACTCTGAGCCTCACTTCCTGTCTTCTCCTTTCCGTTACGACGAGCTTGCATCCATTCTTAATAAATCCACCTTGTCTGCTCCTGGCCGGGACGGTTTCTCGTTCCTTATTCTTAAAAATCTCTCTCCTGCTGCGCTGCTTTTCCTTCTCCATATATTTAATTCTTTTCTCCTTTCTGGTTCTACTCCAAAATCCTGGAACGACTTTATTGTCGTTCCTATTCCTAAAAGAAATCAGTGTTCTTTCCGTCCCATTTCCCTGGCTTCTTGTCTGTGTAAACTTTTTGAAGGTTTAATTAGCAATCGTCTCGTGTGGTGGTTGAAGCACAATAATCTAGTCCCTCCTAATATGTTTGGTTTTCGTCCTGGGCTTGAACCGGTTGACTGCATTAGTTATTTCCTTTCGGATGTCTTTAAGTCTTTCTTAATTAAGAAATTCACCATTGCCTACTTTGTGGACGTTTCTCTGCCTCTGATAATGTGCATCTTCTCTCTCTGAGTTCTAAACTTTGTTCTCTTAACTTCCCTGCCGTCGTCGTCATTCTCATACTCAACCTCTTCTAGAACAGAATTTTCTTTCTTTCTTCTACCTCTCTTTCCACCACCAGATGCGCTTATCGTGGGCTCCCACAGGGTTCCTGTCTGAGTCCTACACTTTTTAATATCTACTCTTTTGATATCGCTTCCCTTCCTATTTATTCTTCCTCCCTTCTTTTCGTTGACGACATTTTGGTCTATTCCACCTGTGACAATCTGTCCGCCGTTATTGATGAGTTGAATAATTCCCTGTCTATTCTTAATAATTACCTTTGTCGTCTTCACCTCTCTCTTTCTCCTCCTAAGTCGTCTTGTATCATTTTTTCTCTCAGCCCCTTTAACCGAGCTCTAACTCGTATCACTGTATCTGGTATTCCTATCCCCGTTGTCAATTCCATATGCTATCTTGGTCTTTTTTTAAATAGCCGCCTCACATTCCATGAGCACGTTAATTTTCTCTATAAATCCTGTCTTAGAAGACTTAATCTCCTTAAATCTCTCTCTCCCCTCAGATGAGGAGGCGATCCATTTATTCTTCTAATTCTTTTCAAAGCCATTGTTCGGTCCAAGCTCGACTATTGTTCCTTTATCTACGGTAATTCCGTTAAGTCTCTCCTCTTTAAACTTGACGCGATCCAGAACTATTACTCCCGTTTGTATATTAGAGCCTTGAAATCCTCCCCCACTCCCGCAGTTCTATCAGAGTCGGTTACCCAACCATTGTTTATTCACCGTTCTCAGCTTGGGTATCGCTTCCTAACTAAACGGCTTCCCATCTCCTCGTCCAAACTTATTTCTTCCTATCTGTATATCAAAAACCGCTAGCGTTTTTCTCCTCGTAAAATCCCATTCTCCCTTACTTCTCTCATGACTTCAATAGCCTATGGCAGCCTATCAAATTTTCCTCTCTCCTACTTCGGGCCAATTCCTCCTCTTACGGTGCAGTTAACAATGAATTTCTTCATTTATTGAATTCCTCTTTTCCTGCTCATGTATTGATCTTTACTGATGGTTCCAGGAGCGAGGACAGCGTGGGTGGTGCATTTACTGCTCCATCGCTTTTGCATCCTGAGTCCTTCCGGCTTCTTTCTTTTTGCACTATTTTTCCTACCGAGTCGATCTCCATCCTTCAGGCTATCTTTTTTATTTCCTCTTTATGCGATCTTTCCCAATTCATCATTATCTCGGACTCTAAAGGCGTCCTTCAAGCGCTATCCTCTTCTCCTTCACATTCCTCTGAGAGTATTATTCTCTCAATTCGTTCTCTTACCTCCAATCTGAAGTCATCCCGCTCTATTCTCATTGATTTCCTATGGGTCCCCAGTCATTCCGGAATTGACGGAAATGACGCAGCTAATTCTTTGGCTCGTTCTGCCGGTCGCCTTGATTCATTCCTCAACTATTTTCCTTCTTCAGATATCCTTTCCTTATCCACCTCCAATCACGCCAGACTTTGGCAGGATATTTATCCCTCTAATCGTCATTCTCATTACCGTTTCATTCAGCCAATTCCTCGTTCCCTGTCTTGGTTCCATTCTATTACTTTCAGTCGTCGCTCTTCTATTGTCTCCCTAATTCGCCTCCGGATCAATCATTCTCTCCTCCCTTCCTCTCGCTTTCGATTTGCTCTTTGGCTTTCCCTTTATTGTTCTCTCCGCGATTGTGATCCTCCTCATACATGTGATGCTAATCACATTTTCTTTGAGTGTCCTGCTCTTCGTAACGAACGCTCCCTTTTATACAGTCAGCTCCTGTCATTAGGTCTCCCTATTACCTATAACTTTTCCCCTATCCTCTCCTTTCCTTCATCTTCTGTAGTGCCTGCACTGCTGTCCTTTGTTGCGTCCATTTCGGACCGCTTAGTTATTTAGTTTTTTATCTGAGCTTTTCCTGTTGTTGGGTCAATGCCGCTGGCACGCCCACAAAAAAATAAAAAAAAGTTATTTGATAAAATATTTGTTTAACTATAATGTTCAGCTTGACTGAAATCAAAAATTTCACCAACAAATAACTTTTTCTACCACACAAATAATAATTTATATTTGTTGTTAAATTTCTTGTTTTTGACGCCTTTTACATATATATATGAGTATTAGAAAATAGAAAAATTCAACCAAATAATTATTGCTCTAATGTAGTAGATAAAATGATTTATTTATTATTTTTTTTTTTTTTGAAAATATAACTGATGTATTATATGTACGGTGATGTTTCAGTTAATTCGACCTTGTAATGAAATGTTTGGATCCGAATGCTTATGGCAGAACAAAGATTATGATTGCTGCGAATTATTTGAACTGCAAAAGTCTTCTCGTGGTTTTTGCTACAGTTTCAATTCAGATATTTCTGAAAAAGCTTTAAAGTAAATAATAATAATTTACTTTTATGTTTTGAGGTTAATTTAATAAACACTAAAAGAAAATAAATTCCTAAAGTTTAAAATACATATTTTTGAAAAGTGCTCTTGTCAACTAGAAACTTCCAGTGCGGAAACAATACGAAGGAGAAAAGTTAAATTTTGACTCAGTTATATAGGCATCCGTAGCACGCAAAAGAAGTTAAAACATGAAGTAAACAATGATGAATACAAAGTCCGTGTTTTAAAAAATGAGAACATAGAATAGAAACTTTAACGACATGTTTAGTGTTACAAACAACTGCATCACTTGAATGTAGGGAGAAAGATTGTGAGGAAACTAGGAAAAGGTGAAAATGAATGGTAGTAGAGTATGGTTACAGTGTAAACATACGGTGAAGTATTTGTACACAGCAAAAAATAGTTACAGCTGTATAGGGTACGAGGCTGAAGGGAAGAAAAATAATAAAGAATGTACGTAAAGAAGTATCAGAACGTAATACATGAGTAAGTATGTGAAATAACATGCGCTGTTCATAATTAAAGTTGGTTGTCTCTCCGCGTTATTGTTAATTCGAAACGCCGGTTGTTATCTGTTATCTCTTATCAGCTTACTCGGTGAGATCGTTTTAATTTATTTAACTGCGGCGTATTTATTTCATTTATCTATTTTTACCTTCGTTCGATTTCAATTTTATATTTCAGCGATTCATTTATTTTCTTTTTTTTTATGTATCGTTCACGTTTTCTACATCTCCTCGTGCTGGTAAATGAGCTCGTTCAGTGGGGGCCGCCCGGTGGCCTCCGCCAAGGATGCTAAAGCCAGCAAAAGCATGTCGCTCAACCTAATGGAGGTTGACGTTGCTGCTAAGGGTAAACTCTCTGGTCCCCTCTCGCCGTCTTCGACTTTACCTAACAAGGATCTGCGGCTTTCTCAGCCTGATCTTCCTAATCTGGTTAGTTTACCAAATTCTAATAGCGTTAAAGCCATTGAAAACTGTAATATAGATTCCCATAATATTACTAATATTAATAAGAATAATAACAACCAAAGCCAAAACTCGACCTCTTTCACCTCCAATTATAATACCAACGACAACAATACTAAAAAGAAAAATAACAATAATAATAGCAATGGCAATAAAAATAACAATAACAACATTAACAACAATAATTGTAATAATAATAATAATAATAATAATAATAATAATAATAATAATAATAGTAATAATAACCAAAATAGTAGTAGTAGTAACGATAATACTACCAATACTGATAATGATAATACTACTAATAGTAATAGTAATGATAATAACAGTAATGACAATGTTAATGATAATAATAATGGCATTAATAGTAACAACAACACTAGCAATAATAATATCACTGGTAATGATAATACCGTTAATATCTCTGAAAATCTCTGCAGCGAGCAGGGCATTTTTCCTCCAGACCACCCAGGTCCCTTTTCAATTCTTGTTGAAAATTCCTCCCCTGATAAGAATATTGGATACTTTCATCCGCTAGAAATTTCTACCTCTTTTTCAGATATTGTCCCACAGGGTAAAGGGCGTATCTCTGTTTTGTTCCCCTCTGCCTCTTCCGCTAATGAATTCCTTTCTAAGACTCCCTTCTTTAAATCCCATAATCTTAACGCATTTATCCCGCATAATGCGTTATATAGGATTGGAGTTATAACCGGTGTCCATCCTTCCTTTCCATTGGAAGACATCAAAGAAGGACTTGTATCCTCTATTCCGGTTATTTCATTACGACGTATTCTCCGCTCTTCAGAAGGTTCTAAAATTCCGACTAGAAGTGTCGAACTGAAATTCGCCAAATCCTACCTCCCTTAATTCGTATCCATATATGGACTTCGCTTCTCAGTCTCTCCTAGCATTCGTTCTCCCACCCAGTGTTTCAATTGTTCTCTTTTCGGACATATTGCACGCAATTGTCGCAGCTCCCACTCCATCTGCTCCCATTGTGCATCCAAACACTCCTTCTCGGAATGCCCCAATCTACAGGAACTTCCTTTCTGTCGCAACTGTAAAGGTTCCCATGTTTCCTCAGATCGTCGCTGTCCAGAGTGGCAAAGACAAAAAGATATAAAAAGGATCATGGCCTTTGAAAATATCTCTTTCCATGAAGCCGTCAAGATCAAATCGTCTAATTCAGTAACTCAAGCCTTTTCATATGCCAACCGGGCTGCAGCCCCTATTCCTTCTCAAAACATGTCCATCAACTCTTCTAAGGTTCCCTCTCTTCCTCGTCCAAAATCTCCAACATTCCATAAATTTCACAAGTCTAAACCGCATCATAAACCGCTCCCTCAATTTCCTTCTATCCCTTCTTATCACCCTCCTTCACCCTCAGTTGGATGGGCTCTAAATAAAGTGTCTTCCCCCTCTTTTAATCCACTCTTGCCTGCTTGTCCCTCATCTGTTCCTCTTTCCAACACTTCGACTTCTCCCACAGAGTTCACTTCAACCATCTCCAGTCTCTCTGCTGCTATTATGGAGCTTCTTGCATCTTACAATATGCCTTCGTCCTCTTCTTTCATCGACAGTCTTTCATCCTTGTTGTCTAACAGCGTTAACTTCAAATAATTCAACCTATTTCATTTCTCTTGTTTTCTACTTCCTTTATTTTTTATTTTATTTTTTTTCTTTTTCTTCTTTTTCTCCTTCTACCCTTCAATACCCTTCTTCTTCTTTCTGTATTTCTTACAGTTCAGTACAATTGCTTACTTGCACGCTTTACATATGGAATTTTCCACGCTACGGTTCATTCCAGAAAATTATCATCTCGTTTGTGATGGCGTTAAGCAGAAGGAGGCCTACAAACTGGTCCTACACCAGTTCGTGCAGGTTATTCTATTCTTGCTTTCGCTCATTCTGTTCCGAATTTGGCCGCAATTAAACTTGAAGGTTGCTAAACTGGCACATAACCAAGTTTCCGCGAGCCCATTTTTTTTTTCTTTCATCACCTTAAATTATTTTTATTGTTACGATTCCATTCCTCCTTGCATTCCTTTTCCTATAACACTCATTCCTTACCTTTCTCCACCTCCTAAACCACATGTCTCAGAATAATTCTTTAAATATTCTTCAGTGGAACTGTCGTAGCATACATGCAAATAAACAAGCGTCAGAGGGGCTATTAGACCTCTACAACATTCAAGTAGCATTGTTATCTGAAACTTGGTTAAAATCCACTTCAAAGACTTCTCCATAGTACGTTCTGATCGTGTAGACGGGTATGGTGGAGTGGCTATTCTTGTTAGAAACGACTTACCATACCAGTCACACAGCATTTCCTTCCTTCCTCCTCCTCATCCTAATCTCCCTAATATGGCACATATTTCTCTATCAAATCTCCTTCCTACCCCTATTCACATCGCTTGTGTGTACAATCTACCAAATTCTAGTCTTGCTCAGCTTCCCCTTCACCCATTCCTTTCGACTCTTTCAAATCCATTCATCATTGGGGGTGATTGGAATGCCCATTCTCCACTCTGGGGCTGCTCTGGTCACGACAGCAATGGCTCTATCTTTAAAAACTTCATCCTAAATCATAACCTCTTCCTCCTTAATGATTCTTCTCCTACCTGCTTCAAAAACGCTTCATCTCCTAGTGCAGTCGATCTTTCTTTCTCTTCTCCCAATTTTGGTCTAAACTGCTCTTGGAGAACTCTTGATGGTACTTTTGGCAGCGATCACTCTCTTATTGTTCTAACTCTTAATGACGTCCTACCTCCTTCATGCTTCAAACCTCTTCATTCTCCTCATTGGCTTCTCTCCAAAACTGATTGGGGCAAATTTCGTTCTTTAGTCGATTCCTCTCTCTCTCCTATTCAGGCTGATTCCGATCCTCTATCTCAATACAACCTTTTCACCCAGTCTCTCTATTCTGATCTTTCCCTCTCATCCCCTCCCTTCCCTTCTAACAACTGTCATAAAACTTCTGCTGCCTCCTCACTCTGGTGGAATGACGAGTGTAAAGCAGCCTTCAGGAAGAGTACCGACACTTTTAGAACCTTTCGCTCCTGCTCTTCTATGTCTAACTTCCTAACTCACAAAGAAGCTAACGCTAGAGCCTGTAGCATCCTAAAGGCTGCCAAGAGGAATTCTTGGAGAACTTTCTGTTCCTCATTTTCTAGAGATACGCCCTTCTCTCAGATTTGGAAGTTAGCTAGGGCCTTTAGATTTCCCTCCTCTGAGCGCCCCCTTCATTCTACTCCTGCGTTGCCACATCTTTATTCCTTTTTGGACTCTATCTCGCCCGCTTATGTTCCTTCTCTTGAAGAAATTAGTTCCCCCTCTTACTACTCTACCTCTGAAGACCATTTTCTTTCCTCTCCTTTTCGTTACGATGAGCTCCTATCCGTTCTTAACAAATCCACTAACTCCACCCCCGGACTAGATGGCCTCTCATATCCAATCCTTAAAAATCTCTCCTCTTCCTCGTTGCATTCTCTCTTAGCTATCTATAACTCATTTCTAATCTCTGGTCACACTCCTAAATCCCGGAATGATTTTATAATCATTCCTATTCCTAAAAGAAACTAGTCTTCTTTCCGACCTATCTCCCTCGCCTCTTGTCTTCGAAAATTTTTCGAAGGCTTAATCAACAATCGTTTAGTCTAGTGGCTGGAGCATAACAATCTCCTCCCTCCCAATATGTTTGGCTTTCGCCCTGGTCTTGGTCCAATCGACTGCATTAGTACCTTTCTATCGGACATCTACAAAGCACAAAATTTAGAGTTAGGACACACGGTAGCAGCAGTATACTTAGACTTTCGAAAGGCATTTGATCTGGTTGACCACAGTATACTACTCAAAAAACTGTATGAATGCGGCTTACGAGGAAATATACATAACTGGTTTAAATCCTATCTCACTAAAAGAAATTATGTCACAAAAATAAACGGGCTATGGAGTTATAGTTTAACTCAGAAATTCGGTGTTCCACAAGGCAGCATTCTTGGACCCTACCTATTTCTAATATATGTATATTAATGATTTATTAAATATAAAAATTTCCGGAAAAATTGCCTGTTACGCAGATGATACAATATTAGTAACACACTCCCGGTTTCCAGAAATCTTACAAAACTTAATACAAAATGATGTAAATATAGTAGCAAAATGGATATGTGCAAATCGCTTAATTTTAAACACTAATAAAACAAAATATGTGTTATACACATATCAATACCAAATTAACTGGGATAGTTTTCACGTACTATTTCAAAATCAACCGATAGAAAGAGTAAAAGAGGTTAAATATCTAGGAATTTATTTAGATCAAAAATTAACCTGGTACAGACAAATTACACATACCTCAATAAAGGCAAGAAAAATGAGTTATCTCTTCTATTACCTAAAACAATTTTTCTCCGATGCACAGTTACAAAGATTATATCTATCATTATATCAACCGGTTATATCTTATGGAATCATACATTGGGGGAAAACAGCTTCAAGTTACATTAAACCATTACAATCACTTCAGAAAAAAGTTATTACAAACATAAATAATAAAAATCAAAAAATTATTAAATCTCCAAAAACTATACCAAGTTCAATTATTGAACTTTGTATATAAAAATAAAGAGAAATTCAATATATCAACCAAGTCAGGAACTACAAGAGCATCGGGGGTAGAGAAAGCGTGTATACCCAAAGTAAATAAACAGCACATGAGAAATCAAGCATTCTATGCAGGTTCCGTTTTTTATAATACATTACCAGAATCAGTCAAGATTCATTTGGCGAACTACAAAAAAAGGCGCAAGTATATTATTAAACACATTATGCAGTGAGGAGATCTCTAGCAGTGTAATTTATGTCCCATTTAACTATGCATATATCACGCATAATAAAACCAAAATAATCTTAAATCAGCTAATTGCATAAAACTTGTGAGATAAATACCCCTTTGAATACTCCTATTAGTTTACGACGAAACTATCTTTATAGCAGAATAAATTCGCTAAATCCATGCAGTACTCGAAGTATTTCAAAATAAATTCACTTCTCCGATATATTAATAACGATAAATAAACATAACAGTAAGCATACTACTAGGTACAACATCTCTCAATAAATAAACTTTATAGAACAAACACTAAACCAAAAAACTACAATAAGAAAATCAAACGACCAAAAATCACAATACTTTAAATTACATCACAAAAAGTAAATAAGAAAAGGTAAAAGAAAAATGAAACTATACAGAAATTTACAACCACAAATATTACGAAACATTCTAGAAATTAAAATACCATAACTTATAAAACGAAACAACAACAGAAATATGAATAATCTAGTTTCAAATAAAACAGAAAATTGCAATATACATAAAGTGTTCATTATGTAATTATTCTAAAAATCTTCAAAATTCTTACAACCCAGATAAAAACAATGTAACAGCTTTAATTAACAAACTGCTAAATAGCCGTGTCAAATATGTACATAACATTTTTATTACTCTAATCTATGTAAACAATGAATTGCAGTGCAGGCACATGAACTTTAATAAATTAATCGCTGTCACATCCATAAAGTACACTACCAGTTTAAAATTTTAATTTTAATTATTAATTGCTCTTTTAGATATTCATTATCGTTTCCATAATTTATAAAATATTATCTAAACACTATAACACTGCATTTGCATTTTTTCGAAACAGTTATATGTTACATATTGTTTAACCTTTATACTTGCATATTTACACAGGTTTCGCAGTGCCATACTTAATGTATAATATTGTAAATTTTTGTTTATTTACTATAATTTTCTAAATAGATTTCATTTTGTTTATGTTATTCCAATTAGTTCTATTATAATTTGTTCGACTTTTATACTTGCATGTTCACACAGGTCTCGCAGTGCCGTGCTTAATGTATTTTAATTTTGTTTTATATTAATCGAAATAGTTCTTTTATAATTTGTTTAAATTTTATATTTGTATAGTTACACCGGTTTCTCAGAGCCATATTTATTAATGTTATTAATGTATTGTAATGTATACATTAAAACTATATTTGATTTTGTGTAACCACTACTAGCGCTTTGTAGCGCATTTGTGGATTCTTAATAATAATAATAAATTAAATTGAATTGAATTGAATTCCTAGATAGAAAGTTTACTATTGCCACATTCGTCGACGTCGCATCTGCGTTTGATAATGTTCATCTTCCTTCACTGGCTTCTAAGCTCATTTCCCTCAATATTCCTCCTATTCTCGTTACCATTATTCTTAATCTGTTTCAAAATAGATCTCTTTTTCTTTCTATTCCCTCCTTTTCAACAATCAGACGTTGTTACCGCGGCTTGCCTCAGGGTTCCTGTCTTAGTCCTTCTCTTTTTAATATTTATCTCCTTGATATCGCTACTCTTCGCATTCCTTCTTCTTCTCTCCTTTTTGCGGATGATATCCTTATCTACTCCACTTCAGACGTGCTAGCTACAGCTAACGAGGAGATTAATTGTTCTGGATCAGTCCTCAGTAGTTCCCTCTCCAGTGCTTTTCTTTCTCTTTCTCCTTCCAAGTCTTCTTCTATTATTGTCTCCCTCCGCCCATATAATCGTGCTCTGGTAAACATCATCTCCTCCAACTATCCTATTCCTATTGTTAATTCCATATGCTATCTTGGTCTTTTCCTAAATAGTCGACTCTCTTTCCAAGAACATATCGAGTACCTTTATATATCTTGTCTTAAAAGACTGAATCTCCTGAAAGCCTTATGTCCTCTCAAGTGGGGCGGTGATCCATATATTCTCCTAATTCTCTACAAATCCATCATTCGTTCCAAACTAGACTACTGTTCCTTCTTATACGGCAATGCCTCAAACTCCCTCCTGCGCAAACTTGATAGAATCCAAAACTCCTGTCTTCGGCTCTGCATTGGGGCCCTAAAGTCTTCTCCCATTCCTGCCATTTTGTCTGAATCCAATATTAAACCCCTGTTTATCCGCAGATCTCTGCTTGGTTACCGTTTTCTAATTAAACGCCTCCCGATCTCTTGATCTAAACTTATTTCTTCCTATCTGTATATCAATGACCACTGGCGCTTCGTTCCTCACAAAATCCCGGTTCTTGCACACATAGCTGCTCGGGTCTCTAAGTTTTCTCCTTATGTCTTATCCCGCAATAAGTTTCCTTACTTTTCTTTTGATTTCAATAGTACATGTCTTCCCATCTCATTCTCCTCTCCAGAGCAGTGGTCAGTGAATATGTCCACATATTAAATTCTTCATTTCCCCATCATGTAAAAATTTTCACTGATGGTTCCAGAAATAATTGCGGGGTGGGCGGTGCTTTTACGGCCCCCTCGCTTAGTCACTCGGAATCCTTCAAACTTCCTTCCTTTTGTACCATTTTTTCTGCTGAAGCAGTCTCAATTCTTCGTGCTGTCTCCTTTATTTTCTCTTCAAGAGGAATCTGTAAATTTCTCATTATTACTGATTCCAAATCCGTGCTGCAAGCTATCTCTTCTCCTCCTTCCCACTCGACTAATGACATCATTCTTTCTGTTCGTGCCTCTATCTCCAACTTGCGCTTGGCACGTTCTATCCTTATTGACTTTTTATGGGTTCCTAGCCACTCTGGCATCGAGGGCAACAAAGCAGCTGACTTCCTAGCTCGCTCAGCGTCTCTCAATGGTCCATTCCTTCCTTATTTTCCTGAGACTGTGGGTTAACATCTACCCTTCCTTTTTTGCCAATCGCTCCTCCTTCTACCTCCTCCTACAGTCTACTCCCAATTCACAGCCTTGGTACCAATTTCTTCCTTTTTCTCGGCGCTCGGCTATTGTTTCTTTAATCAGACTGAGACTTGGTCATTCCCTCCTTCCCTTTTCTTGTTTTTCTTTTTCTCTTTCACCTTCTCCCTTTTGCCCTCTCCACTCGACTGATCCTCTCTTTATATGTGACCCCAACCATATCCTTTTCGAATGCTCTGCTCTTTTTCCTCAGTGCTCTCATCTATACGCCGAACTTTTGGCGTTAGATCTTCCTACCGCTTTCAATGCTTCCTTTATTCTTTCCTTCCCATCTCCAGCCGTTATTTCCCTCCTTGTTTCCTTTATACTTTCTATCTCCGATCGCCTCAGAATCTGAGTAGGTGATCTAGGTCCATGTAGTTGGGTCAGTGTTAACACCGAGCCCATTTAAAAAAAAAAAAGTATATGTGAAATAACAAGACATGACATGAAGAAAAAGAGAAAACACGTAATACGAGTGCAACGAAAGTATTTGTACGCGACGATTAATTGGGAAAAACCTATGCAAATGTACGATAAGCGAGACTTGTCCATACCTGCAAAGCAATGTAAACTCAAATACCTCTTCAGTATGCGGTGAACGTTTCTTGAGTGCATTCGCATAAATTAATATGATGCCAAGTGAAAAAAAGGAAATATCCTTTGAGGATCGCGCACGAATAATTGCGCTACGAGAAAATGGTCGGTTATATCACGAAATTGCTAAAAAAGTTCAGGTGTCGTTCACAGCTATTAATTACTTTGTAAAAAAATACGAAAGAACTCATATAATCGAGAATGAGCGTCGAAAAGGCCGGTCAAGGAAGTTGATATACCGTGAACGTCGAGCCGTCATAAAAGTACAATATATTCGGGACGGATAGGAAGCAGTTTGTATGGAGGAAGTCAAACAATGAGTTCGAAACTCGCAATATGCATACTACAGTGAAGCATCGAGGTGGGAACGTTCTCCTTTGGGGCTGAATGGCGGCTAGTGGAGTCGAACAGTTGGAGCTCATTGAGGTTAAAATGACAGCCGTTATGTATTTGGATGTGTTGCGAAAAAATTTCCGCTCTACTGCTGAAAAACAGGACCTGGAGCAGTCGTTTACCTTCCAGCAGTATAACGATCCGGCTTATACCGCTCACATATCTCGGGAATGGTTAGTGTACAATGCGCCACGTCGCCTGCATACGTCTCCTCAATCCCCAGACCTCAGTTCAATTGAGTATTTGTGGCACCATGAGGAGCTCCGGGTGTGCAAGCGATGGATTTCCAACCGAAATGATCTCCGAGGTGCATTTCAGACTGCTTGAAATTAAATTTTGTCTTCCGTCACCCAGTCGCTGGTGAGCTCCATGCCCCGACGTCTTCAAGCCGTCATCGAAGCTCACGGCATGCATACAAGGTACTGAAAGTCATATTTTCCGTTCATATTCTAGTCTTTTTTGTTCAAAAGCTATTACATTTCACTCTGTACAAATACTATCGTTACCCTCAGTCGTATTCATTTTTCATTTTCCGGAGTGCTTTTTTCTTTTTCTCGCAAATAAATGTTTTTGTTCTTTTATACTCTTGTCATTGTATCAGCTTGTACATATTTTTGCTGCGCGGTATTCTTTCCCCCTCTCCTATGACCATTTTTTCGCCGTGTACAAATACTTTTGTTACCCACACTGTATGTGTATGCGCACAATAAAAACAACAATAGGCCTATAAAATAGAGTAAAGTTAAGCAGTCGATACAACTCTATAAAACAAGTTAGACTGGACTGGTAAAAGAAAAAAGCGATCATCACAGAAAAAGAAAGTATAAGTATCCGATTAAAATCTTCGGCGAGGGACAATAGATCAGATGACGGATTCTTCTGAAGCAAAAGCGAAAATAAGTAGCAACCAACCCGTTCGAACAACTTCCCGCGTCTCTTTACCGTTAACGTTAACCTCATAGAATTTCAATTATATCGCATATAGCTGCTTGTGTTTCCAAATTTTCTCCCTACGTTCCTTCTTATAACAGTCTTCCTTACTTCTCTTATAATTTTAATAGCATATAGCACCCTATCAAGTTCTCCTCCCTCCCGATCACAGCTAATTCTTCCTCTCACAATGTAGTCAACTTCGAATTCCTTCAGCTACTGCACTCTTCTTTTCCTTCCCATGTCTTAATCTTCACCGATGGTTCCAAGAGTGATGGAGCGTGGGTGGAGCGTTTACGTCTCCTACGTTCATGCAATCTGATTTCTTCTGACTTCCTTCTTTCTGCTCTACCTTCTCTGCCGAATCTATCTCAATTCTTCGTGTCATTTATTTTATATCCTCTACAAGTAAGTTTCCCAAATTCCTGATTGTTTCCGACTCTAAAGGCGTTCTTCAAGCCATCTCCTCTCCTCCTTCTCATTCCTCTGACGGTGGTATCATTGTCTCTATTCGACTCTCGTCTCTTCTTTGTTCTTATCCCGTTCCATTCTCATAGACTTTTTATGTGTTCCTAGTCATTCCAATATAGAGGGCAATGATTCAGCTGACTCTTTAGCTATCTCAGCCGATCGTAATGGTCTTTTCCTCGACTCTTTTCCTTCTTCAGACATTTTTCCCCTACCACGCTCTAATCATTCCAGACTTTGGTTGGACATGTATCCATCTTTATTCTCTAATCATTATTCATACTACCGTTTTATTCAACCGATTTTCCTGCCTTAGTTTCATTCTATTCCTGTCTGTCGTCGTTCCGCTGTCGTTTCCTTAATTAGGTTCAGAATCAATCATTCTCTACTTGCCTCTTCTCGCTTTCGATTCGCTTTGTCCAACTTCTCTACTTTTCATCGTATCTCACTTGCTTCTTGTCTGAGGAACCTCTTTGAGATCATGTTAAATAAACGGCTCGTCTAGTTTCTCGAACAGAATAACTTAATTGTTAATAACGTGTTCAGTTTCTGTCCATGTCTTGGTCCTCCTGATTGCATTAGTGTTTTCCTTTCTGACATTTATAATTTTTATATAAACAAAAATTTTACTATCGCAGCCTTTATTGATGTTTCCAGCGTATTTGACAATATTCACCTCCCTACTCTCAGAAATATAATGCTGTCACTGCATCTTCCGGACTGTGTTGTTTCCCTTATTATTAATTTCTTCCAAAACCGGACTGTACATCTATCAACTTCTTGTTATTCCACTTCAAGAAAAGTTTTTCGTGGTCTTCCTTAACACTCTCTTCAACATCTATACTTCTCAAATTGCTTCTCTTTTATTAAATTCATCGTTCTTATTCTATGCTGATGACATCCTTATTTACTCTTTTTCTCACAACGTAACAGATGAGGTTTTAGAACTAAATAAGTCATTAGCCACTATAGATAATGCTCTTTCCAATATTCATCTTCACGTCTTTCCTCTTACATTCGCGGCCATGGCTTTTACCGCATCAAAGGGTTTACGAATATCCAAATAAACTGTATAGCAACTTATTTTCCATATTCTAGGTTTTCAGATATATATGCAGTATGATAGAATAGTGCCTCGTCTGTCCCCCTTCCTGGAACTAAACCATACTGTTGTGGGGTGAAGTAGTTCGTGTCTAGTAAGAATTGTAGAACTCATTTTTCCATTAATTTCTCAAAAATTTTACTTACGGTGGAAGTGATACAGATTGATCATTTTTTCTTTTTTTTCCCCCTCAACAACAAGAAAACTAAGCTAAGAAATTAAATAACTAAGCGGTCCGAAATGGACGCAACAAAGGACAGCAGTGCAGGCACTACAGAAGATGAAGGAAAGGAGAGGATAGGGGAAAAGTTATAGGTAATAGGGAGACCTAATGACAGGAGCTGACTGTATAAAAGGGAGCGTTCGTTACGAAGAGCAGGACACTCAAAGAAAATGTGATTAGCATCACATGTATGAGGAGGATCACAATCGCGGAGAGAACAATAAAGGGAAAGCTAAAGAGCAAATCGAAAGCGAGAGGAAGGGAGGAGAGAATGATTGATCCGGAGGCGAATTAGGGAGACAATAGAAGAGCGACGACTGAAAGTAATAGAATGGAACCAAGACAGGGAACGAGGAATTGGCTGAATGAAACGGTAATGAGAATGACGATTAGAGGGATAAATATCCTGCCAAAGTCTGGCGTGATTGGAGGTGGATAAGGAAAGGATATCTGAAGAAGGAAAATAGTTGAGGAATGAATCAAGGCGACCGGCAGAACGAGCCAAAGAATTAGCTGCGTCATTTCCGTCAATTCCGGAATGACTGGGGACCCATAGGAAATCAATGAGAATAGAGCGGGATGACTTCAGATTGGAGGTAAGAGAACGAATTGAGAGAATAATACTCTCAGAGGAATGTGAAGGAGAAGAGGATAGCGCTTGAAGGACGCCTTTAGAGTCCGAGATAATGATGAATTGGGAAAGATCGCATAAAGAGGAAATAAAAAAGATAGCCTGAAGGATGGAGATCGACTCGGTAGGAAAAATAGTGCAAAAAGAAAGAAGCCGGAAGGACTCAGGATGCAAAAGCGATGGAGCAGTAAATGCACCACCCACGCTGTCCTCGCTCCTGGAACCATCAGTAAAGATCAATACATGAGCAGGAAAAGAGGAATTCAATAAATGAAGAAATTCATTGTTAACTGCACCGTAAGAGGAGGAATTGGCCCGAAGTAGGAGAGAGGAAAATTTGATAGGCTGCCATAGGCTATTGAAGTCATGAGAGAAGTAAGGGAGAATGGGATTTTACGAGGAGAAAAACGCTAGCGGTTTTTGATATACAGATAGGAAGAAATAAGTTTGGACGAGGAGATGGGAAGCCGTTTAGTTAGGAAGCGATACCCAAGCTGAGAACGGTGAATAAACAATGGTTGGGTAACCGACTCTGATAGAACTGCGGGAGTGGGGGAGGATTTCAAGGCTCTAATATACAAACGGGAGTAATAGTTCTGGATCGCGTCAAGTTTAAAGAGGAGAGACTTAACGGAATTACCGTAGATAAAGGAACAATAGTCGAGCTTGGACCGAACAATGGCTTTGAAAAGAATTAGAAGAATAAATGGATCGCCTCCTCATCTGAGGGGAGAGAGAGATTTAAGGAGATTAAGTCTTCTAAGACAGGATTTATAGAGAAAATTAACGTGCTCATGGAATGTGAGGCGGCTATTTAAAAAAAGACCAAGATAGCATATGGAATTGACAACGGGGATAGGAATACCAGATACAGTGATACGAGTTAGAGCTCGGTTAAAGGGGCTGAGAGAAAAAATGATACAAGACGACTTAGGAGGAGAAAGAGAGAGGTGAAGACGACAAAGGTAATTATTAAGAATAGACAGGGAATT
This sequence comes from Icerya purchasi, assembly GCA_039619475.1. Lineage (NCBI taxonomy): Eukaryota > Metazoa > Arthropoda > Insecta > Hemiptera > Monophlebidae > Icerya > Icerya purchasi. The sequence goes on from CM077116.1 coordinate 389,874,487, forward strand.
ATTCAACTCATCAATAACGGCGGACAGATTGTCACAGGTGGAATAGACCAAAATGTCGTCAACGAAAAGAAGGGAGGAAGAATAAATAGGAAGGGAAGCGATATCAAAAGAGTAGATATTAAAAAGTGTAGGACTCAGACAGGAACCCTGTGGGAGCCCACGATAAGCGCATCTGGTGGTGGAAAGAGAGGTAGAAGAAAGAAAGAAAGTTCTGTTCTAGAAGAGGTTGAGTATGAGAATGACGACGACGGCAGGGAAGTTAAGAGAACAAAGTTTAGAACTCAGAGAGAGAAGATGCACATTATCAGAGGCAGAGAAACGTCCACAAAGTAGGCAATGGTGAATTTCTTAATTAAGAAAGACTTAAAGACATCCGAAAGGAAATAACTAATGCAGTCAACCGGTTCAAGCCCAGGACGAAAACCAAACATATTAGGAGGGACTAGATTATTGTGCTTCAACCACCACACGAGACGATTGCTAATTAAACCTTCAAAAAGTTTACACAGACAAGAAGCCAGGGAAATGGGACGGAAAGAACACTGATTTCTTTTAGGAATAGGAACGACAATAAAGTCGTTCCAGGATTTTGGAGTAGAACCAGAAAGGAGAAAAGAATTAAATATATGGAGAAGGAAAAGCAGCGCAGCAGGAGAGAGATTTTTAAGAATAAGGAACGAGAAACCGTCCCGGCCAGGAGCAGACAAGGTGGATTTATTAAGAATGGATGCAAGCTCGTCGTAACGGAAAGGAGAAGACAGGAAGTGAGGCTCAGAGTCTACACGAAGAGAAGGAAAAACAGTTTCTTCAAAAGAGGGTACATAGGCGGGAGAAATAGAATCCAAGAAGGACTCCAGCTGGAGTTTGGAATGGTGGGAGTGGCGAGAGCGCTCAGAAAAGGATGATCTAAATGCCTTAGCCATTTACCAGATCTGGGAGAAGGGCGTATCTCTAGAGAAGGAGGAACAGAAAGACTTCCAAGAATTCTTTTTGGCAGACTTAAGGATAAAACGAGCTTTTGCGTTAGCTTCTTTGTGGGCTAGGAAGTTGGACATAGAGGAATAAGAGCGGAAGGCTTTAAAGGTAGCAGAACTTTTTTGGAATGCTGCTTTACACTGTTCGTTCCACCAGAATGAGGAGGCATATGAAGAAGAGCGACTGCACGTGCTGGTAATAGGTGGAGAAGATGCAAAGAGAGCAGAATTTAGTGTTCGAATGAAAAAATCGTAACCGAAGAAGGGATTAGGAACATCAGAAAAAGAAGGGAGAGAGGAATCCACCAAGGAATGAAATTTAGCGCAATCAGTTTTAGAAAGAAGCCAACAGGGAGATTGAAGGAGCTTGAAAGACTTGAGAGGGAGCACGTCATTAAGAGTGAGCAGAATGGGGACATGATCGCTGCCAAAAGTGTCATCGAGAGTCCTCCAGGGGCATAAGAGACCAAGATTGGGAGAGGAAAAGGAGAGATCAACTAAACTAGAGGAAGAAGGTTGTTTGAAGAGGGTAGGAGACCGATCATTAAGTAGAAAAAGATCATGATCCAAGATAAGATTTTCAAGAATCGAACCATTAGGATTATTCCCAGCGCAGCCTCAAAGAGGCGAGTGAGCATTCCAGTCGCCTCCAATGATGAAGGGACCAGACAACGATGAAAGAAATGAGATAAGAGGAAGATTAGAGAGGCTGGAGTTAGGAGGGTTATAAACGCAAGCAATATGTAAAGGATTCGGAAGAAGATTCAAAAGAGAATTGTGAACCATGTTAGGAAGATTAGGATAGGGAGGAGGAAGACATCGTATCTAATGGGAATGGCGACGTCACCGTAACCATCCACACGATCTGACCGAACTAAAGAATAGCCTTTGAAATGTAGAGACGAGGAGGATTTGTGTCAAGTTTCGGATAACAACGCCAAATGGATATTATAGAACTGCAACTACTGGGATAGAGGAAACAAGCCCCTCTTTAATTTTGTCTTTGGAAAAGGAAGGAGAAATTCCAGAGATAACGCTCATACTAAACAGAGCATTGGTGGGGATATACGCGGTAATATTGTTGGATTGAAAAAATGAAGAATTGTTCAGAAAATCATTTGTTGCAGAAACAGAGGGAAACATAACCGAGATACGTCCCCTGCCCTGGGGAATGATGTCCGAAAAGGAAGTTGAAATTTTACAGATGAGCCTAGCCAGAGCTAACGAATGCAAATTCCCGATGTTCTTGTCTAGGGTGGAGTTTTCGACAAAAACTTTAAAGGGACCAGGATGATCGGAAGGAAAAACATTAATAAGATCTTTACTATTATTATTGTTGTTATTGGTGGATAAAATGTTGTTGTTTTTGATGTTGTTATTGCTATTATCATTATTATTATTATTATTGTTATTGTTATTGGTATTATTATTATTATTATCATTATTATTGTTGTTGTTGTTATTATTACTACTACTAGCGATATTAATGATTTCGACTGATTTAATCGCGCAGCTGTTATTATTAATATTAGTAAGGTTGGGCAAGTCAGGTTGCGAAAGCCGCAGATCCTTGTTTGGTAGAATCGTTGTTAGCGAAAGAGGGCTGGATGGCTTACGCTTTCCGGCAGCGTCGACCTCCATTAGATTCAGCGACATGTTCGCTTTGTTGGTTTTTGAATCTTTGGAGGAGGCCGCAGGGTGGCCCCCACTAGACGAGCTCATCGGTCGAGTAAATCAAAATAAAATATACGCAAAATTAGGAAAAAGAGAGAAAAAACAAAAAAAAAGATGAAAATAAATCGCTATATAAATCGGAATAAATAACAGTAATCTAAGAATTCGGAGAGCGTCTAAATAATAGTAAAATACGACAACGAAGAGATAATAAATGAAACGATCTCACCGGTCTGCCGAAACAACTGATTATCGAGCTGATAACGCGATAACGAGAACACGAGCGCACACGAGATTAACCACAACGTGTTATAACTTAAGTGGTCTATAATTTAATACCTCTTTTTTATCCCCTTCTTTATATAAAGGTGTTCACTTTTAAGATATTGGGAAAGCAGCCGGCATTTACTGATTCATTAAAGAGACATGATAATGGCTTAATGAAGAAGTTTATATTGTATCTGACCAGTTTAGACGAAATTTGGTCAAATCCGAAAGAAGACTTTATTGGCAAAGATAAAATCGCGTTCTTAATGTTGTCAATACCGAACGTTGGACTTCTTTAGAAGCTATTTTAAATTTGGATAAAATTAAGAAAATTTAAATAAAAATGAATTATGTATGTAAACTAAAGTTAGATTTTTCATATTAGTTTTTCTTATGAACAAGGCGTATGAAGTACAAAATTGAAGCAAATAACACATTTTTTATTTTAGGTGGGCATGTAAAATAATTATGTATAATACTAATCCTCTTAAAACAAAAGTACTCGTATGTTACAGACGAAGTCAACAGATGTATCAGTAAGAGAATAAAAATATATTGTATACCAATGCTCATAGTAGCGATATATATTAATGCCTTTTAAGCAAAAATATTATTGTGCTACAGCAACAGCATCACTTGCGCTGAGAAGTATCCACATAGCAGCATCCAATGAAAAAAATAGTGTGAGATCAAGGTAATATTTATAATGTAAATGATGAGGGAATAAGGATTTTAACTGATTTCCGTTTGTTTTATTTTTGTCATTTATTGCGTGTTCAGTCAATTAATTTTTTTATTGTAACTTTTGTTTTTCCTTGTATAAAATATGTGCTTATCACATTGTCAATTATCAGTCGGATTTGGCATGTTTCATTAATAATAGCAAGCACATAATTCATTTTAGTTTAACAATTAGGCTAAAAATGTACGACTATACAAATCGTTCTTTGCAATGTCGAGGCGGAAGCGGTACCGCTTGTAAATATGCAGATTTCCTGCTATTTCACATAATTCTTATTTCGTCTAAAAACAAAACAGCAGAAAAAAAATGTTGGATCTTCGAATGTTCTGGTTTGTTGTCAAGAAATTTAAAAGAAATAAAAACGGCCCATCTCCTTCATCAGTTTATGAATCATCATCATCCTTATCATTTTCTTCATTTTCTACTTCTTTTTTAGAACTTACACCAGGACAACCATTTCCAGATAGCGATACTATATTTTCTTCAGACGCTCCTTCAAAATTGGATATAGGGAAGTATGCGATGAAAAACCACAGACAGACGAATTAAAATTTGAAATTTTAACAAACTGTTGGCAAATCAGTCACATAATTTTCGTAATGATTCCGACAGTCGAGTTGCCGTTTTATTTTTACACGGTTAACACAGTATTTGCCTTGGTTAGCCTATTCACAGTGCTTAAAAGGACCACTATTCGTTACTGTGTATTATTTCCTTCACAAAATTGAACGAGGTTTATAAGGATCATTTATAGTAAAACCCTACAATAATTACAAAAAAATCCATGAATATGTTCAGTGTCACATAAAAAGAGTTTGGTATAAAAATGTTTTAAGGGATGCGATTAATTTCGTTGAAGTCATTGAGGAAAAGAAATTATCTATTGACGACCAGGTAGATGCACATGCAAAGCGAACAATAGAAAAGAATCAAAACAAATTATTGCCCATTCTTTCTGCAATTGGTTTCTATAATACACATGGCATTGGTCTTCATGGAAAATCGTTAGGAACTGGTAATTTTATAGATTTGGTTCATTTCAGAGCTAACGCTGTGGGGTCGCCCTCTTTCGGGCGTGGATCGTTCGGGCGGTAGCGAACGAGGGTTTTTTAAATAAGCACAATTTTTATTTTGCACAAGACAACAAAATCTCCGAATTGTATTTAAAAAGCGTAAACGGACTTAAATTTTAAATGTTATTATGAAAAAACTATATTTTTCTTATAGTATGTCACGAGACAGTAGCCTAAACAGGGATCGAAAGAAGTCGTGGTGGATTGATCACAATCAAAATATTAGACCGTTTAGAACTAGTGGATATGGTCCAGGGTCTGGTTTAAAGGCAATTATTAAATTACAAGATCTTCCAAAGTATGTCGGAATTAAACAGGGAATATTCGTAAGTAGAAATTTAATCTTTATTGCCGATTAATAGTGATAAAATATTACGCAGAAATTACTACAGCAATAAAATTAAAACTTCCTTTTTTCATTTTTGTTCCTTTCTGTTGTTACAATCCCAGTTCAGTGTATTTGTTCTGTCATTGTTCTGTTATTTTTTGTCAAATAATTCTTAAATGTCAATTTCGGACGTTCGAACGGTTTATTGTATGCCAACTTCCATATCCATCCTTAAACAAACGTTACTCATTTTCCTTTTTTTCTCTCGCCTAACTGTATTTGCAGGCTAAATAACCGATTATTCGCTTATGCTGCGAATCCACTACTTTTCAGTTATTATAAGTTACATTGCGAATGATGCAACTTTTTGTCATATGGTCGTTCACCGAATTTTAATAAATGCAGTATACCAAATTCTCGTTCACAATTATACACGGCCGAAGTAATCGATTATTCACTTACACTGCATATTCACTACTTCTCCGTTTATCGCAAGTTTCGTTGCGAATGACGTATCCACTTGTCGTACTGTCGTTTGCTGAATGCTAATATATAAGGTTTTGTTTTTTTTGGAAAATTTTTAGTATAGTATTCTCGGTAATACCCGGAATAACCGATTCGGTAGGCCAGTCTGTCTGATTAGCCCTTAGCATCACATTGCTCTAATCATGCCGTTCCAGACTTATGGAAGGCTCTATCAGTTATTTCCACATAACTGCGATCGGTATTATTGTCCTATTAAATAAATATAATATCAATAGCTTGCCCTCCGAGGCAAAACTCCAGCTCCGGCGTTATTCACCCCTCAATAGCCAGATAACTTTCCGACGGAAGGGTTATTATATCTTGCTGCTGCATAGGAATCCATATTTTGTTGTTGAATCCGAATTTGAAATTGGAGTACGGCTCATGACAATGATATTTGTATGCCGTCAATGAGTCATCATGGCAAGACGTCGCAGTTTCAATTTCGAGCGTTTGTTCCATTTTACTTTGTAGCCAAGTAAATGTAGGATTCTTTTACTATCTATGGTCAACTCTCATTTTTCTATCACGTTTTCTACCAACTTATATGTTCTGTCCACTTATGTTCTGTTAACTTGTGGTTTTCCGACACCGCCCCTCTATGTATCCAATGTGTGTCTTACATCTATTATATATGATCGGCATTTGCCTCCTATACACCTACGCTGTTGTTGCTGCTGCTATTACTACCTTATCTGCTAATGTGTAAATTTACTACGACTTCTTCATTTTCAAAGTTGAATGGTTTCCCCATCAGAACAGTTATATATATATATACTTAGGTCTGTTATATACCATGTAAGGACTAGTACATAGATTATACTTGTAGCATATTCCACAATCTTATACCACAGTGGAACTTTGAGAGGAAAGGAGTAGATCATATGTGTAGGACTTCCATTTATATAGTCTCTTAAGTCGGAGAAGTGCTTGGCAGAGTTGGAGGAACTGCCATGGAAACAAAAATAGAAAGAAGCTCTACTGGTAATGTAACCTTGAATAATGCTCGTGTTGGTGTATATGATAGTATGTACTGTATTAGCATTTATCACGTCTATCACGACGTTCTGTGTTTTTGCAACATGGTCGGGCTGACTGAGGGGTGCAAAGGGGTAGCTGGGAGTGCCTTGTGGTGCTATGGGGTGGTGAAAAGTGGTTGGGACACAACTAGACGGCTTAGCAATAGTTTAAAATTAGATTTTGCAAATACTAATTATCATAATAATAATACTGTTACACCTCCACATACATAATCCAACAATAAGTTTACACCCCAAAACATCTAATTTTCAACTTGAACACTTGTTATTTTTGTGTGACCTTGAAGCAGGCCGAAGTGTCTGTTTTCCCACTACTGTAAGGTAACACATGACACAAATAAATTAAATGAATTAATGAAAGAACAAGTTCAAGTCACTAAGAAAACTATTTAAAAAATGTTCAATGAATCAGCCCCCCAAGCCTAGCTTTCCATGAGCACATAACAAATGCTAATTTAGAAACGCCCAACAAAATCATTTACAATTTAAGCGTTGAGGTTGAATCCTGGCTATACATTAAGTCAGTTAGCAAATATATTAATTTAATGTTAGAATTAGGGAATAAATTAACCTTTGAATACAGCTCCATTATTAATTCAATCTTATTTAGTAAGCATAACATATTGCACCCTGAAGTAATTAATCCCAAGTATTTACTAACCGAGCTACATTTAGAATCTGCCAGAGGATAAAAGATTCCCTATTACTCTCGACTTGCACCATATTATATATTACAAAATTTTCATAATAAATACAGTATTTTATAACAATTTAATAATTTATAAGATAGAAATCCCCCTAGTAAATAATGTAGACTTCTTCCTTTTCCATAACATTCCCTATCCTGATTCCTCAAGCAATATCTTTTCTTCCCTGTTCCACTATATATGACCGAAGTATAAATATCTATTAATTGATCGCTTATCTATAGAGTACATCGTTTACAAGGACCTCAGAAGCTTTGGAGACTGAAATACTATACATCTGTGCAAAAGTCAGACTATCTGAAAAGTCAATAGGGCGTTGCCTTGCAATGCAGCCCCGCACCTGTCCCAAACAACCAGTGTTCCCAATGATTGTGAAGTTGCATCCATTCCTCTCAAGAACAATATATTCTTGAAACTTCCCGAGAACCGATGGCTATTCATCGTTCCCGATCTCACCATACTCACAGTTTATTGTGATTCAAACCCAGACTTTCAGGAATTTCGTTTCAGAGACGCCAGAATAATATCGCTAGCTGGTGACTGCCACGCCTCTGAACTATCGATCTCTTTGGATGAACACTTAGGTGCAAACAGTAGCTTTAGTCATGTTGTCCCCACAATAGATCTTGACATCCTAGAATGCTGCCTGGAAGGCAAGACTATATGAAAAATCAATCTGACCGGATCAAATGAAGCTACCTTTGGCAACCTAGATTCAGTTGATGCAGAGTTTGCTTCAATTCTCCACTCCCTGAACATAAATGATTTGGAGGACTCCCAGATCAACGCCTTAAACTTCTGCCTACCTCTCATCATTGTGGTTATTGTTTCTATTATCATGATACTATCGTTCTTAAAGTGGAATGCTTGCTGGAATAGATGTCGTCCACTGTCAACTAGGAAATCACCTGCACATTCTTCAGATCCTAACACCAAATCAATAGCAAGGAGTAGGTCGGCCTCCAAAAATCATTGCACAGGTGTAACCATCAGCAGTAATTAATCATATTCCACATCACATACTAGCGAATTAACACATTTTCACTTTCTATACTGTACCCACTGTTAATTGTTATGCATTCAATTTTAATACTAACATTTGCTCTTTTTTTTCTTTTCCCTTTTTTTTTTTTTATATATATATATATAAGAAAAAGAGAGGGCTGTATGCCAACTTTCACACTCATCCTTAAACAAACATTATTCATTTCCTTTTTTCTCTCTCTTGACTAACTGCATTTGTAGGCTAAATAACCGATTATTCTTTCAGTTATTACAAGTTACATTTCGGATGACGCAACTTTTTGTCATATCGTCGTTCACCAGATTTTAATAACTGTTGTACGCAAAATTCTCGTTTACAGTTATACACGGCCAAACTAATTATTTGATTACACTGCATATTCCCTACTTCTCCATTTATTGCAAATTGCATTGCGAATGATGTACCCACTTGTTGTACTGTCGTTCGCTGAATCTTAATATATAAGGTTTTGCTTTTTAGGGGAAATTTATAGTATAGCATTCTCAGTGATACTCAGAAAAATCCGATTCAGTTGGCCATTCTGTGTGATTAGCCCCCAGCATTGCACTGCTTTAATTGTGCCATTACAGACTTATGGAAGGCTCTATCAGTTATTTCCACATAACTGCGATTGGTATTATTGTCATATTAAATAAATGTAATATCAATAACTTCTTCTAGGTTTATTTCAACATATTGAAAGTAATCAATCAGTACCTTGCATTCCATGCAGGAATACAACAGGTCCAATTCTTTGAACTAATTGAATTTTACAAATGAATTTCACAGTTATTTGTGTATATAACTGAAAAATCTCAAAACTTTGAAATAGATACAACCAGGTAGCTTGTGCTCGCTTCTGACTGATTGACACTGTACTATCCTCATATTTGCCACTTAAATTTTAACTGCCTCATTAACGCTGTTCCTGTTTCATTTATTCTGTGGACGCTATTGTGGTGATTTTTTTTTTTTTTTCTATTTTCATCACTCAACTAATCTAATTCCTAACTTATCCAATTTCACTAAAATATCTGTTTTCTCGAAATTAATTATGACTTGTGTTTTCTGGGTGCTATGCAACTGTAGATTTTTCTCCATGTTTGCAATAACAACCAGCTATACATGTTCTTTTATTATCACCTCAACTGCTTAACCTGTCTGACTGATATAATTTCTACCACACAAACACAAAATCTTGTAGTTACCCAATGCTAGCAAACAATGTATGCTATCATTATAATTTTTTTTTTTCAAGTTTTTTATTAACAATAAAAATTAGTCTTATTTTATACATACAATTCTCAGCAGACCACAATATTTTTCCACAAACTCCACACTATTATATAGGTGCAATATTTCCTGCAAATGGTTTTTATTCATTAGCAACCACACATGTAAGGAAGGATATTATTTTTGGAAATAGATCCTTAGGATAGGGTGGTCAGGATATGGATATATCATAGTGAAAAGGATGGTGGTTATGAGCACAAAGGAAAAAATTGTGGTAAGTGTGAAGTACACAAATGTCTAATAATAGAGCAATACTCACTAAGGCACAGATTGCTCAGTGAGTAAGATGTATAATACACTCCAAGAATAATGCATAATGCTATGAGTAGGATATATATGCTAGTTCTGGAACAGTAGTTTTGATGTCTGCCACTAGATAAGATGAGGATGCTAGTTTTGCACATCACTCTCTGCACCTCACCCACCCTAGGCCATGCTTACACATCACCTAATCAGCGTTCTTGTATACCATAGCTACCCCGCCCTCCCATAAGGCCCACCCACACACCAGCCAATCAGGGTACTTGTATAATACACCCACTAACATAGCCACCGTCATTTGTAGTCATTATACCCACACAGACATATACACACTCCAATAAGAGTGAAGTGTCATAATCCACCATTGAATAAAAAGTGAAGCTCCACTTTCGACTAATGAGGGCTATTACAACCTTTAGATAGCATATTTACATGGTCAGTTCCACCACTATTGCAATACCCACAGAGCAATCTTCCATACCACCATTTTCAACATCCAAAACTATGCTATTTTATATATATATATGTTACTTTTAATTTGATGTAATTTAAAAAATAATTATATTAAAAAATAAAATGTTTGTTCGCTAAGTATGGAAAAGTCATCAGAAAATGAAGGCAAGAGGAACAGATGTTGTTCTAAACAGTGTTTTATTATACCCCGCCTACAAGTGGATGGTCATGCTTGTCGCAGATCTCTTAGTTATAATAATTGTTACAAGTCATATATGAAGACCATAAATAATTACTCATGCGAAATGGGATGTTAATAATCTTCTGAAGATTGCGTCTCGAAACAGAATTGTCTTTGTAAGCAGTCGAGGCAAAAGAAGCTATTTTGCTGTAGTAAAAAATGTTTTTTTAGATTAAAAAATAATGTCAAAGTGGGTGGAATAGTGTGTGATATATGCAATAGTTTCAGTTATTTCCGATGTTCCTGTATGGCGTCCATAAAACGAGGAAAAACTTTAACATAATGTGTTAGAAACTATTTTTTTTATTTTTTTTTTTATTTTTTTTAAAATGGGCTCGGTGTTAACACTCACCCAACTACATGGACCTAAATCACCTACTCAGATTCTGAGGCGATCGGAGATAGAAAGTATAAAGGAAAGAAGGAGGGGAATAACGGCTGGAGATGGGAAGGAAAGGATAAAGGAAGCATTGAAAGGGGTAGGAAGATCCAATGCCAAAAGTTCGGTGTATAGATGAGAGCACTGAGGAAAAAGAGCAGAGCATTCGAAAAGGATATGGTTGGGGTCGCATATAAAGGGAAGATCAGTCGAGTGGAGAGGGCAAAAGGGAGAAGGTGAAAGAGAAAAAGAAAAGCGAGAAAAGGGAAGGAGGGAATGGCCAAGTCTCAGTCTGATTAAAGAAACAATAGCCGAGCGCCGAGAAAAAGGAAGAAATTGGTACCAAGGCTGTGAATTGGGAGTAGACTGTAGGACGAGGTAGAAGGAGGAACGATTGGCAAAAAAGGAAGGGTAGATGTCAACCAGACTTTCGGAGAGGAAAAGGATGTCTGAGACAGGAAAATGCAGAAGGAATGGACCATTGAGAGACGCTGAGCGAGCTAGGAAGTCAGCTGCTTTGTTGCCCTCGATGCCAGAGTGGCTAGGAACCCATAAAAAGTCAATAAGGATAGAACGTGCCAAGCGCAAGTTGGAGATAGAGGCACGAACAGAAAGAATGATGTCATTAGTCGAGTGGGAAGGAGGAGAAGAGATAGCTTGCAGCACGGATTTGGAATCAGTAATAATGAGAAATTTACAGATTCCTCTTGAAGAGAAAATAAAGGAGACAGCACGAAGAATTGAGACTGCTTCAGCAGAAAAAATGGTACAAAAGGAAGGAAGTTTGAAGGATTCCGAGTGACTAAGCGAGGGGGCCGTAAAAGCACCGCCCACCCCGCAATTATTTCTGGAACCATCAGTGAAAATTTTTACATGATGGGGAAATGAAGAATTTAATATGTGGACATATTCACTGACCACTGCTCTGGAGAGGAGAATGAGATGGGAAGACATGTACTATTGAAATCAAAAGAAAAGTAAGGAAACTTATTGCGGGATAAGACATAAGGAGAAAACTTAGAGACCCGAGCAGCTATGTGTGCAAGAACCGGGATTTTGTGAGGAACGAAGCACCAGTGGTCATTGATATACAGATAGGAAGAAATAAGTTTAGATGAAGAGATCGGGAGGAGTTTAATTAGAAAACGGTAACCAAGCAGAGATCTGCGGATAAACAGGGGTGTAATATTAGATTCGTACAAAATAGCAGGAATGGGAGAAGACTTTAGGGCCCCAATGCAGAGCCGAAGACAGGAGTTTTGGATTCTACTATAGCTGATGAGAATCTAATGAATAAAAAAAATGTACAGGCTTGTAAAGTCTGATTATATCACTGCACATGATAACAGTTTTGAGATTGTTAAGGCGACGTAAAAAAAATGTTACATTTCAAACTATGAGACACATACAAATATACTCTGCTGACGGAAATCTAAGAACGATATCAGATTTTTTTGGATACATAATTTCTCACAGCTATTATGCTACCAGAACCGAAGAGGACGGTATTTTTGTTGTAAATTCCTAGTTGCTACACCTACAGAAGACAAACATAAATTTGATTATTGCAGTCTAAATTATATATGGATTCCAAATATTTAAATCGTTTTTCCAGGTATTCGATGTAAATAATAATATATTATAAGAAAACAAAATAAATGCATTAAAAAATATTACACATATATTTTTTTCCATGAAATGTGTGAGGTGAGAAACTCTGGGATGATAAAAATTTATCATCTTTTTACAGGAAGGTAGGTAAAAACATAACACACACGTTTGTAGCATAACAAGACGCCCGTCATTCATAGAGAGGATAAAGAAAACAAAGTTGGGACAAGAGTGAGAATCAAGTTTGATTGCAGAGAAAATATTGAGCCGACTACATGAAGGTCATCTAGTTGAACAGTTGACAATGACAACTGGAAAAGAGAGCTAAACGGGATTGTACACCTTTAAATATATGATTTACTACCTAATAACATATATAGTTTTCACCCTGGACGAGGCCGCCTGAATTGTATCAGTTCGTTTTTGGTAGACATCTACTCGGCATTCGTCTGTTTAAAATTTCTTGTTGCTTCTTATGCTGTCATCACTGCAACTTTCAACAAGTCCATCTCTCTACTTTATTTGATATAATGCTTTCTTTTAATATGCCGGCTCACTTTTCTTCCCTCATTAGTAATCTCTTTTTTCTTTTTTTTCTTTTGGTCTCGTCAATCAGGGGCTTCACCCAGAAACAATAGGAAGAAAAGTTGACTAATTAAAACTTAATTCGATCAGAAATAGCAGAAATAAAGAAACCAATGGTGGGAACAACAGACTGAGAAAGAAAGATCAAGACATAGGAAGCACAGCAGGGTGCAGGAAGCCTTAACTTTAAGAGGAGTAAATAAAGGGAAGAACGTTCCACAGAAAGAGCAGAACACTCAAAGAAAATGTGATTAGCATCACAGACAAATGTTTCATCATGATGTAAAGGACAATAAGGAGAGGAAACCAAAAAGAAACGATAGCGGGAGGAGGACAATAAAGTGTGATTGAAGCGTAGGCGAATAATAGGGACAATAACAGAACGTGGAAGAAAAGGGAATTCTGAGAACCAAGAAATAGTAGGAAAGCTAGCTTGAATTGAGAGGTAGAAGGAACTATCATTGGTAAAAGAGGAAGAGTACATATCCGACCAAAATTTAAAGCGAGCTCATGGAGTCGGATATTATCAGACAGTGGCAGAAGTTACGATTAGACGAAATATAAATAATTGCATGTAGGATAGTCATCAACTCGGCTGTAAAAATAGAACAAAAAGGTGGAAGACGAAAGGATTCAGAAAAATTTAAATCGGGGAGAATAAAGGGAGTCCCGATACCACCAGTCCTCCTAGAGCCATCAATGAAGATGAGTACATGAGAAGGAAAAGGGAACTGATAGTACTGTGAAATTCCTGTTTAATAACAGCCTGGGACATACAGCTGGAGGAATTAGAACGAACGTATACTTTGGGAGGGTGTGAGAGATCAAAATAATTAAAAGAAAAGTAAGGGAGATTATTATTGGAAATTTTATGGGACGAAAAATAACTAAGACAACGAGATGTAAGGGCTAAGATGTGAATTATATTTGGAACAAAACGCCAGTTTCTGGCGATGGAAATGTAGGAAGAGATAAGTTGAGAGGAAGTGCAAGGTACATGTTTAGAAAGAAAACGGTATCCCAAATAAGATCTACGAACTGAAAGAGGAGAGGTATTAGATTCAGCAAGAATTGCTGAAATAGGAGGACATTTAAGAGCACCGAGACATAGACGAAAACAGGAATTCTGTATTCTACCCAATTTGGAAAGACGGGATTTGGAGGCAAAGCCATCGATAAATGAACAGTAATCAAACTTGGAGCGAATAATGGACCTATACAAGGAAATGAGTACAAGAGGATCACCTCCCCATTCAGTTGGTGATAAGGATTTCAGCAAGTTCAGTCTTTTAATGGCAGAGCGAGAAAGATAATTGATATGCTCAGAAATGGTCAATCGACTATTAAGGTAAACTCCAAGATAGCAGAAGCAACTAAAGCGAGGAAGAGCCATCTGATTCAGGGAAATATTAACAGAAGCGGGATTATACTGACACAACGTCAAAAACATGCCAGGAGATTTGGAAGGAGAAATAGAAAGATGAACAGACGACAGAAAATGTTATAGCGTGGCCAGAGAAGAATTAAGCGCTTTGTTAGAAGCTGCGATGTTGCAAGAAGAGTTAAAAAAATAATATCATCAGCAAAGAATAAGGAAAGGGAGTTTAAAAGAAAAGATGCCATAGCAACAGTGTAATGAGAGAGGAACCTTGGGGAAGACTATGGAATGCACTTCTTAGAGCTAGAGGTTCTGGAGAGGAAAATTGGAGAGTGCGATTCATCATGAGATTAATTGTTAAGGAGGTGAATTTGACTGGAAGATTAATTTCTGCCCTTGCATATCTCAGGGTTGGCAAATGAACGTTGTCGAAGGCTAAAGAAACATCAATAAAAGAAGCAACTGTATACTGTTTGTGAATGAAAGATTTATAAATATGGGAGGCAAAGGAGCTAATGCGATCGGCAGGGCCAATGCCTGGCCGAAAACCAAACATAATATAAGAAAGTAAATTATTATGTTCCAACTACCAAAAAAGACGCTTTTACGGCATATCTTCAAAAAGTTTCCTGAAACATGATGCCAAGGAGATAGGGAGTAAAGAGGAATTTTTTTTAGGGATAGAAATGATGATGAAAGAACCCCACAAAAGGGGAGTGGTACATGTGGACAAGAAGGAAACACAAGGGACTGTGCAGAGAGATTTTTCAGGACAATATATGGAATACCGTCTAGACCCGGTGTGGGGTTTAGAAGGACAGACTTTAATTCATTATTATTGAAAGTGGATGTGAGAAGATAAGGGAAAGATTTTTATGTAGAATAGAAAAACTAAAGCTTGTAAAAGCAAGAGGCGATAGATTCAGGAAAAGTATGAATGACAATCAGAGAAAAGGTTGAGATTAGAAGGGCGTTCAGAGAATGACGATTTGTAGGGTTTAGCCAATTTCCAAATATGGAGAAGAGGAGTTGTTCTGGAGAAGGAAGAACAAAAATTTATCCAGGAGGACCTCTTCGTGGGCTTGAGTATGTTCCTAGCTCTCGCATTAGCCCGTTTATGAGCAAGGAAATTCTCGATAGTAGAACTGGAGTGAAAATTTCTAGAAGTGGCTCGGCTAAGACTAAAAGCTGCATCGCATTTCAAATTCCACTAAAGTGAAGATGCCATAGCACCATACTTGGAGGGTAAGGAGGAACGAAAAGGAGAGCACAAAGAAAGAGCAAACATAATAGAGTGAAGAAACGAATTGTAGAATGATATGGGGTTGACGGAAGAATGATAATCAGGAAGCAAAGAATCAACAATAGGAAGAAAAAGAGTCCAGTTTGTTTAGAGAGGCTTGTAAGAACTGGAGAAGGAAGGTTAGGAGTAGTTAATAAAATGGGAACATGATCACTGCCAAAGGTACCCGCAAGAGTTCTCCAGTTATAGTTGAGGCCAGAATTAATTAGATCAAGAAAGTTGGAGATAAACGGACGTTTAATGTAGATAGGCGAGGAGTCATTAAGGAAAACTAAATTATTGGAAAGAATAATATTTTCAAGATTTACACTATTAGAATTATAAGATGAGCAACCCCATGAGGGAGAGCGCGCATTCCAGTCGCTGCCAATGATAAAAGGTTGTGGGGGAGTATTAAAAAAAGAAGAGAGGGGAAAGTGATTAAGATCAAAATCAGGAGGTACATAAACAGAAATCAAGTTTAGGGGACGACTAGAATTAGCAAGAATAGAAATATGGACAATATTAGGCTGATTAGTATTAGAGGGAAGGTTAAAAGGGACACTGTGGAAGATAAAGGAGTAGGATAAAAACAGGCATTCTGGGCCAGTGGTCGCGCGGGGGTGAGGGGAAGTGTGACGTCACACTGCAACTACCCCTGTTCTGGTACAAAGGTCACCCAACTACCCCTATTCTAGTTCAAAGATCACCCAACTACCCCTATTTTTAAGTAAAATTAACCCAACTACCCTTTTAAAATGCCAAAAAGTCACCCAACTACCCCTACCCCAGCCCAATGGTCACCCAACTACCCCTATTTCCAGGCAAAATTTAACCCAAATGCCTTTAAACACAATGAAAACTAACCCAACTACCCTGCAAATGCCAAAGAGCCTCCCAACTACCCCTATTGAAGCCCAAAGGTTACCCAACTACCCCTATTTCCCATCCCCACCCCTATTCACCTGGAATAATTCAATGTCTAAGCCACTCTATACATCCCTAGACCCGCCCCTCCCACACAACCCATGCTATAACCCAACCACCCCCACCACCCCATGTACCCAGTAAGCTCCATCCTCTTCACCCCATAGCCTGCTCGACCATAGCACAAAATGTGATGCGTTTGATAGATACTAATAATACACACACCATCACACACATACACCAAAATTGACTCTCCTGGAATAATTCAATGTCTAAGCCACCCCTTACATCCCTGGAACTACCCCCACCACCACTCAATAGTTCATCTTTAGTATTGTAACCCAGTCATGTCATGCATAGGACTCATATGTTGTAGGGTAGAACCATCTTTTTATACATTTAACAAGCTAGCAATCAAGGCCAAATCTCAAAGCATATACAATGACAGGATGTACAAACAATAACAGGAAGTACAGACAATAACAGGATGCATAAACAATAACAGGAAGTACAGACAATAACAGGATGTACAAACAATAACAGAATGCATAAACAATGACAGGATGTATAACGAATAACAGGAATAGACAATAACAGGATGCAGGTGTCTATTAACAAATTTTGTAATAACTAGTCACCCCCTCCTATGTTTCATTATAATATTTAACACTCACGCATGTCCACTCTTTTGTTCTTTTACAAATTCAAATGACCAATCACAATGAGCCAAATAAAGACAATAACACCCATATAGCCTCTCAGAAAGTATAAAACACCATATATTCTTGATGGAGGTCATAGTCGTGGTTGTACTACTATAGTGTCAAGTCGTTTATGCTGTTAACACTAGTGTTAAAATTTTAAAAATAATAAATGGCTAGCTCATCATCCTCATTGAAGTATTCAACAAGTAAGAAGCAGCCAAAGACTGCAGAAGAGGAAATTGAAAAATTTTATAAAAAGTCTAAATGGGACATGTCGTTTCTGCATATACCATCGCCAGAACCAGCTGTATCATCCCAATTTCTTGCCGAAAGTATATTTACATACAACACACAAAATGGAGAAAATGCTCACGCCGCTGCAACAGCCGCCGCAGAAGCTGTAGAAAAGGAAAGAAAAGAGGCCGATGATAGAATCAAAATGCCTCCGCCGCCACCACCTCCAGCGCCAACATGGATTTCACCAGTACATCGAGAAAGAAGCCCAATAGGAGTAGAGCTGCCACAGGAAATAGTTAAACTACTCTCAGTAATTTATGTAAAGGATCCATCAGATAGTGAAAATATCAACAGTTTCCTATTCGCTGTATTAGCCAAATTTACAAAAAATCCATTTAGCATGACGCAATATGGCGTGCTGCGTAATATCTATGACTGGAGCAACATTCAGCTACCTATTCGCACTATGGAGGATATATGCAGATTTGAAAGTGACAATGAAGTAACGATCAATTTATATAAACTTGTAATAAATGATGAAGACCATAGTGGAGGAGACAAACCAGCATTCAACATAAAAGTAATATCAGCATTTAGGAAAAAATCGCAGATAAAAAATCCAAGGAAGCATACCAATATTTTGTATTGGGGTGAGAATCGAAATTTTCAGTTTTCCTGGATCCGAAATTTTAATAAACTACTAAAATTACAATCACCAACGGCCAAGTTTATATTCTATAGCTGCTGACAACCTATGAAGATGGAATCAGAACATGATGAAAGTCTCAGGTGCGAATTTGATTCATTCCACAATATGTATAACTTATAATTATATTTAGAAAGTTTTATTCTCTATAAGTTCATTCAATATAAACTAAATTTAGTAATTGTTTGATTTTGTCATAATTGAAGTCGTACATCCATTTAAAATTTATAAGAAAAAATATAGATGTTTTGTGCAATGTTATATAATTATTTCAATAGTAAATCACATCATTTTTAATTTTTTCTTTATATCCTGGAAAAATTTATTAAGTACAAAATTGCATAATTTTTGGTTATAATTGAAGTACTACTATTAATTTTCAAATCAAAAGAAAAAATAAAGTTGAAGTAAAAAATCAGTATATATAATGCAATAAAATGTTATAGATATAGCATATCCCCTTTTTAAAAAATTTATTCAATTATGTTTAGGTTCGAAAATAATTCAATAATCTATTGCTGTAATCGGCTATGTTTTACAAAGCCTGAAAAGGAAGTTTGTGGCATGGCCTGTGAAAATTGTAAAAATGTCGGTTTCTGCATATGTGAATGTAAAACTTACCTTCGGGCAAAGAACAACTGCCTCTGCGAATTTCATTGTGATATATGCTGGTGCGAACTAGATCATAAAATAAATTGTTGCGTGTGTTTAGAAAATAATTCATCAAGAATTCATTGCTGTATACTACAATGTTTGAAAATACCCAAGAAAAGCATTTTTTACCAAGATGATAAAGACGAAGATGAGGAG
Source organism: Icerya purchasi (assembly GCA_039619475.1). NCBI lineage: Eukaryota > Metazoa > Arthropoda > Insecta > Hemiptera > Monophlebidae > Icerya > Icerya purchasi. The sequence goes on from CM077116.1 coordinate 389,893,708, forward strand.
AAAGAAATTTCTTTTTTAAACAAATGTATTTTATATATTAAGCGAAATAATTGCATGTGCGATATCGATTGTGAGGAATGTAAGTGCTTGTTTATCGGTAGAAAAAGCCCTTGCCCCGAGCAAGATTATAAAATATTTAATTCAGTAGAGGAAATAAATGAAAAACTGCCTAATTTGTCAGAAGAAATAAAAACTTTGCAACTATGACTGTTATACACTTATTTCATTGCTATTCACTAAAACAAGAAACTCATATATACTTAATTTCATATGCCTTATTTAGTTAAATAAGTTTGTATACTTTTTGTAAATATTATAAGTCATCATTTCTAATGTACTGTAAAATTACAAGTAGATTATACTTTTTTTTTTTTCGCATAAGAATATATCCGACCCGTTTTTATTGTATTTTGTCATAATTATCGTATCTTTTTAATTTTTTCATATTAAAATTTGTTGTATCATTTTTTATAAATAAGATCAAGCATAATTTATACGAAATATTAGCCGTTAAGGAGCGCCCCTATAATATAAGAATAATTATAATATGTAATAATTACTGAAAAACATTGTTATTGTAATGAAATTGTTAATATTCAATAATACAGAGAATTATTATGAATTTAGTCTCATTATTTTCGATCTAATCGTGTGTATGTGTGTGTGTGTGTGTGTATATTTTGGTGGCTAATAAATACTGCTACAAGTGAAAAATAACATACAAATTTTTATTATCTTCCGATGTATTCGGAAAAAATATAAACAGACCGAATAGAGAAAAAAATAAAACTCAATTTATAATGAAACATGTAAATTTTTATTATCTTCCGATCTATTCAGAAAAAAATAAAAATATAAAGAAAGCACATATAAGTGTGTTAGAGAGAGAAAGAGAGATAGACAACAAATAAAATCTTACAATGGAGGTTAGAGCAGGTCCCAATCCATTTCTTCCACCGCCCCCACATGATTAAAATGTGCGTGTCGGCCATAAGCTGACACATAGACAAAGATCCCCAAGGGATGCAACCATAACCGTTGAATGATGGTGGGGAAGGGGAGCCGACTATGGCTCTCCCCTATAAATACCCCGTCGCCATAGTGGAAAGCACACTCGGGAAATATATGGTTGAAGTGAATCTATAGAAAACACTTAAATTAGTCGTCTTAATGCTGTAAAATGCTAAATAAGGCAGAAAAAAAAACAAAAAATGTATAGTTACCATTAACACATCAATTATTCTCTCCCCATTGGGAAGAATTTCCAACATAAACTCAGTAATGTATGAACCCATTTTCTATAAGCATTTTGTAAAAAAGAAAAAATAAATAGCATCCTCAAGAATTAAAAAATTTAAAAATCATTATGAAAGAATTTTGTAAAAACTTTATAGACCAAATATGAAAAATTTGACTCGTATATTATAAGACGAGATAAGAATTTTAAGAATACGGCTAGACGAATAGAAAATCGAAACAGATACTTACAATTCTTGTAATGAAGACAAACCACAACAACTTAGAAAACTTTCACAATAATAAGACCCCCGAATTTTTTACTCATATATATACTTTTTTTTTTTTTTTGCTGCGAAAATATCACTATGTATTTATTCTTAAATGATTATGGTGTAATATCTTTCCGAAAATGTTGCTACGTATTTATTCTTAAATGATTACAGTGTAATATCTCCAGGTAGTTTATCTAGTACTTTACAACTGCAACTTCCGTTGTTTATAGAATCATATATATGTACAGATGAAAATCATCCCAAAATATATAAAACTGTAAATTCTATTGTTTATAGAATTATGTATACGTGTAGATAAAATCATCCCAAAAAAAAAAAAAAAAACTGCAAATTCTGCAGTTTATGAAATTATGTACGCGTGTAGTGGAAATGGAAAAACAAAACAAAACCACAGGATACTACTTTCAAGTTCCATGGCAAAATAAATGCTGAACAATGAAATTTAAAAGGAATAGACCGGAAATTGTTAAATACTATAACATATGAAATAAATGCTAAACTGCGAAATATAAAAGGAATTCACCGGAAATTGTGTAATACCATAAAATAAATGCTGAACAAACAAATCGCCTTTTTCAAATACTATTTGGCTAGAAATTAGAAAATGCTATAACACACACACACACACACACACACACATTAAATAAATGCTAAACAGCAAAATTTAAAATGAATTTCTTGGAAATTCAAAATGTCATAACACACATAAAATAAATGCTAAACAGCGAAATACTATAAAGCTCACATTAATTCCTAAAAATAGCACTGAGAACAAAGACTCAATTATAATTTTACTACCTAAAAATTATATAAAAACCCATTGCCTCTATGAAAAATCATTAGTTGAATTTTTACTGTTTAAAGCGATTCAAGTTATGTTTAACGTTCGTTTTAGTATTGTTTTCAAGTTATTATTCGTAATAATCATTCCGATACTGACGAGTAAGTATTATATAATTATTTACGTACTTGCTAATTTAAGCTCGCATTATTCTTTGTAATAATTATACATTATTTTTTCATTCAAAATTAACTATTGATACGGTTTGTGCGGCATCTAGCCGGTTTAAGAGTAAATTAATTTGTTTGTTTTGGTTGATCTTTTTGGATCGAGAGATGGCGCCAATTACCTGTTCTTGATTATTGGGGTAGTTGTGCGTCGATAAAGGCTAGTGGTCAGCATCGTTGTTATCTGCTCTTTCCGATGGGCGGAGCGGTGTGCGGTGCGCTCGTTGTCTATTCTTCGATAAAATGATAACGGAGGTATAGACAGCGAGCTAGCCGAAGATTATGTTCGGAAGTTCTCTCGTCGCATGCTGTAATTAGGCATTATTGTTAGCGGCCGCGTTAATTATGATTTTAGGTAGATATCGTCGTGTGATATTGCGCTGCAACGTGTTCACATAGAATCATCTAAAAATTTGTCTGGTTGTTTATGTGTTTTTGTAATAAAAGTTGATTTTAAAAAGAAAAATTATTAATTAAAAACGTTTTTAATCATCGCGGGGAGCACATCTCCACTGGCGCCCGGAACAAGAAGGGAGAGGAGGAAAAGAACAGTTAAAATAAGAAAATTTCCTCCGTCAGGCAGGCTAAGTTCGTATCACTATGAATCGCAATTCAACTAAATTCTATAAACATCACTAGCAAAATACCTAATTTGAGTTATTAAGTATACCAAACATAATTTTAAATATTATTACACCGCTTTTATAATACGATGTTTTACACAAACATTATTATTCCACAGGGAAATAGTACACGCATTTTTAAAATATCTTATAAATTAATATACGAATATCATTATTTATATTTTAAATCTTAAAATATAGCGTAAAATTAAAAATTCGTCAATTTTATCACACCCGGCATATTTACAATAAGAAGCAACTAAAATATACCATTCAGGGGAGCTAATTGAAATCCAGATCTTTGGGATCTGAAGAGTGACGATCAGAGCAGCATTACAATCGGAAACAATTGTTTGTTTTAGGTTTTATATAGAGTTCAATAAGTCAGAAGTAAATTGTCCACCATCAACTTTTAATTGAACGAATTAGTTTGATTATGAACCGAATTACATGAAATCAACAATCGATTTTCTATTAATGCAAATTATTCTTCAAGATTGCAAGATGTCTTCCGCGCCATATTGAATCTTGGATATTGCCTGGATTTTTGTGTATAATTGCTACTCTTTTCTGAAACTGATATTTTTTTTCTTCATTATTTCTGTTTTGTTTTCTTTTACTTGTTTTATTCTTATTTCGTTTTAATTCTTATTGTTAGTAATCTTCATTATAATGGAAGCCTTTTGTTGCTCGCTATTTACTACTTTGTTTCCATCAAATCAAATTTAATGAAACATCGCTGAGTAAAACATGGCAATAGAACAACTTTTTTTTCGATTTAGAAACCCAGTGAAATTCCTTATAAGGACGAAGATTGCTGGAAGCGGCAGAATTACATAAAATTATTTGTTAATTTTTATTTGTTATAACGACATCGGCTAAAAGGAACGAATGGATTATTATGACTACAATTTATCTACAGATTATAAATTACCGCCTACAACGACGTGAGAGTACAAAATTTATCATTAGACATAAATACAAATTTCTTCAAAATACGAAAAAACAATTACCGTCGCTTTTACATAGAAATTTCTTTATCTTTTTTAGTTTTTATTTTATATTAGATTCCATTATCATGTATAAAGAAAAAGTTAAGTGTTTGAGCTGTTGAATGCATTAAAACATGATTACGAATAAATGATTATTTGTTTAATTCCTGAAAAGTTATTCCATAAAATATGTCAACAAAGAAACGATTCCATAACTGTTAATCTTGCATATCCAAAAATTGTTGAAAATAGAGACGAATCGGTAATAACGACCAAGTTAACTACCCCCTCCGTTATTGTTATATCCCATTTTCAGTGTATTTACTTTATAATTATCATACTCAGCTAATTACATCATGTTTGAGCAAAAAATTTATTCTTCGAAATTTTTATATTTCATTTGAAATTAAAAACAAGTCAAAGCCCCTTGAAGTTTTCGGTCAATAAATTCATTGAAATTTTATTTTACTTTTACTTTTGTAAATAAGACAGAAATTACAACAACATTTTTCGAGAAAAAAAAGTTAATGGTTTATAAAAAAACATGTACATATCTGAAAATTACGGAAAGAAATCCAAATGAGAGAATAAAGTTAACAGTATCTTTTCACAAACTAAACGTCCTGCGATAATCAAAATAAAGGAATTTAGACAATTCCTGCATCTTTTGCTTCCCTGAAGGAAAGTTTGGTTGGTGTTAATGCGATATTTTATAATTTTGTAAAATTTAAATACAACTTTGGAATACACGTAATTTACTAATACTTTCTTCTTTTTTAAAATTATTTCAATGATAAAAAATTATTCATATTGCCTTATCAAAGTTTCTTACGAAGTAAAAAATTTTCCTTTCTCGGTTTACTTTCCAATGAATCGTAAAAGAAAAAATTTAAGTACTATACTAAGTATACAGGAATACGCAGTTTTTAAGAAAAACGAAGAATTATAATCAAAAAGGAAAGTGTAAGAAAGTTTTATGAAAAGTTTTTAAAACAGGTCTGGATAAATTAATTGTAGCAGGGAAATATACTTTTGCAACATTGTACATAAAATAGTGAGAAGCTATGTAAAAGACGATTAGAATTCCTTTTTTAAAATTTAAAAGCTAAAAAACCATGTTATCCAAATTTTTTTCAGCCAAATAACTTTTCAAAAAATACTAATCCTGCTTAGTCTAAAATGGTGAAATTCACACGAGAAGTTTTAACTTGTTATTTAAAATCGCAAACACAATAATGGGCTATTAAAGGAAATATGAAAAGAACCTCAGTTTATGACATTTGTGAAGATTATATTTAAAAAATAGTAGAATTGCTTTAAAATGATTTCCTAGTCAATTAAAAATTTCAGTGTCGTATGATAAATGGATTACAGTTCAAAAAATCATTTTTTTTTTATTCTCTTACAATAGGCTGTCTACATCACCATAAGAAATATGTATCTCTGACCGTTCACTATGACCTTTTATGTATTGAATTTAACTATACATAAAATCTGTTCATATTTGGTACGTGTACATTTTATTCTCTTTTATTAAACCAAAAAAGAGCTAAATACACAATACATCATAACAAAACAAGATAATTTAAAATTTCAGTAAACCAAGCCAATCCAGCTCACATCACTAGAGAAACTATATGAAAATTTAGCGTTATAACACTCTCTTCACGTGGTGCCCCTGTTATGCTGAGCAACTTGGTGGAAGGTCGTGGTACACAATCCCGGCGGGAAGCCAGGTCAGCTAACCAAAGAGTGTATGGGGGGTTCAGTCGGTGCAAATACCAGATCCAATCGGGGAAATGGACCGACTGAACTGGATAGGGACAGGGACAGGTTACCTATCCTAGAGACGGCGGCACAACGACTCAAGCAGTCAAGGGGCGACGTCTTCAGCTCCAGTCAGGAGAGCTACTGTCTTACGACTCTGGAAAGCAACGGGAAACTACCAGAGTAAAACATTCCCCAGGACAGTCACTGTCACCTCTTGTTTACATATGTCAGGAAACCATAAAGCCATGGCCCTCAGTCCGGGGCAGGTGTTAAGTCACCAGAGGGTGCAAAGAATACCCCCGCTTGACATGAGTAAACACAAACTTAGGGTTGGAACGTGGAACATCAGAAGTTTGCTTGCTGCGGGAAAACTGGCAAACGCAGTCAAGGAAATGAAGAGGATGAAAATGGACGTGCTTGGCCTCAGCGAAGTAAGATGGCCAGATAGTGGTACTTGCTTTCATGATGGAGCAACGATTTTCTATACTGGTGGAAACAGCAAAGATAAACACCCGAACGGCGTTGCAGTGATCGTCAACGAGCAGGTGAAGAGAGCCGTCCGGAAAATCACAGCAATATCCGATCGCATAATTTTAATTCAGATTGCAGGAAGACCAATCAACATGAATCTAATTCAAGTATATGCGCCTACTACGGATAAATCCGACGAAGAAATCGAGACCTTTTACGATCAACTTCAAACGGTGCTCAAATCGCTCAAAGCGCACAATGTTAATTTGGTATACGGAGACTTCAATGCTAAAGTTGGAAATATAAAGACCGAACCCGTAACTGGTGTTTTCGGACTAGGAGAAAGGAACGAGCGGGGCGAACTATTAGTGGAATTCTGCTTGAGAAACCATCTCGCAGTCAAAAATATGTTCTTCAAGCTGCCTCCACGACGACTGTATACATGGTCATCACTACGTGACAAGAACGAAAATATAATTCGAAATCAAATTGATTATATTATGATTAACCAACGATTTCAGAATTGCATCACAAGAGTAGCAGCATACCCAGGTGCGGACATAGGTTCTGACCATAACCCACTGATAGCTGACTGCTGCTTTAAGCCCAAAATTCTGAAAAGTGGCTGTAAAAAGCGGTATGAGATTTGGAAACTTACTAAAGCAGAAGCAAAAACTGCATTCGTCAAAGGAATCAAAGAAAAATTCGACAAAAATCCAATACCAACAGACGCAAATGCAGAAGAAATGTGGAAGATAATTAGGTCAAACATAAAAGAGATGACGGAGAACGTGGTCGGTGAATGCAGAGCTACAGGAGTCAAAGCATGGATGACCGATGAGATCTTGCAGCTGATGGAAAAAAGGCGAGCGGCAAAAATAGAGAGAGAAAGCGAAAAATACGCACAATTACAACGGGAAATTCGAAGAAAAGTGAGACAGGCAAAGAATAATTAGCTAATGGAGCAGTGTATGGAAGCTGAGGAATTGCACCGAAAACATGACTCTTTCAATTTCCATAAAACACTGAAACAAATTACCGGTAATTATAGGAAGCCGAAGTTAGCAACATTTCGTAATGAAAAAGATGAGTTAGTGATCAATGAAATGGAAATACGAGATCTTTGGAGAATATATGCTGAGTCATTGTTTAGCGATGAAAAAGATGAAGCCATAAACGAAGATGATAGCATGGAAGAAATGACGGGTCCAGATATCTTACAGTCCGAAGTGGAAAATGCACTACAGGCAATGAAAAATGGAAAGTCGCCTGGACATGATGAAATATATGCTGAAGCGATGAGACTCATGGATCCAAAACTGCTCACGGACTTATTCAACAAGATATACAGAACTGGAAAAATACCAAAAGATTGGTTGAAGTCAACATTTGTGGCAATACCGAAGAAAACTCATGCTACAAGTTGCGGAAATTACAGGTTGATCAGCCTAATCAGTCACACCCTGAAAATATTCCTAAGAGTCGTGCATAAGCGTTTGTTTCCTAAATGTGAAGAACTGAGCGGCGAGCCATAGTTCGGGTTCAGGAAAGGGCTAGGGACACGAGAAGCCCTGTTCTCCATGAAAATATTACTGCAAAAGGCTTATGACTATAGAAAAGACGTGTTTGTTTGCTTCATAGATTATCAGAAAGCATTTGACACCATACGGCATGATATCATGATAAGCCTTCTCCGAGAAGCAGGAATTGATAATAAAGATATCAGAATAATTCAGAATCTTTATTGGGGACAAACGGCAGAGGTCCGTATCAGAGGCAATCAAACAACAGATGAATTCCGAGTGCGAAAAGGTGGTGCATATTGTCACCGATGCTGTTCAACCTATACCTAGAGAACGTGTTCCGTATTGCTTTGGAAAATGTAGAACAGGGAATCCAGATGAATGGGAAGCCCATTAACAACTTAAGATATGCGGACGTTACGGCAATTATTGCAGGCACCATCGAGGACCTACAGAGTTTAATAAATGCGATAAACGAAGTCGGAGTCCAGTATGGTTTGGCCATAAATATAAAGAAAACCAAATTTATGGTCGTCAGCAGAGAAAAACACGAAGACGCAACTGTGAAAATAGATGGAAAACAGGTGCAGAGAGTGCCATCGTTCAAATACATGGGTGCAATGATAAACGAAAAAAGGCGACGACGACGAAAAAGTACGTGCCAGAATAGGACAAGCAAAAAGCACATACAGAAAATTGCGCGCGTATTTAGCATGTAGAGATGTACCATTTAATCTGAAAATGAAAATAGTCAAATGCTACATCTGGCCGGTATTGCTATACGGGGCTGAGACTTGGTCGTTGAAAGTCAAGTCTATGAATCGTCTGGAGGCCTGCGAAATATGGTTACAGCGGAGAATGCTACGTATACCATGGATAGAAAAGGTCTCGAACGTAGAAGTAATGAAACGTGCCGGAGTAGAAAGAGAAATCATGGAGACCATTAAATCCAGGAAAGCTGCCTATCTGGGACATATTTTGCGAGGACAGAAATATGTAATTCCAAAACTAGTGATAACTGGCAGAATGGAAGGAAAACGGGGAATTAGGCGGAAGCGGCACTCATGGCTCAGAAATCTGCGTCAATGGAATGGAATTGAAGACGTGGAGACCATTTTCTGACTGGCAGTGACCGGGGACAAATGGGACAGTGATCGCCAACGTGCTATGTAGTGTACAGCACCCGAAGAAGAAGAAGAAGAAGAACACTCTACATAAAATTTAAATTCTTACAAAAGAATCAATGGTTAAACAAGAACACAAATGAAAAAAAAAAAAAAACTTTACTCATGTCATTTGTAGATGTTTATAGTTCCCTGGTGGGGATTTGTTAAAAGAAAATAAGTATTTTCAAAAAGAGGTAATTTTTATCAATGAGGCGAACATAATACGTTTTTCATTTCAATAGACCTGCACTTTCTGAATATTTTTCATATCCTTATCATCCAAATTTTCAGCAGTTAAATATTGATTCACAAAAACGAACACTTTCCGAAAACTCATTTTCTACACAACCATCCGATACATGCACCGAACAGCCCAGCAAAAATAAATTCGAGAAACCACCGAAGAAGAAAAACAAAGCAGATAACGAAGAAATGGAAGTAGAGACCGAAAGGAATGTCCATTCCCCAAATGACTCAGATGCGGACGTATCATCAACCGAAATCCCTTGAGATACAGAGAACCCATCGCTTAAAGAAATATTTGCACCACTTCAAGAAAACATGGAAAAACATAAGGATAAATACGCCATATCCTTCGAAAACCTAAAATGTTACATAGACATGTGTAAAGAAAACAAGTATGCCGTCGAAATAGCAAAAGATTTTACACCCAACTTGGAAGAACTCCTTATAGCACTAAAAGAAAACCATAAACTTATAAAGCATCGAAAAACAAAAATTAAATTTACAAAAATCATTCGCATACTGGAAAAAGAATTCGCATCTTAATTTATTTACTTCTGCAAATAAACATGATAATGAACTATAACGTATTTTTATCATGGAACTGCAATGGCTACTACAGCCATTTGGAGGATCTTAAAATCCTTATCCACCAATACAATCCAATAATCATCGGTCTTCAAGAAACCCATCTCAAAAACAACCAGATCTGCAATCTATCCAACTACAACACAATTCAGACTACTAGCGCGACCGATAATACAGCTTATGGAGGAGTCCTTCTCGCTATACGATCAGACATTCATTTCGAAAAAGTAAACCTTCCGACAAATTTACAAGTACTGGCAGTAACTATTTTTTTAAAATATCCATTAACTATCTGCACAGCCTATTTCCCGCCTAACAAGGACATAACCGAAGATCATCTTGTCACCATCATAAAAAATGTACCGTCACCGTTTATTTTAATGGGCGACTTTAATGCTCACAGTCCTTTCTGGAATAGTTCATGGTACAATAGAAACGGTAAAATCCTAGAAAAAATACTAACTTTACTAGATTTGCCGCTACTAAACACAAACACACAAACCCATTACAGTTTCTCTTACCGCACATGGTCCAACTTGGATTTAGTAGTAAGCTCTCCCCAGCTACTTAACTCGTTCCTAGTCTACACTCATACCGATTTAGCGGGAAGCGACCACAGCCCAGTGATTATTCATAAAGACAACTATAATCAAAAACCAATAGTTCTAAATAACAAAATTAACTACCAAAAAATTGATTGGAACAAGTATCAGCGCTCCTGCATATGTAATTATCAACAAATCCAAGAAACTGATGTTAATTCGGCAGTCAACTCATTTACCAATCAACTAGTTTCGCTAGCAAAATCATGCAGGCCAAATCCTAATGGAAACTCAATGTCTATGAAATCACAACTAAAGTTTCTACCCTGGTGGACAAAAAAATGTTCAGAAGCCGTTAGAAACCGCCGAGCAGCATTGAAAGAACTAAAAATGACTCCCGATGAAAAAAATCACATCGAATTCAGGAGACAGCGAGCAAGAACTAGATGGACTCTAAAGCAAGATAAACGTGATTCTTGGCTGAACTTTATTTCAACAATAAACTCATCAACTCCGATAAAGCTCGTTTGGCGGAAAATCAAATCGATCGAGAATAATCCGACTTTTCATGTACCTACTAGCATTCGCATAAGTACTAAGCTGATCGCAGAAGAAAGGTTAATAGCAAGTGCTTTCGCTGCGCACTATGCCGAATTCTCGAGTGATAAAAATTACACATCAGAATTCCGTAAAATAAAGATATCCAACGAGATTAATCACCCGGATTATTCCAGCTACAACGGAGAACCGTATAACTCACAAATCACTCTTCACGAAATAGAAACTGCGATAAGAGTCGCAAAACCAGCCGCAGTGGGTCCAGACAATTTCCATGTCTCTTTACTCCAAAATGCACCAGATGTAATCAAGAAGAGGTTACTTGATATCTACAACCAAATATGGATGTCTGGACAATTTCCTTCATCATGGAGAATTGCAACAATCGTCCCTGTCCATAAACCAAACAAAAACCCAATTATCCTTGATAGCTACCGTCCAATCTCGCTAACATCCGTTCTGTGTAAAATCTTAGAAAGAATAATTTCCACGCGATTAACATGGGAAATTGAAAACAAAAAACTTTTGTCGGACCAGCAATGTGGTTTCCAACCAGGCCGATCTACGACAGATCAACTGCTATTCCTACAAAACTCCATCCACGATTGTTTTGCCACTAAACGCCATATGTTAGCAGTCTTTTTTGACTGCTCTAAAGCATTCGATGTCATATGGCGCTACAAGGTTCTAATAACCTTACATAAACTTGGTTTTCATGGAAGAATGCCTGTATTCATACGGAACTTCCTAGCTAACCGTTTTTTTACCGTACGTATTGGCCAGGATTTTTCAGATCTGCAGGAACAAGTTAATGGGTTACCTCAAGGCTCCGTACTAAGTCCAACATTATTTAACTTAGCCATTAATGACGTCATTGAACAAATAAAACTTCCAGTGAAATGCTCCTTATACGCGGACGATTTAACGATCTTCATGTCCTGTTCAGATATCATTACAGGCCAACAAATCTTACAAAAAACTATCAACGCATTATACAGATGGTCCGTTTCAAATGGAGTCTCGTTCTCTACCAGGAAAACCACCGCTGTTCACTTTTGTAGAATTAGAAACTGTAATCACAATGTTCAACTCCATTTAAACAACATTCCGATTCGATCAAGCGAAGAGGTAAAATACTTGGGCCTTACATATGACCAAAATCTTACATGGAAATCTCACATAAACGGGCTCAAAAGGTCATGCCTAAACAAATTAAATGTTCTGCGAAAACTGTCGCATACTTCATATGGAGCAGACCGTAGATCCTTAGTACACATCTACAGAAGTTTAATCCGAAAAAAGTGTGATTATGGCGCAGCAATTTACGCATCAGCGAAGCCCGCCATCCTGAGCAAACTGAACGTCATACATCACACCGCAATGAGATTGGCGCTAGGAGCTTTCAGAACTTCTCCAATAATTAGCATATTATACGAATGTCCAGAATGGCCCCTAGATGTCAGAAGACGATACCTTAGCGCAAGACGATACCTTAGCGCAAGACTATTAATAGGTATTTTATCCTCTCCAAATACTCCAGCTTTTCTGTTGCTTTCCAATAAAAATTCCAAAACATATCACTTCCTATCCTATGCGACGAAATCACTAATGTCAGATATCATGAATTTACCAAAAATCTATGAGTCAACCCCCACCATACTACCCCCATGGAAAACTACAGCTTTGAATATAGACCTCTCACTCTTAGAGCTGAACAAACATTCCCCTACTAATGCTATTCTGAGCGCTTTCCATGGACTTCTCCTGAAATACCTGTCCTCGTTAATTCTGTTTATCGACGGTACCAAATCAAACTCTCTCGTAGGATGTGCCGTAATCTCTGAACAGATAGGTACTATCCGTTACGTTCTTCCACATCTTTATTCCGTGCTCTCTGCCGAATTATTCGCAATTAAACTGGCAGTTGAAGTCTGTGTACAGTCCAAACAAAACTGCCTCATCTGCACTGACTCTTTAAATTCTTTAACTCTAAGTGCTTATTTCGCCGCATTTTGCATATATTTCACCGGAGTTATCCTTGGTAGCAAGTGGATTCATATGAATGCTAAGTCGGGCGACATGTTTATTTGCTTGTTTTTTGATTTCATCCTCCAGAAACATGACATTTAAGTCATTATGGAAGGTATAATTTGAGACGTACCAGGGGGCTGCAATAATGGCTCTCCACACCCTATTTTGATATCGCTGTATTTTTTGTAAGTTCGATGTTTTTGCGCAGCCCCACAGCTGTATACCATACAGCCAGATTGGTTTTAGAGCTATTTTATATGATAGAGTTTTATTGTTTAAAGACAAGCCTGAGCTCTTAGCTAACAGCCACGACATGGTTCTAGTTTTAAACCTCAGATGCTCGATTTTTTTCTGAATGTGAGTATCCCATGTCACCCTAGCGTCCAAGTGCATGCCTAAATATTTTACATTATTGGAATTTGTTATTACGACATTATTTATTTTGATTGGCAGACGTTCAATTTATCGATTTGTGAATGAAATATGCGTCGACTTACTTTCATTGATTGCTATGCGCCATCGTTTTAGCCAACTTTCCACGTGCCGAAGTGACTCCTGCAGTATTTCTGTAGGTGTGTTTTTACACTTATCAACAGCCAAGATGGCTGCGTCATCTGTGTACAAAGCTACATCTGTATTATCCAGCATGGGGAAGTCGGACGTGTAGATTAAGTACAATATTGGACCCAAAAAGGAGTGAGGAAGCAGAAGCTTAATTTTATACAATAATCCTTGATGCCATACCCTATCGAAAGCCTGTTGGACATCTAGAAACACGGCCGTACAAAAATTTTTGTTTTCCAAACTATTTTCAATAATTTTGGTTAGTCTGTGAACCTGTTCTATAGTGTTGTTGTGCTTACGAGAACCAAATTGAAAATCGGGAATAATTCTATTGGTAGATAATATTGGAAACAACCGTTTTAAAATTAATTTTTCCAGTATCTTTGAGAGGACAGGAAGGAACGAGATAGGTCTATATGATGAGACCACCTCAGACAGTTTGCGAGGCTTCGGTATAACAATTATCTGCGAAAACTTCCCCGGCGTATATACCCTACTGCTGTGATGTAAATATAACGATTTAAGAAGTGATCTACTGGCCAAAGAATAAGCTTGGCATCTGTATGTTAATTTACAAAAGATTAATTACTTAGATGTTAGCATCTAAAACGCAACACTGCATTTTAGATTAATTTATAACAAAAATTCATTTCAATACAGCATACGGTGATAAGTGCACAACAGTGCGCTTGCTATTCCTTATCACTGTTTTCTGTACTGGCTATTATTTAACATCAAACTTTATTGGTTTTTGTCGCTTTTCATTATAACTCGTCTATTTTGTTATCAACAATTCATTAACACATTATTTTCACTGCTTTTCTCATCTTTCTTCATTTCCTTTCTTTTCTTATTTTTCTTTCCTCTCCTTTGCAATTTTTTCGAGTAAACTCTTAAAATAGCCCTTTTCGGGGATTCCATTTTAATCGTACTTTTTCCTTTATACCATTTATTTTGGTTCTGGAAATTTATTCACCTAACACTAATAATAACTAAGAATGGATTCGGTATTTCTGATATGATAAAAATTTTAATACAGAAAGTGATTTTGAACATCTTATTTTGAGATTGGATATGGAAAAGGACTATTCGGAATTTATAAGATCCAGGAATTTAACGTAAGAACAAAAAGAGAATGGCGAATCATTGAAAAAGAGAAAGATATTAGTGTTATGATTTTCACCACGGCTTTTGTGAAATTTGGTGCCAACAGACTAGAGAAATTCTGGCCATTGTTGTTAGTCCACTACTGTAACCTATTTATTGTAGATCATAGAATGGATTGAGTATTATGGATGGAAGATTAGAGGAGAGGGATATATTGTTAAAATTCAATTTGTTACAATTTTAAATGGGGGCAGCCAACAGTAATAATAAAAACAATTTTTTTGAAATGAGTTAAATTACACCTGGCCACAAATATTATGTATATTAATTAAAAGATGGAAAAGTAGTTTCTCCCTAAAGTATAATACACCCTTGTTTCCAACTATGGGTCCGAGCATTATCTAGTCAGTAAATTGTGAACACAACTGTGTTAGACAGAATTATACTAGCTTAACATTTCGGACAGCTTACACTTCAGATGATGGTTAGTATAAGCTGTCCGAAACGTTAAGCAAATATAATTCTTTCTAACACGGTTGTGTCAGCAATTTATTTATGAGTAATCACCGTGAAAGTTTTAAACATTCATGTCTGGTTAGTTTTAATTGAAGTGGAAATATAAAGTTTTTTATGTAGTCATAATGTACTCTTTTGTATAGATTTATATTTTAACAGCAGGATTTTTGCTTTTTCTTTATGAAAAAATAAAAATTAATATAATTTTAAAGGTGGATGTTCGAAGTCATGATGAATATACATTCGGAAACTTCATGTTTATACCGAATAACACGTATCACATGATTAAAGTTAAACGAACATCATTTAGCACATCTGGCAGATTTGAAGATTTACCGTTTAGTAGAAGAAATTGTTTATTTCCTAACGAATTACTAATATGGAACCGGAATTATCGAAAAATAAACTGTATAGCTTCTTGTATTCATCAGCGTTTTCAGCAGAATTGTAAATGTTCGACGAAAATGCTTTCTTTGAACGGTATGTAATTATTAAACAAATAACAAAGCGTTTTCTTTCAGAAACTGATTTCAGAGAAAGTGAACAATTAAAAATTATTAACAATAATCGCTTTATATTAGTATTCAGAAATTTTTCAATTTTAACTTTTCAAAAAAACAAAAAATTTTGTTTTCCTATTTTGTCTGGTAATAGATACTGTAGTATTATATTTAATCTGTCTCTTCTCATTTATATTATTTTTTAAATTCCTATTTTTTGATAATGATAATAATTCAAAATTGTGAAAAAATTTCTCTCTCACCTTCATTTCCTTATCCACTTCCAATCACGCCAGACTTTGGCGGGATATTTATCCCTCCCTATTTTCTAATCGTCATATGCATTACCATTTTATTTAACTGATTTCTCGTTCCCTGTCTTGTTTCACTTCTATTCTTTTCGGTCGTCGCTCTTCTATTGCCTCTCTAATTCGTCTCTGGATTAATCATTCTTCCCTCCCCTTCTCTCGCTTTCGATTTGCTCTGTCGCCTTCTCCTTATTGTTCCCTTCACGATAGTGATCCTCCTCGTATATATGATGCTGATCACATTTTCTTCAAGTGTCCTGCCCTTCGTAACGAACGCTCCCTTTTATACGACCAGCTCTTGTCATTAGGTCTCCCTACTGCACAGCTGTCCTTTGTTGCGTCTATTTCGGACCGCCTAGCTATTTAGTTCTTTAGCTTAGTTTTTTCTGTTGTTGGGTCAATGCCACTGGCGCGCCCATAAAAAAAAAAAAATAATAATTTTTTTCTTTCTTTCTTTCTTTGTTGTACATTTGTTGTGCCTTAAAACTTTAGTTTGTTTTCAAATATATTTACGTTTAGGTTGTATACTAAGCTTGAGCTCAGCCCGCAATTTTAAGTATAACGTTTATGGAAATATTTATTTCTTATAAAATGCACGTATTTACAGTAAACATAGAATTTATGAATACGAGTATTATGCTAGTAACTGCACACTACATTATCCAACAACTTATTAACTAATGATACTGATATGTTCTATTATTAAATAATATTTGCAAAATAGTAGCTCTGATCACACTTACAGAACTTCGTAATTATTTTACTAATGACCGTACTATTATCTAATTAATATATAATATTTGCATATTAAATGATTTATTGTTCAATACGATTTATATAAAATTCTATAATTATAAGGCAGTAGTGTAAAAATACAGGGACTGGTGGGTCTGACGTCACAACCCCAAAAACTGTGTAAGTCGAATTAGTACATTGAACCGGAAATGTCAGCATCTTAAAAACTCCCCAAAATATGTCATTGATGAAAAAAGGTTACATAACAAGATAATTAATTACAACTAGGATGAAGTAACGAAGTTAACAACGGCAGGAAACATATATGATCATATACATTCAGTTTTTAAAAGAATTTATAGCGAATGCAATTTGAAAGTACGGGAGAGGGAAAAGATGACTAAATATAGCCCTAAGAACGAATGGATGAGTCAAAAAATAATCAATTTTATGAAAATTAGAGACAAATATTTTAAACTTAGTAAAAGGAATAGAAGCAAGATATAAAAACCTATTTAGGAAATATCGAAACATAGTTACAACAGAAATAAGAAATGCTAAACAGAAGTATTATCAAAGTCAAATAGTTAAAGCAAAAAATGACTGTAAAGAAGTATGGAATGTAATTAACAATATTGTTAATAAAAAAAACAGAACAACAATTGATGATTTCATTATAAAACATTTTGAAAATACTGAAATAATAGCTGAACAATTTAGTGAATACTTTATACGTTCAGTTGAACAACTTAGACACAAATGTCACATGCAGTTACTGAATACTAACTCCGATACTGTTATTTTATCTTCTTTTTTCATTCCACCTGCAAATAAATCCCAAATATAATTAATAATTAATAATCTAAAAATTCATAAAGCACCTGGATGGGATGAAATTAGGGTTAAAGATATTAAACAAAACTCAAATATATTTATTTCCATTTTGACGAACATGGTCAACTATTCTATAAAGGAAGCTAACACTCCTGATGGACTGAAAAGAGGCATTGTCAGGCCGATATATAAAAAAGAACCGCAAATTCAATTTGAAAATTATCGTCCAATAACAATTATACCTGTAATAGCTAAAATATTAGAACATTACATTGATAAAAATTTAAGAAATTATTTAGAAAAAAACAACCTACTCTATGAAAATCAACACGGCTTTAGAGAAAAAAGATCTACGATAACGTTACTAAGATCGATTGTAAATAAGACAAATATGGGATTGTCGATGGCAAACCAATTTCTAATTACATTTATTGACCTTTCTAAAGCGTTTGACTTAGTCGACCATGAATTACTGATCAAGGACTTAGAAAATTTGGGAATTATAAATAATCAACTAAAGTGGTTTAAGAATTACATAAAAAATAGGAAAAGTATAGTAAAAATTGCAAGGAATAAAAGTAATAAAAAAACAATTCATTGCGGAGTAGGTCAAGGCACCATATTGGCCCCTATTCTCTTCTTAATTTATACTAACTCGCTACATAAGTACATTAAATATACAAAGGTATATGTGTTTGCCGATGATATTGCTTTTTTAATGAAACATAAAAATTTAGAGATAGCGGAAAAATTATTACAAGAAGATAGAGATAATTTTAGTAAATGGGCACATGATAGGAGGTTATGTATTAATATAAATAAATCTAAATTACTGCACATTTGGAACAGTACTAAACATATGACACACGATCTGCAAATTACCCTCCATAATAATGATTGCATACATGAACTGCTAGCGTCGTATAGAAATATTCAGCCAGCGAACAATCGCATCAACGTGAGTAAAGGCCAGTCGTCTTGGTTCGCCTCGCCATTGGTACCTTTCTCACGTTGTCGGCAGCACGGAAGCCAGGTTGCGCTCCTGCTTACTTGCTTATCCATTGCGCGGCTATTCTATCCCTTAATTCTCCTCTGAATTTAGGGGATAATCTCATACTCGAAATCGAGTGAGAATAGACGACGACGACGACATGAACTGCATATAAAAAACAACACTCATTTGTGTTGTTGTCCACCGCTTGAAAACATGGAAAATTTTAAATATCTAGGTATATACATCGATAAACCCTTGAACTGGAAAAAACACATTCAAAGTTTAAATTCGAAAATAAGACAGTCAATTCCAGCTTTACATAAAATAAAACAGGTTTTAGCATATCGCACATTACATATATACTATGATTCAATAATAATGTCCAGAATTTTATATGGAATTCAAATATGGGGTGAGGCTAAGAAAACGGAAATAAATAAAATAAGCAAAATATAGAAAAGGTGTTTGAAACTTATACTCCCCTACTGGAAGCAAAACGATTCTGGATAAATTTGGTGGAAAGAAAACAACGAAATATCCGCCAAGATGTGCTATTTCTATTATGGATTACTAGAATTTAAGGTCAATAATTTAAAATTACCATCTAGGCAAAAAACTCGATTAACAAGAAACCAAAATAATATATATTACATCTACCCCCGGGGCGTAAATCTACGAATTGATAATACTGATGAGTTAGTTCTAATTAAGCTAATTAGTAAAATACCCCATCATATATTAAACGAAAAAAAACTTGGTGTGTGGAAAGGGGAAGTAAGGAAATGGCTGAAAGAATGGTGTAAAGAGTAAAACCCAAGATACGGTTCGAATCATGACATTTTATAATTTCCTATTATTGTTCCTTTCTTTTTTTCTTTCTTTATTTTTTTTCTTCTCCACTTCTTTTCTTTTCTTTTTTTTTGCTTTTCTTCGTATTTGAAGATATTTTTCTACCCCCATGTATCGGTATGTAGATGAGTACTTGCGGTGTGTCTATGTATTTGTATGTGTGTACTATGTCATAAGTTATATAAACTTAGTTGACTATTATTATGATGTATAGGATAAGCAAGAATAATTGTAATTTTATATCTTAAATAAACGGTAATAAGAGTGTCGGGCACTCACACAACGGGCATACTTGCCCTGTAAGACCCACAACTTATTTAAAAAAAAAAAAACTGAAAGAATAAATAAATGTTGTGAAGACAACGGGATTAATTATCACAAGGAAAATATATTTAATCTCGCCATTAATTAAAATTAACAACAAATCTATATGTTTCAGTTCCTGATGCAAGTATCTGGGTGTAATTTTTGATACAAAATTAAGTTGGACGGAAGAGATTAAATATCACGAACGACATCATAGCGACGGAAACGTATCCAACACAAATTAATAAACTTCCCTTGTCCATAAAGTATTACAATTATTATTTGACTCATTCTCAAAATAAATAAATTAATTAATAATGGCTACTAGAGACAGTATTATGCAATGGAACTGCAGAGGCCTTTTCAAGCATATAGAAGAACTCAAATTACTAATTAGTGATTGGACGCCGGGCATCATCTGTCTCCAAGAAACGCATTTGAAACCAACCCAGTCTTTCTCGCTTAAAAATTTTTTAGTCTACCGATCAGACTACTCTCAAGGAATATCAGCGTGTGGAGGTGTCGCCACACTAGTGCATAAGTCTTTCCCATCCCAACTCCTTAGTATTACCACAGAGCTACAAGCAGTAATAGTTACAGTAAAGCTGCCATCCCTTTCTTTCCCTTCTATAACAATATGTAACTGTTATTTTCCTCCTTCAGTAAATATTTCTGAAGCTCAGATTGAGAGGTTGCTTCGTCAGTTACCCACTCCCGTGACTTGGATAGGTGATTTTAACGCTCATTCCCCTCAATGGGGTGCTGCCTATACCAATACGCGGGGAAAAGTAATTTCTGACTGCGTACTAGGTAGCGATTTAATATTGCTGAGACCTCCGTCCCATACACACTTCAATGCAACTCACAACACGTTTTCAACAATAGACCTTGCCTTCATTTCAACGGTGCTGATCCCTTACATAAACATCATGGTGCACCAGGATTTATGCTCCAGTGACCATTACCCGATTTTTATTCATTTTCCTACTCTGTCACCCACGCGACGCCCTATCCATGTGCAACCACGATTCGCGTTCCAGAAGGCGGACTGGAGCACTTATCGAGATAAAACTATAATACCCTGTCGCCCTGCACTAAGTATAGAAGAAAACTTGTCCATCTTCACTCATGCGATCAATAATGCAGCCCGAGCAACGATTCCGTCCACATCGAATAATCAGCGCCGATGCGTTCCATGGTGGTGCCCAGAAATTAAGTTCGCAATACGCCAACGGAAAAGAGCACTTAAAAAGTTCAAGGCAACGAGGTCGCAGCAAGACTTAATCGATTTCAAAAAATACAGAGCTAAAGCCCGCCTGCTTATACGAATTAAAAAGCGGCAATCTTGGGTAGCCTTTGTCTCCTCCATCTCAAAAGACACACCATGTGCTATAATGTGGAAGAAGATAAAGGCGCTGAATGGTAACCCTAGCTCCACTCCGACCCCCTCTTTACTTATAAATGGGACGCTGGTGACAGATGAATCCGAGGTGGCGGGTGCTTTTGCGCTCCACTTCACAAATGTTTCCTCCTCTGCCTCGTACACTCCCAATTTCTTGGAACAAAAAGCATCAGTGGAAAGTGAACCAATATCATTCCTTTCCAAGAAAGATGAAGCGTTCAACCTTCCTTTCTCAATAGATGAATTGAACTTCTAACTAAATAAAACTAGAAACAGTGCACCCGGTGCGGATTCAATTCACCCACTCATGTTGAAACATCTCTCTCCTTCCGCTAAAAGTCTTCTACTGCATATTTATAATCAAATCTGGTCCTCATCATCCATCCCTAACTCCTGGAAAACTGCTTTAGTAATCCCTGTTCTTAAATCAAACAAAGATCCTTTCCTTCCTCAAAGTTACAGGCCAATTTCCTTAATATCGGTCCTTTCAAAAACTCTGGAAAAAATGGTGAATAGGCGTCTCTATTCCGTCCTAGAATCTTTGGAGATCCTATCTGCAATCCAGGTCGGTGGCCGTACATCAAAATCCGCAATTATGCACCTTCTGAGCCTCCAAAGGCAAATACTTACAGCCCAAAACAGAAAGCAATACTTATATTCGGTCTTTTTTGACCTTGAAAAAGCTTTTGACCGCGTATGGCGATATGGTGTGCTTACTAAGCTGAAGAACGCCGGAATCAGCGGAAACATGGGCAATTTCATCCTTAACTTTCTTTCTGATAGGGCGATCCGAGTTAGGATTGGCTCCAAAATATCTTCCCCCTTCCATATCGAAAATGGTATTCCACAAGGCTCAGCGCTGAGCGTAACATTGTTTATATTATACATAAATGATATGGCAGATTGTATACGGCCGCCAGTTACAGCCCGCTTATGTATTGATGATCTTAATATATCCCTTCCTTCTAACCTTCCGTCCAATGCGAGATCAATCCTTCAATCAACAATCAATAACTTGGAAATATGGGCTGATAACAATGGCCTGGAATTCTCTCCGACAAAATCCGTATGTGTGAAATTTCACAAGAGACGCCAGCGTGATCCCGATTCCGACATAACTCTCTTCCTAAGGAATTCACCACTCCCGTTGCTCCACACAATTAAATTCTTGGGTCTTGTATTTGATGAAAAACTGTCATGGTCACATCACATTCACCATCTTAAAAATAAATGCATGAAATCCTTAAATATACTAAAATGTCTGTCAAATCCGAAATATAGCATAGATCCTAAGCTCCTGCTAACTGTGTACAAATCTCTCACTTTAAGTAAATTGACCTATGGGTGCCAAGTTTATTCCTCATCAAACAAAGCACTTCTTAAATCACTTGACACAATCCATCATACTGCTATACGAATTATCTTGGGAGCGCATAGGACGTCGCCATCCTTGGAAATCTGTTCACTAGCGGGCATCCCACCCTTAACGGTTATCCGAAATTCTTATGAATTCAGAGATTTATTTTACTGGTACCAAGCTAAATTACGCCACAATGATAATTCAGAAATCCCACTACCGTCTTTTCCGAACGATCCCCTCCCCAGTGTACTAGCCATCCTTAAGAAAAGAGGAATTAACTGGAACTCTGACCTTCGACATCAGCATATTGAACTCCCCTGGGAGGATACTCCGATTGTTGCGGATTTATCTCTGCTGAGCGATCGCTCGGACCAGGATGTCATTCTGCGTCCCAGTACGTGGCAGAAAAAATGCAACTTTTTCCCAGCTACAGACAGCTGTATACAGATGGTGCCAAAGCAAACCCCCTCAATGGGTTCTCGCCGGTGGCTTGCGCCTACGAGGTGGAGGGAGTTGTTCATGCGGTTCGGCTCCACGACTTCTGTTCAGTGCTGGAGGGGGAGCTGTATGGTATTTTCTTCTGCTTGAGAGAATATCTGCAGTCTTACCCCCAACGTCGAAATGCATTTCTAATCACAGATTCCTTGCAATCGATTAGGACACTCCAGACACCTAAAACCTCTCACATATTATCTCGAAAAATAAAGCGCATCATTAACGTGCTTTTCCGGGCTGGCTCACAGGTAACATTCTTGTGGGTCCCGGGTCATACCAGTGTGCCGGGGAATGAGCGTGTGAACCTGGCTGCTAAGGCAGCAATATATAGTCCAATGCCCGAAGGTGCCCCTCTGCCTCAGCTGGGGCCACCCTTTTTTCAGCAACATAAGGCAGAGACATGGGAAATTATGTGGTCGGCTCACACATCATGGCTGCGATCCATTAAGGTGAACACTGAGCCTTGGTGGCCACCGATATCCATGTCCCGCAGAGAGTTTGCAGCATTAACTAGACTCCGCATAGGGCACACAGCAATATCCCACAACTATTTGCTGGAAGGAACATCTCCTCCCTCTGCCTGTTCCATATGCAATTCCCCAATTTCCCCAAACGCTAAACACGTTCTGGAACATTGCCTGCCTGCAGGCACCTCCAACTTACCGACGGTTGCGTTGTCAAACGAACCAAAACAGGTCGAGGATATACTACACCATATTAGAGCGGCTAACATATTAAAACACTTCTGATCCTGCACTGATCCATGTGCTGTAATAATCCCGGCAATTACACACAGCACATGGACCATATAAATTTAAGGGAAAAAAAAAAATATCTGTTATCAAAATGTGAAAGAAGTTTAAACGTACCTCGTGCCATATACGGTTGTAAATGGGACATGCATACCATTTCAGATGTGGCCATATATAGGGCTTTAGTAAGACCGCATATGGATTATGTAAGCCCATTTATAAATCTTAATAAAACTAGCTTGAAAAAATTACAAACAATTCCAAACAGGGGATTAAGAATATGTCAAAGAGCCATGATGAGTACGTCCACACAGTGCATTGATGCAGAATTAAGAGAACCTCCAGTGTATTTACGTATATAATATTGAGACGGATTCGGCAGTTGTAGTGGTTTAATTACGCTTTATACGGTTTCTGATAATGCTGTCCGAGGTAGAAATTATTATTTCGATTTAATTCATTTTATATTTCGGGTTTTTCTCGGGCAGCAGAGATGACGGTGAATTGCGATCGGAGAAGATATTTCGACCGAGAAGCCTGGTTATTCCGGACGCAGCCGTTCTGTCGGCTGTGTTGCGGGGGTGAACTGGTTGCGCGGGGAAATCGCGGTCGCGTTTACCGTCGAAACGTATAAGTACGGAGCGTGTAGCTACGAGAGTCGCGAGAGAATTGGTGAAATCCCGGAAAGACAGGGTAGCAGCCGATTTGAAATACATATTAATATAAGAACGTTCTAGAAAATCGGCGTGCGTGTTAATTGATAAGGTACGGGGTAATTTTCAACGATCGACTATATCGTTTGGAATAGCCCACCGTGTACCGAAAAATCTTCGTTCGTGCTAGAAACGGTAAATCGATAATAAGTTTTAATTCAGTTGTTAACTAGATCAATTCAGTTGTACACGCGAGTCGGTTCACACGAGTCGGTAATGATTCGTCGTCGTTTTTTTTTTTTAATCGTTGTCGGAAGAGCACGCCGTCACGTGTATCTTTTTAGCCCTAGTCATAATTAATGTCCGCTCCGTAATTTTGACAAGTATTTCGTTTTTCTTTGTAATTGTTGTATTCAAAAAATTTGTTGCATTTGTGTTTTTTTTATATTCAAATACACGCGTTTCATGGAAATAGGTTTCGTTATTGGACACGTGTTTTTTTTTTTTTTTTTTTTTTTATTTTAAACCTGGCCTAGTTGTAAATACCATTTGGCCACTAACTATTCATTAAATTAAATCATTCTATTTCTTTTTGGCCGCCGCTGGGAATCGAACTCTTGACCACTATCTCAACGATCAAGAGGTCACGCCACTAGGCTATCGCGACGGCCTGGACACGTGGTTACCCCGTGATATCTCCACCGGGAGAGATACCGCCTTCGAACGGCGGATTTCGCGAGTCGGTTTTTTTGTATACATTTTTTTCGATTAAAAGCCTAAAGCTCTGCTAGGCCGAGCTTCCGGTAGTAGCAAGCCGGTATTTTTGCTACTGGCGCCCACAAAATAGTTTTCGGACATATATATATTTTTTTGTATTTTTTTTATTATTTTGCTTGATCAACGGGCTCCCAAAAGCGGAACAAGATCGATTCACATCAACTGGCGTCCGAAATTAGTGACTCCATTTTCAATTCATATCAACTGGCGGCCCGAACGAACAGGGACACCGAATAGTCAGAAGGACGTTACCTGGAAGGAGCAGAGGACGAAGGGGAAACTGCCAAGCAAACAGATAAGCGTTTATTTTTAACATCTCCCCTCGGCCTGCTTTATATTTTTATATTTTTATCGTTTGCATATTTTGTACTACATTAAAGTCGGTTAAAATTTCCTCGGCATATTTTATTATTATTATATTTTTTTTTCCTCGGTAGATAGGCCAAATAATTTAAATTTCGAACTGCGGCCCTGTTTATAAAATGGAGAGCGGGGACTTAAATAGAGTGAGAACGACGAGAGGGAATTATCGGGAGGTGGAACCCATTCCCGATAATTTGAGCGAGGAGGATGAGCTGGATGAGATCCAGGACCGTCTCTCGGAGACAGGACCGGAGGGATATACCCTGCCTAGCCCCACGCGTCGAGCTTTTGAGGAACCCGGACCGTCTTTCGCACAGGCGCCTTTGGACGAGTTGAGGAAACTAATAATTAGCCTAGCAGAACAAAGTAGTAAAAAACTAGATGAAACTAACAAAAGCCTAAAAGAAGATAACAAAAGCCTAAAACAAGAACTAAAAGAAGATAACAAAAACCTAAAAGAAGAACTAAATCATAATAATAAAAAAATGGAAGAAAATATGAACAACATAAATGAAAAACTAGACTACAACATTAAATATATACACAACAAGTTAGAGGAAAACAACGCAAATATTAATACTCGGTTAGAAGAGCAGAACACCAAATTAAACCATATAAACGAAGATCTTAAAAACAACAACGCAACGTTGAATCAAAAAATAGATTCAATGGACAGCAAATTAAACGAAGAATTAGGGTACCCTAGATTAAACGACGTGGAGGATGGTCCTGGAACCTCGTTTGAGCCGGCGCTGGAAGAAAAGGTAGCGAATGAGGAACCAGTCGAGCTCAGCGTGGAGTACAAGGATAGGAACGAGAGCCTGGAAGTGAGCTGTGAGGAAGAGGGGCATAATAATAATTTTAATAAAACATATGACGATTTTGAAAATAATGAAGATAATAATTTTAAATGTACAGATAATGTAAAAAACAATGATAATGACAACAAAGTCGATAATAGTAGTAATAATTTTAATAATTGTAATAATAATGATAATAACAATAGGGACAATGTTGAAGTAATAACTGTGATGAGTAGAGTTAGACAGTCAAAGAATAACCGTAGAACATGTCGAAAGAAGAAACTGCAAGACACGATAAATAAACACTACGTTAAAATAAAGAAGAAATTAGGATCAATAAAGTTAAGGTATTCAGGTAGGGAAAATAAGAAAAACAAAAACAAATCGAGAACAACAAAACCGAAAAACAGTCGTAGCCCGAGGGAAGTGGCCGGAGCCAAAGTCGATAACCTAAGGCCCGTAAGGGTAGAATTAAGAAAAATAAACAATAACCCTTGTCGAATGGGACACGGCTCCCGTTGCGGTTTCCGGTCCTGGAAGTATCGTCGGAAATAATCCAGAAAGCAGGAGAGCAGCCGTTTTTTTTCCCGGATTCGACGTAACACCGTGGAAGTTTAAAACAAAAACAAAGTCTAGTCATAAACTCGTTAGCACGACAAATAAAATTAAAACTACTTTCTAGTCATGTAAAATTAATTGATCATAAAGATAAACCTAATATAAAAATAGCCTAAGGACGAGCGTGAGTAGCCGTTGTGGAAGTGAACGGTATGATAGGTGTACTGCGTCTTATTTCGTCATATTTTATTCAGATATTTATGTATTTTTCGGTTATTTATCTAGTCATCCGATAGGCCCAAATTAGGTCTAGTCAGGCCCGTTTTTTTATTGAATTCCCGCAGTTTGCGTATGTATTGTCATTTTTCTAGTCATTTCGTCGTTTAGATAGGTAGTTTTGGACGAGTTTGTGTTGGTTTTCGCGGTGGAATTAAGATCTTTGAGACTTGATTTGATTGTATATGTATTTAAATCTTTTTTCTCTTGTTTTGTTGTTGCCGACCTGGTATAGAGCGCGGTTAGCGCGTGTATTGAGATTTGTGTCGTGTGTTAGCGAGGTTGCTGCCGAGTACCCGAGATGATTTATTTATGTTTACCTTTGGAATATTTCAGGCAGTAAGCATCCGATTCGCGAGAAGTGAGCTCGATCTGTTCTGATTTCGACCTGATGGGCATGCTCATTTACCCCCTCGCTTCAAAATTTATTTTTTTATTTAAATTCAAAATTGAGTATGGTTTTTTTTGTATTTTTTTTCTTTCTTTCTCTGGGCATGCGTGCTTCGGAGTTCGTTTTTTTTTTGCGGTTTTTTTCCGAAAAGAAAAATAAACTTGTTTTTTTTCCTCGCTTGAACATCTTTGAGACTTTTTTTTCTACCCTTGTTCTTGTCACTCTAGTCCCCAGCTCTCGCGTTTACGTGAGGTGTGGGTGAGAATAGAATTATATGTAAAAAAAATTACAAATAGAATGTATAACCGGCGTAATATATGTATGATCGTTGCGATGTAGCTTGTTTCAGCTTTGTAGCGGTTTTCCGCAGGGATGCGGCCATTCACTGGACGAGAACAGGTTTAAATCTAAGCACATCTATGTGTTAAATATTAAATTTGGTATAGAATTTGTTATGTAAAATGTGTAATTGTTTTGTTATTTAGTTTATATTAATTTGTATATTAATCATGTAGCCTTGTAGAAATTGCGCGTCGGCGCTTATAGTTGAATTTTCCTTTTTTTTTACGTCTTTCGGAAACCTTATCTTTTTCGATTTATAATTTTGCGAACCCTGTGGGGTCATCTCGATTGTTAGTGACGCATCTGTTTAGTTATCAACTATTTTTTTCGTAATGAATTTTATTATTTCCATAATTTAATTGCCAATCTGGTGGGCGTCGCGATACTTTGATTTCGGAGTCACTTAACTATTTCGTTCCTTTTTCTCCCATTCTCGTTTCAGTTCCTTTGTGGTTTAACTTGCTCTTTCTTCATACCTCACCTCCTGCCAATGTGGTCGGATGTTCTAGTTGTCGGTCTGCGTTGTTAACAGTATGGAGATTGCTGTGATAAAATTATTTATGTATGGCAATGTTCTTCTCATTGATTTTTTTTAATCTATTCGAAATGTTCTTTATCGGTTTTTTTGAGCTTCCTTTCATTCCTTCTCTCCCAAATATATTTTTCTCTCTTTCTTTGCTCTCTGTTTTCCATTCACAGCGTCGCTAGACGGATCGGGAGGGATTTCCGGTCGACCCCTCAGGCTCTGTGGGCGCTACTAAGGCAAGCGCGGCCATATTGTTCGGTGGGGAGAGAGAGTGGATACCTGGTACTCCGGCCGGGCTCTATATTTTTCTATTATGTTTTTTCCGTTGTACGAGCTTTCGGTGTAGTGGGCAACGTTGAACGTGTGCGGCCACGGCATTGGGCGTAAGTCTCGGCGAGAAATACGGAAAATAACAACTTGATCGCTAAATAGCGAATTGAGTCGGTCGGATTTAGTATGGTCACCGAATATTTCAGGCGAGTGGGGTCGATTGACGCCCGATACCGGCAATTGCCGAAGAACTCGACCTAGTGGCACATTAATGCTTAATAATCCGTACGAGCTGTCCCGACACGGGGTACCGGGGAAAAAGGAAATATGATAGTGATTCTCGGCTGGGATTTCTCCGTGGTTGTGATCTAGTGGCGAATTTTGCTTTATTCCCGGAATGCGATCGATATTTTTCATCGGAAGATGTATTTATTTCTTGTGTTTTTTTGTGTGTGTTTCTTACAATCCTCCTTTCCTGTATTTTTCTTTGTACGCCATTTTTTTTTTTCTCCTCGAAATGAATGAAGAGAATATGGCGCAGGACGAAGACGCAAAGCTCCGTTCTCATATTGATAGTGACCTCATCTCCTCTCCTTCTATTTTGATAATTTCTTTTTCACTACGGAGTCAGGTAGCGATAGCATCCCGTAAGCCCCACAATTAAAAGAGGCAGTTAACCGTTTATTATTTTATTTTATTTTTTATATACATTAGATTATTTTCAGTACTTTAGTTCGGGTCAAGATCCCGTTTTAGAGTTCCTATTATCCCGTGTTTTATTTTGTCAGTTAGGCGTGTGGTCGATCTATTTTGTAATTTAGTTCACGTGTATATATACTTTTATTTGTTCGTTCGCTTATATTGTCACTGGGACAATGTGTGAGTGTGAGTGCGCGACCTCGGATGCAATTGTATATATCGTTTGCGGTATCCGGAGGTCGGGGTGCATCTGATTTTTTTTTGTACACCAGGTCCCCATTAGAGATTATCAGTAATTTAAATTAATTTTTTTACCTTTTCGCGAGTTTCGAGGTGCTGGCGTCATATCTTGATGTGTTTCTTCCCAATTAAATTTATTAGTGTTCCTGTTTCTTTTTCTTCTTTTCCCACCCGAATGGGTGGTGTGCGCCCTGGGAAGGCACACAAGGTAGCTACGGCGCCTACGGAAGGCCGAGGACTGGCAAGATGTCCAGTTGACCACGATGGATTCCTCTGCGGAGAAGATTAAAAGGATGGTCGGTCAGTTTAGATGGTAGGGGGCCCCACCGTTTTTTTATTTTTTTTTATATTAGAGGGTTCCACTAGGTAGGCCAAGTTAAGGTCTCTCGCGCGGTACGGTCGTTTGTTGTGTTTATGAATTTATTGGTTTTTGGTGGTTCGTACCGTCGCGGGGACAGGTTTTGCGCCCCATGAAATAAGATGGTGGTCGCACTCAGGGGTTGTCTAAAGAGGGCCCCAGTCGTATTCGCCATTAGTTAGGATAAGCCAGGTAGGAGGGAAGTGCTCGCGTGGGACATGACTGTGGTGCGCGGCCGCGTTTTATGGTTTTGTCGGTGTCGAGTGGCCCAGTGCATGTGCTCGCGCTATGTGTCAGGGGTTGTCGAAATGTTTTTTTTTTGGAGTTGTTCCAAAGGGGTACCGGTTTCGTCTGCCGGGCCTCTCTCTCTGTTAGGAAAACAAATTTTTTTTTAACCGTTGATCCTTAAGTGTTCCAATATCTATATCTCAGTACAACGGACTCGCGAGATCAGCATTTAATAATTTTTTTAATATTTTTTTTATTTACGTAATGATGTTTTTTTCTAATTTGATGTACTGTTTTGTTGTTTTTTTTCTAGTCCCTGTTCCGGCATTAAGCCGATGTTAAGTTTGCCCATTCCGATATTTTGTTTAGTTGTCGTCTCTGTCGGGTGCGTCCCGTATTGGTTTTGACGGGGTGCGTCCCGCGTCGTTCGGAATGGGTAACAACGTTGTTGGAATTTAAGTTAAACTTGAGTTATTGCCTTTCAGCTGTTAGAATTTTTTTAAATTTTTTGTAGATTGTTCAGAGCCTTGAGCTCTTGGAGCGTCAATTCTAGTTATGACCTGGTGTGGTCCCAGTGGTGTGCGAGTATAGTACGTGTGAGTAATTTTAAGGTACAGTGTGTGGCGTACTTGTGCGGGATAGAATGGCGGAGATATGTTCAGGACTCCGTAGCTTTGCGACGGCTAGTCCGAATCCTCTGGTATTTTGGCACCTGAATTCTGATCCAAAACTTCTGTTTTGGATGAAAATAAGGGTGGGGCAGTGAGACGGATTCGGCAGTTGTAGTGGTTTAATTACGCTTTATACGGTTTCTGATAATGCTGTCCGAGGTAGAAATTATTATTTCGATTTAATTCATTTTATATTTCGGGTTTTTCTCGGGCAGCAGAGATGACGGTGAATTGCGATCGGAGAAGATATTTCGACCGAGAAGCCTGGTTATTCCGGACGCAGCCGTTCTGTCGGCTGTGTTGCGGGGGTGAACTGGTTGCGCGGGGAAATCGCGGTCGCGTTTACCGTCGAAACGTATAAGTACGGAGCGTGTAGCTACGAGAGTCGCGAGAGAATTGGTGAAATCCCGGAAAGACAGGGTAGCAGCCGATTTGAAATACATATTAATATAAGAACGTTCTAGAAAATCGGCGTGCGTGTTAATTGATAAGGTACGGGGTAATTTTCAACGATCGACTATATCGTTTGGAATAGCCCACCGTGTACCGAAAAATCTTCGTTCGTGCTAGAAACGGTAAATCGATAATAAGTTTTAATTCAGTTGTTAACTAGATCAATTCAGTTGTACACGCGAGTCGGTTCACACGAGTCGGTAATGATTCGTCGTCGTTTTTTTTTTTTAATCGTTGTCGGAAGAGCACGCCGTCACGTGTATCTTTTTAGCCCTAGTCATAATTAATGTCCGCTCCGTAATTTTGACAAGTATTTCGTTTTTCTTTGTAATTGTTATATTCAAAAAATTTGTTGCATTTGTGTTTTTTTTATATTCAAATACACGCGTTTCATGGAAATAGGTTTCGTTATTGGACACGTGGTTACCCCGTGATATCTCCACCGGAAGAGATACTGCCTTCGAACGGCGGATTTCGCGAGTCGGTTTTTTTGTATACATTTTTTTCGATTAAAAGCCTAAAGCTCTGCTAGGCCGAGCTTCCGGTAGTAGCAAGCCGGTATTTTTGCTACTGGCGCCCACAAAATAGTTTTCGGACATATATATATTTTTTTGTATTTTTTTTATTATTTTGCTTGATCAACGGGCTCCCAAAAGAGGAACAAGATCGATTCACATCAACTGGCGTCCGAAATTAGTGACTCCATTTTCAAAGGTCGAGGATATACTAAACCATATTAGAGCGGCTAACATATTAAAACACTTCTGATCCTGCACTGATCCATGTGCTGTAATAATCCCGGCAATTACACACAGCACATGGACCATATAAATTTAAGGGAAAAAAAAAATATCTGTTATCAAAATGTGAAAGAAGTTTAAACGTACCTCGTGCCATATACGGTTGTAAATGGGACATGCATACCATTTCAGATGTGGCCATATATAGGGCTTTAGTAAGACCGCATATGGATTATGTAAGCCCATTTATAAATCTTAATAAAACTAGCTTGAAAAAATTACAAACAATTCCAAACAGGGGATTAAGAATATGTCAAAGAGCCATGATGAGTACGTCCACACAGTGCATTGATGCAGAATTAAGAGAACCTCCAGTGTATTTACGTATATAATATATAGCGGACAAATATTATATTAAAATTAAAGATATCATATAATTAATAAACAAATCCTCAATCTAAATAAACTTATGGAAAATAGATTTTGAGCGGAAAAGCTACCACCATACCAGTCATTAAGAATTTTCAAAACTTTTCAAACATAACTACTATCTCAAATTACAAATGATCAGCTTAAAATGAAAGAAATTTGGAACCCCTTGAGAACAGAAATTGAAGAAAATTGCATTCAAATAATAAACAAAGATTTAAATAATAATCAGTTCAATGAAATAATTACCAGATATTACAACGAATATGAATTAATTTTTACCGATGGCTCTATTGATAAAACTGCGGGACGATTCGCGTCTGCCTTCTATTACCCCAATAAGGAGATTTCAAAAGTATATCGAATAACATATGCCGGATCTTATTATATATATACATATGTATATATATATATATATTTTTTATCCTTTTTATCCGCGTACAATCTGTTTATTTGAACAATAAGTAGCAATGTTATTTTATGTAAACCATGGTAAAACGCTTCCCAGTAGTTGCTATTCCTTATTTGTATGTACGTTATTCATTGGATTATGTTGAGCTATACAAATTAATGACTCATTTCTATCGTCTGAATCGTACGCTATTCTGCGAAAGATTAGCCGCTAGCAGGGATTGATGTGGTTCCCAAGTCGATGGAAGTATCTTTTAGCAAAGGTCGTAATTACTTCTTTAACTGTTGGAATGCAGAGGCATTTGTGTATGCCGCCAAAATATCTCGTAGAACTTTGGATTAAAATCTTTGTATAATGTTTAGGTTTGAAATGCTTGTCGTTCCCCAAATTTGAATACCGTATGTCCACACAAGTTCTAAGATTGTCTTGTATAGTAGCACTTTATTTTCAACTAATAAAGATGAATTTTTATTCATTAACTAACGCAGGCTGCGGCATTTGATGTCTAGTTGCTTTCATTTTGCAATAATATGGCCCCTGAAAGTGAGCTGTTGGTCAAGATATAACCCGAGATATTTCACAGTACATGAGTTAGGAATTGTGTACTCATTCAGCTGGACCGACAAATTTTGCCTTTTTTTTTAGGGTAAACAAAACCTATTTGGACTTTGTTTTTTTAACTGCAACTCTTCATTGTTTAAGCCATTTCTCCACACATAGCGGATGGTTTTGGAGCTGTTCGGTGACTATGATGTTATCTCGGTGAGTTGTCAGCAAACATAGCTGTGGTTGTATCATTATTTTCTGGGAAGTCATGTGTATAAATCTGATACAATACTGGTCCCAGTACACTGCCTTGTGGCACTCCTGACATTATAGGGTACATTCGCAGACAATCACCATTCACATTAACATGAAAGTGTCTTTCTGCTAGTTAGGACTTTATTAGCAGGTAATATAAACGAGACAGTTGATTGCTCAGCTTAATAGTAATCCGGTATGCCAAACCTTGTCAAAACCTATCTTAACGTCGAGACAAATCGCAGTACAATAATTCTTTTCTTCAAATATTTTGCTTATGATGTCGACTATTCTGTGTGTTTGCTCTATTGTACTGTGGTAGTTCCTGAAACCAACCTGATAATCGGGTATCACTCTATTTTCTTCAAGAATAGATTTCATTCTTCTGAGCAGGATTTTTTCGAAGACTTTAGAAAAGATTTGTAATAAGCTAATAGGTCTGTATGAAGTCGTTTCATGTTGAGGTTTTCCGGTTTTTGGGATCATTACTACTATAGCGAATTTCCTTTGTATCGGAAAGTAGCCAGTTCGAAGAATTGCATTAAAAATCTGCGTCAACAATATTACAGCTTTTCTTGGTATTCTCTTAATGATATTAGCTGTGATCAAATCATACCCCGGTCCCTTCTTTGGATTTAAATGTTTTTTGTATGTATGCCTTTACTTCCATAGGAGATGTTGGCTTTATTGGAAGTGACATTTGAATGTCTTCTTCATGACTTGGAGTACCACTTTGATGGGGTTGAAATACCTTTGATAAATATTCAGCAAATACGTTTGCTTTTTCTTGATTAGTTCGTGCCCAATTTCTGTGTTCCATTTTAATGGGGGTACACTGGAAATTATTTTGCTACCTTCCATAAATTATAGTTGGATCTTATTATATAGTAGAGTTTTACGTCATACATATCGCATTAAAATACATAAAAAATATATGTACAAAAAAATTTTGGTACTAACGGATTCCATGGGAGCATTAAAAAAATTAAAACAGGTATTCCCCAAAAAATAACTAATGTAGAATCAAAAATCAGAAAATAGTACGCAGATTGGAGGAGTAAAGAACCTTTGTTGTATTTAAGTGGATCCAGGCACACGTTCGAATCCATGGAGAGGAAATAGTTGATTCCTTGACAAGACCTGAGAACTATATAGTAAAACAAATAAAGTTAAACTGGGAAGAACATTTGACAGTTGTGAAAGAACATTTATTAAAACAGTAGGAGTCATCATACAGAAAGTCTATTCAGTATAAACACAATCCATATGGTAATCTTAATAAATCAATTGATTGACATCCGTGGTTCAGGTATAATGTAGATGGAAACCATATAACAACAATATGCAGAATTAGATTCAGACATCATCGTACACCGTCTCACCTTACACGTTTGGGAATAATAGATGGCAATTCATGTGATTTTTGTGGTTTAGAAGGATCGTTAGAGTATATAATTTGGCAGTGCTGCAAATTTGAACAAAGAAGATAAGCTTTCTTGAAAGAAATCTTAGCAAACCTAAAAACTTTATCTTCAACAACACAACAAATAGTAGCTCAACCAAATACAGTCGTGTGTAGACAACTATATCAATTTTTAAAAGGTAATGAAATATCGTTGTCGCGATAGCCTAGTTGCTAGAGCGCTTGACTTCCGTTACGGAGGTCACGGGTTCGATCCTGAGCGACGACAAATTTATTACAAGAATTAAATAAATAATCGTTAATAATCACGTGGAAGGCAATGGCAAACCACCACGTACAACATCATATGCGCGCTAGATCAGTACACAGCAGACAACACGGGACTGCACTTGTAGCGCGATAGCAAGTGACTACTATCAGTTCCGAATGAAGTCTTACGCGTGTACACACTCGCGTGGCATATAACAATTGCCTAGTACACTACCTATATCTGTACAGCTGAGATGTACGAATAGGTAGTCGCCGACACTCAGTCGCACCGACAAGGCTAAGCCTTTAGAACAAAGAGAGAAGAAGAATGAAATAGTTATATAAAATGGAAAACATGAAGAGTAAGAGTAGGATGGCCAAAAGTGAAAAACTGGGTCAAAAAAAAGAATTACATTATGGAATAATAATTAATGGAACGTTGCAAAGAAGAAAATACTTCAAGCCAGAGATAAAGATTAGAATAAGGTTGAATTTAGAGAGGTAATTCAGGGAGAAATAAAAAAATAAAAAAAGAATAATAATTTAATAAATAAACAAAACAAATCAAATATACCGCCTATTGCAGCTATGTAATATTATTTTTCGTTATCACGATTCGAAAAAATAACATTTTGAAAATATTTAACAATTAAACATTAACTAAATTTACATAATCAAATTTTAAAATAATAAAAAAATAAAATTCTGTCCGATCCATTTTGTCTTATTTTATAATAAGTAAAATTAAATCACTTTTATAAACGATCACTTAATATTTAATTGTTTATAATAGTGTGTTTTAATTTTAATTATTATAAGATAAATTTGTCTTATTTACTTGAAACATATTCATTTGGTGAATTAAAACTTTATAAAGGAATAATTTAACCCGAAGCACAGAAAAATAAATGTGCCAAAAAATAATAATTAAAATGATATTATAAAGAAGGAGGAAATATGAAATCGCTGAAAGAAGTGAACAGTTTTATGATGGAAACTTGTAAGGATACATAATAAGTCTGATGCAGGAAAAAGTGCTCACGGACAAGAGTAGTTAGAAAAAGGTATTGTACAGTAAGTAAACTCTAATACACCAATAAATACAATTATTTAATTTTTTTATTAAATACTCGACGCGTTTCGAAGACAAAGCTTCATGATCACGGGAGTTATTATGGTACGCTTTACGACGCGGTTTTAATTTTTGCCGCCACAGTGTGCAGAAACGCCAGTGTCACATTATTGCTGTACATATCTTGTGGTATAGTACAGGATACTATTACTATAATAATATCAAATCAAAATACCTTTATTGAGAAAATTATACATAATCATTACAAAGAAAAAAGAATTATTTATAGACAAAATTTCCTCGGCCCGTGCAGACGAAAGATATTAACCGTTCCAAATGTTAATCTATTAATTGCTACTTTTTCAAAATGATTGTTATTTAAAAATTGGTTTATTTCATCTTTCCATCTACCTTTTTGCTGACCTCGTTTCCGTCTGTAATGTGAAAAGTACCAGAAAGTAGTCTTATATGTCCAACGGTCATCGGTTAATCTTATTACATGGCCAGCTTATTCCCATTTTCTCTTTCTAACATAGTGTACCACGTTAATATTATTACTTAAAAGCCGTTTTCTGTCTTTTATTTTTATTCAATCTCTTATCTTTATATTAAGCATTGATCTTTCTAGTGTGTTTTGTGTTGTCCTTAGTCTATTTATAATTTTTGTGTTCAATGTCTAAGTTTGGGAACCATAAGTTAAGACGGGTAATATACACATGTTAAAAATTTGACTTTTATCGTAATTACTGAAAGGTTCTTTAAATATTCTTTTTAATGGCCAGTACTTACTCCGTATCTTAGTAATTCTCACGTTTACTACTTTTCCTATCTTATTTTCGAATGCTAACTGTTGGCCTAGATATGTTGCTTCGCTCACTACTTCTATTAGATTATTATTTGCTTGAATTTCTCTCTGGGTTATAGTCTTAGTTAATATTTTTGTTTTTGAGGTGTTAATAGATAATTCAACTTTTGCTCCCTTCATGTCCAGCTCTAGCAACATTTCCCTCAATTCTTCTAAAGAAATGGAAAGAAAAATAATGTCATCTGCAAATCTTAGGTTTGATAATCTCTTACCATTTACATTTATTCCCTTATTTTTCCAATCCATTTCTCAAACATTTCTTCTAGTGTACAGTTAAATAAGATTGGATAGAGTGGATCTCTTTGTCTAACCCCTTTATTAATTGGAAAATATTCCCCTTTTATATCCGTTACTATACGTCCTTTTAGTCCCTGGTACATTTCCTGAATTAACCTTATGAAAGTTTCTGGGACCCCTTGCTTGTATAGTACTTTAAGTATGTATTCATGCTTTAAAGAGTCGAAAGCTTTTTTGTAGTTAACTATGGCTAAATATGTATTTATCTGATATTCGTTACTTTTTCCTATTATTTGGTTTATTGTATGGAGATGGTCAGTTGTTGAAAATATTTTTCGAAAGCCGGCTTGTTCACTCAGTTACTGGGCTTCTAAAAAATGTTTTAATCTAATTTCTAGTAATTTCGAGAACAATTTCGAAATACCTAAGCTTAAAGTAATGGGGCGATAATTTTCGATTTTATGTCTGTCACCTTTTTTAAATAATAATATTATATATATTTTTTTTTTTTTTTTTATATAGGTGTGTATGAGGGTTTTCATGTGCCGTGTTTAACTACTG
Organism: Icerya purchasi; assembly: GCA_039619475.1. Classification (NCBI taxonomy): domain Eukaryota; kingdom Metazoa; phylum Arthropoda; class Insecta; order Hemiptera; family Monophlebidae; genus Icerya; species Icerya purchasi. The sequence goes on from CM077116.1 coordinate 389,931,874, forward strand.
GGTCTATTACAGCACATGGAGCCTACTTAAGGGGATTAAACGCGATAGTACAGATCGCTGCTCCGCATGAAAGCTAATACAGCTGCGACCGCAGGCGGAGCATTTGACAGTATCTTAGAATTAGAGGAAGTGGTGAAGTGAATGGATCGTGTGGATGGGGCGCTCGATTGACTACAAAAGGGGCAGACATTTGGGGATACCTGGCTCGTGAATATGTAGCTGTGCGAGAGAGTTGTACGTCCTATTCGGAGACGATTCAGGACAGAAAAATCTCTGCGGGAAACTCCGTCTGTGGGCCACCAAGGCTCCGTGGTTGTTTTTATGCTTCGGAGAAACGTACTTGAAGATCTCCATTCCTGTTACCATTCTTCTTCAGTTCGCTGCATAAATAAATGAGCCAATGCAGGGGGAAGAGGGGGGGTTGTGTGGCATTGGAGAGAACAATGTCGCCTGAGCTGCTCGATTGACACGCTCATTGCCTGGAATCCCAACATGAGCCGGCACCCATAGGAAAGGCATTTCAGAGTTTAAATGTGATAACCTGTATAATAGGTAATGGACCTTCCTTACCAATGGGTTGTTGGATTTAATCTCTGAGATGAGTTGAAGGGAGTTTAGAGAGTCAGTTATGAGTAGGGCCTTTTGGGACTGGGGGTTGCTATTGGTGTAGTGTTAGATGCAAAAGACCATCGCGTATATTTCAGCGTCCAGTGCTGTACAGCGATCGTGCAGTCTAACTGACTCTGCTGCCCCTGAGACTTCGAAGGAGCAGGCCGCCGGTGACTGATAACCTATTGCCTTCGCTCCATCTGTGTAGAGGCATGCATGGTCTGTGTAGCTCACTATGATATTTGTTGCTATTTGTGCTATGTTTGGGGGGTATTGTGCTTTGTTAAATTTTGTCAGCGATATGTTGATGTTTGTGATTGGCTGACTCCAAGGTGATGCGGTTGCTGCGGAGTCTGGCAGAGTTCTTCGGATTGAAAAGATTTGGAAACGACCCATAACCGAAAAAAGTTCGGGCACTGGGTCATTCCCAAACCTCATATTAGGAGATATTGTCGGGGTTTTGGTACTACTAAGAAGGGTGCTCATTTCTTTAAAGTTATAGTACTTCCTATAGTAGGATAGCGGGGGGCAACCTGCCAGAAATTAGTCATGTTAATTTTAATGCAGTGAATTTTAACTTCAATTTATTTAACTAATACATTATACCAGGGGCGGATCCAGAGAGACAGTTTTGGGGGAGGGTTCTTTTTTTTAAAAATTATGAACTGTATTTCAATAGCGCTTTTTTTACAATACAAGTTTGCGTACGAAGGCGCCAAGCTAAGCACTGCCGTTAGGCTTAATCTTGACCTAGAACCTTCTTAAAATAAACTTAAGTAATAAACTTTAATTTTTTTTTATTTTTTATATCGGGATTTGAAAAACTTAATGCTACATGATCTGGCGTGTACTTATTTAATAAACAATAATATTTTTGTTGCTTTTTTTTATTTTTATTATTTTTCTGAAAGACGCAAGTGTGATTGATTTCGGTTTGATTTCGGTAAATAATGTGCAAACAACGCACAAGTAGCCTTGAAGGAGTGTGATCGATGCAACAAAAACTGTGCTTGCGAGTCGATGTGCACCTGCGGAAGGTTAGCATTTCCTGGAAAAGGAAGATTGACGTTTGCAACAACAATACCACGATGCGTACTATCTATCATTTATTAATTAAGAAATTATGTTTGTGAAGATGGTTATAATATTAAAATAATTTATCGTATTAAATGTTTAAAACAGGGAATTTGTAGAATTGGTGTATTTGATTAAAATTTAAGTCATTATATTATTACTTTTTGATTAATGATAATTATATTATTTTCAGAATCAGATTCCTCTCCTTGTTTAGTGCAGAACTTGAAATGTATAATGAATTATGCATGTAAGTATGATTTTAATTACATGTACAAACATATTTATTTATAAATAATAATTGCCTTTTCAGTTTCTTGCAACTAGATTCTATTTTTTAGCTAAAGTAAACACGATTGATTTCTTAAGTATAATTCAAATGATATTACTTTGGGAATTTTTAATGTGAAAATATCTGACCACTGCATGATCTTTTGTGCATTTAATATATTGAATTGGAAATGTTAACCTACTAAATGTCTTTGATGAAAAAGGATAGAAGATAATTAATTATAACTGGGGCAAAGTAAGGAAGTTCATAATAATAGTAAACGTATATGACCATATATACTCAGTTTTTAAAAGCATATATAGAGAATTCAGTTTGTAAGTAGGCTGTGTGCTTTCGCCAATGTTATTTAATTTGTATTCGGAGGTGATATTTGCACAGCCTTTAGAAGAACGGGACAAAGGAATAAGAATTGGAGGAGAAAAAATTGCAGTGATACGTTTTGCTGATGATACTGCACTGCTGGCGGAGAGTATTGAAGACCTGCAGGGACTACTGAATTCATTTGCCCTTCAAAGTGGAAAAAAAGAGCTCAGCATAAACATCAAGAAAATCAAGTTCATGGTGGCCTCAAGCCAATTGTTGATAAAAAAACTATTCCTTAACGGTAGGGAAATCAAACGGGTAGGAAAATACAAGTATCTAAGTTAAAAATTTAAAGCTTTCACAGTGATTACTCATAATAAATAATTTTCGGAAACAACTGTGTTTTATTTATTCGCTTAACGTTTCGACCAGCTTACACTGGCCATCATCAGAAGCAAACTGAAGAACGGAGCGAACATTGCGATTGACAATAACATTAAAATAAGAATCAGAAATCAAGAAAAACCCAAATCAAAACAGATAACCTACCTCTAAACAGGAAAAACCGACAAAACGCACAACAGATAAATAAAAATAAAAACATAGGAAAAAAAAAATAATAACAAAAGGAACACAAAATCTAAACGGGAAAACCCGATAAAACGCATAACATCAGAAGATAATAAAATGTAAAAACATATGAGAAAAAAGGTATTAGAAAAAAATATACAAAACGCAGTTGAAGCAGGGGCAAAAACGAATAACAACTTATAAAAATAAAACTAAATACAGGAAAAAAGAAAAAAAAAAAAAAAGAAACGTTGGAAACGCACCGAACAACCAACTGAACAAAACAAAAATAATATAAAATATTACAACAGAAACAGTTGAATTACCTGAACAAGGACTGCTCCAACTGCGTTTTGTATATTTTTTTCTAATACCTTTTTTCTCATATGTTTTTACATTTTATTATCTTCTGTTGTTTTGCGTTTTATCGGTTTTTCCTGTTTAGAGGTAGTTTATCTGTTTTGATTTGGGTTTTTCTTGATTTCTGATTCTTACTTTAATGTTATTGTTGATCGCAATTTTCGCTCCGTTCTTCAGTTTGCTTCTGATGATGGCCAATGTAAGCTGGTCGAAACGTTAAGCGAATAAATATCTTTTTAAAACACAGTTGCTTCCGAAAATTAAGGATCTAAGTTGTTGGATAACGAAAACCCTGTCGTAGAAATAATAACGCGCATCGAGATAGCCCGAGATGTATTTATGAAGAATGTACTCTGCGACAGAAAATTAAATCTGGAGGTAAAGAAGAAGGTGCTAAAATGTTATGTATGGTCCGTGCGAGACGTGGACAATAAAAGGACATATGGAAAAGTGTATTTCATCGTTTGAAAAGTGGTATTATCGTCGGGTCTGGAAGATACCATAGACCAGAAAAATGAAAGATGCGGAGGTATTACAATTGATGAAAACGGATCTGATATTAATGGACATATTTTTATTTTTTTATTTTATTGAATCCCCTAAGCTTCAGTGTGCCGTATTTAACTGCTGCGGCTATCACGACACACTGTGCGGGGTTTGTGACTATATTACTTTAACTATTCTGTTTATTTTAAGAAAATTAATGATTGAGTATGTCGCTGTTTGGGAGTTTGATAATATCTCGGGGAATGTTTTATGTGGTAGGCACGTCCGTGTTGATACGAATACTGTGCAATCAACTAATATGTGCTGGACGGTTGGGATGAAACTGCCCACAAAGAAAGGGCACTGCATTGGAGAAATTGACCCATTTAGAAGATGGTCGTGCGAGATTGCTGTATGACCTGTCCGCAGTCGGCTGATCACACTAAAGTCTCTGCAGGACAAATTCATTGAGGGCCATCATGGCTCGGTCGTTGACTTTCCTTGAGACAGAAAAGTCTGACACGCGGTCCATTGTTCCTTCCATTATTGTTTGCTTTTCGCTAAAAAAAATTGTGCCATGGATGAAGAGGGAGGTGAATATCTATTCTGCGGAGCTCGTAGTGCTGACTATGCTATTATGTTCGCCTGTTCATTCCCCGGTATTCCCGCGTGACCGGGAACCCACATAAACGTCACCTGGCCCTCGGACTTCTGTATATCGATGACAATACGAAGGATTTGAGTAGATATTATATTTCTGGTTTTGGGGCTGGATATGGCTTCTTCGCGATAGCCTAGTTGCTAGAGCGCTTGACTTCCGTTACGACGGTCACGGGTTCGATCCCGAGCGACGACGAACTTATTACAAGAATTAAATAAATAAATAAATAATCGCTAATAATCACGTGGTAGGCAAATATGCGCGCTAGTTCAGTACACACAGCAGACACACGCAGGACTGCACTTGTAGCGCGATAACAAGCGACTGCAATCAGTTCCACGTGTGGTCTTGTGTGCGTACACTCGCGTTGCGTATAGCAATTTCCATGAGCGCTGCCTATTCTGTACAACTAGAATGTACCAATAGGTAGTCACGACGCTCGGAATCGAGCGATACGACTCGGAGAGAATGGCTTCTAATGCTAAATGGACATAATTAAAAAACGCAAAATTAATTTCTTTGAACATTTCATGAGAGGATCAACATATCACCTTCTGCAACAATTATGATGGGAGTGGTAGAAGGGAAAAGGGAACGAGGACGAAGAAGGATTTCTTGGCTCCAAAATATTAAGCAATAGACTGGAGTTACAAAAGTAGAAGAATTGTTTCAGATTGCAAGAAATCGAGACACATTTCGTCATATGGTTGAATCCTTGAAAAGTGGTTAAGCTATACCCGAATCGGGTTGCACAAAGAAGAAGAAGAATTTTGAAGTACGGGAAAGTGAAAAGGTAATTAAATATAATCCTAAGAATGAATGGATGAGCTAAAAAATAATCAGTTTTATGAAAATTATAAATTAGTACTTTAAACTTAGGAAAGGGAACAGAACCAATATTCGATGTAAAAATCTATTTAGGAAATATCGAAATATAGTTACAAGAGAAATAAGGATTGCTAAACAGAAATATTATCAAAGTCAAATAGTGAAAGCAAATAATGATTGTAAAGAAGTATGGAATGTAATTAATAATATTGTTAATAAAAAAAAACAAAAAAACAACAATATATGATTTCAATAGGAAACATTTTGAAAATACTGCAATAGTAGCTAAATAATTTAATGAATACTTTATACGTTCAGTTGAACAGCATAGACACAAATGCCACACTTAGCTATTTTTTTTTTTTTTTTTAAATAAAAATAATAGTGAGGATTTCCATGCGCTGTGTTTAACTACTGAGGCTATTACAGCATATGGAGCCTACTTAGGAAGGTTAAACTCTATGGTATAGGCCGCTGCTATGCACGAAAGCCAACATAGCTGCGACCGCAGACGGAACGTTCGATAAGATCTTAGAGATAGAGGTGGTAGTGAAATAGGTGGATCTTGGTGCCGCAAAAGAGAAACATTCGAGAAGGAGGTGAGAAGTAGACGGGGCGCTTGGTTGACCACAGAAGAAGCAGACATTTGGGGGTGCTTGTCCCGTGAAGATATTCCCGTGCGAAAGGGTTGTGTGACCTGTTCGGAGGCGATTCAAGACAGAAAAATCTCTGCGAGAAATCTCGTCTATGGGCCACCAGGGTTCTGTGGTTGATTTTATGCTTCGGAGGAATGTACTTGCGGATTTCCATTCCTGCTGCCATTCTTCTCCAGTTTGGTGCATAAATAAATGGGCCATTGTGGGGGGAAGAGGGGGATTACATGGCACTGGAGAGAATAGTGTCGCCTGAGCTGCTCGATTGACGCGCTCATTACCTGGGACTCCTACATGGGCCGGCACCCATAGGAAGGATATTTCAGAGTTTAGGTGGGATAGTCTGTATAGTAGGTAGTGGACTTTTCTTATCAGGGGGTCTTTTGGGTTTTATTTCTGAATATTAACTCCGATAAGTTTTCTTTGTCATATTTTTTCATTCTACCTGCCAATAAATCACAAACAGAATCAATAATTAATAATCTAAAAGTTTATAAGGCACCTGGATAGGACGAAATTAAGGTTAAAGATATTAAACAAAACCCAAATATATTTATTCTTATTTTGACGAACATGATCAACTATTCTACAAAGGAAGCTAACACTCCTGATGGACTGAAAAGAGGCATTGTTAGACAGATATATAAAAGAGGAGTGCAAAATCAATTTGAAAATTTCCGTCCAATAACAATTACACCTGTAATAGCTAAAATATTAGAACGTTACATTGATAAACATATAAGAAATTATGTGGAAAAAAACAATTTACCCTATGAAAATCAACACGGTTATTGCTTCTCGAATGTTCCTCATTTGCAGTACCACGATCCATTCACTTTACCACTTCCTCTAGTTCTAAGATACTGTTTCATGCGGAGCAGTGATCTGTACTATCGCGTTTAATCCCCTTAAGTAGGCTACATGTGCTGTAATAGCCCCGGTAGTTAAACACGGCACATGGAAACCCTCATACACACCATTTAAAAAAATAAAAAAATAAACACGGTTATAGAGAAAAAAGATCCACAATAACTTTATTGAGAACGTTTTTAAAACATTAGGAAGTAGATGCATAATAGGTGGAGACTATAATTCCAAAAACACATATTGGGGTTCGCGGCTAACTCTTCCCAGGGGACGGGAACTAATGAATGCAATGAAGTGTTGCAAATGTGACGCCATATCAACTGGAAAACCAACATACTGGCCTAGCGATAGAAGGAAAACCCCGGACCTTCTAGACTTCTTTATTGTCAGAGGAATCTCTTCAAATTACATGGCCATAGATGACGATTTATCGCTAACCTCGGATCACACTCCCATAATTTTGACAATCAGTGCTAGTATAATAATGAAGAAAAAGGCAATGACGCTTACAAATTATAATACAAATTGGACACAGTTTGCAGATGAACTAGAAGAAAACCTGTCGTTAAGGATTCCACTAAAATCACCTTCAGATATAGAAAATGCTATCGAATATATTGTCACCAATATATGCTCAGCAGCACGGGCATCAACAATGGAAGTTAAACCGCATCAACATGTGCAAAATTATCCTAAGTACATAAGGGAAGCTGTTCAAAACAAACGGAAATTGAGGAAAATCTGGCAGAGAAACAGAGATCCACAAATGAAAAATCAACTTAATCGTGCTATTAAAAGAATAAGATTTACATTACAGGACTTAAAAAACAAGTCATTTAATAGCTACGTCAAGCACCTGTCGCCCTCACAAGCAAATGGATATAGCTTGTGGAGGGCTACAAAGCAAATGAAACAGCCGAAGCAAGGCGAATCTCCAATACTTAAAAAAAGTGGAGAGTGGGCTAGGAAAGATGAAGAAAAAGCTGAGGAATTTGCAGACTACCTAGAAAAGGTATTTCAGCCGCATGCTACAAACATTGGTAATAATCAAACCTACTGCTCATGGGAAAGAGTGAACTCGCCATCCATAAAATATGTGTCACCAGGAGAAGTCAAAGCAGTAATAAAGACTTTAAACCCAAAGAAGGCCCCCGGCTATGATCTGATCACACCTAAAATAGTAAAGCAATTACCTCGCAAAGCAGTAGTATTGCTAACCTACATATATAATGCAATGTTGAGATTGTCATATTTCCCGACACAATGGAAACTTGCGCAAATTATTCTAATACTCAAAGAAGGTAAACCACCGGAAAAAACAGGGTCCTACAGACCGATATCGTTGCTGCCTGTTTTGTCAAAAATATTTGAGAAGTTGTTGCACAAAAGACTAGTGGAAATAGTTGGAAACACGATTCCGCTGCATCAATTCGGGTTCAGGCAGAAACACGGCACTATTGAACAGGTACACCGTATCGTCTGTAAAATTGAAGACTGCTTGGAAAAAAAGGAAGTCTGCACTGCTGTCTTCCTTGATGTTGAAAAAGCCTTCGATACTGTGTGGCATTCAGGACTGATGGACAAATTGGCGAAAATACTACCTACTCCGTATTGCGTGCTGCTGAAATCGTATCTGCAGCATCGAACATTTCGGGTCAAAAGTGGTGAATCCTTGTCGGCAGTACGTGAAATAGGCGCCGGTGTACCGCAAGGTAGCGTACTGGGGCCATTACTATATGTCATATACACATCTGATGTACCAGAGGTTGAAAATGTCGACATCGCCACGTTTGCAGATGACACTGCGCTGGTCTGCTCCGCTAATGACTTACAGGAGTGCATTACGAATGTGCAACATGCGGTCACAGAAGTGGCATCGTGGTTTGACAAGTGGCGCCTTAAAATAAATACGATTAAGTCAACGCACGTAACATTCACAAACCGTCATATAACTTCGGTGCCAAAAATCTGTATCGGTAATAACGAAATACCACAAAAAAATACTGCATGCTATCTTGGTATACACATGGATAACAAACTAACTTGGAGGCACCACATAATGATGAAACGTAAGCACTTGGACATCAGGCTCCGCAATATGAACTGGCTAGTAGGAAGACAATCCGAATTGACGATGGAGAACAAGATATTACTCTATGAGATGCTATTAAAGCCAATTTGGCGGTACGGAGCACCGTTGTGGGGATGTTCGAAACACACTAATATACAAATCTTGCAACGATTCCAAAACAAAGTACTGCGTATGATGACAAACGCTCCCTGGTTCATTTCAAATAAAACGCTACATACCGATTTCGACGTGAAGTATGTTTCCGAAGTAGTATCAGAGGAGGCGACGAAGTACCTTCGTCGACTGGAGAATCACGATAATCCGCTAGCGATCGCACTGATGGACAACTCCGAGGAAGTTAGGCGTCTACAGAGAAGGAAAGTTTTTGATTTAACCGTGTAAACGTGCATTTAACTGCGTAAGCACCAGAAATTGCCCACCAACGGGTGGTTGCATTTCTGTCACGCTGGCCTCTTCTTAGTCATGTTCTTTCCTGTCCCTCTCCCTCCCAACCTTCTCCACTCTGCACCTTCCATCCTATCCCTCCCCCTCCTAGCCTTCTCCACTCCGCACCTTTCATATAAAGATCTGCTAGATAGCCTGTAAGGGCTAGTTGTAGAAGGGAAATAAAAAAAAAAAAAAAAAAAAAAAAAAAAGAACGATTGTAAATAAGATAAATACAGAACTATCGATGGGATACCTTTAATTACATTTATTGACCTATCCAAAGCTTTTGATCTACTCGACCATGAATTATTGATCAAGGACCTAAAAAATCTGAGTATTAAAAATAATCAACTAAAGTGGTTTAAGAATATATAAAAAAATAGGAAAAGTATTGTAAAAATGGCAGGGAATAAAAGTTATGAAAAAATTATTCATACTGGTCAGGGCACCGTATTGGTCCCTATTCTTTTCTTAATTTACACTAACTCGCTACATAAGTACATTAAATATACAAAGATGTGTTTGCCGATGATATTGCCTTTTTAATGAAACATAAAAATTTAGAGATAGCGGAAAAATTATTACAAGAAGATAGAGATAATTTTAGTAAATGGGCACATGATAGGAGGTTATGTATAAATATAAATAAATCTAAATTACTGCACATTTGGAACAGTACTAAACATATGACACAAGATCCGCGAATTACCTTCTTAATAATGATTGCACACATGAACTTCATATACTCATTTGTGTTTTTGTCTACCGCTTGAGAACGTAAAAGATTTTAAATATCTAGGTATACAAATTGACAAATCTTTGAACTGGAAAAAACACATTCAAAGTTTAAATTCGAAAATAAGACAGTCAGTTTCAGCTTTATATAAAATAAATCAGGTTCTAGCATATCGCATACTACGTATATACTGTAATTCAATAATAATGTCCAGAATTTTACCTGGAATTCAAATATGAGGTGAGTCTAAGAAAAAAAATAAACAAAATAAGCAAAATGCAGAAAAGGTGTTTGAAACATATTCTGTCACTGGAAGCAAAACGACTCCGAATTAACTTAGTGGAAGGAAAACAACGAAATGTCCCTCAAGATGTACTATTTCGATTACAGATTACTAGAATTTTATGTCAATAATATAAAATTACTACTAGGCGGAAAATTCGGTTAACAAGAAACCAAAGTAATACATATTACACCTATCCTCCAAGCGTAAATCTAAGAATTGATAACACTGATGATTCCGTTTTAATCAAATTAATTAGTACAATCCCCAATCATATACTAACCGAAACAAAAAATTGGTGCGTGGAAAAAAAAGTAGGGAAATGGCTAAAATAAATGATGTAAAGAGTTTGAATTAAAGTGATACCTGTCCAGACCGGTCTTTTGTTTGTCCGTTCAACTTTATCTCTTTCCGCGTTCAGCAATTGATAAGAAGCCCCCCCCCCCTTAAATTATATGTGCTACGTAAACTACTATGGTCATTACAATACACACATTGGAGGGGGGATAATTTTTTTTTTTTTTCAACCCCCCTTTGGGCATGTCAACAAAGGATCTTCGTCCAGAAACGAAAGGAAGGAGAAGGATCAGTTAAATGTCGATTCGGTCAGCTATTGATAAGATAAAGGAACTGAGGATAGGAACAACTGAGATCGACGGAAACGATAAGATATACGAGGCACAATAAGGAGTAGGGAGTTTGAGTGACAGCAGATTGGAATATAAAGAGGTGCGTTCGTTCACGAGGGATGAACATTCAAAGAGGATATGGTCAGGATCACAGACGGCTTCGTCGTCAGGGTGAAGAGGGCAATAAGGGGAAAGAGCGAGATGAAAACGAAAACGTGAGGAAGGAAGAAGAGTATGATTCAGACGTAAACGGATAATAAGGAAAATAACGGAGCGATGAAGCGAAGGAAAATCGTAAAACCAAGGCCGCGTGGGAAGATTAGGTTGGATGGAAAAATAAAAGGAAGGATGATTAGAAAAGGAGGAAACGTAAAAATCTGACCAAAATCTAACATGAAACTTTTCTCACAATGGGAGTAAATTAGAAACGGGAATTTAAGAGAAAAAAAACTGAGAGGATACAGCAATCTGAGCCAAGGAATCTGCCATTTCGTTACCCTCTATCCCCATATGACTGGGGACCCAGAGCATTTCAATGCGGATAGCGTGAAGTGAGAAGAGAGTGTGAATGAGAGAACGAATACGGAGGATGAAAAGGTCAGAGGAGTGAGAGGGGAAATGAGAGGAAATAGCTTTAAGAGCACGCATGGAGTCGGAGATAATTAAAAATTTAGAAGAAGAACGATGTGAGGAAATGTGGATTATGGAGCGTAAAATGGCCATTAACTCGGCCGTAAAGATAGTACAAAAGGAAGGGAGACGAAAAGATTCAGAGAAATTAATGCTTGGAATGATGAAAGAAGCTCCAACTCCATTAGGCCCCTTCGAACCATCCGTAAAAATAGCAATATGGGAAGGAAAACGGGATTCGATATAACTATGGAATTCCCGTATAACCGTTGGATAGGAAAGGGATTTGGAGGAAAAAGGAAAGTAGAATGGAGAGATCTGAAAAATTTAAAGAAAAGTAAGGGAGATTGTTATAAGAAATTGTGCAGGATAAAAAGGAATTTAGCCGCAAAGCAATGTGGGCTAGAATAGGAATTTTCTTGGGAGTAAAACGCCAGTTTTGCAGAATAGAAAGATATGAAGGAATAAGTTTGGAGGATGATAACGGTAAGCGTTTACACAAGAAACGATAACCTAAATAGGATCTGCGAATGAAAAGGGGAGGCGAGTTAGACTCAGCGAGAACTGCTGGTACTCGAGAAGATCTAAGAACACCAAGGCAAAGACGAATACAAGAATTTTGAATTATATCCAGCTTGGAAAGAAGTGATTTTGAGGCAGAGCCATAGATAAAGGAACAGTAGTCGAATTTGGAACGGATAATCGAATTGTTCAAGGAAATAAGGAGAAAAGGATCGCCTCCCCATTTTGTTGGGGAAAGAGCTTTCAGTAAGTTTAGTCTTTTAAGGGCAGAAGAGGAAAGGAAATTAATATGTTCATAAAAGGACAGACGACTGTTGAGGAATACACTGAGATAGCAGAAGCATTCCCTACGAGGGATAAGATTGGAGTTTAAGGATACAGAGACTAAAGCGGGATTAAAAGGACGAAGAGAAAAGACAATACAAGAGGATTTTAAAGGGGAAATAGAAAGGTTCAAAGAGGAAAGAGATTGTTCCAAAGTAGCTAGAGACGAATTAACACTTTCGTTAGCATCTACGATATCACGGGATGAGGAAAAGAGAAGAATGTCATCGGCAAAAAATAAGGAAGAGGAGTTCATAGAAAGAGAAGCAACAGAAATAGTATAAATATTAAAAAGAGTAGGACTAAGGCAGGATCCTTGTGGAAGACCACGTGAAACAACTCTTGTAACCTCGAACGAAGAAGAAGACAGGAGAATAGTACGATTTAACATCAAGTTAACAATGAGGGAACAAAAATGCGTCGGGATGTTAATCATGAGATGTCGTGACCTTCGACTGCACAGGCTGCGGGCAGTGGACCTGCCTCGCCAACTGCCTTAGTTCCCCAGTGTAGTAAATTAGGTGGTCCGGGTACTTATTAATTGCCCTAACTGCCGCTTCCACTGTGAAGAGAGAACTTGTTGTGTTTGGATGCTGTTTCAACGACACATCAATATTTATCTGAAAAGTGATCCAAGGGGGAATAAGGGTATTGAGGCTAGGTGTTGACCTCTATACAGACGTGATACCACATCTTCGCAGGTCGGCCAGTAATTCTGGTAGTGGGTCGCCGGGAAAGTTTGGTTCAAGAAGTTAATGTTCCAACTTTAGGGGGAGGTTTCGTGTGTGGCTAAAATGATGGTACATATTTCGCAGTATGAAGTATTTTCGGAAGTAGGAAAGCGGAGGGCACCCAGCTAGAACGCACATGCTGGCAGCTGGAGAAGTTCGATGCACTCCCAAAATGGTTCTCAGTGCGGAGTGATGTATAGGATCAAGAGATTACAATATAGATTTGCTGGCTGAGAAGTACACCTGGCACCCGTAGTGGATTGTCGATAAAATCAGCGATCTGTAGATGTTGAAAAGGAATTTAGGCTTAATATTACATCTGGGGCTAGCCAGATACTTCAATATAGGGATAGAATTGGTGCAGCTATGTTTTAAGTTGGCAATATGAGGTTTCCAAGTAAGTCTAGAATCAAAGATTAATCCGAGGAATTTGACAGTGGCTTTCTGGGGAAGAGGAAGATTGTTTAGATTTAGGGATACACTTGGAGAGGAACGGCGCCTCCTGCAAAAATCAACATATACGAATTTACTCGCCATGATGGCTAGGCTGTTGTTATCAGACCAACTCTGTATTTTATCGATAGTTTTCTGGAGTATTTTTTGAGCGATAGGAGGGAAATTTTACGATAAGGAGATGTTAAGATTATCGATAAACAGCCGGGCGGTTATAGGCGGCGAGATGCATTCGGCTACGTCATTGACGTAAATTATGAATAAGGTTGCACTCAGAGCAGAGCCTTGTGGCACGCTATTCTCCGTTGGAATGGCTTTGGCGCGTAGCTTTTTGAATTCAATCAGGTCACTGAGTAATTGTGAAGATTTGTATTTCCTGAGAGCTCGTTTACGGTTTCGTATTGCTACGGCAACTTCACTACACCACCAGACACACGGCGTGGGCGGGGCGAGGGGGTAAATTTAGGGATCGCCGTTTCCGCTGCAGTAAACATAGCCTCAAGAAGTATCCTGATATTTTCTACCGCAGAGGGGACAGAGACCTTGTCACGAAACGTTTCCCAATTTGCTTTGTGGAATAAGAAGCGAGGAGTTGTTGATGTGGGGACGTTTGGTATAGGACTCGTGGTATGTATTATAATAGAGAAGTGGTCACTGAAGCACAAGTCGGGCAGTACTACCGACTCTAATTTAGGGTATAGGACAGGGTAGGAGAACGTTAAGTCGATAGTCGAGAACACATGGTATGAGAGATTAAAATGAGTGTGTGTAGGTTGGGGAATAAAGCATAAATCAGTATTTAAAAGGAGTTTAATGAGGATTGCTCCATGTTTGTTTGTCTGTCTTGATCCCCAGATCGGGGAATGAGCGTTGAAGTCCCCTAATACTATTATCGGTTTAGGAAGTTGTGTTATAATGGACTCCAGTTCATGGACACTATTTATGCTGTTCGAGGGAATATAACAGTTACATAGTGTAACTGGAGAGTTCGATAAAAGAGAGGCATGTATGGTGACGGCAATAACTTGTAGGGAGGAGTTGACACGGACTGGGTACGCAGGGATAGAGGTGTGGATAAGAGATAAAACACCTCCTTTCGCTCTCATACCTTGCATATTGTCACATCTAAAGAGTTTATAGTTTTTTACTCTCGGTTGATGTTTTGATTTGAGGTGTGATTCTTGTAAGCATATAGCATAGGGGTTATGCCGTGCAATTAACTGCATCAGTTCAGCACGGTTGTTATTAAAACCGCGACAGTTCCACTGCATTAAACAAGATTTTACCGCCATCTTGGTTCTAAATAAGGTTGCAATATTGTACAGACTTTGTAAGATTTTATGGACAAGGGAAGTTTATTAATTTGTGTTGGATACGTTGCCGTCACTATGATGTCGCTCGTCTTCAGACGTCGTGATAGTTTGTTCTGATAATTTTCTTATAATTTGGGATCATCGACTTTTAATGCTTCTGTTACGATATTTTCGAATAGTTTGGTTTATTTTGTTATAATTTTAATGCATGTGTAGCGCCCGATTTTCGAACCGCCATTTTTTTGTGACCGCCCGTTGATCGGCTAAGACAGCCGAGGTCGATATCCTTTGCCTATTCGTTCCGTGCCGTTTCCAGGCATTTGGAAACACGTGTTGTCTGTTTTGCCGACCATATTTTTTATTGTTCTACTCTCGCCTTTCGTTGTATTCGCTCTCCGCTCGTAGTCGTCGTTCGGCCTTTGCTCGTCGCTGACCTTTGTGGCAATAATTCGTTCGTTTCCTTAATGCTCGTTTACTATCGGGCTATGAATTAAACGTTTCAAACATCAACTTATTAATTTCTAAATAATTCGTATTTAATTCCTCAACATGGTCCTCCGGGCCGGATATATTACGCCGGTTGTTTTTCTCGTTAACATTCGATGTTTGACTGCGTTTAGCTTATAGTCAAATAAATTATTCGTTTGCTCCATTCGTAACGGAACTTTAACTGCTCCATCGTTAACATGTCGGAAAACAAATGGAAACGTGGTACTCTGAAACTCAACCACGCTAGGTTAAGAGATCAAATGGCTGATCTCAACTCGAAACAACCTCCCGACATCGAAAGTCTGAGTAAATTGGAAGCTATGTTGAACGCTTAACGGGATTTGAAATCCAAATTCGAGATTCAGACTAATGACATCATAGATGCGCTCGATGAAAATGCCGATAACTATATCACCAAAGCTGAAACCTACATGAAGGAAGTCTGTGAAATCAGCGATGTCGCGTTTCATTATGAAGCGGTCATTAAAACTTGTCATCAGAAATTTCTGAAGGAAAATCAACGCCAATCACTTATTTCGTCCAACCCTGAACTCAACGCGTCTTGTCATAACTCATCAACTCAACCGAAGTTGGAAAGAATAGCCGTACCTTCGTTCGATGGCAATATTTTGAACTTTCAGAATTTTAAAGGTTTGTTCGAGAATTTAATTCATAAAAACGATGAACTTTCTAACGTGCAAAAACTTTATTACCTTAAACAAGCATTAATCGGTAATGCTAAGGATTATATTCGTGATTTCAAACTTGATGATAGAGCTTACTCGGAAGCTTGGTCGCATCTGCTTTCTCGTTTTGATAATAAACGCGCGGTGGTCAAGGCCCTTTTCCGTAATCTATACAATTTAGAGTCGATTAAAACCGAAAATCAAATTCGTAGTCTCTTAGATAATGTCGAAATAATAATTCGCGGTCTTAAAGCCTCAGGTGAAATTATCGATGAAACGTTCTCGAAATTTGTAACGTATATTGTGTCCAGTAAACTTGATCCCAAAACTTCTCGGGATTGGGAAAATTCTGCGACTTCGACCGATTCGCACGCAAACTTCGACGAATTGCGGAATTTTTTACAAATTCGGTCTTTTAATGTCGACGATCGTTCGGTAGAAGTAGCTAATTCGTCGAAACTTAGCAAAGGCTCGAAGCCAGTGTTCGATACGGTTGAAAGAAAATCGTTCGTTGCAAATTCGGACAAATTAAAATGTGTCGTGTGCCAAGAAGGCCATTTTTTGAATCAGTGCAAATTATTCGGGTATAAAAATGTAACTGATCGTTTTCAAATCGTGAAAAAAAATAAATTGTGTATAAAATGTTTTAACCCGTTTCACGTCGTTGCGGAGTGCAAACGCTCAAATTGCCGGTACTGCGATGGCAATCATCATTCCATGCTGCATCGGAATAATTCATCGTCAGAGCAAATTACGATCCCGAAACAAGCTTCAAAACCGGAGTCTCAACCACCACCCACTAATCCGAACTCTATTGTAGCTAAAACGACGATGTGTGCTGTCGATGCAATTCACAAAATGGTATTCTTGTCAACAGCGGTTGTAAAGGTGAAATCTGCCTCAGGTACTGTACTCGCTCGTTTATTATTTGATCAAGCGTCCGAAACTACGTTAATTCGTCGCGATTTTTGCAAGCGTATTAAACTCCCGCTTGCGAAAAATGAAAATCCAACGGTTCTTGTCGGTATTAACGACAATTCGACCACTCTTGATTCAGTAACTCAATTCGTTTTGCAATCTCGTTTTTCGAAATTTTCTATCGCGATCGAAGCGGAAGTAATCGGTAAAATCCCATACACGGTAGCGCACAGCAACCTTGATAACGTAATGCGATATTTCCCTAAGTTTAGTTTCGCTGAATCGAACGATCTCCCTTACAACGACGTAGATATAGTCCTCGGCTCTGAATATGTCGAATATATTTTAGAGGATCAAAGACACCTTTTCGAGGGTATTTGTTTACGAAACTCTAAATTTGGTTATGTTATCTCAGGCTCGCACAAATCGTCCTTTCTCGCTACCAAGTCGTATTGCGGACTCTCGAAGGTAGACATCGACGCTCAACTCAAACGGTTTTTCGAAATTGAGGATGCCGGCGAAATTTAAATGGTTCGTATTATAAGGTCAAGTCGATGTTAGTGAAATCGGAAAGAAAACGGTCGCCTATTATTCGAGCCGCGTATCGCGATTTTATGTTAAAATATGAAGAACTAGGTCATATGAGAAAACTTTCCAACTCTGAAATTGTCGCTAACTCGTACTATATTCCCCACCATATCGTTAGTAAGCTCAGTAGTACAACAACTAAATACCGCGTCGTCTTTAATGCATCAGCTATCGATGAGTCTGGTACTTCATTAAATGATCACCTTTTAACTGGTCCAATGCTACAACCTGAATTGTTCGATGTGATAATCAAATTTCGCTTTCATCGCGTCGCATTTTGTGCAGATATCGAGATGATGTATCGACAAATCTTAATTCACCCAGATGACAGAAAGTACCAACGTATTGTTTGGAGATCTGATCCATCAGAACCCGTTAAAAGCGTTAACTATTAATTATTTAGAATTGCAGTTAGCATTTGTTTTATCGCAATCCTTATTTCGTGCGTCACATAACTTAAAAATCGAAACTCGTAATATTTTCGCGTCAAATAAGCGTAGTAAATTGTTTGCAATTAATGTATTTCTAGATTATAATAATTTAATTCATGTTGGCGGTCGCATACCTGCCTCTAATTTTCGATTTTTTGTTTATGTTAATATTCGTTTTAAAAATTTATCATTATTGTTATTGTTCCTTCATGAACCCCGTTTGATTCATGGGGGGGAGTTTGTTACGATATTTTCGAATAGTTTGGTTTATTTTGTTATAATTTTAATGCATGTGTAGCGCCCGATTTTCGAACCACCATTTTTTTGTGACCGCCCGTTGATCGGTTAAGACAACCGAGGTCGATATCCTTTGCCTATTCGTTCCATGCCGTCTCCAGGCATTTGGAAACACGTGTTGTCTGTTTTGCCGACCATATTTTTTATTGTTCTACTCTCGCCTTTCGTTGTATTCGCTCTCCGCTCGTAGTCGTCGTTCGGCCTTTGCTCGTCGCTGGCCTTTGTGGCAATAATTCGTTCGTTTCCTTAATGCTCGTTTACTATCGGGCTATGAATTAAACGTTTCAAACATCAACTTATTAATTTTTAAATAATTCGTATTTAATTCCTCAACAGCTTCTATCGGTAAGATATGGTTTAACTGCTCTAAGCATATATACCAGCTCGGCATAGCTCCTTGTATAATCAGATGCATAGGAAATGCACTTTGGATTCGTCGCTACTGTCTGGATAAATTGTGCGGCTTTTCCAGTTACGTCTCCTGGCTCTCGAGTTGGCTGTTCGTTATGCGGCTCAGTTGGTACATGCTCCTCTTTCTTATCTGGTTGATTAATGTAGACAGCTGGCCGTGATGGGAAAACCGCCGGTTTCGTGTCAGCAAGTGCTTCGGGGGTCTTAGGATCAGGCTGTTTCAGCGGACTAACGCCCGTGTCCATCTCTATTTCCGGCTGCTCAATTGTGGTATTTGAATTTATTTTGTCTTGACATTTGGTGTCTACCGTTAAGAAGGAGATATGGGTTTCCTTATGTTCTATTTTGAGCAAATCGCTCTCATGGTCCGTGATTGGCTATTGAGGTTGGCAGATGGTGTCTGGACGGCTGGAATGACTTTCTTGTTGCGTGTTCACCGGTTTATTCTCTTTTCTGCAGTTTGGACACACGTGGTCTTCGATTTGGATGAAAATTCTACGATCGTGGTCATTATTTCATAGGAGAAATGATCTAGGAATATTTGCACAGTTCACATGATCGATATACACCTGTCTTCGCCAGCTTATTACGTGTGCAAACTCATCGTCCGAGGGGTTGACTCTTAATATTGATATTGGTGACAGTAGCTTAACGGGATAGTGGTGAAACGAGGTATGATGAAAGTGTGTTTCATTTGTTGCAGTGACCGATAAGTTTGATAAAACAACTTTATTAGCTGGTTGTCTAATTCGTGCTGCCCGAATTGTCGGCTCTGCTAATGTAATTGTTCCGCCTCCGGCAAAAAATTCGTCAGTTATTTTTGCGATTTAACGAAAATAATTACACGGTCTCGACTGATACGAGACCCCGCAATTATATCGAGATTACTGCCAGTGACTGATTTCACCGCAGTAAAATAGTTTGTGAGCGAATGAGGCGGGAAATACGGCAGAATGATGCTTTGTTCGTCTTTTGAGTGATTAAAAGCTATTAGCGGTGTTATTTTCGTTGACTTTACTTTATCAGCGAAAGAGATATTTTGTTTATTTAACGGATTAAGATTTTCAGAAGAGTCGGTTTGAATTTTAATTGTATCAACTAACGTGCTCGATTTCGGTTTTGTATCATCAGGGGATGTGTTGATTATATTAAATTGATTATTATCTGCATCCGCGGCGCGGGAGTGTGTAGTGCTTTGTTTGATGGTAGCGGTTGACGATAATACTACGGCTGCGGTGTGAAGTTGGTGTGTGTTGTCTGTTGATCAGATGATCGGTTGCGTGTGCGGGGTAGGTACTTGTGTAAGCGTGGTAGTGTCATGTGTGTGCGGGTTAGTTCAGTACGTGTGAGAGGTGGTTGTGTGTGTAATCATCTTACTGTTCGCGTTACTCTGGTTTGGAGTGAGCGGAAGAGGATCTGCAGAGATCGACTGATTCTTATCAGCGGTTGTGGTGGCCGGCTTATGCGGAGGTGTGTTGTGCGTGTCGGTGTGGCTCTTACCTGGTTTGTGTGCTGCGTACTTACTACCGGTGGTCGTTTTGCTTCCGTTCGGTTTCGGTGCGGCGGCCAGCATGTTTGCTGGCGGTGGTGTGCGGGGCATCTCATGAGACAACCCCGAACGTAATATTTCTTATCAACAAAACGAAACGCGAGAAACACCTAACTTTTCGTTTTTTTTTTTTTTTTTTTTTTTTTTAAGAAGTATTCGGTGAACTCGTTCTTTTTATTTATCTAGCGTATACTTTCCGTTATCTATTGAGACGGATTCGGCAGTTGTAGCATTTTAATTACGTTTTATACGCTTTCAGATAATGCTGTCCGAAGCAGAAATTATTATTTCGATTTTAATATCATTTATATTTCGGGGTTTTCTCGGGCAGCAGAAATGGAGGTGAATTGCGATCGGAGAAGCTATTTCGACCGAGAAGCCTGGTTATCCCGAACGCAGCCGTTCTGTCGGCTGTGTTGCGGGAGCGAACTGGTTTCGCGGGGGAAATCACGGTCGCGTTTACCGTCGAAACGTATAAGTACGGAGCGTGTAGCTACGAGAGTCGCAAGAGAATTTATAAAAAAATCCCGGAAAGACAGGGTAGTGGGCGTTTAAGAATACAAAATATAATATAGAAATATTCTAGAAAATTCTGCGGCGTTCGAATTAATTGATAAGGTACCGGGTAATTTTCAGCGATTCGACTATGTCGGTTGGAATAGCCTATCGTGTACCGAAAATCTTCGTTCGTGCATCTGGCACTATAAATCGATAAGAGTATTAATTAATTGTTCACGCGAGAGAGTCGGGTTAATTCGTCGCTCGACGATAATGATCGTTCGTTTAATTTGGTCGTAAGTTCACGTCGTCGCGTGCATCTGTTTTTACCCTAGTCATTCTTAATTTCGGCGTGCATTAATCATAGTTTGACCGAAATTTCGTTCTTTTTATGTAATTTTTATTTTACTAGTCTATACCGCATTTCCTTTTTCGCTTGCGCATTTATTACGCGGTTCCTTCGCTTTATTTGTGATTTTTTTTTAATACATACGTTTTACAAAAGGTTTCATTTGGACACGTGGTGGGCCCGTGACATCTCCAACTTGGAGACTCTACCGCCTTCGAACGGCGGATTTCGCGAATTTCTTCATGTACATTTTTTTTTCTTTCTCCTGGTTAAAAAAGCCTAGTGTTCTGCCGTTAACAGAGCTTTTCCGGTAGTGGGAAACCGTTACTTTGCCACTGGCACCCACAAGATAGTTGTTTTTTTTTTGTTTTTTTTCTTCGTAAAATTCACACAAATCAATTTACATCACTATATATCGTTTATTTAATTTACCTCTATTCTTATTTCTAACTCCGCTGATTTTTTCTTCAACGGTATTGCACTTATTATTTCAGGTTTATTTTAATTTTGGTTTTCTGCTCTTCGATTCTTCGAAATTAAATCGATTTTTTTTTTCTTCATTAATTTAATTTCTTTTTCTTAGTTGTATGAGTTCGTCTAAGGGAGGCCGCTGAGCGGACTCCGAAAATGATGTAAAATCCCCCAAAGTCAATAGATGGCCTCTCATATCCAATCCTTAAAAATCTCTGCTCTTCCTCGTTGCCTTCTCTCTTAGCCATCTATAACTCCTTTCTAATCTCTGGTCACACTCCTAAATCCTGGAATGATTTTATAATCATTCCTATCCCTAAAAGAAACAAGTCTTCTTTCCGACCTATCTCCCTCGCCTCTTGTCTTCGAAAACTTTTCGAAGCCTTAATCAACAATTGTTTAGTCTGGTGGCTGGAGCATAACAATCTCCTCCCTCCCAATATGTTTGGCTTTCGCCCTGGTCTTGGTCCAATCGACTGCATTAGTACCTTTCTATCGGATATCTACAAATCATTCCTAGATAGAAAGTTTACTGTACCTTTATATATCTTGTCTTAAAAGACTGAATCTCCTGAAAGCCTTATGTCCTCTTAAGTGGGGCGGTGATCGATATATTCTCCTAATTCTCTACAAATACATCATTCGTTCCAAACTAGACTACTGTTTCTTCTTATACAGAAATGCCCCAAACTCTCTCCTGCGAAAACTTGATAGAATCCAAAACTCCTGTCTTCGGCTCTGCATTGGGGCCCTAAAGTCTCCCATTCCTGCTATTTTGTCCGAATCTGATATTAAACCCCTGTTTATCCGCAGATCTTTGCTTGGTTACCGTTTTCTAATTAATTGCCTCCCGATCTCTTCATCTAAACTTATTTCTTCCTATCTGTATAACAATGACCACTGGCGCTTCGTTCCTCACAAAATCCCAGTTCTTGCGCACATAGCTGCTCGGGTCCCTAAGTTTTCTCCTTATGTCTTTTCCCGTAATAAGCTTCCTTACTTTTCTTTTGATTTCAATAGTGCATGTCTTCCTATCTCATTCTCCTCTCTTCCTCTTCGTGCTAACTCCAATCCTCAGAGCACAGTGGTCAGTGAATATGTCCACATATTAAATTCTTCATTTCCCCGTCATGTAAAAATTTTCACTGATGGTTCCAAAAATGATAGCGGGGTGGGCGATGCTTTTACGGCCCCCTCGCTTAATCACTCGGAATCCTTCAAACTTCGTTCCTTTTGTTCCATTTTTTCTGCTGAAGCAGTCTCTATTCTCCGTGCTGTCTCTTTTATTTCCTCTTCAAGAGGAATCTGTAAATTTCTCATTATTACTGATTCCAAATCCGTGCTGCAAGCTATCTCTTCTCCTCCTTCCCACTCGACTAATGACATCATTCTTTCTGTTCGTGCCTCTATCTCCAACTTTCGCTTAGCACGTTCTATCCTTATTGACTTTTTATGGGTTCCTAGCCACTCTGGCATTGTGAGCAACGGAGCAGCTGACTTCCTAGCTCGCACGGCGTCTCTCAATGGTCCATTCCTTCCACATTTTCCTGCCTCAGACATTCTTTTCCTCTCCGCAAGTCTCCATACCAGACTGTGGGTTGACATATACCCTTCCTTTTTTGCCAATCGCTCCACCTTCTATCTCCTCCTACAGCCTACTCCCAATTCACAGCCTTGGTACCAATTTCTTCCTTTTTCTCGGCGCTCGGCTATTGTTTCTTTAATCAGACTGAGACTTGGTCATTCCCTCCTTCCCTTTTCTCGTTTTTCTTTTTCTCTTTCACCTTCTCCCTTTTGCCCTCTCCACTCAACTGATCCTCCCTTTATAAGCGACCCCAACCATATCCTTTTTGAATGCCCTGCTCTTTTTCCTGAGTGCTCTCATCTATACGCCGATCTTTTGGCGTTGGATCTTCCTACCCCTTTCAATGCTTCCTTTATCCTTTCCTTCCCATCTCCAGCCGTTATTCCCCTCCTTCTTTCCTTTATACTTTCTATCTCCGATCACCTCAGAATCTGGGTAGGTGATCTAAGTCCATGTAGTTGGGTCAGTGTTAACACCGAGCCCATTTAAAAAAAAAAAAATAAAATAAACTGCATGGAGGGTGACGTTTCCGCTTAACGTAAGCTGTCCAGTCCGCTGTCATCAATCGCGTCCTTGCCTAATAAGGATCTGCGGCTTTCACTAAACGACTTAGCTAACCTCCCTAATGATGGTAGTAGTGGTATTACTACTACTACTAATAATAACAGTAGTATTAATATTAATAATATTAATAATAATAATAACAAAGTCACCAACACTAAAAATAATAGAAATAATGGGGGATACGTTTTGATACACGTTTAATGGTGGTTTAGTTTTACGCGTTTATTCGATTAGCGTGGCAGAACAACACAAGTAAGATCATTCTTCTTTATCTAGATTTCGTCAATTATTATTTATAATCAATCAACTGCTGCAATGCCTAAACCGAAAAGAACGACCGCTATCGATCTTAAAAGACAGCTTAGCGGTGTTAGTTCATTCAGTAATGAAACACTAACTAAAAAAAGTACGAAAAAAATGGCGTTCGCGCAGGGTGTAGATGAGAGAGCCGAAAGTGTGCAACAGTGCATCATGCAAAACCTCTGGAACGAATTCAAAGAAGTAAAAAAATGTCTGGAATTCATATCGGGGAAATATGACGAATTAGTAGAAGTGCAGGGATCATTGGTGAGCGAGGTGAAAGCTCTTGGGGAACACGTTAATGTTTTAACGGCCGAAATTAAGAGAAAAAACCGCGAAATAGCTGAGCTAAAAACAACGGTCAATGAACTAGCGCAATATGGAAGGAGAGAAAACATTAAAATTCACGGTGTCACAGAAAGACCCGATGAAAGCGTAGAGGAGTTGGTTACAAAAGTAGCGAAAAGGTTAAATATCGAGCTGAAGAAAGAGGACATAATAGCATGCCACAGAATTCCCATTAGGAATCTGAAACTTCCAAAGCCGATCATTGCCAAGCCGGGAAGGCGTATAGCTGATTTATTCTTTGAAAACAAAAAATATATAAAAATCATTGATAAAGAGATATCTGGTAATGAAGAAAGTTCATTGCAAATTTTCAGGAAGCAAGCGGGTCGTGTGTGTGTGGGAATTCAGGTATTCTTGTTTGGTTTTTGTGTGGTAGCGTATGGAGGTGCGTGTACGGTTGGTACATGGATTTTGGTCTATGTATTTGCGTTACCGCCTACGTTCACTAGCTGTAAGATGTGGTAATGTTAAGAGAGTGGGTATATGTGCAAGTGTATTGTTATTTGTTTTTATTTACGTTGATATCGTATTTATTTCCTATTTTTGCTGGTCACTTCGAATTTTTGAAGTTTGCTTGCAGAGTGCGATTAGAGGTAGTATGGTACCGAAGAGGTGCATGGTGGTATGGCAGTGTTCGCTCGTAGTTTCATGTGCATGTGTGAATATGTGTATGTGTATATGCGTGTATATGTATATATGTGTGCATATATATTTATATATTTGTATATATATACGTGTGGATGTTGTGTGCAGGTATATGATATATGTATATAATTTTAGTTATATTAATCAGGATGCGTTGCGTTTCGATGGCGAAGTATTTAAGAATATGGCGATAAATTTAAGCTATTTAGTATATTAGTTAAGTAGCGTTATTTAAGAGAGCACTATGAACTCCGTGTAATGGATTTTATGTGCGTAATTGTGCTTCCTCTTTATCTCTTTATTTCTATTCACATGTGCAGAAACGTTTTCAAATGTTCCTCTCAAATATGACTCCACTGATGCAGTGCGGGAATAGGATTAATTGTACAAACTACAGTGATATTAAAAAATGGACGGATAATATAAATAGGGTACTAAACCCAAATAATACGTTAAAAATAAACGTCGAATTGTTTCATGTGCTGCACCTGAACATAAGAACTGTCCGGCGTAATTGGGATGAATTTTTAAGCTACATCCACATGACACCTTTAAGCACCATTGTACTAACAGAAATAAATATAAGCGAGTTTGAATTAAATTTATATAATATAGCGGGCTTCATAAAGATTGCAAAGGGGTATAACGGAGGGATATTTGTGTTCGTAGTGAAGGTAGGAATGTAAAGAAATATCATCCAAAAAAAGAATGGATGAATCAGAAGATACTTAATTTTATGAAAATTAGAGATCAATACTTCAAACTTAGTAAAGGGAATAGAACCAGTACTCGATATGAGGGACTCTATAAAAAATATCGAAATAATGTCAAAACAGAAATAAGGAAGGCAAAACAGGTGTTTTACTTAAGTCAAATTGATAGAGCAAATAATGCAAGTAAAAACATATGGAGAATAATTAATAATATTGTAAATAAAAGGAATTAAGTATCAATTGATGATTGCATTTGCAGGCATTTTGGAACCGACTCATTATTAGTGGATAAATTCAGTGAATATTTTGCAAAATCAGTAGAACAATATAAACATAAGTGTGATGTCCAGTTATTGAATTCAAATGATGAAAACAGGTTGATGTGTTCTTTTTTCATTCCTCCAGCTGATAATATACAAATCGAAGCAATAATAAATAGCCTAAAAAATTACAAAGCACCAGGTTGGGATGGCATTAGGACTATGGACATTAAGCGAAATTTAGAGAGATTCGTTCCTATACTAACAAACATGATTAATTATTCTATAAAGAGTGGTACCATCCCTCAGGGGCTAAAAAAAGAAATTATTAAACCAATTTACAAAAAAGGAGCTCAAAATAAGCTGGAAAATTACCGCCCTATAACAATAATATCGGTAATAGCGAAAATTTTAGAACATTACGTAAACAGTCATTTAAAGAGTTACCTAGAAACAAATAATCTCCTTTACGAAAATCAACACGGATTTAGAGGAAAAAGATCCACCTTAACGCTATTAAGTAAATTGGGAAATGAAATAAATATGGGACTATCGATAGGGAATCAATTTATAATTACTTTCATTGACCTATCCAAGGCGTTTGACTTAGTAGATCATGATTTATTAATAAAGGATTTAGAAAAGATTGGTATTACTAACAGACAGCTCCAATGGTTTACAAACTATATTAAAAATAGAAAGAATTGTGTAAAAATTGCAAAAAATGAAAGTAGGGATAGGATGTTACAATATGGTGTCGGACAAGGAACCATACTGGCTCCCATTCTTTTCTTGATATATACTGACTCGCTTCACAAATATATTAGAAATGCAAAGGTGTTTGTGTTTGTGGATGACATTGCGCTATTGATAGAACACAATAATATACAAATGGCGGATTAGTTACTTCAGGAGGACGTTGATAATCTTAGTAAATGGGCGCATGACAGGAGGTTAGCAGTGAACATAAATAAATCAAAGATAATGCATATTCGAAACATATCCAAACATGCTACTCATGAACCGCGGATTATCATCCACAGTAGCGAATGTGTCCATGATTTATATTTAAGGAACAACAGTCCAGTTTGCGCATGTAAACCATTAGAAAAGGTGCAGGATTTTAAATATTTAGGGGTTTTTATAGATAGTAATATGAATTGGAAAAAACATATACAAAATTTAAGTGTAAAAATCACAGACCATTCCAGCATTATATAAGATGAAACAAGTACTTCCATATGAAACACTAAAAATTTTTTTTAACGCAATGATAATGTCTAGAATATTATATGGTATTCAAATATGGGGAGAAGCGAAGAAATCAGAACTTAACAAGATAGCGAAATTGCAGAAAAGATGTTTAAAATTACTGCTTCCTCATGGGGGGCATAATAATTCAACAATGTGATGTCGCCAAAAATGTATTATTATTATTATATATTATTGGAGCTCAAAACCAATAATATCAGAATACCATCAAGACCTAAAATTAGAGTTACGAGAGATCGAAACACAAAATACTTTATTCAACCAAGGGGGACCAATTTAAGGATTGATAATACACAGCAGACAGTACTAATTAAATTACTACGGGAAATTCCAAGCAATATATTAAAGGAGAAAAGATTAGGCGCGTGGAAGGAAGACGTAAAAAAATGGCTGACATATTGGTGTGCAGATTAAGAAACTATCGAGGTTTCTTCTATTTGTACTACGATATCGGTGACTCGTCTTTATTTCGTAAATTAGGTTTCTAAATTTCTCTTTGCTCAGCACAGGAACAACAACAGGGGCATGTAGATGATTTTCAATAATGTAGCGGAAAAGTGGCTATCCTTCGCTCTATTATTTTCATTTCCTCGAATCAATTTTCCTCTAAGTTTTTAATTATTTCTGAATCTTTGAGCGCCCTTCAGGCCATATCCTCTCCCCTTCCTGATCATTCGTGTGACTTTGTTATCCTCCGTATACGTTCACTCATTTACAATCTTTCCTATCTCCATTCAGTCAATATTGATCTGCTGTGGGTACCTGGCCACTCGGGCATATTTGGCAATGAAGCGGCTGATTCCTTGGCTCGGGCTGCTGCTGGTTCCTCTCGTCTTTTTTTTAAAAAAATTCCATCCGTTAACCTGTTATCAGTTTGTAAAAGCTTTCATATCCGATTTTGGTCGGATACCTATGTTTCTTCTTTTTCCAACAGTTGTTCCTTTTACCTGTCAGTCCAGCCTACTCTTCCTTCATATTCATGGTTTCTTTTACATCCCTCCCTTCGTCGATCTGAAGTTGCTTCCATTGTTCGTATGCGCTTTGGCCATTTTTGCTGCCTTCTTCCAGATTTCGTTTCTCCTTGATTTCTTCTCCACACTGTCCTCTCCATCCGGATGATGCAATTATTTGCGACGCTGATCATGTGTTCTTCCAGTGTGCATCCCTCTCGGTGGAGCGTTCTGCCTTATATTCTTATTAGCTTAAGCTTGGACTTCCTACCCCTTATTGTGCATCCTATATCCTGTCCTTTCCTTCCCCACTAATTATTCCTGCTATTTGTTCCTTTTTAGTTAAAATTTCTGATCGAATCAAAATATAACCGACTTCTTTCCTTACCTTTTGTTTCTGGGTAAAGGTCCTTGGTTGACGAGCCCAAAAAAAAAAAAAAAAAAAAAAAATCTTCTTTCTTTTACATTTGTGGGAATGATTATTTTGAGTGTGACTGGTTGGTGATGTATAGGTGCTAAGTGTGTAGTCATAAGAAGTTACTGTACTAAATTAATTAAATTACGAAGGTGGTTCAAATATAAACCGGAATTTTTAAATAAACGCGCGAAAAATTTATTGTGGAAAAAGTGGTTGCACTGGCAGTTAGACCGGTTTGTTACGAAGCGTGTAGAGCAATTAGAACCGCGTAACGTCACTTTTTAGTGTAGTTAGAGCCATGAGTGAAAAAGAAGTACCAGTGTCTGTTGCGCAACGCATCATTATTCGTTTTTTAGTCAAAGACGACGTAAAATCCGTGGAAATTTACCGAAAATTACGCGAACAGTTCGGGGATGAGTGTCTCTCCAAAACTCAAGTGTACGAGTGGTGTTCCGCGTTTCGAAAAGGACGTGAAGTGGTGTCAAACATAGCACATGCGCGGCGCCCAAAAACCAGCATTACAGATGAACACGTCAAAGCCATCGAACAACTCATTTTGGCTGACCGACGCGTCCGTGCACGCGATGTGACCGACGAATTGGGCATCAGCATAGGTAGTATTGAGACAATAATTCATGATCGGCTAGATTATCGCAAAATTGCAGCCAGATGGGTGCCAAGACTTCTGAATTTTGAACAGAAATTCACTCGTTGGGAAGTTTGTACGCGTCTCCTGCAGCGGTATGAAGAGGAAGGAGAGAATTTATTGCGGCGAATATTCACCACGGACGAAACTTGGGTACACTACTATACGCCGGAGAGTAAACGCTCGTCTATGGAGTGGCGGAAGAAAAAAGAGGGAGCGCCAGTCAAAGCGAAGGTTACACAGACAGCTGGGAAGGTGTTGTGTACCGTGTTTTGGGACATGAAGGGAGTGATCGCAGTCGATTTCCTAACTGAACAACGTACTGTGACGGCGCAGTATTACAGTAACCTCCTAAAAAACACAGTCAAGCCGGCCTATCGAACAAAAAGGCGCGAAATTCCGATCCGTAGTGCGATACTGCTTCAAGACAACGCCAGGCCACATACCGCTCGGCTCACGATGGAGACATTGGCCGAATTGGGCTGGGAAACACTTGAACATCCTCCTTACAGTCCAGATTTGTCGCCTTGTGATTATTATTTGTTTGGCCCGTTGAAAGAAGCACTTGGTGGACAACGTTTCGACAGCAACGATGAGGTGGAATCGTTCGTGCGCAAATGGCTATGTGACAAGCCGCGAGATTTTTACGAAAAAGGAATAAAAAAAAATGCCGGAGAGGTGAAAAAGTGCGTAGCGTGCGAGGGGGGTTATCTCGAAAAATTGTAAAAAATATGAGCACTGTAAGTATAAAATAAAAATTTTTATGACGAAATTCCGGTTTATATTTGAACAACCCTCGTACTATAGTGATAAGAAATATTATTTTAGATGTATTGAAATGTTATTAGCAAATTGTAAATTTATGTCAAATAAACGATAATGAGGGTGACGGGAACTCACGAAACGGGCAAAATTGCCTTGTGAGACCCACAACTTTCTTATTTAAAAATTAAAAAAAAAAAAAAAAAAAAAAATGATAATTTTAGATGTAATATTCTGGAGGTTAAAAATAGGTCAAGCATGGATCTGGTGATGGTAGATATAGATATGGGCGTTAACAATTTTTTACGTTTAATTGCTGTTTATCGATATCCAAGTAAAAATGTACGTGAATTCATAAAAGAACCCGCAACGCTTTTAAAAACCTAAATAATAAGGATAATTTTTTGATATGTGGGGATTTCAATATTAATTTACTTCTTCATAATGCTCAGACGGATAATTTACTAAACGTAATTTACGGGTCAGGAGGGGTACAGTTAATAAGTGGAATTACAAGAGAAGAAAATCGGACGGATAGAAGTACTCAGTCATGCATAGATAATATCTTTATGAAGTTTAAAACTAACGAAATTACTTCGGGAATAGTCAATACGAAAATATCTGACCATTATATCATCTGCAGTGCTTTTCGTATAGCGAGCCGGAAAATAAATTATTATAAAAATCCTCTGAAATGTGTTTTTGAAGAAGGAAGACTGCAGAACCAAATTAGTAATTAGACCTGGAGCAAAGTAGGTAACTCCTCAACGGTAGGAGACGTATATCATCGTTTTCGTTCAGTGTTCCAAACATATATAAAAATTGCAAAGTGGGTGTGTGTGAGGGGAAAAGGGGATGTAAATATAATCCTAAAAACGAATGGATGAGTCAGAAAATAATTAATTTTATGAAAATCAGAGATCAATACTTTAAACTCAGTAAAGGAAATAGAACTAGCGTGAGATATAAAAATCTGTTCAAAAAATATCGGAATTTAGTTAAAACAGAAATAAGGAATGCCAAGCAGAAGTATTATCAAATACAAATAGTGATGGCAAACAACGATATCAAAAAAACATGGGGTATAATCAATAATATTGTTAGTAAAAAAAACAAAACGACAGTAGATGATTTCATTACTAAACATTTTGGGGATAGTTCAACAGGATCTGAACAATTTAGCGAAAACTTCGTGCGTTCGGTAGAAGAGCATAAACACACTTGTGACATTCAGTTACTGAGTACTAACGTTGACAAGTTAAATATGACCTCATTCTTCATTCCACTTGCAAATGTTTCTTAAATAGAAGAAATAATTAACGATCTAAAAATTCACAAAGCACCAGGATGGGACAAGATTAGGGTGAACATTAAACAAAACTCAAAGTTGTTAACTCCTATTTTAACCTGTATGGTCAATCGCTCAATAAAGGAAGCGTGCATCCCTGATGGGCTCAAAAGAGGTATTATTAGACCGATATATAAGAAGGGGACTCAAAACCAAATCGAAAACTATCGCCCAATAACAATAATGCCTGTAATAGCTAAAATTCTAGAACAGTATATCGGCAAACACTTAAGAAATTACGTGGAAAAAAACAATCTGCTCTATGAAAACCAACACGGATTTAGAGAAAAAAGATCCACCGTTACTTTACTAAGAACATTTGTAAATGAGATAAACACAGGACTACCGAGGGGGAACTAATTTATAATTACCTTTATAGACCTAGCTAAAGCTTTTGATTTAGTTGACCATGATCTGCTTATTAAAGATTTAGAAGATATTGGCATTGCAAATAATCAACTATTGTAGTTTAAGAATTATTTACAAAACAGGAGAAGCGTAGTAAAAATTGCAGGTAATATTAGTAATGAAAAGGTGAATCGATATGGAGTAGGTCAGGGTACAATACTGGCTCCTATTCTATTTCTTATATACACGAACTCATTATATAAGCACATCAAAAATGCAAAGGTTTATGTATTTGTCGATGACATCGCATTATTAATGGAACATAAAAATCTAGAGATGGCGAAAAAATTACTGCAGCAGGATGTCGATAATCTCAGTAAATGGGCGCATGACAGGAGGTTATGTATAAATTTAAATAAATCAAAACTACTCCATATTCGTAATATCTCTAAACATATGAGTTACCACCCGCGAGTCGGTATACATAATAATAAATGCTTACATGAACGGTACGGGAATAAAATCACTTACCCATGTTCATGTCCACCTCTAGTGAATGTAACTGATTTTAAATACCTAGAAATATATATCGATAAATCATTGAACTGGAAAAAGCAGATACAAAACTTAAATTCGAAAGTAAGACAGTCAATTCCAGCGTAATATAAACTGAAGACGGTTCTTTCATATGGGACATTACGGATATACTTTAATGCATTAATAATGTCTAGAATTTTATATGGGATTCAAATATGGGGTGAGGCTAAAAAAACGGAAATCAATAAAATAGGCAAAATTCAGAAAAGGTGTTTGAAACTTATATTACTCCATTGGAAGCGGAGTGATACTACATCAACCTGGTGGAAGGAAAATAATGAAATGTCTCCCAAAATGCATTATTATTATTACAGATTACTTGAATTTAAATGCAATAACGTAAAGTTACCTTCCAGACCAAAAACTCGACTAACAAGGAATCAAAATAATACCTGTTACATTCATCCTAGAGGGGTAAATCTACGAATCGACAATACAGATGATTCGGTTTTAATTGAATTAATGAGTACTATGCCCAGTCACATAATAAACGAAAAACAAATTGGTGTATGGAAGAGGGAAGTGAGGAAGTGGTTGAAAGAATGGTGTAAAGATTAAGGAATTTTGCTGCATCCTCTTTTCTATTTATTTTTATTGCTGCATTTTTTAGGGCTCTTTTAAACCATCTATTTACCAGTTTTCTTTTCTTTTTTCTTTCCTGTACATTAATGTATGCAATGTCCAATATATAAGCGGCTCCTGTGTATGGGTGTATTATTGTGTAATTCATATATATATTTGCGTCGATTGATATATTTTATTTTTATTTTTTTGGTTTAATACGTTCGATCTAAGTAGTAAGAATGATTAATTGTAATTTTGTTTACTAGAATAAATGATAATAAGAGTGTTGGGCACTCACGCAACGGGCATACTTGCCCAGTGAGACCCACAACTTATTTATTTATAAAAAAAAAAAAAAAAAATAGTGACAACAATGTCACTAATTCCATCAAAGATTTCTATGTCAAAAGTCCTCAGGACAATAATAACGATAACTGTAGTAACAATAATAATAATTGCAGCAGCACTAATAATACG
The DNA here is from genome assembly GCA_039619475.1 of Icerya purchasi. Classification (NCBI taxonomy): domain Eukaryota; kingdom Metazoa; phylum Arthropoda; class Insecta; order Hemiptera; family Monophlebidae; genus Icerya; species Icerya purchasi. The sequence goes on from CM077116.1 coordinate 389,965,200, forward strand.
CTGATCAATGTCAACAGTACCGGTCATATTCACGACACTTTGGGAAACATTTTTTCCTCCGATTACCCAGGTACTTTCAAGGTTTTCGTTGAGAATTTCTCTGATAACAAAAACATTTGAAATTTCCACCCGCTTGCTCTGGCCAGGCTCATCAGCAAAATTTTCACCTCCTCCTCCGACTTTATGCCTCAGGGTAGAGGGCATATCTTTGTTGTCTTCCCAACGACTTCCTAAACAATCGCTCCTTTTTCATATCCCACAATCTCAATGCGTTCATTCCCCATAATACTCTATACAGAATCGGTGTTATTTCTGGGGCTCAACCTTCTTTCTCTGTTGAGGAAATTAAAGACGGCCTTGAATCTTCTTATCATCAATCATTGAACCCTTTGGTTCGTTGTCTCCATTCGCTTCTATTCCATACTACTGCTTTTAATCGGCTGTACGTTGTGCATTTCATATCTTTTATTATTTGAGACATATAGCTGTTTCTCGGTCTTCCTCTCTGTCGGGCTTTTCTTGTTTTTCCCTCTATAATTTTCGATAATATTCCATCATTTCGCAGTATATGGCCGATCATTATGGATCTACGCTTCTTGATCGTGCTCAATAAGCTGCGAGTTTCCGCCACTCGGTTAAAGACATTTTCATTTTTAACTTTTTCGGTCCATTTTATTTTTAACATTTTCCTCCAGAACCACATTTCTGCCCCTTCCAGCTTTTTCTTTTCGCTTTCGTTTATCACCCAGGTTTCACAGCCGTACAACATTACACTCTATATGTACAACTTAATCAGTCGCTTCTGTAGGTTCATATCCATACTTTTGCTGGTTAACATTGCGTATTTTTGCATAAAGGCGCTTTTTGCTAGACTGATCCTTCACTTTATTTCCTCTGTGCTTTTTCCATTCTCTGTTATCAGATTTCCCAGATATATTGCCTCTTTGACTCAGTGTATAGTTTTATTGTTAATTATAATATCTTGTTTTTGTTGTGTGCGTGTTTTCTCACATATAAGTATTTTCGTCTTGTCTTCATTTATTTTCATATTATACTCTTCTAGGTGGTTTTTTAAAATATTTAATGCTGCCTGCATCTCTTCTTCCGATTCCGTTAAGATTACTATATCATCCGCAAATCTGATCAGATATTGTTACTCCATGTATTTACACGCCAATTTTCCGTTCTTCCAACTCTTGTTTTATCAGACTAATCGGTTTTTCTATATAAATATTAAATAAGGAGGGTGACATTACGCAGTCTTGTCGAACTCCCTTGCGTATTTCTGCCTTACCTATACTCTTCCCAATTCTGAACTCCGCTATTTGGTTCCTGTACAACGCTTTAATTGTTCCAGCTTCAGTGTTTGGCACTCCAATTTCTTCTAGGATATGAAACAATTTGGCCCAGCTGACTCTATCAAACGCCTTTTCCAGGTCTAGAAAAGCAATTATTACTCAACTATTAGATTCTAGTCGTTTCTCTATTATCAATCGTAGAGCTAATATTGCTTCTCTCGTTCCCTTCTGTTTTCGAAAACCAAATTGATCAAAATCCAAGTTTTCCTCAATCTTCTTCTGTATCCGGTTTAATATTATTCTCGCTAGTATTTTGGAAGTATATGACAGTAAATTTATTATTCTATAGTTCTCGCATTTATCTACATTTGGTTTCTTGGGTATCATTACCAATATACCTTTTTTAAAGTCTGTTGGCACTAATCCTTCCCTTAACACTTCATTGAATAATTTTTTCAATTCTCTATGGACTTCCTCGCCTGAGTTGATTATCAGTTCTATCGGTAGTTCATCCTCTCCTTCTGCCTTTCTGCCTTTTATATGTTTTAGCGTTGTATCGAATTCCGAATTCATTACATGAAGTAGTTCATGTGTGCCTGGTGGGTCTTCATTTTCTTGTTGCTCATCATCATGATATAGCTGGTTACATGGTTATTTCATTACAAAAGGAAGCCTACAAAGTGGTCATCAACCCAGTTCGTGCAGGAATATAATTTCTTCACTCGATCTCTATATTCTGTTCTTTCCGCTTCCACCCCTCCTACTTCCTTTTCGCACGGTTGTTCTTTTTCTTATGCCTCCTCTCTTAAGTGGAATGAAGAGTGTAAAGTTACTTTTCGGAGGATCACCGCTACTTTTAACGCCTTTTGCTCTTATTCCTCAATGACCAACTTTTTACCTCACAAAGAAGCCAACGAAAAAGCTCGGTACACCTTAAAATCTGCCAAGAGGAATTCTTGGAAATCATTTTGTTCCTCTTTCTCTAGAGATACGCCTCTCCCTAAGATATGGAAAATGGCCAAGGCGTTCAGATCTTCTCTTTCTGAGCTTCCCCACCTTTCTCATCCTCCTTTGCCTAAACTTCTCTCTTTCTTGGACTCTATTGCTCCTCCATATGTCCCCTCTTTCGAGAAATCGAACATTCCTTCTCTCCCGAATAGCTCAGAACCTCATTCCCTATCTTCTCCTTTCGCTATGATGAACTCTTGTCCGTCCTTAATAAATCTCCTTCTTCTGCTCCTGGCTTGGACAATCTTTCTTTCCTTATTCTTAAAAAACTCTCTCCTTCCTCGCTACTTTCCCTTCTGAATATTTTCAATTCTTTCCTACTCTCTGGTTTTACTCCTAAGTCTTGGAACGACTTTATCGTCATTCCAATTTCTAAAAAAAATCAGTATTCTTTCCGTCCTATCTCCCTAGCCTCATGTCTGCGCAAACTCTTTGAAGGGTTAATATACAACTGTCTCGTCTGGTGGATTGAGTATAATAATCTAGTCCCTTCAAATATGTTCGGTTTTCGCTCCGGGCTTGGCTCGGTAGATTGCATCAGTCATTTCCTTTCAGATATCTATAAATCTTTCCTATCAAAAAAATTTACTGACGCTGCTTTTGTCAATATTTGCTCTACATTTGATAATGTGCATCTTCCCTCTTTGGGCTTCAAACTCCTCTCTTTTAATTTCCCTCCGATTTTTATCACTCTTATACTCAACCTCTTTCAACATAGAACTCTTTATCCATCTTCTCCTTCTCTTTCCACCTCTAGATGCGTCTATCGTGGGCTTCCCCAGGGATCCTGCCTTAGCCCCACTCTTTTTAATATTTACTCTTTCGATATTGCTTTTCTTCCTATTCCCTCTTTCTCTCTCCTTTTTGCTGGTGACATTTTAGTTTACTCCACCTCAGATGATCTGTCTTCCGTCACTAATAAATTAAATCATTCATTGTCCCTTCTAAACAATGCTCTCTTTTCTCTCCACCTCTCTCTTTCCCCTTCCAAGTCTTCCTGCATAATTTTTGCTCTCCGCCCCTTTAACCGTGCTCTTATAAATATGAGTGTATCTAGTATTCCTATTTCCACTATTAATTCCATACGTTACCTAGGTCTTTTCCTAAATAGTCGCCTTACATTTCATGAACATATTAATTATATCTATAATTCCTCGATCAAAAGATTTAGTCTCCGCAAATCTTTATCTCCTCTCAGGTGTGGTGGCTACCCGTGCATTCTTTTAATTTTGTACAAATCAATTATTCGGTCCAAACTCAACTACTGCTCTTTCATTTATGTCAATGCTTCCAAATTTCTCCTTTCGAAACTTGACTCAATTCAAAATTCTCGCTTTAAAATCTTCTCCTATTCCTACGTTTTATCTGAATCTACCACTCAACCTCTATTCATTCTTCGTTCACTCCTCGGTTATTGTTTTTCAATAAAACGCCTTCCCACTCCTTCATCAAATCTTATTCCTTCCTATCTTCATATCAAAAATCACTGGCGCTTGGCGCCTCATAGAATTTCGATTCTATTGCATGTATCTGCTCGTGTTTCCACTCCTGTTGGCCTTTGTGAGTACCATTTCTGACCGCTTGACTATTTAGTTCTGTCTCTTAATTTATCATGTCGTTGGGTCAAAGCCGCTGGCGCGCCCAAGGTAGACAGTACATATATATGTCTTTGAGATTTAATATATTCAAAAAAATAGCTACCGTGTAGAATTGTTTTTGTAAGTAAAAAAGAATAAATCTCAAAACGTACCGTTAATTTTTAAATTTTATTTTGTATTATCTATCATCATTTACAACATTCGAATTAACAGAATTGCAAGTTATAGATTATAATGGACGATGGCTGCTGCAATATGTTATATATTCACGTGTTTCGAGATGATCGATTACAGCATCAATTATTTTTCTGCTTCTTCGTGAAGTAGATATGGCGAGATCGTTGTTTAGTTGTAATCTTAACTCGGTGTGCATAAATCCAATAAATTCCGGTCCGTGCGGTCCTCTTAAATCTAAATTATAGTCTCCACTAACGAGCATCGGTATTTCGTGATAATTATGTTTTTCAGGTACCTTTAATTTAGGACTGTACGCCATAAGATTTAAGACGATGAATTGCTGAATTTTCTCAAACAATGTATTCGGTGAGATATAAACTGATGCGAGTATAGTTCTTTTAGCATTGATTGTTGTCTTGACCAAGCAAAAGTCGCCAACACCGTCATGACATGTCGCGAGTTGATCCACGCTCATATTATTTTGATCAAACTTCGGCAAACCGTTTTTGATATTGTTAGACTGCAATGCGTTGGAAACAGTTATGTTTTCGCAAATGGCGACACCACCAGAACGAATCGCATTCCTTTTAAATTGATTGCGAAATCCTAGCATTTCAATAGAACAATCGTTTTTAATCCACGTTTCAGACAAGGCAAGAAATTTACATCGCAGATTAATCGCTAGTTAAATCGAGCAAGTGCGCGTTTAGTGATTGAGTGTTGAATGTACACAACGAGAGCAACGTGGAATCCGTCTGCTTAGAACGATTCAGAAAATTCCAGCACTGATCGCCTACCGTTTGTAAATGATGCCGTTCGAGACGAGTAAACTCATTCCTTTAAGGATCTCGATTCAGTTCTCCACGATGTTGATAAAATGTGTAATCACACCATCGTGATTCGTTAGGAATAGTCCGGCAAAGAGACTCGAGAAAGGGCTACATGAACGAGCTACTGTCCAGGACACTTACTGTACTTGTAAATGATCGAGTGTAGCGCCTTGTGATTTGTGTATAGTAATTGCACAGGCTTCAACAAGGGGGACTTTTACAAGTAACGATTTTACTGTTTGTTTGCACGATGCAAGTACGTTGAGTTATCGGTATCCATGTTCGGATTTGCAAGTACGTGTCCCTGGGCTTTTGAGCGCAGTAAAAGGCCGATTTTTGAATGGTCGAAGGACAGCCAGAATCGTTTTATCACACTTGTTTCGATGTTGCGTTCGATGTAGCGTAAAGTGCCGATTGCGCCGTTGACGAGACCATCTTGCACGTCAATATTCGCTCTGATCATATATGGTTTACCAATTTGAAGGCGAACGATCTTGCGTTTATGTGATTCCTGCGGCGAATCGGTTATTGATTTTGGTTCTACATTGCAAACTTTTTGTTTTTTATTCATTTGCCGTTGTCGCCACTCACGGCTTCGTTCGGCACCACTCTTCGAAGCAGGTTTATTCAAATCGATGAATCGAAAGAAACGCTTCAAACTTCTCATTTTCGGTAGTATTGGAACCGAAAGGTGTTTCCTTCATGAACTGAAGGAATTCATGGCTGTTCTGAAATTCCTCGTCCCTCTTGCGTTCACGTGATTCCTGCGTCGAATCGGCCATTGATTTTGATTATCTATTATTATTTTTTATTTTTTACGAGTCACGAAGTTGAATATAATTTACATATAAATTAAATCGAGTGAACAGGCAATTACGTGAAAATTACGTATCGAATTACCTAGCAAAAATTAAATCGCCACATACCATTCCAAGTGCTGAGTTTTTAATCTAAATTTCGAGAATTGTCGCGCAAAACCTTCAGACAGCAAGAAAAAAGTTTTACGAAATTATCTGCGGAATGTTAAAATGTTTTACGAAATTAGAAAGAGAACGTTGCGTTTCGTTGCGTTTTGCGTTGCGTTTCGCGTTGCGTTTTGCGTTGCGTTACACGATTTTAGGTTGACCCCCAGCCTAAAGACATATATATGTCAAAAAAAAAAAAAAAAGAGTAAAACCCAAAATACGTCCCGAATCTTTCTATTTTATAATGTTCTTTTAATGTTCTCTTTATTTATTTGCTCTCGTACTTTCTTGTTTCCTTGCTCTGACATTTAACTTTAAAATAAGATCAGGTTTTTTGGTTTGAAAATATTTAGCTGCCTTTATGTATCGGCATGCAGCTGAAATACACCTGTACTATGTTATAATTTATATAATCTTAGGTTGACTAATATTATGATGTATAGAATAAGCAAGAATAGCTGTAATTTTGTGTTTTGAATAAACGTTAATAAGAGTGTCGGACACTCACACAATGAGCATACTTTCCCTGTTAGACCCTCAACTTATTTTTAAAAAAAAATATCCGTGTATAATCAGAATTTTAAGAACAGATCGTCGGATAAGCGTAGTTTGAGGAAATTCGCATCACTACAGTTCACACTTTCATAACATATACAACCAAGAATTTAATGATTTCTATACCGTTCCAGTTCATAATAATATGTACAGTAGGATGAAAAATTTCATTTATAAGGGATATAACACATTTACAAAAAAAAATATATATACATATACATGAATTAAGTTTGCAACAGGTACTGTGCTCAAAATAATGGCTATGCTTTGTATATTAAAGGAGTCAAATTTTTGTACCTTAGATAATTTTACATATAGAATCGTGTTAATGAATATTTTAAAATATAATAATAATACGGTTTTATAATTAATTGAAAAAACTTGTAAATTTTAAAACTTTACACAAATTCTGGGCTAAAATTGTGTGTTAAAATTAGATATTACTGAATGGGGTCGGTCTATACCTAAATTAATGCTCATTTAACTAATTAGTACTTGACTTGTACCTCATAATGCTATTACCATGCCATATCAGTTTGTTTCAAATTTAAATTACTGATATAATTTTTTACTATATATATTACAGTTTAAGTAACTTAATAACGAATTAATTACTAAAATTTTTAAGATCTAGAAAAAAACAAAATTAATTTTACAGATTCTATGAATTTTCGATGGAGTATAGAAAGCAGTATACGTAGAATGAAATGCTATTGTCCACATGATTGCACTGGTTCTTCGTACAATTTTAAGACCACAAAATTCGGTTTTAAGTATGTTTTCATTTGTTAATTTAATACTTAATTATTAACTATTTTGATAGTGAAATAATTTAGCTTAATATTCTAAAACTGAATTTATTCACAGAAATTTATATCAAAAAAGCGAAGCTCAAAGGCTAGTTGTTTGAAGAATCAAATAAATTAGAATCATGCGTATGGCAATTGAGATGCCACCACAATACTGCAGATCGTTACATAAGCTTTGATTAGATTGTTAGTTTAAACCGACAGTTGGATAGATTATGTTTAAAGTTCTTAATCAATTGTCAAAAACAGTTTATCATTAGAATTTTAATGCTTTCTTTATCACTATTATTATTACTATTATCGAAGTAGTAGTAGTAGCAGTAGTAGTTCATCAGTAAAAATATTACAAATGGCAAAAAGGAAGAGAAGAGGTAAAGAAACTAACGTTTGGTACTGGAATAGGATACACTAATTTTGGAAACGCATGTCATAATTTTGATCCTCAATAACAAGGAGGGGAGGGAACTTAGGGTCTAATGTGTGTGGGAATAGTCGGTGTGCCTCTGTAAAATCCTACATCAGTGGTGAACTCTGAAAAAGTAATTATAAATGATCAGTAAAAAGCAGGGAGTGAAGAAATGAATTCATTTTTGATAACAGGAGGGATGGTATACTTAAGCTAATTTTAAAAACATTCATAAATTTACCAGGGGCGTACAATACATATGGTAATGAGCAGTGCAAGGGGTATGGGTAATAAGATGATTTTTCATATTGAAGTGATATACTTAAACTGTTTAGGAAACTGATTATCAGATTGATATAAAGGAAGGCGGGCAATGTTAGTTTTTAGTATTGGGGTGGTATGCTTTTAATTTGAACACTTACATTTAAAAAATTGAAGAACGCTTAGAAGTTTTAATGGGCTAATAAAAAAAAAACAATACATATGATAAGTTAACAGAACGAAGGGATAATTGAACACTTTTAGGTACTGGAGGTGGATTTTGGTTAATTTTAAATATTTAAAATCAAATTTAGAAACTTTAAGCTGAATAGGCCGAGGAAAAATGGTAAGAGGGAGTAAGATTAATTTTAGGCCTCCGAAGATAGGTTTTCAAATACAGATTTATTATAAACAAAGTGGGACGATTTAGGTTACTAATGTTGGATAGAAAATTGAGAGCAGTTTGTGAAAAGTAAAATCACAAAAATTATCATTGCATGTTCATGCGCCACCGTTGCTTGTAGCATCATCAAGATCATGGCAAGTATCTAGCTCACATACAGTGCTGTTCCAGTGACACTCTTGCTACAATTGTCATGTCAACAAAGGAAAATAAAATATTGAAATTCTGGCAATGTAAGCAGATTATATTTATAGCATATATGATATATCCAAATTTTGAGTGTCTATTGCAATCTACAAACATCAAACAACAAATATGTAAAGAATAGAGGTGCAAACAATGGATCATGCAAAAACGAAGATAATGAATTTAATGATGATATCGATGCTAATGGATGTAAAATTCAAAAAAAGCCTAGAAAAAATGAAAAATATAAAAAGATGAGCAAAAATATAAGTTTGCAGGGCACTGAAAATTTTATTGGTGATGCAATTAAAAATAATCCTCCAACTAGTTCCAATTTTGTTCCTATGCAATAGAATAAAGCATTCAGCTTTTGTTGTTACATAATTTATATATGTGAAGGAGATATTAAAAGTAATATACCATCAAAACCTAAAATATTTCATGGTCCTAATGCAATTAAAATATTTTGCGAGTGGCTGGTAAAAGATGTATGAAAAATAGAAAAGATTTACTACAACAATATTCCATTACAAAGGATACAGGAGAATTGAAGAAATATGCTTCATCAATAGTATACTAAATCTGTGAAGAATTACTACATGATAATAAGATCCAAATCATATTGATTTGAATGGAAAATTTTGTGAATCTGTGCATAGTCGTTGTAATATTCAATTTCAGCTTCCATCATTTGTTCCTTGAAATGAGATGCTGGTAAAGTTATTAAAAGACTATAATATCATACTGTTTTTTGAAACAAGAGTACATGGTTATATTGTGCCGGTACATAAAATAATATCTGAAAATGCCTATGCGAATTACAGTAATAAGAGTAATAATAATAGTACAATTATTACTGAATGATGCTTTTTTAGTATGTTTAGATGCAAATAACAACTTTTTATAGGTAGTATTTTTTTAATTCTCCTCGTCCTCTTTTTCATATGCGCCGTTTGTAACTACTAAGGTTATTACAGCACATATACGGAGGTAACTTATATATGTTCGGTCAAACCACTAGTTCTAATGAAGGTATAACTCTTGCGACGTTAGTTGTAGTATTTGCCAGACAATGCAGTATGTTACTTTGCGTCCGGAATGTGGCGAACTTTGAGCAAGTGAGAAGTATGTATGGAATTGTCGGTATACAAACCTGGCCGCAGGAGAGACATAGTCGGAAACGAAAAGTTTCTAATTATATGTCTGTGAGAGACAGTGACGTGGGCAATTCGCAGCTGGCTAAGAATCTTAAAATCGTGCCAGGATATTCCCTTCAGTGGCCACCGTGGTTCGACTGTGGGCTTAATGTTTTTGAAGAACGTTTTAGTAGCTGTTCATTTTATTTTCCACTGGTTCTCGCACTTCCTTAAAAAAATATGCATCATCGAGGATGATAGGTACGCGTCCTCTGGCATTGGTGGAAACAACTCCGAATGCGCTTCCATATCGACTCTCTCATTACCAGGTACCCCGATGTATCCAGGGACCCAAATGAACGTCACCCGACTGTTCGTTTAGTTTAAATAATTTTGATAGTAGTGTATTTTCAATATTAGCGGGTGAAGATGCGAATTTTAAAAAAAAATGAAGTAAGAAAACTAAGCCCACGCACACACTTACAAACGTATACATATCAGTAACCCACTGATATGTATACGTTTGTAAGTGTGTGTGTGGGCTTAGTTTTCTTACTTCATTTTTTTTTTAAATTCGCATCCTCACCTTTTTTATATGCGCCGTTTGTAATAATTAAGGCCATTACAGCACATACATGGAGGTAACTTATACATGTTCGGTCAAACCACTCGTTCTAACGAAGGCTATAATTCTTGTGACGTTAGTTGTAGTATTTGCCAGACAATCCTGCATGTTACTGGGTAGTCCATGTTGCGTCCGGAACGTGGTGAACTTTGGGCACGTGAGAAGCAGGTGTGGAACTGTGTCGGTACACCAGCCTGGCCGCAGAAGCGGAACATAGTTGGAAGCGAAGATTTACTGATTACATGACTGTGCGAGACAGTGACGTGGCCGATTCGCAGCCAGCTAAGACTCTTAAAATCGTCCTGAGATATTCCCTCCGGTGGCCACCATGTTTCGACTGTGGGCTTAATGTTGTTTAAGATCGTTGTTGTACCTGCCCATTCTGTTTTCCATGGGTTCCCGTACTTCCTTAGAAAAATATGCATAATCGAGGATGGTAGGTCTGCGTTCTTTGGCATTAGCGAGAACAACGCCGAGTGCGCTTCCACATCGACTCACTTAATTAATAGTAATATTGTTGTCAAATATTAGTGAGAACTAGTCATTGGACTAGTTCCACAACATGTTATGTACTAATTAGTTTATAAATATTGATTATTTAAGTAGAAACTTAAGATTTCAATAGTTTAGGTCACTCCATTAAGGGGTGATCTATTAAAAAAAAAAAAAAAAAAAAAAACAAACTTATAACTCAAGAACGGCTGGACCGATTTTTACGATCTTAGATTTGTTGGATTTGTCTCCGCCCCGAATAGCAGAATAAGAAATTTAAAACTACCTTTTTAACAAATTTCATTTTTTTTTGCTGCTTTTAGCCCCAAAGGGGGTTCATACAATTATTTAACCTTAATTTTTGGATTTTATGAAAGGGCATCTGTGTTTTGTTTTATATTTTGAATTTCGCCGTAAACGAGTTATCTGGTGATGAGTTATGAATTTTTTAAGGGTGATTTTTCAGGTCGTTCTAAGTTCCATATTATGTATTCTAGGCAGCTACTTGTCGCCCGGGGTAATCGCTAAGGTTAAAGTTGTAAATTGTCATAGATAGAAGTTTAATTGTAATTTATGATCCATTCTGATAAGTTAAACTGTTTCCGAGCTACTGTATAATTGAATAATTTTGTTGTTTGTGAACCATCTTATTGGGTTATACTGATCTTTGTTATTAAGGCGAATAATGCGTTGCTGCCACATGTATTACATTCATTTTAATGTAATTAAAATTCTTTTTATTTTGATTTTTGTACATTTATTGAACTTAATTCATTTTGAGTATTAATTTTATCTTTAAAAAAAAAAATGAATTCAATTCAGCTAATAAGTTATCACAACATTTACTTTCTAAGGCGGTACGAACTTCGCCGGGTCAGCTAGTAAAATATACAAATTGGATTCAGCATAGAGTTTTACCGCTCCCGGATTAGCATGTCAGGCATTGTTAAAGTTGACAAAGGTCAAATTGGAGCTCCTAACCGACTATGATATGGTTTTATTCTTTGAAGCTGGTCTCCTTGTAAGACAGAGATTCTACAGATTGATATGATCGACGCCGATACCGAAAACTTCTGTCTAGACAGAACAAAGGTCATTAGTGTAGACAGTTTTATATATCTCTGGAGTTATATCAGTAAAGACACAAAACTAAATAATGAAACTGCACACAGGATGCGAAGCGTGTACTCATCGTACAGAAAGCTATATCATTGAGTATGTAACAACAGGGATTTATCAATCAAATCGAAAGCGGCGGTGTTTAAAACTATAATACTTCCAACCCTGTTGTATGGAGCTGAATCTTGGTCAATTATGCAAAAACAACTAAGAAAACTAGAGATTTTTCATCAAAAGATGATAATAAAAATACTCCGAATCAAATGGACGGATCGTGTATCAAACGAAAGAGTATTAAACATATTAGGCATGAAAATCTATTATCCAATTTTGACTGCAAGATGCTTGGAATGAATAGGTCACGTCATTTGAATGGACGGCGAGCGTGCACCGAAAAGAATATTGTGCCACGTGCTATATATAGGAAGGCGTCATGTTGAAAGACCTAAATTGCGGTATAATGGCATTATTGCAGCTGATCTGAAAAACGTAGTAGTAAACCCAAAGCAAGCAGACTGAAAAAAAACGCTTTAAATAGAAAGGGCTGAGGTCAACTGTGAAAATTGTGGTAGATAAGCTAATATTTCAGTCACATAAAACTAAGAATAAGAAAGGAGGCCATCAAACTCGGATTTAGTTACGGCAGATGATCAGAGACACCTGTTTGTATGACAGCATTGTGGTTTCAGTAGCAGCCATCATATTAGTTTTATTTCGCATAATCGTCACAAATATAAATGAAAGGCAACATTCATACTCACCAATGAGAGTGTCAAAATGATGATGATTACTGCAATGCAAGGACAGCAGTAATGTGACACAGTAAGACATTAGCGCTTCTAATGAAAATTAGAACTGCACCCCAAAAACATAGATTTCTATCCTACTTAAAATGTAAAGAAAATTATGCAGAAGACATTAGCAGATGAAAATATTGTGCAGTTTGTGTGATCGCATGTCTGTGGTTATTTCTTCTAATTTTCATTCTTAAACATCTTTCAATAATACTTCCTCTGTCAAACATACGCTAAAAATTAAATCAATATGAAAGACGCCGGCTTATACACTTTTATTACATTCGATTAAATCCTGAATTAATAACAGAATAACAACCACTACTCAAGGCATAATCTCGCCCAGCAAATTTGATACATGGGCACTTATGAGTATGTATAAATCATATCCATATAGAGTTACACAATATTCTGAATAAATCTTTTGTTGTGACTGATTTCTAATTTTTTTTAGCTAATGATTTGTAACATAAACTTAAGATAGAGCAATCACTTACGATCATTACTTATTATTTCATTAAACTGAATTACAAAAACAATTTTTATTGATTTACTGCTAGACGAAATGTAACGAACGAAATATATCTGGAAGTTTTCTATGAGGAAGAGTTTTCTATATTATATGGATCAGACGTTGTAATTAATTTTGTCGACTTGTTGGGTAAGAGTAAAACACATCATCTGTAACTTTAAGAAAATTAAATCGATTCAAGAATCAATATTCGTTTAAGCTATGTATTATTCACAGCTCATGTATTGCACTGAGCAATTTATGTATCATTGAAAAATTTATACAATGAGCACGAATCAATAATAATACGTACACTTAAAAATAAAGAAAGTGAAGCATCTAAAAGAAACGATATCAGAAAAATTTGCAAAAAGAACAAATAAACGATTCAAAAATCAAGTTACTGTGAAGCTTGAGGTGTAAATTAGAAAAATATTTGCATATAGTTTAAAGGAAATTTCTCAAATTAAGAAAATTATATTAAAGTTACGATATAATTTTTAATTATAATCGAGAGATATTTAATATTTAAAAGAAATATAAAGTAAAGTATCGAAATGAATATAAATAATTGTTAATACATTAAAAATATAAAATAATTAAAGCCAAAGTTTAATTTCCTTTACAAATTATTCTATGGTAATTTTTTATAATCTGCTTAATACCACTTCAAAAAATAATTAAGAAGTAGTTACAGAAAAACTACGGCTTAACTGTATACGTACAGTTTGTCTGGGTATCCATGTGAACATCATATTTTGGATGTGGAAATTTTATTTCCTGAACTAATTAATGAATGCAATTATAATGCATAGTTCGATTATGAAGTATTTAACACAAAAAACATGATTATTAAAAGCGTTTTTAATGAAAATCTAAATTATAATTGATTTTTCATTTATTCGAAAAATTTGATGTAAATTTCATTACTACTTTAATTACAACTTTTTTATAAGTGAATAGCCTAATGCAATCTACGAATTATTTAAACTAGGTAATAGAATTAGGTACTTTGTGGGAAGTCAAATTAAAAACAATATGCAATAAGTTGAAGCAAAAAGTAGTAATCTGCATAGCGCAACAACTTGGCGTGTACCTGTTAAATTACTCATAGATCTTATTTTATTTAGTATTGACATCTTCCAGAACTGTTCTTTTTCATTCCGTTATTTTACAAAATAGACACTTTATTCCTAAGAAAATTCCTATTTCAACTCACATCTTGTTGCATATTAACTTTTTTTTTCGTTTTATACAATTTCTTTTAATGATTCCTTCAGCTTTATTAATATCTTTCATCATACCAAAGTATTCTTACCATCTCTTTCCTCCAAATCTCTTCCCAAAACAGTAGTTACGCAGCAATACCGTAGCACTCTCAGTTTCCTATTTCTCTTGTACAAGATCATTTGTACTGATAGTTCGGACTTAGAGGAGCTGAAGCACCTTTTATTTTCTTAAACATAAGTTTTACTGAATCTTTTCATTTTTATTTTTAAAGTAATACCTTTACTGCAGAATTAATTATTTATTTTATGCTTCATTACCCATATCTTTCTCGCCACTTTTTTTCAAGACATTTGCTTATTACTGATATCATAAATGCTCTTTAAATTATTGATTGTTGGTTTCTTTACTGATTTTTATAACTTTATTACTCTTCATTTAAGATTCTTTTATCTACAATCTTTTCTCACCCTATCAGTTGATATGAACTTGTAGGAAGTCTATAGCTACATAGACATAAGGATAATAAAATGGCAAATTATTTGGCTGAGATTCTTACATTTCCTTGACTCTACTTTACTAAAATTCTATCCTTATATATAAAAATCCATTTCAGATTCTGATCAAATACCTGCACTCCACCTTTTTCCAGCACCTTTCTATTTATGTGTCAACCCAGTCTTCCCACTTACCCTTAGTTTTATAATTTTCCTTCGCTCCACTGCTTCGTTATAATCTCCATTATTTGCTGATGTCTTTTCCTGTTTCTAATCACAGCCACGTCTTCTTCGAAGGATATCCCTCTCTATAAAATATCCAACTTATATTTTAATCTCTTGAGCTTCCTGATATTTAATGCACCCTTTACATCTTATCTCCTGCTACTTTGACAATCATTTCAGTTCTTATTTCTTCATTCTATCAGTTTCTAATTAACTCTTCCTTTTCATATTGCTTCTGAAGATCCTTAACTGATGTGCTTCCAAAAAAAATACAAAATTAAAACGAAAATAACATAATCCTATAATAGACCAAAAGTATATATAAATAAACTTAAAAATCGTTTTGCAGATTACCTCCGTATTAATTAAAAACCATAAAAATCTTGAAAAACCTAAGGTTAACTTTATTTTAGGTTTTTCTAAATCCACATTTTTTTTCAGCTGGTAATGAGATAGCTCCAAAAATCATTTTTTGAATATATTTACATCTACATATTTGATTTGCTGTAAAATATGTTATCGTTTTAATTTTATATTACTTTAAGAAACAGTTATAAACATTAATGCTAAATTCAAAAATAAAAATAGTTCACTAAAACCGTTTTAAATTTAGTAATATTTTATTGTTTTAATTTTATAATTTAAATGTTTCAGCTTCTTGCGGCAGCATTATCGGATTGTTTTTAGGTACATCGATTCTTAGTTTATTTCAAGCAGCTTACATGTTAGCCACAAATCTTTACCAGTACATTCAGAACAGAAAATTTAGAGAAGTTATTAAAATTAATCCAACTGGAAAAGTGATTATTTGACGAATCTTTTCTGATAAAGTACCTATAAAAATAATGTTTTGCTAGTTAACCTATTGTATAATCAGTGGCGGATCCACGGGGGCGGCATTCCCCCCAAAAGAACCAAAGCCGCTATGAAATAATTTGTTATAACAAAGAAACTTAATTTATATAAAAGATTCGTATAAATGTTACCTATGGATTTAATTATAACTAATATTTAATATTGTTCTCTAGTAAAACTATTAATGAGCCTCTGATAACTGCTGGCATCCTGTTTTGTTTGAAATTTTAAAATCTATTCTGATCAAAGACATACCATTGTTAAGTACAATATATTGTTACCCTAAAAACAGACGTGTAACTCTTCAAACAGGTAATCATAGTGCAAATACTGAAACCAATAAAGGCTGCCCACAAGGTAGCGTTTTAGGTCCACTTTTCCGAAATATATATTAATCAACCAAGCTCTACCATACGACAAGAACGTTGACCTAAGCGAGTATGTAGATGATTTACTATTTATAATAACGGACGATACAAAAGTCAATCTCGAAAGAATAGCTAACAAAACGCTTGAGTTACTTAGAGCCCGGCTAAATGAAGTAAAACTTAATCTTTCAGTTGAAAAATGCTTTATGTCCTTTTTCACAAACTTCCTAAAACTAAAAAGGAAAAATATTAAAGTACTTTGCAGGGGAATCACTCTAAAAGTAGTCGAAAATTTTAAATACCCCGGAGTTATATTAGACAATAAACTTTCCTTTAAACAACACGTAGACTAGACCGCATCTATGTTTTGTCACTGAATACTATCAATTACTAGAAGCGTGCAGAAATACATGGGGATTTCATTACAGATACAGACTTGTACTGTATAAGTCACTTGTTGAGAATACGGTGTGTCACTGTAGCTCTGTGTTTTTCCAACGCCTAAAAAAGAGAACCCCAAAGCAAAAAGTCTGCTCTACAGAACGTGCATACTTAATAAACGCCTGTAAAGCTTATAGAACAATTTTTTTTCGCTGCGTCGCTATTGCTCTTACGGGAGTTCTTTCACTAGACTTAAAAATTAACTATAGATCAATCATTTTTACCATAAGAAAACGTAAAAATTTTTAATATATTAACGATTACGTCTATCAAATAATGAACTTTCTATCTCCAATAAATCCTTTTCAGAACAGTTCCTACATGCTAATCCACCATGACTTACATATAAAAATGTCACTAAAACAACTCAAAAGAACATTAAAAACTATTTCATATTCATACGGCAGAACTCCTGGAAAAGAGATATAGCAGGTCGGCATATCCGTAGGCTAATCTCAAATATTAGAACAAGCTTACAGTTAACACTTAACTTGTACACTATCCAACTCCTCACTGACCACGGACACTTCGGAGCCTACTTAAAAAAATAATACAAAATTACTGAAGACGACAAATGTGACTATGGGGAAATTGAAAACGCTAATTATTTAATCTTTCACTGCAGTAAGTATGACGACATCAGACACTTCAACACAGAAAATTTCAATTTGAGCAATTCAACTTTGGTACCTAAATTTCAAAAATTCTTGTTCATAGTTTTAAAATCAAAATTTACTGGCAAAAATAACAACCTACAGTGATTTCCATCACTCAATTAAATAAAAAACATTACACTTAAAATCTACTCATTAACACGTATGTAATTTTCAATATTAATACTCGGACAAGACAATCTAGCTTAAATGGTAAATCAAACCGAAATCAATCACACTTGCGTCTTTCAGAAAAATAATAAAAATAAAAAAAAGCAACAAAAATATTATTGTTTATTAAATAAGTACACGATGCATAATCCGCCAGATCATGTAGCATTAAGTTTTTCAAATCCCGATATAAAAAATAAAAAAAAATTAAAGTTTATTACTTAAGTTTATTTTAAGAAGGTTCTAGGTCAAGATTAAGCCTAACGGCAGTGCTTAGCTTGGCGCCTTCGTACGCAAACTTGTATTGTAAAAAAAGCGCTATTGAAATACAGTTCATAATTTTTAAAAAAAAGAACCCTCCCCCAAAACTGTCTCTCTGGATCCGCCCCTGGTATAATGTATTAGTTAAATAAATTAAAGTTAAAATTCACTGCATTAAAATTAACATGACTAATTTCTGGCAGGTTGCCCCCCGCTATCCTACTATAGGAAGTACTATAACTTTAAAGAAATGAGCACCCTTCTTAGTAGTACCAAAACCCCGACAATATCTCCTAATATGAGGTTTGGGAATGACCCAGTGCCCGAACTTTTTTCGGTTATGGGTCGTTTCCAAATCTTTTCAATCCGAAGAACTCTGCCAGACTTCGCAGCAACCGCACCACCTTGGAGTCAGCCAATCACAAACATCAACATATCGCTGACAAAATTTAACAAAGCTCAATACCCCCCAAACATAGCACAAATAGCAACAAATATCATAGCGAGCTACACAGACCATGCATGCCTCTACACAGATGGAGCGAAGGCAATAGGTTATCAGTCACCGGCGGCATGCTCCTTCGAAGTCTCAGGGGCAGCAGAGTCAGTTAGACTGCACGATTGCTGTACAGCACTGGACGCTGAAATATACGCGATGGTCTTTTGCACCCAACACTATACCGATAGCAACCCCCAGTCCCAAAAGGCCCTACTCATAACTGACTCTCTAAACTCCCTTCAACTCATCTCGGGGATTAAATCCAACAACCCTTTGGTAAGGAAGGTACATTACCTATTATACAGGTTATCACATTTAAACTCCGAAATGTCCTTCCTATGGGTGCCGGCTCATGTTGGGATTCCAGGCAATGAGCGTGTCAATCGAGCAGCTCAGGCGACATTGTTCTCTCCAATGCCACACAACCCCCCCTCTTCCCCCTGCATTGGCTCATTTATTTATGCAGCAAACTGGAGAAGGATGGCAACAGGAATGGAGATCTTCAAGTACATTTCTCCGAAGCATAAAAACAACCACGGAGCCTTGGTGGCCCACAGACGGAGTTTCCCGCAGAGATTTTTCTGTCCTGAATCGTGTCCGAATAGGACATACAACCCTCTCGCACGGCTACATATTCACGAGCCAGGTACCCCCAAATGTCTGCCCCTTTTGTAGTCAACCGAGCGCCCCATCCACCTATCACCTACTTTTCGAATGTCCCTCTTTTGCAGTACCACGATCCATTCACTTCACCACTTCCTCTAGTTCTTCGATACTGTCAAACGCTCCGCCTGCGGTCGCAGCTGTATTAGCTTACATGCGGAGCAGCGATCTGTACTATCGCGTTTAATCCCCTTAAGTAGGCTCCATGTGCTGTAATAGCCCCAGTAGTTAAACACGGCACATGGAAACCCTCATATACAATCTTAGGGAAAAAAAAAAAAAAAAAAAATCACTATGATTGATCTACTATTATTATGAGAATCGATCTTAAAAATCTTATGCTAATTTTAATATAGAAGATTTTAATTTCAGTACAGTAAATGCATAGTGTTTATGTATAATTGTAAACTTTATACAAGCAAACACGTTATGTTTAATCACAAAACTAATTTACAATTATTCGAATATTTGATTTATATTCCAGATACCTTCTCTTATTTTCAAAATATTTTTATTGCATTTTGAAATTCTCCATTTAGAAATGATGGGGGTTAAATAGTGCGGTAATTTTATTTTACCTTAAATATGTAAAACACTTGAGGATGTACACAATAATTTTTAAATAAAAGTATGGGATTCGTGTTTTTTTTTTGTTATTTTTAAATAAATTTGTTGGGTTTGTCAGCAGCGGACAATAACCTATCAAGAAGAAGGAACGTAGGATGAAGGGAAAATGAGGTTGCTAGGAGAGTTATTCGGGGAAGAAGGAGACGGCAAGAACTACTATGAGGAAATAACAAAAAAGTCAAAAGAAATCGATACTAGAACCTGTACAACTAGCAGTATCCAAAGGGAAGTAAACGTAAGGAAGAAAAATATGAGAAAAGTGTGCTAGAAGAAAAGGAAGCTCTCATGTCTTGCTAGCCGTTTTACCTGTTTGTGATATATCGGAACGAGTAAAAGTATTCATGTAAAGCAGTTCTGTGTTTATCGCGTTTAAATAATTTATAGTGTGTATATTATCGTAATTATCGTTCTTGTGCCGATTCATGTCGGCGACTAAGAAACTTCCCCCCGCACGCGCACAAGGCAGCACAGCGCGCAGCCTCAACGCAACCAGCCCCTCGTCATCACCACCGCTACGACGCTTCGACAATGCGACCGGTGCGACAAAAACTACCCGTAACATCATTAACAGCAGCAATGCAGGTAAGACGAACGTTGTTAATTTAACTCAACACGTACAACCGACCGCCACCACTAACACACTGCCGCAGTCAGCCCCGAATTCAGGTACAGCTGCATCTACTACTGATAACAATACGAACAGCCCGTTATCTCTCGATCTTTCCGAAAGCGACGCGCCGATAATTGATAACGACCAATTCCCAGCACTACCCGGCATATCGCGTGATATTTCTCAGCCCGGCAAAACAGAGCCGCTCTTATCATCCTTCTCGGAAAAGTTAAAATCGACAAACAGGACACCATTTCTCGCTGCTAAAAGAATAGTCCCAATAACGAATGTTCAACCAATAACTGACGAGCAGGGAATCATATTCCCATACATCGCTCCACACACCATAAGAGAGTATTTAGTAGCGCTGAAGGAGCAGATAGGTAGCGCATCAAATATTCTGGCCGGATCAAGAATCAGCCAAGACAGGGTAATGATGTTCTTAAGTTCCACCGAAGTAACTAACTTGCTGTTTGCCAAAGGGGCAACGATTTATCTCGGAGGGAAACCAGTCGCCGCGCGTAGATTACGGAACCCAACAAATAAGTTGGTGTTGTCAAATGTATCCCCCACCATTCCGAATGACAAACTTTTGCAGTACTTGAGCAGTAACCTGGCAATAAAACCCCTGTCACAGATAGCAATCCTCCGGGTAAATCCGATGGATGCTGAATTTGGTCACGTCTTAAGCTGGCGACGACAGCTTCACATCGAACACACCAGCTGTAAAAACATACCGGAGTCATTTCTGATAAGCTATAACGGAAGAGATCACCGAATTTTCGTCCTCTTGGAGAACCATATGTGCCCTGCATGCAATAAGGACACAGACCCCCCTAGTGTAGTTCAAACAGAAAGCCCTCTTCCGGAGGTGCCTATCGATCCCTCCGAAAATAGGCCCCATCAAGATACACAAAAAGAGAATCCCCCTCCTCACGATATCCAAAAACAACAAACAAGTGACCCCATAACAAGCCAGATAGGCATGACTGGTCCTCACCAAGCACCGGGACAGCGGCCGGATCGCCAAATCATTACCCCAGCGAACCAAACCAACTGCCAACAGGAGGACAGCGAGAGAGCAAACCCACTCTTCAAACGGCCGCATCCCAAAACTCCCGAATGTCAAGCAGGAGCAGAAGAGCCTACATATCCTACACATTCTATTCCAAAACGGATCATTCTAGACAACCACAATTACAACCCTGAGGGACACCCAGTACAGACTGCTGACACAGCCAACGCAGAAGTACCAATGGAACACCTACCCGCTGATGCGCACACAGAAACAGCTGAAGGACCAACGGCGCAAAAGAATAGAGCAGATATTGAGGAAATCGTAGCAGGAGCAAAACATCTTTTCGAAGAAAACCAAGTGCCCTTCATTCTCAATTACAACGACTTCCAAAAGTTCATAAAGCGTATCAGCACATCGTCCAGTTATCTTAAGTACGCCCAACAATTCACACAGGACACAGACGGATTATTGCACATGTTATCCCAGGTAAAGCCATTCCTTGGGAGTAGGAGCGTCAAAAATAGATGCTCGCGTATTATAAAGAATTTGAAACTTACACCCTCTGAATCGGAGAACACAACAGACGACGATCGCAGTTCCCAGACTAACTAATGGGAGGTTCAGCAATCCGCATACAAGGCACGATCACGGGGTGATAAGAATTCAAATGATGTCTTCAGGAATGCGAAGTAAGTGCACCATACTCCAGTGGAACTGCAGAGGCCTCCACAACAATAAAACGGAACTAGAATATCTAATCGCAACCCACAACCCTGCGGTTATCTGTTTGCAAGAAACACATCTGACTTCCTCCCTAGACCCTATTTTTCCCAACTATATCACCTTCCAGAGAGACTACACTTTGGGTGACCGAGCTTGCGGGGGCGTGGCAACGCTCGTGCATGTCTGAATCCCAGCTCATTTAATAACGATAACGACGCATCTTCAAGCACTAGCGATATCTGTCTTAATACCCGGATTTTCTGGTAGTGCAATATCCATATGCAATTTCTATTTACCCCCTTGCAGCAACGTCAGCTACCCACAGCTATGCGCTACCATAAATCAGCTGACCTCCCCGTCAATAATTCTAGGAGATTTTAATGCCCACTCCCCGATTTGGGGATCAGCTTCAACAAATCACCATGGCTCGGTCATAACGGATATTCTCGTCAGTAACGACTATGCTCTCCTTTCGTTAAAAGATCCTACTCATTTCGACTCCACGGCGAAGACGTTTTCAACAATTGACCTAGCCCTCTGCACCACCGCACTTTACCCAATAATTTCGTCTCGCGTCTTGGATGACCTCCACTCCAGTGACCACTTTCCCATTATAATTTCACCTGACATAGGTAGTTGTCGGTCGGCTCCTCGAAATCAATCGACCGTGCAAAGGTACATGTTTCACAAAGCGGACTGGAAAGGCTACAAGGAGAGCCTAGTCATAAATTCTGAGCCCGGCCCATCTATTGAAGAGAACTTAAAGACATTTACACAGGCTCTATTCAGAGCAGCAGTAGCAACAATCCCGAAGTCATCCGCGGCTGTGCACCCACGCAGGGCCCCTGGTGGTGTGACGAAGTGAGAGAGGCAATAACGAACAGGAAGCGAGCCTTAAGAAAGTATAAATCGACAAAAGCTGACCAGGATCTAATAGAATTTAAGAAGCATAGATCTTTAGCCCGTCACATTATCAGGGCGAAAAAACATGAAGCCTGGCTTTCCTTCATGTCGTCAATTAATGACGCGTCGACCAGTGCGTCTACCTGGCGGAAAATAAAATCCCTTAACGGAAGACAGCGGCCATCAACCCCAATCTATATCAAGTCCAATAACAACATCATATCAGATACGGCATCAGTTGCGTCCATACTAGCAAAGCATTTCTCCGATGCTTCCTCAACCAATTCCTACTCATCATCCTTTTTGTCCCACGCAAATAAGAAAGATGTCATTCCTCTCCTACCACCCAACAGCATGGATCGGTACGATCGAGCGTTCTCCTTGTCCGAGTTAAATTTTGTCTTAGACAATAAGCTGAAGGCAAGTGCACCTGGCGCAGATTCCATCCATCCTTTCATGCTAAAGCTCCTTCCCACGGCGGCAAGGCTATATCTGCTAAACATCTATAACCAGATCTGGGAACAAGGTAACATTCCGATCTCATGGAAAGAGGCAATCGTTATTCCGATTTTAAAACAGAATAAGGATCCTTCACTACCCAGTAGCTACCGTCCTATCTCACTGATGAGTACCTTATCCAAAACCCTGGATAAAATGGTCAACAGACGTCTCCTCTCCTTTTGTGAATCCAAAAATATCCTCTCCACAATATAAGCCGGAGGCCGTAAGGCTAAATCAACGTCGAATCATCTGGTGAGCCTTCAAAGGCAGATTTTATCTGCGTTCAAAAGTCGACAGCACCTGATAACCATATTCTTCGATATTGAAAAAGCCTATGACCGCCTATGGCGGCAAGGCCTAATAAACAAACTACGAAGATGGCAGGTGACAGGTAGAATGATAAGATTCATTCAAAACTACTTGTCAGACCGAACTATACGGGTCAGAATCGACTCTCAAGTCTCTGATGCAATGAGCATTGAGAACGGCATACCTCAAGGCTCTGCGCTTAACGTAACCTTGTTCATAATGTACATCAATGACATTGCTGATTGTGTTCAGCCACCAGTAACGGCCCGGCTCTTCATTGACGACCTTAGCATTTCCCTAGCGTCTCGTGATCCACACATATCTCACACAATCCTTCAGAAAACTATCTCCAAACTCCAAAAATGGTCAGAAGTCAATGGTCTAAACTTTTCCTCCGCAAAGACGGTATGTGTCGATTTCTATAGGGGACGGCCTGTGACCAACAGGATTCCTTTCCAAATAAACAACACCATAATTCCGAACTGTATTTCAGCCAGGTTCCTAGGCCTGGAGTTTGATAGCAGATTAACTTGGCGCCTACACATTAATAAGCTAAAATCCGAATGTATAAAGTTACTGTCAATAATCCGATACCTCTCCAATCCCCAACTCAATATTCATCCCAAATTAATCTCTAATGTGTACAAAGCCTTGATCCTAAGTAAAATAAATTATGGGTGCCAGGTGTACTCCTCAGCGTCTCTAAGTAACCTGAAAAAACTGGACGCAATTCACCACTCTGCACTACGAATCATCACCGGAGCCCATTATACAACACCGTGTAGGAGTATCTGTGCACTAACGGGCTCTCCCCCACTGAAATTCTATCGTTCCCTGCATACCCTGCGGTGCAATATTCCATTCCTAAAGCTGCCTTATATCCATCCCGAAACCCCCTTACTCGCAGCGTTCACTAACGATCCACTACCAATTCTCACCAAGCTACTTCAGAATGTCAATGTCAACGACTCCACAGAGTGCCAGGCAGCAGCTACCGGCTCGTTACATCTGTGGCAACTTGAGCCTGTAGCAGTTAACCTATCGGTTCTGCAAAAGTATAAGTCCTACGGCATGTCAGAGCAACTTACTCAAGACGCGTGCGAAACAATAAGACAGTACAGCAACACTATCCAATGTTATACAGATGGGGCCAAAGCAGCACCCGTCGAGGGGATGTCACCAACTGCGTGCGCTTTCGAAGTGAAGGGAGCAATGACAACCATCCGTCTGAACGATTACTGCTCAATCCTAGATGCCGAATTATATGCAATACGCTTATGTCTGGAAATGATCCTGGCGTCCACATGATAACAGATTCATTAGTGGCGGCTAAGATGTTAGGAGGGGGAGCCCCGGGGAGGGGGTTAATAAACCACGTCTTGGCACTCATCATGGGGCTACAATCGAAGGGATATAAGCTAGTAGTGTTGTGGGTCCCAAGTCACGCGGGAATCCCAGGAAATGAAAGGGTTAACACAGCAGCTCAATCAACCATTACAGCTCCCAGTCCGCAAAGTATACTTGGGCCCCCTCAAATATCAGAAGCTGTAAAAATACAAATAATGGAACAGTGGAAACAAGAACACATCTCCACCCCATCCCACCTCCAGAATATAAAGAAATCCGTAGAGCCATGGTGGCCCCCCCAGGGGACCTTACGAGTTTATCATCGCGCGCTCAACCGTTTACGCCTGGGCCACACGCGACTGTCCCACGACTACCTGTTGGAAGGCGCTCACCCTCCAACCACGTGTCCTTTCTGTCGCGCACAAGAGCCACCGGCGGTTGAGCACATTCTCATAAACTGCCCTGCATTCCAATCCTCCAGAACGAGACACGGATTTGATAACCTCAGCCATGTTCTCTCAAACTCAGAAGCGAACCAAAGTGCAGTCTTCCAGTTCGTCAGGGACAATGGATTAGGGGCATTCCTGTAACCGGAGACTCTCGGGCCGTAATAGTCTAGATATTATACACGGCCCGGGGTCTAACCACGGTTTGAAAATTTTAATAAAATAAAAAAAAAAAAAAAAAAATATCTATATAAAACTAAATGCGATGTAACGAGCACAAAAAGAGAAGTATTTATCCATGACTGCAACTACTGAGCAGCGCCCACAAAAATATCCTCATCAGACAATATGGCCGCAACTGCAAAGAAGTCCCAACAATGCCCAATGGAAGAAGAAACAAGAAATCGCTATTTCGCACTATCGCAATACCCGTTCAGAAAAGTAAAATTTTTCATTTTACATTTACTGATAGTACAGGCGTGTAATTAAAATACTATTTTAAACTCTCCATATTACATTATTTATTTGAACAAGTATTTTTAAAGGAAACATTTATTTTCAATTAATGATTGTGAGTATAGAAGATTCTATGAAAAACATAAATGTAAAAATGGGAGCCAAGTTCGTATTAAGAATATGCGTAGTTATCGGGCTTCGCCAACAAAAGAATTAAGATCTAAATGGGTGCCAAGTTCAGTAGATGATCCTGAAATTTATTTATAAGAACATACAACATTCTAAAATTAAAACACAATTTCTTATTTTTTTCTGTTACAACAATGTTTGCTATTTAAAAATATAACTTCTTAAATTTGAACAGTCGAATTATTTACACAAAGCAGATATTTAGGATAAATTCTAACGATTTGACTTGGCTAGTTTTCACATACAAGTTATCTTATATTTAGCTAATCAACTTATCTTCTTTATGTTATAGACAATTTTTTCTTTTTTTAGCCCGGTTTCAGTTAACTATCAAGCCATTTTTCCACTAACCAGTTGATATAGGAATAATTTCAACTAATGGAAGATACCGAATAATTAATTCGGAAAAAGGTTACAGACAACCATAGCCGTAAATGTTCAACATTACCCACGGATGTCTGAATAAAATCTTTAGGAAAGAGAAATTGGCCGGACTGAGCCCAAGATACATAGAGTACCTGTACTTGACTGATCAGAAAATTAATGGAACAGGAATCACAATTATCATATATGTGTACAATAATTGTAACAAATAATCATGGCCACAAATGCTTCAGCATAGTCCATGAATGTCTACATAAAATCATAGTGAAGGGGAAACTGTTGAAGTTGTTTTTATATTGTAAGGTCAACATATCTTATTGTTCTAAAAATTTTGGTTTGCTGGTAAAAGCTAGCCAGTCAAATCGTGAGCTTTAATTTATCCTAAATATCTGATTTGTGTATAATAAATAATTCGACTGTTCAAATTTAAGAAGTTATATTTTTAAATAGCAAACATTGTTGTAGCAGAAAAAAAAAGAAATTGTGTTTTTAATTTATTTTAGTCTTATAAATAAATTTCAGGATCATCTACTGAACTTGGCACCCATTTAGATCTCAATTCTTTTGTCGGCGAAGTCGATAACCACGCATATTCTTAATATTAAACTTGGCTCCCATTTTTACATTTATGTTTTTGATAGGATATCATTACTTTTTGTAAAGAAATTATTATTATTATTCATTCAAATTCAAATTCAGATCGTTTATTCTTCAAAATAGGCTTATAAAGAGAGCACTTTTTGAAAGTCAAGTTACCACCACTATTCGTTTAATGTTCCGAAGGACCAAAATATTTTCGAACAATGTTTAACACAATGTGTACCACCGGTCAATTAATAAATCGTTTATTAGCGAAATATGATGAAATACTCGATATTGATTAAAAGTCTTAAAAGTCGACTGTTTCCGAAACGATTAAAAGGGCCAAATATAAAATAAACTGCGAAAAAAGATTGACAAACATACAAAATGATGAGAGTCAAAAGAGCGTTTTTCAAAGCGACATACGAAACGGACGAAGTTAAACAACAACAACGTGTTGACGGTTAAAAGATCAGCGAGCCAGTTATTTTTCTAACGTAGCGAAACTTGTCTCAATTCCCGGCCTTTCTTAAATTTTATAACTATAACTATAGCAATCTAACTATGATATAAACTGAATTAAGATAAACGAACGAAATTACGTAAAAAATATGAAAATTTCACTGTTTTCTCAAGATTTTTTCCTTTGTATGCACACAATTACCCAGCTGGACGCCAAATTTCAACTTTCTAGGTCACCTGGAAGGGGGTTAGGTTTTTGATCTATATGATGTCAGTCAGTGATAAAAATTACGATTTTTAGACAATTTAATATTTCAATAACCGTTTGAGTTGTATTTATGAAATTTGGGATTCTAGTTAATCTAAGGGGGGGTTCCAATAAATAAATCAAATTTCGTGTGTTTATGTTTAATTAAATATTAAGTTATTAAGGGGTTAAATGTAGCTTCAAATGGTTCGTGTAAATATACACACACGGCTGCTGCGTCGTCGCCAGTTCCTTTTTCTCGGCTTGAACTTGGCTTCACACGCTGTCGCGTGTCTAGATTTATGTAAATGAATTACCGTAAACACATTAATAATAAAAAAATTTTAAAAATAGCCTTTTATTTATGCACCAAAAAATATAAAATAACTTTATTAGTGTACGAATACCAGATACGCATCTTAACATTAAAATCTGAAACTACAAAATTTTCTGAAAAATAAAAGCGGGGGCCGCAGTTACAATAATATTCGGTTTATAAGACGGGGCCCGAGGCTGCAGCCCCCCTAGACCCCCTAAATCCAGGCCTGTTTGGGTTACATTTTATTATGAAATAATGGATCGCATTCTTTCAATTATATTGTCTTTTGTTTTTCATACAATACATAAGGAATACTCAACACATAAAACACAAAGTTTGACTAAGTTCATTAATCACATGACTGAAAAAAAATATAATTTTTTGAAACTTTCGAGCTTTCGGCACCCCAAGGGTTCGATTTTAAAGTTGAAAAACAAAAAATGTTCCAAAATAATGAAATACACAAGGATGCGCATTTTTTTAACCTTGTTCAAAATTTTTAGTTATAAAGCTGACCCACAAACGGGGGCTACATATCATTTTTTGTGCTTTTTTTGAACGTTTAGTAAACTTCCAATGTTTCTGCATAATATTGTATTGTCATCTCTAACAAGCATTTCTGCAAAAGGAAACTTTTTTAATTCATCGGGATGTAAGTGAAAAATCGTGCACAAGGTTCCCCCCAGACAGACAGAATGACAAACTGAGTTAAATAAAAAGCTATAAAAATTACATACATTGCCGGATTAAGCAAGCGCGGGGCTCATAGTAAATTCTATCGAGGAGCCCTTGATCTACTGAGTTCTTAAGTATAAAATGGTAAAACAATAATTCAATACTGAATATGTTTATTTGCCATCTATAGGTTACAAATTATGTTAGTGTTTAATGGTAAAGTAGACTACAATAGGCCCTGTTGGCCTTTGACAAGTACAAAAAAACAGAGTTGAGATTGCCCCGGCAATTTAGACTAATTTTAATAAGAAACTAACATTTTAAAACTGATGATTAATAACGACGAACTTTTATTATTTTTTAAATTTCCCAAAGTAAATTTCCTAGATTTAATGTGGGCGAATTTAGAGACCTATTCGTATCAATTTCTCTGAGCAAGTCATATTATATATTCACCAAAGAGAAATAATTCAGACGTTCTTGACTCATCGTGTTCTACCTTAATTCATTTTTTATACGCTTCAATGTCAAAAATGAACGTTCGCCACTATAGTTAGTCATCATGAGAGACAAATAAATGCGCAGAGCAATTTCTACATTGAGGAAACATGATTTTAATGAATTTTCTATTAGGAATTTATAATATTGAATTTGCAGAGCTTCGTTTTTTGAACTGTCAACCGCACTATCCGTTTTCAGTAGCTCGGCAAACTGCACTAATTCGTCGTCTAGACTGTCTTCCAAATCATTTGTATAAGCATTGACGATAATTGGAGTTTTTTTCAACATCTCTTCTGCTGCAATAGATTTTAACTGTTAAAATATTCCGAAATCACTAATAAGTTATTGATATGCTTTATGTGTTTATCTAAAGCAGATAGTGTTTTATCAATAATGACAACAAACAATTCAATTTCAAACTGTTTACCAGGTGTTTCATTTTCAACAGATTCGTCAAGTGTAGTAGAACCGCTAAAATTGTCTTACTTTGTGTTTCGCTTGCGTTGTCTTGAAGTCTGTTGCTGATATTCATGTCAGCCTATCATATCTTCGGCTTTTGCTTCAATATCTGAAAATGTGGATCACATTGTTTGGACATATCAATACAATGATTCATAAAGGACGTACTTTGTATTAAGGTCTATATTAGACGATTACAGCGACGCACTATTTGCTTGCACGCGTTCTAGGATACCATTCCATGCAATTGCCATTATTTCCATTTCCAACTTATTCATCTTTGAAACTAGTCCGTAAGCTTAATTACGACACTCTGTAGAAGCAGAAAAAAAATTATAAAGATTTGCAATAAAATGGGAAAAACATAATGCTTGTGTACAACAGTCTGCAGCGCATTTAGCAACTAAATTTAATCAATGTACAAGACAGGTATTCTGCATACTTATTTATTCTTTTAATTCGTGCTTGTAGGCCTTTGTATTTTCCGCTCATGTTACTGGCATTATCATAGCTTTGTCCACGACAATCTTTGATATCAATGCCATTCTTACTTAAGAAATCTAGTAAACTTTGGACAAGTTGTTCAGCAGCATGGCTTTGCATGTCTAAGAACTTAATTAATCTCTCAATTAGTCCAGATGGTTAACATGGCGCACTATCAGAGTCTGTTGATCTGCATGCGATATATTTGGACTAGAATATAATGACACTGAATATTACCTGGATCTCTTAATTTCGCAAATAATTTGATTCAGCATGCTTGATGCAACCAATTTGATAAATTCCTCATGTGTTGTTTTCGATAAATATGACGTGCGTCTTTTTCCTTTATGGACATAAGTTTGAATATGTTGGGCCATAAAAACATCAAATTCAGGAAGTAATTCCCATTATGTATTGAATCAATAATTTTATTACTACCCCGAAACACAAGATTTAGTTCTGATAAAAACTTTATTACTGTTATAATTCATTTTAAAATCATCTGCCAATAATTTTGCTTAATCTGAATTTGGCTCATAAGTTGACGATCTTACTATGTCAGGATTACGAAATGGTTATAAGAAATTTAATTGTAGGACACTTCTCATTACTTTTATAACTTACATAGACTTATTACTAGAAAATAATTTTTTGGTATATGATTGCTAAATTATATTAAAAATAATGTATACTGAACGGCTTACAAATAAATAGACAATTTAAACATTTTGAATCGAGCTATTTCAATTCTACTACGCATCCGTGCTCGCACACGTCAGACTTTTTGTAGAGCCAATTATCAGGCAGATTAATATTTTGTACATTTATTCGAACGACTTTTTGTAATACTTGTGCGTTTACCACATGAAATTATGTGTTTCATTTTCGCCAACAAAATAATCCGTTAACAATTGTCTGCAATGGATTGTCTCGGTTGGAAAAAGTGTAACATTTCATGTTTTAGTGACATCAAATAAATTCAATATACCACAACTTAATAAGTTTCACCCAAAAAATTACTCTCAGGCGGCGGCGGGGCTAGATATGTGTGGCCCTCTTCTGCGCGGGGCCTGTAGCAACTGCTACTCTTGCTACATGGTTAATCCAGCACTGATTATATATATTATTGATTACACCCGTAACAAAAAATTCTGCATAAAATATTAATGAATTACCTAAAAATATGGAGCGTATTTTTTCTTTTTTTCTTTTAATGGTAAGAAAACCCTAAAAAATCAATATTTATTTTAAATTAATGATTTTTTTCAGATTTTTGTGTATTTATAATGACTATTTCAGTTCTCAGGGGGACTTAACTTCTACCCCCCCCCCCTGGACACGGCCTTGGGTTACATGTATTGATATGCAGGAAAATAATAAGAAAAGAACCGAAAAATATACTATTTTCAACTATTAGTAAACAATTATACATAATTTGACCATTAAATGTGTTACTTTAAGTGGCATCAGTAATTGCTATCAAAATTGTACTAAAATAGTTCAGTTAATAACATTACTTAAATTGTAGTATGGAACATAATGGTACAATTTAGAAGACAAATCGTCAAAAATAACAATGAAAATATTTTAACAACTGTAATATAAAATAGTTCATGTCATTTTGTAGGTACTTTTTCATTTTCAAGTGCTCATTTAAACTTTTCTAAAAATGAAGGAAAATAATGCTGTAAAAATTATTGAACTTCGTTCCTTTTTAAAAAAATGTTGAATTCCTTTGTTTGCAAGAAATATAAAACTATAAATTCAGTTCAGTTTATTGAGAATAAATAAAGAGTGAAATACCTATCTGAAAAATGCTTTTTCATTGATTACAAAGTTCTACATCGTTAATAA
Organism: Icerya purchasi; assembly: GCA_039619475.1. Lineage (NCBI taxonomy): Eukaryota > Metazoa > Arthropoda > Insecta > Hemiptera > Monophlebidae > Icerya > Icerya purchasi. The sequence goes on from CM077116.1 coordinate 389,997,328, forward strand.
TAAAATATATTCTTCATTGTAGTTTCCATTTACATAGTAACATATAGTGAAAATTGTTTTTATTAAAACTTACTTTTAGTAAATTTCTCCAATTTTCTAAATTCTACTACACGATAAATTTATTTTAAAAGGTGAGAAATTATTAATACAATTTCTATATAGATCAAATATTATGTTTAAGTACTATTGTTGAATTGATGAGATAGATGAGTTTTATATGAACATGGTAGACAGTTTAACAATGTTAATTTGTTTAGTAATTTATGTTAATAATAATATGGCTACTACATTATAAATCGTAATTTTATTATTTAAGTTAATGTACTTCCATGTTTTGAAGACAACCTATTCGATTTCACAGTACACAATATTACCAATGTATCAAACATCGCCTTTAAAACATATCGTTATATTAATAATGTAACGAAAATTTCTTTCACTCTTCTTCTCTTTGTGCATGACAGTTTTATTTTGTGGTAAAATACGTACAGTGAGCAACATAAACATTGAGACAAAGGTTGAAAAAAATTGAAACAGGTGATATACGGAGAAAAAAAGCAGGTATAAATATCTAATTTATTGAAAAATTAACAAATGAACACCGCTGATCATAAATATGATAAAAAGAAAAAGAAAAAATAAACGTAAAACAAAAAATTACAGCTGATACGAAAAAAATAGGCAACATAAATATTGAGACAGCAACATAAACATTGAGAACTAAAATTTAACACGAAAAATTCTAAAATAACTGCTTCCTAATATTTTGTATTCAAACCTTTTGCTTGAATTACAGCACTCAAGCGTTGCGGCATCGACAAAACCAGTTTTTCAAAATATAATACTGGAATTTGAGCCCATTCTTCTTGCAACCGCTGTTTGAGATGGGTGGCACTAGTAATGGGAGTTTTCCGAACCTCTCGATCTAAATAATCCCATATATGTTCGATTGGATTACAATGATTACAATCGGGTGATTGAGGTGGCATCTCGAGTACACGCGGGCATTTATATAACAGCCATAGGCGCGTTTTATGCGCCTTGTGTTTAGGATCGTTATCCTGATAAAAGTTAAATATTTTTCTGATGCACAATTTTTCAGCAGGCGCATGTAAATTGTGCCACAATATATCAATATACACATCAGCATTCATTTTATCATCAATAAATACCAGCGAGCCGACACCGGAAGCTGCAAAACACCCCCAAACCATGACATTTCCACCACCGTGTTTAACCGTTATATTGAGATTCTTTTTTCTAATTCGGTATTCGGCTTTCTCCACACTTTTCCATTTCCATCACTTCCGAAAATATTGAATTTCGACTCATCAGAAAAGAGTACATTATTCCAGAAATTTTTAGTAACATCATTCTATACTTTAATGCGAATCCTGGGCGTTTTTTCTGATTCACCGCACTAATAAAAGGTTTGCATCTAGCGGTGCGCGAATTATAACCTGTCTTTTTAAGAACTCGGCGTATCGTTTGCCCCGAAATTGTACGGCTACTTCTTGCGTATAACTGGGTAGCAATTTTAGGGGCACTTATTTTTGGATTTTTTGTGACACAACGCACTATAAAACGCCCATCTTGAGCCGATAGCTTCGCAGTCGTCCGGATGGCTTCATAAAATTGATTCTGCTTTCTTTATTGAACCTGTTAATAATGCTATAAACAGTAGCTCGCGACATTTTTTGATAGAGAAGTAATCTCTTGAACCGGTTTTCCTTTCGATGGAACAGCACTAGTTGACGCTTATCAAACGAAGTGTTTGACTTTTTTGACATTTTTATTTCGAACGCGCAAAAATTTTAAAATGTATACGTACGTACTAGGTAGCTGCGTGCTATAAAATAATTGTTAAACAACCTAAAGAGTATTGTTCACGCGCATGCATGCATTATTAGCGTTTGCAGTGAATCAAGAAAAACCCAGCGTCGTCGGTAATAAAATGAGTCACGCTGTCTCAATGTTTATGTTGCTGTCTCGTTACCGACTTTTTTCGTATCGGCCGTAATTTTTTTGCTTTACGTTTGTTTTTTATTTATTTTTTTATCATATTTGTGATCAGTAGTGTTCATTTGTTCGTTTTTCAATAAATTCGATATTATACCAGGTTTTCTCCCCCGTATATCGCCCTTTTCATTTTTTAAAAATTTTGTCTCAATGTTTGTTGCTCACTGTATATTTACAGTTTACAAAACAATTTGAAACTGATAAATCACAACTATATTGTAATTTTTTTTATTTCAATATATGTGTGAGTACCATTCTATTCTTGATTAACATTAACTTTTTTATTTTAATTTTTTACTTCAAAATATTATCTGAAATATTCCTAGAAACAGAAAATTGCAATTATTCCATTAATATGATTCTGTTTAATAACTCATATGTACATACATTAGTATGATAATGTAACTTCTAGAACAATAGCCAATCAGAAGTTAGTACTTAGTCACATGACTAGATCCTTGTTTTATTACTTGATATTGAATACGAGCTACACACCAAATATAATCCCTTGCTTGTTGTATACATATTTCTTCAATGTTATGAACTAAAAACAATATACCTCAAGAAATCTTAAAACTCTGTTCATCATAAATGCTTTCTCTGTAGACAATTTTTATGCCTATTTGAATAAATATGTTTTGAAAATGGCTATGATATGACTCCTTATCCAAATTAAATAACATATTGAGCTTTCTTATCATTTTTTTTTTTTTTTTTTTTAAATAGGTTCGTTAACATGGACCTTGGTCCAAGAACAGCGGAACTGAGGAGAAAGAGAGACTCAGATTCTTACACGATCAGAGATAGCCGACAGAAAGCAATCAAGAGTTAGAATAACCGAAGGAGAAGGAAGGGAGAGAATGAATGAAACACAGTATGGAGCGAGAATACTGTTTTGTAAGAGGAAGGAATAAAAAGAAGCTTGTTCAGTTGAAAGTGACGAACAACTGAACATTATATGATCGGGATCACAAATACATTGATTGCTGGGAGGATGCAATGGACAATAAGAAGAAGGCAGCACGAGAGAATAATGAAACAATGAGGAAGGGAGCAAACTATGCTTTATTATCATTTATTGTGCAGGCATATAATTTGCTGTTGTTATGAAAATTGGCATTTTGGCCCCTTTTCTTGATATTAAATTGAAGAAGACGATAGCAGGAGGAAAAAAGGAATTTTCCTTTTCTAAGGGGGAAAAGAACGAACGAAAAAGTAATTGCAATAGGTGTGTGGAAGCACAAAAAAAAAAAAAAAATTGAAACAACCCATGTCACAAAAAAGACAGCAGTGCCCCTCACAGCATCACATGGGACTTCTATTATAGTTAAAACACAACGACTGATTCATTTTTAACAAAGACTCTTTAATCTGATCTATCACAAAAACAGCACATCGCCCGCTAAAACGATTTTAAACAATAGAAAATAAATATAACAGTAATTGGCAAACCATATTTTGCTTAAAGTGATCAAATGGAGAAATGTTCTTAAACGACATACATGGAGTGATTGCAAGCACCAGACTAACAATCTGTTCACACAACACACAACATCACTCAATGCAACAATCTGCTTGGAACTGCACAAGTGTGTGGGGCCTTACCAGGCACCGTTCATGTATGTGTTAGCCCACCGGCCACTACTCCTCTGAGGCAACGACACAAGAACCGTTAGCGACTTATCCACACATATACACCCAGGCATCCTAGTTTCAACTATTTGAAACCGCCGAGTTAGCAAAAAATTCTCATCATTGTCAGAGCTGAAGTTCACTCTTCAACACACATATACGTACCATTTGTCACTACAGATTTTGACAGATATTTAAAATTATCTGCCACTGAAAGTTCCAATTCATTTCACTGTACATTAAACTAATGCTTAAAGTATCTGTTATGTTTATGTAATTTAAAAAATGTATCAATGTATATCTAAACAAAATAACTGTGGTAGCAATGTATGTGAGGGGACATGTTTTGATATGAAGATTTTGGAAAATGTTTAAAATTTATATAACCAAATTGGTCATAATATTAACCCTTATGAGATTTTCAGTGAGATGCTTTGAGAATAAGTAGCTAGAGTGATACAATTTTACTAACCTGTACTATGCCGTCCGTTCTAACAATTGTTTCTAAAATTATGTTTGATATGTATTAAACTAAAACAGGTCTATCTAATAACCTATGTTAATATTCAATCAATTCAGTTACTAAAAAACATGCGTTTAATGTATTTTATTACTATAGCTAGTTTTCTGAAATGTGTTGAGACTGTTTATTTAAGCACGTATGTTTTCAAGAAATTTTTTGCAGCATGAAAAACCAAAAGCTACAATCACACTGACACGTCTTCTTTTTCTTCTTCATATGACGGCGGGCTGACTGATTCGCTCAACACTATTCATCTCCACACAACACAGTCACTTGCTGCACTTTTTAAGCTCACAAAGTTCTTATGTTACTTTCTTTAATATTGCGTCCACAAATGTCACCTGAGGTTTCCTTCCTACAATTGTTCCCTTGATAATGATGTAAATCATATTATATTCTGATCAGTACCGGATTCGCATCGAGGAGCCAGTGATCCACTAAGTTCTTAAGTATAAAATGGTAAAGCAATAATTCAATTCAGAAAAGTACCCTCCCGCCTTCCGCAGCATGAAACACCAAGCAGAGCAGCAGCCAGTGCACTTCCCGTCCGAATCCAACGAAACATACAACAGTAACTTTACCATCTCAGAATTAAATTTCCAACTCAACTACCACACATCCAACACTGCTCCTGGCCCCGACTGTATCCACCCGTACATGCTAAAGTATCTCCCAATTTCCGGCAAACATTTTCTCCTACATACATTCAACCAAATCTGGAATTCCGGAAACATTCCGGCACAATGGAAATCAGCCAATATCATTCCAATACTAAAGGAAAATAAAGATCCTACTCTTCCCGAAAGTTACCGTCCTATTTCAATGCTTAGTGTCATTTCCAAAACGCTGGAGAAGATGGTTAATAGGCGCCTCATGTTTTTCCTAGAACAAAAATGTCTTCTATCTCCTAACCAAGCCGGCGGGCGAGAGGCAAGATCGACAGTCAGCCAGCTACTTAGCCTGCAAAGGCAGATTTTATCGGCGTTTCATCGCCAACAGCACCTCTACGCAGTATTTTTCGATTTAGAAAAAGCATTTGACCGCCTGTGGCGTCATGGCTTACTACTAAAACTGCGAACGGCGGGAATCGCCGGAAAATTGGGTAAATACCTACACAGCTTCTTAGACAATAGAACGACCCAAGTTACGACTGGTTCGTCAACGTCTGAACTGATGCTGTTGGAAAACGGTGTACCACAAGGCTCTGCTTTAAGCGCAAACCTTGTTCATATATTATATCAATGACATAACTGACTGCCTTGCCGCCCCAGTAACGTCCCGGCTCTACGTTGATGACCTGAATATATCCTTATCGTCCAACCATCCTATAAACGCTCAAAATATCCTCCAAAAATCCATCGAAAATTTACAGAAGTGGTCCAATGATAACGGTCTGACCTTTTCCTTAACAAAAACAATATGTGTTGATTTCCACAGGGGACGCCAAAACCCACTTCCCAGCGTATTCCTGAGTCTAAATGGTTTTCCTATCCCAAATCGTCCATCAGTCAAATTTCTAGGCCTAATATTTGATAAAAAACTTTCCTGGCGCTCTCACATAGCTGAGCTCAAAACTAAATGCCTAAAATCCTTGTCTATCCTGAAATATCTATCAAATTACAAGTACAATATAAACCCAAAATTACTTCTTACAATTTACAGATCGATTATCCTTTCACGAATCAATTACGGGTGCCAGGTGTACTCGTCAGCCGCTAAAAGTGTGCTAAGATCCTTAGATCCTATACATTCTGCTGCCCTCCAATCTCTCCTTTCTGCTCATCCCTCTTCTCCGGTTATAAGTTTGTATGCACTGATAGGTTGTCCCCCGCTGTCCTACTATAGGAAGTACTATAACTTTAAAGAATTGAGCACCCTCCTTAGTAGTACCCAAACCCCGACAATATCTCCTAATATGAGGTTTGGGAATGACCCAGTGCCCGAACTTTTTTCGGTTATGGGTCGTTTCCAAATCTTTTCAATCCGAAGAACTCTGCCAGACTTCGCAGCAACCGCACCACCTTGGAGTCAGCCAATCACAAACATCAACATATCGCTGACAAAATTTAACAAAGCTCAATACCCCCCAAACATAGCACAAATAGCAACAAATATCATAGCGAGCTACACAGACCATGCATGCCTCTACACAGATGGAGCGAAGGCAATAGGTTATCAGTCACCGGCGGCATGCTCCTTCGAAGTCTCAGGGGCAGCAGAGTCAGTTAGACTGCACGATTGCTGTACAGCACTGGACGCTGAAATATACGCGATGGTCTTTTGCACCCAACACTATACCGATAGCAACCCCCAGTCCCAAAAGGCCCTACTCATAACTGACTCTCTAAACTCCCTTCAACTCATCTCGGGGATTAAATCCAACAACCCTTTGGTAAGGAAGGTACATTACCTATTATACAGGTTATCACATTTAAACTCCGAAATGTCCTTCCTATGGGTGCCGGCTCATGTTGGGATTCCAGGCAATGAGCGTGTCAATCGAGCAGCTCAGGCGACATTGTTCTCTCCAATGCCACACAACCCCCCCTCTTCCCCCTGCATTGGCTCATTTATTTATGCAGCAAACTGGAGAAGGATGGCAACAGGAATGGAGATCTTCAAGTACATTTCTCCGAAGCATAAAAACAACCACGGAGCCTTGGTGGCCCACAGACGGAGTTTCCCGCAGAGATTTTTCTGTCCTGAATCGTGTCCGAATAGGACATACAACCCTCTCGCACGGCTACATATTCACGAGCCAGGTACCCCCAAATGTCTGCCCCTTTTGTAGTCAACCGAGCGCCCCATCCACCTATCACCTACTTTTCGAATGTCCCTCTTTTGCAGTACCACGATCCATTCACTTCACCACTTCCTCTAGTTCTTCGATACTGTCAAACGCTCCGCCTGCGGTCGCAGCTGTATTAGCTTACATGCGGAGCAGCGATCTGTACTATCGCGTTTAATCCCCTTAAGTAGGCTCCATGTGCTGTAATAGCCCCAGTAGTTAAACACGGCACATGGAAACCCTCATAACAATCTTATAAAAAAAAAAAAAAAAAAAAAAAATACTGAATATGTTTATTTGCCATCTATAGGTTACAAATTATGTTAGTGTTTAATGGTAAAGTAGACTACAATAGGCCCTGTTGGCCTTTGACAAGTACAAAAAAACAGAGTTGAGATTGCCCCGGCAATTTAGACTAATTTTAATAAGAAACTAACATTTTAAAACTGATGATTAATAACGACGAACTTTTATTATTTTTTAAATTTCCCAAAGTAAATTTCCTAGATTTAATGTGGGCGAATTTAGAGACCTATTCGTATCAATTTCTCTGAGCAAGTCATATTATATATTCACCAAAGAGAAATAATTCAGACGTTCTTGACTCATCGTGTTCTACCTTAATTCATTTTTTATACGCTTCAATGTCAAAAATGAACGTTCGCCACTATAGTTAGTCATCATGAGAGGCAAATAAATGCGCAGAGCAATTTCTAAATTGGGGAAACTTGATTTTAATGAATTTTCTATTAGGAATTTATAATATTGAATTTCGAGAGCTTCGTTTTTGAACTGTCAATCGCACTATCCACATCCGTTTTTAGTAGCTCGGCAAACAGCATTAATTCGTCGGATAGACTGTCTTCCAAATCATTTGTATAAGCATTGACGATAATTGGAGTTTTTTTCAATATCTCTTCTGCTGCAATAGATTTTAACTGTTAAAATATTCCGAAATCACTAATAAGTTATTGATATGCTGTATGTGTTTATCTGAAGCAGATAGTGTTTTATCAATAATGACAACAAACAATTCAATTTCAAACTGTTTACCAGGTGTTTCATTTTCAACAGATTCGTCAAGTGTAGTAGAACCGCTAAAATTGTCTTACTTTGTGTTTCGCTTGCGTTGTCTTGAAGTCTGTTGCTGATATTCATGTCAGCCTATCATATCTTCGGCTTTTGCTTCAATATCTGAAAATGTGGATCACATTGTTTGGACATATCAATACAATGATTCATAAAGGACGTACTTTGTATTAAGGTCTATATTAGACGATTACAGCGACGCACTATTTGCTTGCACGCGTTCTAGGATACCATTCCATGTAATTGCCATTATTTCCATTTCCAACTTATTCATCTTTGAAACTAGTCTGTAATCTTGATTGCGACACTCTGCCTTTTGATTTATATTATTGCAAATGCATGGCCGTAGGCAGAGGGGAATTTAGGGGGTACCCCGCGCCCCCCGAAATGTTTTTAATTTTATTTTTTCCTTTCCTTTTTATTATAAATAACAGAAAATACCGTGGGGGGGGGGTTACGAATCAGTTTTTCTGTACATTTCTTAACTTCCTCATTCAACTCATTTTCTCATTTATTAATTCTGCTTACGTAAAGATAGGAGGAGACTTTTTTGCTTCATTATTATATTAATATAGTTTATAATATTTGCAGTATTGTTTCCATCTTTAAACCAGTTTTCAAATGCGTTGCTTGTTTTGAATTTACTTTTTACTTGTTTAAATGCTAAACATTCTAAATATGGTATGGTCCGGCGTATTTGTTTTAATTTCATTTACTTTACAGTTATCATTGTTTGTTACTTTGAATGTTTTAAGGTACGTCTGAAAATCTCCATGACTGGTTATGAACTGTGTTAGAAAATATTTTGTATCTTATTATTATATTTATAGAAATAATTAAATAAAAAATATAAAAAAATTAATTTCATGTTATTTAATGTTACATATTGCGTATTGTTCGGATTATTACTGTTATAATTCATTTTAAAATCATCTGCCAATAATTTTGCTTAATCTGAATTTGGCTCATAAGTTGACGATCTTACTATGTCAGGATTACGAAATGGTTATAAGAAATTTAATTGTAGGAAACTTCTCATTACTTTTATAACTTACATAGACTTATTACTAGAAAATAATTTTTTGGTATATGATTGCTAAATTATATTAAAAATAATGTATACTGAACGGCTTACAAATAAATAGACAATTTAAACATTTTGAATCGAGCTATTTCAATTCTACTACGCATCCGTGCTCGCACACGTCAGACTTTTTGTAGAGCCAATTATCAGGCAGATTAATATTTTGTACATTTATTCGAACGACTTTTTGTAATACTTGTGCGTTTACCACATGAAATTATGTGTTTCATTTTCGCCAACAAATTAAGTTTTGCTAAAATCTTTATTACTGCAATAATTTGTTTTAAAAGCATCTACCAATAATTTTGCTCAGTCTGAATTTGGTCCACAAGTTGACAATCTTACTATGTCAGGATTATGAAATGGTTATGAGAAATTTAGCTGTAGAAAATCTTTCATTACTTTTATAACTTACATAAACTTATTACTAGAAAATAATTATTTGGTATATGATTGCTAAATTATATTAAAAATAATGTATACTGTAAGTCTTACAAATAAATAGGCAATTTAAACATTTTGAATCGAGCTATTTCAATTCTACTACGCATCCGTGCTCGCACACGTCAGACTTTTTGTAGAGCCAATTATCAGGCCGATTAAAATTCTGTACAGCGACTTTTTGTAGAACTTGTGTCTTTACCTTATGAAATTATGTGTTTTATTTTTGCCAACAAAATAATCGATTACTGATTGTCTGCAATGGATTGTCTTGATTGGAAAAGGTTTAACGTTTCATGTTTTAGTAACATCAAGTAAATTCAATATGCCACGACTTAATAAGTCTCGCTCAAAAAATTACACTCAGGCGGTGGTGAGTCTAGATACGCGGGGCCCATAGCAATTGCTACTCTTGCTTTGTGGTTGATCCGGCACTGGTTCTGACCACAATATATGCCCTAACCAGCCCAGTCAAGTTTTATGTATCCAATGCAGTATAATTCCCCCTTCTCCTATTCCATTAAGCACTAATTTATTATTAGTTTTATCCGCCCAACTTATTTGCTACAGTTTCCGCCAGCACCACATTTCAAATTCTTAAGCTGATTGCAGTCGGCTCGTTTCAGCACCCATGTTTCTGCACCATGCAGTTTGATTGATCAAACAAATGTTTTTTGAGCCACTTTCATAAATGCATTGAAATTGCTCATTGTGTTAGTAGTGAGTATTTATCTTTAAATGTGTGCTTACCCATAGCTATTGTTTTACATTTTTCAGGTGTACAGTCAAAATTATGGGTCACTATCTATCCCAGATATTTAAAAGATGTTACACTAACACAGGTGGAATCAATACACATTACACTTGTTTTGATACACAATATCCATGTATGTATAGCATAATGGTAGCTACATAAAAACTTCCCTTGTAATGGGTGCAATATTGAATTTAATTACTAAGTGGCACTTGCCCGTTGTGCATTCACAAATTTATTCAATTAAAGAAATAAACTTAAATACAAATGTTATTATACAGTAAAGTAAAAAATGTACATAAATGTCTAACACTGTACTTCATAATAATACATATTCCTATGTAATCATGCAATACATATATTCTTATCTAATATACATGCTCTTAGTTCGCCCAAAATAACATCAAACTTTTTTATGGAATTTATTGTATGTAGTTTTCATAAGCTAATGTATCTATATTATTACATATTACTGTTTTATCATCCTTACCACTTGATGCTGCTTTAATTTGTTCCAGAGTGCACAATGTATGCTTAATGTTTTGTATATCACACAATTTACCACACTTATCAGTCACACAATTATAATAACCTATAAATCTAAGCTCATTCTTAATTATAGATTACTGTACACCCTTACATTTTTTAATTTTTCTATTATCTATAGTACTTGTAGATTACATTTGTGGAGAATACCCTACATTATTAATAACAAATCCCTATAATAACCTCGTTTTTTCTTTGTAATTTGAAAGAAATACACAGTATTTTTTTCAGTCAATCCATAGACGTTCACTGATACATTAGAATTATTCTTTTCAAACTTGGCAATATTCTCCAACGATGTAGGGAGAAATAAATCAGTCCAGTTATATTTATTTGATAGAGCCCTATCTATTGTTGTTCATAATGAGATATATTGCCAAACGATTTCTTTAATGGATACTAATATTCCGAATAGAAATATTGCAGTATACAGATATTCATATGATTTTCATGAATAATATTAATAAATTTACAAATTACACAAATAAATACTTAAACGCATGGATAAAATATGTCTAATTACTGCAAGAAGTCTTAACAAGAATGAAAAACAGCAAGTAAAGTTTAAAACTAGCCTACTACAGAATCCTGTGTTGTTAAATAATAGCACTGTAATATCTCTGTATTCAGTTACCTACACCCCTACATGTAATATATTCTATTATATTCCTATTATTCTATGTACTGCAAACTTTTACTTTACCAAACCTTACACAAGTCCGGGTAAAGATTTTTTTCTACTATTCTCAAAAACTTTAGGTAGGGCTGTTTATTTGTTTAATTTACAATTTTTACTACACTATTCATTACATGCACCATCCAATTAAGTTTTTGGTTTTCTGTAATCCTATTTTACAATCATATTAAATTAATATTTTGATTAACTTAAATAATAGTTTTAACCTTAATTATCTCCCATTATTATATAATTTATTTTTTCTTATGATATATAATTCCTTCCATGACAAATTCATTAAACTTTTTAAACAGATTTGCAACTAATTCTGTAGCATAGAAGTTATTAAATACCTTATGGCTATGATTAGATCTGTTTAATATATGTCCAAAATCATCTAAAAAGTTATATCTTTTGCAATTTTCAGTATCTATAATTTTAAACTTATATAAATATACCACATCTGGATATGAATTGTATGTTAAAAAAATTAGGCACAAAGTGTTTATTATATCTGAATTAGCAAAAGTTAGGATACCTATATGCATATAGAATCCATCCATAAAGTAGAAAGAAGGGCTATTATACTTTAGAGTAGAGAGATTTTTTTGACTAATACAGAACCTTTAAAGACAAAAAAAAATGTAAATGTGTATGAAATACAAAATAAAAAAAATTGGAAGGATTAACACAGAAAAAATATTAAAAATTAAGTAGAAAACACAATTGTAGACTATAACAACAACTGAGGTAGTTGAATTAGCAAAAAGAGACTGAACTACACTAGAAAATGCAATTTTTGAAATAAAATAGTGTAAAAGAGTTGAAATATGAGAAAATGGGAAGAAATTCAACAAAAATAGCTCATGATACATTTTACTGAGGTGATTGTTTAACAAGCACATATTTTAACTTCAAATTTGGGGCAATAAAATAGTAAGGAAATTAAAGTTACCTGGAGATTTGTGCAAACAATTATCTTTGTATAACACAGCAAACAACAAAATGTCAATCACCAAGAATCATGAGTAAATGTTTATATGCCACCACTGCTTATGTGTGTTCAGAACCATGCTAAAAACTTGGCTCAGCTACAGCGTTGTTCTACTAATAAAGCTTCTGCATTTTAATGACCACAGAGAAGAATAAAATAGTATAGTTCCACCAATATAAACAGTATGTATTTGCCCTTTTTAATATATGCTGATTTCGAATGTCTCCTGCAGCCTCTAAATAATGAGCAGCATAATGAATGATAAGTTTGATGGTATTATAAAAGAAGATAGTGATACTGATGATGTAGAAATTGATCAGAAATAATAAAAAAATCATAAATGCAAAGAATATGATCAAAAATATAAACAAAGTATGAATTATGTCATTCAGAATAATCTTTTTTTACACAATTTTAGTGGCTATGATACTTACCTCTTCATTAGAGATTTGGCATATGACAGGTAGGACATTGAGGTAATACCAAATACTGAAGAGTGCTACATATCACTTTCAAAAAGAGTATCAGAAAATTTTAAAACACAATTCATTGGTATATTTTATTTCATGAGACACACCTTGGGAAGTTTGATCGTTATTTGCTGAATCATACAATCAATAACATTGCACATTACATCCCCCCCTCCCAAAAAAAACATTGCATCACCTGACTTAATTCTCTTATTTTACAGAAAGGGAATTTTCCTATATTCATATGTAACATTATCAAAAAAAAATTAAAAGTAAAGTTTCTCTGGGTATCAGTGAGGAATATTACTATTATGTATTGAATGTATTGAATACATTAAATATTCAACACTCGATGAGTACAGGAACTTACACCTGAAAATAGATCCTTCACTAATGTTTTTAAAAACTTAAAAACGTTTGCTATTGCAAGGAGTTATATTATTCACAGATTAGGCTTCCAAGCAATGTTAAAGTTGACAGGGTTCAATTAGAACTCAACCAATTATGATTGGAATCTATTCTTTGAAACTGTAATATGTGGTAATATATGCCAGCATGTAAAACAATACAAGAGAGAAAATGCTTACATTATGGCTGTAATAATTGTACTGATAGAAATAATAATAATGCTAGGACTGGTGACGATGCTAAGACATAGCGATTGAGCATAGTCTTTTTTTTACAATTTCAAAGAGCTTGGGATACACTTTGAATCTTTCTGTCCACCATATTAGAGGAATCTCCATACATGGTAAAAGTGCATTCAACAAATATTTATCAAGTTCAATTATTCCAGCTGCTGCAGGGATATCGCTAGCACACAAGCTTTTAACTTTATTATCAAAATCTTCCCAAATGGAATGAACATGTTCTTGTGAATTTTTTGTAATGGTTATAGTTTCTGTCGTACTACTTTCATTTTTTAACTTAACTGCACAAGCTTTATATTTTAATTCTTTGTATGCATTTTTATAACTATTTTCATTGAAGAAACCATACTGTTTAAACCAAGGATCTAATATAGTAGATTGGTTTATCAACTCATTATCCTCTATATTTTTGAAACGCTTTTCAATCTGTTCTTTGAGTTTTCCAACTAAATTAGCAACAGCAACAGGAAGAGTAATTTGTGAATATTGTGCAATTTTCTTCTTCATTATTTTAACCAATGGTATTGTTTTTTATACTGATACATTTTTTTCAGTACTTATTTCATTTGTAATCTCTAAAAATATTTTAAGAACATCGGCCGATTTTTCAATAATCTTCCAGTCTTAAGGTGATAATGTTTCCATATCACTGTGTAAAATTGCTAGTGTTGAAATAATAGCGTCTTTAGTTTGTAGAATTCTGTACATTTCATGTTGAATTTCACCCAGTAACAACATCTTGTTTTAGTTTAAACTTTGGTAGATTCATTTGTTCTTGGGTTAGGTGTAATTTTGATAATGCATATGAACTTCACTTGAAATATTCTACAATGTTTTTTAACTTAACTAAAACCTCTTCAACTTCTTTTATTGCTTGTTGTACAACTAGGTTCAAAGAATGTGTAAAACACAATAAATGTCGCTATTGTCATCATTTTTTTAATTCCCATCTTATTCCGACTTAGCTATCTCTTTTCACTTTTTGCATTCACTTCCTTGTAGTTGTTATTTTATTCTTTTAATACCTTCTCTTCTTTTTTATTTTCCACCCGTATTTTATTTTTAATTTTGCGTAACAAGGTCTGTTTATATTTAACAATTATTCCTATTTTATTTTGCCGCAATGTTTATATTTTCTTTTTATTTGTTAATTGCATGCTGGGCCCCTAAAGTTAAAAGGTCGATATTTAAGAATCAGGACTTGAAAGCTAAAAGCTGAAAGACAATCATTTTTAGATGTCATAAGCTTAATTCAAAAGCCATATTTGAATTTCCATAAGCTAAAATCCTAAATCTTCAGCTATATTCAAAATTTAAATAGTCAAAAGACGAAAGCTTAAGCTATATTTTTAAAAAAGCTAAATAAAGCTTTATATTCGGCTTAAGCTTTTTTTTTTTAAATTTCTTGAATTATTTGCAAAAGAAATTGTTCTTAAGAACTTTTATTTTTGTGCGTAAAGAAAACAGCTGAAGTTTTAATAGTAATGCTTAATAGTTTGATGTGTAGTAATTAGTAAATGAGTTTAATTAACTTCTGTTAAAATTCATTTTGTAACTGAAAGCTGGAAGCTTAAGCCGTATTTGAAATTTAAACAGCCAAAAGCCGAAAGCTTAAGCTGTATTTTTCAAGGACATAAGTCATATTAAGTTTAAGCCGTATTATTATTCGGCTTTCAAGCCCTGTTAAGGATAACGTCGGTACTTTTTTTGGACAGCATAGCTGTCGCAGTCGGCATCAGGTAGTTTCTTTAGTTTTAGAGAGGTGTATGTAGCGAATTGGCGTGGGTCATTGTGTGTTTTGTTTACAGAAGAAAACGTGTCTCCTTTAGGTGTTTGAATATATAAAGCGTTGTTGTCAATTTATATATGCATATATTTGTTGTTTGTAAAAGTTGTGTTCTGTTAATTTGTGTGCAAAATTAATAAAGAGTAGAATTTGGTAGATTTGTTTGTTTATTTTCTGTGATCATCTATTGTGTTTTTTTTTTTTTTTGTGTAAATTATAAATCCGTTAGTTTAAAATTTTGGTCGACAACAATCGCCATTGACAAATACATATTGCTGATACTTCATTAGCTGCATTATCTGTAACAGGCCACAATCTTATTCTCAATTCCATACTTTTTTACAGTCTCCTTAAAGACACTGGTGATATTTTCTGCTGTGTATCTGTCTGTAAAAATTGAGCAATCTAACAAAATTGATTTTATGGTTAGAGTAGCATTAAAGTAATGAGCTGTTATTGCTATAAAATTTTCGTTATTAATAGATGTCTAGGAGTCAGTTGATATGCATACTGCCTCAGCTAAATTAATTTCAGTTCTCACTTTATCCAACTGGGATAAATATAACTGCTGGATCAATGTATTTGATATCGTTTTTCTGGTAGGTAAGGAATATCTGAAACAAAGCATTTTGACTAATTTTTTACATTCCATATCTGAAAAGAGAAAACAAAAGCAAGATTCAGGATAAAAGAATACTTGAGAAAGTATTTCACATTATACATAAATTAGTTCAATTTGTTTATTTCAATATAGCCCATAGAAAATTGTAACAAAACGAATAAAACACATTCATTAATAGTATAAACTGAACATTTGTCAAAAAATTTTGGAAGATAACCTTCACGACGTTTTACTGTATTTAGTTAATTTTAGTAATCATGAAATTATTCTATATAGGTACCTAGTTTAATTTATGATTTCTTTATATTTTTAGTTTTTTATTTTAAATTAAAACTGTTACTGAATGTCTTTAAAATACAAAGTTCATTTTTGATAAAAACATAGATATTTCAAGTAGTGTATTGAATGTATACAAAATTATTTATTACAATTTAGTAATAGTAAAATATTTTACAAAATCTGTAATACTTTGTTTATTTAAAAATCAAACATAATTTCAAAAATTTTACTTTCTTTACAGTGTGCTAATATTTTATTTCTACATTACTACATATATACCCCTTTATAGATCTTAAAAATGAATATAACACAATTAAATATGTATAAATATATATAAATTGTAATAAAACTTACCATTTTTGTTTAATTTTTGGCCAATACTTATCCATATATTATCACGAATATTACACCTTTATAACTTTCCACCTGGGGATTAAATAGAACAGGATTAGATGACACTAATTCAATTAATCCGTCGTCTTCCTCACTAGAAAATTTAATTTCATTCATTTTATGTACACAATCATTCAAAAGAGAAGTGAATAAAAACAATGCAAGAACTGCCGCTTAACACTGTCGCACGACACTACTGCTCCGGGAATAGTCAAAGAAAAACTGTCTCGGTTGTCTGTCGCTGTCGCCTGTCTCTACCGGCGAGAGTTCGAATTGACTTTTTCAATTTATATAACAGGTCGCTTGTCTCCGTCACGTTGCTCGGAAGTCTACCTTTATGTTACGATCGCTCCGACTCATTCTGTTCATTCGCGTTGGACCCGAAACAGTTCATACAGACCCGGGTCTTTTAAGTTTTGTGAATCAGTTCTTTCAGTTCTTTTTTATGATTCAGTTCTTTCAATCAGTTCGTTCGCGAACTACACATTACTACTAGGCATTAGTAATATGAAATAGTAAACGTGTAGCTGTTTCTGTCACTCGCGCTTGCAGAATCTCTTTCGTCTGACGCTCTTTTTTTCTAGTAATTTTTAAGTTTGGTACTTGAATTCAGCAGGTTAATTCATTTTCTTTCTGAGGCTAGTATTCTTTTCACAAATACTAAAAAACAATTTCGCACTAATCTGTTAGGGGAAGCGGCGCATCCATTGACGCTATGCCACTGAAGAGTAGGTTGGTATAATGCTAGATATAAAGTTCTTAATTGGTTATAATTAAAAACTTGCCGTAAGTATTAAAACAAGTAATTTAACTTTCTCAACTTTATTGATAAATGTGTTAAATGAGAGCCCCATAACAATTTGTAGTTAAAATATATTCCTAAATCTTTTATCTCGTACGTTCGTTTAATAAATATATTATTTTCCTATTGTATACTTAACTGATCCCATCTATGTTGCAGCAAATTGCTATATATTAAATATTTCATTTTTTTTTTTACATTTAGTCCTATAGAATTTATCTTCATCCATTTGCATATTTTGTCTACATCTGCCTGTACTAATTGCTGCAATATATTTGGGAACCTCGAACTCACAAGTAAAACAGTGTCATCCGCGTAACTGAGGATTTTTCCGGATATATTTAAATTACATAAATCATTAACATAAACAAGAAATAAAATTGGCCTCAGAATACTGCCTTGCGGTATGCCATTCTCTTGTATTACACTATCACTAAGTGTACTATTTATTTTCGTGATAAATTTTCTGTTTGTGATATACAACTGAAACCATTCATAAATAAATCGCCGAAATCCACATGCATACAACTTTTTGAGGAGTATTTTGTAATCGACCACATCAAAGGCTTTACAAAAATCTAGGTAAACTGCAGCCACCGAACGGCTGTATTCTAAGTTTTCTGAAATTGTAGTAATATGATCGAATAATGCATCATCCGTGCATTTATGTTGTAAAAAGCCGTATCGATTTTTACCGAAGAAATTAATTTCGTGCAAGTATGCTAAAATTTTCTATTTTAGACATTTTTCAAAAAATTTTGAGAACGTTGATAATAAACAAATTGGTCTGTAATTACATATATCTGAGACATTACCGCTTTTATAAACTGCTGTGATTATGCCTAATTTTAAAGCGTTTGGAAATTTGCGTGATTTGATGGATTCATTTATCACTTCCTATGAATGATTTTAGATGGTTAAACAAAACGAAATTAAATTGTTAGAAAAAATCTAACACACAAGCAAATCATGTGAAACAAAACACGTGTGATCCTGGGATTATGGATAGGGTGATACAATAATGAACATTTATTATTATTTAATAAATTTTATATTGATAACTGTGTTAATTTCTCTAATTAAATAAGTGTATGCGTGCGTGGTCTTAAACTACTTATTAATTTTGTTTGAGTATGTGCCATAGAATAAATTACCAAATTGTGGTATATTGTAGTAAACAGTGTTTTTTATCTGAAACGGGGGATATCTGTATTAAAAATATAGTATTTTTGGAGCTTAAAAGAGCTAATTATTGTAAAGATATTTAGGTACAAAATTTTTATACAAACGATTGTTCAAAAGGGTCATCCATGTTACTCTAAAAAAAGTAAGAAGAAGATGATTGGGGTATTTAAAAGATGAAATGTGGATCTAAAATTAGTGAGTTTGTTGGTTATAATAGAAAAATTAGAAAGTGTAAGCGTGTACAGTCATCTATAATTAAGAATGAGCTTCGATTTCTAGATAATTATAATTATGTGGCTGGCGAATGTGATAAATTATGTGATAATTATATGTCTGTCATTAAAACGAGCGCATTAACGCATATCAATGACATCAGCCTGCCAGAGATCACTTAAGCCGAGTACTTACACGCACCATGTGGAATACCTATTTGTACAGATCTTTGTAGCTCATCCGCTATATTACACTAGAAGCGAGCAGTAGACGGAGCTTGTTTGGACGGGATACCAGTAAGGCGGGTCAACTTCAGCCAGTTTTTCTTCAATTGTTGAATTTTCGTTATCTGCGCCCACATTACCGCTTCTCTTACTAGCATGTAACAATTGAAAACGCTGCACCAGCTCGTTATCATTGTCCTAATATTCTAACCTCTGCACTGTCAATGTAATTTGGTTTATACCTTAACCTCCCGTTTCACTATCAGATCTATTATGGAGTAGCGGCTTGATTACCCTGTACTATTTCTCGTACTGGGTTACTTTTAGACTATTATAAAAACGTAAGTTTTTTTTTTTTTTTTTTTTTTTTTTTTGTAAATAATTTGCGGGTCCCACAAGGCAATTGCCCGTCTGTGGGTTCCCAACATAATTATATCGTTTATTCATCATCTACATCTTAAATCTAATACATCATATTCGTCTTATATCTAAATACTTAATTCAACTTAACTTCTATTTTTACTATTCTACGTCTAATTTTAATTCACAACGTTTATACCCATCGCACATCGTACCACAATATTTTCACATAAGCCTTTTTTTTTTCTTTTTTTTTTTTGATTACATCATTTATAATTATTTACTCTTTCAATCAACTACCCGTCTTATCGCTGTTCCTTTACTATGGCTATCCATTTCTCATTCTTTGCACCACGCAATCAACCATATTTTTATTTTGTCTTTCCATATATTCAAATTACTTTCGTCTCTTAATTCCTTTGGTAAGTTACCTAGTAAATGACTCATAACTTCCTCGTTAACATTATCAATTTTATTATTAATCCCTTTAAGTCTTATAAAACATAAATTGTCAAAGTCCTAGTCCCATATACCTTTTCCCTTGTCGGTAATCTTATTTTTTCTGTTTTATGCCTTAAAAGTTTACTGTAATAAAAAAACATTTTTGGCAACATTTCTTTATTATTGTCCCACCAAGTAGAATTCGTTACAAGATTCGCACTTCTCCAATTCGGTAACAAAATTTTTAAACATCTTTTCTGTAGCCTACTAATTTTCCTTAATTCCGTTTTTTTTGCCTCCCCCCAAATTTCGATCGCGTATCTAATCCTAGTCATTATTAATGAGTCAAAATACAGTCTCGTAGTTTTGTAATTCATAACTTGTTTTAATTTGTATAACGCCGGCATAGTCTGCCTAATTTTCCTAGCAATGTTATCTATGTGAACTCTCCAAGTTAACGCCTTATCGAATGTTATTCCCAGGTATTTGAAATTATCAGCCGTTTCTAACGGCTCACAACGGCATACTTCCGATCCATGAAGGCAATCTATCTTGTGCAAAACTATTTTAGGCACGAACTTTCTAAATCTACTCGGTGTTCTTACGTACATCACTTTTGATTTTTTGGCATTTATTAATAATTTTTTATCGTGTACCCATCTGCAAACCATATTCAAGTCCTCCTGAAGCAGCCTTTCTGCTATTTCTACGTCTTGGTGTTCAATTACCAGAGCAATGTCATCAGCATATACATAAAGTTTGGCGTTCCTAATACAATTGTGAATGGAGTTGATGTAAATTAAAAACAGTAACGGTGCTAATATAGTTCCTTGTCCTACTCCATATTTCGTTTTCCCCATATCACTACATTCATTACCAACTTTCACTAAACATTCCCTTTCATGTAAATAACATCTAAACCAATTAAGATATCTCCCTGTTATACCAATTTTGCTTAGGTCTTCTATCAATATTTCCCTATTCACTAAATCAAAAGCCTTAGTAAGGTCTAGAAAGACTATCAAAAATTGTTTGCCGGATGCTAATCCCTTATTTATCGCAGATGTAAAAGTTCTAAGCAGAGTTATTCTTAAGATAAGATTTATCTCCTTACAGAGTAGCATAGATAGGTACATTACCCAGTTTAACGTCGTCACTATTCTTGCTGGTCTGTACTCCATATAGGGATCAAAAGATGAAGAGAAAATTAGTTGGTCAGCTACAAACATGATGAAACTAAAAAGGAAACTAAGTAGCGGTTACAACTGTAGTAAAGGTGCAGGCGCAGGAAACCCTCGACAGACTCGTTCTGGTTAGAAGAAAAAGACAACCGCACTTCAAAAGCAGTCATTCTGCGATATGCTGAGAGCCACACAAAAATCAGCACGCAAAGAGAAATCGCTTTTGAGAAGAACTGCAAGAGCTGTAAAGGATGTAAAAAAACTAAAGCTTAGTCCTAGTACCAGCATTTCAGAAGTGAGCATTCCATATGTAATACCAGTCAACAAAACCGAAGCAGCTGATCGCCCTTGGTGGCATACAATTTCATCGATTTCCAAAGCTGTCAAGGATGTAAATAAACCTAGATGAAAATTGTATTTTAAAAAATATTAGAAAGAGCCGAATAAAGTGATAACAGAAAATGGACACAAACATTTATTACTCAAATATAAACCTAGATGAAGTTTTCACTCAGGCAGCAGAGTAGAGATAAACGGATTAGAAAAGGTGTATATTTATGTCCATACAGAAGTGTACTAGGGCTTTATATAACAACTGCCGAAAAGCGAAAAAACATTTTTCGTCGTTAGCCAAGTACTAAAGAACCGACCACTTATCAATATAGACACCGAAACATATGCTAAACGACTGAATGTTCCGCATTTTTGAGGAGTCTATAATAGAGATGGACTACTAGTCAAACCGAGATGTAATGAAACAGCAGCTTTTAACCTAGATTCCACATATGGACGAAGAACAGATTGGACTGCATATACGAAACGTGAGAATTATGTCAAGTATTTCGATAGTTTTCATAATTATCGTTAAAACTAATCTATTAAAAACATATTGTTAGTTGGTAGAATATATCGAATTCTAGGCAGAAACTAATAACTAATAGAAAAAAGCACTAATTCAACGATTCACACGAATTGTGTATGAGGATAAAAAAAAAATTTGATATTTACATTTAATGTATACCAATTAAAATTTTACCTTGTTTATATTTCATTACTTCAATATACAACATAATGTTTAATCTAATTAAACTAATCTTTTTGAATACGTCAAAAGAAAAATAAATAAATCGATTGTAATTTCATTAAAATAACGCAAAAGGTAAATAGCAATGTTCAAGGTTTTTACATGCATTCCAGCTAGACTAAGTAGTCCAAAGTAATTTCTGGTAGGAAAATATATAGCAGTCTTAATCTTTAAATAAATCATCCATTTTACCATTGAAACAAACAAACACTTGGAAAATAGTTACATATAAAATTAAAATGTATTTTAAAAAACATGTCACTGTATATTAAACTTTTTTTTTTTTTTTTTTTGGGCTTCGAAAATTCAACCCATCGACATATAAAACTTTATATTGCACAATTGAAATTGTAAAATATTTAACTTTTGCCAAAGTTATAAATAAAAAAAAAAAGAAAAATTGACTAAAAACAATTAAATTTACCATCTTGTATATATATACGGCTCTGCTGCAAAATAGTGAAACTACTCATTTTTAGTCAATCTCTAATTTTTTATTTAATTAACTGTTTCAACGAGAATCAAATATTTTAATATTTCAGTTATGCAATTTAAATTTAAATTTCTACTGCCGCATTATTTCTTAATCTCATTTTGATCATTAGCGTTTATATATATAACTATTTCTTATGTCTTAATCCTGTTTCTCCAGTAATTATCATTCCGCGTTAAAGTTGTTTATTTTTCAAGCTAGTTATACCATTTCAGATGGGTAGCACTAAACTGTTGGTTAATTTATTTGAATTTATTAAAATAATATAGGATTATGAACGGGAAACGATTCAGCCAGAGAAGACAAAGATTACAAATGATGAGATGTGAAATGAATGAGAAACTGTCTGCAATAAATAAAATCAGATCTTACAATAATGAAAAATTTTGGATAACTTTTATGAAAGATTTATGTGAAAATTCTTCGTTTCATGGTCTTCATTATTTTTTTGATGGAAACCGTAGTACAGTAGAAAAGTAAATATATATACATTACTTTTTTTAATGAAAATAATTAAACTGTAACCGCATAAAAATTAGTTTAAAAGCAGTACAGAACAATAGCTTTTCTCCATTTTTCTTTTTTTTCTTCTCAGCTGCATAGTACGTTACTAGTATTGATACTGTTATTGTAAATGATAATAATTTCGAGTGCATTCAATAATTTGTGCTTTTGTCAACAGAATAATATGGATGTGTTTACTGCTGTGCGCTCTTTTTGGATCTATCTATTCAGTAATTACTGTCTTAGATATTTACATGAACAGTACAACTGAAACCGTTATTGAAACCACACACTTCAGCACGGCTAACGTAGCATTTCCATCAGTCACAATATGTGACCAGTTCATGATTGATTGGTCAAAGGTTATCGCTCATAATAATTCGTAAGAACCATTTGATCTTCATTATAAAAAAAAAAAAGAAAAATTAAAATTAAAATTCATTAAATTCCCCAAAAGTACAATTTAAACAAGCAACCTTAAGATATTGTAATGTACGAAAATTGTGGGAGACATAAAGATCAAATTATGATAAAATTCTTATTTAAACAAGTTCTTTTCCTCTCCAGAACGTTCGATGAATTCACCGATGCATGAATGACTTCTCATCAGTTTTCTTTTTGATTTATTCTCTCATCATACAGTATTGAAGAACTTTCTTCGTTTGTTTTCTTACATACCGGCATATACCAGTGTTTCTTCTATTCGCCATACTGGTATTGTTCGGCATAAATATGCCACCTTGATTTAGGTATTTAATTTTTCCACTTAATATTTATTTTTATTTATATTTACCTAGTTTAATAACATTTTAACAATCAAGTTCTATCGCTGGGCTATTGCCGTTATCTTTTCATTTCTTGTTGTGTTTAACTTCAATTTATTGTAGTTGTTGCATTTCAGTTGATGTATTCTCGAAAGGAATAATGAGAAGAAATGTAAGCAATGGTGCGTAAGATGGCGATAAGTTTAGCGGTAAGGCCAGTGCAGAAGGAAGAAAAACGAAAAGACTCAAAGTGATGCCGTCAGGAAAAATGAATGAGGATTCAACTCCACCAGGACTCCTCGAAATATCCGTGAATATGGTCTTGTGGGAGCGAAATAGGGACCTAACGGTACTACGGAATTCCTGCTTGGCTACAAATTTGAGAAGAGATTTTACAGAAAAATGAAACGAGAATGAATTAAGACACAAAAAAATATGAGTTAAGATAGAAATTTTCTTAGGAATATAAAGCGTCCGTTTTGTAAAATAGAGTGGTAAGAAGCAATAAGTTTAAAGGACGTCAACCATAGACGTTGATAAAGAAATCAATAGTCTATGTCGGAATGCGAATGAAAAGGAGAGTTGTTTTAGACTCAGAAAGGACTGCAGGTAGTAGGGAAAATTTAAGAGAATCGAGGCAAAAACGAAGGCAGGAATTTTGGATAATATGTAACTTGTAAAGAAGAGATTTAGAGGCATAACTATAGATTAAAGAGTAATAATCAGGTTTAGAACGAATAATGAATTTGTAAGGAAATAAGAAGGAGAGGTCGTCCCATTTGGTAAGAGAAAAAACTTTTAATAAGTTTAGTCTCTTGAAAGCTAATATGCTCATAGAAGGGTAGACGACTACTAAAAAAAACACCGAGATAGCAGAAGAATTCTTTAAGAGGGATGAGTATAAAGATTGAGGATATAAAGACACTTGCTGGATTGTACGGTCAAAAGGGGGAAAAACTTTGAAGGAGCAAAGGAAAGGTGTAACAAGGAAAGAGATTATTTTAACATAGTCAAAAATAAATTAACTTCCTTATTTGCACCTATAATAGAATGGGAGGAAGAGAAAAGTTGAATGTCACCGGAAAAGAACAAAAAGTAAGAACCCTCAGAAATAGAAGAAGTGGAGATTGTATAAATGTTAAAGAAAGTAGAGCTAGGGCAGGAACCGTTCGGAAGACCACGAGAGACAATTATTGTGGCCTGGAGAATAGGAGAGAAGAAATGGATGTAACGGTTATGTATAAGATTGCTAATGAGAGAAATTAATTACATAGGAATATTGCAATATACCATACTATATCGAACAGTAGGCAAATGAACATTATCAAAGGTGCAGAAAACAACAATAAGAGTAGCAATGGTGTATTATTTATTGATAAAAGATTTATATATGTACAATATATATATATATATATATATATATATGAGGGATAAAAAGACTGACACAATCAGCGGGCCCTAAACAAGAACGGAAGCCAAACGTGTTGAGAGGAAATATGTTATTATGTTCTACTTACCAAACAAGTCGTTTCTTAAGCATACTCCTAAATAATTTCCAAAAGCAAGGAGCCAAGGAAATAAGTTGTGAAGAGGAATACAATAATAAAAGAGTTCCAGGAAGGGGGTTAACATCTTTCGAAAGAAAAGAGGTTAAATATATTAAGAAAAGTTCGAACAGATAGGTCAGATAGATTCTTGAAAACAAGGAGGGGTATATTATCAGAATCAGAAGTGGGGTTGAATGATTTTTCAAGAATGGATTTTAATTCATTAATATTGGAGGCGAAAGTAAAGAAATGGTAAGTAGAGACTACTTAAAAGGAACAAGGATACAATTCGTCAATGTTGGGAACGTAAGCAGGAACAACAACATCGATAAAAGGTAACAGACTATTTACAGAAACATTATAAATAAAAGAACGTTCAAAATATGGTAATTTAAATTATCTGGTCATTTTCTAAATATGGATCAGTGGCGTAACAAAAATAAACTTCTAGGTTTAAAAACAAATGAGTTTTTAGCTATAACGAAAGCAAACATTGCAATTGTACTTAAAACAATCAAAAATTAGATTTACCAACATGTACTGATTCCGTAATAATATCTAAACTTAAAGGGATATGACCAGCGGGGCAAATATATTTGATATAATCAATGTATAATTGATTATAGTGTATTTATGAAAATAAATGATAATTACAAAATATTTGTGTGTAAGTGTGGTGGGTACTTAGTACTAAGCACAGATTTTTTCTTTTAAAATTAATAATAGATTGTGAGAAGATGTTATGGTGATGTTGATACATAGTCACCATTACATCATATATACTTTAATTAAATTAATAAATTGAACTCAATAATATGAATTATAGTGTAAACAAACAAACAGCTGTATACAAATATATACAAAATATATGAGTGGACAAGTACACACACATATACCATGCAGGAAAAATTTCCTAACAAGTTCTCATGTTAATGCTAAATAAAATATATACATTAACTAATTTAATATAATAATAGCGCATTTATAACATTATTAACTTATATAAGCATAATTTCAAATATTTTATATTAAAATTTGACACTCGGTTTAAGGATTAATTTCCTAGCCATCAAATCATGAAAGTATTTAAGAAGTTTTTTACAATTTTTTGAGGTTATTTCTAAGGTTGTATTTATGTTGATATTATATTTTTTCCTGATGTCATCAAGTTTATTGCAGATATAGATCGTGTGGTATTGATCATCAATAACTGGTACGCCACAGAGTTGACAAAAAGGGGTGTCACGTAATTTAAATCTGAAAAGGTAATTACCAAAGTTGCCATGACCAGTTAATATTTGCGAACTAAAAAAAGTTTTATTAAGATTCTGTAATTTAGCTTTGTTGTAAATTTTGGGGAAAAAAGTGTAGGTTTTTCGGCCCGTATTTTCATTATGCCAACGATGTTGTCAAATTTTGGTAATCTCTATATTAACTTGTTTTTTATAGTAATTTCATGATTGGAGTTGGACCAAGTTTAAATAAAATTTCTGTGTCTGGTAAAAATTTTAAGGAACTAACTTTATTCAAATTTTTTGTGATACGGTATTCAGAAATTATAGCACGCTTTATAAGGAATAAGTCCAAGGGAGGTAAATTGTTGATGATGTAAGCTACGGAGTTGGGTGCCGTCCTATATAGGGAAGCAATATGAAGAAGGAATTTCCTCTAATGTTTACTGACGTTAAGAATTATTTTTTTATTGATATAAATACTGGAGCCATAACCATAAATAGACTGAACAATGCCTTTGTATAGTATAGTTCTTTCCTTGAATTTCATACCATAAATATTGGGAAGGATTCTCTTAAGCTTATCGAAAATACGGCTACATCTATTATTGATTTCATTTAAGTGGGGAATATAACTTAATTTACGGTCAATTGTAATACCAAGGTATTTCAATTGTTCTACTAGCTGAACAGGTAGCCCAGATATAATTTTGAGATGACTCAGTTTATTCGACAGTTTTTGGTCACCAATAACTATCGATTTACAAAGAAATAGTACTTACAGCATGTTATTGGTCACCAAATAAGGAAATAAATGATAATTATTAATAAAATACATGTAAATCAAAGTATAGATGAGGAAAAATATTATTAATAGAAGATTGAAATATAGAATCAGGCCTACGTGGAAACCTAAACCAAATAAGTTACAACAGAAAAAGAACTAAAATTTTTGAGGGTTTTTTCCCCAGCAGTTTAATAGTTTTTTTTTTTGTCTTTTTTTATTATTATAAATCTAGGTGTCGTGTGTTTGGGCTATTGCAGTGTGTAGACTCAGTGGAAGTTACAGTGACCGATACAGTCTGTTGGATGTTGCAAAATTCAAAATCGCCCGAACACTCCCAAATAGCTTGACAACAGACAGTAGAGTGGGGTATGGCTTGAAGCACTAAGAGTATACTGACACTGTTTAATCAGATGCGCTACAGTTGATAAGTTTATGAGCCCGCAAATAGATCAGGAAGACGAAAGAGGAGCTCCTCCAAAGACGTAATCATGAGACAATGCCGTGTTTCCCAACCGCAATCTCGATAAAATTGAGAATTTCCTACGTGAAATAGGGAACAGCGGCTACCAAACATCGATGCTAGACTTTATGAATCTAAGCCCAGGCCGTTTGATCCGAGTAAAACTTACTCTTTTCAGAAAAGTACACTTGAAAGACTGATAATGCAATTGC
This sequence comes from Icerya purchasi, assembly GCA_039619475.1. NCBI lineage: Eukaryota > Metazoa > Arthropoda > Insecta > Hemiptera > Monophlebidae > Icerya > Icerya purchasi. Next base: position 390,025,563 of record CM077116.1, read on the forward strand.
CGTAGTACAGCATTGAACGGCATCGGGCTCGAGAGAGTCCCCTAGCAGCCACTCGATACCTGGAACCTCAACAAGGCTAGAAACCCATAAGAATGTGACGTACTATTAGATAGCAAATGTAATATATCACGTCTTTTATTTTCGTTGGTAAAAGGTTGCAACTTCCTGGGCCCTGGATGGTCTTAATAGATATAAGTGATATCATTTCTGTAGTACACGTTTTTTATAATATTTTTAATAAGATAGAAGTGAGTCTAAAATAAGAGGGTCATTTTGGGACACAGAGTTGGAAGAATATGCTGCAAGATAAAGAAAAATCCCAACCTTTTCTGCCTCTAAAATAGAACAATGGACGTTTAGGGGCTCGAAATACATTACGCCTCCAATTCCATAAGTGCATGCATTTGGTAAAGGAGAATTTGTGAGGCTCACTTTGGCCGCGTCAATATATATGTGTACACTGTTGGAGAATTTGAAATTATCTGAGACATGGATAGGGAAAAGTTGATGTTTTCAGGCAATCCATTAGAGTTAAGTTTACAGATGGTGGGTACTCCAATTTATGCCTAAGAGAGAAAAGTTAAAGCTTTGGCCAATGGATCACCAAGAAAAGATGACAATGAAATTTGGTAATTATTGGTGACAAATTGGTGTGGTACGAAACAACAAAAGGAGCTTTAAAAGGTGAGATAATCACGGATAATGGATAAAGAAGAAAGACCTGCTAAAACACAAATTCAGTGCACCCCAAGTATGGTACGTAGAAAAATGTTGTGGATTTGATTGATAAATTTCAGAAGTGTTTTGTCAGCTGAAATATGCGCCTAGTTACCGTATGCTAGTTTACTCAAGCTAAAGGATTTGTACATCGATAGTCAGTTTTGGATCTATATTGTATTTCTGGTTGGATACATTTTAAGATGCTTAGAAATTTTACACGACTACTGTTAAAGATGGATATGTGTGGAAACCACAACAATCTTTCATCAAATATTAGACTCAGGAACTTTATAGTAGGAAAGAGTGGGATAGGTGCATGTTTTAGGTCAAGGGTGATATCGGGATTGCAAAATAGAACAGCGCTTATTCAGGAATTTGAGGCATGTAGTTTTCGAGGATGAAAACTCCGAGCCATTCTTTTTGGCTCAGTTCTGTAATCTATTGACTGTTGACTGTAGAATAGATATCACATTAGCGGGGAAGTTTAAAGTAAAAGATATGTTAAGATCATCGAAGAACAAATGGGCTGTAACCAGCAGCGCTGCGCAATCTGCTGTATCATTGATAACTTCTTCTTACGCCGTCTCCGAACGAAGATTGGCGATCCACACGATGTAAGATTGATATAGAGGATAAATAAAGTAAAGCTCAAAGACGAAACCTGTGTAATTCTATTTTCAGTTGTAAAGAACAAGAGCTTATTCTCACTTAATTAATTCTACCCGTGAGGAAACTCTGAATAAAAATGACCTTAGCTTTTTAAGCACTCCATATCGCCATATGCTGTCATAAGCTTTCTCTATGTCAAAAAAAACTGAGTTGAAGTGCTGAGATTTACTGTGGGCTCATGGGATTTTCCTTTGTAGGATAAGGAGATGAAAAAATGCAGATCTATATTTTCGACCGCCTGTTTGAATAGGAGAAAGGTTTTCCTTGGATTCGAGGCAGAAATAGATGGACTGTTTACCATTTTTTGCAATACTTTAAAAAGGGCTGAAATCCATGAAATGGGTCTATAGCTTTGAGAAATAAATGGGCCTATGTTTGATTTGACAATCGGAATAAAGACAGCTGTTTCTAAAAAATTTGGGGTAAAGCCAGAGGACCATATATCTGGTTGTAGATGTAGAGAAGAAATAATTTAGCAGAAATAGGAACATGTTTAAGCATGAAGGGATGTATAGAGTCATCCCCTGGTACGATTTTCGTTGTGTTGTATTTCAGCTGGTGGTTTAACTTATGAATTGTAAGAAGAAAATTTAATGGATTATTTTCATCAGGATCAAAGAATAATGCCTGTTGCTTCGCGGTCAGTTCGAGAGTCGCAAAGAAAGAATCGTAAGAGGATGATGATGAGGATTTTTTAAAATGAAGCGCAAAGGCTCTCGTAACGTCAGACTCTTTTTTAATCAGCAAGCCATATATGAGTAACGCAGAATCAAAGAACGATTTGGAGCTCCTTTGAGGAACTTGATTATTCTCTACAGAACAGTACCGAATGCATCATTTGTAATAGAGGAGACAAAGGGTACCCGGGACCAGCATTTCTTTGTGCGAATAAGTAACCTAGCTATGGCCGTGCGCTTTTTTAATTCCACTAGATCATTGGATAATTTAGTAGTCTTGAAATTACGAAAGGCTCATTTCCTCCCAGAAATGGCTATCTTAATCTTTGGGCGCCGTCAGAGTACCTGCTTGTATTTTTATGTGCATGATATCAACGGAATAGATACTACGGTGCCGGTGTTAATTACGCCCGTGAGCATATCGACAGTGAGAAATGGTGTAGGACAATGAATTCTAACTTATCGTTTATTACTCGATTATAATACAATTGATAAGAAAACTCAAGGATTTTATAGAATATTTTAATTTTATTTCTCAAACTGTCTATGTGTTTTTAGGTTATTTCAAGAATACACAAATGAAACCGAAACACTAATTTTGAAATTACTGAGATCTTTAGCATCTCTATCCGTACACAATTTCGATCATTTACATTGGATTATTCAGTACCGCCATTTGTTACCAAAATTGGAATCGTTGCCTATATCGGATTTATTATTAAAGGTAAAAATAAAATTAATATTATTAAATACACAGATTAGAATCAATAGGTTATTGGAATGGTCAGAAAACTGGATCAGCGTTTAGAATTTAAGTTGTAGCGATGACAATTAAAAAATATCAAAAATGTATCACTATTAATGTTCACGTAGAAAGAACTTATGTAATTATAAAACTTCTAAACCTGTAAGAATATATTTTTTAGGGGGTAGGGGCACGCCGACAAAGAGCAATAACCCAATCAACCAAGGAATCCAAAGAATAGCTCAAAAATAACATAATATATCAGATTTTAGTCTGGTGCGAGATATACTGAATGAAAGAAGCTAGAACCGGAACAACCGATAGGGAAATGAACGAGAGAATGTACAGGACATTATAGAAGGAAAAAGACCAAGATACAAAAATTGAAAATAGAAGAGAAAACGCTCCAAGAAAAGTAGGAACCATCGAAGAAAACATGATTGACTTCACACAGAAAAAAAGAATCGTCGAGCTGAAGAGAACATCGCGGGAAAGAGACGAAGGAAAAGCGAAAAAGTACCAGAGGAAGAAAGCTATGACCGAAACGAAGGCGACAAATGACGATAATCAGGGAACGAAAAAGAGAAGGAAACTTGTTAAATCAACAGATGAGAGAAGGTAAAGACTGAACAGAAAGATAAAATTACTTCGGATTGGAAAAAAAGGAAAAATAAACATCATTTTATAATCTAAAATGGACTGTCTGGGTATATGATTAATATTGTGAGTATGAAATTTATGAAGGAGGTGTCCATTGGAAACCCCTAAGCGAGTCAAAGAATTAGTCAGCTCATTACACTCAATTCCAGCATTACTAGGGATCCATAGTAGGTCTATTGGAATAGAACGAAACCGGAATAATTCTTAAATTAGATTGCGAATAAGAAGAACGAAAAGTTCAAAAGAGGGCAACGGTAAGGGAAAATAAATTACTTCTTGGGGGGGGGGGGCTTGTTAGCGGAAAAGAAAAAAGAGAAGGAGATAAAAAAAAATTGCATTAAGTATGGCAACAGATTCAGCAGTGAGTATGGAGCAGCAGGAAGGAAGTTTAATGGATTCAAAGTAGTTGTAAGCAGGAAAACCAAAAGAGGCATCATCCTCTCCAACTCTCTCAGACGCATCAATAAAAGTAACGGCATGATTGGGACAAAAGGAATTTAAAACCATATGAAATTCAAATTGAACTATGTATGTGCATGAGCTAGAGACCTTCCAAAAGCCATTGAATTCCTTTAGAGCCGTTAGTGAAAATCGTAAATTTGTAAGGAAAAAAGAGATTAAGATATTTAAGAATGTCAATTTAATAATATGCTTTAGGGAAGTTTTGATGAGGTTGTTATAAAATGATAATTAAGCAGTTGAAGATATATAAATAAAACAAATAAAAAAATCTTTTTAAAAATAACCTTTTATTTATGCACTAAAAAGTACAAAATAACTTTATTAGTGTATGACTACCAGATACGCATTTTAACATTAAAATCTTAAACTAGAAAATATTCTGAAAAATAAAAGCGGGGCGGCAGTTACAAAAATATTCGGAGTGTGTGGTATTGCGATGTACAACAATGGAACAACATAATGGTGATTGTAGTTTTGGCTTAGGATGTATTATAATATTAATATTTAATTATTAATCTGCGGCCCCGCTTTTATTTTTCAGAATATTTTGTAGTTTCAGATTTTAATGTTAAGATGCGTATCTGGTAGTCATACACTAATAAAGTTATTTTGTACTTTTTAGCGCATAAATAAAAGCGTATTTTTAAAAAGTTTTGTTTATTTTTTAGTCTGGCATTTTTACTACGTATTTCAATAAAAAACAATAAATTTAAAATTGTATTTTATTTCGCTTTATTTTATTCAATGTCTTGATTATAGGGCATTTACAGAAATCTGTGTTACGTTTCATTATTAAATAATGGATCGCATTCTTTCAATTTATTGTCTTTTGTTTTGCATACAATACATATGGAATCCTCTGCACATGAAACACAATGTTTGACTAATAGCGATCTTTCCATTGATATATCACAAGACCAAAAAGAAATATACTTTTTTGAAACTTTCGAGCTGACGGCACTTCAAGGGTCCGGTTTTAAAGTTGGAAACCCAAATATTCCAAAATAAAGAAAAACATAAGAATGCGCATTTTTTTACCTTGTTCAAAACTTTTAGCTATAAAGCTGAGCCACAAACGGGGACTACACATCCTTTTTGGGATTTTTTAAACTTTTAGTAAACTTGCAGTGTTTCATTAAGAAAATGAAATATGAGTTTGCTCCCGACAAACAGCGCTCTTTCCAACAGTATATCATATGCCCGGAAAAAAATTTACTTTTTTCCAAAAGTTCGAACTTTCGAAGCCCCGAGGGGCTAATTTTAAAGTTAGAAACCTAGATGTTCCAAACCAAAGAAATATACGTGCATGTGCATATTTTCAACCTTGTTCAAAATTTTTACCTATAATACTCGCGTCGCAAAGAGGGAGCTACATATTATATCTCGCACTTTTTGGACTTTTCGTAAACTTCGAAAGTTTCATTGAAGAAATAAAATAAGGTTTTGTTTTTGACAAATAGCGATCTTTCAAACAATATATCACATGCCCAAAAAAAAAAAATATTTTTTTCCAAAATGTTCAGCTTTCGGCGCCCCACGGGTCTAATTTTAAAATCCAACGGCACTAATGAGAGTAGGGGGGCCAGTTCCTTTTTCTCGGCTGCCTTTACTTTCCCATATTTCTCTGGTACCCAATTATTTCAAATTAGCACTAAATATAATAAGCTTAATCGTGTTTTTTTCTTTGTGTGTTTTTTGCCAAGATAATCCTAAAATAATTCTCCGCAGTTAGTTATAATGATCAACCTAAGTACATTGGTAACAGTAATTTAACTATAATTTTAAAATGTGATTTGATTCATTTCATCATTATTTATTGACAATACTACGGATTATCATTATACATTGTTTTCGATTCATTTTTTATTTTTTCTTTAAAATTATGTTACCGCATTATTTCAAATGTTTGGCTTTTATCTTTTTTTTTTTGTTGTTTTTATCACGAACATGTTTTAAAGCTGAGGTTCACCCCGAATTTTTTGAGAATAGAACAGTATTCAATATTTTTTGAGGCTACAATAAACAACTAATTTGACAGCTAATAAGGTGTTTTTTAAGTCTAAACTTTTTTTAATAATTTTTTATAGATAGTACGTTACATTTCCAAAATATTTCAAACTTCAGTTTGGAAATTTCTCATTTATCTTGATTTTAAATATCACAAAAACATGGAGGCTTGAATGTTAAATTTGCTTAGAATACATAGAACATAAAATTTTGAACAGAACCGAAAAGATTTTGAGATTTTTTTAGTTAACACTCTATTTTTTCGATCGATACTGGCGATCAAAAGAACAAATTAGTTCCCAAATGGAAACAGATAAAAGATTTTAAAAAAACATAGGAAGGTTAGAAACAAACAAGAAGCAATTATCAGAAACATAAAGGTGAATCACTACAACATATCGAAACAAAAGCCATAGTTTGATTCCATTATCGAATCATCAGTATTGGTTTTTTTTTGTTTTTTTTTTTTTTTTTTTTTGGCCCGAACAAAATAGTTCATTTGGCCAGCAAACTACGACACGACTAGATATTAAAAAATACTAATAATAGAAAATTCAGGAAGAGAAATTTCATTCTACATTATGGCCGCAACTGTTGGCAGTGCCCACAATGCTCAATGAAACAAAACAAACACAAACAAGATTTTTTCGTTCTGGAAATAGGAGCAAAAGAAAAATAGATAAATAGATAAATATTGGAGTTCTTAAACATTAAATCCGCTAATCAAAAGCAACGAGAACACATTAAATGTGACCCTTTATTTTAAACAGAAATGAAAAGACGTCAAGATGTTTCTGATCAACAGTCATTCGTAAAAGTGGGCATCATTTCATTTGAATCATTCTCAAAGATGGTTTAAATGTTAACTTGAAAACTCCTTGTGATTCGGAATTTATTGAATTTATATGCAAGACGTAAAATGTAGGTCTAAATAAGAACCCCTTCATACTACATGTACATTGAACAATTAAAACACAAAATTACATCTCGTACTTCAGTTGACACACAAACCGTTGACCACCATCATAAATGTACAGATCCAATCCATTGTCTTGATATTAATTTTAATTTTCAATAAAAACATCTAGCGTCCTAATTCTGTCAGTTTCTTTTGTATTATTGAGAAACATTCGATATTCCTTGTCAAAAATTATTGAAACCAGGGCCGTGTCCAGAATTTTAAAAGAGGGGCGGTGAACATTTTCTTCGCATATTTATTTTATAAATAATAATATATTTTTCACTATTATTCCCATACTATTAATAATTTCCATCATTTTGATTTATATATTAATAATTTACATAAATGAATTACCGTATAAACATTAATAAAAATAAAATATGTTATTAATTATATTCGTAATAAAAAATTTTACATAAATATTAATGAAGTACCTAAAAATATGGATCATTTTTTTCCTCTTTTGTTTTTTAATGTAAGAACACCCTAAAAAATCATTAATATTTATTTTAAATTTTTTATTTTTTTCAGATTTTTGTTCATTTATAATAACTATTTCACTTCTAATGGGGGGGGGGGTCTATCCTTCCATACCCGTGGGCACGGCCTTGATTGAAATTGCTGCACATTGCAACATATTTTTTTTAATTCTTCCAACCACTCGCAAAACTCTCCGATCTCGACGATCAACAATTAAATAATGAACAAAAGAATGGAATTAAAAAAAATAATAATTCTTCTGATATAAGTATGATAAACGAAAAGAAACTGCCTCCTAAGCCACCGCCTATAGTCATTTATGGAGTTACCAACTATAAAGAAATGGAAAACTTCATTTGTACAGTGCTAAAAAAAGAAGAATTTATCTGTCAAGCCTTGAATGAGGAAAAAAACATGCTATCCGCGGTATTAAATAAATTACTTCCCAAATGAACCAGCTTCTAAGAATCGCAACATGGAATATCAATGGTATGGTTCAATATCGTCATGAAATTGAATTATTCCTAAGGAACAATAAAATTGATATACTAATGGTATCGGAAACGCATCTCACTAGTAGTAGCTTCATTAAAATACCTCGCTACACTATTTATCACACAAATCATCCTGATGATAGAGCACACGGTGGGGCAGCGATCGTTATAAGAGCGACCGTGAAACATCACATTATGAATAGTTTTGAGAAAGACTACTTACAGGTCTGCACCATCAAAATAAATACCTCGCTCGGTCCAGTAGTGATCTCTTCCATATACTGCCCCCCGAGACACAACATCAAACAAAAGCAGTTTCATGAATACTTCAAAACACTGGGCGCTAAATTTATCTCCGGTGGCGACTTCAACGCGAAACATACCTCATGGGGCTCGCGTTTGATAACACCGCGCGGAAACCAGTTACACAGTTGCATTGAAAAAAACCGATATAATAGCCTATCAACTGGCGAACCAACATATTGGCCAACCGACATGGGAAAAATACCGGACTTATTAGATTTCTTTATTTGCAATGGAATCAGTACCTATCAAATATCTGTTGAATCATCATGCGACGGTACTTCAGATCATTCACCAGTAATTCTAAATATCAGTAGCACTCTCATGGATTCAGGGAAAAAACCAAGACTGCGTAACAGTAAAACTAACTGGGACATCTTCCATTTGTTACTTGAAAATAAAATAAATCTCAACATTCCATTGAAAACCGCGGAGGATATAGAAATCAGTAAAGAAAACCTCACTAAATACATTCAAGAAGCGGCCCACTTAGCAACACCGAGAGAAAATCACAGTGGGAGAACCCGTAATTCTAACACTCAAAATCATCCAAAAATAATAAAGGACATGATTCAAGAGAAAAGACGTTTAAGACGCATATGGCAGTACACAAGAAATCCAACTGACAAAACGAAATTCAACAGAGTGTGCAGAGAGCTAAAAAATAAAATTGTTGAAATGAAAAATGTTGCTTTCAAAAACTATGTTAGTACATTAACACCAACCGAAGCTACCGATTACTCCTTATGGAAGGCTGTACGAACCGTGAAAAAAGATAATCAATTATATCGATCACCTATAAAGAAAAACAATCGGTGGATAAGAGGTGACGAGGAAAAGGCTGAAGCATTCGCCGGATACCTAGCAGAGGTGTTTCGTCCTACTGAAACCTGCACTGACAGAACCCTAGATGCAGAAGTAGAAAGTTACCTGCAGGCTCCGAATCAAATGTCACTTCCGATAAAACCAGTATCACCGATGGAAGTAAACAAGTATATACAAAAGCATCTAAACCCGAAAAAAGCACCCGGATATGACTTAATTACCCCAAAAATAATAAAGGAATTACCACGAAAAGCAGTAACTTTACTAACATTTATATACAACGCAATTATTAGAACCGGATACTTCCCGATACAATGGAAATTCGCCACTATAATATTAATACAAAAACCAGGGAAACCTCCTGAGGATTTAGCCTCTTACAGGCCAATAAGTTTACTCCCAGTTTTATCGATGCTATTTGAAAAATTACTACTGAACAGATTAAAACCTCTATTAACCCAGAATAAAATTATACCAGACTACCAATTTGGCTTTAGGGAACAACATAGCACTGCAGAACAAATACATAGAGTCGTTGATGTAATAAATCGAAGTTTTGAAGATAAAAAGTATTGCGCAGCGGTGTTCCTAGACATCGAAAAAGCATTCGATAAAGTGTGGCACAATGGGTTGTTATTCAAAATAAAACAACTACTACCCTACCAATACTATCTACTAATCAAATCTTACCTCCAAGAAAGATTTTTTGAGATAAACTTTAACGAATCATATTCGAGCATTCGATCCATCAATTCAGGAGTCCCACAGGGCAGTGTGCTTGGACCCACGCTGTATCAGATATACACCCACGATTTCCCGCTTAATGCGAACACGACTACAGCTATGTTCGCAGATGATACCGCGATATTATCCTCTCACTACGATGCGGCATCGGCATCAAAGCGGCTACAGAAGCACTTAGACGTTCTAGAAAAATGGTACAAATCTTGGAAAATTAAAATTAATGAACAAAAAAGTATACATATTATATTTACGCTGAAGAGAGGGGACAGGTATCCTCTAATAAAATTAAACGAAAAAACGATCCCTACATCGAGTAGCGTAAAATATCTCGGCTTACACCTCGACGAAAGATTAACATGGAGAAAGCACATAGATGCTAAACGGAAGCAGATAAATGTTAAGTTTCGAAAAATGTATTGGATAATAGGAAAGAATTCAGTACTATCCATAGAAAATAAAGTGCTGCTTTATAACATAATGTTGAAGCCTATATGGTCGTATGGAATCCCACTGTGGGGAACCGCGAGCAAGTCTAATATAGCGATCATCCAAAGAACGCAATCCAAAATTCTGCGAACGATAGCCGGTGCGCCATGGTATGTGCGCAATGATGAGATACATAAAGATCTGCAAATGCCTACGGTTAAAGAAGAGATCGAGGCAGCCAGCACACGATATATAGAACGGCTACAAAATCATTGCAATCAGTTGGCACACAGTCTCATCGAAGACGGTACCCGATTCAAACGGCTGAATCGGTCGAATATAATTGTGTAAATTGTATAATACCTCATCAGCAACAAGGAATCGCGACCGCTGGGAAGCATTCCATACTTATTAACTAATTCTCCCTTAACACTGCCGCTTATTGTTTATTAGACAGATTGCGTGCAATAATAAATGAAAAAAAAAAAAAAAAAAAAAAAAAAAATTCTTCCAAAACATTATTAATATCCATTTTTAAATAAACAAAGGAAAAATCTACCGTAAGACAAAAACCATAGAACACAAAACCGTAGATTGAAGATTGAATACTTCAATCGAAATGACGTCGCTAGTATATTTGAATAACGCGGTTTTTCAAAATATGTCAGATGTGAATATACGTCCTGGAATTAGCATCGCCCTAACAAGTATTAACGATTATAATGAAGAATTTAAAAGCGATATATCTATATGTTAAAAAAATTTTCAATTGTGAATTTTAAATAGCGGATTATTAGTCAAAATTAGATTATTATTAATTAGATCATTTTCGAACTTATTAATGCAGTATGTTCAGTGTAATTTAATAAATTTCTATCAGTAGTGTATCTTAAAATTTCTAAATCAGCGTGTCCAAATATGTAATATTCATTTATTGTTATTTATACTCGTAATTATATGCTCAGCCGCAGACGACTTCTATATATGTCCACGTCTAACTGTAACTAGGTACGGCACAAAAATTATAACATAAATTTTTGGCTTTATTTTAATTTTTTGTCTTCTAGTTACTTGAGTTAAATTTGTTCATACAAATATGTAATTATCTTTTATTTAATTTTCATTACTTTTTAATGTGATTTAATTGAATTAATAAGTTTTAGCCAGTGAGACTGGTTTAGCCCAGACTAAAAGTTAAATATATAAATAATAATTAAACGATAATATTTGCGATATGTAAAAAAAAAAATTGAGAATTTTTAATTATTTATACAGCTCGGCCGATCATGTCCTGAACTGTTCAAAAACTGCTATTGGCAAGGCGTAGAAATTAATTGTTGTGACATAATGGAACTTCAAAAAACCGAATTTGGTTATTGTTATTCTTTCAATTCGGATCTTTCTGAGAAGAGTAAAACGTATGTAAAATATTTTTATTTTGAATTCCCTTTACTTGTATATAAAAGTTTCGTTTCTAAATTTTAAAAAAAAACACAAAAAAAAGATTTTTAACGGTAATGAAGATTAATTTGCTTGTACTTGTTATTCGCCAAAGATCCCTAAAGCATAATACCATATTTTCATTTTAATGTTAAGATAACGTTACATATAAGATCATTATTCTCTAGTGATAAGTTAATCTTACTTTTTAGTATGCAGGGCCGTTTCTAGACCAAAATTTCGAGAGAGATTATGAAAATATTTCTATAAATAAATATATATATATATGTATATATGTGTGCGTGTGTTATGAAATATATTTATTTATAAATAGTAAACTAAAGCAAGGGCGTCGGCAGCCCATGAGCTAGGGGGGAGGGGGCAGGATGTCAGAAAGAGGATATAAGTTATAGGAAAAATAAAATTTATAAGTTGTAAAGGCTTAATATTTTATTAAACAAGAATAAAATTTTAATTAAAACATAATTTTCGTGGATTTCTGGCAAATTGTTCTACTACTTTATTATAAAAGTCTTCTAAATTATCCATGATTATGCGCCTATGAATACTCATCATGGCCAGTTGAATAAAATGTTTCAAGGCTCCACGGGGGCAGCTTCCCCTGCCACCCCGGGCGACTCCCATGCACTAAAGCCTTGTAGTCAATTTTTGCATATGCAATATTTGAACACTACAATAAAAACAAATAAAAAACAGTAATTTCCATAGAATTCATGAAAATTTCAATTTTCTTTTCTTTTGTCAAAAATTGAAAAGAATAAATTTATTCTGAATTTCAGCCTATTTAATTTGAGAAAACATTGTTGTTCATAATCGGTTACTTTACTTGAACTTTATCGTTCACAGTTGCTTTTTCATTATTTTAAATTATGTATGTAATAAATCATGTTTTACATATCTGGTTTTATTCAGAAATATCACAAGAAAAATTTCCCAGCAAAAATATTAAAAAAATCTCTGCTCCCCCAAGAACATAAATTGCCCCCCCCCCCCAAGAAACAGATTCCTGAATTCATCACTGATCAGATTCAAATAGCGTCTGTCTATTTTCATGAACGATTTTGTTAATCAGAAAAATCTCAAATTCTTTCGTTTTTTGTCCAGAACGTTTATGTTCACTATAATCTCGTTGAATACATGAGAACTTCAGCACTAGTAGTTCCACGACAGAATAAAATGATGATGTTTCTACTTCAACACGCTGTTTTTACGTTTCAGATAATGTTTCTTATTTATTTCACTTTCTTCGCTTTCATTTCGTCTTCTTTGATCATTTTTTTCAAATGCAAAAACTCTTCGTTTTTAATTGTGATCGCTGGTCGAAGAAAATGAATATTGATCAAGAGAACCTCAAAACGTTTTTGTTCTTATTTAAAACATTTTCCTTCTCTGTAGTTTTATCGTTTCTTTGTTGCTGATTTAATATTTCAGCACCCTACCTTATTCGCAATATTCAAAGTGGTTAGTGAAGTAAACGACGAATTTTCAAATTGAAGTCCGTAAAATAATTCGTACCGAAGTAAATTGATGTTAAGATTTAAAAAAAAGGTTAATATAGAGATTTAAAAATGAAGTTTGTGAATTTGTTTGGATCAGGGTAATGCATTGTTTATAAAAACATTACTCAAAAAATCACTAGGAAACTAAGAGAAAATAAATACCCTCTTAGTTACCAGACTTCTTGTTTATTGGTATTTGTGGTACTTTTTGAAGTTCATAAATATTTTGCGTACTTTTTATTTTGAAAAATTTGAAATCCTCTCTAACCATAAATCACGTATGTGTTAAAAAAAGAAAAGAAAAAAACGCTTTATTACAAATATTGAAATTAAATAAAAATTAACATTTGGAGATGTATCATTAATAATAAATTACTGACTAAACAAGAAAAATAAAAGGAAACGGAAAAATTATTTCTGTATAATTTTGCGTAGGAGTTCGTATTTATTAGACTAATGATGTTTGTTTATTCTATTTTATTTTTATTAAAAATACAAGTGAAATATCAAAAGAGCGTAACTAGTTTTAAAACAAAAATAGTCGGCTTTAGTGCCATCCGTTGACGTATAATTGATATTTTATAAATTTATATATTAATGCCGCAACCTTCGACAGTGACACAGATAATTGCAGATCCACTGTCGAAGGTAGCGGCATTAATATTTAAATTTATAAAATATCACAACATAGAAATTTAGAAATAATAAATAAGGAAGTTCTACAAAACACCCTATACAGGGCTAAGCAAAAGAAAAAACTGGCTAAATGGCGAAAGCTAAGCCAAAAAAAAAAAAAAAATAGTTTAATTATTTTTCGAGCTTCTTATCTCTTTCTTTTTTAACTTCGACAATTATGTAGAAATGTCGTTAATTATTATTAAAAATCAAATTTTACCATGCTAATTTCTTAAAACAGAATACCGAAGGAAGACGTGGGAGTAGATGCATATTGGAGAGACGAAAATGGTATTGTAAAACCTCGTCGAACAAAATATATAGGATCATGGTCTGGACTGAGATTAATAATTAATTCTATGGAATCCTATCAGATACCACCGAAAAGTATTGCATATTTTGGCATAAAAGTAATTTTTTTACACCATTTTTAATAATCTTAAACTTCCAAGACGATCATTCCTTGGTACAATCAAACCAAATGTCAGATTTAACATATATAGTATACATAGAATTTTAATTCACAAGAAAGATGTTAAAAGACCCGACACCTTTATCGTTCCAAGCCCAACCGCTGCCTAAGCGGCCAACTCCTTACGATAAACGACAAGCTGAAGAAGGAAAATCTTCATCAATAGAGACACGCCCAAGAACAATCAACGGCAGAGCCAATTGACGTCACTGAAGGGGCCGAACACCTCTTTAACTCAGAACAGGCACCGTTCATAATGAAGCTTGAAGAATTTAAAATGTTCATCAAAATAGTAGCAACTCACCCGAAGTACATCACTTATGCAGCTAATTACACAAAGAGTTACAATGAACTAATACACATGCTCGCAACAGTCAAACCCTTTCTTACCGGTAGATCCATAAAGAGTCGCTGCTTCCGAATCATCAGAAAGTTATCGGAACGATATACAACAACGTCCGAAGACGAACGTCCTCATGAAAACAGCAGCGTAGCCAGCGCCAATGAATAGTTACCCCTTTCCCATATTTGGACGATTTCAATGCCCACTCGCCAATCTGGGGATCATCATACACAAACAAACATGGAGCAGATATTTCCAAACTACTGCTAGATAATAATTTTTGATAATAATGGCAAGCAAAAGAGCTATCATGCAGTGAAACTGCAGAGGTTATTACAACCAACTTGCTGAATTGCGACAGCTAATTTCGTATCATCTCCCATTAGTGGTGTGTCTACAAGAGACCCACTTAAAACAGTCAAACAACCCTTCAATGAAAAACTACGTTATTTTCCGACATGATAGTGAAGGGGGTCGTAGAGCTAGTGGAGGCGCAGCAACCCTTGTTCATACGAAAATCCCAGTAAACCGCATCAACGTTAATACATCACTACAGTCGGTAGCAGTATCCGTACACCTGCAACACATTTCCCCTTCCCCTATAACAATATGTAACTGCTACCTCCCCCCAAATGTCCCTATTAACTTAAAGGAACTACAGACTCTCCTAGCCCAGTTTCCGGCTCCAGTAATTCTACTTGGAGACTTCAACGCTCACTCCCCACTGTGGGGTGCACCATCAACAAATAACCATGGCTCCATAATCAATAAACTGATATTATATAATGACCTAGTAATCCTCCCACCACCAGACTACACTTACTTCAGCGCTTCACACAATACATTTTCAACCATAGACCTAGCAATTGTTTCTCCATCTATTTTCCTAAAATTATGCTCCGCTGTGCTCCAAGACACTTGTTCAAGTGATCACTTCCCAATCATTATACAGTCTATTTCTCCCCCGCCTATGTAATACTCTCCTCAAAAGATTCGTTATAGATTCCACAAAGCGGACTGGAAGTCTTATATGGAAAAAATTATTATTTCAAGTTAACCCTCATCAAATATAACAGCTAATATAACCACGCTTACTAATGCTATATTTATGGCTGCTGATGCTTCAATTCCTAAATCTTTATCTTGCTGCCGTGCCCGAAGGGTCCCATGGTGGTGCAATGAAATAGCAGTCGCTATCCGCCAACGTAAAAGAGTATTAAGAAAATAAAAATCAACAAAATCTTTGCCAGATCTCATCACATTCAAAAAATTTCGAGCTGCTGCACGTATATTGATACGTAAAAAGAAGCAAGATTCCTGGTGTACCTTTGTAACATGCATTTCCGAATCCTCTTCTAACCACAATGTATAAGCAAAAATAAAAAGTATAAACGGTGTTAATTCTAATCCCATTCCTACATCACTCATCAGCAACGGCACAGTAATATCCAACCCGCAAGATATTGCTAATTCTTTTGCTCAGCATTACTATACAGAGTTCTCTTCCTATTCCTATTCCTCCACATTTTTAAGTAAAAAAAATCCATACAAGAACGGACACCGATACATATTAATTTAATTTCTGTAAATCCATATAATTGCAACTTTACAATGTCAGAACTTAACTTCCAATTAAAATACCACAGTTGCAATAGTGCACCCGGACCCGATTCTATACACCCATTTATGCTAAAGTATCTTCCGCTAAATGCAAAAACCTTTTTACTCCACATTTATAATCAAATATGGACAACAGGTAGTATCCCAGACTGTTGGAAGTTAGCCACAATAATTCCTATCCTAAAACCAAAAAAAAGTCCAACACTCCCAGCGAATTATAGACCTATATCCCTTTTAAGTGTAATTGCCAAAGTACTAGAAAAAATGGTAAACAGACGCCTTCTCTTTATCCTAAAGAAAAATAATATCCTTTCCTCGGCCCAAGTCGGAGGGCGTACAGTAAGGTCTGCAATCGATCATTTACTGAGCCTTCAAAGGCAAATATTAACAAGCTTCCAAAATCAACAACACTTATATGCCATTTTTTTTGATCTTGAAAAATCTTTCGAAACGAGTGGGGCGGCATGGATTATTAAAGAAGCTAATATCTGTCGGTATAACCGGTTATATAGGAAATTATATACAAAGTTTTATGTACAACTGGACATTTAATGTGAGAATCGGTTCGTCGATATCACAAATCTTTCCATCAGAGAATGGAATTCCACAAGGCTCTGCCTTAAGCGTAACCTTGTTCATATTCTACATAAATGATATAACAGACTGCATTGAACCGCCCGTTTCAGCCTGACCTAAACATATCCTTATCGTCTAATCTTCCACTTAACGCCCAAAACATACTCCAAAAAACGATCCTTAAAATACAGTCCTGGTCCGATAACAACGGCATGATCTTCTCCTTCTCCAAAACTGTGTGCCTAGATTTCTTTAGAGGGCGTCAAATTCCCCCAAGCATATCCTTAAATCGTTATAACTCACCGATTCCTTTTAAACCAAATGTCAAATTCTTCGGTCTCCTATTTGACTCAAAATTATCATGGCGTTCCCACGTGGCTAACTTGAGAACAGGATGTTTGAAGTCCATGGCTATCTTAAAATACTTATCCAATAAAAAATACAATATCCGTCCGAAATTACTTCTTAGTATATACAAAGCTTTAATTCTATCCCGAATCAACTATGGATGCCAGGTGTACGCATCTGCCAAACAAATCGTTCTAAATTCTTTAGATCCCATTCATCATACTGCCCTCAGAGCAATATTTAGTGTCCACAGGACTTCTCCTTCTCCTTAGCATATGTGCCTTGTCTGGTGTCCCACCCCTTCTCTTCCACAGGAGTTACTATTCGCAACTTGATGCCCTTACTTATCATATACGCAACCAGTCTCACTCTCCTTCCAACCATCCTCCTCCCTTGTGTTTCCCAAATGATCCATTACCAGGAATCCTCGCTTTCTTACGCCAAAGTAATAAAAATTCCCCATAATGCACCCAGCTAATCTTTTAGCAACATGGGATCACCTAGAAGTAGACATAAATATATCCCTGATTTCCTATATTCAAACAAACAGCTTACAAGATACACTCGAAAAAACAACACAAACTATCGATAGGTATATTGACTATATGCCAGTGTATACTGATGGCGCAAAGGCGGGTACAGCATCACTCCAGGCGGCAGCAGCGTGTGCTTTCGAAGCGTTTGCTTCGGTTCAATTATTTCGACTAGGTGATTGGTGCACAATACTCGACGCTGAGTTATACGGTATCCTGTATTGTTTACAGCATATCTACCTAGCTAATCCCAGCCCACAGAAAGTCCTCATAATTACAGATTCAATAGCATCTCTCTCTCTATTCTATACCCAGCTCGCAACCAAAAGACCCACTGGTTTGCCAAATCCAACAGATCATGGTTGACCTCATGAAGGAAAATTGCAAGGTGTGTCATACTTATATGGGTTCCTGGTCATACTGGGGTGCCTGACAATGAAAGGGTGGACGTGGATGCACGAGCAGCAACTTACTGTCCGGGGTGAGCCCAGATGTCGCCCAACCAGCATCGATAAAGAAACTACTCCAACATGAGTCTAAGCAGGAATGGAGGTCACACTGAGCCTCCCAAAACACCGTTTTAAGCTCAATAAAACATCAACAGAGCCTTGGTGGCCACCGGAGAATATGTCCCGGCGCGACTTTATAATAATTAATCGCTTATGAATTGGGCATATATCTTTATCCCACGACTACATGTTCCACCGGACTTCGCCTCCCACAACCTGCCCTTTCTGGTTCCGACCGAGTTATCCTTCAGTACATCATATTCCTTCCACGTGTACTAAATTTGCAACATCCCGCTCGTTATATAACCTAAATTTTTCTTTACGAAAGATCCTCGCCAATGATCCTGCAATGATCGCTCAAACCTTGACATACATTAGAACAAACCAAATCGCTCCGGTCATTTAAACTTTGGTAATTGCCGTATGCCGTAATGACCTATGCAGTTATACACGGCTCATGGTAAGAAAAAAAAACAAAAAAAAAAACAAAACATGTTTTTGTTATTACTATGTAGTTGAAAAATAACATATAGGGTAAATTATAACTATTTTGATACGGAGTAGGCTTGGATCCATGACCTCATTTGATTCTTTAAAACTGATTTGTTAACCTGAAACTAACTCAGCATAATAAATCTGTATAAATTAATATCCACCAGTTAGAAGTAAGCGAAATCTGATAATTTAAGTGTTTTTAGATAAATTTTGTTACATACATCACTGAATAATTGTTAATTTTAGATATTTGATTGAGCCCACTTTTTAGAGAACATGTTTCTATTTATTTTTTAAATTTTATTCTTATAAACAGCATCGGAAAAAAAAGAATATTTTAATGTTTGCCTTTATGTTAATTTAAAGATTTTGAAAATATTATAATAATTCAGAGACTGAATAGTTCAACTCTTACTTTACAAAACGGCTTCAAATGAATCTAGGTATAAAAACTGTATACCGTTGCTGCTTAAAAAATCTACTCTTTTTATTGGTTAACTTCAAACTATGTTGAATGTAGATTACCACCCCAAATCAAAATATATAGAAAAATCTCAAATATAGTTTTGCACAATCGTTTCTTACACATCTAGTCAATTTTACTTCTACCATGACAATGAAACTTCATATACTGACAAAAAAAAAAAAAAAAAAACAAATGTAGAAGTTTCTAGCCTAATCACAAATGATGAAAAACAGGAATTTCTGTTATAGATTATGGGTTACTTTGTAATCTTTTACGAATATTCCAAAACAGCTATTCTAAAATTTAATAAAATTCTACGCCATGAACAAAAAAAAAAAAAAGGAACTACCTATTTTTAAACGCTACATAACAAAATTAATACAACGAAAATTTGGCCCTAACATTGCATTATCTTAATAAAAATTCTACATTAATTCTAACTTTACTTGAGTTTTACTATGATTACTAAATTTCATGGCAATATTAAAGCGCCGATTCTTAACATTTTCTTATAGAGTAAAAGTTCATTAGAATTTATTCTAGGCTTTTTTTGTATAGATATTAATTAATGACCCAAGAGAAGTAAAAATAGGAAGAGCAATTTTATTGAATCCTGGAGAACACGGCCTTGTTAACATCGAAGGTTCTAAGATGCGGTCGACCGAAGAGATACGATTAATGGACGTATCTAAAAGGAACTGCCTATTTGCAAACGAAAGAAAAACCCTTGGTCTGCCATATTACTCGTACGTGAATTGCAAGATGGATTGCTTAAAATTTTACATGCATAAATACTGTAAATGCATTCCGGATTTTTTAGTATTTGAATTCAACGGTATGTTTTTATTTATATATTTTAAATTATGCAATTGTTTGAAGCATTATGATTACAACAATGAATAATGAAAAAAATGTACAAAAAACACTAATTTCCGACTACATTTATAAACTGATCATTAGCAAGCAAGCGCGCACATGGAAAAGTAAATGTACAAAAACTACAGTTGTGTAAAAATACCGAAGCTGGCAAAGTTTGCTGTTACAACTTGAAAAGCTCGTGTAGGGTGCAAAAACTAACCTCGTTGTCTGTGGTGCGAAAGCTCAAAATACGTAATAAATTTTTCAAAATTTTCAAAATGTTATCCAACTAAAAATTTATCTCA
Organism: Icerya purchasi; assembly: GCA_039619475.1. Classification (NCBI taxonomy): domain Eukaryota; kingdom Metazoa; phylum Arthropoda; class Insecta; order Hemiptera; family Monophlebidae; genus Icerya; species Icerya purchasi. The sequence continues at coordinate 390,045,896 of CM077116.1, forward strand.
ATAGAAAGCCCCTTAGGCTATTCTCAACCGGTGATCTAAGCACACGTCCATAGGAAGGGCCTCACCCTTGCTTCTTAAGCTGAGCCTGTCCGGTAATCTGACCCATTTGAAAATTAACCAAAGGTTTATATCCAAAGCCTGAAACTAACCTTAACCTCCGCCTGCCCGCCAAATGTAATCAAAAATTTCAAATGTAAATATTTTTATTTTTCCGGTTCTAAAAGTGTTTGCTCTGCGTCTCCCATCACAAATTTCTGAAGTCTCCTTGCCCCCCCACCCCTAGCCACTGCCGCGATTTTTCAAAATTCTGAGTGTAAATATTCAAAATTAATCGAAGTATATTACTATTTTTCATAGTTCCAAAATTACCCCCCTCTCCACTCATAACTTAAATTCACAATCTTTTCGTAATATACTTTTCTGAGCACACCAAAGTCCCCACCGGGAACATGCGCGGTCCGTTTCCACACATACACATACCGTTCAAACAGGATCGTACAGTTTGCATATCTTTTATTACTTGTACGTTCATTGTAATTATTCTTATAACAATCTTGTTTTCTGGGAATCACGGCCTTCGTCCGATACTTATCTGCTGAAACCTTTTATGGTTCAGCTTTATAGTCAAAAATTTTGAACAAGGTTAAAAAAATGCGTATTCTTGTGTATTTCTTTACTTTGGAACATAACTCAACTTTAAAACCGGACCCTTGGGTCTACCGAAAGCTCGAAATTTTCAAAAAAATATTTTTTTTTTGGTCTTGTGATATATCAAAGATCGCTATTAGTCAAACATTGTGTTTCATGTGCTGAGGATTCCGCATGTATTGTATGAAAAATAAAAGACAATATAATTGAAAAAATGCGATCCATTATTTAATAATAAACTGTAACACAAATTTTTGTAAATGTCTTATAATCAAGATATTGAATAAAATAAAGCGAAATAAAATATAATTCTAAATTTATTGTTTTTTATTGAAATACATAGTAAAAAGTCCAGACTAAATAATAAAAAAAAGTAAAATGTTTTTTTTAAAAATAGCCTTTTATTTAAGCACTAAAAGGAAGTACAAAATAACTCTATTAGTGTGCGACTACCAGATACGCATCTTAACATTAAAATCTAAAACTAGAAAATATTCTGAAAAATAATAGCGGAGGCCGCAGATTAATAATTAAATATTGCATAATATTAATATTTAATTATTAATCTGCGGCCTCCGCTATTATTTTTCAGAATATTTTCTAGTTTCAGATTTTAATGTTAAGATGCGTATCTGGTAGTCGCACACTAATAGAGTTATTTTGTACTTCCTTTTAGTGCTTAAATAAAGGCTATTTTTATAAAGTTTTTTTTATTTTTCTCATTATAATTCACGCTTTCTAAAAAAACTGCAGATATTAATTCAATAAGATGTTAATAACATTTCTCGGTGATTGCAGTATAATAAGTTAATTTTAAACAAAACTAAAATGAAGTGTACGATTTATACTTACCAAGCTCAAATCTATGGATAACTTCCAAATTTTATGAAGTAACAATATTTCAATTAACCGAGTTTATGAATTTAAATGCCTGGGTTTAATTTTGAATTTCAAATCTATATAGCAAAACATACCTATTACTGTGAAAAAAAGTAATGAAGGCTAAATTATATTTTTTATTTTTTGAAATATTTCTTTCCGCTTGTGCATTTACGTAGGCTATATTTAAGGGAGTAAACCTTATAAAGAGGGTTATTTTTATATTTTTTGTGAATTTTTTGAAACGGAAAAAAAAATTGGAATTAATTTTAACTACTAGGCCTTTTTAATCAATTTTAAGCCACATTTCAGACATTTTTCAAGTATTGTTCATGGACAATTTTAAAGTTAGTTCGTAGAAATCCTAAGTCAGAATTCAGTTTTGACTTGCAGCGTACAGGTCTCAAAGTTCACTTGAAAGTAATGAAACAAATTTGTTTACATTATTTACATATTTTGTTATTAGATGAACCTAATTATAGCTAAAAATATAAGAAATTGAAAAATCGAGACGCGTTTGAAAAAAATTTCAAATTTTTACATTTTTTTCATTCTCTTTTCAGAAAAAAAAATACTCAAAATTATTATATTTTTTCAAAATTAAGTTCATATTATAGATAATTTTATGACGAATAATTACCACTTTGATTTTTTTAAATAGATCAAAATTCGCCGAGTTATGCTGCACGCCAATTGAAAAAGTAATTTTGCGAAAAACGCGTTTAAAAAAATTCGTGATAACGAAATATATAATGTGCTTATACTTTAATCAGCTGTGCCAGCACCCTATAGCGACCCTTCTTCTTCTTCATAAGCATGATTCAGCTCAATCATCTCCTTTTTTCTAGCTTTCTTCGCTTCCTTCGTTTCCAGAGCGCTATGTCTGTTTTGTCGTTAAACTCGCTGATCGTTCATTTGTTGCGTGCATTGGAAGATTTTCGAGCCAACTGCAATCCCAATTCGTTGAATACCAACGGTAAAACACAATTTCCCTCGTTAAACAAGATGGTAGCTAAACATGTTACAACTTCCATAACTTTTAAGACACAATGCAAATGCCCTGAAGCCAAACCCTAAATTGTTGAACTGAAACTTTCGTTTGCATTTTATGTGTGGCCACCTAAACATTTTGCTAGCAGGTCTTCTCTTTCTCTTGACAAATCTTCAAAAATAGGTAATAGTTCTTTCTGCATGTCGGTGGTGTAATAGAATAGGGTAAGTTCCAGGCTTAGTTTCAAGAATCTTAACTTGCTGCCATTTGCACCAGCTGTCAACGCCCGTTGGACAGTTTTCGCGTCGAGGATTTTCGTCTGTGGATACCGTGTGGTAGAACGTAGGCCAAATAGTTTCTTCATGTCCTCAAGGCTGTTAATATTTCTTCCAATTGCTAATCCATGGTACGTGCTCTATTTTTTTATTAAAGCTTCAGTCAGCTTACCTTTTCCACCGAGTTTTAACTTTCTTCACACTTTGGAGTTGAGTTCCTATTCTTTTTGGGACACAACCTATACACTCGCTCTTGAAACTCCTCGTTTGGCGCCATAAGGATTAACATTGAGAATACCTACATGTAAATTTACCACCTTTAGGATGTGAAGACATTTTTTTTTCAAGAAATTATGTTACATGTGTCAAGAAGCAAAAGACTAAACAAGCCGAGAAGCAAAAACAAACTGACGATAATCGACGCTGTTTGAAATAGATCAAAATAGCAATTAGTTGGTATAGACAATTTCTCTATTAAATTCTTTGGGTTCTTCTGGTTTTCTCAGTAATATATATAAATGGTTTAGAACATGTCTAACTAATAGAAAAAATAACCAAAACCAATTAATTTTTTTAATGATAGTATCGTACTGTAGTCTATGGTTCCATAGGACAGCATTTTCAGTCACTACGTATTTTCGGTTTATATAAATGAACTATGTGAGCCGCCTGTAAATGACAGAATATTTACATATGCTGGCGATACATTAATTATAAATTCTTGTTTTCCGGGGAAACTACAAATGACTATTCAGGAAGACGTAAATAAAATGTATGATTGACTACAATGAAATAAATTATTCTAAATAAAAATAAGGTAGAAATTATAATTTACAGCTTCCAGAATCGAAAACTTTGGAATAGTGTTCATATTTTGTAATGATAAAAACGTCACAATCGAAATTAGTGACAGTACTGACAGACTTCTTTAGACAAAAGAAAATAAGTAAATATTTCTGAAAGGTAATCATTTCCCATGCACTGCAATGGCCCCGAAGTTAAGTTGTAGTAATGGTAGTGCCGCAGTATATTGGAAAAAAAAAGAATATATCTTACAACGGTCATTTTAAAATCATAAAATACTTCACCATTTAAACTATTCTTGAAAATGAAAAACAGAAAAAGGAACAAAAATGTTTAAAGTCATAAAAGAAAGAATCCCCGAAAAAGGACAAATGCAAACTTCATTTTATGCGGAATTTGGCATATTTAGAGGCGCCAATAAACAAAAAGTTATTTTCATTGATTTTTGTCAATAATAAAGCAAGCAGTACGGCCGTATGTTATTTTTCATATTTTCCAACTGTTCAAAGTAAGTAATTAAAAAAAAGAAAAAGAAATTCGGCTACATATTGATTCGATTTGCTAAAATCGAATAGGAAATATTTTTTTCAGTGGTAGAAAACCCCGATTAAAAAATATTTCTACAATAACTTTTAATAACGTCTACAAACTACTTTTAGCACAATATCAAAAAAATCCAAATTCATACTCTTTTATCAGTTTGGAGGTAAAAAATGTTTGATCAATTAACATTTTTCTTTTTTATGTTTTATTTTCTGTTTGTTTGGTTTAAACATTTAACAATTATTTCAGTATTAAATAGAAAGCTTTCAATCACTAATAATTGAAACATTCGATTAGCATTTGAAAATTCCTGTTCACTTCTTTGACGTCGCAAATTTACATCACCATTATAAAATTTATTAAAAATTTAAGATTTAAAAGTATCAAACATTAGAAAGAATTTGTTATATAGAGGAATAATTGTATAAGATGATCGGCATAATTATATCGCATTCATAAAATTATTCTCCCTTTATATTATACAGAAGTGTAAACATTTAATGTGACAAAAATTAACAATGCTATAGATTGCCATCGAAGTGAGCAAGGGAAAGAGCCCTCTAAGAGGTTGATTACCGAGGCAAGTAGGGGACAAAACCGCTTAGAATATATTAATAGTTCCACTTAATGAGCAAATATTGGTTACATATTCGAAGTTACTATTCGATGTAAATTAATTTTACAATTTGCTCATAAGTTTAAGAAAGATAATTTACGATACCTCTTCTTCCATATTCACAAATCGTAAAATTGTTCAAATTCTAAAAGTATATCATATTCATATATTTTATTATTTTATTTTATTTTTTCTTTACAGATAATAATTCAAATTATCCACCTTGTACTTTAATGGGATTATCTTGTTTACAAATACACTGTAAGTATTTTTCATATGCATAGAACTTAATATACCAAAAAAAAGTAATAATAATTTTAGACACTTTTTATATATAATTAATAAAAGCGCGATTTCAGTACTAATTATATTGCTTGACTATCAGACTTGAACTAAGTATTTTGAGACTCAGATTGTTTCATACTCACACCACTTTCTGATATATAAAATTAAAATAAAATTGGTCCCGTACATTCGATAAAGCGTTTTTGGGCGATGGGAAGTTAAGGTTACAACGATCTAATTCAAACAGTATTGAAGGAGAAGGGAGTTCAGTTCCTTTTAACTGCTTTCTTTATCCAAAATTTTACAGTTGGCCAATTAACTTCCAGGTTAGGTAAACCTATAAACGATTTAAATTTGAAACAAGACATATTTGGAATCTAGGACCTTTAGTTTGACTGCCGACACCCAAACTGCAAAATTATCATACTACCTTCCAAGTGAAATCGCAATAGATACTAAAAACATATAGAGCTGCAAAAGAGGGGTCCACTAAGAAATACAAAATGGCTTAATTGCTATTTTTAGCACCATTAAATTGAGTGCATTTAGAAAATTCTATAGTGATATTCCGTGTACTTTTTTCAAATCTGTTAACTAAAGCTTTAAACAAAATTTTACATGGAGTGATCCGTACGTCAAATAGAAAAAATAAACACATTAGTTTGGGTGAACTTATGCAAGAAATGATTAGAGTCATTATTATGCATATATATATATTTTTATAAGATATATTATATATTTTTCACTTTGTACTTTGTTTACGATTATCAGCAACTCATCAGTCAGCTAAGATCACGCTACAACTGTAATGCACTAGTATTTATGATTAAAAATATTCTTTACGAGCGGGAAAATAACCGATTTTTTAAATTTATTATATTAATTACAACGTAATTCTTAGGCTACCACCCATAAAAAAAAATTTCCCAATTTTATGTAACAAAAAATGTCCCAAAAATATGTCCCAAAAAATGTCCCAATTCATATACACCGATTTAAAATTACGTTGTAAATTTTGATAATTTTATACAAAGTATAGAAGAGAAAGAGACAGAAATGAATGCAAGAGGGGTCAAGGGGCACAGCCCCTTGCGAGGCTAAAATGGCCGAGTTATATATATATATATATATATGAATATGTGTGAATGCAAAAGGTCGGTTGCATTCTACTTTCACTTGTAACAAAATTTTGTAAAAAGGGAAGAAATATTTGTTTAGGGAAAAAATTTCCTTTTACAATTTGCTTCCTTAGTTACGATTCATGTCTAAAAATTTAACATTCGATTAAGTTATTATCGATACTGATAAAAAAGAAACTTCTATTATATTAACATATGTTACATTGCCTAAAGTAAAAAATTTAGGAAGGTCTCGCATTAAATGAAATATTTTATTATGACAGATTTTTTATAATATATATTTCTTTTTTATGTAAAAGAACCAAGGTTATTACAATGCATCGAATCTCCTTAAATAGATTAATATAAGGCAGTACTCACATAAAAGTCAATACAGCTGCAATGACGACGGAGGTGTTTAAGAAAGTTCAATCCACAGATGCCTAAATCGAACATTGCAAAAGACGGGCAATCAAGAATAAAATGAACAGTGATTAATGCATTCAGCTGATTGCAAAAAAGGGAATTATTTGAAACTGGTCACCCTTAATAGTTGTGTGAGAGTGATGTTTGCAAAAGGCTCAAAATAGGAATTACTTGAAAACCGACAGAGTCAGGGTCGGTTTTATATTTTTTGATGAATATACTTATGGACTACTATTCCTGTTTCCATTCTACTCTACAAGGATGCATGAATAAGCCAGAAAGTTCAGAGGTAATAAGGTATTAAATGATACTGGAGAAAAAATTCTGAATTGAGCTACTCGATTGATTTGTTCGTTACCCGAAATACCAACCTGAGTAGGAACCAGCAAAACTCTCTCAATGAAATGCGGTGTACCGCAAAGTACTATCCTAGCCCCAATATTGTTCTTAATGTCTACATAAGGAACAAACAAAAACCCGTGAAACATGGAAAAAACTTTGCGTATACTGTTGACATAGAACTAATAACAACAGATAAATATATCGCTAAAGCAGAAATACAACCCCAAGAAGCTTTAAATAACATTAACCATTGGTTACAGGACAAAGGATTACAAATAAAAACTCAGATAAAACTAAACTATTATGGATAAAAACCTAGTAACCACTACTTTAACTATAACTTAATTATAAGAAGCCATTCAGTAACCTGTCTTCATGCAAAAAATAGTAACCTTCGTAGGTGTAATGTTTTTTTTTAGTATTTTTTTTTTTTCGTTGACCCAACAACAGGAAAACTAAGCTAAAAAACTAAATAACTAGGCGGTCCGAAATGGACGCAACAAAGGACAGCAGTGCGGACACCACAGAAGATGAAGGAAAGGAGAGGATAAAGGAAGAGTTATAAAGAGTAGGGAGACCTAATGACAAGAGCTGACTGTATAAAAGGGAGTGTTCGTTACGAAGAACAGGACACTCAAAGAAAATGTGATCAGCATCACATGTACGAGGAGGATCACAATCGTGAAGAGAAAAATCAGGAGAAGGCGATAGAGCAAATCGAAAGCGAGAGGAGGGGAGGAGAGAATGATTGATCCGGAGACGAATTAGGGAGACAATAGAAGAGCGACGACCGAAAGGAATAGAATGGAACCAAGGCAGGGAACGAGGAATCGGCTGAATCAAACGCTAATGCGAATGACGATTAGAACATAGGGAGGGATAAATATCCCCCCAAAGTCTGGTGTGATTGGAGGTGGATAAAGAAAGGATATCTGAAGAAGGAAAATGGTTGAGGAATGAATCAAGGCGACCAGCAGAACGAGCCAAAGAATCGGCTGCGTCATTGCCATCAATTCCGGAATGACTGGTGACCCATAAAAAATCAATAAGAATAGAATGGGATGATTGCGGAGTGGAGGTAAGAGAACGAATTGAGAGAATAATACTATCACAGGAATGTGAAGGAGGAAAGGATAGGGCTTGAAGGACGCCTTTAGGGTCCAAAATAATGAGGAATTGGGAAAGATCGCTTAAAGAGGAAATAAAAGAAATAGCCTGAAGGATGGCGATCGACTCGGCAGAAAAAAAGTAGAGCAGATGGAAGGAAGCCGGAAGGACTCAGAATGTCGAAGCGACGGGGCAGTAAACGCACCACCCACGCCAACCTCGCTCCTGGAACCATCAGTGAAGATCAATACATGAACAGGAAAAGAGAAATTCAACAAATGAAGAAATTCATTGTTGACTGCACCGTGAGAGGAGGAATTAGCTCGAAGTGGGAGAGAGAAAAATTTAATAGGCTGCCATAGGCTATTGAAGTCATGAAAGAAGTACGGGAGAGTGTTGTTGAAAAGGACAACATAAGAAAAATTAGAAAGACGGGTAGCAATGAGCGACAGGATTGAGATTTTATGAGGAGAAAAACGCCAGCGGTTTTTGATGTATAGATAGGAGGAAATAAGTTTGGACGAGGAGATGGGAAGCCGTATAATTAAGAAACGATACCCAAGCTGAGAACGGCGAGTAAATAGTGGTTGGGTAACCGACTCTGATAGAACTGCGGGAATGAGGGAGAATTTCAAGGCTCCAGTGCACAAACGGAGGCAAAAGTTCTGGATCGCGTCAAGTTTAGAGAGGAGAGACTTGAAGGAATTACCGTAGATAAAGGAACAATAGTCGAGCTTGGACCCGATGATGGCTTTGAAAAGAATTAGAAGAATAAACGGATCACCTTTCAATCTGTGGGGAGAGAGAGATTTAAGGAGATTAAGTCTTTTAAGACAGGATTTATAGAGAAAATTAATGTGCTCATGGAATGTAAGGCGGCTATTCAAAAAAAAGGCCAAGATAGCATATGGAATTGACAACGGGGATAGGAATACCAGATACAGTGATGCGAGTTAGAGCTCGGTTAAAGGTTCGGAGAGAAAAAATGATACAAGACGACTTAGTAGGAGAAAGAGAGAGGTGAAGACGAGAAAGGGAATTATTAAGAATAAACAGGGAATTATTTAACTCATCAATAGCGACGGACAGATTATTACAGGTGGAATAGACCAAAATGTCGCCAGCGAAGAGGAGGGAGGAAGAATAAATAGGAAGAGAAGCGATATCAATAGAGTAGATATTAAAAAGTGTAGGACTCAGACAGGAACCCCATTGGAGCCCACGATAAACGCATCTGGAGGAGGAAAGAGAGGGAGAAAAAATAAAGAGAGTTCTGTTCTGGAAGAAGTTGAGTATGAGAATGACGACGGAAGGGAGGTTAAGAGAAAACAGTTTGGAACCCAAAGAGGGAAGATGCACATTATCAAAGGCAGAAGAGACGTCCACAAAGAAGGTAATGGTGAATTTTTTAGTTAAGAAATACTTATAGACATCTGAAAGGAAATAACTAATGCAGTCAACCGGTCCAAGCCCAGGGCGAAAACCAAAGATATTAATTATTGTGCTCCAGCCACCACATGAGACGATTTTAAAATTACATAACGGCCGAGCGTGCTATATAAAGTAAGTGCGCGACACGTCCTTCTATTGACTGCTGACGAATGCCGCGGCGTTTGTTGCATAAAAATAGTGATTGACCAAGTTTTTCATATTTTAATCGATATTTGCTGATTGTATACGAAATTTCAGATTTTATAAAACAGTTGCGCGAACAAATAGAACTTTTAATGACTTTAGCGCGCTATTGACGAGCGTACCGTTGCAATTTTTTGCTGACTAACTATACCCGTGCATAGTTTGTTAGTTGACCAATTATCTATAAACGAATTTTCAGATTTTATAGAACAGTTGCGACGGGCATGTATTTTTTCAAGTTTGGAGCCGTCCCCGTTCGACTGTGTGTATACATAACTTATTTTTTCAAATATATCTCAGTAGGTTTTACTCTTAGCTGTTGATTATTACTACAAATAAATATTATATGTAATTTTTAATTGTTTGCTACATTCACAATTATGTTTATTTTAACGGATTAATTATTTTTAAAGGGCCAGTGCTGAAAAAAATCTATGGAAGAGTCAGTTTGTTGCAATCTCCTTTTGTAGATGATATAAAGTGCGACTGTCCATGGCTTTGTTCATTTCACACATATCGTACAGATGTTTCGATATCCGAACACTCGTAAGTATAAACTGATACATTAAAAAACGAATGTCTAATGACCTATTAATTAAATAATACCACCGCATCCGTAATTGCAATAACTACGCGAAGTAGTTTTTAACCTTTGGACTATTTTTTTTTTTTTTTTTATTATTATATTATATAAATTATCTCCTTTTCAAATTTCAAATAATTCTTAAAATTACAAAACCTTAATAAATAAATAAACAAAAAAAAAAAACGATTACAAAGTATAAATTCTTGTAGATGAATGGTTTATCTGTATCTCCTCTATATTACAAGATATCTAAAGAGAAAAAGCTATCGACTTAGATTATAACATCATATTCTTTTTTTTTTCTTTAATATGGTGGTTACATATTTTATGGTCTTAATAGTGTTATTTTTATTCTTGAACCAGTTGTAGTTTTCTCCGATGTTGTGTTCAGCTTTTATGTGCTCGAATTTGGAACAATATAGAAAAGTATGATCCGGTGAATCTGTTTCGATATTGTATTCTCTGCATTTATCATCATTTGTTATGCCCCTTTTTTTTTAGATACTCAGCGAAATTACCATGTCCTGACAGAAACTGGGTTAGAAAGAAATCCTGTTAAGTTCATTTCTTTTTCTTATTTTTTTATATGTTGAGATGGATTCGGTACCTGTAGTGCGATCTTTTGGCGGTGTTCAAGTTATAAAAATACTCTTTGATAAAGTCATTAATTCGTGATCTATCGCACATCGTTTTATTTGTTGTAGTCGCAGACCGTAGGTATCGGAGAAGCTTGCCGGCTAAAACCAAAATTCCCGTGCGCAGTTGAACGGACGGATGTGTCGGGGTTGAAACTGTGTGTGTGTGTGTGTGTGTTATTGGTAGCGGCCGATGGCAGAGATAACTCTACATTAGTACGGGGTGAGTGCGCGTCACTTAAAAGCTACGTCGAGCAGCATCGAGCCGAGGGAAGTTTTATAAATCCCGTAAGAATCAGGCAGAGTAGCTGATGCGATATTAGTACGGGGGGTAGCGTTTCATTTTTCTTAGGAATTTTATATTGAATAAATTTAATTTTCATCATTTTAGTAATGTTCAATAATCAGCGGGGCAGCTAAAGTTGACAGCATGTGGAAGTTGTCAAAAAAAAATTACGCTTTCAATATTTTCATACTGTGCCAAAATTCATGCGATGGGTTTTCAGATCATTTTTAATTAAAAAATAATAATCAGCTGTGTGGAAGAGAAGACATTATACGTCAGTCACCTATGTGAACTATATTAAAAATGTTTTATATATAAAGTCATTTTATACCTTATGAAATTGATGCAGCTGAATTTTTATATTTTTAAAATAATAAAGAAAATCTCGATAATCGTATTTTTAACGGGACTAACATCGTCGGTCAGCATCATAACCATTTTGCGCGCTCAGTGCATCTGAGTGTTGCATATTCACTTTTCTAGTGGAATGTTAACGTTTATTAACAAAGTAAAAAATTAAAATATCTAAAACTAAAAGGATAAATATCGTGTTTTTTTTTGGTTTTTTTTTTGGTTTTTTTTTATGAGTTAATCGTTCTATGTATAATTTAAAACCGCGATGAACAACTTAATAAATACGAAAAATTGATTTTAAAGAAAATTTAAACGTATCTAACGAGTTTATAACAATATACGTATATAGTCACTGCTATGTAGAAACAGCAGAATCAATCTCCGTATTTCATAATTTCTGTTAAAAATAAACTTCAGTAGCTAATATAACCAAATGAACAGTTTCTCTATGCATATACAATTGTTTTTTGTTTTGTTTCTTTTTTTTTTGGAAGCGGCTCCAATTTTGATGAAATTTATGGATTGAGATTTGAGAGTTTTGAGTATTTAGAAGTTGATTGCTTAAGGTGTTATCTTCTAAAAAATTCTATTAAACGAGAATTAAATGAGAATTTTTAAAACGGAGACCAAGATCTTTTAGAGTTTATTTTTAAGTGGAATACGTTTATTTACTGCGATACATAGAAAATTGAAAAAACGCAGAAGCTTATTTTCGTTTCTTTTTTCTTATAATATATTTATTATTAACAATATCTTCGTAATGGTTAATTAATATGTCCCATCTAATTAAGTTTCGGCGACACATTAATCTCATTTTACAATATCTTGTTACATTATTAGTTTACTTACCTGTTTAAAATATGTACTTAATACTAGGCTCTTTTTTAATATAAACTTATATACTATTTTTACGATATTTCATTAACTGTAAAAATTTATTAAACTACTTAAAACGTTTCTTTGTGAGTTCTTCTATACTACTATTAAATATAATATTATTGCTATTGCATCCTTTGCAAAATGTGTCCTATATTACATCTAATACATCTATCTCAACCCAAAATTTCAAATCCTTATAGATAATCCTTAAATATTCCACGATCTCCGATATAAACTGTACGTTAAAATAATTTGGTACATAAATATTATTGTTAATTTTTTCAGTTATGCTTTGAAAGAATTTAAAAGTTACCCCATTATAATTTTCCCATATTTCCTGGAACTTATTGGTATAATGTAAATGTAGAATATTCATTTAATATATTTTTAAAAATGCTTTAATTTAAATAATTTATTTCCATTATTAAAATACGGCTTTTCTTATATTCCGTTAATAAAATCATGTGTTATATTAATGATTTTTGTTTTGTGATAAAATATACCTGTTTACTAACGATATTATTATAAATTGTCTGGTCCTGGTGAGGAATTTTTTGTTAGTAAACATTAATTCAGTTTTTACACTGAAATTAGTTTATTGTATTTTTGCATTTCATTTATTACGTAATCGATTAGTTTTTGTTCTTTTATTATTTTATAGGCTGAGAACTATTATTGTCATTTAAAGAATTAGTAAAAGTTTTTGTTAGAATATTGTCTACTGTTTTTGAATAATTCGTTATAATTAATATTTTTACAATCGAACGAATATATTGCAGATCGACTATTATTTCTACTGCGAGCTATTTTTCCTCGTAATCAGTTATTAGAAGTATTTTTTTGGCTATTGATTTTACACGATTATTCTTCTCTTTTCTGAGCTTTAATTAAACGTTATATTTTTCTTTGGAATTTAAATTAATTTGCAAAATTTGTTCCGCGGAATTTTCTTAATGTTTTCTTTCGTTTTTTGATTGTCTGTTTGATGTGATCATCCCATCGTGGGACATTTTTATTTTTTACAGTTGCGCTTCAATTAGGTTTCACTTCTTACGCAGCAATTAGAATATTATTATTGAAATCGACGTCTTTTTCATCTATATCTCCTTTATTATTTAACATCGCAATGACCCGTGTACGTAAGAATGTAGTGCAAACAAGATAACATTGATTTAATAAGTTCCGCGGATAATATGCAGCGGTTATTAATGAAGTAGGAGAAACAGAAAAGTTAAAAAGCAAAATAAGTGCGATAAACAAGGAAATGTTATATACGACACATTTCAGATCACTCTTAGTTCGTTCCTGACATCACAAGAAACACAAAAAAAAAAAGATAGAACTGAGAAAAATTCTAATAAATACTATATTAACCTACTCTGAACCTCTTCTTTATATATTTCAGTGCCGGATTAAGCAAGCGAGAGGCCCTTGATCTACTAAGTTCTTAAGTATAAAGTGGTAAAACAATAATTCAATACTCAATATGTTTATTTGCCATCTATAGGTTACAAATCATGTTAGTGTTTAATAATAAAGTAGATTAAAATAGACCCTGTTGGCCTTTGAAAAGTACAAAAAGCCAGAGTTAAGATTGCCCTGACAATTTAGAATAATTTCGATAAGAAACTAACATTTTAAAACTGACAATTAATAATGACGAACTATTATTATTTGTTAAACTTTTACAAAGTAACTTTGCTAGATTTAATGTGGGCGAATTTAGAGATAATACGATACGAATATCAATTTCTTTGAGCAAATCATATTCTATATTCATCAAAGAGAGATAATTCAGGCGTTCTTGACTCATCGTGTTCCACCTTAATTCATTTTTTATACGAGTGTCGAAAATTAACGTTCGCCACTAACTAAAGCGACCATGGAGACAAATAAATACGCAAAGCAATTTCTAAATTGGGAAAACATGATTCTAATGAATATTCCATTAGGAATTTATAATATTGAATTTGCAGAGCTTCGTTTTTTGAACTGTCAACCGCACTATCCGTTTTCAGTAGCTCGGCAAACTGCACTAATTCATCGTCTAGACTGTCTTCCAAATCATTTGCATAAGCACTGACCATAATTGGAGTTTTTTTCAAGATCTCTTCTGCTGCAAGAGTTTTTTAACTGTTAAAATATTCCGAAATCACTAATAAGTTATTGATATGCTTTATGTGTTTATCTAAAGCAGATAGTGTTTTATCAATAATGACAACAAACAATTCAATTTCAAACTGTTTACCAGGTGTTTCATTTTCAACAGATTCGTCAAGTGTACTAGAACCGCTAAAATTGTATTACTTTGTGTTTCGCTTGCGTTGTCTTGAAGTCTGTTGCTAATATTCATGACATCATATCTTCGGCTTTTGCTTCAATATCTGAAAATGTGGATCACATTGTTTGGACATATCAATATAATAATTCATAAAGGACTTACCCTGTATTAAGGTCTATATTAGACGATTGCAGCAACGCACTAGTCGCTTCCACGCGTTCTAAGATACCATTCCACGTAATTGCCATTATTTCCATTTCTGACTTAGTCATCTTTGAAACTAGTCCGTAAGCTTGATTACGACACTTTGCCTTTTAATCTATATTATTGCAAATATCATACAAAACTTGCTTGGCAGTGGTAAAACCACATAAAAGTGCCTTCGTAGCATCAGCTCTGGCGGACCACCTAGTATGCGACAACCTTTTCAAAATCGGAATTTTCGAAGTAAGAGCTTTTGTAAAAAGATCCCAACGATGTGTAGAAGCAGAAAAAAATTATAAAGATTTTCAATAAAATCGAAAAAAAATAATGCTTCTGTACAACAGTCTGCAGCACACTTTGCAACTAAATTTAATGAATGTGAAAGACAGGGAATGTATTCTGCATACTTATTTATTGCTTGCAGGCCGCTGAATTTTCCGCTCATGTTGCTGGCATTATCATAGCTTTGTCCACGACAATCTTTGATATCATTGCCATTCTTACTTGAGAAATCTAGTAAACTTTGGACAAGTTGTTCAGCAGTGTGGCCTTCCATGTCTAAGAACTTAACAAACCTCTCAACTGGCCCGGATAGTAGAACATAGCGCACTATCAGAGTCAGTTGGTCTACATGCGATATATCCGGAATAGAATCTAATGACACTAAATAGTGCACGGATCTCTTAATTGCGCAAATAATTTGATCCAGCATGCTTGATGCAACTAATTTGATAAATTCCTCGCGTGTTGCTTTTGGATAAATATGACGTGTGTCCTTTTCCTTTATGGACATAAGTTTGAATATTTTGGACCATAAAAACGTCAAATTCGGAAAGTAATTCTAATAAACCTAATAAGTAATTCTCATTATGTGTTGATCCAATAATTTCATCACTACCCCGAAACGCAAGACCCTCGTTCTGCTAAAATCTGTATTACTAAAATAATTTATTTTAAAAGCATCTACCAATAATTTTTCTCAGTTTGAATTTGGCTCACAAGTTGATGATCGACACGCACATTCTTGTTTATGCGATTTAACAGCGAAATTATAGATTTACTATGCGGAGTGCTTTCTTCGGGTCTTTTCAACTAATTGTTCGCATTCTTCCAGTCATCATCAAACCCATTTTTCGTAAACCGTGCTAACCGATTAATATCTGAATCTGTAACTTTGCAAAGAAAACATAAAAGTCACCCTTTAGTTTCTGAATAGCACAACCAATTTCTGACGTGAGTTTTATTAGTAAGTTTATGTTTATAAGTAAAAAATGACTTTTGGCAGAATCGTGGACTAATTTCTTTTTCAAACATTTTTTCTGAACTTAAAAAGGCCAGTGCTTCCTTTCGCAATCCAATATTCTCTGTCAAAGTTTGCCGATTTAGCGTCCTTGCCGGAGAATTCGACTTTTGCATGCTGGGAAGCCTGAGAAATTGAAATTATTTGCCTGGGAAATTGTTAAAAAAAGTAGTCTAGAATTTATCATAATTATTATCATTATTTTCTAATTCAGACAGCGTGATCATTTATCGTCATAGCGGCCAAATCTGTCTCAATATTCAGCTTATTTTAATACGAAAATAGAACATGTCCTTTGAGAGCTCTTTTCGAAAAAAAAAAAAAACATTTATTACGGATAAAAAAATATTTAGCTTATTTTAATACCGTGATGGAACATGTCACAATTCTTTCTAAAAATTTAAACCGGGCACACCGCAAATTATTTGTGAACGAAATTGGTAGCGTTCTTAATATTTCAGAATTACGAAATGGTTATGAGAAATTTAATTGCAGGAAATCTCTCATTCCTTATTTAATTTACATAGACTTATTACTATAAAATAATTTTTTTCGGTATATGATTGCTAAATTATAATAAAAATAATGTGAACTGTAAGTCTTACAAATAAATAGACAATTTCAACATTTCGAATCGAGCTACAGTAGAACCTCGATTATCCGACTTCCGATTATCCGATTTCTTGATTATCCGAGCAAAAAATTGCAACCGATTTCTGTCGATTATCCGATGTCCAAAAGTCGGTTAATTTTTTATTATCCGATTTTCCCTTATTTTTGCACTAAATAAACAAAAGAATATAAATGTTCGCATAGCGTTGAGATCTTGTAACCAATGCGACATGTGATGACTAAGTAAAACTAAGTAACGCATATCATATGACCTTGGTACCCCGAGTAATGGAGTGCGTGAGATATGTGAATTTGTTGTTGTTTTGTCGATGTTCTTGCTACTGTGACTCCAGTGTAAGTGTGTTGAAGTTTTACTTTGCGTGTCAGGTTTGCATAGTTAAATTCTTTTTGCGTATTTGTCTTCTGTAAAATGAAACCTAGAGTTTTAGAAATTTCGAAGAAAAAACGAAAAAGTGTTAATAAGCCCAAACGTAAACGAGTCATGGTTTCCATCGAAAAAAAAATACAAGCAATCAAAAGATTCGATAAAGGAGAAAAACTATCCATTGTTGCTATTTCGTATGGTGTTTCAAGTAATACCGTGGGCAACTGGATGAGAAACAGAACCAAAATTCAAAAGTTTTACACCGAAAGTGCATCAAATGCAGCCGATAGGAAATCTATGAAGTTAACTTACACGCCGAAAATTAATGAAGCTGTGTACGTTTGGTTCTATTCGGTAAGAAGCCAAGGACTACCGATATCAGGTCCGATCATTAAAGAAAAAGCCGAAATTTTGGCTCAAAAATTTCCCGATGAGAGTAAAGGTTTCAAAGCTAGTGAAGGTTGGCTGCATAAATGGAAGGTATTTTATGGTATCCGCCAATTCAACATAAATGGTGAAAAAATGTCGGCCGACGAAGTAGAAGCTACGTTATACTCCGAAGAATTGCGTAACTTAATTTACAAAAAGAGTTACTGCATGGATCAAATCTTCAATGCGGATGAGACCGGTTTAAACTTTAAAATGTTGCCAACCAAAACTTTGGCGGAAAAAGCTGATCGTGAGGCACTGGGAGCGAAGAAGTCTAAGGAACGTGTTACAATTCTAACTTGCGCAAATGCTTCGGGAATTCTCAAATTACCATTATTAGTTGTGGGAAAATCAGCGAAACCTCGTGCCTTGAAAAATTACGATTTTCGAACATTACCAGTTATGTACAAAAATCAAAAAAGCGCTTGAATGAACGCTAACCTTTTCCGGGATTGGTTTTTCGACGAATTTGTATCAAGTGTTGAAAAGTTTTTAAAAGAAAGTGACCTTCCTCGGAAAGCTCTGTTGTTGATTGATAACGCACCGTCACATCCTGAAGTTGAATCGTTGAAAAACAAACACATAATCGTAAAGTTTTTGCCACCCAACACAATCAGCATTGCACAACCCATGGACCAAGGAGTTATCGTTTCATTCAAGAGAAATTATCGGAAGTGTCTTCTACAAGAAATTTTACTGAATTGTGATGAATGAGACATCGATTTAACGAATTGTTTGAAGAACATTACAATGAAAGATATTATATTTTGGACTGCGAATGCTTGGAATTCTGTAAAAATATCATGTCTTAGAAAAGCATGGTGTCCACTCTTAGATATAACCTATGATGATGATCGTACTCAAAAAAGTTACCCAAAGAACGATGACTGTGCTCCAACGTTGGAAAAAATGTTGAAAAAAATACCCGGATGTGGTGACGTAAATGCGAATGATGTTGAAGAGTGGATAGTCGCAGATGACTCCGAATTTAATATGAATGATTGTCGAATCTGTGCTACGTGATTTCAATAAACCATCTTTAGAGGAAATAGAATAGGAATCGGAAGAGAAAATTTCGTATAATGCCGCTTATTCCGCTTTACAAATGAGTCTAAATTTTTTAGAAAAACAGGACGACGTTACCTCTCGAGAACTAATGGTATTCCGCAAGTGGCGAGACTTTGCCGCTAGAAAAAGAGTCAGTATACCTCCGCAAAAATCTATTACAGATTTTTTTCCAAAGAAATGATTTAACGATAATAAGTATGTACCAAAGAAATGATCTTTCTTTTTCGAATTGTCTTTTTTTTTTAGTAGGTTTTACTATTTTTTTGTTTTTTTTTAAATTTTTACACATGTTGAAGTGATTTTTTATTTTTAATTTTGTTTTGAAGAAGACTTTTTTTTAATTTTTAAATTTTAGTTATTACAGGGTGGTAGGTACATGTAATGTATTTACTCTGTTAGTTTTGTTTCAAACGAGAATTATTACGTAATACATATTTTTTCATTTTTAATTCGAAGTGATTTAATTTTTTTATTTTGAATTGCACATTTTCTACGTACCTTTTTCATTGTTTTCTGTTTGTTCAATCATTTCTATAAAATTTTTGCAATACAAAGTTTATTTATTGCGTTTTTTCAAAAATAAAAATAAAAAATAACGAAAAATCGATTATCCGATTTTTCACGACATCCGATCTTCGTTCGCCCCAATTAACTCGGATAATCGAGGTTCTACTGTATTTCAATTCTACTACGCATCCACACTGAGTATCGAGTAAGAGTGCTCGCACACGTCAGACTTTTTGTAGAGCCAGTTATCAGGCCGATTAAAATTCTGTACATTTATACGAGCGACTTTTTGTAGAACTTGTTTGCGTTTACCTTATGAAATTATGTGTTTTATTTTCGCCAATGAAATATAATCGGATAAATATTGTCTGCGATGGATTGTCTTGGTTGGAAAAGGTGTAACGTTTCACGTTTTAGTGACACCAAGTAAATTCAATATAGCATGACTTAATAAGTTTCACTCAAAAAATTACCCTTAGGCGGAGGCGGGTCTGGATACGTGGGGCCTCCTTATGCGCGGGGCCCGTAGCAATTGCTACGTGGTTACTCCGGCACTGATATATTTACTTTATCGCGAACATAATGCTGGCAGATTCACGCTTTCACATGATGAATGAAATAAAAATGGCCAAGTGTGGAGCAATTTTAAATTAAAAATTAATCAAATAGCATGTAAATATGCAGATCAGTTATAAAACTAACAAATAGGAAAATGGGCATTTAGATTGTTTCCGAGCATAAGAAACAAAATAGAAAACGATTATTTAGTTTTGAATTTTTATATTTAACAGTTCTTACCAGAAGATGGAAATTTTGCAATCTATTTGAAGGGAATGAAAATAACGAGAAACAATGTATGCAGAGAATGTAAAAATGAAACTGATTCACCGCAGCGCAAATTCTTGAAATACGAGAAATTTAAACAGAAAAGGGCGGAGTTCAGTTCAATAATGAGTACGATGGATATTACTGTAAAGTATATACAGATTAAAACGAAGCACAAAATAAATGATCATTACTGATATAGTTGGAAGTAAATTTAAAAAAATTCAGACAATACAAAGTAAAGCAGTGAGAGTTTGTCTCGGAGCAACGAAGTCGGCACCAACACATTGTATATTAGCAGAAACAGCGGAACCTCCGATAGAATATCGCATGAGGTACATATCAGATAAATTTTTCTTAAAAATCAAAGAACAGAGACATCACCCGATTATGGGAAATATACATAGTACAAACAACTCTAAGCAATGCAGATATTGGGAAAATAGGCCTCCTAATCCGCTCATTAACAGTTATAAGGAATGGGGACACTTAAACATAGTAAGCAACCTCAAGTCTCAAGTGTATAGTATGGAATGGGAGGAGTGTTGGACACCGTTGAAGGTCGATATAGGAAAAGACATCGAAAGTCTAGATAACAAAAGTAATAATGTACAATTTAATGAAAAGATATACGAGAGTTACGGGGATTATGAAATAATTTTTACAGATGGATCAGTGGACAGGAAAGCGGAACATTACGCCTCGGCATTCTATTACGCAGGAAAAGTGTGTCAAGAGTGCATCAATTTGCATATGTTGGATCATCATTTATGGTGGAACTATACGCAATTGGAATGGCACTGGAACAATTGAGGAGGGATAGAGAAAAAAAAATTCTGATAGTTTCGGACTCTCTGGCGGTATTAAGCAAATTAAGTAACATAAACCCCAGGAAGATGTATAACATTGAAGCTAAGATTAGAAGGTTAGTATATAAATTAGATCGACAAAAAGTTACGGTTAAATTTAAATGGGTACCTGGGCATGAAGGGATATGGGGAAATGAAATTGCGGACGCATTAACTAGATCACGTACCGGTAGAAGGCAGCTAATCAAATTAAATTGGGAAGAGTATCGGATGGAAATAAAAAATAGGATGTACGAAAGATGGAATGCGAATTATAAAGAAAGTAGTATACAGAAAGGAAAAAAATATTATATGATTAATAGGGGCAACTTCCGACGAACATGGTTCTCTGACTGTGATTTAGAGAGAGATTATATTAGATTAAGAGTGGGACATTATCGGACTCCGAATAAACTTTTTCAATGGGGTATATTGAATGATGAGGCCTGCGAAAACTGCGGAGAAATCGGAAGTTTGGAGCATCTAGTATGGCAGTGCGTTGTTATATCTTTTGACATCAGAGGTGCATTCGACAAATGTAAGTGGTCGGCCATTATTCATATACTACAAGACAACAAAATTAATCCATCTGTAATAAATATTATAATTAGCTATTTTCAGAACCGCTATGCGCGCCTAAAAATTAACTTGGCCTCGTCCATCAAAAAGTTATCCTGCGGTGTTCCCCAGGGATCAGTCCTGGCACCAACACTATGGAACATACTCTATTCTAAAGTCCACAATGAAATTGAACTCTGCTGTAAAACACTAAACATTGATTGCGATCTAATATCCTATGCAGATGACTTGTGCATACTATTCAACATTAAGCGCTACACAAATCTGAGTAAAATCTCTGCTGTGTGTAGAAAGCTTAAGGGCACAATAACTGACCTGGGTCTTACATTCGCGGTGGAAAAATGTGAAGCAATCATATTTGGAAACCAAAAAAGGCTTAGAGATATTGAACAAACTGCAGCCATTTCTGACCAACCAATTAAAATTGTCAACAAAATAAAATATCTCGGGATCACTCTTGACCATAAATTACGGTTCCTCTCACACCTGGAAAATATCCACCGCAAATGTAACCTAACTTACGACAAATTACGTATCCTAACACCAAACAACTTTGGAATTCGACACAAAGAGAGGGTCATTTTATATAAAGGACTGATCCAGTCTATGTTCGGATATGGAGCAGCAATTTATATCAACCATAGAATACTTAATAAAGTCACCAAGTACCAAAGGAAATACCTACTAAATATATCATCCCTGTATAAAACAGCCCCTACATCAGCAGCATGTATCATAACTAACATCCTGCCTCTTGACTTATTTCTTATCGGAAGGGCTATCCTAAGTGAATATAGAATCACACTAAACTTAAACAATGTCAAATCACTAAAATTTATGCAACACAATACCCTAATCACAGATTTTGGCACCAAGCCACCAGTTATCAAACTGAAAACCTGTCTTAAAAATATTTTAATTGACATGTGGCAGTTGCGATGGGAGAGGGAGATTACAGACAGAAAAACCTTTATTTTTTTCCCTAACATTCGGCAAAAACTTAAATTGTCAAACCTTGCAATAACTTTCTTCAATGCACAGGTACTCTCTGGACATGGAAACTTCGGAGAATACCTAAATCGATTCAAGATTAAATCTATGCCACATTGTCAGTATTGTGAACGAAATGAAACTGATGATATATATCATACTATTTTTAAATGTGGAGCCTTTAAAGAGCTACGACAACAATACAAAATTAGTGAAAACACCCCACTTCTACTGAATACTCAAAATGCAAAACACCTCCTAGAATATTTCCATGTTACTATGAAAAAGAAACTGACACTAAACCCGCAAGTACCTGATCAATCCTCTCCTAGTTAAAATATATCGTAATAAGTGAATTATAAATCTCAGTAACTTTGTATGTAAATATTATTTTGTTACATTCAGTGACTATGTATTATCATCACTGATGTAACACATGTTTATAACTATTAGCGTTCGTAATAACATTGTATTTATTTTATGCGTATATATATTATTAAAATAAAATTGTCCCATCGGGAATATCCGAAATGGGGAAAATTGAAAAAGTATGGCAGTGCGTAGAATACGAAGAGGAAAGAAGGAGCCTCATTAGGTGTCTATTGACCAGTCGGTATACATTGCCACTGACAGTGTTAGAAATTGTAGAACAGCCATATTCGTATGAATGTAAGCGTCTGTATAAATATATAAAAGATACGAAAATGGAAATATAACTGGAAACGAGGATTAATAGCCAAAAGGCGCGAGCTGGGCCATAAAAAAAAAAAAAAAAAAAAAAACATAACTGATATAGTTGGAAGTAAATTATATTACAGTTTGCTTCGAAATGTGATTTGGAGAAGAATACAGAAAAAACTATGGTAAAATTTCTCCTCCCGGAAAAATGACCAATTGTAATTATAATAATAATAAATTAAAAAAATACTCTACTAAACAAAAGCAGATTTCAACGGATAGTTCGAAGTCGGATGTTGGCGTTGGGGCTGCGTTCATTATCCCCGCGCTTACCTATTCCGAATCCTTTCGGTTGCCCTCCTTTTCCTCTATTTTTCTTGCCAAATCCATGGCTATCCTGCAGGCAGTCCTTTTTGTATCCTCGACAAGTAACATCTCTAGATTCCTCCTATCCTCGGACTGGAAAAGTGTTTTATTGGCTATCTCCTCTCCTTTTCCTACTCATGTCACCGATCGGGATTCTCCAAATTCGCTTCTTAATTTCTAATTTATTTGCATCCCGTTCTGTTGTAATCGATCTACTATGGATTCCTGGTCATTATTCCTGGCAACGAATTAGTTGACTCGTTGGCACGTTCGGCGGCGACCAATGGTCTATGCATTAGTAGATTTCCTGCTCAAACTCTCTACTGTCTCTCTTATCGTTCCCGCCACGATTTCTGGGCCGGATTCTATCCTTCATTCTTTACCTGTACATCCCTTTCCTTTCTCTCTTCCTTGGTTTAATCATTTCCCCTACCTTAGCCGTTCGATTATTTCCTCTATAGTTCGTCTGCGATTCAATCGTAGTTTGCTTCCGGCTTCCCTTTTCCGTTTCTCTATTGTTTAATCTTCTTTCTGTTCTTATGACCCTCCAGAGCTCAATTATACCTGTGATGCGAATCACGTCTTGTTCAAATGCCCCTTTATTTCCTCCGAACGTGCTACGCTATATTCTAATCTTCTGCGCCTTGGCCTTCCTACTCCTTACAGTGTCCACTCCATTTTTGCATTCCCCTCTCGCAATATAGTTCCTTTGTTAGCCTTCTTTATCTCCACAATTTCTAATCTTTTCTTTTCGGAAAGCCAAGTTACGTCCTAAAAATATCTGCTTATTATGATTTTTTCTATTCAAAAATGACACGCGTATACATTTATTATCTGGGTTTATTTCCAATTTCGATGTCCGTGACCATTGAAGTATGAAGTTAACATTTATTTTGTAGAGCCGCAGTTACAATATCAGGGTTTATATCTCATCGTCGCGTCATCCGCGAATGTGGCCATTTGTACATTTTCCTTCCGAGGAAGATGGGTTGCACACAACTTGTACAGAAAAGATCCTAACACGCGTCCCTGCATTAATAAGATATATTTGTGAGTATTCTTCATTATGCCTGATCTTAAATTGTCGGTCAGTTAAATAGGATTTTAGCAGCAGAATTTTTTTTGCTTCCGTATCAAAACATTTTAGTATATTCATCAGTATCTTATTTTCTTCTGCTACTTTATTTTTCCTAGCTCTCCTTATTGTGTGTTCTGTTTCCACATTTTAATTCGTGTTGATTTTTCTTCTTTTTTCATATGTGTTTTATTCGCCATTGTACCGTTTTTTTTGTGTAATTCGTGCATGCGTCAAGAATCTCCTTTTTTCATCTCTAGCCGTGCTTATTTTTCATATTCATTACATTAATTTTTTTATACGTATGTTGCTTTATCGTTCGTTTCATCTTTGTGCCCATCTTTTTTTTCCTTCAAATTTGCATTTTTCTTCAGTGCGCATTTTTGTATCATCCGTTTATTAATTTTCCAGTTTCCATATTATTTTTTATTTGCCTATGACTGTCATTGTATTTAATATTTCTTCCGTTATCTAAGGTCTGTCCTTGCGTGTTGTTTTTCTGTTCAAAGTGTTTTCCGCTATCTTTATTACTATTAATTTCCACCTCGTTCATTTTCAGTTTTATACTTTTTTCTTTGGTAATTTCCATTTGTATTTTCATCCAATCATCCTATTGTTCTGTAAACATTTTTATTACGCTAGAATTTTCAAGACTACGTTCCATTTTTTTTTTTTTTTTTGTTTTTTAGTTATTTTTATCTCCGTTTAATGTGCTCTTAACACTATTTTGCAATTAGCCGTGAGTTACTTGTGATCTAAGTTAAAATGAGTGCTTGCGTATGTGTGAATAGTTTTTTAGTGCGCTTTATATATATGTATTCGATTATAATCTATTTAATTTCTATATTTTCCGTCCGGGGCTCATCCGTATATATATATAGAGTCTTCTTCTGTGGTTCTTGAAATAAATATTAGTTACTGAAAATTTATTTTGCTCTAATCTACCTGTTTTCGACCCTTATTATTATTAATTTGTCCTAAACCGTATTCCGCGAATTACTGTGCCATGTCATCCTTTTTATATTTTGGCACTGAAATCACCCATTACGTATGTCATTTTGTTTCGCATCTGACAATACTCTTCTACTTCCTTATAAAATTTTTCTATTTCATCATCACTATGTTCTATCGTCGGCGCATATATACTTTTACCATACGAATTGGTCTTGATCTTATATTTACTTTTACATCTAATTGTTGATCGTTTGCTGTTGTGAATGCAGTAAAGTGCTTAACAATACTTATCGACGAGCTCATCTTCGACAAATTAACCTTCCTCAATTTTCCAATTTAGCGTTTCCGATCAGCACTGAGACTGTTGGACAGAAATTTACCAACTATACGACGTGGACAAACGGAACTCACATGGTTGTTGTTTCGTTTCTCCACCGTTGGGAGTAGAACCAATTGGTATTGAGTGATCACTTGCTACACAAGTAAAATTTATATGCATAACCTTTTTAACTTACCCTCTGCTAGTAGTATTATTAAAGAACAATACAATTTATACAATTTTTTTTAAAGATTGTACATATAGCGAGTATACTTTTTTTTATCATTGCATTTACTACGTTTTCCCCACATTAAACACTATTCTTCACTAAAATTACGGTACACCGCTTAAAAGTATATACTTGTTATTGAAGTTGCGATGAATATGAATTTCCATATTTAGTAATTCAATACGTAAAAAAAATAAAATTAATCGTCAAAAGAGAAAGTAGGCTGGGTTCATAATTTAAGTTCGGGATCAACCATTTCTTAAATTATTACGGTTAACGCACGTAGGCAAAACTAAACGCGCGTTGTAGCCGTTATACGCGGGACGGATTATTCAACGTGCGTTAATCGAACCGCTGGTTTGTGACTCGTGCTGCTTGATCATTAGTAATGCTGCAACGTCCGTCATAACGCTCGTGAGTCCCTAGCCTAAAGGTGACTGACTGCGTCATCGACCAGATCGACGCGAAACGGAGTGCGCGCTAGCATTTGGAAAATAGTAGAGCAATGGATAGAAATGATTTCAGAGAAAATAGACAGTTGAATTTTTACCTCACTAGAAGACTGAGCTTTTCTCCTCTTGTTATTCATCCGTGAAACTATAAAAAAGGTCACCGTTTATGATAAAGAAGTGCGATTACCTCGTTTTGTGTTATTCGTCTAATTAAGCCACATTGAAAGACATTATCGCAAAGTCCGGATAATAGTTCAGATCCCCAAAAATTCATCTGCAATGTTTTACCTTTTTCGGTCATTATCAGCAGATCCCAACCATCCGCCGAATACCAACTTACAATCATTGGATCACCGCCGACAACGGAAATATGTATAATTGTTTTTATTTTTATCTTAATCGTTTAAAATTTAATTTTGTATTATTTGTCATTAATTGTGTTTTCAGCGGTCGACCGGTACGAAAAATCGGTGTTAAATTTACAACGATTAATTTACCATTTAATCGTAATAATAATAATACCTTCAATCTTTAAGAGTGATCAAGCTCCTGTCAAATCCTAAATTTAACGTCTAACCAAAGTTTCTTGTAGTCCTCAGCAAAATCAATTACGGGAGTCAGCTGTACTCGCCAGCGAGTAGTTCCTTTTTGAAAACACTTCATCCAATCCGTAACGCCGCTATCCGCATGATACTTGGCGCCCATCGTACATCTCCAGCCAATTGCCTATGTTCGTTAGCTGGTGTCCCAACATTATCTTATAGCAGAAATCTCTTCACTTAACGCGATATGCTTTCATGGGCCACGGAAAATTACAGTGACGTAATTGTAGAGCCTGAATTTCCTAAAGATAATCTACCTGAATTCAATGCAACCTTGTTGCAAAATAACATAAAGCCAAACTTTACACCCAGAATGGACTATTCCAAATTATCTGCAACCTGGGTTTCTTTTCAGGTAGAAGCTATTATAACCCACACCGATAACAATCACCCGCCAGCACTGCGACGGCACAGGGCGATTATTAATAAATACGCCACATTTTCGAAAGCATACGCTGACGAATCTGAAGCTGATAAGTCGAAGGTTGCCCCAGCTAAATGCGCTTTCGAAATAGACGGAATCACAGAGGGCATACGGTTGAATAACGTTGTATCGATTCCAGAAGCCGAGATGTGCGCTGTGTTATTTTGTCTTCAGGCATATTTAGAACTGAGACCCCAACCAGTCGGAATCTTACCGGGGACTGATTCCTTACAGTCCATACGTGCTTTGCAGTCGGATCACCCTCAATCACCAATAGTCCTAAAAGTTCCGTCTATACCAGCTGAACCGAAGAGGATGCCGATTTGTTTTTTATGGGTCCCTAGACATGCCAGAATTCCAGGGAATGAGCGGTTGAACCTGGTCGCTCGGTCATCCATGATGTGTCCAATGTCGCTATCTGCTCATGGTCCACTATCCCTAAGAAGTTTCCAATGCAGTCTTCGAACAGTAGAATCACGACTGGATGTCTCAATCCACCTTTCTCAGAGAATTGAAACCTACGATGGAGTCATGATGGCCTCCAGTCGGAACGGAACGCATAGTGTTCTCGGCAGTCAATCGCCTGAGAACGGGACATACGTCTTTTTTCCACGATTTCTCATCCTCAAACAAGCTCCAAAGCCAAATACTCGACCACTTTGTTCTGTCGATAAACACCCATAAGTTCCACACGTCTTGCTGAAATTGTGGCGCGGCCGGATTACATCACTTGCAGACATCCTCTCAAATACCCCTGCCGCTTTGAACAACCTCATGACCTTCGTTCAGTCTAACGAGCTGAGGAGTCTGATTTAAAACGTGGGTCCACTCACTGCGATAACCTAGATAATTACATGCAGTGTGTAGTAGTAACCCTCCTTAAATAATAATAATAAAAAAAAAGAATATTAATAATAATAATTAAATAGAAGATATAAATTAATAAATAAAATCCACAATATCAAAGGATATCATCGTGGTTGACATTTCCGAGGCCTTAAATTAACAACAAAGAACGTTTCAGTGTACACCATTTGCTGGTATATTAATTAAAATGTAAGTGTAAACAGTGAACTGGTAACACATTGAAAAAATTTAATATAAAATTACATTTCTTGTAATATAATATTAAACACTTCTTCTGCTGATCATTTGTAAATACAGTTTTTTGTAAAATTTTAACAACAATATGAAATAATTTATTCAAATAACGTTTATATCGCTGTCATCTTCTTCATTCCTGAAAGACTGTGTTATGTGCTTGTCGCTAAATGCAGTGCCACCTAGCCACATTTATTCTTATTCCTTGAACTAATTCAAATCGAAAAACGCGATAAAACGTATCATTATAAAACGATTACAAAATTAAATCTTCTAAACCTCGCCGTCATGCAGCTTCATCCTTATGGTGGAATAATAACTGCAAGGTGGCTTTTGATGCCAGCGTCGCTACTTTTAGAACCTTCCGTCACTGTTCCTCCTTTTCAAAGTTTATTGACCATAGAAAAGCTAACGCTAGAGCCAGATACATCCTAAAACAAGCCAAGAAGGAATCTTGGAAAAAATTTTGCTCTTCCTTTTCTCGGACCACGTCTATTTCCCAAATTCGGAGAATGGCCAAAGCCTTCAAAACTCCCAAATCCGAACACCCTTCTTATCATAACATCTCTTCTGACATACTTGAATCCTTTATTGACAATCTAGCTCCCAGTTATGTTCCTTCCTTTGACGAAGTAAGTTCTCCTTCTTCTTCTCTTCCAAATTCATCTCACTTCGTCACTTCAGAATTCCACTTCAATGAACTCCTCTTTTCGTCGCGAAAAAGCCTCCAATTCGACTCCAGGAATCGACAAAATTTCCTGATTTGTTCTTAAAAATCTCTCTAATTTCTCACTCAAAATTCTCCTCGAAATTTTCAATTCTTCTCTTCTCTCAGGACTTACACCTCCTATTTGGAATTCATTTATAATTATCCCAATTCCTAAGAAAATTCCAAATTCTTTTCGACCTATTTCTTTGGCTCCTTGTTTAAGAAAACTATTCGAGAGTATGCTAAACCGGCGCCTTGTTTGGTGGCTGGAACATAATAATCTCGTCTCCTACAATATGTTCGGTTTTCGTCCTGGTCTTGGTCCTTCTGACTGCATCAGCCTTTTTCTTTCTGACATATATAAAGCTCTTCTCGAAAGAAAATACACGATCGCTGCCTTTGTTGATGTAGTTTCTGCTTTCGATAAGGTTCATCTTCCATCCCTTAAAAATAAGATGATTTCTATTGGCATTCCCGTTCAACTTTCTTCCCTGATAATTCAGCTTTTTCAAAGTAGAACCATTTATCTTTCCACTCCTTCCTTCTCTGGCTCTAGATGTGTATTCCGTGGCCTTCCTCAAGGGTCATGTTTGAGTCCTACTCGTTTTAATATCTATTCGCTTGAAATAGCTTCTCTTCCCGTCTCAGTCTCTACACTCCTTTTCGCGGATGATATTCTTATTTATTACTCCTCAACTTCCATCCTCTCTGCTAAAGATGAACTCAATAATTCGTTGAACTTGCTTGAATCCGCTCTATCCAACATCCATCTAACCATTTCATCCTCTTTTTTTTTTTTTTTTTTTTTTTTTTTTATTTTTAAAGAAATAAGTTGTGGGTCCCGCAAGGCATACTGCCCGTCTGCGGGTGCCCAACACGCTTATTATCGTTTATTCAAGAAAAATGTGTAACAAAAGTTCTTTACTTATACTATTAACTTTCGTACTTACAATTAGTGAGAAAACTATAAAATCTAAAAATAGAATAATAATATTAAAACAAGACTAAAATAGATGAAAACAAAGAAAAAAACTACTTATCGTTATTCAATTTCATAACCACGAGTTCGATAAATATATTGGAATGGTCGATTCTCCGCCACAGCCAGTTCCCAGTTTATCTACTCTAATGTCACTCCGTGTTATCAATCAACCATTGCTTAATTAATAATTTCCAAGTTCCTATTTCTTTTTGCATTATAACTTCTGGGATTCGTTCTAGAAGCTTAATTAGAACTATTTCATCAATATTATCAATCTTACTATTTATGCCTCTCGGTCGAATAAAATATACCTCCCTATTACTCCTCGTTGTCCTACTTCTTGTCATTGTAGCAATTGATCTACTTGTGGTCTTATATTCAAGTAATCGGTGATAAAAGTAGTACATCCTTGGAGACATTTCATTTTTTTCTCTCCACCAGCTAATATTGCTGTTAACCTGATCTTTATTAGGTAATATTATCTTTAAGCATTTCTTTTGTTGACTACTAACCTTTTTGATTATCGTCCGTTTTGCTTCACCCCAAATTGATATCCCATACATGATTCTAGACAATACTATAGCGTTATAGTATACACGCAGACTACCATATGGTATTGAAAGAGCCAATTTATAAAGTGCCGGTATCATTTGCCTGATTTTATTAGATAAATTTATAACATGCTTGTCCCACGATAATGTCCTGTCAATAATTAATCCTAAGTATTTAACCTCTTCTGTCGTTTCCAGTTGTGTGCAACCACAGTTCGAAGTAGAAATCAAGTAATTATGTAAGCAATTATTGTTATGCACTGTGATAGATGGCTTATATGTTCTATATCTACTGGACGTTCTTATGTACAAAGCCTTCGATTTTTTTATATTAATAGTCAGATGTTTATCATGCGCCCACTTACACATACTATTTACATCCTCTTGCAAGAGTTTTTCGGCCTCATGGATGTCGCGGTGCTCGATAACGAGTGCTATATCGTCCGCATAAGCAAAGACTGTCGAATTTTTAACAAATTTATGAAGGGAGTTGGTATAGATCAAAAATAGCAACGGAGCTAAAATAGTTCCTTGTCCCACCCCTGTTAATGCAAATTCTTCTCTACTTAATTCTTCATCGATTTTTACTACGGTTTTCCTATTATACAAATAACTTTCAAACCATTTATTTTGCCTACCTATGATTCCCATTTCTTGCATATTTCGCAACAATATTTGATGGTTTACAGCATCGAATGCTTTACTAATGTCTATAAAAATTATAATAAATTGTTTGCCGTTTGCCAATCCCTTATTTATCCTGTTTGTTAATACTCTTAACAAAGAGACAGTTGATTTTCCTTCTCTAAACCCAAATTGCATATTGTGCAGCAACTCGTTTCTCTCCAAATAATTTCTTAAATGAAACGCAACGTGTTGTTCCAGAATTTTTGCTAAAACCGAGATTATAGTAATTGGTCTATAATTGTCACAAGCACTCGCCAATCCGTTTTTATATATCGGTCTAATAACACCAGTTTTTAGTCCCTCAGGAATGCTACCTTCTTGAATTGAACCGTTAATTATCTTTGTAAGTAGGGGGGTAAATATAGCTACATTATTTTTAATATCCGAAGCTCTAATACCATCCCATCCTGGGGCTTTGTGAATCGGTAATCTGTTAATTATTTGTTCTACTTGCTTGTTTGTAACTATTGGAATATAAAATGACGTGAGTGTCAGCTCTAAGTTATCGCTATTCAATAATTGCGTATTACACGCTTGAGCACAATGCTGTTTTAGTTGGGAGAAGTGATCGATAAATTTACTCGCCGCATGTTTAGCACTTTCAAAATGCCTCAAGATGAACTCATCAATTGAAGATTTGTTTTTATTATATACTATATTATTGATTATCTGCCATACTTTTTTGGTACTGTTATTAGCATGTTGCATTTGTTTGTTGTAATATTCTAATTTTGCTTTTCTAATTTCGGTCTTAGTCATATTTCTGTATGTTTTATACAAATTTTTATACCTCGCGTTTGTTGTATTATTTTTACTACGCTTATAGTATATATCCCTAATTTTCATCAAGTTTAAAATTTTTATATTCATCCAGTCATTTTTAAATGAAAAATTATTTTCCTTTGTGTACGTCACCTGCTTTCTACATTCCTTATATAAATTATTAAATTCAGATTGCATTTGCGAGCAGATATTTTCGATGGAGTCAATCTTTTCAAGACTATGCCAGTCATAACTTTTAAGTTTGTGGTTCAGCCACATTTCGTTTAACCTCTTTTTTGTTTGTACTTTCATTTTTTGGTAAGAGCACCTATTAATGGGAAATAGGCAACCAATTATATAATGATCGGATATTTTTGAGTTAATAATTCCTGCATAAATTTCTTCCGTTGAGCTCCTAATAAAGATATTATCTATACATGATTGGGTTAAATTACCACCTCTAAATTCCTCACGCGTTACACCATCAATCAATCTTATACACCCACACCCAGCCATAATATTTAAAAAATTTTCCGATTTAGTATTACATTTTAATAGATTTATATTAAAGTCCCCACATATTAAAAGTTCTTGTTTATTCTCAATCTGTTTAGTAAATAAATCTAGCTCATACAAGAATTCATTGACATTACGGCTTGGTGATCGGTAAAATGCAAATATTCGTGTTGTTTTCTTGCTATGTATTTCTATGTCAACCGCTAAACACTCGAACGCATTATTATTATATTCAGCATGGAAGTTGGATTTAAAACTATTATTGACAAATATGGCAACTCCTCCATTAAATTTATCTGGTTTTTTATTGCTATACCTGGTGAACCCCGGGATCACGTATAATTTTAATTCATTTTCTCTCACATTTGTTTCCGTGATAATAATCACACTGACCAGTGTTTTATAGATGTATGCCAAAAATTCATCCCAGTTATTTCTTAGGCTTCTTATATTTAGGTGCAGTACATGAAATAGATCTTTATTAATTTTTGTACACCCTTTGTCTATATTAAATAGTCTCATACATCCCCTCTCCCGGTCACCAATTGTTGTGTAATTAGCGCAGTTAATTTTCTTACAAAATAGAATCGGAGACGTCATTGTTATTGGTCGTTAAACACTGGTGCGATAGTAGAAAATTGACCATATTCCGAACACATTGATTTATCGAGACTCACGGCGCGATTATCGCTATATAACTTTAATTTCCGCCGGTTTATATCTAGATCTATGCACACTTCTACATTCGCACACGTACCACCCTACCTTACTCACACACTCGTACCCATTTAATCAAACAAATATCCGTACGCGAACCGCTGCTTCATTTGATCGAAGCTGACAAGCCTGACGCACTTCTCATACACAGCGATTTGCAGTTGACCACATAGCGAACCGTGTAAAGATAAAGTAACAAAATAAATTATCATGCTAAGCTAACTGTAAACAAAAGAAATGATAAGATTTATCAAATATCAGCCACTTTAACACCACCACCAGGACAATACTTCTTAAATATACAAATACGTTTCCGGCTCAGTGTTTGCACATAACAACGGTGCACACTCACAGCTATCTCACACACCGATCGCATACCGCTTCATACCACCGCACCTCAAGCCGTTACACTGAATCGCAAATTTATCACTAAAAAGAACTATCAAAATTACACAACTAACAACCCTATCTCATTACAACAAACGACAGAGACTGAACTCTTTCCGCATACCAATATCCACACAACATGCACATACCAACAACTTTCAAATCACCAAAATCTATACATTTCGCCACCACTACAAACAAACCCACTGGCACATACACCTCATTACTACCCAGCCGGCAACGTATAACGACGCACACATACTCATCCATACCAACAACACACATCCGATTACCAGTTATCGCGGAAAATAATTTCTTTCCGATCAGTGTTATTTCTGTCCATACTAACCAATATAAATTAATTCCGATATGCACACGCATACATATGGAGATACTACCATGCATTATAAAATAAGAACTGTTAATGAACTGCCGTATTAAATCGTTTCGTGCGCATTTTCCCGTTCGCATATATACTACCCACAGACATCCACTTATACCACAGCACATATTCATATGTATTCTACGTGTTACAATAAAAACGATAATATAAACTTAATGAAAACATCTTATATTATAGAGCTTAAATTAATTTATTTAAATCGTCCGCATTTCTGATATGAAGCGCTCTTCCTTCCATCTCCTTTTTGGCAAATATTTTGCCATTTCTTGCCCACGCAAATTTGTAGTTTAGAGCTCTCGCTTTCTGCTTCACTTCCCAAAGCAAATTTTTATAGTACCGAGTCAAATTTTCGTTAATATAAATTTTTAAGTTACTCTTTTCGTTACCGGTTATGTCTTTGTCCTGAATTGAACACGTCTTCTTATTCACCATTAATAGGTCGGCATTCCTCCGACCTATTTTAGCAATAATTGGTCTAGGCAAACTTTTATTCCTGGAAGGTATCCTGTGCGCAGCTATGATATTCTCCGCTGTTAGTGATACACCTAGCTGTTCTGCTACCTTCTTGACAATATTTGGCACGTCTTCATTAACTATTTCAGTTACTCCGTGTAGTTCAATATTCTCGCGACGCCCATATTGTTCTAATTCGTGAACCGTGGAGGTTAGTTCTTTGATTTGAATATCTTTGCTTTTTACTTCCTCTTTTAGTGCTGAAACTTGTTCCCGCAATGCCTTCACTTCCGAGATCAAGGTTTGGTTTGCAATCTTTAAGTCCTCGTACTGATTGGCAATGAAATTCATAGAGCTTTTTATTTCCGCAATTTCTTTCCTCAGCCATTCCTTTCCTAGCGAAGCCACCATCGACGAATCGCAGTCCGAGTCAGAGTCCTCTTGCTTCTTATTTGCTGCTTTTTTCTTCCCACCTTTTTTGGGTAATTCTTGCTCGCTGCTGTCACTCATAAATCGCTTATTTTGATTTCTATTCGCTGTTACACTCTTCGAGGATGACATAATTCTGCAGCTAATTTATCCGTTCGTGTGAAATAAAATATTCAATAGCTTACTTACTGTTTTAGAAATGATGATAATTGCGTTATCTCTTCAACGTATTAAACACGAGAAAGAACGTTATCACAGTCTATTAAGTTTGTTAATACCGTTTGTATGGTTTTTTCCTTTCGTCCCTATAATACTACCTTAATTGACGTCTCTTTGAACAATTTATCTATTCCATTAGTTAGGGGTCCTTCTGCTATCTTGGCGTTTTCCTAGACAGTCGTTTATCCTTTCGCGAACATATTTCCTACCTATATACTTGCTGTCTTAAGAGAACTAATTTATTAAAGGCTCTTTCTCCACACAAATGGGGTGGCGACCCCAGTGTTCTTCTTATTCTATATAAATCTACTATTCGTTCCAAACTTGATTACTGTTCCTTCATTTATGGCAATGCTCCTAAAAATCTTCTTTCCAAACTCGATAAAGTCCAAAATTCATGTATTCGTCTTTGCCTCGGTGCCCTGAAATCCTCCCCCATTCCTGCAGTACTTTCAGAAGCCAACATTCATCCTTTACACATTCGTAGATCCTTTCTTGGGGATCGCTTCCTCATAAAACGTCTTCCTATTAAGTCTTCTAAATTAGTTTCTGCTTATTCCTACATCCTGGCCAATTGGCGGTTTTCTCCCCTGAAGATTCCTCTTCTTTCTCATGTCTCTCGACGCCTTGCTCCTTATTCTTCATTTATCTACACATATCATAAACTCCCGTTCTTTACATTCAGCTTTATAGATTTTTTAAATCCTCCTAATTTGTTTTTCCTTCCTTCTCATACTAAATATTCACCTTCTGTCGCTTTAAGCGAGTACAACGGAGCTTTGAGGTCTCTATTTCCTTCTTCGTCTGTCCTCTTTACGGATGGTTCCAAAAGCGATGAGGGGGTCGGAGCTTCCTTTCTTATTTCTTCTCTTCCACACTACGAACTTTATAAACTTCCTTCCTTCTGTTCCATTTTCACTGCAGAATCGTATGCAATACTCCGTGCAGTTCTGCTCATTGCACTTTCCTCCTATAATAATAAATACCTTATTTGTTCTGACTCCATGAGCGTCTTGCAGGCTATATCCTCCCCTTTTCCATCATCTTCATGCGACTACATTATCCTTTCCATTCGTTCCTTAATTTTGCTAATCACTTCTTAGTTCGTTCCATTCAAATCGATCTTCTTTGGATTCCCAGTCATAGCGGCATCGCAGGCAACAACCTAGTTGACTCGTTTGCTCGCTCTGCTTCCTTTAACGGCAAATTTGTCAATAAATTTCCTGCCAATAATATCCTCTTTCCATCCAAACGAGCACACCTCAAATCACGGTCGGATACCTACATTACCTCCTTTTCCAATCCTCATTCCTTTTACAAACTCTTGCAACCTCTTCCTTCATCACGTTCCTGGTTTGCTGATTTCCCTGGTTTCAGTCGTTCCGTTATTTCCTCCATAACACGTCTTCGCCTCAACCATAATTGTCTTATTCCAACTCTCTTTCGTTTGTCTATTATTGTTTCTTCCCCATACTGTAATTTTCATCCCTCGGATCATGACTGTGTTTGTGCAGCAAATCATATCCTTTTTGAATGCTCTCTTTTTGTACAGCAGCGTTCCCTCCTCTACACTAAGCTTCTCCACCTAAAACTACCTATACTCCTTTTTGTGCTTCCTACATACTTTCCTTTCCTTCACCAGATGTGTGTGAAAAGCACCATGTTTCGGAGATTTTCGATGTATCTTCTATGTTTACGGTATTCTTTTCAGCGAAAATTTACGAGATACTTGTTTGTGTGAAATAATAAAAATAACATATTTCAGTTGCTGGACTTTTTCAGGCGTTTATGTATGTGCTAAACTTTTAGCAAAAGTCCAGACAGTCGTGCTCCAGTTATGGTTACGGTGCTTCTTACGGTTAATTATTCATTTTTTTAATCGAATTTATTGTTTTTTTGTTTTAATAATCCGAAGGTATAATACCAGTGAAGCAGAAGTGGATGTACATTTCGGCGATCCATTCTGCATATTATTTCGGCAAAATGAAAAGTTTAAATTGTTGGATTTAATTGGTACGTAATATTCGGATCTTTAAATGTACATTTACTTTAATTATGCAATTATTTACACGAATGTGATGAAAGCAATTGAAAACACTAACCAATTGACGGGTACGTAAATTAACGAATAGCAGTGTCCAAACAGTGGTTTCTTGTGAGTCTGTTGAATCTAATTTTTCGAAAAAAAATTTCAGTATTTTCAATAATCAACGGTTAAGAAAATACTCTTGAAATATGAAATAACTGAATAGCACAAAGAGTTATGAAACAGCAGGATCATAAACAATGTTTAGCATTTAATATTATTAGCGCCGGCGCGGATACGTATGAATATTCAATTGCCATGTAGAAAATAATTCTTCGATAAAATGTCTTCAAGCGTTACATATTAGCTTTATCTGTTATTTTTTCGTTAACATATGCGTTTAATTTTATTACTTTAAACATTTCTTAATCGAAAGCAGCGTTCCCCAAACAATAAGACTAATTGCCAATGGGAAATAGAATAAATTTAAAAAAAAAGAAGAGACTATTATAGAAGTTACTGGTGATATGCGAGATTAATATGTTTGCGTATTAAATGAAATTATCTTCAATATACAAGTGCATTGAAAACGAATAATACAATACCTTTTTTTTTTTACCCTCCTTAATATCAACATATGCTTTTTCTATTTCTTACATACTTAAATTTTTATATCTATTTTAACTTTAAATTACATCGTAAAACGAAATAGTACAAGTAATACAGTTTAGAGTAAAAAAAAAAGCAAACAAAACTTTTCTTAGCACTCGTTTCAGCACAATCCTGTCGAACTTATCGAAATAAAAAAAGGTCGAAAACTTAAAAACAGCACCTGTCGAACATACGGAATGCTTTCCGTCTGTTGTCAGTAAATGAAAACTACAAAGAACGTTTTGTTGTTGTAAGTATTACGCAAACGTGAATACGCGGCCATATCACATTCATCCATTTCTAGACTAAATTCCTTAACTTCTAAAAAGTCCGGAGAAGATATTAATGAATATTTTCCATCTGTTGTGAAGATCTGCTACAACGAAATACATATTTTTAAGGACGCCTTTTGAATCGGAAAATAGCAGACACTTAGAGATACATTGTTTGTGGTAGTTATGAAGAAAACTACACATAGAAAAGCAATGGATTCGGCTGCGAATATAGACGAAAAGGAAGGAAGTTTAGAAGCTTCGAAATAGTTGAAGGACGGCGGTGTAAAAGCGGCTTCAGCGCCAACCGGCCGAATGACTCGTAAAAAGTATTAAGGAAGGTCAGGAAATTTGGGTAGAGGGATAAGGGGCTAATTATTTTCCATTTGATATAGTAGATGATGGTATATTCGGATTATTTTTCAATACGCACTATTTGATTTTCAGTTATGTACCTGTTAAATATAAAAAGTACAAAAAATGAAAGCCCTCAATATCCTGCGCAGATCCCATCCGCAAATGTATCAGTGCACTTTTGAAGTAAACTGTGTTTGAGATAACCTGCGCGCTCTGTTTTTAATTTCCTTTCCTCCTTGTTTTTGTTTCTGTTTGTTTTGTTTGGTTTCACTTCGATAATCTAATAGTTGGTTATCGCGGAGTCGGAAGACAAATATTTTCGACCCAGGAGTAATTCCGCGATCAACAAAACCCGTAGAAGATAGCGGGGTAACGTCAATTCAATTATTAATACGGCTAATCTCTCTGGTGTCGTCTCCCGTTTGTCAACATGTTTCTGATATAAATAAGGTTGTGACGCAGACCACGTCTTTTTCGAGTGCTCCTTTTGCTCTTTGCATCGCCAGAAATTATATTCAGCTTTAACGAATCTTTAGGTAATGTTCCCCACCGATATCACAGTCCCCTTCCCTCCGAAAATTTAACAGTATATAAATTATCATATAAGTTTATCCTGCAAGCAAACGTATCAATATAGCCGACTTTAATATCAAGCTGTCAGGTTATATTATCGGAGCCCAAAGAAGAATAAAAAATGCATCAGTGAAACGTTCTTTTTCGGCTTTGAAAAATATCACAGACAAGACGCAAATTAAAAAGCTTGACTAATATGTTCTCACAAACTCTGCCATGAGACCATTTGAAAAATTATGAAACCTAAAGATCGTGTTATTAATTTCGAATTTAAAAAATAACTTTTCGTGCTCTATATTAGGATTATCGTTACTTATTTTTGTTACCTTCAGCCAGATAATTTGAAATTATTTTTTTTAATTTAAAATTTTTCAGTTTAAAGTTCTTATCGTGAATATTATTTTATAATTTTTTTTCTAATGTTTTTATTTTTAGTTTTTTAGGAGTTTGTTTTTGCATTTTGATCAGAAAAGCATGATAAATAATTGTGAAAAATCTTTAGGCTTTTTTGAAATTCGCTCTTTCCCTAAATTTATCTTTCCAAAATCGTCACTGAACATTTGGAAATAATGAAATAAAGTTTCGAAATATTCTATACAAAACTGTTTATTTAATAACATCTGAATTAACGGTGTTACGTAAAGTGACATTTTTGAATTAGTTGAATGTAGTAAAAAAAGAAACTGAAAAAAATACTGTTTTTATAATTAAAAGGATCATAAAATTTTGACTGAACTGAAAGTGCAGTAAAATATTTAGAACATGTAATATAACCAATATTAATAAGTTTATTATTATATATTTACTATTTTTACATTATTCTTTAAATATTTTGTTGTTTAGTGTCGTTCGGCGGTACCACCGGATTATTCCTTGGAGGCTCATTATTGAGCTGCGTGGAAATTGTGTATTTCTTTACACTACGTCTTTATTATCATAAACAGAACTGGAAAAAAAAGCAAGAAAATTCGATTAGTAACCAAAATATAGAAACAATTTTTTGTTAAGATTTGTACTTCACGTAATGATAAATAAACAGGGTAATATTAAATTTTAAAAATATGAAAATTATTATTATTAATGTTATATGGGGCGGTTGTGCATGTTTTGCGCGTGTGTATATAGACAGTAGCACCGTTAAATGTTTACACATATTCTAATCAACAATTTCAATATAACTCTACACATAAACGCACCGACTAAATAATTTTAACATGTTGTATTTATAAAACATTTCAATAGCAAAGCGAACATTTTTTTTCTCATTTATTACAACTATGTTTATCAAAATAAATCCATAATTATAATTTATTTTTTTTTATGTTTATTTTACATAAAATTTATTTGTTTTTGTTTAAATCATTTCAAGATATTTTTTCATTTGTATTATTATTATTCGTGAGAAGTAAAAAGGATAAATGTCTTTTTTAAAATACCAATCTCAAATAATATGTCATATAACAGTGATGAATTCAGCAATCAAAAAAAAAAAAAAATAATTTAGCAATCTGTTTCTGGGGGGGGGGGGGGCAATTTATGTTCTTAGGAAGGCAGAGATTTTTTTTATATTTTTATTAAGGAAATTTTTTTCGGATATTCCTGAGTGAAATCAAATATGTAAAACATGATTTATTAAGTAATTTAAAATAATGAAAAAGCAAGTGTGAACGATAAATTTCAAGTAAAATAACTGATTATAAACAATGTTTTCTCAATTAGTTTAAAAATTATTAATTTTAATTGTAGCATTAAAGAATATACTGTGAAAACATTCTAACGGGTTCATTATCTTTTTATAATAAACGAATACTCCGTGGTTTCAGCTATTTTAAATGGATTTTTCTTGGAAATAAAAAACAAGAAAAAAAGCAATAGAAACAAAAGTGAAGTTGTCTATAGATCATGTCGCTTTAAAAAAAAGAAGAATAAATGAAAACCGAAAAGAAACGTTTAAACAATTTATTGATATTAAGGATAAATGGATCGACGTAAAATGTTAGAGTTCCCATTTACGTTGACAAAAAATACCAACCGCAGCGAATAAGCGTGAGTATTTTATATCTTTCACACATTTGCAATGAAAGCATATCAATTTTTTCACAGAATAACAAGCAAACGCCAAAGTCAAATTTAAAAGATCATTTTTTTTATTGTTATTTTATGAAGTTTCATTTTTTTGTTAAAAATAAATCTCGTAATTTTGAAATTTAAAAATATACGACTAATTGAACCATTTCAAAATGTTTAGGCAGCAACTTTTGACATAACTGTAAACAAAACCAGTGAAAATAATTTTATTTCCTATAAAATTTACCGCATTCTTAAACAGCTTGTACTAAGTTCGGGGGGGGGGCAATTTTAGAGTTCTGGGAGGGGGGAAGTACCTAAAAATATGAAGCATATTTTTTCTTTTTTTGTAATGTAAGAACACCCTAAAGAATTATCAATATTTACTTTAAATTTTCGATTTTTTTCAGATTTTTCTGTATTTATAATAACTATTTCAGTTTTAATAAGGAAGGGGGTTTAACCCCCACCCGTGGTCACGGCCTTGATGAACACTAATTAAATAGTTATCAAATAATGTTAAAAAAAGGAAATTCCTCAGAAACATACTTTTTTTTTGCTTAATATAACCAGACAAAAATTAGCCAAAAAATGTTTATTAGAATATAGGGAACTTTAAAATTAAGGGAGTGATAAACGGGGCTAACAGTTTCCTAAGGAAATGTAGACTGAAATAAAGATAATAAATCTGAAACTCCCAAAGCACGATTTACAGACTCGTTATTGACGAAATTTAAGCATTACTCCTGAACCACTACCCAGGTTTGTATAGTATCGAAAATAGCATCATGTCACTCTGTTTATATTCTCCTCAAAAATATTTACCCTAAAAATTGAAACAAAATGTGATAATGACTAAAACAGGGATGCCGCCGAAAAAGACTCTTGCCGTGCAGAAAGAAGAAAGTGATAGAAGAACATATAATTTTATCCTAATGTTGAAAATTGTTTGCGGAGAAACAAAAAAAAAAGGGAAAAGAACTTCAGTCTAGAAGATCATAAATCAAATGAACGGAGAAGCAATTCAGTAGAGATAGTACAGATGCGGGCAGCACGTGAAGTTATTTTTATTATTGGACAAACTTTTTTTTGTTTTTGTTTTTGTTTCTTTTAATTTTTGAACTGTTAAGTAGAATTTTTTGCAAATAAAGCATTATTGCCTTTATCCGGTTTCTCAACGTTTCGTACAGGTATAAATCCGAAAGATAAATAAGATTCGTTGTAGTTTCCTTTTTTCAAAGGTCGTTGATGTTCATTTCTGTCTCTTGGTTTCTCAAGAATTGCAGTATACCGTACTTTTCGAATTTGCATTCTATGTACATAATTAAAGCACTTTTAATATAATTAAAATAAAAAACAACCATCTAATAACTAAAAATCGACCTCCTTATAATTAATTAATAAATCATGCAAATCATACCGAACAGTCAACAACTACGCTTTCGGAAATATTTTCTTGTGCCTCGCTTTCCTTATTAAATGAACCGTTTTCAGAAACTGCGTTAGAGTTTAAATTTTTTTTTGTTCAAACAGCATGCCAATCCTAAGATCCGTGATAAACTAAGAAAAAAAATTAATCTGCAACTACATATAATCAAAACTTACATACATAAATTACGCATAAATGAATGAACATATACAGACTTTAATATTCAAACTCTATTAGAAAATCACATTCCCCTTCTCATGAATTAAACCAAATTAGACAAA
Organism: Icerya purchasi; assembly: GCA_039619475.1. NCBI lineage: Eukaryota > Metazoa > Arthropoda > Insecta > Hemiptera > Monophlebidae > Icerya > Icerya purchasi. Next base: position 390,089,004 of record CM077116.1, read on the forward strand.
AAGCAACAACCCCTATCATGTTACAAATCCGTTATGCAGTTTTTTTATAATTACAAAATTGAATAATTAATTAATTTAAAAGTCAGATCAGTATCAATTTTATTTGAATTGAACAAGTACTAGTTATTGGAAACAAACAGCCACATTTTTAAGCAAAATTATATGATTATTTTCAAACTTTAAATATTACAAATTCGATTTAAAATTTATCGTAGAAATTACAACGTAAAATGTAATTCTAAGTTTCAAAAAAAAAAAAAAAAACATATCTTTCCCGTTTTACGAAAAATTTCTGGCTTATTCTCGGTTTCCCGGTTTTTCCAGTTGGAAGGCAAACCTGATGACTTTCTCGCAGAGCCCACTTTGGGAACCGCTGGTCTAGGAGGTCCTATACAGGGCGAAATCGTAAATATGAACGAATTGTAGTGGTCGATTTGTCGCGAATCGGATTCTGTCGGAACTTGTTTTTAACTCTTTGCAGATTCTTCGAATTTATTTATTAAAAAAATCGCCGCCGATCGTTTACTGAATTTCCTCTTCGGTAATGTTCAAGTCAGCACCACGGATTACTCCGCGTTAGAAGAGCAGTGAGTACGGCATGAGAACTCCTTTAAGCTTTTCATTAGAAGATTAACATTTATGTTTTTATTACCGCTAAGGAATTTCAATAATCCCCAGCCGGAATATATATATATGTTCGCGTGAAAAATCATTTTATCTATTGTTTGATTTTTTCCACATAAATACACTTTCGGAAAAACTGGAGTTTTTAAGTGTATGAAAAACAAAATATTTCGTTAGTCAATTTTACTGTAAAGTATTTGTTTTTAAGTTTTAAATTTTTTATTTTCATTTCGGTATAGAAATTTTTGTTTTTATCTTGTTTGCTTAATTGGTGATTTGTACTTTTGGTGTTATTTTGTTGTTTTTTTTTGCTATGGTAGTTAAAATGGTCGGTTACCGGAAACGTCATTATTGGCTAGAAACTCACTCCTATCCAGATTCAAGTCGATCTCAAATTTATCCATCCTGAAAATCGCGGCTGCCCGGAGTGGCTTAGACAGAAAGATATTAAAAGAATCATGACGTTCGAAAACATATCGTTTCAAGAAGCCGCCAAATATAAATCCTCTAGTGTCATCTCCCAAGCCTTTTCCTACGCTAATCGTGCCGCAGCCCCTTCTTCCTCTCAAGCCTCTTCTTCTAAAACTAGTAAATTGTCTTCTCCTCCTCGTCCTAAATCTCCTACTTTTCATAAATCTTATAAATCGAAATCGCATTCCAAGCCTCTCAATCACTTTCCTACCGTCCTCTCCTTCTACTCCTGTTCTCCATCTGTTGGTTGGGCCTTGAATCGTGAAGATTCCCCTCAGCTGAATTCTTGGTTGCCTTCAAATCCTGGAACGAATTTATTGTCATTCCTATTCCTAAAAGAAATCAGTGTTCTTTCCGTCCCATTTCCCTGGCTTCCTGCCTGCGTAAACTCTTTGAAGGTTTGATTAACAATCGTCTCATGTGGTGGCTGGAGCACAATAATTAATATGTTTGGTTTTCGCCCTGGGCTTGGACCGGTTGACTGCATTAGTTATTTCCTTTCAGATGTCTATAAGTCTTTCCTAACAAAAAAATTCACCATTGCCTCCTTTGTGGACGTCTCTTCTGCCTTTGATAATGTGCATCTTCCCGCTTTGGGTTCCAAACTTTTTTCTCTTAACCTCCCTCCCGTCGTCGTCATTCTCATACTCAACCACTTCCAGAACAGAACTCTCTTTATTTTTTCTCCCTCTCTTTCCTCCTCCAGATGCGTTTATCGTGGGCTCCCACGGGGTTCCTGTCTGAGTCCTGCACTTTTTAATATCTACTCTTTTGATATCGCTTCTCTTCCTATTCCTTCTTCCTCACTCCTCTTCGCTGACGACATTTTGGTCTATTCTACCTGTGACAATCTGTCCGCCGCTATTGATGAGTTGAATAATTTGCTGTCTATTCTTAATAATTCCCTTTCTCGTCTTCACCTCTCTCCTACTAAGCCGTTTTGTATCATTTTTTCTCTCAGCCTCTTTAACCGAACTCTAACCCGCATCACTGTATCTGGTATTCCTATCCCCGTTGTCAATTCCATATGCTATCTTGGCCTTTTTTTGAATAGGGGCCTTACATTCCATGAGCACATTAATTTTCTCTATAAATCCTGTCTTAAAAGACTTAATCTCCTTAAATCTCTCTCTCCCCACAGATTGAAAGGTGATCCGTTTATTCTTCTAATTCTTTTCAAAGCCATCATCGGGTCCAAGCTCGACTATTGTTCCTTTATCTACGGTAATTCCTCCAGGTCTCTCCTCTCTAAACTTGACGCGATCCAGAACTTTTGCCTCCGTTTGTGCACTGGAGCCTTGAAATTCTCCCTCATTCCCGCAGTTCTATCAGAGTCGGTTACCCAACCACTGCTTATTCGCCGTTCTCAGCTTGGGTATTGTTTCTTAATAAAACGGCTTCCCATCTCCTCGTCCAAACTTATTTCCTCCTATCTATACATCAAAAACTGCTGGCGTTTTTCTCCTCATAAAATCCCAATCCTGTCACTCATTGCTACCCGTCTTTCTAATTTTTCTCCTGTTGTCCTTTCCTACAACACTCTCCCGTACTTCTTTCATGACTTCAATAGCCTATGGTAGCCTATCAAATTTTCCTCTCTCCCACTTCGAGCCAATTCCTCCTCTCACGGTGCAGTCAACAATGAATTTCTTCATTTGTCGAATTCCTCTTTTCCTGTTCATGTATTGATCTTCACTGATGGTTCCAGGAGCGAGGTTGGCGTGGGTGTTGCGTTTACTGTCCCGTCGCTTCGACATTCTGAGTCCTTCCGGCTTCCTTCCATCTGCTCTACTTTTTTTCTGCCGAGTCGATCGCCATCCTTCAGGCTAGTTCTTTTATTTCCTCTTTAAGCGATCTTTCCCAATTCCTCATTGTTTCGGACTCTAAAGGCGTCCTTCAAACCCTATCCTTTCATCCTTCACATTCCTCTGATAGTATTATTCTCTCAATTCGTTCGCTTACCTCCACTCCGCAATCATCCCGTTCTATTCTTATTGATATTTTATGGGTCACCAGTCATTCCGGAATTGATGGCAATGACGCAGCCGATTCTTTGGCTCGTTCTGCTGGTCGCCTTGATTCATTCCTCAACCATTTCCTTTCTTCAGATATCCTTTCCTTATCCACCTCCAATCACGCCAGACATTGGCGGGATATTTATCCCTCCCTATTTTCTAATCGTCATTCGCATTAGCGTTTGATTCAGCCGATTCCTCGTTCCCTGCCTTGGTTCCATTCTATTCCTTTCGGTCGTCGCTCTTCTATTGTCTCCCTAATTCGTCTCCGGATCAATCATTCTCTCCTCCCCTCCTCTCGCTTTCGATTTGCTCTATCGCCTTCTCCTGATTTTTCTCTTCACGATTGTGATCCTCCTCGTACATGTGATGCTGATCACATTTTCTTTGAGTGCCCTGCTCTTCGTAACGAACGCTCCCTTTTATACAGTCAGCTCCTGTCGTTAAATCTCCCTACTCCCTATAACTCTTCCTTTATCCTCTCCTTTCCTTCATCTTCTGTGGTGTCCGCACTGCTGTCCTTTGTTGCGTCCATTTCGGACCGCCTAGTTATTTCATTTCTTAGCTTAACCGTTGAGCTTAGGACACTATGAACTTCAATTTGTAGATAATCCATGATACTTACCAAAAAGATATATAGCATTCTCATTACACCTTTTATAAAACCATTAATAATCGTGATCTTGCGGTTTGATTACGGGACTGAGTAGTTCTAATTAATATCTCTATAAGATTTAATTATAATTGTAGTAAAAATATTATTTTAATTTTAATTAAAATAATTCGTATAAACCAACAAATTGGAAAATTACAAATGTCGTTTAACATTTTTGATTTTAATACCGCTCTGTTCACTATAACTCTTGTATTTCTTAATTGACAAAGAAATATTTGGCCACCTATTTGGTGTATTCATTTTTTTCTTTTCTATGCTTTATTTAAGAACTCGAAAATGATTTCAATATTACTCACCTAGAATAAACTTAAAATTGAGCACACTCGAACAGTAATTGAAAATCCTCGTTCGCTTCTTTCGTGAAGCGCCTACGTCAGCTGACAATTGACATCGAAAGAATTTGTTTTATAGAGAATTAATTGTGATTATCCAGGCTTATTTTTATCAAAACTTACAATTTATAGCAGATAGTTTAACAATTAACACTGTTGCGGGGTGCAGTCAAAAGTACAGGAGCGTCCTTGGGTGTTTGTGAACGAAACGAACAGGAGGCGAATCTTTTTTAAAATACCATTTATATTGAAAATAAACGGTGAATTTTTCAACCAAATTTATCTGGCTATTAAATATACGAAGCAGAAGTATACCGTATATTTATATGAGAAATATAAATACAACGTATCATGATAATACTTGTTTAAGTTATTAAAGATCGAGTATGAATAATGGCAGATATCGATAAGATATTTAGAGAAGAAGACGAAAAGAACCGATCGGTAAATAATACAAATAGTTCACCATATCGCCAGTTCATTCCGATCATTATTATCTGCATCATTGTCTTGCTTTTATGTCTGATGATTGTTTGTATTTATTTTTCGAAGCCGTTGGGCAAGATAAAAACATGGAGAAAAAGGAAAGAAACAATCGCTCATGACGTTACGACTGCTCCTGTCGATAGCAGAAATATTGTTCGTGGTAGCGACGCTGCGCTAATTCCTTCTGCCAGTACAACTGTTTTTGTTGCCGCAACACGATTATAATCACATCCTGCTACCTGGAACAGTTCTCGATATGTATAAAAACGGGAGAGGAAAATATCTTAACGATCGCATTAGGTTCGGCGTTTTAATGAGATATCATCAATTTTTTAATATACGTACATATTTACAGGGATTTTATGGATTTTTAATTTCCGTTCAGTATTCAGATGCTAATTGTTACAACAGAAATTATCGAAACACACAACTTTTCGATAGTAAACTATCAGGTATAGAGCGCGCGTTAATTTTTAAAATCAATTTTTCCGTAAATTAATATTCCGTCTCGTACTGTTCTTAAACGAAAATGAAACGTGTATAATTCGAAAAAATACGAGCGTGCGTTTACAAAGAGGTACATTAAAAATGAGGAAATAATTTGTTTTTAAAATTAATATTTCGTAATTATTCGGTATGTAAATTAATAATACACCGATAAGAGAATTTGCAAAAACTGTTTACTTGTAAAATTGCAGGTATCCGAGTGATATTTTTAAAATCTTCCGATTAATCTGTCGCTGCCCCTGATAATTTACCGGGATTTTACGCGTCCATTTTTTTAAAGTTTAAGCTTTCTATAGTACACTCTCATTGGATAAGTCTAAAAATTCAAAGTTAGCGAAGCGGTGACAAAATTTGATTGTATCGAAACGTAAGTTACAGCCACTTTCTGCCGATCTAATTTTATGTCGAAATCGGATCTTCGATTTGGTTAACATTCAGAATAAATAAGCAATTTAGGTGAGTTTGAAATACTGTTTTTTAAGCAATAGGCGATTAGCAAAAAATACAGGAAGCCATAAATGTGCCAAGTGGACGTGAGTCATGTTTGCAGCGGTGCCTAATTTTACAAATTCCGTACGACTTCTGCCAAAAAATTAACGTCATCAAGGTTGTTTCTGAAAAAATAAAAAATAAAAGGTAAAAAAAGTAAGTCCCATATGTCCTTGATAATGTATCACGAATTGTGTAATTAAGCTTTTCATAAAAGCCTAATGGACCTGAAGAAAATATTGAAGCCGGTTCCTTTCTACTTGCGATCCGTCTTCATTCTCCCAGATTTCTCTGGCATTACCAATATTCAATTTCAGATTAAGTATATACCTGGGAGCGACTTGGATAAGGAGACAACTGCTGAAAACTAGGCTACCGCGCTACTGGGATGTTTCTGTTTTCGATTTATTACACTGTTAACTCTACACCTGACCATGCTTGCGGCTGAACTATCGTTTTGCTCGCATGACTACTTCATTTTGTAGAGGAGCGTAACTAAGCAACGGAAATGGAGAGATACTCCGACAGGCACATCCAAGCGGATTATTTTCGTGTACTTTTTCACTATTTTATCAGAAAGATCATTTGGCAGTCAGCCGTAACTGTTTTTCACCAAGATCTTCATTTGCATAAGCTGCAGATTTGCAACATCGTAAAACAACGATTCTCAAGCCACGAATTTGCTACGAGGTGGCGAGGAAATTTGACAACCGGGTTTCAGGACAGACTTATATACCTAAAAATCAGCGTACAATCCTGTACTCCGCTTCGGTGCTGACTCAAAGGCATGACGATTCTTTCCATAAGTTTAGATTTCGCGGAATTCTAAATTTCGTTAATCGACGGCCGAACATTATTTTTAGATGCTGCTTGAAAAAAATTAAGTTAATCCGCGAAATTCATACCTATGAAGTCCGCGTCACCAGAAAATTTGCTCAGGATTTATATAAAAGATAATACATGCGAGGTAAAAGACTCCTAAATACGAACAAATTGAAGAACTGTTATTACAACAAATACGAATTAAAACCATTTCGGGAGCGTTTTTTTTTTTCGTGTTTTCCTTTTGTTCTAATTAAACACAATCTATATTTATATAGGTGATAGTGAAATTACAAGAGGCAACGCTATAGAAGATGGAACAAAATAAACGAAAATGTTAACGAATCCCTGTATGGTTAGCGAGAAATTAGGATTTAAGTTTATTTGAGAACTATATGTTGTGATGTATTAAAATAGCCAAGGACTTGTTTTTTCTTCTTTTTTTCTTCCTGATTCCATCATCATCATCGTTATATCCTCAACCATTCGGTTGGTGGACAACCTATCGGTACATTTTAGATGTACCGATATAGGGGTTGTATACTAAGCAATTATTATATATGCAACGCAGGTGTACACACACGCAAGACTACATTCGGAACTGATAGTAGCCGCTTGTTATCGCGCTACCAGTGCAGTCCCGTGTGTGTCTGCTATGTACTGACCTAGCGCGCATATGATGTTGAACGTGGTGTGGTTTGCGATTGCCTTCCACGTGATTACTAGCGATTATTTATTTATTTATTTAATTCTTGTAATAAGTTCGTCGTCGCTCGGGATCGAACCCGTGACCGCCATATCGGAAGTCAAGCGCTCTAGCAACTAGGCTATCGCGACGACATATCCATAATTGTCAAATGAAATGGTTAAACGACGAGGTCGATGAAGCGAAAACTGGTTTATCTTCCGCGAGGATTAGCGCAGTGTGATTTTAAGCAGCAGTATTTAAACAATTATCAATTACGTGGAAACGATTAATCTATCGTATATTGAGAACGGATTAAACATTAACTCTTTGGAACACTTTGTGTGCCGTGCCCAAGACATGCGTGGAAAAAGTATTTAATTTGAAGATGTATGAAAATTTGGATCACTTGACCCATTTCTGTGGCTCAAATAATTACTTACCGCGCTTTAAGAGAATGTAGATATTTATAAAAATATAAAAAATTATGACATAAACGTTAAAATCAGTAGGATTTTAACTTTCCTAGGCTCGTCAATGTTCTTAAGTGTTTTCAATTTATTTTCACTTACACTTATTTAATTTTAGTCAAATAGATATGAGCAAAAATTATATACAAACATACATATATATATATAAATGTAAACTCGCCCCTTCTGGCCTCGGAATGGGGCAAGTCCCCTTCACGCCCAGGTCTAGTTCTTCTATACTTTTTATAGAAGAGTAAACATTTTCAATGGCTACGCCGTTCGACAGAAAAAATCTTCCAGTTCCAATTTTCACCACCAGGGGATGTAGGAGCGCTAATATTGCATTAAAACCATTTTATCAGTTTTTGTGACAGGACACTTTTCCTGATGAGTTTCAATTTTCACCGCCAAGGGATAAAGAAGCGCTGATGTCGCATTAAAGTCTAATATATGGAACAAATTTCGTGACAGGACACTTTTCCTGATGACCTCTGGCGTAAAAATGGCATAGCCATTAATATATATATGTATATATATATATATTAATTACAACGTAATTCTTAGGCTACTCCCCATTCGAAAAAATGTCCCAATTTTATGTAACGCTAAATGTCCCAAAAAAATGTCCCAGAAAAATGTCCCAATTTTATGTAACGTTTGTTATATTTTGTGGGATTTTTGTTATTGTTATTTAAAAAATGTCACAATTTTATGTAATGAAATATGTAACGAAAAAATGTCATAATTTTATATAACGGAAGTTAAATGTTAGAATAGGATTTTTGTGGTTATGTTATTTTTTGTGTGTGTTGATGCCAGTAAGAATTACGTTGTAAATTTTGATCATTTTATACAAAGTATAGAAGAAAAAGAGATAGAAATGAAAGCAAGAGGGGTCAAGGGACACAGCCCCTTGCAAGGCCAAAGTGGCCGAGTTTATATATATATCGCTCATTAAATACAATAACGTCATAACTCTCAAAAAATAGCGAATTTGAGTTATGTGTATAGTTGGAATGCATTTTATGAGTACAATTAGAGGTTAGAACGCCATATTAGGTAAATAAGAAACTCGACAATATAAGCATTGCTTTTGGAATGGGTACACCGTTCAAATTATAGTAAATGTAAACGTTAATTTTCGTTTTCTGCGAAATAGCGTTTTTTGAGTTATGTCGTTATTGTATTTAATGAGCGATATATGTACGAGGTGAAACAATTGTATTCGTAGAATTTTGCCCTGGAGAGCCTAAAAATAGAGTGAGGGAGAAACTTACTCTAAACACCTTCACAGTAGTCCCCTCCGAAGTCAGCTCACCGCTGCCAAAGTTCAACCTATTTTTGGATGCACCCCGAAGAACGCGAGATATACGTGCTACCGTTATGAAAACTGGATATACTGACTCAGAAATGTCCCCTCTTTCCAACGAGAGCATGAGCACCATAGCAGTGTTGCCACAAGTCACGCTATGAAACAATTCTACGACTACAATTGTCACACCTCGTATATATACATATATAGAACTCGGCTATTGTGGCCTCGCAAGGGACTGTGTCCTTTGACCCCTCTTGTTTACAGTTTTGTCTCTTTCTGTTCTATACTTTGTATAAAATGATCAAAATTTACAACGTAATTTTTACTAGCATCAACATACAAAAAAAATAACATAATCACAAAAATCCTATCCCAACATGTAACTTTCATTATATAAAATTAAGACATTTTTTCGTTACATTTCTCGTTACATAAAACTGTGACATTTTTAAAATAACAATCACAAAAATCCTATAAAATATAACAAACGTTACATAAAATTGGAACATATTTTTGAGTAATTTTTACTAATGAGGGGTAGCCTAAGAATTACGTTGTAATTAATATATATTGAAATGAATTTCTCCCTTCTTTCTCCGTCACTGTTTGTTTGTTTGGGATCACCAACGTATTAATTTTCAGTTATTCGAGATTTGTGCCGATCTACCGGATCCTGACTACCGAAGCCAGTAAGATAAATCATACAATCCCTATCCGGCTTGCCGATAAAACAAGTTCTGGCCAGCTTCGTGCAATGACTAGATAATTATGCAAGACTTCGCAAAGAAAATATTTTCTTTCTTTAAAGAAAAAAAAAACTGCCTCTACCCGCTGCGAAGGCGGGGTTCCCTCGTCGGGAAATCGTCACCCGGTAAACAGCCAAGTGTTCGAATTTACGCGAAATGATATACAACAAACGCTCAGCAATGCGGATAAATTCTTTATGGCAACAATAGTGCGCTTTCCAAATAAAATACGAAAAACAACGGCAACTCGCGAGCACTCGATTTCGTTAAATTTATCAAAAGACGGCACCACACAGCTTAACGACGGAAGGACGGTTGCGCGGTAACTTTTATACTTTCATAACGACTAGCTAAAAAAACGCAATGCACAGCGTTGCGTTGATCGGGTAGAAAACGGTAACCAACTAACCAGTATCAGCGACTAATTCCGCTGGCAAGCTCGGCTCCAGATCAAACTGAATAATTAACGGTAAATTCAGAATTAAGCTAAGGCTCATATCCCGATCAACCAATCACCACACACGCCACGATGCCTAATTATCTTCTCGCGCGACCCACGCTGCAGCAAACTCTCTACCTGTTGTTGCCGGACACGTACACACCAGGACACTTACACAGTCCCTAATACTATCTGTGCCGAAAAATTCGGCAAAATCGGAAATTACAAAGTCAGTCGTGTAAACGTCCCATTCTCCGCCGACAACGAAAATGCGACGATGCCCAGAGATCGAAAATTAATCATTTTAACCAGATAATATTTTTCTAGCTCGACATCATCGCGCCAGGTAAATACCAAATCCGTATCGTTAGAAACCTGTACTGTGTACAACTACTGCTATATATATATATATTAAAAAATAAGGACAAATTTGGAACAACAGTTCGTGATGGAATCGCAAGGTCATCCCTAAAAGAGAAATCATACATACAACGTTATAATAAATATCACGTTAGAACACAGGCCATATATATATATGGGCTCAAAGATGATATATAGCTCACTAGCGGAACCCTTAAAATCTAGTCTAAGAAATTATAAATACAAGCGCAAAATACTACGTAATTACTTGACAAATAATAGCATACAGGTATGATACGTATGAAAGAAAACTCCATTGCTATGCTTTGGCTCTCACTGCAAAGTTACCTTAAAAATTGCGGAAAAATGGTACAAAATGGAATGTAATAAAAATTACAATAAACGGAAACTGGGTTAATTATACGATTTATGTAATCAAAAACCTTTCACAAACTAGAGGAAAAAAATCAAAACCCAACAGTAAGCAGGTGATTAAATATTAGATAAATATATTTTTATTTAATTACCATGTAACGTAACACTAATTTATGTTAAATCATTTTGAGATATTATACTATTAATCTCAGTTGATAACGTCTACAAAATATGTTAAAACTATAAACTTCTCTTACAACATGAAACTACTACCTAGTGAACTTATCTCACTTATTTAACATTAAAGATTGATTTAACTTTATCTATAGCTTTATTATATAGTTTTATACATAAGTCTTCGTCAATATATACTGTAACGGAG